>CM057348.1:488800088-491300088 GCA_030015575.1 Agapanthus africanus | reverse complement strand
GTCTAAACCTCCGATACATGGTGTCATAAATCAACTTGGCATCTTCAGAGAGGTGGACGGATAAAACCATATAGCATCTGCCCCGAACCACAGGCCCAGACGTCCTCACGTCGTTGGCCGCCGTTCGGAGGGGAACAACTGTTACTATATCCGTGTATATCCCAAGCTCCCATTAAGTAATATACAATCCAGTATGACACAATAATGGCCTCTAGGGCAAATATCACTAACACTGGCAGAGCAAGAATTTACACTTGCCTTCTGCCCACGGTCTGGCATCCTCTGTCCCTAGGTTCTTGTTCTTTCTGTGGACCACCAAATCCACGGCCTCTCGGCTCGACATCCTGGTAAGGAGTAGCGACGGAAACATTCCTGCTTTGAAGCCTCTCTAAACACCTCCTCGCTATGTAATCTGGCCACTCGCAATGTAATACGTCGACGACGGCAGCCTCTGGCCCTCTGAGTATATGCCATACACTGGTCCTGGGTCCAATCTCTATCACTATAGTATCCCGGAAAGAACTCATCATGGCTTCTGCCGATCTCCTCTTTTCCGAACTACCTGGAAGCTGGCACTCCTTAATGAATCCGCTTCCATTCCGGAATAGCTGCAATCTTATCAAGACGTTCCTCTAGAAGTGTAGACATATCTAATGCCTCTGCATACGTATCAAATCCCTGACACCAACGGAGAAGAACAACTTCTCATTGAGACCTCGCATGAATCTTTTAATAAACTTCCCTTTAATATCTTCCAAATAGGAATCATATCTCGATAGCTTCGTAAACTGCAATTCATACTCGGCTAAGGCCATATCCGGAATCTTACGCAAAGACTCGAAACTATGAATTCAGCATCTCTGACACTTTGCGGAAGAAATCTGGCTAAGTACACCCTCGAGAACTCGTCCCAAGTCATTGGAGGAATACCCACTTCTTGGCCTTTCACGATCGACTCACACCAGATCTGAGCAAGACCCTTCAAACGGAAACTAACCAACTTAACTAATCTCACATCGGAGCATCTCGATGAACGAAATATCCTAGTCACCCTATTCAGGAATGACTAAGGATCCTCTGTCACATCCATACCCGTAAACTCATGTGGCTTCAGCATCATGAACTCTAGGAGCAACACCTCGTCAATATCAACAATGGCTGGTATATCTGTCTGCATGGTAGACAACACAACGATCTCCAGAGTAGGCTGTATGAAAACACGTCTCTCAGTTCGGCTGGCCTCAAGCAATTACCTGACCATCTGGTGTGAATCCAGAACACTCGTCTCTAAAAAAGAAATCTTAAAAAAGGAATAATCGACCTGTTCCTGTGTCATCGGGATAACACCCTAGTCAGTCCTCGTCCCTGACGAGCTCTCCCTGACAACATCTCTAGCCGCATCTCTCTCAGCTCACGTAAACATGGTGACTGGAACCACAAACAAGCACCGATGAGGATAGATTAGAAGAACAAATAGAAGAAAGGATCTCAAGATATATATCCTAAGGTTACTTAAGTGGAGTATCATATCTTAAATATGTCACAGAACATACGTACGGTATGTTACTCTACTTGAGATACTTACTCCATTATAGCAAGGTAAACCTACGTAACGAAAGTTCGGGTCTAGTACCCCCAAAGTCAAGTATAAGTTCCGTAAGGTTAAGCCTAGGTTCCGAAATATACGCCCTAGACTCCACATAGTAAAACCTAGACTCGAACAAAAGTTAAACAAAACGCTCTGATACCAACTTTGTCACGACCCGAAAAAAGGCATGCGACCGGCACTTGAATCACGTGAAGTCTATAGGACCCCACCGTAACCCAAGTAAGCCAAAAAAAGGAATCTAAACCTTTTTAAGGAAATAGCGGAGGTGAAGTTTTGGAAAAGAGGTATTAAATGAAATCAAGTTCCTTTTTAAAGCATAAGTTTGTTTGAAAATACAAGTGGGTTTTAGATTAAGGTTTGAAAACATTTTCGTGATTTAAAATTTTGGCAGCACCTCCTTTGAAAATTTTGATAAAACTAGTACATACACATAAATATAATATCAGCGTCCCCAAACGGGAGCTATCTCATCGCCCAATCGACGGAATCACAACCACGCAGTAATATATGAAGCCCAAGGTGAAGATAAATACAAGAACAAGTAAGAGAAATGCTAAAAGAATCATCAACTCGATTATGTCCAAGCTCGACATAAAAAATAATAACGTACAAGTCTCGTCTCTATGTCCATAAAATATATAAGTTTTGGTCGATGGTGTTTTTAACTAGATCATAAAAGAATATACATAGGAAACAGTGCCTCAGCAAGAAGAAGCGGCCGAACCAACCCTCTTCCCACTCTATGTTGATGGTTCATCTAACAAGAGGCGGTTACCATCCGAAATGTAACCCACTTGCCAAGACAATCACCCAAAGAAGAAGAAGCGTGCCGGCAAGCCGCTACTGATTCGAGTGGTCGGTCCTGCAAGAAACTAGGGCACAACGGGGGTGAGCTAACTCGTGAGTAGAAGACATCACAAGGTAGAAATCGAAATGCATAACGATATACGTAGGTCATACTGTATAATATTGTCATACTATGTGATAACGAATATAAATGTGTATATGCATAAGTATCATCTATAAGCACGTCATAACAGATCGCACACAACACACATGATCCCCATGATTAATCAATAAGTAGAAATATACAATCAATGACATAAAAATATATCATCAAGTGAGTGTCCATCATCGACAATCGAAATCATTGTATCAACTGAGTGTCCAGCATCGACACTCGAAATCACCATAAATCATGTGTCCAACATCGACACGTAAAACCCAGATATTGTAGGCACCGTCTCGTCAGACATGTCCTCTCAATAGCAGTATCCCCGGTCGGTATCTCCCGGATATCTGCTATGCTCTAATCTATCTCCGGTATCGATCCACCTAGCTAGGCTCCCCGTACCTCCCTAAGGACTTTCTACCCCTCGGTGTCGTACCGGCTCTACCATGTATTCGTAATCGGTCTCTCGGCCCCTTCCTCGATTTCGGATAATACTCATATCATCAAAACAAGAAAACTCATAGTGGAAACCAAATCATCATATCAAGAGAAAACCACATTTTAACGCATTCACAAGTTTTATAAAATCAGATCCACGGTTTCTCAAATCTCATAAAAACAGGAATCCCATGAAAATACTATATTATAAGAACATAGAAATAATGGAACAAATTAAAAGTACAGAACAGTGGTGTAATGCATGTAGATATGTAATGAGCAATGATCTAAGGTACTGGCAGGAAAATAGTATGATGTGAAATAAGATAGCAAGTTCTATAAGTGTGCGTAGCATGGCAATTATCAATGATGTGTGCGTGAAACATACGAGTCTACGTACGTGCAATATGTAAGTCATTGGTAATTATACAGTGTTCTACAAGTATGTTCATATAGGCAATGGAAAGGATGTATAACATACGGAACAGTACACGATGCTGGGTGATAGGAAGTAATCTACAATACTAACAGGGTATAATGTGATACGAGTCACATAGAAATTTCTACGTGTGTACGTGGCATGTCAATTACTGATGAGGTGCAGGTGTAGCATGCAGGTATGTGTAAGTGAAACATGAAATCATCGGTAATAGTGCGGGTATCCTAGCAAACAAAACTAAGTAGAGGTAAAGATATAAATGTAGCATATCTCATAAGTAATCAAAGCACGAGCGTATACAGAATAAAGAAATCGTAACGTGAATAAGCGTTCAAATATCTAGCTACGTATGAGCCATATAGCTACATATGAGCGTATACAGAATAAGGGACTACGATGTTTTTGAAATAGATATCATTTGAAAATTCATAGCGCACCCTTGACATTATCATTTAAAAGTACCTAATGAATCGTTGGTTTTTGAAATAAGTATAGCTCTAAATTTCTTATAAGGTCCTAATCGGGATTTTGCAAGACTCCTCGAGTCGAATGAATATCGGCCTTATTCGACAGTCTATCCTCATCACATCATGTACAGAACCTCTTTAGTACGATGTCATCTAACTAATACTGTACGGATCTATAGTTGCATACGCCAACTCATATCATATCATGTACGGACATTTAGTCATGTACAACACATAGCAATAATCATATATATATACTTATATACATATATATATATATATATATATATATATATATATATCCTAATAGCTGCGAAATAGAGACTATGTATATAGCTATCTGCTAAGTATACAAATATAAGCATATAGATGTTCTAGCATGACCCTCTAAGTTAGGAATGCGGTTCTACTATATAGTATTCTAATTACTACGGTTGCGGGGGTGTTATACGCCATCCACTCGACTTCCTCTGTATATATATACATCTACTCATAGATATGCACGTCGCTCTAATCGAAGCCAAAAAATGACGTGCCCTTCTTCGTCATTTCGGAAGTCTCCACAATCAAACCTAGCATTCACATAACCACACACACATATAAGAATTCAAATTGACATCAATATAATGAACAAACACCCATATGTTAAAACCTATGACCAACGTGAGCCATTCGTATGCTAACTACAACGAATTAATCCCAGACTCGCTGTTCTAACATAAAAGACCGTATCAAGACTTTAAAATATGGATTATTAAGTTTAAAAACCTTAAAACATCGTCAAAACCAACTCAAAACACTTCCAGATTTTTCCTCGTGGCATCTGGGGATAAACAAAGTATCACAAGGCTTACTTATCAAGTATATGAGCTACTGACCAAACCTCGACAACTAAATAAAAAATTTGACCGACTAAATGTGCTACAGTAACCGACATGGGCACCCAAAATATGGAATTAGGGTCTCGTGCTTCTTGTGCGATCATATGGTGGTCTAACTAGATCAATATAAATGTTTGTTTATCTTATAAAGACACTAAATTGCTCCAGAATTTATTTGAACATCAAAAACTTAATGAAAACCATGTTTTCAAAACTTAACATTTTGAAATCAACAATACTTGCATCTAAATACCCTTAATTATACCCTATAAGTTGAAATCACTAAGTAACCCACTACTACATCTATCACAACAAATAACCCTATCCAAAAATCCCAATTGTAATATAAAAACTTCATTTTTCCATGGCTAAATACATTGAAACATTTAGAACTTGATGTAAAGAGGGGGTTTTACCAAATCAAGTGGGAGCAAGTGGAGATCAAGGTTCTTGAATGAAGCTCCAAGGAACTTGAGGTTGATGGGGACTCCACTTGAAGCTTCCAAGTGGGTCAACTTGAGGATTTTGGCCCAAAAGGTTGTTTTGATGAAGGACATAGGATTTTAGTGGGGGGCTTGGAGCTTAAGGAAGAAGGAGATGAAGAAGAAGAAGAAGAAAAGAGATATGAAGAAATGAGATGGCTCCTCCCTCTCTCATGCCATGCCCTCATCCTCTCTCACCCAAGCCCATGCCTCCATGTCTCCCTCTCCTTCTCATTCCCATGCCTCCATATCTCCCTCTCTTTACATTATTTAAAATAAAAGAAATTCTAACACAAAAGAATATTTGCTAACTTGCATTAACTTGTCATGGCCCACTTAACATGGTAATTAGGAAAAAAAAGTTTTAGTTTTAGCATGCTAACTTGTATGGATATAATTACATGCTAATTTATGAAAAACCCACTTAAATAAATGCTCTCATAAATAATAATAAACTTTATTTCCAATTATTCCCAAAATTGAAGATATATGTAATTATACCAATCTATGAAAACACAAATCCATACTCGGTATTATATCTGTAAAACTCATTATAACCATATTTAAATTATAAATAATATTTATAATTTTCAAAATATTACAATCTCTAGTATATCTTGAAGTAAGGAAGTCACCTTGTGCTGTTGTATAAAGCAGCTTATCTTTTGGCTTCTGTATGTTAGTCCGTTTTCCGAGACTATTCATCGTGGAGCTCCAAATCGGCAGATGGCATGTGTTTTCAAGAAGTGTATGATGTTCGTCGTCTTCACTTCTCTTAGCGGTATCGCCTCTGCCCTTTTGGAGAAATAGTCGATTGTCACCAAGATGAATCGGTGTCCTTTAGATGACGCCGGTTCAATAGGGCCCGCTATGTCAGTCCCCCACATTTCGGATGGCCAGCTGGCTACAGTCGGATGTAGCAGATTGGATTGCTGATGTATGAAATCCTTACGTATTTGGTACAAGGGGCATCGCTTTGTATATTCGATGCAGTCTTGAATCATCGTGGGCCAGTAGTAGTCCATTCTTTTGATTTTCAGCTTCTTCTTTGGACCGGCTTGATGGAATCGCAAAATCCATTGTGTACTTCTTGGACGTCCTTTTTTGCTTCCTTTGGACCAAGGAATCTTAACCACACGAAGTCCAAGGATCTTTTGTATAAAGTTCTATCGATAAAGGCGAATGACAGAGCTCATTTTATGATCTGATGTCTTTGTGACGCAACTTCAGGCACTTGATGGGACTTGAAGTAGTCGATGAAAACTTCCCGCCAGTCATGTTCTTCTTCCTCTATTTGGAGGATATTTTCCCTGGCTGTATCTTTCCCTTCAGGTATTTCCTTTTCTTCGGGTATTTTTGTTAGAGACTCCAAAGGCAACTCTGCCGACGCTAGGATCTTGTGGTTTTGGACAATGATCCTTACGTTATCAAGATTTTCATCCGACAACTCTTTGGCCAACTTGGATAACGCGTCCGCTTTACTGTTTTCCGCTCGTAGCACATTCTCCAGTGTGTATGATAGATCTGCCTTAGCAGCTCTTGTACCATTTTATCATATCTTACTTGCTCAGGCTAACATGTTTTGTAATCGCCATTGACTTGACTGACGATTAGTTGAGAATCCCCATATATGTAGAGATTCATGATTCCCATATCGATCGTGATTTTGAGACTGGATATTAGAGGTTCATACTCCGCTTTGTTGTTGGTTCTTGGTTCTGTCAATGAGAAAGCGTAGCGTGTTATCCCACCTTGAGGGGTAACGGAAATGAGGCCTAATCCGGTCCTGATTATCGGAATTTTCTTCTTTCGTACTTTCATCGAGGAAGCCCCATCGAAGTAGAGCTCTCATTGAGGCTTTTCTTCTTCTTCTTTCTACTTGACTGCATTGAATGCAAGTTCATCCGAAAGCTCGCAATTTAGCAGAGAGTCGGAAAAACATGGGTATTAGAGTTAATTATAATTTAATTAAGCGATATAATATGGGTATTTCAATAAAACTTAGTTAATAAATATTTTCACATATATTTATTTAGTTATTTAGTTATTTTTAAAATATATGCGCGCGCGCGCGCACACACATATATATTAATCCAGTATTAGCCACATGTTAGTTTAGGTTAAAACACTTTTTTTAGCCCTGACAACTTAAACCCTATTTCACTTCTTAAATAATTAACAAATTAAATGGTTTTATAAAAAGAAAATAAAAGAAAAGAATGATGGGGGGCTAATTAATTGATGTGCATTTATTGTTAAAGAAATTGGTGCATGGCTAATTATAGCCATTTCTCCTTCTTTATTTTCCCCTATCTCTTTCTCCTTCTTCATACTTCCTTCCTCCTTCTTCAACTCCTCCTCTTGGTCCCTTTATACCTCCAAAATCCTACACACACACACACCCACTTATAAATTTACCAAAAATTTATCACAAAAATCTATTTATCTCTTCAAGAGTCTTTGAAGCCATCCTTAACCTTGAAGCCTTGCATGTTTAGGGCCTCCTTCAAGTCGTTTTGAGGTAATGACCAAACCTTTAAGCATGCTTTACTAAACTCTTGTTTTAACAAACTTTTTGCTTAAAAAACTCCTAATCTTAATTAAAGTTCATGTTTTTTGTAGTTTTAAAAGTTAAAGTGAGGCTTTGAGGTGATTATGGGGTTGTGAGAATCTTTAGGATAACCATGACATAAACTAGGGTAGATAAGAGTGTTTTAGTGCTAAACATCCTTATTTAGCCAATCAAGACTTTACTAAACCACCATAATGTTTTAATTAGTATAAAAACTAGTTTTTAGTATAAGGTTAGGGCTCTATATTAAATCTTCTATCAAACCAGTGATCACAGAGTTAAGTTGCAATTACTGGGAGTTAGGTTTTAGACCCTGAGCGCACCCTCGAAACCCAAGCCTAATCCCCTAAACTTTAGCCGCCGATTTAATAGTTTTGGCCGCAATTTACGGCCCCTCTGGGGAGTTAAGGTGTAGGTTTTTGTTATGGGCTCTCTAGGACTCCAATTAGACCTCTGGTATTTGCAGCTTTTTCTAATTTTGCATATACAAAAATCTGGGACCATTTTACCCTATTTTTGACGATATGTTAACGTACGATACGGATATTCCGATTCTCGTTTTAGCCTTTTAGTTGGTTAACGACCCATAGGGGTAGTCTTAAGTGTTGTTGCATGCGTTTAGCACACTACATTCAAACGTGTTAACTCGCGAGAGGTAATTAGTTTGTGCTTGTGTATATTTGTGTCATGTCGGAATTCTAGCCTCATGTGTTATGGTTTTTGTTCGATGCTAGGATCGGTTGCGGAGACTTTGGATGCGGCAAGGGAAGGGAAGGTGGTGATCGAATTCGAATAGCTCAAGGCTGTTCCGGTGAGTAGATTTAACATCTACGAGGGAATCGACTGGATGGCGTTAAGCGCCCGATATCTAAGTTTTAGTTATAAAATCTTAAATATATATATATATATATATATATGTATGTATGTATGTATTCATATACATCCATATATCGCATAAGCATTATAATAAGTATTGATACATCCTCATTATGACACTTGCACCATTACCAATGTTTCATGTCGCACGCGACTAACTCATATATACACACACACCATTGGTAATTGCTATGCCACGTACACTATAGAACTTGCCACGATCTTACATTGTACTACATCTTTATTGGTAGTTATATTTTCATTCATTTCCTAATAGCAGGCATCATGCTAATATCATGTACATTACCATTATCACCATATTCTCATATGACGTTGTTTTGTGAGATTTCTGTTTTCATGAGATTTGAGAAACCGCAAAATACATTTTCAAAACTTGGATTTATTTAAAATTTTAGTTTTCTCTTGATATGATATTTTGTATCCAAAATGAGTTTTCTCGGTTCTGAGTTATGAGTATACCCAATTCAAGGAGTGAGGAGACACCATCTGCGGGTACATGGTGGACCCGGTACGGTACCACGGGGCAAGAAGATTGTATAGAAAGGCGTTGAGCCTGGCAGGGGAATACTACCTATCGGTGATAGTATGGAAACTAAGCGGATATCTGGAGGATACCGACCAGAGTTATTTGATCAGATGGATTGAGGGCCGATCAGCCGATCAGAGTGACGGCACCTGAGATATTGGGATTTCGGGTGTCGATACTTGACACCGATTTTATGATGATTTATTGATGGTACCTCGGTTTTTACCACATTAAACTTATTATGACATGTTCAGTTTCATGTAATTGTTACACCCCTGATATAATACTTTGCTCATGTATTCATGCTACATCCATACTATTATATATCATCATAATCTCATACTTAGAATTTGTTGCTGCTACGTTCATGCTTGTGATTGCCACGAATGGTGTTATTTACTACTCACGAGCTGGCAACTCACCCCCGTTGTGCCACAGTGTCTTGCAGGGCTGATCCTTTAACGTAGTCGCGGTGGGGCATGCCACTTTTGCTACTAATACCATTACTTTTGGGCGTGATTTTTTTTAGGTGGGTTGCGAGTATTTTTGTGTCATCTACCTTGTACTCTTTTTCATTGTATCTAGTATACTCCATGTACCACATGTATATATTGATTTAGAGACGAGACTGAGAGATTGTATTATATTTGACTCTGGGTATCGTGCTCGTGTGAGATGACTTTTGTTTTTATATTGTGATTATTGTTTTCTTCTCTTATTTGGTTATCTTTTGCCTATGGCGTCGTATATTTTTCTATGTGATTGTGTTCCGCATGAATCAGATGGCACCTTTCGAGGCCTTGTATGGGAGAAAGTTTCAATCATTAGTCTGTTGGACCGAGTTCAGCGAGAGCAGGATTTTGGGACCGCAGTTAGTCCAGGAGACTACGGAAAATATACAGTTGATCCGGGATAGGATGAGAGCAACCATAGCAGGAAGAAGTCTTATGCCGATCGTCGTCGTTGCAGATTTGAGTTCTCTATGGGTGATCATGTTTTCTTACGGGGCTCTCCGATGAAGGGTGTGATGAGGTTTGGAAGGAAGGGGAAGCTTAGTCCCAGATATGTGGGTCCCTTCGAGATTCTTGAGCGAGTCGGTACCGTTGCCTATCGTTTAGCACCTTCACCTAGTTTCTCGGATGTAAACCCCGTATTTCATGTATCTATGCTTTGCAAGTATCTTCATGACCCTTCTCACGTGATTCAGCATCAGACGATCCGTCTGGAGCTCGATCATTCCTTCACCGAGCAGCCGGTAGTCCTAGACCGGCAGGTGAAGAAATTGCGGTCAAAAGCCTTACCGTCCTGAAGGTTTTATGACGTGACCCGAACAGCGAAGAGGTCATATGGGAAGCTGATAGCGAGATGCAAAAGAAATTTCCCCATCTCTTCGTGTAAGTGTATATGTGCTCCTTGCCATAGAAACTACGTATATGCGAAATCAAAAACTTCAAAAAACTTGAGCACAATACACTAAAATCTCAGGATACAAGCCTAAATTCTAAACTAAATAAACCCTAACTATAGATTTATCTACTGGGTTGGGATTACAACCTTTGTAGATGGTCATTCGGGTATTCTTATCCTCTTCTTGAGCTCCTCGTTAGTACGGATCAAGCTTGGTCGTCGACCTCCTCGTATCGAAGACGTCCACCCGAGAGTCTACGGTTCAAGTTCTAACATCAAAAATAAGGTAACTAAAGTACCTAGTTTGCTAATCTAGGTAGCTTAGATGATGTAGAGAATGTTTATTGGATTAGATTATCTCAATAACCCTAGCTTTCTCAACCCATGAGAGTGTTTAGGGTTTGAGGAAGAAGAAGAGAGAGCAAATGAGGAAAGAGAATGTGAAGTGTAGAATGATATGAAGAATGGCTAAGTGATGATAATATCAAGCATATCAAAATGTGACATGCTTCAATAATTTTCCAAATGAATGAGTCATCCATACTATCCATGCTTCACCCATGCTTAATAACACCTCATCTCTGCACCTCATTATCCATTTAAAAAAATGGATTTAAAACAAAATGAGGTGTCTTCTTCTAGAAGCATTTTAGTGAAATTACTAAAATACCCCCACCGTATATACATAACCGTATTCGTACAATGAATACCAAGAGATAAAATATAATCCAATAATATAATACTAGAACACGGCTTAATCCTAAGCCCGTGAGTATTATCCGTCCGAACAAAAATACGTGTAGCTAGTACACGTATATGATCGAAACCCTGCACGTAAAAACATACGGCCTCTACATCGTTTTTCCTGAACCAGGGAAACCCTCTGTGTGGGACTCTAAAGACTTGATAGTATGCTGGCAGTGGGTTTAACCATAAGCATGTCAGTGCCACTAGTTGTACGTAACGGTTACCCAAGTACCTGTCGAAAAGAAGACGGATGAGCAAACTCATCCGAACCCCTACTGAGCCTGTCCTTGACAATCTCCGTACAGTCCGGTCTGTTCTTCTGAGTGTATCGCATGCCGGGTCTAGGGGGTGGAAAACGTTAGATCCCTAATAACCTGACAATTCGTGCCGATGTGGCTCAAGACCATACGAGAATCTACTGATCAAACTATCAGTAATCTCAATCCGCCATGGCCAGGGACTTATGGTGTTGACCAATCGAACATAGCGCGTCATCGACTCCCTTTCCCGGGAGAAACGAATTACAAATAATCGCTCACTGCCTCTATGTGTCTCGGGACTATACACAACTAAAACCTATTTGCACGACTCAGTAGAACCGTAGTAGGGTAGTAATCAAAGCACAGTAGGAACTCACATGAGAAAAATGACGACCTCTGGTCGACAGACTATCTGTACTCATGCGACCTGAGAACTGCTATCTGACGATAGGTATAATACCATCTAGTCAGTTCTCGGCGAGTTCATCCAGTGTACTCACCCCCAGTGAGCACATGTATACAATCATAGGTGCATCACACCAATGGCTGGGGGACCAACCATCGCCTCTCGTCAGGGTCTAGAAATGTATACATTAGTCTACTTTGGGGTATCGATGCCCAGTCTAGATACTCCCATGACTAGGGACATTTTAAGGATGTGCTTATCGACTACCCAACTCCAACAAGTATGATTGCCATCACAACATTGTTAGTCAAGCAAGGATCCTAAGGGCTTTATCAACATGTATAAGCGATATGAAATAACAAGTAAAACATATCACATATTAAGATAAAGGCAAACCAAATATCATACTACCATATTGAGCAAGATTGTTCTGTTCATGCATATCCTTAGCATCCTATACAATGAATGCCTCTAGGGCATACATATCCAACACTTCGAATGTACGCGTAGTTAGATTTTAAATTCGGAGACCGAATTTCTTTAAGGTTGGAAGATTGTGACATCTTAAAAATTTATTAGAGTAAATTATAATTTAATTAAGCGATATAACATGGGTTTTTCAATAAAACTTAGTTAATAAATATTTTCACATATATTTATTTATTTATTTAGTTATTTTTAAAATACACACACACACTATATATATAAAGAGAGAGATAGAGAGAGAGAGAGAGAGAGAATAATGGAGGAAAGATGTCATAGGAGGGAATTTCCTCCTATGGCGTCGAAAAAATACAATCTCCATCATGTTCTCCGACGATCGGCACCCATCATCTTCATCGTTATCATCTAAGATTTGGGTATGCCAAATTTCATGTGATTCTACAACTTTTTCACCGTTGAATTAGTGGGTTCAAAATTAACTGTTTACCGACAATAGAACTTTTTACATTACTAAATCAACGGTGAAAAAGTTGAAGAATCACATGAAATTTGGCGTACCCACATCTTAAATGATAACGATGAAGATGATGGATTCCGATCGACGAAAAACGTGATGGAGGGCGTATTTTTTCGACGCCATAGGAGGAAATTCCCTCCTATGGCCTCTTTTCTCCATTATTCTCATATATATATATATATATATATATATATATATATATATATATATAGTATTAGCCATAAGTTACTTTAGGTTAAACACTTTTTTTAGCCAAGACAACTTAAACCCTTTTTCACTTTTTAAATAATTAACAAATTATACGGTTTTATAAAAAGAAAAGAAAAGAAAAGAAAAGAATGATGCGGGGATAATGAATTGATTTGCATTTATTGTTAAAGAAAATTGGAGCATGGCTAATTATAGCCATTTCTCCTTCTTTATTTTCCCCTCTCTCTTTCTCTTTCTTCATACTTCCTTCCTCCTTCTTCAACTCCTCCTCTTGGTCCCTCTCTACCTCCAAAATCCTTCACACACACCCACTTAGAAATTTAACAAAATCCATCACAAAAATCTATTTATCTCTTCAAGAGTCTTTGAAGCCATCCTTAACCTTGAAGCCTTGCATGTTTAGGGCCTCTTTCAAGTCATTTTGAGTTAATGACCAAACCTTTAAGCATGCATTACTAAACTCTTGTTTTAACAAACTTTTTGCTTAAACAACTCCTAATCTTAATTAAAGTTCATGTTTTGTGTAGTTTTAAAAGTTAAAGTGAGGCTTTGAGGTGATTATGGGAATGTGATAATCTTTGGATAACCATGACCTAAACTAGGGTAGATAAGAGTGTTTTAATGCTAAACATCTTTGTTTAGCTATTCAAGACTTCACTAAACCACCCTAATGTTTTAATTAGTGCAAAACTAGTTTTTACTTTAATGTTAGGGCTCTATATTAAATCTGCTATCAAACCAGTGATCACAGAGTTAAGCTGTAATTACTGGGAGCTAGGTTTTAGACCCTCAGTGCACCCTCGATACCCGAGCCAAATCCCCTAAACTTTGGCCTCCAATTTAATAGTTTTTGCCGAAATTTGCAGCCCCTCTAGGGAGTTAGGGTATAGGTTTTTGTCAGGGGCTCTCTAAGGCTCCAATTAGACATCTGGTATATGCAACTTTTTCTAATTTTGCATATACACAAATCTGGGACCGTTTTACCCTATTTTCGATATGTTAACGTACGATACGAACTTTCCGATTCTATTTTTAGCGTTTTAGTTGGTTAACGGCCCTTAGGGCTAGTCTTAGGTGTTGTTGCACGCGTTTAGCACACTATGTTCATACGTGTTAACTCGTGAGAGTTAGTTAGTTTGTTCTTGTGTATATTTGTGTCATGTCGGAATTCTAGCCTCACATGTTAAGGTTTTTGTTCGATACTAGGATCGGTTGCGGAGACTTCAAATGGGGAAAGGAAAGGGAAGGAGGTGATCAGATTTGAGTAGCTCGCGGCCGTTCCGGTGAGTAGATTTAATATCTATGAGGGAACCGTCTGGATGGCGTTAAGCGCCTGATATCTGGATTTTAGTTAAAAAATCTTATATATATATTATATATCGCATAAGCATTATAATACACATTGATACATCCTCGTTAGGATACTTGCACCATTACCAATGGTTCATGTCGCACGCGCACTAACTCGTATGTACATATACACCATTGGTAATTGCCAAGCCACGTACACTATAGAACTTGCCATGATATCTTACATTGTACTACATCTTTATTGGTAGTTAGATTTTCATTCATTTCATACTAGCATGCATCATGCCAATATCAAGTACATTGCCATTATCACCATATTCTCATATGATGTTGTTTCGTGAGATTTCTGTTTTCATGAGATTTGAGAAACCGCAAAATACATTTTCAAAACTTGGATTTATTTTAAAATCTGGTTTTCTTTTGATATGATATTTGGTTTCCACCATAAGTTTTCTCGGTTCTGAATTATGAGTATACCCGATTCGAGGAGTGAGGAGGCACCGTCTGCGGATACATGGTGGACCCGGTACGGTACCCTAGGGCAATAAGATCGTATAGAAAGACGTTGAGCCTGGCAGGGGAATACTACCTACCGGTGATAGTATGGAAACTCGGCGGATATCCGGAGGATACCGACCGAAGTTATATGATCAGATGGATTAAGGGCCGATTAGAGTGACGGTGCCTGAGATATTGGATTTAGGGTGTCGATGCTTGACACCGATTTTATGATGATTTATTGATGGTACCTCGATTTTTACCACATTAAACTTATTATGACATGTTCAGTTTCATGTAATTGTTACACCCCTGATATTATACTTTGCTCATGTATTCATGCTGCATCCATACTATTATATATCATTATAATCTCATACTTAGGATTTGTCGCTGCTACGTTCATGCTTGTGATTGCTACGAATTATGTTATTTACTACTCACGAGCTGGCAACTCACCCCCATTGTGCCACAGTGTCTTGCATGGATGATCCTTCAGCGTAGTCACGGCGGGGCATACCACTTTTGCTACTACTACCACTACTTTTGGATGTGATATTTTATAGGTGGGTTGCGGGTATTCTTTTGTCTTCTACCTTGTACTCTTTTTCATTGTATCTAGTATATTCCATCTAGCAAATGTATATATTGACTTAGAGACGAGACTGAGAGATTGTATTATATTTGACTCTGGGTGTCATGCTCATGTGAGCCGACTTTTGTTTTTATGTTGTGGTTATTGTTTTCTTCTCTTATTTGCTTATCCTTCGCCTATGGCGTTGTATATTTTTCTATGTGATTGTGTTCCGCCAAAAGGCGTTGAGATTGCTCCCAAGTTGGGATACTTATGTATATTCTTATTTATGTATCGGTTTGGATCAGATTTTACAAACGAGATGCTGCCGGAAATTTTAACAATAACTCGATTTTAAAAAGTTTTTGATATAACTCTTCTACTCTTAAAATTTACACTTTAAACAAAGATTTTACCACTCTACCTTTATTCACGGTTTAGATTATGGGTTTCGGCTTACTTGAATTACGTTATGCTTTTAGACGTTGCATGATTTAAGTGCCAGTCACGTTCCTCATTTGGGTCGTGACATCAGCGATGGCTTGTCCTTTTACCGCTTTAAGAAGGTGATAAGTTATTGAGAACTCGATTAGTAGAAGGCCCATTTGGCGAGCCTTCCTATCCGTATAGCTCTCGTCATCAGATACTTGAGGGGATCCACTTTCGATATAGGGTGAACTTCATGCGCCAATGCGTAGAGTCTGAGCTTCGTGATTGTGAAGTGAAAGTTCCTAATGACCTCACCGGTAACCCGCAGCCAATGCGGAATACAAAAACAAAAATTTTGTTGGAACTAAAAATTTATACCCAAGAATCTAAACCAAACACCTAAGCTAGCAAGCACGAAGGGAAAGAAATCAAAACCTTTGTAGCATCTTCATTTGCTCCAATTGGGTTAGACTCTAGCATGCTCTCAAGAGCTCCGGATTACGCTTACAAGTCGGTCTTCCTTCGCCAAAGAAGATCCACCCAAGGGAACAAAGTTCAAGATTCAACTTCATCAATGAAGTAACTAAAGATCCTATGTTGCTAATGTAGGATGCTTAGTGATGTGTGTGGGTGTTCTAGAATTTTTCTTTCTCTTTCTCTTTATCTTCATGATTCTCAACTCATGAGAGGGTTGAAGATGAAGAAAAAGAAGGAGCAACGGAAGAAAGATGAGCTAGAATGGTAATACAAATTCAAGCATGCTTCATACCTTTTGTTAAAAGAATTTTTCCAATTTAAAATTACAACCATACTTGAATAGTATATGCAAATGAATTAATAATTCATTTTCCAATACCCTCCATCATTTCTTTCTTCCACCTCATTTATTAATTTCTTTAAATAGAAATAAAAACCTAGATATGAGGTGTCCTCCTTATTGAAATATTCTTGTATAAATACAAGAATACGACCCCACAAATACATGCCTGTATTCGTATCAAAATACGAATACCCAAGAGATAGAAAAATACAATGAACATAATACTAGAATATAAATATCGAAATATATATATGTAAATTATCAAATCAATACTTAATTTAATAATCCGGCTCAATCCTAAGCCGGCTAGTATTATCATCCGCCCGATTAATGTCCGCGTGGCTAGCACACATACCTAATCGGAACCTTGTGAAAGTGTTTCTTAGCACCACCACTAGGTCAATACAAGCATCAAGTATGCAATTTTATAATTTTTTTGGGGTGCTAAGCTACACTAACCTAGAATCTTAACTAGAGTATTAGGGTTTAAGTGATATATAGCAAGTTTTACACTAAGTGAAAGAGATTACAACCTTTGTAGACCAAGTCCTTCACTTCTATAGCTCCGAATAGTAGTCCCTACGACTCCTCTTGGCTCCACTTGAAGAAGGATCGAGCTTGCTCCTTGATCTTCCAAGCCGAAGATGATCCACTCAAAGTTTTTCTAGGTCAAGCTACCACTTCACTAATCTACTATTAATGAAGGAAACAACTTAATCTAGAAAAGATTGATGAAGTAGGTTTTTTTAGCTCATATAGAGATCTCTAAAGCCCTAGGGTTCATAACTTATGTGAGGGTTAAGGCTTGGAGGATGAAGATGAACAAGGGTGGAAAATGAGAGTGTGAAGGAGATGAGCAAAACAAATGAGCTAGCCATATGTTTTAAGTGAAGAATGGCTCATATATCTTTGCTCACTTATTAAAGAATGAATAAAAATCAATACATATATTGAACTATGCTTCAGTAGTGTAAACAAACAAATAAACAAATGTAAAAGCAATGCTTTACCCATTCCACAAATATCTCCTCATTTTCCACCTCATTTTTCTATTTTCTCAATATAGAAAATCAATACACACACACACACACACACACATATAACACACACACACACACACACATATATTAAGAGAAGAAAATAATTAGTGAGCATTAATATTAGTTAATATATAATTATATCAAATATAAATATATATCAAATTATTAAATCAACACTTGATTTAATAATCCGGTTATATCATATATAACCGACTAATATCATTTATTTGTATATCATATTATCAAATCAACACTTGATTCAATAATTCGGTTATATCACATATAATCTAACCGATATCAAATATTTCCATATTAGAATACGGTATCACATACTCGTATTTAATCAGGCTCCCGCACATATCAGCATATGTGCCCTACTTCGTTTCGCTTGAACTATGAAACCTCGTTGTGGGACTCTAAAGACTCGTCAATATGCCAGCAGTAGGTAATGATCACATCAGTTACCCATAAGTCGTCAGCGGTATTAGCTGGACATAACGGCTACCCGGGTTGAGCGATTAGAAGATCAACAAGCAAGCTTGTCCAAACTCCCATGAAGCCTATAAGTAACACTTACCGTACAGTCCGGTCTCTTCGTCTGATATGTCGCATATCGAGTCTAGGGGTAGAATCGTCAGACCCACTTACCAGGAAATCTCATCAGCCCTGGCCTGGAACTTGCTGTTATAGCCAATCGAGCATAGCGCAACATCAAATCCATATACCGGTAGAGATGAAACCCCTCTTATCTCTCACTGCCTCCATGTGACTCGGTACTGTACCCAAAATCCACCTGTTTGCATGACACCTTTGAGCCATGGTAAGGAGGAAATCAAAGCACAGTAGGAACCACACAAGACACTATGACGATCTCAAGTCTGCAGACTAACCTTTACCAGTGTCACAAAAGAACTGCCATATGACGATAGGTATGGTACCATCTAGGAGTTCTCGGCGAGTCCTGTTCGGTGTACCCATTCTTTAATGAGCACCTATGTACAATCTTTGATGTCAAACACCAATGGTTATAGGATCAACCATCGTCCCCTACAGGGTCAAGAAACGTATACACTAGTCTACTCTGGAATATCGATGCCCTATCTCGATACTCCCTCGACTAAGAACAGCTAAAGGATATGCTTGTAGACTACACAAGTTCCAGTAGTATGATCTGTTGGAGATAGTGCCCTCAGAGTCAATTATTGGATCACAGGCACGTGATTGCAATGATTGAGGGAGGACCTATCCCGGTACGACAGTCTTACTCGAGATGATAGTATGCTATCTGGTTTACCTTTATCATCGTGTACTGCTTCAGGTGACCTTACAGCTCGCTATTACACGTTGATAGAGCCCCTAGGATTCTTGCTTGACCACCAGCAGTATGAGGGCGATCATATAAGTGAGAGCTGGAGTCTATAAGCACATCCTTAAAAGGTCCCTAGTCGTGGGAGTTTCGAGACAGGGCATCGATACTCCAGAGTAGACTAGTGTATACAGTCGAGACCCCGACGAGGGGAGGTGGCCGGTCTCACAAGCCACTGGGGTCTGTTGGTTCACCTAAGATGTATACAGGTGCTCATTGGGTTATGGGTACACCGGACAGGACTCGCCGGGAACATGCTAGTTGGTCTTATACCTGACGTCAGATAGCAGTTCCCTGGTGACATGTGTACAGGTTATTTCATCGACCTGGGGATCGTCATTTGTCTCGTGTGAGTTCCCACTGTGCTTTGATTACTACCCTACCACGGCTCAAAGGAGTCGTGCAAACAGGTTTTAGTTGGGTACAGTCCCGAGCCACATGGAGGCAGTGAGCGGATCTTCAGGGGTTCGTCTCTCCCGGTATTGGGGGTGAGGTCGCACTGTGTCTAGGAGAGCCATTACACGAAGTCCTTGGCCAAGGCAGGAGATTTACTGGTAGGTATTCCAGTAGTATCTCAGGGTGTTCTGGGCTACACTCCGACACGACTTGTACCGCTTTTGGGGATCTGACTTTTACCAACCCCTAGGCCTGCCATGCGATTCTCATAGACGAACGGACCGGACTGTACGGATATTGTCACTAACAGGCTCAGTAGGGTGTCAGGATGAGTTCGCTCATCGACGTCCCTTTTAGTCAATAGCTGGTGGCCCGTTACGTATTGGCTTATACCTCTGACGTGCTAGTGGTTAAATCCACAGCCATAGTATTGACGAGTCTTTAGAGTCCACCACATATTCAGTTACTCAGTTTTCGGGCGAAACGCTGTAGAGGCCGTATGGAGATATGGCAGGGTCCGATCAGATACGTGCGGTATTGCACGGATCAGGATCGGACGGTTTTGTACTAAAGGCCGTATGGATATATGGCAGGGTTCGATCAGATACGTGCGGTATTGCACGGATCAAGATCGGACGGATATTACTAGCCGGCTTTGGTTTAAGCCGGATCTTAGTATAGTACAGTGTAGATTTTGTCTCATTGCATTTGTATCCGGACGGAAGACAGATGCGGGTGTGTATGCATAGTATGGGTTTTTCCTGTAATTTATTACCGGACCAGTTTTCTGGAGTTGCCAGTTTGCATTCCGTTCCGGCCGGTTTTCCTTTGTTCTTTCCCGGCCGGACTTTTCCAATGGAGGGGGTTATTTGCAAGTTTGCAAATAACACATTGTGGAGGGGTTTCTTGCAAATACTTTGATTATGATGGCATCTTTTCTTTTCCACCATCATTTGATTCTCTTTACATCACTCACTTGCATTAATTGAGATAAGAAAGGATATGGGTTTGATGTGAATTTGTAATGATGATGTTTGGATATGGTCACCCTTTCTCCTTTCCTACACTCACCTCCCTCTTGCTTTATGTATCCCTTCCCTCCACCATTCTCCAAGGATAAGGCCGGCCACAATTTTGAGGGAGTGAGGAGAGAGTTTCATTTTTGGTATGGTGGCATTATTCTTGATCTCATATTCTTCTTGCCGGAAAATTGAAAGCACCAATTTTCCCTAACCTCCTCCTCCATCCTCCATGGCAACTAAAACCCCAAATGAGACATAGCCTCTACACTACATTCTACAGCAAATCTTGGGCATGTCGACTTGCCAGCTTCATGCCCGAGTTGCCTCGGTATAGAGGCGGGAGCCCGTAAAAGATGCAGGCGATGTGGTGCCCTTCCGGCGAGGAGGCGACGACCGGAGTTTCCGCAGGAGATCGGGACGACGACGAGAAGACCGGAGGACTCGGATCACTCGGTATATCTCTTCCCCATCTTGTAGTTAGCTAGATCTAGTTTAATGGCCCGATCCGGGGTTTAGTGCGCGGTGGTGCCGGTTTCCTAAGTTCGCAAAATTAAAGTTTTTCACCGCTTCCGCATTTGGCCATGGGATTGACGGCCGGGGCGCCGCCGTGCACTTACAGTGGTATCAGAGCCTCGCCATTAACTTCGTCTAGCTTTGTTTGATGTGTTTGCATTTCCGATCGACCAAAATTCCAAAAAACCACATTTTCCTCACATCAGTTTTCTGTCGAAATTTTTTGAAGTCCAAAATTTTTTCAGGTTGTAGAAAACTGATGTACAAGAAGTTCTAAGAGTTCTGGGAAAATTCGAGACATTGATCTCTCAGGTAGAGCGCGGAACCGCGGCAAAACCCCCCTTGTTGCCGCGGTTCCACCGCAGGTTTGAGGGATCAATGGGTCGAAATCTTCCAGTGGGCTTCTGGGCTGATTTTAGGGGTTTTGGAATAATAACATTGGGTCCAGAATTTCTTGATCTGCTACAGTATTGCTTGGGGGCCCACTTGTTAAAATTTGATCGATCGGATATTTTAAACACATTATTTCACAGTATTTACATTATATCTGCGACCGTGAATGTCACTTGATCGGTAAATCCAGTCTAACTGCTATAGCCCGGTTAGACGGATTTGCGAACGTGACTTTCACGTTGATGTTTTGTGTTTTTGCTGTGATGTTGCGGATCGGTCGTGGGGGATAGCCTGGTTGCTATATCAGTTTTTGTTGTATTATGTACATTTGATATTGCGGGGCGAGCGTCCGACATGTGGACTGCCGTCACTGCCTGTTTGTATTATTCTTTTGGGGCACGACCTGGTTGCGGTCGATGTACCCGTTGTATGTATATTTTACTTTCTGTACTAGGATTACCCCGCGGAGGGGTGCACGGATAGCCGGGTTCTAGAGGGCAACGGGCCCGCATCTCATGGCATTGAGACGGAGGGGGCTTCACTCTGGAATTGGCGGGCTATTCGCCGCACTCGTAGGGGGTACAGGTTGACCCAGGAGGGGTGCCCAAGTTACCGGATTCCGTGAAGTGCCGGGTGGTCCATTCACGGTGCTGAAGGGGGCTGCCTCGCTTCAGGTTTTGGCGGGTAACTTGCCGCGCCCGTAGGGGTCTAGGATTTCATTGCACAGGCTATCCATACGACCAGGGGAACGTCGGGTTTCAGTAGTGGCTCTGTGAAACCCGGGGATCCCAGATATCTGTATTGTTCTGTGATGCTGTACATTTCTGTGATGTTGCATTTTATTCACGCCTTGAGCGAAATATAATATATTGGTATATATATTAGTAGATGTTGTATATGTTTTTCATCCGTGCTAGTCCAGTCCCCGCTCTGCCGTTAGTTAGCTAACCTAACAGGTGATGACGGGACCCAGTGGCGAATGCGGATGGCATATACGTACGTCAGTATATTTTCGTTCTTTGTGGTGTGATCAATTGCTGGGACTGCATTGATTCGGATCAATGCAAGATAAACAAACCTATTCTGATGTTGTTGGAACACTTTTCAAAAAGCTGTTATTGCAAGGACGTTCACTTTTGTTTTGCATCGTGGTATTCATTTGGAATATCCTGCTCCTCAGTCGACGAGGCAAGGGCCGAGATCCCTTCACCGGGAGTGACCCCTTGGACTGAAGTTTGCGTCAGGGCATTAACTTCACTATAGCCGATTACTTTTGCTTTGCACAGTGATATTCGGTTATGAATATCCAGCACCCCATTCTACGGGGAAAGAGCCGAGATCCCTTCACCGGGAGTGACCTCTTTAGTAAAGGTTTTCGTCACTATATTTTCTAAAAAGCTATCCGTTCCTTCAACGATATCAAGTTCATTACGTTAAAGGTTTTCGCCAGAAACCATTCGTAGCCCTCCGTCGTTTCATATGGGTAGTCAATAGTATTCAAGCTGTGTATGTTGGCCAAAGTCAAGGCACAGTGTTTGGTAGCTGTTGGGTATTCATATGCAGCATAGATAGATGCGTTGGTTTGGGACAGCCGTACTGCCATTTTGGCCAAAGTCAAGGGTAGGTACGGGTGGGTTCAAATTAACCTGGAGAATGACGGGTTGAACTTGACATGTGACTTATGATATGTTGGCCAAAGTCAAGGTCATAAGAGCATGGGGTAGAAATCCACATCGGGAGTTTCAAAAGAACTGAAACTTGCCAGATATGCGCATACCTTCTGGAGTGTGATACCGTGAGCGGATTCCGTCACGTTATCATGCGATGATAGTTGGATCCCGATTCCTACTGATGAGTTGGTTTACTCCTCGGGTGATCCCGACTAGTTCTTCTTTCAGGTTTGGAGGAGAATTTGAGGAGACAGTGGGAGGTTTCCAGATTAGATAAATTGGTAACCATTCTGATCTTGGTTAGAGTGCACGCTGAGTGTTTCTTTTCTCTCTCTCTTTGGCAGCGACCATTGACCCGACCCAAGACTATGACTCAGTGACCAAGTTGACCGAACCTTCTTAAACACTGGCTTTTGGATTGTCAGAGTTGCAGACCTCATTGCCACTCCTACTTTTACCCTTTTTTCCAGGACACCCCGTATTACTACAAACGTCCACTTCCATTGGACAAAACCATCGTATGGTTATATACGAACTCGAAGGAATTCGAGGATGGTTTCTGGTTCTGGAGAAAACGAATAGGACTATTCAGTTGTCTTTTCCTTTTACCTTCTCTCAGGTTGCGAGTACTCCTTGGTTTAGGAGATAGTACACCTATTACGCTTATTGGATAGTCTTCTTCCAAACCTTAGGCTGGTGCCGAACGGTGGGGTATGAAGAAAACCAATTAGCCTAACGATGGTGTACAGAAGGTATTAAGTTAAGACAAAGAAAGGGATTAGAAGGAGGGCAAAGTAAATTGCGACTGATATTCACGACCAAACCAAGTATTTCATTACCACTCCCACATCACCTTTGTATTTCTCCAGGACACTCCGTATCACTACGAAGATCCACAGTTATTTGGATATTCCATCGTATGGTTATATACGAACTCGAAAGGAACTTGTTCCAGTTCGGAGATGGATTCTGGTTCAGGAGAAATAGGAATAAGATTTATTCAGTTGTCTTTTATCTTCACCTTCTCTCGCATTGCGAGTGCTCATAGGATTAGGACAGTACACCCATTATGCTTATTGGATAGTCTTCTTCCAAACCATAGGCTGGTGCCGAACGGTAGGGAAGGAAGAAAACCAATTGACCTAACAGGGTATACAGAAGGTAATGACTAAAGACATATAAAGGGATTTGGAAAGGTGGCAAAGAAATACACGGTTACAGTTGTGAATCTGGATAATGGAAGAGGCATTACTAGGAATACCCAGATACCCCATTGAAACATTTCAATGTTTCAGTTCAACTGTGTACTGTTAAAAGAAAACTGATTTTCCGATTGGACACTTGCTCCAGGGTATGTATTTACCAAGTTTGATTCTCACATCTGTATGGTTTTACAGATGATGAGTGGGAGTAAGTCATTGGGAATAGGGTGATCGTCCTCATTATATCGGGATTCGTTGTAATCGGTGATATTTGAGGAAGTCACCTGGGTTGTTTGCCGGTCGGCAAATATTTGGTTTTGAATATCCGCTGTTATGCACCAATTTCAAATTGATATATCTGTACGTCTATTTTCATAGAGTGAGATATACCTTTTGAAATTATGTCGATGAAATTTACCTATATCAGTGGATGGTTAGGTAAGGAGTATTGAACAGCGGTGTAATTCTTCTTAACCATAAGTACAGTTTTCAACCTACAACACATAGTGAATGAGTTATCAGACTCAAGGGACTTATACAGAGTATTGTATGTTGTCCAGTGTCCATTAGGACAGAGGGGTTGGTTCTCGTACTATATTCGGTTTACTTATGACTTCTCTAGTTTTTAGACAAGTGTTTCGTAGAAACACAGGGTCCGAATTTTGAGAAGTTATAGGTATTTGAATAAAGTAGAGAACCAAGTATTGCAAGTATCGGGATTCTTCAAAGTGATCGAAGATGTAGATACTTGTGTATGGTATTTAGTTGATAGTAATGATTAAGAGAACTTGCTTCTCTTTCAGGTTACTCATAATTGGAAGCATTCCTAAGTTGAGTAACGCTGATCGGCCTCTTTCCATTTAGTAGACATGCACTGGAGACAGCTGCATGATTTGAATCTGGTTCAATTAAATCAGTGTCTCTGTTCCTATATTGGATATAGAACAGTTCATACCTTAACGATGTTAAGGTACGGGGAGTTGTCCGGCTTATGCTTAAAACCAGACTCTGGATAACTCAAAGGCGCGTTTCTGTAATGGCCGTTTGTGGGTTGACCTAGGCTATGACGAGGGTTGACTTTCTACCATCTGGGAGAACAATAGTAATATTGTTCTAGACTCGCCACAGTTTTAATAAAAATGGATTTTTTCAGAAAACAGTAGTGGGAGTATGGTAGAACTGGAAGTGATTCCAGAACCGCAAACGATTACTGAAGATTTGATAAGGAACCTAAAGATTCAATCTGGTTTGACATTCCATTGGCCACTCCGCCGATACGGTGGGTAACTTCAGGCACCCGAGAGGTACTCCGGTAGCCTCAAGGACGGTGACAGGGAAGTTCTTGTTTACCCACACTTGCCATTGCTGTTGTTCCAGGCTGCGAGACCCGGTGGGAGGATGAGTATAGCGTCGTTCTAAACTAGCTTTAGAAGTGCACATCTATATGACTCTGCCAGAGGGTTGTCGTAGTCAGTGGGAGCAGCGGAAGCATTGGTGGACATCAGGCTTATGTCTATTTATAGACTAAAGCAGATATTGCGGAGATAGATCATCTATTTCTGACATGACAGTCATAGGTTTGATTTCATCAGAATAGGGGATGGATCTGTTGAGAAGGTAGTAGGGTGTGATGTCATGGTATTTGGATGACATACACAAAGTAGGAAAGGAAACTCCTATACTACGGTCGGTTATTCTTTGGTTGTCACACAGTGGTTTCTCCACATAGGACTTAGATATAATATCAGACATTCTGGTTACTAGATCTATGGTTTTAGATCTAGATTTGGATGGTTTCCCAATCAGGGTACTTAGACAGCATTCTATGAGTATTTAGAATGGTTGACTCCTGGCACGGTAGTATACCTGCAGGTGAAGGAGTCACCCTCTCTAAAGGTGTCTTATAGACTAAAGTAGAGAGGGATGTGCATGATTGGCAGATCACTTGCTTAGGCAATTGAGTCAATCATGAGGTGTCAAGTACCACACCAGATGTTGTTCTTGCACTAGATGCAATAAGTTGATATTGATCCAATTCTGGAGAAACAATCGGAAGCAGTTTTAGAACATAAGTTGATGTTCTAGGGAATTGATAACGGCAGCCTCCTTTAGGAGACGGTTATCATTCCAGGCTTCCAAGGTGACCTGGACGACAAGGAGGTTGTCAGAGTTATAGTTTTCCCTCTGACGAGGGGCAGTATTTTGGACAGGTGATCCAAGGCAATACTGAGGGAGGCATGGCGCAGGATACTGATTAAGTTCAGATGACGATACAGTCTAAGAAGTTTGGATTTGAAGTTCATTTATGAACTGGGTCCCATCAGACATCCAGACATTTTATGACAGGTATTGCTCATTTCGGGAGATGGCTTTCTCTGTGAACTTGAGATATAGAGAGACATAGAAAGAAACATCTGAGCGGATCCACTCACTGAGGCTATTCCTCGAACGCAATAGTCTTCCAAACAGGCTTTGTGAGACTGACTAGTAGAGGAGTTGGGTGTTCGGTATCACACGGGCTGTAAGTATGCGACATCGCAATAATTAGCCTTGAGTGCAAGTGGGAGATTGTTGGAGATAGTGCCCTCAGAGTCAATTATTGGATCACAGGCACGTGATTGCAATGATTGAGGGAGGACCTATCCCGGTACGACAGTCTTACTCGAGATGATAGTATGCTATCTGGTTTACCTTTATCATCGTGTACTGCTTCAGGTGACCTTACAGGTCGCTATTACACGTTGATAGAGCCCCTAGGATTCTTGCTTGACCACCAGCAGTATGAGGGAGATCATATAAGTGAGAGCTGGAGTCTATAAGCACATCCTTAAAAGGTCCCTAGTCGTGGGAGTTTCGAGACAGGGCATCGATACTCCAGAGTAGACTAGTGTATACAGTCGAGACCCCGACGAGGGGCGGTGGCCGGTCTCACAAGCCACTGGTGTCTGTTGGTTCACCTAAGATGTATACAGGTGCCCATTGGGTTATGAGTACACCAGACAGGACTCGCCGGGAACATGCTAGTTGGTCTTATACCTGACGTCAGATAGCAGTTCCCTGGTGACATGTGTACAGGTTAGTTCATCGACCTGGGGATCGTCATTTGTCTCGTGTGAGTTCCCACTGTGCTTTGATTACTACCCTACCACGGCTCAAAGGAGTCGTGCAAACAGGTTTTAGTTGGGTACAGTCCCGAGCCACATGGAGGCAGTGAGCGGATCTTCAGGGGTTCGTCTCTCCCGGTATTGGGGGTGAGGTCGCGCTGTGTCTAGGAGAGCCATTACACGAAGTCCTTGGCCAAGGCAGGAGATTTACTGGTAGGTATTCCAGTAGTATCTCAGGGTGTTCTGGGCTACACTCCGACACGACTTGTACCGCTTTTGGGGGTCTGACTTTTACCAACCCCCTAGGCCCGCCATGTGATGCTCATAGACGAACGGACCGGACTGTACGGATATTGTCACTGACAGGCTCAGTAGGGTGTCAGGATGAGTTCGCTCATCGACGTCCCTTTTGGTCAATAGCTGGTGGCCCGTTACGTATTGGCTTATACCTCTGACGTGCTAGTGGTTAAATCCACAGCCATAGTATTGACGAGTCTTTAGAGTCCACCACATATTAGGTTACACAGCTTTCGGGCGAAACGCTGTAGAGGCCGTATGGAGATATGGAAGGGTCCGATCAGATACGTGCGGTATTGCACGGATTAGGATCGGACGGTTTTGTACTAAAGGCCGTATGGATATATGGCAGGGTTCGATCAGATACGTGCGGTATTGCACGGATCAGGATCGGAAGGATATTACTAGCCGACTTTGGTTTAAGCTGGATCCTAGTATAGTACAGTGTAGATTTTGTCTCATTGCATTTGTATCCGGACGGAATACAGATGCGGGTGTGTATGCACAGTATGGGGTTTTCCTGTAATTTATTACGGGACCAGTTTTCTGGAGTTGCCAGTTTGCATTCCGTTCCGGCCGGTTTTCCTTTGTTCTTTCCCGGCCGGACTTTTCCAATGGAGGGGGTTATTTGCAAGTTTGCAAATAACACATTGTGGAGGGGTTTCTTGCAAATGCTTTGATTATGATGGCATATTTTCTTTTCCACCATCATTTGATTCTCTTTACATCACTCACTTGCATTAATTGAGATAAGAAAGGATATGGGTTTGATGTGAATTTGTAATGATGATGTTTGGATATGGTCACCCTTTCTCCTTTCCTACACTCACCTCCCTCTTGCTTTATGTATCCCTTCCCTCCACCATTCTCCAAGGATAAGGCCGGCCACAATTTTGAGGGAGTGAGGAGAGAGTTTCATTTTTGGTATGGTGGCATTATTCTTGATCTCATATTCTTCTTGCCGGAAAATTGAAAGCACCAATTTTCCCTAACCTCCTCCTCCATCCTCCATGGCAACTAAAACCCCAAATGAGACATAGCCTCTACACTACATTCTACAGCAAATCTTGGGCATATCGACTTGCCAGCTTCATGCCCGAGTTGCCTCGGTATAGAGGCGGGAGCCCGTAAAAGATGCAGGCGATGTGGTGCCCTTCCGGCGAGGAGGCGACGACCGGAGTTTCCGCAGGAGATCGGGACGAAGACGAGAAGACCGGAGGACTCGGATCACTCGGTATATCTCTTCCCCATCTTGTAGTTAGCTAGATCTAGTTTAATGGCCCGATCCGGAGTTTAGTGCGCGGTGGTGCCGGTTTGCTAAGTTCGCAAAATTAAAGTTTATCACCGCTTCCGCATTTGGCCGTGGGATTGACGGCCGGGGTGCCGCCGTGCACTTACAGTGGTATCAGAGCCTCGCCATTAACTTCGTCTAGCATTGTTTGATGTGTTTGCATTTCCGATCGACCAAAATTCCAAAAAACCACATTTTCCTCACCTCAGTTTTCTGTCGAAATTTTTTGAAGTCCAAAAATTTTTCAGGTTGTAGAAAACTGATGTACAAGAAGTTCTAAGAGTTCTGGAAAAATTCGAGACATTGATCTCTCAGGTAGAGCGCGGAACCGCGGCAAAACCCCCCTTGTTGCCGCGGTTCCGCCGCAGGTTTGAGGGATCAATGGGTCGAAATCTTCCAGTGGGCTTCTGGGCTGATTTTAGGGGTTTTGGAATAATAACATTGGGCCCAGAATTTCTTGATCTGCTACAGTATTGCTTGGAGGCCCACTTGTTAAAATTTGATCGATCGGATATTTTAAACACATTATTTCACAGTATTTACATTATATCTGCGACCGTGAATGTCACTTGATCGGTAAATCCAGTCTAACTGCTATAGCCCGGTTAGACGGATTTGCGAACGTGACTTTCACGTTGATGTTTTGTGTTTTTGCTGTGATGTTGCGGATCGGTCGTGGGGGATAGCCTGGTTGCTATATCAGTTTTTGTTGTATTATGTACATTTGATATTGCGGGGCGAGCGTCCGACATGTGGACTGCCGTCACTGCCTGTTTGTAATATTCTTTTGGGGCACGACCTGGTTACGGTCGATGTACCCGTTGTATGTATATTTTACTTTCTGTACTAGGATTACCCCGCGGAGGGGTGCACGGATAGCCGGGTTCTAGAGGGCAACGGGCCCGCATCTCATGGCATTGAGACGGAGGGGGCTTCATTCTGGAATTGGCGGGCTATTCGCCGCACTCGTAGGGGGTACAGGTTGACCCAGGAGGGGTGCCCAAGTTACCGGATTCCGTGAAGTGCCGGGTGGTCCATTCACGGTGCTGAAGGGGGCTGCCTCGCTTCAGGTTTTGGCGGGTAACTTGCCGCGCCCGTAGGGATCTAGGATTTCATTGCACAGGCTATCCACACGACCAGGGGAACGTCGGGTTTCAGTAGTGGCTCTGTGAAACCCGGGGATCCCAGATATCTGTATTGTTCTGTGATGCTGTACATTTCTGTGATGTTGCATTTTATTCACGCCTTGAGCGAAATATAATATATTGGTATATATATTAGTAGATGTTGTATATGTTTTTCATCCGCGCTAGTCCAGTCCCCGCTCTGCCGTTAGTTAGCTAACCTAACGGGTGATGACGGGACCCAGTGGCGAATGCGGATGGCATATACGTACGTCAGTATATTTTCGTTCTTTGTGGTGTGATCAATTGATGGGACTGCTTTCCATCTATACCAATTTTCTTCTTAAAGATCCACTTGTCCCGATGGGTTTTACCCCTTCAGGAGCAACTTCCAAAGTCCATACTTTGTTGGTGTACATGGATTCCATCTCAGATCGCATAACATCTAGCCATTTAACAGAATCTCCACTTATGATGGCCTACTCAAAACTAGTTGGGTCATCATCTTCCATGATGCAATCCTCGCTCCCACCGTCTATGAGAAAACCGTAGTATTTCTCAGGTGGATGAGAAACCCTACTAGATCTGCAGAGTGGCTGAGGTTCGTCGGAGACTATTGGATCCTTCGGTTCTATCAAATCATCAGTTCTAGTTTGTGTAGCTGGAACTTCTTCCAGCTCTATCTTATTACCACTAATTTCTTTCACAAGAAATTCCTTTTCTAAAAAGATGGTATGTTGAGCAAAAAACACTTTTTGTTCCTCACTGTGGTAGAATAGATATTCATGTGAATTCTTTGGATACCCCACAAACTTGCAAAGAACTGACAGTGCCTCGAGTTTGACCGGATTCTGTTTTTTAATATAGGCCGGACAACCCCATATCATAACTCGTTTAAGATATGGTCTCTTTCCACTCTATATCTCATATGGTGTTTTAGGCACAGATTTTGATGGAACTTGATTCAATAGGTATGCTGCTATCTCAAGTGCATAACCCCAAAAGGAAATAGGTAACTCAGCAGTACTCATCATAGAGCGCACCATATCTAATAGGGTGCGATTCTTCCACTTCGATACTTCGTTGTGATATGGTGTATACGGAGGAGTAAGCTGAGAAAGAATCCCATTCTCTTTTAAATAATCTCGGAATTCCTTGCTTAAGTATTCTTCTCTCCGATCAGATCGAAGGATTTTAATACTTTTATCCATTTGGTTCTCTACTTCGCACTTATATTCCTTGAATTTCTCAAAAGATTCAGATTTGTGTTTCATCAGGAACACATGTCCGTATCTTGAGAGATCATCGGTGAATGTAATGAAGTACGAGGAACCATTCCTGGCATGTGTAGACATAGGACCATATACATCACTATGGATCAGTCCCAAGAGTTCAGTAGCTCTTTCTCCGTGTCCTGTAAATGGAGTTTTGGTCATCTTGCCTTTGAGACATGACTCGCAAGTTTCATAAGATGTAAATTCGAACTGATTCAAATATCTATCTTTATGTAACTTAGCTAGTCTTGTCGCATTGATATGACCTAGTCTACAATGCCATAAGAAGGATTCGTTCATTTCTGAACTTTTCCACTTGTGTGTTCAGTATATTCAGAACTGCAGTTTGATTTAAAACGTATATACCGTTACATAGCGTACCAAACCCAATCAACACTTGATTTAGGAAAATGTTCATAGCATTATTCTCTAATGCAAAGTTATATCCTTCTTTATGAAATAAAGAAACTGATTTAATATTGCACATCATATTTGGTATATAATAACAGTCGTTCAGAATCAGTATATTACCATTTGGTAATACTAGGTGATATTCGCCAACTGCTTTGGCTGCAACAATTGCTCCATTCCCAACTTTGAGAGACATATCACCCTTTCCCAGTTCTCTACCTCTCTACAACCCATGTAACAAATTACAAATGTAGGATCCTGATCCGGTATCCAATACCCAGGACGTAGAGCAAACTGAGAAACAGTTCTCGATAACGAACACACCCAAAGAAGATGCATCAGCATGCTCTTTATTCGTTTGGGTTGTGTGGGAATCCTGATATTCCCCTATTCCTTTCTCAGACTTATGACAATCATAAGAAAAAATGGAACCAACGTTCCCCAGCTCGGTATAATAAGCTGGTTCGGTCAATACATCCATATTATTATCTTGAATAAGGCGTGTCATGGTCATTACCTAGAGAGAGAGAGAGAAGGAAAAAGTTTAGTGTTGGCTATAGTGCCCTCAAGGCAATTATCGTAGTGGCAGGCATGTGATTATGATGATTGAGGGAGGACCTATACCGGTAGAACAGTCTTACTCGAGATGATAGTATGTTATCTGGTTTGTTTTTATCATCACTATTACATGTTGATAGAGCCCATAGGATTCTTGCTTGACTACCAGCATTATGATGGCGATCATATACGTGAGAGCTGGGTGGTCTATAAGCACATCCTTAAATGTCCCTAGTCGTGAGAGTATCGATACTGGGCATCGATACTCCAATGTAGACTGGGGTATACTGATTGAGACCCTGACGAGGGGCGGTGGCAAGGTCTCACAAGCCATTGGTGTTAGTTCACCTAAGATAGTATACAGGTGCTCGTTTGGTTATGAGTACACTAGACGGACTCGTCGGGAACCTGCTAGTTGGTATTCTATTATCAGATAGCAGTTCCCAGATGACATGTGCACAGGTTAGTCTGTCGACCTGAGATCGTCATTTGTCTTGTGTGAGTTTCCACTGTGCTTTGATTACTACCCTACCATGGCTCAAAGGAGTCGTGCAAACAGGTTTTAGTTGGGTACAGTCCCGAGCCACATGGAGGCAGTGAGCGAATCGTCGGGGATTCGCCTCTCTCGGTATTGGGGGTTGATACCGCGCAGTGCACGGGTGGCCATCACCAGAAATCCTCGGCCGGGGTATACGAGAATTACCGATCCAGGATTGATAGTTTCTCAGGTGGTGATGGGTTTCATGCCGACACGAATTATCACGTTGTTAGGGGTCTGACTTTATCCACCCCCAGACTCAATATGCGATACTCTTAGACGAACAGACCGGACAGTACAGATATTGTCACTGTCAGGCTCAGTAGGGGTTCAGGATGAGTTTGCTCGTCGGCCTCCCTTTGGCTCAATACCTAGGTCGCCGTTACGTACAGCTAGTGCCGCTGACGTGCTTGTGTTTAAACCCACTGCCAGCGTATTAACGAGTCTTTAGAGTCCCACATAGACAGTTTTCCTGGTTCTAGCGAAATGATGTAGTGGTAACTTTTTAGAAATCGTTATGCGAATTTTTCCGTTTTAGGGTAAAATAGTCGGTGTTTTCCGTTTTAACCCGATTGTGATCAAAGTTCTGTATAAACTTGACGGCACCTAATTTAACTAAAATAGTGCTAGTGCATGGGCTTTGGGGGTCAATGGGAAGTTTTGGTTCACATAGAATTTTTCCCTAATTAAATATTATTTTAATGTGTTATTATGCACTTAATTAGTGGTAATTACATTTTTGGTTTGTGTTAATTACTTCTAATGTGAATTTATGCTAATCTAATCACTAGATATTTTGTTAATCCAACCATCCTTAAATATCTAGATATTTGTGGCAAAAGGAGTTAATTTTTTTTTAAAGAAAAGAATTGAAAGAAAAGATGGCAAAATGCATTAATGAGCATTTATTGCTTTTTTTACTAGAATTTTCTTCACTTTTTGCACAAAACAACCTCCCCAACTTCATTTGGCCGAGCTTCCACCTCATGCTGCCAATTTTTTTTCTTTCCGCATTTCCAACAATTCCAAGCTAAAAAATTCTTCAAAAATCCTTAAATAATTCCACAAAACTCATAAACAAAGAATAACCAATCATTTTTCTTCACAAATCTAGCTTAAATCTTCAAGGAAAACATCATTTTGGAGGGAAAAAAAATGATGGATCTAGTTGCTAGATTTTGATCTTGAGAAGGTATAATTTCAAACCCTAATCCTTATTTGTTGTGCTAAAATCATATAGTTAGCTATCTAATTGTTTGATATAGCTTTAAACTCATGTTTAATTCATTCATAATAATTTTAAAGAAGATCAAGTTAGGGTTTAAACTTGATGAATGGGTTAATTGTTAATTGAAGATTAGGAAAAACTTAACCTAGTAAGAAAAATGATAATTGTCAATTCTTAATTTGTCTAATGGAGTTTTTAGCTTACTAGGTTTTATTGAAACATAATTGGGCAAGTATAAAATTATGGATGTGGTTTGGATAACTTACTTAAGCTGCTTTAATATGTTTGTTATCGCTAGAATTGTGTTAGCTTAAGACTTGTGCGAAATTATGCGATAAGTTGCTTACTAGGTTTCGGTGTATTTTGGAAGTGGGTTCAATTGGTCGTTGCGAGGTTATATTTATTATCTTCCTCATATTTTATTGTGTTTTTTTTGCGCGATCGGTAAGATCGGGGTCTAGAATTGGTGGTTGCGTAGTTTAGCGACCCTAGTTAGGGTTTTTGCCGATGTCGTGCACGTTTTGTGCGCTAGGTGCGCAATATAATTTTCTGGGCGTTATCCTTGCATTTCGTTATCTTTGCGTCGACGTAGGATATTTAGCTTATGTGATTGGTTTGTGAAATTTTAGGATCGCAAGCGGGGACTTCGGACGCTATGAATAAAGGGAAACAGGTGGTCGGCTTTTCGTAGCTCGAGATCATTGGTGAGTAGATTTAACATCTACGGGGAAATCGCCCGTATGGCGTTATGCGTCAGGGCTGGATTATGATATAATAGCTGCATGTTATTCGCATATGAGTTGATTGCATATGAACGTCATTGCATAGTATTACCTATTGTACCTTGACTTTTACCTTTTGGACACAACACCATTACTGACGGTTCATTTTGCACAAGCACTAATTTGTATGCTACACACAATCCGTCAGTAATTGCCATGACACGCACAACCCACATATATACGTGATGTTGTATTGGACAGGGATAGTTGAGATAGTAACGCTTATTCCATTTCACGTATGCCTTGTTACAGCTACATGTACATCATGCATACCTACTGACATGTACACCCACATATCTTGCTATAGCTGCATATACCCTAGGTGGTATTGTATTGACATGTGATATTGAGACGTTGGTTATTATGCTATTGCGCTTATGAAATGCATCCTACATACTTGCTTACATGTAGATACTTATACCTTGCTATAATTACATGTACACCTCATATGATGCTGCACTTGATTTCGGAAGATTCGGTAACCGCATGATATATTTTAAAGCTGGATTCATTTAAAAGAGCGGTTTTTCCCTTGATATGCTCATATTGCTGTTTTTTTGCATATATCAGTTTTCATGGATTTACGCATTGAGATATAGATTTCATATGATTTATGGATTTGAGAACCGTAGGGGTATTTCAAGAAATTTTTTGTATTATTTGAAAACCCGGTTTCTCGTGATATGATATTTCAGTGCGTCAACCATGAGATTTCTCGGTTCTGAGATTTGTGATATATACCCGATGCGAGGAGTGTGGTGGGCCATATGCGGGTACATGGTGGAGCCCGGTATGGTACCCCGGGGCAAGAAAGGTATGTCGATGGATGAGCCGATAAGCCTGGCAGGGGATGTGCACTGCCTAGCGGTGACAGTATTTGGACTCGGCGGTTATCTGGAGGATACCGAACGGAGTCATGAGATGGATTTAGGCCGACCCGTTCTGCCGGAGCCCGCGGGCCGATCCCCCAGACGGAGCCTATTATACGAGGATTTACGTGTCGATGCTAGATACGGGTTTCATGATGTTCGAATGTCGGTGTTAGACATTCAGGTTCCATGATTTTTATGTACCGTTGATGGACATACGTGGTTGATATCCTCGTACACACACACATACACATAAATATATACATACAAGTATATGTTTTCATGTGTTTTCGGGTGTCGATGTTTGACACTCAGGTTTCATGTGACTTACAGGATATGAGGGCCGATCTGAGAATGCGGTGCCTGAGGATTTTGGGATTTGATGTGTCAGTGAGGGACACTGGGGTTTTTTCCATACTGATTATTTTGCATGAGGTTTTATTATATCATCCCACCCACTCAGGATTATTTTGATGCATTGCTTCATGTAGTAGTAGTACCCTGATGACGTACCTTTACATGATTGTTGCATATTCATATTACCATATTTATGTTATCAGATTACATGTGATAGATTTATTGTTGTTCGTGCATACTTGCGATTACAGTATGATGTTAATTACTATTCACGAGTTGGCAACTCACCCCCGTTGTGCCACAGTGTTTTGCAGGACTTACCCTCAGAGTAGTCGCGGCAGGGCATCTTATCATCTCTACTGTTGCGGATACCGCTACGGTTGGCTGTGAGGCCTTTGCTATTAGGTGGGTTCGCGGTTATCCGTTTTGTAACTTTTATATCTTTTTGTTGGATCTAGTATTCTCCATCTACCACTTCTTGTATTTGACTTAGAGACGAGTTGTGAGGATTCGGTGTTGTATATGTTTTTGGTTACTTTTGGGTGCCGTGATCATGGGAGCCGGTCTTGTTGTAAAGTTTTACTTCTTTATGTAGTTTTCCTTTATATTTCTTCGCTACGGCGTCGTATTTATATCTTGTAGTGGTTGTCTCCACTGTTGGGCGTGAGTTGCTCCCGTTTGGGATGCTTTATTTATATTCTACGTTGTACCCGTTTTCGGGGTTAGTTTTTACAATGGAGATGCTGCCGAAATTTTCAAGAAAGAAACTGAAGTTAAAGATTTTACTTGAGATTTTCCGAATGTTTTAAACTATGTTTTTCTCCGCTTATCCAGTTTTGGGTGGTTTAGATTTCTGGGATCGGCTTACTTAAATTACGTACGCTTGTAGACGTTACGTGGTTTAAGGGCCGACCACGTGCCTAAATTTGGGTCGTGACAAAGTTGGTATCAGAGCGCTAGGTTTTACATTTCGGAGTGTAGGATGACCTTGGTATGATGGAGTAGGTAGCTTAAGCAGAGTGACGTAGCGTGTGCATGTTCCGCGGCATACTTACGATACGGTACTCCGCCTAAGTGACCTTAGAACTTATTGATTGAAATTCCTCCTGTGATTTGTACATCCTTGTGATTCGATTTCTGTGTCCTTATCGAATCTTGTTTCAATTTCCAGCATATATGCCTCCGAAGACTACGAGGGCATAGAGAGCGGCCGCGAGGGCCAAGGTCAGAGTTGACTCGTCTGAGGCGAGGACTGACCAGGGCGGTGCGCATGTTGTACCGGAGCACATTGCTATGTTTGGGGCTGGTATGCAGGACTTGCGCCAGATGATGGGGTCTTTAGTTGAGGCCATTCGAGCGTAGGGGCAGGCGGTTGTTCCACCTGTTGCGGGGGCCGCGATTGTACCTACTGTTCCGGCAGTCGCAGCTACAGCTCCGGAGGTTATCACCGTGTCCCTGACAGAGTTCATGAGGCGGAGGCCTCCGGTTTTCACTGGCACAGATACTGCTGAGGATCCGTTGTCGTTTATCGACCGGATGGCCAGGATTTATCATTCGCTCCGATGCTCCGACGAGAGATGGGTGGCGTTCGCAAGCTTCCGTCTGGAGGGTCTGGCCCAGAAGTGGTGTGAGTCCTTGGAGAGGGGCAAAGCCGCAGGTCTTGCTCCTATGACCTGGGCTGAGTTTGTGACGGTGTTTCTCGCCCGTTTTCTTCCACCGAGCATCAGGGATGCGCGAGCACGCAGATTCGAGTCGTTACGCCAGACTCCGGGGATGACGGTGGCTGAGTACGATGTACTGTTTACCGAGATGTCTGTGTATGCTCCGTACTTGGTAGCGACTGAGGAGATGAGGGTGAAGAGATTTGTTCAAGGCCTGCTTACCCAGCTGTTCCTAGCCATCAGCATTCAGCATTGTGACACGTATGCTGCAGCAGTGGACGCAGCCCTTCTGGTGGAGGAGCGTCTTTCTGAGTCGTCGGTTGTTCCGGAACCGAAGAGGGCTCGTATTGGTGTGCCAGCACAGAGATAGACATTTATACGCCGTGATAGATTCTGTACAGGTACTGGCGGTAGTGGAGGCTTGAGACCAGGCCAGTTATTTAGCTCTTATCCCCAGGAGGGTCAGCGGTCTTCATCATGATGTTACCGATGCGGGTGTTTATATCATCGGGTTCGAGATTGTACTGAGACACTTGAGGGTAAGGCAGCTGTACCCCAGTTTACCTTACCACCTTCTCCGCCACAGAGAGCAATGCCGCTTATGCCTGTTTTTTCGCCACGTCAGACTTCCGCTCAGAGAGGTCATAGTCGTGGTGATTTTGTGCCGAGAGGACGAGGTGGCCGAGGCAGAGGACAGCCAGTTGCAGGTAGAGGGCAGGCTCGCGTGTTTGCCTTGACTCATCAGGACGCGCAGGCGTCCAATGTAGTGGTTTCAGGTATCCTTTCTGTTTGTTCTTTTGATGCACATGCTCTTTTTGATTCGGGATCTATGCATTCGTATGTTTCTATGCACTTCGTGTCGAGGTTAGGCCGAGAGTCGTGTTTGCTTGATCAGCCGCTTGTCGTGACTACTCCTGTTGGAGAGCGTTTATTGCGCGGCACGTGTTTCGGTCGTATGCTGTCCGTATAGGAGATCGAGATCTGTCTGTCGACTTGATCCTTCTTGAGATGTTGGACTTCGACATTCTCCTGGGCATGGACTGGTTAGCTACTTGCTACGCGTCCGTGGACTGCCGTGAGAAGACAGTTAGGTTTTGTTCTCCTGGAGAGTCAGTGTTTGTTGTGCAGGGGGACCGTGGTACCGCCCCTTACAGTTTTATTTCTGTCCTTTGCGCTAGTCGGCTTTAGAGGAGAGGATGTTGGGGATTCTTGGCTTTCATTCATGATACTGGAGCCACAGTGGAGTCGTCGGACCAGGTTCCTACCATACGAGAGTTTCCCGACGTTTTTCCAGATGAGTTACCTGGGATGCCGCCAGAGCGCGATATTGAGTTTTGCATTGATCTGATTCCCGGCACAGGGCCTATTTCTATACCGCCTTAGCGGATGGCTCCGGCAAAGCTTAGAGAGGTTAAACATCAATTGCAAGAGTTGCTTGATAGGGGACTTGTGCGTTTGAGTGTTTCGCCGTGGGGAGCTCCTGTTTTGTTCGTTAAGAAGAAGGACGGTATTTTGAGGTTGTGTATAGATTATCGTCAATTGAACCGAGTTACGGTGCGGAATAGATATCCTTTACCACGCATTGACGATTTATTTGATCAGCTCTAGGGTGTGAAACATTTTTCTAAGATTGATTTGCGTTCGGGTTATCATCAGTTGCGGGTTCGGAATGATGACATTCCGAAGACTTCTTTTCGTACGCGCTATGAGCAATATGAGTTTTTGGTGATGTCGTTCGGACTCACCAATGTGCCAGCAGCGTTCATGGATTTGATGAACCAGATTTTCAGGCCGTTCCTCGACTAGTTTATTATTGTGTTTATTGTTGACATACTGGTCTACTCTAGGAGTCGTGAGGAGACTGAGTAGCACTTGAGGATTGCTTTGCAGATTTTGAGATAGCACCAGGCGTATGCTAAATTCTTAAAGTGAGCGTTTTGGCTTGATCGAGTGGATTTTCTGGGTCATGTGGTGACTGGAGATGGTACTCTTGTGGACCTAAGGAAGATCGAGGCTATGCAGCTTTGGCCCAGACCTGTATCTGTGACTGAGGTCCGCAGCTTTTTAGGCTTAGTAGGTTATTATCGCCGTTTTGTGCAGGATTTCTCGAGTATCGCTGCACCGCTGACTGGACTGACCCGGAAGGGAGTTCCTTTTCTTTGGACTGATGCGTGTGAGCAGAGTTTTCAGCAGCTGATGACTCGGTTGACGACAGCACCAGCTCTATCTTTGCCTTCTGGATCGGACGGCTTTATTGTTTACTGTGATGCTTCTCGAGTGGGGCTCGGTTGTGTACTGATGCAGCATGATAGAGTGATTGCTTATGCTTCTAGGCAGCTGAAGAAGCACGAGCAGAATTACCCCACTCACGATCTTGAGATGGCCATGGTGGTCTTTGTGTTGAAGATTTGGAGACACTACTTGTACGGGGAGTCATGTCAGACCTTCACGGATCACAAGAGCTTGAAGTACATCTTCCAACAACGGGATCTGAATCTGAGACAACGCCGTTGGATGGAGCTAGTGAAGGATTATGATTGTGAGATCCTTTACTACCCGGGCAAAGCAAATGTGGTAGCTGATGCTTTGAGTCGTAGGCCCGGGGGTAGCTTGTCCCAGTTGAGCGCAGTTCAGTGACAATCTTCTGTAGATTGGAAGCCCTTGTGTGATGATAGAGTGCAGTTTGAGTTCACTTCCATTGGGGGACAGCTTGCTTATGTCCTCTCCCGTCCACTACTTTTTGATCGTATCCGTGAGGCGCAGCCCAGTGATGACCGTTTGTCTGAGATTCTTGAGCTTGTTCAGCAGGGTAGAGTTTCGGAGTTCACGTGTGCTACAATGCGGGACTCGCTTGTGTGTACCAGATGTTGATGGTTTGAGACGCGAGATCCTAGAGCAGGCACATCATTCAGCCTTTAGCGTTCATCCAGGTTCCACCAAGTTGTACCGTGACTTGAGAGACTTTTACTGGTGGGAAGGGATGAAGCGCGATATTTCGGACTTCATTTCGATGTGCCTGACTTGTCTGCAAGTCAAGGCTGAGCATCAGAGACCGGCTGGAGAGTTGCAGCCTTTACCCGTTCCAGAGTGGAAATGAGAGCATATTTCCATAGACTTCGTGGTGGGTCAACCCATGACCAGTCGAGGGTATGACTCCATTTGGGTGATTGTGGACCGGTTGACGAAAACAACTCACTTTCTTTCAGTGAAGACCACTTTCGGTTATACTCAGTATGCTCAGTTGTACATAGATGAGATTGTGCGTTTGCACGGTGTTCCCACATGCATCGTATCCACCCAATTTACTAGCCGTCTTCTGCAAAAGATTCAGGAAGCTTTGGGTACGCGATTGAGTTTTAGCACCGCTTTCCATTCACAGACCGACGGTCAGTCGGAACGGATTATACAGACTTTGGAGGATATGCTCCGTGCGTGTGTGCTTTATTTTGGTGGCAGTTGGGATCGTCACTTGCCGTTGATTGAGTTCTCCTACAACAACAGCTTTCAGGAGACTATTCAGATGGCACCTTTTGAGGTTTTGTATGGTAGGAAGTGTCGATCGCCAATCTATTGGACCGAACTCAGTGAGAGTAGGGTTTTGGGACCCCATCTAGTTCAGGAGACTACGGAGAAGATCCAGCTGATTCAGGACAGGATGAGAGCAGCCCAGTGCAGGCAGAAGTTTTATGCCGACCGTCGTCATCATAGACTTGAGTTTGCAGTGGGGGATCATGTATTCCTGAGGATTTCTCCGATGAAGGGTGTTATGCGATTTGGGAGGAAGGGGAAGCTCAGTCCCAGATTTGTAGGTCCTTTCAAGATCCTTGAGCGAGTGGGTTCTGTTGCTTATCGTTTGGCGCTCCCGCCTAGTGTTCCGGATGTTCACCCTGTTTTCCATTTGTCGATGCTTCGTAGATACCTTCATGATCCTTCTCACATGATTCAGCACCAGACCGTTCAGCGTGAGAGCAATCTTTCGTTCACCGAGCAGCCGGTAGTTATTTTGGATCGGCAGGTGAAGAAACATCGATCAAATGTCTTGCCATTTGTGAAGGTTCTTTGGAGTAGCCCTACTAGTGAGGAGATCACTTGGAAGGCCTAGAGTGAGATGCGGAAGAAATTCCCTCATCTCTTCGAAGGTACGGATAGTTAAATTTTAATTCGGGGACCGAATTTCTTTAAGGGGGGAGATTGTAACGTTTAAGAAATCGTTATGCGAATTTTTCCGTTTTAGGGTAAAATAGTCGATGTTTTCCGTTTTAACCCGATTGTGATCAAACTTCTGTATAGACTTGATGGCACCTAGTTTAACTAGAATAGTGCTAGTGCGCGGGTTTTGGGGGTCAATGGAAAGTTTTGGTTCCCATAAAAATTTTCCCTAATTAAATATTATTTTAATGTGTTATTATGCACTTAATTAGTGGTAATTACATTTTTGGTTTGAATTAATTACTTCTAATGTGAATCTATACTAATCTAATCACTAGATATTTTGTTAATCCAACCATCCTTAAATATCTAGATATTTATGCCAAAAGGAGTTAATTTTTTTTTAAAGAAAAAGAATTGAAAGGAAAGGTGGCAAAATGCATTAATGAGCATTTATTGCTTTTTTTACTAGAATTTTCTTCACTTTTTGCACAAAACACCCTCCCCCACTTCATTTGGCCGAGCCTCCTCCTCATGCTGCCAATTTTTTTTCTTTCCCGTTTTTCAACAATTACAAGCTCAAACATTCTTCAAAAATCCCTAAATAATTCCACAAAACTCATAAACAAACAATAACCAATCATTCTTCTTCACAAATCTAGCTTAAATCTTCAAGGAAAACATTATTTTGGAGGGAAAAAATGATGGATCTAGTTGCTAGATTTTGATCTTGAGAAGGTATAATTTCAAACCCTAATCCTTATTTGTTGTGCTAAAATCATATAGTTAGCTATCTAATTATTTAATATAGCTTTAAACTCATGTTTAATTCATTCATAATAATTTTAAAGAAGATCAAGTTAGGGTTTAAACTTGATGAATGGGTTAATTGTTAATTGAAGATTAGGAAAAACTTAACCTAGTAAGAAAAATGATAATTGTCAATTCCTAATTTGTCTAATGGAGTTTTTAGCTTACTAGGTTTTATTGAAACATAATTGGGCAAGTATAAAATTATGGAAGTGGTTTGGATAACTTATTTAAGCTGCTTTAAGATGTTGGTTATCGCTAGAATTGTGTTAGCTTAAGACTTGTGCAAAATTATGCGATAAGTTGCTTACTAGGTTTCGGTGTATTTTGGACGTGGGTTCAATTGGTCGTTGCGAGATTATATTTATTATCTTCCTCGTATTTTATTGTGTTGTGTTTGCGCGATCGGTACGATCGGGTCTAGAATTGGTGGTTGCGTAGTTTAGCGACCCTAGTTAGGGTTTTTTCCGACGTCGTGCGCGTTTTGTGCGCTAGGTGCGCAGTGTAATTTTCTGGGTGTTATCCTTGCGTTTCGTTATCTTTGCGTCGGCGTAGGATATTTAGTTTATGTGATGAGTTTGTGAAATTTTAAGATCGCAAGCGGGGACTTCGGACGCTGCGAATAAATGGAAACGAGTGGTCGTCTTTTCATAGCTGGAGATCATCGGTGAGTAGATTTGACATCTACGGGGAAATCGCCCGCATGGCGTTATGCGTCAGGATTGGATTATGATATGATAGCTGCATGTTATTCGCATATGAGTTGATTGCATATGAACGTCATTGCATAGTATTACATGTTGTACATTGACTTTTACCTTTTGGACACAACACCATTACTGATGGTTCTTGTTGCACGAGCACTAATTTGTATGCTACACCCACACCTGTAACGTTTTAGAAATCGTAATGCGAATTTTTCCGTTTTAGGGTAAAATAGTCGGTATTTTCCGTTTTAACCCGATTTATATCAAACGTCCGTATAAACTTACCGGCACCTAGTTTAGCTAAAATAAAGCTAGTGCGCGAACTTTGGAAGTATATGGGAAGTTTTGGTTCAGATAAAAATTTTCCCAAATAAAATATTATTTTAAGCAGTAAATTATGCACGTAACTCGGGAAATTTCTTCTAAATGAGAACCTTTGGAAATCATCACTACAATTATTTTGGAAGGTTCTCTTCAAAATATCTAGATTTTTTAGTGCAAAGGATTTAAATTTTAAAAAGAAAAGAAAAGAAAATGAAAGGTGGCAAAATTGCATTAAATGAAGCATTTATTGTATTTTTGCTAGAAACTTCTCCATTTATCTTACACAAATACCCCCCCTAACCTTGGCCGAGATCTCTTCCCCCATTTCTGCCCCAAACTTTTCCAAGCTCATTTCTTCATTTTCCAAGATCAAAAGCTCATCAAAAATCCCAAAATAAATCCAAAAATTCCTAAATAAAAATTAAACCATCAATTCCATTTACTAAACTTGCTTGTTCTTCATGAAAAATTTGATTCTTTGGAGGCTAAGTTGATGGAATCTTGTGCTTGAAATTGTTCTTGAAGAGGAATAAACTCTTACCTTAATTCTTAATTAATTGTTTAAATCTTAATCTAGCTATTTAAGTTAGCTAATTATATGTTTAATATAGCTTTTAAATCATGATAAATTCATTATTCATAATTTTTATAAAATTTAAGTTGGGGTAAAACTTGATTAAGTGTTTAATGTTAATTGAAGTGTTAATTTGTGATTCGGAAAAGTTTAACCTAGTAGAAAATGATAATTATTGTTAATTACTACTTTGTTTAATTAAGGATTTTGCTTACTAGGTTTTTGCTAAAACTTAATTAGCAAATGTTAAAAATAAGGAAATGGTTTGGATAGCTTAGTTAAGCTATTATAAGATATTTGAAATCGCTAGAAATGTATTAGCTTGATTCTAGTGCGAAATATTGCGATAAGTTGTTTACTAGGTTTCTGGGTTTTTCCGACGTGGTTTAAATTGGTCGTTGCGAGGTTATATCTATTATATTTCTCGTATTTAATTGTGTTGTGTTGCGCGATTGGGACGATCGGAGTCTAGACTTGGTGTTTCGTAGTTTAGCGACCCTAGTTAGGGTTTCTGACCGATGTCGTACGCGTTAGATGCGCTAAGTGAGCAGTGTAATTTTCTGGGCGTTTTCATTGTGTTTCGTTGTCTTTTCGTCGATGCAGGATATTTAGATTATGTGATGTGTTTGTGAAATTTTAGGTTCGCAAGCGGGGAATTCGGACGCTGCGAACAAGGGGAAGCAGGGGTTCGAATTTTCATAGCTCGAGACCATCGGTGAGTAGATTTAACATCTACAGGGGAATCGCCCGTATGGCGTTATGCGTCTGGGCTAGAGATGTTATGAATTGTCGCTTATTCTATTCCATATATAGAGTTGCGCATACACCTTATTGCTTAGTTATTTGTTGTGCTTGGACTTGTATCTTTAGGACACTGCACTATTATTGACGGCTCATGTTGCACGAGCACTGATTGTATGTCACACACCGTCAATAATTGTCATGACATGCACAACACACATACCTATATGATATTGTTTGGTTAGGGATATTGAGATATTGATTCATATTTCTTTATGCATATGACATATAAGATACCTGTATACCTACATGCTTACACATATGCTTTGACAAGCTTACATGCTAGTTACCTGTATAACTATAGGGTATTGTACCATTAGCGATAGGTACATACACACATAATGACATAGCTACGTGTATACCTTGCATGCATACCTTACTTATACCTGGAGGGTATATTTCATCATTGCTGATAGGTAGATACATATACCTTGCTATACCCTTATGTTTACACATATATCTGGTTATAGCTACATGTTCACCTTTATTTGATGTTATATAGGCTTGGAGAAATCAGTAACCGCATGATTTATATTTAACTTGTTACAGTTAAATAGCGGCTTTTCCTTTATATGCTCACATTACAGATTTCTGTTGCATATTTTATATTCATGGATTTTCGCATTGAGATATGGATTTTTCATGATGTTTTCTGGATTTGGGGAACATGGTAGTTTCATGAAATTATGCATTATTTGAAAAACCTGATTTCCCTTGATATGATATTTCAGCACCCACCATGAGTTTTACCGGTTTTGAAATATAAACCCCACGCGAGGAAAGGAGGGGTCCGTGTGCGGGTACATGGTGGGCGCCGGAGGTACCCCGGGGAAAGAATCTTAGTGAGGAGATGAGATAGTGGGGGAACCATACCATCCAGTGACAGTACCTATGACTCGACGGTTATCGTGGGGATATCGACGGGAGTCATGTACGTATGGATACGTCGAGAGGCGAGGGTCAGATCTAGGCACTCGAGCTTTCGGTATAGCGTATGATATGTACCTATCAGGGGGCCAGTCGTGGTGACAGCACCTGATAGATCAGTATTTATGTGTCGATGCTTGACACTTGGTTTTATGATATTTTTACTTCTAAGTATATATAACAGTGGAATGGGACGCTGTTATATATGCATATATATATATATATATATATATATATATATGTATATATATATATTAGTGGAATGGGACGCTAATATATATGTATATATTTCAATTCATATATATCATCATAATTATTCATGCAAATATACTTATTCAGGATATATGAGATTCACTTGATATTGGATTCAGGATGTATGAGATTCACTTGATATTGGATACAGGATATATGAGATTTACATGATTTTGTATATTCAGGATAAATGAGATTTACTTGATGTTGTACATTCGGGGTTTGTGAGACTTACATGATATGAGAGCCAATTTGGGGGCTGATTTGAAGAATTGGGATTTGGATTGTCTTGATGGACTTGGTCCTACCACGATGTCAGGATTCCGTGGAAATGACATGTTTCATTCCATACTCCACATTTATTGTTTATGCAGTGCTTCATGTATTAGATGTACCTGATAGAGTACCTTCCATGACTGTTGCATTTACATACTTTATTTTATATGCATTGCTTCTTGTATTAGTTGTACCTGCTGGAGTACCTTTCATGACTGTAGCATATATACATTGTCATGTCATTGTTTCATGTATTAGTTGTACCTGATGGGGTACATTACATGACTGTTGCATACATATTGTCATATTACTGCTTCATGTATTAGTGATACCTGCTAGTGTACCTTTCATGACTATTGCACACATATAACTTTTATTGCTATTAGTTTGCATATGTTAGATTCGTGTTGTACGTGCATACTTGCGATTATCTTCATATGTTATTTACTATTCACGAGTTGGAAACTCACCCCCGTTGTGCCACAGTGTTTGCAGGTTGTTCCCAGAGTAGTCGAGGCAGGCTATTCATCTGTCACATCATCTTTTATAGCGGATACCGCTTCGGCTCATAGTGTGCAGTTTTGCTTAGGTGGGTTTTACGGTTATCCAAGATTATTTATTGTATGTTCGTTGTATCCATGTACTCTCCATCTACCGTTATCTTGTATGACTTAGAGACTTGAGGTGAGGACGATATTGTATATTTTGGTGACTTGGATATCTTTTATGCAGTTTTTACTTATATCGTCTTTTATTTCTTCGCTACGGCGTCGTATATCTGTTGTGGTGGTTTTTTTCCGCCGTTGGGCGTGGATTTGCTCCTGTTGGGGATGCTTTACTTATATTTATGTTGTACCCATTTTTGGGGTTGGTCTTTACAAAGGAGGTGCTGCCAAAATTTTAAAGGAAGAAAAGTTGGACTTTAAAGAATTTGGGTTGAGATTTCAAAGGTTTTGAAAATACTATTATCACTTTCTTACTACTTTTGATGGTTTAGATTTCTAGGTTTCGGCTTACTTAAATTACTTACGCCTGTAAACGTTACGTGGTTTAAGGGCCGGTCATGTGCCTAATTTTGGGTCGTGACAACACTGTCGGTAATTACCATGACACGCACAACCCACATACATACGTGATGTTGTATTGGACAGGGATAGTTGAGATAGTGATGCTTATTCCATTACACGTATACCATTCCACAGCTACATGTACATCATGCATACCTACTGATATGTACACCCACATATCTTGCTATAATATACCCTAGGTGGTATTGTATTGACATGTGATATTGAGACGTTGGTTATCGTGCTATTGCGCTTATGAAATTCATTCTCCATACTTGCTTACATGTAGATACTTATACCTTGCTACAATTACATGTACACCTCATATGATACTGCACTTGATTTCGGAAGATTCGGGAACCACATGATATATTTAAAGCTGGATTCATTTAAAAGAGCGGTTTTTCCCTTGATATGCTCATATTGCCGTTTTATGTTGCATATATCAGTTTTCATGGATTTACGCATTGAGATATGGATTTCATGTGATTTATGGATTTGAGAACCGTGGGGGTATTTCAGGAAATTTTATGTATCATTTGAAATACCGGTTTCTTGTGATATGATATTTCAGTGTGCCCACCATGAGATTTCTCGGATCTGAGATTTGTGATATATACCCGATGCGAGGAGTATAGTGGGTCGTATGCGGGTACATGGTGGAGCCCGGTATGGTACCCCGAGGAAAGAAAGGTATGTCGATGGATGAGCCTGGCAGGGGATGTGCACTGCCTACCGGTGACAGTATTTGGACTCGGCGGTTATCTGGATGATACCGACCGGAGTCATGAGATGGATTTAGGCCGACCCGTTCTGCCGGAGCCCGCGGGCCGATCTCGTAGACGGAGCCTATTATACGAGGATTTACGTGTCGATGCTAGATACGGGTTTCATGATGTTCGAGTGTTGGTGTTAGACACTCAGGTTCCATGATTTTTATGTATCGTCGATAGACATACGTGGTTGATATCCTCGTACACACACACACACACACACAGATTTATATATATATACATACATGTATATGTTTTCATGAGTTTTCGGGTGTCGATGTTTGACACTTAGGTTTCATGTGACTTACAGGATATGAGGGTCGATCTGAGGATGTGGTGCCTGAGTATTTTGGTATTTTATGTGTTAGTGGGGGACACTGCGGTTTTTTCCATGCTGATGATTTTGCAAGAGCTTTTATTATATCATCCCACCCACTCAGGATTATTTTGATGCATTGTTTCATGTAGTAGTAGTACCCTGATGATGTACTTTTACATGATTATTGCATATTCATATTACTATACTTATGCTATCAGATTACATGCGATAGATTTATCGCTATTCGTGCATACTTACGATTACAGTATGATGTTAAATACTATTCACGAGTTGGCAACTCACCCCCGTTGTGCCACAGTGTTTTGCAGGACTTACCCTCAGAGTAGTCGCGGCAGGGCGTCTTATCATCTCTACTGCCGCGGATACCGCTACGGTTGGCTGTGAGGCCTTTGCTATTAGGTGGGTTCGCGGTTATCCATTTTGTACCTTTTATATCTTTTTGTTGGATCTAGTATTCTCCATCTACATCTTCTTTTATTTGACTTAGAGACGAGTTGTGAGGATTCGGTGTTGTATATGTTTTTGGTTACTTTTGGGTGCCGTGATCGTGGGAGCCGGTCTTGTTGTAAAGTTTTACTTCTTTTTGCAGTTTTCCTTTAAATTTCTTCGCTACGACGTCGTATTTATATCTTGTGGTGGTTGTCTCCGTCGTTGGGCATGAGTTGCTCCCGTTTGGGATGCTTTATTTATATTCTATGTTGTACCCGTTTTCGGGGCTAGTTTTTACAAAGGTGGTGCTGCCGAAATTTTCAAGAAAGAAAACTAAAGTTAAAGATTTTACTTGAGATTTTCCGAATGTTTTAAACTATGTTTTTCTCCGCTTATCCAATTTTGGGTGGTTTAGATTTCTGGGATCGGCTTACTTAAATTACATACGCCTTTAGACGTTACGTGGTTTAAGGGCCGGTCACGTGCCTAAATTTGGGTCATGACAAAGTTGGTATCAGAGCGCTAGGTTTTACCTTTTGGAGTGTAGGATGACCTTGGTATGATGGAGTAGGTAGCTTAAGCAGACTGACGTAGTGTGTGTATGTTCCGCGGCATACTTATGATACGGTACTCCGTCTAAGTGACCTTAGGACTTATTGATTGAAATTCCTCCTGTGATTTGTACATCCTTATGATTCGATTTCTGTGTCCTTATCGAATCTTGTTTCAATTTCCAGCCTATATGCCTCCGAAGACTACGAGGGCACAGAGAGCGGCCGCGAGGGTCGAGGTCAGAGTTGACTCGTCTGAGGCGAGGTCTGACCAGGGCGGTGCGCCCGTTGTACCGGAGTACATTGCTATGTTTGGGGCTGGTATGCAGGACTTGCGCTAGATGATGGGGTCTTTAGTTGAGGACATTCGAGAGCAGGGACATGCGGTTGTTCCACCCGTTGCGGGGGACGCGATGGTACCTACTTTTCCAGCAGTCGCAGCTACAGCTCCGGAGGTTATCACCGTGTTACCGACAGAGTTCATGAGGCTGAGGCCTCCGGTTTTCACTGGCACAGATACTGCTAAGGATCCGCAGTCGTTTATCGACCGGATGGCCAGGATTTGTTGTTCGCTCCGATGCTCCGACGAGAGATGGCTAGAGTTCGCGAGCTTCCGTCTGGAGGGTCTGGCCCAGAAGTGGTGTGAGTCCTTGGAGAGGGGCAGAGCCGCAGGTCATGCTCCTATGACCTGGGCTGAGTTTGTGACGGTGTTTCTCGCCCATTTTCTTCCACCGAGCGTCAGAGATGCGCGAGCACGCAGATTCGAGTCGTTACGCCAGAATCCGGGGATGACGGTGGCTGAGTACGATGTACTGTTTACTGAGCTATCTGTGTATGCTCCGTACTTGGTAGCGACTGAGGAGATGAGGGTGAAGAGATTTGTTCGAGGCCTGCTTACCCAGCTGCTCCTAGCCATCAGCATTCAGCATTGTGACACGTATGCTGCAGCGGTGGACGCCGCCTTACTGGTGGAAGAGCGTCTTTCTGAGTCGTCGGTTGTTCCGGAACCGAAGAAGGCATGTACTGGTGTGCCAGCACAGAGACAGACATTTAGACGCCGTGATAGATTCCGTACAGGTACTGTGGGTAGTGGAGGCTCGAGACCAGGCCAGTTATTTAGCTCTTATCCCGAGGAGGGTCAGCGGTCTTCATCTGGATGTTACCGGTGCGGGAGTTTATATCATCGGGTTCGAGATTGTACCCCAGTTTACCTTACCACCTTCTCCGCCACAGAGAGCGTTGCCGCTTATGCCTGTTGTTGCGCCGTGTTAGATTTCCGCTCAGAGAGGTCGTGGTCGTGGTGGTTTTGTGCCGAGAGGACGGGGTGGTCGAGGCAGAGGATAGCTAGTTGCAGGTAGAGGGCAGGCTCGGGTGTTTGCCGTGACTCATCAGGACGTGCAGGCGTCCAATGCAATGGTTTCAGGTATGCTTTCTGTATGTTCTTTTGATGCACATGTTCTTTTTGATCTGGGATCTACGCATTCGTATGTTTCTATGCACTTCGTGCCGAGGTTAGGCCGAGAGTCGTGTTTTCTTGATCAGTCGCTTGTCGTGACTACTCCTGTTGGAGAGTCGTTTGTTGTGCGACACGTGTTTCAGTCGTGTGTTGTCCGTATAGGAGATCGAGATCTGTCTGTCAACTTGATCCTTCTTGAGATGTTGGACTTCGACATTCTCCTGGGCATAGACTGGTTACCTACTTGCTACGTGTCTGTGGACTGCCGCGAGAAGACAGTTAGGTTTTGTTTTCCTGGCGATTCAGTGTTTGTTGTGAAAGGGGACCGTGGTGCCGCCCCGCACAGTTTGATTTATGTCCTTTGCGCTTGTCGGCTTTTGAGGAGAGGATGTCGGGGATTCTTGGCTTTCATTCATGATACTGGAGCCACAGTGGAGTCGTTGGACCAGGTTCCTACCGTGCGAGAGTTTCCCAACGTTTTTCAGATGAGTTACCTGGGATGCCGCCAGAGCGCGATATTGAGTTTTGTATTAATCTGATTCCCGGCACGGGGCCTATTTCTATACCGCCTTATCGGATGGCTCCGGCAGAGCTTAGAGAGGTTAAAGATCAATTGCAAGAGTTGCTTGATAGGGGCCTTGTGCGTCTGAGTGTTTCGCCATGGGGAGCTCCTGTTCGGTTCGTCAAGAAGAAGGACGGCAATTTGAGGTTGTGTATGGATTATCGTCAATTGAACAGAGTTACGGTGCGGAATAGGTATCCTTTTCCTCGCATTGACGATTTATTTGATCAGCTCCAGGGTGCGAAACATTTTTCTAAGATTGATTTGCGTTCGGGTTATCATCAGTTGCGGGTTCGGAATGATGACATTCCGAAGACTGCTTTTCGTATGCGCTATGAGCATTATGAGTTTTTGGTGATGTCGTTCGGACTCACCAATGCGCCAGCAGCGTTTATGGATCTGATGAACCGGATTTTCAGGCCATTCCTCGACCAGTTTATTATTGTGTTTATTGATGACATACTGGTCTACTTTAGGAGTCGTGAGGAGCATGAGCAGCACTTGAGGATTGCTTTGCAGATTTGTAGAGAGCACCAGCTGTATGCTAAATTCTCAAAGTAGGCGTTTTGGCTTGATCGAGTGGATTTCCTGGGTCATGTGGTGACTGGAGATGGTATTCTTGTAGACCCGAGGAAGATCGAGGCTATGCAGCTTTGGCCCAGACCTGTATCTGTGACTGAGGTCCACAGCTTTTTGGGCTTAGCTGGTTATTATCGCCGTTTTGTGCAGGATTTCTCGAGTATCGCTGCACCGCTGACTGGACTGACCCGGAAGGGAGTTCCTTTTCTTTGGACTGATGCGTCTGACCAGAGTTTTCAGCAGCTGAAGACTCGGTTGACGATAGCACCAGTTCTATCTTTGCCTTCTGGATCGGGCGGCTATGTTGTTTACTGTGATGCATCTCGAGTGGGGCTCGGTGGTAAACTGATGCAGCATGATAGAGTGATTACTTATGCTTCTAGGCAGCTGAAGAAGCACGAGAAGAATTACCCCACTCACAATCTTGAGATGGCCGCGGTGGTCTTTGCGTTGAAAATTTGGAGACACTACTTGTACGGGGAGTCGTGTCATATCTTCACGGATCACAAGAGCTTGAATTACATCTTCCAACAACGGGATCTGAATCTGAGACAGCGCCGTTTGATGGAGGTAGTGAAGGATTATGATTGTGAGATCCTTTATCACCCGGGCAAGGAGAATGTGGTAGCTGATGCTTTGAGTCGTAGGTCCGGGGGTAGCTTGTCCCAGTTGAGCGTAGTTCAGCGACAGTCTTCTGCAGATTGGCAGCTCTTGTGCGATGGTAGAGTGCAGTTTGAGTTCACTTCCACTGGGGGACAGCTTGCTCATGTCCGCGCCTGTCCACTACTTTTTGATCGTATCCGTGAGGCGCAGCCCAGTGATGACCGTTTGTCTGAGATTCTTGAGCTTGTTCGGCAGGGTAGAGTTTCGGAGTTCACGATTGATGACCAGGGTGTGCTACAATGCGGGACTCGCTTGTGTGTACCAGATGCTGATGGTTTGAGACGCGAGATCCTAGAGCAGGCACATCATTCAGCCTTTAGCGTTCATCCAGGTTCCACCAAGATGTACCGTGACTTGAAATACTTTTACTAGTGGGAAGGGATGAAGCACGATATTTCGGACTTCGTTTCGAGGTGCTTGACTTGTCAGCAAGTCAAGGCTGAGCATCAAAGACCGGCTGGAGAGTTGCAGCCTTTATCCGTTCCGGAGTGGAAATGGGAGCAGATTTCCATGGACTTCGTGGTGGGTCTACCTACGACCTGTCGAGGGTATGACTCCATTTGGGTGACTGTTGACCGTTTGACTAAAACGGCTCACTTCCTTCCAGTGAAGACCACTTTCGGTTATGCTCAGTATGCACAGTTGTACATAGTTGAGATTGTGCATTTGCACGGTGTTCCCACATGCATCGTATCCAACAGAGGCACCCAATTTACTAGCTGTCTTTGGCAGAAGCTTCGGGAAGCTTTTGGTACCCGATTGAGTTTTAGCACCGCTTTCCATCCACAAACCGACGGTCAGTCGGAGCGGACTATACAGACACTGGAAGATATGCTCCATGCATGTGTGCTTGATTTTTGTGGCAGTTGGGATCGTCACTTGCCATTGATTGAGTTCTCCTACAACAACAGCTTTCAGGAGACTATTCAGATGGCACCTTTTTAGGCTTTGTATGGTAGGAAGTGTCGATCGCCAATCTGTTGGACCGAACTCAGTGAGAGTAGGGTTTTGGGACCCCATCTAGTTCAGGAGACTACGGAGAAGATCCAGCTGATTCAGGAAAGGATGAGAGTAGCCCAGTGCAGGCAGAAGTCTTATGCCGACCGTCGTCGTCGTAGACTTGAGTTTGCAGTGGGGGATCATGTATTCCTGAGGATTTCTCCGATGAAGGGCGTTATACGATTTAGGAGGAAGGGGAAGCTCAGTCCCAGATTTGTAGGTCCTTTCGAGATCCTTGAGCGAGTGGGTTCTGTTGCTTATCGTTTGGCGCTCCCGCCTAGTTTTCCGGATGTTCACCCCATTTTCCATGTGTCGATACTTCATAGATACCTTCATGATCCTTCTCACATGATTCAGCACCAGACCGTTCAGCTTGAGAGCGATCTTTCGTTCACCGAGCAGCCGGTAGTTATTTTGGATCGGCAGGTGAAGAAAGTTCGGTCAAATGTCTTGCCATCTGTTAAGGTTATTTGGCGTAGCCCTACTAGTGAGAAGATCACTTAGGAGGCCGAGAGTGAGATGCGGAAGAAATTCCCTCATCTCTTCGAAGGTACGCGTAGTTAAATTTTAATTCGGGGACCGAATTTCTTTAAGGGGGGAGATTGTAACGCTTTAGAAATCGTTATGCGAATTTTTCCGTTTTAGGGTAAAATAGTCGGTGTTTTCCGTTTTAACCCGATTGTGATCAAACTTCTGTATAAACTTACCGGCACCTAGTTTAACTAGAATTGTTCTAGTGCGCGGGCTTTGGGGGTCAATGGGAAGTTTTGGTTCACATAAATTTTTTCCCTAATTAAATATTATTTTAATGTATTATTATGCACTTAATTAGTGGTAATTACATTTTTGGTTTGGGTTAATTACTACTAATGTGAATCTATGCTAATCTAATCACTAGATATTTTGTTAATCCAACCATCCTTAAATATCTAGATATTTGTGGCAAAAGGAGTTATTTTTTTTAAAGAAAAATAATTGAAAGAAAAGAGGCAAAATGAATTAATGAGCATTTATTGCTTTTTTTACAAGAATTTTCTTCACTTTTTGCACAAAACACCCTCCCCCACTTCATTTGGCCAAGCCTCCTCCTCATGCTGCCAATTTTTTTTCTTTCCCCATTTTCAACAATTCCAAGCTCAAAAATTCTTCAAAAATCCCTAAATAATTCCACAAAACTCATAAAAAAACAATAACCAATCATACTTCTTCACAAATCAAGCTTAAATCTTCAAGGAAAACATCATTTTGGAGGAAAAAAATTATGGATCTAGTTGCTAGATTTTGATCTTGAGAAGGTATAATTTCAAACCCTAATCGTTATTTGTTGTGCTAAAATCATATAGTTAGCTATCTAATTGTTTAATATAGCTTTAAACTCATGTTTAATTCATTCATAGTAATTTTGAAGAAGATCAAGTTAAGGTTTAAACTTGATGAATGGGTTAATTGTTAATTGAAGATTAGGAAAAACTTAACATAGTTAGAAAAATGATAATTGTCAATTCCTAATTTGTCTAATAGAGTTTTTAGCTTACTAGGTTTTATTGAAACATAATTGGGCAAGTATAAAATTATGGAAGTTGTTTGGATAACTTAGTTAAGCTGCTTTAAGATGTTTGTTATCGCTAGAATTGTGTTAGCTTAAGACTTGTGCGAAATTATGCGATAAGTTTCTTACTAGGTTTCAGTGTATTTTGGACGTGGGTTCAATTGGTCGTTGCGAGGTTATATTTATTATCTTCCTCGTATTTTATTGTGTTGTGTTTGCGCGATCGGTACGATCGGGGTCTAGAATTGGTGGTTGCGTAGTTTAGCGACCCTAATTAGGGTTTTTTCCGATGTTGTGTGCGTTTTGTGCGCTAGGTGCGCAGTGTAATTTTCTGGGCATTATCCTTGTGTTTCGTTATCTTTGCGTCGGCGTTGGATATTTAGCTTATGTGATGTGTTTGTGAAATTTTAGGATTGCAAGCGGGGACTTCGAACGCTGTGAATAAAGGGAAACAGGTGCTCGGCTTTTCGTAGCTGGAGATCATCGGTGAGTAGATTTAACATCTATGGGAAAATCGCCCGTATGGTGTTATGCGTCAGGGCAGGATTATGATATGATAGCTGCTTGTTATTCGCATATGAGTTGATTGCATATGAACTTCACTGCATAGTATTACCTGTCGTACCTTGACTTGTACCTTTTGGACACAACACCATTACTGACGGTTCATGTTGCACGAGCACTAATTTGTATTCTACACCCACACCGTCTGTAATTTCCATGAAACGCACAACCCACATACATATGTGATGTTGTATTGAACAGGGATAGTTGAGATAGTGACGCTTATTCCATTTCACGCATACCTTGCTACAGCTACATGTACATCATGCATACCTACTGACATGTACACCCATATATCTTGCTATAACTGCATATACCCTAGGTGGTATTGTATTGACATGTGATATTGAGACGTTGCTTATTGTGCTATTGCGCTTATGAAATGCATCCTACATACTTGCTTCATGTAGATACTTATACCTTGCTACAATTACATGTACATCTCATATGACGTTGCACTTGATTTCGGAAGATTCGGGAACCACATGATATATTTTAAAGCTGGATTCATTTAAAAGAGCGGTTTTTCCCTTGATATGTTCATATTGCTGTTTTATGTTGCATATATCAGTTTTCATGGATTTACGCATTGAGATATGGATTTCATGTGATTTATGGATTTGAGAACCGTGGGGGTATTTCAAGAAATTTTATGTATTATTTGAAAACCCGGTTTCTCGTGATATGATATTTCAGTGAGTCCACCATGAGATTTCTCGGTTCTGAGATTTGTGATATATACTCGTTGCGAGGAGTGTGGTGGGCCGTATGCGGGTACATGGTGGAGCCCGGTATGGTACCCCGGGGCAAGAAAGGTATGTCGATGGATGAGCCGATGAGCCTGGCAGGGGATGTGCACTGCCTACCGGTGACAGTATTTGTATTCGGCGGTTATCTGGAGGATACCGACCAGAGTCATGAGCTGGATTTAGGTCGACCCGTTCTGCCGGAGCCCGCGGGCCGTTCCCGCAGACGGAGCCTATTATACGAGGATTTACGTGTCGATACTAGACACGGGTTTCATGATGTTCGAGTGTCGGTGTTAGACACTCAGGTTCCATGATTTTTATGTATCGTAGATGGACATACGTAGTTGATATCCTCGTATACACACACACACACACACACACACACACATATACATACATACATATAGGTATATGTTTTCATGAGTTTTCGGGTGTCGATGTTTGACACTCAGATTTCATGAGACTTACAGGATATGAGGGTCGATCTGAGGATGCGGTGCCTGAGGATTTTGGAATTTGATGTGTCAGTGAGGGACACTGGGGTTTTTTCCATGATGATGATTTTGCATGAGCTTTTATTATATCATCCCACCCACTCAGGATTATTTTGATGCATTGCTTCATGTAGTAGTAGTACCCTGATGATGTACCTTTACATGATTGTTGCATATTCATATTACCATACTTATGCTATCAGATAACATGTGATAGATTTATCGATGTTCGTGCATACTTGCGATTACAGTATGATGTTAATTACTATTCACGAGTTGGCAACTCACCCCCGTTGTGCCACAATGTTTTGTAGGACTTACCCTCAGTGTAGTCGCGGCAGGGCGTCTTATCATCTCTACTGTTGCGGATACCGCTACGGTTGGCTGTGAGACCTTTGTTGTTAGGTGGGTTCACGGTTATCCGTTTTTTACATCTTATATCTTTTTGTTGGATCTAGAATTCTCCATCTACCATTTCTTGTATTTGTCTTAGAGACGAGTTGTGAGGATTCGGTGTTGTATATGTTTTTGGTTACTTTTGGGTGCCGTGCTCGGGGGAGCCGGTCTTGTTGTAAAGTTTTACTTCTTTATGCAGTTTTCCTTTATATTTCTTCTCTATGGCGTCGTATTTATATCTTGTGGTGGTTGTCTCCGCTGTTGGGCGTGAGTTGCTCCCGTTTGGGATGCTTTATTTATATTCTATATTGTACCCGTTTTCGGGGCTAGTTTTTACAAAGGAGGTGCTGCCGAAATTTCCTAGAAAGGAAACTAAAGTTAAAGATTTTACTTGAGATTTTCCGAATGTTTTAAACTATGTTTTTCTCCGCTTCTCCAGTTTTGGGTGGTTTAGATTTCTGGGATCGGCTTACTTAAATTATGTACGCCTGTAGACGTTACGTAGTTTAAGGGCCGGTCACGTGCCTAAATTTGGGTCATGACAGTAGTAGCCGTATTGGATACGTGCAGGGTTTCGATCGATTGATGTACTTTTTACCCGGACTTTCGATCGGACAGTTGATAATACTAGCCGGCTCGGGTTTGAGCTGGATTGTTAAATCAGGTATTGATTTAATAATTTATGTATATGTATTTCGATACATTTATTCTAGTATTATGTTCTTTGTATTATTCTATCTCTTAGGGTATTCGTATTTCGGTACGAATGCAGGTATGTATATACAGTAGAATGTAATCCGTATTTATCTGGAAATTATTCTAGAAGGTGGCCACCTCATTTTTGGATTGGACCATTTTTTAGAAAATGGTAAATGAGATGGAAATTGGAAAATGGGGAGTATGGTGATGACCATGCTTGAATAGTGTGCACAAATGAATTATTAATTCATTTGTGCATACTGTTCAAGTATTGGTGGTTTTTTAAAATGAAAGATATTGTTTTACAAAACCTAGCATGCTTGATTTTCTCTCTCATGAGAGCTTCATTATTTTTGAGCATGATTTTTTTCTTGAGCTCATCATCACCATTTGCGCTTGACTCCTCTCTTGATTTTCCATGGTTGCCTCCACCTTCATTCTCCACCTCCTCTCAACCATCTCATGAGTTGAGAAATATGAGAGGAGGTGAGATGAGATAGACCTACACTAAGTTCAAACACAACATCATAGGCTTTCTAGAGTAGCATCCTAGAAACCCTAATTGCTTCACTTGCAACCATTATGTGAAGCTAGAGCTATAATTACATCCCTCGGGTGGATCGTCTTCGACGAAGGGAGACCGGCGGCCAAGCTTAACCGGACATGCCTCAAGGAGCTAAAGAGGAAGTTGAAGGCCCGAAGGACTTTTTTCATTCGGTATAACCATTCTAACTTCTTTATATATATGCTTGCTAGTATAGGGTTTAGGGTAGATCCGGGCATCGAGTAATGGTAGCGCCAATTTTGAAAAATTTTGTTCCGTATTTGGCTACGGTTTGATGGCCGGGGCGCTGCCGTAACCCAACATGGTATCAGAGCCAACCCGTAAACCCCTAACTAGAAGTTTTAGACAATGCTAAAGTATCGAAATCGAAACGACCCCAAAACAGTGCACTGCATATTCCAGTTTCTGTCAATTTTTTAAAATCTTCAAAAAACTTTTAAGCAACTGCAGAAGACTACTTTGATGACAACTAGAACACCTTACAAAAACGAGCCCCATCCGCCAGATTTGACACGGTGAGAGTTGCGAAAAAACGGGTGAGGCCGGTTTTTTAGTGGTGTTTGGACTTGAATTTTTTGGTGTTCTCTAGTCTCTGGAATATTGGTGCAGTGGTATTTCTTGTTTTTCCCATTTTGGATATTATGTTATCTTTTCTTCAGGGGCAATTCGGGGTGTTTCTAAGTCGATAATTTAACACTGTTTAAATGTTTACAGTACATGCATTACTATCTGTGAACGTGAAAGTCATTTGAGCGGTACAACTCGTCTAATTGCTATATATTCTTTTAGACAAGTTTGCGAACGTGACATTCACGTTGATGTTCTGTGTTGTGGTTGGATTATCGTGGTTGATAGCTTGGGTGCAATGGTAGTACGGTTTAGATTCATTTGTATATTTGATATTGCGGGACGAGCGTCCGATATGTGGACTGTCGTCTCTGCCAGTTTGTATATTATTTGTTTGGGCCACGACCGGGTTGAGGTCAATGTCACCCTTGTACATATTATTTTCTTTTCTATACTAGGATTACCCCGCAGTGGAGTGCACGAATAGCCCGGTTCTAGAGGGCAACGGGTCCGCATCTCATGGCGTTGAGACGGAGGGGACCTTACTCTAGAATTGGCGGGCTATTCGCCGCACTCTTAGGGGGTACATGTTGACCCACGGAGGGGTGCTCAAGTTACCGGATTCCTTGAAGTGCCGGGTGGCCCATTCACTTTGATGAAGGGGGTTACCTCACTTCTGGTTTTGGCGGGTAACTTGCCACGCTCGTAGGGGTCTAGGTTTTCATTGCACAGGCTATCCACACGACCGGGGAATGTCGGGTTTCATTTGCGGCTCAAAGGAAACCCGGGGCTCCTAGATTATCCGTTATTCTATGATGCTTCTGTGATGTTACTTTATATCATGCTTGGGAAGATTGTTATATATATTTATATATATATACTACTACATGTTGTATATGTTTTGCACCCGCGCTAGTCCAGTCCCCGCTCTGTCGTTAGTTAAGTAACCTAACGAGTGATGACGGGACCAAGTGGCGAATGTGGATGTCATATACGTAGATCATATATTTTCGTTCTTTTCTGGTGTGATTAATTGATGGGACTGCGTTGATTCTGATCAATGCAAGGATAAAACAAACCTATATATGATGTTGTTGGAACCAAGTTTTTAAAACTGACATTACAGACGTTTTCTTTTGCTTTGCACAGTGGTATTCAGTTATGAATATTCTGCACCTCACTCAACGAGGCAAGGGCCGAGATCCCTTCATCGGGAGTGACCTCTTGAGAAAAAGTTTGCGACATCGTAATAACTTCACTATAGTCGTTTATTTTGCTTTGCATCGTGGTATTCAGTTTGGAATATCCTGCACCTCATTCGACGAGGAAAGTGCCGAGATCCCTTCACAGTGAGTGACCTATTTAGCAAAAGTTTTCACCACTATATATTTGTAAAATCACTCGGTTCCTTCAACGATATTAAGTTCATTACGTTAAAGGCTTTTTGCTGAAAACCAGCCGTAGCCCTCCGTCATTTCTTATAAGTACTATTTAGTATTCGTGCTATATTTGTTGGCAAGCGTCAAGGCATAGTGTACGGTAGCTGAATAATACTTATTTGTTGCATAGATATGCGATTGATCGGGACAGTCGTACAGCTTTGTTGACAAGCGTCAAGGGTTTGTGCGGGTGGGTTCGAGTTAATCCAGGACAATAACGGGTTGAACTTGACTAGTGGCCTATAACTTGTTGGCAAGCGTCAAGGTTATAGGTCGTTAGGGGTAAAAATCACATCGGGAGTTTCAAATATACAGGAAACTTGCCAGTCTTGCGCATACTTTCTAGAGTGTGGTAACTTGAGTGGATTCCATCATGTTATCATGTGATCATAGTTGGATCCCAATTCCCACTGATGAGTAGGATTACTCCTCGGGTGATTTTAGATGATACCGACTAATTCTCCTTTTGGTTTGGAGGAGATTTCGAGGAAATAGTGGGAGCCATCCTAATTAGATAAAGTGATTAACCATTCTGATCTAGGTTAGAGTGCACGCTGAGTGTTTCTTTTCTCTCTCTCTCTCTGGCAGCGACCATGACTCGACCTGAACTAAAACTCATTAACCAAGTTAATCGAACCTTCTTAAAACACTTTGGCTTTTGGAATGTCACGGTGTCGCATATATCATTGCTACTTCTATATCACCTTTGCATTTCTCCAGAACACCCCGTATCACTACGAACATTCACTCCTATTGGATAAATCCATCGTATAGTTACATACGAACTTGAAGGAACTTGTTCCAGATTCGAGGATGGATTCTAATTTCGGAGAGATTGAATAAGATTATCCGGTTGTCTTTTCTTTTTACCTTCTCTCAGGTTGTGAGGGCTCCTAGGATTAGGAGAGGGTACACCTATTGAGCTTATTGGATAGTCTTCCTCCAGACCATAGGCAGGTGCCGAAAGGTGGGGAAGGAAGAAAACCAATTAGCCTAAAGATGGTGTACAGAAGGAAATAAGTAAAGACATATAAAGGGATTAGAATAACGGCAAAGAAAATTGCGACTGCTATCATTCACGACAAAACCGTGTATACCCCTGCCACTCCCACATCCACTTTGGATTTCTCCAGAACACTCCGTATCACTATGGATATCCATTCCTATTGGATATGCCATCGTATAGTTACATACGAACTCGAAGGAATTCGTTCCAAATTCGAGGATGGTTTCCGGTTCAGGAGAAATAAGAATAGGATTATTCAGATGTCTTTTCCCATTACCTTCTCTCAGGTTGCGAGGGCTCATGGCATAAGGAGTGTACACCTATTACGCTTATTGGATAGTCTTTTTCCAAACCTTAGGCTGGTGCCGAAGGGTAAGGAAGGAAGAAAACCAATTAGCCTAAAGAAGGTGCACAGAAGGTAATAAGTAAAGACATAATAAAGGGATTAAAGTGAGGGAAGGTAAGTATATGGTTACTGTCATGAATCAGGATAGTGGAAGAGGTGTTACTAGGAATACCAGTTAACCCCTTTGAAACATTTTCATGTTTCAGTTTCACTGTGCGATATTAATTGAAAACCGTTTTCCCTATTGGAATCTAACTCCAGGGTATGTATTTACCAGATCAGTTTCTCACATTTGTATGTTATTACAGATGGTGAGTGGGAGTAAGATATCGGGAGTTGGATGATTAGATCCTCACTATATAAGAATTTGTTGTAATTGGTGATATTTGAGGAAATCATCTGGGTTTTGCCTGACGGCAAATATCTGGTTTTGAATATCCGTAGTTATGCACCAGTTTCAAACTGATATATCTGTACCTTTATTTTATAAAGTGAGATATAACTTTTTGAAATTATGTCTGTGACATTTACCTATATCAGTTGATGGTTAGGTAAGGTGCATTCAACAACAGTGTAATTATTCTTAACCATAGTACAGCTTTCAACCTATGATGCACAGGGTTTGAGTTATTGAACTTAGGGGACTTATACAAATATTGTATGTTGTCCAGTGTCCATTAGGACAGAGGGGTTGGTACTCATACTATATTCTGTTTACTCATGACTTCTCTAGTTTTAGACAGGTATTTCGTTGAAATACTAGGTGCGGATTTTGAGAAGTTATAAGTATAAGAATAAAGTAGAGAACTATTTGTTGGAAGTATCAGGATTCTTCGAGGTAATCGAAAATGTAGATACTTGTGTTTGGTATTCCGTTGATAGTAATGGTTTTGAGAACTTTCTTCTCTTTCGGGTTACTCATATATGGATGCACTCCTAGATGAGTAATGATGATTGGCCTTTTTCCACTTAGTTGATATGCACTGGAGACAGCTGCATTATTTTGAATCTGGTTCCAATTAAATTAGTGCTTTTGTTTCTATATTGGATTAATAGAATCAATTTATATCTTAACGATGTTAACGTGTAGGGAGTTGTCCGGCTGATGCTTAAAAGCAGAATCCGGATAAACTCAAGGCACGTTTCTGTAATTGCAGTTTGTGGGTTATCCCGGGCTATGACGAAGGTTAACTTTCTACCATCAGGAAGATCAATAGTGATATTGTTCCTGACTCACCACAGTTTTAGTAAAATGGATTTTTTCAGAAAATATTGAAAATTTAATAGAACCTAAGGATTCAATTAGATTTGATGTTCAATTAGCTACTTCGCAGATTTGGTGGGTAACCTCAGGCACCCGAGAGGTACTTCGGTCTTCTCAGAGACGGTGACAGGGAGGTTCTTGTTTACCCAGACTTGCCATTGCTGTTGTTCTAGAATATAAGACCCAGCAGGAGGATGAGTATAGCGTCGTTCTAAACTAGCTTTAGAAATGCACGTGTATATGACTCTGCCAGAGGGTTGTTGTAGTCAGTGGGAGCAGCGGAAGCATAGTGGGCAAGAACTTATGTCTATTTATAGACTAAATCAGGTATAGAGAAAATCGATCATCTATTTTTGATATGACAGTCATAGGTCTTGACCTCATCAGAATAGAAGATGGATCTGGTAAGAAGTTAGTAGAGTGTGATGTCCAGGTATTTGGGATGACATGCACTTGATAGGAAGAGATATTCCTATACTACGATCGGTTACACTGTGGTTGTCACAAAGTTGTTTCTCCACATAGGATATGGATATAATATCAGGGTTTCTGGTTACTAGATCTATGGTTTTAGATCTAGATTTGGGAAGTATCCCAATCTGCGTACTTTGACATTATTCTAAAGGTATTTTAGAATGGTCGACTCCTGGCATGGTAGTGTACCTGTAGGCGATGGGGTCACCCTCTCTAAAGGATGTCTTTCAAACTAAAGGGGAGAAGGATTTGCATGATTGGCATATCACATGCTTAGGCAATTGAGTCAATCATGAGATATCAAGTACAACACCAGATATTGTTTTTGTACTAGCTGCAATAATCATATATTAATCCAATCCTGGAGAAACGTTGGGAAGCAGTTTATGAACATAAGTGGATGTTCTAGGGATATGGTAACGGCAGCTTCCTTCGGGGGACGGTTATCATTCCAGGTTTCCAAGGTGACCTGGATGACAGAGTGGCTGTCTGAGTTGTAGTTTTTTCCTCCTTTCAGGGGCAGTATTTTGGACAGGTAGTCCAAGCGGATACTGAGGAAAGGCATGGCGCTTGATACTGATTAAATTCAGTGGATGATACAGTCTAAGAAGTTTGCTGGATTTGGAGTTCATTTATGAACTGTGTCCCATAAGATTCTAAGACAGGTATTTCTCATTTCGTGAGATAGCTTTCTCCTTAAAGTTGAGATATAGAAAGATACCGAAAGAAACATTGGAGCGGATCCACTCACTGAGGCTATTTCTCGAACGCAATAGTTTCGCAAACGGGCTTTGCATGACTGATTAGTAGAGAAGTTGGGTGTTCGGTATCACACGGGCTGTGAGTATGCGACTGTTTATCACAAAAAACTGCATTTTAATACCGCTCATTCATTATCTGTTTTGTTTTGTATCGGTACTTTCAACAGGTGTTTGCTCAGTAATACAGATTACAGGTATCCGTGACAAAATACTGGAAATACATTTAAAATCACGGATATTACAGTTGTGAGCTGACACTGCAACCGGAACCGCAAACCTACCGATACTTCATAAGTTTCTTTGTGCAACATGCTTATGTACACACTTTTTATCTAAATGGACCAACACAATACAAGTGTATACACAAGTGAGCACTAGGACCTAGGGGAGCTGCCATGGCACACACTCATGATGGCTAAGAGCAAGTGGGCACACAAGTGGGCATGAGAGTGATGTGGAGTTAATGCATAAATTTTTGATGTGACCTAAAGTTTCATGTTCCCTCCAAAAACCCTAAGTGCATCCATAGCCTTACTGAGAAAACAAACTGCACCAGAGTGATGTGGGAGACAACAATTGTGCACACAACAAATGCGAGCCCTTGTGAGCACAAGCCCCTTGTGCTCGGATTTGACCCGAGCACAAGCCCCTTGTGGTCGGCCAAACAGTGCACAGTAGGCCCCAGTTTTGTACAGGGCATCCCTTGCTGCTATGTGGTCTTAGTTTTATTGTTTGTTTATTTTGATTTGGTGCCTATAAAAGAATATCAGTGGGCAAGTGATCAAGGGTCCAATTTTGTCTTTCATTTTGCATTCTTTATCCAAGCTTTTGTTTCACTTTTGTTCTTTCTCCTGTACATAGCTTAATCGCCTGAGCTCTTTGCTTTCACTTGATCTTGCAACCTCTTCATTGAGCTTGCAAGTTTAAGTTGAGGTTATTGATCTCAAGGGTTGTATCATTATATGAAGATGAATAAAGCTTTCTCTTTGTGCCTTCATTTCACTTTGGGATCTTTATCTTCACTTGATCTTGCAACCTCTTCATTGAGCTTGCAAGTTTAAGTTTAGGTATTTGATTCCATGGATTGTCATTTGCACTTCGGTTCCTAGTCTTACTTGCTCTTTTCTTTCCATGCTTTCCTTACGTGCAATTTAATTACATGTTCTTTTAATTCTTTCTTTACTTACCTTGCAATTTATTACCATGCCCTTTACTTGCTTGTAATGCTTTTTTCCTTTCTTTTCTTTTCTCTTTTCTTTTGCTCTTTTGGTTTGTTGTTGTGAACAGTTTGTGAATATGTGTTATTAGGAAAAGAATACGATATTGTAAGTTAATGTTTCGTTTCTCATTTCCTTTTCCCGTATTTTCCTTTTGAAACTCCGCCCGAACCTTATGCAAGCGCTCCATTAGGCACCCTACCCTACCAAGGTATCGGTGATTCCTAACCGCGACCGGTTGGGTTCGCCGAAGGCGAAAGTGTAACATTTCAAATAAATAAAATATTATTTTTGGGAATTTTTGTAGGGTTCCAAAGCACTCTTATGAGGGTTCATAAGGCATCAACCATGCCCGAATAAAATTTTAGACGTGCCGAACAACCCAAAGCCGGGATCTTTGCTAGATTATTAGGGTTTAACATGCAAGTAAACATCTTTACAACTAAGTGTGAGGGATTACAACCTTTGTAGTCCGCTCCTTCGCTTCATAAGTTCCGAGTAGAAGTCCCTTCGCCGCGATCCACGATCTCCCGGACTCAAGAGAGGCTCCACGACTCGAACGATCCATGCTAGCTTGTAATGTTCCTTTTCTCCGATGATCTACGTCGAAGTTGCTATAACTCAAGCTCTCTCACTCTAATGAGGTGAACATCCTAATAATCGGCTAGATTAGATGAGGATGATGGAGTAGTATTTATGCTTTCTTTTTATATCAAGTTCTCACATGAAAACATCACAAAAGGAAAACCTAGTAAGCTTTCTCAAAGCTCAAGGTTGAAGATGAAGAAGAAATGATTCATAATCCTTTTGTGATGAATAATGAAAAGAATATATGATTAATCATGGAACCATGGTCAAGGATGACAAGGATAACCCTTGTAGAGAATTAACTAGGGCTTGGGTTTGGTTGGGTTAAAGAATGAGTCATAGAAAAATATCAACCATAATATCTAACTCATGACAAAAGGAATTCCTTCTAGAAGGTGCAAGAAGGAACTAACCCTAATCAAACCCTAACCTTATTTAATCTTCACTAAATATGTTTCATTATTAATCATATCATGTTACAATAATATATATCACATATATATATTATATATTTGTAACAAAAGAAAATAATATAATTAACATATATCGCATATATATCAATGTATTATCCGGTGAGAAAATGAAATAATAAAGTGAGCCAATATTTGATAATGTAATATAATATATCATATATATTATTATACATTAAATCATCGAATCAACACTTGATCCGACAATCCGGCTATATCGAATATAACCGATTAATATATCATGTACCGATTCATCAAATCAACACTTGATCCGATGACCCGGTTCATATCTAAATATCGCGAGAATATAATACGGTATCTCATATCGCATTATCCTCGGTCCTGCACATATCACATATATGCCTCTACTCCGTTTTGCCTGAGCCAAGAAACCTCTGTGTAGGACTCTTAAGAATCGTCAATACGCTGGTAGCAGGTGATGATCATATCAAACACCCACAAGCTGCAAGCGGTCAGCTAAACATAACAGCCATACAGGTATTGAGCGATTAGAAGATCAACAAGCTATCATGTCCGTTCTCCTGTGAATCCAATCAGTAACACTCACGTACAGTCCGGTCTCTTCGTCTGATATGTTGCATATCAAGTCTAGGGGTGGTATACGTCAGACCCCAGTAACCGATAATTCGTGTCAATGTGAGTCTCATAACGGGTCGAGAAACTACTGAAAACACTTACCAGTAAATCTCTATATCATCCCTGGCCAGGGATTTCCAGTTATAGCCAATCGAACACAGCACAACATCAACTCCCTATACCGGGAGAGACGAATCCCCTCCTATCGCTCATTGCCTCCATGTGATTCGGGACTTCACCCAAAAGCCACCGTTTTGCACACCCTCTTGGACGTGGTAAGGTGGAAATCAAAGCACAGTGGAAATCACACAAGACTCTATGACGATCTCAGGTCTACAGACTACCCTGTACCAGTGTCACCGGAGAACTGCCACCTGACGTGTGGTATATCACCATCTGGGAATTCTCGGCGAGTCCGTCCAGTGTACCCAGTCTCCACTGAGCACCCGTACACCATCTCTGATGACAAAACACCGATGGATATGGGATCATCCATCGCCCATCATATGGGTCAAGATGCGTATACGCTAGTCTACTCTGGTGTATCGATGCCCTGTCTCGATATACCCTCGACTAGGAACAGTTATAGGATGTACTCATCGACTACCATGGCCCCACTAGTATGATCTCATCATAGTCCCAGTAGTCGAGTACAGATCCTAAGGGCTTTATCAACATGTGAGAGTAAGACAGTAAACAATATATAAGTCAACATGTTAAGACAAAGTGAAACCAAATAGCATACTATCATGTCGAGCAAGAAAGTCCTCTCTATATATGTCCAAACATCCATTATAATATACATCATATGTACAATAATGGCCTCTAGGCCATATACATAACTAACAATCTCCCACTTGTTCTAAGGCCAGCTGCTGTAGTATCTCATACCTAGCATCCCGAATAATCTCTCAAACTGTATCTGGGGAATAGCCTTTGTGAATGGATTCGCAGTGTTGTCCTTCGTATCTACTCTCCTGACCTCGATCTCCCGGCGATCAACTATCTCCCTGGTCAGGTGATACCGCCTCAGAATATGTCTGGACTTTTGATGGGACCTGGGTTCCTTGGCTAAAGCCACAGCTCCATTGTTATCAGAATACAGAGGTATTGGATGTTCAATGGATGGAACCACACCAAGTTTACTAATGAACATCTTTATCCATACAGCCTCTTTGGCAGCATCGTTGGCAGCGATGTATTCATCCTCCATCGTCGAGTCTGCAACGGTATCCTGTTTGGAACTCTTCCAACATACCGTCCCTCCATTAAGGGTAAAGACAAATCCCGAGTGCGACTTAGAGTCGTCCTTATCACTTTGGAAGCTAGAATCGGTAAAGGACTCCACATGGAGTTCTCCGTTACCATACACCAAGAACATCTCCTTAGTCTTTCGCAAGTACTTGAGAATGTTCTTCACAGCTGTCCAGTGACTCTCTCCTGGATCTGCTTGATACCTACTCACTACACATAGTGAGTATGCTACATCAGGTCTGGTACATAGCATCGCATATATGATAGAGCCTACTGCCGAAGCATAGGGTATCCCTTGCATGCGAGCTCTCTCCAAATCAGTCTTGGGAGACATCTATTTGGAGAGAGTGAGTCCAGAGATCGTGGGTAGGTTCCCAAGCTTGGATTCTTCCATACTAAACCTTTTTAGTATGGTGTCAATGTACCTAAATTGGGACAATCCTAGTATCCGTTTACATCTATCTCTATAGATCATAATTCCCAATATACATGAGGCATCACCTAGATCTTTCATTGAGAATCTTTGTGATAAGAAGAGCTTGACTGACTGCAGTATAGGAACATCATTTCCTATCAAGAGTATGTCATCGACGTACAATACAAGGAAGACTACCTTACTCTCTGCAACCTTCTTATAGATACAAGGTTCATCTATGTTTTTGATGAAGTCAAACTCTTTGACTACAACATCAAAACAGATGTTCCAACTCCGCGATACTTGCTTTAACCCATAAATGGATTTAAGCAGTTTGCACACCTTTCCGCTGCTCCCACTATCTACGAAGCCCTCTGGCTGAGTCATGTATACGCTCTCTTCTAAATCACTGTTTAGAAAGGCAGTCTTAACATCCATTTGCCAGATTTCGTAATCATGGTATGCAACAATGGCAAGTAAGATCCGGATGGACTTAAGCATAGCCACTGGGGAAAAGGTTTCGTCATAATCCACACCTGGTCGTTGACGAAAATCCTTTGCAACAAGTTTAGCTTTGAAAGTCTCAACTTTTCCATCTACACCAAATTTCTTTTTAAAGATCCACTTGCTCCCAATGGGTTTTACCCCTTCAGGAGCATTTTCCAAAGTCCATACTTTGTTGGTGTACATGGATTCCATCTAAGATCGCATTGCATCCAGCCATTTCACAGAGTCACTACTCGTGATGGCCTGCTCGAAACTAGTCGTGTCATCATCTTCCATGATGCAATCCTCGCTCCCACCATCAATGAGAAAACCGTAGTATCTCTCAGGTGGATGAGAAACCCTGCTAGATCGACAGAGAGGCTGGGGTTCGTCGGGTAAACTGAATTCTCTGGTTCCAATAAATCATCAGTTGTAGTTTGTGGTGTTGGAAGCTCTTCCAACTCTACCTCTTTGCCACTAATTTCTTTTGCAAGAAATTCCCTTTCCAAAAAGGTGGCATGTTGAGCAACAAATACTTTTTGTTCCTCAGCGTGGTAGAAAAAATATCCTTGAGAATTCTTAGGATATCCCACAAACTTGCAAAGAACTGATCGTGCCACGAGTTTGTCCGGATTTTGCCTTTTGACATAGGTTGGACAACCCCATATCTTAACTCGTTTAAAATATGGTCTCTTCCAACTACATATCTCATATGGTGTGGTAGGTACAGATTTAGATGGAACTAGATTCAATAGGTATATCGCTGTCTCAAGCGCATACCCCCAGAAGGAAATAGGCAACTCAGCATCGTTCATCATAGAGCGCACCATATCTAATAGGGTGCGATTCCTCCGCTCCGATACACCGTTGTGCTGTGGTGTATATGGAGGAGTAAGCTGAGAGAGAATTCCATTCTCTTTTAGATAATCTAGGAACTCATTGTTTAAGTATTCACCTCCTCAATCAGATCGAAGGATCTTAATACTTTTGCACGTTTGGTTCTCTACTTCGTGCTTATATTCTCTGAATTTCTCAAAAGCTTCAGACTTATGTTTCATCAGGAACACATGTCCGTGTCTAGAGAGATCGTCAGTGAATGTAATGAAGTAGGAAGAACCGTTCCTGGCATGCGTAGACATAGGACCGCATACATCACTATGTACCAGTCCTAAGAGTTCTGTAACTCTTTCTCCGTGTCCACTAAACGGAGTTTTGGTCATTTTTCCTTTGAGACATGAATGGAAAGTATCATAAGATGATAATTCGAACGGATTCAAATATCCATCCTTATGTAACTTAGCTAGTCGTGTCGCGTTGATATGACCAAGTCTACAATGCCACAAGAAGGATTCGTTCATTTCTGAACCCTTCCTCCTTTGTGTGTTTTGTATATTAAGGACTGTATTTTGATTAAGAATGAATATACCATTATGTAACGAGCCTGATCCAATCAACTTTTGATCTAGGAATATGTTCATAACATTATCCTTTACTACAAAATTATATCCTCCTTTACTTAATAAAGAAACTGATATAATGTTGCACATCATGTTCGGTATATAATGGCACTCATTCAGAATCAGTGTATTACGACTTGGTAATACTAGGTGATATTCGCCAACTGCTTTGGCTGCAATACTTGCACCATTCCCTACTTGAACGGAATGATCACCTTTTCCCAGTTTTCTACCTTTACGTAGCCCATGTAACAATTTACATATGTAGGATCCTGATCCGGTATCTAATACCCAGGACGTAGGGTGAACATAGAAACAGTTCTCAATAACTAACACATCCGAAGAAGGTGCATCAACATGTATGTTCTCCGTTTGGGCGGCGTGAGAATCTAGATATTCTCCTATTCTCTGTTCAGTCTTATAACTCTTATAAGAAAGAACGGGACCAACGATCCCCTGCTCAGTATAATAAGCGGGTTCAGTCAATACATCCATATTATTATCTTGATTAAGTCCTGACACGGTCGCTACCTGGAGAGAGAGAGAAGGAAACACTTTAGCGTATGCTCTTGCAAGATTAGATTGGTTATTATCTTATCTAATCAGGATGTATCCCACTGTTTTTATCAAATCTTCCTTCAAACCCTAAAAGGTAAGATTAGCCGGGATTAATTACACCCTACAATTTCGTCAATCTTTCAGCCAGATCAGTGTCGGTACTTGAGGGAGGTTCCCCGTACTTTCGCACGGACCTAATTAAAATAAACCTCGTTTTCCCAGAGGCATAACCCCGTTAACACCTTTCTAGACACTTACTTGATCAACTAATTGTCCTGTGTGAAATTCTCCCAGGAGTAACTCTTACTCACAGTGGGTATCGGGATCCAACTATCTCATAGGAGGTATGCAATCTCATTGCAAATTTCAACACTTGAAATTCCCGATAATGCTTTTGCCCCTAGCGATCTATGACCTTGACTAAGTCAACAAACCATAAATCGCAAGTCAAGTTCAACACGTACATTTCCCGATTGAATTAAACTCACCTGCACGACCCTTGACTAAGTCAACAAGGCCGTACGACTACCCTAATCCAATCACATCTCATGTTTTAGCAGATAAACACTATTTAGCTACCGTACACTACGCCTTGACTAAGTCAACAAACATAGCACGAATACTAAATAATATCTATCTGAAATGACGGAGGGCTACGCAGGTTTTTCAGAAAACCTTGAGCGTAATGAACTTGATATCGTTGTAGAAACAAGTGATTTTTGAAAAGGAGTGTCTTTGACGCTTTTCTAGTTTCGCTAAAGATGTCACTCCCGGTGAAGGGATCTCGGCTCTTTCCCCATCGAATAAGGTGCAGGGTATATCATATATACCGCTGTGCAAAGCAAGAACTATATAAGCTGTCAAAAACTAAACCGCGAGTTTATAGCATCAACCAGTTTCGCTAAAGAGGTCACTCCCGGTGAAGGGATCTCGGCACTTTCCTCATCGAATAAGGTGCAGGGTATATCATATATACCGCTATGCAAAGCAAAACTGTAGCTACCCTTTTTATAAAGTTTTGATTCTACAACATCTTTTAGGTTTCTTTTCTTTTATTAATTTCATTAAAAAAAATCCCATCAGCTTATGCTTCCTAAGCATCACAGAAGAAACGAAAGCAGTAATATTTATATATCAGCATATATATATAGTATAAGCATTCGTCTCAGGCAGTAATATGATCTCATCACAGAACATTGCAGCAGAAGAACATATATGAAATATTGGATATACTAGGATGTCTGTGTTTTTAATACGAGCCGGTATAAAACACGGATTCCACGGTCGTGATGAATAGCCAAACCCACATCCCTAGACCCCTACGAGAGCGGCAAGTAACACTGCCAATTCTAGGGTTAGGAGACCCGGTCTCGACTCCTCGAGATGGCCTCCCACTGGACCCTAGAACCCGGTTACTTGTGCTCCCCTCCTTGGGTCTACCTAATGCGGAAAAGTAAATAATATACACTGGTGACATCAACCTCATCCCGGAAGTGCCCCAATAAAAGAATATTACATACAAATGAATTTTACATGAATGAAAATAAAAACCCTCATCTCACATAAAACCCCCGGCTATTCAGAACACGACGATCCAATATAACATATCACAGCAACACATAATATCTCATATCATCAACGTAAGCAAGTATGTGTATCCCGATTGTCGTTGATGTATAGCAACGAAGCCGGCGATACTTTACATACTACGGTTACGGTCACAGAAAAGAAAGTGTAAAACTACAACATTTGGAATCCACAATCACTTTAGACATCGTAAATCCGAAATATCACATACTTCGCATTTCATGCCTAACTATATGAATTCCACATATTTTATCACATTCCAGATAAATTGACAGTATTAAACTTTTCGATCGAATAATCAAATACCTAAGATTTCCTAAATAGCTCAACACTTGAGCGGAGTTCAAAAAGTCCCAGAATATGTCACAGTACCAATGGTCCAGCCGTAGAAGGGTCAAGCCAACGCCTCACATGTGGAACGCCGTACTGCCCAAAACCCTAAGGTTCAGAGGCAGTTCAGACGGTCACATAATCGAGTTAAGGTTTGTGTTCTTCTAGAGGGTCCATCTGTAGGGTTACTAGGCACTCTAACAAGGGTTAAGAAAGCATCAACCATGCCCGATTAAAATTTTAGCCATGCCAAATAACCCTATACAAGATCTTTGCTAGAAAATTAGGGTTTCACATGGAAGTTAAACTCTTTAACACTAAGTGAATACGAAATACAACCTTTGTAGTTCGGTCCTTCTTTAAGTCCATGTCACGCACCCCGAGAACTTGCGGGGAGGCGGAATATATGAAAAACGATTATCAAAGCTTCGTAACACGGACTTGAGCGCATGAATCGTTATCTAAACCATTGCTAACTAAAAACTAGAGGTTTAACTACTCGGATACGAAGTTATACCTCACGATACTAGTCCTTCGGGTCTTCATCGCGGTCCTCCACTCCTCGTAGGCTCCTTGGAACATCGGCACCTCAACGGCCTCCTCGAATCAAAGACGATCCACCTGAAAGCTCCTACGTCAAGCTTAATCTCAAACTTGAGATAACTAGGTTGCTCAAACTGCTAATCTAAGCTATCCAGGGGATATAGAGTGAGGTTATGGAAGTATTAGTCTAGCTAACCCTTGATCTCAAATCATGAGAGGTTAGGGTTAGGGTTTGAAGAGAGAGTGAGCTTGAGGAGAGAGAAGGTGAAGATGATCATCAAAAGAATAAGGAACTCATATGAATATATCAACCATAACAATTAATCAAATAAATGATTTACCATCATGGTTAGATTCATTCATCTAGTGTGATTCATCATATGACTCATTAAATCATTAATGAATCATTTAATGCAAAGGATGAATCACACAAATGAGTCATTAAGCAATTAATGCTCATGCCACCTTAACCCCTTAATCACCACTCTTCTAGAACCTTCCCGACAAATTACGATAACGCCCCTCCAATCCGTGAAAATACGGAAAAACTTTAGACTGTATAAATCCAGTAACCCGATACTAGAATCTGGCTTAAACCAAAGCCGGCTAGTAAAAACAGTCCGAAAAGACGTACGTGCGTAAACACACGTATGCGTCCGAACCCTTTTCGTAAAACCATACGACCTCTATATCGTTTCGCCTGGAGCAGGGAAACTCTCCGTGTGGGACTCTAAAGACTCGACACAACCCTGGCAGTGGGTTTAACCACAGACCGCAAGCGGCACTAGCTGTACGTAACGGTCCCCAGATAGATGTCGATAAGAAGGCCGATGAAGAAAACCATCCGAACCCCTACTGAGCCTGATGTGACAATCTCCGTACAGTCCGGTCTGTTCGTCTAAGACTATCGCATATCAAGCCTAGGGGGCGGCAAGCGTCAGTCCCCTAATAGCTGTATAAGTCGTGTCGGAGCGAAATCCATTACACCCTGAGAAGCTACTGGAACCTACCAGTATATCTCGCTTGCCCTGGCCAAGGACTTTGCGTAATGGCTCTCTGACACAGCACGATATCAACTCCCAATATCGGGAGAGACGAATCCTATCTAACCACCACTGCCTCGAAGTGCTCGGGACTGCACCCAACTGCTACCTGTTTGCACGACTCCTTTGAGCCGTGGTAGGGTAGCAATCTAAGAACAGTGGGACACACTCGAGGCGAAGTAGCAGTGTCAAGTCTGCGGACTATGCTGTACTCATGTTACCTGGGAACTGTTAACTGACGATGGGTATAATACCAACCAATCAGTTCCCTGGCGAGTCCTGTCCGGTGTACCCGTAACCTAACGAGCACCTGTATACTATCTCCAGTACGACGTACTGATGGCTGTGGGACAGACCATCTCCCCAATTGGGATGAGAAGCGTACACACTTAGTCTACTCCGGAATATCGATACCCTATCTCGATAATCCAACGACCAGGGACCTGTATAGGATGTTGCTTACAGACTACCCAGCCCCCACTAGTGTGACTGCCATCACGACGCTGGTAATCAAGCAAAGATCCTATGGGCTCTACTAATATGTATAAGTGATACATTACAAGAAATATATGCACATATTAAAGTAGACTCAAACTATGTAGCATACTACCATGTTTAGCAAGACTGTTTATACAACTGTGAATATCCCAAGCTTCCATTAAGTAATATACATGCTAGTATGATACAATAATGGCCCCTAGGGCATATACACTAACAATCTCCCACTTGCACTAGGGCCATGAGCTGGCATATCGTAGACCTATCATCTCGAATAGCCTCTCAAACTGCGTCTGAGGAATGGCCTTTGTGAATGGATCAGCAATGTTATCCTCCGTCTTTACTCTCTTCACCTCGATCTCCCGGCGATCTATGATCTCCCTGATCAGGTGATACCGCCTTAAGATGTGTCTGGACTTCTGATGGGACCTGGGTTCCTTCGCTAAATCTATAGCGCCGTTGTTGTCACAATACAGAGGTATTGGACCAACACTGGTAGGAACCACCTGAAGTTCTGTGAGGAACTTCTTCATCCAGACAGCTTCTTTTGCGGCATCGCAAGCAGCTATGTACTCCGCTTCCATTATTGAGTCAGCAACGGTCTCCTGCTTGGAACTCTTCCAACAGACCACCCCTCCATTGAGGGTAAAGACATAACCCGACATGGATTTGGAGTCATCTTTGTCCCTCTGGAAGCCGGAGTCGGTAAAGGCCTCCATCTGGAGGTCTTTTCCGCCATACACTACGAACATCTCCTTAGTCCTCCTCAGGTACTTGAGAATGTTCTTTACTGCTATCCAGAGATTCTCCCCTGGGTTTGCTTGATACCGGCTTACTACGCTCAATGCGTATGCTACATCTGGTCTGGTACATAACATCGCATACATTATAGAGCCTACCGCAGAAGCGTAGGGTATAATCGACATGCGATCCCATTCCAAATCATTCTTGGGAGACATATCTTTGGAGAGGGTGATTCCGTGATAAGCCGGTAGGTTACCATGCTTAGAATCTTCCATACTGAATCTCTTCACTATGGTGTCTATGTACCTGGACTGCGAAAGTCGCAATATCCTCTTTGATCTATCACGATAGATCCGGATCCCCAGAATGTAGGTGGCATCACCCAGGTCTTTCATGGGGAATTTATGTGACAAGAATCTTTTGACTGACTGTAACATAGGAATATCATTTCCTATTAGGAGAATATCATCCACGTACAAGACGAGAAATACTACAGCTCTCCCTACAATCTTACTGTATATGCATGGTTCATCTGGATTTTTGACAAAATCAAATTCTTTGACAGCATCATCAAAACAGATGTTCCAACTCCGCGATGCCAGCTTTAGTCCATAAATGGACTTAAGCTGCTTGCATACTTTACCGCTGTTCCCACTCTGAATGAATCCCTCTGGCTGATCCATATAGACGCTCTCTTCCAAATTTCTATTTTGAAAGGCCGTCTTTACGTCCATCTGCCAGATTTTATAATCGTGGAAGGTAGCAATAGCAAGAAGGACCCGAATAGATTTAAGCATAGCCACTGGAGAAAAGGTTTCGTCATAGTCCAAACCAGGCCTTTGACGGAAACCCTTTGCAACAAGTCTAGCCTTATAGGTTTCAACCTGTCTATCTACACCAATCTTCTTTTTGAAGATCCATTTGCATCCTACGGGTTTTACCCCATCTGGAGCAACGTCCAGAGTCCATACTTTGTTAGTGTACATGGACTCCATTTCGGTTCGCATTGCATCTAGCCATTTTACTGAGTCATCGCTCTGAATGGTTTGCTGGAAGCTAGTAGGGTCATCTTCATCAATGACACAATCCTCTCTATCCCCATCTACGAGAAAACCGTACTATCTCTCAGGCGGCTGTGACGGCCTACTACTCCTGCGGAGTGGCGTTGGGATTTTCTGTTCTTCTTGAACTTCTGGTTCTACCAAACATTCAGTAGTAGTTTGTGTTTCTGGAATTTCTTCCAGTTCTATTTCGCTCCCGCTAGTTTCCTTTTCTAAAAACTGATATTCTAGAAAATGGGTATTACGAGAAACAAAAACCTTTTGTTCCTCTGCGTAATAGAATAGATATCCCCTGGAGTTCTTTGGATATCCCACAAACTTACATAGTACTGATCGTGCCTCAAGTTTGTCCGCATGCTGCTTTTTAACATAAGCCGGACATCCCCAAATCTTTAGATACTGAAGATAGGGTTTCGTCCCACTCCACATCTGATATGGTGTGGTAGGCACAGTCTTGGTGGGAACCTGGTTCAAAAGATAGGCAGCTGATTCTAGTGCATATCCCCAGAATGATCGTGGTAACTCAGCGTTACTCATCATGGAACGAACCATATCCAATAGGGTTCGATTCCTCCTTTCCGATACACCGTTGTGTTGTGGTGTGTATGGAGGAGTAAGCTGAGAGAGAATTCCATTCTCTTTTAAGTAACCTAGAAACTCGGCACTTAAGTACTCACCACCTCGATCAGATCTCAGTGTCTTGATACTTTTGCCGGTTTGTTTTTCCACTTCATTCTTGTATTCTTGGAATTTCTCAAAGGCCTCGGATTTATGCTTCTTTAAGAAGACATATCCATACCTAGAGAAATCATCCGTAAAAGTAATGAAGTAGGAATAACCACCTCGCGCATGTGTAGACATTGGACCGCACACGTCACTGTGTACGAGTCCTAAGAGCTCGCTTTCTCTTACTCCGTGTCCAGTGAACGGAGTCTTTGTCATCTTTCCTTTGAGACAAGATTCACAAGTAGCATAAGATTGATATTCGAATGGATTCAAATATCCTTCTTTATGTAACTTAGTCAACCTTCTCTCATTGAAGTGACCTAGTCTACAATGCCATAAGAAAGCCTGATTTATTTCTGGAGACTTTCTTTTAAGAGTGTTCTGGACATTGAAAACCTGAGCTTGACCTAATACGTGTATACCGTTATGTAATGTACCGGACAATCAGAACTTGATTTAGGTGGATGTTAACTACATCGCTTATGAATGTAAAATCATATCCCTCTCTCGAAAGTGAGGATACTGATATGATATTACAAGTCATACTAGGTACATATAAATAGTTATGTAAAACCAATATATGCCCACTTGTCAAACCTAGGCGATATTCTCCCACGGATTCAGCGTTCACTGTCATTCCGTTTGCAACTCTGAGAGACCAATCACCTACCTTTATAACTCTACAGTTTCTCAAAGCATGTAATGAATTACAGATATGAGATCCTGCTCCGGTATCTAGTATCCAGGAAGTAGAGCTTATTGACATACAGTCTTCAATTACAAATACACTTGAGGCTGAAGCCACAACATACTTCGTATCCTGGCTACTGGCTTCAAAAGCCCTGCAATCTTTCTGCCTATGCCCAATCCCATAATAATAGGAACGTCCTTCTTTTACTATATCCAGTCCCGAAACTTTTGCCCTTCTCTTTCCTTCTACTTCCCTGGTTTCCTTCAGGATAGAAGGTAGAGACTGTAGAATCAAGTCAGTATCTGACCCGTTTCCCAACGTGGTCTGCAGGTCCTGGAGCTCATCAATATAGCTAGTCATTGTAATGACGTTGTCCCCTACAGATGACCCGTCAGCCAACCTCGCTTGAATTAATTCGTTCAAGGTCTCATATCTTGCGATATGAGATTGCTCTCCATATAAATCTTTGTTATGGAGAAAGATGGAAACTAAGTCCATCTTCTCGTGCTGCTTCTGGTATACACTATCAGCTGAACCTAAGACGAGGCACTTGGATTTCGCTTTATCTTTTTCCTTTGTCTGACGGATATCCATATCCGCGACAGTGGAAACTGGACCTGGGACGGTGGGATCTTGAGTAGTAATAGGGTGGTCCAGCTTGTCATAGGCAATGGACATCTGGACAGACTTCTGCCAGTCATATAAGTAAGATTCAGTCAATTTGTTATATAGATGTAACCTATGTATGGTCACAAGGTTGCTGCAATTTAAGAGAGAGAAGAAAATACTATTAGCATGATGCTTTTGCAAGTTTAGATTGGTTTTAAGTTTATCTAAACAGGATGGCTCCCACTGTTTCTCGAATCCTTCCTCAAGCCATAAAAGAAGAATTAGTCAGGACAATTCTCACCGTACAATACTTGCTTAACCGTTCAGCCAGGCCAGTGTCGATACTTCGAGGGAGGTTTTCCAACGCTTTCGCGAAGTTTCTTAATTAAATAACCTCTTTTCTCTGGGGTCTTAACCCCGCAGACACCTTTCTAGGAACCTACTTGGTTTATAGCATTGATCGTTAAGTGACGAATCTCCTGATAAGTAGTATATACTCACAGTAGGATCGGGATCCAAAATATCATCGTATGATAATGTTGAAGGAATCCTACCAACATTCATCAAACACCAAAATGGTATGCTATCTCTGCAAATTTAAGTTTCTTTAGAAATTCCCGATATCGATTTTTGCCCCATGCTCTTATGACTTTGACTAAGGGCCAAATATGTCATAAGTCATATGTCAAGTTCTAACCATCATTATCCAGGTTAATTTGAACCCACCCGCACATACTCTTGACTAAAGGCCAAGAAAAGTAATACGACTGTTCCAAACCAACGCATCTATCTATGCAACAAATGAATACCCCAGCAGCTACCAAACACTATGTTTTGACTAAGGGCCAAATATACATAGCTTGAATACTACTGAATACCCAAATGAAATGACGGAGGGCTACAAATGGTTTTGGCAAAACCGTGAACGTAGTGAACTTGATATAATCGAAGGAACCTGATACTTTTTAAAAGGAGTGGCTAAAGCTCCGCAATTAAAAATTCTGCTCTTTTAAAATAACCGAGTGGTTTCTTTTAAATTTGTTCCAACGATTCAACTTTGGTTTATTTTCTTTGCATTATAATAATGCGTTCCATCAATTATCCTATCATTGCAGAAAACAACGAAAATACCACGTCCTCTTATGCCATCCGTATTCGCCACGGGGTCCCGTTATCACCCGTTAGGTTACTTAACTAACGACAGAGCGGGGGCTGGGCTAGCGCGGGTGTAAAACATAAGTGACGTCTAATAGCTATCTTATATAGATATTGTACATTCGTCAGACGCAATAATAAGCATTCCGGATCACAGATGAACTTTATTGGATTTATTAGCAATCCGCATTTGCTTTGAGCCTGCAATAAAAGACGGATTACACAGTTGTGATGAATAGCCATTACCCCACCCTAGACCCTTACGGGTACGGCAAACTACCCGCCAAGTACCCGAAGTGAAGCGGCTCCCTCAACAACGTGAGTAGGCCACTATACACTTCGACGTACCCGGTAGTTTGTGTACCCCATATTGGGTCTATCCTAGGAGCAAAAACAGTAAAAATAAATAATGCAACGGTGGCTACAACAGCAACCTGGATGTGCCCCGCAAAAGAATATTACTTCAAATTATATTTACATCGAATGAATGAATATTAAACCCATCTGGAACCCCAGCTAATCATCACAACAGTCCAACACAGTTCATATACACAAACAGTAAACATTTCAGAAATGTGCAAACCCCTGCCAACCGACATACTAGCAGTTAGGGGAGGTTTACGAACACATTAAACATTACAGATAAAGATCCAATTAGCAAATAGTTTAGAACATCGATCGATTACCTATATTCGTTTCTACCCCAAAAGCAAATCATCACAGAGGCAACCTGGGCAGAAACAGAACATACAAGAAAACAGAAAACAACAAAATAGGAATTACTGAGCAAATCCGAGTAAACTCGGCGTTGACTCGGCGGCGGTTCCGCGGCACAAGCTCTCTATTGCCGCGGATCCGCGGCCGTTTTGCCGACTCACTAGCTCGTTTTTTCTCAGTATTCTTAAAATACCCTGCTGTGAATTTTAAAGTATGTCAAATAATTTTTCAGACAGGTTTAAAATTAACAGAAACTCAGAAAATTCAGGGTTTTGTTTTCGTGTTTTCCGTCGATCGAACTTCTAATCAGTTGCTAATAAGCTAGTAATGGTTTAGTCGGCTCTGATACCACTGTAAGTCCATGTCACGCACCCCACGAACTTGCGGAGAGGCGGAATATATAAAAAACGATTATCAAAGCTTCGTAACACGGACTTGAGCGCATGAATCGTTATCTAAACCATTGCTAACTAAAAACTAGAGGTTTAACTACTCGGATACGAAGTTATACCTCACGATACTAGTCCTTCGGGTCTTCATCGCGGTCCTCCACTCCTCGTAGGCTTCTTGGAACATCGGCACCTCAACGGCCTCCTCGAATCAAAGACGATCCACCCGAAAGCTCCTACACCAAGCTTAATCTCAAACTTGAGATAACTAGGTTTCTCAAAGTGCTAATCTAAGCTACCTAGGGGATATAGAGTGAGGTTATGGAAGTATTAGTCTAGCTAACCCTTGATCTCAACACATGAGAGGTTAGGGTTAGGGTTTGAAAAGAGAGTTGGCTTGAGAAGAGAGAAGGTGAAGATGATCATCAAAAGAATAATGAATTCATATGAATATATCAACCATAACAATTAATCAAATAAATGATTTATCATCATGGCTAGATTCATCTAGTGTGATTCATCATATGACTCATTAAATCATTAATGAATCATTTAATGCAAAGGATGAATCACACAAATGAGTCATTAAGCAATTAATGCTCATGCCACCTTAACCCCTTAGTCACCACTTTTCTAGAACCTTCCCGACAAATTACGAGAACGCCCCTCCAATCCGTGAAAATACGGAAAAACTTTAGACTGTATAAATCCAGTAACCCGATACTAGAATCTGGCTTAAACCAAAGCCGGGTAGTAAAAACTGTCCGAAAAGTCGTACGTGCGTAAACACACGTATGCGTCCGAATCCTTGTCGTAAAACCATACGACCTCTATATCGTTTCGCCTGGAGCAGGGAAACTCTCTGTATGGGACTCTAAAGACTCGACACTACCCTGGCAGTGGGTTTAACCACAGACCGCAAGCGGCACTAGCTGTACGTAACGGTTCCCAGGTAGATGTCGATAAGAAGGCCGATGAAGAAAACCATCCGAACCCCTACTGAGCCTTATGTGACAATCTCCGTACAGTCCGGTATGTTCGTCTAAGACTATCGCATATCAAGCATAGGGGGCGGCAAGCGTCAGTCCCCTAATAGCTGTATAAGTCGTGTCGGAGCGAAATCCATTACACCCTGAGAAACTACTTGAACCTACCAGTATATCTCGCTTGCCCTGGCCAGGGACTTTGCGTAATGGCTCTCTGACACAGCGCGATATCAACTCCTAATACCGGGAGAGACGAATCCTATCTAACCGCCACTACCTCCAAGTGCTCGGGACTGCATCCAACTGCTACCTGTTTGAACGACTCCTTTGAGCCGTGGTAGGGTAGCAATCTAAGAACAGTGGGACACACTCGAGGCGAAGTAGCAGTGTCAAGTCTGCGGACTATGCTGTACTCATGTCACCTGGGAACTGTTAACTGACGATGGGTATAATACCAACCAATCAGTTCCCTGGCGAGTCTGTCCGGTGTACCCGTAACCTAACGAGCACCTGTATACTATCTCTAGTACGACGTACTGATGGCTGTGGGACAGGCCATCTCCCCAACTGGGATGAGAAGCGTACACACTTAGTCTACTCCGGAATATCGATGCCCTATCTCGATAATCCAACGACCAGGGACCTGTATAGGATGTTGCTTACAGACTACCCAGCCCCCACTAGTGTGACTGCCATCACGATGCTGGTAATCAAGCAAAGATCCTATGGGCTCTACTAATATGTATAAGTGATACGTTACAAGAAACATATGCACATATTAAAGTAGACTCAAACCAAGTAGCATACTACCATGTTTAGCAAGACTGTTTATACAACTGTGAATATCCCAAGCTTCCATTAAGTAATATACATGCCAGTATGATACAATAATGGCCCCTAGGGCATATACACTAACAATCTCCCACTTGCACTAGGGCCATGAGCTGGCATATCGTAGACCTATCATCTCGAATAGCCTCTCGAACTGCGTCTGAGGAATGGCCTTTGTGAATGGATCAGCAATGTTATCCTCCGTCTTTACTCTCTTCACCTCGATCTCCCGGTGATCTATGATCTCCCTGATCAGGTGATAACGCCTTAAGATGTGTCTGGACTTCTGATGGGACCTGGGTTCCTTCGCTAAAGCTATAGCACCGTTGTTGTCACAATACAGAGATATTGGACCAACACTGGTAGGAACCACCTGAAGTTCTGTGAGGAACCTCTTCATCCAGACTGCTTCTTTTGCGGCATCGCAAGCAGCTATGTACTCCGCTTCCATTATTGAGTCAGCAACGGTCTCCTGCTTGGAACTCTTCCAACAGACCGTCCCTCCATTGAGGGTAAAGACATAACCCGACATGGATTTAGAGTCATCTTTGTCACTCTGGAAGCCGGAGTCGGCAAAGGCCTCCATCTGGAGGTCTTTTCCGCCATACACTAAGAACATCTCCTTAGTCATCCTCAGGTACTTGAGAATGTTCTTTACTGCTATCCAGTGATTCTCCCCTGGGTTTGCTTGATACCGGCTTACTACGCTCAATGTGTATGCTACATCTGGTCTGGTACATAACATCGCATACATTATAGAGCCTACCGCAGAAGCGTAGGGTATAATCGACATGCGATCCCTTTCCAAATCAGTCTTGGGAGACATATCTTTGGAGAGGGTGATTCCGTGACAAGCCGGTAGGTTACCGCGCATAGAATCTTCCATACTGAATCTCTTCACTATGGTGTGTATATACCTGGACTGCGAAAGTCCTAATATCCTCTTTGATCTATCACGATAGATCCGGATCCCCAAAATGTAGGTAGCATCACCCAGGTCTTTCATGGAGAATTTATGTGACAAGAATCTTTTGACTGACTGTAACATAGGAATATGATTTCCTATTAGGAGAATGTCATCCACGTACAAGACGAGGAATACTACAGCTCTCCCTACAATCTTACTGTATATGCATGGTTCATCTGGATTTTTGATAAAGTCAAATTCTTTGACAGCATCATCAAAACAGATGTTCCAACTCCGCGATGCCTGCTTTAGTCCATAAATGGACTTAAGCAGCTTGCATACTTTACCGCTGCTCCCACTCTGAATAAATCCCTCTGGTTGATCCATATAGACGCTCTCTTCCAAATTTCCATTTAGAAAGGCCGTCTTTACGTCCATCTGCCAGATTTTATAATCGTGGAAGGTAGCAATAGCAAGAAGGACCCGAATAGATTTAAGCATAGCCACTGGAGAAAAGGTTTCCTCATAGTCCAAACCAGGCCTTTGACGGAAACCCTTTGCAACAAGTCTAGCCTTATAGGTTTCAACCTGTCTATCTACACCAATCTTCTTTTTGAAGATCCATTTGCATCCTACAAGTTTTACCCCATCTGGAGCAACGTCCAAAGTCCATACTTTGTTAGTGTACATGGACTCCATTTCGTTCCGCATTGCATCTAGCCATTTTACCGAGTCACCGCTCTGAATGGCTTGCTGGAAGCTAGTAGGGTCATCTTCATCAATGACACAATCCTCTCTATCCCCATCTACGAGAAAACCGTAGTATCTCTCAGGCGGATGAGACGGCATACTACTCCTGCGGAGTGGCGTTGGGATGTTCTGTTCTTCTTGAACTTCTGGTTCTACCAAACTTTCAGTAGTAGTTTATGTTTCTGGAATTTCTTCCAGTTCTATTTCGCTCCCGCTAGTTTCCTTTTCTAAAAACTGATATTCTAGAAAATGGGTATTACGAGAAACAAAAACCTTTTTTTCCTCTGCGTAATAGAATAGATATCCCCTGGAGTTCTTTGGATATCCCACAAACTTACATAGTACTGATCGTGCCTCGAGTTTGTCCGCATGCTGCTTTTTAACATAAGTCGGACATCCCCAAATCTTTAGATACTGAAGATAGGGTTTCGTCCCATTCCACATCTGATATGGTGTGGTAGGCACAGTCTTGGTGGGAACCTGGTTCAAAAGATATGCAGCTGATTCTAGTGCATATCCCCTGAATGATCGTGGTAACTCAGCGTTACTCATCATGGAACGAACCATATCCGATAGGGTTCGATTCCTCCTTTCCGATACACCGTTGTGTTGTGGTGTGTATGTAGGAGTAAGCTGAGAGAGAATTCCATTCTCTTTTAAGTAACCTAGAAACTCGGCACTTAAGTATTCACCACCTCGATCAGATCTCAGTGTCTTGATACTTTTGCCGGTTTTTTTTTCCACTCCATTCTTGTATTCTTGGAATTTCTCAAAGGTCTCGGATTTATGCTTCATTAAGAAGACATATCCATACCTAGAGAAATCATCCATAAAAGTAATGAAGTAGGAATAACCACCTCGCGCATGTGTAGACAATGGACCGCACACGTCACTGTGTACGAGTCCTAAGAGCTCGCTTGCTTTTACTCCGTGTCCAGTGAACGGAGTCTTTGTCATTTTTCCTTTGAGACAAGATTCACAAGTAGCATAAGATTGATATTCGAACGGATTCAAATATCCTTCTTTATGTAACTTAGTCAACCTTCTCTCATTGATGTGACCTAGTCTACATTGCAATAAGAAAGCCTGATTTATTTCTGGAGACTTTCTTTTAAGAGTGTTCTGGACTTTGAAAACCTAAGCTTGACTTAATACGTATATACCGTTATCTAATGTACCGGACCCAATCAGAACTTGATTTTGGTGGATGTTAACTACATCGCTTATGAATGTAAAATCATATCCCTCTCTCGAAAGTGAGGATACTAATATGATATTACAAGTCATACTAGGTACATATAAACAGTTATGTAAAACCAATATATGCCCACTTGTCAAACCTAGGCGATATTCTCCCACGGATTCAGCGTTCACTGTCATTCCGTTTGCAACTCTGAGAGACCAATCACCTACCTTTATAACTCTACTGTTTCTCAAAGCATGTAATGAATTACAGATATGAGATCCTGCACCGGTATCTAGTACCCAGGAAGTAGAGTTTATTGACATACAGTCTTCAATTACAAATACACTTGAGGCTGAAGCCACAACATGCTTCGTATCCTGGCTACTGGCTTCCAAAGCCCTGCAATCTTTCTGCCTATGCCCAATCCCATAATAATAGGAATGTCCCTCTTTTACTATATCCAGTCCCGAAACTTTTGCCCTTCTCTTTCCTTCTACTTCCCTGGTTTCCTTCAGGATAGAAGGTAGAGACTGTAGAATCAAGTCAGTATCTGACCCGTTTCCCAACGTGGTCTGCAGGTCCTGGAGCTCATCAATATAGCTAGTCATTGTAAGGACGTTGTCCCCTACAGATGACCCGTCAGACAACCTCGCTTGAATTAATTCGTTCGAGGTCTCATATCTTGCGATATAAGATTGCTCTCCATATAAATCTTTGTTATGGAGAAAGATGGAAACTAAGTCCATCTTCTCGTGCTGCTTCTGGTATACACCATCAGCTGAAGCTAACACGAGGCACTTGGCTTTCGCTTTATCTTTTTCCCTTGTCTGACGGATATCCATATCCGCGACAGTGGAAACTGGACCTGGGACGGTGGGATCTTGAGTAGTAATAGGGTGGTCCAGCTTGTCATAGGCAATGGACATCTGGACAGACTTCTGCCAGTCATATAAGTATGATTCAGTCAATTTGTTATTTAGATGTAACCTATGTGTGGTCACAAGGTTGCTGCAATTTAAGAGAGAGAAGAAAATACTATTAGCATGATGCTTTTGCAAGTTTAGATTGGTTTTAAGTTTATCTAAACAGGATGGCTCCCACTGTTTCTCGAATCCTTCCTCAAACCATAAAAGAAGAATTAGTCAGGACAATTCTCACCGTACAATACTTGCTTAACCGTTCAGCCAGGCCAGTGTCGATACTTCGAGGGAGGTTTTCCAACGCTTTCGCGAAGTTTCTTAATTAAATAACCTCTTTTCTCTGGGGTCTTAACCCCGCTGACACCTTTCTAGGAACCTACTTGGTTTATAGCGTTGATCGTTAAGTGACGAATCTCCTGATAAGTAGGATATACTCACAGTAGGATCGGGATCCAAAATATCATCGTATGATAATGTTGAAGGAATCCTACCAACATTCATCAAACTCCAAAATGGTATGCTATCTCTGCAAATTTCAGTTTCTTTAGAAATTCCCGATATCGATTTTTGCCCCATGCTCTTATGACTTTGACTAAGGGCCAAATATGTCATAAGTCACATGTCAAGTTCTACCCATCATTATCCAGGTTAATTTGAACCCACCCGCACATACTCTTGAGTAAGGGCCAAGAAAAGTAATACGACTGTTCCAAACCAACGCATCTATCTATGCAACAAATGAATACCCCAGCAGCTACCAAACACTATGTTTTGACTAAGGGCCAAATATACATAGCTTGAATACTACTGAATACCCAAATGAAATGACGGAGGGCTACGAATGGTTTTGGCAAAACCGTGAACGTAGTGAACTTGATATAATCGAAGGAACCTGATACTTTTTAAAAGGAGTGGCTAAAGCTCCGCAATTAAAAATTCTGCTCTTTTAAAATAACCGAGTGGTTTCTTTTAAATTTGTTCCAACGATTCAACTTTGGTTTATTTTCTTTGCATTATAATAATGTGTCCCATCAATTATCCTATCATTGCAGAAAACAACGAAAATACCACGTCCTCTTATGCCATTCGTATTCGCCACGGGGTCCCGTCATCACCCGTTAGGTTACTTAACTAACGACAGAGCGGGGACTGGGCTAGCGCGGGTGTAAAACATAAGTGACGTCTAATAGCTATCTTTTATAGATATTGTACATTCGTCATACGCAATAATAAGCATTCCAGATCACAGATGAACTTTATTGGATTTATTAGCAATCCGCATTTGCTTTGAGCCTGCAATAAAAGACGGATTACACAGTTATGATGAATAGCCATTACCCCACCCTAGACCCGTACGGGTACGGAAAACTACCCGCCAAGTACCCGAAGTGAAGCGGTCTCCCTCAACAACGTGAGTAGGCCACTATACACTTCGACGTACCCGGTAGTTTGTGTACCCCATCTTGGGTCTATCCTAGGAGCAAAAACAGTAAAAAGAAATAATACAACGGTGGCTACAACCGCAACCTGGATGTGCCCCGCAAAAGAATATTACATCAAATTACATTTACATCGAATGAATGAATATTAAACCCATCTGGAACCCTGGCTAATCATCACAATAGTCCAACACAGTTCATATACACAAACAATAAACATTTCAGAAATGTGCAACCCCCTGCCAACCGACATACTAGCAGTTAGGGGAGGTTTACGAACACATTAAACATTACAGATAAAGATCCAATTAGCAAATAGTTTAGAACATCGATCGATTACCTATATCCGTTTCTACCCCAAAAGCAAATCATCACAGAGGCAACCTGGGCAGAAACAGAACATACAAGAAAACAGAAAACAACAAAATAGGAATTACTGAGCAAATCCGAGTCAACTCGGCGTTGACTCGGCGGCGGTTCCGCGGCACAAGCTCTCTATTGCCGCGGATCCGCGGCCGTTTTGCCGACTCACTGGCTCGTTTTTTCTCAGTATTCTTAAAATACCCTGCTGTGAATTTTAAAGTATGTCAAATAATTTTTCAGACAGGTTTAAAATTAACAGAAACTCGGAAAATTCAGGGTTTTGTTTTCGTGTTTTCCGTCGATCGAACTTCTAATCAGTTGCTAACAAGCTAGTAATGGTTTAGTCGGCTCTGATACCACTGTAAGTCCATATCACGCACCCCACGAACTTGCGGGGAGGCGGAATATATAAAAAACGATTATCAAAGCTTCGTAACACGGACTTGAGCGCATGAATCGTTATCTAAACCATTGCTAACTAAAAACTAGAGGTTTAACTACTCGGATACGAAGTTATACCTCACGATACTAGTCCTTCGGGTCTTCATCGCGGTCCTCCACTCCTCGTAGGCTCCTTGGAACATCGGCACCTCAACGGCCTCCTCGAATCAAAGACGATCCACCCGAAAGCTCCTACGCCAAGCTTAATCTCAAACTTGAGATAACTAGGTTGCTCAAAGTGCTAATCTAAGCTACCTAGGGGATATAGAGCGAGGTTATGGAAGTATTAGTCTAGCTAACCCTTGATCTCAACACATAAGAGGTTAGGGTTAGGGTTTGAAGAGAGAGTGAGCTTGAGGAGAGAGAAGGTGAAGATGATCATCAAAAGAATAATGAACTCATATGAATATATCAACCATAACAATTAATCAAATAAATGATTTATCATCATGGTTAGATTCATTCATCTAGTGTGATTCATCATATGACTCATTAAATCATTAATGAATCATTTAATGCAAAGGATGAATCACACAAATGAGTCATTAAGCAATTAATGCTCATGCCACCTTAACCCCTTAGTCACCACTCTTCTAGAACCTTCCTGAGAAATTACGAGAACGCCCCTCCAATCCGTGAAAATACGTAAAAACTTTAGACTGTATAAATCCAGTAACCCGATACTAGAATCTGGCTTAAACCAAAGCCGGCTAGTAAAAACTGTCCGAAAAGTCGTACGTGCGTAAACACTCGTATGCGTCCGAACCCTTATCGTAAAACCATACGACCTCTATATCGTTTCGCCTGGAGCAGAGAAACTCTCTGTGTGGGACTCTAAAGACTCGACACTACCCTGGCAGTGGGTTTAACCACAGACCGCAAGCGGCACTAGCTGTACGTAACGGTCCCCAAGTAGATGTCGATAAGAAGGCCAATGAAGAAAACCATCCGAACCCCTACTGAGCCTGATGTGACAATCTCCGTACAGTCCGGTCTGTTCATCTAAGACTATCGCATATCAAGCCTAGGGGCGTCAAGCGTCAGTCCCCTAATAGCTGTATAAGTCATGTCGGAGTGAAATCCATTACACCCTGAGAAGCTACTGGAACCTACCAGTATATCTCGCTTGCCCTGGCCAGGGACTTTGCGTAATAGCTCTCTGACACAGCGCGATATCAACTCCCAATATCGGGAGAGATGAATCATATCTAACCGCCACAGCCTCCAAGTGCTCGGGACTGCACCCAACTGCTACCTGTTTGCACGACTCCTTTGAGCCGTGGTAGGGTAGCAATCTAAGAACAGTGGGACACACTCGAGGCGAAGTAGCAGTGTCAAGTTTGCGGACTATGCTGTACTCATGTCACCTGGGAACTGTTAACTGACGATGGGTATAATACCAACCAATCAGTTCCCTGGCGAGTCCTGTCCGGTGTACCCGTAACCTAACGAGCACCTGTATACTATCTCTAGTACGACGTACTGATGGCTGTGGGACAGACCATCTCCCCAACTGGGATGAGAAGCCTACACACTTAGTCTACGCCGGAATGTCGATGCCCTATCTCGATAATCCAACGACCACGGACCTGTATAGGATGTTGCTTACAGACTACCCAGCCCCCACTAGTGTGACTGCCATCACGATGCTGGTAATCAAGCAATGATCCTATGGGCTCTACTAATATGTATAAGTGATACGTTACAAGAAATATTTGCACATATTAAAGTAGACTCAAAGCAAGTAGCATACTACCATGTTTAGCAAGACTGTTTATACAACTGTGAATATCCCAAGCTTCCATTAAGTAATATACATGCTAGTATGATATAATAATGGCCCCTAGTGCATATACACTAACACCTTCACTTCTGAAGCTCCTTGTAGTAGTCCCTTCGCTGCGATCATCGAACTCCTGGACTCTCGGACAGCTCCATGAGAAGTGGCAACGGTATTGCTTGAAGTCTTCGAGGCCGAAGATGATCTACGTTGAGGGAATACGAACTCAAGTTTGTACTTCACTAACTAAAGAATTAGTGAAGCAAACACCCTAAACTAAAGTGCTAGTCTAGTAGAGGATGGTGAAATAGGAAATGGGTACACTTTAGAATTTCATTTCTCACATTGTTTCTCTCTCTTTTTCAAACCCTAGAAAGAAAATCAAGGAGTAAGAAGATGAGCTCAAAAATGAATATGAAAACTAATGAAGAGAGAGTGTAAGCTAACCATAGGTGAGTGTGTATCATATACTAACTCATATAGAGACATAACCATGGCTAAATATATTGGTTAGGTTAATTAATATCCAAAGCAAAACAAAAAGGGTTGAATTTGTCAAAGCACTCACAAGCTTCTACAAGCTTCATGCATTTAACAAATTTCCACTAATTTTGTATTTACTTTGAATATTAAAAACCATACCAATATATATATAATGGTGTATGTCTCATACACCCATGATAGTTGTATCAACAACCATGATACAAAAAGAACACAAATAAATATATATCATATATATATTAAGTTGTGCACAAGTGAGAAAAATAAATGCTTAAGTGAACCAATGTTAGTTAAGGTAAATTAGTATATCACATATACAATTATACACTAAATTATTAAATCAATACTTGACTTAATAATCCGGTTATATCACATATAACCGACTAACATCCAACGTATCGACTTATCGAATCAACACTTGATTCGATATCCCGGTTATATCGCATATAACCGATCGATACAAACATCGCGAGAATAGAATACGGTATCACATACACGCATTATTCTCGGTCCCGCACATATCACATATGCGCTCCTATTTCGTTTTTCCTAAGCCAGTAAAACCTCTATGTTGGACTCTAAAGACTCGTCAATACGCCGGCAGTAGATGATGATCATATCAAGCGCCCATAAGCTGTCAGCGGTACTAGCTGGACGTAACGGCTACCCGGGTATTGAGCGATCAGAAGATCAGCAAGCAAGCCCGCTCCAACTCCTGCAAAAAGCCTGACAGTGACACTACCGTACAGTCCGGTCTCCTCGTCTGATATGTCGCATATCAAGTCTAGGGGTGGTAAACGTCAGACCCCAATAACCGATAAGTCATGCCGATATGAGGCTCATAACGGGTCGAGAAACTACTGGTAACACTTACCAGTAAATCTCTAAACCAGCCCTGGCCAGGGACTTCCCTGTTATGGCCAATCGAGCATAGCGCAACATCAACCCCCAATACCGGGAGAGACGAAACCCCTCCTATCGCTCATTGCCCCCATGTGACTCGGGACTGTACCCAAAAACCACCGTTTTGCACGCCCTCTTGGACGTGGTAAGGTGGAAATCAAAGCACAGTGGGAATCATATAAGACTCTATGACAATCTCGGGTCTACAGACTAACCTGTACCAGTGTCACCAGAGAACTGCCATCTGACGTAAGGTTTAATACCATCTGGGAGTTCTCGGCGAGTCCGTCCAGTGTACCCAGTCCGTACTGAGCACCCGTATATCATCTCTTATGTCAAACACCAATGGATATGGGATCATCCATCGCCCATCTATATGGGTCGAGAAGTTATACGCTAGTCTACTCTGGTATATCGATGCCCCATCTCGATACACCCACGACTAGGGACCTTGAAGGATGTACTTATGGACTACCATGTCCCCACTAGTATGATCCGCATCATAGTCCAGGTAGTCAAGTACACATCCTAAGGGCTTTACCAACATGTAATAGAGAGACAATCAGTATACACGTTAAGGTAAAGAGTAACCAGATAGCATAATATCATGTCGAGCAAGAAAATACTCCCTCTATATGTCCAAGAATCCACTACGATATACATCTCATATATAGTAATGGCCTCTAGGGCATACATATAACTAACAATCTCCCACTTGCACTAGGGCCATCTGATAACAGTGGTCGTAGTATCTCATACTCAACCATCCCATAAAAATCTCTCTCTGTGAAAAGGCCTTTGTGAGTGGATCCGCCGCGTTGTCCTCTGAGTCTACTCTCCTAACCTCGATCCCCTGGAGATCAACCATCTCCATGATCAGGTGACACTGCCTTAGAATATGTTTGGATCACTAATGGGACGTGCGTTCCTAGGCATAAGCCACAACTCCATTGTCACACAATGGTAGGAACGAAGTTCATCTCATGAACTAATATACACCCAGACTGCCTCTTTGGTAGTATCTTTGGTAGCGATGTATCCAGCCTTTATCGTCTAGTATGCTACGGTATCTAGCTTAGAACTCTTCCAACATACCGTCCCTCCACTGAGGGTAAAGACAATGCCTGTGACTGACATTCAGTCGTCCTTATCACCCTGGAACCCTTCTAGTGATTCTCCCCAGGATCAATTGATACCATCTCACTACAACTAGTGAGTATCCTAACATTCAATTAAATCTATCTCATAGATCCAAAACCCAGGATTTAGTAGGTATCACTTTGATCCTATGCGGAGAATCAATATGATAAGCGGAGATTGACCGAGCGTAGCATAGGAAACTCCTTCCTTATCAAGAGTATATCATCCGCGTACTCTACGAGGATCACCACCATACTCCCTACTACCTTTTTTGTATATACAAGGTTCATCTACCATTTTGATGAAGTCAAACTCTTTGACTACCACATCAAAACAGACGTTCCAACTCCGCGATGCCTGCTTTATCACATAAAACATCTTACACACATTTCCGCTGCTCCCACTTTCTACGAAGCCCTCTGACTGTGTACTTATAGACTCTCTCTTCTGAAATATCATTTAGAAAAGCAGTCATGGTATGTAGCCGTGGCAAGTAGGATCTGGATGGACTTAAGCATAGCCACTTAGAAAAGGTTTCATCATAATCCATACCTGGTCAATGATGCAAACCTTTAACAAGTCTAGCTTTGAAAGTCTCAACTTTTCCATGTACACCAAGTAATTTTCTCAAGATAAACTTGCTCCTGATGGGGATTTAACCCTTCAGATAAAGCAACCAAAGTCCATACTTTGTTGGTGTATAAGGATTCCATCTCAGATCACTAAGCATCCAGCCATTCTTACAGAGTCCCACTCCTGATGGCCAGCTCGAAACTAGTTGGGTCATCATCTCATGATGTAATCCTCTCTCCCACTGTCATAGAGAAACCGAAGTATCTCTCAGGTGGGTGAGGAACCCTACTAGATCGGCGGAGAGACTGAGGTTCGTTGGTTACTATTGAATCCTCCGGTTCTACCAAATCGTCAGCTGTAGTTTGTATTGCTGGAACTCCTTCCAGTTCTACCTCATGACCACAAATTTGTTTCCAAAATAAATTCCTTTTTCCTAAAAAGGTGGCATGCCAAGAAACAAAACATTTTTGTTCCTCGGTTTGGTAGAAGATATTTCCTAGCTAATGCTTAGGATATCCAACAAACTTCCACAGATCTGACTTTGCCTCGAGTTTTTCCGGATTTTGCTTTTAGACATAGGACGGACAACCCCAAATCTTAACTAACTTAAGAGATGGGCTCTTCCCGTACCATATTTCATATGGAGTGGTAGGCACCTGATTTGGTTGGAACGCCATTCAATAGGTATGCAGCTTCACAAGTGCATAACTCCTAAAAAAGGAAATAGGAAGCTCAGTAGTACTCATCATAGAGCACACCTTATCACATAGGGTGTGATTTCTCCGCCCCGATACACCGACGTGCTGTGGTGTATTCGGAGGAGTAATGCTGAGAGAGAATCTCATTCTCCTTTAGAATAGTCCAGGAATTCCGTGCTTAAGTGTTCTCCTCCTTGATCACATCAAAGGACATAATACTTATACCCGTTTTGGTTCTCTACTTCTAACTTATATTCTGTGAATATCTCAAAAGGCTCGGACTTGTGTTTCAACAGGAACATATGTCTGAATCTTGAGAGATCATCAGAGAATGTAATGAAGTACAAAAAACCGGTCTTGGCATGTATAGACAGGGGACCTTCATACATCAACATGTATCATCCCAAGAATTTACTAACTCTTTCTCTGTTTCCAATAAACAGAGCTATGGTCATCTTATCTCTGTGACATGACCGGCAAGTTTCACAAGATGTAAATTCAAACTAATTTAAATATGCATATATATATAACTTCAGCTAGTCGGGTCATATTGATATGGCCTAGTCTACAATGTCTCAAGAAGGATTCGTTCATTTCTGAACTCTTCCTCTTGTGTGTGTTCTGTATACTAAGAAATGTAGTTTGATTTAGAACGTCTATGCTTTTAGATAACGTGCCTGAACCGATCAACTCTTGATATAGGAAATGTACAAAACATTATCCAACAATACAAAATTATATCCTTTCTTTACTAATAAAGAGACTGATATGATGTTGTATATCAGGTTCGGTATCTAATAACATTCGTTCAGAATCAATGTATTCTGGTAATACAGGGTGATAGTGACCAACAGACTTGGCTGCAACACTTGCACCGTTTTCTATCTCATGAAACTTATCACCCGTTCTCAGTTCTCTGCCTATCTGTAGCCCATGTAACAGATTACATATGCGGGATCCTGATCCGGTATCTTATACCTAGGACGTAAAGGATACTGAGAAACAGTTCTCTGTAATGAACACACCCGAAGAAGATGCATCATCATGCACTTTCTTTGTTTGGGCGGCACGGGAATTCTGGTAATCCCCAATTTCCTGCTCTTTCATATAACAATTATAAGGTGGAGCGGGACCAACATTTCCCAGCACAGTATAACAAGCGGGTTCGGTCAATACATCCGTTTTATTATCTTGATTAAGGCGTGACATGGTCGCTACCTGGAGAGAGAGAGAGAAGAAAACACTCTGCGTGCGCTCTTGCAAGATTAGATTGGTTATTATTTTATCTAATCAGGATGGCTCCCACTGGTTTTATCAAATCTTCTTTCAAACCCTAAAAGGAAAGACTAGCCGAGATTAATTACACCCTACAACTTCGCCAATCTTTTAGCCAGGCCAGTGTCGGTACTTTGAGGGAGGTTCCCCGTGCTTTCGCACGGACCTAATTAAAGTAAACCTCGTTTTCCCAGAGGCGTAACCCCGTTGACACCTTTCTAGACACCTACTTGATCAGCTAATTGTAATGTGTAAAACTCTCCCAGGAGTAACAATTACTCGCAGTGGGTATCAGGATCCAACTATCTCATAGAAGGTATGCAATCTCATTGCAAATTTCAACACTTGAAATTCCCGATAATTTTGCCCCTAACCTCCTATGATCTTGACAAAGGCCAACAAAGCATAGGATGCTAGTCAAGTTCAACCCGTCATTTCTTGATTGAATTAAACCCACCCGCACGACCCTTGACAAAGGCCAACAAGGTCGTACGACTACCCTAACCCAATCTGCATCATATACATAAGCAGATAAGCACTAGTCAGCTACCGCACACTACGCCTTGACAAAGGCCAACAAACGCAGCACGAATACTAACTACTACTTATCTGAAATGATGGAGGGCTACGACAGGTTTTTCTGAAAACCTATTGCGTAATGAACTTGATATCGTTGTAGAATCAAATGAGTTTTAAAATGGAGTGTTTTTGAGGCTTTTACTAGTTTCGCTAAAGAGGTCATTCCCGGTGAAGGGATCTCGGCTCTTTCCTCGTCGAATGAGGTGCAGGACATATCATATATATCTCTATGCAAAGCAAGAACTAGAAAATCAATCAAAAGACAAAACCGAGGGGTGTAGCATCTGCCAGTCATTGATAAAGTGGTCACTCCCGGTGAAGGGATCTCGGCCCTTTCCTTATCGAATAAGGTGCAGGATGTTCTACAAGGAACACCGCGATGCAAAGCAAGAACTGTAGCTACCTGTTTTTGAAAATTCGATTCCACAACATCTTTTAGGTTTCTTTTCTTTCATTAATCATATTAATGAAGTCCCATCATTTAAATCACCTAAACATCACAGATAAATACGACGTACACTTATGCCATCCGCATTCGCCTCGATGTCCCCTCGTGCACCGTTAGGTTAGGTAACTAACGACAGAGCGGGGCAAGGCTAGCGCGGGTGTAAAACATAAGTAACGTCTATATAATAATCATATATACTATATACAGTATCTATCAATACATATCAAATGATCACATCACAGATATCGCAGCAGAAGAAACATATGAAACATTGGATATACTAGGACGTCCGTGTTTTATTTTGAGCCTCTATAAAACACGGATTCCACGGTCGCGATGAATAGCCAAACCCACACCCCTAGACCCCTACGACAGCGGCAAGCAACCCTTCCAATTCTAGAGTTAGGAGACCCGGACTCGACTCCTCGAATTGGTCTCCCACTAGACCCTAGAACCCGGTTACTTGTGCTCTCCTCCTTGGGTCTATCCTAGTGCGGAAAAGTAAATAATATACAAATGGTGACATTAACCTCATCCCGGAAGTGCCCCAATAAAAGAATATTCCATACATTAAATTTTACATGAATGAAAATAAAAACCCTCATCTCACATAAAACCCCCGGCTATTCAAAACGCAACGATCCAATATAACATATCCAGCAACACATAACATCACATGTCATCAACGTAAGTAAATATGCGCATCCCAATTGTCATTGACATATAGCAACGAAACCGGCGATAACAAATATAACACTTACGGTCGCAGAAAAGAAAGTGTAAAACTACAACAGTTGGAATCCGCAATCTGCTTAGACATCGCATGCCTAACAATTATAAACCCCGCATTTTAGTCTCTATGTCGAAAACACTTTTCAATATCTAGTCGGGCAATTCAACAAGATTCCCGATAATTTTGATCGAATGCTCGTCGCAAACTTTAGTAGACGGCCGCACCCCCGGATGCCGTCGACGAAGTGCACTAAGGCGGAACACCGCTGCCGCGAGCACCCAAACGGATGCTTTTGGCGACGGGGTTCTCCTACAGTCACTTGGTCGGGGCTATGGGACATGGCTGTCTATTAAGTTTATCCGGCGAGTATCCGCGTACGCTACATGATTGCAACGGACTTTTGATCACATCAAAATTCCGTGGCAACCGATCATTTGAGACTAAACTGCTATGTTTATGACATCCAAATTAGTTATCTCATAACTACTTGTGGATTCCAAATATTGTATCACATTCCAGATAAATAGACAATGTTAAACTTTCCGATCGAATGATCAAACACCCAAGTTTTCCAAATAGTTCTCAACACTTGAGGGGAGTTTAAAAACATCCATCACATGCCACAGTACCAATGGTCCAGCCGTAGAAGTGTCAAGCCAACGCCTCACATGTGGCACGCCGTACTGCCCCAAACCCTAAAGTTCAGAAGGCAGTTCAAGACGGTCATATAATCGAGTTAAGGTTTGTTGTCTTCTAGAGGGTCCATCGCGTAACTTGCACGATTTAGACGTTCTTAAACTACGGGAAAAATCCAACACTTGAAAATTTTCCGGGTCGGGAAAAAGTGAGTTACTGATATCCGTTCGAACTTTTTAATACTTTCTAAATATCTGGAAAACACAACGAAATTAAATTTTCCGATCGAATCAACGATTACAAAATAAACCTCAGAACACTCAACACTTGAGTCAGATTAAAAATACCCAGAAATTAGAAGGAATAGCATAGGATATTACTGCACAAAAATCTATCCACATTTCACTTTTTCTGCCGCGGAAAAGCCGCCTGAAGTGGGGTGGGACCGCGGTTCCACGGCGGTTGTACGGAAATAGGGGCTCGAATTTTGTGGTAATTCTTATAATTCCCTGCTGAATTTTTTAGGCATTTTTAATTCAGAAATATCCCAGTTTTGAAAAATTTTCCAGAGAGGGGTTTAATTTGTCGTTTCCGGGATCGATCGGGGTTTTAACTTCGTATACACGTCGCCTAATGCTCTAGCTAGGTTCTGATATCACTGTAGGGTTACTAGGCACTCTAACAAGGGTTAAGAAAGTATCAACCATGCCCGATTAAAATTTTAGCCATGCCTAATAACCCTATACAAGATCTTTGCTAGAAAATTATGGTTTCACATGCAGGTTAAACTCTTTAACACTAAGTGAATATGAAATACAACCTTTGTAGATCGGTCCTTCACTTCTTAAGCTCCTTGTAGTAGTCCCTTCGCTGCGATCATCGAACACCCGGACTCTCGGACGGCTCCATTAGAAGAGGCAACGGTAATGCTTGAAGTCTTCGAGGCCGAAGATGATCTACGTCGAGGGAATACGAACTCAAGCTTCTACTTCACTAACCAAAGAATTAGTGAAGCAAACACCCTAAACTAAAGTGCTAGTCTAGTAAAGGATGGTGAAATAGAAAATGGGTACACTTTAGAATTTCATTTCTCACATTGTTTCTCTCACTTGTTCAAACCCTAGAAAGAAAATCAAGAAGGAAGAAGATGAGCTCAAAAATGAATATGAAAACTAATGAAGAGAGAGTGTATGCTAACCATGGGTGAGTGTGTATCATATACTAACTCATGTAGATGTAAGTCCACGTTGCCCACCCCGGTACTTGCGGGGAGGCGGAAAACGGAATAAAAATCAAATTTTTATCAACTTAGGCAACATGGACTAGACAAAGAAGGATCTTTGCTAAACAAAAACAAGCTAAAGCTAACTAGAAACTAGCTAAGTGTTAGAAGGGTTATACCTAGGGCTTTAAGTCCTTCTCTCCTTGCTCCTTGGAGTAGTAGAAAGGGAACACCTTGGTCGTCTTCTCACGTCGAAGAAAGATCCACCCGAAAGCCTCAACCTTTGGCTTCAACTCCAAGGTAGAAGTAACTAGGGTGCAAGAAGTGCTAATCCTTGAACCCTAGATGAGAGTAGAGATTATCCAGAAGTGGTTTTTCTCAATCTCAAGTGTTTCTCAACACATGAGAGGGGAGAGCTTGAGGTAGAGTAAGAACAAGAGAGAGAAAGGAAATAATAGAATGAGAGAAAATATGAAGCATTCTGTCATATATGTGTGAATTATTGTTAGATAATTAGCTAGATAATTGTCATGGTTAATCAAGACATGACCATTATCATTTCATTTTTAATGCAAATTGCAAGGATCAAAAAGCATCTTCCAAATGAAATGATGATGGTCAAAGTGTCAACCAAGGTCAACAAGTCAAGGAGGTCAAATGGTCAACAACCATAACCATGCACAATTATTTAAACTAATATTAATTAACCATAATACACACATAAGTATTAGGGTTAATAAAATGACAATAGTCATTAACCCTAATCAAAGTCCTCTCCATCTGTCTCAAGCAACTGTGCATACGCACCCGTATTCGTGATCCGAGGAACACGAATACAATGAGATAAAACCAATCCCAAATCATATACTAGGATCCGGCTTAAACCAAAGACCGCTAGTATAAGCTGTCCGGACAGCAAACGTGCACAAGTGCGCGGATGTGAACGAACCCTGTCGCAAAACCATGCGACTTCTACTCATTTTTCCTAAAGGCGAATAGCTCTCTGTGTGGGACTCTAAAGACTCGACACTACGCTGGCAGTGGGTTTAACCACAGACCGCAAGCGGCACTAGCTGTACGTAACGGTCCCCAGGTAGATGTCGATAAGAAGACTGACGAGGTAACCCCATCAGAACTCCTACTGAGCCTGTATGTGACAGTCTCCGTACAGTCCGGTCTGTTCGTCTGATACATCGCATGGCGGGCCTAGGGGGCGGTGAACGTCAGTCCCCTAATAGCGGTACAAGTCGTGTCGGAGTGTAGCCCAGAACACCCTAAGATAACACTGGAAACCTACCAGTATATCTCGCTTGCCCTGGCCAGGGACTACTCGTGTAATGGCTCTCCTGGACACAGCGCGATGTCAACCCCCAATACCGGGAGATACGAATCCTGTCTAACCGTCACTTCCTCCAAGTGCTTCGGGACTGCACCCAAAAGCTACCTGTTTGCACGACTCCTTTGAGCCGTGGTAGGGTAGTAATCAAAGTAAAGTGGGAACACATTCGAGGCGAAGTGACAGTGTCAAGTCAGCGGACTAAGCTGTACTCATGTCACCTGGGAACTGATAACTGATGATAGGTATAATACCAACCAACAGTCCCCGATGAGTCCTGTCCAGTGTACTCGTAACCTAACGAGCACCCGCATACTATCTCAAGTACGACGTACTGACGGCTGTGGGACAGACCGTCTCCCATACTGGGATGAGAAGCGCATACGCTAGTCTACTCCGGAGTATCGATGCCCTGTCTCGATAGTCCAACGACTAGGGACCTGTATAAGGATGTGCTTATAGATCACCCAGCTCCCACGAGTGTGAGCGCCATCACAACACTGGTAATCAAGCAAAGATCCTAAGGGCTCTACTAATATGTATATCAGCGATATGCTAAAAGAAACACATGCACATATTAAAGTAGAGACAAACCAAGTAGCATACTACCATTTCGAGCAAGATTGTATATACAACTGTGAATATCCCAAGCTTCCATCAAGTAATATACAAACTAGTATGATACAGTAATGGCCTCTAGGGCATATACACTAAGAATCTCCCACTTGCACTAAGGCCATGTACTGGCGTATCGAAGACCTATCATCTCGATCAGCCGCTCGAACTGAGTCTGGGGCAAGGCCTTGGTGAATGGATCTGCTGTGTTATCTTCTGAAGCAACCCTCCGAACCTCGATCTCCTGGCGATCCACGATCTCCCTGATCAGGTGATACCGTCTTAAGATGTGTCTGGATTTCTGATGGGACCTGGGTTCCTTCGCTAAAGCTATAGCCCCGTTGTTGTCGCAATACAGAGGTATTGGGTCAACAATGGACGGAACCACCTGAAGTTCTCTCAAGAACTTCCTTATCCAGACAGCTTCTTTTGCGGCATCAGATGCAGCGATGTATTCCGCTTCCATAGTCGAGTCAGCAACGGTTTCCTGTTTGGAGCTCTTCCAACACACCGCCCCTCCATTAAGGGTGAAGACAAAACCCGACATGGACTTGGAATCATCCTTGTCACTCTGGAAGCTGGAGTCAGCAAAGGCCTCAATCTGGAGGTCTTTTCCGCCATACATCAAGAACATCTCCTTAGTCCTTCTCAGATACTTGAGAATGTTCTTTACTGCTATCCAATGTTTCTCCCCAGGGTTTGACTGATACCTGCTTACCACACTCAGTGCATAAGCCACATCCGGTCTGGTACACAACATCGCATACATTATAGAGCCTACCGCAGAAGCGTAGGGTATAATAGACATGCGATCCCTCTCCAAATCAGTCTTGGGAGACATCTCTTTGGAGAGAGTGATCCCGTGATAAGCCGGTAGATTACCGCGCTTGGAATCTTCCATACTGAATCTCTTTAGTATGGTGTCGATGTACCTGGACTGCGAAAGTCCTAATATCCTCTTGGATCTGTCACGGTAGATCCGGATACCCAGAATGTATGAGGCATCACCCAGGTCTTTCATGGAGAACCTGTGTGACAAGAACCCTTTGACAGATTGTAGCATAGGAATATCATTTCCTATTAAGAGAATGTCATCCACGTATAAAACGAGGAATACTACAGTTCTCGCTACAAATCTACAATAGATGCATGGTTCATCTGGATTTTTGATAAAGCCAAATTCTTTGACCGTCTCATCAAAACAGATGTTCCAACTCCGTGATGCCTGCTTTAGTCCATAAATGGACTTAAGCAACTTGCACACCTTTCCGCTGCTCCCACTCTGAATGAAACCCTCCAGCTGTTCCATATAGACACACTCCTCTAAATGTCCATTTAGAAAAGCTGTCTTTACGTCCATCTGCCAAATCTCATAATCGTGGAAGGCAGCAATGGCAAGAAGGATCCGAATGGATTTCAGCATAGCTACTGGAGAAAAGGTTTCGTCATAGTCCAAACCAGGTCGCTGACGAAAACCCTTTGCTACCAATCTAGCTTTATAGGTCTCAACCTGTCCATCTACACCAATCTTCCTTTTGAAGATCCACTTGCATCCTACGGGTTTTACCCCATCTGGAGCAATGTCCAACGTCCATACTTTGTTGGTGTACATGGACTCCATTTCGGTCCGCATTGCATCCAGCCATTTTACCGAGTCGACGCTCTGAATGGCTTGCTGGAAGCTAGTAGGCTTATCACAATCTATGATGCAATCCTCTCTATCCCCGTCAATGAGAAAACTGTAGTATCTCTCTGGCGGATGAGACTGCCTACTACTCCTGCGGAGTGGCGTGGGAATGTCTTGATCTTTCGAACCCTCTAGTTCTACTAAGCTTTCAGTAATAGCTTGTGGTTCTGGAATTTCTTCCAGTTCTATTGCGCTCCTACTTATTTCTTTTTCTATGAACTGGTGTTCCAGAAAATGGGCATTACAAGAAACAAGGACTTTTTGTTCCTCTGCGTAATAGAAAAGATACCCCCTGGAGTTCTTTGGGTATCCCACAAACTTGCACAGTACTGAGCGTGCCTCTAGTTTGTCCGCATGCTGCTTTTTGACATAAGCTGGACATCCCCAAATCTTCAAGTATTGAAGATAGGGTTTCTTCCCACTCCATAACTCATATGGTGTGGTCGGCACAGTCTTAGTGGGAACTCGGTTCAAAAGGTATGCAGCTGTCTCTAGCGCATATCCCCAGAACGATCGCGGCAACTCAGCGTTACTCATCATGGACCGTACCATATCCAATAGGGTTCGGTTCCGTCTTTCCGATACACCGTTATGTTGCGGAGTGTATGGAGGAGTAAGCTGAGAGAGAATTCCATTCTCTTTTAAGTAACCCAGGAACTCGGCACTCAAGTATCACCACCTCGATCAGATCTCAGTGCCTTGATACTTTTGCCTGTTTGTTTTTCTACTTCATTCTTATATTCCTGGAACTTTTCAAAAGCTTCGGATTTATGCTTCATCAAGAAGACATGTCCGAACCTTGAGAAATCATCCGTAAAAGTAATGAAGTAAGAATAACCGCTTCGCGCATGTGTAGACATTGGACCGCACACGTCGCTGTGTACGAGTCCCACGAGCTCGCTCGCTCTTACTCCGTGTCCAGTGAACGGAGTCTTTGTCATCTTTCCTTTGAGACAGGATTGACAAGTTGCATACGATTGATATTCGAACGGATCCAAATATCCTTCTGTATGTAACTTAGTCAACCTTCTCTCATTGATGTGACCCAGTCTACAATGCTATAAGAAAGTTTTGTCGATTTCTGGAGACTTTCTTTTGTGTGTACTCTGGACATTGAAAATCTGTGGTTGGTTTAATACGTATATACCGTTGTTCAATGTACCTGACCCAATCAAAACTTGATTAAGGTGAATGTTCACTACATTACTTACAAATGCAAATTCATAACCTTCTTTAGATAATAAAGATACAGAAATGATATTACAGGTTGCATTTGGTACATAATAACAACTACGCAAAACCAAAAAGTGTCCATCCGACAATCCCAGGTGATAGTCCCCCACGGCCTCAGCATCCATGCTAGCACCGTTTGCAACTCTGAGGGTCATGTCACCTGCCTTCAAAACTCTACGCTTTCTCAACGCCTGCAAAGAATTACAGATATGAGATCCTGATCCGGTATCCAATACCCAGGATGTAGAGTTTATTGATAGACAGTTTTCAATAACATACACACCTGAAGCTGAAGCCGCAACTCGCTTCAAATCCTGTGTTCTGGCCTTCCAAGCCTTGCAATCCTATTTCCAGTGACCACTTTTATGACAATAGAAGCATTCTTCCTTCCCCACCAGCTTTCCCGCTACCTTTGTTGCTTTTCCTTTTCCCTTCGTATCCACTTTACCGACACCGCCTCTTGGTTTGGTGGGGGCTTTCTTCTTCTTACCCTTGGCTTTCGCCCTGGATCTAGAAGAGGAAGATCCTCCTACAAACAAAGTGGATGTCTCCCTACCCTTCTGTAGGGTGCCCTCAGCACTCCTCAACATGTTCAGAAGTTCGGAAAGTTCAACCTCCTTTCCTTGCATGTTGAAGTTAAGAATAAACTGGGCGTAAGTGGAAGGAAGGGACTGGAGAATCAAATCAGTATAGAGTTCATTCTCCAACGTGGTCCCAAGGTCCGCGAGCTCCTCTATGTAGCCAATCATCTTAAGCACGTGTTCCGCTACCGATGATCCGACGGCCAACCTTGCCGAAAACAACTTCTTCGACACTTCGTATCTGGCGATACGAGATTGCTCTCCATACAGTTCTTTTGTATGAAGAAATATGGTCTCTAGGTCCATATTCTCGTGCCTCCTCTGATGTTCGTTGTCCATCGAGGCAAGTACAAGGTATTTGGCCTTCGCGCAATCTATTTCCCATGTCTTACGGATTTCCCTATCCGCGACACTGGTTTTGGGACCTGGGACAGGGGGTGCTTTGGTGGTAAGGACATACCCCAACTTGTCGTAAGTGATTGCCATCTTGACATTCCTGAGCCAATCTTTGTAGTTTGGCCCTGTCAATATGTTTTTATCTAGTAATAACTTAAGTCCGGTCATGTTGAATGGTCGCTGCAATTAGGAGAGAGAGAAAAAACACTTTAGCATGATGCTCTTGCAAGTTTAGAGTGGTTTTTAGTTTTTCTAAACAGGATGGCTCCCACTGTCTCTCGAATCCCTTCTCAAACCGTAAAGAAAGGATTAGTCAGGATCAATCTCACCGTACAATACTTGCTTAACCGTTCAGCCAGGCCAGTGTCGGTACTTCGAGGGAGGTTTTCCAACGCTTTCGCGAAGTTCCTTAATTAAGTAACCTCTTTTCCCTGTGGGCTAGCCCCGCTAACACCTTTCTAGACACCTACTAGGTTTATAGCATTGATCGTTAAGTGAGAGTTTTCCCGAGGAGTAGCATATACTCACAGTAGGATCGGGATCCAAATATCATTGCGTGATAAAACCGAAGGAATCCTACCAGAATCATCACACTCCAAATGGTATGCAGCGCTAGCAAGTTTGAGTACTTATGAAACTCCCGATGTGGATTTTTGCACCATTCTCTTATGACCTTGGCGTGAGGTCAAAATGTCATAAGTCAAATGTCAAGTTCTTCCCATCATTATCCCGGTTAATTTGAACCAACCCGTACCTACCCTTGACGTAGGCCAAAATGGTAGTACGACTGTCTCAAACCAACGCATTCTATCTATGCAACAGATAAATATCCGGCAGCTACCAATCACTATGCCTTGGCGTGAGGTCAAAATACATAGCTTGAATACTACTGAATATTTAACTGAAATGATGGAGGGCTACGGATGGTTTTGGCGAAACCGTGAACGTAGTGAACTTGATATAATCGATGGAACGAGATAGCTTTTAAAAGGAGTGGTTTAAGCTCCGCGTTTAAAAGTTTAGTTTTGAAAAGAACCGAGTGGTTTTCAAAGTGTTCCAATCGACTTTTACTTGGTTTATTTTCTTGCATTAGTTCTTTTAATGCGTCCCATCATTTAATCCTACCATTGCAGAAAACAACCAAAATATGACGTACGCTTATGCCATTCGCATTCGCCACGGGGCCCCGTCATCACCCGTCAGGTTACTTAACTAACGACAGAGCGGGGGCTGGGCTAGCGCGGCTGTAAAACATAAGCAATGCCTAAATAGTTATCATATATAAATATATAGCAATGATAGACATTACAGATCACAGATGAATACATTGGATATACTAGGAATCCGCAATACGTTCGAGCCTGCAACGAAAAGCGGATTACACGGTCGCGGTGAATAGCCAATACCCCACCCAAGACCCCTACGGGTGCGGCAAACTACCCGCCAAGTACCCGAAGCGAAGTAACCTCCCTCACCACCGTGAGTAGGCCACTCGGCACTTCGAGATACCCGGTAGTTTGTGCACCCCCTCCATGGGTCTATCCTAGGAGCAAAAACAGTAAAAAGAATTATACAATGACGGCTACAACCCCGACCCGGTTGTGCGGCCATACAAATAATATTACATCAATTTACATATTACAATGAATGAAAGAAAAAGAAACACTCATCTCACATCCACCCCGGCTATTCACCCGCGACAATCCAACACATTCATATACACATACCATCATCAAACACAGATCACAGATATGTATAACCCCGACTAATCGACATATAGCGATTAGCCGACGTTCAATAAATATAAACATCACAGATATAACCCTTATAGTCAAAGTGTAGCGAAGTTCGATAAAAATACGGATTTATAGGCCCCCAAAAACAAATCTCTATTCTGGAAAATCTGGGCACATATAAACCATCTTAAAAATCCCAAAACCAAGCCAGAAAAACACTGCACCAAACTCGACCCAGAGCCGAGCCAACTCGGCCGCGGTTGCGCGGCAATAGCTTGCTATTGCCGCGGAACCGCGGCGCTTTGGTCGAGTCACTGGACCGGGTTTGGTGGCTTTCTTCACAAAACCCAGAGACGATTTTTGGAGTATGATAAATTTTATTTTGAGCAGGAAAAAATTTAACAGAAAGTTAGGGTTTTGAAAACTCGGTTTTTCTCGATTTTTCCGATTCGAACTTCCATACACTTTACTACCTAGCTAGTTTATGTTTAGTTAGGCTCTGATACCACTGTAAGTCCACGTTGCCCACCCCGGTACTTGCGGGGAGGCGGAAAACGGAATAAAAATCAAATTTTTATCAACTTAGGCAACATGGACTAGACAAAGAAGGATCTTTGCTAAACAAAAACAAGCTAAAGCTAACTAGAAACTAGCTAAGTGTTAGAAGGGTTATACCTAGGGCTTTAAGTCCTTCTCTCCTTGCTCCTTAGAGTAGTAGAAAGGGATCACCTTGGTCGTCTTCTCACGTCGAAGAAAGATCCACCCGAAAACCTCAACCTTTGGCTTCAACTCCAAGCTAGAAGTAACTAGGGTGCAAGAAGTGCTAATCCTTGAACCCTAGATGGGAGTAGAGATTATCAAGAAGTGGTTTTTCTCAAGCTCAAGTGTTTCTCAACACATGAGAGGGGAGAGCTTGAGGGAGAGTAAGAACAAGAGAGAGAAAGGAAATAATAGAATGAGAGAAAATATGAAGCATTCTGTCATATATGTGTGAATTATTGTAATTAGATAATTAGCTTGATAATTGTCATGGTTAATCAAGACATGACCATTATCATTTCATTTTTAATGCAAATTGCAAGGATCAAAGAGCATCTTCCAAATGAAATGATAATGGTCAAAGTGTCAACCAAGGTCAACAAGTCAAGGAGGTCAAATGATCAACAACCATAACCATGCACAATTATTTAAACTAATATCAATTAACCATAATACACACATAAGTATTAGGGTTAATAAAATGACAATAGTCATTAACCCTAATCAAAGTCCTCTCCATCTGTCTCAAGCAACTGTGCATACGCACCCGTATTCGTGATCCGAGGAACATGAATACAATGAGATAAAACCAATCCCAAATCATATACTAGGATCCGGTTTAAACCAAAGCCTGCTAGTAAAAGCTGTCCGGACAGCAAACGTGCACAAGTGCGCGGATATGAACGAACCCTGTCGCAAAACCATGCGACCTCTACTCATTTTGCCTAAAGGCGAATAGCTCTCTGTGTGGGACTCTAAAGACTCGACACTACGCTGGCAGTGGGTTTAACCACAGATCGCAAGCGGCACTAGCTGTACGTAACGGTCCCCAGGTAGATGTCGATAAGAAGACTGACGAGGTAACCCTATCAGAACTCCTACTGAGCCTGTATGTGACAGTCTCCGTACAGTCCGGTATGTTCTTCTGATACATCGCATGGCGGGCCTAGGAGGCGGTGAACGTCAGTCCCCTAATAGCGGTACAAGTCGTGTCGGAGTGTAGTCCAGAACACCCTGAGATAACACTGGAAACCTACCAGTATATCTCGCTTGCCCTGTCCAGGGACTACTCGTGTAATGGCTCTCCTGGACAAAGCGCGATGTCAACCCCCAATACCGGGAGAGACAAATCCTGTCTAACCGTCACTGCCTCCAAGTGCTTCGGGACTGCACCCAAAAGCTACCTGTTTGCACGACTCCTTTGAGCCGTGGTAGGGTAGTAATCAAAGTGCAGTGGGAACACACTCGAGGCGAAGTGACAGTGTCAAGTCAGCGGACTAAGCTGTACTCATGTCACCTGGGAACTGATAACTGACGATAGGTATAATACCAACCAACAGTCCCCGACGAGTCCTGTCCAGTGTACTCGTAACCTAACGAGCACCCGCATACTATCTCAAGTACGACGTACTGACGGCTGTGGGACAGACCGTCTCCCACACTGGGATGAGAAGCGCATACGCTAGTCTACTCCGGAGTATCGATGCCCTGTCTCGATAGTCCAACGAATAGGGACCTGTATAAGGATGTGCTTATAGATCACCCAGCTCCCACGAGTGTGAGCGCCATCACAACACTGGTAATCAAGCAAAGATCCTAAGGTCTCTACTAATATGTATATCAGCGATATGCTAAAAGAAACACATGCACATATTAAAGCAGAGACAAACCAAGTAGCATACTACCATTTCGAGCAAGATTGTATATACAACTGTGAATATCCCAAGCTTCCATCAAGTAATATACAAACTAGTATGATACAGTAATGGCCTCTAGGGCATATACACTAACAGTAGAGACATAACCATGGCTAAATATATTTGTTAGGTTAATTAATATCCAAAGAAAAACAAAAAGTGTTGAATTTGTCAAAGCACTCACAAGCTTCTACAAGCTTCATGCATTTAACAAATTTCCACTAATTTTGTATTTACTTTGAATATTAAAAACCATACCAATATATATATAATGGTGTATGTCTCATACACCCATGATAGTTGTATCAACAACCATGATACAAAAAGAACACAAATAAATATATATCACATATATATTAAGTTGTGCACAAGTGAGAAAAATAAATGCTTAAGCGAACCAATGTTAGTTAATGTAAATTAGTATATCACATATACAATTATACACTAAATTATTAAATCAATACTTGACTTAATAATCTGGTTATATCACACATAACCGACTAACATCCAATGTATCGACTTATTGAATCAACACTTGATTCGATATCCCGGTTATATAGCATATCACCGATCGATACAAACATCGCGAGAATAGAATACGGTATCACATACACGCATTATTCTCGGTCCCGCACATATCACATATGCGCTCCTATTTCGTTTTGTCTGAGCCAGTAAAACCTCTATGTAGGACTCTAAAGACTCGTCAATACGCCGGCAGTAGGTGATGATCATATCAAGCACCCACAAGCCGTCAGTGGTACTAGCTGGACGTAACAGCTACCCGGGTATTGAGCGAACAGAAGATCAGCAAGCAAGCCCGCTCCAACTCCTGCAAAAAGCCTGACAGTGACACTACCGTACAGTCCGGTCTCCTCGTCTGATATGTCGCATATCAAGTCTAGGGGTGGTAAACGTCAGACCCCAATAACCGATAAGTCATGCCGATATGAGGCTCATAACGGGTCGAGAAACTACTGGTAACACTTACTAGTAAATCTCTAAACCAGCCCTGGCCAGGGACTTTCCTGTTATGGCCAATCGAGCATAGCGCAACATCAACCCCCAATACCGGGAGAGACGAAACCTCTCTTATCGCTCATTGCCTCCATGTGACTCGGGACTGTACCTAAAAACCAACGTTTTGCACGCCCTCTTTGACGTGGTAAGGTGGAAATCAAAGCACAGTGGGAATCACACAAGACTCTATGACGATCTCGGGTCTACAGACTAACCTGTACCAGTGTCACCAGAGAACTGCCATCTGACGTAAGGAATAATACCATCTGGGAGTTCTCGGCGAGTCCGTCCAGTGTACCCAGTCCGTACTGAGCACTCGTATATCATCTATGATGTCAAACACCAATGGATATGTGTAACGTTTTGAAAATCGTTTCGGTGAAATTTCGAAAAAACGGTAAAATAAGGGGGTTTTCTGTAAAAAGTCAAAATGCAAATATCTTTATTATAAAATTAAATATACATATTCTAGCTATGTAATTGCTAGTATTTGGTGTTTATTGAGCCACTGCTGAAATTTCAAATTTTCTGAAAATTTTTCCGAAATTAATTATTTTAATATTATTTTAAGCCGGTAAGAAAATACATTAAATTAGCGATAAATACAAATTTAAATGGGCTAATTTTAATCTTTAAAATCATGTTAATTAAAATCTAGTTGTAATATAATTTTTTTAGTATTTTATTTCAAGATTTAATTGATTTATTTTATGGAAAACAAAAATATAGTTATTTTGAACTAAAACTTGCAAATATGGTATTGTGTGAGGTCTTTTTGCATAGAATTTTTTTGTAAAGTCTCTCACACTCACCCTCACTCCCCTTGGCCGGTCTCACACTATTGTAGCAGCCCAAGAATTTTTTTCCCCTCTTTTTGACCTTAAATCATGTGAGAAATGGGTTAAAATAAGGTTTTTATATATAGTAAAGTAGGTGGGGGTATTATGGTAATTGGGAGGGACTTTGACTTGGATCTTTTGGCATCATCCCCTCACCTTTTCCCCCCTCTTCCTCTGCTGAAACCAGCAGCAGCAGCCCCCCCTCCATTTCTTCTTCTCTTTTCTCTTCAAAATTCTATCAAAAAATCATCCAAAATGCTTCAAAAATTCCACAAAATCAAAATCTAATCCCTACCCATTTTTACTTGACCATTCTAGTATGGATCTTGGTGACGGGAAGCATGTTTGGGAGGCTAGATTTGTGCTAGATTTCAAGATGATTGTGGGGGTAAATTCTTAACCTTATGTCTAATTGTTGTTTGGATACTTTAAATCAAGCATAATTAGTTAATAGTTTGGGATTAATTGAATGTTTTGAAAAATATAGTAAGGGTTTGTGATTTCAATTAGGGTTTTTATCATATCATTAGGGATGCAAGGTTTATTTTAACATCTTAATGTATGTAAAACCTAGTTTGGTTGATTAAATTGCACTTGTTATATGTAATTTGTCCAAATTGCTTAAATTGCAAACTAGGTTTTTGTAAACCTTGAATTTGATAAAGAGAAAAATGTAATTAGGTTTTTCTTGACTTCATTAACATTATTAAGTGTGGTTTAATGTCTTTAGTTCATGAAAATCCTAGCTAAATTGTTGTTTGTGCATTTTTGCTATAAAATTGTTAAAATTTGGGTATATTGTAAACTAGAATTTTGGGGCTAAAGAAATTTAATGAGATTAAATAATGGAAATGGTTTTTATGACTTATTTAAGTTGTTTAATAAGTATTATGGCCATTAAATTTGTTCAAACGTCGAGTTTTGTGCTAAAACGGGTAATTTGTGCTTGCTAGATTTTCGGAAAAATGGCTTTTAAAGTGAATTTTGGGTTTTTGTGAAAGCAACCATAGGTTTTGACCTATGTGGGTTTCGTGTGTCGTTTTGATCATGAGTCGGATTTTAATGCGATACGGTGCGTTATGATATGTAGGTACCCATGTGGACTTCGAGACGACAAGCAAGCGCGTGGCGACGTCGGCACCGGCGAGCGAGGACCAAGTGAGTAGATTTATATCTACGGGGAGAAGTCGGGTGGATGACGTATAGCACCCCCGCAGTTCGTGATGATGTATACGAATACGTATACACACATATATATATTGATTATATTTTGTTTGAGTATTTTGATGATAATATGGATATTTGGTGTTCTTGGATGATTTACTATCGCGAAACCCTAGAGTAGTGGTCGCACCACACATGCACACAACCACATACTTGCATACTTTCTTCTTTCATTTGTGCTTATTCGGGAATATATAGTTATGTGTTCACATGGGTATGGGACTATGTGTTCACATACGGATTTGAGGATGATACTTGGGTTTGAGATGAGTCGATGAGATTTGTGTTGAGGTTGTGATATCGGTGATATGGCAGGATTCGTATTTGAGATACGTCTTGATGTTATAGCGGGTCTTTGAACGACGATACGGGTGAATAGTGCTATAAATAAAATGGTCGACATGTGATCGTGATATGAGATATGATACGCTAGGATATTGATACTAGGCCGTATTGGGCGATGTATACCCCTTGATGATGATATGTGCTGATGATATCGGTTTGTACGAGACTGTCGATCAGTAGTCAGATCATGACTATATTGATGATATTAGTATTGTACTAGACATAGGTCAGTACACTGGACTATGATCTTGGATAAAGAGGATACCAGATGAATAGTGTGACGAATATGATATTAACCCGTACCCAGATTTGGGGATGCCGTACGACGGATTTACGTACGAGCTATATTTTGATGATTGATCCGCACTCTTGACTTGGGATGTCTGATTATAGATATGGTATCGGATATGATATTATTGAGGCGGAATCACCGACTAATATATATACAGGTATGTATATATATCGACTCAGATGTTAGGCGGTTTCTTTACCTGTAGTCCAGCTTGTTAGCTTAGCCCTTTAGTTTAGTTTAGTTGTTAGATTAGATTCGATTCTTACCTATTTCAAAAACTAACGAATCGTGGGTATTTTAAAAGACAGCCCAAGGGATCCTACGGATATTTCAAAAGACGTATCTTTTCATAAAAACACCGTAGCCCCTATTTTCAAAACCCCACGATTCGTGTTATTTCAAATGGCACCATTGTTTAATATTTAGCTCCCGCTCATTTTGGTTGCTCGCTCCGCATCGCATACTTACATTGTTATTTCATATTGCATTGTTGACATTATGCTGTTAGGACACCAGCACCATTACCGATGATGCGTATGTACCACGTACACTTACTTGTCGGCTCACACACATCTTCATCGGTAATTGCCATGTCACGTACACTTTAGAAAATATTATTGCTTAACTTAGCTTGATAGCTAGTAGTTTGAAATAATATTAGTGTACTTACCTTATATGCCGGCTTAGATATTGTAGTTATTACTTGTCACTTCATGCATACTGTTATTCATTATTATGCCGTATTCATGGATTCTTATGCCTATATTCATGGGTTTATATGCTATTGATGATTTGGATTCAGATTTCTATGAGATTTTCTGGATTTGGGGGAAAACCGCAAAACTTGTATAAGCTTCTTCCCTCTCTTTTAAATAAAAAGTGCGGTTTTCCCATGATGTATGAGTCGTCCACCATGAGTTTGTTGATGGATTTCGAGACCCGATTGGAGGAGTGGAGGAACCGTTTCGGGTACATGGTGGGCCCGGTGCGGTACCCCGGGGCAAGAGGATCGTGTTGTTGACGTTGAGCCTGGCAGGGGAGCACTACCGACCGGTGATATTACCCGACGCGTCGGATATCCGGAGGATACCGTCGTGGTCTTGAGATGGATGGTAGGGGCCGGTCTGGACTGACGGCGCCCTAGATATTGTGATTGAGACATTAAGATTTCGAGATATTGAGGTACATAGACTGTGATACAGAGATATCGAGATATTGGGATTACGTTTTGTGCCGATGCTAGGCACTGTTTTATGCTGATTTCATTATGATACCTCATTTTAAAAATACAAAGGAAATCTTACTAAATTATGAAAACAGTTTCTTCATTTACATGTATTCTGTTTTCATGCATTCATAGCTCATTCATATGATATATTGCTACCTGAGGCACTGACACGGGCACATGAGATTACACTCGGGTTAGATATTTACCCTAGCTTTTGTTATAGGCTGCATATTATATATATAATTGAGGATATATTATGATCATTGACCTAAGTTGCGTTATTTATGCGATTTCTTTCCGTAGATGTTTTTCTATTGACGAGTTGGCAACTCACCTCCGTTGTGCCCCAGTTTCTTGCAGGTTTTGCCGTACAGGTTTCATTACGGCTTTGCTGGCACTGCTTCCCATTTCCGAGTGACTTGCTAGTAGGTGGGTTTACTTGTATCGTACCCCCATTATATATCTTGTATATCATTACTCTGTTGTATCTAGAAGTTCCATCAACCAAACATGTATTTATTTCAGAGATAGAGACCAGTGATGTTTATTCTTTCGACCTTAGAGTCGCGCGTTATATTTCTGTGGATTTCTGGTGGTTTTGAGTTTCCTTTTGAGTTTTGATCCTCGCCCTTGGTGTTGTATATTATATTGCTTGGGTGGTTGTGACCGTCGATTGACGAAGAGCTAGCTCCCGCTTGGGGTTGCCTTTTTAATTTCGTATACTATTCATGTTGTATCCCATTTGGGGGCCAGTTTTTACAAAGGAGACTCTGCAGAAATTTTCGGGAAATGTTTGATGTTTTTTTTTAAACCGCATAATTCGGCTTATGCTATTGAAACCACTTGTTTTAATTGGTTTTCCTTCACTCTACTACTTTTCCTTGGTTTGGATTTCTGGGTTTTCGGCTTACTTAGATTACGTACGCCTCGAGACGTTCGTAGTTTAAGTGCCGGTCATATTCCGTACTTTCGGGACGTGACAATATGGGATCATCCATCGCCCATCTATATGGGTCGAGAAGGTATACGCTAGTCTACTCTGGTATATCGATGCCCCGTCTCGATACACCCACGACTAGGGACCTTGAAGGATGTACTTATGGACTACCATACCCCCACTAGTATGATCCGCATCATAGTCCAGGTAGTCAAGTACACATCCTAAGGGCTTTACCAACATGTAACAGAGAGACAATCAGTATACACGTTAAGGTAAAGAGTAACCAGATAGCATATTATCATGTCGAGCAAGAAAGTCCTCCCTATATATGTCCAAGCATCCACTACGATATACATCTCATTTATAGTAATGGCCTCTAGGGCATACATATAACTAACACCATCGCGTTACTTGCACGTTTTTCCGAAAGATTTAAACCCAAAAAAAATTCAACACTTGAAAGTTTTTCATGCCGGGAAAAGTGAGTTAATGATATCCGTTCGAACATTTTAACAGTTTCTACATATCCGGAAAACATAACGAAATTAAATTTTCCGATCGAATCTATGATTACAAAATAAACCCCAGACCACTCAACACTTGAGTCTTATTAAAACTACCCATAAATATACATAAGCAGCTACGGGCATCACTGTGCAAAACAAAAAATCAAACTCCACTGTACGGCCGCAGATCCGCGGCCCAAGCAAGGTATGGCCGCGGTTCCGCGGCGGTCCGTACGTCTTACGTCATCGTATTTCACAGTTATGCTTAAAATTACCTGCTGATTTTTTTAAGTATTTTTAATTCAGAAAAAATCACAGTTTTAAAAAATGTCCAGAGAGGGGTTCATTTTGACGTTTCGGGGATTGTTCAGAGTTTTAAGCTCGTATACACGTCGTCTAATGCTCTAGCTAGGCTCTGATACCACTGTAGGGTTCCTAGGCACTCTTGTGAGGGTTCATAAGGCATCAACCATGCACGAATAAAATTTTATACGTGCCGAACAACCCAAAGCCGGGATCTTTGCTAGATTATTAGGGTTTAACATGCAAGTAAACGTCATTACAACTAAGTGTGAGGGATTACAACCTTTGTAATCCGCTCCTTCACTTCATAAGCTCTGAGTAGAAGTCCCTTCGCCGCGATCCACGATCTCCCGGACTCAAGAGAGGCTCCACGACTCGAACGATCCATGCTAGCTTGTAGTGTTCCTTTTCTCCGATGATCTACGTCGAAGTTGCTATAACTCAAGCTCTCTCACTCTAATGAGGTGAACACCCTAATAATCGGCTAGATTAGATGAGGATGATGTAGTAGTATTTATGCTTTCTTTTTATATCAAATTCTCACATGAAAACATCACAAAAGGAAAACCTAGTAATCTTTCTCAAAGCTCAAGGTTGAAGATGAAGAAGAAATAATGCATAATCCTTTTGTGATGAATAATGAAAAGAATATATGATTAATCATGGAACCATGGTCAGGGATGATAAGGATAACCCTTGTAGAGAATTAACTAGGGCTAGGGTTTGGTTGGGTTAAAGAATGAGTCATAGAAAAATATTAACCATAATATCTAACTCATGACAAAAGGAATTCCTTCTAGAAGGTGCAAGAAGGAACTAACCTTAATCAAATCCTAACCTTGTTTAATCTCCACTAAACATGTTTCATTATTAATCATATCATGTTACAATAATATATATCACATATATATATTATATATTTGTAACAAAAGAAAATAATACAATTAACATATATCGCATATATATCAATGTATTATCCGGTGAGAAAATGAAATAATAAAGTGTGCCAATATTAGATAATGTAATACAATATATCATATATATTATTATACATTAAATCTTCGAATCAACACTTGATCCGACAATCCGGCTATATCGAATATAACCGACTAATATATCATGTAGCGATTCATCGAATCAACACTTGATCCGATGACCCGGTTCATATCTAAATATCGCGAGAATATAATATGGTATCTCATATCGCATTATCCTCGGTCCTGCACATATCACATATGTGTCTCTATTCCGTTTTGCCTGAGCCAAGAAACCTCTGTGTAGGACTCCAAAGAATCGTCAATACGCTGGTAGCAGGTGATGATCATATCAAACACCCACAAGCTACAAGCGGTCAGCTAAACGTAACAGCCACCCAGATATTGAGCGATCAGAAGATCAACAAGCTAGCCTGTCCGTTCTCCTGTAAATTCAATCAGTAACACTCCCGTACAGTCCGGTCTCTCCGTCTGATATGTTGCATATCAAGTCTAGGGGTGGTATACGTCAGACCCCAGTAACCGATAAGTCGTGTTGATGTGAGGCTCATAACGGGTCGAGAAACTACTGATAACACTTACCAGTAAATCTCTATATCATTCCTGGCCAGGGACTTCCAATTATAGCCAATCGAACACAGCACAACATCAACTCCCTATACCGGGAGAGACGAATCCCCTCCTATCTCTCATTGCCTCCATGTGATTCGGGACTGCACCCAAAAGCCACCGTTTTGCATGCCCTCTTGGACGTGGTAAGGTGGAAATCAAAGCACAGTGGGAATCACACAAGATTCTATGACGATCTCGGGTCTACATACTACCCTGTACCAGTGTCACCGGAGAACTGCCATCTGACGTGTGGTATATCACCATCTGGAAGTTCTCGGCGAGTCCGTCCAGTGTACCCAGTCTCCACTGAGCACCCGTACACCATCTCTGATGTCAAAACACCGATGGATATGGGATCATCCATCGCCCATCATATGGGTCAAGATGCGTATACGCTAGTCTACTCTGGTGTATCGATGCCCTGTCTCGATATACCCTCGACTCGGAACAGTTATAGGATGTACTCATCGACTACCATGGCCCCACTAGTATGATCTCATCATAGTCCCAGTAGTCGAGTACAGATCCTAAGGGCTTTATCAGCATGTGAGAGTAAGACAGTAAAAAATATATAAGTCAACATGTTAAGACAAAGTGAAACCAAATAGCATACTATCATGTCGAGCAAGAAAGTCCTCTCTATATATATCCAAGCATCCATTATAATATACATCATATGTACAACAATGGCCTCTAGGGCATATACATAACTAACAATTTTTATAATTAAATAATAAAATATTGAATATTTTAATAAAGCGGTATAATTAAATACCAATAAATGGGGGGGAAATTTGGAAAATTATGGAAATTTCTAAAAGAGGGTGTTTTATGTGAATTATGCAAATTTTAAGTCTTTATGATTTATTATATACTAATTTTGTGCTAATCGCGATTAACAATCGCTAATCGGATTTTAAGCGTGTTTTGTGCAAAATATGCACCATATCATTTCACACTTGTGTTACATTTTCTTACATGGCTTTATCTTCATGTTTCATTCCTTGTTTTGGGTTTACTATTGAGGAGAGAGGGAAATAAAAGGAAAGGAAAGAAAAGAATAAAATAAAGAGCATGGGCTAGAGAGAGAAAGGTGAGGGTCAAACCTAAGTCATGGCACATCTCTCCTTCTTCTTCATCCTTGTCTTTCTTCTTCCTCCTTCAACCCAAGGCAGCACCTCTCCTCCCTCCTCTTCAAAACCCCCATTTCATCACTAAAAATCCATCAAAAGTCCATCCTCATTTCACAAAAGTTATGCACAAGCTCACAAGCTACCTTATGGACCAAGAAAATTTGATTTTGGCGCTGTAGAGGATTTATGGAAGCTAAATGAGGTAACCCTTTCACAATTATTGTACTGTTTCAAGTGCTTAAGCCTCATTTCAAGTTTAAAATCGTTTTGGCGAATTTTAGTGAGCTTTGAAAACTCAAGTTGGGAATTAGGGTTTGATTTGAGTAGAGATGGTTTAATTGGGCCTTAGAGATGACCTTGGACCCCCTACAATGATAAGAACCCAGACCAAACACCATACAAAAACCTGGAACTGAAAACAGAAAACTGTGAATGTCGTTTTTGTGAGTGTTTAAGGCGTGCAGGGAAATCTGGAGTGATCCGAGACCAATACTAGAAAAGTAAACAGTACCAATAGCCGAGATGGACCACCACGAGGCCACCCTACCAGAACGAGCCCCAAACTCCTTACCAGAACCGGCCTGGCCGGAATTTCTCTTTGTGTGGCCGGCCACCTTGGTGGGTTGGGTACCCAGGTTGCCTCCATTGCTCACCTAGACCCTATACTGCACCCTAGACTTGTTTGCTTACCTAGTTTTCATCTTATACAAAATCTGGGACTAAAAACTTAATTTGCTGTTTTGATTTGATGTTATAGTTTTCCGTATTTTAAATCCTGAATTTTGGTGTTTGTTCTTTATCTCGATCATGTGACGTTTGTATGTTTATATCGAGTAATATCGGGTTAATTTGCGAAAGCTAACCATAGGTTCTAACCTATAGGCTTTTGAGCGGGTTATTTTGGTTTTCATGTGTCGTTTCGTTTTCGATTTGTTTTTAATGCGATACGATACGTGTGATATGTAGGTACCCCTACGAGGATTCGAGACGATGAAGAAGATGGTGGCGACGTCGGCACCGGCAAACGAAAATGCAAGGTGAGTAGATTATATCTACGGGGGAAGTCGGGTCGATGGCTTATAGCACAACCGCAGTTCGATGTTTTGTATACTATATATATACTATATATGATAGCTTCATGCGTGACATGGATATTCTAGATGTGATTAGGTGTACTATGGTTAGATTAGGGTTTAGAAGTAAACTAGTATAGTTTCCTAGTTGCGAACCCTAGAATAGGCTTACATCCACATGCACACACATGCTTACTTGTCATACTTATACCTGGATGATGAGGATAGTGGATGATATTTGGAGATAAGTCGATGAGATTGGGCATAGTGCCATGAGATCGGTGATATGATATGGTTCGTATTTGGGATACGACATGAGATTTTAGCAGGCCGTTGGACGTGTGTTTTACACACGCATTTATATTTACATAGATGGTATCGGTTTGTACTAGACTTAGATCAGTACCCAAGATCATGAGATATGATGATAAGGATACCAGATAATTGATCAGATGAATGTGATATTGACCCGTACCCAGATTTAGGATGCCGTACGATGATTTACCGTACGAGCTTTATTTGATGATAAGATCTGCACTCATGACTCGAGGATGTCATATGATATTGTATCGTACGCGGTACCATTAAGGTGGGATCATCGACTATTATATTTATATATATATATATATATCGACTCAGATTTAGGTGGTTTCCATACCCCTCCCGATTAGCTTGTTAGTTAGATCTGTAGTTTGCTTAGTAGATGTTAGGCTAGTCCGAGTTATACCTATTTCCAAAACTAACGAATCGCGAGTATTTTAAAGACAGGCAAATGGATTCTACGGATATTTTCAAAAGACGCATCTTTTCTTAAAAACACCGTAGCCCTTATTTTCCTAAAAACCCCGATTCGTCTTCTTTCAAATGGCAAAAGAGTATGACGTAGATACATTGATGTAGATTCTGCACTGTTGTGTTTATTATTCATTTGCCGCATATTCTTGCTGTTCGCATCGCATTGCATATTTAAATATGTAATTATTGTTATATTAAAACCATGCTGTCAGGACACCAGCACCATTATCGATGATGTGTATGTTCCACGTACACCTGCTTGCCGACTCACACACTTCATCATCGATAATTGCCATGTCACTACACAGTAGGATTATTGCATCAGGATATGACCCCTTGCATGGCATACTTGTGTACATACATATTGTACACCCATACTTGTGTACATACATATTGTACACTCATACTTGTGAACAAAACTATTGTACACTCATACTTGCATACACACATATTATACTCCCATTCTTGCATACATACGTATTTGCACATCAATAGATGATTCTGGCTTGATTTGGAGATTTGGGAACCGCAAGATACTTTTTAAAACTGATTCATTTTAAAGGGGCGGTCTTCCCTCGAAATGTGCATATTACTGTTGTATGTTGCATGATATACTGATATGCTTACATTTCTTTTATATGTCGCATACATCATGTTTTATGATTATACGCATCGAGATATGTTGTTTCCATGATATTTCTGGATTTGGGGACCGTGGGTATTTCAAAGGAGAGTATGTATTGTTTTAAAAACCCGATTACCCTTGATATGATATTGCAGTGCGTCCACCATGTGTTTTCTCGGTTCTGAGAGCGACATGTGAAACCCGATTCGAGGAGGTGGATGAGGCCGATTGCGGGTACATGGTGGTCCCGGTATGGTACCCCGAGGAGAGAACGGATCGCTGTGTTGCAGACGGTGAGCCTGGCAGAGGGACTATTACCTACCGGTGATTGTATTTAGGCTCGGCGGATATCCGGAGGATACCGACCGGAGTCGAGAGATGGTATGGGCCGATCCGGACTGATGGAGCCCGTGGGCCGATCCGGACTGACGGAGCCCGATATATGAGGATTTACGTGCCGATGCTGGGCACAGCTTTCATGATGTTTTCGAGTGTCGATGATGGACACTCAGGTTCCATGATTTTGATGTGTCGCGAGGGACACACGCTGATTTATATCCTCATACTTCCATGCATATGCATTTATGATATTTACATGCATGATGTTTTATGTCATTGGGTGACACGTGGATGAGATCCACATACATACAGACATTGATTACATAGTTGGATGATATCCACATACTTATAGACTTCATGATATAGTTGACATTGATTCATGTTGATTACATTGATCATACCTCATATTTATGATATGTTGTTACCTGAGGCACTGACACGAGCACATGGGATTACACTTATGTATAGATGTTTGCCCTGGCCACCTTATCATGCTTCTGACTTATTCATATTGAGGATATATTATTATTGATCGTATTGACCTAGGATTGTGTCATACATATGATTTCTGCTTTGCGATGTTTTCTATTCACGAGTTGGCAACTCACCCCCGTTGTTCCACAGTTCTTGCAGGTTTTGCCGTACAGGTTTCATTATGGCTTTTCTAGCACACTGCTTCCTTTCTGGGTGATTGCTTTGGTAGGTGGGTTCACTCGCATCGTGACCACCCTTGTATTTATTTTAATCAGTTGTATCTAGTAATTCAATCAACCAAACTTGTATATTTATTCAGACTTAGAAAACCAGTTGTGTATTATTTCGACCTTAGAGTCGCGTGTTATAGTATTATGGTTTTCATGCTAATTTTGAGTTCCTTTTTGAGTTTTGATCCTCGCCCTTCGGCGTTGTATATTATATTGCTTCCGTGGTTGTGACCGTCGATTGACGAAGAGCTAGCTCCCGCTTGGAGATGCCTTTTATCATTGATGTATATATTATTCATGTTGTACCCCGGTCGGGCCAGTATTTACAAAGGAAACTCTGCCGAAATTTTCAGAAAAGACTAGAGATTTAAAAAATGCATATTCGGCTTACTTACTTAAAAAAAACCTTGCTTTTAAAACATGTTTTCTTTACTTCGTAAAAACTAGTTTTCCTTATTTACTCCTTAAAATGGTTTTATATTTTTGGGCTTTTGGCTTACTTGAATTAGATGAGGTTATATAGACTTCATATGATTCAAGGGCCAGTCACGTGCTATTTTGGGTCGTGACAGAAAGAAAGAGATAAGAACGGATGGACAAGGGTCAATAAGCTAGATTCCATGAATACCGTGCTAAAATACCCTAATCCACGTTATTGCCGATTGCTCTAGCTTCAATTGGTCAAGACTCGGCTCAAAGGTTTGAGTATGAAGTCCCTAGCTTACACTATTGTATCTTTTCCTAACAAGCTTTATACTTTGCATATAACACATAGGTTAGATACCAACTTTTTGCCCACGTGCATTAACTCGTCAAAACAAGAACCTAAAATGCTCCGTCTCCCTGTGGATCGACCCGTGCTCATCGCGGCTAGCTGCAAAGCGACAACGTTCTGATCGCGGTTAAACTTTAGAATTTTAAATACGTGACACACCAAAAGCGTGCGATCAAATGGCACCGTTGCCGGGGAGATGGTAACATTTTTATTTTTGATATTTCGGGTTAATCTTGTTAATATCCATCTAACACTATTCTTTTTCTAAAAACAAACTAAAAATTTCAAAAAAACCAAAACAATAACTAACATTCTTAACATTTTTGTTCTCTGGAATTGTGTACCTGCTATCACTCTGGATCTAAAATAAAAAGATAAACAATACTGGTGAGATATTACTTGAATAGTGCGATCACAGAAGAAGTTTGGAGCCCAATCTCCAAAGTTGAATCGGCGACATCCCCTTCAAAACCGAGCTCGCCGGCCAAAGCTCCTCCTTTTGCCTCCAAATTTTCTTCTGTGCTCCAGTGTTCTGTTTTTGTCCCATTTTTATTGTTTGACTTTTATAATTTTTAGTGTGCATGTATTTGGGCATTTATATCGCTTTTTCGCACTAAAATCCGTTTTTCCGACATTTCAGATTTTTGCGGATTTGCAAACTGCGATCGTAGGGAGCAAAGTGTACATTCAAGGCTAAGGTGATTGCGAAGTACAGTGCCAAAGATCCGGGTAGTTTGACCCGCACAAGCAAACTTTTAAAGCTACTTGGATTTAACTTCAACGGGGGTTTCTTAACCCTAAAACTTAACGGTACGTACTTTACTAACATCATCTTTCTCAAATCCGACGCATCCACTATAATATCTTTGCAGGATTCTTTGCAAGTTCGCTAACAAACGTTAAAAAAATTGACTAACCTGTATTTATTGCAGTGTCGTGCTTAATATAAAAAACGATTGTTTGATTCTTTGAATTTTTATTGAATTGCGCATTGCATATATTAATACGGACTTAAGGGCAAGCAAACCAACAACATACGGTAAAGGATTTCATCACCTTTTCCGTGGTCCAAAAATCATGAATTGAGCATAATGTATATCCACACAAATTTTTAAAAGAAACTAGACTTTAAGCGTTAAGGACTTCGTGCTCATTAGGAGAAGTTAACTGTGTTTAGAACACCGCTTAACGGTATATCGTTTACGGGGTGTCTAGGAAAGTGTTCACAGCGAAACCGCCAAAAGAGAAAGGGTTATTTAGTTAAGGACCTTCGCGAAAGCGTCGGAAAACCTCCCCTTATCTCTGCACTTACCTGGCCTCGTGATCAGTATATCTTGAGCCCGCTTCTCGACACAGTTTTACTTCAACAATCAAGTTCTAGAGCAGGTCTAGTTGACCTAGGTGAACCCTAGACCGATTAGGTGTGTGGTATTTTTGTGTCGTGATTGTTTTTGTCCAGATTTTTTTTATGTGTATATTTCATTCTTTTGTTGATAACTAACTTAAAAATAAAATATATATATATATATATATCACATTCTTTTTCCTCTCATTTCTCTCTTCATATCATGGGTACCCCACCTCGAAAAACTCTTGCCGAACTTTGGTACCCACAACCAGACATTACTTCTTACGGTTCTTGCTTTGGCCGAACGTCGAATGATCCATCCATGCCAAAAATTTCTTTGAAAGATCGGATAGACGCGTCTAGGATAACCAATTGGACTCCGCAATCCACCTTGTATCAACCATTTCAACCTTCACCACTTTCTTACGTTGATACCCCTTTTGAGAGTCCAGTTGTAACTCCAAGACCTATGTCCTTGCTGAACGTATTGAACAATCCCGTAACCGATCTTTCACTCCTTTCACCACTGCAAATTCTTTTGATCAACAATTCCATTCACCTTCATATCCGAACGTTGATCATAACCCTGTCCAACCATTCAATTCCTATTCATCCTACCAGAATTTTACACCTTCCCTAGACATTGCTTCTGAACAGCCTTTTGGGAGTTTTCGGTATCCAAACAACTTTGAATATTTTACTGAAACCCCTTCACAACCCATGTCTAGTCTAGAACAGTCATTGGAAGACTTCCGGGTACCGTCATTCCAACAGATGATGGATTGGAATGCGTCCATGGCCGCCCTCATACAACCTAGTGACTCGGTAGCTAGTTTCCAACTAGCTCCACATTTTCCAATGTATGAGGAGGCAGTAGGACAGGTTGTGAATTTGAGTGGTGAGAGTGAGCAGTACACCCTTCCAAATCAAACCTACCCATTTCAAGTTGAATCGCACAACTCCAGTTTTGAATTTCTATCAAATGTCATAAATGATTTACCAATTAAAGATAGAATGTTTAATGAGTTGTGCGACTTTGTAGTGTTTGATTTACCCGATTGTGAAGGGTCCATTCTAAGTGAAACCTATCCTCCCAATCCTGTTGACCTCTACACCTCCACTCTAGAACCTGAATTGATTGATATCCATGCTTTTGTTAATGTGTCTGAGAAATTTGACTTTCACTTGATTGAGAATATTGACGCTGGGAATATTTTGGATGATGAACCCACAGCTTTGGATGAGTTTGTCTCTCTAATTCATCATATCCTTTCACTTATGTGTGGACATCATCTCGAGTCATTAACTGTTTTTCCCGAACTTCATATGCATCTAGATTTTGATGTTAAATGCATGGATGGGTTAATTTTTGAGGAGAATTTTGAGGATAGTTTTGAGGATGAACAAGTTTTACTTGATGAGTCAGATTTTCCAATTCATCATGTCCCTTTCATTGACTGTGAACACCCTCCTGAATGTTTAACCGATACCATTCCTCATTTATTCCCCTCCACCCTTCCCATCATTCCGACCTTGCAAGACACCGTATCACTTTTATTTCTTGTGTCTGGTTTACCAAGTTCGGCGTACCCATGTTTTCTCACGAACCTTGAGGGATTTGACCCATTTCTCGACGGGTTGATAGATTAGCACAATCACTTTTTACACATCATTCATCACAAATTGTGCTAATTTGTTCACTCCATTTTCACTCTCAATTTCGTACTCCATTTCGTTCTCCCTTCTGCCATTCTTCTTCTCATATACCGGGACCGTATACCACTTCTATCTCCATATGGTCTCGCATATTCTCTATTTCTTTCTTCACCGTATTCTTTCACCAACCTGCACATAATAGCGATAATATTTTTGAACGGTTGGTGCTCACTTTTGGCCTGTGTAAGGCCTTGTATAGCTTGATAATGTTCTCTTTTCCTCCTAATCCTGAACTTCACCTCTTAAACAGTGGAAACACTGTTTCACTTAAGTTTTGGGGGAACCTTTTTATGTGTATATTTTTGTTTCGCTTTTTGTTTTGTATAAAAATTCCTTTAGGAAGCACCAACAATTTTGACCCTCTTGGTGTAGCCTAAAAGTGAGGGCACTGTCAAGTTTAAGTTTGGGGGTGTGCTCGGTATGCTTTCTACCTTCGCATTTATATGTATATTTTGCATTTGCATACTTATTTAAAACCCATAAAAATCGAAATTTTTTATAAAAATATAAAAACTTTGTCGTCAAGTTAGCTAATAGGGTAACTGAGATTTTTATTCTGAAAGTTTAGTTGATACGTGAGGAATAACTAAATTCTAGCCATAGAAATTGAAAACCGCAAAAATAACCCTCATTCTGTTTAACCTTGGTAATTATACGTCCTTACAGTTTTTTTTGAGAAATAGGTAATCTTGAGTACAGTTCTTGAGTTAAGTCAAGATAAAGGGAAAGTATTGAGGCTTCACTGAAGGATAAGTCTGAAAAATAGTTTCTATTCGTAAATTCAAATTTAGAATGTATATACCCTACAACTGCACATACACGCACCTTGAAACTTGGGATCGTAGAGGATACCTAGAAATACTCTTGCCTTAAAACCTAATATGAAAGAAAAAAACGGTATTTAAAGCTAAACACAAAAGAGCATATTGAAAAATATATCCGGTCTTGAAAAAGAAAAAAAATAAAGTCAAGATCTGGAAACTGTTATTTACGCTTTAAGCTTACACATTCAGTAATCGGCTGTTAGTGCCTCAAGAAGCATTAATAGTCGCATGAAAGGAGTGTGAGCAACACCGTCCATCATTAACGAAAAGAAGTAGTATTAGGTATTAGGGCAAGGGTACTATAGCTTGAATTGAATTCTTAAGTGCAGGGGTGAAATAATACACACGTAGGGATATACAATCGATGTTTGGATAAAAGATAGAAATAAAGAATAAGACTTATGTTTTCTGTAAAGTTGATAAAAAAAACCCTGATTTAAGACCGCACTTTAGAAGGAAAACTCAGGAGATACCAACATCTTTCTAAACTTTTTTTCGAACGTATAGGATCGGTTAAATAAATAGGAGGTGTGAAACATAAGGGTAGGATATTTCTAAACTTAGGATGATAGAATTTCTAACCTAGATACTAGACTGTAGGAGTAGAATCGATGTTAACTTATGAACTAACTTGATGGGATTTTGTGGGTGCAATCCGCTGAAAACCCTCAGGAGACAACACTCCTCCTATTAGGGACACCTAGAGCTTTAACGGCTTGTTGCACATGCTCAGTGAAATCGCGTTCATTGCGAAAGTGAGGCTAGGATTTTGTTTTGCTCGGGACGAGCAAAAGATAAGTTTGGGGGTATTTGTTTATCACAGAAAACTACATTTTAATACCGTTCATTAATTATCTGTTTTGTTTTGTATCGGTACTTTTAACCAGTGTTTGCTCAGTAATACAGATTACAGGTATCCGTGACAAAATACTGGAAATACACTTAAAATCATGGATATTACAGTTGTGAGCTGACACTGCAACCAGAACCGCAAACCGACCGATACTTCATATGTTTCTTTGTGCAACATGCTTATGTACACACTTTTTATCTAAATGGACCAACACAATACAAGTGTGTACACAAGTGAGCATTAGGACCTAGGGGGTTGCCATGGAACACACTCATGATGGCTAAGAGCAAGTGGGCACACAAGTAGGCATGAGAGTGATGTGGAGTTAATGCATAAAGTTGTGATGTGATCCAAAGTTTCATGTTCCCTCCAAAAACCCTGAGTGCATCCAGAGCCTTTACTAAGAAAACAAACTGCACCAGAGTGATGTGGGAGACAACAATTGTGCACACACCAAATGCGAGCCCTTGTTCTCAGATTTGACCCGAGCACAAGCCCCTTGTGGCCGGCCAAACAGTGCACAGTGGGCCCCAGTTTTGTACAGTGTATCCCTTGCTTCCACGTGGTCTTAGTTTTATTGTTTGTTTATTTTGCTTTGGTGCCTATAAAAGCATATCAGTGGGCAAGTGATCAAGGGTCCAATTTTGTCTTTCATTTTGCATTCTTTGTCCAAGTTTTTGTTTCTCTTTTGTTCTTTCTCTTGTACATAACTTAGTCCCCATGAGCTCTTTGCTTCCACTTGATCTTGCAACCTCTTCATTGAGCTTGCAAGTTTAAGTTGAGGTTATTGATCTCAAGGGTTGTATCATTACATGAAGATGAATAAAGCTTTCTCTTTGTGCCTTCATTTCACCTTGGGATCTTTATATTCACTTGATCTTGCAGCCTCTTTATTGAGCTTGCAAGTTTAAGTTTAGGTATTTGATTCCATGGATTGTCATTTGCACTTGGGTTCCTAGTCTTACTTGCTCTTTTCTTTCCATGCTTTCCTTACTTGCAATTTAATTACATGCTCTTTTAATTCTTTCTTTACTTACCTTGCAATTTATTACCATGCCCTTTACATACTTGTAATGCTTTTTCCTTTCTTTTCTTTTCCCTTTTCTTTTGCTCTTTTGGTTTGTTGTTGTGAATGGTTTGTGAATATGAGTTTTTAGGAAAAGAATACGATATTGTAAGTTAATGTTTCGTTTCTCATTTCCTTTTCCCGTATTTTCCATTTGAAACTCCGCCCGAACCTTACGTAAGCGCTCCATTAGGCACCCTACCCTACCAAGGTATCGGTGATTCCTAACTACGACCGGTTGCGTTCGGTTTCGCCGGAGGCAAAAGCAAGAGACAAGAACGGACGGACAAGGGTCAATAAGCCGGATTCCATGAATACTGTGCTTAAATACCCTAATCCACGTTGTTGCCGATTGCTCTAGCTTCAATTAGTCAAGACTCGGCTCAAAGGTTTGAGTACAAAGTCCCAAGCTTACACTATTGTATATTTTCCTAACAAGCTTTATACTTTGCATATAACACATAGGTTAGATACGAAATTTCCGCCCACACGGATTAACTCGTCAAAACAAGAACCTAAAACGCTCCGTCTCCCTGTCGATCGACCCGTGCTCATCGCAGGTAGCTGCAAAGCGACACCATCCTGATCACGGTTAAACTTTAGAATTTTGAGTACGTGAAAAGCCAAAAGCGTGCGACCAACGACACCGCAATAATTGGCCTTAAGTGTAGGTGGAAGATTGTTGGCTATAGTGCCCTCAAGACAATTATCGTAGTCGCAGGAAGGTGATTATGATGATTGAGGGAGGACCTATACCGGTAGAACAGTCTTACTCGAGATGATTGTATCACTATTACATGTTGATAGAGCCCATAGGATTCTTTCTTGACTACCAGCATTATGATGGTGATCATATACGTGAGAGCTGGGTGGTCTATAAGCACATCCTTAAATGTCCCTAGTCGTGGGAGTATCGAGACTGGGCATCGATACTCCAGTGTAGACTGGTGTATACTGATCGAGACCCTGAAGAGGGGCGGTAGCAAGGTCTCACAAGCCATCGGTGTTAGTTAGTTCACCTAAGATAGTATACATGTGCTCATTGGGTTATGAGTACACTGGACGGACTCGCCGGGAACCTGCTAGTTGCTATTATACCTATTGTCAGATAGCAGTTCCCAGATGACATGTGTACAGGTTAGTCTGTCGACCTGAGATCGTCATTTGTCTTGTGTGAGTTCCCACTGTGCTTTGATTACTATCCTACCACGGCTCAAAGGAGTCATGCAAACAGGTTTTAGTTAGGTACAGTCCCGCGCCACATGGAGGCAGTGAGCGAATCGTCGGGGATTCGTCTCTCTCGGTATTGGGGGTTGATGTTGCGCAGTGTACGGGTGGACATCACCAGAAATCCTCGGCCGGGGTATACGAGAATTACCGATCCAGGATTGATAGTTTCTCAGGTGGTGATGGGTTTCATGCCGACACGAATTATCGCGTTGTTAGGGGTCTAACTTTATCCACCCCCCTAGACTCGATATGCGATACTCTTAGACGAACAGACTGGACTGTATGGATATTGTCACTGTCAGGATCGGTAGGGGTTCAGGATGAGTTTGCTTGTCGGCCTCCCTTTCGCTCACTACCTGGGTAGCCGTTACGTACAGCTAGTGCTGCTAACGTGCTTGTGGTTAAACCCACTGCCAGCGTATTGACGAGTCTTTAGAGTCCCACACAGAGGGTTTCCCTGGTTCTGGCGAAATGATGTAATAGCCGTATTGGATACGTGCAGGGTTCCGATCAATTGATGTACTTTGTACCTGGACTTTCTATCGGACAGTTGATAATACTAGCCGGCTCGGGTTTGAGCCGGATTGTTAAATCAGGTATTGATTTAATAATTTACGTATATATATTTCGATACGTATATTCTAGTATTATGTTTTTTTGTGTTATTCTATCTCTTAGGGTATTCGTATTTCGGTACGAATGCAGGTATGTATATACAGTAGAATGTAATCTGTATTTTATCTGGAAAACATTCCAGAAGGTGGCCACCTCATTTTTGGAATTGACCATTTTTAAGAAAATGGTAAATGAGGTGGAAATTGGAAAATGGGGAGTATGGTGATGACCATGCTTGAATAGTGTGCACAAATGAATTATTAATTCATTTGTGCATACTATTCAAGTATGGGTGGTTTTTTAAAATGAAAGATATTGTTTTACAAAACCTAGCATGCTTGATTTTCTCTCTCATGAGAGCTTCATTATTTTTGAGCAAGAGTTTTTTCTTGAGCTCATCATCACCATTTGTGCTTGACTCCTCTCTTGATTTTTCATGGTTGCCTCCACCTTCATTCTCCACCTCCTCTCAACCCTCTCATGAGTTGAGAAACATGAGAGGAGGTGAGATGAGATAGACCTACACTAAGTTCATACACTACATCCTAGGATTTCTAGAGTAGCATCCTAGAAACCCTAGTTGCTTCACTTGCATCCACTATGTGATGCTAGAGCCATAACTACATCCCTCGGGTGGATCGTCTTCGACGAAGGGAGACCGACGGCGAAGCTCAACCGGACATGCCTCAAGGAGCTAAGGAGGAAGTTGAAGACCCGAAGGACTTTGTTCATTCGGTATAACCATTCTAACTTCTTTATATATATGCTTTCTTGTATAGGGTTTAGGGTAGATCCGGGCAACGGGTAATGGTAGCGCCAGTTTTGAAAATTTTTGTTCCGCATTTGGCCACGGTTTGATGGCCGGGGCGCTGTCGTAACCCAACATTTAGCGTGCGCTCTTGCAAGATTAGATTGGTTATTATCTTATTTAATCAGAATGGCTCCCACTGTTTTTATCAAATCTTCCTTAAAAACGCTAAAATGTAAGATTAGCCGGGATTAATTACACCCTAGAAGTTCGCCAATCGGTCAGCCAGGCAAGTATTGGTACTCCGAGGGAGTCTCCCCTTGCATTCACATGGAACTAATTAAACAACCTCGTTTCCGCAGGGGCATAACCCCATTAACACCTTTCTTAGACACCTGCTGGATCAGCTAATTGTAAAGTGGAAAACTCTCCCAGGAGTAACACTTACTCACAGTGGGTATCGGGATCCAACTATCTCATAGAAGGTATGCAATCTCATTGCAAATTTCAACACTTGAAATTCCCGATATCTGTTTTTACCCCAAGCGGTTTATGACCTTGACAAGGTCAACAAACCATAAACCGCAAGTCAAGTTCAACCCGTTCATTTCGTGATTGAATTAAACCCACCCGCACGACCCTTGACAAGGTCAACAAGGCCGTACGACTATCCTAATCCAATCGCATCACATGCTGCAGATAAGCATTAACAGCTATCGCACACTATGCCTTGACAAGTTCAACAAACACAGCACAAATACTAAATAGTCCTTATCTGAAATGACGGAGGGTTACGTTTGGTTTTGAAGAAAACCTTTTAACGTAATGAACTTGATATCGTTGTAGAATTTAGTGATTAGAAAAATAGTGTTTTATGCAACGCTTTTAAAATCGATTAGTTTTCAAAACAGACCACGTGGGTTGTAGCATTTGCTTGTCTTGCTAAAGAGGTCACTCTCGGTGAAGGGATCTAGGCTCTTTCCTTTTCAAATGAGGTTCTGGATATTCATAATGGAATACTACTATGAAAAGCAAAAACTACAGCTATTTTTTTGAAACAAACCGAGTGGATTGTAGCATTTGCCAGTTTTGCTAAAGAGGTCACTCCCGGTGAAGGGATCTAGGCTCTTTCCTCATCGAATGAGGTGCTGAATATTCATAAAGGAATACCATTATGCAAAGCAAGAACTAGCGCTAAATTTTTGAAAAATTTGATTCTACAACATCTTTAGGTTTCTTATCTTTTCATTAATCTCATTAATGATGTCCCATCATTTATGTTTCCTAAATATCACAGAACAAACAAAAATAGAACGTACTCTTATGCCATCCGCATTCGCCACGGGGTCCCGTCATGCACTGTTAGGTTACTTAACTAACGACAGAGCGGGGGTTGGACTAGCGCGGGTGCAAAACATAAGCAACGTTTATTTTATATATCATATATATATAGCATTCTTCTCACGCAGTTATATGATCATACCACAGAACTCAAGCAGCAGAAGTCAACATATGAAATATTGGATATTCTAGGAGGTCCGTGTTTTAAATTAAGCCAGTAATGAAAAGCACGGATTCCATGGTTGTGATGAATATCAAAACCCACAACCCTAGACCCCTACGAGAGCGGCAAGCAAACCTGCCAATTCTAGACTTAGGAGACCCGGTCTCGACTCCTCGAGATGGTCTCCCACTGGACTCTAGAACCCGGTTACTTGTGATCCCTGCCTTGGGTCTATCCTAATGCGGAAAATTAAATAATATACATCGATGGTGACAACAACCTCAACCTGGAAGTGTCCCAATAAAAGAATATTACATACAACTTTTTACATGAATGAAAATTGAAAAACTTTCATCCCGCGTAAAAAAAACCCCGGCTTTTCAATCACGACGATCCAATATAACATATCACAGCAACACATAACATCACATGTCATCAATGTAAGTAAATATGTCTATCCCGAATGTCATTGATGTATAGCAACGAGATCGGGGATACACCACATATGACACTTACGGTAGCAGAAAAGAAATGAAAAACTACAAAAATTAGAATCCGCATATTTCTTAGACATCATAAACCCGGAATATCACATATTCCGAATTTCATGCCTAACCCTATAAACCTTGCATTTTAGGCTCGAATTGAAAACATTTTCCAATAAACAGTCGGGTAATTCAACAGGATTCCCGATAAAATGATCGAATACTCGTTGGGAACTTTAGTAGATGGCCGCACCCCCGATGCCGACGACGAAGTGCACTTAGGAGGAACACCCTGGCCGCAAGCACCCGAGTGGATGCTTTTGGCAACGGGATTCTCCTATAGTTACTTGGTCGGGGCTATGGGGCATGGCTATCTAGTAGTGTTATCCGGTGAGTGTTCGCGTACTATACGAGATTGCGACGGAATTTTGATCCAAATCAAAACTCCGTGGCAATCGATCAACCGAGACTAAAATGCTAGATTTATCAATTATAAACTAGTTTTCACAAAACTAATTTAATATGAATTCCAACTATTGTATCAAGTATCAAACTTAAACCTGAAATTATGTTAAAATTGCGACTACGAAACACTTCGGATTGCCCTAACAGAAAGTTAACATCACATCCAATCTGGGCAAAATCAAACCATACCTGAAACCCCAAAATCAAGCTACTAGAACACCAAAAAAATACGAGACCAAAAATTGAAAGGGGGCGGCCAGGCCGGGCATTTTGGGTTTTTCACCGGCCAAAAAATGGAGTCTTGGTCTCGTTTTTCTTCACTGTTCTAGTTACATCACATGTAACATTCTGCACTTTTTAAAAAAAATTTCAGAGGACATTTTAAAATCGACAGAAACTAGGTTTTGGGTTTACGGTTTTCGGAGTTGTTTTGGTTTCGTAATTCAACTAATATTGTCTAATTCTCTAGCTTGGCTCTGATACCATGAAATTATTTCTTAGCACTACCACTAGGTCAATAAAAGCATCAAGTATGCAATTTTATAATTTTTTTGGGGTGCTAAGCTACACTAACCTAGAATCTTAACTAGAGTATTAGGGTTTAAGTGATGATATAACAAGTTTTACACTAAGTGAAAGAGATTACAACCTTTGTAGACCAAGTCCTTCACTTCTATAGCTCCGAGTAGTAGTCTCTATGACTCCTCTTGGCTCCACTTGAAGAAGGATCGAGCTTGCTCCTTGATCTTCCAAGCCGAAAATGATCCACCCGAAGTTTCTCTAGGTCAAGCAACCTCTTCACTAATCTACTATTAGTGAAGGAAACAACCTAATCTAAAGTGCTAATCTAGAATAGATTGATGAAGTAGGTGTTTTAGCTCACTTAGAGATCTCTAAAGCCCTAGGGTTCACAACTCATGTGAGGGTTAGGGCTTGGATGATGAAGATGAACAAGGGTGGAAAATGAGAGTGTGAAGGAGATGAGCAAAACAAATGAGCTAGCCTTATGTTTTAAATGAAGAATGGCTCATACATCTTTGCTCACTTATTTAAGCATGAATAAAAATCAATATGTATATTGAACCATGCTTCAATAGTGTAAACAAAAAAATAAACAAATGTAAAAGCCAGGCTTCACCCATTCCACAAATAACTCCTTATTTTCCACCTCATTTTTCTATTTTCTCAAAATAGAAAATCCACACACACACACACACACACACACACACACATATATATAACACAGATATATATATATATATATAAATATATATTAAGAGAAGAAAATAATTAGTGAGCATTAATATTTAGTTAATATATAATTATATCAAATATAAATATATATCAAATTATTAAATCAACACTTGATTAAATAATCCGGTTATATCATATATAACCGACTAATATCATTTATCTGTATATCATATTATCAAATCAACACTTGATTCAATAATCCAGTTATATTACATATAACCTAACCGATATCAAATATTGCCAGATAAGAATACGGTATCACATACTCGTATTTAATCAGGTTCCCGCACATATCAGCGTATGTGCCATACTTCGTTTTGCTTGAACTATGTAACCTCTGTGTGGGACTCTAAAGACTTGTCAACACTCAAGCAGTAGGTAATGATCACATCAGTTACCCACAAGCCGTCAGTGGTACTAGCTGGACGTAACGGCTATCCGGGTATTGAGCGATTAGAAGATCAACAAGCAAGCTTGTCCAAACTCCCATGAAGCCTATTGGTAACACTTACCGTACAGTCTGGTCTCTTCATCTGATATTTCGCATATCAAGTTTAGGGGTGGAATCGTCAGACCCAGTAACTTGATAAGTCATGTCGATGTATGGCTCATAACGGTTCGAAAAACTACTAATAACACTTACCAGTAAATCTCATCAGCCCTGGCCAAGGAATTATTGTTATAGCCAATCGAGTATAGCGCAACATCAACTCCCTATACCGGGAGAGAAGAAACCCCTCCTTTCGCTCACTGTCTCTATATGACTCAGGACTGTACCCAAAATTCACCTGTTTGCACGACTCCTTTGAGCCATGGTAGGGAGGAAATCAAAGTACAGTGGGAACCACACAAGACACTATAACGATCTCGGGTCTATAGACTAACCTGTACCAGTGTCACCAGAGAACTGCTATCTGACGATAGGTATGGTACCATCTAAGAGTTCTCGGCGAGTCCTGTTCGGTGTATCCATTCTCTAATGACCACCTGTGTACAATCTTTAATGTCAAACACCAATGGTTATGGGTTCAACCATCGCCCCCTACAGGGTTAAGAAACGTACACACTAGTCTACTCTGGAATATCGATGCCCTGTCTCGATACTCCGTAGACTAGGAACAGTTAAAGGATGTACTTGTGGACTACACAAGTCCCAGTAGTATGATCCACATCATAGTCCTGGTAGTCAAGAAAACATCCTAAGGGTATTATCAACATGTATCAGAGAGACAATATAATAATACAAGTGTACATGTTAAGATAAAGAGCAACTAGATTGCATACTATCATATCGAGCAAGAAAGTCCTCTATATATATTTCCAAGCATCCACTATATCATATAATAATGGCCTCTAGAGCATACATATTCCTAACACCCTGCACGTATCAATATACAAGAACTAAATCATTTTTTCTGAACCGGGAAAACCCTCTGTGTAGGACTCTAAAGACTCGTCAATATGCTGGCAGTGAGTTTAACCATAAGCACGTCAGCGGCACTAGCTGTACGTAACGGCTACTTAGGTATTAATCAAAAGGAAGGAAGATGAGCAAACTCATCCATACCCCTACTGAGTCTTTCTGTGACAATCTCCGTATAATCCGATCTTTTCATCTAAGACAATCGCATATCGGATCTATAGGGTGGATAACGTCAGACCCCTACTAACCCGATAAGTCGTGTCGGTCTAAATCTCATCAACCACTGAGAAACTAATGATATCACATCAGTAAATCTCATCCACTTTGGACAAGAATTTCTGGTGATGGCTGACCCAACACAGCACGATATCGACTCCTAATACTGGGAGAGACGAATCCCTGACGATTGTTCACTGCTTCCATGTGGCTTAAGACTGTACCCAACTAAAACCTGTTTGCATGACTCCTTTGAGCCGTGGTAGGGTAGTAATCTAAGTACAGTGGGAAATCACTGTAGGGTTCCTAGGCACACTAATGAGGTCTCACAAGGCATCAACCTTGCCAATTTCAAAAATTACAAGTGCCGAGAAACCCTAATACGGATCGTTGACTAGAGTTTAGGCGAAACTAGAAGCTAGTTAACAACTTAACTAAAGGGTAAATGGAAATACAACCTTTGTAGATCCGGTCCTGTACCTCCATAGCTCCGTGACGGTGTACCCTCGCTGCGATCATCGGATCCCGGACTCTAGCGTCGGCTTCATCGGAGAAATGGGCGGGCTAGGTCGTCGACTTCGATGCCGAAGATGATCTACGTCGAGGCAACACAAGATCAAGCTCCAACTTCACCAAGCCATGAAACTTGTGAATAAAACATCCTATACTACTTGGCAAGTGGTAGAGGATGAAGAAATAGGAAGTGGGTTCACTTTAGAATTGGATTTCTCACTCTTTTTCTCAAGTTGCCATTGATGGAGGCAAGCTTTCTTCTTGTTGAAGAAGGAGAAGAAGAAGAAGATAATATGATAAGTCTTTTTCAAATTGAAAATAAAAAGAATACTTATCATATACCAACCATGGTTAAGTGTAGAGAATAAACTATGGTTAGTTTGAATGGTTAGGGTTAAGCATGAAGACAAAATGGTCACTTAGTCAAAGCTTCATGAAGCTTCAACAACAAACAAAGAAAGCCACCATTTTCTCTTTATCTTTTCCATAATAAATAAACAAAATAAATAGATAAGTAAACAAAACCCTAGCCATTCATATAACCATGGTTTAATCATACACACAAACTCAAGTTAGAATGTATCATCAAACATGATACAAACAAGTGCACAAAAGTATATCACATATACAACTTGTGAATATCAAGTGAGAAAATCCTTTTAAAGTGAACCAATACTAGTTAATGCAAAGTAATATATCAAATATATAATTATACATTAAATCATTAAATCAACACTTGATTCAATGATCCGGTCATATCGCATATGACCGACTAATATCTAATGTATCGATTTATCGAATCAATCCTTGATTTGATAACTAAGTTATATCGCATACAACCAATCGATACATTCATCACGAGAATAGAATACGGTATCACATACACGCATTATTGTCGGTCCTGCACATATCTCATATGCGCTCCTATTTCGTTTCGCTTGAGCCAGGAAAGCTCTGTGTAGGACTCTAAAGACTCGTCAATATGCCGGCAGCAGATGATGATCATATCAAACACGTACAAGCCGCAAGCGGTCTGCTAAACGTAACGGCCACCCGGGTATTGAGCGATCAGAAGATCGACGAGCAAGCCCGCCCGCACTCCTGTGAATCCAACCAGTAACACTTACCGTACAGTCCGGTCTCGTCGTCTGATATGTCGCATATCTCGCCTAGGGGTGGTAAACGTCAGACCCCAATAGCTCGATAAGTCGTGTCGATATGAGGTCTATAACAATTCGAGAAATAACTGGTAACACTTACCAGTAAATCTCAGCAACCCAGGCCAGGGATTTCCGGTTATAGCCAATCGAACACAGCGCAACATCAACTCCCTATACCGGGAAAGACGGATCCCCTCCTATCGCTCATTGCCTCCATGTGACTCGGGACTGTACCCAAAAACCACCGTTTTGCATGCCCTCTTGGACGTGGTAAGGAAGAAATCAAAACACAGTGGGAACCACACAAGACTCTATGACGATCTCGGGTCAACAGACTACTCTGTACCAGTGTCACCAGAGAACCGCCATCTGACGTAAGGTATAATACCATCTGGGTGTTCTCGGCGAGTCCGTCCAGTTTACCCAGTCTCTACTGAGCACCCGTATATCATCTCTGATGTCAATCACCAATGGATATGGGATCATCCATCGCCCATCTGTATGGGTCGAGAAGGTATACGCTAGTCTACTCTGGTATATCGATGCCCCGTCTCGATACACCCACGACTAGGGACCTTGAAGGATGTACTTATGGACTACCATGTCCCCACTAGTATGATCCGCATCATAGTCCAGGTAGTCAAGTACACATCCTAAGGTCTTTACCAACATGTAACAGAGAGACAATCAGTGTACACGTTAAGGTAAAGAGTAACCAGATAGCATACGATCATGTCGAGCAAGAAAGTCCTCCCTATATATGTCCAAGCATCCACTACAATATACATCCTATGTATAGTAATGGCGTCTAGGGCATACATATAACTAACAATCTCCCACTTGCACTAGGGCCATCTGATAGCAGTGGTTGTAGTATCTCATACTCAACCATCCCATAAAAGTCTCTCTCTGGGAAAAGGCCTTTGTGAGTGGATCCGCCGTGTTGTCCTCTGAGTCTGTTCTCCTAACCTCGATCACTCTGGAAATCAACCATCTCCATGATCAGGTGACACTGCCTTAGAATATGTCTGGATCACTGATGGGACCGGCGTTCCTTGGCATAAGCCACAACTCCATTGTCTCACAATGGTAGGAACGTAGTTCATCTCATGAACCAATATACACCCAAACAACCTCTTTGGTAGCATCTTAAGTAGCGATGTATCCTGCCTTTATCGTTTAGTTAGCCACGGTATCTAGCTTGTAACTCTTCCAACATACCGTCCCTTTACTGAGGGTATAGACAATGCCTGTGACTGACTTTCAGTCGTCCTTATCACCCTGGAACCCTTCCAGTGATTCTCCCCAGGATCGATTGATACCATCTCACTACAACTAGTGAGTATCCTAATATCCAATTAGATCTATCTCATAGATCCAAAATCCAGGATTTAGGAGGTATCACTTTGATCCTATATGGAGAATCATTATGATAACCGGAGATTGATCGAGCGTAGCATAGGAAACTCCTTCCCTATCAAGAGTATGTTATCCACGTACTCTACGAGGATCGTCACCATACTCCCTACTACCTTTTTGTTTATACAAGGTTCTTCTACCATTTTGATGATGTCAAACTCTTTGACTACTTCATCAAAACAGACGTTCCAACTCCGCGATGCCTGCTTTATCTTATAAAGCATCTTGTACACGTTTCCGCTGCTCCCACTGTCTACGAAGCCCTCTGGCTGTGTACTTATAGACGCCCTCTTCTAAAACATCATTTAGAAAAGCTGTCATGACACCCAACCACCAGATATCGTAGTCATGGTATGTAGCCGTGGCAAGTAGGATCTGGATGGACTTAAGCATAGGCCCCAGAAAAGGTTTCATCATTATCCACGCCTGGTTGATGACGAAAACCTTTAACAAGTCTAGCTTTGAAAGTCTCAACTTTTCCATCTACACCTAGTAATCTTCTCAAGATATATTTGCTCCTGATGGGGATTTAACCCTTCAGATAAAGCAACCAAAGTCCATACTTTGTTGGTGTATAAGGATTCCATCTCAGATCACTAAGCATCCAGCCATTCTTACAGAGTCCTACTCCCGATGGCCAGCTCGAAACTAGTTGGGTCATCATCTCATGATGCAATCCTCTCTCCCACTGTCATCGAGAAACCGAAGTATCTCTCAGGTGGATGAGGAACCCTACTAGATCGACGGAGAGGCTGAGGTTCGTTGGAATCTACTGAATCCTTTGGTTCTACCAAATCACCTGCTGTAGTTTGTATAGCTGGAACCTTTCCAGTTCTACACAACAGACCTTGCCTTGATCTTGTCCGGATTTTTGCTTTTAGACATAGGCCGGACAACCCCAAATCTTAACTAACTTAAGATATGGGCTCTTCCCTTTCCATATCACATATGAAGTGGTAGGCAACTGATTTGATTCGAACCTAATTCAATAGGTATGCAGCTTCTCAAGTGCATAACTTCCAAAAAGGAAATAGGTAACTAAGTAGTACTCATCATAGAGCACACCTTATCATATAGGGTGTGATTGCTCCGCCCCGATATACCATCGTGCTATGGTGTATACGGAGGAGTAATGCTGAGAGAGAATCTCATTCTCCTTTAGAATAGTCCAGGAATTCCGTGCTCAAGTATTCTCCTCCTTGATCTCATCAAAGGACATAATACTTATACCCGTATTGGTTCTCTACTTCTAACTTATATTCTGTGAATATCTCAAAAGGTTCGGACTTGTGTTTCAACAAGAACATATGTCTGAATCTAAAGAGATCATCAGAGAATGTAATGAAGTACAAAGAACCGGTCTTGGCATGTGTAGACAGGGGACCTACATACATCAACATGTATCATCCCAAGAGTTCATTAACTCTTTCTCTGTTTCCAGTAAATGGAGCTATGGTCATCTTATCTTTGTGACATGACTGGCGAGTTTCACAAGATGTAAATTCAAACTAATTTAAATATGCATCTTTATGTAACTCTAGCTAGTCGGGTCACATTGATCTGACCTAGTCTACAATACCTCAAGAAGGAATCGTTCAATTCCGAACTCTTCCTCTTGTGTGTGATCCGTATACTAAGAACTGTAGTTTGATTTAGAACGTCAATACTTTTAGATAACGTGCCTGAACCGATCAACTTTTGATATAGGAAATGTTCAAAACATTATCCAACAATACAAAATTTTATCATTTCTTTACTAATAAAGAGACTGATATGATTTTGTATATCAGGTTCGGTATCTAGTAGCATTTGTTCAGAATCAATGTATTGTAATACAGGGTGACAGTGACCAACAGACTTGGCTGCAACACTTGCCCCGTTTTCTGCCTCATGAAATTTATCACCCGTTCTCAGTTCTCTACCTTTCTGTAGCCCATGTAACGGATTACATTTGCGGGATCCTGATACGGTATCTAATACCCAGGACGTAGAGCATACTGAGAAACAGTTCTTTATAATGAACACACCCGAAGATGATGCATCAGCATGCACTCTCTTCGTTTGGGCGGTACGGGAATTCTGGTAATCCCCAATTTCCTGCTCTGTCTTATAACAATTATAAGATGGAGCGGGACCAACGTTCCCCAGCTCAGTATAACAAGCGGGTTCGGTCAATACATCCGTATTATTATCTTGATTAAGGCGTGATATGGTCGCTACCTGGAGAGAGAGAGAAGAAAACACTCAGCGTGCGCTCTTGCAAGAATAGATTGGTTATTATTTTATCTAATCAGGATGGCTCCCACTATTTTTTATCAAATCTTCCTTCAAACCCTAAAAAGAAAGACTAGCCGGGATTAATTACACACTACAAGTTCGCCAATCTTTCAGCCAGGCTAGTGTCGGTACTTTGAGGGAGGTCCCCCGTGCTTTCGCACGAACCTAATTAATGTAAACCTCATTTTCCTAGAGACGTAACCCCGTTGACACCTTTCCAGACACCTACTTGATCGGCTAATTGTAATGTGTAAAACTCTAGTAACTCTTACTCACAGCGGGTATCGGGATCCAACTATCTCATAGAAGGTATGCAATCTCATTGCAAATTTCAACACTTGAAATTCCCGATAATATTTTGCCCCTAGCGTGCTATGACCTTGACGCATGCCAAACAACCCATAGTCCGCTAGTCAAGTTCAACCCGTACATTTCTTGATTGAATTAAACCCACCCGCACGACCCTTGACGCATGCCAAACAACGCCGTACGATACCCTAATCCAATCGCATCGTATGCTAGCAGATAAGCACTAGTTAGCTACCGTACACTACGCCTTGATGCATGCCAAACAACCGCAGCACGAATACTAACTAGTACTTATCTGAAATGACGGAGGGCTACGACAGGTTTTTCTGAAAACCTATTGCATAATGAACTTGATATCGTTGTAGAATCAAATGATTTTAAAATGGAGTGTTTTTTAGGTTTTTCTAGTTTTGCTAAAGGAGTCACTCCCGGTGAAGGGATCGTCGGTCCTTTCCTCGTCGAATGAGGTGCGGGATATATCATATATATCGCTGTGCAAAGCAAAAACTATAGAAGCAATCAAAAAACAAACCGAGTGTGTATAGCATCTGCCAGTTATTGCTAAAGGAGTCACTCCCGTTGAAGGGATCTCGGTCCTTTCCTTATCGAATAAGGTGCAGGATGTTCTACAAGGAACACCGCGATGCAAAGCAAGAACTGTAGCTACCTGTTTTATTTTGAAATTCGATTCCACAACATCTTTAGGTTTCTTTTTCTTTCATTAATCACATTAATGAAGTCCCATCATTTAAATACCTAAACATCACAGATAAATACGACGTACACTTATGCCATCCGCATTCGCCTCGATATCCCCTCGTTAACCGTTAGGTTAGGTAACTAACGACAGAGCGGGGCAGGGCTAGCGCGAGTGTAAAACATAAGTAACGCCTATATAATATATCATATATACTATATATAGTATTTATCACAGAACATCAAATGATCACATCACAGATATCGCAGCAGAAGAATCATATGAAACATTGGATATACTAGGACGTCCGTGTTTTCAATACGAGCCAGTTTAAAACACGGATTCCACGGTCGCGATGAATAGCCAAACCCACACCCCTAGACCCCTGCGAGAGCGGCAAGCAACCCTACCAATTCTAGAGTTAGGAGACCCGGACTCGACTCCTCGAGTTGGTCTCCCACTGGACCCTAGAACCCGGTCACTTGCGCTCCCCTCCTTGGGTCTATCCTAGTGCGGAAAAGTAAATAATATACAAAAGGTGACATCTTCCGCAACCTGGAAGTGCCCCAATAAAATAATATTACATACAAGTTTTTACATGAATGAAAATGAAAAACACTCATCTCACATATAAACCCCCGGCTATTCAAACACGACGATCCAATATAACATATCCAGCAACACATAACATCATATGTCATCAACGTAAGTAAATATGCGCATCCCAATTGTCGTTGACATATAGCAACGAAACCGGCGATATCATATATTACACTTACGGTCATAGAAAAGAAAGTGTAAAACTACAACAGTTGGAATCCGCAACCTCCTTAGACATCACATGCCTAATCAAATGAATTACTTAGACATCGCATGCCTAACAATTATAAACCCCGCATTTTAGTCTCAAAATCGAAAACTCTTTTCAATATCAAGTCGGGCAATACAACAAGATTCCCGACATCCTGATCGAATACTCGTCGCAAACTTTAGTAGACGGCCGCACCCCCGATACCATCGACGAAGTGCACCAAGGCGGAACACCGCTGCCGCAAGCACCCGAACGGATGCTTTCGGCGACGGGGTTCTCCTACAGTCACTTGGTCGGGGCTATGGAGTGAGGTTGTCTATTAAGTTTACCCGGCGAGTATCCGCGTACGCTACGTGATTGCGACGGACTTTTGATCGTATCAAAATTCCTTGGCAACCGATCAAGTGAGACTAAACTGCTATGTTTATAATATTCATTCAGTTATCTCATAACTACTTGTGAATTCCAATAGTGTATCACATTCCGGATAAATAGAAAATGTTAAACTTTCTGATCGAACATTCGAACACCCAAGTTTTCCCGAAACAGCTCAACACATGAAATAAGTTTAAAAACATTCACTTCGTGCCTCAGTACCAACAGTCCAGCCGTAGAAGGGTCAAGCCAACGCCTCCCATGTGGCACGTCGTACTGCCCCAAACCCTAAGGTTCAAAGGGCAGTTCAAGACGGTCACATAATCGAGTTAAGGTTTGTTGTCTTCTAGAGGGACCATCGCGTTACTTGCACTACTTAGAACGTTATTAAACCATGGAAAGATCCAACACTTGGAAATTTCCCGACAGGGGAAAAAGTGGGTATTTATATCCGGTCGAACTTTTTAACATATTCAAAAATTATCTGGAAAAGCTAAATAAACAAAGTTAAATAATCCGATCGAATTATCGAGTCCCCAATACACCCCAGAAAACTCAACTCTTGAGTGAAACATAAAACTTCCCAGAAGAATCAGCAAACAACAACAGAGGTTACTTTGCAAAAAGAATTCCCTGATCATTACATACGGCCGCGGAACCGCCGCTAATACCATGTCATTGCCGTGGTTCCGCGGCAGTTTAGACGTATCACAGTCACGTGCTTCACAGTAACTCATGTATTTGCCTGCTGATTTTTTTGAGAATTTTTAATTTGGAAAAATCCACTGTTTTAAAAATTATACAGAGAGGGGTGTCGTATGGGGTTTCGGGGTTCGATCGGGTTTCTAACTTCATCTACACTTCGTCTAAGGCTCTAGCTAGGCTCTGATACCACTGTAGGGTTCCTAGGCACACTAATGAGGTCTCACAAGGCATCAACCATGCCAATTTCAAAAATTACAAGTGCCGAGAAACCCAAATACGGATCGTTGACTAGAGTTTAAGCGAAACTAGAAACTAGTTAACAACTTAACTAAAGGGTAAACGGAAATACGACCTTTGTAGATCCGGTCCTCCACCTCCATAGCTCCGTGATGGTGTAGCCTCGCTGCGATCATCGGATCCCGAACTCTAGCGTCGGCTTCATCGGAGAAATGGGCGGGCTAGGTCGTCGACTTCGATGCCGAAGATGATCTACGTCGAGGCAACACAAGATCAAGCTCCAACTTCACCAAGCCATGAAACTTGTGAAGAAAACACCCTATACTACTTGGCAAGTGGTAGAGGATGAAGAAATAGGAAGTGGGTTCACTTTAGAATTGGATTTCTCATTCTTTTTCTCAAGTTGCCATTGATGGAGGCAAGCTTTCTTCATGTTGAAGAAAGAGAAGAAGAAGAAGATAATATGATAAGTCTTTTTCAAATTGAAAATAAAAAGAATACTTATCATATACCAACCATGGTTAAGTGTAGAGAATAAACTATGGTTAGTTTGAATGGTTAGGGTTAAGCATGAAGACAAATGGTCACTTAGTCAAAGCTTCATGATGCTTCAACAACAAACAAAGAAAGCCACCATTTTCTCTTTATCTTTTCCATAATAAATAAACAAAATAAATAGATAAGTAAACAAAACCCTAGCCATTCATATAACCATGGTTTAATCATACACACAAACTCAAGTTAGCATGTATCATCAAACATGATACAAACAAGTGCACAAAAGTATATCACATATACAACTTGTGAACATCAAGTGAGAAAATCCTTTTAAAGTGAACCAATACTAGTTAATGCAAAGTAATATATCAAATATATAATTATACATTAAATCATTAAATCAACACTTGATTCAATGATCCGGTCATATCGCATATGACCGACTAATATCTAATGTATCGATTTATCGAATCAATCCTTGATTCGATAACTAGGTTATATCGCATACAACCAATCGATACATTCATCGCGAGAATAGAATACGGTATCACATACACGCAATATTCTCGGTCCTGCACATATCTCATATGCGCTCCTATTTCGTTTCGCTTGAGCCAGGAAAGCTCTGTGTAGGACTCTAAAGTCTCGTCAATACGCCGGCAGCAGATGATGATCATATCAAACACCTACAAGCCGCAAGCGGTCTGCTAAACGTAACGGCCACCCGGGTATTGAGCGATCAGAAGATCGACGAGCAAGCCCGCTCACACTCCTGTGAATCCAACCAGTAACACTTACCGTACAGTCCGGTCTCGTCGTCTGATATGTCGCATATCTCGCCTAGGGGTGGTAAACGTCAGACCCCAATAGCTCGATAAGTCGTGTCGATATGTGGTCTATAACAATTCGAGAAACTACTGGTAACACTTACTAGTAAATCTCAGCAACCCTGGCCAGGGATTTCCGGTTATAGCCAATCGAACACAGCACAACATCAACTCCCTATACCGGGAGAGACAAATCCCCTCCTATCGCTCATTGCCTCCATGTGACTCAGGACTGTACCCAAAAACCACCGTTTTGCACGCCCTCTTGGACGTGGTAAGGTGGAAATCAAAGCACAGTGGGAACCACACAAGACTCTATGACAATCTCGGGTTAACAAACAACTCTGTACCAGTGTCACCAGAGAACTGCCATCTGACGTAAGGTATAATACCATCTGGGAGTTCTCGGCGAGTCCGTCCAGTGTACCCAGTCTCCACTGAGCACCCGTATATCATCTCTGATGTTAAACACCAATGGATATGGGATCATCCATCGCTCATCTGTATGGGTCGAGAAGATATACGCTAGTCTACTCTGGTATATCGATGCCCCGTCTCGATACACCCACGACTAGCGACCTTGAAGGATGTACTTATGGACTACCATGTCCCCACTAGTATGATCCGCATCATAGTCCAGGTAGTCAAGTACACATCCTAAGGGCTTTACCAACATGTAACAGAGAGACAATCAGTGTACACGTTAAGGTAAAGAGTAACCAGATAGCATACGATCATGTCGAGCAAGAAAGTCCTCCCTATATATGTCCAAGCATCCACTACAATATACATCCTATGTATAGTAATGGCCTCTAGGGCATACATATAACTAACAATCACAAGAGACAAATGAAAATCACAGGTCAAAGGACTAATCTGTACTCGTGCCACAAGAGAACTTCCATCTGACGGTAACTATAATACCATCTAGAAGTTCTCGGCGAATCCGTCCGAAATACTCACCTCCAGTGAGCACTTGTATACTATCTTAGGTGACTCAACTCTAATGGATTGTGAGACCGGCCACCGCCCCCCGTCGGGGTCTCGAAAAGTATACAGTAGTTTACTCCAAAGTATCGATGCCCAATCCTGATACTCCCTCGACTAGGGATATTTAAGGATGTGCTTATGGACTACCCAGCTCCTGCGTATATGATTTCCATCATAATGCTGGTAGTAAAACAATAATCCTACAGGCTTTATCAAAACGTATACACATAATGATAAAGACAAACCAGATAGCATACTATCATCTCGAGTAAGACTGTTCTACCTGTATAGGTCATCTTTCAATTATTATAATCGCCTATCTGCAATTACAATAATTGCCTTCATGGCGTTATATCCAATAATCTCCTACTTGCACTTAAGGCTAATTATTGTAGTATCGTATACTCACAGCTCGTGTGCTACCGAATACCAAACTTCTCTACTAGTCAGTTTCTCAAAACTCGTTTTGAGAATCTTACGTGTTCAAGAAATAGCCTCAGCGGGTGGATCCACTCCAATGTTTCTATTTTTATCTCTCTATATCTCAACTTCGTGGAAAAAGAATATCTCCCGAAATGAGCGATTCCTGTCTTAGAACTTTTCTGAATATCATATGGGGCCTTGTTCATAACATGAACATCAAATCCAACAAGCTTCTTAGACCGTATCCATTACTGATGTAATCAGCACCCATCGCTATGACCACTTCAGAATCTTGCTTGGAAACCTATCCAACATACTACACCCCATAGGAGGGAAAACTATTAACTCTGATAGCCACTCTGTTATCCAGGTCGGCTTGGAAGTGTAATTCGATCCCACGCACCACACAGGTTCGCGGGGAGGCGGAGTTTGCAAAAAACGAATTTTAAGTGCTTCGTAAGATCAACTAAACTCCAGGATCGATACTAAACCCTAACTAACAAACTTAATCGGAGGTTTAACTACTATGTGAGAAAGTTATACCTCAAGTCTTCGCTGTCCTTATCCTCCTCGCTGTCTTTCTCCGCGTCGTGAGCTCCTCAAAGTGAGAACGGATCGCGCCTCCTCGTCAGCTTCTCCAAGTCTTAGAAGATCCACCCGAGAATTCCAACCTTGAGCTTAACCTCCAAGTTGAGGTAACTAGGTCACTTGGTGTGCTAAACTAAGTAGCCTAGAGTGTGTAGAGAGTGATTAGGGATCTAGTTGTCTTACAAACCCTAGGATTCTCAACTCATGAGACGATTAGGGTTTGAAAATAAAGAAGGGAGCTTGAGGAGAATGAGAGAGAGGTTAGTATCTGTAGAATGATAATGGTAATAAGATAATGTGAAAATGACTTATGTTTTTTTACTATAAACCAAATGAAAATATCTCATACAAATATCTCAAACAATATCTCAAAATACCTAAGTCTTCATATCTCACAAGAGTCTAAGGAAGTCAACATAAACCCATTTTCATATTTCACTAAAATACCACAAAGTTTCCCACCTCATTTCCTCCACCTCATAAAAGATTTCACCAATAAAGAAAACCCCTAATTAAGGTGTCTCACTCCAAGAAACAATCTTGATCAAATTAAAAGAATGCCCCTCTCATCCATATATACATACCCGCATCCGTATTCCGAGAAACACGAATACAAAGAAACGAAACTAATCTAATAATCAAATACTAGGATCTGGCTTAAACCAAAGCCCACTAGTACTGTCTGGCCGAACATTATATGTGCACAAGTACACGTATGTGATCTAACCCTGTCGTAAAACCATATGACCTCTACATCATTTCGCCCGAAGCTGGGAAACCCTGTGTGTTGGACTCTAAAGACTCGACAGTACGCTGGAAGTGGGTTTAACCACAAGCGCGTCGGCGGTACTAGCTGCACGTAATGGCTACCCAGGTATCTGTCGATAAGAAGGCCGACGAGCAAACTCAATTGTACCCCTATTGAGCCTGTCTGTAGCAATCTCCATACAGTCCCGTCCGTTCGTCTAAGAGTATCTCATATCGGGCCTAAAGGAGCAGAAAGCGTCAGATCCCAAATAGCGCAATAAGTCGTGTCGGAGTGCAACTAAAAACACCCTGAGAAACTACTGGAATTCCTACCCGTAAATCTTGCTTGCCCTGGCAAAGGACTTTGTGTAATGGCTTTCCGAATCACAGCGCGACATCAACCCCCAATACCGGGAGAGGCGAATCCTATCTAACCGCCACTGCCTCCAAGCGCTTCGGGACTGCACCCAACTACTACCTATTTGCATGACTCAATAGAGCCGTGGTAAGGTAGTAATCTAAGAACAGTGGAAACGCACTTGAGGCGAAGTAGTTGTGTCAAGTCAACGGACTATGTTGTCCTCAAGTCACCTGGGAACTGTTATCTGACGATGGGTATAGTACCAACCAGCAGTTCCCCACGAGTCCATCCAGTGTAACTCATAACCCAATGAGCACCTACATACTAATTCCAGTACGACGTACTGATGGCTGTAGGACAGACCATCTCCCCTCTTGGGATGAGAAGCGTATACACTAGTTTACTCTGGAGTATCGATACCCTGTCTCGATAATCCTATGACTAGGGACCATTATAAGGATGTGCTTGTAGACTACCCAGCCCCCACTAGTGTGACTGCCATCACAACGCTGGTAGTCAAGCAAAGACCCTAAGGGCTCTACCAATATGTATTAGAGATACGTCAAAAGAAACAAATACACATATTAAGATAGATACAAACCAAGTAGCATACTACCATATTGAGCATGACCGTCATAAATCCGTGTATATATTCCAAGCTTCCAAAATGTAATATACAAACTAGTACTATACAATAATGGCCTATAGGGCATAATACCTTAACAATCTCCCACTTGCATTAAGGCCGTATGCTGGCATATCGCAGACCTATCATCTCGAATAGCCTCTCGAACTGCGTCTGAGAGATGGCCTTTGTGAATGGATCTGCAGTGTTGTCCTCAGTAACAACTCTCCGCACCTCGATCTCCTGGCGATCCACGATCTCCTTAATCAAGTGATACCGCCTCAAGATGTGTCTGGACTTCTGATGGGACCTGGGTTCCTTTGCTAAAGCTATAGCCCTGTTGTTTTCACAATACAGAGTTATTGGATCAATAATGGACGGAACCGCCTGAAGTTCTGTTAAGAACTTCCTCATCCAGACTGCTTCTTTTGCGGCATCAGAAGCTGCGATATACTCCGCTTCCATCGTCGAGTCAGCAACGGTGTCCTGGTTGGAGCGCTTCCAATAGACCGCCCCTCTATTGAGGGTAAAGACATAACCCGACATGGATTTGGAATAATCCTTGTCACTTTGAAAGCTGGAGTCAGCAAATGCCTCAATCTGGAGGTCCTTTCTGCCGTACACCAAGAAAATTTCCTTAGTCCTTCTCAGATACTTGAGAATGCTGATCAGTCGAAAATATTGCATTCTTAACACGGCAATTTCCCTATCATTTGCACTCATCTAGAAGTGTTCGGTATTCATATTTCACATATTAGCAAATCAGTCGTTAAATATCAGATTGCATGTGTTAGACTTTAAAACCGGCACTTTAAAGGAAATTGACTGTATTTTATGGCATCGCATCATCCCTATATTGCGCAACACTTGTCTCGAGATTCGTGCAGGAAATTGCAGGAGCAAAGTCAAAAGAAGCTGATAAAAATTACGCCAAATCAAAAGATGCAGATCTGGTAGCAATACAGAAGGAAAAATAAAATTAAACACATCAAAACAAGGCCCAAATATTATATTTGGAATTACCAGAAAATATGGAAGCCCAAAGCCTACAAAGTGCCGCGGATCTGCGGCCATAGCCTGCTTGGGCCGCGGATCCGCGGCGGTTCCAAAGCTTCAGCTCCCCATTTTTTCTGCAATACTTTTATCTCAAGGCCCACAGTCATTTCACATGTGCCAAATTCCAGAATTCTCAGAGTCTTCTGCCAGATCAGCAAAGATCATTAAGCAAAACTAATCCTAATTAAGCTCCTAACTAACCTCTTCTAGAAGCCCCCTCCTAACTAATCACATCTAAAAGCTTCTCCTCTAACTAACTTTTGGAGGGAAATTCAAAATCTCCTCAACAAACTTTTGGAGGGAAACTTAAAATTCAAATCCTAGATCTAGGGTTTTGATGGCTATAAATAGGAACCTAGATCTAAGTGTTGATGTTGTTCATTCTATTCATCTCTAATCTTCTTCCACAAGTCTAGTGACAAGACTTGTGCGAAACCCTAACCCTAATTCCAATCAAAAGTCAAGATCCCGAGTACCAAATCAAGTGAGAAGCCTTCAACCTTTTATGAGCCGAGCCGATCTTCAATCGGGCAAGTGATCCAAGCCGATCCGCGACTCACGGAGATGAGCGAAGCCAAATCGACGATCTAGTTCTTCCTCTTGTAGTTCTTGAGCGAATGTAATGAAATTGTTGATATAAATAAAAGGTGAAATTCTTTTATCTTGCTTTCTTTAAATTCTTGCATCATGATTCGATCTCAATTTGTAATTGTAGTTCTTGTTGTGATGTTTGAGTAAAACTCCGCTCGTTAAGGAGTCGAGACGATCAATAGAATGATGATGTAACAAATCTTAATACGATTCTTGAGTCCTACGAGCTTTGTAAACCCTAGCAAATTCAAGAATCGATGACCTAGTTTCGTTGCGATGCTTTCTTGATTGTGATCGCTCGAAATTAGGGATCTACGATCGTTTCTTGAATTTACTAGAGGTTAGAATGTGAATGATATCGACGAAAGAACAAGGGATAAGATAAAACCCTAGTTTCATAAGAAATCCCTAATTCTCAATCGATCATCATCGATCTAGTATCAATTCATCGAAGGATAAGAATACGCAATTGTAAGATTACATCACATCTATAAATCCGATCGATTCCTACGAGCCTCATTTCGATTCTTTATATTTGTTTTGGGAAAATCTTCAAACTATCAATTCTTGATTCTATCTTTTTCTTGTTATTAGATCTAGATTTTCTAATTCTTGAACTTCAATATACAAATCATGAATTGTTTTCTTTTCTTTTCTTTAAAGTTTCAATTCATCTAATTCGAAAGACGAACTATTACACTGTCCCTGTGGACGATCCGCACTCACTTACAATCTACATCCGACACCGTAGTTGATTGCGGTCAAATAATTTTTGGTTGTGATTTCTTTACAATTTCCCAATTACATACACAACGGAAAATCTTTACAATCAAATGGCGCCGTTGCCGGGAATAGTGCGCTAATTGTTCGTATTTTGAAATTTGAGTTGAAAAATTTATTCCGTTATAATTTTTAGATCTAAACTCGCACAAACCCTAATACGTGTGTTGTGATTTGATTGCGAGAAAATCTGGGATCATTGGAGCTGGAGAAAAAAATTTCTAAAAATTCCAGAGAGTTCAGGGGCTGAACAGTAGCAGCCTCAAGAATTCTGGTGCAGTTATCAGCACATAAGACTGCGGAAGGGCGGCAATTGCCACTTGTTGCGGCTGAACCGCGGCCTCCTTGAGGTATCTCTGCGCCAAAATTCCTCAGGTGCTTTCTTACCTTCTCCTCTCTCCTCTTTTTAGCTCCAACTAACATTTTGTGCAGGTTTCTTTGCAAATAATCGCAGCGCCGCGCAAAATAGCAAAATTAAATTGTGCGTGTTTTGATTCTTGGTTGTTTGCATAATTAATACGAAAAATTAAGGGGCACGACCAAATCCAAATTAGGTGGGGAGTTCATTACCCTTTTTAGGCCCCAAAAATCGCAAAACTTGCATCTGCATTGACCCACATTAATTAAAAAATATCTAGAGATGACTCTAAGGACCGTCGCGCTCACTTAGTACAGAAGAAGGCCATGGGTAATTCATTACTTATCCGCGTTTTCTTGTGGTGTCTAAGACAAGTGTGTCGAAGGCTAGTGGTTATTAATTAGGCCCACTACTTACGTAGTGGTGTACCTTCCCACTTACCTGGCACTTACCTGGCCACAGGGGGACAAAGAGGCAGTGGAGGATTCTATCCTGCGACTTGTCTTTTGGCAGTTAGGAGCGGTCAAGAGCCGGACCTAGGTGACCACTAGATTCTAAGGTTTTTGTTGTTGCATTTGTTGTGTTGCATCATATTTTCCAAAATCCGTCCAATTTTCAAAACAAACACTGCATTTATCATTTCCTCTAATTATACCAACGCTACCACTTGTGCTACAACCATTTAGCACAATGTTAGGCTGGACACGGGATTCCACTTCCCGTCTTGTCCGCGTTTCTTTTATCGACCCCAGAGTCGGTAATTCTTCATCTTCTCCCCCACCACCCACCACAACCGTAATGGACCCAAATCCATCAAACTTTAACACTACTCTGCCACCGCCCGCAGGTGCGCAGAATCTTCCACGCATCTCTCTCCAAGAGAGATGCTATCCTACACGTGTTACCCTTCCCACCTGTCTTTCTATACCACCTGCCAACGGGGAAAATTTTGAAATCAACCCCCAATTCATCAAACTGTTACCCAAATTTCATGGTCTTGATTCTGAAAACGCATACGTGTTTATTTCCAAATTTGAAAACGTATGTGCTTTGATGGGAAATTCACAACTGTCTTTGGATGCTCTGCGTTTACGTCTTCTCCCATTCACTTTGTGCGATTTAGCCGAGAAGTGGCTTTACATCACACCCGCACATTCTATTTCAATATGGGACGAATTCGTTGCAGCATTCCTTAAGAAATTTTATCCCAATCATAAGACCGCCCGTGTTCGGAGCGAAATCTCTAAATTTACCCAACTTCCCAATGAACCATTTTGGAAATGCTTTGAACGATTCAAGGATCTTCTTATCCAATGCCCTCATCACGGAATCTCCAGATGGGATTTGTGTCGAATTATCTATGAGGGTATTGATCTCACTACTAGACAGATGCTTGAAACCATGTGTCATTGCCAATTCCTATCTAAAGATGATGGTGAAGCTTAGAAATACTTAGAAGATTTAGCTCAAAACACATCACAATGGGAAAGTGTTAGACCACCGCCGCCTAGGGAAGATGTCAATCAGCTCGATGTTTCCGTCACCATGAAAGCCGAAATGGCCGCAATACAAAGGAAACTCGACGCTATAGAAAACAAAATCTCTTCAGCCTCCCTAAACCAATCCACACTTCCCAAAACCGTGTGTGGCTGCTGTTCAAACCCTTCACATTTGACGGAAGAATGTCCTTTGAATATACCATTTCAAGGTCACACTAATGCTGCACTTCAGCCAAGACCTGGAAACTATCCCTCTTCTTCCTCATATAATCAATATTGGAGGAATCACCCGAATTTTTCTTGGAACCAATCACAATCTCCAAACACGGTTCCAATCCTAAACAATTTTCAAAGGGTCCCTCCACCACAACAGCAACCACCACTTCAATTGAGTCAGCACCCTTTCCAAGCACAAAACTTTCAAAATCCGGCCAACACTTTTACACTACATGAAAACTCTTTGCAATTGGCCGGTACTGATAATATCTCTGCACTGATGCAAACCTTGGTTACCGTCATGAAATAATCCATCCAAGAGTCGGCAAGTTTTCAATCTTCCATCGATAATATGATAAAGATTATTCTCACTCAAAATGAGAATATCAAATCAATGGAAGCACAAATTGAACGAATAACAGCCGAAATAAGTGCTAGAGAAGAAGGGAATCTTCCATCTCAACCCGTACCTGATCCTAGACCTTCATATTACACTAATGTGGACGCTTTTACAACGTTGAGATCTGGAAGAGTGCTAGACAATCATTCGGGTGAACAAATTGATAATGATGAATTGATCATTAACGCCCCGGCTTCCACTTCCACTCACACTTTTATTTCTTACCCTATTTCGTCTAACTTACCTTCTTCTTCCGAGCCTATTCTCCGTGTTCCCAAAGGCTCGAACCCTCCACCCACCTCATCTTTTCCACCCCCACAAACTTCTCCACAAATGTTGGACCCAACACTTATTGATAGAGCTCCATTTCCAAATAGGTTGAGGCCCAAGAAACATAATGCCCAAATGGAGAAGATTGTGGACATGTTTAAGGAAGTTAACATCAACATCCCTCTCCTAGATGCTATTCAACAAGTTCCGTCTTATGCAAAAACTCTTAAGAACTTGTGCACTAGGAAGTGGAAGACTCAAGTGCCTAAAAAAATCTTCATGTCGAGTACTGTAGACACGGCTTTTCCCCAACAATTACTACGGAAACGTAAGGACCCTGGCTGTCCTACTATTTCCAGTTCTATTGGGGAAAAACACATCAACCGTGCTTTACTTGACCTTGGTGCTAGTGTTAACTTGCTTCCTTACTCGGTATACGAGCAACTATGTATCGGAGTGTTAAAGCCTTCGAACATAACTCTTCAGATGGCTGACCGATCAATCACCAAACCTAGGGGTGAACTGGAGGATGTGTTAATAAAAATCGGGGAATTTGTATTCCTTGTGGATTTTATTGTACTTGATACACAGCCTGTAGTGAACCCACGAAATCAAATTCCGGTGATTTTAGGTCGCCCCTTTTTGGCCACTTCCAATGCAATAATCAACTGTCGTAATGGTTCTATGACCCTATCCTTCGGGAATAGGTCAATTGAGCTGAACATTTACAAGTTGGAAAGTGTACCCTCCGAACCTACTGCTTAGGTCTGTTCTGTCGACTTAATGGATGTCGACAGCAGCGAATTTGATGATCCTCTTGATACTGATCTTGACTCTTTTCATATGTTATTGTTTGACCCAACTATGTATCATACACATACGGGCTCTTCCACCGAGTTGTCCGGGTCAACAATTAACACCGATTATGAACCGTTTTTAGAGTCTGAAGATCACCCCGCACTTTGTGATGACATTATTCATCGGGGTATTGATGGAACTTTCGAGGAGATCTTCGTTGATGAACTCGCATTTTTGAATGACACGGGTGTTGAGATGAATAATCTCCCAATCACTGAAATTGAACCTCCACCCCTTCTTTTGAACTGTAAAAAGAATGCGAGTAATCCATCACATTCACTGCATCGTCTCTCCAAAATGAGACGCACACACATTCTCTTCCACCACTTAACCTTTCCCCACTTCTTCTTCCACCAACCTGAGCACTGCATTGACAAAATTTTTGAATGGTTGGTGTTAACATTTGGTCTTTGCAAAGCTTGGCATCGACCAATGATTTTTGACCCCCTCATATGATTTTCAAAGCTTAACATTGCATAACTCAAGCTTGGGGGGGTATAATCTGGCTCTTGAAAAAAAAAATTTACAAAATGATGAGCCAAAAATAAGTTTGGGGGAGGATCTTCACTTATATATTTTGCCCCCACTAATAAATTCCTCCCAGGCTTACAGGTTTTTCGAGATTTAGCTGATGGCAACAGTGAGGACAGTGTTGAAAACAAGTTTGGGGAAGATTTGTGCTTATTTTCACATCATTTGCATATTATTTGCATAAGCACAAAACAGTTTTTCGAAAACCTATAAAATTTTAAAAATTTTCAAAAAAATAAAAATAAAAACATTTTTGTACATAAATAAGATAATAAAAGTTTAGATAGTGAAAAATTACATCCATGAGATTAGAAAAATTTAAGAAAACCAAGAAAATTAGAAGTTTTCTTATACGAACTAGTAATAAGTAGTTATGAGCCATTGTCCCAAGGGTTAGTAAGATGAAGGACGTCACTAATCTGAGGATAAAAATAAATCTGAAAAATAGTTTCTATTCTGGAAGCCAAACATTTTGAACGTTGATACCCTGCTATTCGCACTTACACACGTCTTGAATCCTGGGATAGTAGAGGATACCTTGAAATGCTCTTGTCTTAAAGCCAAAAGTATGAAGGAAATAAAAAGAAAAAAGTGAATGAAAAATATAAAGTGGTGAGAAAAATGAACACTGGTTTTGTTATCACCAAGGGAAATAAAAAAATATATAGCGAGGGTGCCTTTTCACCTAGTGCCCTAAGGCCAACTGGTCTGGGAGTCACTGCTATGCCTGAGGTGGTGCAAGACGAGGAAAATACACCAAGTAAGCAAGCACAGAAGTAATCGGTCGGTTAGTATCTCAAGAAGTATTAACGGTCGCATGAAAGTGTGTGAGCAATCTCGTCTAAATATTCATTAATTAAAAAGTACTGAGGCTGATGGGCAAGAGTATGATAGCTTGAATTGAATTCTCCGGGTGGAGGGATGTCTTTACACACACGCAGGGTTATATGATCAATGTTTGGAAGAAAGATAGGAATGAAGAATAAGACGATATTTTATTGAGGGAGGACGTGATTTCTGACATCTTTTCATGACCATTAAGATAGGGCTCATGACAACCGAAAAGCTAGCTTAGTTGAAAACCCTAATTTTCAAAGCTTTTCTTTTACAATTCTTTTCTTTAAATGTAATATTCATGATCTTCCTTTTATTATTGGATTTTGTGGATGCAATCCGCTGAAAACCCTCTGGAGACAACACTCCTCCTACTAGAGACACCTAGAGGTTTAAAGGCTTGTTGCGCGTGCTCAGTGCAATCGTGTTGCCTACAAAAGTGTGCTAGTTAGTTTTTCTCTTTCTTTATTTTCCCCTTCTCTTTTCAATAAAACAGTTCGCTCGAGACGATCGAAAATAAGTTTGGGGGAATTTGATCATTCAAAAATATTGCATTCTTAACACGGCAATTTCCCTATCATTTGCACTCATCTAGAAGTGTTCGGTATTCATATTTCACATATTAGCAAATCAGTCGTTAAATATCAGATTGCATGTGTTAGACTTTAAAACCGGCACTTTAAAAGAAATTGACTGTATTTTATGGCATCGCATCATCCCTATATTGTGCAACACTTGTCTCGAGATTCGTGCAGGAAATTGCAGGAGCAAAGTCAAAAGAAGCTGATAAAAATTACGCCAAATCAAAAGATGCAGATCTGGTTGCAATACAGAAGGAAAAATAAAATTAAACACATCAAAACAAGGCCCAAATATATATATGGAATTACCAGAAAATATGGAAGCCCAAAGCCCACAAAGTGCCGCGGATCCGCGGCCATAGCCTGCTTGGGCCGTGGATCCGCGGCGGTTCCAAAGCTTCAGCTCCCCATTTTTTCTGCAATACTTTTATCTCAAGGCCCACAATCATTTCACATGTGCCAAATTCCAGAATTCTCCAGAGTCTTCTGCCAGATCAGCAAAGATCATTAAGCAAAACTAATCCTAATTAAGCTCCTAACTAACCTCTTCAAGAAGCTCCCTCCTAACTAATCACATCTAGAAGCTTCTCCTCTAACAAACTTTTGGAGGGAAATTCAAAATCTCCTCAACAAACTTTTGGAGGGAAACTTAATATTCAAATCCTAGATCTAGGGTTTTGATGGCTATAAATAGGAACCTAGATCTAAGGGTTGATGTTGTTCATTCTATTCATCTCTCATCTTCTTCCACAAGTCTAGTGACAAGACTTGTGCGAAACCCTAACCCTAATTCCAATCAAAAGTCAAGATCCCGAGTACCAAATCAAGTGAAAAGCCTTCAACCTTTTATGAGCCGAGCCGATCTTCAATCAGGCAAGTGATCCAAGCCGATCCGCGACTCACGGAGACGAGCGAAGCCAAATCGACGATCTAGTTCTTCCTTTTGTAGTTCTTGAGCGAATATAATGAAATTGTTGATATAAATAAAAGGTGAAATTCTTTTATCTTGCTTTCTTTAAATTCTTGCATCATGATTCGATCTCAATTTGTAATTGTAGTTCTTGTTGTGATGTTTGAGTAAAACTCCGCTCGTTAAGGAGTCGAGACGATCAATAGAATGATGATGTAACAAATCTTAATACGATTCTTGAGTCCTACGAGCTTTGTAAACCCTAGAAAGTTCAAGAATCGCTGACCTAGTTTCGTTGCGATGATTTCTTGATTGTGATCGCTCGAAATTAGGGATCTACGATCGTTTCTTGAATTTACTAGAGGCTAGAATGTGAATGATATCGACGAAAGAACAAGGGATAAGATGAAACCCTAGTTTCATAAGAAATCCCTAATTCTCGATCGATCATCATCGATCTAGTATCAATTCATCGAAGGATAAGAATACGCAATTGTAAGATTACATCACATCTATAGATCCGATCGATTCCTACGAGCCTCATTTCGATTCTTGATATTTGGTTTGGAAAAATCATCAAACTATCAATTCTTGATTCTATCTTTTTCTTGTTATTAGATCTAGATTTTCTAATTCTTGAACTTCAATATACAAATCATGAATTGTTTTCTTTTCTCGTTAAAGTTTCAATTCATCTAATTCGAAAGACGAACTATTACACTGTCCCTGTGGACGATCCGCACTCACTTACAATCTACATCCGACACCGTAGTTGATTGCGGTCAAATAATTTTTGGTTGTGATTTCTTTACAATTTCCCAATTACATACACAACGGAAAATCTTTACAATCAAATGTTCTTTACTGCTATCCAGTGCTTCTCTCCAGGGTTTGACTGATACCGACTTACCATGCTTAGTGCATAAGCTACATCTGGTCTTGTACACAACATCGCATACATTATAGAGCTTACCGCAGAAGCGTAGGGTATAATAGACATGCGATCCCTTTCCAAATCAGTCTTGGGAGACATCTCTTTGAAGAAGGTGATTCCGTGACAAGCCGGTAAATTACCGCGCTTTGAATCTTCCATACTGAATCTTTTCAGTATGGTGTCGATGTACGTGGACTGTGAAAGTCCCAACATCCTTTTAGATATATCACGATAGATCTGGATCCCCAGAATGTAAGAAGCATCACCCAGGTTTTTCATGGAGAACCTTTGTGACAAGAACTATTTGACAGATTGTAGCATAGAAATGTCATTTCCTATCAAAAGAATGTCATCCATGTACAAGACGAGGAATACTACAGTTCTCCCTACAATCTTACTATATATGCATGGCTCATCTGGATTTTTGATAAAGCCGAATTCTTTGACCGTCTCATCAAAACAGATGTTCCAACTCCGCGATGCCTGCTCTAGTCCATATATGGACTTAAGCAACTTGCACACTTTCCCGCTGCTCCCACTCTGAATGAAACCCTCAGGCTGGTCCATATAGACGCACTCTTCCAAATTTCCATTTAGAAATGCGGACTTTACGTCCATCTACGAAATCTCATAATCGTGGAAGGCAGCAATGGCAAGAAGAATCTGAATGGATTTGAGCATTGCCACTGGAGAAAAGGTTTCATCATAGTCCAAACCAGGTCTTTGACGAAATCCTTTTGCAACAAGTCTAGCCTTATAGGTTTCAACCTGTCCATCTACACCAATATTCTTTATGAAGATTCATTTGCAGCCTACGGGTTTTACCCCTTCTGGAGCAATGTCCAAAGTCCATACTTTGTTGGTGTACATGGACTCCATCTCGGTCCGCATTGCATCCAGCCATTTTACCAAGTCTGTGCACTGAATGGCTTGCTGGAAGTTGGTTGGCTCATCATTTTCAATGATGCAATCCTCTCTATCCCCGTCTACAAGAAAACCGCATTATCTCTCGGGCGGATGAGACAGCCTACTACTCGTGCAGAGTGGCGCGGGAATGTCCTATTCTTTCGAAACTTCTGGCTCCACCAAGCTTTCAGTAATAGCTTGTGGTTCTGGAATTTCTTCCAGTTCTTTTGCGCTCCCCTAGTTTCTTTTTCTAAAAATTTATGTTCCAAAAAGTGGGCATGACGAGAAACAAAAACCTTTTGTTCCTCTGCGTAATAGAAAAGATAACCCCTGGAGTTCTTTGGGTATCCCACAAACTTACACAGTACTGAGTGTGCCTCGAGTTTGTCCGCATGCTGCTTTTTTACAAAAGCTGAACATCCCCATATCTTCAGATATTGAAGATAGGGTTTCTTCCCACTCCAAATCTGATATGGCGTGGTAAGCATAGTCTTGGTAGGAACCTTGTTCAAAAGATATGCAACTGATTCTAGTGCATAGCCCCAGAATGATCGCGGTAACTCAGCGTTACTCATCATGGAACGTACCATATCCAATAAAGTTCATTTCCATTTCTCCGATACACCGTTGTGTTGTGGTGTGTATGAAGGAGTAAGCTGAGAGAGAATTCCATTCTCTTTTAGGTAATCCAGGAACTCGGCACTCAAGTATTCACCACCTCGATCAGATCTCATTGTCTTGATACTTTTTCCGGTTTGTTTTTCCACTTCATTCTTATATTCTCGGAATTTCTCAAAGCCTCGGATTTATGTTTCATCAAGAAGACATGTCCATACCAAGAGAAATCATCTATAAAAGTAATGAAATAGGAATAACCACTTCTTGCATGTGTAGACATTGGACCACACACGTCGCTGTGTATTAGTCACAAGAGCTCGCTCGCTCTTACTCCGCATCCAGTGAACGGAGTCTTTGTCATCTTTCCTTTGAGACATGATTGACAAGTTGCATAAGATTGATATCCGAACGGATCCAAATATCCTTCTTTATGTAACTTGGTCAATCTTGTTTCGTTGATGTGACCCAGTCTACAATGCCATAAGAAAGCTTGATTTTATTCTGGAGTCTTTCTTTTATGTATGTTCTGAACATTGAAAATTTGTAGTTGGTTTAATATGTATATACCATTTTTTAGAGTATCTGACCCAATCAGACCATGATTAAGGTGGATGTTTACGACATCGCTTACAAATGTAAAATCATAAACTTCTTTAGATAACAAAGATACAGAAATGATATTACAAGTCAAACTAGGTACACAAAAACTATTGCGCAAAACCAAAATATGTCCACTTGTCAACCCTAAGTGATATTCCCCTACGGATACAGCATCCACGCTCGCTCCGTTAGCAACCTTGAGGGTCATATCACCGGTCTTTAGAACCCTACGGCTTCTCAGTGCCTGGAAAGAATTACAGATATGAGATCTTGATCCGGTATCCAATACCCAGGAAGTAGAGTTGATTGACAGACAGTTTTCAATTACAAACACACCTGAAGCCGAAGCCACAACTTGCTTCGGGTCCTGGTTCTTGGCCTTCCAAGCCCTGGAATCTTTCTTCCAATGGCCCTTCTTATGATAGTAGAAGCATTCTTCCTTTCCTACTGTCGGCCCCGCTACTTTTGCCTTGCCCTTTGCTTCCACCACCTCTCGGCTTAGTGGGGGCCTTCTTCTTCTTTCCTTTAGCTTTCACCTTAGATCTAGAAGAGAAAGCTACATCAACAAGTAGAGCGGGTGTTTTCCTGGATTTCTGCAGGGTGCCCTCAACACTCCTCAACATGTTGAGGAGTTCCGGAAGTTCAACTTCTTTAGCTTGAATATTAAAATTCAAGATAAACTGGGCGTAGGTGGAAGGGAGGGACTGCAGAATTAAGTCTGTAGACAGCTCATTCTCCAACGTAGTCCCGAGGTCCGTGAGCTCCTCAATGTAGCCGATCATCTTAAGGACGTGTTCCCCTACAGATGACCCGATGGCCAACTTCGCCTGAAATAGCTTCTTCGAGGTCTCATATCTTGCGATACGAGATTTCTCTCCATATAATTCCTTGGTATGGAGGAATATGGATTCAAGATCCATATTCTCGTGCCGCCTCTGGTGTTCATTGCCCATAGAGGCCAGCACAAGGCACTTGGCCTTTGCGCTGTCAATCTCCCAGGTCTTACGGATTTCCCTATCCGCGACGCTGGACTCTGGACCTAGGATGGCGGGGGATTTAGTAGTAGGGATATAGCTTAATTTGTCATACGTGATTCCCATCTTGACATTCCTGAACCAATCTTTATAGTTTGGCCCTGTCAATATGTTTTTATCTAATAGTAACTTAAGGCCCGTCATCTTGGTTGCTGCAATTAGGAGAGAGAGAAGAAACACTTTAGCATGATGCTCTTGCAAGTTTAGATTGGTTTTTAGTTTATCTAAACAGGATGGCTCCCACTGTTTCTCGAATCCTACCTCAAACCATAGAAGAAGAATTAGTCAGGATTAATCTAACCGTACAAAACTTGCTTAACCTTTGAGCCAGGCTAGTGTCGGTACTTCGAGGGAGGTTTTATGACGCTTTTGCGAAGTTCCTTAATTAAAATGCCTCTTTTCCCTGGAGGCGTAGCCCCGCTAACACTGTTCTAGACACCTACTTAGTTTATAGCATTGATCGTTAAGTGAAAAAATCTCTCAAGGAGTAGCATATACTCATAGTAGGATCGGTATCCAAATATCATTGTGTGATAAAGTCGAAGGAATCCTACCAAAATTATCATACTCCAAATGGAATGCAACACTAGCAAATTTTAGTTTCTTTAGAAACTCCCGATGTGGATTTTTGCCCCATGCTCTTATGTCCTTGACGAAGGCCAACATATCATAAGTCACATGTCAAGTTCTACTCGTCATTGTCCAGGTTAATTTGAGCCCACCTGTACATACCCTTGACGAAGGCCAAAACAGTAGTATGACTATACCAAACCAACGCATCTATTTATGCTACAGATGAATATTCAGCAGCTACCAATCATTATGCCTTGGCGAAGGTCAAAATACATAGCTTGAATACTACTGAATGTCCTGTTAGTCTATGTAGCACACCCCACGTGTTCGCGGGAAGGCGGAATACATCAAAAACGATTTTTCTCACATCAAAAGATCATGTTTTTCTTTGCAACATAGACTTTATCCACTTTAGGATCATGATTAAACCTTAACTAGAAAAAACTAAACTACAAGAGGGCGTTAACTACTCGGTTAAAGTATTATACCCTCGTGTCAAGTCCTTCGGGTCTTCTTTTGGATGAGACTCCTAGGCTCCTTGGATGCTTGAAAAGGAACTCAGTCTCCGGTCACCTCTAGGTCGAAGATGATCCACCCGAGATCTATAGAACAAGCTTCAAACTCTTCTCAAGAGTTAACTAAGAAACCAAGTGTGCTAGAAATGATTACTTAGATGATGTAGAGATGAACTAGTGGATTACTTTTATCTCTTAACCTATGGATCACAACACATGCGAGTGTTTAGGTTAGAGGAAGAAGAAGGAGATAATTTGGAGAGAGAAGATGAGAGTTAGAATGAGCAAGTATGAAGCATGAACAAATGATATGGCTCAAAAACAATAATTGAACCATGCATTATTTTTCTTCAAAAAATAATGCACCATGCTTCAATAGTAAACACAAATGAATATAAAATGAAATAAGCCATTCCTTCATCCATGCTTTGACAATTCCAAATTCCACCTCATTGTTTTTATTTTCACAAAATAAAAACCCATTTATGAGGTGTCTCCTTCTAGAATGTATTCTTGTACAATTACAAGAATACCCATCGCCGTATACCGTATATTGTTGGAGATAGGGCCCTCAAAGTCAATTATTGGATCGTAGGTACGTGATTGCAACGATTGAGGCAGGACCTATACCGATATGACAGTCTTACTCGAGATGATAGTATGCTATCTGGTTTGTCTTTATCATCGTATATATGCTTTAGTTCACTATTGCATGATGATGGAGCCTATAGGATTCTTGCTTGATTACCAGCAGTATGATGGCGATCATATACGTGGGAGTTGGGGTCTGTAAGCACATCCTTAAAAGTGTCCCTAGTCATGGGAGTTTCGAGACAGGGCATCGATACTCCAGAGTAGACTAGTGTGTACAGTCGAGACCCCGACGAGGGGCGATGGCCGGTCTCACAAGCCACTGGTGTCAGTTTGATCACCTAAGATGTATACAGGTGCTCATTAGGTTATGAGTACACCGGACAGGACTCGCCGGGAACCTGCTAGTTGGTATTATACATATCGTCAGATAGCAGTTCCCTGGTGACATGTGTACAGGTTAGTTCATCGACCTGAGATCGTCATTTGTCTCATGTGAGTTCCCACTGTGCGTAGATTACTACCCTATCACGCTCAAAAGAGTTGTGCAAACAGTTTTTAGTTGGGTACAGTCCCGAGCCACATTGGAGGCAAGTGAGCGGATCGTCGGGGATTCGTCTCTCCCAGTATTGGGGGTTGATGTCGCACAGTGCACGGGTGGCCATCACTAGGAATCCTCGGCCGAGGTAGTGGAGAATTACTGTTTGGGATCAGTAGTTTCTCAGGTGGTGATGGGCTTCATGCCGACACGATTTATCGCGTTATTAGGGGTCTGACTTTATCCACCCCCTAGACTCGATATGCGATACTCTTTAGACGAATGGACCGGACTGTATGTACATTGTCACTGTCAGGCTCAATAGGGTTTATAGATGAGTTCGCTCGTCAGCTTCCCTTCCAATCAATACATAGGCAAAACGTTACGTGCAGCTTGTACCTCTGACGTGCTAGGGGTTATACCCAGTGCCGATGTATTGATGAGTCATTAGAGTCCCCCACAGAAACTTTCCCAAGTTCGGGCGAAACGTTGTAGAGGCCGTATGGTGATATGGCAAGGTTCGGAAAAAGCACGTGCGTTTTCGCACGTGTCGTTTTTCGGACAGATAATACTGGTCGGCTTTGGTTTAAGCCGGATCTGATTATTATACTGTGTAGATATAATATCTTTGTCTCAGTAGCATTTGTATTCGGTCGTAATACAAATGCGGGTATGTTTATACTAATACGGGGTTATCCTGAGATTCGTTTCAGGATCACTTTTGAAAGTTGCCAGTTTCCAGTTTTCTATCAGCCGTATTTAACAGTCGGTTAAATGCAGATTTATCTTTTCTTGATGAGGTGAGTCAGTGTTCTAGAAGGTTCTAGAGAGGGTGACAAGGCTTGATGATTCATTGTTAGCATTAATTGATCATTTAATGGTTGATGAGGTGTTTTAAATGAGTCACCATTTTTCTTTAATTGTGTTTTGTTCCTGCTAGGATATTTTGTGTTATGATAAGCATTGTTGTGGTCACCCCCCTCTCCTACACTCACCCCCTATTCCTATATCTATGGCCGGCCACTTCTTTTGGAGAAGTGAGGTTGTTCATTTGAGAGGAAAAAGATTATGGTTCATGGAAATTAATCTACTCATTTCCCATTTACCCGATTCCATAAAAGGAACTTCATTAACCGTTCGTCCATATGTTTGGACATAACAAGACAAAGTGTTCTTCTCATTCTCTACTTCATCTTGGTCGTCTTTTTTAGCAAACTTGACGATCGAGTTGCCTCGGTTCAGAGGCGGGAGCCCGTTTAAAGATCCGTCGACGTGGTGCCACCTGGACGACAAGACTGGAAATCGAGGAGATCGGAGCAGCCGCAACAAGCGTAGGATGATGGTTGAAGACCTAAGGACTCGGATCTTTCGGTATAACCTTTCTACCCACTTTGTAGTTTGTTAGTTTAGCTTTAATGGCAGATCCGGGTTATAGTACGCGATAGCGCCAGTTGTAAAAAGTTTATGTTCCGCATTTGGCGTCTGTTAGACGGCCGGGACGCTACCGTGGACTTACAGTGGTATCAGAGCCTCACCATTAAGCTATACTAACTTGTGCTAACGCGTTTAAAAGATCGATCGAGCGGAATTTCCGAAATCACATTTTTCAAGCACCTGGGTTTCTGTCGATTTTTTAAAGGGCCTAAAAATAATTTTACATATCACAGAAAAGCGTGCAGGGTTTTATAAGAATTATGAAAAAAAAATGGGCACGTGATCCCTCATTATGACCGCGGAAGCGCGGCCGTTCTGTGGGAACAGTGCATCATTTTTTCCAGAGTTCTTTATTTTGGAAATTGTGGGTTTTTGGTATATTCTTTTGGGCCCAGTTTTTATTACTGTACACCAGTTGTTCGTGGGGCCCACTTCATGATATTTTGCCGATCGAAATTTTAAACATGTTAGTATGCAGTATTTACATTATATCTCCGACCGGGAATGTCATTTGATCGGTAAACCGCGTTTGATTGCTATAGTTCTTTTAGACGGCTTTGCGAACGTGGCATTCGCGTTGATGTTCTGTGTTGTGCTATATTGTTGCGGATATGTCGTGGTGGATAGCAGGGTGCAATGACAGTGCAGTTTGGATTTATTTGTACATTTGATACTGCGGGGCGAGCGTCCAACATGTGGACCGTCGTCACTCCTGTATGTATAATATTCTATTGGGGCACGACCGGGTCGAGGTCGATGTACCCGTTGTACATATTTTTCATTTCTGTACTAGGTTTATCCCGCGAAGGAGTGCACGGATAGCCGGGTTCTGGAGGGCAACGGGTCCGTATCTCATGGCTTTGAGAGGCAAAGGGACCTTACTCTAGAATTGGAAGACTATTCGCCGCACTCGTAGGGGGTACAGGTTGACCCAAGGAGGGGTGCTCAATTTACCGGATTTTGTGAAGTGCCGGGTGTTTCATTCACTATGCTGTGGGGACTACCTCACTTCAGGTTTTGGCGGGTAACTTGCCGCACCCGTGGGGGTCTAGGTTTCATTGCACAGGCTATCCACACGACCAGGGGAACGTCAGGTTTCAGCAGCGGCTCTGTGAAACCCGGGGATCCCAGATTATCTGTATTGTTCTGTAATGCTTATTACTTTTCTGTAATGTTGCATATTTCACGCCTGGAGCGATTATTGTATATTGGTATATATACTATTAGATGTTGTATATGTTTTACACCCGCGCAAGTCCAGCCCCCGCTCTGTCGTTAGTTAAGTAACCTAACGGGTGATGACGGGACCTAGTGACGAATGCGGATGGCATATACGTACATTTTATTTTCGTTCTTTTCTGGTGTGTTTGATTGATGGGACTGCGTTGATTCTTATCAATGCAAGATAAAAAAAACCTATATTTGATGTTGTTGGAACAAATTTTAAAAAGTGTTATTACAAAGATGTTTCCTTTTGTTTTGCATAGTGATATTCAGTTGGAATATCCCGCACCTCATTCGACGAGGTAAGGGCCGAGATCCCTTCACCGGGAGTGACCCCTTGGGAAGAAGTTTACGTCAGGGTAATAACTTCACTATAGTCGATTACAAGTTGCTTTGCATCGCGGTATTCAGTTAGAATATCCTGCACCTCATTCCACGAGGAAAGAGCCGAGATCCCTTTACCGGGAGTGACCTCTTTAGCAAAAGGTTTTCGTCACTATATTTTTATAAAAAGCTATCAGGTTCCTTCAACGAGATCAAGTTCATTACGTTAAAGGTTTTTCGCCAAAAACCAGCCGTAGCCCTCCGTCGTATCTTATGGATGGTCAGTAGTATTCAAGCTATGTTTGTTGGCTTTCGTCAAGGCATAGTGCTTGGTAGCTACTGGGGTATTCATTTGTAGTATAGATAGATGTGTTGGTTTGGGACAGTCGTATTACCTTGTTGGCTTTCGTCAAGGGTATGTACGGGTGGGTTCAAATTAACCTGGACAATGACGGGCCGAACTTGACATGTGACTTATGATTTGTTGGCTTTCGTCAAGGTCATAAGAGCATGGGGCAAAAATCACATCGGGAGTTTCAAACATACAGGAAACTTGCCAGGCATGCGCATACCTTCTGGAGTGTGATAACTTGAGTGGCTTCCATCAAGTTATCATGCGATGATAGTTGGATCCCGATTCTCACTGATGAGTTGGTTTACTCTTCGGGTGATCCCGACTAATTCTTCTTTCAGGTTTGGAGGAGAATTTGAGATAACAGTGGAAGGTTTCCTGATTAGATAAAATGATAACCATTCTGATCTAGGTTAGAGTGCACGCAGAGTGTTTCTTTTCTCTCTCTCTTTGGCAGCGACCATTGACCGACCCTAGACTATGACTCAGTAACCAAGTTGACCGAACCTTCTTAAAATACTGGCTTTTGGATTGCCTGAGTTGCATAAGTCATTGCCGCTCCTTCTTTTACCCTTTGTATTTCTCAGAACGCCCCGTATTACTACGGACATCCACTTCCATTGGATAGATCCATCGTATGGTTATATACGAACTCGAAGGGTCTTCTTCGAGGATGGATCCAAGTTTAGGAGAAACACAATTTAGTTTATTCAGTTGTCGTTTATTATCACCTTCTCTCAGGTTGCGAGGGCTCCTTAGTCTAGGAGAGTACACCTATTACGCTTATTAGATAGTCTTATTCCAAACCATAGGCTGGTGCCGAAAGGTAGGGAATGAAGAAAACCAATTAGCCTAAGTAGGGTGTGCAGAAGGTAATATGTAAAGACAAGATAAAGGGATTAGAAAGAGGGCAAAGTAAATTGCGACTGTTATCATCCACGACCAAACCACGTACTTCATCACCACTCCTATTTCACCTTTAATAGAATAAGGTATTATTCAGTAGTCTTTTATCATCACCTTCTCTCATGTTGCGAATACTCCTAGGATTAGGTGGGTACACCTGTTATGCTAACTGGATAGTCTTCTTCTAAACCATAGGCTGGTGCCGAAAGGTTGGGAAGGAAGAAAACCATTTAGCCTAATGATGGTGTACAGAAGGTAACGACTAAAGACAAATATAGGGATTTGGAGAGATGGCAAAGAAATATACAGTTACAGTCATGAATTGGATTATGGAAGAGGCATTACTAAGAATACCAGGATACCCCTATGAGACATTTTAATGTTTCAGTTTCACTGCGCATTGTTAAAGAAAAACTGATTTCCCGATTAGATAATTACTCCAGGGTATGTATTTACCAGGTTTCATTCTCATATCTGTATAGTTTTACAGATGATGAGTGGGAGTAAGTCATTGGGAATTAGGTGATCATCCTCATTATATCGGAATTCGTTGTAATTGGTGATATTTGAGGAAATCGTCTGGGTACAGTTTTCAACCTACGATGCACAGGTTTTTGAGTTATTAAACTCAGCGGACTTATACAGAGTATTGTATGTTGTCCAGTGTCCGTCAGGACAAAGGGCTAGGTCCTCGTACTATGTTCTATTTAATTGTGACTTCTCTAGTTTTAGACAAGTGTTTCGTAGAAATACAATGTCTATGTTTTGAGAAGTTGTGGGTACAAGAATAAAGTAGAGAACCAGGTGTCACAAGTATCAGGATTCTTTAAAGAGATTAAAGATACAGATTCTTGTGATTGGTATTCAGATGATAGTAATGGTTTTTTGAGAAACTCGTTTCTCTTTCAGGTTACTCATAATTGGATGGATTCCTAAGTTGAGTAATGCTGAGTAGCCACTTTCCATTAAGTTGAAATGCACTAGAGACAGCTGCATGATTTGAATATGGTTCCAATTAAATTAGTGCCTCTATTTCTATATTGGATATAGAATGGTTCATATCTTAACGTTGTTAAGATACGGGGAGTTGTCCAGCTTATGCTTAAAACCAGACACTGGATAACTCAAGGCACGTTTCTGTAATGGCAGTTTGTGGGTTGACCCTGGCTTTGATGAGGGTTGACATTTCTACCATCTGGAAGATCAATAGTGATATTGTTCTTGACTCGCCACAGTTTTATTAAAATGGATTTTTTCAGAAAACAGTAGTAGGAGTATGGTAGAACTAGAAGTGATTCCAGAACCGCAAACGATTACGGAGAATTTAATAGGACTTATATATTCAATCAGGTTTGGCATTCCATTAGCCACTCCGCAGATATGGTGGGTTACCTCAGACACCCGAGAGGTACTCCGGTAGCCTCAAGGACGGTGACAGGGAGGTTCTTGTTTACCCAAACTTGACACTACTATTGTTCCAGGCTATGAGACCCAGCAAGAGGATAAGTATAACGTCGTTCTAAACATGCTTTAGAAATGTACGTAGATATTATTCTGCCAGAGGGTTGTCGTAGTCAGTGGGAGCAGCGGAAGCATAGTGGGCAAGTAGCTTATGTCTATTTATAGGCTTGAGCAAATATAGCGGAGATAGATCATATAATTTTGATGTGACAGTCATGAATTTGACTTCATCAGAATAGGGGATGGATCTGTTAAGAAGGTAGTAGGGTGTGATGTCCTAGTATTTGGATGACATACACAGAGTAGGAAGTAAAATTCCTATACTGCGATCGGTTGTACTATGGTTGTTACACAGTTGTTTCTTCACAAAGGACATGGATATAATATCAGACATTCTGGTTACTAGATCTACGGTTTTAGATCTAGATTTGGGTAGTTTCCCAATTTGGGTACTTTGACAGTATTCTAAAGGTATTTAGAATAGATGACTCCTGGCATGGTGGTGTACCTGCAGGTGATGGAGTCACCCTCTCTAAAGGTGTCTTAGAGACTGAAGGAGAGAGGGATGTGCATGATTGGCAGATCACATGCTTAGGCAATTGATTCAATCATGAAATGTCAAGTACCACACCAGATGTTGTTTTTGCACTAGATGCAATAAGTTTATATTAATCCAATCCTGGAGAAACATAAGGAAGCAGTTTTAGAACATAAGTGCTTGTTCTACGGATATGATGACGGCAGCCTCCTTTGGGAGACGGTTATCATTCCAGGCTTCTAAGGTGACATGGATGACAGAGTGATTGTCAGAGTTATAGTTTTCCCTCTGACAAGGGACAGTATTATGGACAGGTGGTCCAAGAGGATACTGTGGGAGGCATGGTGCTGAATACTGATTAGGTTCAGTTATCAAAACGGTCTAAGAATTTGGATTTGGAGTTCATTTATGAACTAGGTCCCATCAGATATCCAGACATATTCTAAGACAGGTATTACTCAATTCGGGAGATGGCTTTCTCTGCGAACTTGAGATTGAGAGAGACATAGAAAGAAACATCAGGGCGGATCCACTCACTGAGGCTATTTCTCGAACACAAGAGTTTTACAAACTAGCTTTGTGAAACTGATTAGTAGAGGAGTTGGATGTTCGGTATCACACGGGCTGTGAGTATGCGACATCGCAATAATTAGCCTTGAGTGCAAGTGGGAGATTGTTGGAGATAGTGCCCTCAAAGTCAATTATTGGATCGCAGGTACGTGATTGCAATGATTGAGGCAGGATCTATACCGATATGACAGTCTTACTCGAGATGATAGTATGCTATCTGGTTTGTCTTTATCATCGTAAATATGCTTTAGTTCACTATTGCATGATGATGGAGCCCATAGGATTCTTGCTTGACTACCAGCAGTATGATGGCGATCATATACGTGGGAGCTGGGGGCTGTAAGCACATCCTTAAAAGTGTCCCTAGTCGTGGGAGTTTCGAGACAGGGCATCGATACTCCACAGTATACTAGTGTATACAGTCGAGACCCCGACGAGGGGCGGTGGCCGGTCTCACAAGCTACTGGTGTCAGTTTGATCACCTAAGATGTATACAGGTGCTCATTAGGTTATGAGTACACCGGACAGGACTCGCCGGGAACCTGCTAGTTGGTATTATACATATCGTCAGATAGCAGTTCCCTGGTGACATGTGTACAGGTTAGTTCATCGACCTGAGATCGTCATTTGGCTCATGTGAGTTCCCACTGTGCTTAGATTACTACCCTACCATGCTCAAAAGAGTTGTGCAAACAGGTTTTAGTTGGGTACAGTCCCGAGCCACATTGGAGGCAAGTGAGCGGATCGTCGGGGATTCGTCTCTCCCGGTATTGGGGGTTGATGTCGCGTAGTGCACGGGTGGCCATCACTAGGAATCCTCGGCCGAGGTAATGGAGAATTACGGATTGGGATCAGTAGTTTCTCAGGTGGTGATGGGCTTCATGCCGACACGATTTATCACGTTATTAGGGGTCTGACTTTATCCACCCTCTAGACTCGATATGCGATACTCTTTAGACGAATGGACCGGACTGTATGTACATTGTCACTGTCAGGCTCAGTAGGGTTTATAGATGAGTTCGCTCGTCAGCTTCCCTTCCAATCAATACATAGGCAAAACGTTATGTGCAGCTTGTACCTCTAACGTGCTAGCGGTTATACCCAGTGCCGATGTATTGATGAGTCATTAGAGTACCCCACAGACACTTTCCCAAGTTCGGACGAAACGTTGTAGAGGCCGTATGGTGATATGGCAAGGTTCGGAAAAAGCACGTGCGTTTTCGCACGTGTCATTTTTCGGACAGATAATACTGGTCGGCTTTGGTTTAAGCCGGATCCGAGTATTATACTGTTTAGATATAATATCTTTTTCTCAGTAGCATTTGTATTCGGTCGTAATACAAATGCGGGTATGTTTATACTAATACGGGGTTATCCTGAGATTCGTTTCACGATCACTTTTGGAAGTTCCAGTTTCCAGTTTTCTATCAGCCGTATTTAACAGTCAGTTAAATGCGGATTTATCTTTTCTTGATGAGGTGAGTCAGTGTTCTAGAAGGTTCTAGAAAGGGTGACAATGCTTGATGATTCATTGTTAGCATTAATTGATCATTTAATGGTTGATGAGGTGTTTTATATGAGTCACCATTTTGCTTTAATTGTGTTTTGTTCTTGCTAGGATATTTTGTGTTATGATAAGCATTGTTGTGGTCACCCCCCTCTCCTACACTCACCCCCTCTTCCTATATCTATGGCCGACCACTTCTTTTAGAGAAGTGAGGTTGTTCATTTGAGAGGAAAAAGATTATGGTTCATGGAAATTAATCTACTCATTTCCCATTTACCCGATTCCATAAAAGGCAACTTCATTAACCGTTCGTCCATAGTTTTAGACGTAACAAGACAAAGTGTTCTACTCATTCTCTACTTCATCTTGGTCGTCTCTTTTAGCAAACATGACGATCGAGTTGCCTCGGTTCAGAGGCGGGAGCCCGTTTAAAGATCCGTCGACGTGGTGCCACCTGGACGACAAGACTGGAGATCGAGGAGATCGGAGCAGCCGCAACAAGCGTGGGATGATGGTTGAAGACCGAAGGACTCGGATCGTTCGGTATAGCCTTTCTACCCATTTTATAGTTTGTTAGTTTAGCTTTAATGGCAGATCCGGGTTATAGTAAGCGATAGCGCCAGTTGTAAAATGTTTTTGTTCCGCATTTGGCGTCTGTTAGACGGCCGGGACGCTACCGTGGATTTACATATATGTATACCCGTATTCATATTCCGAAAAAATACGAATACAAATAATCCAATAATATAATCCTGGTATCCGGCTTAAACCAAAGCCTGCAAGTATTATCCTTCCGATCATCATTCCTGTAGCCAGTACACGAACATGATCGAAACCGTGCCGTAACAACTTACGGCCTCTACATCTTTTGCCTGAACCAGGGAACCCTCTGTGTGGGACTCTAAAGACTCGACAGTACGCTGGCAGTGGGTCTAACCACAAGCACGTCAGCAACACTAACTGTGCGTAACGGCTACCCAGGTACGTGACGAAAAGGTGCCCGACGAGCGAACTCATACCAACCCTAACGAGCCTGTATGAAACACTTACCGTACAGTCCGGTCTCTTCATCTGATATGTCGCATATGAAGTCTAAGGGTGGTAAATGTCAGACCCCAGTAACTTTATAAGTCATGCTGTTTTATGGACCATAACGGTTCGAGAAACTACTGATAACTCTTATCAGTAAATCTCGACAACCCTGGCCAGGGATTTGCTGTTATGGCCGATCAAGTATAGCGCGACATCAACTCCCTATACCGGGAGAGAAGAAACCCCTCCTATCTCTCACCGCCTCCATGTGATTCAAAACTGTACCCAAAATCCATCTGTTTGCACGATTCAGTAGAGCCGCGATAGGGAGGAAATCAAAGCACAGTGGGAATCACACAAGAACTATGACGATCTCGGGTCTACAGACTAACCTGTACAAGTGTCACCAGAGAACTGCTATCTGACAATAGGTATATATACCATCTAGGAGTTCTCGGCGAGTCCAGTTCGGTGTACCCATTCTCCAATGAGCACCTGTGTACAATCTTTGATGTCAAACACCAATGGTTGTAGGATCAAACATCGCCCCCAGGGTCAAGAAACGTACACACTAGTCTACTCTGGTAATATCGATGCCCTGTCTTGATATACCATCGACTAGGAACTAATAAGATATATGCTTTTAGACTACCCAGGCCACACTAGTATGATCTACATCATAATCCTGGCAGTCAAGCATAATCCTAAGGGCTTCATCTGTTGGAATACCTACAACGGCAACAAGGTTTCGGGTGGCATCTCACATGCCAATTTCAAAATTTTCCATTATAGATAACTCTAAACCTAGGATCTTAACTAGAGAATCAAATAAAAACCAACAAGTAAACATCTTTACTTCTAAGAGTTTGAGATTACAACCTTTGTAGTCCGTTCCTTTGCTTCATAAGCTTGGAGTTGAGGTCTCTTCGCTGCGATCATCAAGTACCCGAACTCTAGAGAGACTCCATGAGGTGAATGAGGCATCTTGCTTGAAGTCTTCACTTTCTAAGATGATCTATCTTGAAGAAAATCTAACCCAAGCTCACATTTCTCTAATAAGGTATTAGGGAAGTGAACACCCTAATATAAGTGGCTAGAATAGACGAGGATGATGAAGTAGTAATTTTACTCTCTTTTGTTTTCTATTTCTCACAATATATCATCACAAATAAAAAGCAAGAAAAGCTTTTGGAGAGAGGAAGAAGAAGATGATGTTTTGTGATGAATAATGAATTATATTTTTTGGTTAGATTTGCAACCTAGGGTTAAGCATGTCATGCTTAACCATTGTAGAGACTAAACCATGGGTTAGGGTTAGGGTAGGGTTAATAAATATCAAGAAGGTTTGACAAAGTCAACAAAAGAAAATATCTCCACAATTTGGTATAAACCCAATACAAAACATTAACATTAATCCAAACCCTAGCATGGTTTAATCTCAAAACCCTAGTTGCATTTGTAACCCTAACATGTTACAATATTATATATCACATATATAATATGTAATGTAACAAAAGAAAATAGTACAATTAACATATATCACATATATATCAATGTATTACCAAGTGAGAAAAAGAATCATTTAAGTGAGCTTATATTAGTTAATGTAATGTAACATATCACATATATAATTATACATTAAATTATCGAATCAACACTTGATTCGATAATCCGGCTATATTACATATAACCGACTAATATAACATGTATCATTTTATCGAATCAACCCTTGATCCGATAACCCGGCTATATCATATATACCCGGCCGATATCACATATCGCGAGAATAGAATACGGTATCTCATATTGTATTAATCTCGGTCCTATACATATCACATATGTGCTCCTACTCCGTTTTGCTTGAGTCAGGAAACCTCCGTGTAAGACTCTAAAGAATCGTCAATACGCCGGCAGTAGGTGATGATCATATCAAACACCCACAAGCAGCAAGCGGTCAGCTAAACGTAACAGCCACCCGGGTATTGAGCGATTAGAAGATCAACAAGCAAGCCTGTACATTCTCATGTGAATCCAATCAGTAACACTCCCGTACAGTCCGGTCTCTTCGTCTGATATGTCGCATATCCAGTCTAGGGGTGGTAAATGTCAGACCCCAGTAACCGATAAGTCGTGTCGATGTGAGGATCATAACGGGTCGAGAAACTACTGATAACACTTACCAGTATATCTCCATATCAGCCCTGGCCAGGGACTTCCAGTTATAGCCAATCGAATACAGCGCAACATCAACTCCCAATACTGGGAGAGACGAAACCCTTCCTATCGCTCATTGCCTCCATGTGATTCGGGACTATACCCAAAAGCCACCATTTTGCACGTTCTCATGAACGTGGTAAGGTGGAAATCAAAGCACAGTGGGAATCACACAAGACTCTATGACGATCTCGGTTCTACAGACTAACCTGTACCAGTGTCACCAGAGAACTGCTATCTGACGATAGGTATAATACCATCTAGGAGTTCTCGGCGAGTCCGTTCAGGGTACCCAGTCTCCACTGAGCAACCGTATACCATCTTTGATGTCAAACACCAATGGATATGGGATCATCCATCGCCCATCATATGGGTCAAGACGTGTATACGCTAGTCTACTCTGGAGTATCGTTGCCCTGTCTCGATACACCCCCGAATAGGAACAGTTATAGGATGTACTCTTGGACTACCCTAGTCCTACTAGTATGATCTGCATCATAGTCCCAATAGTTGAGTACATATCCTAAGGGCTTTATCAACTGTTAGTGTATATGCCCTAGAGGCCATTACTGTATCATACTAGTTCGTATATATTACTTAATGGAAGCTTGGGATACTCACAGTTGTATAGACAGTCTTGCTCAAAATGGTAGTATGCTACTTGGTTTGTTTCTACCTTAATATGTGCATGTGTTTCTTTTAGCATATCGCTTATACATATTAGTAGAGCCCTTAGGATCTTTGCTTGATTACCAGCGTTGTGATGGCAGTCACACTAGTGAGGGCTGGTACATCCTTGTACAGGTCCCTAGTCGTAGGATTATCGAGACGGGACATCGATACTTCCGGAGTAGACTATCGTATACGCTTCTCATCCCAGCAGGGGAAATGGTCTGTCCCACAGCCATTAGTACGTCGTACTAGAGATAGTATGCGGGTGCTCGTTAGGTTACGAGTACACCGGACAGGACTCATCGGGAACTGCTGGTTGGTACTATACCTATCGTCAGATAGCAGTTCCCAGGTGACAGGAGTACAGCTTAGTCCGTCGACTTGACACCGCTACTTCACCTCGAGTGTGTTCCCACTGTACTTTGATTACTACCCTACCACGACTCAAAGGAGTCTTTCAAACAGGTAGTAGTTGGGTGCAGTCCCGAAGCACTTAGAGGCAGTAGCGGTTAGACAGGATTCGTCTCTCCCGGTATTGGGGGTTGATATCGCGCTGTGTCTAGGAGAGCCATTACACAAAATCCCTGGCCAGGGCAAGCGAGATTTACTAATAGTGTTTCCAATAGTTTCTCAGGGGGTTCTGGGCTACACTCCGGCACAACTTGTACCCCTATTAGGGGTCTAACGTTTGCCGCCCCCTAGGCCCGACATGCGGTACTCATAGACGAACATAACAGACTGTACGGAGATTGTCACATTCAGGCTCAGTAGGAGTTCAGATGGGTTTACCTCATCGGCCTTCTTATCGACATCTACCTAGGGACCATTACGTACAGCTAGTGCCTCTTACGGTCTGTGGTTAAACCCACTGCCAGCGTAGTGTCGAGTCTTTAGAGTCCCACACAGAGAGTTTCCCCGCACTGGGCAAAAGGTGTAGAGGCCGCATGGTTTTACGGCAAGGCTACAATCACGTACGTGCACTTGTGTGCGTATGATGTTCGGGCATACAATACTAGTGGGATTTGGTTTAAGCCGGATCCTAGTATTGTATAGATGGATTAGTTTTGTCTTCTGTGCGTTCGTATTCTACGGAATACGGATGCGGGTGCGTATGAACGGTTGTGAGGAGCGAAGAAGGAGGTGCCTCATTAAGGTTTTTGACCATTGACTTGGTCAAAACCATTATGAGGTGGAGGAAAATATTTACTAATCTTTTGAATGATAATTGTGTTATGGCTAATTGCTTTGACTATTTGACCATGTTGACCATTTGACCTAGTTGACCATTGTTGACTTGGATATTTTTGTGAGCACTAGATGCTTCTTTGGTTTTGGATTTAACTTGACATGATAATGGTCAAATCAAGGTTGCCATCATAATTTATTATGATAAAAGATTGGTAATTATTTCTCTCTTGCATGATTATCTCTTTCTCATTCTCTCTCATCAAAAGAGAGCTCTCATGGTGTCTCCTTCTTCTTCCTCACTAGCATTTCCTAATAGTCTCATGTGTTGAGCAAATTAGGTTCTAAATAGACAAACAAATCCATCTTCTTCTTCTACATCACCTAGGATATCAAGCATAGCAAACTTGTTGCCCTAGTTACCTCGGCTTAAGGTGGAGCTCAGACTACAAACTCTCGGGTGGATCGTCTTCGACTCTAGGAGGCCGTGGAGGTGACCAAGGTCCGGATCAATCCTCGGAGCTCACATGGACGAGGAGGACAGCAGAGAAAAGAACCGAAGGACTTGTTGCATGAGGTATAATCTCCTAAGCATAGTAGATAGAACCTCTAGTTTGTTTGTTAGAAACGGTTTAGCAAAGATCCTCGAGAAAGTCTATGTCACCTTATATTAAAAATTTGATTTTTACCTATTCCGCCTCCCCGTAAGTACCGGGGTGGGTAAAGTAGACTTACAGTGGTATCAGAGCCTAGCTAAACCATTACTAACATGTTAGCAAAGTGTTAGAAATTCGATCGCCGGAGAAATCGCAAAAACACGTCAAAAATGCACGTTTTCTGTCGTTTTTAAAAACTGGTCGAAAATTTATTTCAGGGACCTTAAAAATACGTGCAGGCTTTTTGAAGGACACACAAGAAAAACGAGCTCGTGAATCGGTCAGACGGCCGCGGAAGCGCAGCGAAACCAAGCATTTCGCCGCGGATCCGCGGCCGAGTCGACGCCGAGTCAACTCGTTTTTTCCTGCAGTGTGTCCAGATTTGTATTTTGTGATTTTTCTGATACTTTGTTTCTACCCAGATTTTGTTGAGTACTGTGTAGTGCTTGGGGTAGTTTCAAATCTAGTAATCGATCGAAATTCTAAATACATTAGCTAATCGGATCTTCTGTGATGTGATATATGTACTGAAAGTTTACTAATCGCTATACGTCGATTAGTGGGGGTTGTACATATCTGTGTTCTGTGATGTTAGATTGTGTATATGAACTTGTTGGATTGTCGTGGATGAATAGTCGGGAATGTGAGATGAGAGTTTTTCCATTTTTCATTCGATGTAAATTGTAAATTGATGTAATATTATATTTGGGTCGCACATCCGGGTTGAGGATGTAGCCGCCATTGTATATTATTTCTTTTACTATTTTTGCTTCTAAGATAGACCCAAGGTGGGGTGCACAAACTACCGGGTATTTTGAAGTGCTAAGTGGCCTACTCACGTTGTTGAGGGAGACTGCTTCGCTTCGGGTATTTGGCGGGTAGTTTGCCGCACCCGTAGGGGTCTAGGGTGGGGTTTGGCTATTCATCGCGACTATGTAATCCGTCTTTCATTGAAGGCTCGAACGATGTGCGGATTCCTAGTATATCCAATGTGTTCATCTGTGATCTGGAATGACAATCATTGCGTCTGACGAATGTATATATCTATATATGATATCTAGTAGACGTTGCTTATGTTTTACATCCGCGCTAGTCCAGCCCCCGCTCTGTCGTTAGTTAAGTAACCTAACGGGTGATGACGGGGCTCAGCGGCGAATACAGATGGCATAAGCGTACGTTATATTTTCATTGTTTTCTGCAATGGTAGGAATAAATGATGGGACGCATTACATTAATGCAAAGAAAATAAACCAAAGCTGAATCGTTGGAACAATTTCAAAACCACTCAGTTTTTTTCAAAACAGCAAAACTTTTAAATGCGGAGCTTAAACCACTCCATTTAAAAGCTATCAGGTTCCTTCGATTATATCAAGTTCACTACGTTCACGGTTTCGCCAAAACCATTCGTAGCCCTCCGTCATTTCATATGAATATTCAATAGTTTTCAAGCTATGTTTGTTGGCCTTAGTCAAGGTATAGTGATTGGTAGCTGCTGGATATTCATATGTTGCATAGATAGACGCGTTGGTTTGGGATAGTCATATTACTTTGTTGGACTTAGCCAAGGGTATATACGGGTGGGTTCAAATTAACCTGGACAATGACGGGTAGAACATGACTTGTGACTTATAATTTGTTGGCCTTAGTCAAGGTCATAAGAGCATGGGGCAAAAATCCACATCGGGAGTTTCTAAAGAAACTAAAACTTGCTAGTACTACATAGCATTTGGAGTTTGATAATGTTGGTAGGATTCCTTCAGCATTATCTAACAATGATATTTGGATCCTGATCCTACTGTGAGTATCCGCTACTCCTCGGGAGACTCTTCACTTAACAATCAATGCTATAAACCAAGTAGGTGTCTAGAACAGTGTTAGCGGGCCACACCTCCAGGGAAAAGAGGTTATTTAATTATGGAACTTCACGAAAGCGTCATAAAACCTCCCTCGAAGTACCGACACTAGCCTGGCTGAACGGTTAAGCAAGTATTGTACGGTGAGATTAATCCTGACTAATTCTTCTTTTATGGTTTGAGGAAGTATTCGAGAAACAGTGGGAGCCATCATTTTTAGATAAATTAAAAACCAATCTAAACTTGCAAGAGCATCATGCTAAGTGTTTTCTTCTCTCTCTCTTAATTGCAGCGACCCAGTGACCAGACATAGGTTACATCTAAATAATAAAATGACTGAATCTGACTATATTGATTGGCAAAGGTCTGTCCAGATGTCCATTACCCATGACAAACTGGGACACCTCTTCACTACTCAAAACCCAGCAGTCTCAGGTCCAGTTTCCACCGTCACGGATGATGACATCCGTACGACATCGGGAAAAGATTATGCGAATGCCAAGTGCCTCGTGTTGGCCTCGGTTGATGGTGCATACCAAAGGCAGCACAAGAAGATGGACTTAGTTTCTGTCTTCCTCCATAACAAAAATTTATATGGAGAGCAATCTCGTATCGCAAGATATGAGACCTCGAACGAATTGCTTCAAGCGAGGTTGGCTGTCGGGTTATCTGTAGGGGACAACGTCCCAATAGTGACTAGCTATATTGATGAGCTCACGGACCTGAGGACCACGTTGAGGAAAGAGTCACATACTGTCTTGATTTTACAGTCTCTACCTTCTACAGACACCCTGAAGGAAACCAGGAAGGTAGAAAGAAAGGGAAGGGCAAAAGTTTCAGGATTAGATATAGTGAAGAAGGGACGTTTCTATTGTTATGGGAAAGGTCATTGGCAGAAGGATTGCAGGTCTTTAAAAGCCAGTAGCCAGGATTCGAAGCATGTTGTGGCTTCGGCTTGAGGTGTGTTTGTAATAGAAAACTGTATGTCAATTAACTCTGCTTCCTGGGTACTAGATACCGGATCAGGATCTCATATCTGTAATTCATTACATGCTTTGAGAAGCCGTAGAGTTATCAGATTAGGTGATATAACTCTCAGGGTTGCAAACGGAATTAGCGTGGACGCTGAATCCATAGGGGAATATCACCTTGGATTGACAAGTGGGCAGATATTGATTCTACGTAACTGTTTGTATGTACCTAGTCTAGCTTGTAATATCATATCTGTATCCTTACTTTCTAAGGAAGGATATGATTTTACTTTTATAAGCGATGTGGTCCACATCCACCTAAATCAAGTTCTGATTGGGTCAGGTACATTAGAAAATGGAATATACGTATTAAATCAAGCTCAGGTTTTCAGTGTGCAGAACACACTTAAAAGAAAGTCTCCAGAAACAAATCAGACTTTCTTATGGCTTTGTAGACTGGGTCACATCAATGAGACACGGTTGACGAAGTTGCATAAAGAGGGATATTTGAATCCGTTTGAATATCAGTCTTATGCCACTTGTGAATCTTGTCTTATAGAAAAGATGACAAAGACTCCGTTCACTGGACACAGAGTAAGAGCAAGCGAGCTCTTAGGACTCATACACAGCAATGTATGTGGTCCAATGTCTATACATGCGCGAAGTGGTTATTCATACTTCATTACTTTTACGGATGATTTCTCTAGGTATGGACATGTCTTCTTGATGAAGCATAAATCCGAGGCCTTTGAGATGTTCTGGGAATACAAGAATGAAGTAGAAAAACAAACAGGCAAAAGTATCAAGACACTGAGATCTGATCGAGGTGGTGAATACTTTAGTGCCGAGTTCCTAGGTTACTTAAAAGAGAATGGAATTCTCTCTCAGCTTACTCCTCCATACACACCACAACACAATGGTGTATTGGAAAGACAGAATCGAACCCTATTGGATATGGTTCGTTCCTTGATGAGTAAGGCTGAGTTACCGCGATCCTTCTGGGGTTATGCACTAGAATCAGCTGCATATCTTTTGAACCAGGTTCCTACTAAGTCTGTGCCTACTACACCATATTAGATGTGGTGTTGGAAGAAACCCTGTCTTAAACACTTTAAGACATGGGGATGTCCAGCTTTTATTAAAAAGCAGCATGCGGACAAGCTCGAGGCACGCTCAGTACAGAGCAAATTTGTGGGATACCCAAAGAGCTCCAAGGGGTATTTTTTCTATTACGCAGAGGAGCAAAAAGTCTTTGTTTCTCGTCATGCCCGCTTCTTGGAAACCGAGTTTTTAGAAAATCAGATAAGTGGGACCGCAATAGAACTGGAAGAAATTCCAGAACCGCAAGCTATTACTGAGAGTTTGGTAGAACCAGAGGTTTCAAGAGAACCGGACATCCCAGCGCCACTCCGCAGGAGTAGTAGGCAGTCTCATCCGCCCGAGAGATACTACGGTTTTCCCATAGACGGGGACCAAGAGGATTGCATCATTGAAAATGATGAGCCTACTAGCTTCCAGCAAGCCATTCAGAGCGGTGACTCAGTAAAATGGCTGGATACAATACGGACCGAGATGGAGTCCATGTACACCAACAAACTTTGGACTTTCGACATTGCTCCAGAAGGGGTAAAACCCGTAGGCTGCAAATGAATCTTCAGAAAGAAGATTGGTGTAGATGGGCAGGTTGAAACCTATAAAGCTAGACTTGTTGCAAAGGGTTTTCGTCAAAGACCTGGTTTGGACTATGACGAAACCTTTTCTCCAGTGGCTATGCTCAAATCCATTCGGATCCTTCTTGCCATTGCTGCCTTCCACGATTATGAGATCTGACAGATGGACGTAAAGACGGCTTTTCTGAATGGAAATTTGGAAGAGTGCGTCTATATGGATCAGCCGGAGGGTTTCTTTCAGAGTGGGAGCAGCGGTAAATTGTGCAAGTTACTTAAGTCCATTTATGGACTAAAGCAGGCATCACAGAGTTAGAACATCTGCTTTGATGATACTGTCAAAGAATTCAACTTTATCAAAAATCCAGATGAACCATGCATATATAGTAAGATTGTAGGGAGAACTGTTGTATTCCACGTCTTGTACGTAGATGACATTCTCTTGATAGGAAATGACATTCCTACTCTACAGTCAGTCAAAGGATTCTTGTCACAGAGGTTCTCCATGAAGGACCTGGGCGATGCCAACTACATTCTGGGGATCCAGATCTATCATGATAGATCTAAGAGGATGTTGGGACTTTCGCAGTCCAGGTACATCGACACCATACTGAAACGATTCGGTATGGAAGATTCAAAGCGCGGTAACCTACCGGCTTGTCACGGAATCACCCTATCCAAAGAAATGTCTCCAAAGACTGATTTGGAAAAGGCTTGCATGTCATCTATACCTACGCATCTGCGGTAGGCTCTATAATGTATGCGATGTTGTGTACCAGACCAGATGTAGCATACGCACTGAGCGTTGTAAGCCGGTATTAGTCTGACCCAGGGAAGAAACACTGGATAGCAGTAAAGAACATTCTCAAGTGCCTGAGAAGGACTAAGGAGATGTTCTTGGTGTATGGAGGAAAAGACCTCCAGATCGAGGCCTTTGCTGACTCCAGCTTCCAGAATGAGAAGGATGACTCCAAGTCCATGTCGGGTCATGTCTTTACCCTCAATGGAGGGGCGGTCTGTTGGAAGAGCTCCAAGCAGGAAACCGTTGTTGACTCGACGATGGAAGCGGAGTACATAGCTGCTTGCGATGCCGCAAAAGAAGCTATCTGGATGAAGAAGTTCCTCACAGAACTTCAGGTGGTTCCAACCATTGTTGATCCTATACCGCTGTATTGTGACAACAACGGCGCTACAGCTTTAGCGAAGGAACCCAGGTCCCATCAGAAGTCCATACACATTTTGAGGCGGTACCACCTGATCAGGGAGATCGTAGATTGCCGGGAGATCGAGGTGAAGAGAGTAGAATCGGAGAATAATACTGCAGATCCATTCACGAAGGCCATACCCCAGACTTAGTTCGAGCAGCTGATCGAGATGATAGGTCTTCGATACGCCAGTACATGGCCCTAGTGCAAGTGGGAGATTGTTAGTGTATATGCCCTAGAGGCCATTACTGTATCATACTAGTTTGTATATTACTTAATGGAAGCTTGGGATACTCGCAGTTGTATAGACAGTCTTGCTCAAAATGGTAGTATGCTACTTGGTTTGTTTCTACCTTAATATGTGTATGTGTTTCTTTTAGCATATCGCTTATACATATTAGTAGAGCCCTTAGGATCTTTGCTTGATTACCAGCGTTGTGATGGCAGTCACACTAGTGGTGTCACGACCCGAAGTTCGACTCGTGACCGGCACTTAACCACGTAACATCTACAGGCGTGACGCGACTATGTAAGTCGAAACCCAGAAATCAAAACCATTAAAAGTAGTGAGTGTTGAAAACATTTGTTTAAAATATTTGGAAAGCCTTAAGTAGTTTAATAACAATCTTTGAAGTTTAAGTTATTATCTTAAAAATTTTGGCAGCATTTCCTTTGTAAAACTAACCCCGAAATCGGGTACAAGACAAGATATGAGTAAAAATGATATACAATGAAATAAGGCATCCCAAAGGGAGCAATCACGCCCAACGGCGGAAACAAACACCACAAGAGTAATATATGACGCCGAAGCGAAGAAATGAGCAATAAGTGAAAAACATCACAGAAAGATAACTGCATAAGTAAAGACGGCTCACACGAGCTCGACACCTGAATAAAAATAATATACATCACCGTCCTCACACTATCTCTAAGTCAATACATAAATGTAGATGGAGAGTACTAGATACAAAAGTGTGTACAATGTAAATAACCAGATACCACAACCCACCTAACAGCAAACAGCTCACGCACCAACTGTAGTGGTATCTGTAGCCAAAAAGATGTAAAAGGCAGCCTGCCGCGACTACTCTGAGGGGCAACCTGAAAACACTGTGGCACAACGGGGGTGAGTTGCCAACTCGTGAATAGAAGATAACATATAAAGGTAATCGCGAGCATGCATGTACTGCGCTACTCTATCATATGCCAGCAGATGATATCTATATGCGATAAGTAGTATGTGCAATAATCATGCAAGTGCTCTATCAGATAATATGACTACAGGATGAGATGCAAAATAATGAATGCTGAGCATGGGAAATATAACATCTACACGGAATGTCAACGTGGAAACTATAATCGGTGCCCATCAATGCACCCAGATCCCAATAAACTCAGGCGCCGGCACTCTCATCGGCCCTCAAATCCTGTAAATCTCAGAGAATCACGAGTGCCCAACATCGGCACTCAAAATATCATGAAATAATCGTGTGCAGTATCGACACGCAAATCCTCATATATCGGGCTCCGTCCGTCTGGATCAGCCCACGGGCTCCGTCTGCGGTATCGGCCCTCGGCCCCGGCAGTACGAGTCGTCCCGTATCCATCTATCGACTCTGGTCAGTATCCTCCGGATAACCGCCAGGTCCAACCAATCACCGGTAGGTACTCGCCACCCTGCCAGGCTCATCGTCTACTCCACGAAAAACCTTTCTCCCCCTGGGGAACCATACCGGGTCCACCACGAACCCGCAAACGGATCATCCAACTCCTCGAATCGGGTTTCAAGCACACGCCTCAGAACCGAGAAAATGCGTGGTGGACGCACCAAAATAACATATCAAGAGGAACCGGATTTTCAAATAGTCCGTATTTTCTTAAACAACTCAACGGTCCTCAAAAACCAGAAATCACATGAAATCCAAAACCAATGTGTAAGTCAATGCGATGTGATATGTGCATCAAGTTATACTATAAGTAAAAGGGAGAAACCGCTCTTTTAAAATAGTTTCAGTTTTTCAAAAGGCATCATGCGGCTCCCAGTTTCTACCAAAATCAGCTTATCCAGGTAGGTACAGTTTGAATATGAATAAGTATGTAAATGAGTACGTGCACAAGTATGAACATGTAAAGGAGTACGTGCACAAGTACGAACATATAATGGAGTACGTGCATAAGTACGAACATGTAGTGGAGTACGTGCACAAGTATGAACATGTAGTGGAGTACGTGCACAAGTATGAACATGTAGTGGTGTACGCGCAAAAGTATGAACATTATATCGAATCATATATGAGATGAACTACAGTATAATGATCATAGAAATTCTACAGTGTGAGTGTCATGGCAGTTACTAACGGTGTGTGTGTAACATGCTGATTAGTGCTCGTGCAACATGAACCGTTAGTAACAGTGCGGTGTTCTTATCAATTCTAAGTTCATATACATATAGCAGGGAATGCGGTATGCAACTAACAATACCCATGAACAGTCAATGTAGGTAAATGCAATATGCTGCTACAAGGTCCTATCAGCCCTGACACATAACGCCATGCGGGCGATTTCCACGTAGATGTTAAATCTACTCACCGTAGTCTCGCGCTAAGTATAACCGACGACTTGTTTCCCCTCTTCGCGGCGTCCGTCGTACTCGCCTGCGAACCTAGAATTTCACAAGATATCACACATAAGCTCAAATCTACAAAAACACGACATTAAAGCCAAACTAGAAACCCCCGTCGCGAACCAAACGCGTGTGTACGCGTTACGCTAAAACGTGTGATTACGCGCCTGAAGCTACCCCGACACGTCGCGATACGCAGAAAACCCTAAACCCACACACGTATCACACGTGTCGCGAAGATTTAAAAATACAAGAAATAAGGTAATTGGTCCCAGATTTTTCTATAGAAGGAATTTAACAAAATTGCATATACCATAAGTCTTCAAATGCAGCAGACACCAACAGAAAAGACCCCAGCACCCAGGTCCCCCATCTGGCCGCAATTTGCGGCCAGAAAGAATATTCCGGCGGCTGGGGTAGGGAGTTTGGCTCCCGTGCTTCGTGTGTGTTCTTTAATACTAGTGTTCATGCTCCAGTAAATACAGTTTTATTCTGAAGCTAACGGGGTACAAGCAGATTACACAGAACCAAAACCTAGTTAAAAATGCCATTTTAACACTAAATCGATACTTTAAGGTATTTTTGTGAAACCTGAAGCAAACCCTTTGTTAAAACCACACTAATAACACATCAATAAGCTAAGCAAGCCATAAAAACATAATTTTAACAAAAACTTCACTAATATCCCCTCATTAGCACTAAAAATGCATCAAATACGATATTTTGCTAAAAATACTATAAGTTATGAAATATGGTGCTAAGTGTGAGTTAAATACCTTCCAAAGATCCTATAGAACTCAATTTCCTAGCCCTTTTCCCCCAAGCCACTGACTTGATACCAAAATCCTCCAAAGAGCTGTTTTTCCAAGGTTTTTATGAAGGGAAGTGGGATTTTTGTGTAGGGTTTGTATGAGGATCCAAAGAGAAGTGAAAGAAGAAGAGAAAAATGATCGAATGTTGTTGTTGCTGCTGCTATTCTGCAGGTTTTCCAGAAAAATGAGAGGGAGAGAGAAAAGAGAGAGGAAAAGGGTCAAAAAGTCAATCCTTTCACCTAACCACCATACCTCCCACTCCCTTCATCCATTTTAAAATTAAAAAGGGTTTTAAAAATTGATTTATGGAGGAAAAATAATAAACCATGAAAGAAAAGAAAATGGTCAACATGTTACACTTGCCTAGGTTACAAAAAGATAAGTGTGCATGTGTACACTAACCTAGCTTAAGAAAGCAATTAAGGAAATAAAAATTTAATTAAGGTGGACACAAGCAAAATTATAATTAATACACCCCAAATATATATATATAAACACCTCTCATCACAATTTGCGCTAGTTTACGAAAGAAATAAGTTTTACGGGTTTTATGAAAAACACGCATCATTTATAACTAACGCGAAATTATCCTAAACGAATTTCCAAAGCGTTACAATCTACCCCCCTTAAAGAAATTCGGTCCCCGAATTTAAAAAAATCTATCTACACGTACCTTCAAAGAGATGGGGATATTTCTTCCTCATCTCGCTCTCGGTCTCCCAAGTGACCTCCTCGCTACTCGGACCACGCCAAAGTACCTTGACGGATCGTATATCCTTCGATCTCTATTTCTTGACTTGTCGATCCATGATGACTACCGGCTGCTCTGCAAAAGAAAAGTCGCGCTCAAGCTGGATTGTCGGGTGCTGAATCGCATGCGAAGGATCATGAAGATACTTGCGAAGCATCGAAACGTGAAATACGGGGTGCACATCTGGAAAACTGGGCGGAAGGACTAACCGATACGCAACTGCACCAACACGCTCGAGGATCTCGAAGGGGCCCACATACCTTGGACTAAGCTTCCCTTATTTCCCAAATCTCATCACCCCTTTCATTGGGGAGGCCCTCAAGAAAACGTGATCACCTATAGAAAACTCAAGTCTGCGCCGACGACGGTCCGCATAAGATCTCTGCCTACTCTAGGCTGCCCTATCCTATCGCGAATCAACTGGATCTTCGCGGTCGTCTCCTCAACAATCTGGGGCCCTAAGATACTGCTCTTACTAAGCTCTGTCCAACAGACGAGCGATCTGCATCTCCTCCCATATAGAGCCTCGAATGGTGCCATCTGAATGGTCTCCTGGTAGCTGTTGTTGTAGGAGAACTCTACTAAGGGTAAATGATGATCCCAGCTACCTCCGAAGTCTAATACGCATGCTCGGAGCATGTCCTCGAGAGTCTGAATAGTCAGCTCTGACTGTCCGTCGGTCTGCGGATGAAATGCTGTGCTGAAACTCAAGCGGGTGCCCAAAGCCTCCTAAAGCCGCTGCCATAGTCAGCTGGTAAACTGGGTGTCTCTTTCGGATACGATACACGTCGGAACTCCGTGCAGTCGTACAATGTCGTCGATGTAAATCTGGGCATACTGAGAAAATCCGAAAGTCGTCTTCACCGGCAGGAAGTGAGCCGCCTTCGTCAAATGATCCATGATCACCCAGATGGAGTCATACCCTCGACTAGTCCTGGGTAGACCCACAATGAAGTCCATAGAAATCTACTCCCATTTCCATTCCGGAATGGGTAACGGCTGTAGCTCTCCCGTGGGCCTCTGGTGCTCGGCGTTGACTTGCTGACAAGTCAGGCATCTCGACACGAAGTCTGCGATATCCCTCTTCATTCCGTCCCACCAGTAAACATCTCTCATGTCATGGTACATCTTGGTGGAACCTGGATGAACACTGTACACCGATCGATGTGCCTCCTCAAGAATCTCACGCCGCAGTCCCTCAGCATCTGGTACGCACAGTCTAGACCCAAATCGCAGTATCCCCTGATCATCGATCACGAACTCGAAAAATCTACCCTGTCCAATCTGTGCCATGATCTCTGAACATCGGTCATCACTGTACTGTGCCTCAAGTATACGTTCAAGCAACTATGGGCGTGCACGAACAAGCGCAATCTGTCCTCCGATCGGCGTAAACTCGAACTGCACCCGGCTGTCACATAAAATCTGCCAATCTGCCGACGACTGCCTCTGCACTGCGCTCAAACAAGATAGACTACCCCCGGGTCTCCTGCTCAAAGCATCCGCCACTACATTAGCCCTGCCCGGGTGGTACAAGATCTAGCAATCGTAGTCCTTTACTAACTCCATCCAACGACGCTGTCTAAGATTCAGGTCTCGCTGCTGAAATATATACTTTAAGCTCTTGTGATCAGTGAATATCTGGCACGACTCGCCGTATAGGTAATGTCGCCAGATCTTAAGTGCAAAGACCACTGCAGCCATCTCCAAATCGTGAGTGGGGTAATTCTGTTCATCTATCTTCAATTGCCATGAAGCATACGCGATCACCCTGTCATGCTGCATCAATACGCACCCTAGCCCCACTCGAGAAGCATCACAATAGACCACAAATCCGCCCGATCCTGAAGGCAATGATAACACTAGCGCTGTAGTCAGTCGAGTCCGTAGCTACTGAAAACTGTGCTCGTACTCCTCCGTCCAATCGAAAGGAACTCCATTCCGGGTCAACCCGGTCAAAGGTGTAGCAATACGGGAGAAGTCCTGCACGAATTGCCTGTAGTTGCCGGCCAGCCCTAGAAAGCTGCGAATCTCCGTAACTGATGTGGGTCTGGGCCAATGCTGAACGGCCTCGATCTTCCTCGGGTCCACACATATACCATCTCATGTAATCACGTGGCCCAAGAAGTCTACACTGTCCAGCCAGAAAGCACACTTGGAGAATTTGGCGAAAAGTTGGTGCTCTCTCAAGTTCTGCAGTGTAATCCGCAGGTGCTGCTCGTGCTCCTCTCTACTCCGGGAATACACCAGAATATCGTCAATGAATACGATGATGAACAAGTCGAGATACGGCCGGAAAATACGGTTCATCAAGTCCATGAATGCTGCTGGGGCGTTGGTGAGTCCGAACGACATCACCAAAAACTCATAATGGCCGTAGCGCGTGCGGAAAGCTGTCCTAGGAATGTCCTCCTGTCGAACCCGCAGCTGATGGTAGCCTGATCGCAAATCGATCCTCGAAAAGTATCCTGCCCCCTGAAGCTGGTCGAACAAATCGTCGATGCGTGGCAAAGGATACCGGTTCCGCACTGTAACCCTGTTCAGCTGGCGGTAGTCGATACACAAACGCAAACTACCGTCCTTCTTCTTGACAAACAGGACCGGAGCACCCCAAAGAGAAACACTGGGTCGAATAAGTCCCTTATGCAGCAAATCTTGCAACTGACCCTTCAATTCTCTAAGTTCCGTCGGGGCCATCCGATAAGGCGGTATAGAAATAGGCCCCGTGCCCGGAATCAAATCAATACAGAAAGAAATGTCGCGCTCGGGTTGTTGCCCAGGAAGCTCGTCAGGGAACACATCAGGGAACTCGCTAACAACCAGAACCTGATCCAACGGAACCTCTGTAGCTCTAATATCGCAAACATAGGCAAGAAATCCCTGACATCCCTTCCTCAGAAGCTGTCCAGCACGAAAAGAAGAAATCAAACTGTGAGGGGCGGCACCACGGTCCCCCAACACAACAAAAGTCGACTCGCCGGGGAAACAAAATCTAACTGTCTTCTCGCGGCAGTCCATAGACGCATAGCACGTGGCTAACCAATCCATGCCCAAAAGAACGTCGAAGTCCAACATCTCAAGAAGGATCAAGTCGACAGGCAGCTCTCTCTCGCCAATACGGACGATACAGGATTGGAACACGTGCCTAGCAACAAACGACTCTCCCACAGGAGTGGTCACAACAAGCGGCTGATCAAGAAAACCGGACTCTCTATCTAAACTCGGCACAAAGTGTGTGGATACGTATGAGTGCATGGATCCGGGATCAAACAACACGTGTGCATCAACAGAACATACTGGAAGGATACCTGAAACCACCGCATTAGACGCCTGTGCGTCCAGATGTGTCAAAGCAAAAACCCGTGCCTGTCCTCCACCTGCGACTGACTGTCCCCTGCCGGCAGCTGGCTGTCCTCTGCCTCGGTCACCTCGTCCTCGATGAGCAAATCCTCCGTGACCACGACCTCTCTGTGCATGAGTCTGACGCGGAGCAACAGTAGGTACAATAGGCATCGCCCTCTGGGATGGTGAAGGTGGTAAGGTGACATGCGGTACTGCTGCCTCCCCCCGGTGTATCTTGGGACAATCCCTAATGAGGTGAAGTAGACTGCCGCACCTAAAGCACCCCTGTGATGGCTGTTGACTCTCCCGTGGATACGAACTAAACATATGGCCTCGTCCCGAATCTCTGTTACTCCTCGTACCTGAACAAAACCTGTCGCGGCGTCTAAATGTCTGTCTATGTGCTGATATACCAGTATGAACTCTCTTCGGCCCTGAAACTACCGAAGTCTCAGCAAGGCGCTCCTCGACTAATAAGGCTGCATCTACAGCTGCTGCACAAGTCTCGCAATCCTGGGCGTTGATCGTAAGGAACAGTGGTGTAAGCAAGCCTCGAACAAATCTCTTGACTCGCATCTCCTCAGTAGCCACTAGGTATGTGGCATAAGCTGATAGCTCCGTGAACATCACATCGTACTCTGCCACTATCATCTCCGGAGTCTGACGTAAGGATTCGAACCTGCGTGCTCTAGCATCTCTGACACTCAGTGGAAGGAAGCGGGAAAGGAATATCTGTTAGTTATATGTATGCCCTAGAGGCCATTACTGTACATTGGATGTATATTGTAGTGGATGCTGGGACATATATAGGGAGGACTTTCTTGCTCGACATGATAGTATGCTATCTGGTTGCAATTTACCTTAACGTGTACACTGATTGTCTCTCTGTTACATTTTGGTAAAGCCCTTAGGATGTGTACTTGACTACCTGGACTATGATGCGGATCATACTAGTGGGGACATGGTGTAAGTCCACGTTGCGACCCCCGGTTCTTACGGGGAGGCGGAAACGGTATAAAAATCAAATTTTTAGCGCATGGGGCAACATGGACTAACAAAGTCGGGATCTTTTCCTAAACTAAAACTAGCAAACAAGCTAAAGAGAGTTAGCTACTCGGAAAGATGGTTATACCTAAACTTGAACTCCTTCTTCTTCAAACTTTGTAGAGGTTGATGGTTCTCTTCTCGTCGCCTTCTTCCGTCGAAGATGGATCTACCTGAGGGTTCAACCTTCGGGCTCTTTCTCGAACTTTGAGTGAACTAGAATCTCCGGCTTGCTAAACCCTTGATCCTAGAGTGAGTAGAGAGTGTCTAAGGGGTGCTTTTCTTTTAAGGAGAGGGATTCTCAACACATGAGAAGGATTCTCCTTTGGCTAGAGGAAGAAGAAGATGAAGTGAGGAGAGAGAATGATTATGATAGAATGAGCTCTTTTCTTTTGCAACCATAACTAAAAGAAAAGGAATTATCTAATTAATAATAATAATTGAAATGAGAATAGTTGATGGTTGTTTTGGAATGACCACTATCATACTTTCAATAAATGAGTGTAAGCAAGAATCAAGGAGTATCCTTGCAAAGCAATGATGGTGGTCAACATTCAACCATGGTCAACATGTCAACCATAGTCAACAAGTCAACAAAAATCAACCATAACAATATTTCATTTAATTACTATTATTAATTGATATTTCATAAATCTATTAGGGTTTGGAAAATGACGACTGTCAACTGTGCATACGCACCCGTTCCGAAACCCTAATGAAATACCTCATCCTCCGCCTCAAGCAACTGTGCATACACACCTGCATTCTCGTTCCGAGGAACAAGAATACCGAGATATAAAAGCAACCCCAAAACATATACCAGTATCTGGCTCAAACCAGAGCCTGCTAGTATAATCCGTCCGGACTCCAAACGTGCACATGTGCGCGGATGAGAACGAACCCTGCCGCAAAACCATGCGACCTCTACTCATTTTGCCCAGAGGCGAATACCCTCTGTGTGGGACTCTAAAGACTCGACACTACGCTGGCAGTGGGTTTAACCACAGACCGCAAGCGGCACTAGCTGTGCGTAACGGTCCCCAGGTAGATGCCGACAAGAAGGCTGACGAGGTGAACCCCATCTAAACTCCTACTGAGTCTGAATGTGACATTCTCCGTACAGTCCGGTCTGTTCGTCTGATACATCGCATGTCGGGCCTAGGGGGCGGTAAAACGTCAGTCCCCCAATAGCGGTACAAGTCGTGTCGGAGTGAAGCCCAAAACACCCTGAGATAACACTGGAAGCCTACCAGTATATCTCGCTTGCCCTGGCCAGGGACTACTCGTGTAATGGCTCTCCTAGACACTGCGCGATGTCAACACCCAATACCGGGAGAGAAGAATCCTGTCTAACCATCACTGCCTCCAAGTGCTTCGGGACTGCACCCAACCACTACCTGTTTGCACGACTCCTTTGAGCCGTGGTAGGGTAGTGATCAAAGTGCAGTAGAAACGTACTCGAGGCGAAGTGCCAGTGTTAAGTCAGCGGACTAAGCTGTACTCATGTCACCTGGGAACTGATAACTGACGATAGGTATAATACCAACCTGTCAGTTCCCGACGAGTCCTGTCCAGTGTACTCGTAACCTAACGAGCACCCGTATACATCTCCAGTACGACGTACTGATGGCTGTGGGACAGACCATCTCCCACACTGGGATGAGAAGCGCATACGCTAGTCTACTCCGGAGTATCGATGCCCTGTCTCGATAGTCCTGCGACTAGGGACCTGTATAAGGATGTGCTTATAGATTACCCAGCCCCCACTAGTGTGACTGCCATCACAACGCTGGTAATCAAGCAAAGATCCTAAGGGCTCCACTAATGCGTATAGGTGATATCGCAAAATAAACACATGTACACATTGAAGTAGAAACAAACTAAGTAGCATACTACTATATTGAGCAAGATTGTTTATACAAGGTGAATATCCCAAGCTTCCATTAAGTAATATACAAACTAGTATGATACAGTAATGGCCTCTAGGGCATATACACTAACAATCTCCCACTTGCACTAAGGCCATGTACTGGCGTATCGAAGACCTATCATCTCGATCAGCCGCTCGAACTGAGTCTGGGGTAGGGCCTTGGTGAATGGATCTGCAGTGTTTTCTTCTGAAGCAACCCTCCGAACCTCGATCTCCTTGCCATCCACGATCTCCCTGATCAGGTGATACCGCCTCAAAATGTGCCTGGATCTCTGATGGGACCTGGGTTCCTTCGCTAAAGCTATAGCCCCGTTGTTGTCGCAATACAGAGGTATTGGGTCAACAATGGACGGAACCACCTGAAGTTCTTTCAAGAACTTCCTCATCCAGACAGCTTCTTTTGCGGCATCAGATGCAGCGATGTATTCCGCTTCCATAGTCGAGTCTGCAACGGTTTCCTGTTTGGAACTCTTCCAACACACCGCCCCTCCATTGAGGGTAAAGACAAAACCCGACATGGACTTGGAATCATCCCTGTCACTCTGGAAGCTGGAGTCAGCAAAGGCCTCGATCTGGAGGTCTTTTCCGCCATACACCAAGAACATCTCCTTAGTCCTCCTCAGGTACTTGAGAATGTTCTTTACTGCTATCCAGTGATTCTCCCCAGGGTTTGACTGATACCTGCTTACCACACTCAGTGCATAAGCTACATCCGGTCTGGTACACAACATCGCATACATTATAGAGCCTACCGCAGAAGCGTAGGGTATAATAGACATGCGATCCCTCTCCAAATCAGTCTTGGGGGACATCTCTTTAGAGAGGGTGATTCCGTGACAAGCCGGTAGATTACCGCGCTTGGAATCTTCCATACTGAATCTTTTCAGTACGGTGTCGATGTACCTGGACTGTGAAAGTCCTAATATCCTCTTGGATCTATCACGATGGATCCGGATCCCCAGGATGTAAGAGGCATCACCCAGGTCTTTCATGGAGAACCTGTGTGACAAGAAACCCTTGACAGATTGTAGCATAGGAATGTCATTTCCTATTAAGAGAATGTCATCCACGTATAAAACGAGGAATACTACAGTTCTCGCTACAAATCTACTATAGATGCATGGTTCATCTGGATTTTTGATAAAGCCAAATTCCTTGACCGTCTCATCAAAACAGATGTTCCAACTCCGCGATGCCTGCTTTAGTCCATAGATGGACTTAAGCAACTTGCACACCTTTCCACTGCTCCCACTCTGATTGAAACCCTCTGGCTGATCCATATAGACACACTCCTCTAAATTTCCATTTAGAAAAGCGGTTTTTACGTCCATTTGCCAAATCTCATAATCGTGGAAGGCAGCAATGGCAAGAAGGATCCGAATGGATTTCAGCATAGCCACTGGAGAAAAGGTTTCGTCATAGTCCAAGCCAGGTCTTTGACGGAAACCCTTTGCTACAAGTCTAGCTTTATAGGTCTCAACCTGTCCATCTACACCAATCTTACTTTTGAAGATCCACTTGCATCCTACGGGTTTTACCCCGTCTGGAGCAATGTCCAACATCCATACTTTGTTGGTGTACATGGACTCCATTTCGGTCCGCATTGCATCCAGCCATTTTACCGAGTCAACGCTCTGAACGGCCTGCTGGAAGCTAGTAGGCTCATCATAGTCTATGATGCAATCCTCTCTATCCCCGTCTATGAGAAAACCGTAGTATCTCTCGGGCGGATGAGACTGCCTACTACTTCTGCGGAGCGGCATAGGAATGTCTTGTTCTTTTGAACCCTCTGGTTCCACTAAGCTTTCAGTAATAGCTCGTGGTTCTGGAATTTCTTCCAGTTCTACTGTGCTCCCACTTATCTGATTTTCCAAAAACTCAGTTTCCAAGAAGTAGGCATGACGAGAAACAAGAACTTTTTGTTCCTCTTCACAGTAGAAGAAATATCCCTTGGAGTTCTTTGGATATCCCACGAACTTACACTGTACTGAGCGTGCCTCGAGCTTGTCCGCATGCTGCTTTTTAACAAAAGCTAGACATCCCCAAGTCTTAATATGAATGAAATGGGGCCTCTTCCCACACCACATCTCATATGGTGTAGTAGGCACAGTCTTAGTAGGAACTCGGTTCAAAAGGTACGCAGCTGATTCTAGCGCATACCCCCAGAATGATCGCGGTAACTCAGCGTTACTCATCATGGACCGTACCATATCCAATAGGGTTCGGTTCCGTCTCTCCGATACACCGTTGTGTTGCGGAGTGTATGGAGGAGTAAGCTGAGAGAGAATCCCGTTCTCTTTTAAATAATTCAGGAACTCGGCACTTAAGTATTCTCCACCTCGATCCGATCTTAGAATCTTGATACTTTTGCCGGTTTGTTTTTCTACTTCATTCTTATATTCCTGGAATTTTTCAAAAGCTTCGGACTTATGTTCATTAAGAAGACATAACCGTATCTTGAAAAATCATCCGTAAAAGTAATGAAGTAAGAATAACCGCTTCGCGCATGTGTAGACATTGGACCGCACACGTCGCTGTGTACGAGTCCCAAGAGCTCGCTCGCTCTTACTCCGTGTCCAGTGAACGGAGTCTTTGTCATCTTTCCTTTGAGACAGGATTGACAAGTGGCATACGATTGATATTCAAACGGATCCAAATATCCTTCTGTATGTAACTTAGTCAACCTTCTCTCATTGATGTGACCCAGTCTACAATGCCATAAGAAAGTCTGATTGATATCTGGAGACTTTCTTTTGTGTGTATTCTGGACATTGAAAATCTGTGGTTGGTTTAATACGTATATACCATTGCTCAGTGTACCTGACCCAATCAGAACTTGATTAAGGTGAATGTTTACAACATTACATACAAACGCAAATTCATAACCTTCTTTAGAAACCAAAGATACAGAAATGATATTACAAGTTGCGTTGGGTACAAAAAAGCAATTACGCAAAACCAAAACATGCCCATCTGACATTCCCAGGTGATAGTCCCCCACGGCTTTAGCATCCATGCTAGTTCCGTTCGCAACTCTGAGGGTCATGTCACCTGCCTTCAAAACCCTACGGTTTCTCAACGCCTGCAAAGAATTACAGATATGAGATCCTGATCCGGTATCCAATACCCAGGAAGTAGAGTTTATAGAAAGACAGTTTTCAATAACATACACACCTGAAGCTGAAGCCGCAACCTGCTTCAGTTCCTGTGTCCTGGCCTTCCAAGCCCTGCAATCCTTTTTCCAGTGTCCACTCTTATGACAATAGAAGCATTCTTTCTTTCCAACAAGCTTCCCCGCAATCTTTGTTGCCTTTTCCTTTCCCTTCATACCCACTTTACTAACACCGCCTCTTGGTTTGGCGGGGGCTTTCTTCCTCTTTCCCTTGGCTTTCGCCTTGGACCTAGAGGAAGAAGATCCTCCTACAAACAAAGCAGGTGTTTCCCTACCCTTCTGTAGGGTGCCCTCTGCGCTCCTCAGCATGTTGAGGAGTTCTGAAAGTTCAACTTCCTTTTCTTGTAAGTTGAAGTTCAGTATAAACTGGGCGTAAGTGGATGGAAGGGACTGGAGAATTAAATCCGTATAGAGTTCACTGTCCAACGTGGTCCCAAGTTCCGCGAGCTCCTCAGTGTAGCCAATCATCTTAAGCACGTGGTCCGCTACCGATGATCCGACGGCCAACTTAGTCGAAAATAACTTCTTCGACACTTCGTATCTTGCGATACGAGACTGCTCTCCATACAGTTCTTTTGTATGGAGAAATATGGACTCGAGGTCCATATTCTCATGCCTCCTCTGATGTTCGTTGTCCATAGAGGCAAGCACGAGGCACCTGGCCTTCGCGCAATCAATCTCCCAAGTCTTACGGATTTCCTTATCCGCGACGCTGGAGGTGGGACCTGGGACGGGGGGAGCTTTGGTGGTAAGAAGATACCCCAGCTTGTCGTAAGTGATTGCCAATTTGACATTCCTGAGCCAATCTTTGTAGTTTGGCCCTGTCAGTATGTTTTTATCTAGAAGTAACTTAAGTCCAGTCATTTCGAATTAGGTCGCTGCAGGGGGGAGAGAAGAAACACTTTAGCACGATGCTCTTGCAAGTTTAGAATGGTTTTTAATTTGTCTAAACAGGATGGCTCCCACTGTCTCTCGAATCCCTCCTCAAACCACAAAGGAAGAATTAGCCGGGATCAATCCCACCGCACAATACTTGCTTAACCGTTCAGCCAGGCCAGTGTCGGTACTTCGAGGGAGGTTTTCCAACGCTTTCGCGAAGTTCCTTAATTTAAGAACCTCTTTTCCCTGGGGGCGTAGCCCCGCTAACACCTTTCTAGGCACCTACTAGGTTTATAGCATTGATCGTTTAGTGAGAAATTTCCCGAGGAGTACCATATACTCACAGTAGGATAGGGATCCAAATATCATCGCGTGACGAAACAGAAGGAATCCTACCAGAATCATCACACTCAAAATGGTATGCAAATCTAGCAAGTTTCAGTACTTATGAAACTCCCGATGTGGATTTTTGCCCCATGCTCTTATGATCTTGACTTTGGCCAACAAATCATAAGTCACATGTCAAGTTCTTCCCGTCGTTCTCCAGGTTAATTTGAATCCACCCGTACATACCCTTGACTTTGGCCAACAAGGCAGTACGACTGTTCCAAATCAACGCATCTATCTATGCTGCACATGAATATCCAATAGCTACCAATCACTATGCCTTGACTTTGGCCAACAAACACAGCTTGAATACTATTGACTATTTATGTGAAACGACGGAGGGCTACGAATGGTTTTGGTAAAACCGTGAACGTAGTGAACTTGATATAATCGATGGAATGAGATAGCTTTTAGAAGGAGTGGCTCAAGCTCCGCATTTAAAAGTTAGTTTTGAAAAGAACCGAGTGGTTTTTCGAAAGTGTTCCAACGACTTCAACTTGGTTTATTATCTTGCATTAGTTCTTTTAATGCGTGATATTCTTGCATTAGTTCTTTTAATGCGTCCCATCATTTAATCCTACCATTGCAGAAAAAAACCAAAATATGACATACGCTTATGCCATTCGCATTCGCCACGGGATCCCGTCATCACTCGTTAGGTTACTTAACTAACGACAGAGCGGGGGCTGGGCTAGCGCGGCTGTAAAACATAAGCAACGCCTAAATATAAAGCAATGATAGACATTACAGATCACAGATGAATACATTGGATATACTAGAAATCCGCAATCCGTTCGAGCCTGCAACGTAAAGCGGATTACACGGTCGCGGTGAATAGCCAAAACCCCACCCAAGACCCCTACGGGTGTGGCAAACTACCCGCCAAGTACCCGGTAGTTTGTGCACCCCTCCATGGGTCTATCATAGGAGCAAAAACAGTAAAAAGAATTATACAATGACGGCTACAACCCCGACCCGGTTGTGCGGCCAAACAAATAATATTATTACATCAATTTACATTTACAAATGAATGAAAGAAAAACAAAAGCTCATCTCACATCCACCCCGGCTATTCACCCGCGACAGTCCAACACATTCATATACACATTCCAATATCAAACACAGATCACAGAGATGTATAACCCCGACTAATCGACTTATAGCGATTAGCCGACGTTCAATACATGCAAACATCACAGATATAACCATCATAGTCAAAGTGCAGTGAAGTTCGGAAAAAAATACGGAATTATAGGACCCCAAAAGTAAATTTCTGTTCTGGAAAATCTGGGCACATATAACATATTTGAAAAATCCCAAAACCCTACCAGAAGAACACTGCACAAAACACGATCGCAAGAAGGGCCCAAACGGCGGCGGATCCGCGGCCATGAGAATAGATGAGGCCGCGGATGCGCGGCGGTTTGAGGGAATCAAGGGATTGTTTTTCTTGGGTGTTCACACAAAACCCTGAGCCGATTTTAGGTGTATAACAAATCTTGTTTTGACCAGAAAAAAATTTAACAGAAACTAGGGTTTTGTAAAAGTTTGGATTTTGGATTTTTTCGGTTCCGAACTTCGTTACACTTCACTACCAAGCTAGTTTAAGTTTAGTTAGGCTCTGATACCACTGTAAGTCCACGTTGCGACCCCCGGTTCTTACGGGGAGGCGGAAACGGTATAAAAATCAAATTTTTAGCGCATGGGGCAACATGGACTAACAAAGTCGGGATCTTTTCCTAAACTAAAACTAGCAAACAAGCTAAAGAGAGTTAGCTACTCGGAAAGATGGTTATACCTAAACTTGAACTCCTTCTTCTTCAAACTTTGTAGAGGTTGATGGTTCTCTTCTCGTCGCCTTCTTCCGTCGAAGATGGATCCACCTGAGGGTTCAACCTTCGGGCTCTTTCTCGAACTTTGAGTGAACTAGAATCTCCGGCTTGCTAAACCCTTGATCCTAGAGTGAGTAGAGAGTGTCTAAGGGGTGCTTTTCTTTTAAGGAGAGGGATTCTCAACACATGAGAAGGATTCTCCTTTGGCTAGAGGAAGAAGAAGATGAAGTGAGGAGAGAGAATGATTATGATAGAATGAGCTCTTTTCTTTTGCAACCATAACTAAAAGAAAAGGAATTATCTAATTAATAATAATAATTGAAATGAGAATAGTTGATGGTTGTTTTGGAATGACCACTATCATACTTTCAATAAATGAGTGTAAGCAAGAATCAAGGAGTATCCTTGCAAAGCAATGATGGTGGTCAACATTCAACCATGGTCAACAAGTCAACCATGGTCAACAAGTCAACAAAAATCAACCATAACAATATTTCATTTAATTACTATTATTAATTGATATTTCATAAATCTATTAGGGTTTGGAAAATGACGACTGTCAACTGTGGATACGCACCCGTTCCGAAACCCTAATGAAATACCTCATCCTCCGCCTCAAGCAACTGTGCATACACACCTGCATTCTCGTTCCGAGGAACAAGAATACCGAGATATAAAAGCAACCCCAAAACATATACCAGTATCTGGCTCAAACCAGAGCCTGCTAGTATAATCCGTCCGGACTCTAAACGTGCACAAGTGCGCGGATGAGAACGAACCCTGCCGCAAAACCATGCGACCTCTACTCATTTTGCCCAGAGGCGAATACCCTCTGTGTGGGACTCTAAAGACTCGACACTACGCTGGCAGTGGGTTTAACCACAGACCGCAAGCGGCACTAGCTGTGCGTAACGGTCCCCAGGTAGATGCCGACAAGAAGGCTGACGAGGTGAACCCCATCTAAACTCCTACTGAGTCTGAATATGACATTCACCGTACAGTCCGGTCTGTTCGTCTGATACATCGCATGTCGGGCCTAGGGGGCGGTAAAACGTCAGTCCCCCAATAGCGGTACAAGTCGTGTCGGAGTGAAGCCCAAAACACCCTGAGATAACACTGGAAGCCTACCAGTATATCTCGCTTGCCCTGGCCAGGGACTACTCGTGTAATGGCTCTCCTAGACACTGCGCGATGTCAACCCCCAATACCGGGAGAGACGAATCCTGTCTAACCTTCACTGCCTCCAAGTGCTTCGGGACTGCACCCAACCACTACCTGTTTGCACGACTCCTTTGAGCCGTGGTAGGGTAGTGATCAAAGTGCAGTGGGAACGTACTCGAGGCGAAGTGCCAGTGTCAAGTCAGCGGACTAAGCTGTACTCATGTCACCTGGGAACTGATAACTGACGATAGGTATAATACCAACCTGTCAGTTCCCGACGAGTCCTGTCTAGTGTACTCGTAACCTAACGAGCACCCGTATACTATCTCCAGTACGACGTACTGATGGCTGTGGGACAGACCATCTCCCACACTGGGATGAGAAGCGCATACGCTAGTCTACTCCGGAGTATCGATGCCCTGTCTCGATAGTCCTGCGACTAGGGACCTGTATAAGGATGTGCTTATAGATTACCCAACCCCCACTAGTGTGACTGCCATCACAACGCTGGTAATCAAGCAAAGATCCTAAGGGCTCCACTAATGCGTATAGGTGATATCGCAAAATAAACACATGTACACATTGAAGTAGAAACAAACCAAGTAGCATACTACTATATTGAGCAAGATTGTTTATACAAGGTGAATATCCCAAGCTTCCATTAAGTAATATACAAACTAGTATGATACAGTAATGGCCTCTAGGGCATATACACTAACACATGGTAGTCCATAAGTACATCCTTCAAAGTCCCTAGTCGTGGGTATATCGAGACGGGGCATCGATATACCAGAGTAGACTAGCGTATACCTTCTCGACCCATACAGATGGGCGATGGATGATCCCATATCCATTGGTGTTTGACATCAGAGATGATATACGGGTGCTCAGTGCAGACTGGGTACACTGGACGGACTCGCCGAGAACTCCCAGATGGTATTATACCTTACGTCAGATGGCAGTTCTCTGGTGACACTGGTACAGAGTAGTCTGTTGACCCGAGATCGTCATAGAGTCTTGTGTGGTTCCCACTGTGCTTTGATTTCCACCTTACCACGTCTAAGAGGGCGTGCAAAACGGTGGTTTTTGGGTACAGTCCCGAATCACATTGAGGCAATGAGCGATAGGAGGGGATTCGTCTCTCCCGGTATAGGGAGTTGATGTTGCGCTGTGTTCGATTGGCTATAACCGGAAATCCCTGGCCAGGGTTGCTGAGATTTACTGGTAAGTGTTACCTGTAGTTTCTCGAGATGTTATAGACCTCATATCGACACGACTTATCGAGCTATTGGGGTCTGACGTTTACCACCCCCAGGCGAGATATGCGACATATCAGACGAACAGACCGGACTGTACGGTAAGTGTTACTGGTTGGATTCACAGGAGTGTGAGCGGGCTTGCTCGTCGATCTTCTGATCGCTCAATACCCGGGTGGCCGTTACGTTTGGCAGACCGCTTGCGGCTTGTGGGTGTTTGATATGATCATCATCTGCTACCGGCTTATTGACGAGTCTTTAGAGTCCTACACAAAGGTTTCCTGGCTCAAGCGAAACGAAATAGGAGCGCATATGAGATATGTGCGGGACCGAGAATAATGCGTGTATGTGATACCGTATTTCATTCTCGCGATGAATGTGTCGAATGGTTGTATGTGATATAACCTAGTTATCGAATCAAGGATTGATTCGATAAAACGATACATTGTATACTAGTCGGTTGTGTGCGACATGACCGGATCATTGAATCAAGTGTTGATTTAATGATTTAATGCATAATTATATATTTGATATATTACTTTGCATTAACTAGTATTGGTTCACTTTAAATGGATTTTCTCACTTGAAGTTCACAAGTTGTATATGAGATATACTTTTGTGCACTTGATTGTATCATGTTTGATGATACATATTAACTTGAGTTTGTGTAAAGATTAAACCATGGTTATATGAGTGGTTAGGGTTTTGTTTATTTACTTATTCATTTATTTATTTCTTTTGTTCATTTTGGCAAAAGAAAATGATAAAGAGAAAATGGTGGCTTTCTTTGTTTGATATTGAAGCTTCATGAAGCTTTGACTAAGTCACCATTTTGTCTCATGCTTAACCCTAACCATTCCACTCAACCATGATTCATTCTCTACACTTGACCAAGGTTATATTATGATAAGTATTCATATTATTTTCTTTTATCAAAAATATATCATAATATTATCATCTTCTTCTTCTTCTTCTTCAAGAAGAGCTTGCCTCCATCAATGGCAACTTGAGAAAATGAGTGAGAAATCCAATTCTAAAGTGAACCTACTTCCTATTTCTTCATCCTCTACCACTTGCCAAGTAGTATAGGTTGTTTTCTTTACAAGTTTCATGACTTGGTGAAGTGGGAGCTTGATCTTGTGATGCCTCGACGTAGATCATCATCGGCATCGTAGTCGATGACCTAGCCCGCCCATTTCTCCGATGAAGCCGACGCTAGAGCCCGGGATTCAATTTGGACAGCGAGGAGACTTCATTGCGGAGCTATGGAGGTGGAGGACCGGATCTACAAAGGTTGTATTTCCATTCTTGTAGTTAAGTTGTTAACTAGTTTCTTTTGTCGCCTAAAATTCTAGTTAACGATCCGTATTAGGGTTTCTCGGCACTTGTAAAATTTTAAATTGGAATGGTTGATGCCTTGTGAGACCTCATTAGTGTGCCTAGGAACCCTACAGTGGTATCAGAGCCTAGCTAGAGCCTTAGGCGATGCGTAGACGAAGTTAGAAGTCCGATTAAACCGAAACCCTAACACAAATTTGCTCTCTGGACTTTTTCCAAAAATTGGGTTTTTTCCAGATTAAAAATATGCAGAAAATTCAGCAGGTAATTCTAAGAATTACGGTGCAAAAATTACCTAATGATGTGTCTAAAGTGCGGCGGAACCGCGGCATTAGCATGCTAATGCGGCGGTTCCGCGGCCATTTTGTCTCTTCTCCCATTGAATTTTGCACAGTAATTCCTATTTTGCAGTGCTGGTTTTGCTGGGATTTTTGTTTCTGAACTCAATAGTTGAGTTTTCTGGGTTGTATTGGGGACTCGGTGTTTCGATCGGATTGTCTAATTTTGTCTATGTGGCTTTCCGGATATTTTAGAATATGTTAAAAAGTTCGACCGGATATAAATACCCACCTTTTCCCCTGCCGGAAAATTTCCAAGTATTGGATTTTTCTGTAGTTTAAGGACGTTCCAAGTAATGCAAGTAACGCGATGGTCCCTCTAGAAGACAACAAACCTTAACTCGATTATGTGACCGTCTTGAACTGCCCTTTGAACCTTAGGGTTTGGGGCAGTACGGCGTGCCACATGTGAGGCGTTGGCTTGACCCTTCTACGGCTGGACCGTTGGTACTGAGGCATGAAGTGAATGTCTTTGAACTTATTTCATGTGTTGAGTGGTTTCGGGAAAACTTGGCTGTTCGATTGTTCAATCGGAAAGTTTAACATTTTCTATCTTATTCGGAATGTGATACAATAATTGGAATTCACAATCAGTTATGAGATAACTGAATGAATGTTATAAATCTAGCGGTTTAGTCTCACTTGATCGGTTGCCACGGAATTTTGATGTGATCAAAAGTCCGTCGCAATCACGTAGCGTACGCGGATACTCGCCGGGTAAACTTAATAGACAGCCTCGCTCCATAGCCCGACCAAGTGACTGTAGGAGAACCCCGTCGCCGAAAGCATCCGTTCGGGTGCTCGCGGCAGCGGTGTTCCGCCTTAGTGCACTTCGTCGACGGTATCGGGGGTGCGGCCGCCTACTAAAGTTTGCGACGAGTATTCGATCAGGATGTCGGGAATCTTGTTGAATTGCCCGGCTTGATATTGAAAAGAGTTTTCGATTTTGAGACTAAAATGCGGGGTTTATAATTGTTAGGCATGCGATGTCTAAGTAATTCATTTGATTAGGCATGTGATGTCTAAAGAGATTGCGGATTCCAACTGTTGTAGTTTTACACTTTCTTTTCAGTGACCGTAAGTGTAATATGTGATATCGCCGGTTTCGTTGCTATATGTCAACGATAATTGGGAGGCGCATATTTACTTACGTTGATGACATGTGATGTTATGTGTTGCTGGATATGTTATATTGGATCGTCGTGTTTGAATAGCCGGGGGTTTTTATGTGAGATGAGTGTTTTTCATTTTCATTCATGTAAAAACTTGTATGTAATATTCTTTTATTGGGGCACTTCCAGGTTGCGGAAGATGTCACCTTTTGTATATTATTTACTTTTCCGCACTAGGATAGACCCAAGGTGGGGAGCACAAGTAACCTGGTTCTGGAGTCCAGTGGGAGACCAACTCGAGGAGTCGAGTCCGGGTCTCCTAACTCTAGAATTGGTAGGGTTGCTTGCCGCTCTCGTAGGGGTCTAGGGGTGTGGGTTTGGCTATTCATCGCGACCGTGGAATCCGTGTTTTATACTGGCTCGTATTGAAAACACGGACGTCCTAGTATATCCAATATTTCATATGTTTCTTCTGCTGTGATATGTTCTGTGATGGATACTGTATCTAGTATATATGATATATTATATAGATGTTACTTATGTTTTACACCCGCGCTAGCCCTGCCCTGCTCTGCCGTTAGTTACCTAACCTAACGGTGCACGAGGGGACATCGAGGCGAATGCGGATGGCATAAGTGTACGTCGTATTTATCTGTGATGTTTAGGTACTTAAATGATGGGACTTCATTAATGTGATTAGTGAAATAAAAGAAACCTAAGATGTTGTAGAATCGAATTTCAAAAATAAAACAGGTAGCTAAGGTTTTTGCTTTGCATAGCGGTATATGAGATATATCCTGCACCTTATTCGATAAGGAAAGGACCGAGATCCCTTCACCGGGAGTGACTCCTTTAGCAATAACTGGAAGATGCTACATACTCGGTTTGTCTTTTGATTGCTTTTAAGTGTTTTTGCTTTGCACAGTGATATATATGATATATCCCGCACCTCATTCGACGAGGAAAGGGCCGACGATCCCTTCACCGGGAGTGACCCCTTTAGCAAAACTAGAAAAGCCTCAAAGACACTCCATTTCAAAAAATCATTTGATTCTACAACGATATCAAGTTCATTACGCAATAGGTTTTCAGAAAAACCTGTCGTAGCCCTCCGTCATTTCAGATAAGTACTAGTTAGTATTCGTGCTGCGGTAGTTTGGCATTCGTCAAGGCGTAGTGTGCGGTAGCTAACTAGTATTTATCTGCTTATGCATATGATGCAGATTGGATTAGGGTATTCGTACGGCGTTGTTTGGCATTTGTCAAGGGTCGTGCGGGTGGGTTTAATTCAATCAAGAAATGTACGGGTTGAACTTGACTAGTGGACTATGGGTTGTTTGGCATTCGTCAAGGTCATAGAACGCTAGGGGAAAAATTATCGGGAATTTCAAGTGTTGAAATTTGCAATGAGATTGCATACCTTCTATGAGATAGTTGGATCCCGATACCCACTGCGAGTAATTTTTACTCCTGGGAGAGTTTTACACATTACAATTAGCCGATCAAGTAGGTGTCTAGAAAGGTGTTAACGAGGTTACGCCTCTGGGAAAATGAGGTTTACATTAATTAGGTTCGTGCGAAAGCACGGGGGACCTCCCTCAAAGTACCGACACTGGCCTGGCTGAAAGATTGGCGAACTTGTAGTGTGTAATTAATCCCGGCTAGTCTTTCCTTTTAGGGTTTGAAGGAAGATTTGATAAAAAGCAGTGGGAGCCATCCTGATTAGATAAAATAAATAACCAATCTATTCTTGCAAGAGCGCACGCTGAGTGTTTTCTTCTCTCTCTCTCCAGGTAGCGACCATATCACGCCTTAATCAAGATAATAATACGGATTATTGACCGAACCCGCTTGTTATACTGAGCTGGGGAACGTTGGTCCCGCTCCAACTTATAATTGTTATAAGACAGAGCAGGAAATTGGGGATTACCAGAATTCCCGTGCCGCCCAAACGAAGAGAGTGCATACTGATACATCATCTTCGGGTGTGTTCATTATACAGAACTGTTTCTCAGTGTCCTTTACGTCCTGGGTATTTGATACCGGATCAGGATTCCAGATATGTAATATGATTACATAGGGCTACAGAAAGGTAAAGAACTGAGAACGGGTGATAAGTTTCATGAGGCAGAAAACGGGGCAAGTGTTGCAGCCAAGTCTGTTGGTCACTGTCACCCTGTATTACCAATACATTGATTCTGAACGAATGTTATTAGATACCGAACCTGATATACAAAATCATATCACTCTCTTTATTAGTAAAGAAATGATATAATTTTGTATTGTTGGATAATGTTTTGAACATTTCCTATATCAAAAGTTGATAGGTTCAGGCACGTTATCTAAAAGCATTGATGTTCTAAATCAAACTACAGTTCTTAGTATACAGAACACACACAAGAGGAAGAGTTCAGAAATGAACGAATCCTTCTTGAGGTATTGTAGATTAGGTCATATCAATGCGACCCGACTAGCTGAAGTTACATCTAGATGCATATTTAAATCTGTTTGAATTTATATCTTGTGAAACTTGCCGGTCATGTCACAGAGATAAGATGACCACAGCTCTGTTTATTGGAAACAGAGAAAGAGTTAGTGAAATCTTGGGATTGATACAAGCTGAAGTATGTAAGGTCTCCTGTCTACACATGCCAGGACTGGTTCTTTATACTTCATTACATTCTCTGATAATCTCTTAAGATTCAGACATATGTTCCTGTTGAGACACAAGTCTGAACCTTTTGAGATATTCACAGAATATAAGTTAGAAGTAGAGAACCAATACGGGTATAAGTATTATGTCCTTTGATGTGATCAAGGAGGAGAATACTTGAGCACGGAAATCCTGGACTATTCTAAAGGAGAATGAGATTCTCTCTCAGCATTACTCCTCTGTATACACCATAGCACGATGGTATATCGGGGCGGAGCAGTCACACCCTATATGATAAGGTGCGCTCTATGATGAGTACTACTGAGTTACCTTTTTCCTTTTGGGAGCTATCCACTTATGAAGTTGCATACCTATTGAATAGGGTTCGAATCAAATCAGTTTCCTACCACTCCATATGAGATATGGTATGGGAAGAGCCCATGTCTTAAGCTAGTTAAGATTTGGGGTTGACCGGCCTATGTCTAGAAGCAAAATCCGGACAAGCTTGAGGCAATGTCTGTAATGTAGAACTGGAAAGGTTCCAGCTATACAAACTACAGCAGATAATTTGGTAGAACCAAAGGATTCAGTAGATGCCAACGAACCTCAGTCTTTCCGCCGATCTAGAAGGGTTCCTCACCCACCTGAGAGATAATTCTGTTTCTCTATGACAGTGGGAGCGAGGATTGCATCATGAGATGATGACCCAACTAGCTTCGAGCTGGCCATCAGGAGTGGGACTCTGTAAGAATGGCTAGATGCTTAGTGATCTGAGATGGAATCCTTATACACCAACAAAGTATGGACTTTGGTTGCTATATCTGAAGGGTTAAATCCCCATCAGGAGCAAGTATATCTTGAGAAGATTACTTGGTGTAGATGGAAAGGTTGAGACTTTCAAAGCTAGACTTGTTAAAGGTTTTCATCATCGACCAGGCATGGATAATGATGAAACCTTTTCCAGTGACTATGCTAAAGTCCATCCGGATCCTACTTGCCACGGCTACATACCATGACTACGATATCTGGCGGTTGGGTGCCATGACTGCTTTTCTAAATGAAGTTTTAGAAGAGAACGTCTATAAGTACACAGCCAGAGGGCTTCGTAGACAGTGGGAGCAGCGGAAACGTGTACAAGATGCTTTATAGGATAAAGCAGGTATCGCGGAGTTGGGACATCTGTTTTGATGTGTTAGTCAAAGAGTTTGACATCATCAAAATGGTAGATGAACCTTGTATATACAAAAAGGTAGTAGGGAGTATAGTGACGATCCTCGTAGAGTACGTGGATGACATGCTCTTGATAGGGAAGGAGTTTCCTATGCTACACTCGGTCAATCTCCGCTTATCACAATGATTCTCCATATAGGATCAATATGATACCTCCTAAATCCTGGATTTTGGATCTATGAGATAGATCTAATTGGATGTTAGGATTCTCACTAGTTGTGGTGAGATGGTATCAACCGATCCTGGGAAGAATCACTGGAAGGGTTCCAGGGTGATAAAGACGACTGAATGTCAGTCACAGGCATTGTCTTTACCCTCAGTAAAGGGACGGTATGTTTGAAGAGTTCCAAGCTAGATACCGTGGCATACTAGACGATAAAGGCAGGATACATCGCTACTTAAGATGCTACCAAAGAGACTGTTTGGGTGTATATTGGTTCATGAGATGAACTACGTTCCTCCCATTGTGTGACAATGGAGTTGTGGCTTATGCCAAGGAACACCCGTCCCATCAGTGATCCAGACATATTCTAAGGCAGTATCACCTGATCATGGAGATGGTTGATCTCCAGGGTGATCGAGGTTAGGAGAGTAGACTCAGAGGACAACACGGCGGATTCACTCACAAAGGCCTTTTCCCAGAGAGAGACTTTTATGGGATAGTTGAGTATGAGATACTGCAACCACTGCTATCAGATGGCCCTAGTGCAAGTGGGAGATTGTTAGTTATATATATGTCCTAGAGGCCATTACTGTACATTGGATGTATATTGTAGTGGATGCTGGGACATATATAGGGAGGACTTTCTTGCTCGACATGATAGTATGCTATCTGGTTGCAATTTACCTTAACGTGTACACTGATTGTCTCTCTGTTACATGTTGGTAAAGCCCTTAGGATGTGTACTTGACTACCTGGACTATGATGCGGATCATACTAGTGGGGACATGGTAGTCCATAAGTACATCCTTCAAAGTCCCTAGTCGTGGGTATATCGAGACGGGGCATCGATATACCAGAGTAGACTAGCGTATACCTTCTCGACCCATACAGATGGGCGATGGATGATCCCATATCCATTGGTGTTTGACATCAGAGATGATATACGGGTGCTCAGTGCAGACTGGGTACACTGGACGGACTCGCCGAGAACTCCCAGATGGTATTATACCTTACGTCAGATGGCAGTTCTCTGGTGACACTGGTACAGAGTAGTCTGTTGATCCGAGATCGTCATAGAGTCTTGTGTGGTTCCCACTGTGCTTTGATTTCCACCTTACCACGTCCAAGAGGGCGTGCAAAACGGTGGTTTTTGGGTACAGTCCCGAATCACATGGAGGCAATGAGCGATAGGGGGGATTCGTCTCTCCCGGTATAGGGAGTTGATGTTGCGCTGTGTTCGATTGGCTATAACCGGAAATCCCTGGCCAGGGTTGCTGAGATTTACTGGTAAGTGTTACCTGTAGTTTCTCGAGATGTTATAGACCTCATATCGACACGACTTATCGAGCTATTGGGGTCTGACGTTTACCACCCTTAGGCGATATATGCGACATATCAGACGAACAGACCGGACTGTACGGTAAGTGTTACTGGTTGGATTCACAGGAGTGTGAGCGGGCTTGCTCGTCGATCTTCTGATCGCTCAATACCCGGGTGGCCGTTATGTTTGGCAGACCGCTTGCGGCTTGTGGGTGTTTGATATGATCATTATCTGCTACCGGCGTATTGACGAGTCTTTAGAGTCCTACACAGAGGTTTCCTGGCTCAAGCGAAATGAAATAGGAGCGCATATGAGATATGTGCGGGACCGAGAATAATGCGTGTATGTGATACCGTATTTCATTCTCGCGATGAATGTGTCGAATGGTTGTATGTGATATAACCTAGTTATCGAATCAAGGATTGATTCGATAAAACGATACATTGTATACTAGTCGGTTGTGTGCGACATGACCGGATCATTGAATCAAGTGTTGATTTAATGATTTAATGCATAATTATATATTTGATATATTACTTTGCATTAACTAGTATTGGTTCACTTTAAATGGATTTTCTCACTTGAAGTTCACAAGTTGTATATGTGATATACTTTTGTGCACTTGATTGTATCATGTTTGATGATACATGTTAACTTGAGTTTGTGTAAAGATTAAACCATGGTTATATGAGTGGTTAGGGTTTTGTTTATTTACTTATTCATTTATTTATTTCTTTTGTTCATTTTGGCAAAAGAAAATGATAAAGAGAAAATGGTGGCTTTCTTTGTTTGATATTGAAGCTTCATGAAGCTTTGACTAAGTCACCATTTTGTCTCATGCTTAACCCTAACCATTCCACTCAACCATGATTCATTCTCTACACTTGACCATGGTTATATTATGATAAGTATTCATATTATTTTCTTTTATCAAAAATATATCATAATATTATCATCATCATCTTCTTCTTCTTCAAGAAGAAGCTTGCCTCCATCAATGGCAACTTGAGAAAATGAGTGAGAAATCCAATTCTAAAGTGAACCCACTTCCTATTTCTTCATCCTATACCACTTGCCAAGTAGTATAGGGTGTTTTCTTTACAAGTTTCATGACTTGGTGAAGTGGGAGCTTGATCTTGTGATGCCTCGACGTAAATCATCTTCGGCATCGTAGTCGATGACCTAGCCCGCCCATTTCTCCGATGAAGCCGACGCTAGAGCCCGGGATTCGATTTGGACAGCGAGGAGACTTCATTGCGAAGCTATGGAGGTGGAGGACCCGATCTACAAAGGTTGTATTTCCGTTCTTGTAGTTAAGTTGTTAACTAGTTTCTTTTGTCGCCTAAAATTCTAGTTAACGATCCGTATTAGGGTTGCTCGGCACTTGTAAAATTTTAAATTGGCATGGTTGATGCCTTGTGAGACCTCATTAGTATGCCTAGGAACCCTACAATATCGTCACGAACTCTGTCCAGGTCATAGGAGGAAGACCTGCTGCTCTACCCTTCTCGACCGATTCACACCATTTCTGCGCAAGACCTTCCAGGCGATAGCTCACAAACTTTACCCATCTCGCATCTGTGTATCTGAGGGAACGGCATATCCGGGCCATCCTGTCAATGAAAGACTGTGGGTCCTCGGCTGCATCAGTGCCTGTGAAGACCAGAGGCTTCAGCCTCATAAACTCTGATAGCAACACCGTAATAACCTCTGTAGCTACAGGGGCATCTTCCTGTACCGTGGGTACCATCACGGTCCCTACAACGGGTGGAACTACCTCTGGTCGCTGCGCTCGAAGTGTCTCAACTAGCGACCCCATCATCTGGTGCATCTCCTGCATACTGGATCCTACCGTCTGGCGCATCTCCTTCATACTAGCCCCTAACATGGCGATCTGATCTGTCATAGGAGGAACAGCTTACTCAGGTACAACCGGTGTACTACCCGGATCAGCCCTCGTCTGGGACGAGTCAACTCGAATCTCGGCTCTCGAGGCCGCTCTCTGCGCCCTCGTAGTCTTTGGCGGCATAATGGCTGAAAAGAAAGTAGGATTCTATAAGGATACGGAAATCGAATCGCAAGAATGCATATACTCATGAAGGAAATTAAATCAATAAGTCTTAAGGTCACTTAGGCGAAGTACCGTGTCGTGAGTATGCCGCGGAACATACACACGCTACGCTACTCTGCTTCAGTTACCTACTCCATCATACCAGGGTCATCCTACACTCCAAAAGGTAAAACCTACACTCCGATACCAATTTTGTCACGACCCGAAGTTTGACTCGTGACCGGCACTTAACCATGTAACGTCTACAGGCGTGACGCGACTAAGTAAGCCGAAACCCAGAAATCAAAACCATTAAAAGTAGTGAGTGTTGAAAACATTTGTTTAAAACATTTGGAAAGCCTTAAGTAGTTTAATAATAATCTTTGAAGTTTAAGTTATTATCTTAAAAATTTTGGCAGCATTTCCTTTGTAAAACTAACCCCGAAATCGGGTACAAGACAAGATATGAGTAAAAATGATATACAATGAAATAAGGCATCCCAACGAGAGCAATCACGCCCAACAGCGGAAACAAACACCACAAGAGTAATATATGACGCCGAAGCGAAGAAATGAGCAATAAGTGAAAATCATCACAGAAAGATAACTGCATAAGTAAAGACGGCTCACACAAGCTCGACACCTAAATAAAAATAATATACATCATCGTCCTCACACTGTCTCTAAGTCAATACATAAATGTAGATGGAGAGTACTAGATACAAAAGTGTGTACAATGTAAATAACCAGATACCACAACCCACCTAACAGCAAACAGCTCACGCATCAACTGTAGTGGTATCTGTAGCCAAAAAGATGCGAAAGGCAGCCTGTCGCGACTACACTGAGGGGCAACCTGAAAACACTGTGGCACAACGGGGGTGAGTTGCCAACTCGTGAATAGAAGATAACATATAAAGGTAATCGCGAGCATACACGTACTGCGCTACTCTATCATATGCCAGCAGATGATATCGATATGCGATAGGCAGTGTGTGCAATAATCATACAAGTGCTCTATTAGATAATATGACTACAGGATGAGATGCAAAATAATGAATGTTGAGCATGGGAAATATAACATCTACACGGAATGTCAATATAGAAACTATAATCGGTGCCCATCAATGCTCCCAGATCCCAATAAACTCAGGCGCCGGCACTCTCATCGGCCCTCAAATCCTGTAAATCTCAGAGAATCACGAGTGCCCAACATCGGCACTCAAAATATCATGAAATAATCGTGTCCAGCATCGACACGTAAATCCTCATATATCGGGCTCCGTTAGTCTGGATCAGCCCACAGGCTCCGTCTGCGGTATCGGCCCTCGGCCCTGGCAGTACGAGTCGTCCCGTATTCATATATCGACTCTGGTTAGTATCCTCCGGATAACCGCCAGGTCCAACCAATCACCGGTAGGCACTCGCCACCCTTCCAGGCTCATCGTCTACTCCACGAAAAACCTTTCTCGCCCCGGGGAACCATACCGGGTCCACCACGAACCCGCAAACAAATCATCCAACTCCTCGAATCGGGTTTCAAGCACACGCCTCAGAACCGAGAAAACGCGTGGTGGACGCACCAAAATAACATATCAAGAGGAACCGGGTTTGCAAATAGTGCGTATTTTCTTAAACAACTCCACGGTCCTCAAAAACCAGAAATCACATGAAATCCAAAACCAATGTGTAAGTCAATGCGATGTGATATGTGCATCAAGTTATACTATAAGTAAAAGGGAGAAACCGCTCTTTTAAAATAGTTTCAGTTTTTCAAAAGGAATCATGCGGCTCCCAGTTTCTACCAAAATCAGCTTATCCAGGTAGGTACAGTTTGAATATGCATAAGTATGTAAATGAGTACGTGCACAAGTACGAACATGTAATGGAGTACCTGCACAAGTATGAACATGTAGTGGAGTACGTGCACAAGTATGAACATGTAGTGGAGTACGTGCACAAGTATGAACATCCTATCGAATCATATGTGAGATGAACTACAATATAATGATCATGGAAATTCTACAGTGTGAGTGTCATGGCAGTTACTAACGGTGTGTGTGTAACATGCAGATTAGTGCTCGTGCAACATGAACCGTTAGTAACAGCGCGGTGTTCTTATCAATTCTAAGTTCATATACATATAGCAGGGAATGCGGTATGCAACAAACAGTAACCATGAACAGTCAATGTAGGTAAATGCAATATGCTGCTACAAGGTCCTATCAGCCCTGACGCATAACTCCATGCGGGCGATTTCCCCGTAGATGTTAAATCTACTCACCGTAGTCTCGCGCTAAGTGTGTCCGACGACTTGTTTCCCCTTCTTCGCGGCGTCCGTCGTACTCACCTGCGAACTTAGAATTTCACAAGATATCACATATAATCTCAAATCCACAAAAACACGACATTAAAGCCAAACTAGAAACCCGTGTCGCAAACCAAACGCGTGTGTGCGTGATACGCTAAAACGTGTGATTACGCGCCTGAAGCTACCCCAACACGTCGCGATACGCAGACAACCACAAACCCACACATGTATCACACGCGTCGCGAAGATTTAAAAATACGAGAAATAGGGTAATTGGTCCCAGATTTTTCTATAGAAGGAATTTAACAAAATTGCATATACCATAAGTCTTCAAAATGCAGCAAACACCAACAGAAAAGACCCCAGCACCCAGGTCCCCCATCTGGCCGTAATTTGCGGCCAGAAAGAATATTCCGGCGGTCGGGGTAGGGAGTTTAGCTCCCGTGCTTCGTGTGTGTTCTCTAATACTAGTGTTCATGCTCCAGTAAATACATTTTTATTCTGAAGCTAACGGGGTACAAGCAGATTACACAGAACCAAAACCTAGTTAAAAATGCCATTTTAACACTAAATCGATACTTTAAGGTATTTTTGTGAAACCTGAAGCAAACCCTTGGTAAAAACCACACTAATAACACATCAATAAGCTAAGCAATTCATAAAAACATAATTTTAACAAAAACTTCACTAATATCCTCTCATTAGCACCAAAAATGCATCAAATACGACATTTTGCTAAAAATACTACAAGTTATGAAATAGGGTGCTAAGTGTGAGTTAAATACCTTCCAAAGATCCTATAGAACTCAATTTCCCAGCCCTTTTCCCCCAAGGCACTGACTTGATACCAAAATCCTCTAAAGAGCTATTTTTCCATGGTTTTTGTGAAGGGAAGTGGGATTTTTGTGTAGGGTTTGTATGAGGATCCAAAGAGAAGTGAAAGAAGAAGAGAAAAATGATGGAATGTTGCTGCTGCTGCTGCTATTCTGCAGGTTTTCAAGAAAAATGAGAGGGAGAGAGAAAAGAGAGAGGAAAAGTGTCAAAAAGTCAATCCCTTCACCTAACCACCATACTTCCCACTCCCTTCATCCATTTTAAAATTAAAAAGGGTTTTAAAAATTGATTTATGGGGGAAAAATAATAAACCATGAAAGAAAAGAAAATGGTCAACATGTTACACTTGCCTAGGTTACAAAAGGATAAGTGTGCATGTGTACACTAACCTAGCTTAAGAAAGCAATTAAGGAAATAAAAATTTAATTACGGTGGACACAAGCAAAAATTATAATTAATACACCCCAAATATATATATAAACACCTCTCATCACAATTTGCGCTAGTTTACGAAAGAAATAAGTTTTACGGGTTTTATGAAAAACACGCATCATTTATAGCTAACGCGAAATTATCCTAAACAAATTTCCAAAGCGTTACAAGTGGGGGCTGGGTAATCTACAAGCACATCGTTATACAGGTCCCTAGTCGTAGGATTATCGAGGCGGGGCATCGATACTCCGGAGAAGAGTAGCGTATACGCTTCTCATCCCAGGATGGGAGATGGTCTGTCCCACAGCCATCAGTACGTCGTACTGGTGATAGTATGCAGGTGCTCGTTAGGTTACGATTACACTGTACAAGACTCGCTGGGAACTGTTGGTTGGCATTATACCTATCGTCAGTTATCAGTTCCCAGGTGACATGAGTACAACTTAGTCCGTTGACTTGACACTGCACTTTACCTCGAGTGTGTTCCTACTGTTCTTAGATTACTACCCTACCACGGCTCTATAAAGTCATGCAAACAGGTAGTAGTTGGGTGCAGTCCCGAAGCATTTGAAGGCAGTGACGGTTAAACAGGATTCGTCTCTCCCGGTATTGGGGGTTGATATCGCGCTGTGTCTAGGAGAGCCATTACATAAAGTCCCTGGCCAAGGCAAGCGAGATTTACTGGTAATGTTTCCAGTAGTTTCTCAGGGTGTTTTGGGCTACACTCCGACATGACTTGTACCGCTATTAGAGGTCTGACGTTTGCCGCCCCCTAGGCCCGATATGCGATACTCATAGACAAACAGACCGGACTGTATGGAGATTGTCACATTCAGGCTCAGTAGGAGTTCAGATGGGTTCACCTCATCGATCTTCTTATCAGCATCTACCTGGGGACCGTTACGTACAGCTAGTACCGCTTGCGGCCTGTGGTTAAACCCACTGCCAGCGTAGTGTCGAGTCTTTAGAGTCCCACACAGAGGGTTGTTCACCTTTGGGCGAAACGAGATAGAAGTCGTATGGTTTTACGACAAGGTTCGTTCACATATGCGTACTTCTACGTGTTCGGTGTTCGGGCAGTTGATACTAGTGGGCTTTGGTTTAAGACAGATCCTACTATTTGGTTTTGGGTTTGTTCGGTCTCATTGTATTCGTGTTCCTCGGAACACGGATGCGGGTGTGTATACACAGTTGACAGAAGCAGTGGAACCTTATTAGGGTTTTGACCATTGACTTGATTAAAACCATAATGAGATGGAGGAAATTGACTAATGAGTTTTAATTAGAGATAATTGTATCATGGTTAATTGGTTTGACCATTTGACTTAGTTGACCCATGTTGACTTAGATATTTTTTTAAGCATGCTTAGCATTAATTGTGACATGATAATGGTCAAATCAACATCAACCATGACAATTTATCCTAATTAAAATTATCATTATTCTTTTTCATCATATTAGAGCTATCTCCTCATTCTATTATGATACATTCTCTCTCTTGCTAGCTCTCCCCTCTTCCTCTCTCAAGGCTCTCTTGTTTCATGAGTTGAAAATTAAGAGCTTTGTGAGATCAAACCACAAAAACCATTCTCTACTCACTCTAGGATTTTTAGTCTAGCACACCAAGCACCTTAGTTACTTCAAGATAGAGGTTGGAGCTTAAGGTAGAGGCCTTCGGGTGGATATTTCATTGGCAAAGAGAAGACCGTGAGGAGGAGCCATCTACACCACTCTAAGGAGCTCACAACAAGAGGAAGCAACACAAGAAGAGAAGGAGTTCAACCTTTTGGTATAATCTCTTAACCTAGTTGTTAAAGCTCTTTGTTTGTTTGTTAGTTTTTGTTTAGCAAAGATCCTTCATGGTTAGTCTATATTTCCTTCAAAGAAAAATTTGATTTTTACCTATTCCGCCTCCCCGAAAGTACCGGGGTGGGTAACATAGACTTACAGTGGTATCAGAGCCAGGCCAAACAACAACTAACATGTTAGCAAAGTCGTTAGAACTTCGATCACGAAAAAAATCCCGAAAACACACCAAAACTTGTATTTTCTGTCGATTTTAAAACAGGCCTAAAAATATTTTCAGTGACATGAAAAATACAACCAGGCTTTTTAGAGAAAACTGTAGAATTTTGGGCGCCTGAATCGCTCATAAGACAGCGGATCCACGGCAGATCCAAGCGATCCGCCGCGGACCCGCGGCCGAGTCAACTCGGCCGCACACCAAAATTCTTCTGGGGTTCTCTGTGTTGGTTTAGTGTATTCTGGGAATTTTTGTTTCTGCCCAGATTTATCGAAGTACTGGATTTTACTTGGGGTAGATTCAAATACAGTTTTTTGATCGAAATTCTATAAACTATAGCTAATTGGATTATATCTATAATATAATATATGTACTGAACGTCTACTAATCGCTATACGTCAATTAGTGGGGGTTGTACGTATCTGTGATCTGTGATGTTGAATTGTGTATATGAACTTATTGGATTGTCGTGGATGAATTGCACGGGATGTGAGATGAGTGTTTATTTATCTTTCATTTAATGTAATTTGTAAATTGATGTAATATTATTTTTGGGTCATACATCCGGGTTGAGGATGTAGCCGCCTTTGTATATTATTTCTTTTACTATTTTCTGCTCCTAGGATAGTCCCAAATTGGGTGCACAGACTACCGGGTACTTTGAAGTGCCGAATGGCCTACTCACTTTGTTGAGGGAGGCTGCTCCACTTCGGGTATTTGCCGCACCCGTAGGGTTCTAGGGTGGGGTTTTGGCTATTCATCACAACCGTGTAATCCGTCTTTCGTTGTAGGCTTGAACGAAAAGCGGATTCATAGCATATCCAATGTGTTCATCTGTGATCTAGAATGACTATCATTGCGTCTGACGAATGTATATATCTATATATGATATCTAATAGACGTTGCTTATGTTTTACATCCGCGCTAGTCCATCCCCCACGCTGTCGTTAGTTAAGTAACCTAACGGGTGATGACGGGGCCCCGTGGGGAATGCAGATGGTATACGCGTACGTTATATTTTTGTTGTTTTCTACAATGGTAGGATTAATTGATGGGACGCATTATATTAATGCAAAGAAATCAAACCAAAGTTGAATCGTTGGAACAATTTCAAAACCACTCGGTTTTCTCAAAACAGCAAAACTTTTAAACGCGGAGCTTAAACCACTCCTTTAAAAAGCTATCAGGTTCTTTCGATTATATCAAGTTCACTACGTTCACGGTTTCGCCAAAACCATTCGTAGCCCTCCGTCATTTCAGTTAAATATTCAGTAGTATTCAAGTTATGTATTTTGACCTTCGCCAAAGCATAGTGATTGGTAGCTGCTGAATATTTATCTGTTGCATAGATGGATGCATTGGTTTGGGACAGTCGTACTGCCATTTTGGCCTTCGTCAAGGGTATGTACGGGTGGGTTCAAATTAACCTGGATAATGACGGGTAGAACTTGACATGTGACTTATGATATGTTGGCCTTCATCAAGGTCATAGGAGCATGAGGGTTAAATCCACATCGGGAGTTTCTAAAGAAATTGAAACTTGCTAGTGTTGCATACCATTTGGAGTGTGATAATTTTGGTAGGGTTCCTTCAACTTTATCACACGATGATATTTTGATCCCGATCCTACTGTGAGTATATGCTACTCCTCGGGAGATTTTTTTCACTTAACGATCAATGCTATAAACCAAGTAGATGACTAGAAAGGTGTTAGCGGGGCTACGCCTATAGGGAAAAGAGGTTATTTAATTAAAGAACTTCGTGAAAGCGTCATAAAACCTCCCTCGAAGTACCGACACCGGCCTGGCTGAACGGTTAAGTAAGTATTGTACGGTGAGATCAATCCCGACTAGTTCTTCTTTTATGGTTTGTGGAAGGATTCGAGAAACAGTGGGAGCCATCCTGTTTAGACAAACTAAAAACCACTCTAAACTTGCAAGAGCGTCATGCTAAAGTGTTTCTTCTCTCTCTCCTAATTGCAGCAACCAAACATCATGACGGGCCTTAAGTTACTATTAGATAAAAACATACTGATATGGCCAAACTATAAAGATTGGTTCAGGAATGTCAAAATGGCAATCACTTATGACAAGTTGGGGTATCTCCTTACCACTAAGGCCCCCGCCGTCCCAGGTCCAGAATCCAGTGTCGCGGATAGGGAAATCCATAAGACCAGGGAGATTAACAGCGCGAAGGCCAAGTGCCTCGTGCTTGCCTCTATGGACAATGAACATCAGAGGAGGCACGAGGATATGGATCTTGAATCCATATTTCTCCATACTAAAGAACTATATGGAGAGCAATCCCGTATCGCAAGATACGAGACCTCGAAGAAACTGTTTCAAGCGAGGTTGGCCATCGGATCATCTATAGGGGAACACGTCCTGAAGATGATTGGCTACATTAAGGAGCTCGCGGACCTCGGGACAACGTTAGAGAATGAGCTATACATTGACATGATTCTCCAGTCCCTTCCTTCCACCTACGCCCAGTTTATCCTGAATTTCAACATGCAAAGAAAATAAGTTGAACTTCCGGAACTCCTTAACATGTTGAGGAGTACAGAGGGCACCCTGCAGAAAGTCAGGGAAACACCCGCTTTGTTTGTTGGAGGAACTTCCTCTTCTAGGTCCAAGGAGAAAGCCAAAGGAAAGAAGAAGAAGGCCCCCACCAAACCAAGGGGCGGTGTTAGTAAAGTGGAAGCTAAGGGAAAAGCAAAGGTAGCGGGACAGATTGTGGGAAAGGAAGAATACTTTTATTGTCACAAGATAGGACACTGGAAGAAAGATTGCAGGGCTTGGAAGGCCAAGAACCAGGACCCGAAGCAAGTTGTGGCTTCGGCTTCAGGTGTGTATGTTATTGAAAACTGTTTGTCAATCAACTCTACTTCCTGGGTATTGGATACCGGATCAGGATCTCATATCTGTAATTCTTTACAGGAACTGAGAAGCCGTAGGGTTTTGAAGGCGGGTGATATGACCCTCAGAGTTGCAAATGGAGCAAGCATGGATGCTGAGTCCGTGGGAGACTATCACTTAGGATTGACAGATGGACATGTTTTGGTTTTGCGCAACTGTTATTTTGTACCCAGTTCGACTTGTAATATCATATCTGTATCTTTAATGTCTAAAGAAGGTTATGATTTTGCATTTGTAAGCAATATTGTAAACATTCACCTTAATCATGTTTTGATTGGGTCGGGTACATTAAGCAACGGTATATACGTATTAAACCAACCACAGATTTTCAATATCCAGAATACACACAAAAGAAAGTCTCCAGAATTAAATCATGCTTTCTTATGGCATTGTAGACTAGGTCACATCAATGAGACAAGGTTAACCAAGTTACATAAAGAAGGATATTTGGATCAGTTCGAATATCATTCTTATGCAACTTGCCAATCATGTCTCAAAGGAAAGATGACAAAGACTCCGTTTACTGGACACGGAGTAAGAGCGAGCGAGCTCTTGGGACTTGTACACAGCGACGTATGTGGTCCAATGTCTACACATGCAAGAAGTGGTTTTTCCTATTTCATTACTTTTATGGATGATTTCTCTAGGTATGGACATGTCTTCTTAATGAAGTATAAATCCGAGGCCTTTGAGAAATTCCAGGAATATAAGAATGAAGTAGAAAAACAAACCGGAAAAAGTATCAAGACACTAAGATCTGATCGAGGTGGTGAATACTTAAGTGCCGAGTTCCTGGATTACCTAAAAGAGAATGGAATTCTCTCTCAGCTTACTCCTCCATACACTCCACAACACAACGGTGTATCGGAGAGACGGAACCGAACCCTATTGGATATGGTACGTTCCATGATGAGTAACGTTAAGTTACTGCGATCATTCTGGGGCTATGCACTAGAATTAGCTGCATGTCTTTTAAACAAGGTTCCTACCAAGACTGTGCCTACCACACCATATCAGATGTAGAGTAGGAAGAAACCCTATCTTCAATATCTGAAGATATGGGGATGTCCAGGTTTTGTCAAAAAGCAGCATGCGGACAAACTCGAGGCACGCTCAGTACTGTGTAAGTTTGTGGGATACCCAAAGAACTCCACGGAGTATCTTTTTTATCACGCAGAGGAACAAAAGGTTTTTGTTTCTCGTCATGCCCACTTTCTGGAACACCAGTTCTTAGAAAAAGAATAAAGTGGGAGCGCAATAGAACTGGAAGAAATTCCAGAACCACAAGCTATTACTGAAAGCTTGGAAGAACCAGAAGTTTCAAAAGAACAGGACATTCCCGCACCTCTCTGCAGGAGTAGTAGGCTGTCTCATCCGCCTGAGAGATACTACGGTTTTCTCATAGACGGGGATAGAGAGGATTGCATCATTGATAATGATGAGCCGAATAACTTCCAGCAAGACATTCAGAGCACTGACTCAGTGAAATGGCTGGATGCAATGCGGACCGAGATGGAGTCCATGTACACCAACAAAGTATGGACTTTGGACATTTCTCCAGAAGGGATAAAACCCGTAGGCTACAAATGGATCTTCAAAAGGAAGATTGGTGTAGATGGACGGGTTGAAACCTATAAGGCTAGACTTGTTGCAAAGGGTTTTCGTCAAAGACCTGGCTTGGACTATGACGAAACCTTTTCTCCAGTGGCTATGCTCAAATCCATTCGGATCCTTCTTGCCATTGCTGCCTTCCACGATTATGATATTTGGCAGATGGACGTAAAAACCGCTTTTCTAAATGGAAATTTAGAGGAGTGTGTCTATATGGACTAGTTAGAGGGTTTCATTCAGAGTGGGAGCAACGGAAAAGTGTGCAAATTGCTTAAGTCCATTTATGGACTAAAGCAGGCATCGCGGAGCTGGAACATCTGTTTTGATGAGACAGTCAAAGAATTTGACTTTATCAAAAATCCAAATGAACCGTGTATTTATAGTAAGATTGTAGCACGAACTGTTGTATTCCTCGTCTTGTACATGGATGACATTCTCTTGATAGAAATGACATTCCTATGCTACAATCTGTCAAAGGGTTCTTGTCACACAGGTTCTCCATGAATGACCTGGGTGATGCCTCTTACATTCTGGGGATCCGGATCTATCGAGATAGATCAAAAAGGATATTGGGACTCTCATAGTCCAGGTACATCGACACCGTACTAAAAAGATTCAGTATAGAAGATTCCAAGCACGGTAATTTACCGGCTTGTTACGGGATCACCCTCTCCAAAGAGATGTCTCCCAAGACTGATTTGGAAAGGGATCGCATGTCTATTATACCCTATGCTTCTGCGGTAGGCTCTATAATGTATGCGATGTTATGTACCAGACCAGATGTAGCTTATGCACTGAGTGTAGTAAGCCGGTATCAGTCAAACCCTGGGGAAAAGCACTGGATAGCGGTAAGGAACATTCTGAAGTACCTGAGAAGGACTAAGGATATGTTTATAGTATACGGCGAAAAAGTCCTCCAGATCAAGGCCTTTGCTGACTCCATCTTCCAGAGTGACAAGGATGACTCCAAATCCATGTCGGGTTATGTCTTTACCCTCAATGGAGGGGCGGTCTGTTGGAAGAGTTCCAAACAGGAAACCGTTGCTGACTCGACGATGGAAGCGGAGTATATCGCAGCTTCTGATGCCGCAAAAGAAGTAGTCTGGATGAGGAAGTTCTTAACAGAACTTCAGGTGGTTCCGTCCATTGTTGATCCAATACCTCTGTATTGTGACAACAACGGGGCTATAGCTTTAGCGAAGGAACCCAGGTCCCATCAGAAGTCCAGACACATCTTGAGGCGGTATCACCTGATCAGGGAGATCGTGGATCGCCGGGAGATCGAGGTTCGGAGGGTTGCTACAGAAGATAACACTGCAGATCCATTCACAAAGGCCATTCCTCAGACGCAGTTCGAGAGGCTATTCGAGATGATAGGTCTGCGATATGCCAGCACATGGCCTTAGTGCAAGTGGGAGATTGTTAGAGTGATATGCCCTAGAGGCCATTATTGTATAGTACTAGTTTGTATATTACATTTTGGGAGCTTGGGATATATACACGGATTGACATTCTTGCTCAATATTGTAGTATGCTACTTGGTTTGTATCTATCTTAATATGTGTATGTGTTTCTTTTAACATATTGCTAATACATATTGATAGAGCCCTTAGGATCTTTGCTTGACTACCAGCGTTGAGATGGCAGTCACACTAGTGGGGGCTGGGTAGCCTACAAGCGCATTCTTATACGGGTCCCTGGTCGTAGGATTATCGAGACAGGGCATCGATACTCCAGTTTAGACTAGTGTATACGCTTCTCATCCCAGGAGGTGAGATGGTCTGTCCCATAGCCATCAGTACGTCGTACTGAAGATAGTATGCAGATGCTCGTTAGGTTATGAGTACACTGGACAGGACTCGCTGGGAACTGTTAGTTGGTATTATACCTATCGTCAGTTATCAGTTCCCAGGTGACATGAGTACAACTTAGTCCATTGACTTGACACTGTCACTTCGCCTCGAGTGTGTTCCCATTGTTCTTATATTACTACCCTACCACGGCTCAATTAAGTCTTGCAAACAGGTAGTAGTTGGGTGCAGTCCCGAAGCATTTGGAGGCAGTGACGGTTAGACAGGATTTGTCTCTCCTGGTATTGGGGGTTGATATCGCGTTGTGTCTAGGAGAGCCATTACACAAAGTCCCTGGCTAAGGCAAGCGAGATTTACTGGTAGTGTTTACAGTAGTTTCTCAGGGTGTTCTGGGCTACACTCCGACACGACTTGTACCGTTATTAGGGGTCTGATGTTTACCGCCCCCTAGGCCCGACATGCGATACTTATAGACGAACGGACCGGACTATACGGAGATTGTCACATTCAGGCTCAGTAGGAGTTCAGATGGGTTCACCTCATCGGTCTTCTTATCGACATCTACCTAGGGACCGTTACGTACAGCTAGTACCGCTTGCGGCCTGTGGTTAAACCCACCGCCAGCGTAGTGTCGAGCCTTTAGAGTCCCACAAAGAGTGTTGTTCACCTTTGGGCGAAACGAGATAGAGGTCGTGTGGTTTTGCGACAAGGTCCGTTCACATATGCGTACTTATGCGTGTTTGGTGTTTGGGCAGTTGATACCAGTGGGCTTTGGTTTAAACCAGATCCTAGTATTTGGTTTTAGGTTGGTTCGGTCTCATTGTATTCGTGTTCCTCGGAACACGGTTGCGGGTGTGTATACACAATAGACGGAGGCAGAGGAACCTCATTAGGGTTTTGACCATTGACTTGATTAAAACCATAATGAGATGGAGGAAATTGATTAATGAGTTTTAATTAGAGATAATTGTATCATGGTTAATTGGTTTGACCATTTGACTTAGTTGACCCATGTTGACTTAGATATTTTTGTGAGCATGCTTAGCATTAATTGTGACATGATAATGGTCAAATCAACATCAACCATGACAATTTATCCTAATTAAAATTATCATTATTCTTTTTCATCATATTAGAGCTATCTCCTCATTCTATTATGATGCATTCTCTCTCTTGCTAGCTTTCTCCTCTTCCTCTCTTAAGGCTCTCTTGTTTCATGAGTTGAAAATCAAGAGCTTTGTGAGATCAAACCACAAAAACCATTCTCTACTCACTCTAGGGTTCTTAGTCTAGCACACCAAGCACCTTAGTTACTTCAAGATAGAGGTTGGAGCTCAAGGTAGAGGCCTTCGGGTGGATATTTCATTGGCAAAGAGAAGACCGTGAGGAAGAGCCATCTACACCACTCCAAGGAGCTCACAACAAGAGGAAGCAACACAAGAAGAGAAGGAGTTCAAGCTTTTGGTATAATCTCTTAACCTAGTAGTTAAAGCTCTTTGTTTGTTTGTTAGTTTTTGTTTAGCAAAGATCCTTCATGGTTAGTCTATGTTTCCTTCAAAGAAAAATTCGATTTTTACCTATTCCGCCTCTTCCAAAGTACCGGGGTGGGTAACATAGATTTACACTTACATGCGAGCTCTCTCCAAATCAATCTTAGGAGACATCTCTTTGGAGAGAGTGAGTCCAGAGATCGTAGGTAAATACCCACGCTTGGATTCTTCCATACTAAACCTATTTAGTATGGTGTCAATGTACCTGGATTGGGACAATCCCAGTATCCTTTTAGATCTATCTCTATAGATCTTAATCTCCAAAATGCAGGATGCATCACCTAGATCTTTCATCAAGAATCTATGTGATAAGAAGAGCTTGACTGAGTGCAGCATATGAACATCATTTCCTATCAAGAGTATGTCATCCACGTACAATACGAGGAAGACAACCTTACTCTCTGCAACCTTCTTAGAGATACAAGGTTCATCTACGTTCTTGATGAAATCAAACTCTTTGACTACCACATCAAAACAGATGTTCCAACTCCGTGATGCCGCTTTTAACCCGTAGATGGATTTAAGCAGCTTGAACATCTTTCTGCTGCTCCCACTGTCTACGAAGCCCTCTGGCTGAGTCATGTGCACGCACTCCTCTAAATCACCATTTAGAAAGGCGGTCTTAACATCCATCTGCCAGATTTCGTAGTCATGGTATGCAGCAATGGCAAGTAGGATCCAGATGGACGTAAGCATAGCCACTAGAGAAAAGGTTTCGTTATAATCCACACCTGGTCGTTGACGAAAACCCGTTGCAACAAGTCTAGCTTTGAAAGTCTTAACTTTTCCATCTACACCAAGTTTCTTCTTAAAGATCCATTTGCTCCCAATGGGTTTTACCCCTACAGGAGCAACTTCCAAAGTCCATACTTTGTTAGTTTACATAGATTCCATCTCAGATCGCATTGCATCCAGCCACTTCACAGTGTCTCCACTTGTGATGGACTGCTCGAAGCTAGCTGGGTCATCATCTTCCATGATGCAATCTTTGCTCCCACAATCTATTAGAAAACCGTAGTATCTCCCAGGTGGGTGAGGAACCCTACTAGATCGGCGGAGAGGCTGGGGTTCGTCGGGAACTATCGAATCTTCTGGTTCCACTAAATCTGCAGTTGTAGTTTGTGCTGCTGGAAATTCTTCCAGCTCTACCTCTTCGCCACTAATTTCTTTACTAAGAAATTCCTTTTCTAAAATGGTGGCATATTGAGAAACAAACACCTTTTGCTCCTCAGCGAGGTAGAAAATATATCCTTTGGAATTCTTAAGATATCCCACAAACTTGCAAAGAACTGATCGTGCCTCGAGTTTGTCCAGATTTTACCTTTTGACATAGGCCGGACAACCCCATATCTTAACTCGTTTAAAATATGGTCTCTTCCCACTCCATACCTCATATGATGTGGCAGGTATAGATTTAGATGGAACTTGATTCAATAGGTATGCTGTTGTCTCAAGCGCATAACCCCAAAAGGAAATAGGCAACTCAGCAGTGCTCATCATAGAGCGCACCATATCTAATAGGGTGTGATTCCTCCGTTCCGATACATCGTTGTGCTATGGTGTATAGGGAGGAGTAAGCTGAGAGAGAATCCCATTCTCTTTTAGATAGTCCATGAACTCATTGCTCAAGTATTCTCCTCCTCAATCAGATCGAAGGATCTTAATACTTTTACCCGTTTGGTTCTCGACTTCGTGCTTATATCTCTGAATTTCTCGAAAGCTTCAGACTTGTATTTCAATAGGAACACATGTCCGTATCTTGAGAGATCGTCAGTGAATGTAATGAAGTACGAGGAACCATTCCTGGAATGTGTAGACATGGGACCACATACATCACCATGTATCAGTACCAAGAGTTCCGTAACTCTTTCTCCATGTCCACTAAACGGAGTTTTGGTTATCTTTCCTTTGAGACATGACTGGCAAGTGTCATAAGATGAAAATTCGAACGGATTCAAATATCCATCCTTATGTAACTTAGCCAGTCGTGTCGCAATGATGTGACCTAGTCTACAATGCCACAAGTAGGATTCGTTCATTTCTGAACTCTTCCTCTTGTGTGTGTTTTGCACATTAAGTACTCTAGTTTGATTGAGAACGTATATGCCATTATTTAACAAGCCTGATCCAATCAACTTTTGATTTAGGAAGATGTTCATAACATTATCCTGTACTACAAAATTATATCCTTCTTTACTCAATAAAGAAACTGATATAAGATTGCATATCAGGGTCGGAATGTTATAACATTCGTTCAGAATCAATGTATTACCATTTGGTAATACTATGTGATATTCGCCAACAGCCTTGGCTGCAATATTTGCACCATTTCCTACTCTTATGAAATGATCACCCTCTCCCAGTTCTATACCTTTCCGTAGCCCATGTAACATATTACATATGTAGGATCCTGATCCGGTATCTAATACCCAGGACGTAAAGAGAACTGAGAAACAGTTCTCGATAACTAACACACCCGAAAAAGATGCATCAGCATGCTTATTCTTCATTTGGGCGGCGTGAGAATACGGATATTCTCCTATTCCCTGCTCGGACTTATAACAATTATAAGTTGGAGCGGGACCAACGTTCCCCTGCTCAGTATAACAAGCGGGTTCGGTCAATACATCCATATTATTATCTTGATTAAGGCCTGGCATGGTCGCTACCTGGAGAGAGAGAGAAGAAAACACTTTAGTGTATGCTCTTGCAAGATTAGATTGGTTATTATCTTATCTAATCAGGATGGCTCCCATTGGTTTTTATCAAATCTTCCTTAAAACCCTAAAAAGTAAGACTAGCCGGGATTAATTACACGTTACAAGTTCGCCAATCTTTCAGCCAAGTCAGTGTTGGTACTTTGAGGGAGGTTCCCCATGCTTTCGCACGGACCTAATTAAAATAAACCTCATTTTCCCAGAGGCATAACCCCGTTAACACCTTTCTAGACACCTACTTGATCGACTAATTGTTATGTGTAAAACTCTCCCAGGAGTAACTCTTAATCGCAGTGGGTATCAGGATCTAACTATCTTATAGAAGGTATGCAATCTCATTGCAAATTTCAACTCTTGAAATTCCCGATAATGCTTTTGCCCCTAGCAACTTATGACCTTAACATAGTCAACAAATCATAATTGCTAGCCAAGTTCAACCCGTCATTTCCCGATTGAATTAAACCCACCTGCACGACCCTTAACATAGTCAACAAAGTCGTACGACTACCCTAATCCAATCACATCTCATGTTTTAACAGATAAGCACTAATTAGCTACCGCACACTACGCCTTAACATAGTCAACAAACGTAGCACGAATACTAAGCAGTACTTATCTGAAATGACGGAGGGCTACGCAGGTTTTTCAGAAAACCATGAGCGTAATGAACTTGATATCGTTGTAGAAAGAAGTGATTTTGAAAAAGGAGTGTTTTTGAGGCTTTTACTAGTTTCGCTAAAGAGGTCACTCCCGGTGAAGGGATCTCGGCTCTTTCCTTACCGAATAAGGTGCAGGATATTTCACAAATACCGCTATGCAAAGCAAGAACTATAGAAGCAATCAAAAACATAATCAAGTGAGTTGTAGCATCTGCTAGTTTTGATAAAGTGGTCACTCCCGGTGAAGGGATCTCAGCTCTTTCCTAATCGAATAAGGTGCTGGATATTCTACAAGGAATACCGCTATGCAGGGCAAAAACTAGAGCTACCCAATTTATAAAATTGATTCTACAATATCTTTTAGGTTTCTTTTCCTTTCATTAATCTCATTAATGAATCCCATCATTTAAGCTTCCTAAGCATCACAGAAGAAACGAAAATACAACGTACGCTTATGCCATCCGCATTCGCCACTGTGTCCCGTTATGCACCGTTAGGTTACTTAACCAACGGCATACCGGGACGGGACTAGCGCGGGTGCAAAACATAAGCAACGTTTATTATATATCATATATACAATAATAAAACATTCATCTTATGCATATAATATGATCACATCACAGTATATCAGCAGCAGAAGAAATACATGAAATATTGGATATACTAGGAGGTCCGTGTTTTATTTTGAACATATATAAAACACGGATTCCACGGTCGCAATGAATAGCCAACCCACATCCCAAGACCCCTACGAGAGCGGCAAGTAACCCTCCCAATTCTAGGGTTAGGATACCCCGGTCTCGACTCCTCGAGATGGCCTCCCACTTGACCCTAGAACCCGGTTGCTTGTGCTCCCCTCCTTGGGTCTATCCTAATGTGGAAAAGTAAATAATATACAAATGTGACATCATCCTCAACCCGGAAGTGCCCCAATAAAAGAATATTACATACATTCAATTTTTACATGAATGAAAATAAAAACCTTCATCTCACATAAAACCCCCGGCTATTCAAAACACGACGATCCAATATAACATATCACAGCAACACATAACATCACATGTCATCAACGTAAGTAAATATGCCTATCATAATTGTCGTTGACATATAGCAACGAAAACGGCGATATACCACATATTACACTTACGGCCGCAGAAAAGAAAGTGAAAAACTACAACATTTGGAATCCACAATCATCTTAGACATCGTAAACCCGAAATATCACATATTACGGATTTCATGCCTAACTATATGAATTCTACATATTGTATCACATTAAAGAAAAAGATAGAAGATGTTAAATATTCTGATCGAATCAACAAACACCCAAAGTTTCCCAAAAGCTCAACACTTGAGCGTAGTTTAAAATTATCCATCACATGCCACAGTAGCAATGAACCAACCGTAGAAGGGTCAACCAATGCCTCACTTGTAGCACCGCAAAACTACCACAAACCCTAGCGTTTAGAGGCGGTTTTGACGGTCACAAAATCGAGTTAAGGTTTTGTTCTTCTAGAGGGTTCACCGCATCACTTGCACGCTATTTGAATGTTCTTTAACTATGAAAAAGATCCAACTCTTGAAAAAATTTCAGCAAGGGAAAAAGTGGGTATTTGATATCCGATCGAACCTTTTAATACCGTCTAAAATAACATAACAAAAACTAGAATTACGAATACGAAACACTCCGAATTTCCATTGCTTAAAGATAACATCACATGAAAAATTAGCAAAAGAAAACAACACCAAAAGTATCAAAACCCAGAGACTAAAACACTGTACAAATTTCAGCCCTGGGTGATCCGATGTAGCCGGTTTTGGGGAGGATCTCGGCCATTTTCAGAGGGAAGGGGATTAAATTTGTCGGTGCTCATATTGTATCACATACATCACTCTTCAACTGTTTGAGAAAAATTTTGACACTCTGAAAAATTTACAGAAACTAGGGTTTTTCGTCGGGTGTTTCGGAGTTGTTTCGGTTTCGTAATCCTACAGTTATCCGTTCAATTCTCTAGCTAGGCTCTGATACCACTGTTGGGATACCTACAGCGGCAGCAAGGTTTCGGGTGGCATCTCACATGCCAATTTCAAAATTTGCCATTATAGATAACCCTAAACCACGGATCTTAACTAGAGAATCAAACAAAAACCAACAAGTAAACATCTTTACTTCTAAGAGTTTGGGATTACAACCTTTGTAGTCCGTTCCTTTACTTCATAAGCTCTGAGTTGAGGTCCTTTCGCTGCGATCATCAAGTACCCGGACTCTAGAGAGGCTCCATGAGGTGAATGAGGTATCTTGCTTGAAGTCTTCACTTTCTAAGATGATCTACCTTGAAGAAAATCTAACCCAAGCTCACACTTCTCTAATGAGGTATTAGTGAAGTGAACACCATAATCTAAGTGGCTAGAATAGATGAGGATGATGAAGTAGGATTTTTGCTCTTTTTTGTTTTCTATTTCTCACAATATATCATCACAAATAAAAAGCTAGAAAAGCTTTTGGAGAGAGGAAGAAGAAGATGAAGTTTTGTGATGAATAATGAATTATCTTTTTAGGTTAGAATTGCAACATAGGGTTAAGCATGTCATGCTTAACCCTTGTAGTGACTAAACCATGAGTTAGGGTTAGGGTTGGGTTAATAAATATCAAGTAAATATGAAGAAGGTTTGAAAAAGTCAACAAAAGAAAATATCTCCACAATTTGGTATAAACCCAAAACAAAACATTAACCCTAATCCAAACCCTAGCATGGTTTAATCTCAAAACCCTAGTTGCATTTGTAACCCTAACATGTTACAATATTATATATCACATATATAATATATAATGTAACAAAAGAAAATAATACAATTAACATATATCACATATATATCAATGTATTACCAAGTGAGAAAAAGAATCATTTAAGTGAGCTTATATTAGTTAATGTAATGTAATATATCACATATATAATTATATATTAAATTATCGAATCAACACTTGATCCAATAATCCGGCTATATTACATATAACTGACTAATATAACATGTATCATTTTATCGAATTAACCCTTGATCCGATAACCCAGCTATATCACATATACCCGGCCGAAATCACATATCGCGAGAATATAATACGGTATCTCATATCGTATTAATCTCAGTCCCGCACATATCACATATATGCTCCTACTCCGTTTTGCCTAAGCCAGGAAACCTCTGTGTAGGACTCTAAAGAATCTTCAATACGCCGGCAGTAGGTGATGATCATATCAAACACCCACAAGCTGCAAGCGGTCAGCTAAACGTAACAGCCACGCAGGTATTGAGTGATTAGAAGATCAACAAGCAAGCCTGTACATTCTCCTGTGAATCCAATAAGTAACACTCCCGTACAGTCCGGTCTTTTCTTCTGATATGTCGCATATCCAATCTAAGGGTGGTAAATGTCAGACCCCAGTAACCGATAAGTCGTGTCGATGTGAGGCTCATAACGGGTCGAGAAACTACTGATAACACTTACCAGTATATCTCCATATCAGCCCTAGCCAGGGACTTCCAGTTATAGACAATCAAACACAGCGTAACATCAACTCCCAATACCGGGAGAAACGAAACCCCTCCTATCGCTTATTGCCTCCATGTGATTTGGGACTGTACCCAAAAGCCACCGTTCTGCACATTCTCATGAACATGGTAAGGTGGAAATCAAAGCACAGTGGGAATCACACAAGACTCTATGACGATCTCGGGTCTACAGACTAACCTGTACCAGTGTCACCAGAGAACTGCTATCTGACGATAGGTATAATACCATCTAGGAGTTCTCGGCGAGTCCGTTCAGTGTACCCATTCTCCACTGAGCACCCGTACACCATCTTTGATGTCAAATACCAATGGATATGGGATCATCCATCGCCCATCGTATGGGTCAAGACGCGTATACGCAAGTCTACTCTGGAGTATCGATGCCCTGTCTCGATACACCCTCGACTAGTAACAGTTATAGGATGTACTCTTGGACTACCCTGGCCCCACTAATATGATCTGCATCATAGTCCCAGTAGTCGAGTACATATCCTAAGGGCTTTATCAACATGTGAGAGCAAGACAGTAAACCAATACGAGTCAACATGTTAAGACAAAGTGAAACCAAATAGCATACTATCATGTCGAGCAAGAAAGTCCTCTCTATATATATCCAAGCATCCACTATAATATACATCATATGTACAACAGTGGCCTCTAGGGCATATATATAACTAACATCATCAACATGTATATAAAGATATGAAATACAAAACATCACACGTTAAGATGAAGATAAAGCACATAGCATACTATCATTTCGAGCAAAGATTGTTTCTGTACATATACATGCCTAGCAACCTATACAATACAGGCCTCTAGGGCATACATATCTAACAATATCCCACTTGCACTAAGGCCTGTAGTTGGTGCAATAAGTACCCACTGTCTATACTAGAACCAGTTGCCGGCGTACCGCATGCCCAATATATTGAACGGTCTCTCAAACTGGACTTGAGGGATGGCCTTGGTGAATGGATCTGCCTTGTTGTCTTTCGTGTCTACTCTCCGTACCTTGATGTCCTGGCAATCCACTATCTCCTGGATGAGGTGTTACCGCTTCAAGATATGTCTGGATTTCTGATGGGACCGTGGTTCTTTTGCCAAAGCCATGGCACCATTGTTATCACAATACAAAAGTATTGGATTAGCAATGGATGGAACCACCTGAAGTTCGGAAACGAACTTCTTCATCCAGACTGCCTCTTTTGCGGCATCATTAGCAGCAATATACTCAGCTTCCATCATGGAGTCAGCGACGGTATCTTGCTTGGAACTCTTCAAACATACTGCCCCTCCATTTAGGGTAAATAAAAACCCTGGGATGGACTTAATATCATCCTTATCGCTCTAGAAGTTGGAGTCGGTAGAGTCCTCCATTTGGAGTTCTCCGTTACCATACACCAAGAACATTTCTTTAGTCCTTCGCAAGTACTTCAGAATGTTTTTACAGCAGTCCAATGTTTCTCCCCTCGATTGGATTGATACCTGCTTACTGCACTCAGTGCATAAGCTACATCTGGGCGAGTACACAACATCGCATACATTATAGACCCTACCGCCAAAGCGTAGGGTATAATGCTCATGCGAGCCCTCACCTCATTAGTCTTTAGAGACATCTCTTTGGAGAGGGTGATCCCGTGACAAGCGGGTAAATTAGCTCGCTTGGAATCTTCCATACTAAACCTATTTAGTATGGTATCACTATACCTCGATTGGGACAATCCTAACAATTTCTTAGATCTATCTCTATAGATCTTAATTCCCAGAATGTACGAGGCATCATCCAGGTCTTTCATGGAGAACCTCTGTGATAAGAATAGTTTGACCGATTGTAGCATAGGACATCATTTTCTATCAAGAGAATGTTGGCCACGTACAATACGAGGAATGTAACAGTACTCTCTACAATCCTTTTATAAATACATGGCTCATTTACATTTTTGATAAAAACCAAACTCTTTGATAGTATCATCAAATCAGATGTTCCAACTCCGTGATGTCTGCTTTAATCCATAGATGGATTAAAGCAACCTGCATGCTTTTCCGCTGCTCCCACTGTCAATGAAGCCTTCTGCCTGATCCATAAAAACACATTCTTCTAAATCACCATTTAGAAATGCCGTTTTAACATCCATCTACCAGATTTCATAGTTATAGTGAGCAGCTATAGCAAGCAAGATCCGAATGGATTTAAGCATCGCGACTGGTGAAAAGGTTTCATCATAGTCCAAGCCTGGTCTTTCACGAAATCCTTTTGCAACCAGCCTAGCTTTATAGGTCTCCACCTGACCATCCACACCAATCTTTCTCTTAAAGATCCACTTGCACCCTAGGGTTTTACTCCAGAAGGTGCAACCTCTAAAGTCCATACTTTGTTGGTATGCATGGATTCCATTTCGGATCTCATGGCATCCAGCCACTTCACTGAGTTACCACTCGTGATAGCTTGCTGAAAACTAATAGGGTCATCATCATCTATGATGCAATCTTCTCTATCACCATCAATTAGAAAATCGTAGTATCTATCAGGTGAGCGAGAAGTCCTACTAGATCTACGGAGTGGCTGAGGTTCGTCAGGTTATATTGAAACCTCAGGTTCAACCAAATCATCGGTAATTGTTTGTGGATCTGGAATTTCTTCCAGTTCTACCGCATTGCCGACAGAATCATTTGTAAAAAATTCATTTTCTAAAAATATGGCATACTGAGAAACAAACACCCTTTGTTCCTCCTTGTGGTAGAAAAGATATCCATATGAGTGTTTTAGATATCCCACAAATCTGCACAAAACCGATCGTGTCTCGAGTTTGTCCTGATTCCGCTTTTTCACAAAAGCCGGACAACCCCATATCCTAACTCTTTTAAGAGATGGTCTCTTCCCATACCATATCTCATATGGAGTGGTAGACACGGTTTTGGTCGGAACCCTATTCAATAGATATATCATAGTCTCCAATGCGTGCCCCCATAATGAAAGTGGTAACTCGGTATCACTCATCATTGATCATACCATATCTAATAAGGTATGATTCCTCCGTTCCGACACACCGTTGAGCTGTGGTGTGTACGGAGGAGTGAGCTGAGAGAGAATCCCATTCTCTTTTAAGAAATCCAGAAACTCTGTGCTTAGGAACTCACTTCCTCGATCTGATCGAAATTTCTTGATACTCAAGCCTGTTTGTTTTTCTACTTCAGATTTATACTCCTTGAACTTTTCGAAGGCTTCGGACTTATGTTTCAACAAGAACACATGTCCGAATCTCGAGAAATCATCAGTGAAAGTTATGAAGTATGAAAACCCACCTCTCGCATGTGTAGACATTGGTCCACATACATCACTATGTATGAGGCCTAAGAGTTCAGTAGCTCTCTCTCCGTGTCTTGTAAACGGAGTTTTTGTCATTGTACCTTTGATACAAGACTGGCAAGTCGTATAAGATTTATATTCAAACGAGTTTAAATATCCATATTTATGTAGCTTGGTTAGTCTTGTTTCATTAATATGACCAAGTCTACAATGCCAAATAAAAGCTTCATTTATGTCTGAAATCTTTCTTTTGTTTGTGTGTTGTATATTGAAAACTGTATGTTGATTTAGGACGTATATCCCGTTATTTAATGTACCAGACCCAATCAACTCTTGATTAAGGTTAAGGTTCATAACATTAGATTGTAACACAAAATTATATCCTTCATTGTCCAACAACGATATTGATATAATATTACATAACATCGAAGGTACAAAATAACATGGGTTCAAAACCAATATACAATCCGACGGCAAACCAAGGTGATACTCTCCCACTGCTACAGCATGTATAGAGGAACCATTCCCAACTCGGAGAGTGTGATCACCTTTCTTCAAAAACCTGCTATTTCTCAGCCCCTGCACACAATTGCAGATGTGAGATCCTGACCCGGTATCTAATCCCATGAAGCAGAGTTAATTGAAAAACAGTTTTCTGTTACAAACACACCTGAAGTGGGAGCATCAACATTCTTCTTCTTCTTGAGGTCGGCTAGGTATCCAACGCGGTTTCTCTTCCAGTGCCCAGTTTTGTGGTAGTGGAAGCATTCCCCTCTTCCTGATGCAGCAACCCCTTTCTTGTCCTTCCCCGGTGCCTTTTTCACTCCTCCTCTCGGCTTGATGGGATTCTTCTTCTTCTTTCCCTTGTCCTTAGCTTTCGAGACGGAAGAGGAAGATGGTCCAGCAATTAGACCGGGAGTTTTCTCTACTTTTAGCGTGCTCTCTGCACTCCTCAACATATTGAGGAGTTCAGGAAGTGACTTCTCCATGTTGTGCATGTTGAAGTTCACTATGAACTGAGCAAAGGCAGGAGGAGGGACTGTAGAACAATAACAACATACTGTTCGTTCTCCATGGTCCATCCCAGGTCCTCTAGTTCTTCGATAAGTCCTATCATCTTCAATACATGGTCACCTACAGACGTGCCAACAGCCATCCGCATCTGAAACAACTTTCGAGATGCCTCGTATCGGAGAGTGCGAGATTGCTCTCCATACAACTCCTTTGTATGGAGAAAGATGGATTGTACATCCATCTTCTCATGCTGCTTCTGATGTTCATTGTCCATAGAAGCAAGCGCGAGGCATTTGGCTGTTGCACAGTTTATATCCCATGTCTTGCGGATTTCCTTATCCGCGACTGAAGAATCAGGGCCTGGGCTAGGAGGGGCTGGAGTGGTCAGGACGTATGCGACCTTATCATAGGTCAGGGCAATATTTACGTTCCTCAGCCATTCTTTGTAATTCGGTCCCGTGAGTTTATTCTTGTCTAATAGAAGCTTAAGTCCCGTCATAGGTATCTGCCATTAGGAGAGAGAAAAGAAGACACTCAATGTTGCTCTTGCATGATTAGATTGGTTATTAATCTTATCTAATCGATGTCTCCCACTTCTTTTATCAAATTTTCCGTCAAACCTTTGTTGGAGATAGTGCCCTCAGAGTCAATTATTAGGTCACAGGTACGTGATTGTAATGATTGAGGGAGGACCTATCCCGGTAGGACAGTCTTACTCGAGATGATAGTATGCTATCTGGTTTACCTTTATCATCGTGTACTGCTTTAGGTGACATGACACATCGCTATTACACGTTGATAGAGCCCCTAGGATTCTTGCTTGACCACCAGCAGTATGAGGGCGATCATATAAGTGGGAGCTGGGGGTCTACAAGCATATCCTTAAAAGGTCCCTAGTCGTGGGAGTTTCGAGACCGGGCATCGATACTCCATTAGTAGACTAGTGTATACAGTCGAGACCCCGACGAGGGGCGGTGGCCGGTCTCACAAGCCACTGGTGTCAGTTGGATCACCTAAGATGTATACAGGTGCTCATTGGGTTATGAGTACACCGGACAGGACTCGCCGGGAACATGCTAGTTGGTCATATACCAGACGTCAGATGGCAGTTCCCTGGTGACATGTGTGCAGGTTAGTTCATCGACCTGGGGATCGTCATTTGTCTCGTGTGAGTTCCCACTGTACTTTGATTACTACCCTACCACGGCTCAAAGGAGTCGTGCAAACAGGTTTTAGTTGGGTACAGTCCCGAGCCACATGGAGGCAGTGAGCGTATCTTCAGGGGTTCGTCTCTCCCGGTATTGGGGGTGAGGTCGTGCTGTGTCTAGGAGAGCCATTACACAAAGTCCTTGGCCAAGGCAAGGAGATTTACTGGTAGGTATTCCAGTAGTATCTCAGGGTGTTCTGGGCTACACTCCGACACGACTTGTACCGCTTTTGGGGGTCTGACTTTTACCAACCCCCTAGGCCCGCCATGCGATGCTCATAGACGAACGGACCGGACTGCACGGATATTGTCACTGACAGGCTCAGTAGGGTGTCAGGATGAGTTCGCTCATCGACGTCCCTTTTGGTCAATAGCTGGTGGCCCGTCACGTATTGGCTTATACCTCCTGACGTGCTAGTGGTTAAATCCACAACCATAGTATTGACGAGTCTTTAGAGTCCACCACACTTTCAGTTACTCAAGTTTCGGGCGAAACGCTGTAGAGGCCGTATGGAGATATGGCAGGGTCCGATCAGATACGTGCGGTATTGCACGGATCAGGATCGGACGGTTTGTACTGGTAGCCGTATGGTTATATGGCAGGGTTCGATCAGATACGTGCGGTATTGCACGGATCAGGATCGGACGGATATTACTAGCCGGCTTTGGTTTAAGCCGGTCCTAGTTTAGTACAGTGTAGATTTTGTCTCTTTGCATTTGTATCCGGACGGAATACAGATGCGGGTGTGTATGCACAGTATCGGGGTTTTCCTGTAATTTATTACGGGACCATTTTTCTGGAGTTGCCAGTTTGCATTCCGTTCCGGCCGGTTTTCCTTTGTTCTTTCCCGGCCGGACTTTTCCGATGGAGGGTGTTATTTGCAGTTTTGCAAATAACATTTTGTGGAGGGTTTTATTGCATATATATTGATTATGATAGTTTCATTTCTTTTGCTCCATGCTTTTGAATTGAGAGATTTGAAAGGTTATGGGTTGAATAGTGTGAAGCATGGTTGTATGTTTATTTGTCTCTTGATGTGGTTACCTCCACCATTCTCCTACACTCACCTTCCTTCTAATGTTATGCTTCATATTCAATCCTCCACCCTTTTTCTAAGATAATAAGTTTTTCATTAGAAAAGAAGAAGAAGAAAAGGAAAGAAAGGAAGAAGAAGAGAGAGCTTCATTCTTGAGAGTTTCTTTCTTGATCTCTTTTCATGCCAAGAAAAATGCAAGCACCATTTTTCTTCTTGATTCCTCCATCATCTACAAATGGCAACAAACCCCAAAGTGAGACATGCACTCTACACTACACTTCCTACAGCATATCTTGAGCATGTCGAGTTGCCGGCTTCATGCGCGAGTTGCCTCGGTATTGAGGCGGGAGCCCGTAAAAGCTACAGGCAATGTGGTGCCCTTTCCGACGAGGAGGAGACAGACGGAGATCCCGCGAGGAGATCGGAGTGGAGATGAAGACCGGAGGACTTGGATCGTCGGTATACATCTCTTCCCTTTCTTGTTAGTAGCTTAGACTTGTTAATGGTTACGATCCGGAGTTTAGTGCGCGGTGGTGCCGGTTTGCAAAGTCCGCAAAATTTTAAGTTTATCACCGCTTCCGCATTCCGGCGTCGGATTGACGGCCGGGGCGCCGCCGTGCACTTACAGTGGTATCAGAGCCTCGCCATTAACTTAGTCTAGCTTTGTGTAATGTGTTTGCAATTCCGATCGAACAAAAATCCCAAAACCGCATTTTTTGCTTGCATCAGTTCTCTGTTGAAAATTTTTGGTCTCGAAAATTTTTTCAGGTTGTAAAATATTGATGTAATGGAAAATCTAAGAGTTCTGTAAAAATTTGACGAAGTAACTCCACAGTTGGAGCGCGGAACCGCCGCGAAAACCCCTTTTGTGCGGCCCTTCCGCCGTGCACTATTCACATCACTTCACCATTTTTTTACAGAGGCCTTCTGGGCTTAAAATATGGGTTTTGGAATATTAAAATTGGGCCCAGGTTTTCTGTGAGTGCTACAGTTTTGATTGGGGGCCCACTTGTTAATTTTTGATCGATCGGATATTTTTTAAACACATTTTTCACAGTATTTACATTATATCTGCGACCGTGAATGTCACTCGATCGGTAAATCCGGTCTAACTGCTATAGCCCGGTTAGACGGATTTGCGAACGTGACTTTCACGTTGATGTTCTATGTATTTGCTGTGATGTTGCGGATCGGTCGTGGGGGATAGTCTGGATGCAATGCTAGTTCTGTGTTGTCGTATTATGTACATTTGATATTGCGGGGCGAGCGTCCGACATGTGGACTGCCGTCACTGCCAGTTTGTATTATTATTTTGGGGCACGACCTGGTTGCGGTCGATGTACCCGGTGTATGTATATTTTACTTTCTGTACTAGGATTGCCCCGCGGAGGGGTGCACGGATAGCCGGGTTCTGGAGGGCAACAAGCCCGCATCTCATGGCATTGAGACGGAGGGGGCTTCACTCTAGGATTGGCGGGCTATTCGCCGCACTCGTAGGGGGTACAGGTTGACCCAGGAGGGGTGCCCAAGTTGCCGGATTCCGTGAAGTGCTGGGTGGTCCATTCACGGCGCTGAAGGGGGCTGCCTCGCTTCAGGTTTTGGCGGGTGACTTGCCGCGCCCGTAGGGGTCTAGGATTTCATTGCACAGGCTATCCACACGACCAGGGGAACGTCGGGTTTCAGTAGTGGCTCTGTGAAACCCGGGGATCCCTGATATCTGTATTGTTTCTGTGATGTTGTTCATTCTCTGTGATGTTGCATTTTCATTCACGCCTTGAGCGAAATACTATATATTGGTATATATATTAGTAGATGTTGTATATGTTTTTCATCCGCGCTAGTCCAGTCCCCGCTCTGCCGTTAGTTAGCTAACCTAACGGGTGATGACGGGACCCAGTGGCGAATGCGGATGGCATATACGTACGTCAGTATATTTTCGTTCTTGGTGGTGTGATCAATTGATGGGACTGCATTGATTCGGATCAATGCAAGTTAAAAACAAACCTAATCTGATGTTGTTGGAACACTTTTTCAAAAAGCTGTTATTGCAAGGACGTTTACTTTTGTTTTGCATCGTGGTATTCATTGGAATATCCTGCTCCTCAGTCGACGAGGCAAGGGCCGAGATCCCTTCACCGGGAGTGACCCCTTGGACAAAAAGTTTGCGTCAGGGCATTAACTTCACTATAGCCGATTACTTTTGCTTTGCACCGTGGTATTCAGTTGGAATATCCTGCACCCCATTCTACGGGGAAAGAGCCGAGATCCCTTCACCGGGAGTGACCTCTTTAGCAACGGTTTTCGTCACTATATTTTCAAAAAGCTATCCGTTCCTTCGACGATATCAAGTTCATTACGTTAAAGGTTTTCGCCAGAAACCATTCGTAGCCCTCCGTCATTTCAGTTAAATATTCGGTAGTATTCAAGCTATGTATTTTGACCTCACGCCAAGGCATAGTGATTGGTAGCTGCCGGGTATTTATCTGTTGCATAGATAGATGCGTTGGTTTGGGACAGTCGTACTACTATTTTGGCCTACGTCAAGGGTATGTACGGGTGGGTTCAGATTAACCTGGATAATGACGGGCAGAACTTGACATGTGACTTATGATATTTTGACCTCACGCCAAGGTCATAAGAGCATGGGGCAGAAATCACATCGGGAGTTTCAAAAGAACTGAAACTTGCCAGATATGCGCATACCTTCTGGAGTGTGATACCGTGAGCGGATTCCGTCACGTTATCATGCGATGAGAGTTGGATCCCGATTCCCACTGATGAGTTGGTTTACTCCTCGGGTGACCCCGACTAATTCTTCTTTCTGGTTTGGAGGAGAATTTGAGGTACAGTGGGAGGATTCCAGATTAGATAAATTGGTAACCATTCTGATCTAGGTTAGAGTGCACGCTGAGTGTTTCTTTTCTCTCTCTCTCTGGCAGCGACCATTTGACCCGACCCTAAGACTTTGACTCAGTGACCAAGTTGACCGAACCTTCTTTAACACAGGCTTTTGGATTGTCAGAGTTGCAGACCTCATTGCCACTCCTACTTTTACCCTTTTCTCCAGGACACCCCGTATTACTGCGAACGTCCACTTCCATTGGACAAAACCATCGTATGGTTAGATACGAACTCGAAGGGATTCGAGGATGGTTTCCGGTTCTGGAGAAAACGGATAGGATTATTCAGTTGTCTTTTCCTTTTACCCTCTCTCAGGTTACGAGTACTCCTTGGTTTAGGGGTAGTACACCTATTACGCAAATTGGATTGTCTTCTTCCAAACCTTAGGCTGGTGCCGACCGGTAGGGAATGAAGAAAACCAATTAGCATAACGATGGTGTGCAGAAGGTATTAAGTTCAGACAAAGCAAGGGATTAGTAAGAGGGCAAAGTAAATTGCAATAGGTATTCACGACCAAACCAATTATTCCTTCGCCAATCCTAAATCACCTTTGTATTTCTCCAGGACACTCCGTATCGCTACGAAGATCCACAGTTTATTTGGATACTCCATCGTATGGTTATATACGAACTCGAATGGAACTTGTTCCAGTTCGGGGATGGATTCTGGTTCAGGAGAAATAGGAATAAGTTTATTCGGTTGTTTTTCATCTTCACCCTCTCTCATTGCGAGTGTTCCTAGGATTGGGACAGTACACCCATTATGCTTATTGGATAGTCTTCTTCCAAACCATAGGCTGGTGCCGAACGGTAGGGAAGGAAGAAAACCATTTGGCCTAAAGGGGTGTACAGAAGGTAAAGACTAAAGACATATGAAGGGATTTGGAGAGGTGGCAAAGAACTATACGGTTACAGTCGTGAATCTGGAAGAGGCATTACTAGGAATACCAGAATACCCCATCGGAACATTTCAATGTTTCAGTTTCACTGTGTAATGTTAAAGGAAAACTGATTTCCCGATTAGATACTTACTCCAGGGTATGTATTTACCAGGTACGATTCTCACATCTGTATGGTTTTACAGATGATGAGTGGGAGTAGGTTATTGGGAATTGGGTGATCATCCTCATTATATCGGGATTCGTTGTAATCGGTGATATTTGAGGAAATCACCTGGGCTGTTTGCCGGTCGGCAAATATTTGGTTTTTGAATATCCGCAGTTATGCACCAATTTCAAATTGATATATCTGTACGTCTATTTTCATAGAGTGAGATATACCTTTCTGAAATTATGTCTACGACATTTACCTATATCAGTGGATGGTTAGGTAAGGAGCATTAAACAGCGGTGTAATTCTTCTTAACCATAAGTACAGTTTTCAACCTACGACACACAGTGAATGAGTTATCAGACTCAAGGGACTTATACAGAGTATTGTATGTTGTCCAGGGTCCATCAGGACAGAGGGGTTGGTCCTCGTACTACATTCAGTTTACTTATGACTTCTCTAGTTTTTAGACAGGTGTTTCGTGGAAACGCAGGGTCCGAATTTGGAGAAGTTATTGGTATTTGAATAGAGTGGAGAACCAGGTGTCACAAGTATCGGGATTCTTCAAAGCGATCGAAGATGTAGATACTTGTGTATGGTGTTCAGTTGATAGTAATGATTAAGAGAACTTGCTTCTCTTTCAGGTTACTCATAATTGGAAATGCTTCCTAAGTTGAGTAACGCTGATCGGCCTCCTTCCATTTAGTTGACATGCGCTGGGGACAGCTGCATGATTTGAATCTGGTTCAATTAAATCAGTGCCTCTGTTTCTATATTGGATATAGAACAGTTCATATCTTAACGATGTTAAGGTACGGGGAGTTGTCCGGTTCATGATTAAAACCAGACACTGGACAACTCAAGGCACGTTTCTGTAATGGCTGTTTGTGGGTTGACCCAGGCTATGACGAGGGTTGATTTTCTACCATCTGGATGAACAATAGCGATATTGTTCTAGACTCGCCACAGTTTTATTAAAAATGGATTTTTTCAGAAAACAGTAGTGGGAGTATGGTAGAACTGGAAGTGATTCCAGAACCACAAACGATTACTGAAGATTTGATAAGGAACCTAAAGATTCAATCCGGTTTGACATTCCATTGGCCACTCCGCAGATTAGGTGGGTAACTTCAGGCACCCGAGAGGCACTACGGTAGCCTCAAGGACGGTGACAGGGAAGTTCTTGTTTACCCACAATTACCATTGCTGTTGTTCTAGGCTGCGAGACCCGGCGGGAGGATGAGTATAGCATCGTTCTAAACTAGTTTTAGAAGTGTACGTCTATATGACTCCGCCAGAGGGTTGTCGTAGTCAGTGGGAGCAGCGGAAGCATTGGTGGACCGGTTGCTTATGTCTATTTATAGACTAGAGCAGATGTAGCGGAGATAGATCATCTATTTCTGACGTGACAGTCATGGGTTTGACTTCATCAGAATAGGGGATGGATCTGTTGAGAAGGTAGTAGGGTGTGATGTCCTGGTATCTGGATGACATACACAGAATAGGAAAAGAAACTCCTATACTACAATCGGTTGTACTTTGGTCGTCACACAGTTGTTTCTCCATATAGGAATTGGGTATTATATCAGACATACTGGTTACTAGATCTATGGTTTTAGATCTAGATTTGGGTGGTTTCCCAATCAGGGTACTTGACAGCATTCTAAGAGTATTTAGGATGGACGACTCCTGGCACGGTAGTGTACCTGCAGGTAATGGAGTCACCCTCTCCAAAGGTGTCTTACAGACTAAAGGGGAGAGGGACGTGCATGATTGGCAGATCACTTGCTAAGGCAATTGAGTCAATCGTGAGATGTCAAGTACCACACCAGATGTTGTTCTTGCACTAGATGCAATAAGTTGACATTAATCCAATCCTGGAGAAACAGTCGGAACCAGTTTTAGAACATAAGTGGATGTTCTAGGGAGATGATAACGACAGCCTCATTCAGGAGACAGTTATCATTCCAGGCTTCCAAGGTGACATGGACGACAAGGAGGTTGTCAGAGTTATAGTTTTCCTTCTGATGAGGGGCAGTATTTTGGACAGGTGGTCCAAGGCAATACTGAGGGAGGCATGGCGCGCAGGATACTGATTAAGTTCAGTTGACGATACAGTCTAAGAAGTTTGGATTTGGAGTTCATTTATGAGCTATGTCCCATCAGACATCCAGACACATTCTAAGACAGGTATTGCTCTTTTCGGGAGATGGCTTTCTCCGCGAACTTGAGATATAGAGAGACATAGAAAGAAACAACTAAGCGGATCCACTCACTGAGGCTATTCCTCGAATGCAATAGTTCCGCAAACGAGCTTTGTGAGACTGACTAGTAGAGGAGTTGGATGTTCGGTATCACACGGGCTGTGAGTATGCGACATCGCAATAATTAGCCTTGAGTGCAAGTGGGAGATTGTTGGAGATAGTGCCCTCAGAGTCAATTATTAGGTCACAGGTACGTGATTGTAATGATTGAGGGAGGACCTATCCCGGTAGGACAGTCTTACTCGAGATGATAGTATGCTATCTGGTTTACCTTTATCATCGTGTACTGCTTTAGGTGACATGACACGTCGCTATTACACGTTGATAGAGCCCCTAGGATTCTTGCTTGACCACCAGCAGTATGAGGGTGATCATATAAGTGGGAGCTGGGGGTCTACAAGCATATCCTTAAAAGGTCCCTAGTCGTGGGAGTTTCGAGACCGGGCATCGATACTCCATTAGTAGACTAGTGTATACAGTCGAGACCCCGACGAGGGGCGGTGGCCGGTCTCACAAGCCACTGGTGTCAGTTGGATCACCTAAGATGTATACAGGTGCTCATTGGGTTATGAGTACACCGGACAGGACTCGCCGGGAACATGCTAGTTGGTCATATACCAGACGTCAGATGGCAGTTCCCTGGTGACATGTGTGCAGGTTAGTTCATCGACCTGGGGATCGTTATTTGTCTCGTGTGAGTTCCCACTGTACTTTGATTACTACCCTACCACGGCTCAAAGGAGTCGTGCAAACAGGTTTTAGTTGGGTACAGTCCCGAGCCACATGGAGGCAGTGAGCGTATCTTCAGGGGTTCGTCTCTCCCGGTATTGGGGGTGAGGTCGTGCTGTGTCTAGGAGAGCCATTACACAAAGTCCTTGGCCAAGGCAAGGAGATTTACTGGTAGGTATTCCAGTAGTATCTCAGGGTGTTCTGGGCTACACTCCGACACGACTTGTACCGCTTTTGGGGGTCTGACTTTTACCAACCCCCTAGGCCCGCCATGCGATGCTCATAGACGAACGGACCGGACTGCACGGATATTGTCACTGACAGGCTCAGTAGGGTGTCAGGATGAGTTCGCTCATCGACGTCCCTTTTGGTCAATAGCTGGTGGCCCGTCACGTATTGGCTTATACCTCCTGACGTGCTAGTGGTTAAATCCACAACCATAGTATTGACGAGTCTTTAGAGTCCACCACACTTTCAGTTACTCAAGTTTCGGGCGAAACGCTGTAGAGGCCGTATGGAGATATGGCAGGGTCCGATCAGATACGTGCGGTATTGCACGGATCAGGATCGGACGGTTTGTACTGGTAGCCGTATGGTTATATGGCAGGGTTCGATCAGATACGTGCGGTATTGCACGGATCAGGATCGGACGGATATTACTAGCCGGCTTTGGTTTAAGCCGGTCCTAGTTTAGTACAGTGTAGATTTTGTCTCTTTGCATTTGTATCCGGACGGAATACAGATGCGGGTGTGTATGCACAGTATCGGGGTTTTCCTGTAATTTATTACGGGACCATTTTTCTGGAGTTGCCAGTTTGCATTCCGTTCCGGCCGGTTTTCCTTTGTTCTTTCCCGGCCGGACTTTTCCGATGGAGGGTGTTATTTGCAGTTTTGCAAATAACATTTTGTGGAGGGTTTTATTGCATATATATTGATTATGATAGTTTCATTTCTTTTGCTCCATGCTTTTGAATTGAGAGATTTGAAAGGTTATGGGTTGAATAGTGTGAAGCATGGTTGTATGTTTATTTGTCTCTTGATGTGGTTACCTCCACCATTCTCCTACACTCACCTTCCTTCTAATGTTATGCTTCATATTCAATCCTCCACCCTTTTTCTAAGATAATAAGTTTTTCATTAGAAAAGAAGAAGAAGAAAAGGAAAGAAAGGAAGAAGAAGAGAGAGCTTCATTCTTGAGAGTTTCTTTCTTGATCTCTTTTCATGCCAAGAAAAATGCAAGCACCATTTTTCTTCTTGATTCCTCCATCATCTACAAATGGCAACAAACCCCAAAGTGAGACATGCACTCTACACTACACTTCCTACAGCATATCTTGAGCATGTCGAGTTGCCGGCTTCATGCGCGAGTTGCCTCGGTATTGAGGCGGGAGCCCGTAAAAGCTACAGGCAATGTGGTGCCCTTTCCGACGAGGAGGAGACAGACGGAGATCCCGCGAGGAGATCGGAGTGGAGATGAAGACCGGAGGACTTGGATCGTCGGTATACATCTCTTCCCTTTCTTGTTAGTAGCTTAGACTTGTTAATGGTTACGATCCGGAGTTTAGTGCGCGGTGGTGCCGGTTTGCAAAGTCCGCAAAATTTTAAGTTTATCACCGCTTCCGCATTCCGGCGTCGGATTGACGGCCGGGGCGCCGCCGTGCACTTACAACCTTAAAAAGAAAATTAGCCAGGATTAATTGCTATCTACAAGTTCGCTAACCGGTCGGCCAGGCTAGTGTAGGTACTCCGAGGGAGGTTCCCCGTGCTTTCGCACGGACCTAATTAAAATAAACCTCGTTTTCCTAGAGGCATAACCCTATTGACACCTTTCTAGACACCTACTAGATTAGCTAATTGTAAAGTGCAAAACTCTCCCGGGAGTAACTTTTACTCACAGTGGGATTGGGATCTAATTATCAAATAGAAGGTATGCAATCTCATTGCAAATTTCAACTCTTGAAATTCCCGATATGGTTTTTACCCCTAGTGTCTTATGACCTTAACTATGGTCAACAAATCATAAACACTAGTCAAGTTCTACCCGCCATTTCGTGATTGATTTAGACCCACCAGCATAACCCTTAACTATGGTCAACAAAGTCATGCGAATCTCCTAATCGATCGCATCATATGCTTTGTAGGAAGACATCACTTAGCTACCATACACCATGTCTTAACTATAGTCAACTAACGTAGTACGAATACTAAGTACTCTGCTTCCTAAAATGGCGGAGGGCAGCGGATGGTTTTGATGAAAACCTTTAACGTTTTGAACTTGATATCGTTGTAGAATCTAGTGAAAGGAGTGGTTTAAGCTCCAGTTTTAAAATTCGAATGGTTTTGTAGTATCTTTCTAATTTTGATAAAGAGGTCACTCCCGGTGAAGGGATCTCGGCTCATTCCTCATCGAATGAGGTGCGGAATATTCATCAAGAAATACCACGATGCTAAGCAAAAACTAGATCAACTATAAAAACAAATCGAGTACTTTGTAACATTTGCTAGTTTCGCTAAAAGGATCACTCCCGGTGAAGGGATCTCGGCCCTTTCCTCATCGAATGAGGTGTTGGATATTCATCAAGGAATACCACTATGCAAAGCGAAAAACTAGAGTTACCCGTTTTAAAAAGTTTGATTCTACAACATCTTTAAGTTTCTTTTTCTTAACATTGATCACATTAATGTTTTCCCATCATTTACGTTTCCTGAACATCACAGAAAAGAAACGAAAATAGAACGTAAGCTTATGCCATCTGCATTAGCCACGGGGCCCCGTCTTGCACCGTTATGTTACTTAACTAACGGCAGAGCGGGGGCTGGACTAGTGCTGGTGCAAAACATAAGAAACGTTTATTATATATCTCATATATAAATAACCATTCGTCGCACGCATTTATAAACATTCCAGATCACAGATGAACACATTGGATATACTAGGAATTCTGTATTTCATTTAAGCCCTTAACGAAAGACGGGTTCCACGGTCGTGATGAATAGCCAAAACCCCACACTAGACCCCTACAGATGCGGCAAACTACCCGCCAAATTCCCGAAGTGACGCAACCTCCCTCAATAAAATGAGTAGGCCACTCAGCATTTCGAGAACCCGGTAGTTTGTGCACCCCACCTTGGGTCTATCCTAGGAGCAAAAACAGTAAAAAAGAAATTATACAACGGTGGCTAAAAACTCAACCGGGATGTGCCCCGCAAAATAATATTACATAAATTCCATAAATTACATGAATGAAAGAAAAGAAAAACACTCTTCTCACATCCCCGGCTATTCATCCACGACAATTTAATAAAGTTCATATCCACAAACCAACATAACATCATCACATATATTTGCAACCCCGACTAATCGACGTATAGCAATTAGTCAACGTTTCCAAACACATATACACATCACAAATCTTGTAAAGTAATCGCGACATTAGAATTCCTCATGCAATTAGCAAACTAAACCAATTTTTCTAAGACATAAAAAATCCAGTGAGCTAAAGTTCTAAAACCGATCGTTTTAAGCCAATCCGGGAGTCGAAACGAACTCAAAACCCGCCCGAATCTTCGCAGAGGCGAACATCCCAAAATTAAATATCTAATGGGGTGCTTCGGGGGGGTACCCACCCCCGGGGGCCACTCCGAAGTGGCCCCTAGGGGAAGGCAGACCCGAGAGCACCCAGTTAGGGTGCTCTCGGGTCACCCACCCCCAAGGCCACCTTGTGGTGGTATTGCGATATGGGTCCGGCCTCTGGTCCCCCCTCGGGTATTCCTGGGGTGTGTACGCTCCACCCCGCGGCTTCTCGGTTCAAACCGTGAGCCCGCGGGGTGTGCAAACAACTCAAAACTTCATTTTTGGAAACTATTTTTATCGGCAGATTTTGCGCTACAAAAATGGAAGATTTCTAACGTCGCTACAAGCTATTTAAGGATTAAGAGAGGCTCTGATACCAGTGTTAGTCTATGTTTCACACCCCAGGTGTTCGCGGGGAGGCGGAATACATCAAAAACGATTTTTCTCACATCAAAAGATCATGTTTTTCTTTGCAACATAGACTTTATCCACTTTAGGATCATGATTAAACCTTAACTAGCAAAAACTAAACTACAAGAGGGAGTTAACTACTCGGTTAAAGTGTTATACCCTCGTGTCAAGTCCTTCGGGTCTTCTTTTGGATGCGACTCCTAGGCTCCTTGGATGCTTGAAAAGGAACTCGGTCTCCGGTCACCTCTGGGTCTAGATGATCCACCGGAGAGCTATAGAACAAGCTTCAAACTCTTCACAAGAGTTAACTAAGAAATCAAGTTTGCTAGAAATGATTACTTAGATGATATAGAGATGAACTAGTGGATTACTTTTATCTCTTAACCTATGGATCACAACACATGTTAGTGTTTAGGTTAGAGGAAGAAGAAGGAGATAATTTGGAGAGAGATGATGAGAGTTAGAATGAGAAAGTATGAAGCATGAACAAATGATATGTCTCAAAAACAATAATTGAAGCATGCATTATTTTTCTTCAAAAAATAATGCACCATGCTTCAATAGTATACACAAATGAATATAAAATGAAATAAGCCATTCCTTCATCCATGCTTTGACAATTCTAAATTCCACCTCATTGTTTTTATTTTCACAAAATAAAAACCCATTTATGAGGTGTCTCTTTCTAGATTGTATTCTTGTACAATTACAAGAATACCCCTCACCGTATACCGGAAAAGTATACCCGTATTCGAATTCCAAAAAAATACGAATACAAATAATCCAATAATATAATACTGGTATCCGGCTTGAACCAAAGCCTGCCAGTATTATCCTTCCGATCATCATTCATGTAACCAGTATAAGAACATGATAGAAACCGTGCCGTAATAACTTACGGCCTCTACATCTTTTGCCTGAACCAGGGAACCCTCTGTGTGGGACTATAAAGACTCGAAAGTACGTTGGCAGTGGGTTTAACCATAAGCACGTCAGCGGCACTAGCTTTGCGTAACGTCTACCCAGATATGTGACGAAAAGGTGGCCGACGAGCGAACTCATCCCAACCCTAACGACCCTGTAAGCAACACTTACCGTACAATCCGGTCTCTTCGTCTGATACGTCGCATATGAAGTCTAGGGGTGGTAAATGTCAGACCCCAGTAACTTTATAAGTCATGTTGTTTTATGGCCCATAACGGTTCGAGAAACTACTGATAACTCTTATCAGTAAATCTCGACAACCCTGGCCAGGGATTTGCTGTTATGGCCGATCAAGCATAGTGCGACATCAACTCCCTATACCGGGAGAGAGGAAACCCCTCCTATTACTCACCGCCTCCATGTGATTCGAAACTGTACCCAAAATCCACCTGTTTGCACGACTCAGTAGAGCCGTAGTAGGGAGGAAATCAAAGCACGGTGGGAATCACACAAGACACTATGACGATCTCGGGTCTACAGACTAACCTGTACAAGTGTCACCAGAGAACTACTATCTGACAATAGGTATATATACCATCTAGGAGTTCTCGGCGAGTCTAGTTTGGTGTACCCATTCTCCAATGAGCACCTGTGTACAATCTTTGGTGTCAAACACCAATGGTTGTGGGATCAACCATCGCCCCCAGGGTCAGGAAACGTACACACTAGTCTACTCTGGTAATATCGATGCCCTGTCTCGATATACCCTCGACTAGGAACTAATAAGGAATATGCTTTTAGACTGCCTAGGCTACACTAGTATGATCTACATTATAATCCTGCCAGTCAAGTATAATGCTAAGGGCTTCATCAACATGTATATAAAGATATGAAATACAAAACATCACACGTTAAGATGAAGATAAACCAGATAGCATACTATCATTTCAAGCAAAAATTGTTTTTGTACATATACATGCCTAGCATCCTATACAATACATATCTAACATGTCCAACTGAAATGACGGAGGGCTACGAATGGTTTGGCGAAACCTTGAACGTAGTGAACTTGATATAATCGAAGGAACCTGATAGCTTTAAAAAGGAGTGGTTTAAGCTCCGCATTTTAAAAGTTTTACTGTTTTGAAAAAACCGAGTGGTTTTAAAAATTTTCCAACGATTCAGCTTTGGTTTGTTTGCTTTGCACAAATGTAATGCAGTCCCATCAATTAACCTACCATTGCAGAAAAAGACGAAAATACAACGTACGCTTATGCCATCCGCAATTGCCATTGGACCCCGTCTTACACCGTTAGGTTAGATAAGTAACGCCAGAGCTGTGGGCTGGACTAGCGCGGATGCAAAACATAAGCAACGTCTATTATATAATATATATATACATAATAATATCCATTCGTCAAACGCAATAATAGGCATTCCAGATCACAGATGAACACATTGGATATACTAGGAATTCCTTGTTTCGTTTAAGCCTGTAACGAATGACGGATACCACGGTCTTGATGAATAGCCAAACCCCATCCCAGACCCCTACGGGTGAGGCAAACTACCCGCCAAATACCTAAAGTGAAGCAACCTCCCTCAGTAAAATGAGTAGGCCACTCAGCACTTCAAAGTACCCGGTAGTTTGTGCACTCCACCTTGGGTCTATCCTATGAGCAATAAACAGTAAATGAAATAATACAACGGTGGCTACAACCTCAACCCGGATGTGCCTCGCAAAAAAATATTATATCAAATTACAATTTACATTTGAATGAAATAATATAACACCTCACATCCCCGGCTATTCATTCACGACAATCCAACAATATTCATATACACAAACCACAAAAGGATCACAGATATGTGCAGCCCCCAACTAACCGACATATAGCAATTAGCGGATGTTTACGAACACATATATCACAACTTGAAGCATTAAACGATGTTAAAACCACGACTTCAAAACACCACGTATTGCCATAGTAAAGAATTGATAGCATATTCAAAATTGGCAAAAACAAACAACTCCTGAAACCCTAGATCCAAGTAACAAGACCACAGTACAAAACACGAAGCAAGTCCCTACTGTAAAAACGGTGAGGCCGGACATTTTGGCTTTGTGGCCGGTCCATTTCAGAGGAAAGTGTCTCATTTTTTGTGTGTGTTCATTTTATAAGTAGAGGAGAACTCTGAAATTGCTTAAAAAAATTTTAGAGCCTCGTAAAAAAACAACAGAAACTAGGATCTATGCTTCGATGTTTTGGGGTTATTTCGGTTTCGTAGTTTTATTTGTCATTTAATCTGTTAGTTATGGTTTATTCATCTCTGATACCACTTTAACTCGATGCCATGCACCCCACGTGTTTGCGGAGGGGCGGAGTTTGCAAAAAACGATTTTTAAGTGCTTCGTAACATCAACTAAACTCCAGGATCGATACTAAACCCTAACTAACAAACATAATCGGAGGTTTAACTACTATGTGAGAAAGTTATACCTCAAGTCCTCGTTGTCCTTCTCCTCCCCGCTGTCCTTCTCCACGTCGTGATCTCCTCAAAGTGAGAACGGATCGCGCCTCCTCGTCAGCTTCTCCAAGTCGTAGAAGATCCACCCGAGAGTTCCAACCTTAAGCTTAACCTCCTAGTTGAGGTAACTAGGTCACTTGGTGTGCTAAACTAAGTAGCCTAGAGTGTGTAGAGAGTGATTAGGGATCTAGTTGTTTCACAAACCCTAGGATTCTCAACTCATGAGACAATTAGGGTTTGAAAATTGAAAAGGGGGCTTGAGGAGAATGAGAGAGAGGAAAGTATCTGTAGAATGATAATGGTAATAAGATAATGTGAAAATGGCTTATGTTTTTGACTATAAACCACATGAAAATATCTCATACAAATATCTCAAACAATATCTCAAAATATCTAAGTCTTCATATCTCACAAGAGTCCAAGGAAGTCAACATAAAGCCATGTTCACATTTCACTAAAATACCACAAAGTTTCCCACCTCATTTCCTCCACCTCATAAAAGATTTCACCAATAAAGAAAAACCCTAATTGAGGTGTCTCACTCCAAGAAACAATCTTGATCAAATTACAAGAATGCCCTTCTCAACCGTATATACAAACCCGCATCCGTATTCCGAGAAACACGAATACAATGAGACGAAACTAATCCAATAATCAAATACTAGGATCCGGCTTAAACCAAAGCCCACTAGTACTGTCTGCCCGAACATCATATGTGCACAAGTACACGTATGTGATCGAACCCTGTCGTAAAACCATATGACCTCTACATCGTTTTGCCCAAAGCTGGGAAACCCTCTGTGTGGGACTCTAAAGACTCGACAGTACGTTGGCAGTGGGTTTAACCATAAGCGCGTCAGCGGTACTAGCTGCACGTAACGACTACCTAGGTATCTGTTGATAAGAAGGCCGACGAGCAAACTCATCCGTACCCCTACTGAGCCTATCTGTGGCAATCTCTGTACAGTCCGGTCCGTTCGTCTAAGCGTCAGACCCCAAATAGCGCAATAAGTCGTGTCGGAGTGCATCCAAAAACACCCTGAGAAACTACTGGAATTCCTACCGGCAAATCTCGCTTGCCCTGGCCAGGGACTTTATATAATGGCTTTCCGAATCACAGCGCAACATCAACCCCTAATACCGGGAGAGACGAATCCTATCTAACCTCCACTACCTCCAAGCTCTTCGGGACTGCACCCAACTACTACCTGTTTGCACTACTCAATAAAGCCGTGGTAGGGTAGTAATCTAAGAACAGTAGGAACACACTTGAGGCATAGTAGCAGTGTCAAGTCAACGGACTATGCTGTACTCATGTCGCCTGGGAACTACTATCTGACGATAGGTATAGTACCAACCAGCAGTTCCCCATGAGTCCGTCCAGTGTAACTCATAACCCAATGAGCACCTGCATACTATCTCCAGTACGAAGTATTGATGGCTGTAGGACAGACCATCTCCCCTCCTGGGATGAGAAGCGTATACACTAGTCTACTCTGGAGTATCGATGCCCTGTCTCGATAATCCTACGACTAGGGACCATTAGAAGGATATGCTTGTAGACTACCCAGCCCCCACTAGTGTGACTGCCATCACAACGCTGGTAGTCAAGCAAAGATCGTAAGGGCTCTACCAATATGTATTAGAGATACGTCAAAAGAAACATTTACACATATTAAGATAGATACAAATCAAGTAGCATACTACCATATTGAACAAGACTGTCATAAATCTGTGTATATATCCCAAGCTTCCAAAATGTAATATACAAACTTGTACTATACAATAATGGCCTCTGGGGCATATTACACTAACAGGAAGCCTGAAATGATAACCGCCTCCTTAATATCAGGACATCACCTCCTATCAGGAGCATGTCATCCAAATACCAGGACATCACTCCCTGCTGCCTTCTTACCAAGTCTATCTGTTGTCCTGATGAAGTCAAAATCTTTGACTTTTACATAAAACTAGATGACCAATTCCGTTCTTCTTGCTTTAGTCTATAAATAGACATAAGCTATTTGCACACCACGCTTCTGCTACTCCCACTGACTACGACAACCCTCTGGAAGAGTCATATACACACGCTCTTCTAAAGCTAATTTAGAACGACGCTATAGTCATCCACCTGTTAGATCTCATAGTTTAGGACAGCAGTAGTGGCAAGCTTGGGTCATCAAAAACCTCCCTGTCGCCGTCTTTGATGAGACCGAAGTTCTTCTCGGATGGCTGAGGTTACTTACCAAATCTGCGGAGTGGCTAATGGATTGTCGAATCCAATTGAATCTCCAGGTTCTACTAAATTTCTAGTTACCGTTTTTGGTTCTGGACCATCTTTGATGAGACCGAAGTTCCTCTCGGATGGCTGAGGTTACATACCAAATCTGCGGAGTGGCTAATGAATTGTCGAATCCAATTGAATCTCCAGGTTCTACTAAATTTCCAGTTACCGTTTGTGGTTCTGGAATCACTTCCAGTTCTACCATACTTCCACTTGTTTCTTTTGCAAAAAGATTCCCTTTATAAAAAAAGGTGGCGAGTCAAGAACAATTCAACTTTTGATCATGAAATGGTAGAAGTTAAACCCTTGCTAAAAGCCTGAAATAACCGACAAACTGCCATTACAGAAACGTGCCTTGAGTTTGTCCGGATTCAGCTTTTAAATAGAAACCGGGTAACTCCATATCTTCACATCCTCAAGATATGAAACCATTCTATGTCCACATAGAAACAAAGGAACTAATTTTGATGGAACCATATTCAATTGTTATGCGACTGTCTCGAGTGCATATCCCATATGGAAAAAGGCCATGCAGCATTACTCATCAAGGAGCGCACCCACGGATGAGTAATCTGAGAAAAAAGCAAGTTCTCAAATATTACTATGATGGAATACCTAGCAAAGTATCTACATCTTCGATCACTTCGAAGAACACTGATACTTCCAACGTATGGTTCTCTACTTTATTCTTATACCTATAACTTCTCAAAAAATTTGGACCTTGCATTTCAACGAATGCATGTCTAAAATAATAGAACTCATAAGTAAACTGAATGAAGTAAGATTACCAACCACTTGGCCCGAAGGACACTGGACAACATACATTACTATGTATAAGTTCCAAGAGTATACTAACTCATAATCTATGTGTGTTAAATTGAAAAACTGCATTTTTGGTTAAGAATGTCTATACCGTTATTCAATTCACCTTACCTTATTCTCAACTGATAAAGGTAAATGTTTAGAACACAATTTTCAAAATTTGTTCTCACTTTATAAAATAAAAATACAGATATATCATTTTAAAAATTGGTGCATAACAACGGTCATTCAAAACCAAATATTTGCTGTAAGGCAAAAATCAGGCGATTTAATCCAATATCACCAATTGCTACGAATTCCGATATTGAGGATCAAATTATCCATTTTCCAATATTCTACTCCTTCTCAGCATCTGTAATGCCCTACATATGTGAGATCCAAACTTGGTACATTCATACCCTGGAGTCAGAATCCATCGGGAAAATAGTTTTCAATAACAACTACACAAAAAAAGACCGAAACATGAAAATGTTTCAAGGGGGTAGCCGGGTATTCCTAGTAATGCCTTTTCCATTATCCAGAATCATGGAAGTATTCGCAAATTTCCTTGCCCTCGTTGCAATCCCTTTATATGACTTTACTTCTTACCTTCTGTATGTTGGGTTTACCTAGCACCTCATCAAGGGTTTAGAAGCATCACATATGCCAAAATCAAATTTTTAAGGTGCTAAGTGAACTTGAGAAGAATCATAACTAGAAATTTAGGGTTTCTTTTAACTAAGCATCACATGCAAAAGAAAAAGTATCAATAAGAGTAGAGATTACAACCTTTGTAGACCTCCCTTGGTGACTCCTTGGCACTTGGAGAGTTTGGAACGGATCGATGGAAGCCTTCCTTGTCCACGATGATCCACCCGAAGTCCCTTTGCCTAAAGCTCCTTGCTTTACTTGATATGTGAATGAAGTAGAGCAAACACCCTACACAAATGGGCTAGACGTGTGTAGTATGATGATGTGGTTTGTATTCTATAATCAAAACCCTTTCTTTTTATCAACTTCACTCAAAGAAATTTTCAAGAGAGGAAGAAGAAGATGGAAGCTAAGCTTGAGCTCATAAGAAAATGATATGAGTGAATTATTGAAATGAGAAAAGAATAATCCATATTAATCCTTCTCACTTCAACCATGGTTAGCAATTATCTAGATCTTTTTCAAATGAGTTAAAAGGCAAAAGGATAATTAACTCAAGGTTAAAAAGTGGTTGAAGCATGGTCAAAGATGATAAACATTAACCATGTGTGAATTATCCTTTCCTTTATTCAAAATGATAAATAAATAGATAATTGCTACAATATGAGTCTTGCAATGCCACCAGATATGTATCAACAACCATGATACAATATATGTATGTATGTATGTATGTATCCATGCACATCATCATGTGCATACATGCATGCATACAAGAAAAGAAAAAAGGGTTTAATAAAGAATTAATCTAAAAGTCATTTGCTAAATCAACACTTGATTTTGCAAACCGGTCATATCACATATGACCCGACCAATAGAAAATGCCCTATTAATATACAGTATCACATATCCGTATTTAATCGAGTCCCCGTGCATATCTCATATGCACACATCTTTTCGCCTGAGCCAGGAAACTTCATTGTAGGACTCTAAGACTCGTCAATACGCCGGCAGTAGGTAATGATCATATCAAATACCTACAAGCTGCAAGCGGTCAGCTAAACGTAACGGCCACCCGGCTATTGATCGATCAGAAGAAAACCAGCGAAGCTGTCAAAACTCCCGTCGAGCCAACTGGCAACACTTACCGTACAGTCCGGTCTCTTCGTCAGATATGTTGCATATCGAGTCTAGGGATGGAATCGTCGACCCCAATAACTCAATAAGTCATGCTGGTGTATGGCTCATAACAGATCGAGAAACTACTGATAACTCTTATCAGTAAATCTCAGCATCCCTGGCCAGGGACTTCCTGTTATAACCAATAGAGCATAGCACAACATCAACTCCTAATACCGGGAGGGACGAAACCCCTCCTATCGCTGTTGGAGATAGTGCCCTCAGAGTCAATTATTAGGTCACAGGTACGTGATTGCTATGATTGATGGAGGACCTATCCCGGTAGGACAGTCTTACTCGAGATGATAGTTTGCTATCTGGTTTACCTTTATCATCGTGTACTGTTTTAGGTGACCTGACAAGTTGCTATTACACGTTGATAGAGCCCCTAGGATTCTTGCTTGACCACCAGCAGTATGAGGGCGATCATATAAGTGGGAGCTGGGGGTCTATAAGCATGTCCTTAAATGGTCCCTAGTCGTGTGAGTTTCGAGACAGGGCATCGATACTCCAGAGTAGACTAGTGTATACAGTCGAGACCCCGACGAGGGGCGGTGGCCGGTCTCACAAGCCACTGGTGTCAGTAGGATCACCTAAGATGTATACAGGTGCTCATTGGGTTATGAGTACACCGGACAGGACTCGCCGGGAACATGCTAGTTGGTCATATACCAGACGTCAGATGGCAGTTCCCTGGTGACATGTGTGCAGGTTAGTTCATCGACCTGGGGATCGTCATTTGTCTCGTGTGAGTTCCCACTGTACTTTGATTACTACCCTACCACGGCTCAAAGGAGTCGTGCAAACAGGTTTTAGTTGGGTACAGTCCCGAGCCACATGGAGGCAGTGAGCGTATCTTCAGGGGTTCGTCTCTTCCGGTATTGGGGGTGAGGTCGTGCTGTGTCTAGGAGAGCCATTACACGAAGTCCTTGGCCAAGGCAAGGAGATTTACTGGTAGGTATTCCAGTAGTATCTCAGGGTGTTCTGGGCTACACTCCGACACGACTTGTACCGCTTTTGGGGGTCTGACTTTTACCAACCCCCTAGGCCCGCCATGCGATGCTCATAGACGAACGGACCGGACTGTACGGATATTGTCACTGACAGGCTCAGTAGGGAGTCAGGCTGAGTTCGCTCACAGACGTCCCTTTTGGTCAATACCTGGTAGCCCGTTATGTATTGGCTTATACCTCTAACGTGCTAGTGGTTAAATCCACAACCAAGGTGTTGATGAGTCTTTAGAGTCCCCCACATTTCAGTTACTCAGCTTTCGGGCGAAAGGTTGTAGAGGCCGTATGGAGATATGGCAGGGTCCGATCAGATACGTGCGGTATTGCACGGATCAGGATCGGACAGTTTGTACTACAGGCCGTATGGTTATATGGCAGGGTTCGATCAGGTACGTGCGGTATTGCACGGATCAGGATCGAACGGATCTTACTAGCCAGCTTTGGTTTAAGCCGGATCCTAGTTTAGTACAGTGTAGATTTTATCTCATTGCATTTGCATTTCGGTCGAAATACAGATGCGGGTGTGTATGCACAGTATCGGGGTTTTCCTGTAATTTATTACGGGACCAGTTTTCTGGAGTTGCCAGTTTGCTTTCCGTTTCGGCCAATTTCTTTTGTATCGTTCATTGGCCGAAGATTGGTGGAGGAGGGTTTATTTGCATTGTTGCAAATAGGCATTAGTGGAAGGGGTTCTTTGCATCTTGTTACATCATGATGGTTTTCATGATGAGCACCATACCTTGACCTTTTTGACTTGATCACTTCATGATGGCTTGACTTTGTAAGCATCATGGTTGTTGATGATTAGTGTGTGGAGTATGGGTTTGATTTGGTGATCATTTCTTTTCATGATGAGTTTTCTTTTCTCTCTCTTGCATGATATGAGAAGGGCTCCCTATTTTTGATACACTCTCTCCACTCTCTCATTTTCTCTTCACCACCATTTACATGGCCGGCCACTAGTGGGAGGGGGCTGTCCAAAAATTCTTGGGGTGGGATTTTTGTCATTCTAGTTTTGTAAAATCCCACATGTTTCATCTCCACAAGCTTGTATCATCCCTCCACCTAAAATGGCATCTCCATGAACCCCAAAGTGAGACTTGAGGACTACATATTCTACAGCGAACCTTGGGCACGTCGAGTAGCCGGCTTCGTGCCCGAGTTGCCTCGGCATTGAGGTGGGAGCCCGTAAAAGAAGTAGGCGATGTGGTGCACTTCCGGCGACGAGGAGGAGACGGGACATTCCGCAGGAGATCGGGACGATGATGAGAAGACCGGAGGACTTGGATCGTCGGTATATCTCTCTTCCCTTTCTTGTTGTTAGCTAGGACTAGTTAGTGGTTCGATCCGGGTATTAGTGCGCGGCGGTTTTCCAGTTCAAGAAAAATTTAAGTTTATCACCGCTTCCGCATTTGGCCGTCGGATTGACGGCCGGGGCGCCGCCGTGCACTTACAGTGGTATCAGAGCCTCGCCATTAACTTCGTCTAGCTTCGTTTGATGTGTTTTTCAGTTCCGATCGACCAAAATTCCAAAAACCCAATTTTAGTTCACATCAGTTTTCTGTTAAGATTTTTTGGTGTCCAAAAATTTTTCAGGTTACAGAAAAGTGATCTACCAAAAGATATAAGAATTCTGCAGAAATACGATAAAGTGATTCCTCTGTAAGAGCGCGGAACCGCGGCCAAAACCCCCATTGGGCCGCGGTTCCGCCGCACTGTAGCTAGATCATGTTATCATGTTTCTTCAGTTTCTTTCTGGAATCAAAATAGGGGTTTTGGAAAAATAATTTTGGGCCCAGAATTTCTGTGAGTGCTACAGTATTGCTTTGGGGCCCACTTGTTAATTTTTGGTCAATCGGAAAATTTTAAACACATTTTTCACAGTTTTTACATTATATCTGCGACCGTGAATGTCACTTGATCGATAAATCCGGTCTAACTGCTATAGTCCGGTTAGACGGATTTGCGAACGTGACTTTCACGTTGATGTTCTGTTTTTGCTGTGATGTTGCGGATCGGTCGTGGGGGATAGCCTGGATGCAATGCTAGTACAGTTGTGGTTGTATTATGTACATTTGATATTGCGGGGCGAGCGTCCGACATGTGGACTGCCGTCACTGCCTGTTTGTATTATTATTTTGGGGCACGACCTGGTTGCGGTCGATGTACCCGGTGTATGTATATTTTACTTTCTGTACTAGGATTGCCCCGCGGAGGGGTGCACGGATAGCCGGGTTCTAGAGGGCAACAAGCCCGCATCTCATGGCATTGAGACGGAGGGGGCTTCACTCTAGGATTGGCGGGCTATTCGCCGCACTCGTAGGGGGTACAGGTTGACCCAGGAGGGGTGCCCAAGTTACCGGATTCCGTGAAGTGCTGGGTGGTCCATTCACGGCGCTGAAGGGGGCTGCCTCGCTTCAGGTTTTGGCGGATGACTTGCCGCGCCCGTAGGGGTCTAGGATTTCATTGCACAGGCTATCCACACGACCAGGGGAACGTCGGGTTTCAGCGGCTCTGTGAAACCCGGGGATCCCAGATATCTGTATTGTTTCTGTGATGCTGTACATTTCTGTGATGTTGCATTTTATTCACGCCTTGAGCGAATATAATATATTGGTATATATATTAGTAGATGTTGTATATGTTTTACATCCGCGCTAGTCCAGTCCCCGCTCTGTCGTTAGTTAGCTAACCTAACGGGTAATGACGGGACCCAGTGGCGAATGCGGATGGCATATACGTACATCAGTATATTTTCGTTCTTTGTGGTGTGATCAATTGATGGGACCGCATTGATTCGGATCAATGCATGTTAAAAACAAACCTAATCTGTTGTTGGAACACTTTTCAAAAAGCTTTTATTGCAAGGACGTTCACTTTTGTTTTGCATCGCGGTATTCATTTAGAATATCCTGCTCCTCAGTCGACGAGGCAAGGGCCGAGATCCTTTCACCGGGAGTGACCTCTTGGACAATAAGTTTGCGTCAGGGCATTAACTTCACTATAGCCGATTACTTTTGCTTTGCACCGTGGTATTCAGTTGGAATATCCTACACCCCATTCTACGGGGAAAGAGCCGAGATCCCTTCACCGGGAGTGACCTCTTTAGCGGAAATTGTCGTCACTATATTTCTAAAAAGCTATCCGTTCCTTCAACGATATCAAGTTCATTACGTTAAAGGTTTTCGCCAGAAACCATTCGTAGCCCTCCATCATTTCGGTTAAATATTCGGTAGTATTCAAGCTATGTATTTTGACCTCACGCCAAGGCATAGTGTTTGGTAGCTGCCGGGTATTTATCTGTTGCATAGATAGATGCGTTGGTTTGGGACAGTCGTACTACTATTTTGGCCTACGTCAAGGGTATGTACAGGTGGGTTCAAATTAACCTGGATAATGATGGGCAGAACTTGACATGTGACTTATGATATTTTGACCTCACGCCAAGGTCATAAGAGCATGGGGCAGAAATCACATCGGGGGTTTCAAAAGAACTGAAACTTGCCAGATATGCGCATACCTTCTGGAGTGTGGTAGCGTGAGCGGATTACGTCACGTTATCATGCGATGATAGTTGGATCCCGATTCCTACTGATGAGTTAGTTTACTCCTCGGGTGTTCCCGACTAATTCTTCTTTTAGGTTTGGAGGAGAATTTGAGATACAGTGGGAGGATTCCAGATTAGATAAATTGGTAACCATTCTGATCTAGGTTAGAGTGCACGCTGAGTGTTTCTTTTCTCTCTCTCTTTGGCAGCGACCATTGACCCGACCCTAAGACTATGACTCAGTGACCAAATTAACCGAACCTTCTTGACACCGGCTTTTGGATTGTCAGAGCTGCAAACCTCATTGCCACTCCTACTTTTACCCTTTTCTCCAGGACACCCCGTGTTGCTACGAACATCCACTTCCATTGGACAAAACCATCGTATGGTTAGATACGAACTCGAAAAGATTTATTCGAGGATGGTTTCAGGTTCTGGAGAAAACGGATAGGATTATTCAGTTGTCTTTTCCTTTTACCTTCTCTCAGGTTGCGAGTACTCCTTGGTTTAGGAGATAGTACACCTATTACGCAAATTGGATAGTCTTCTTCCAAACCTTAGGCTGGTGCCGACCGGTAGGGAATGAAGAAAACCAATTAGCCTAACGATGGTGTACAGAAGGTATTAAGTTCAGACAAAGCAAGGGATTAGTAAGAGGGCAAAGTAAATTGCAACAGATATTCACGACCAAACCAAGTATTCCTTCGCCAATCCTAAAATCACCTTTGTATTTCTCCAGGACACTCCGTATCACTACGAAGATCCACAGTTTATTAGATACTCCATCGTATGGTTATTTACGAACTCGAAAGGAACTTGTTCCAGTTCGGGGATGGATTCTGGTCCAGGAGAAATAGGAATAAGGTTTATTCGGTTGTCTTTTATCTTCACCCTCTCTCATTGCGAGTGTTCCTAGGATTGGGACAGTACACCCATTATGCTTATTGGATAGTCTTCTTCCAAACCATAGGCTGGTGCCGAACGGTAGGGAAGGAAGAAAACCATTTGGCCTAAAGGGGTGTACAGAAGGTAAAGACTAAAGACATATGAAGGGATTTGGAGAGGTGGCAAAGAATTATACGGTTACAGTCGTGAATCTGGAAGAGGCATTACTAAGAATACCAGGATACCCCATCGAAACATTTCGATGTTTCAGTCTCACTGTGTACTGTTAAAGGAAAACTGATTTCCCGATTAGATACTTACTCCAGGGTATGTATTTACCAGCTACGATTCTCACATCTGCATGGTTTTACAGATGATGAGTGGGAATAGGTTATTGGGAATTGGGTGATCATCCTCATTATATCGGGATTCGTTGTAATCAGTGATATTTGAGGAGATCGCCTGGGTAGTTTGCCGGTTGGCAAATATTTGGTTTTGAATATCCGCAGTTATGCACCAATTTCAAATTGATATATCTGTACGTCTATTTTCATAGAGTGAGATATACCTTTCTGAAATTATGTCTACGACATTTACCTATATCAGTGGATGGTTAGGTAAGGAGCATTAAACAGCGGTGTAACTCTTCTTAACCATAAGTACAGTTTTCAACCTACGACACACGGTGAATGAGTTTTCAGACTCAAGGGACTTATACAGAGTATTGTATGTTGTCCAGGGTCCATCAGGACAGCGGGGTTGGTCATCGTACTATATTCGTTTTACTTATGACTTCTCTAGTTTTTGGACAAGTGTTTCGTGGAAACACAGGGTCCGAATTTTGAGAAGTTATAGGTATTTGAATAGAGTAGAGAACCAAGTGTAGCAAGTATCGGGATTCTTCAAAGTGATCGAAAATGTAGATACTTGTATATGGTATTCAGTTGATAGTAGTGATTAAGAGAAATTGCTTCTCTTTCAGGTTACTCATAATTGGAAGCATTCCTAAATTGAGTAACGCTGATCGGCCTCCTTCCATTTAGTTGACATGCACTGGAGACAGTTGCATGATTTGGATCTGGTTCAGTTAAATCAGTGCCTCTGGTTCTATATATGATATAGAACAGTTCATATCTTAACGATGTTAAGGTACGGTGAGTTGTCCGGTTTATGATTAAAACCAGACACTTGACAACTCAAGGCACGTTTCTGTAATGGCTGTTTGTGGGTTGACCCAGGCTATGACGAGGGTTGATTTTCTACCATCCGGATGAACAATAGCAATATTGTTCCAGACTCGCCACAGTTTTATTAAAAATGGATTTTTTCAGAAAACAGTAGTGGGAGTATGGTAGAACTGGAAGTGATTCCAGAACCACAAACGATTACTGAAGATTTGATAAGGAACCTAAAGATTCAATCTGGATTGACATTCCATTGGCCACTCCGCAGATACGGTGGGTAACTTCAGGCACCCGAGAGGTACTACGGTAGCCTCAAGGACGGTGACAGGGAAGTTCTTGTTTACCCACAATTACCATTGCTGTTGTTCCAGGCTGCGAGACCCGGCGGGAGGATGAGTATAGCGTCGTTCTAAACTAGTTTTAGAAGTGGGCGTCTATATGACTCTGCCAGAGGGTTGTCGTAGTCAGTGGGAGCAGCGGAAGCATTGGTGGACAGGTAGCTTATGTCTATTTATAGACTAAAGCAGATGTAGCGGAGATAGATCATCTGTTTCTGACGTGACAGTCATGGGTTTGACTTCATCAGAATAGGGGATGGATCTGTTGAGAAGGTAGTAGGGTGTGATATCCTGGTATTTGGATGACATACACAAAGTAGGAAAGGAAACTCCTATACTACGATCGGTTATACTTTGGTCGTCACACAGTGGTTTCTCCACATGGGACTTGGACATTATATCAGACATACTGGTTACTGGATCTATGGTATTAGATCTAGATTTGGATGGTTTCCCAATCAGGGTACTTGACAGCATTCTAAGAGTATTTAGGATGGACGACTCCTGGCACGGTAGTGTACCTGCAGGTGATGGAGTCACCCTCTCTAAAGGTGTCTTACAGACTAAAGGGGAGAGGGATGTGCATGATTGGCAGATCACTTGCTCAGGCAATTGAGTCAATCATGAGATGTCAAGTACAACACCAGACATTGTTTTTGCACTAGATGCAATAAATTGACATTAATCCAATCCTGGAGAAACAGTCGGAAGCAATTTTAGAACATAAGTGGATGTTCTAGGGATATGATAACGACGGCCTCATTCAGGAGACAGTTATCAATCCAGGCTTCCAAGGTGACATGGACGACAAGGAGGTTGTCAGAGCTATAGTTTTCCTTCTGATGAGGGGCAGTATTTTGGACAGGTGGTCCAAGGCAATACTGAGGGAGGCATGGCGCAGGATACTGATTAAGTTCAGTTGACGATACAGTCTAAGAAGTTTGGATTTGGAGTTCATTTATAAACTAAGTCCCATCAGACATCCAGACACATTCTAAGACAGGTATTGCTCATTTCGGGAGATGGGTTTCTCCGCGAACTTGAGATATAGAGAGACATAGAAAGATACAACAAAGCGGATCCACTCACTAAGGCTATTCCTCGAACGCAATAGTTTCGCAAACGAGCTTTGTGAGACTGACTAGTAGAGGAGTTGGGTGTTCGGTATCACACGGGCTGTGAGTATGCGACATCGCAATAATTAGCCTTGAGTGCAAGTGGGAGATTGTTGGAGATAGTGCCCTCAGAGTCAATTATTAGGTCACAGGTACGTGATTGCAATGATTGATGGAGGACCTATCCCGGTAGGACAGTCTTACTCGAGATGATAGTTTGCTATCTGGTTTACCTTTATCATCGTGTACTGTTTTAAGTGACCTGACAAGTTGCTATTACACGTTGATAGAGCCCCTAGGATTCTTGCTTGACCACCAGCAGTATGAGGGCGATCATATAAGTTGGAGCTGGGGGTCTATAAGCATGTCCTTAAATGGTCCCTAGTCGTGTGAGTTTCGAGACAGGGCATCGATACTCCAGAGTAGACTAGTGTATACAGTCGAGACCCCGACGAGGGGCGGTGGCCGGTCTCACAAGCCACTGGTGTCAGTAGGATCACCTAAGATGTATACAGGTGCTCATTGGGTTATGAGTACACCGGACAGGACTCGCCGGGAACATGCTAGTTGGTCATATACCAGACGTCAGATGGCAGTTCCCTGGTGACATGTGTGCAGGTTAGTTCATCGACCTGGGGATCGTCATTTGTCTCGTGTGAGTTCCCACTGTACTTTGATTACTACCCTACCACGGCTCAAAGGAGTCGTGCAAACAGGTTTTAGTTGGGTACAGTCCCAAGCCACATGGAGGCAGTGAGCGTATCTTCAGGGGTTCGTCTCTCCCGGTATTGGGGGTGAGGTCGTGCTGTGTCTAGGAGAGCCATTACACGAAGTCCTTGGCCAAGGCAAGGAGATTTACTGGTAGGTATTCCAGTAGTATCTCAGGGTGTTCTGGGCTACACTCCGACATGACTTGTACCGCTTTTGGGGGTCTGACTTTTACCAACCCCCTAGGCCCGCCATGCGATGCTCATAGACGAACGGACCGGACTGTACGGATATTGTCACTGACAGGCTCAGTAGGGAGTCAGGCTGAGTTCGCTCACAGACGTCCCTTTTGGTAAATACCTGGTAGCCCGTTATGTATTGGCTTATACCTCTAACGTGCTAGTGGTTAAATCCACAACCAAGGTGTTGATGAGTCTTTAGAGTCCCCCACATTTCAGTTACTCAGCTTTCGGGCGAAAGGTTGTAGAGGCCGTATGGAGATATGGCAGGGTCCGATCAGATACGTGCGGTATTGCACGGATCAGGATCGGACAGTTTGTACTACAGGCCGTATGGTTATATGGCAGGGTTCGATCAGGTACGTACGGTATTGCACGGATCAGGATCGAACGGATCTTACTAGCCAGCTTTGGTTTAAGCCGGATCCTAGTTTAGTACAGTGTAGATTTTGTCTCATTGCATTTGCATTTCGGTCGAAATACAGATGCGGGTGTGTATGCACAGTATCGGGGTTTTCCTGTAATTTATTACGGGACCAGTTTTCTGGAGTTGCCAGTTTGCTTTCCGTTTCGGCCAATTTCCTTTGTATCGTTCATTGGCCGAAGATTGGTGGAGGAGGGTTTATTTGCATTGTTGCAAATGGGCATTAGTGGAAGGGGTTCTTTGCATCTTGTTACATCATGATGGTTTTCATGATGAGCACCATACCTTGACCTTTTTGACTTGATCACTTCATGATGGCTTGACTTTGTAAGCATCATGGTTGTTGATGATTAGTGTGTGGAGTATGGGTTTGATTTGGTGATCATTTCTTTTCATGATGAGTTTTCTTTTCTCTCTCTTGCATGATATGAGAAGGGCTCCCTATTTTTGATACACTCTCTCCACTCTCTCATTTTCTCTTCACCACCATTTACATGGCCGGCCACTAGTGGGAGGGGGCTGTCCAAAAATTCTTGGGGTGGGATTTTTGTCATTCTAGTTTTGTAAAATCCCACATGTTTCATCTCCACAAGCTTGTATCGTCCCTCCACCTAAAATGGCATCTCCATGAACCCCAAAGTGAGACTTGAGGACTACATATTCTACAGCGAACCTTGGGTACGTCGAGTAGCCGGCTTCGTGCCCGAGTTGCCTCGGCATTGAGGTGGGAGCCCGTAAAAGAAGTAGGCGATGTGGTGCACTTCCGGCGACGAGGAGGAGACGGGACATTCCGCAGGGGATCGGGACGATGATGAGAAGACCGGAGGACTTGGATCGTCGGTATATCTCTCTTCCCTTTCTTGTTGTTAGCTAGGACTAGTTAGTGGTTCGATCCGGGTATTAGTGCGCGGCGGTTTGCCAGTTCAAGAAAAATTTAAGTTTATCACCGCTTCCGCATTTGGCCGTCGGATTGACGGCCGGGGCGCCGCCGTGCACTTACAATCGCTCATCGCCTCCATGTGCCTTGGGACTGTACCCAAAGTCCACCTGTTTGCACGACTCAGTAGAGCCGTGGTAGGGTGGATATCAAAGTACAGTGGGAGGACACACAAGACTCTATGATGATCTTGGTTCTACAGACTAACCTGTACCAGTGTCACCTGAGAACTGCTATCCGACGATAGATATAATACTTCATAGGAGTTCTCTGTGAGTCCGTTCAGTGTACCCAGTCTCCACTGAGCACCCACATACAATCTTTGGTGTCACCTCACCAGATGGATATGGGTTCATACATCGCCCATCATATGGGATAAGAATAGTATACGCTAGGAACAGTTCAAGGATATGCTTATAAACTACATATGCCCCACTAGTATGATCCGCTTCATAGTCACAGTAGTCAAGCAAATATCCTGAGGGCTTTATCAACATGTGCAAATGAATAAAAGCATGATCAAATCAACATGTCAAGATAAAGTAAACCAGATAGCATAGTATCAAGTTGAGCGAGAAAGTCATCTAAAATCATATATACATGTCCAAGCATCCACTATACATATAATGGCCTCTAGGGCATACATATATCTAACAATCTCCCACTTGCACTAAGGCCAGTTATTGGCGTATCTCATACCCAACATCTCAAAAAGTCGCTCATGCTGCGGCTGTGGAAGGGCCTTGGTGAGTGGATCCGCTGTGTTATCCTTTGTATCTACTCTCCAAATCTCGATCTCCTGGCGATCTACTATCTCTCGGATCAAATGATATCGCCTCAGGATGTGTCTGGATTTCTGATGGGACCTTTGTTCTTTGGCTAACGCCATAGCTCCATTATTATCACAATACAATGGTATTGGATCAACAATGGTTGGAACTACTCCTAGTTCCTCGATGAACTTCCTCATCCAGACGGCTTCCTTGGCAGCATCATTTGCAGCAATATACTCAGCTTCCATCGTTGAGTCTGCAACGGTGTCCTGTTTGGAACTCTTCCAACTAACCGCCCCTCCGTTGAGGGTAAATACAAACCCTGAGATAGATTTTCTGTCATCCTTATCACTTTGGAAGCTGGAATCGGTAAAGGCCTCCATCTGGAGATCCCCATTACCATACACCAAAAACAATTCTTTAGTCCTTCGCAAGTATTTTAGAATGTTCTTCACTGCTATCCAATGTTTCTCCCCTGGGTTGGATTGATACCTGCTTACTACAGCTAGTGCATAAGCTACATCATGGCGAGTACATAACATCGCATACATTATAGATCCTACGGCTGAAGCGTAGGGTATAAAGCTCATGCGAGCTCTCTCTTCATCAGTTTTCGAACAGAAGTACTTGGAGAGAGTGATTCCATGACAAGCAGGCAAGGCACCACGCTTTGAATCTTCCATACTAAACCTTTTTAGGATGGTGTCTATGTACTTTGATTGGGACAATCCCAATAACCTCTTGGATCTATCTCTATAGATCCTTATGCCCAAAATGCATGAGACATCACCCAGGTCCTTCATGGAGAACCTTTGTGATAAGAATAGTTTGACCGATTGTAGTATAGGAATATCATTTCCTATCAGGAGAATGTCATCTACGTACAATATAAGAAATGTGACAGTATTCCCTACAATCTTCTTATAAATGCATGTTCATCTATATTTTTGATAAAATCAAACTCTTTGATTGTATCATCAAAGCAGATGTTCCAGCTCCGTGAGGCCTGCTTTAATCTATAAATAGATTTAAGCAATCTACATGCTTTCCCGCTGCTCCCACTGTCAATGAAGCCCTCTGGCTGATCCATAAAAACGCATTCTTCTAAATCACCATTTAGAAATGCAGTTTTAACGTCCATCTGCCAGATTTCATAATCATAGTGAGCAGCAATAACAAGTAGGATCCTAATGGATTTAAGCATTGCTACTGGAGAGAAAGTTTCATCATAGTCTAATCCTAGTCTTTGACGAAAACCTTTCGCTACTAGCCTTGTTTTAAAGGTCTCTACCTGTCCATCTATACCAATCTTTCTCTTAAAGATCCATTTGCACCGAACGGGTTTTATCCCAGGAGGCGTAACATCCAAAGTCCATACTTTGTTGGTATACATGGACTCCATTTCGGATCTCATGGCTTCCAGCCACTTCACTGAGTCACCACTCGTGATAGCTTGCTGAAAACTAGTAAGGTCATCATCATCCATGATGCAATCTTCTCTATCACCATCAATGAGAAACCCATAGTATCTCTCTGGTGGGCGAGAAGTTCTACTAGATCTCCGGAGCGGCTGAGGTTCTTGAAGTTCTACTGAAACATCAGTTTCAACCAATTCGTCGTGAGTAATTTGTGTCTCTAGAACCTCTTCTAGTTCTACCACATTGCCATCAGTACTGTCTATAAAGATTTCATTTTCCAAAAATGTGGCATGCTGAGCAACAAACACCTTTTGTTCCTCCTTGTGGTAGAATAGATATCCATACGAATGTTTTGGATACCCCACAAATTTACACATGATCGATCGTGTCTCGAGTTTGTCTGGATTCTGCTTTTTAACAAAAGCCGGACAACCCCAAATCCTAACTCTTTTAAGAGATGGTCTCTTTCCACTCCATATCTCATATGGAGTGGTAGATACGGTCTTGGTTGGAACCCTATTCAATAGATACATCGCTGTCTCTAATGCATGCCCCCAAAAGGAAAGCGGTAACTCAGCATCACACATCATGGATCGTACCATATCTAAAAGGGTACGATTCCTCCATTCTGACACACCATTGTGCTGTGGTGTGTAAAGAGGAGTGAGCTGAGATAGAATCCCATTCTCTTTTAAGAAGTCTAAAAACTCTGTACTTAAATATTCTCCACCTCGATCTGATCGAAGTTTCTTGATGCTCAAGCCTGTTTGTTTTTCTACTTCAAGTTTGTACTCCTTGAATTTCTCGAAAGCTTCGAATTTGTGCTTTATCAAAAACACGTGTCCGAATCTTGAGAAATCATCAGTAAAAGTAATGATGTATGAAAAACCATCTCTAACATGTGTAGACATTGGTCCGCATACATCACTATGTATGAGGCTTAAGAGTTCCACAGCTCTTTCTCCGTGTCCAGTAAACGGAGTTTTGGTCATTTTACCTTTGATACAAGACTGGCACGTCGCATAAGATTTATATTCAAAAGGATTTAAATATCCATCTTTATGTAGTTTGTTTAGTCTTGTTTCATTAATATGACCAAGTCTACAATGCCAAAGAAAAGTTTCATTTATATCTGAAAACTTTCTTTTATTAGTATGTTGTATATTGAAAACTGTGTGTTGGTTCAGGACGTAAATACCGTTATTTAATGTACCATACCCAATCAACTCTTGATTCAAGTTAATGTTCATAACATTATTTTGCAATACAAAATGATATCTTTCATTGTCCAACAAAGAAACAGATATTATATTACATAGCATACTTGGTACAAAATAACACGAGTTCAAAACCAAAATACAACCCGAAGGCAACCCAAGATGATACTCCCACGGATACAACATGTATATTGGAACCATTTCCAACTCGCAGAGTATGGTCACCTGTCTTCAAAACACTACCGTTTCTCAATCCCTGCATACAATTGCAGATGTGAGAACCAGAACCGGTATCTAATACCCAAGATGCAGAGTTTAAAGAAAAAAGTTTTCAGTTACAAACACACCTGAAGTGGAAGCATCAGCATGCTTCTTCTTCTTGAGATCAGCAAGATACACAGCACAGTTGCGTTTCTAATGTCCTGACTTGTGGCAGTAAAAACATTCTCCTTTCCCGCTTTCCGCAGCCCCAGATTTGTCTTTTCCCTTTGCCTTTTTAACTCCACCTTTCTATTTGATGGACTTCTTCTTTTTCTTTCCCTTGGCCTTGGCTTTTAGGAATGAAGAGGAGGATGGCCCAGCAAGCAGAGTGGGTGTCTTCGTTGTTTTCAACGTGCTCTCTGCACTTCTCAACATATTGAGAAGTTCAGGTAATGATTTCTCCAAATCATTCATATTAAAGTTCACTATGAACGGAGCAAAGGCAGGGGGGAGAGACTGTACAACAATATCTGTATACTGCTCATTGTCCATGGTCCATCCCAGTTCCTCAAGTTCTTCTATAAGACCAATCATCTTCAAAACATGGTCTCCTACTGATGTACCAGGGGCCATTCGCATCTGAAACAGCTTTCGAGATGCCTCGTATCTCAAAGTACGAGATTGCTCTTCATACAAGTCCTTTGTGTGAAGAAAGATGGATTGTACATCCATATTCTCGTGTTGCTTCTGATGGATATTGTCCATAGAAGCAAGCGCGAGGCACTTGGCCGTATTACAATCAGCATCCCAAGTTTTTCGAATCTCCCTATCCGAGACAGATGATTCAGGTCCTGAGACGGGTGGGTCTTGGGTTGTGAGGACATATGATACTTTATCATATGCAAGTGCGATGTTCAAGTTCCTTAACCATTCTTTATAGTTCGGTCCCGTCAGTTTATTTTTCTCTAGTAGAAGCTTAAGTCCCGTCATTGGTATCTGCCATTAGGAGAGAGAAAAGAATACACTCAGCGAAATGCTCTTGCAAAGAATTAGATTGGTAATTATCTTATCTAATCGATGTCTCCTACTACTTTAATCAAATTTTCTTTCAAAACCCGAAAAGAAAACTAGTCAGGATTAATTACATTCTACAGTTTCGCTAACAGGTCAGCCAGGCCAGTGTCGGTACTTGAGGGAGGTTCCCCGTGCTTTCGCACGGACCTAATTAAAGTAAACCTCGTTTTCCCATAGGTCAAAACCCCGTTAACACCTTTCTAGACACCAACTGGATCAGCTAATTGTAAAGTGCAAAATTCTCCTGGAAGTAACACTTACTCACAGTGGGATCGGGATCCAACTATCATATAGATGGTATGCAACCTTATTTAAAATTTCAACTCTTGAAACTCCCGATATGGTTTTTACCCCTAGTTACTTATGACCTTGGTTATGGTCAAAATATCATAAGCACTAGTCAAGTTCTACCCGTCATTTCGAGATCAACTAGACCCACCCATATGACCCTTAACTATGATCAACATAATCACATGAATGTCCTAACTGATCGCATCATATGCTTTGTAGGAAGACATCACTTAGCTACCGTACACTACGCCTTGACTATGATCAAAATACGCAGCACGAATACTAAGTACTCTGCTTCCTAAAATGACGGAGGGTTGCGGATGGTTTTTATGAAAACCTTTAACGCTTTGAACTTGATCTAGTTGTAGAATCAAAACAGTTTTAGAAAAGGAGTGGCTTAAGCTCCGCATCTTTTGAAACTTGCAGTTTTCATAAAAAGGCCGAGTGGGTTTCAAATCTGATTCTACAACATCTTTTAGGTTTCTTTTTCTTTACATTAATCTCATTAATGTAATCCCATCATTTAAGTTCCTAAGCCATTACAGAAAAGAAACGAAAATAGAACGTACACTTATGCCATCCGCATTCGCCACAGTGTCTCGTTATGCACCGTTAGGTTACTTAACTAACGGCATAGCGGGACGGGACTAGTGCGGGTGTAAAACATAAATAACGTTTATTATATATCATATATATAATAATAATCCATTCTTCTCAGATACTAAGTAATCACATTACAGAATATCAACAACAGAAGCACATATGGAAAAATAAAAGGATATCTAGAACGTCCGTATTTTGTATTTAGCCAACAATAGAAAATACGGATTCCACGGTCGCGATGAATAGCCAAGCCCACACCTCTAGACCCCGACGAGAGCGGCAAGTGATCCTGCCAATTCTAGAGTTTAGGAGACCCGGTCTCGACTCCTCGAGATGGCCTCCCACTGAACCCTAGAACCCGGTCACTTGTGCTCCCCTCCTTGGGTCTATCCTAATGCGGAAAAGTAAATAATATACAATGATGGAAACATCTTCCTCAGTCCGGAAGTTCCCCAAATAAAAGAATATTACATACAATTGATTTATACATGAATGAAAATAAAACTCTCATCTCACATAAAAAAAACCCGGCTATTCAATCGCGACAATCCTGCACATTATATCTCAGCAACCCATAATATCTCATATCATCAACGTAAGCAAGTATGCGTATCCTATTGTCGTTGATGTATAGCAACGAAGCCGGCGATACTCCACACACTACGCTTACGGTAACAGAAAAAAAGTGTAAAACTACAACATTTGGAATCCACAATCTCTTTAGACATCGTAAATCTGAAATATCACATACTTCGCATTTCATGCCTAAGTATATGAATTCCACATATTGTATCACATTCCAGATAAATAGACAGTATTAAACTTTCCGATCGAATAATCAAATACCCAAGATTTCCTAATTAGCTCAACACTTGAGCGGAGTTCAAAAATCCCAGAATTTGTCACAGTAGCAGTGGTCCAGCCGTAGAAGGGTCAAGCCAACGCCTCACATGTGGCACGCCATACTGCCCCAAACCCTAAGGTTTAGAGGCAGTTCAGACGGTCATATAATCGAGTTAAGGTTTGTGTTCTTCTAGAGGGTCCACCACGTTACTTGCCCGTTTTTCCGAAAGATTTAGACTCGAGAAAAATTCAACACTTGAAAGTTTTTCGTGCCGGGAAAAAGTGAGTTAATGATATCTGTTCGAACATTTTAATAATTTCTAAATTACCCAAAAACAGCACGAAATTAAATTTTCCGATAGAATCAACGAATCCAAAATAATCCCCAGAACACTCAACACTTGAGTCATATTAAAAATACCCAAAAATATGTATAAGCAGCAACAGACATTACTGTGCAAAAAAGATGCCATAACTCTTCTTTACGGCCGTAGATCCGCGGACCAAGCAAGTTATGGCCGCGGTTCCGCGGTGGTATGTACGGATCATGGTGTCATTTTTTACAGTTATGCTTGTATTTCCCTGCTGAATTTTTTAAGTATTTTTAATTCAGAAAAAACACAGTTTTAAAAATTGTCCAGAGAAGGGTATATATAATTCCGTATTTCGTGGTTCGATCGGAGTTTTAACTTCGCCTAAACTTCGCCTAAAACTCTAGCTTGGCTCTGATACCATTGTTGGGTTTACCTAGCACCTCATCAAGGGTTTAGAAGTATCATATATGAAAAAATCAAATTTTTAAGGTGCTAAGTGAACTTGAGAAGAATCATAACTAGAAATTTAGGGTTTCTTTTAACTAAGCATCACATGCAAAAGAAAAGGTATCAATAAGAGTAGAGATTACAACCTTTGTAAACCTCCCTTGGTGACTCCTTGGCACTTTGAGAGTTTGGAACGGATCGATGGAAGCCTTCCTTTTCCACGATGATCCACCCGAAGTCCCTTTGCCCAAAACTCCTTGCTTTACTTGATATGTGAATGAAGTAGAGCAAACACCCTGCACAAATGGGCTAGATGTGTGTAGTATGATGATGTGGTTTGTATTCAATAATCAAAACCCTTTCTTTCTATCAACTTCACTCAAAGAAATTTTCAAGAGAGGAAGAAGAAGATGGAAACTAAGCTTGAGCTCATAAAAAAATGATATGAGTGAATTATTGAAATGAGAAAAGAATAATCCATATTAATCCTTCTCACTTCAACCATGGTTAGCAATTATCTAGATCTTTTTCAAATGAGTTAAAAGGCAAAAGGATAATTAACTCAAGGTTAAAAAGTTGTTGAAGCATGACCAAAGATGATAAACATTAACCATGTGTAAATTATCCTTTCCTTTATTCAAAATGATAAATAAATAGATAATTGCTACAATATGAGTCTTGCATTGCCACCAAATATGTATCAACAACCATGATACAATGTATGTATGTATGTGTCCATGCACATCATCATGTGCATACATGCATGCATACAAAAATAGAAAAAGGGTTTAATAAAAGAATTAATCTAAAAGTCATTTGTTAAATCAACACTTGATTTTGCAAACCGGTCATATCACATACGACCCGACCAATAGAAAATGCCCTATCAATATACGGTATCACATATTTGTATTTAATCGGGTCCCCGTGCATATCTCATATGCACATCACATCTTTTCGCCTGAGCCAGGAAACTTCATTGTGGGACTCTAAGACTCGTCAATATGCCGGCAATAGGTAATGATCATATCAAATACCTACAAGCCGCAAGCGGTCAGCTAAACGTAACGGCCACCCGAGTATTGATCGATCAGAAGAAAACCAGCGAAGCTGTCAAAACTCCCGTCGAGCCAACTGGCAACACTTACCGTACAGTCCGGTCTCTTCGTCAGATATGTTGCATATCGAGTCTAGGGATGGAATCGTCGACCCCAATAACTCAATAAGTCATGCTGGTGTATGGCTCATAACAGATCGAGAAACTACTGATAACGCTTATCAGTAAATCTCAGCAGCCCTGGACAGGGACTTCCTGTTATAGCCAATCGAGTATAGCACAACATCAACTCCCAATACCGGGAGAGACGAAACCCTTCCTATCGCTCATCGCCTCCATGTGCCTCGGGACTGTACCCAAAGTCCACCTGTTTGCATGACTCAGTAGAGCCATGTTAGGGTGGATATCAATGTATAGTGGGAGGACACACAAGACTCTATAACGATCTTGGGTCTACAGACTAACCTGTACCAGTGTCACATGAGAACTGCTATCCGACGATAGATATAATACCACATAGGAGTTCTCTGTGAGTCCGTTTAGTGTACCCAGTCTCCACTGAGCACCCGCATACAATCTTTGGTGTCACCTCACCAGATGGATATGGGATCATCCATCGCCCATCATATGGGACAAGAATAGTAAACGCTAGTCTACTCTGGAATATCGATGCCCCGTCTCGATACACCCACGACTAGGAACAGTTCAAGGATATGCTTATAAACTACACATGCCCCACTAGTATGATCCGCATCATAGTCACAGTAGTCAAGCAAATATCCTGAGGGCTTTATCAACATGTGCAAATGAATAAAAGCATGATCAAATCAACATGTCAAGATAAATTAAACCAGATAGCATACTATCATGTTGAGCGAGGAAGTCATCTAAAATCATATATACATGTCCAAGCATCCACTATACACATAATGGCCTCTAGGGCATACATATATCTAACACTATACACCATACTTAGGCTAATTGGTTTTCTTCCCTGCCTAGCTTTTGACACCTGCCTAAGATTTGGAAGAAGACTAACCAATAAGCGTAATAGGTATACTCTCCTAATACATAGAGCTCTCAACTAGAGAGAAAGTAAAGAGAAAAGACAACCAAATAATCCTATTCAATTTCTCCAGAACCCGTGGTCATCCTCGAACTGAAATAAATTTCTTCAAGTTCGTATGTAACTATACGAGATGACCATTCCAAGCAATATGGATCTCCGTAGTGATACGGAATGGTTTGGAAAAAATCAAAAGGAAAGTAGGAGTGGCAGGGATATATTTACTTTGTCATGAATCATGAAAATCCAAAGTCAGAGTGTGTAAGAAGGTTCGGTTAACTTGGTTCATGAGTTTTAGTTTAAGGTAAGTTATGGTCGCCGTAACCAGAGAGAGAAAAGAAACACTCAGCGTGCACTCTAACCTAGATTAGATTGGTTAATCACTTTATCTAATCAGGATGACTCCCACTGTTTCCTCGAATTCTCCTTCAAACCCTAAAAGGAGAGTTAGTCGGGATAACCCAAGGAGTAAACTACTCATCAGTGGGAATCGGGATCCAACCATCATCGCATGATAATCTTGACGGAAGCCGACCAAAATCACCACACTCCAGAAGGTATGCACATACTTAGCAAGTTTCGATTAAATTTGAAATTACCGATATGATTTTGCCCCTAAGACCCTAGTGACCTTGACTGAGCCAGCAAATCATAGGGTCCTAGTCAAGTTCAACCCTTCATTTTCTTGATTGCATTAAACCCACCCGCAGGAGCCCTTGACTGAGCCAATAAGGTTGTGCGACTGTCCTAACCAATCGCAATACCATGAAAACAGAAAAGCATTACATAGCTACTGAACACTATGCCTCGGCTGAGCACGACAATCGCAGTATGAATACTAAGTAATACTAATATGAAATGATGGAGCGTTACAGCTGGTTTTTGCCGAAAAACCTTTAACGTAATGAACTTGATATCGTTGAAGGAACTCAAGCAGTTTTGAAAAGGAGTGGTTTAGGCTCCACATTTTCAAACTAGTAACATAAACTTTTGCTTAAGAGTGAACTACCCGTGAAGGGATCAAGGCTCTTTCCTCATAGAATGAGGTGCAGAATATTTCTAACCGAATACCTCTAAAAGCAAAAGAATACAACTATGGTTTTGAAGAAAACAAAGTAGTTTTAAAATTGGTTACGACAACATCATTTATGTTTGTTTTCCTTGTATTAATCAGAAGTAATGCAGTTCCATCAATTAATCATATTATGCCAGAAAAAAACGAAAATAGACACGCACATATATGCCATCCGCATTTGCCACAAGGTCCCAGGTCTTCATCGTAAAGTTACTCAACTTACAGCAGGGTGGGGACAGGACTAGCGCATATGCAAAACATATATAGCGTCTACTATATATAAATATATATATATATATAATATAAACATTCGTCTCAGGCATGATATCAAGTAAAATCACAAAAGCATCACAGCAGAAGCAAACACAGTATGGAAATGTGGATAATTAAGGAAAAGTACATTTCAATGGAGCCAAATATGAAATGCAATTTTCCTGGTCGTGTGGATAGCTCGTAGTATCAGACCCTAGACCCCTACAAGTGTGGCAAACCACCCGCCAATCCTAGAAGTGAGGCAACCCTAATCAACCAAGTGAGTGGACCACCGAGCACTTCTAAAATCCGGTGACTTGTGCACCCCTCCGCGGGTCAATCCTATACCCTCTACGAGTGCGGCGAATAGCCCACCAATTCTAGAGTAAGGCACCTCGGTCTCAACGCCATGAGATGGAGGCCTATTGCCCTCTAGAACCCGGCTACTCGAGCATTCCACCGCGGGGTAATCCGACTGCATGTAATGAAAACCTGAATATACAATGGTGACTACGTCCGCAACCAGGACGTGTCCAAAGAATAATATACAAGCCACGATGACGACAGTCCACATGTCAGATGCTCGTCACGGAAAATGAATATACATTACATCATAAAGAATTATATCTAATAGTACATACATCAGGGTATCCATCGTGACAAATCCAACGCAACCATAACCAACAAAGCAATATCCATCACAAAACATGCAAACTTGCGAGTATCAATTCCGTAACCCCGTATAATTAATACATATAGCAATTAGACGATATTTTACCAAACGTTATGATACATTTAACCATCACTAAGCCTACGACAATCGAATTCTACACACATACAGCCAACACTTCAATTTTCCAAAACAACGAAAATCAAGTGTGCTAAAAACCAGCAAAAATTTCATGCTAAAACCCACCCCGGGAGGCCGAAATGAGCTCGGATTGATCCAAGAATTCACGAAGGGCCTCGGAATAAAATTAACGTCGATCTGAAGGCACTTAGGGGGTACCCACTGTAGGGATTCCTTAGCACCATGCCTAGGGTTAGGGTTGCATCACACATGCTATATTAGAATTTAGGGGCTGCTAAATAATTCCAACCATGAATCAAACTAGAAAGTTAGGGTAACAACTTATAGTATCACATACAAACTAGCTTCTAACACTAAGTGGGGAGAAATACAACTTTATAGACCTCCTTTGGTGACTCCTTGGATCTCCTAGAGTTTGAACCGGCTCGCTTGAATCCTTCTAAGTCCACGACGATCCACCCGGAGTCCTTTTGCTCAAGCTCCTAGCTTCACTTGATCTTTGAAGAAGTAGAGCAAATAACCTACACTAAAGGGCTAGAGTAGTATAGATTGGTGATGTGGTTTGTATTCTCACTTAAAAAACCTTTCTTTTTAAGTTCCTCACTCAATGGAAAACTCAAGAGAGCATGAAGGAGGAAGATGAAGGAGATGGATAGCTTGAGCTCTTTTGTGATAATGATAATATCTCTCATAAAATGAGAAAAGAAAATATATGTATATGAGTCACACTCACATACAACCATGGTCGATAAATATCTAGATATTGTTATTTGTGAGTTAAAGAACAAAGGAAATTAAACCATGGTCATACTTTGGTCAAGTAAATAATAGTGATGAAGAAAATTCAACCATGATTTAATCATTTCTTTTTCTCAATAATGAAAATACATATACATATATATCTACCATGTGAGTCTTCCATTGCTATCTCCAATGTATCAACAACCATGATACAAGTATACATGCATGTGTGTATTGATATCAACATGTATATACATGCATACATTCTTGCATACATCCAAATAGAAAAGGTTTAAATAAATGAGCTAAAAGTCAATATTAAATCAACACTTGATTTAATAAACCGGTCATATCTTATACGACGCGACCAATAGAAATTGCCCGATTAAAACACGGTATCATATACACGCATTTAATCGAGCTCCCGCGCATATCTCATATGCACACCACATCATTTCGCCTGAGCTAGGAAACTCCTATGTGGGACTCTAAGACTCGTCAATACGCCGACAGTAGGTGATGATCATATCAAACACCCACAAGCCGCAAGCGGTCAGCTAAATGTAACGGCCACCCGGGTATTGAGATATCAGAAGAAAAACAAGCGAACCTGTCAAAACTCCCGTCGAGCCGACAGGCAATACTTACCGTACAGTCCGGTCTCTTCATCAGATATGCTACATATCGAGTCTATGGATGGTATCGTCAACCCTAATAACTCAATAAGTCGTGTCGATATATGGCTCATAACAGATCGAGAAACTACTTATAACACATATCAGTAAATCTCAGCAGCCCTGGCCAGGGACTTCCTGTTATAGCCAATCGAGCATAGCGCAACATCAACCCCTATACCGGGAGAGACGAAACCCCTCCTATCGCTCTTTACCTCCATGTGCCTCGGGACTGTATACAAAATCCACCTGTTTGCACGACTTAGTAGAGCCGTGGTACGGTGGAGATCAAAGTACAGTGGGAGGACACACAAGGCTCTATGACGATCTCGGGCCTATAGACTAACCTGTACCAGTGTCACCTGAGAACTGCTATACGAAGATAGATATAATACCACATAGGAGTTCTCGGCGAGTGCGTTCAGTGTACCCAGTCTCCACTGAGCACCCGTATACAATCTTTGGTGTCATCACACAAGATGGATATGGGATCATCCATCGCCCATCATATGGGAAAAGAATGGTATACGCTAGTCTACTCTGGAATATCGATGCCCTGTCTCGATACACCCACGACTAGGAACATTTCAAGGATATACTTATAAACTACACATGTCCCACTAGTATGATCCACATCATAATCCCAGTAGTCAAGCAAATATCCTAAGGGCTGTATCAACATGTACCAAATGAGTAATATGCAAGATCAAATGAACATGTCAAGATAAAGTACAACCAGATAGCATACTATCATGTCGAGCAAGAATGTCACATGAATATATATATACACATATCGATACATCCACTATTATATAATGGCCTCTACGGCATATATATATCCAACAATCTCACACTTGCACTAAGGCCAATTATTGGTTTATCTCACACCCAACATCTCAAAAAGTCGCTCATGCTGCGGCAGAGGGAGGGCCTTGGTGAGTGGATCCGCGGTGTTATTGTTTGTGTCTACTCTCCTAATCTCGATCTTGCGGCGATCAACTATCTCCCGGATCAAATGATATCACTTGATGATGTGTCTGGATCACTGATGGGACCTGGGCTCTTTAGCCAATGCCATAGCCCCATTATTATCACAATACAGTGGTATTGGATCAATAATGGTTGGAACTACTCCTAGCTCCGAGATGAACTTCCTCGTCCAGACGGCTTCCTTGGCAGCATCATTTGCCACAATATACTCAGCTTCCATCATTGAGTCTGCAACGGTATCCTTTTTGGAGCTCTTCCAACATACCGTCCCTCCATTAAGGGTAAATACAAACCCTGAGATAGATTTGTTGCCATCCTTATTACTCTGGAAGCTCGAATCGGTAAAGGCCTCCATTTGGAGATCCATGTTACCATACACCAAAAACATTTCTTTAGTCCTTCGCAAGTACTTAAGAATGTTCTTCACAGCTGTCCAGTGATTCTCCCCTGGGTTGGATTGATACCTGCTTACTACACTCAGTGCATAAGCTACATCAGGGCGTGTACATATCATCGCATACATTATAGATCCTATGGCTGAAGCGTAGGGTATAATGCTCATGCGAGCTCTCTCTTCATCAGTCTTTGGGCAAAAGTCCTTGGAGAGAGTGACTCCATGACTAGCGGGTAAGGCACCCCGCTTGGAGTCTTCCATACTAAACTACTTCAGGATGGTGTTAATGTACCTAGTTTGGGGCAATCCCAAAAACCTTTTAGATCTATCTCTATATATCTTCATGACGAGTATGTACGAGGCATCACCCAGGTCCTTCATGGAGAACCTTTGTGATAAGAACAGTTTGACCGATTGTAGCATAGGAACATCGCTTCCTATCAGAAGAATGTCATCCACGTACAATTCGAGGAATGTGACAGTACTCCCTACAATCTTCTTATAAACACAAGGTTCATCTGGATTTTTGACGAAATCAAACTCTTTGATGACATCATCGAAACAGATGTTCCAACTCCGTGACGCCTGCTTTAATCCATTAATGGATTTAAGCAACCAACATGCTTTCACGTTACTCCCACAATCAATGAAGCCCTCCGGCTGATCTATATAAACGCATTCTTCTAAATCAACATATAGAAAAGCCGTTTTAACGTCCATCTGCCAGATTTCATAGTCGTAGTGAGCAGCAATAGCAAGTAGGATCCGAATGGATTTAAGCATGGCTACAGGAGAAAAAGTTTCATCATAGTCCAGAACTGGTCTTTGAAGAAATCCTTTCGCCACAAGCCTTGCCTTATAGGTCTTCACCTGCCCATCTACACCGATCTTTCTCTTAAAGATCCATTTGCACCCTACGGGTTTTACCCCAGAGGGTACACCAACCAAAGTCCATACTATTTTGGTGTACATAGACTCAATTTCTGATCTCATGGTATCCAGCCACTTCACAGAGTCACCACTCGTGATAGCTTGCTGAAAACTGGAAGGGTCATCATCATCCATGATGCACTCTTCTCTATCACCATCAATGAGAAAACCATAGTATCTCTCCGGTGGGCGAGAAGTCCTACCAGATCTACGGAGTAGCTGAGGTTCATAAGATTATGTTGCAACATCAGGTTCAACCAAGTCGTCATTTGTAACTTGTGTCTCTAGAACCTCTTCTAGATCTACTATATTGCCATCTGTATCATTTGGAAAAATCTCATTTTCTAAAAATGTGGCATGTTGAGAAACAAACACTTTTTGTTCCTCCTTGTGGTAGAAAAGATATCCAAAAGAATGTTTTGGATATCCCACAAATATACATTTGACCGATCATGTCTCGAGTTTGTCTGGATTCTGCGTTTTGACAAAAGTCAGACAACCCCAAATCTTAACTCGTTTAAGAGATGGTCTCTTCCCATACCATATCTCATATGGAGTGGTAGACACGGTCTTGGTTGGAACTTTCTTTTAAAAAAAAGCTACAGTCTCAAATGCATGCCCCCAAAAGGAGAGAGGTAACTCAGTATCACTCATCATGGATTGTACCATATCTAATAGGGTATGATTCCGCCGCTCTGACACACCGTTGTGCTGTGGTGTGTAAGAGGGAGTGAGCTGAGAGAGAATCCCATTCTCTTTTAGGAAGTTTGAAAACTCTGTACTAAGATACTCTCCACCTCGATCTGATCAAAGTATTTTGATTCTCATTCCTATTTATTTTTCTACTTCAAGTTTGTACTCCTTGAATTTCTCGAAAGCTTCAGACTTATGCTTTATTAAAAACACATGACGGAATCTTGAGAAATCATCAGTAAAAGTTATGAAGTAAGAAAAACTGTCTCTCGCATGTGTAAACATTAGCCCACATACATCACTATGTATGAGGCCCAAGAGCTCAGTAGCTCTTTCTCCGTGTCCAGTAAACGGAGTTTTGGTCATTTTCCCTTTGATACAAGACTGACAAGTCGCATAAGATTTATACTCAAAAGGATTTAAATATCTATCTTTATGAAACTTGTTTAGTCTTGTTTCATTAATATGACCAAGTCTAGAATGCCAAAGAAAAGCTTCATTTATATCTGAAAATTTTCTTTTATTTGTGTGCTGTATGTTGAAAACTGTGTGTTGATTAAGGACGTATATCCCGTTATTAAGTGTACCACAACCAATCAACTCTTGATTTAGTTTAATGTTCATAACATTGTGCTGCAATACAAAATGATATCCTTCATTGTCTAACAAGGAAACGGATATTATATTACAAAGCATGCTTGGTACAAAATAACATGGGTTCAAAACCAATATACAACCCGATGACAACCATAGGTGATACTCTCCCACTGAAACTGCATGTACATTGGAACCATTTCCAACTCGGAGTGTATGATCACCGGTCTTCAAAACTCTGCTATTTCTCAACGCCTGAAGCTGAAGCATCACCATGCTTCTTTTTCTTGATATCAAGGTACTCAGTACAGTTCCGCTTCCAGTGCCCCGTCTTCTTATAGTGAAAACGTTCTCCTTTTCCTGACTTCTCAACCTTGGATTTGTCTCTTCCTGGTGCCTTCTTGATTCCACCTCTCGGTTTGGTAGATTTCTTCTTGTTCCTTCCCTTGGCCTTGGCTTTTGGGATGGAAGAAGAAGATTGTCCAATAATCAGAGATGGGGATTCTCTTTAAGCGTGCTCTCCGCACTTCTCAACATATTGAGAAGTTCAAATAGTGACTTCTCCATGATATGCATGTTGAAGTTTACTATGAATTGAGCAAAGGCAGGGGGAAGAGACTAAAGAACAATATCAGTATACTGTTCGTTATCCATGGTCCATCCGAGGTCTTCAAGCTCTTCAATAAGAGCAATCATCTTCAAAACGTGATCGCCTACTGGTGTGCCAGGAGCCATCCGCATCTGAAACAACTTTCGAGATGCTTCGTATCTCAGGGTTCGAGATTGCTCCCCATACAACTCTTTTGTATGGAGAAAGATGGATTGAAAATCCATCTGCTCGTGTTGCTTTTGATGTGTATTGTCCATCGATGCAAGCACGAGGAATTTGGCAGTAGCACAGTCAATATCCCACGTTTTGCGGATCTCTTTATCCGCAATAGAAGGTTCAGGGCCTGGGGTAGGTGGGGCTGAAGCAGTGAGGACATATGATACTTTATCATATGTGAGAGCAATGTTAATGTTCCTTAACCAGTTTTTATAGTTCGGTCCCGTTAGCTTATTTTTCTCTAACAGTAGCTTATGTCCAGTCATAGTTATCTGCCATTAGGAGAGAGAAAAGAATACACTCAGCGAAAGCTCTTGCAAAGATCAGATTGGTTTATTATCTTATCTAATCGATGTCTCCCACTGCTTTTATCAAATTTTCCTTCAAACCTTAAAAAGAAAACTAGCCAGGATTAATTACATTCTGCAACTTCGCTAACCATTCAGCCAGGCTAGTGCCGGTACTTTGAGGAAGGTTCCCCGTGCTGTCGCACGGACCTAATTAGAATAAACCTCGTTTTCCCAGATGCGTAGCCCCGTTGACACCTTTCTAGACTCCTAATGGGTTAGCTAATTGTAGAGTGTAAAACTCTCCCGGGAGCAACTCTTGCTCACAGTGGGATCGGGATCCTACTATCACATAAAAAGTATGCAATCTCATTGCAAATTTCAACTCTTGAAACTCCCGATATGGTTTTTACTTCTAGCACTTATGACCTTGGCTATGGTCAATTTATCATAAGCACTAGTCAAGTTCTACCCATCATTTCGTGATTAATTAGACCCACCCACATGACCTTTGGCTATAGTCAACATAATCATGGAACTGTCCTAATTAATCGCATCATATGCTGTGTAGGAAGACATCACATAGCTACCGTACACTATGCCTTGGCTATAGTCAACATACGTAGCACGAATACTAAGTACCCTACTTCCTAAAATGACGGAGGGTTGCGAATAGTTTTTAAGAAAACCTTTAACGCTTTAAACTTGATATCGTTGTAGAATCTAATGGTTTTAAAAGGAGTGGCTTAAGCTCCGCACTTTGAAAACTTGCTTTTTCATAAAAAGCCGAGTAGGTTTCAAATCCGATTCTACAACATCTTTTAGGTTAATTTTTCTTTACATTAATCTCATTAATGTAGTCCCATCATTTAAGTCCTTAAGCCATCATAGAAAAGAAACGAAAATAGAACATACGCTTATGTCGTCCGCATTCGCCACAATGTCCCGTTATGTACCGTTAGGTTACTTAACTAACGGCATAGCAGGGCGGGACTAGCACGGATATAAAACATAAGCAACGTTTATTATATATCATATATATAATACCATTCATCTCAGCATATAAAGTGATCACATCGCAGAATATCAATAGCAGAAGCACAGATGAAAATATAGGATATTCTAGGAGGTCTGTATTTTGTATTTAGCCAACAATAAAAAATACGGATTCCACGGTCGCGATGAATAGCCAAGCCCATACCCCTAGACCACTACAAGAGCGGCAAGTGACCCTACTAATTCTAGAGTTTAGGAGACCCGGTCTCGACTCCTCGAGATGGCCTCCCACTGCACCCTAGAACCCGGTCACTTATGCTCCCTTCCTTGGGTCTATCCTAATGCGGAAAAATAAATAATATACAACAATGGTGACATCATCCTCAACCCGGAAGTTCCCCAAATAAAAAATATTACATACAATTAATTTTACATGAATGAAAATAAAAAAAACACTCATCTCACATAAAAACCCCGGCTATTCAATCACGACGATCCTGCACATCATATCTCAGCAACACATAACATCACATGTCATCAACGTAAGCAAGTATGCGTACCCCGATTGTCGTTGATGTATAGAAACGAAACCGGCGATACACCATATACTACACTTACGGTCGCAGAAAAGAAAGTGATAAACAACAATAATTGGAATCATCACTTTCATATATATCTAGACGATGTTAAACGTTTCGATCGAATCAACAAACACCAACAAATTACCCCGAGAGCTCAACACTTGAGCAAAGTTAAAATACCCAAAAACATGCCACGGTGTCTATGGACCAGCCGTAGAAGGGTCAACCCTTGCCTCACCTGTGGCGCCACAGGGCTACGGCAAAACCTAAGGTTTAGCCGCGGTTCCATGGTCATAGGATCAAGTTAGGGTTACGTTCTTTTAGAGGGTCCATAGGGATACTTGCACGATCTTCCGAATATGTTCAACTTGGAAAATTCCAACACTTGGAAAATTTCAGCGAGAGTAATGAGGTGGTGTGTGATATTCGTTCGAACAGTTAAACGTCGTCCAAGTTACCAATACAATGTTTAAAATTACAATTACGAAATACTCCAAATTAGTCCCTAGACAAAATAAACATCACATGAAATTTTTGGGCTAAACAAACAATACCTGAAACCCCAAAACCTACACACCAGAGCACAGAAGAAAAACGAGGCATTTTGGAGCAGGTTAGGCCGGCCGGCTCGGTTTTTTGGGCTTGGTGCTTGGGTGAAATCCGGTGGATTAGCCTCATTTTTCATCTGTGTTCTATATGTATCACATACAATCTTCTGCAGTTGCTTAAATAATTTTTCGAGACCATTTTAAAATCTTCAGAGGGCAGATCCTAGGGTTTCAGAAATCCGTATTTTTCGGAGTTGTTTCGGTTTCATAATATTTAACATCGCCTAAGTTTCTAGTTTGGCTCTGATACTACTGTAGGGATTCCTTAGCACCATGCCTAGGGTTAGGGTTGCATCACATGATATATTAGAATTTTAGGGGGTGCTAAACAATTCCAACCATGAATCGAACTAGAAAGTTAGGATAACAACATATAGTATCATATACAAACTAGTGTCTAACACTAAGTGGGGAGAAATACAACCTTTGTAGACCTCCTTTGGTGACTCCTTGGATCTCATAGAGTTTGAACTGGCTCGCTTGAATCCTTCCAAGTCCACGACGATCCACCCGGAGTCCCTTTCCTCAAGCTCTTAGCTTCACTTGATCTTTGAAGAAGTGGAGCAAACAACCTACACTAAAGGGCTAGAGTAGTATAGATTGATCATGTGGTTTTTATTCACACTTAAAAACCATTCTTTTTAAGTTCCTTACTCAAGGGAAAACTCAAGAGAGCATCAAGGAGGAAGATGAAGGAGATGGCTAGATTGAGCTCTTTTGTGATAATGAAAATATCTCTCATAAAATGAGAAAAGAAAATATATGTATATGAGTCACACTCACATACAACCATGGTTGATAAATATCTAGATATTTTCATTTGTGAGTTAAAGAACAAAGGAAATTAAACCATGGTCATACTTTGGTCAAGTAAAAAATAGTGATGAAGAAAATTCAACAATGATTTAATCATTTCTTTTTCTCAATAATGAAAATATATATACATATTTATCTACTATGTGAGTCTTGCATTGCCATTTCCAATGTATCAACAATCATGATACAAGTATGCATGCATGTGTGCATTGATATCAACATGTATATACATGCATACATTCATGCATACATCCAAATAGAAAAGGTTAAAATAAATGTGCTAAAAGTCAATATTAAACCAACACTTGATTTAATAAACCGGTCATATCTCATACAACCCGACCAATAGAAAACGCCCGATTAAAACACGGTATCATATAAACGCATTTAATCGAGCTCCCGCGCATATCTCATATGGACACCACATCATTTCGCCTGAGCTAGGAAACTCCTGTGTAGGACTCTAAGACTCGTCAATACGCCGGCAGTAGGTGATGATCATATTAAATACCCACAAGCCGCAAGCGGTCAGCTAAACATAATGGCCACCCAGGTATTGAGCGATCAGAAGAAAAACAAGCGAACGTGTCAAAACTCCCGTCGAGCCAACTGGCAACACTTACCGTACAGTCAGGTCTCTTCATCAGATATGATGCATATCAAGTCTAGGGATGGTATCTTCGACCCAAATAACTCAATAAGTCATGTCGTTATATGGCTCATAACTGATCGAGAAACTACTGATAACACTTATCAGTAAATCTCAGCAGCCCTTGCCAGGGACTTCTAGTTATAGCCAATCGAGCCTAGCGCAACATCAAACCCAATACCGGGAGAGACGAAACCCATCCTATCGCTCATTGCCTCCATGTGCCTCGGGACTGTACCCAAAATCCACCTGTTTGCACGACTCGGTAGAGCCGTGGTAGGGTGGAGATTAAAGTACAGTGGGAGGACACACAAGGCTCTATGACGATCTCGGGTTTACAGACTAACCTGTACCAGTGTCACCTGAGAATTGCTATCCGACGATAGATATAATACCACATAGGAGTTATCGGCGAGTCCGTTCAGTGTACCCAGTCTCCACTGAGCACCCGTATACAATCTTTGGTGTCATCACACCAGATGGATATGGGATCATCCATCGCCCATCAAATGGGACAAGAATGGTATACGCTAGTCTACTCTGGAATATCGATGCCCTGTCTCGGTGCACCCGCGACTAGGAACATTTCAAGGACATGCTTATAAACTACACATGTCCCACTAGTATGATCCACATCATAATCCCAGTAGTCAAGCAAATATCATAAGGGCTTTATCAACATGTACCAAATGAGTAATATGCAAGATCAAATGAACATTTCAAGATAAAGTACAACCAGATAGCATATTATCATGTCGAGCAAAAATGTCCCCTGAATATATATATAAACATACCGATACATCCACTATCATATAATGGCCTCTAGGGCATACATATATCCAAAACCCACCCTCTTAGGCCACCCTAAGGTGGCCAAACGTGGAGGCGAACCCGAAACTGCCTTGTGAGGCAGTTCTCGGGTCCCCACCCCCTAAGGCCACCTTAGGGTGGTCTCGGGGGAGTGGGCCCTCCTTAGGTCCCATCGAGACATGTCCGGGGTCCACACGCACCTCCTCGCGGCTTCTCGGTCCAAACCGAGAGCCCGCGGGGAGTCAAAACATCAAGATAACATGAAATAAGTTACTGGTTTTGCGGCAGTTTTCGCGGGGCAAAAACCGGTGAGATTCAGAAGTCGTATCTATCTTGTTTATGGTGTTTGGGTGGTTCTGATACCATTGAAATTTTCTAGTGCCCTCGCCACTAACCCGCAGCAAATGCGGGAAACAAAAACAAAAATTTTGTTGGCACTAAAAACTTATACCCAAGAATCTAAACCAAACACCTAAACTAGCAAGCACAAAAGAATAGAAATCACGACCTTTGTAGTGTCTTCATTTGCTCCAATTGGTTTTGAATCTAGCATGCTCTTCAGAGCTCCAGATGGCGCTTGCAAGCCAGTCTTCCTTCGCCGAAGAAGATCGACCCGAGGGAACCAAGTTCAAGCTTCAACTTCATTAATGAAGTAACTAAAAATTCTAGGTTGCTAATCTAGGATGCTTGGTGATGTGCGTGAGTGTTCAAGCATTTTTCTTTCTCTTTATCTTCATGATTCTCAACTCATAAGAAGGTTGAAGATGAAGAAGAAGAAGGAACCATGGAAGAAAAATGAGCTAGAATGGTTGAATGAATAATTCTCACTTACAAATTCAAGCATGCTTCATACTTTTTGTTATAAGAAATTTTCCAAATTAAAATTACAACCATACTTGAATAGTATGTGCAAATGAATTAATAATTCATTTGCCCATACCCTCCACCATATCTTTCTTCCACCTCATTTCTTAATTTCTTTAAAAAGAAATAAAAAAACCTAGATATCAGGTGTCCTCCTTCTAGAAGTATTCTTGTATACTTCCTCACAAATACATGCCCGTATTCGTATCAAAATACGAATACCCAAGAGATAGAAAAATACAATAAACATAATATTAGAATATACATATCGAAATATATATAGTAAATTATTAAATCAAAACTTGATTTAATAATCCGGCTTAATCTTAAGTCGGCTAGTATTATCATCTGCCCGATTGAAATCTGCGTGGCTAGCACACATACATTGTTGGAGATAGTGCCCTCAGAGTCAATTATTGGATCACAGGCACGTGATTGCAATGATTGAGGGAGGACCTATCCCGGTAGGACAGTCTTACTCAAGATGATAGTATGCTATCTGGTTTATCTTTATCATCGTGTACTGCTTTAGGTGACCAGACAGGTCGCTATTACACGTTGATAGAGCCCCTAGGATTCTTGCTTGGCTGCCAGCAGTATGAGGGCGATCATATACGTGGGAGCTGGTAGTCTATAAGCATATCCTTAAAAGATCCCTAGTCGTGGGAGTTTCGAGACAGGGCATCGATACTCCAGAGTAGACTAGTGTATACAGTCGAGACCCCGACGAGGGGTGGTGGCCGGTCTCACAAGTCACTGGTGTCAGTTGGTTCACCTAAGATGTATACAGGTGCTCATTGGGTTATGAGTACACCGGACAGGACTCGCCGGGAACATGCTGGTTGGTATTATACCTGACGTCAGATAGCAGTTCCCTGGTGACATGTGTACAGGTTAGTTCATCGACCTGAGGATCGTCATTTGTCTCGTGTGAGTTCCCACTGTACTTTGATTACTACCTTACCGCGCTCAAATGAGACGTGCAAACAGGTTTTAGTTGGGTACAGTCCCGAGCCACATGGAGGCAGTGAGCGGATCTTCAGGGGTTCGTCTCTCCCGGTATTGGGGGTGAGGTCGCACTGTGTCTAGGAGAGCCAGAACATGAAAAGTCCTTGGCCAAGACAGGAGATTTACTGGTAGGTATTCCAGTAGTATCTCAGGGTGTTCTGGGCTGATCTCTGACACGACTTGTACCACTTTTGGGGGTCTGACTTTTACCAACCCCCTAGGCCCGCCATGCGATGCTCATAGACGAACGGACCGGACTGTACGGATATTGTCACTAACAGGCTCAGTAGGGTGTCAGGATGAGTTCGCTCATTGACGTCCCTTTTGGTCAATAGCTGGTAGCCCGTCACGTATGGCTAATACCTCTGACGTGCTAGTGGTTAAATCCACAGCCATAGTATTGACGAGTCTTTAGAGTCCCCCACATACAGTTGCTCAAGTTTCGGGCGAAACGCTGTAGCGGCCGTATGGAGATATGGCAGGGTTCGATCAGATACGTGCGGTATTGTGATCGCACGCGGAAGGCGTGTCGGATGTTCAAAGAATTAAAGTGTAACCGCGATCAGGACGGTGTCGCTATGCAGCTAGCCGGTTGAGCACGGGTCGGTCCACAGGGAGATGGTGGTATCTTACCTTCTTTTCTTAGACGAGTCAATAAAGAATCTGTATGTTTGTTTGATCTAACCTATGTGTTTATTTGCAAGTATAAAGTTGTTAAGAAGAAAATACGAGATTGTAAGCTAAAGAAATCCGTACTCAAAACCTTTGAGCCGAGTCTTGACCAATTGAAGCTCGAGCAATCGGCAACAACGTGGATTAGGGGATTTAAGCGCGGAATTCGTGGAATCCGGCTTATTTACCCTTGTCCTTCCGTTCTTGTCTCTTGCTTTCGCCTCCGGCCAAACCGAACGCAACCGGTCGCGGTTAGGAATCACCGTTACCTTGTCAGGGTAGGGTGCCTAACGGAGCGCTCGCGTATGGTTTGGACGGAGTTCAATGGAAAATAACGGGAAAAGGAAAAGAGCAAAGAAATGTTAACTTACAATATCATATGGATTCTTAACAACAACAATAATTACAACATTCACAAAATGAACAAAAGAGAACAAAAAGAAAAGAACAAAGAAAAGAATACAAGTAATTAAGTGCATGAATATAAATTGCAAGTAATTAAAGTGCATGGAAATAAATTGCACGTAATAAAAAGCGATAAAAAGAACACGAAACTAGGACTCAAGACAAGCATGTGATCAATAGCCAACCCTTAAACTTGCAAGCTCAACTAAGAGGTTGCAAGATCAAGAGAAGGGTAGAGAACGCATGTGAAGTGAAGAACTAGTCCCGTGAGAAAATACGACCCTTGAGATCATTAACTAACCCTTAACCATTCAAGCTCAATGAAGAGGTTGAATGATCAAGAGAAAGCAAGAATCTCAAGGGGAAGAAGAAACAAAAGAGAATGATACAAAACCCTCATCTTCATTAATATCCACTCAAAAAGCTCACACTACAATTTTCATGGAGAAAGAATGAAGAAGAAGAAGAAGAACTATACAAAAAACTACAAAAGAGTGGACACAAAATTGTACCCTTGGCTTAGCTCAAATCTGCTGTATTTATAGGCAGGGAGTTGAAGATCTAGGGCAACAAACTGGACCCATGTGAAAAGACCATCCTACCCCACAAAGCCCATGCCCTGAAGCGCCTGTACGGCCGCGGATCCGCCGCCAATAGCCCCTATTGGCCGTGGATCCGCGCCCCTACAGTAGGGTTAGGGTGTGGGCAACTTTGTACTTCCCTGGTCTGCTGTCCCCTGTTGTCTGGTACATGTATTTTCTGATAATTTCTTCCAGAATATCTTCAGATTCTTAGTCCAAGATTGCATCTTTTCTTCACTTTTGACTTTATCTCTCTTGAGCTCCGCGCACCCATTGATACTTGTGCTGCCCCCCTCGTGCTCTGTGCTTGTCCGAGACACGAATGACCGCTGTCATATGTCTTGTCCCTGGAACTGGTACTCGGCACTGGACGGATATGGATGACCGGAACTCGGCTTTTATCTGCTGTGACAGATGTTCTGTATTTGGTGTAACTGTGGAGATTTTGTCTTGATTTGCAATATTTGGACTGAAAACCTGTACTCTGTAAATATGTAACAAACACGGATTAAAAGTACCTACCTATAAACACACGAGCATAAGAATGGGCGGTAAAAAATGCAGTATTCTGATATGAACAAATACCCCCAAACTTAACTTTTGCTCGTCCCGAGCAAAACCAATTATTCACAAAAATAAAATGATAACCGCACTTTCGCAGGGAACGCGATTGCACTGAGCATGTGCAACAAGCCGTTAAACCTCTAGGTGTCCCTAGTAGGAGGAGTGTTGTCTCCTGAGGGTTTTCAGCGGATACTACCCACAAAATCCCGTCAAGCTAGTTTTGTAAAATAACTAAGATTCAAACCCCTAAAGTTTTGTTTCAGTCAAGCTAGTAGGAGGAGTGTAAAGTTTTGTTTCAGTCAAGCTACCCACAAAATCCCGTCAAGCTAGTTTTGTAAAATAACTAAGATTCAAATCCCGTCAAGCTAGTAGGAGGAGTGTTGTCTCCTGAGGGTTTTCAGCGGATACTACCCACAAAATCCCGTCAAGCTAGTTTTGTAAAATAACTAAGATTCAAACCCCTAAAGTTTTGTTTCAGAAAATAACAATTCTATTATCCTAAGTCTAGACTATCGAACCTTTATTTTTCACACCTCGCTTCTTATTTAACTACAGATTTTATATGTCTTTACGTGCAGTGCAAATAGTGTCGTTAAGTTCCCGAAAGGTCGAATAAAGTCATTATGTCACACAATAAAGCCCAGATAACTATTTTAAAAGGATCACATAAGTTTTATAAAGAGTTAAGCATTTTTCAAGTTTCGTTTTCCAGTAAAGTTTCAACTTCAGAATTTCTATCTTCCCTAACAGGAAACTAGGTCTTATTCTTCACTCCACCTTTTTCTTGTTTTCATTTCATACACACCTCTGTGAGCGTGCAATAGTCTTTATCATGGAGTAAAACCTTCATATCTCCGCTAAATTTTTTATGAAAGCCTGTCTTTTATCAAGATTATTCTCACACAAAGAACCGTTAGGAATTTTAACTCGGAGGGAACACTTGCTTGATTTTGTTTTAATCTGGACTTTCTAGGCTTCTTAGCGAGCTTTGGGCAAATGCACCCAAACCAGTTGGTTTTAGGGCATTAGGTGTAGAAACACCCCAGCGGACTTAATTACTCAAGTTACCTAGGTCCAAAAACAAAAGACAGTTTGGCGTGAAAATCATGATGATTCAATACGAACGGAGATATAACCGGTAGTTCAATTATTTTTTGGATAAAAGACGTGTTTAGTGGGTTCGGTGTGTAATCATTCCAATCAAGTTTCAGATGGGTTATTTTTCAGACTTAGTTCCAATTAAGGCATCAATAACATTCCTTCATATTCACTCACTTCATAAACTATTCTTGATATATTACTTATTTCAGAACAAACCTATTTGATCCTCAGAAAATCATTTATCTTATTTAAAAGTTTTTAAACATAAAAGACTTGTCATCTAATTTCCAAGACTCACAACACGTGTAGTGTGATGTAAAGACGTATATCAGCTATAGTTAACTTCAAAGGAGAGTTATTTTTCAGGTTTTCAAAATCTAAACATAAGATTTAGTTATTCTTATTTTATCAAACAAAACCGTCGAAATGTTGAATCAGAGTCCTCCCACTAGCTAACTTGACAGAAAAGTTTTTATGTTTTTAGAATTTTTTTTGATTTTTGTGGGTTTTTAATAAGGTATGCAAATGCAAAATATACAAATGAATGCGAAGGAAGAAAGCTTACCGAGCACACCCCCAAACTTAAACTTGACAGTGCCCTCACTGTCAGGCTACACCAAGAGGGTCAAAATTGTCGGCGCTCCCGAGAAACAAATTATATACAAAACAAAAAGGAAAACAAAAAATATATACAAAAAAGATGTCCCCCCCAAACTTAAGTAAAACAGTGTTTCCACTGTTAAGCGTTGAAGTTCAGGATTAGGGGGGAAAGAACAGTATCTATCTATACAAGGCCTTACACAGGCCAAAGGTGAGCACCAACCATTCAAAGATCTTATCGTGATAAAGCAGTGGCTGGTGAAAGAAGGCGTAGAGAAAAGAGATGGAGAATACGCGAGACCGTATGGAGATAGAAGCGGGATACGGTCTCGGTATATCAGAAGAAGAAGAATGGCGGAAGGGAAAAAGAAGTGGAGTACGAACTTGAGGGTGCAAATGGAGTGAATAGATTAGCACAATTTGTGATGAGCGATGTGTAAAAAGCGATTGTGCTAATCTATTAACCCGTCGAGAAATGGGGTCAAATCCCTCAATATTCGTGAGAAACCATGGGTATGCCGAACTCGGTAAACCAGACATATGAAATGTAAGTGAGACGGGTTCTTGCATGGTCGGAACGATGGAAAGGGTGGGGGGAGTGATTGAGGAAGGTTATCGGTTAAAAGTTCAGGAGGGTGTACACAGTCAGTGGAAGGTAAATGATGAATTGGAAAATCCGACTCATCAATTAAAACTGTTTCATCCTCAGTATTATCCTCAATATTCTCCTCAAAATTTAGCCCATCCATGTATATTTCATCAAAATCCAGACGCATATAGGGTTCGGGAAAAACATTTAATGACTCGGGATGATGATTTGAAGAGACAAACTCAGCCAAATCTACGGGTTCATCATCCAAAATATCCCCAGCGTCAATATCCTTAATCAAGTGAAAATCAAAATTCTCTGACACCTCATCAAAAGCATGGATATTAATTGATTCTGGTTCTAAGATATAGGTGTAGAGGTCAAAAGGATTAGGTATGGTTTCACTTGGAAGGGACCCTTCACAATTGGGCAAATCAAACACTACGAAGTCGCACAACTCATTCATCATTCTATCTTCAATTGATAAATCATGTGGGATACTCGATAGACTTTCAAAACAGGAGTTGTGGGATTCAATTTGGGACGGGTAGGTTTGATTTGGAAGGGGGTACATCTCACTCTCTCCACTCAAATTCACAGCCTGTACGACCAACTCTGCATACATTGGAAAATTTGGAGCTAGTTGAAAACTAGCTACCGGGTCACTAGGTTGTATGAGGGCGACCATGGACGCATCCAAATCCATCATCTGTTGGTACGATGCTACCCTAAAGTCTTCCAAAGACTGTTCCAGACTAGACATGGGTTGGGAAGGGGTTTCAGTAAAAGATTCAAAGTTATTTGGATACTGAAAACTCCCAAATGGCGGTTCTGATACAATGTCTAGGGAAGGTGTAAAAGTTGGGTAGGACTGGTAGGAATTGAATGGCTGGACAGGAGTGGGATCAACATTGGAATAAGAAGGTGAATGGAATTGTTGATCCCAAGAATTTGTAGTGGTGAAAGGAGTGAAAGATCGACTACGAGATTGTTCAATACGTTCAGCAATAGACATAGGTCTCGGGGTTACAACTGGATTTTCAAAAGGGGTATCAACGCAAGAAGGTGTGAATGTTTGAAACGGTTGATACGAAGTGGATTGCGGGGTCCAGTTGTTCGTCCTAGACGCGTCTATCCGATCTTTCAAAGAAATTTTTGGCATGGATGGATCGTTCGAAGTTCGACCAAAATAAGAACCGTAGGAAGTAATGTCTGGTTGTGGGTACCAAAGTTCGGCAAGAGTTTTTCGAGGTGGGGTACCCATGATATGAAGAGAGAGAAAGAAAGGTAGAGAAAAGGAGGGGAAAAAGAATGTGATTTTTTTTTTTGAATATTAACAAAAGAATAAAATATACACAAAAAAGAATATTGACAAAAACAATCACGACACAAAAATACCACACATCTAATCGTTCTAGGGTTCACCTAGGTCAACTAGACCTGCTCCAGAACTTGATTGTCGAAGTAAAACTGTGTCGAGAAACAGGCTCAAGATACACTGATCACGAGGCCAGGTAAGTGCAGAGATAAGGGGAGGTTTTCCAACGCTTTCGCGAAGTTCCTTAATTAAATAACCCTTTCTCTTTTGGCGGTTTCGCCGTTAACACTTTCCTAGACACTCCGTAAACAATATACCGTTAAGCAAGGTTCTAAATACAGTTAACTTCTCCTAGTGAGCGCGAAGTCCTTAAGGCTTAAAGTCTAGTTTCTTTTAAATTTTGTGCGGGTAAACGTTATGCTCAAGTTCGTGATTTGTGGGCCACGGAAAAGGTGATGAAATCCTTTACCGTATATTGTAGGGTTCGCTTGCCCTTAAGTCCGTATTAATGTATGCAATGCGCAATTCAAAAAAATTCTATAAAGAATCAAACAATCGTTTTTTAGTTTAAGCGCGGCGCTGCAACAAATACGGGTTAGTCAATTTTTAGCGTTTGCTAGCGAACTTGCAAAGAATCCTGCAAAGAATAGTATATTGGATGCGTCGGATTTGAGAAGAAGGTGTTAGTTAAGTACGTACCGTTATGTTTTGGGTTAGGAAACCCCCGTTGAATCAAATCCGGTAAGCTTGAAAAGTTCGCTTGCGCGGGTCAAACTACCCGGATCTTTGGCACTGTACTTCGTAATCACCTTAACTTTGAACGTACACTTTGCTCCCCACAATCGCAGTTTGCAAATCTGCAAAAATCTGCACTCTTGCCCACAAAAATTATCAAAAAAAAACAAAAAGATTTTATTTTTTTATTTATAAATATATACAAAAAGAATATTAACCCGAATAACAAGAAAGAAAATACGCTACCGTCTCCCCGGCAACGGCGCCATTTGATCGCACGCGGAAGGCGTGTCGGATGTTCAAAGAATTAAAGTGTAACCGCGATCAGGACGGTGTCGCTATGCAGCTAGCCGGTTGAGCACGGGTCGGTCCACAGGGAGATGGTGGTATCTTACCTTCTTGTCTTAGACGAGTCAATAAAGAATCTGTATGTTTGTTTGATCTAACCTATGTGTTTATTTGCAAGTATAAAGTTGTTAAGAAGAAAATACGAGATTGTATGCTAAAGAAATCCGTACTCAAAACCTTTGAGCCGAGTCTTGACCAATTGAAGCTCGAGCAATCGGCAACAACGTGGATTAGGGGATTTAAGCGTGGTATTCATGGAATCCGGCTTATTTACCCTTGTCCTTCCGTTCTTGTCTCTTGCTTTCGCCTCCGGCCAAACCGAACGCAACCGGTCGCGGTTAGGAATCACCGTTACCTTGTCAGGGTAGGGTGCCTAACGGAGCACTTGCGTATGGTTTGGGCGGAGTTCAATGGAAAATAACGGGAAAAGGAAAAGAGCAAAGAAATGTTAACTTGCAATATCATATGGATTCTTAACAACAACAATAATTACAACATTCACAAAATGAACAAAAGAGAACAAAAAGAAAAGAACAAAGAAAAGAATACAAGTAATTAAGTGCATGAATATAAATTGCAAGTAATTAAAGTGCATGGAAATAAATTGCAAGTAATAAAAAGCGATAAAAAGAACACGAAACTAGGACTCAAGACAAGCATGTGATCAATAGCCAACCCTTAAACTTGCAAGCTCAACTAAGAGGTTGCAAGATCAAGAGAAGGGTAGAGAACGCATGTGAAGTGAAGAACTAGTCCCGTGAGAAAATACGACCCTTGAGATCAATAACTAACCCTTAACCATACAAGCTCAATGAAGAGGTTGAATGATCAAGAGAAAGCAAGAATCTCAAGGGGAAGAAGAAACAAAAGAGAATGATACAAAACCCTCATCTTCATTAATATCCACTCAAAAAGCTCTCACTACAATTTTCATGGAGAAAGAATGAAGAAGAAGAAGAAGAAGAACTATACAAAAAAACTACAAAAGAGTGGACACAAAATTGGACCCTTGGCTTAGCTCAAATCTGCTGTATTTATAGGCAGGGAGTTGAAGATCTAGGGCAACAAACTGGACCCATGTGAAAAGACCATCCTACCCCCCAAAGCCCTTGCCGTGAAGCGCCTGTACGACCGCGGATCCGCCGCCAATAGCCCCTATTGGCCGCGGATCCGCGCCCCTACAGTAGGGTTAGGGTGTGGGCAACTTTGTACTTCCCTGGTCTGCTGTCCCCTGTTGTCTGGTACATGTATTTTCTGATAATTTCTTCCAGAATATCTTCAGATTCTTAGTCCAAGATTGCATCTTTTCTTCACTTTTGACTTTATCTCTCTTGAGCTCCGCGCACCCATTGATTCTTGTGCTGCGCCCCTCGTGCTCTGTGCTTGTCCGAGACACGAATGACCGCTGTCATATGTCTTGTCCCTGGAACTGGTACTCGGCACTGGACGGATATGGATGACCGGAACCCGGCTTTTATCTGCTGTGACAGATGTTCTGTATTTGGTGTAACTGTGGAGATTTTGTCTTGATTTGCAATATTTGGACTGAAAACCTGTACTCTGTAAATATGTAACAAACACGGATTAAAAGTACCTACCTATAAACACACGAGCATAAGAATGGGCGGTAAAAAATGCAGTATTCTGATATGAACATATTGCACGGATCATGATCGGACGGATAATACTAGCCGGCTTTGGTTTAAGCCGGATCCTAGTATTGTACAGTGTAGATTTTGTCTCTTTGCATTTGTATTCGGTCAGAATACAGATGCGGGTGTGTATACACAGTATCGGGGTTTTCCTGTAAATTATTACGGGACCAGTTTTCTGGAGTTGCCAGTTTGCTTTCCGTTTCGGCCATTTTTCTTTGTATCTTTCTGTTAGCGTATATGCCCTAGAGGCCATTACTGTATCATACTAGTTTGTAAATTACTTGATGGAAGCTTGGGATATTCACAGTTGTATATACAATCTTGCTCGAAATGGTAGTATGCTACTTGGTTTGTCTCTGCTTTAATATGTGCATGTGTTTCTTTTAGCATATTGCTGATATACATATTAGTAGAGCCCTTAGGATCTTTGCTTGATTACCAGCGTAGTGATGGCGCTCGCACTCGTGGGAGCTGGGTGATCTATAAGCACATCCTTATACAGGTCCCTAGTCGTTGGACTATCGAGACAGGGCATCGATACTCCGGAGTAGACTAACGTATGCGCTTCTCATCCCAGTGTGGGAGATGGTCTGTCCCACAGCCGTCAGTACGTCGTACTTGAGATAGTATACGGGTGCTCGTTGGGTTACGAGTACACTGGACAGGACTCGTCGGGGACTGTTGGTTGGTATTATACCTATCGTCAGTTATCAGTTCCCAGGTGACATGAGTACAGCTTAGTCCGTTGACTTGACACTATCACTTCGCCTCGAGTGTGTTCCCACTGCACTTTGATTACCACCCTACCACGGCTCAAAGGAGTCGTGCAAACAGGTAGTTTTTGGGTGCAGTCCCGAAGCACTTGGAGGCAGTGACGGTTAGACAGGATTCGTCTCTCCCGGTATTGGGGGTTGACATCGCGCTGTGTCCAGGAGAGCCATTACACGAGTAGTCCCTGGCGAGGGCAAGCGAGATATACTGGTAGGTTTCCAGTGTTATCTCAGGGTGTTCTGGGCTTCACTCCGGCACGACTTGTACCGCTATTAGGGGACTGACGTTCACCGCCCCCTAGGCCCGCCATGCGATGTATCAGACGAACAGACCGGACTGTACGGAGATTGTCACATACAGGCTCAGTAGGAGTTCAGATGGGGTTCACCTCGTCAGTCTTCTTATCGACATCCACCTGGGGACCGTTACGTACAGCTAGTGCCGCTTGCGGTCTGTGGTTAAACCCACTGCCAGCGTAGTGTCGAGTCTTTAGAGTCCCACACAGAGAGCTATTCGCCTTTAGGCAAAATGAGTAGAGGTCGCATGGTTTTGCGACAGGGTTCGTTCACATTCGCGCACTTATGCACGTTTGCTGTCCGGACAGTTTATACTAGCGGGCTTTGGTTTAAGCCGGATCCTAGTATATGATTTGAGATTGGTTTTTCTCATTGTGTTCGTGTTCCTCGGATCACGAATGCGGGTGCGTATGCACAGTTGTTTAAGATAGAGGGAGAGGACTTTGATTAGGGTTAATGGCTATTGTCATTTTACTAACCCTAATGGTTATGTGTGTGTTATAGTTAATTGATAATTAGTTTAAATAATTGTGCATGGTTATGGATGTTGACCATTTGACCTTATTGACTTGTTGACCTAGGTTGACACTTTGACCATCATCATTTCTTTTGGAAGATGCTTTTTGATCCTCGCAAATTGAAATGATAATGGTCATTTCATGATTAACCATGACAATTATCTAGCTAATTATTTAATTAAAATAATACACATATACTTGTGAGAATGGTTCAATTATTCTCATTCTATCATTTCATTTTCTCTCTCTTGTTCTTCCTCTCCCTCAAGCTCTCTCCCTCTCATGTGTTGAGAAACACTTGAGCTTGAGAAAAACCCTCTCTTGATCTTCTCTACTCTCATCTAGGGTTCAAGTATTAGCACTTCTTGCACCCTAGTTACTCCTAGCTTGGAGTTGAAGCCAAAGGTTGAGGCTTTCGGGTGGATCTTTCTTTGACGGGAGAAAACGACAAGGTGAGCTCCTTCCACTACTTCTAGGAGCAAGGAGAGAAGGACAAAAGACCAAAGGTATAACCTTTCTACCACTTTGCTACTTTCAAGTTAGCTTTAGCAAGTTTTTGTTTAGGAAAGATCCTTAAAGCATAGTCCATGTTGCCTATAGTTGATAAAAATCCGATTTTTATTATGTTTTCCGCCTCCCCGTAAGCACCGGGGTGGGAAACGTGGACTTACAGTGGTATCAGAGCCTAACTAAACAAAGACTAGCTAGGTAGTGAAGTGTAACGAAGTTCGAAACCGAAAAATCCAAAAACCGAGTTTTTAAAAACCCTAGTTTCTGTTAAATTTTTTTCTGGTCAAAACAAAATTTGTCATACACCTAAAATCATCTCAGGGTTTTTTAAAGATAACCACAAAACCCGGTCCTGTGAGTCGTCCAAACCGCCGCGTTTCCGCGGCAATAGCTTGCTATTGCCGCGGAACCGCCGTCGTTTGAACTCCTCACTGGGTCGAGTTTGGTGCAGTGTATCTCTGGCTTGGTTTTAGGATTTTTAAGATATATTATATGTGCCCAGATTTTCCAGAATAGAAATTTATTTTTGGGGGCCTATAAATCCGTATTTTTTTCCGAACTTCACTACACTTTGACTATGAAGGTTATATCTGTGATTTTTGCATGTATTGAACGTCGGCTAATTGCTATATGTCGATTAGTCGGGGTTATACATATCTGTGATCTGTGTTTGATATTGGTTTGTGTATATGAATGGGTTGGATCGTCGCGGGTGAATAGCCGGGGTGGATGTGAGATGAGTGTTGCTTTTCTTTCATTCATTTGTAATATGTAAATTGATGTAATATTATTATTTGTTTGGCCGCACAACCGGGTCGGGGTTGTAGCCGTCATTGTATAATTCTTTTTACTGTTTTTGCTCCTAGGATAGACCCATGGAGGGGGTGCACAAACTACCGGGTATCTCGAAGTGCCGAGTGTCCTACTCACGGTGGTGAGGGAGGTTGCTTCGCTTCGGGTACTTGGCGGGTAGTTTGCCGCACCCGTAGGGGTCTTGGGTGGGGTATTTGGCTATTCACCGCGACCGTGTAATCCGCTTTTCGTTGCAGGCTTGAACGGATTGCGGATTCCTAGTATATCCAATGTATTCATCTGTGATCTGTAATGTCTATCATTGCTATATATTTATATATGATAACTATTTAGGCGTTGCTTATGTTTTACAGCCGCGCTAGCCCAGCCCCCGCTCTGTCGTTAGTTAAGTAACCTAACGGGTGATGACGGGGCCCCGTGGCGAATGCGAATGGCATAAGCGTACGTCATATTTTGGTTGTTTTCTGCAATGGTAGGATTAAATGATGGGATGCATTAAAAGAACTAATGCAAGAAAATAAACCAAGTAAAAGTCGATTGGAACACTTTGAAAACCACTCGGTTCTTTTCAAAACTAAACTTTTAAACACGGAGCTTGAACCACTCCTTTTAAAAGCTATCTCGTTCCATCGATTATATCAAGTTCACTACGTCCACGGTTTCGCCAAAACCATCCGTAGCCTTGCATCATTTCAGTTAAATATACGGTAGTATTCAAGCTATGTATTTTGACCTCACGCCAAGGCATAGTGATTGGTAGCTGCCGGATATTTATCTGCTGCATAGATAGAATGCGTTGATTTGAAACAGTCGTACTGCCATTTTGTCCTACGTCAAGGGTAGGTACGGGTGGGTTCAAATTAACCAGGATAATGATGGGAAGAACTTGACATGTGACTTATGACATTTTGACCTCACGCCAAGGTCATAAGAGCATGGGGCAAAAATCCACATCGGGAGTTTCATAAGTACTGAAACTTGCTAGCTTTGCATACCATTTGGAGTGTGATGATTCTGGTAGGATTCCTTCGGTTTTATCACACGATGATATTTGGATCCCGATCCTACTGTGAGTATATGCTACTCCTCGGGAAAACTCTCACTTAACGATCAATGCTATAAACCTAGTAGGTGTCTAGAAAGGTGTTAGCGGGGCTACGCCCACAGGGAAAAGAGGTTACTTAATTAAGGAACTTCGCGAAAGCGTTGGAAAACCTCCCTCGAAGTACCGACACTGGCCTGGCTGAACGGTTAAGCAAGTATTGTACGGTGAGAGTAATCCTGACTAATCCTTTCTTTACGGTTTGAGAAGGGATTCGAGAGACAGTGGGAGCCATCCAGTTTAGACAAATTAAAAACCACTCTAAACTTGCAAGAGCATCATGCTAAAGTGTTTCTTTTCTCTCTCCTAATTGCAGCGACCATTCAAGATGACCGGACTTAAGTTATTACTAGATAAAAACATATTGACAGGGCCAAACTACAAAGATTGGCTCAGGAATGTCAAGATGGCAATCACTTACGACAAGTTGGGGTATGTCCTTACCACCAAAGCACCCCCTGTCCCAGGTCCCACCTCCAGCGTCGCGGATAAGGAAATCCGTAAGACATGGGAGATAGATTGCGCGAAGGCCAAATGCCTCGTATTAGCCTCGATGGACAATGAACATCAGCGGAGGCACGAGAATATGGACCTAGAGTCCATATTTCTTCATACAAAAGAACTGTATGGGGAGCAGTCTCGTATCGCAAGATACGAAGTGTCGAAGAAGCTATTTTCGGCAAGGTTGGCCGTCGGATCATCGGTAGCGGAACACGTGCTTAAGATGATTGGCTACATTGAGGAGCTCGCGGACCTTGGGACCACGTTGGAGAATGAACTATATACAGATTTGATTCTCCAGTCCCTTCCTTCCACTTACGCCCAGTTTATTCTGAACTTCAACATGCAAGGAAAGGAGGTAGAACTTTCCGAGCTTCTGAACATGTTGAGGACTGCTGAGGGCACCCTACAGAAGGGTAGGGAGACATCCACTTTGTTTGTAGGAGGATCTTCCTCTTCTAGATCCAGGGCGAAAGCCAAGGGCAAGAAGAAGAAAGCCCCCGCCAAACCAAGAGGCGGTGTCGGTAAAGTGGATACGAAGGGAAAAGGTAAAGCAACAAAGATAGCGGGGAAGCTAGTGGGGAAGGAAGAATGCTTCTATTGTCACAAAAGTGGTCACTGGAAACAGGATTGCAAGGCTTGGAAAGCCAGAACACAGGATTTGAAGCGAGTTGCAGCTTCAGCTTCAGGTGTGTATGTTATTGAAAACTGTCTATCAATAAACTCTACTTCCTGGGTATTGGATACCGGATCAGGATCTCATATCTGTAATTCTTTGCAGGCGTTGAGAAAGCGTAGAGTTTTGAAAGCAGGTGACATGACCCTCAGAGTTGCGAACGGTGCTAGCATGGATGCTGAGGCCGTGGGGGACTATCACCTGGGATTGTCGGATGGACATTTTTTGGTTTTACGTAGTTGTTATTATGTACCAAATGCAACCTGTAATATCATTTCTGTATCTTTATTATATAAAGAAGGTTATGAATTTGCATTTGTAAGTAATGTAGTGAACATTCACCTTAATCAAGCTTTGATTGGGTCAGGTACATTGAACAACGGTATATACGTATTAAACCAACCACAGATTTTCAATGTCCAGAATACACACAAAAGAAAGTCTCCAGAAATCAATAAAACTTTCTTATGGCATTGTAGACTGGGTCACATCAATGAGAGAAGGTTGACTAAGTTACACACAGAAGGATATTTGGATTCGTTCGAATATCAATCGTATGCAACTTGTCAATCCTGTCTCAAGGGAAAGATGACAAAGACTCCGTTCACTGGACACGGAGAAAGAGCGAGCGAGCTCTTGGGACTCGTACACAGCGACGTGTGCGGTCCAATGTCTACACATGCACGAAGCGGTTATTCTTACTTCATTACTTTTACGGATGATTTCTCAAGGTTCGGACATGTCTTCTTAATGAAGCATAAATCCGAAGCTTTTGATAAGTTCCTGGAATATAAGAATGAAGTAGGAAAACAAACAGGCAAAAGTATAAAGACACTGAGATCTGATCGAGGTGGGGAATACTTGAGTGCCGAGTTCCTGGGTTACTTAAAAGAGAATGGAATTCTCTCTCAGCTTACTCCTCTATACACTCCACAACATAATGGTGTATCGAAGAGACGGAACCGAACCCTATTGGATATGGTACGGTCCATGATGAGCAACGCTGAGTTGCCGCGATCGTTCTGGGGATATGCGCTAGAATCAGCTGCATACCTTTTGAACCGAGTTCCTACTAAGACTGTGCCTACCACACCATATGAGATATGGAGTGGGAAGAAACCCTATCTTCAATACCTGAAGATTTGGGGATGTCCAGCTTTTGTAAAAAAGCAGCATGCGGACAAGCTCGAGGCACGCTCAGTACTGTGCAAGTTTGTGGGATACCCAAAGAACTCCAGGGGGTATCTTTTCTATTACGCAGAGGAACAAAAAGTCCTTGTTTCTCGTAATGCCCATTTTCTGGAACATCAGTTCTTAGAAAAGGAAATAAGTGGGAGCGCAATAGAACTGGAAGAAATTCCAGAACCACAAGCTGTTACTGAAAGCTTAGTAGAACCAGAGGGTTCGAAAGATCAGGACATTCCCACGCCACTTCGCAGGAGTAGTAGGCAGTCTCATCCGCCCGAGAGATACTACGGTTTTCTCATTGACGGGGATAGAGAGGATTGCATTATAGACTGTGATGAGCCTACTAGCTTCCAGCAAGCCATTCAGAGCGTCGACTAGGTAAAATGGCTGGAAGCAATGCGGACCGAAATGGAGTCCATGTACACCAATAAAGTATGGACGTTGGACATTGCTCCAGATGGGGTAAAACCCGTAGGATGCAAGTAGATCTTCAAAAGGAAGATTGGTGTAGATGGACTGGTTGAGACCTATAAAGCTAGACTGGTAGCAAAGGGTTTTCGTCAGCGACCTGGTTTGGACTATGACGAAACCTTTTCTCCAGTAGCTATGCTGAAATCCATTCGGATCCTTCTTGCCATTGCTGCCTTCCACGATTATGAGATTTGGCAGATAGACGTAAAGACAGCTTTTCTAAATGGTCATTTAGAGGAGTGTGTCTATATGGATCAGCCAGAGGGTTTCATTCAGAATGGGAGCAGCGGAAAGGTGTGCAAGTTGCTTAAGTCCATTTATGGACTAAAGCAGGCATCGCGGAGTTGGAACATCTGTTTTGATGAGACGGTCAAGGAATTTGGCTTTATCAAAAATCCAGATGAACCATGCATCTATTGTAGATTTGTAGCGAGAACTGTAGTATTCCTCGTTTTATACGTGGATGACATTCTCTTAATAGGAAATGACATTCCTATGCTACAATCTGTCAAGGGGTTCTTGTCACACAGGTTCTCCATGAAAGATCTGGGTGATGCCTCATACATTCTGGGTATCCGGATCTACCGTGACAGATCCAAGAGGATATTGGGACTTTCACAGTCCGGGTACATCGACACCATACTGAAGAGATTCAGTATGGAAGATTCCAAGCGCGGTAATCTACCGGCTTGTCACGGGATCGCCCTCTCCAAAGAGATGTCTCCCAAGACTGATTTGGAGAGGGATCGCATGTCTATTATACCCTACGCTTCTGCGGTAGGCTCTATAATGTATGCGATGTTGTGTACCAGACCGGATGTGGCTTATGCACTGAGTGTGGTAAGCAGGTATCAGTCAAACCCAGGGGAGAAACATTGGATAGCAGTAAAGAACATTCTCAAGTACCTGAGAAGGACTAAGGAGATGTTCTTGGTGTATGGCGGAAAAGACCTGCAGATTGAGGCCTTTGCTGACTCCAGCTTCCAGAGTGACAAGGATGATTCCAAGTCCATGTCGGGTTTTGTCTTCACCCTCAATGGAGGGGCGGTATGTCGGAAGAGCTCCAAACAGGAAACCGTTGCTGACTCGACGATGGAAGCGGAATACATCGCTGCATCTGATGCCGCAAAAGAAGCTGTCTAGATGAGGAAGTTCTTGAGAGAACTTCAGGTGGTTCCGTCCATTGTTGACCCAATACCTCTGTATTGCGACAACAACGGGGCTATAGCTTTAGCGAAGGAACCCAGATCCCATCAGAAATCCAGACACATCTTAAGGCGGTATCACCTGATCAGGGAGATCGTGGATCGCCAGGAGATCGAGGTCCGGAGAGTTGAATCAGAGGATAACACAGCAGATCCATTCACCAAGGCCTTGCCCCAGACTCAGTTCGAGCGGCTGATCGAGATGATAGGTCTTCGATACGCCAGTACATGGCCTTAGTGCAAGTGAGAGATTGTTAGTGTATATGCCCTAGAGGCCATTACTGTATCATACTAGTTTGTATATTACTTGATGGAAGCTTGGGATATTCACAGTTGTATATACAATCTTGCTCGAAATGGTAGTATGCTACTTGGTTTGTCTCTGCTTTAATATGTGCATGTGTTTCTTTTAGCATATTGCTGATATACATATTAGTAGAGCCCTTAGGATCTTTGCTTGATTACCAGCGTTGTGATGGCGCTCGCACTCGTGGGAGCTGGGTGATCTATAAGCACATCCTTATACAGGTCCCTAGTCGTTGGACTATCGAGACAGGGCATCGATACTCCGGAGTAGACTAGCGTATGCGCTTCTCATCCCAGTGTGGGAGACGGTCTGTCCCACAGCCGTCAGTACGTCGTACTTGAGATAGTATACGGGTGCTCGTTGGGTTACGAGTACACTGGACAGGACTCGTCGGGGACTGTTGGTTGGTATTATACCTATCGTCAGTTATCAGTTCCCAGGTGACATGAGTACAGCTTAGTCCGTTGACTTGACACTGTCACTTCGCCTCGAGTGTGTTCCCACTGCACTTTGATTACCACCCTACCACGGCTCAAAGGAGTCGTGCAAACAGGTAGTTTTTGGGTGCAGTCCCGAAGCACTTGGAGGCAGTGACGGTTAGACAGGATTCGTCTCTCCCGGTATTGGGGGTTGACATCGCGCTGTGTCCAGGAGAGCCATTACACGAGTAGTCCCTGGCCAGGGCAAGCGAGATATACTGGTAGGTTTCCAGTGTTATCTCAGGGTGTTCTGGGCTTCACTCCGGCACGACTTGTACCGCTATTAGGGGACTGATGTTCACCGCCCCCCTAGGCCCGCCATGCGATGTATCAGACGAACAGACCGGACTGTACGGAGATTGTCACATACAGGCTCAGTAGGAGTTCAGATGGGGTTCACCTCGTCAGTCTTCTTATCGACATCCACCTGGGGACCGTTACGTACAGCTAGTGCCGCTTGCGGTCTGTGGTTAAACCCACTGCCAGCGTAGTGTCGAGTCTTTAGAGTCCCACACAGAGAGCTATTCGCCTTTAGGCAAAATGAGTAGAGGTCGCATGGTTTTGCGACAGGGTTCGTTCACATTCGCGCACTTGTGCACGTTTGCTGTCCGGACAGTTTATACTAGCGGGCTTTGGTTTAAGCCGGATCCTAGTATATGATTTGAGATTGGTTTTTCTCATTGTGTTCGTGTTCCTCGGATCACGAATGCGGGTGCGTATGCACAGTTGTTTGAGATAGAGGGAGAGGACTTTGATTAGGGTTAATGGCTATTGTCATTTTACTAACCCTAATGGTTATGTGTGTGTTATAGTTAATTGATAATTAGTTTAAATAATTGTGCATGGTTATGGATGTTGACCATTTGACCTTATTGACTTGTTGACCTAGGTTGACACTTTGACCATCATCATTTCTTTTGGAAGATGCTTTTTGATCCTCATAAATTGAAATGATAATGGTCATATCATGATTAACCATGACAATTATCTAGCTAACTATTTAATTAAAATAATACACATATACTTGTGAGAATGGTTCAATTATTCTCATTCTATCATTTCATTTTCTCTCTCTTGTTCTTCCTCTCCCTCAAGCTCTCTCCCTCTCATGTGTTGAAAAACACTTGAGCTTGAGAAAAACCCTCTCTTGATCTTCTCTACTCTCATCTAGGGTTCAAGTATTAGCACTTCTTGCACCCTAGTTACTCCTAGCTTGGATTTGAAGCCAAAGGTTGAGGCTTTCGGGTGGATCTTTCTTTGACGGGAGAAGACGACAAGGTGACCTCCTTCCACTACTTCTAGGAGCAAGGAGAGAAGGACAAAAGACCAAAGGTATAACCTTTCTTCCACTTTGCTACTTTCAAGTTAGCTTTAGCAAGTTTTTGTTTAGGAAAGATCCTTAAAGCATAGTCCATGTTGCCTATAGTTGATAAAAATCCGATTTTTATTATGTTTTCCGCCTCCCCGTAAGCACCGGGGTAGGCAACGTGGACTTACACTTTCATTGGCCGAAGATTGGTGGAGGAGGGCTTATTTGCAATTGTGCAAATCAGCAATTGTGGAGGGTGTTCTTTGCATCTTGTTGTTTCATGATGATCTCATGATGGAGGACCATCCCTTGACTTTCCATGGTTCATGATTGCTTGACCTTGTGAGCAATCATGGTTGTTGATGTTGGTTGATTTGGAGTGAGGTTTGTTTTTGTGATCATTACTTTTTCATGATCACCTTTCTCTCTCTCTCTTCTGATGGCTCCACACCCTTTGAGATAATCACTCACTCATTTTTGGTTTCACTCTCTCCATTCACATAAAGTGGCCGGCCATTCAAGGGGATGGGCTATCCTAATTTTTGGTTATGGTTTTCATCTCATTTGCCATGCAAAAATTGCCAAGTTCATCCAAAAAGCTTACAACTCCATCTCCACATTCATATGGCAACTCCCTCAACCCCTAGAGACACATACAGCACTACACCTTTCTACAGCAACCCTTGGGCACGTCGACTCGCCAACTTCGTGCCCGAGTTGCCTCGGACCAGAGGCGGGAACCCGTAAAAGAAGCCGGCGACGTGGTGCCCTTCCGGCGAGGAGGTGGAGACCGGACATTCCGCGGGAGATCGGGACGACGACGAGAAGACCGAAGGACACGGATCGCTCGGTATATCTCTCTAACCCCTTTTCTAGTTTAGCTAGGACTAGTTTAATGGCCCGATCCGGGTATTTAGTGCGCGGCGGTGCCGGTTTGAAAAGTTAAAGTAAATCACCGCTTCCGCATTCCGGCGTCGCATTGATGGCCGGGGCGCCGCCGTGCACTTACAGTGGTATCAGAGACTCGCCATTAATCTAGTCTAGCTTGGTCTAATGTGTTTACATTTCCGATCGAACAAAAATTCCAAAATCCGCGTTTTCAATAGCATCAGTTTTCTGTCGAATTTTTTTTGGCTCCAAAAATTTTTCAGGTAGTTGCAGAATACTGTGCAGGGAATTCTAAGCACTCTGTGAAAATTTGGTCGCGTGATCTAACTAAACCACCGCGGAACCGCGGCCAAACCCATGCTTGGGCCGCGGTTCCGCCGCCATTTAGCCTCTTCACTGGACCAATTTTTTACAGAGGGTCTTGGACAGGGAAATTGGGGTTTTGGCATATTCTTTTTGGGCCCAGATTTTCTTTAAGTGATACAGTAATGCTTGGAGCCCACTTAGGAAAATTTGATCTATCGAAAAATTTTAAACACATTAGTTCACAGTATTTACATTATATCTGCGACCGTGAATGTCACTTGATCGGTAAATCCTGTCTAACTGCTATAGCCCGGTTAGACGGATTTGCGAACGTGACATTCACGTTGATGTTCTGTGATTGTGCTGTGATGTTGCGGATCGGTCGTGGAGGATAGTCTGGATGCAATGCTAGTACAGTTTTTGTTGTATTATGTACATTTGATGTTGCGGGGCGAGCGTCCGACATGTGGACTGCCGTCACTGCCTGTTTGTATTATTCTTTTGGGGCACGACCAGGTTGCAGTCGATGTACCCGTTGTATGTATATTTTACTTTCTGTACTAGGATTACCCCGCGGAGGGGTGCACGGATAGCCGGGTTCTAGGGGGCAATGGGCCCGCATCTCATGGCATTGAGACGGAGGGGGCTTTACTTTAGAATTGGCGGGCTATTCGCCGCACTCGTAGGGGGTACAGGTTGACCCAGGAGGGGTGCCCAAGTTACCGGATTCCGTGAAGTGCTGGATGGTCCATTCACGTTGCTGAAGGGGGCTGCCTCGCTTCAGGTTTTGGCGGGTAACTTGCCGCGCCCGTAGGGGTCTAGGATTTTCATTGCACAGGCTATCCATATGACCAGGGGAACGTCGGGTTTCAGCGGCTCTGTGAAACCCGGGGATCCCAGATATCTGTATTGTTCTTTGATGCTGTACATTTCTGTGATGTTGCATTTTATCACGCCTTGAGCGAAATATTATATATTGATATATATATTAGTAGATGTTGTATATGTTTTGCATCCGCGCTAGTCCAGTCCCCGCTCTGTCGTTAGTTAGCTAACCTAACGGGTAATGACGGGACCCAGTGGCGAATGCGGATGGCATATACGTACGTCATTATTTTCGTTCTTTATTGGTGTGATCAATTGATGGGACTGCGTTGATTCGGATCAATGCAAGTTAAAAAAACCTATTCTGATGTTGTTGGAACACTTTTCAAAAAGCTGTTATTGCAAGGACGTTCTCTTTTGTTTAGCACAGTGGTATTCAGTTGGAATATCCTGCTCTTCAGTCGACGAGGCAAGGGCCGAGATCCCTTCACCGGGAGTGACCCCTTGGACAGAAGTTTGCGTCAGGGCAATAACTTCACTATAGCCATTTACTTTTGCTTTGCATCGTGGTATTCAGTTGGAATATCCTGCACCTCATTCTACGGGGAAAGAGCCGAGATCCCTTCACCGGGAGTGACCTCTTTAGCAAAGGTTTTCGTCACTATATTTTTATAAAGCTATCCAGTTCCTTCAACGATATCAAGTTCATTACGTTAAAGGTTTTCGCCAGAAACCATTCGTAGCCCTCCATCATTTCGGTTAAATATTCAGTAGTATTCAAGCTATGTATTTTGACCTCACGCCAAGGCATAGTGATTGGTAGCTGCCGGATATTTAGTTGTTGCATAGATAGATGCGTTGGTTTGGGATAGTCGTACTACTATTTTGGCCTACGTCAAGGGTATGTACGGGTGGGTTCAAATTAACCTGGACAATGATGGGTAGAACTTGACATGTGACTTATGATATTTTGACCTCACGCCAAGGTCATAAGAGCATGGGGCAAAAATCTCATCGGGAGTTTCTAAAGAAACTGAAACTTGCCAGATATGCGCATACCTTCTACAGTGTGATGACGTGAGCGGATTCCGTCACGTTATCATGCGATGATAGTTGGATCCTGATTCCCACTGATGAGTTGGTTTACTCCTCGGGTGATCCCGACTAATTCTTCTTTCAGGTTTGGAGGAGAATTTGACGGTACAGTGGGAGGTTTCCTGATTAGATAAATTGGTAACCATTCTGATCTAGGTTAGAGTGCACGCTGAGTGTTTCTTTTCTTTCTCTCTGGCAGCGACCATTGACCCGACCCTAAGATTATGACTCAGAGACCAAAATTAACCGAACCTTCTTAAACACTGGCTTTTGGATTGTCAGAGTTGCAAACCTTATTGCCACTCCTACTTTTACCCTTTTCTCCAGGACACCCCGTATTACTACGAACGTCCACTTCCATTGGACAAAACCATCGTATGGTTATATACGAACTCGAAGGAATTTATTCGAGGATGGTTTATGGTTCTGGAGAAAACGAATAGGACTATTCAGTTGTCTTTTCCGTTTACCTTCTCTCAGGTTGCGAGTACTCCTTGGTTTAGGAGATAGTACACCTATTACGCAAATTGGATAGTCTTCTTCCAAACCATAGGCAGGTACCGACCGGTAAGGAATGAAGAAAACCAATTAGCCTAACGATGGTGTACATAAGGTATTAAGTAAAGACATATCAAGGGTTAGTAAGAGGGCAAAGTAAATTGCGACTGATATTCACGACCAAACCAGGTATTTCATTACCACTCCCACTTCACCTTTGTATTTCTCCAGGACACTCCGTATCACTACGAAGATCCACAGTTTATTGGATACTCCATCGTATGGTTATATACGAACTCGAAAGGAACTTGTTCCAGTTCGGGGATGGATTCTGGTTCAGGAGAAATAGGAATAAGCTTTATTCGGTTGTCTTTTATCTTCACCTTCTCTCGCATTGCGAGTGCTCATAGGATTAGGACAGTACACCCATTATGCTTATTGGATAGTCTTCTTCCAAACCATAGGCTGGTGCCGAACGGTAGGGAAGGAAGAAAACCATTTGGCCTAAAGGGGTGTGCAGAAGGTAAAGACTAAAGACATATAAAGGGATTTGGAGAGGTGGCAAAGAATTACACGGTTACAGTTGTGAATCTGGATAATGGAAGAGGCATTACTAGGAATACCCGGATACCCCATCGAAATATTTCAATGTTTCAGTTTCACTGTGTACTGTTAAAAGAAAACTGATTTCCCAACTAGACACGTACTCCAGGGTATGTATTTACCAGGTATGATTCTCACATCTGTATGGTTTTACAGATGATGAGTGGGAGTAAGTTATTGGGATTGGGTGATCATCCTCATTATATCGGGATTCGTTGTAATCAGTGATATTTGAGGAAGTCACCTGGGTTGTTTGCCGGACAGCAAATATTTGGTTTTGAATATCCGCTGTTATGCACCAATTTCAAATTGATATATCTGTACGTCTATTTTTCATAGAGTGAGATATACCTTTTTGAAATTATTTCTGTGACATTTACCTATATCAGTGGATGGTTAGGTAAGGAGCATTAAACAGCAGTGTAATTCTTCATTACTATAAGTACAGTTTTCAACCTACGACACACAGGGAATAAGTTATTAGACTCAAGGGACTTATACAGAGTATTGTATGTTGTCCAGTGTCCATCAGGACAGAGGGGTTGGTCCTCGTACTATATTCGGTTTACTTATGACTTCTCTAGTTTTTAGACAAGTGTTTCGTAGAAACACAAGGTCCGAATTTTGAGAAGTTATAGGTATATGGATAAAGTAGAGAACCAAGTATTACAAGTATCAGGATTCTTCAAGGTGATCGAAGATGTAGATTCTTGTGTGTGGTATTCAGTTGATAGTAATGATTAAGAGAACTTGCTTCTCTTTCAGGTTACTCATAATTGGAAGCATTTCTAAGTTGAGTAATGCTGATCGGCCTCCTTCCATTTAGTTGACATGCACTGGAGACAGCTGCATGATTTGAATCTGGTTCAATTAAATCAGTGCCTCTGTTTCTATATTGGATATAGAACAGTTCGTATCTTAACGATATTAAGGTAAGGGGAGTTGTCCGGCTTATGCTTAAAACCAGACTCTGGATAACTCAAGGCACGTTTCTGTAATGGCTGTTTGTGGGTTGACCCAGGCTATGACGAGGGTTGACTTTCTACCATCTGAAAGATCAATAGTGATATTGTTCTAGACTCGCCACAGTTTTAATAAAAATGGATTTTTTCAGAAAACAGTAGTGGGAGTATGGTAGAACTGGAAGTGATTCCAGAACTACAAACGATTACTGAAGATTTGATAGGAACCTAAAGATTCAATCTGGTTTGACATTCTATTGGCCACTCCGCAGATAAGGTGGGTAACTTCAGGCACCCGAGAGGTACTCCGGTAGCCTCAAGGACGGTGACAGGGAAGTTCTTGTTTACCCAGATTTGCCATTGCTGTTATTCCAGACTGTGAGGCCCGACAGGAGGATGAGTATAGCGTCGTTCTAAACTAGTTTTAGAAGTGTGCGTGTATATGACTCTGCCAGAGGGTTGTCGTGGTCAGTGGGAGCAACGGAAGCATTGGTGGACAAGTGGCTTATGTCTAGTTATAGACTAAAGCAGATATAGCGGAGATAGATCATCAATTTCTGATGTGACAGTCATAGGTTTGACTTCATCAGAATAGGGGATGGATCTGTTGAGAAGGTAGTAGGGTGAGATGTCATGGTATTTGGATGACATACACAGAGTAGGAAGTGATATTCCTATACTACGATCGGTTATACTTTGGTCGTCACACAGTGGTTTCTCCATAAAGGATATGGACATTATATCAGATATTCTGGTTACTAGATCTATGGTTTTAGATCTAGATTTGGGTAGTTTCCCAATCTGGGTACTTAGACAACATTCTATGAGTATTTAGAATGGACGACTCCATGCACGGTAGAGTACCTGCAGATGATGGAGTCACCCTCTCTAAAGGTGTCTTACAGACTAAAGGGGAGAGGGATGTGCATGATTGGTAGATCACTTGCTTAGGCAATTGAGTCGATCATGAGATGTCAAGTACCACACCAGATATTGTTTTTGCAGTAGATGCAATATATTGACATTGATCCAATCGTGGAGAAACAGTCGGGAGCAGTTTTAGAACATAAGTGGATGTTCTAGGGATATGATAACGACAGCCTCATTCGGGAGACAGTTATCATTCCAGGCTTCCAAGGTGACCTGGACGACAAGGAGGTTGTCAGAGTTATAGTTTTTCCTTCTGACGAGGGGCAGTATTTTGGACAGGTGGTCCAAGGCAATACTGAGGGAGGTATGGCGCAGGATACTGATTAAATTCAGTTGACGATACAGTCTAAGAAGTTTGGATTTGGAGTTCATTTATGAGCTAGGTCCCATCAGACATCCAGACACATTCTAAGACAGGTATTGCTCATTTCGGGAGATAGCTTTCTCCGCGAACTTGAGATATAGAGAGACATAGAAAGAAACATCAAAGCGGATCCACTCACTGAGGCTATTCCTCGAACGCAATAGTTTCGCAAACGAGCTTTGTGAGACTGACAAGTAGAGGAGTTGGGTGTTCGGTATCACACGGGCTGTGAGTATGCGACATCGCAATAATTAGCCTTGAGTGCAAGTGGGAGATTGTTGGAGATAGTGCCCTCAGAGTCAATTATTGGATCACAGGCACGTGATTGCAATGATTGAGGGAGGACCTATCCCGGTAGGACAGTCTTACTCAAGATGATAGTATGCTATCTGGTTTATCTTTATCATCGTGTACTGCTTTAGGTGACCAGACAGGTCGCTATTACACGTTGATAGAGCCCCTAGGATTCTTGCTTAACTGCCAGCAGTATGAGGGCGATCATATACGTGGGAGCTGGTAGTCTATAAGCATATCCTTAAAAGGTCCCTAGTCATGGGAGTTTCGAGACAGGGCATCGATACTCCAGAGTAGACTAGTGTATACAGTCGAGACGCCGACGAGGGGCGGTGGCCGGTCTCACAAGCCACTAGTGTCAGTTGGTTCACCTAAGATGTATACAGGTGCTCATTGGGTTATGAGTACACCGGACAGGACTCGCCGGGAACATGCTAGTTGGTCTTATACCTGACGTCAGATAGCAGTTCCCTGGTGACATGTGTACAGGTTAGTTCATCGACCTGAGGATCGTCATTTGTCTCGTGTGAGTTCCCACTGTACTTTGATTACTACCCTACCGCGCTCAAAGGAGACGTGCAAACAGGTTTTAGTTGGATACAGTCCCGAGCCACATGGAGGCAGTGAGCGGATCTTCAGGGGTTCGTCTCTCCCGGTATTGGGGGTGAGGTCGCGCTGTGTCTAGGAGAGCCAGAACATGAAAAGTCCTTGGCCAAGGTAGGAGATTTACTGGTAGGTATTCCAGTAGTATCTCAGGGTGTTCTGGGCTGATCTCTGACACGACTTGTACCGCTTTTGGGGGTCTGACTTTTACCAACCCCCTAGGCCCGCCATGCGATGCTCATAGACGAACGGACCGGACTGTACGGATATTGTCACTGGCAGGCTCAGTAGGGTGTCAGGATGAGTTCGCTCATCGGCGTCCCTTTTAGTCAATAGCTGGTAGCCCGTCACGTATGGCTAATACCTCTGATGTGCTAGTGGTTAAATCCACAGCCATAGTATTGACGAGTCTTTAGAGTCCCCCACATACAGTTGCTCAAGTTTCGGGCGAAACGCTGTAGAGGCCGTATGGAGATATGGCAGGGTTCGATCAGATACGTGCGGTATTGCACGGATCATGATCGGACGGATAATACTAGCCGGCTTTGGTTTAAGCCGGATCCTAGTATTGTACAGTGTAGATTTTGTCTCTTTGCATTTGTATTCGGTCAGAATACAGATGCGGGTGTGTATACACAGTATCGGGGTTTTTCTGTAATTTATTATGGGACCAGTTTTCTGGAGTTTCCAGTTTGCTTTCCGTTTCGGCCATTTTTCTTTGTATCTTTCATTGGCCGAAGATTGGTGGAGGAGGGCTTATTTGCAATTGTGCAAATCAGCAATTGTGGAGGGTGTTCTTTGCATCTTGTTGTTTCATGATGGTCTTATGATGGAGGACCATCCCTTGACTTTCCATGGTTCATGATTGCTTGACCTTGTGAGCAATCATGGTTGTTGATGTTGGTTGATTTGGAGTGAGGTTTGTTTTTGTGATCATTACTTTTTCATGATCACCTTTCTCTCTCTCTCTTGTGATGGCTCCACCCCCCCTTGAGATAATCACTCACTCATTTTTGGTTTCACTCTCTCCATTCACATGAAGTGGCCGGCCATTCAAGGGGATGGGCTGTCCCAATTTTTGGTTGTGGTTTTCATCTCATTTGCCATGCAAAAATTGCCAAGTTCATCCAAAAAGCTTACAACTCCATCTCCACATTCATATGGCAACTCCCTCAACCCCTAGAGACACATACAGCACTACACCTTTCTACAGCAACCCTTGGGCACGTCGACTCGCCAACTTCGTGCCCGAGTTGCCTCGGACCAGTGGCGGGAGCCCGTAAAAGAAGCCGGCGACGTGGTGCCCTTCCGGCAAGGAGGTGGAGACCGGACATTCCGCGGGAGATCGGGACGACGACGAGAAGACCGAAGGACACGGATCGCTCGGTATATCTCTCTTCACCCTTTTCTAGTTTAGCTAGGACTAGTTTAATGGCCCGATCCGGGTATTTAGTGCGCGGTGGTGCCGGTTTGAAAAGTTAAAGTAAATCACCGCTTCCGCATTCCGGCGTCGGATTGACGGCCGGGGCGCCGCCGTGCACTTACATACATAATCGGAACCTTGCACGTATCAATATACTGCCACTAAATCATTTTGCCTGAACCGGGAAAACCCTCTGTATGGGACTCTAAAAACTCGTCAATACGCTAGCAATGGGTTTAACCATAAGCAAATCAGCGGCACTAGCTATACGTAACGTTTACTCAGGTATAGAGCGAAAGGAAGGCCGACGAGCAAACTCATCCGTACCTCTACTGAGCCTGTCTGTGACAATCTCCGTACAGTCCGATCTCTTCGTCTGAGATAATTGCATACCGGATCTAGGAGTGGATAACGTCAGACCCCTACTAACCTGATAAGTCGTGCCGGTCTGAAGCTCATCACCCACTGAGAAACTACTGATATCACATCAGTAAATCTCATCCACCTTGGCCAGGTATTTCTGGTGATGGCTGACCCAACACAGCGCGACATCGACTCCCAATACCGGGAGAGACGAATCCCTGACAATTGTTCACTGCCTCCATGCGGCTCGGGACTGTACCCAATTAAAACCTTTTTGCACGAATCCTTTGATCCGTGGTAGGGTAGTGATCTAAGTAAAGTGGTAACTCACACGAGACAAATGAAAATCTCAGGTCAAAAAACTAACTTGTACTCATGTCATAAGAGAACTTCCATCTCACGAAAGGTATAATACCATCTAGAAGTTCTCGGCGAGTCCATCCGGTGTACTCACCTCCAGTAAGCACCTGTATACTATCTTAGGTAACTCAACACCAATGGCTTATGAGACTGGCCACCGCCCTCGTCGGGGTATCGAAAAGTATACACTAGTCTACTCCTGAGTATCGATGCCTAGTCTCGATACTCTCGCTACTAGGGACATTTAAGGATGTGCTTATCGACCACCCAGCTCCCACGTATATGATCGCCATCATAATGCTTGTAGTCAAGCAATAATCCTACGGGCTTTATCAAAACTTATACACATAATGATAAAGACAAATCAGATAGCATACTATCATCTTGAGTAAGACTGTTCTATCTGTATAGGCCCTCTTTCAATTATTATAATCGCTTACGCACAATTACAATAATTGCCGTGATGGCACTATATCCAACATGAAGATCTGCTCCAGGCAATGCTTTTCGATGGGGGGTAGTTGCTTTCTGCTCCCAGTAGAACTCGGCTTAGGTAGTAAAGAGCCATTTCTTTCCCTTGCTCATTCTCTTATGCCCACAGTGTGTCTAGACTGGAACGACTAAAGGGTTTTCCCTTAACAGGAGCGGCTAATACCGGTGAATTTTGCAGGTACTTCTTGATTTCTTCCAATGCTCTCTGGAATTTTTGGTCCCATATAAAGGAAGTTTCCTTCTTCATAAAGTGGATGAATGGACGACACTTTCCAGATAGGTTGGCAATGAACTGTCGTATATATGCGAGCTTCCCTTGCAGTGACCGTGGTTTCTTGAGATTTCATGGCGGGGGTATTTCTATATATGCCCTGATTTTGAAGTGGTCAATTTTGATCCCTTGGCGACGAATGATAAATCCTATGGATTTTCCATAGGAGACCCCGAACGCACACTTTAGTGGGTTCATCTTCAAGTTATACTTCCGGAGATGTTTGAACACAATCTTTAGATATTCCCAATGCCCTTCATGGATTTACTTTTGAACACAAGATCTTCGATGATTTCATGGATCAAGTCATCGAATATTTTCGTCATCGCTCATTGATATGTCACTCTGGCGTTCTTTAGTCCGAAGTGCATGACCATATAGCAAAATACAGTTAGAGGAGTGCGAAAGGTTGTATGCTTATGGTCTTCGGGATTCATCTTTATCTGATTGTAGCCGGAAGAGCCGTCCATAAACGAGAAGACCACATGTCACGACCCGAAAAAATTAGCTCGTGACCGGCACTTAAATCACGCAACGTCTACAGGCGTAACGTAACTTAAGTAAGCCGAAGCCCAGAAATCTAAACCCTTCGAAAGAAGTAAGTAAAGAAAACCTTGATAGAACATTTGGAAACCATAAGTAAAAATCCTTAAACTTATTTTTACTTTCCTTTCTTTTGTTTTCTTAAAAATTTCAGCAGCGCCTCCTTTCTAAAAACTAGCCCCGAAACGGGAACAACAAAGAATATAAAGAAAGTATCCCTAAACGGGAGCAAATCACGCCCAATGGCGGAAACAACCCCCTCAAGTATATATATGTATACGACGCCCAACGGTGAAGATCAACACAAAGGAAAATGAAAAGCAAGACATCAACCCACAAAGCGAACATATAACCCATCGCTCTAAGTCTCGCAAGTACAAGTCTTGCTATTTCTTACAACATATACAAACGCTATTTTTTGATGGAGTTGACTAGATACAATAAGAATAATAATAATGCAAGAGGGGCACGATCCAACATGTACCATCTACCAAAGCAAATCAGCCGAATGCAAGCTGTGTGCCAGCGATGCCGCTACTGATCCATGCGGTCAACCTACAAAAACTGTGGCAGAACGGGGGTGAGTTGCCAACTCGTGAGTAGAAAACATCAGCAGGTAGAAATCGAATAAAACAACGATTTCCTAGGTCAACTATATCATAAAGATAATACTATGATATCTAGGGTGACCGTGTCTACATATATGCCAATAATTAATGCCTATATGCATGTGGATCTCGTCCAACAATATAATCAATGCATGTATGCAGGTGGATCTTTTCCAACAATATAATCAATGCATGTATGCAGGTGGATCTCGTCCAACAATATAATCAATGTATGTATGCAGGTGGATCTCGTATAACAATATAAACATCATGAAAGCATATGCATATAAATATATGAGGATATCAAAGAACGTGTGTCCATCAATGACACATCAAATCATGGAACCTGAGTGTCCAATACCGACACTCGAAACATCATGAAACCCATGTCCAGCATCGACACGTAAATCCTCATATCTCAGGCGCCGCATCCTTAGATCGGTCCTCATATCCATCTCATATCATAACTCCAAAACGGTGTCCTCCGGACATCCGCCGAGTTCTATACAATCACCGGTAGGTATTACTCCCTCTGCCAGGCTCGTCGTCTATACCATGAAATCACCTCTTGCCCCGAGGAACCATACCGGGTCCACCATGTACCCGCAGACGGTGCCTCCCGCTCCTCGAATCGGGTGTCTAAGACAAGTCTCAGAACCGAGAAAACTCATGGTGGACGGATCGAAATATCATATCAAGAGAAACCGGGTTTTTAAAACAATACATATTTTCGTTTGAAATATAACCACGGTTCTTAAATCCAGAATCTCATGAAAACAGCATCTCATTACATAATATCATAAAGCATGATGTACGCAACATATCAAGAAAATGTGAGCATATCAAGTATATCATGCAACCAAGTATAGTGATGTGAGCATAACAAATATATCATGCAGCCAAGTATAGTGATGTGAGCATACCAAGTATATCATGCAGCCAAGTATAGTGATGTGAGCATAGCAAATATATCATGCAGCCAAGTATAGTGATGTGAGCATGGCAAGTATATCATGCAGCCAAGTATAGTGATGTGAGCAAAGCAAGTAATATCATGGCATGATGTTGTAATTCTACTGTGTAAATGACATAGCAATTATCGATGATGAAGGTGTGTGAGCCGGCCAATCTGTGTAAGCGTAACATACGCATCATCGATAATGGTGTAGGTGTACTAGCACAGGTATACGCAATGCAATGCAAATAACAAGAGCGTAGCATAAAGTACATCGCAAGCAAAACGCTACAAGGTATACGTGTTTACAATATATCCGAGTCGGTGAATCTATCAATCGGCATCCAGCCTCACAACATCACGTACGGTACAATCCATCGTACAGTATCCTCTAATCAAGGGTATGGATCAATCAACAGGTAAAACTCATCGTGTACGGTAATCCATCGTACGGCGGCATTAAACAATTTGGGATTCTATCAACATATACAACAACGGGGGTACGGATCTAAGTCTCGTAGGACATATCACTCATTATGCACATCATTATCCATATATATATATATATATATATATATACCTATCTCTCAGGTCACATCCGTGTCAATCTCGTATCAGGGGACCAGCAAGGTATCAACTATTTCTTATTGACTCGCATCCATATAACGACATATCAACCAAGTCATCATATCTCATCGTATACTCTTTTCATCGCATCAATCTCTCACATCAAGTCATTTTACATATGCATTCTATCATATAAATCTCCAAGAGTTATGTCCCTATAGTTTTCATCTCATATCTCGATATATACTAAATCATTAATATCAGCTCTAACTATCTTTTTAACCATATCTATAGTTTTCAAATGTAGGTTTCTCCTACTGTATTCTATGTATATATCGGTTTACATTCATAATTTGCGGGGGTGCTATACGCCATCCACCCGACTTCTCCCGTAGATATAAATCTACTCACCTATGGAACCCCTCGTCCAGGCATAGTCGATGTGCTTCGTCGTCTCGGAATCTGCGCGAGGGTACCTACAATCAACACATATCGTAATGTTATGAAAACCAAGTCCGAAAACCGATACGGCACACTGTACGCTCTTAGGTTAGAACCTATAGCCTACGCATACAAGACAATCAAACAACCCTCGTCGTTGACATACAAACGTCCAACGATCAAATACAATATCAAGTCTCAAAACCAAGAATCCCAATACTGGAAAACATAGCCAAAACCCTAACTAGGGTCGTTATTCATGAAAACCGCCAACCTAAAACCCAATCGTACCAATATTCATTCACAACACAATAAATATCGTACAAGACAATATATTTTTCATCACTACGCTAAATAAAACTCACGTCTAATTTTACCGAAAACCTAGTAAGAATCTTTTAATCATTTTAGCTCAAATCTAGAAGTTTAACCAAAACTAGTGGCCACAATCATCACATAGTAGTTTAATTAAACCACACAAACCTTTACTACAATTTTAATCTCACCCATAGAGATTTAGTAAAAGTTAGATTGCAATCAAGCTTAATTAGACAATGTAACATTTTAAAAATAATTAAATAATTAATTAAATAAATAAAATCGTTTAAGTGAATTTTATAATTTTCGGTAAAGTAAAACGTAGTTTTCATAAAACTAAACCGTAATTTTTTTTCATTATAAATTTAAAAATACCTATTTTAATTATGCTATTACTAGTAAATAGTGTTTATTTAGCCACTTATAAATTTTTAGTTTAATTAAATATTTTTCTTAAATTAATTATTTTAAATATTAACATAAGCTTTATTTTTACACTAAATTAGTGTAAATTACAAATTTGAATGGGTTTAATTAGCAAAAGTGAACCATTACATATTAGAATCAATTGTTTTTCATGCAAAATTTATTTTCAAAATTTTACAATGGTTCTAGACCATTCTAGGCCAAATAGAGTGAAGAAAATAAAGAATTTTTAAATAAATTCATGAAAAGGCTTAATTGTGTGATACTTTTGGGAAACCTTCTACACTTTTCATCACCTTTTCTCACTCTCCTCTCTTTTCCTCACCTCACGGCTGGCCTCACCACCATGGGCAGCCCCAAAATTTTCCCCCCATCATTTTTGTATTAAAAGTCATCAAAATTCATTAAAAATTCAATAAAAAACCCACAAAATCCTAATTAATTCCTACCCTCTATTCTTTGCTCATCTTTACATGGATTTTGGAGATGGAAAGCATTCATTTTGGAGGCTTATTTTCATGTTTGGATTTCATGTTGTGGAGGTATAAATCTTCTTCTTTTGATTTATTGTTATTAGATGTTTCATTTAAGCATAATTAGATTTAATAAATAATTTCTATCTACAAGTTTTAAAATTCAAGTTAGGGTTTATAAAATTAAGTTATCCTTTTTATTAATTAATTAGGATTATAATAACTAGTTTAATATTTTTAGAAGTGGAAAATCTTGTATGGATGATATATTGTAAATTGTTTATCCAAAATTGTTTAAATTAATCCATTTTTGCTAACTAGGTTTCTATAAAACATAATTATTGGGGTTATAAAATTCTAATTAAGATTGTTATCATTAGATTGTAGTTTTAAAGAGGATATTAACTTGTTGGTGGAATGAAAAAGTCAAGTTGGTTACTAGTTTTTATAGATAATTGATAAATTGTGATAAAAATTGCTATTTTTGCTAACTAGATTTTGGAAATTCTTAATTAAATGAAATTTAAAATCTAATTTATGGTTTCATTATTTTATTATTATCATGAATTGTAGTTTAGTAAGTTAATTCATGTAAAATCACGTTTAGTTGTGATATTGTGAAATTTTGCTTAAAAGTATCGAAATCGGGCAAGTTTGCAAACTAGAATTTTCAAACTAATATAAATTAGGGTGTTAAAAATATAGTGATGGTTTATATAGTCTAGTTATGCTATTTAATGAGTTTTATAACCATTAGTTTGATTTTAATGTCAAGTTTTGAAGTAAAACGGTAATTTGGCGTTTTCGGGTTTTTCGAAATCGGACGATTTGATTGATTTTTAGGGTTTTGATGGATTAAATCATATTTTATATTATAAGTAACGAGTTTTTAAACTACAAGTTGTTTGTTGATATTTATCTCGATCAATCGGCGTTTGAACGCCGATATCAAGCGATATTTGGTCCTTTTGCATGAGCGGGACATAGGTTTTAACCTATGCGCGTTTCGTGCGTCGTTTTGGCTTTATCTGTTATTCAGTTTACGATATTATATGTGTTTGCGTATAGGTACCCCTCGCGTGGACTTCGGACAAGGAAGAAGAGGAGGGCGACATCGTCTTCGGCAGATAAGGACCAGGTGAGTAGATGTATATCTACGGGGGGAAGTCGGGTGGATGGCATTTAGCACCCCCGCAAACGTAGAATAGGGATAGTACTTATTGTCATTAGGAAGCCAGACGTGACCTTAGAATTTCGGTGAGTAGGACCCTAGTAGTGACCTTAGGTTGGACTAGATTGATTTAGAAAGACCTTACCCGAGGATGAATATCTTGGAGGAGATTCGTAGGTTTCAGGTAGATACACACACGCACACACTGAGACTCGACGTGGTGTATACGTGTATGTGTATATATATATAGGACTAGGTGTAGGTATATATATATATATATATACACAATACGTATATGTGATACAAGGATGTGATATGATACACGGGGATGAAACAATATAACTGGGCTTGATGCCGTGATTCTTGGCTTTACAGTCGTGTTATGATGTTAGCGGATCATTAGGAAATGAGATAATGAATAGGTATACATAAATAATAAAGGGTGGTGATGATATTGAAGTATATGGGACTCTAAAATAGAACCCGGACCGTAACCTGTGCCAGAAATTCTGATATGATATCATATAGGTGTGACTTGATTTCGATATCATATATGTGTGACTTGATTACGATATCATATAGGTGTGACTTGATTACGATATGATCTAAGTGTGACTTAATCACAATAGATACATATGACATGATATTTCTGGGGATAAATTAACGATGTATATTTATGCTGACAATGATATATGATTGATGTATGCGATTACAGTATAGCACCTTCATCTTGACATGTGTTGATGATGATATTATACTAATGATGAGACACGTAGGTGATACTTGACCCGTACCCCGATATTGTGATGGCGTACGATGGATTTTACCGTACGAGGCATAGATATGATGATTGATCCGCGCTCTTGATTCGAGGAAGCAGTACTACGTACGTGACGCTATTGAGCCTGGATCGCCGACTATTAGAGATATGGATTCAGACTTTAGGTGGACTCTTATTTCTTATTGACTAGTTTCTTAGGTTTAGTTCCTTAGGAGGTTAGATGGACACTAGTTTAGGCTTGAGTCATATAATTGTAGTTATACTTGTATATCACCGATGAGTGGTTATTACACATCCATCTTTACATTCATACCGTAATCATAATGGTGCATGTTCATTCATATGTTTCTATAATCAGAATAAAACTTTGCCTGTTAGGACACCAGCACCATTACCGATGATGCGCATATTCCACGCACACTTATTTGCCGGCTCATACACATCATCATCGGTAATTGCTATGTCACGTACACTTTAGATCATATTATCTTTTATTGATACAATCAGCTAACAGCTAGATCGATATAATATTGTGATTACTCTCTGGTGTTAGTATAGACATGGTATTTATTACTTAGACATTTCATGCATTCGCATTTTCATGTTATCATGCAGTATTATGGGGCATATGCCGACACTTATCATATACTTACTCATGATTTTGGGATTTTGGATTTCTATGAGATTTCTGGATTTTTGCGGAAAACCGCAAGAATATATAAAAACTTCTCTCTCTCTCTCCTCCTCTCTTTTTAAAACATAAGATGCGGTTTTCTCGTGATGTATGTGTCGTCCACCATGAGATTTCATGTTTTCTGTTGGATTTCGAGACCCGATTCGAGGAGTTGATGAACCGTCTCGGGTACATGGTGGGCCTGGTATGGTACCCCGGGGCAAGAAGATCGATTTGTAGACGATGAGCCTGGCAGGGGAGGACTACCTACCGGTGATGTCTGGCGCGGCGGATATCCGGAGGATACCGACCGTTGTTGTGAGATTTGATAATATGGGCCGATCCGGACTGACGGAGCCCGAGATATTGAGACTATGAGATATTGAGATTATGAGGTATTGAGACTTGAGATTTACATGTTTTGTGTCGATGCTTGACACGGATTTCCATGGATCTCATCGTTGATATTTCAGATTTCTATACACATTTTACCATGATAAAAGTTAAAGATTTCTTATACAGATATATCTAGATTTCAGGATTGGTTATTTCACATTCATGGTGCATGCATACTCATTCACATGATATAGTTCTATATGAGGCACTGATACGAACACGAAGCATTTGCACTTACACGTAGCTTATTATCCTTTCTTTACTTGATGACTAGTAGTATATTAGTATATTATTATGACCTAGGACAGCGTCGTGCATTCGATTTCTTTTCGCAGATATCTTCTACTCACGAGTTGGCAACTCACCCCCGTTGTGCCAAATTTTATTACAGGTTCGATGTACAGGTTTTCCTGGCAGCTTGCTGGCACATCTTTTCACTCAGGGTTATTTGCACGGTAGGTTGGTTCACTTGTATCTGGACCGCCATTGTACTTTTATTATTTTATTTGTATCTAGAATGCTCTATCAACCAAACTTGTATTACTTGATAGTTTACTGGATCAGTTATTTATTTCGACCTTAGAGCCGCGCTTGTATTATTATGATATTTTGTGGTTTTGTTTTCTTTTGAGTTTTGAGCCTCGCTCTTTGGCGTTGTATACTATTGTGCATTGATATGGTTGTTTCCGCCTTTTGGCGTAGAGCTAGCTCCCGTTTGGGGATGCTTTTTATTGTTTGTATATATATTATTCTTGTTTGTACCCGTTTGGGGCCAGTTTTTACAAAGAAGACTCTGCCGAAATTTTTGAGAAAATTGGATGTTGCTTTTAAACTTGTTTTCTACATGTTTTCCTTTACTTCTTCTTCTTTTTATGGTTTAGAGTTCTGGGCTTCGGCTTACTTAGGTTACGTTGCGCCTCTAGACGCTTCGTAATCTAAGTGCCGGTCACGTTCCGTACTTTCGGGTCGTGACAAAGTTGGTATCAGAGCGCTAAGTTTAACCTTGTATATGTCTAGGGTGACCCTTGGTTGATGGAGTAGGCGACTTAGGTAGAGTGACGTACCGTGGGTATGATCCGCGACATACTTACGATACGCTACTCTTCTTAAGTAGCCTTTGGATGTACATTTGTTTGCACCGCATTTCATTCGTTCCTTTGATCTATCATCGTCGATATCGGAGGGTGGTTTCTGTTACCACGGGCGCACAGGCAGAAGGAGCTGCGGCTCGAATGCGATAACCATTAGGGTATCGGTTATTCTTGAGGATTGAAGCATTGTTTAGCGTGCGGGAGAAGGGTATTCACATGCCGTCCAGACGAAGTTAAAGAATTCGAACGATTGTCAGAAACCCATTTTCCCAAGTTTAAAGTATTCGGAAGAGCATGCAGGTATTTCGATGGACCCTCTAGAAGAATGAAACCCTAACTCGACATAATGACCACGAGAACGCCCTTGAACCTTAGGGTTTACGGCAGTTCCGCGGTGCCATTAGTGAGGCTTTGGTTTGCCCTTCTACGGCTGGACCATCGAGGCTGGGGTATGTACCGGATATTTTTAAACTGTACTTGAGTGTTGAGCTCTCGGGGAATTATGGGATTTTGATGGATCGATCGAAAAGTTTATTGTAGTCCGGATATCAGGTGAAGGGATCGACTACGTGGGAGACTCTAGATATGAGTATTGCCGTTGGTAGCGCAGTCAGCACAACTATGAAGAGACGAGTTCGAAGCAGTCGACACCAGAGGAAAGGGGGAAAGAGGCACACATTGAGGATAGTGTTTACGATTGTGATTTGGTGATTTGAATTTCATATTTTCGTTGATTGGATTTTGGTATTTTGAGGACTTTGTTCTACGATTGGTATTTCTTATGTGTACCTTCATTACATTCTATTTGTATTTCATATATCAGTGGTATTGATGTTTTTTTGTACGTACCCAGTGCACTTGATTTGGTTTTTATACATTTTGAGATTTTGATTTGATTTCATGCATATGGTTACACATGATTTTAACATATGCTTCGACCTAGTTTTCATCCATTTTCATACCGTGATTTCGATTTTGATATTCAGTGTATGTTTTTGTGCACCATGTGCACCTGATTGAGATTCTTGCACACACTTGGCGCACTTGATGCGATTTTGTGCACACCAGATGCACTAAATCGGGGTTTTGTGCAGATTAGTTGCACCTGATATTGAGTCGTGCACGCCCGTTGCACTTGACAGATGTTTTTGGTGCACACTTGTTGCACTTAGTTTCGTTTTGTGTGTATTCGTGGTATCTGTATTTGGTTTCGATTTCAGTGCGCACCGGACGCACATGATATTTTTATGATGTGATTGGGATTGAATTCAGCTTAAGCAGTATGCTTTTATAATCATTACTATTGATTTGATAACCAGGCAGGACGTGTATGTAAAAGAAAAAAGAAAGAAAGATATATATAGCTATTTTTTTTAAAATAAATGTCCGCTACTTGTGCCGTGACAGTGCATCACACGGCGATTTTCAAAAAGGGGTTCTTGCAGGTTTCTTTATCCAGATATTTGGACGATTTTACTATGATGCGCACTATATATAAGTTGTACTTTTGATGTATATTATGTTGGTTTTCGTATTGGGTTTTGGTATTTTATTTTCTCCATAACTCCGATGATTGTGTTATGCTTGACGGAGTTGATTTTAGTTATGTATTGATGATTTCGGAGCCCCGACGATTTGAGTGTTTTGGCTGAATGTTTTAGTAATTGGGGGAAGTTTTAATTTAAATTCGGGGATCGAATTTCTTAAAGAAGGGAAGATTGTAACATTTTAGAAATAATTAAATAATTAAATAAATAAATAAAATCGTTTAAGTGAATTTTATAATTTTCGGTAAAGTAAAACGTAGTTTTCATAAAACTAAACCGTAATTTTTTTTCACTATAAATTTAAAAATACCTATTTTAATTATGTTATTACTAGTAAATGGTGTTTATTTAGCCACTTATAAATTTTTAGTTTAATTAAATATTTTTCTTAAATTAATTATTTTAAATATTAACATAAGCTTTATTTTTACACTAAATTAGTGTAAATTACAAATTTGAATGCGTTTAATTAGCAAAAGTGAACCATTACATATTAGAATCAAGTGTGTTTCATGCTAAATTTACTTTCAAAATTTTACAATGGTTCTAGACCATTCTAGGTCAAATGGAGTGAAGAAAATAAAGAATTTTTAAATAAATTCATGAAAAGACTTAATTGTGTGATATTTTTGTGAAATCTTCTACACTTTTCATCACCCTTTCTCACTCTCCTCTCTTTTCCTCACCTCATGGCCGGCCTCACCACCATGGGCAGCCCCAAAATTTTCCCCCCATCATTTTTGTATTAAAAATCATCAAAATTCATCAAAAATTCAATAAAAAACCCACAAAATCCTAATTAATTCCTACCGTCTATTCTTTCCTCATCTTTACATGGATTTTGGCGATGGAAAGCATTCATTTTGGAGGCTTATTTTCATGTTTGGATTTCATGTTGTGGAGGTATAAATCTTCTTCTTTTGATTTATTTTTATTAGATGTTTTATTTAAGCATAATTAGATTTAATAAATAATTTCTATCTACAAGTTTTAAAATTCAAGTTAGGCTTTATAAAATTAAGTTATGTTTTTTTATTAATTAAGTAGGATTATAATAACTAGTTTAAAATTTTTAGAAGTGGAAAATCTTGTATGGATGATATATTGTAAATTGTTTATCCAAAATTGTTTAAATTAATCCAATTTTGCTAACTAGGTTTCTATAAAACATAATTATTGGGGTTATAAAATTCTAATTAAGGTTGTTATCATTAGATTGTAGTTTTAAAGAGGATATTAACCTGTTGGTGGAATGAAAAACTCAAGTTGGTTACTAGTTTTTATAGACAATTGATAAATTGTGATAAAAATTGTTAATTTTGCTAACTAGATTTTGTAAATTCTTAATTAAATGAAATTTAAAATCTAATTTATGGTTTCATTATGTTATTATTATCATGAATTGTAGTTTAGTAAGTTAATTCATGTAAAATCATGTTTAGTTGTGATATTGTGAAATTTTGCTTAAAAGTATCGAAATCGGGCAAGTTTGCAAACTAGAATTTTCAAACTAATATAAATTAGGGTGTTAAAAATATAGTGATGGTTTATATAGTCTAGTTATGCTATTTGATGAGTTTTATGACCATTAGTTTGATTTTAATGTCAAGTTTTGAAGTAAAACGGTAATTTGGCGTTTTCGGGTTTTTCGAAATCGGACGATTTGATTGATTTTTAGGGTTTTGATGGATTAAATCATGTTTTATATTATAAGTAACGAGTTTTTAAACTACAAGTTGTTTGTTGATGTTTATCTCAATCAATCGGCGTTTGAACGCCGATATCAAGCGATATTTAGTCCTTTTGCATGAGCGGGACATAGGTTTTAACCTATGCGCGTTTCGTGCGTCGTTTTGGCTTTGTCTGTGATTCAGTTTACGATATTATATGTGTTTGCATGTAGGTACCCCTCGCGTGGACTTCGGACGAAGAAGAAGAGGAGGGCGACATCGTCATCGGCAGATAAAGACCAGGTGAGTAGATGTATATCAACGGGGGGAAGTCGGGTGGATGGCGTTTAGCACTCCCGCAAACGTAGAATAGGGATAGTACTTATTGTCATTAGGAAGCCAGACGTGACCTTAGAATTTCGGTGAGTAGGACCCTAGTAGTGACCTTAGGTTGGACTATATTGATTTAGAAAGACCTTACCCGAGGATGAATATCTTGGAGGAGATTCGTAGGTTTCAGGTACATACACGCACGCACGCACTGAGACTCGACGTGGTGTATACGTGTATGTGTATATATATATAGGACTAGCTGTAGGTATATATATACACACACACACACACACACACACACACACAATACGTATATGTGATACAAGGATGTGATATGATACACGGGGATGAAACAATATAACTGGGCTTGATGCCATGATTCTTGGCTTTAAGGTCGTGTTATGATGTTAGCGGATCATTAGGAAATGAGATAACGAATAGGTATACATAAATAATAAAGGGTGGTGATGATATTGAAGTATATGGGACTCTAAAATAGAACCCGGACCGTAACCTGTGCCTGAAATTCTGATATGATATCATATAGGTGTGACTTGATTTCGATATCATATATGTGTGACTTGATTACGATATCATATAGGTGTGACTTGATTACGATATGATCTAAGTGTGACTTAATCACAATATGATACATATGACATGATATTTCTGGGGATAAATTAACGATGTATATTTATGCTGACAATGATATATGATTGATGTATGCGATTACAGTATAGCACCTTGATCTTGACATGTGTTGATGATGATATTATACGTATGATGAGACACGTAGGTGATACTTGACCCGTACCCCGATATTGTGATGCCGTACGATGGATTTTACCGTACGAAGCATAGATAAGATGATTGATCCGCACTCTTGATTCGAGGAAGCCGTACTACGTACGTGGCGCTATTGAGGCTGGATCGCCGACTATTAAAGATATGGATTCAGAACTTAGGTGGACTCTTATTTCTTATTGACTAGTTTCTTAGGTTTAGTTCCTTAGGAGGTTAGATGGACACTAGTTTAGGCTTGAGTCATATAGTTGTAGTTATACTTGTATATCACCGATGAGTGGTTATTACACATCCATCTTTACATTCATACCGTAATCATAATGGTGCATGTTCATTCATATGTTTCTATAATCAGAATAAAACTTTGCCTGTTAGGACACCAGCACCATTGCCGATGATGCGCATATTCCACGCACACTTATTTGCCGCTCACACACATCATCATCGGTAATTGCTATGTCACGTACACTTTAGATCATATTATCTTTTATTGATACAATCAGCTAACAGCTAGATCGATATAATATTGTGATTACTCTCTGGTGTTAGTATAGACATGGTATTTATTAATTAGACATTTCATGCATTCGCATTTTCATGTTATCATGCAGTATTATGGGGCATATGCCGACACTTATCATATACTTACTCATGATTTTGGGATTTTGGATTTCTATGAGATTTCTGGATTTTTGGGGAAAACCGCAAGAATATATAAAAACTTCTCTCTCTCTCCTCCTCTCTTTCTAAAACATAAGATGCGGTTTTCTCGTGATGTATGTGTCGTCCACCATGAGATTTCATGTTTTCTGTTGGATTTCGAGACCCGATTCGAGGAGTGGATGAACCGTCTCGGGTACATGGTGGGCCCGGTATGGTACCCCTGGACAAGAAGATCGAGTTGTAGACGATGAGCCTGGCAGGGGAGGACTACCTACCGGTGATGTCTGGCGCGGCGGATATCCGGAGGATACCGACCGTTGTTGTGAGATTTGATGATATGGGACGATCCGGACTGACGGAGCCCGAGATATTGAGATTATGAGGTATTGAGACTTGAGATTTACATATTTTGTGTCGATGCTTGACACGGATTTCCATGGATTTCATCGTTGATATTTCAGATTTCTATACACATTTTACCATTATAAAAGTTAAAGATTTCTTATACAGATATATCTAGATTTCAGGATTAGTTATTTGACATTCATGGTGCATGCATACTCATTCACATGACATAGTTCTATATGAGGCACTGATACGAACACAAAGCATTTGCACTTACACGTAGCTTATCATCCTGTCTTTACTTGATGACTAGTAGTATATTAGTATATTATTATGACCTAGGACAGCGTCGTGCATTCGATTTCTTTTCGCAGATATCTTCTACTCACAAGTTGGCAACTCACCCCCGTTGTGCCAAATTTTATTACAGGTTCAATGTACAGGTTTTCCTGGCAGCTTGCTGGAACATCTTTTCACTCAGGGTGATTTGCACGGTAGGTTGGTTCACTTGTATCTGGACCGCCATTGTACTTTTATTATTTCATTTGTATCTAGAAAGCTCCATCAACCAAACTTGTATTACTTGATAGTTTACTGGATCAGTTATTTATTTCGACCTTAGAGCCGCGCTTGTATTATTATGATATTTGGTGGTTTTGTTTTATTTTGAGTTTTGAGCCTCGCCCTTTGGCGTTGTATACTATTGTGCATTGATGTGGTTGTTTCCGCCTTTTGGCGTAGAGCTAGCTCCCGTTTGGGAATGTTTTTTATTGTTTGTATATATATTATTCTTGTTTGTACCCGTTTGGGGCCAGTTTTTACAAAGAAGACTCTGCCGAAATTTTTGAGAAAATTGGATGTTGCTTTTAAACTTGTTTTCTACATGTTTTCCTTTACTTCTTCTTCTTTTTATGGTTTAGATTTCTGGGCTTCGGCTTACTTAGGTTACGTTGCGCCTCTAGACGCTTCGTAATCTAAGTGCCGGTCACGTTCCGTACTTTCGGGTCGTGACAGACAATTAGGAAAAATATCATTTAACAATCTCACAAGTAGGTTAAGCTTTCCAAATCTAAACTATTCAATTAACCATTACAAACAATCAAAACCCTAACTTGATCTTCATAAACCTTTTCTTGAATTCCAAAACATGCTAGTTAAAGCCATATTAAAACATATAATAACTAGGTTAGGGTATTTAAACAACAACTAAAGTTTAGGGTTAGGATTTTATATCTCCACTAGATTCTCAAACTTGCAACTAAACTTTCAAAATAGCCTCCAAAATGCTAGCTTTCATGAAGATCCAAGTTTGATTAAGGCTAAAGAATAATGGGTATGGATTTGTTTTAGAGTTTGTGGGATTATTTGTTGATTTTTTATTAATTTTTGAAGCTTGAAGAAGTGGAAATGGAGTGGGAAAAAAAATGGGGCAGCCAAGGGGGAGTCGGCCAAGCTAGGGAAGAGTGTGGAATGTTGTGGAAAAATCTAGGTTAAAACACATTAAAGCTCAATTAAAACACTTATCTTTATGCCACCTCTAAATAATTTTAATTAAAATCTTCATTAACCTTCAAAATATCAACATATTTTTCCAAGATATTTTGCAAAGAAGACAAAAGCATAATCTTGTGATTAAGTTGGCATGGATTCACATTAGCATAATTAACCCAATCCAAATTGTAATTACCACTAATTAAGTGTATAATTAAAAGCTTATAATAATATTTTAATTAAGGAAAAATATTTAAGTGAACTAAAAATTACAAGCGACTAATCAAAACCCGCATACTAGCAATTTCCTAGTTAAATTAGGTGCATCCAAGTCTATACTGAAAAATGATCACAACTTGGTTTTTACGGAAAAACCCAAATTATTTACCGATTAACGGAAAAATTCGCCTAAACGATTTCTGAAACGTTACAATCTTCCCCCTTAAAGAAATTCAATCCCCGAATTTAAATTTAAATCCCCAAATACTAAAACATTTAAATAATCAGCTCAAATCAACGGGGCTCCGAAATCACGGAAGATACAGAAATACCACAGCGCATCGTGGGCGCCTGAAAACGAGTACGAAACTCAAAATCGAAATCCATCATGCGTAACGAAATCACTGGAGTTATAATGGAGAGTCAAATCTCAAAATCCACTACCGAAATCCCATATGCACTAGTCAAACACTATAATATGATTATAGTACGCATCCTTGGAAAAGCTCTTTAAACTGAATAAATCATATGCAAAATCTTTTCTGAATCGCCGTATGATGCGTAACTCATGGCAGAAATGACGGACACTCATTTATGAATTAATAAATATATGTTCATATATGTTTTGTCAAAATATACGTTCCGCCCTTTTTAAAATATCCCAAAAGGTTTTCCTTTATAAGCGTTCGTGTCGCTCGCGGACACGTAAGAAATAGCGAGACTATAGCTCCTTTTTGAAAACCTCTTGGTAAACTTTTTATGCATGCAAAGTACTCCGGTACTGTCCTCGGATCAGTCATGTTCGTCTACTACTTAATATAGTGCCCATCATGAAAACAAAGCACTCAAAAGCGGAATCGGCCTCACAAGGCGTATTCAACATTACATGCATCTGGTACGCACGGAAAACCAAATCCAATACAAGTTCTACGAATGTGCACAAAAGCAAAACTAAGTGCAACGGGTGTGCACGAAAACATCTGTCCAGTGCAACGGATGTGCATGACAATAATATCAAGTGTATCTATAGTGCATAAAAATCTCAACCCAGTGCAACTAACATGCACGAATGAAAATCCCAAATCGAGTGCGCCCGGTATGCACAAAATCACATCTCATATCATGCGCCCAACATGCGCGAAAATCCAAATCAAGTGCATCCGATATACACGAATAAAACCTAACTCAAGTGTATCGATGCGCACAAAACCCAATACCAAACGCCTAACATGCACAAAAATCCAACCCGAGCGCGTCAAGTCCGTAATAAGCATCTAGTACAGTAGCATGCATGAAGACGAACATCAAGTGCAAATGCGCACAAAAACATAAATCTGGTAAAACGAATGCTCAAAGATATAAATCGGGTGTAACCAAGGTACGGAGTTTAAATCTAGTACAACCAATGCACGAAATATCAATCTGGTGCAACAAATGCACGAAACACAAATCCGGTGCATCCAGTGCACGAAATACAAATCCGGTGCAACAAATGCACGGTGTAAAAATCTAGTGCAACAAATGCAAAAAATACAAATCGGGTGCAACAAGTGCACGGAAACGCATCAATAACTCAATTACGTATAAAGAAAAACAACACCGAGTGTACCAGGGTGTATAAAATCAAACACGTATGCAACTATGTGCATAAATCCGTATCAATGCACTGCAAGCACATGTGAGCTATACCGAGTGCAAAAATCAAATCGAGTGCGTACCATATGCACAAATCAAATCAACCGTATGAAATCCACAAAATCATAACATGTGCAGCCAAGGTGCAAAACCGATATCAAGTGAAATAGTTATGCACAAGTCATAAACCAACACAACGGTGTATAAAACATATATCAAGTGCAATAACTATGCACAAAAATGTAAATACCCAGTAGGTGCACGAAAACCATATTATGAAACTCAATCATCAAAACTCAAATCCAAGCGATATAAGCGTGATACTCGGATCACAAACGCAAATCGCAACAAATGACATTGAGGTATACCTTCTACAATGTAGAAAAATGTTGGTGCGTCCAAAACTGGCAGAGCAAGAACATCCGCTTGCCTCCTGCTCACTGTCCAGAGTCCTCTGTCTCTGGGACCTTATTTTCTTTGTGGATTACCAATCTTGCAATCCATCGGCTCATCGGCCCGGTCAGGTGTGCTAACGGAAACGATTCTGCTCTGGCACTCCTCTGGTCATTTCTCGGCCAATTAGCATGACCACTCATAAAGCAGTACGTCATTGGTGTCGGCCTCTGGCCCTCTGAATACATGTGACACAATTGATCTTCGGTGCAAATCTTATTGCAGCAGTGTCCTGAAAGGCACCTACTCAAGGTCTCTTCCGATCTCGCCTATGCCGAACTATATGGAGGCTGGTACTCGTGCATAAACTTTTCTCGTTTTCTGGACATCTGCGTTCTCAGCACACCTTTCCTCGGAAACTGGTCGTATCCCAACGCCTCTGTATACATATCAGATCTCTAATCTCAACGGGGAGTAACAACAGCTCGTTAACATCTCGCACGAACCTCTTGTTCCACTCTTCTTTATTTCCGTCCATCTCGACGTCACGTCTCGCTTTCTGCGTACTGCAATTGTTCTCGGCTACAGTCAATCTGGAGTCTCTCACACGGACTCAAAATTGCGAACTCGGTATCTTCATCACTCAGTAGAAGATATCTAGCCGAACATGTCCTCGGGAACTCTCCCCAATCATCGAAGGAACACTCTATATTCGTCCGTTCTCAATCAACTCACAACGCATCTGGGTGAGGTCCTCTATCCATAACTGGTCATCTTACTGATCTCCTATCGGATCATCCAACGAACAACGTCATCTCTGAATCGATCTACTCTAGATCTGAGTAAGATTCTCCACACTGGAAATCTTCAACTCAACTGGGCCTGCGTCGGCGCATCAAATCTGGCGAATCACCTTCGTCTCTCAAGTCCACTCAAGATAAACTAGCTATCTTCTGTCGTATCCCTGCCTGGAAGCTCCAGCGATCTCAGCTCGTAAGCTCTGGAAGCGACATCCCATCCATCTCAGCATCAGCTGGGTCATCTGTCTGCATGGTAGACGACATCACAAACTCTGAGGTAGGCTGTACATCAACAATCTTCTCACAACAAGAAGCCTCTAACAATGGCCCGATCATCCGGTGCAAATCCGAACACTCGTCTCAACGAGAGGTCACAACACAAGCACTAAATCGATACGTTCCCATGTCACCAAGAAAACCAAGATGGTCAGTCCTCGTCTACGACGAGCTCTCCCTGACCGCATCACTAGCAGCAGCTCAATCTACGCTCAAACCATGGTGACAGGAACCTCAATCAAGTATCGACGAAAATAGATCAAAGGGATGAAATAACTCAACAGATCCAGAATGAATACATGATCATAAGGAGGAACGGAATCAGTGAGAGTATGATCATGGAAACGAATAGAATCAAGGATCTCAAATGGATGTATAATCAAGGGAACGAAGAGAATCACAAGTCTCAAGATATGTACATCCTAAGGTTTCTTAAGTGGAGTATCATATCGTAAATATGCCGCGGAACATACGTACAGTACGTCACTCTACTCCATCAATCAGGGTCAGCCTATAAAACGAAAGTTCGGGTCTAATACCCCCATGTTCAAGTCTAAGTTCCGTAAAGTCAAGCCTATGCAACGAAATAAGTTATGCCCCAGACTCCGCATAGTCAAACCTAGACTCGAACCAAGGTTAAACCTAGCACTCTGATACCAACTTTGTCACGACCCGAAAATATTAGCTCGAGACCGGCACTTAAATCACGCAACGTCTACAGGCGTAATGTAACTTAAGTAAGCCGAAGCCCAGAAATCTAAACCCTTCGAAAGAAGTAAGTAATGAAAACCCTGATAGAACATTTGGAAACCTTAAGTAAAAATCCTTAAACTTATTTATACTTTCCTTTCTTTTGTTTTCTAAAAATTTCGGCAGCACCTCCTTTGTAAAAACTAGCCCCGAAATGGGTACAACATAGAATATAAAGAAAGCATCCCTAAACGGGAGCAAATCACGCCCAACGGCGGAAAAAACCATCTCAAGTATATATATGTATATGACGCCCAACAGCGAAGATCAACACAAAGGAAAATGAAAAGTAAGACATCAACCCACCAAGAGAACATATAACCCATCACTCTAAGTCTCGCAACTACAAGTCTTGCTAAGTCTTACAACATATACAAACACAAGTGTCTGATTGATGGAGTTGACTAGATACAATAGGAATAATAATAATGCAAGAGGGGAACGATCCAACATGTACCACCTACCAAACCAAATCACCCAAATGCAAGCTATGTGCCAGCGATGCCGCTACTGATCCATGCGGTCAACCTACAAGAACTGTGGCACAACGGGGGTGAGTTGCTAACTCATGAGTAGAAAACATCAGCAGGTAGAAATCGAATAAAACAACGATTTCCTAGGTCAACTATATCATAAAAGTAATACTATGATATCTAGGGTGACCGTGTCTACATATTTGCCAATAATCAATACCTGTATGCATGTGGATCTCGTCTAACAATATAATCAATGCATGTATGCAGGTGGATCTCGTCCAACAATATAATCAATGTATGTATGCAGGTGGATCTCGTCCAACAATATAAACATCATGAAAGCATATGCATATAAATATATGAGGATATCAAAGAACGTGTTTCCATCAATGACACATCAAATCATGGAACCTGAGTGTCCGATACCGACACTCGAAAAATCATGAAACCCGTTTCCAGCTTCGACACGTAAATCCTCATATCTCAGGCACCGCATCCTCAGATCGTTCCTCATATCCATCTCATATCATAACTCCAAAACGGTGTCCTCCGGACATCCTCCGAGTTCTATACAATCACCAGTAGGTAGTACTCCCTCTGCCAGGCTCATCGTCTCCACCACGAAAATCACCTCTTGCCCCGAGGAACCATACCAGGTCTACCATGTACTCGCAGACGGTGCCTCCCGCTCCTTGAATCGGGTTTCTAACACAAGTCTCAGAACCGAGAAAACTCATGGTGGACGCATCGAAATATCATATCAAGAGAAACCGGGTTTTTAAAACAATACTTATTTTCCTTTGAAATATAACCACAGTTCTCAAATCATGAATCTCATGAAAATAGCATCTCAATGCGTAATATCATAAAGCATGATGTATGCAACATACACAGAAATGTGAGCATATCAAGTATATCATGTAACCAAGTATAGTGATGTGAGCATAGCAAATATATCATGCATCCAAGTATAGTGATGTGAGCATAGCAAGTATATCATCCAGCCAAGTATAGTGATGTGAGCATAGCAAGTATATCATGCAGCCAAGTATAGTGATGTGAGTAAAGCAAGTAATATCATGGCATGATATAGCAATTCTACTGTGTAAGTGACATAGCAATTATCGATGATGAAGTGTGAGCCGGCCAATCTGTGTAAGTGTAACATACGCATCATCGATAATGGTGTAGGTGTATTAGCACAGGTATACGCAATGCAATGCGAATAACAAGAGCGTAGCATAAAGTACATCGCAAGAGAAATGCTACAAGGTATACGTGTCTACAATATATCCGAGTCAGTGAATCTATCAATCGGCATCCAGCCTCACAACATCACGTACAGTACAATCCATCGTACGGCATCCTTTAATCAAGGGTGTGGATCAATCAACAGGTATAACTCATCGCGTACGGTAATCCATCGTACGGCGGCATTAAACAATTAGGGATTCTATCAACCTATACAACAACGGGGTACGGATCTAAGTCTCATACGACATATCACTCATTATGCACATCATTATCCATATATATATACATATCTCTCATGTCACATCCGTGTCAATCTCGTATCAGGGGACCGTCAAGGTATCAACTATTTCTTATAGACTCGCATCCGTATAACGGCATATCAACCAAGTCATCATATCTCATCGTATACTCTTTTCATCGCATCAATCTCTCACATCAAGCCATTTTACATATGCATTCTATCATATAAATCTCCAAGAGTTATGTCCCTATAGCTTTCATCTCATATCTCGATATATACTAAATCATTAATATCACCTCTAACTATCTTTTTAACCACATCTATAGTTTTCAAATGTAGGTTTTTCCTACTGTATTCTATGTATATATCGGTTTACATTCATAATTTGTGGGGGTGCTATACGCCATCCACCCGACTTCACCCGTAGATAAAAATCTACTCACCTGTGGAACTCCTCGTCCCGTCGTAGTCGATGTGCTTCGTCGTCTCGGAATCCGTGCCAGGGTACCTACAATCAGCACATATCGCAATGTTATGAAAACCAAGTCCGAAAACCGATACGGCACACGGTGCGCTCATAGGTTAGAACCTATAGCCTACGCATGCAAGACAACCAAACAACCCTCGTCGTTGACGTACAAACGTCCAACGACAAAATACAATATCAAGTCTCAAAACCAAGAATCCCAATACCGGAAAACATAGCCAAAACCCTGACTAAGGTCGTTATTTATGAAAACAGCCAACCTAAAACCCAATCGTACCAATAGTCATTCACAACACATTAAATATCGTACAAGACAATATATTTTTCATCACTACGCCAAATAAAACTCACCTCTAATTTTACCGAAGACCTAGTAAGAATCTTTTAATCATTTAAGCACAAATTTAGAAGTTTAACCAAAACTAGTGGCCACAATCATCACATAGTAGCTTAATTAAACCACACAAACCTTTACTACAATTTTAATCTCACCTATAGAGATTTAGTAAAAGTTAGTTTGCAATCAAGCTTAATTAGACAATTAGGAAAAATATCATTTAACAATCTCACAACTAGGTTAAGTTTTCCAAATCTAAACTACTCAATTAACCATTACAAACAATCAAAACCCTAACTTGATCTTCATAAACCTTTTCTTGAATTCCAAAACATGCTAGTTAAAGCCATATTAAAACATCTAATAACTAGATTAAGGTATTTAAACAACAACTAAAGCTTAGGGTTAAGATTGTATACCTCCACTTGATTCTCAAACTTGCAACTAAACTTCCAAAATAGCCTCCAAAATGCTAACTTTCATGAAGATCCAAGCTTGATTAAGGCTAAGAATAATGGGTATGGATTTGTTTTAGCGTTTGTGGGATTATTTGATGGATTTTTGAAACTTGAAGAAGTGGAAATGGAGTGGGAAAAGAAATGGGGCAGCGAAGGGAGGGGTCGGCCAAGCTAGGGATGAGTGTGGAATGTTGTGGAAAAGTCTAGGTTAAAACACATTAAAGCTCAATTAAAACACTTATCTTTATGCCACCTCTTAATAATTTTAATTAAAATCTTCATTAACCTTCAAAATATCTAGATTTTTTTCCAAGATATTTTGCAAAGAAGACAAAAGCTTAATCATGTGATTAAGTTGGCATGGATTCACATTAGCATAATTAACCCAATCCAAATTGTAATTACCACTAATTAAGTGTATAATTAAAAGCTTATAATAATATTTTAATTAAGGAAAAATATTTAAGTGAACTAAAAATTACAAGTGACTAATCAAAACCCGCATACTAGAAATTTCCTAGTTAAATTAGGTGCATCCAAGTCTATATTGAAAAATGATCACAACTTGGTTTTTACAGAAAAACCCAAATTATTTACCGATTAACGGAAAAATTCGCCTAAACGATTTCTGAAACGTTACACCACATGAGTGGAGTTGTTGTCAATCATGAGCTCCGTGACTGGTATAGGAAAATCATCTTTCGGGCATGCCTTGTTCAGGTCCCGAAAGTCCACGCAGATCCGCACTATCCCGTTCTTCTTCATCATGGGGACGATATTGGCAATCCAGTCAGGGTACTAGACATCATGTATGAAACTGAAGTCAATGAGCTTTTTGACCTCAGCATTGATGCTCATTTCGAGTTTGAGTCACATCCTTCTTGGTGCTTGCTTAACGAACTTTGTCCCCGGCATTATGAACAACTTGTGTACCGCTATGTCTGGATCGAGACCCGGATTTCGGAGTAATTCCAAGCGAATCGGTCTTGATATTCTATGAGTATAGTCTTCAGAGTGACTACCTGCTTTTCGGATAGTAACTCACTAATGAACGTGGGTCGAGGATCATCTTTCGTTCCCAAGTTGATTTTCTTTAGGTTATCTGTTGTGGTATGGATCCTATATTCCAGCTCTTTAGGTGTTGGTGGCAGTTCCGACATCTCTTCATCTTCTTTTGTGAAGCAGTTGAAGAGCTCAATCATGTCTTTTTCTTCTCCTTCATTTGAGAGCCTTATTGCATGGCAAGTATGAGTTCGCCTCCGCTTTTGGATAGATCGACAATTACCATTCATGTCGCTTCCCTTGAAGAGACGCTTTCTGGATCAAATGGGCCCCAATCTGATGGCGTAGACTTTCTTTGGGTCGTGCTTCTGTGATGGGTTTACCCTCCAGCTATTGGCCAGCTTGAACCTGCCTTTTCTATACTATTTTTCAACCCAGTTCTTGAACACAAAGCATTCCTCGATCGGAAGGTTTATAACCCGATGGTATAAGCAATAATCAGGGTGATTGATCGTGTTTGCTTGTTTGGGACGTCGAGATTCTGGAAGCGAAAACATTTTTTACTTCATGATGAAGCCAAATTCTTCTTTGTCTTGTCTTGAGGGAAAATGTATTCCTGCCCCATCTTCTTTATGAGGAATGGAATCCAACTGAACTTATTTCGCTAGATAGACGTATTAGGACTACCCTGTTGTTTTTGGGCATTGTTTGCGAGTTCCACCTTATCTTTGTTGCTATTGCTTTGGAATTCTCCTACTTTATAGGAAGACGAAGGCAGCTGTGACTGGGGAGTATCATGATTCACCCCTTGTCGAATTGCTTTATTAAGCACTGGTGTCTGGTCTTTTCATATATGAACATCTCATGGATTTGGTTGCCCTTTCTTGCTTGAAAATCTTTTCTTATCAACTTATCAATTTGGTCCTCTAATGACGGGCTCAAAGGCTTTTATGCGGCTCCTGCCCCCTGCTCTGCAGCGTTGTTTCTTGGAGAAGCATTTTCTTCTTCGTTTAGAGAATTTATAGTATAGAAATTATGAGTTCACTCCTGTTTCTTAGACCGAACATATCCCAGCCCAGTAGTATCGAGCTTCCCATTGGGATTAATTTCACAAATCCTAGGTACTTCTCAAATTTTCTTATAAAATTGAGCTTCTCGGACAATTTGTGTTAGGAATATGTATGCTCTAAAGGCCATTATTGTATATTATAGTGGATGCTTAGACATATATATAGAGGACTTTCTTGCTCAACATGATTGTATGCTATCTGGTTGCTCTTTATCTTAACATGTGCACTTATTATGGTTTACTATCTCATTGATACATGTTGATAAAGCCCTTAGAATGTTGGCTTGACTAGCAGGACTATGATGCAGATCATACTAGTGGGGCTTGAGTAGTCCATAAGCACATCCTTAGCAGTTCCTAGTCGAGGGAGTATCGAGACAGAGCATCGATATTCCAAAGTAGACTAGTGTGTATGTTTCTTGGCCCTGTATGGGGCGATGGTTGATCCCATAACCATTGGTTTTCGACATCAAAGATTGTACACAGGTGCTTATTAGAGAATGAGTACACCGAACAGGACTTGCCGACAACTCCTAGATGGTACCATACCTATCGTCAGATAGCAGTTCTCTGGTGACACTTGTACAAGTTAGTCTGTACACCCGAGATCGTCATAGTGACTTGTTTGGTTCCCACTGTGCTTTGATTTCCTCCCTACCACGGCTCAAATGAGTCATGCAAACAGGTGGTTTTTGGGTACAATCCCTAGTCACATGGAGGCAGTGATCGATAGGAGGGGTTTCGTCTCTCCTGGTATTGAGAGTTGATGTTTTGCTATGCTCGATTGGTTATAACAACAAGTCCCTGGCCAGGGCTTATGAGATTTACTGATAAATGTTATCAGTAGTTTTTCGAAAAGTTATAGGCCACACATTGGCATGACTTATCGAGTTATTGGGGTCTGATGATTCCACCCCCCCAGATTCAATATGCGACATCGAGATCGCACTGTACGGTAAGTGTTACTTATAGGCTCTACGTGAGTTTGGACAAGTTTGCTTGTTGATCTTCTAATCGTTCAATACCTGGATAGCCGTTCCGTCCAGCTAGTACCGCTGACGGCTTGTATGTCTTTGATGTGATCATTACCTACTACTAGCGTATTGGCGAGTCTTTAGAGTCCCACATAGAGGTTTCCTAGCTTAGGTGAAACGAAGTACGGCACGTATGAAGATATGTGCGAGAGCTTGATTAAATACGGGTATATGATACCCGTATTCTAATCTAGCGTATTTTGATATAACTGGATTATTGAATCAAGTGTTGATTTAATGATTTGATATATATATATATATGATATTAGCCGGGTTATATATGATATAACCGGATTATTGAATCAAATGTTGATTTAATAATTTGATATATATATATATATATATATATATTAACTAATATTAAATATTAGCCAGTTATATATGATATAACCGGATTATTGAATCAAGTGTTGATTTAATAATATGATAAATATATATATATTTGATATTAGCCGGGTTATATATGATATAACCGGATTATTGAATCAAGTGTTGATTTAATAATTTAATATATATATATATATATATATATAAACTAATATTAAGTTCACTTAAGATTTTCTTCTATTTATATATTTATATATATGATATGTGTGTGTGTACACTTAATTGTATCATGGTTGATGATACATTGAATATGAATGTATGAGAATCACACAAGAGGTAAAGATGAGAAGATAATGATTTATATATATGTGAATTAAAGAAAAGAAGAATGAGTCATTGTTTCATGGTTGCTTTGAGAAGTATGGAGAAGCCATGACTCATCTTCTTTCTTTATTTTATTCATAGATATATATTATATTATTGATCTCATCTCAATCTCATGGTTCACTCTCTCACTTCAAAGTTCATCTGCTTCTTCTCTCAAGTTTCTTTCTAGTTTAAGAAAATGAAATAGAAAAATAAAAAAGAAAGAAAGAAAGATTTTTAGTGAGCAAAATCCCTACTTCATCAACCTACACCACTCTAGAAAATTAGTATAGGTTGTTCTCTTCACTGATACCTTGATTAGTGAAGTGTGAGCTTGAGTGCGAGTTGCCTAAAGGTGGATCATCTTAGACAACGAATACTTCGAGCAAACTCGTTCCAACCTTCAAGTGGAGTCAAAGAAGAGTTCTTGGACTACTACTCGGAGCATTTGAAGTGAAGGACTAGACTACAAAGGTCGTAGACTCTCTTCACTTAGTTTAGAACATGTTTTGCTCATCTTTGAAACCCTAATTCTCTAGTTCGATTCTTGTTTAGTATACTTAGCCCTCTAGATTTTTAAAATTGCATACTTGATGCTCATAGAACCCTAGTAGAGGTGCTAAGACATACTTTCAGTTTATTCAAAAGGTATCCCTTGACGCTTGAGGAAATTCTTTAAACCTTTCGTGGAGTATCTTGGAATATGGATAGACTGCAACCTTTAGAGATTTGGGTCGAGTCCATGCCAGACTTCCCTTTCCACTTTGGTCTCTTTAGATTTATAGAATAGAATTTCCTTTTCACCTCTACGCCTGGGAGGTACATAGAAAGTTATCAGTTCCTCCATATTGTTGGCACTGATAGTATTGAGCTCTTTATAATGTCGAGGCAGAACCATCATGACGTGAAAATTCCGATCAGCTTCGTCAAGGGTTTTCACTAAAGGATATGTGGAGAATATTGCTCCAACCTCCTCCTCCGAATCACTTCCGAATATAGGGATGATTGGTATCGTCTTTTGCTCATCATTCTTTAACTTAGGCTGGTTGGGGAATACTATTTCCTCATCATCTACAACGGTCGCACCCATCCAAACATTCGATATACGGTGCCATAAATCAACTTGGTATCTTTGGAGAGGTGGATGGATATGTTCCATATAGTATCTGCCTCCGTATTCAGGCTAGATGCACTCACCGCATCTCAGATCCGGTTTCTGGTGGTAAACAACGTGCTTGTGGGTTATAGATATAATCCAGTAACTTACTGCCAGTGTATTGTTGAGTTTTTAGAGTCACACACAGAAGGTTTTCCAGCTCAGGTAAAATGATGTAGTGTGCGTATATTGATATATGCAAGAGTTTGATTAAACACGTGTATATGATACAGGTATATTAATCGGACGTTTAATAATACTAACCGGTTTATTATAAAGCCGGATTATTAAATCGAGTTTTGATTTAATAATAAAACATATATTGATATGTCCTCTAGTATTATGTTTACTCTCTCTCTCTCTCTCTCTAGTGTATATGTATACGATACATATACTAATTTGTATATGTGATACATGTACAATAATCGGAAGTTTGATAATACTAGCCGATTTATTTTAAAGCCGGATTATTAAATCAAGTGTTAATTTAATAATAAAACATATATTGATTTGTATTCTAGTATTATTTTTACTCTCTCTCTCTCTAGTGTATATGTATATGATACATATACTAATTTGTGCATATGATACACATACATACCCTTATAGAAGGGACACCTCATTCTTTATATTGATAAAGAAATAAGAACTTTTTTCTTCATATTGATAAAGAAAAGAGGAATGGGTAGAGAGGTATGGGTTGCCAGGAATGGGTATTATTTTATTACAAATATTAATCTATTATAGCATGGTTGCCTCTCTTCTCTCTACCTCATTCATTCAGTCATTTGTTTTCTCTCTCTTCAAAAAAGGGAAAGCAAGAGAGAAAGAGAGAGCTTGAGAGATAAAGAGAAAGAGAGCTTACTACATCTTCTTTCTTTCCATTCTAGCAAATTGTGAGAACAATTTGCTTCATAAAGAAGTTTTTTTTGGTGAAGTTGAAACTTGGGTTGAGTTTTTTTCGAAGTGGATCATTTTCGGTAAGGAGGTCCGCAAGCAAGCTAGATCCCTATGACATGGAGTCTATCTTGGGTCTTCTACTTGAGAGTGCTCACGCTACAAAGGTTGTAACCTCTAAACTCCTAGTTTATCTCTCTAATTTTTATGCAAATATTAGTATTTGGATGATATTGGGTATCGTGTTTGGTACTATGTTGTAGAAATTTTTGTTCTATATTTCCGCTGCGGTCCGCAAGTGTTGCGACTCTAGCACCACACAGTTACATGGTATCAAAGCCGATTTATCTACTAGTAGTTGTTTTTGTGACTAAAGATTTCAAAAACCTAATTTTTTTGCAAAAATAGTTTCAAAATTGCATGAAAACCTTTCATTTTAGCTTGTACCCGAGCCCCAGGAGTCTTTGGTTCATACAAAGACCTTCGTGCGGGGTCGGGGGCGACCCGGAGCTCCTCCGGGGGCTTGGGTGGGGACCCCCACCCGAGACCACCACTTGGTGGTCTCGGTTTGGGGGCCCTACCTAGACCCCCTAGAGAGCTCATAGGTCATGCCCGAGACCTATTCGGGTCTTTTGAGACTTGATTTTATGCAAAATAAGGGATTTTTTGTTTGTTGGGGTGAACATGAACTTCATTTTTTGGATTTTCAAGTGGGCGACCTCATTGGTTATGGAATTGTTTGGTCCCGGCTTCAAATTAACCCGATCAAATTGTTTGCTCGAGTTGGTTTGGACATGTATAAGGATATGTATTGGTAAACGTAGCCTAATTGATGTGTGATCAATTAGAATAGGTTGCACATTAGTGAATATGATGCTGGTGTGTTATGGTTTGGTTTGGATTGTCGTGATGAATAGCCCATTGTGTGAATATATACAAATGTTGTATGTAATTCATTTATTCCGTGGATTGTCAAATGTATTATTCTTTCATTTGGACAGCGGTCGGGTTGAGACCATCGGGTCCTGTTGTATGTATATAATACAAGTTGCCCCACGAAGAAGTGCCCGAGCTTCCGGGTTCTAGAATGCGCAATAAGCCATCTCAAGGAGTTGAGACCGGGTCGCCTCGTTCTAGGATTGGCGGGTTGCTCGCCGCACTTGGAGGGGTTTATGGTTTTGATGATCCCCGCAGAAGAGTGCTCAAGCCGTCGGGAAAGCACTAGGTGACCCCCTCAAGGAGTTGATGCCGGGTTGCCTCCTTCTAGGATTGGTGGGTGGCGCACTGCACTTATAGGGGTCATGGTTTGTTTTTGTTAGGGCTATTCACACGACCATGGAATGTCGCATTTTGTTTGCGGCACAAACGAAACGTGAGATTCTTAAGATATCTGACTATTCCATTTTCTGTGATGTTTACCGCTTGCTTGTGCTGGGTTCGCTTAGCACACTCGCTAGTTTTTCGCAAGCATCGAGTATGCAATTTTAAAAAATCTATAGTGCTAAGCAATCCAAACCAAGGATCTAACTAGAGAATTAGGGTTTTTAAAGCATGTAAACAACTTTACACTAAGTGAAATAGGAATACAACCTTTGTAGACCGGTCCTTCACTTCTAAAGCTCCATGTAGTAGTCCCTTTGCTCCAAGTAGTGGTCTCCCGAACTCTTCTTAGGCTCCACTAGGCGAAATGAACGAGCTCACTTAAGGATCTTCGAGGCCAAAGATGATCTACATCGAAGAATTACCAACTCAAGCTACCTCTTTACTAATTGATGAATTAGTGAAGCAAACCACCTATACTAAATGTCTAGTTTGGTATAGATTGATGAAGTAGGAATTTTGCTCACTTTAGAATTATTTTTCTCTTTTTCTTTTTCACCTCTCTCAAAAGCTAGAAAGCAAAAAAGAAGATGATAAAGATCAAGTGATGAACCATGGTGTAAAAATATCTCATATATCATTTGTAGAGAATTAACCATGGCTAAAGATAATGGTTGGGTTAATAAATATCTAGAGTAAAACAAAATTAGTGGACTTAAGTCAAGGCTTCTACATGCTTCCACAGGCATCTTTAGCCATGCTAATTTCCACATAATTTTGATTAATCCCTTAATAATTAGACACCCAAATTATCTTTAGTTGGGTATGAGTCTCATACACCCAAGTCCAATGTATCATCTAGCATGACACAAAAACAAATACATTAATATATATCACATATATATTTATATGCATTTAGAGAAGAGAAATTCTTAAGTGAGCTAATATTAGTTATTATATATTAATATATCAAATATATAATTATATATTAAATTATTAAATCAACACTTGATTTAATAATCCGGCTATATCACATACAACCGACTAATATCATTTATATGTATATCAAATATACATATAACAAATTATCGAATCAACACTTGATTCAATAATCCAGTTATATCGCATATAACCTATATCGCGAGATTAGAATACGGTATCACATACACGCATTAATCTCGGTCCCGCACATATCATATATGTGCCCTACTTCATTTCGCTTGAGCCAGGAAACCTCTGTGTAGGACTCTAAAGACTCTTCAATACGCTAGCAATAGGTCATGATCATATCAGTCACCCATAAGCCGTCAGCGGTACCAGCTGGACATAACGGCTACCCAGGTATTGAGCGATCAGAAGATCAACAAGCAAGCTTTTCCATACTCCCGTGAATCCAATAAGTAACACTACCGTATAGTCCGGTCTCTTTATCTGATATGTCGCATATCGAGTGTGGGGGTGGTAAACGTCAAACCCCAATAACTTGATAAGCCATGCTAATGTGAGGCTCATAACGGGTCGAGAAACTACTGATAACACTTACCAGTGAATCTCATCATCAGCCATGGCCAGGGACTTCCTGTTATAGCTAATCGAGCATAGCAAAACATCAACCCCCAATACCGGGAGAGACGAAACCCCTCTTATCGTTCATTGCCTCCATTTGACTCAGGACTGTACCCAAAATCCACCTGTTTGCAGGCTTTCTTGAGCATGGTAGGGAAGAAATCAAAGCACGGTAGGAATCACACAAGACTCTATAACGATCTCGGGTCTACAGAGTAACCTGTACCTGTGTCACCAGACAACTGCTATCTGACGATAGGTATAATACCATCTAAGAGTTCTCGATAAGTCATGTTCAGTGTACCCATTCTCCAATGAGCACCTGTGTACAATCTTTGATTTCAAACACCAATGGCTGTGGGATCAACCATCGCTCTATACAGGGTCAAGAAACGTACACACTAGTCTACTCTGGAATATCGATGCCCTGTCTCGATACTCCCTCGACTAGGAACAATTAAAGGATAAACTTTTGGACTACCCTGGCCCCACTAGTATGATTTGCATCATAGTCCTGGTAGTCAAGTACACATCCTAAGGGCTTTATCAACATGTAACGAAGAGACAGTATAATGATACAAGTGTACATGTTAAGATAAAGAGCAACCAGATAGCATACTATCATGTCGAGCAAGAAAGTCCTCTCTATATATGTCCAAGCATCCACTATAATATACAATCATGTACAATAATGGCCTCTAGGGCATACATATAACTAACAGCTTGTAATATGATTAAATGCATGTGATGTGTGTGAGTATGTGTGTGTGTAAGTGTTCTATATGTTTAACAATCGCAAAAGCCCTGCGTCCACCCTGCCGTAAGTTAAGTAACCTTACAGTGAAGACCCGATACCCCATGTCGATTGCGATTGGTATAAAAACATTCTATTTTCTTTTTCCAATTGTGCTTTCTTGGTATGATAGGATTCTAGTAAAAAGTGTTTTTATCTAAATAATGGGACTACATTAATATGATTGATGTAAAGAAAATTACCCTAAACCGATTTTGTAGAAACCAATCAGTTTTTCAAAAACCACTCGGTTCCTTCAATGATATCAAGTTCATTACGTTAAGGGTTTTCTTCAAAACCAGCTGTAGCCCTCTGTCATTTCAGATGAGTAGAGTACTTGGTATTCGTGCTACCTTTATTGATCTTTAGTCAAGGTGTAGTGTACGGTAGCTAAGTGATGCTTGTCTACCTCATATGATGAAATTGGTTAGGACATTCGCATGGCTTTATTGATCTTTAGTCAAGGGTCAGGAGGGTGGGTCTAAATTAATCATGAAACGATGGGTTGAACTTGACTAGGACTCTTTTATTTTTGATCTTTAGTTAAGGTCATAGGGTCTTAGGGGTAAAAACCATATCGGGTGTTTCAATTGTTGAAACTTGCAATGTGATTGCATACTTTCTATGTGATAGTTGGATCCCGATTCCCACTGTGAGTAATAGTTACTCGCGGGAGATTATCACTTCACAATTAGCCGACTCATTAGGTGCCTAGAAATATGTTTACGAGGTTGCGCCTCCAAGAAAACGGGGTTATTTAATTATGTTCGTGTGAAAGTGCGGGGAGCCTCCCTCGAAGTACTTACACTGGCCTGGCAAACCGGTTAGCAAACTTGTGGAGAGTACATGATCCCTGCTAATTCTCTTTTTAGGCTTTGAAAGAGAATTCGATGAAATAATGGGAGCCATCCTGATTAGATAAATTAATAAACCAATCTAATCTTCTAAGAGTGCACGCTGAGTGTTTCTTTTCTCTCTCTTGGTAGCGACCATGACTGACCTTAAACTAAAACCCGTAAAATCAAGTTTACCAAACCTTTTTATAGTGATTGGCTTTGAAATGTCAAGATTGCCCTAATTCACAACAAAGTCACATATATCCTTACCGCTCCAACTTCCCCATTACTTACTCAAGAATCCTCTGTATCGAATACAGAGATCAATATTGCATAGAAAGCCATCTCGTATAGTTAGATACGAACTCGAAGAAATTGTTTCAGTCCAAAAATGGCCACTAATTTGGTTCTAGAGAAAATGAATTGTATATTGATATAATTTAATTGTCTCTCCCCTCTACCTTCTCTCAAGATTGAGAGCTCCTTCAATAAAGAGAATACACAAGTTACGCTTGTTAGATAGTATTCTTCTAATCCTAAGGCTGAACCTGAAAGGAAGGGAAAGAAGAAAACAAACCAGCCTAAGTATGATGACAAAAGGTAAGACATAGAGACATTTACATGGGCTGCAGTTAAAGAGAAAGGAGATTGCAACTACTATCATGAGTCTGGGCAGTGGAAGAGGCATTACTGGGAATACCTGGCCACCCCTTTGAAGCATAAACATGCTTCATCCTTTAGTGTGTCTATAATTGAAAATTGTTTCTCAATCAACTCTGTTGTCCGAGTATAAGATACCGGATTAGGATCTCACATATATAAACTGTTACAAATGCTGAGATGAAGCAGAGTATTGGGAAAGATGATTTGATCTTCAGAGTCGGAAATCAGAGCAAATGTTGCCATTGGGGACTGTCATCTGGTTTTGCCTAGCAGCAAACTTTTTGGTTTTGAATAACTGTTATCTTTCACCAACTTTTAAAAATAATATATTTTTCTTTAATTGATAAAGAAGGATATAAACAAATTTTGAAAATTATGTTATGAACATTTACCTTGATCAAAAGTTGATCGGGTAAGGTGCATAGAATAATGGTATAGATAGTCTGAACCAAAATACAGTTCTCAAGTAATAACACACGGAGTAAGAGTTATTGAATTCTTAGGACTTATACATAGTGATATATGTGGTCCGGTGTCTATTTATACATAGAGTGGGTACTCATAATTCATTCCATTTACCTATAAGTTCTATAGTTTTGGGAACATGTTCTTCTTAAAACGCAAAGTCCGAAGATTTTGAGAAGTTCATAGAGTATAAGAATGAAGTAGAGAATCAGATGAGTGGAAGTATCAAGATTCTTCGATGTGATCGAGGAGGTAAATACTTAAGCTCGGTATTCCGTAGTTTTCTAAAAGAGAATTTGATTCTCTCTCAGCTTTCTCCTCCAAATATACCATAGCACTACGGAATATCGGAGAGGAGGATTCGCACCCTATGCGATATGGTGCACTCTATGATGAGTATTGCTGAATTGCCTCTTTCATTTTTAGGGTATGCACTGGAAACAAATGCATACCAATTGAATAAGGTTTCGTCTGAATCTGTGCCTAAGATTCTATATATGATATAGAATGAAAAGAGACCATATCTTAAGTTTTTTAAGATATGGTGTTGTCCGGCTTATGTAGAAAATAGAATTCGGACAAGCTCAAGGCAAGTTTCAGTAATATGCAGTTTGTGAGTTGTCCCAAGCATTAGCAAAGGTTTAACTTCTACTTTGTTAAGGATCAAAAGTTGTTTTGTTCTCGACACACCACCAATTTAGAAAAAGAATTCCTTGCAAAAGAAATTAATGGGAGTATAGTATAATTGGAAGAGATTCCAGAACCACAAACGGTTATTGAAAATTTAGTAGAGCCTGAGAATTCAATTGTGCCCGAAAAATCTTAGCCACTCCGCAGATCTAGTAGGTGACCTCATCCATCCGAGAGATAATACGATTTCCTTATAGTTAGTGACAAGAAGGTTTGCATCTTGATTGATGATGACCCTATTAGTTATCAGCAGGCCATAAGAAATTGTAACATCTTGAAAAGTTATTTAGAATTAATTATAATTTAATTAGCCATGTAACATGTGTTATTAAATAATCATAGTTAATAATTATATATATATATATATATATATCTTTATTATAAAATATTTATACACACATACACACACATACACACACACACACACACATATATATACACACTTAACCTAAGATTAGCGTGTTAGTTTAAACCAAACACCACAATTATGTAGCCATGACAATGAACCTTAGTTTACTTTTCATAAGCATTTAACAAGTTTAAATTTGTTTTTAAATGATAAGAATAAATAATAATAATAATAATATAGCACGGCATGGGAGACAACAAGGTATGGCATGAGATGGTTTGAATATTTATATTGGAAATTCTTGTAAATGGCTAAGGATAAGCCATTCCCTTTCTTCTTCTTCTTCTCAACTTCATCTTTTCCTTCTTCCTCCTCTTATTCTTTTCCCTCTTCATCTTCCTTCTCTACCCCTAAGATCACACACACCCACACCTAAAAATCACCACAAAAAATCATATCTTTTCCTTCCAAAGCTCATGTGGAAGCCAAGTCTTCTCCCTTGAAGCCACTTGCAAACCTAGGACCTCCCCACAAGCTAATCTAGAGGTAAAACACCACTTCTAATCAATTGTAGCCACTACTTGCCTTAGCGGCACTAGTTAAGCTAAAAGTTTGTGTTTTCGGGATGTTTTAAAACTTCAAGTGGGGTTTGGGGCGGAAAACTTAACTTGTGTAAATTCATTGGTAACCACAACTGAAAATAGGATAGATAAGGGTAATGTAATGCTAGTTATCCTATTGATTTAACACCAAGACTTCACTAATCTATCATGATATTTTAAATTATTGCTAAAACTAGTATTTTGTTGAGTTTAGGATTTCAATTAGAATCTGCTACTAAACCAGTGATCTCAGAGATAAAATGCGATTACTCGGAGCTTGTTATAGGACCTTGAGTACACCCTTAAAACCCGAGCCCATTCCCTACCAACCTGGCCACCAAAAAACCACACACGATCGCAAATTGCGGTTGGTTCATGGAATTAGGGTGTGGGATTTTGTCGGGGGCTCTGTAATCTTTAAACTAGAGCTCTGGTATACTTAATTTCTTTCCATTTCGTATATATAAAAATCTGTGACCATTCTACTTCACTTTTAATAGTGTTTTAACGTACAATACGGATATCCCTACTCTCGATTTAGTGTTTTGGTTAGTTAATAGCTATTCGGGGTAGTCTTAGGTAATTGTTGCACATGTATAGCACACTAAGATCGCACGTGTTAACTTATGAGAGTTTAGTTTGTTTGTGTATGTATATATGTCGTATCGGAATTCTAGCCCTCACGCGCTAAAGTTTTATTCAATGTTGGGATCGACTACGGGGACTTTTGAAGCGGCAAGAAAAGGGAAGGAGGTGATCGGGTTCGAGTAGATCGAGGTCGTTCCGGTGAGTAGATGTAACATTTACGGGGGAATCGTTTAGATGGCGTTAAGCGCCCGATGTATAGATTCATTTTATACAATCACTATTCATATTCATATGTTGCATTATCATTATCATAAATACTTAATTACTTGCTACACTTTGATACACCCACGTTAGGACACTTGCACTATTACCGATGGATTTTATGCCGCACGTGCACAAACACATATATACACCCACACCATTGGTAATTACCATGCTACGTACATTTCCACGTTGCCTTGCATTTCACTATATTTCTATTAGTAGTTAGATCTTTGCTAGAATGCATCATGTCGATATCTTGTACTTTTATCATTATTCCCATGTTCTTATACGATGTTGTTTTCATGAAATTTCCGTTTTCTTGATATTTAGTGAAACCGCAGAGAAGGTTTTATAAAAACTTGGATTCGTTTTCAAAACTGCGGTTTTCTCGGATATGATGATTTTGTTAGTGATATATGCCCTAGAGGCCATTATTGTATAGTACTGGATTGTATATTACATTTTGGAAGCTTGGAATATACATAGATATAATAACAGTCTTGCTCAATATGATAGTATGCTATCTGGTTTGATTCTATCTTAATATGTGTATATGTTTCATTTAACGTATCGATGATACATATTGATAGAGCCCTTAGGATCTTTGCTGGACTACTAGCGTTGTGATGGTAGTCACACTAGTAGGGGGTAGGTAGTCTATAAGCACATCCTTGAACATGTCCCTAGTCATAGGATTATCAAAACGGGGCATCGATACTCCAGAGTAGACTAGTGTATAGGCTTCTTATCCCCAGTCAGGGGAGGTGGCATGTCCTGCAGCCATTGGTATACGATACTAGAGATAGTATACAGGTGCTCATTGGGTTATGAGTTACACTGGACGGACTCATTGGGAACTGCTGGTTGGTATTATACCTATTGTCAGTTAGCAGTTCCCCGATGACATAAGTACAGGTTAGTCCGTTGACTTGACATCACTATTCATCTCGAGTGTGTTCCCACTGTACTTAGATTACTACCCTACCACTGCTCAAATGAGTCGTGCAAACAGGTAGTGGTTGGCTATAGTCCCAAAGCACTTGGAGGCAGTAGCGGTTAGAAGGGATTCGTCTCTCCCGGTATTGGGAGTTGATATCGTGCTGTGTACGGTTAGCCAATACACAAAGTCCCTGGCCAGGGCAAGTGAGATTTACTGGTAGGTACACTAGTAGTTTCTCAGGGTGAATTGGGCTCAACACCGACACAACTTATTGCGCTGTTAGGGGTCTGAAGTTTACCACCCCCTAGGCCCGATATGCAATACTCTTAGACGAACAGACCGGACTGTACGGAGATTGTCACGGATAGGCTCAGTAGGGGTTCGGAAGAGTTCGCTCGTCGACCTTCTTTTCGACAGGTACCTGGGTAGCCGTTATGTACAGCTAGTGCCACTGAAGGACTTGTGGTTAAACCCACTGCTGGCGTACTGTCGAGTCTTTTGATTCCCACACAGAGGGTTTCCCTGGCCCAGGCGAAATGATGTAAAGGCTGTATGGTTTTACGTGCAGGGTTCCGATCATATACGTGTACTGGCTACACGGATGTTGTTCGGACGGATAATACTAGTGGGCTTAGAATTAAGCCAGATTCTAGTATTATATTATTGGATTATTTTTATCTCTTTGTATTCGTATTTTTTGCAGTACGAATAAGGGTATATATATACGGTGAGAGCATTCTTGTAATTTTTACAAGAGATGCTTCTAGAAGGGGACACCTCATTTTGGTTTTATCTATTTTTGGAAAATAAATTAATGAGGTGGAAAATGGAGATATTTGTGGCATGGGTGAAGCATGGATAATTCTTTAGTTTATTGGTTTGGTCTCACTATTCGAGCATGGCAAGAATTTTCTATTGAAAATAATGCATGCTTGATGTGAGAAAAAGAATGATCCATTCTTCACTTGAACTCTTACTTGATCATTTCATTTTTCTCACTCTCTCACCATTGTTCTCCTCCTTCTTTCTCAAAACCCTAACCCTCACATGTGTTGTGAATCTTAGGGTTCTTTGAGATAAAATATTCCAATTAACTCTCTACATCTCCTAAGCTACCTAGATTAGCGAACTAGATACTTTAGTTACCTCGGATTTGAGGTTGGAGCATGAACCATAGACTCTCTAAGGTGGATCGTCTTCGACACGAGAAGGCCGACGACCGAGATAGATCCACACCTTCTAGGAGCTCAAGAAGAAGAGAAGAAGACCCGAAGGACTTATAATCAGGATGTATAAAACTCTTTCACGGTAGTTTAGAACCTCTATGTGTTTAGCTAGTTAGGGTTTCTGAACAATCGTGGAAGTATAGTCGATGTTTTATGTCTTAAAATCGTTTTTTATGTATTCCACCTCCCCCATAAACTACGTGGAGTGCGCGACATTGACTTACAGTGGTATTAGAGACATGTTAAAACTTAACTAGCTTGTTAGGAAGTATTTAGAACTTCGATCGACGGAAAATATCCGAAATTGCATTTCCAAGTATAGCTTGCTGTTCGATTTTCAAAGTTGTTCAAAAAATATTTTTAGTGACCTTAAAAATATGTGCAGGAATTTATAAGACAAAGAAAAAAATTCGAGCACTTAAGCTCATAATTAGACCGATAATCCGCGGCCAAATAGGTCATTTGGCCGCGGATCTGCAGCCTAGTTATGTCCAATGTGCACCATTTTTTTATGTGGTTCAGGTTCATGGAAATATGATTTTTGGTACATTTGGTTTTTTCCCAAATTTGTTTGTGTACTGGTTTGTACATAGGGTAAATATGGAAAGTTATAATGGATCGAAATTCTAAGTTCTTGATTAACTGTGTATTTTGTTTGTATATGTGTTACTAAACGTCTACTAATTGCTATATGCCGATTAGTGGGGGTTGCACATATCAAGTATCTTGTTGATGGTTTGTGGATATGAAGTATTGGATCGTCGTGAATGAATAGCCGGGGGATGTGAGAAGAGTGTTCTTTTCTTTCATTCATGTATATTTGTAAATTGATGTAATATTCTTTTGTGGGGCACATCCGGGTTGAGGTTTGTAACATTTCAGAAATATAAAAATATTATTTTTGGAAATTTAATATTAAAATAATATATTTTGCAAAAACTATTTGATTTGTGAATAGGGGTTTTTCGTAAATTGGTATAAGTATATACCAATATTTGGAAAATAATCGGAGATTAAAATGATTTATTCATTTAAAAGATATTTATCGGATTTTGGCATTTTTATAATTAATTATATGCAAATTTAAATTAGAATTGATTAGTGCACTACTAATCGTGATTTGGCCAAATCCGTATTTTTATATTTTTACATGGCTAGTGCACCACGACATGTGCATGTTATTCATTGTTATTTTGTTTGTGACTTGTGAGTTTTGTGAGATAAAGAAATAAAGAGAGAAGAAAAGAAAAGCAAAGGAAAAGAAAAGAAAAGAAACAAAGATAAGAGAAAGAAAAGAAACAGATATTTTTGTGAGAGAGTGAGTGTAGGAGATATTTAGAGTGAGATAGTGAGCTTACGAAAGAGAGAAGGTAGGACTTGGCTACTCCATTCCCTCATTCTCATTTCCCATTGTTTTCTTCATCCATTTTCTTCACGCTTCCTCATTTCTCTGCCTCTATGTATCATCTTATTTTCTTTTCCAAAACCCCATTCCACTTTCATACAAAACATGCACAAGCCTATCCTAAACCCTTTATACCATCCAAGTATGGATTTTGAAGACTTTGGGCAACTCAAGAATTTTCTTCAATCGCTAATGAGGTAAATCCCTTCACTTTTAGATTAGTATTTGTGTTTATATATCCTATTTTAGTTTATAAATCGATTTAGTGAGTTATGTGATCTTGGAAATTTCCAAGTTGCTGTTAAGTGATAAGTTGATGTGTAGTGAGTGTTTGCAAGACTTTAGAGGTGATTACCTAGCCAAGAACAGAGAATAGAACCCAAAACACGAAGTTAGAATTTCTCCGATATCGTATTTTGTGGATTTTGTGAGGGGATACTGAGATTTGCTATAACCCGGAGACCCTAAAAATTATTTAGTGAATACAGAGAGATGAGCAGGCAACCAGGAACCTAACCTAGAAACCCGAGCCCGTTTCCTTTTGTCCAGGCCGCAGATTTAATCATTGTGGCCGCAAATTGCGGCCACATCAGGGTGGAAAGTTGTGATTTTTGTTATGTGTCTTCCTTATCAGATATCTAGAGCAACCCCATGTGCAAAATTGGCTAATTTTACCTGAGTTAAAATCTGGGAGTGATTCCTCATGTTGCTGAATTTTGTTTTCCGATTTGTGAAACTTGGTTTTGGGAATTGAGTTTGTATTCCGTCGTTGGACGTTTGTACGTCAATGAAAGAGGGTTATTTGGTTGATTTGCATGCGAAGCTATAGGTTTTAACATATGAGCGAATACGTTGTCATATCGGTTTTTCGGACTTGAATTTAATAGAATTGCATTGCGATTGTGTATTGATTATAGGTACCTTCGCATGGACTTCCGAGACGACGAAGCACATCGACTTCAGCTAAGCGAGGAGTTTAGCAGGTGAGTAGATTTATATCTACGGGGGAAGTTGGGTGGATGGCGTATAGCACCCCCGCAACCATTGATAAAGGATATGCTACGAACTTAAGATAACATAATTATAGGATTTAGTAAAAGATGATATGATAAAAGTTGACACTAATGAATATATTGATATATGAGAATATGAAATGAGAAAGTGAATCATGATAAGTATGAATTGAAAGAGGACAAGTATGAGTTGTTAATGGTATGATATGAGAGCGAGATCGATAAGCACAACACGAAATTGAGATAGAGGTGTGGTGGAATTAATAAGATATGACGTTTATAAAAATGTGATTTGAGATATGTGTGTGTGTGTGTGTATGAGTATGATGAGTAATATGTCGTACGAGACTTTAGATCCGTACCCTCATTATTGTATAAGTCGATAGATTCCCTATTCTGTTTGATGACCCTGTACGATGGATTACCGTACGTGATGAGATGTACCGGATGATTGATCCGCGCTAGTGATTTGAGGATGATGATCAATGATTATTGTCATATCGGATGTTATGAGGTGGGATCGCCGATATAAAGATTGCCACCTGAACCATACCTATTTTCAAAATGACGATGTGTATCGTTTAAAAAGTGACCATATGATTCTTGTGTAGATAGATATACCCATTTATTGTTCATGTTGTGTAGGATATTACCCCTCGTGATGTACATACCACGTGCCGGTATTTAATGCTATATGATATCATTTGCTAGTACACCTGCACAATTACCGTTGATGCACATGTTACACATACACAGATTTGCCGGCTCATACACATTTGTTTGATATAGTGCCCTCAAAGTCAATTATTGGATCGCAGGCACGTGATTGCAATGATTGAGGGAGGACCTATGCCGGTAGGACAGTCTTACTCAAGATGATAGTATGCTATCTGGTTTATCTTTATCATCGTGTACAGCTTTAGGTGACCTTACAGATCACTATTACACATTGATAGAGCCCTTAGGATTCTTTCTTGACTACCAACAGTATGATGGCGATCATATACGTGAGAGTTGGGTAGTCTATAAGCACATCCTTAAAGTGGTCCCTAGTCGTGGGAGTTTCGAGACTGGGCATCGATACTCAATTAGTAGACTAGTGTATACAGTCGAGACCCCGACAAGGGACGGTGGTCGGTCTCACAAGCCATTGGTGTCAGTTGGTTCACCTAAGATGTATACAGGTGCTTATTCGGTTATGAGTACACCGGACAGGACTCGCCGGGAACATGCTAGTTGGTATTATACCTGACGTCAGATAGCAGTTCCCTGGTGACATGTGTACAGGTTAGTTCATCGACCTGAGATCGTAATTTGTCTCGTGTGAGTTCCCACTGTGCTTTGATTACTACCCTACCACGGCTCAAAGGAATCGTGCAAACAGGTTTTAGTTGGGTACAGTCCCGAGCCACATGGAGGCAGTGAGCGGATCGACAGGGGTTTCGTCTCTCCCGGTATTGGGGGTGAGATCACGTTGTGTCTAAGAGAGCCATTACACGAAGTCCTTGGCCAAGGCAGGAGATTTACTGGTAGGTATTCCAGTAGTATCTCAGGGTATTCTGGGTTGCACTCCGACACGACTTGTACCGCTTTTGGGGGTCTGGGTTTTGCCAACCACCTAGGCCCGACATGTGATACTCATAGACGAACGGATCGGATTATACAGATATTGTCACTGACAGGCTCAGTAGGGTATCGGGATGAGTTCGCTCATCGACCTCCCTTTTGGTCAAAACCTGGTAGCCCGTTACGTACAGCTAGTACCACTGACGTGCTAGTGGTTAAATCCATAGCCAGTGTATTGACGAGTCTTTAGAGTCCCCCATAGACAGTTTCTCAAGTTTCGGGCGAAACGTTATAGAGGCCGTATGGTATTATGGCAGGGTTCGATCATATACATGCAGTAGTGCACGGATCGTGATCGGACGGATCATACTAGTGGGCTTTGATTTAAGCCGGATCCTAGTATTAGATTTGTTGGATTAGTTTAGTCTCATTGCATTCGCATTCAGTCGGAATGTGTATGTAGGTATGTATATACAGGTGAGGGGTATCCTTGTGATCCGTAACGAGTTTACTTTGGTAGATACCATTCTCTTTTTATTGTTGCAAACATTTGGATTAATGTTTGAAAATGGAAATTGTGAGCTCAAGGTCATGATGGAGTGCATTTAATGTGGCATGTGCAAGGGTAGTGACTCATGGTCTCTTTTTTTGTGCATATGTCACATTATTGTTTGATTTGGGTGTTGAAATGATAAGAGGAGAGAGAGAGGGCAGCCATATGGCTAGAGTTTGCTCTTGTGTTGATAATTCATTCTCACTCTCATTTTATCATAGCAACACAAAAAGAAAAGAAAAGGCTTCTTCTTCTTCTCTTTTCTTCTCTTGAGCTCACTATCTCCATTAATGGCATCATCTTAAACCTCCATCCATACACTCTCATGCGTTGAGAATCAATGGATGCTTGAGACAAAGTGATCGCACACATTCTCTACTTCACCTTGTACACGTCGGCTAGCGAACTTCGTGCCCGAGTTGCTTCGGATGAAGCGGGAGCCCGTAAAAAGACTCCTTGATGTGGTGCCCTTCAGACGAGGAGATCGGAGATCGGAGATGCCGGGAGGAGCATGGGATGGTGGCCAAAGACCGAAGGGCACGGATCGATCGGTATAGCCACTTTCTAACCTTTCTCTAGTTGCTAGTTAATGTTGTAGGGTTCCTAGGCACACTATAGAGGTCTCACAAGGCATCAACCATGCCAATTTCAAATTTTATGGGTGCCGGGAAACCCTAATACGGATCGTTGACTCGAAATTTAGGCGAAATACGAAACTAGTTAACACTTTAACTAAAGGAGAGAGACTACAACCTTTGTTGATCCGGTTCTCCACTTCCTTAGCTCCACGTAGGTGTCCTCTCGCTGTCCATCTCGAATCCCGAACTCAAACGTCAGCTTCATCGGAGAATAGGGCGGACTAGGTCGTCGGCTTCGTACCGAAGATGATCTACGTCGAGGTTGCACAAGTTCAAGCTCCAACTTCACCAAGTTGTGAAACTTGTGAAGAAAACACCCAAAACAACTTGGCAAGAGGTAGAGGGTGAAGAAATAGGAGGTGGGTTCACTTTAGAATTGGATTTCACTCACTTTTGCTCAAGTTGCCATTGATGGGCTTAAGCTTTTCTTGAAGAAGAAGATGATCAAGAAGAAGAAAGAATATGATAAGTGATTTAAAAATGAAAAAGAAAACAATACTTATCATATCCTAACCAAGGTTAAGTGTAGAGAATATACCATGGTTACTTGGATGAGTTAGGGTTAAGCATGAAGATAAGAATGGTTGCATAAGTCAAAGCTTCATGAAGCTTCAATAAGAGACAAAGAAAGCCACCATTCTCATCTAAACCTTTTCTAAATAAATAAAAAAATAAATAAATAAAAAGGCAAAACCCTAATCATCTCTTAACCATGGTTTAATTCTTCACACTTAACCAAATGAGCAAGTATCATCAAACATGATACAAAGATGTGCACAAAAGTATATCACATATACAACATGTACATCAAGTGAGAAAATCCATTTAAAGTGAACCAATACCAGTTAATGCAAAGTAATATATCAAATATACAATTATACATTAAATCATTAAATCAACACTTGATTTAACGATCCGGTCATATCGCATATAACCGACCAGTATCCAATGTATCGTTTTATCGAATCAATGATTCGATAACTAGGTCATATCGCATACAACCAATCGAAACATTCATCGCGAGAATGAAATGCGGTATCACATACACGCATTATTCTCGGTCCCGCACATATCTCATATGCGCTCCTATTTCGTTTCGCTTGAGCCAGGAAACCTCTGTGTAGGACTCTAAAGACTCGTCAATACGCCGGTAGCAGATGATGATCATATCAAGCACCCACAAGCCGCAAGCGGTCTGCTAAACGTAACGGCCATCCGGGTATTGAGCGATCAGAAGATCGACGAGCTAGCCCGCTCACACTCCTGTGAATCCAACCAGTAACACTTACCGTACAGTCCGGTCTGTTCGTCTGATACGTCGCATATCAAGTCTAGGGGTGGTAAACGTCAGACCCCAATAACTGATAAGTCGTGCCGATGTGAGGCTCATAACGGGTCGAGAAACTACTGGTAACACTTATCAGCAAATCTCTGATCAGCCCTGGCCAGGGACTTCCCTGTTACGGCCAATCGAGCACAGCGCAACATCAACTCCCAATACCGGGAGAGACGAAACCCCTCCTATCGCTCATTGCCTCCATGTGACTCGGGACTGTACCCAAAGACCACCGTTTTGCATGCCCTCATGGACGCGGTAAGGTGGAGATCAAAGCACAGTGGGAATCACACAAGACTCTATGACGATCTCGGGTCTACAGACTAACCTGTACAAGTGTCACCTGAGAACTGCCATCTGATGTGAGGTATAATACCATCTGGGAGTTCTCGGCGAGTCCGTCCAGTGTACCCAGTCTCCACTGAGCACCCGTATACCATCTCTGATGTCAAACACCAATGGATATGGGATCATCCATCGCCCATCTCATGGGTCGAGAAGCGTATACGCTAGTCTACTCTGGTATATCGATGCCCCGTCTCGATACACCCATGACTAGAGACCTTGAAGGATGTACTTATGGACTACCATGTCCCCACTAGTATGATCTGCATCATAGTCCAGGTAGTCAAGTACACATCCTAAGGGCTTTACCAACATGTAATCATAAGACAGTTTAAAGAGACAAGTGTACATGTTAAGATAAAGAGCAACCAGATAGCATACTATCATATCGAGCAAGAAAGTCATCTCTATATATGTCCAAGCATCCAATATAATATACATCATCTGTACAATACTGGCCTCTAGGGCATACATACAACTAACAATCTCCCACTTGCACTAGGGCCAGCTGCTGTAGTATTGCATACCGAGCATCCCGAAGAGTCTCTCAAACTGTATCTGGGGAATGGCCTTCGTGAGTGGATCCGCCGTGCTGTTCTTCGTGTCAACCCTCCTGACCTCGATCTCCCGGCGATCAACTATCTCCCGGATCAGGTGATACCGCCTCAGAATATGCCTGGATCGCTGATGGGACCTGGGTTCCTTGGCCAAAGCCACCGCTCCATTGTTATCGCAATACAAAGGTATTGGATGCTCAATGGATGGAACCACTCCAATTTCAGTAATGAACTTCTTGATCCAGACAGCCTCTTTGGCAGCATCGTTGGCAGCGATGTATTCAGCCTCCATCGTCAAGTCTGCCACGGTTTCCTGCTTGGAACTCTTCCAGCTAACCGCCCCTCCGTAAAGGGTAAAGACAAATCCCGACTGCGACTTAGAGTCGTCCTTATCACTCTGGAAGCTCGAATCGGTAAAGGACTCCACTTGGAGTTCTCCGTTACCATACACCACGAGCATCTCTTTAGTCCTTCGTAAGTACTTGAGAATGCTCTTCACAGCTGTCCAGTGACTCTCTCCAGGATCAGCTTGATACCTGCTCACTACACTTAGTGAGTATGCTACATCGGGTCGGGTACATAGCATCGCATACATGATAGAGCCTACAGCCGAAGCATAGGGTATCCCTTGCATGCGAGCTCTCTCCAAATCAGTCTTGGGAGACATCTCTTTGGAGAGAGTGACTCCAGAGATCGTGGGTAAGTTCCCACGCTTGGATTCTTCCATACTAAACCTCTTTAGTATGGTGTCAATGTACCTGGATTGGGACAATCCCAAAATCCGTTTGGATCTATCTCTATAGATCCTGATCCCCAATATGCAGGAGGCATCACAAAGATCTTTCATTGAGAATCTTTGTGATAAGAAGAGCTTGACCGATTGCAGCATAGGAATGTCATTTCCTATCAAGAGTATGTCGTCCACGTATAATACGAGGAAGACAACCTTACTCCCTGCCACCTTCTTGTAAATACAAGGTTCATCTGGGTTTTTGACGAAATCAAACTCTTTGATAACGACGTCAAAGCAGATGTTCCAACTCCGCGATGCTTGCTTTAATCCATAAATGGATTTAAGCAGCTTGCACACTCTCCCGCTGCTCCCACTGTCTACGAAGCCCTCTGGCTGAGTCATGTACACGCACTCTTCTAAATCACCATTTAGAAAGGCGGTCTTAACATCCATTTGCCAGATTTCGTAATCATGATATGCAGCGATGGCAAGCATGATCCGGATGGATTTAAGCATAGCCACTGGAGAAAAGGTTTCGTCATAGTCCACACCTGGTCTTTGGCGAAAACCTTTTGCAACAAGTCTAGCTTTGAAAATCTCCACTTTCCCATCTACACCAAGTTTCTTCTTGAAGATCCACTTGCTCCCAATGGGTTTTACCCCTTCAGGAGCAACTTCCAAAGTCCATACTTTGTTGGTGTACATGGATTCCATCTCGGACCGCATAGCATCCAGCCATTTCACTGAGTCCCTACTCGTGATGGCCTGCTCGAAGCTAGTTGGGTCATCATCCTCCATGATGCAATCCTCGCTCCCTCCATCCATGAGAAAACCGTAGTATCTCTCAGGTTGGCGAGGAACCCTACTAGATCGGCGGAGTGGCTGGGGTTCATCGGGAACTACGGAATCCTCTGGTTCCACCAGATCTTCTGTTGTAGCTTCTGCAGCTGGAACCTCTTCCAGTTCTACCTCATGACCACTAATCTCTTTTTCAAGAAATTCCTTTCCTAAAAAGGTGGCATGCCGAGAAACAAACACTCTTTGTTCCTCAGGGTGGTAGAAGATATACCCTTGAGAATTCTTGGGATATCCTACAAATTTGCATAGAACAGACCGTGCCTCGAGTTTGTCCGGATTTTGTCGTTTGACATAGGCTGGACAACCCCATATCTTAACATAGTTAAGACTTGGTCTCTTTCCTTTCCATATCTCATATGGAGTGGTAAGCACAGATTTGGTTGGGACCATATTCAATAGATGTATGGCTGTTTCAAGCGCATACCCCCAGAAGGAAATAGGTAACTCAGCTGTGCTCATCATAGAGCGCACCATATCTAATAGAGTGCGGTTCCTCCGTTCTGATACACCGTTGTGCTGTGGTGTATATGGAGGAGTCAGCTGAGAGAGAATCCCATTCTCTTTTAGGAAGTCCAGGAATTCATTGCTTAAGTATTCACCTCCTCGATCAGATCGAAGGATTTTAATACTTTTTCCAGTTTGGTTCTCGACTTCTTGTTTATATTCTCTAAATTTCTCAAAAGCTTCAGACTTGTGTCTTATCAAGTACACATGTCCGTATCTTGAGAGATCGTCAGTGAATTTAATGAAGTACGAAGAACCATCCCTGGCATGTGTAGACATGGGACCGCATACATCACTATGTATCAGTCCCAAGAGTTCGGTAACTCTTTCTCCGTGTCCCGTAAACGGTGTTTTGGTCATCTTGCCTTTGAGACATGACTGGCAAGTGTCATAAGATGAAAATTCGAAAGGTTTCAAATATCCATCCTTATGCAACTTAGCCAGTCGTGTCGCATTGATGTGACCCAGTCTACAATGCCACAAGAAGGATTCGTTCAGTTCTGAACTTTTCCTCTTGTGTGTGTTTGTTATACTCAGAACTGTTGATTGATTTAGAACATAAATGCCATTGTACAACGTGCCTGATCCAACCAACTTTTGGTTACGGAAAATATTCATAACATTATCCTGTAATACAAAATTATATCCCTCTTTACTCAACAAAGAAACCGATATAATGTTGCATATCAGGTTCGGCAAGTAATAGCATTCGTTCAGAACCAATGTATTACCAGTTGGTAATATAAGGTGATATTCTCCGACAGTCTTAGCTGCAACAATTGCACCATTTCCAACTCAAATGTCTTTATCACCTTCTCCAAGTTCTCTACCTTTCCTAAGCCCATGTAACTGATTACATATATGGGATCCTGATCCGGTATCTAATACCCAGGACGTAGAGCAAATGGAGAAACAGTTCTCTGTAACGAACACACCCGAAGAAAATGCATCAACATGTACTTTCTTCATTCGGGTGGCATGGGAATCCTGGTATTCCCCTATATCCTGTTCATTCCTATAACTCTTATAAGAAAGAACGGAACCAACGTTCCCCAGCACAGTATAACATGCGGGTTCGGTCAATACATCCATATTATTATCTTCATTAGGGCATGAAATGGTCGCTACCTGGAGAGAGAGAGAAGAAAACACTTTAGCGTATGCTCGTGCAAGATCAGATTGGTTATTATCTTATCTAATCAGGATGGCTCCCACTGCTTTTTATCAAATCTTCCTTCAAACCCTAAAAGGAAAGATTAGCCGGGATTAATTACACACTACAAGTTCGCCAATCTTTCAGCCAGGCCAGTGTCGGTACTTTGAGGGAGGTCCCCCGTGCTTTCGTACGAACCTAATTAATGTAAACCTCGTTTTTCCAGAGGCGTAACCTCGTTAACACCTTTCTAGACACCTACTTAATCGGCTAATTGTAATGTGTAAAACTCTCCCAGGAGTAACTCTTACTCACAGTGGGTATCGGGATCCAACTATCTCATAGAAGGTATGCAATCTCATTGCAAATTTCAACACTTGAAATTCCCGATAATGCTTTTGCCCCTAGCGTGCTATGACCTTGACGAAAGCCAACAAACCACAGCCCGCTAGTCAAGTTCAACCCGTACATTTCTTGACTGAATTAAACCCACCCGCATGACCCTTGACGAAAGCCAACAAAGCCGTACGACTACCCTAATCCAGTCGCATCATATGCAGCAGATAAACAGCACATAGCTACCGCACACTACACCTTGACGAAAGCCAACAAATGTAGCACGAATACTATATGCAACTTATCTGAAATGACGGAGGGCTACGACAGGTTTTTCTGAAAACCTATTACGTAATGAACTTGATATCGTTGTAGAATCAAATGAAGTTTTGAAATGGAGTGATTTTGAGGCTTTTCTAGTTTTGCTAAAGGGGTCACTCCCGGTGAAGGGATTGTCGGCCCTTTCCTCGTCGAATGAGGTGCGGGATATATCATATATATCACTGTGCAAAGCAAAAACTCTTAAAAGCAATCAAAAACAAACCGTGTTTGTTGCATCTGCCAGTTATTGCTAAAGGAGTCACTCCCGGTGAAGGGATCTCGGTCCTTTCCTCATCGAATAAGGTGCGGGATATATCATATATATCGCTGTGCAAAGCAAGAACTGTAGCTACCTGTTTTGTTTATGAAATTCGATTCTACAACATCTTAGGTTTCTTTTCTTTCATTAATCTCATTAATGAAGTCCCATCATTTAAGTACCTAAACATCATAGATAAATACGACGTACACTTATGCCATCCGCATTCGCCTCGATGTCCCCTCGTGCACCGTTAGGTTAGGTAACTAACGACAGAGCAGGGCAGGGCTAGTGCGGGTGCAAAACATAAGTAACGTCTATATAATATATCATATATACTATATAAAGTATCTATCACAGAACATCACATGATCACATCACAGATATCGCAGCAGAAGAAACATATGAAACATTGGATATACTAGGACGTCCGTGTTTTCAATACGAGCCAGTATAAAACACGGATTCCACGATCGTGATGAATAGCCAATCCCACACCCCTAGACCCCTACGAGAGCGGCAAGCAACCCTACCAATTCTAGGGTTAGGAGACCCGGACTCGACTCCTCGAGTTGGTCTCCCACTGGACCCCAGAACCCGGTTACTTGTGCTCCCCTCCTTGGGTCTATCCTAATGCGGAAAAGTAAATAATATACAAAAGGTGACGACTTCCGCTACCTGGAAGTGCCCCAATAAAAGAATATTACATACAAGTTTTTACATGAATGAAAATGAAAAAACACTCATCTCACATAAAAACCCCGGCTATTCAAACACGACGATCCAATATAACATATCCAGCAACACATAACATCATATGTCATCAACGTAAGTAAGTATGCATACCCCAATTGTCGTTAACGTATAGCAACGAAACCGGCGATATGAACATACTGTTAGTTATATGTATGCCGTAGAGGCCATTACTATACATAGGATGTATATTGTAGTGGATGCCGGGACATATATAGGGAGGACTTTCTTGCTCGACATGATAGTATGCTATCTGGTTGCTCTTTACCTTAACGTGTATACTGATTGTCTCTCTGTTACATGTTGGTAAAGCCCTTAGGATCTGTACTTGACTACTTGGACTATGATGCGGATCATACTAGTGGGGACATGGTAGTTCATAAGTACATCCTTCAAAGTCCCTAGTCGTGAGTGTATCGAGACGGGGCATCGATATACCAGAGTAGACTAGCGTGTACCTTCTCGACCCATACAGATGGGCGATGGATGATCCCATATCCATTGGTGTTTGACATCAGAGATGATATACGGGTGCTCAGTAGAGACTGGGTACACTGGACGGACTCGCCGAGAACTCCCAGATGGTATTATACCTCACGTCAGATGGCAGTTCTCTGGTGACACTGGTACAGAGTAGTCTGTTGACCCGAGATCGTCATAGAGTCTTGTGTGGTTCCCACTGTGCTTTGATTTCCATCTTACCACGTCCAAGAGGGCGTGCAAAACGGTAGTTTTTGGGTACAGTCCCGAGTCACATGGAGGCAATGAGCGATAGGAGGGGATTCGTCTCTCCCGGTATAGGGAGTTGATGTTGCGCTGTGTTCGATTGGCTATAACAGGAAATCCCTGGCCAGGGTTGCTGAGATTTACTGGTAAGTGTTACCAGTAGTTTCTCGAATTGTTATAGACCTCATATCGACACGACTTATCGAGCTATTGGGGTCTGACGTTTACCACATCTAGGCAAGATATGCGACATATCAGACGATCAGACCGGACTGTACGGTAGTGTTACTGGTTGGATTCACTGGAGTGTGAGCGGGCTTGCTCGTCGATCTTCAGATCGCTCAATACCCGGGTGGCCGTTACGTTTAGCAGACCGCTTGCGGCTTGTGGGTGTTTGATATGATCATCGCCTGCTGCCGGCGTATTGACGAGTCTTTAGAGTCCTACACAGAGGTTTCCTGGCTCAAGCGAAACGAAATAGGAGCACGTATGAGATATGTGCGGGACCGAGAATAATGCGTGTATGTGATACCGTATTCCATTCTCGCGATGAATGTATCGATTAGGTTATATGCGATATACCCTAGTTATCGAATCAAAGGTTGATTCGATAAGCCGATACATAGGATACTGGTCGGTTATATGCGATATGACCGGATCGTTAAATCAAGTGTTGATTTAATGATTAAATGTATAATTATATATTTGATATATTGCTTTGCATTAACTAGTATTGGTTCACTTTAAATGGATTTTCTCACTCGGGTGTGCGCATTGCATATGCGATATGATTTTTGTGCACTTGATTGTATCATGTTTGATGATACATATCTTTTTTGTTAAGTGTAATGAATTAAACCTAGGTTAAGTAAATGATTAGGGTTTTCTTTTATTCATTCATTTATCTTTTCATTTGCATTTAAAAGATAAATGAGAAAAGGAAAAGAAGTGAAAAATGGTGGCTAGTTTTGTTTTCAACATGAAGCTTCATGAAGCTTTCATTAAGTCACCATTTTTGTCTCATCTCCTTAACCCTAACCATTCTTTAACCTTGGTCAATTCTCTACACTTAACTTGGGTTATGTTATGATAAGAATGGATTGTTCTTTTCTTTTTTAATAATCTTATCATATCATTTCTTCTTCTTCTTCCTTCAACTCAAGAAGAAAAACCTAGACTACATCAATGGTGGATTGATGATATGAGTGAGAAATCCAAATCTAAAGTCTACCCACTTCCTATTTCTTCATCCTCTATCTCTTGCCAAGTAGTAGAGTGTGTTTCCTTCACAAGTTTCTTGACTTGGTGAAGTGAGAGCTTGATCTTGTGATGCTTCGACGTAGATCATCTTCGGCATGGACATCGACGACCTAGCTCGCCTATTCTCCGATGAAGCCGACGCTAGAGCCCAGGATTTGTGTAGGACAGCGAGAGGACTTCATTGCGGAGCTATGGAGGTGGAGCACCGGATATACAAAGGTTGTATTTCCGATTCTCATAGTTAAGTGTTAACTAGCTAGCTTTTTTGCCTAAACTTCTAGCCGACGATCCGTAGTCGGGTTTCTCGGCACCGTTAAAATTTTAATTTTGCATGTTCGATGCCTTGTGAGACCTCCTTAGCGTGCCTAGGGACCCTACAGTGGTATCAGAGCCTAGCTAGACCCTTAGGCGAAGTCTAGACGGATTTTGAACTCCGAACGAACCCGAAATCCTAACACACCCATGCTCTCTGTCCAATTTTCAAAAACAGGGATTTTTCAGTATTAAAAATATGCAGAAATATCAGCAGGTTATTTTAAGAGTAACTGTGAAATACGAGTGCGTAATTCCATCAAACTGCCGCGGTTCCGCGGCACGAGCATGGCTCGTGCGGCAGATCCGCGGCCGTACGGACTCATTCTTCAGTCAATGTTACACAGTAACTCCTAATTGATATTGCTTGTTTTCCTGGGTAATTTTAAATATTATTCAAGAGTTGAATTTTTCTGGGTTGTTTTGGGATTTCATGAACTCGATCGGATTATCAAATTTTGTCTGTGTAACTTTCCGGATAAGTTTTAGAATATGTTAAAAAGTTCGACCGGATATAAATACCCAATTTTTCCCCTGTCGGGAAATTTCCAAGTGTTGGATTTTTCCGTAGTTTAACGACGTTCTAAGTAGTGCAAGTAATGCGATGGACCCTCTAGAAGACAACAAACCTTAACTCGATTATGTGACCGTCTTGAACTGCCCTTTGAACCTTCGGGTTTAGGGCAGTACGGCGTGCCACATGTGAGGCGTTGGCTTAACCCTTCTACGGCTGGACCGTTGGTACTGAGGCACGAACTGAATGTTGTTAGACTTATTTCATGTGTTGAGCTGTACCGGGAAAACTTGGGTGTTCGATTGTTCGATCGGAAAGTCTAACATTTTCTATTTATCCGGAATGGGATACAATAATTGGAATTCACAATAAGTTATGTGATAACTGAATGAATGTTATAAACGTAACACTTTAGTCTCACTTGATCGGTTGCCACGGAATTTTGATGTGATCAAAAGTCCGTCGCAATCACGTAGCGTACGCGGATACTCGCCGGGTAAACTTAATAGACAGCCTCACTCCATAGCCCCGACCAAGTGACTGTAGGAGAACCCCGTCGTCGAAAGCATCCGTCCGGGTGCTCGCGGTAGCGGTGTTCCGCCTTGGTGCACTTTGTCGACGGTATCGGGGGTGCGGCCGTCTACTGAAGTTTGCGACGAGCATTCGATCAGGATGTCGGGAATCTTGTTGAATTGCCCGACTTGATATTGAAAAGTGTTTTCGATTTTGAGACTAAAATGCAGGGTTTATAAGTGTTAGGCATGCGAAGTCTAAAGAATTCATTTGGTCAGGCATGCGATGTCTGAAGAGATTGCGGATTCCAACTGTTGTAGTTTTACACTTTCTTTTCTGTGACCGTAAGTGTAATATGTGATATCGCCGGTTTCGTTGCTATATGTCAACGACAATTGGGATGCGCATATTTACTTACGTTGATGACATGTGATGTTATGTGTTGCTGGATATGTTATATTGGATCGTCGTGTTTGGATAGCCGGGGGTTTTTATGTGAGATGAGTGTTTTTCATTTTCATTCATGTAAAAACTTGTATGTAATATTCTTTTATTGGGGCGCTTCCAGGTTGCGGAAGATGTCACCTTTTGTATATTATTTACTTTTCCGCACTAGGATAGACCCAAGGAGGAGGGCACAAGTAACCGGGTTCTGGAGTTCAGTAGGAGACCAACTCGAGGAGTCGAGTCCGGGTCTCCTAACTCCAGAATTGGTAGGGTTGCTTGCCGCTCTCGTAGGGGTCTAGGGGTGTGGGTTTGGCTATTCATCGCGACCGTGGAATCCGTGTTTTATACTAGCTCGTATTGAAAACACGGACGTCCTAGTATATCCAATATTTCATATGTTTCTTCTGCTGCGTTATCTGTGATGTGATCATGAGATGTTCTGTGATAGATACAGTATATAGTATATATGATATATTATATAGGCGTTACTTATGTTTTACACCCGCACTAGCCCTGCCCCGCTCTGCCGTTAGTTACCTAACCTAACGGTGCACGAGGGGACATCGAGGCGAATGCGGATGGCATAAGTGTACGTCGTATTTATCTGTGATGTTTAGGTACATAAATGATGGGACTTCATTAATGTGATTAATGAAATAAAAGAAACCTAAGATGTTGTAGAATCGAATTTCAAAATAAAACAGGTAGCTACAGTTCTTGCTTTGCATAGTGGTATATGTGATATATCCTGCACCTTATTCGATAAGGAAAGGACCGAGATCCCTTCACCGGGAGTGACTCCTTTAGCAATAACTGGCAGATGCTACACACTCGGTTTGTCTTTTGATTGCTTTTAAGAGTTTTTGCTTTGCACAGTGATATATATGATATATCCCGCACCTCATTCGACGAGGAAAGGACCGACGATCCCTTCACCGGGAGTGACTCCTTTAGCAAAACTAGAAAAGCCTCAAAAACACTCCATTTTAAAATCATTTGATTCTTCAACGATATCAAGTTCATTACGCAATAGGTTTTCAGAAAAACCTGTCGTAGCCCTCCGACATTTCAGATAAGTTGTATATAGTATTCGTGCTGCATTTGTTGGCTTTCGTCAAGGTGCAGTGTGCGGTAGCTATATGCTGCTTATCTGCTAGCATACGATGCGATTGGATTAGGGTAGTTGTGCGGCTTTGTTGGCTTTCGTCAAGGGTCGTGCGGGTGGGTTTAATTCAATCAAGAAATGTACGGGTTGAACTTGACTAGCGGGCTATGGTTTGTTGGCTTTCGTCAAGGTCATAGCACGTTAGGGGCAAAATATTTTTCGGGAATTTCAAGTGTTGAAATTTGCAATGAGATTGCATACCTTCTATGAGATAGTTGGATCCCGATACCCGCTGCGAGTAAGAGTTACTCCTGGGAGAGTTTTATACATTACAATTCGCCGATCAAGTAGGTGTCTAGAAAGGTGTCAACGGGGTTACGCCTCTGGGAAAACGAGGTTTACAGTAATTAGGTTCGTGCGAAAGCACGGGGGACCTCCCTCAAAGTACCGACACTGGCCTGGCTGAAAGATTGGCAAACTTGTAGTGTGTAATTAATCCCGGCTAGTCTTTCCTTTTAGGGTTTGAAGGAAGATTTGATAAAAAGCAGTGGGAGCCATCCTGATTAGATAAAATAAAAACCAATCTATTCTTGCAAGAGCGCACGCTGAGTGTTTTCTTCTCTCTCTCTCCAGGTAGCGACCATATCACGCCTTAATCAAGATAATAATACGGATTATTGACCGAACCCGCTTGTTATACTGAGCTGGGGAACGTTGGTCCCGCTCCAACTTATAATTGTTATAAGACAGAGCAGGAAATTGGGGATTACCAGAATTCCCGTGCCACCCAAACGAAGAGAGTGCATGCTGATGCATCATCTTCGGGTGTGTTCATTACAAGAATTGTTTCTCAGTATTCTTTACGTCCTGGGTATGTGATACCAGATCAGGATCCCAGATATGTAATCTGTTACATAGGGCTACAGAAAGGTAGAAAACTGAGAACGGGTGATAAGTTTCATGAGGTAGAAAACGGGGCAAGTGTTGCAGCCAAGTCTGTTGGTCACTGTCACCCTGTATTATGAATACATTGATTCTGAACAAATGTTATTAGATACCGAACCTGATATACAAAATCATATCTATCTCTTTATCAGTAAAGAAAAGATAAAATTTTGTATAGTTGGATAATGTTTTGAACATTTCCTATATCAAAAGTTGATCGGTTCAGGCACGTTATCTAAAAGCATTGACGTTCTAAATCAAACTACAGTTCTTTAGTATACAGAACACACACAAGAGGAAGAGTTCAGAAATGAACGAATCCTTCTTGAGGTATTGTAGACTAGGTCATATCAATGCGACCCGACTGGCTGAGTTACATTTAGATGCATATTTAAATCAGTTTGAATTTACATCTTGTGAAACTCGCCAGTCATGTCACAAAGATAAGATGACCATAGCTCCGTTTACTGGAAACAGAGAAAGAGTTGGTAAACTCTTGGGATGATACATGTTGATGTATAAAGGTCCCCTGTCTACATATGCCAAGACCGGTTCTTTGTACTTCATTACATTCTCTGATAATCTCTCAAGATTCAGACATATGTTCCTGTTGAAACACAAGTCCGAACCTTTTGAGATATTCACAGAATATGATTTAGAAGTAGAGAACCAAAATACGGGTATAAGTATTATGTCCTATGATGAGATCAGGGAGGAGAATACTTGTGCATGGAATTCCTGGACTATTCTAAAGGAGAATGAGATTCTCTCTCAGCATTACTCCTCTGTATACACCATAGCACGATGGTATATCGGGGCGGAGCAGATACACCCTATTTGATATGGTGTGCTCTATGATGAGTACTACTGAGTTACCTATTTCTTTTTAGGAGTTATGCACTTGAGAAGATGCATACCTATTGAATAGGGTTCAAATCAAATCAGTTGCCTACCGCTTCATATGTGATATGGAAAGGGAAGGGCCCATATCTTAAGTTGGTTAAGATTTGGGGTTGTCCGGGCTATGTCTAAAAGCAAAATCCGGACAAGCTCGAGGCAAGGAATGTTATGTAAAACTGGAAATGTTCCAGCTATACAAACTGCAGCTGATGATTTGAGAGAACCAAAGGATTCAATAGTTACCAATGAACCTCAGCCTCTCCGCCGATCTAGTAGGGTTCCTCACCCACCTGAGAGATACTTCGTTTTCTCTATGACAGTGGGAGCGAGGATTGCATCATGAGATGATGACCCAACTAGCTTCGAGCAGGCCATCGAGAGTAAGACTCTGTAAGAATGGCTGGGTGTTTAGCGATCTGAGATGGAATCCTTATACACCAACAAAGTATGGACTTTGGTTGCTATATCTGAAGGGTTAAATCCCCATCAGGAGCAAGTATATCTTGAGATGATTACTTGGTGTAGATGGAAAAGTTGAGACTTTCAAAGCTAGACTTGTTAAAGCTTTGCATAATTGACCAGATATGGATCATAATGAAACCTTTTTCTAAGGATCTATGCTTAAGTCCATCCAGATCCTACTTGTCGCGGCTACATACCATGACTACGATATCTGGTGGTTGAGTGTCATGACAGCTTTTCTAAATGATGTTTTAGAAGAGTGCGTCTATAAGTACACAGCCAGAGGGCTTCGTAGACAGTGGGAGCAGCGGAAACGTGTACAAGATGCTTTATAGGATTAAAGCAGGCATCGCGGAGATGGAACATCTATTTTGATGGATTAGTCAAAGAGTTTGACATCATCAAAATGGTAGATGAACCTTGTATAAACAAAAAGGTAGTAGGGAGTATGGTGGTGATCCTCGTAGAGTGCGTGGATAACATACTCTTGATGGGGAAGGAGTTTCCTATGCTACGCTCGGTCAATCTCCGCTTATCACAATGATTCTCCACATAGGATCAAAATGATACCTCCTAAATCCTGAGTTTTGGATCTATGAGATAGATCTAATTGGATGTTAGGACTCTCACTAGTTGTAGTGAGACGGTATCAACCGATCCTGGGGAGAATCACTGGAAGGGTTCCAGGGTGATAAAGACGACTGAATGTCAGTCGCAGGCATTGTCTTTACCCTCAGTAAAGGGACGGTATGTTGGAAGAGTTCCAAGCTAGATACCGTGGCATACTAGACAATAAAGGCTTAATACATCGCTATTTAAGATGCTACCAAAGAGGCTGTCTGGGTGTATATTAGTTCATGAGATGAACTTAGTTCCTCCCATTGTGTGACAATGGAGTTGTGGCTTATGCCAAGGAACGCCCGTCCCATCAGTGATCCAGACATATTCTAAGGCAGTATTACCTGATCATGGAGATGCTTGATCTCCAAGGAGATCGAGGTATAGGAGAGTAGACTAAGAGGACAACACAGCGGATCCACTCACAAAGGCCTGTTCCCAGAGAGAGACTTTTATGGGATGGTTGAGTATGAGATACTACAACTACTGCTACAGATGGCCCTAGTGCAAGTGGGAGATTGTTAGTTATATGTATGCCCTAGAGGCCATTACTATACATAGGATGTATATTGTAGTGGATGCCGGGACATATATAGGGAGGACTTTCTTGCTCGACATGATAGTATGCTATCTGGTTGCTCTTTACCTTAACGTGTATACTGATTGTCTCTCTGTTACATGTTGGTAAAGCCCTTAGGATCTGTACTTGACTACCTGGACTATGATGCGGATCATACTAGTGGGGACATGGTAGTCCATAAGTACATCCTTCAAAGTCCCTAGTCGTGGGTGTATCGAGACGGGGCATCGATATACCAGAGTAGACTAGCGTGTACCTTCTCGACCCATACAGATGGGCGATGGATGATCCCATATCCATTGGTGTTTGACATCAGAGATGATATACGGGTGCTCAGTAGAGACTGGGTACACTGGACGGACTCGCCGAGAACTCCCAGATGGTATTATACCTCACGTCAGATGGCAGTTCTCTGGTGACACTGGTACAGAGTAGTCTGTTGACCCGAGATCGTCATAGAGTCTTGTGTGGTTCCCACTGTGCTTTGATTTCCATCTTACCACGTCCAAGAGGGCATGCAAAACGGTGGTTTTTGGGTACAGTCCCGAGTCACATGGAGGCAATGAGCGATAGGAGGGGATTCGTCTCTCCCGGTATAGGGAGTTGATGTTGCGCTGTGTTCGATTGGCTATAACAGGAAATCCCTGGCCAGGGTTGCTGAGATTTACTGGTAAGTGTTACCAGTAGTTTCTCGAATTGTTATAGACCTCATATCGACACGACTTATCGAGCTATTGGGGTCTGACGTTTACCACCCCTAGGCAAGATATGCGACATATCAGACGATCAGACCGGACTGTACGGTAGTGTTACTGGTTGGATTCACTGGAGTGTGAGCGGGCTTGCTCGTCGATCTTCAGATCGCTCAATACCCGGGTGGCTGTTACGTTTAGCAGACCGCTTGCGGCTTGTGGGTGTTTGATATGATCATCGCCTGCTGCCGGCGTATTGACGAGTCTTTAGAGTCCTACACAGAGGTTTCCTGGCTCAAGCGAAACGAAATAGGAGCACGTATGAGATATGTGCGGGACCGAGAATAATGCGTGTATGTGATACCGTATTCCATTCTCGCGATGAATGTATCGATTAGGTTATATGCGATATACCCTAGTTATCGAATCAAAGGTTGATTCGATAAGCCGATACATAGGATACTGGTCGGTTATATGCGATATGACCGGATCGTTAAATCAAGTGTTGATTTAATGATTTAATGTATAATTATATATTTGATATATTGCTTTGCATTAACTAGTATTGGTTCACTTTAAATGGATTTTCTCACTCGGGTGTGCGCATTGCATATGCGATATGATTTTTATGCACTTGATTGTATCATGTTTGATGATACATATCTTTTTTGTTAAGTGTAATGAATTAAACCTAGGTTAAGTAAATGATTAGGGTTTTCTTTTATTCATTCATTTATCTTTTCATTTGCATTTAAAAGATAAATGAGAAAAGGAAAAGAAGTGAAAAATGGTGGCTAGTTTTGTTTTCAACATGAAGCTTCATGAAGCTTTCATTAAGTCACCATTTTTGTCTCATCTCCTTAACCCTAACCATTCTTTAACCTTGGTCAATTCTCTGTTAGTTATATGTATGCCCTAGAGGCCATTACTGTACATAGGATGTATATTGTAGTGGATGCTGGGACATATATAGGGAGGACTTTCTTGCTCGACATGATAGTATGCTATCTGGTTGAACTTTACCTTAACGTGTATGCTGATTGTCTCTCTGTTACATGTTGGTAAAGCCCTTAGGATCTGTACTTGACTACCTGGACTATGATGCGGATCATACTAGTGGGGACATGGTAGTCCATAAGTACATCCTTCAAAGTCCCTAGTCGTGGGCGTATCGAGACGGGGCATCGATATACCAGAGTAGACTAGCGTATACCTTCTCGACCCATACAGATGGGCGATGGATGATCCCATATCCATTGGTGTTTGACATCGGAGATGATATACGGGTGCTCAGTAGAGACTGGGTACACTGGACGGACTCGCCGAGAACTCCCAGATGGTATTATACCTCACGTCAGATGGCAGTTCTCTGGTGACACTGGTGCAGAGTAGTCTGTTGACCCGAGATCATCATAGAGTCTTGTGTGGTTCCCACTGTGCTTTGATTTCCATCTTACCACATCCAAGAGGGCGTGCAAAACGGTGGTTTTTGGGTACAGTCCCGAGTCACATGGAGGCAATGAGCGATAGGAGGGGATTCGTCTCTCCCGGTATAGGGGGTTGATGTTGCGCTGTGTTCGATTGGCTATAACAGGAAGTCCCTGGCCAGGGCTGATCAGAGAATTGCTGGTAAGTGTTACCAGTAGTTTGTCGAACAGTTATAGACCTCATATCGACACGACTTATTGAGCTATTGGGGTCTGACGTTTACCACCCCTAAGCGAGATATGCGACATATCAGACGATCAGACCGGATTGTACGGTAGTGTTACTGGTCGGATTCACTGGTGTGTGAGCGGGCTTGCTCGTCGATCTTCAGATCGCTCAATACCCGGGTGGCCGTTACGTTTAGCAGACCGCTTGCGGCTTGTGGGTGTTTGATATGATCATCACCTGCTGCCGGCGTATTGACGAGTCTTTAGAGTCCTACACAGAGGTTTCCTGGCTCAAGCTAAACGAAATAGGAGCGCATATGAGATATGTGCGGGACCGAGAATAATACGTGTATGTGATACCGTATTCCATTCTCGCGATGAATGTATCGATTAGGTTATATGCGATATACCCTAGTTATCGAATCAAAGGTTGATTCGATAAGCCGATACATAGGATACCAGTCGGTTATGTGCGACATGACCGGATCATTGAATCAAGTGTTGATTTAATGATTTAATGCATAATTATATATTTGATATATTACTTTGCATTAACTAGTATCGGTTCACTTTAAATGGATTTTCTCACTCGGATTGTACACATTGTATATGTGATATACTTTTGTGCACTTGATTGTATCATGTTTGATGATACATGTTTACTTGAGTTTGTGTAAAGATTAAACCATGGTTATTTAAATGGTTAGGGTTTTGTTTTTCATATCTATTTATTCATTTATTTATTTATTTTCTTTTTGGAAAAAGAAATGAGAAGAATGGTGGCTTTCTTTGTTTGTAGTTGAAGATTCATGAACCTTTGACTTTGTCCACCATTCTTATCTCATGCTTAACCTAACCATTTGATTTAACCCTAGTTCAATCTCTACACTTGACCATGGTTTAGATTATGATAAGTTTTGTTTTTTCTTTTCATTTTTAATTAACTTATCATAACTATTTCCTTCTTCTTCTTCATTCTTCAAGTGAAGAAAGCTTGCCCCATCAATGGCAAGTGATGGAAATGAGTGAGAAATCCAATTCTAAAGTCTACCCACGTCCTATTTCTTCATCCTCTACCTCTTGCCAAGTAGTAGAGTGTGTTTCCTTCACAAGTTTCATGACTTGGTGAAGGTGGAGCTTGATTCATCGATGCCTCGACGTAGATCATCTTCGGCTTGGACATCGACGACCTAGCCCGCCCATTCTCCGACGAAGAAGACGCTAGAGCCCGGATTCCTTTTGGACAGCGAAGACGACTTCGTTGCGGAGCTATGGAGGTGGAGCACCGGATCTACAAAGGTTGTATTTCCGTATTCTCATTAGTTAATTTGTTAACTAGCTTTTTCGCCTAGTCATCTAGCAATCGATCCGTATTTAGGGTCTCTCGGCACCGTTAAAATTTTAATTTGGCATGGTTGATGCCTTGTGAGACCTCATTAGGGTGCCTAGGAACCCTACACAGTGGTATCAGAGCCTAGCTAGAGCCTTAGGCGAAGTCTAGACGGAATTTGAAGTCCGAACGAACCGAAAACCCCACCCGGATCATGCTCTCTGTACATTTTTGAAAACAGTGGATTTTTCCAAATTAAAAATTGCTAAAAAATTCAGCAGGGAAAAATAAGAATTACGATGCAAAAATTTTTGGATGAACAGTAAATTCAGTGGCGGATCCGCGGCAGAAGCATGGCTTCTGCGGCGGATCAGCGGCCACTTGATGACGTCAGCCCTATATTTTTGCATAGTAATTCCTGATAAATTCTTCTGAGTTTTCTGGGAATTTGTAAAAGTTATTCAAGAGTTGAATAATCTGGGATTGTTTTGGGAATTCGGTGTTTCGATCGGGGTATCAAATTTTGTCTATTTGGCTTTCCGGATAAATTTTAGAATATGTTAAAAAGTTCGACCGGATATAAATACCCAATTTTTCCCCTGTCGGGAAATTTCCAAGTGTTGGATTTTCCGTAGTTTGACGACGTTCTAAGTAGTGCAAGTAACGCGATGGTCCCTCTAGAAGACAACAAACCTTAACTCGATTATGTGACCGTCTTGAACTGCCCTTTGAACCTTCGGGTTTGGGGCAGTACGACGTGCCACATGTGAGACGTTGGCTTGACCCTTCTACTGCTGGACCGTTGGTACTGAGGCACGAACGGAATGTTGTTAGACTTGTTTCATGTGTTGATCTGTATCGGGAAAACTTGGGTGTTCGATTGTTCGATCGGAAAGTTTAACATTTTCTGTTTATCTGGAATGGGATACAATAATTGGAATTCACAATTGTTATGAGATAACTAAATGAATGTTATAAACACAGCAGTTTAGTCTCACTTGATCGGTTGCCACGGAATTTTGATGTGATCAAAAGTCCGTCGCAATCACGTAGCGTACGCGGATACTCGCCGGGTAAACTTAATAGACAGCCTCACTCCATAGCCCCGACCAAGTGACTGTAGGAGAACCCCGTCGCCGAAAGCATCCGTCCGGGTGCTCGCGGTAGCGGTGTTCCGCCTTGGTGCACTTCGTCGACGGTATCGGGGGTGCGGCCGTCTACTGAAGTTTGCGACGAGTATTCGATCAGGATGTCGGGAATCTTGTTGAATTTCCCGACTTGATATTGAAAAGTGTTTTCGATTTTGAGACTAAAATGCGGGGTTTATAATTGTTAGGCATGCGATGTCTAAGGAATTCATTTGGTCAGGCATGTGATGTCTGAGGTGGTTGCGGATTCCAACTGTTGTAGTTTTACACTTTCTTTTCTGTGACCGTAAGTGTAATATGTGATATCGCCGGTTTCGTTGCTATATGTCAACGACAATTGGGATGCGCATATTTACTTACGTTGATGACATGTGATGTTGTGTGTTGCTGGATATGTTATATTGGATCGTCGTGTTTGAAAAGCCGGGGTTTTTTTTATGTGAGATGAGTGTTTTTCATTTTCATTCATGTAAAAACTTGTATGTAATATTCTTTTATTGGGGCGCTTCCAGGTTGCGGAAGTTGTCACCGTTTGTATATTATTTACTTTTCCGCACTAGGATAGACCCAAGGAAGAGGGCACAAGTAACCGGGTTCTGGAGTCCAGTGGGAGACCAACTCGAGGAGTCGAGTCCGGGTCTCCTAACTCTAGAATTGGTAGGGTTGCTTGCCGCTCTCGTAGGGGTCTTGGGGTGTGGGTTTGGCTATTCATCACGACCGTGGAATCCGTGTTTTATACTGGCTCGTATTGAAAACACGGACGTCCTAGTATATCCAATATTTCATATGTTTCTTCTGCTGCGATATCTGTGATGTGATCATGTGATGTTCTGTGATAGATATAGTATATAGTATATATGATATATTATATAGACGTTACTTATGTTTTACACCCGCGCTAGCCCTGCCCTGCTCTGTCGTTAGTTACCTAACCTAACGGTGCATGAGGGGACATCGAGGCGAATGCGGATGGCATAAGTGTACGTCATATCTATCTGTGATGTTTAGGTACTTAAATGATGGGACTTCATTAATGAGATTAATGAAAGAAAAGAAACCTAAGATGTTGTAGAATCGAATTTCAAAATAAAACAGGTAGCTACAGTTCTTGCTTTGCACAGCGGTATATGCGATATATCCTGCACCTTATTCGATGAGGAAAGGACCGAGATCCCTTCACCGGGAGTGACTCCTTTAGCAATAACTGGCAGATGCTACACATTCGGTTTGTCTTTTGATTGCTTTTAAGTGTTTTTGCTTTGTACAGAGATATATATGATATATCCCGCACCTCATTCGACGAGGAAAGGACCGACGATCCCTTCACCGGGAGTGACTCCTTTAGCAAAACTGGAAAAGCCTAAAAAACACTCCATTTCAAAATTCATTCGATCCTACAACGATATCAAGTTCATTACGCAATAGGTTTTCAGAAAAACCTGTCGTAGCCCTCCGTCATTTCAGATAAGTATTAGTTAGTATTCGTGCTGCGGTTGTTTGGCATGCGTCAAGGCGTAGTGTACGGTAGCTAACTAGTGTTTATCTGCCAGCATATGGTGCGATTGGATTAGGGTAGTCGTGCGGCTTTGTTGGCTTTCGTCAAGGGTCGTGCGGGTGGGTTTAATTCGATCAAGAAATGTACGGGTTGAACTTGACTAGCGGGCTATGGTTTGTTGGCTTTCGTCAAGGTCATAGCACGTTAGGGGCAAAATATTATCGGGAATTTCAAGTGTTGAAATTTGCAATGAGATTGCATACCTTCTATGAGATAGTTGGATCCCGATACCCGCTGCGAGTAAAAGTTACTCCTGGGAGAGTTTTATACATTACAATTAGCCGATCAAGTAGGTGTCTAGAAAGGTGTTAACGAGGTTTACATTAATTAGGTTCGTGCGAAAGCACGGGGGACCTCCCTCAAAGTACCGACACTGGCCTGGCTGAAAGATTGGCGAACTTGTAGTGTGTAATTAATCCCGGCTAGTCTTTCCTTTTAGGGTTTGAAGGAAGATTTGATAAAAAACAGTGAGAGCCATCCTGATTAGATAAAATAAAAACCAATCTATTCTTGACAGAGCGCACGCTGAGTGTTTTCTTCTCTCTCTCTCCAGGTAGCGACCATATCACGCCTTAATCAAGATAATAATACGGAATAATGACCGAACCCGCTTGTTATACTGAGCTGGGGAACGTTGGTCCCGTTCCAACTTATAATTGTTATAAGACCGAGCAGGAAATTGGGGATTACCAGAATTCCCGTGCCGCCCAAACGAAGAGAGTGCATGCTGATGCATCATCTTCGGGTGTGTTCTTTATACAGAACTGTTTCTCAGTATTCTTTACGTCCTGGGTATGTGATACCAGATCAGGATCCCAGATATGTAATCTGTTACATAGGGCTACAGTTAGGTAGAGAACTGAGAACGGGTGATAAGTTTCATGAGGCAGAAAACGGGGCAAGTGTTGCAGCCAAGTCTGTCGGTCACTGTCACCCTGTATTACCAATACATTGATTCTGAACAAATGTTATTAGATACCGAACCTGATATACCGGATCATATCACTCTCTTTATTAGTAAAGAAATGATAAAATTTTGTATTGTTGGATAATGTTTTGAACATTTCCTATATCAAAAGTTGATCGGTTCAGGCACGTTATCTAAAAGCATTAACGTTCTAAATCAAACTACAGTTCTTTAGTATACAGAACACACACAAGAGGAAGAGTTCAGAAATGAACGAATCCTTCTTGAGGTATTGTAGACTACGTCATATCAATGCGACCCGACTGGCTGAGTTACATTTAGATGCATATTTAAATCAGTTTGAATTTACATCTTGTGAAACTCGCCAGTCATGTCACAAAGATAAGATGACCATAGCTCTGTTTATGGGAAACAGAGAAAGAGTTAGTGAACTCTTGGGATGATGCATGTTGATGTATAAAGGTCCCCTGTCTACACATGCCAAGACCGGTTCTTTGTACTTCATTACGTTCTCTGATGATCTTTCGAGTTTCAGACCTATGTTCCTGTTGAAACACAAGTCCGAACCGTTTGAGATATTCACAGAATATAAGTTAGAAGTAGAGAACCAAAATACGGGTATAAGTATTATGTCCTATGATGAGATCAGGGAGGAGAATACTTGTGCACGGAAATCCTGGACTATTCTAAAGGAGAATGAGATTCTCTCTCGGCATTACTCCTCCGTATACACCATAGCACGATGGTATATCGGGGTGGAGCAGATACTCCCTATTTGATATGGTGTGCTCTATGATGAGTAATACTGAGTTACCTTTTTCCTTTTGGGTGTTATGCACTTGAGAAGCTGCATACCTATTGAATAGGATTCCAATCAAATTAGATGCCTACCACTTCATATTAGATATGATAAGGGAAGAGCCCATCTCTTAAGTTAGTTAAGATTTGGGGTTGTCCAGCCTATGTCTGAATGACAAATTCCGGACAAGCTCGAGGCAAGATCTGTTATGTAGAACTGGAAAGGTTCCAGCTATACAAACTGCAGTTGATGATTTGAAAGAACCAAAGGATTCAATAGTTACCAATGAACCTCAGCCTCTCCGCCGATCTAGTAGGGTTCCTCACCCACCTGAGAGATACTTCGGTTTCTCTATGACAGTGGGAGCGAGGATTGCATCATGAGATGATGACCCAACTAGTTTCGAGCAGGCCATCGAGAGTAAGACTCTGTAAGAATGGCTGGATGTTTAGCGATCTGAGATGGAATCCATATACACCAACAAAGTATGGACTTTGGTTGCTATATCTGAAGGGTTAAATCCCCATCAGGAGCAAGTATATCTTGAGAAGATTACTTGGTGTAGATGGAAAAGTTGAGACTTACAAAGCTAGACTTGTTAAAGCTTTTCGTCATCGACCAGGTATGGATCATGAGGAAACCTTTTTCTAAGGAGCTATGCTTAAGTCCATCCAGATCCTACTTGCCACGGCTACATACCATGACTACGATATCTGGTGGTTGGGTGTCATGACAGCTTTTCTAAATGATGATTTAGAAGAGTGCGTCTATAAGTACACAGCCAGAGGGCTTCGTAAACAGTGGGAGCAGTGGAAACGTGTGCAAGATACTTTATATAGGATAAAGCAGGCATCGCGGAGTTGGAACATCTGTTTTGATGGATTAGTCAAAGAAGTTGACATCATCAAAATGGTAGATGAACCTTGTATAAACAAAAAGGGTAGTAGGGAGTATGGTGACGATCCTCGTAAAGTACGAGGATGACATGCTCTTGAAAAGAAAGGAGTTTCTTATGCTACGCTCGATCGATCTCCGTTTATCACAAAGATTCTCCGTGTAGGATCAAAGTGATACCTACTAAATCCTGGATTTTGGATCTATGAGATAGATCTAAATGGATGTTAGGAAACTCACTAGATGTAATGAGGTGGTGTCAATCGATCCTGAGGAGAATCACTGGAAAGGTTCCAGGGTGATAAAGACGACTGAATGTCAGTCACAGGCATTGTCTTTACCCTCAGTAAAGGGACGGTATGTTGGAAGAGTTCCAAGCTGGATACCGTGACATACTAGACGATAAAGGCAGGATACATCGCTACTTAAGATACTACCAAAGAGGCTGTTTGGGTGTATATAGGTTCATGAGATGAACTAGGTTCCTACCATTGTGTGACAATGGAAGTGTGGCTTTGGCCAGGGAACCCCTGTCCCATCAGTGATCCAGACATATTCTAAGGCAGTATCACCTGATCGTGGAGATGTTTGATCTCCATGGTGATCAAGGTTAGGAGAGAAGACTAAGAGGACAACACAGCGGATCCACTCACGAAAGGCCTTTTCCTGGAGAGAGACTTTTATGGGATGGTTGAGTATGAGATACTACAACCACTGCTACAGATGGCCCTAGTGCAAGTGGGAGATTGTTAGTTATATGTATGCCCTAGAGGCCATTACTGTACATAGGATGTATATTGTAGTGGATGCTGGGACATATATAGGGAGGACTTTCTTGCTCGACATGATAGTATGCTATCTGGTTGAACTTTACCTTAACGTGTATACTGATTGTCTCTCTGTTACATGTTGGTAAAGCCCTTAGGATCTGTACTTGACTACCTGGACTATAATGCGGATCATACTAGTGGGGACATGGTAGTCCATAAGTACATCCTTCAAAGTCCCTAGTCGTGGGCGTATCGAGACGGGGCATCGATATACCATAGTAGACTAGCGTATAACTTCTCGACCCATACAGATGGGCGATGGATGATCCCATATCCATTGGTGTTTGACATCGGAGATGATATACGGGTGCTCAGTAGAGACTGGGTACACTGGACGGACTCGCCGAGAACTCCCAGATGGTATTATACCTCACGTCAGATGGCAGTTCCCTGGTGACACTGGTACAGAGTAGTCTGTTGACCCGAGATCGTCATAGAGTCTTGTGTGGTTCCCACTGTGCTTTGATTTCCATCTTACCACGTCCAAGAGGGCGTGCAAAACGGTGGTTTTTGGGTACAGTCCCGAGTCACATGGAGGCAATGAGCGATAGGAGGGGATTCGTCTCTCCCGGTATAGGGGGTTGATGTTGCGCTGTGTTCGATTGGCTATAACAGGAAGTCCCTGGCCAGGGCTGATCAGAGAATTGCTGGTAAGTGTTACCAGTAGTTTCTTGAACAGTTATAGACCTCATATCGACACGACTTATTGAGCTATTGGGGTCTGACGTTTACCATCCCTAGGCGAGATATGCGACATATCAGACGATCAGACCGGACTGTACGGTAGTGTTACTGGTCGGATTCACTGGAGTGTGAGCGGGCTTGCTCGTCGATCTTCAGATCTCTCAATACCCGGGTGGCCGTTACGTTTAGCAGACCGCTTGCGGCTTGTGGGTGTTTGATATGATCATCATCTGCTGCCGGCGTATTGACGAGTCTTTAGAGTCCTACACAGAGGTTTCCTGGCTCAAGCGAAACGAAATAGGAGCGCATATGAGATATGTGCGGGACCGAGAATAATACGTGTATGTGATACCGTATTCCATTCTCGCGATGAATGTATCGATTAGGTTATATGCGATATACCCTAGTTATCGAATCAAAGGTTGATTCGATAAGCCGATACATAGGATACCAGTCGGTTATGTGCGACATGACCGGATCATTGAATCAAGTGTTGATTTAATGATTTAATGCATAATTATATATTTGATATATTACTTTGCATTAACTAGTATCGGTTCACTTTAAATGGATTTTCTCACTCGGATTGTACACATTGTATATGTGATATACTTTTGTGCACTTGATTGTATCATGTTTGATGATACATGTTTACTTGAGTTTGTGTAAAGATTAAACCATGGTTATTTAAATGGTTAGGGTTTTGTTTTTCATATCTATTTATTCATTTATTTATTTATTTTCTTTTTGGAAAAAGAAATGAGAAGAATGGTGGCTTTCTTTGTTTGTAGTTGAAGATTCATGAACCTTTGACTTTGTCCACCATTCTTATCTCATGCTTAACCTAACCATTTGATTTAACCCTAGTTCAATCTCTACACTTGACCATGGTTTAGATTATGATAAGTTTTGTTTTTTCTTTTCATTTTTAATTAACTTATCATAACTATTTCCTTCTTCTTCTTCATTCTTCAAGTGAAGAAAGCTTGCCCCATCAATGGCAAGTGATGGAAATGAGTGAGAAATCCAATTCTAAAGTCTACCCACTTCCTATTTCTTCATCCTCTACCTCTTGCCAAGTAGTAGAGTGTGTTTCCTTCACAAGTTTCATGACTTGGTGAAGGTGGTGCTTGATTCATCGATGCCTCGACGTAGATCATCTTTGGCTTGGACATCGACGACCTAGCCCGCCCATTCTCCGACGAAGAAGACGCTAGAGCCCGGATTCCTTTTGGACAGCGGAGACGACTTCGTTGCGGAGCTATGGAGGTGGAGCACCGGATCTACAAAGGTTGTATTTCCGTATTCTCATTAGTTAATTTGTTAACTAGCTTTTTCGCCTAGTCATCTAGCAATCGATCCGTATTTAGGGTCTCTCGGCACCGTTAAAATTTTAATTTGGCATGGTTGATGCCTTGTGAGACCTCATTAGGGTGCCTAGGAACCCTACATTCTCTACACTTAACTTGGGTTATGTTATGATAAGAATGGATTGTTCTTTTCTTTTTTAATAATCTTATCTTATCATTTCTTCTTCTTCTTCCTTCAACTCAAGAAGAAAAACCTAGACTACATCAATGGTGGATTGATGATATGAGTGAGAAATCCAAATCTAAAGTCTACCCACTTCCTATTTCTTCATCCTCTACCTCTTGCCAAGTAGTAGAGTGTGTTTCCTTCACAAGTTTCTTGACTTGGTGAAGTGAGAGCTTGATCTTGCGATGCTTCGACGTAGATCATCTTCGGCATGGACATCGACGACCTAGCTCGCCTATTCTCCGATGAAGCCGACGCTAGAGCCCAGGATTTGTGTAGGACAGCGAGAGGACTTCATTGCGGAGCTATGGAGGTGGAGCACCGGATCTACAAAGGTTGGATTTCCGATTCTCATAGTTAAGTGTTAACTAGCTAGCTTTTTCGCCTAAACTTCTAGCCGACGATCCGTAGTCGGGTTTCTCGGCACCGTTAAAATTTTAATTTGGCATGTTCGATGCCTTGTGAGACCTCCTTAGCGTGCCTAGGGACCCTACACATACTACACTTACGGTCACAGAAAAGAAAGTGTAAAACTACAACAGTTGGAATCCGCAACCTCTTTAGACATCACATGCCTAATCAAATGAAATACTTAGACATCACATGCCTAACAGTTATAAACCCCGCATTTTAGTCTCATTATCGAAAACTCTTTTCAATATCAAATGAGACTAAACCGCTAGATTTATAACATTCATTCAGTTATCTCATAACTGTTTGTGAATTCCAGTTATTGTATCCCATTCCAGATAAACAGAAAATGTTAAACTTTCCGATCGAACAGTCGAATACCCAAGTTTTCCCGATACAGCTCAACACATGAAATAAGTCTAATAACATTCAGTTCGTGCCTCAGTACCAACGGTCCAGCCGTAGAAGGGTCAAGCCAACGCCTCACATGTGGCACGCCATACTGCCCCAAATCCGAAGGTTCAAAGGGCAGTTCAAGACGGTCACATAATCGAGTTAAGGTTTGTTGTCTTCTAGAGGGTCCATCGTGTTTGCACTACTTAGAACGTCGTTAAACTACGGAAAAATCCAACACTTGGAAATTTCCCGACAGGGGAAAAGTTGGGTATTTATATCCGGTCGAACTTTTTAACAAATTCTAAAAATTATCCGGAAAGCCACAAAGACAAAATCTGATACTCCGATCGAAACACCGAATCCCCAAAACAACCCCAGAAAATTCAACTCTTGAATAAAATTTAAAAATACCCAGAGAACTCAGCACTGTTAAATAGGAATTACTGTGCAAAATTTTAGGGCTGACGTCATACTTTAGCCGCGGAACCGCCGCATAATCTAGGCTTATGCCGCGGTTCCGCCGCGCATGTGAGGGATCATGACATAAATTTTGCGCCGTAATTCTTAGAATTCCCTGCTGAGTTTTCTGCATATTTTTAATTTGGAAAAAACCCATTTTTTAAAAAATGTACAGAGAGCCGTTTTCGGGTTAGGGTTTTGGTTCGATCGGACTTCAAACGTCGTCTAAACTTCGCCTAAGGCTCTAGCTAGGCTCTGATACCACTATAGGTCAGGCAGCCACCCCATCCAATGGGGTCGCCGTGGCACCAACGGGTCCCTCAGCCGCTACTTTTTACGCATGCCCCCTCGCGAGGACTACAACCCGCCGGAACACCTTCCGGTCTCGGGACACCCTGGGGGTAAGAGCCTATGCTTCGCCACACTGTCACATAGTGAGAACCCCCCATACGTCGACATCCAATGCCTAGTAGCTCTGATACCACTGTAGGGTTCCTAGGCACACTATAGAGGTCTCACAAGGTATCAACCATGCCAATTTCAAATTTTATGGGTGCCGGGAAACCCTAATACGGATCGTCGACTAGAAATTTAGGCGAAATACGAAACTAGTTAACACTTTAACTAAAGGAGAGAGACTACAACCTTTGTAGATCCGGTTCTCCACTTCCTTAGCTCCACGTAGGTGTCCTCTCCCTGTCCATCTCGAATCCCGAACTCAAACGTCAACTTCATCGGAGAATAGGGCGGACTAGGTCGTCGGCTTCGTGCCGAAGATGATCTACGTCGAGGTTGCACAAGTTCAAGCTCCAACTTCACCAAGTTATGAAACTTGTGAAGAAAACACCCAAAACAACTTGGCAAGAGGTAGAGGGTGAAGAAATAGGAGGTGGGTTCACTTTAGAATTGGATTTCACTCACTTTTGCTCATGTTGCCATTGATGGGCTTAAGCTTTTCTTGAAGAAGAAGATGACCAAGAAGAAGAAAGAATATGATAAGTGATTTAAAAATGAAAAAGAAAACAATACTTATCATATCCTAACCAAGGTTAAGTGTAGAGAATATACCATGGTTACTTGGATGAGTTAGGGTTAAGCATGAAGACAAGAATGGTTGCATAAGTCAAAGCTTCATGAAGCTTCAATAAGAGACAAAGAAAGCCACCATTCTCATCTAAACCTTTTCTAAATAAATAAACAAATAAATAAATAAAAAGGCAAAACCCTAATCATCTCTTAACCATGGTTTAATTCTTCACACTTAACCAAATGAGCAAGTATCATCAAACATGATACAAAGATGTGCACAAAAGTATATCACATATACAACATGTACATCAAGTGAGAAAATCCATTTAAAGTGAACCAATACCAGTTAATGCAAAGTAATACATCAAATATACAATTATACATTAAATCATTAAATCAACACTTGATTTAACGATCCGGTCATATCGCATATAACCGACCAGTATCCAACGTATCGTTTTATCGAATCAATGATTCGATAACTAGGTCATATCGCATACAACCAATCGAAACATTCATCGCGAGAATGAAATGCGGTATCACATACACGCATTATTCTCGGTCCCGCACATATCTCATATGCGCTCCTATTTCGTTTCGCTTGAGCCAGAAAACCTCTGTGTAGGACTCTAAAGACTCGTCAATACGCCGGTAGCAGATGATGATCATATCAAGCACCCACAAGCCGCAAGCGGTCTGCTAAACGTAACGGCCATCCGGGTATTGAGCGATCAGAAGATCGACGAGCTAGCCCGCTCACACTCCTGTGAATCCAACCAGTAACACTTACCGTACAGTCCGGTCTGTTCGTCTAATACGTCGCATATCAAGTCTAGGGGTGGTAAACGTCAGACCCCAATAACCGATAAGTCATGCCGATGTGAGGCTCATAACGGGTCGAGAAACTACTGGTAACACTTACCAGCAAATCTCTGATCAGCCCTGGCCAGGGACTTCCCTGTTATGGCCAATCGAGCACAGCGCAACATCAACTCCCAATACCGGGAGAGACGAAACCCCTCCTATCGCTCATTGCCTCCATGTGACTCGGGACTGTACCCAAAGACCACCGTTTTGCACGCCCTCATGGACGTGGTAAGGTGGAGATCAAAGCACAGTGGGAATCACACAAGACTCTATGACGATCTCGGGTCTACAGACTAACCTGTACAAGTGTCACCTGAGAACTGCCATCTGACGTGAGGTATAATACCATCTGGGAGTTCTCGGCGAGTCCGTCCAGTGTACCCAGTCTCCACTGAGCACCCGTATACCATCTCTGATGTCAAACACCAATGGATATGGGATCATCCATCGCCCATCTCATGGGTCGAGAAGCGTATACGCTAGTCTACTCTGGTATATCGATGCCCCGTCTCGATACACCCACGACTAGGGACCTTGAAGGATGTACTTATGGACTACCATGTCCCCACTAGTATGATCTGCATCATAGTCCAGGTAGTCAAGTACACATCCTAAGGGCTTTACCAACATGTAATCATAAGACAGTTTAAAGAGATAAGTGTACATGTTAAGATAAAGAGCAACCAGATAGCATACTATCATATCGAGCAAGAAAGTCATCTCTATATATGTCCAAGCATCCAATATAATATACATCATCTGTACAATACTGGCCTCTAGGGCATACATACAACTAACAAATGTTAATGGTTCGATACAGGATTAAAGTCTGCGTTAGCGCCAATTTCAAGTTTATGAAAAAGTTTTGTTTCCGCGTTTTGGCCTCGGACAGACGGCCGGGGCACTACCGTAGACTTACATGGTATCAGAGCCACGCTATTAACCTTTACTAGCTTGTTCTAATGCGTTTAAAATATCGATCGATCGAAATTTCCGAATAGTGTTTTCATTTCAGTGTGCTTGCTGTCAATTTTCAAAGTTGGTCAAAAAACTATTTTAGGCATCTTAAAAATACATGCAGGCATAGCTAAAGCTACAGAAAAAGTTTGGAGACCTAACTCCAAAATTCCGCCGCGGAACCGCCGCTCAATGTCGCATTTGGCGGCCCCTCCGCGGCCCTTTTTGGGCTACAGTAACCCAAATATTTTCAGGGGCTTTATTTCAAGGAAATATGATTTTTGTGATTTATAGTTTTGGCCCAGATTATTTTGAGTGCTGGAATTGTACTTGGGGCCCACTTCGGGAAGTTTTGTCGATCGGAATTTTAAATACATTAGTTTACAGTACTTACATTATATCTGCGACCGTGAATGTCATTCGAGCGGTAAATCTTGTCTAATTGCTATAGTCCTTTTAGATGGGTTTGCGAACGTGACATTCAGGTTGATGTTTTGTGTTGTGCTGTGATGTTGCGGATTTGTCATGGTGGATAGCCTGAATGCAATGTTAAAACAATTTGGTTATATTTATCCATTTGATATTGCGGGTCGAGCGTCCGACATGTGGACTGTCGTCACTGCCTGTTTGTATATTATTCTTTTGGGGCATGACCGGGCTGAGGTCGATATACCCGTTGTATACATTTTACTTTCTGTACTAGGATTACCCCGCGATGGGGTGCACGGATAGCCGGGTTCTAGAGGGCAACGAGCCCGCATCTCATGGCTTTGAGATAGAGGAGGCTTTACTCTAGAATTGGCGGGCTGTTCGCCGCACTCGTAGGGGGTATAGGTTGACCCAAGGAGGGGTACACAAGTTATCGGATTCGGTGAAGTGCTGGGTGGTCCATTCACTTTGCTGAAGGGGGCTGCCTCGCTTCAGGTATTGGCGGGTAACTTGCCGCACCCGTAGGGGTCTAGGATTTCATTCCACAGGCTATCCACACGACCACGGGAACGTCGGGTTTCAGTTGCGGCTCTGTGAAACCTAGGGCTTCCAGATTATCTGTATTGTTCTGTGATGCTTATTACATTTTTGTGATGTTGCATTTATCACGTCTTGAGCGATTATTATATATTGATATATATACTAGTAGATGTTGTATATGTTTTACACCCGCGCTAGTCCAGTCCCCGCTCTGTCGTTAGTTAAGTAACCTAACGGGTGATGACGGAACCCAGTGGCGAATGCGGATGGAATATACGTACATCATATTTTCGTTCTTTATTGGTGTGATCAATTGATGGGACTGCGTTGATTCGGATCAATGCAAGCTAAACAAACCTGTTCGATATTATTGGAACAATTTTTCAAAAAGCTGTTATTGCAAGGACGTTCTCTTTTGTTTTGCACAGTGGTATTCGGTTATGAATATCCAGCACCTCAGTCGACGAGGCAAGGGCCGAGATCCCTTCACCGGTAGTGACCCCTTAGACAGAAGTTTGCGTCAGGGTAATAACTTCACTATAGTCGATTACTTTTTACTTTGCATCGTGGTATTCAGTTGGAATATCCTGCACCTCATTCTACGGGGAAAGAACCGAGATCCCTTCACCGGAAGTGACCTCTTTAGCAAAGGTTTTCGCCACTATATTTTTGTAAAAAGCTATCCGGTTCCTTCAACGATATCAAGTTCATTACGTTAAAGGTTTTTCGCCAAAAACCATTCGTAGACCTCCGTCATTTCAGATGGGTAGCACTTATTATTCATGCTAAGTTTGTTAGCCAAAGTTAAGGCATAGTGTATGGTAGCTATTTGTTACCTTTCTGTTGCATAGATAGATGCGTTGGTTTTGGACAGTCGTACTGCTTTGTTGGCCAAAGTCAAGGGTAGGTACGGGTGGGTTCAAATTAACCTGGAAAATGACGGGTAGAACTTGACATGTGACTTATGATTTGTTGGCCAAAGTTAAGGTCATAAGAGCATGGGGTAATCACATCGGGAGTTTCTAAAGAAACTGAAACTTGCCAGGCATGCGCATACCGTCTGGAGTGTGATAACGTGAGTGGATTCCATCACGTTATCATGCGATGATAGTTGGATCCCGATTTCCACTGATGAGTTGGTTTACTCCTCGGATGATCCCGACTAATTCTTCTTTCAGGTTTGGAGGAGAATTTGTGGATACAGTGGGAGGTTTTCTGATTAGATAAATTGGTAACCATTCTGATCTAGGTTAGAGTGCACACTGAGTGTTTCTTTTCTCTCTCTCTTTGGCAGCGACCATGGCCCGACCCTACACTATGACTCAGTGACCAAGTTAACCGAACCTTCTTAAAACACTGGCTTTTGGATTGTCTGAGTTGCATACCTCATTGCCACTCCTACTTTTACCCTTTTCTCCAGAACACCCCATATTACTACGAACATCAACTTCCATTGGATAAAACCATCGTATGGTTATATACGAACTCGAAGGAACTTATTCCAGATTCGAGGATGGTTTCCGATTCTGGAGAAAATGAATAGGACTATTCGGTTGTCTCTTCCTTTTACCTTCTCTTAGGTTGCGAGTGCTCCTTGGATTAGTACGGTACACCTATTATGCTAATTGGATAGTCTTCTTCCAAACCATAGGCAGGTGCCGAACGGTGGGGAATGAAGAAAACCAATTAGCCTAAGTGTGGTGTACAGAAGGTATTAAGTAAAGACAAATAAAGGGATCAAAAAGAGGGCAAAGTAAATTGCAACTGCTATCATTCACGACCAAACCAAGTATTTCATCGCCACTCCTACTTCACCTTTATATTTCTCCAGGACACCCCGTATCACTACGAAGATCCACGGTTATTTGGATACTCCATCGTATGGTTATATACGAACTCGAAAGGAACTTGTTCCAGTTCGGGGATGGATTCTGGTTCAGGAGAAATAAGAATAAGGTTTTATTCAGGTGTATTTTATCTTTACCTTCTCTCGGGTTGCGAGTGCTCCTAGGATTAGGACAATACACCCATTTCGCTTATTGGATAGTCTTCTTCCAAACCATAGGCTGGTGCCGAACGGTAGGGAAGGAAGAAAACCATTTGGCCTAAAGGTGGTGTACAGAAGGTAATGAATAAAGACATATAAAGGGATTTGGAGAGATGGCAAAGAAATATACGGTTACAGTTGTGAATCTGATAATGGAAGAGGCATTATTAGGAATACCCGGAAACCCCTTCGAAAAATTTACATGTTTCGGTTTCATTGTGTATTGTTAAAAGAAACCTGATTTCCCAATTAGCCCTTACTCCAGGGTATGTATTTACCAGGTATGATTCTCACATCTGTATGGTTTTACAGATGATGAGTGGGAGTAAGCTATTGGGAATTAGGTGATTGTCCTCATTATATCGGAATTCGTTGAAATTGGTGATATTTGAGGAAATCGCCTGGGCTGTTTGCCGGACGACAGATATTTGGTTTTGAATATCCGCTGTTGTGCACCAATTTCAAATTGATATATCTGTACATTTATTTTTATAAAGTGAGATATAACTTTTTGAAATTATGTCCATGACATTTACCTATATCAGTTGATGGTTAGGTAAAAAGCATTAAACAGCGATGTAATTCTTCTTAACGATAAGTACAGTTTTCAACCTACGACACACAGGGAATGAGTTATTCAACTCAGCGGACTTATACAAAGTATTGTATGTTGTCCAGTGTCCATTAGGACAAAGGGGTTGGTCCTCGTACTATATTCTTTTTACTTTTGACTTCTCTAGTTTTTAGACAGGTGTTTCATAGAAATACAAGGTCTAAGTTTTGAGAAGTTACAGGTATAAGAATAAAGCAGAGAACCAGGTGTTGCAAGTATCAGGATTCTTCAAGGTAATCGAAGATGTAGATACCTGTGTATGGTATTCAGTTGATAGTAATGGTTTTTGAGAAACTTGTTTCTCTTTCAGGTTACTCATATCTGGATGCATTCCTAAGTTGAGTAACGCTGATTGGCCTCCTTCCATTTAGTTTACATGCACTGGAGACAGCTGCATGATTTTAATCTAGTTCCAATTAAATCAGTGCCTCTGTTTCTATATTGGATATAGAACGATTCATATCTTAACGATGTTAAGGTACGGGGAGTTGTCCGGCTTATGCTTAAAACCAGACTCTGGATAACTCAAGGCACGTTTCTGTAATGGCTGTTTGTAGGTTGACCCGGGCTATGACGAGGGTTGACTTTCTACCATCTGGAAGATCAATAGTGATATTGTTCTTGACTCGCCACAGTTTTAGTAAAATGGATTTTTTTTAGAAAACAGTAGTGGGAGTATGGTAGAACTGGAAGTGATTCCAGAACCGCAAACGATTACTAAAAATTTAATAGGACCTAAAGATTCAATCTGGATTGACATTCCATTGGCCACTTCACAGATATGGTGGATAACCTCAGGCACTCGAGAGGTACTTCAGTATGCTCAAAGACGGTGACAGGGAGGTTCTTGTTTACCCAGACTTGACACTACTATTGTTCCAGACTATGAGACCCGGCAGGAGGATGAGTATAGCGTCGTTCTAAACTGGCTTTAGAAGTGCACGTGTATATTATTCTGCCAGAGGGTTGTCGTAGTCAGTAGGAGCAGCGGAAGCATAGTGGACAAGTAGCTTATGTTTATAGACTAAAGCAGATATAGCGGAGATAGATCATCTATTTCTGATGTGACAGTCATAGGTTTGACTTCATCAGAATAGGGGATGAATCTGTTAAGAAGGAAATAGGGTGTGATGTCCTGATATTTGGATGACATACACAGAGCAGGAAGTGAAATTCCTATACTACGATCGGTTATGCTTTGGTTGTCACACAGTGGTTTCTCCACATATGATATAGATATAATATCTGACATTCTGGTTACTAGATCTATGGTTTTAGATCTAGATTTGGGTAGTTTCCCAATCTGGGTACTTAGACAGCATTCTATAAGTGTTTTAGAATGGACGACTCCTGGCATGGTAGTGTACCTGCAGGTGATGGAGTCACCCTCTCTAAAGGTGTCTTACAGACTAAAGGGGAGAGGGATGTGCATGATTGACATATCACTTGCTCAGGCAATTGAGTCAATCACGAGATGTCAAGTACCACACCAGATGTTGTTTTTGCACTAGATGCAATAAGTTGATATTGATCCAATCTTGGAGAAACATTCGGAATCAGTTTTAGAACATAAGTGGATGTTCTAGGGATATGATAAAAACACCCTTTTTCGGGAGACGATTATCATTCCAGGCTTCCAAGGTGACCTGGATGACAGAGTGACTGTCAGAGTTATAGTTTTCCCTCTGACGAGGGGCGGTTGTTTGGACAGGAGGTCCAAGTGGATACTGAGAGAGGCATGGCGCAGGATACTGAATAAGTTCAGTTGACGATACAGTTTAAGAAGTTTGGATTTGGTGTTCATTTATGAACTAGGTCCCATCAGATATCCAGACATATTCTAAGACATGTATTGCTCATTTCGGGAGATAGCTTTCTCCTCGAACTTGAGATTAAGAGAGAAATAGAAAGAAATATCAGGGCGGATCCACTCACTGAGGCTATTCCTCAAACAAAACAGGCTTTGTGAAACTGATTAGTAGAGGAGTTGGATGTTCGGTATCACACGGGCTGTGAGTATGCGACATCGCAATAATTAGCCTTGAGTGCAAGTGGGAGATTGTTGGATATAGTGCCCTCAAAGTCAATTATTGGATCGCAGGCACGTGATTGCAATGATTGAGGGAGTACCTATGCCGGTAGGACAGTCTTACTCAAGATGATAGTATGCTATCTGGTTTATCTTTATCATCGTGTACAGCTTTAGGTGACCTTACAGATCACTACTACACATTGATAGAGCCCTTAGGATTCTTGCTTGACTACCAGCAGTATGATGGCGATCATATACATGAGAGTTAGGTAGTCTATAAGCACATCCTTAAAGTGGTCCCTAGTCGTGGGAGTTTCGAGACTGGGCATCGATACTCCATTAATAGACTAGTGTATACAGTCGAGACCCCGACGAGGGGCGGTGGCTGGTCTTACAAGCCATTGGTGTCAGTTGGTTCACCTAAGATGTATACAGGTGCTCATTGGGTTATGAGTACACCGGACAGGACTCGCCGGGAACATGCTAGTTGGTATTATACCTGACGTCAGATAGCAGTTCCCTGGTGACATGTGTACAGGTTAGTTCATCAACCTGAGATCGTCATTTGTCTCGTGTGAGTTCCCACTGTGCTTTGATTACTACCCTACCACGGCTCAAAGGAGTCGTGCAAACAAGTTTTAGTTGGGTACAGTCCCGAGCCACATGGAGGAAGTGAGCAGATCGGTAGGGGTTTCGTCTCTCCCGGTATTGGGGGTGAGATCGCGCTGTGACTAGGAGAGCCATTACACGAAGTCCTTGGCTAAGGAAGGAGATTTACTGGTAGGTATTCCAGTAGTATCTCAGGGTGTTCTGGGCTGCACTCCGACATGACTTGTACAGCTTTTGGGGGTCTGACTTTTACCAACCCCTAGGCCCGACAAGCGATACTCATAGACGAACGGACCGGACTGTACGGATATTGTCACTGACAGGCTCAGTAGGGTGTCGGGATGAGTTCGTTCATCGGCCTCCCTTTTGGTCAAAACCTGGTAGCCCGTTACGTACAGCTAGTACCACTGACGTGCTAGTGGTTAAATCCACAGCCAGTGTATTGACGAGTCTTTAGAGTCCCCCACAGACAGTTTCTCAGGTTTCGGGCGAAACGCTGTAGAGGTCGTATGGTATTATGGCAGGGTTCTATCATATACGTGCAGTAGTGCACGGGTCATGATCGGACGGATCATACTAGTGGGCTTTGGTTTAAGCCGGATCCTAGTATTAGATTTGTTGGATTACTTTAGTCTCATTGCATTCGCATTCAGTCGGAATCCGTATCCAGGTATGTATATACAGGTGAGGGGTATCCTTGTGATCCGTCACGAGTTTACTTTGGTAGATGCCATTCTCTTTTTACTGTTGCAAATATTTGGATTAATGTTTGCGAATGGAAATTGTGAGCTCAAGGTCATGATGGAGTGCATTTAATGTGGCATGTGCAAGGGTAGTGACTCATGGTCTCTTTTTTTGTGCATATATCACATTATTGTTTGATTTAGGTGTTGAAATGATAAGAGGAGAGAGAGGTGGCAGCCATATGGCTAGAGTTTGCTCTTGTGTTGACAATTCATTCTCACTCTCATTTTATCATAGAAACACAAAAAGAAAAGAAAAGGCTTCTTCTTCTTCTTCTCTTTTCTTCTCTTGAGCTCACTATCTCCATTAATGGCATCATCTTAAACCTCCATCCATACACTCTCATGCGTTGAGAATCAATGGATGCTTGAGACAAAGTGATCGCACACATTCTCTACTTCACCTTGAACACGTCGGCTAGAGAACTTCGTGCCCGAGTTGCTTCGGATGAAGCGGGAGCCCGTAAAAAGACTCATTGATGTGGTGCCCTTCCGACGAGGAGATCGAAGATTGGAGATGCCGCGATGAGCTTAGGATGGTGGCCAAAGACCGAAGGACACGGATCGATCGGTATAGCCACTTTCTAACCTTTCTCTAGTTGCTAGTTAATGTTAATGGTTCGATCCGGGATTAAAGTCTGCGTTAGCGCCAGTTTCAAGTTTATGAAAAAGTTTTGTTTCCGCGTTTTGGTCTCGGACAGACGACCGGGGCGCTACCGTAGACTTACAACATTCTTCATCGGTAATTGCCATGTCACTTACACAGTAGAATTGTCATGCCATTTACACAGTAGAACTTCCTTATTATGAGATTAATCTTAAAAGTAAAAGTACATTCATTGTTCGGTACTATCACTTGACATGCTTACATGATATACTCAATATGCTCATACTACTACTCTATATTGCATACATCGTACTTTATGGTTATATGCTTAAATGCTGTTTTCATGAGATCTTCGGATTTGAGAACCGCAGCTATATTTCAAGGGAATTATGTATTGCTTTAAAAACGCGGTTTCTCTTAATATGATATTTCCAGGCGTCCACCATGAGTTTTCTCGGTTCTGAGCTATGTCATACCCAATTCGAAGAGCTGGATAAGCCGTCTACGGGTATATGGTGGACACGGTATGGTACCCTGGCGCAAAAAAGGTATGTTGTGCAGTAGACGATGAGCCTGGCAGAGGGACTACTACCTAACGGTGATTGTATAGAACTCGGCGGATGTCCGGAGGATACCGTTTTGGAGTTATGATATGAGATGGATATGAGGACCGATCTGAGGATGCGATGCCTGAGATGAAATAGATAAGAGGGCCGATCTGAGTATGCGGCGCCTGAGATATGAGGATTTACATATCGATGCTGGATACGGGTTTCATGATGTTTCGAGTGTCGGTGTTGGACACTCAGGTTCCATGATTTTGATGTGTCGTTGAGGGACACACGTGGTTGATATCCTCATATATACAGGCATATGTTTCCATGATGTTTCGAGTGTCGGTGTTGGACACTCCGGTTCCATGATTTTGATGTGTCGTTGATGGACACATATGGTTGATATCCTCATATATATATATATATATATATATATAGGGATATGTTTTCATGATGTTCGAGCATTGGTGTGGGACACTCAGGTTCCATGATATTGTTTGTGTCGTTGATGGACACGTGGATGATATCCACAGGCATATAGGCATATGATGACGGACGTTTATTTATATATGTTATTGCATTGACTCGATTGTGACATATATGTATACATGGTCACTCTAGATATCATAGTATTACCTTCAGGATATAGTGACCTAGGAAATCATTGTTTTATTCAATTTCTACTTGTTGATGTTTTCTACTCACGAGTTGGCAACTCACTCCCATTGTGCCACAGTTCTTGCAGGTTTGACCACTTGGGATCAGTTGCGGTATTGCTGGCACACAGCTTCATTTAGGGTGTTTTGCTTTGGTAGGTGGGACACATATTGGATTGTGCCCACTCTCGTACTTTATATTCCGTTGTATCTAGATAAAATCCATCAGGTCAAATCAAATCAGAGACTAGAATTGTATATTGGTAGACCTAGTCATACTTGGGTTGTGCGAGACTTAGAGCGATGGGATATGATCGCTTTCTTGAGTTTTGATGTCTTGCTTCTTTTATTGTTCTTTCTGGGTCGATCTTCGCCGTTAGGCGTTGTATATATGTTATTGCGTGGTTGTGATTCCGCCGGTTGGCGAAGAGCTAGCTCCCGCTTAGGGTTGCCTGTATATTGTTGTATATATGGTTTTGTATCAAAATGTACAAGGCAGGTGCTGCCCAAATTTTTAAAGACGAAACATGTTTTCAACTGTAGTATAATCCACTTGCATTTTCATGTTTCACTAGCCATGCATTCAAAAAGAAAAAAAAACCTTGACTTCATTATACCTTTATTTCAAAACTGCACCCCCACTATTTTCCGTAAAAAGGTTTAGATTTTCTGGGCATCGGCTTACTTGATTTACGTCACGCCTTTAGACGTTGCATAATTTAAGTGTCGGTCATGCGCTAAATTTTGGGTCGTGACATGGTTGTAGCCACCGTTGTATTATTTCATTTACTTTTTCTTGCACCTAGGATAGACCTAAGGAGGGGTGCACAAACTACCGGGTTCTTGAACTGCCGAGTGGCCTACTCATTTCTTTGAGGGAGGTTGCATCACTTCGGGAATTTGGCGGGTAGTTTGCCGCACCCGTAGGGGTCTAGGGTGGGGTTTGGCTATTCATCATGATTGTGGAATCCGTTTTTCGTTCTAGGCTAAAACGAAACACGGAAATCCTAATATATCCAATATATTCATCTGTGATCTGGAATGTCTATTACTGTGTTAGACGAATGGCTATATATATATTATATATATAATAAACGTTGCTTATGTTTTTCACCCGCGTTAGTCCAGCCCCCGCTCTGCCGTTAGTTAAGTAACCTAACGGTGCATGACGGGACCCCGCGGCGAATGCGGATGGCATAAGCGTACGTTCTATTTTTGTTTCTTTCTGCAATGATAGGGTTAAATGATGGGACATCACTAATATTGTTTAATGCAAAGAAAAAAAACCAAGGTTAAATCGTTGGAACAATTTCAAAACCACTCGGTTTTCTTTAAAAATAACTTTTAAATGCGGAGCCTAAACCACTCCTTTTAAAAGCTATCATGGTTCTTTCGACTATATCAAGTTCATTACGTTTACGGTTTTCGCCAAAACTAGTTGTAGCCCTCCGTCATTTCAGATGGGTATTCAGTAGTATTCAAGCTATTTATTTTGACTTTCGCCAAGGCATAGTGATTGGTAGCTGCTGGGTATTCATCTGTAGCATAGAGAGATGCGTTAATCTGGGACAGGCGTACAGCTATTTTGGCCTTCATCAAAGGTTTGTATGAATGGGTTCGGATTAACTTGGAAAATGACGGGTAGAACTTGACTTGTGTCTTATGATATTTTGGCCTTCGTCAAGATCATAAGCGCCTGGGGCAAAAATCCACATTGGGAGTTTCAAAAGAAAAGGAAACTTGCTAGTTTTGCATACCATCTGGAGTGATGATTTTGGTAGGATTCCTTCAAAGTTGTCACACAATGATAGTTGGATCCCGATCACACCGTGAGTTTTATTACTCCTCGGGAGAGTTTTTCACTTTACAATCAATGCTATAAACCAAGTAGGTTTCTAGAACGATATTAGTGGGGCTACGCCTCCAGGGAAAAAAGAGGTTTTTTAATTAAGGAACTTCGCGAAAACATTGTAAAACCTCCCTCGAAGTACCGACACTAGCCTGGCCAAAAGGTTAAAGCCAGAATTGTAGGGTGCGATTAATCCCGACTAATTCTTCTTTTATGGTTTGAAGGAGGATTTGAGGAAACTGTGGGAGCCATCCTGTTTAGATAAACTAATAACCAATCTAAACTTGCAAGAGTATCATGCTGAGTGTTTCTTCTCTCTCTTCTAATTGCAGCGGCCACAATGACCGGGCTTAAGTTAATGCTAGATAAAAATATATTGACAAGGCCAAACTATAAAGATTAGCTAAGGAATGTCCAGATGACCATTACCTATGACAAACTGGGCAACCTCGTTATTACCAAAATCCCCGCCGTCCAAGGTCCAGATTCCAATGTCGCAGATATTGAGATCCGTATGATAAGGGAATTAGACTATGCGAAAGTGTTAGTGGATGTTGCACACCACCACAACACTTGTGGGGAGGCGGAAGTAGCAAATAATAATTTTGAAGCATGCAACATCGATTTTTACTCTCGGATCTTATACTAAACCATAACTACTAACCCTATCTAGGATTTTTAACTACTATGATAGGGATTATACCGTCTTGAAACCGGTCCTTCGGGTGTTGTTTCTGCTTCTCGCTGCTCTACTTGGTTACTTGGGTGTTTGAGACGATCTCGATCTCCGGTCACCGCTAAGCCATAGATGATCCACTCGAGAGCTTTGGATCAATCTTAAACCTCCAATAAAGAGGTAACTAAGAAGTCAAGTTTGCTAAGAGAGACTACTTAGATGATGTAGAGAATATCTAGAGGATTTTTGATCTCAATACCCTATGTATTACAACTCATGTGAAGGGTTACGGTTGAGCTACAGAGGAGGAGATAATTTAGAGAGAGAATGTGAGAGTTAGAAATGAAAATGTCTTGTGAATGAAAATGATATGGCTAAGGTTTGAATTATTGAAGCATGGATTATTTTTCTCAAAAATAATCAACCATACTTCAATAGTAGATCCAAATGAATATTTTAAACATTAGCCATACTTTCATCTATGCTCTAAATTCCACCTCATTAATTTTATTTTCACAAAATAAAATCCATATATGAGGTGTCTCCTCCTAGAAGCCATTTCGTATATAATTACAAGAATGCCCCTCACCGTATACCGTATGAATATACCTGTATTCGTATTCCGAAAAATACGAATATAATGAGATACCAATAATCCAAAAAACATAATACTAGTATCTGGCTCAAACCAAAGCCTACCAGTACTATCCTTCCAAACATCATTCATGTAGCCAGTACTCGTATATGATCAAAACCCTTCCGTAACACCTTACGGCCTCTACATCGTTTCGCTTGAACCAGGGAAACCCTCTGTGTGGGACTCTAAAGACTCGACAGTACACTGGCAGTGGGTTTAACCACAAGCCTGTCAACGGCACTAGCTGTGCGTAATGGCTACCCATGTACATGTAGAAAAGTTGGCCGACGAGCGAACTCATCCTAACCCAAACGAACCTATGAGTAACACTTACGGTACAGTCCGGTCTTTTCGTATGATACGTCGCATATCGAGTCTAGGGGTGGTAAACGTCAGACCCCAGTAACTTGATAAGTCATGCCGATGTGTGACTCATAACGGTTCGAGAAACTACTGATAACTCTTATCAGTAAATCTCAACAACGCTGGTCAGGGAATTTCTGTTATTGCCAATCGAGCATAGCACAACATCAAATCCCTATACCGGGAGAGACAAAACCCCTCCTATCACTCACCGCCTCCATATGATTCGGGACTATACCCAACCTGTTTGCACGACTCTGATGAGCCGTGTTAGGGAGGAAATCAAAGCATGGTGGGAACCACACAAGACACTATGACGATCTCGGGTCTACAGACTAACATGTACAAGTGTCACCAGAGAACTGCTATCTGACGATAGGTATAATACCATTTAGGATTTCTTAGTGAGTCCTGTTCGTTGTACCCATTCTCTAATGAGCACATGTCTACAATCTTTGATGTCAAACACCAATGGTCATGAGATCAACCATCACCACATACAGGGTCAAGAAACGTACACACTAGTCTACTCTAGAATATCAATGCTGTAAGTGCACGGCGGCGCCCCGACCGTCAATCCGACGGCCAAATGCGGAAGCGGTGATAAACTTTAATTTTTCATGAACTGGCAAACCGCCGTGCACTAATACCCGGATCGAACCACTAACTAGTCCTAGCTATCTACAAGAAAGGGAATAGAGATATACCGACGATCCAAGTCCTCCGGTCTTCTCGTCATAGTCCCGATCTCCTGCGGAATGTCCTGTCTCCTCCCCGTCGCCGGAAGTGCACCACATCGCCTACTTCTTTTACGGGCTCCCACCTCAATGCCGAGGCAACTCGGGCACGAAGCTGGCTAGTCGACGTGCCCAAGATTTGCTGTAGAATGTAGTGTAGAGATCCATGTCTCATTTTTGGGGTTGTAGGGAGTTGCCTTTTTGGTGGAGGGATGATACAAGTTTTTGGAGATGGAGTTGTAGGATTTTTCCAAAGCCAAATTGGTGCAATTCCCTCATGGGAAAAATGGGACAGCCCCTCTAGGAGCAAGGCCGGCCACAACAAGTGGTGAGGAGGGAAATGAATAATTGAGAGAGGGAAAAAAGAATGAGGGAGTGTATATCTCAATCATGCAAGATGATAATCAAAGGATATCATGAAAGGAAATCATCACAAACCCAAACCCACACTCAACCATAAACAAAGTCCACCCATCATGAACCATCATGAAGTCAAGAAGTCAAGGTATGGAGCTCTCATCATGATGCAACAAAAATGCAAAGACCCCCTCCACAAAAGCTTTTTTGCAACAATGCAAATAACCCCTCCTCCACCAATCTTCGGCCAATGAACGATACAAAAGAAATTGGCCGAAACGGAAAGCAAACTGGCAACTCCAGAAAACTGGTCCCGTAATAAATTACAGGAAAACCCCGATACTGTGCATACACACCCGCATTTGTATTCCGACCGAAATACAAATGCAATGAGACAAAATCTATACTGTACTATACTAGGATCCGGCTTAAAACAAAGCCGGCCAGTAATATCCGTTCGATCCTGATCCGTGCAATACCGCACGTATCTGATCGAACCCTGCCATATATCTATACGGCCTGTAGTACAAACTGTCCGATCCTGATCCGTGCAATACCGCACGTATCTGATCGAACCTTGCCATATCTCCATACGGCCTCTACAACCATTCGCCCGAAAGCTGAGTAACTGAATGTGGGGGACTCTAAAGACTCGTCAACACCTTGGTTGTGGATTTAACCACTAGCACGTTAGAGGTATAAGCCAATACATAACGGGCTACCAGGTATTGACCAAAAGGGACGTCTGTGAGCGAACTCGGCCTGACTCCCTACTGAGCCTGTCAGTGACAATATCCGTACAGTCCGTTCCGTTCGTCTATGAGCATCGCATGGCGGGCCTAGGGGGTTGGTAAAAGTCAGACCCCCAAAAGCGGTACAAGTCGTGTCGGAGTGTAGCCCAGAACACCCTGAGATACTACTGGAATACCTACCAGTAAATCTTCTTGCCTCGGCCGAGGGCTTCGTGTAATGGCTCTCCTAGACACAGCACGACCTCACCCCCAATACCGGGAGAGACGAACCCCTGAAGATACGCTCACTGCCTCCATGTGGCTCGGGACTGTACCCAACTAAAACCTGTTTGCACGACTCCTTTGAGCCGTGGTAGGGTAGTAATCAAAGTACAGTGGGAACTCACACGAGACAAATGACGATCCCCAGGTCGATGAACTAACCTGCACACATGTCACCAGGGAACTGCCATCTGACGTCTGGTATATGACCAACTAGCATGTTCCCGGCGAGTCCTGTCCGGTGTACTCATAACCCAATGAGCACCTGTATACATCTTAGGTGATCCAACTGACACCAGTGGCTTGTGAGACCGGCCACCGCCCCTTGTCGGGGTCTCGACTGTATACACTAGTCTACTCTGGAGTATCGATGCCCTGTCTCGAAACTCACACGACTAGGGACCATTTAAGGATATGCTTATAGACCCCCAGCTCCCACTTATATGATCGCCCTCATACTGCTGGTGGTCAAGCAAGAATCCTAGGGGCTCTACCAACGTGTAATAGCGACTTGTCAGGTCACCTGAAGCAGTACACGATGATAAAGGTAAACCAGATAGCATACTATCATCTCGAGTAAGACTGTCCTACCGGGATAGGTCCTCTATCAATCATTGCAATCACGTACCTGTGACCTAATAATTGACTCTGAGGGCACTATCTCCAACAATCTCCCACTTGCACTCAAGGCTAATTATTGCGATGTCGCATACTCACAGCCCGTGTGATACCGAACACCCAACTCCTCTACTAGTCAGTCTCACAAAGCTCGTTTGCGAAACTATTGCGTTCGAGGAATAGCCTTAGTGAGTGGATCCGCCTAGATGTTTCTTTCTATGTCTCTCTATATCTCAAGTTCGCGGAGAAAGCCATCTCCCGAAATGAGCAATACCTGTCTTAGAATATGTCTGGATGTCTGATGGGACATAGCTCATAAATGAACTCCAAATCCAAACTTCTTAGACTGTATCGTCAAATGAACTTAATCAGTATCCTGTGCCATGCCTCCCTCAGTATTGCCTTGAACCATCTGTCCAAAATACTGCCCCTCGTCAGAAGGAAAACTATAACTCTGACAACCTCCTTGTCGTCCATGTCACCTTGGAAGCCTGGAATGATAACTGTCTCCTGCATGAGGCTGTCGTTATCATATCCCTAGAACATCCACTTATGTTCTAAAACTGCTTCCGACTGTTTCTCCAGGATTGGATTAATGTCAACTTATTGCATCTAGTGCAAGAACAACATCTGGTGAGGTACTTGACATTTCATGATTGACTCAATTGCCTGAGCAAGTGATCTGCCAATCATGCACTTCCCTCTCTACTTTAGTCTATAAGACACCTTTAGAGAGGGTGACTCCATCATCTGCAGGTACACTACCATGCATGGAGTCGTCCATTCTAAATACTCTTAGAATGCTGTCTAAGTACCCTTAATTGGGAAACTACCTAAATCTAGATCTAAAACCATAGATCTAGTAACCAATATGTCTGATACAAAATCCATTTCCTTTGTGGAGAAACCACTGTGTGACGACCAAAGTATAACCGATTGTAGTATAGGAGTTTCTTTTCCTATTCTGTGTATGTCATCTAAATACCAGGATATCACACCCTACTACCTTCTCAACAGATCGTCCCCTATTCTGATGAAGTCAAACCTATGACTGCAACATCAGAAATTGATGATCTATCTCCGCTACATGTGCTTTAGTCTATAAATAGACATAAGCTACCAGTCCACCAATGCTTCCGCTGCTCCCACTGACTACGACAACCCTCTGGCAGAGTCATATACACGTACACTTCTGAAGCGAGTTCAGAACGACGCTATACTCATCCTCCTGTCGGGTCTCACAGTCTGGAACAACAGCAATGGCAAGTGTGGGTAAACAAGAACTTCCCTGTCACCGTCCTTGAGGCTACCGGAGTACCTCTCGGGTGCCTGAAGTTACCCACCGTATCTGCGGAGTGGCCAATGGAATGTCAATCCAGATTGAATCTTTAGGTTCCTTATCAAATCTTCAGTAATCATTTGTGGTTCTGGAATCACTTCCAGTTCTACCATACTCCCACTACTGTTTTCTGAAAAAATCCATTTTTATTAAAACTGTGGCGAGTCTAGAACAATATTGCTATTGTTCATCCAGATGGTAGAAAGTCAACCCGCGTCATAGCCTGGGTCAACCCACAAACAGCCATTACAGAAACATGCCTTGAGTTGTCCAGTGTCTGGTTTTAAGCATAAACCGGACAACTCCCCGTACCTTAACAACGTTAAGATATGAACTGTTCTATATCCAATATAGAACCAGAGGCACTGATTTAATTGAACCAGATCCAAATCATGCAACTGTCCCCAGTGCATGTCAACTAAATGGAAGGAGGCGGATCAGCGTTACTCAACTTAGGAATGCTTCCAATTATGAGTAACCTGAAAGAGAAGCAAGATCTCTTAATCATTACTGTCAACTGAATACCATACACAAGTACCTACATCTTCGATCACTTTGAAGAATCCCGATACTTGCAATACCTGGTTCTCTACTTTATTCAAATACCTATAACTTCTCAACATTCAGACCCTGTGTTTCCGCGAAACACCTGTCTAAAAACTAGAGAAGTCATAAGTAAACCGAATATAGTACGAGGACCAACCCCTCTGTCCGGATGGACCCTGGACAACATACAATACTCTGTATAAGTCCCTTGAGTCTGATAATTCATTCACTGTGTGTCGTAGATTGAAAACTGTACTTATGGTCAAGAAGAATTACACCGCTGCTTAATGCTCCTTACCTAACCATCCACTGATATAGGTAAATGTCGTAGACATAATTTCAGAAAGGTATATCTCACTCTATGAAAATAGACGTACAGATATATCAATTTGAAATTGGTTCATAACAGCGGATATTCAAAACCAAATATTTGCCGACCGGCAAACTACCCAGGTGATTTCCTCAAATATCACCGATTGTAACGAATCCCGATATAATGAGGATGATCACCCAATTCCCAATAACCTACTCCCACTCATCATCTGTAAAACCATACAGATGTGAGAATCATACCTGGTAAATACATACCCTGGAGCAAGTGTCTAATTGGGAAATCAGTTTTCTTTTAACAGTACATAGTGGCACTGAAACATTGAAATGTTTCGATGGGGTATTCCGGTATTCCTAGTAATGCCTCTTCCAGATTCACGACTGTAACCGTATAATTCTTTGCCACCTCTCCAAATCCCTTTATATGTCTTTAGTCATTACCTTATGCAGACCCCTTTAGGCCAAATGGTTTTCTTCCTTCCCTACCGTTCGGCACCAGCCTATGGTTTGGAAGAAGACTATCCAATAAGCATAATGGGTGTACTGTCCTAATCCTAGGAACACTCGCAATGCGAGAGAAGGTGAAGATAAAGGACACCTGAATAAACCTTATTCCTATTTCTCCTGAACCAGAATCCATCCCCGAACTGGAACAAGTTCCTTTCGAGTTCGTATATAACCATACGATGGAGTATCCAATAAACTGTGGATCTTCGTAGTGATACGGAGTGTTCTGGAGAAATACAAAGGTGATTTGGGAGTGGTAATGAAATACCTGGTTTGGTCGTGAATATCTGTTGCAATTTACTTTGCCCTCTTACTAATCCCTTGCTTTGTCTTTACATAATACCTTCTGTACACCATCGTTAGGCTAATTGGTTTTCTTCATTCCCTACCGGTCGGCACCAGCCTAAAGTTTGGAAGAAGACTATCCAATTTGCGTAATAGGTGTACTATCTCCTAAACCAAGGAGTACTCGCAACCTGAGAGAAGGTAAAAGGAAAAGACAACTGAATAATCCAATCCGTTTTCTCCAGAACCTGAAACCATCCTCGAATAAATTCCTTCGAGTTCGTATCTAACCATACGATGGTTTTGTCCAATGGAAGTGGACGTTCGTAGTAATACGGGGTGTCCTGGAGAAAAGGGTAAAAGTAGGAGTGGCAATGAGGTTTGCAACTCTGACAATCCAAAAGCCAGTGTTTAAGAAGGTTCGGTCAATTTGGTCTCTGAGTCATAGTCTTAGGGTCGGGTCAATGGTCGCTGCCAAAGAGAGAGAGAAAAGAAACACTCAGCGTGCACTCTAACCTAGATCAGAATGGTTACCAATTTATCTAATCTGGAAACCTCCCACTGTACCTCAAATTCTCCTCCAAACCTGAAAGAAGAATTAGTCGGGATCACCCGAGGAGTAAACTAACTCATCAGTGGGAATCGGGATCCAACTATCATCGCATGATAACGTGACGGAATCCGCTCACGGTGTCACACTCCAGAAGGTATGCGCATATCTGGCAAGTTTCAGTTCTTTTGAAACTCCCGATGTGATTTTTGCCCCATGCTCTTATGACCTTGACTAAGGCCAACAAATCATAAGTCACATGTCAAGTTCTACCCGTCATTGTCCAGGTTGATTTGAACCCACCCGTACAAGCCCTTGACTAGGGCCAACAAGGCTATACGACTGTCCCAAACCAACGCATCTATCTATGCTGCATATGAACAGCCAACAGCTACCAAACACTGTGCCTTGACTATGGCCAACAAACACAGCTTGAATACTATTGACTATCCATATGAAACGACGGAGGGCTACGAATGGTTTCTGGCGAAAACCTTTAACGTAATGAACTTGATATCGTTGAAGGAACGGATAGCTTTTTGAAAAATATAGTAACGAAAACCATTGCTAAAGAGGTCACTCCCGGTGAAGGGATCTCGGCTCTTTCCCCGTAGAATGAGGTGCAGGATATTCCAACTGAATACTATGGTGCAAAGCAAAAGTAATCGGCTATAGTGAAGTTAATGCCCTGACGCAAACTTCTGTCCAAGGGGTCACTCCCGGTGAAGGGATCTCGGCCCTTGCCTCGTCGACTGAGGAGCAGGATATTCCAAATGAATACCACGATGCAAAACAAAAGTGAACGTCCTTGCAATAACAGCTTTTTGAAAAGTGTTCCAACAACATCAGATTAGGTTTGTTTTTAAACTTGCATTGATCCGAATCAACGCAGTCCCATCAATTGATCACACCAAAAAGAACGAAAATATACTGATGTACGTATATGCCATCCGCATTCGCCACTGGGTCCCGTCATTACCCGTTAGGTTAGCTAACTAACGACAGAGCGGGGACTGGACTAGCGCGGATGCAAAACATATACAACATCTACTAATATATATACCAATATATTATATTCGTTCAAGGCGTGAATAAAATGCAACATCACAGAAATGTACAGCATCACAGAAACAATACAGATATCTGGGATCCCCGGGTTTCACAGAGCCGCTGAAACCCGACGTTCCCCTGGTCGTGTGGATAGCCTGTGCAATGAAATCCTAGACCCCTACGGGCGCGGCAAGTTACCCGCCAAAACCTGAAGCGAGGCAGCCCCCTTCAGCTCCGTGAATGGACCACCCAGCACTTCACGGAATCCGGTAACTTGGGCACCCCTCCTGGGTCAACTTGTACCCCCTACGAGTGCAGCGAATAGCCCGCCAATCCTAGAGTGAAGCCCCCTCCGTCCCAATGCCATGAGATGCGGGCTTGTTGCCCTCTAGAACCCGGCTATCCGTGCACCCCTCCGCGGGGTAAGCCTAGTACAGAAAGTAAAATATACATACAACGGGTACATCGACCGCAACCTGGCCGTGCCCCAAAATAATAATACAAACAGGCAGTGACGGCAGTCCACACGTCGGACGCTCGCCCCGCAATATCAAATGCACATAATACAACCACAACTGTACTAGCATTGCATCCAGGCTATCCCCCACGACCGATCCGCAACATCACAGCAAAAACAGAACATCAACGTGAAAGTCACGTTCGCAAATCTGTCTAACCGGGCTATAGCAGTTAGACCGGATTTACCGATCGAGTGACATTCACGGTCGCAGATATAATGTAAATACTGTGAAATAATGTGTTTAAAATATCCGATCGATCAAAAATTAACAAGTGGGCCCCCAAGCAATACTGTAGCACATCAAGAAACTCTGGGCCCAATATTAATATTCCAAAACCCCTAAAATCACCCCAGAAACCCACTGGAGAAATTTGGCCCATTGATCTTTACATACTGCGGCGGAACCGCGGCCCAAGGTGGGTTTTGGCCGCGGTTCCGCGCTCCACTTGATGGATCAATGACCCGAATTTTTCCAGAAGCCTTATAACTTCCTGTACAGTACTTTTATACAACCTGAAAAATTTTTAGAGACTAAAAAATTTCGACAGAAAACTGTCGTGGGTGATATTGGGTTTTCGGAACATTTGTTCGATCGGAATTGTAAAACACATTAAACGAAGCTAGACTATGTTAATGGCGAGGCTCTGATACCACTGTAAGTGCACGGCGGCGCCCCGGCCGTCAATCCGACGGCCAAATGCGGAAGCGGTGATAAACTTTAATTTTTCATGAACTGGCAAACCGCCGCGCACTAATACCCGGATCGAACCACTAACTAGTCCTAGCTATCTACAAGAAAGGGAATAGAGATATACCGACGATCCAAGTCCTCCGGTCTTCTCGTCAAAGTCCCGATCTCCTGCGGAATGTCCTGTCTCCTCCTCGTCGCCGGAAGTGCACCACATCGCCTACTTCTTTTACGGGCTCCCACCTCAATGCCGAGGCAACTCGGGCACGAAGCTGGCTAGTCAACGTGCCCAAGATTTGCTGTAGAATGTAGTGTAGAGATCCATGTCTCATTTTTGGGGTTGTAGGGAGTTGCCTTTTTGGTGGAGGGATGATACAAGTTTTTGGAGATGGAGTTGTAGGATTTTTCCAAAGCCAAATTGGTGCAATTCCCTCATGGGAAAAATGGGACAGCCCCTCTAGGAGCAAGGCCGGCCACAACAAGTGGTGAGGAGGGAAATGAATAATTGAGAGAGGGAAAAAAGAATGAGGGAGTGTATATCTCAATCATGCAAGATGATAATCAAAGGATATCATGAAAGGAAATCATCACAAACCCAAACCCACACTCAACCACAAACAAAGTCCACCCATCATGAACCATCATGAAGTCAAGAAGTCAAGGTATGGAGCTCTCATCATGATGCAACAAAAATGCAAAGACCCCCTCCACAAAAGCTTATTTGCAACAATGCAAATAACCCCTCCTCCACCAATCTTCGGCCAATGAACGATACAAAGGAAATTGGCCGAAACGGAAAGCAAACTGGCAACTCCAGAAAACTGGTCCCGTAATAAATTACAGGAAAACCCCGATACTGTGCATACACACCCGCATTTGTATTCCAACCGAAATACAAATGCAATGAGACAAAATCTATACTGTACTATACTAGGATCCGGCTTAAAACAAAGCCGGCCAGTAATATCCGTTCGATCCTGATCCGTGCAATACCGCACGTATCTGATCGAACCCTGCCATATATCCATATGGCCTGTAGTACAAACTGTCCGATCCTGATCCGTGCAATACCGCACGTATCTGATCGAACCTTGCCATATCTCCATACGGCCTCTACAACCTTTCGCCCGAAAGCTGAGTAACTGAATGTGGGGGACTCTAAAGACTCGTCAACACCTTGGTTGTGGATTTAACCACTAGCACGTTAGAGGTATAAGCCAATACATAACGGGCTACCAGGTATTGACCAAAAGGGACGTCTGTGAGCGAACTCAGCCTGACTCCCTACTGAGCCTGTCAGTGACAATATCCGTACAGTCCGGTCCGTTCGTCTATGAGCATCGCATGGCGGGCCTAGGGGGTTGGTAAAAGTCAGACCCCCAAAAGCGGTACAAGTCGTGTCGGAGTGTAGCCCAGAACACCCAGAGATACTACTGGAATACCTACCAGTAAATCTCCTTGCCTCGGCCGAGAGCTTCGTGTAATGGCTCTCCTAGACACAGCACGACCTCACCCCCAATACCGGGAGAGACGAACCCCTGAAGATACGCTCACTGCCTCCATGTGGCTCGGGACTGTACCCAACTAAAACCTGTTTGCACGACTCCTTTGAGCCGTGGTAGGGTAGTAATCAAAGTACAGTGGGAACTCACACGAGACAAATGACGATCCCCAGGTAGATGAACTAACCTGCACACATGTCACCAGGGAACTGCCATCTGACGTCTGGTATATGACCAACTAGCATGTTCCCGGCGAGTCCTGTCCGGTGTACTCATAACCCAATGAGCACCTGTATACATCTTAGGTGATCCAACTGACACCAGTGGCTTGTGAGACCGGCCACTGCCCCTCGTCGGGGTCTCGACTGTATACACTAGTCTACTCTGGAGTATCGATGCCCTGTCTCGAAACTCACACGACTAGGGACCATTTAAGGATATGCTTATAGACCCCCAGCTCCCACTTATATGATCGCCCTCATACTGCTGGTGGTCAAGCAAGAATCCTAGGGGCTCTACCAACGTGTAATAGCGACTTGTCAGGTCACCTGAAGCAGTACACGATGATAAAGGTAAACCAGATAGCATACTATCATCTCGAGTAAGACTGTCCTACTGGGATAGGTCCTCTATCAATCATTACAATCACGTACCTGTGACCTAATAATTGACTCTGAGGGCACTATCTCCAACAAATGCCCTGTCTCGATATTCCCTCAACTAGGAACCATTAAAGGATATGCTTGTGGACTGCCCAGCCCCCACTAGTATGATCTACATCATAGTCCTGGTAGTCAAGCAAAGATCATAAGGGCTTTATCAATATGCATACAAGATATGAAATACTAGGTAAAACACATTACATGTTAAGATAAAGATAAACCAGATAGCATACTATCATATTGGGCATGATTGTTTATGTACATACATATCCCTAGCATCCTATACAATAAAGGCATCGAGGGCATACATATCCAACAATCTCCCACTTGCACTGAGGCCTTTAGTTGGCGCAATAAGTACCCATTGTCTGCACTATAGCTAGTTGCTGGCGTACCGCATGCCCAACATCTTGAACAGTCTCTCGAACTGGACTTAAGGGATGGCCTTGGTGAATAGATCGGCCGTGTTATCTTTTTTGTCCACTCTCCGCACATCAATCTCCTGGTGATCCACGATCTCCCTGATGAGGTGATACCACCTCAAGATATGTCTGGATTTCTGATGGGACTGTGGTTCCTTTGCCAAAGCCATGGCACCATTGTTATCACAATATAAAGGTATTGTATTAGCAATGGATAGAACCACCTAAAGTTCAGAAATGAACTTTCTCATCCAGACTGCCTCTTTTGCGGCATCATTAGCAGCAATATACTCAGCTTCCATCGTAGAGTCAGCAATGGTATCTTGTTTGGAACTCTTCCAACATACCGCTCCTCCATTGAGGGGAAATACAAACCCTGAGATGGACTTGTCATCCTTATCGATCTGGTAACTGGAATCGGTAAAGGCCTCCATTTGGAGATATCCGTTACCATACACCAAAAACATTTCTTTAGTCCTTCGCAAGTACTTAAGAATGTTCTTCACAGTCGTCCAGTGTTTCTCCCCTGGATTGGATTGATACATGCTTACTACACTCAGTGCATATGCTATATCTGGGAGAGTACATAACATCGCATACATTATAAATCCTAATGCCGAAACGTAGGATATAATGCTCATGTGAGCCCTCCTTTCGTCGATCTTTGGAGACATCTCTTTGGAGAGGGTAATCCCGTGACAAGCGGGTAAATTATCTCGCTTGGAATCTTCCATACTAAATCTCTTTAGTATGGTATTTATATACCTCGATTGAGACAATCCCAACAATCTCTTAGACCTATCTCGATAGATCTTAATGCCCAGAATGCATGAGGCATCACTCAGGTCCTTCATGGAGAACCTTTGCGATAAGAATAGTTTGACCGATTGTAGCATATGAACGTTATTTCCTATTAGGGGAATGTTATCCATGTACAATACGAGGAATATGACTGTACTCCCTGAAGGGTTACCCTAGTGCCCCGGCCATCTCACGTGGCCAAATGCGGAACAAAAATTTTCTTACGAATGAAACTTGGCGCTAGACTAAACCCTAAAACCGGATCTTTCCATAAAACTCACTAGCTACACTAAGATAGCTATCTACTATGATAGAAACCTCACCAAATGAACCAAGTCCTTCGGTCTTCTTTCTTCATCCTTAGCTCCTAGCAAGCGCCTTGAACATGCTTGAACTTCTTTCCTTGCTCCATCGGTCCTCCGGGATCGAGCTTGTTCTCCGGCATCCTTTTGTCGTAGATGATCCACCCGGGGAGTATGATCCATGGCTCTAGCTCCTAAATATATAGCAAAAGGAGCAACTAGAGAACTTGGTTTGCTAAACCAAGTAATCTAAGGTGTAGTTTAGTATTCTAAGTGTCAAGCTATCTCTTTCTTGCCTCTTCACTTGATTCTCAACTCATGAGAAGGTAGTGAAGAGGAAGAAGATGAAGGTGGAGGAGACTAGAGAGCAAGAGAGGAATGAAAGCTCAAGAAATTATGAAGCATGAATGAATGAGAAAAAATACACACAAGGGTTTTGTGTATCAATTCTTTCATTAAACAATTAGCAACCATACTTCTATAGTAAACCCAAAATGAATTATAAATTCATTTGTTCACTATTGAAGCATGGTTACTCCCATTCCTCCCTCACCTCTCACTTTACACCTCATTTCCAATCATTAAATAAAAGGAAAATCCAAAATGAGGTGGCCACCTTCTAGAAGGAAAACTGTAATAAATACGGATTTCCGACTACGGTACAAATATACCGGCAATCAGATAAAAATCCGAACGCCCAAAATAGATAGAATAACACGAAGAACGTAATACTAGAATATATATATTGAAATACATATATGTAAATTATTAAATCAATACCTGACTTAATAATCCGGCTTAGACCCGAGCCGGCTAGTATTATAAACTGTCCGATCGAAAAACCGAGTACCAAGTACATCAATCGATCGAACCCTGCACGTATCCAATACGGCTACTACATCGTTTTGCCTGGATCAGGGAAACCCTCTGTGTGGGACTCTAAAGACTCGACAGTACTCTGGCAGTGGGTTTAACTACAAGCACGTCAGCGGCACTAGCTGTACGTAATGGCTGCCTAGGTACCTGTCGAAAAGGAAGGCCGACGAGCAAGCTCGTCCGAACTCCTACTGAGCCTATCCGTACAGTCTGGTCTCTTCGTCAAAGAGTATCGCATACCGGGTCTAGGGGATGGTGAACGTCAGACCCTAATAACCTGATAAGTCGTGCCGATGTGGTTCAGGACCAATCCGGGAAACTACTGATCAGCCTATCAGTAGATCCCAACTGCCTTGGCCAAGGTCTTATGGTCCTGACCAATCGAATCACAGTGCGATATCGACTACCTATACCGGGAGAGACGAATCCCCGACAATCGCTCACTGCCTCCATGTGGCTCGGGACTGAACCCAACCAAAACCTGTTTGCACGACTCAGTAGAGCCGTGGTCAGGGTAGTGATCAAAGCTCAGTGGGAACTCACACGAGACAAATGCCGATCTCGGGTCCAAAGACTAACCTGTACACATGTCACCTGAGAACTTCCATCTGACGATAGGTATAGTACCACACGGAAGTTCTCGGCGAGTCCGTCCAGTGTACTCACACCCAGTGAGCACCTGTATACGATCTTAGGTGCATCAGACCAATGGCTGCGGGACCAACCATCCCCCGACGGGGTAGAAACATATACACCAGTCTACTCTGGAGTATCAATGCCCAGTCTCGATACTCACGCGACTAGGGACCATTAAAGGATGTGCTTATGGACTACCCTGCTCCCACAAGTATGATCGCCATCACAACGCAGGCAGTCAAGCAAGATCCTAGGGGCTTTATCAACATGTAACCGCAATATGTAATAACGAGTATGACATATGCCATGTTAAGATAAAGACAAACCACAATAGTATACTACCGTATCGAGTCTTTATCAATATGTGCAAACCAGATATATCAACAATACAAATAAATACACATATCCTGACAAAGAAAAGTCGAATAATATACTATAAAACTGAGCAAGATTGTTCTGTACATACATCTCCCTAATATCCATATGTATACATATACAATACTGGCCTCTAGGGCATATATTCCAACAATCTCCCACTTGCACTAAAGGCCAGTGATTGGCGTATCGAATACCCAACGTTTGCTCTAAGGCCAGCTGCTGGAGTACCGCATACCCAACATCCCAAAAAGTCGCTCGAACTGTGCTTGAGGGAGGGCCTTTGTAAATGGATCCGCTGTGTTGTCCTTCGTATCCACTCTCCGGACCTCAATCTCCTGGCGATCTACGATCTCCCTGATCAGGTGATACCGCCTTAAGATGTGCCTGGATTTCTGATGGGACCGTGGTTCCTTCGCTAAAGCTATAGCCCCATTGTTATCGCAATATACTGGTATTGGATCAACAATGGACGGAACCACCTGAAGTTCAGATATGAACTTCTTTATCCAGACCGCCTCTTTTGCGGCATCGCTTGCAGCAATGTATTCAGCCTCCATCGTCGAGTCTGCGACGGTATCCTGTTTGGAACTCTTCCAACATACCGCCCCTCCGTTGAGGGTAAACACAAAACCCGAGACAGACTTGCTGTCATCCTTGTCACTCTGGAAGCTTGAGTCGCTAAAGGACTCGACCCTGAGGTCTCCATTACCGTAAATCAGGAACATCTCCTTAGTCCTTCTCAGATACTTGAGAATGTTCTTTACTTCTGTCCAGTGGTCCTCACCTGGGTTTGACTGATACCGGCTCACCACGCTCAGCGCGTAAGCTACATCTGGTCTTGTACATAGCATCGCATACATTATAGATCCTACCGCCGAAGCGTAGGGTATAGTGCTCATGCGAACCCTCTCCTCGTCAGTCTTGGGAGACATCTCCTTGGAGAGGGTGATTCCGTGCAATGCGGGTATGTTACCGCGCTTGGAATCTTCCATACTAAATCTCTTTAGTACGGTCTCTATGTACCTGGACTGCGAAAGTCCCAATAGTCTCTTGGATCTATCTCTGTAGATCTTGATCCCCAGAATGTACGATGCATCACCTAGGTCTTTCATAGAGAACCTTTGTGATAAGAATAGCTTGACCGACTGTAGCATAGGAATGTCATTTCCTATCAAAAGAATGTCGTCCACGTACAAGACTAGGAACACGACAGTTCGTCCTACAATCTTCTTATAAATACATGGCTCATCTTCGTTCTTGATGAAGTCAAAGTCCTTGACTGTTTCATCAAAACAGATGTTCCAGCTCCGCGATGCTTGCTTCAATCCATAAATGGATTTGAGTAACTTGCACACCTTCCCGCTGCTCCCACTGTCTACAAAACCTTCTGGCTGATCCATATAAACGCACTCTTCTAAACTTCCGTTTAGAAAAGCCGTTTTTACGTCCATCTGCCAGATCTCATAGTCATGGAAGGCAGCAATGGCAAGCAGGATCCTAATGGATTTGAGCATAGCCACTGGAGAAAAGGTTTCATCATAGTCCACTCCTGGTCTTTGACGAAAACCTTTTGCAACGAGTCTAGCCTTACAGGTTTCCACCTGCCCATCTACACCAAGTTTCTTCTTGTAGATCCATTTGCATCCAACGGGTTTTACCCCAGGTGGAGCAACTTCCAAGGTCCACACTTTATTGGTGTACATGGACTCCATTTCAGATTGCATAGCATCCAGCCACTTATCAGAGTCCTTACTGATAACGGCCTGCCTGAAACTAGTAGGATCATCTTCTTCCAAGATGCAATCCTCTCGATCCCCATCCATGAGAAAACCGTAGTATCTCTCGGGCGGATGAGAAATCCTACTAGATCTGCGGAGTGGCTGAGGTTCGTCCGGGGTCATTGAATCTTTTGGTTCCTCCAAACCTTCAGCTATAGTTTGTTCTTCTGGAATTTCTTCCAGTTCTACCGTGCGCCCACTAATTTCTTTTGCAAGAAATTCCTTTTCTAAGAAGACAGCGTGGCGAGCAACAAACACCTTCTGTTCCTCAGTGTGGTAGAATAGGTATCCATGCGAATGCATTGGATATCCAACAAACTTACATAAGACTGATCGTGCCTCTAGCTTTTCCGGTTTCTGTGTTTTTACATAGGCCGGACATACCCATATCTTAATACCCTTAAGACATGGCATCTTTCCTTTCCACATTTCATATGGAGTTTTAAGCACAGATTTGGAAGGAACCTGATTCAAAAGATATGCCGCTGTTTGAAGCGCATGTCCCCAGAATGAAAGAGGTAACTCAGCATCACTCATCATGGAGCGAACCATGTCCAATAGGGTACGATTCCTCCTCTCCGACACACCATTGTGCTGTGGTGTATACGGAGGAGTAAGCTGAGAGAGAATTACATTCTCTTTTAAGTATTCTAGGAATTTCGTGCTTAAGTACTCTCCTCCTCTATCAGATCGGAGGATCTTGATACTTTTGCTAGTCTGGTTCTCTACTTCGTTTCTGAATTCTTTGAATTTCTCAAAAGCTTTAGATTTGTGTTTCATAAGATACACATATCCGAATCTAGAGAGATCGTCAGTGAATGTGATGAAGTTCGAGAACCCACCCCTTGCATGTACAGACATCGGACCACACATATCACTGTGTATGAGTCCTAAGAGCTCTGCTGCTCTTTCTCCATGCCCGGTGAACGGAGATTTGGTCATCTTTCATTTGAGACAAGACTGACAAGTTTCATAAGATGAAAATTCGAATGTATTCAAGAGTCCATCTTTATGCAACTTACTTAGTCTTTTCTCTCCGATATGACCAAGGCTACAATACCACAAGTAGGATTCGTTCGTATCTGAACTCTTCCTCTTGCGATCGTTTTGTATATTGAGAACTGTGTTTTAATTTAGAACATAGATACCATTACACAGTGTACCTTCTACAACCAGTACCTTATCAAGGTAAATGTTCATGATATTTCTATCAAGAACAAAGTTATATCCATCTTTATTAAGTAAAGAAACTGATATGATGTTGCAAAGCATGGAAGGCACATAGTAGCAATTGTTCAAAATCATAGTATTGCTATTTGGCAATACTAGGTGATATTCATCGACGGCTGCAGATTAACTTGTGCTCCGTTCCCTACTCTGAGGGACATATCACCAGGTCCAACTATCCTACTTTTTCTCAGTCCCTGCAATAAATTACAGATATGAGATCCTGATCCGGTATCGAGTACCCAGGAGGTAGGACTGACCGAAAAACAGTTCTCAATAACAAGAACGCCTGAAGAAGATGCAACAGTATGTTTCTTCTTCGATGGGGTTGTCAAGGAATTCAAGCTTTCCTCTTTCCTTTGCTCATACTCATGACCGTTGTCATAAGTTAGAGTCGAACCGACGTTCCTCATCCCCGAATAAGAATTCGGATCGGTCAAGCGATACATTTTATTATCTTGATTAGGGCGTGAAATGGTTGCTACCTGGAGAGAGAGAGGGAAAACACTCAGCGTGCGCTCTTGCAAGATTAGATTGGTTTATTAATTTATCTAATCAGGATGGCTCCTACTGTTTCCTCAAATTCTTCTTCAAATCCTAAAAGAAGAACTAGTCAGGATTAATCGCACGTCGCAATACTTGCTTAACCTTTCAGCCAGGCCGGTGTTGGCACTTCGAAGGAGGTTTTCCAACGCTTTCGCGAAGTTCCTTAATTAAATAACCTCTTTTCCCTGGAGGCGTAGCCCCGCTAACACCTTTCTAGACACCTACTTGGTTTATAGCATTGATTGTTAAGTGTGATAATTTCCCGAGAGTAATCCTACTAATCAGTGGGATCGGGATCCAACTATCATTGTGTGATGTACTAGATGGAATCCACTCTAGTCACCACACTCCAGAAGGTATGCTAAATCTGCAAGTTTCCTGTATGTTTGAAACTCCCGATGTGGTTTTTGCCCCTAGCGGTTTATGACCTTGACAAAGGCCAACAAATCATAATCCATTAGTCAAGTTCAACCCGTCGTTATCCTGGATTAATCTAGACCCACCCGTACATATCCTTGACAAAGGCCAACAAGGTTGCACGACTGTCCTAGATAATCGCATTTTACTATGCAACAAACAAGCAATATCTAGCTACCGTACACTACGCCTTGACAAAGGCCAACAAACGCAGCACGAATACTAGGTACAACTCATTTGAAACGACGGAGGGCTACGGCTGTGTTTTTGGCGAAAAACCCGTTAACGTAACGAACTTGATATCGTTGAAGGAACCTGAGTAGTTTTGTAAATTTATATAGTGGCGAAAACCTTTGCTAAAGAGGTCACTCCCTGTGAAGGGATCTCGGCTCTTTCCTCGTCGAATGAGGTGCAGGACATTCCAAATTGAATACCACAATGCAACGCAAAAATAGTCGACTATATTAAAATTATTACCCTGATGCAAACTTTAACTCAAGGGGTCACTCCCGGTGAAGGGATCTCGGCCCTTGCCTCATCGAATGAGGTGCAGGATATTCCAAACTGAATACCACTATGCAAAGCAAAAGAGAACATCTGTAATGTCAATTTTTAAAATCTGGTTCCAACAACATCTTTTTAGGTTTTTATCTTGCATTAATTAAAATTAATGCGGCCCTATCAAATTTGTAACCTATCACACCAGAAAAGAACGAAAATAAAATGTACGTATATGCCATCCGCATTCGCCACGGGGCCCCGTCATCACCCGTTAGGTTACTTAACTAACGACAAAGCGGGGGCTGGACTAGTGCGGGTGCAAAACATATACAACATCTACTAGTATATATATAAATATATATAACACTCGTCCCAGGCATGATAATAAACAACATCACAGATAACATTATAGAATGGTGGATAATCTTGGAGCCCCGGGTTTCATTTGAGCCGCAAATAAAACCCGACGTTCCCGGTCGTGTGGATAGCCTGTGCAATGAAAACCTGTACCCCCTACGAGTGCGGCGAATAGCCCGCCAGTTCTAGAATGAAGCCCCCTCCGTCTCAGCGTCTTGAGATGCGGGCTTGTTGCCTTCTAGAACCCGGTTATTCGTGCACCCCATCGCGGGGTAATCCTAATACTGAAAATGAAAATAATATATACAACCGGTGACATCGACCTCATCCCGGTCGTGCCCCAAAAAAATATACAACCCGGCAAAGACGGCAGTCCACATGTCGGACACTCGCCCCGCAATAACAAATGTACAATTGAATTATAAACTGTATTTCTAACATTGCACCAAATGCTATCCACCACGACAATCCAACCACAATCATAGCACAAGTACACAACATCAACGGGAATGTCACGTTCGCAAAACCCGTCTAAAAGAACATATAGCAATCAGACGAGTTTTACCGATCGAGTGACATTCCCGGTCGCAGATAAAAGTGAATGTACTGATAATAAAACACGTGTCTTAAAATTACGATCGACTAAACTTTCCAAGTGGGCCCCAAGCATTAAACCAACACTGTAAAAATTCTGGGCCCAAAAAATAATTATCCCAGAGACCACAATTTTCAATAAATGAGGCCCAGAAGAAATTTGGTGCACGTGGGCCCCAAAGTGGCCGCGGAACCGCCGCCAATGGGGGGTTAATGCGGCGGATCCGCGGCGCTTTGGAAGGGTCACGTGACCAATTTTTTTGTGGGTTCTTAAAAAAGCCTGCATGATTTTCTGGGAGCAAAATATTGATTTTTCCAGCACTTTTAAAATCGACAAAAACTGCAAAAAATGAAAACGTGGTTTTTGGAATTTTCGGTCGATTGTTATTCTAAACACGTTTGAACTATCTAGTGTAAGTTTTATGGGTGGCTCTGATACCATGAAGGGTTACCCTAGCGCCCCGGCCATCTCACGTGGCCAAATGCGGAACAAAAATTTTCTTACGAATGAAACTTGGCGCTAGACAAAACCCTAAAACCAGATCTTTCCATAAAACTCACTAGCTATACTAAGATAGCTATCTACTATGATAGAAACCTCACCAAATGAACCAAGTCCTTCGGTCTTCTTTCTTCATCCTTAGCTCCTAGCAAGCGCCTTGAACATGCTTGAACTTCTTTCCTTGCTCCATCGGTCCTCCGGGATCGAGCTTGTTCTCCGGCATCCTTTTGTCGTAGATGATCCACCCGGGGAGTATGATCCATGGCTCTAGCTCCTAACTATATAGCAAAAGGAGCAAATAGAGAACTTGGTTTGCTAAACCAAGTAATCTAGGGTGTAGTTCAGAATTCTAAGTGTCAAGCTATCTCTTTCTTGCCTCTTCAGTTGATTCTCAACTCATTAGAAGGTAGTGAAGAGGAAGAAGATGAAGGTGGAGGAGACTAGAGAGCAAGAGAGGAATGAGAGCTCAAGAAATTATGAAGCATGAATGAATGAGAAAAAACACACACAAGGGTTTTGTGTATCAATTCTTTCATTAAACAATTAGCAACCATACTTCAATAATAAACCCAAAATGAATTATAAATTCATTTGTTCACTATTGAAGCATGGTTACTCCCATTCCTCCCTCACCTCTCACTTTACACCTCATTTCCAATTATTAAATAAAAGGAAAATCCAAAATGAGGTGGCCACCTTCTAGAAGGAAAACTGTAATAAATACGGATTTCCGACTACGGTACAAATATACCGGCAATCAGATAAAAATACGAACGCCCAAAAGAGATAGAATAACACGAAGAACGTAATACTAGAATATATATATCGAAATACATATATGTAAATTATTAAATCAATACCTGACTTAATAATCCGGCTCAGACCCGAGCCGGCTAGTATTACAAACTGTCCGATCGAAAAACCGAGTACCAAGTACATCAATCGATCGAACCCTGCACGTATCCAATACGGCTACTACATCGTTTTGCCTGGATCAGGGAAACCCTCTGTGTGGGACTCTAAAGACTCGACAGTACTCTGGCAGTGGGTTTAACCACAAGCACGTCAGCGGCACTAGCTGTACGTAATGGCTGCCCAGGTACCTATCGAAAAGGAAGGCCGACGAGCAAGCTCGTCCGAACTCCTACTGAGCCTATCCGTGACAATATCCGTACAGTCCGGTCTCTTCGTCAAAGAGTATCGCATACCGGGTCTAGGGGATGGTGACCGTCAGACCCTAATAACCTGATAAGTCGTGCCGATGTGGTTCAGGACCAATCCGGGAAACTACTGATCAGCCTATCAGTAGATCCCAACTGCCTTGTCCAAGGTCTTATGGTCCTGACCAATCGAATCACAGTGCGATATCGACTCCCTATAATGGGAGAGACGAATCCCATATAATCGCTCACTGCCTCCATGTGGCTCGGGACTGAACCCAACCAAAACCTGTTTGCACGACTCAGTAGAGCTGTGGTCAGGGTAGTGATCAAAGCTCAGTGGGAACTCACACGAGACAAATGCCGATCTCGGGTCCAAAGACTAACCTGTACACATGTCACCTGAGAACTTCCATCTGACGATAGGTATAGTACCACACGGAAGTTCTCGGCGAGTCCGTCCAGTGTACTCACACCCAGTGAGCACCTGTATACGATCATAGGTGCATCGGACCAATGGCTGCGGGACCAACCATCCCCCGACGGGGTAGAAACATATACACCAGTCTACTCTGGAGTATCAATGCCCAGTCTCGATACTCACGCGACTAGGGACCATTAAAGGATGTGCTTATGGACTACCCTGCTCCCACAAGTATGATCGCCATCACAACGCAGGCAGTCAAGCAAGATTCTAGGGGCTTTATCAACATGTAACCGCAATATGTAATAACGAGTATGACATATGCCATGTTAAGATAAAGACAAACCACAATAGTATACTACCGTATCGAGTCTTTATCAATATGTGCAAACCAGATATATCAACAATACAAATAAATACACATATCCTGATAAAGACAAGTTGAATAATTTACTATAAAACTGAGCAAGATTGTTCTATACATACATCTCCCTAGTATCTATATGTATACATATACAATATTGGCCTCTAGGGCATATACATCCAACACTCCCTACAATATTTTTATAAATGCAAGGTTCGTCTATATTTTTGATAAAATCAAACTCTTTGATTGTATCATCAAAGCAGATGTTCCAACTTCGTGATACCTGCTTTAATCCATAGATGGATTTAAGCAACCTGCATGCCTTTTCACTGCTCCCACTGTCAATGAAGCCCTCTGGCTGATCCATAAAAACACATTCATCTAAGTCACCATTTAGAAATTCCGTTTTAACGTACATCTACCAGATTTCATAGTCGTAGTAAGCAGCAATAGCAAACAGGATCAGAATGGATTTAAGCATTGCAACTGGAGAAAAAGTTTCGTCATAGTCCAATCCTGGTCTTTGACGAAATCCTTTCACCACAAGCCTAGCTTTATAGGTCTCTACCTGTGCATTCACACCAATCTTTTTCTTAAAGATACATTTGCACCTCCAGAAGGTGCAACCTCTAAAGTCCATACTTTGTTGGTGTGTATGGATTCCATTTCGGATCGCATGGCATCCAGCCATTTCACTGAGTCACTACTCGTGATAGCTTGCTGAAAACTAGTAGGGTCATCATCATCTATGATGCAATCTTCTCTATCACCATCAATTAGAAAACCATAGTATCTATCCGGTGGGCGAGAAGTTCTACTAGATCTATGGAGTGACTGAGGCTCGTTGGGCTCTATTGAAACTTCAGGTTCAACCAAATCGTCAGTATTTGTTTGTGGCTCTGAAATTTCTTCCAGCTCTACCGTATTGCCAACAGTATCATTTGTAAAAAATCCATTTTCTAAAAATGTAGCATATTGAGAAACAAACACTCTTTTTCCTCCTTATGATAGAAAAGATACCCATATGAATGTTTGGGATATCCCATAAATTTACACAAAACCGATCGTGTCTCGAGTTTGTCTGGATTCTGCTTTTTAACAAAAGCAGGACAACCCCATATCCTAACTCGTCTAAGAGATGGTCTCTTCCCATACCATATCTCATATGGAGTGGCAGGCACGGTTTTGGTCGGAACCCTGTTTAATAGATATATTGCAGTCTCCAATGCATGCCCCCAGAACGAAAGTGGTAACTCGGCATCACTCATCATCGAACGTACCATATCTAATAAGGTACGATTTCTCCGTTCTGACACACCGTTGTGCTGTGGTGTGTACAGAGGAGTGAGCTAAAAGAGAATCCCATTCAGTTTCAGGATATCTAGAGACTCTGTACTTAGGTACTCTCCTCCTCGATCTGATCGAAGTTTCTTGATACTCAACCCAGTTTGTTTTTCTACTTCAAGTTTATACTTCTTGAATTTTTTGAAAGCATCAGACTTATGTTTCAACAAGAACACGTGTCCAAATCTTAAGAAATCATCAGTAAAAGCTATGAAGTATGAAAAACCACTTCTTGCATGTTAGACATTGGTCCACATACATCACTATGTATGAGGCCTAAAAGTTCAGTAGCTCTCTCTCCGTGTCCAGTAAACGGAGTTTTGGTCATTTTACCCTGATACAAGACTGACAAGTCTCATAAGAGTTATATTCAAACGGATTTAAATAACCATCTTTATGTAGCTTGGTTAGTCTTGTTTCGTTAATATGACCAAGTCTACAATGCCAAATGAAAGCTTCATTTATCTCTGAAATCTTCCTTTTGTTTGTGTGTTGTATGTTAAAAACTGTGTGTTGATTCAGGACGTAGATTCCGTTATTTAATGTTCCATACCAAATCAACTATTGATTTAGGTTAATGTTCATAACATTACTTTTTAACACAAAATTATACCATTCATTGTCCAACAGATATACTGATATTATGTTACATAACATGGAAGGCACAAAAAACACGGGTTCAAAACCAATATACATCCTGAAGGTAAACCAAGGTGATACTCTCCCACTGATACAACATGTACACTCGAATCATTCCCAACACGGAGAGTGTGATCACCTTTCTTCAAAACCTTGCTATTTCTCAATCTCTGCACACAATTGCAGATATGAGATCTTGACCCGGTATCTAATACCCAGAAAGCAGAGTTGATTGAAAAACAGTTTTCAGTAAAAAAAACACACCTGAAGCAGAAGCATCAGCATGCTTCTTCTTCTTGAGATCAGCGAGGTACCCAACGCAGTTTCTCTTCCAGTGCCCAGTCTTGTTGCAGTAGAAGCATTCCCCTTTTCCCGATGCCGCAGCCCCTGACATGTCTTTCTCCGGTGCCTTTCTAACTCCACCTCTCGGTTTGATAGGTTTCTTCTTCTTCTTTCCCTTACCTTTAGCTTTCGGAACGGAAGAGGAAGATGGCCCAGCAACTAGAGAGGGAGTTTTCACTACTTTTAGCATGCTCTCTGCACTCCTCAACATATTGAGAAGTTCAGGAAGTGACTTCTCTAGATTCTGCATGTTGAAGTTCACTATAAACTGAGCATAGGCAGGGGGAGAGACTGTAGAACTATACCAACATATTGTTCGTTCTCCATCGTCCATCCCAGGTCCTCTAGTTCTTCAATAAGTCCTATCATCTTCAGCACATGATCACTTATAGATGTGCCAGCAGCCATCCTCATCTGAAACAACTTCTTGAGGCCTCGTAACGCAGGGCACGAGATTGCTCCCTATACATTTCATTTGTATGGAGAAAGATGGATTGTACATCCATCTTCTCGTGCTGCTTCTGATGTTCGTTGTCCATCAAAGCAAGCACGGGGCATTTGGCTATGACGCATCTATATCCTATATCTTGCGGATTTTCTTATCCACAATAGAGGAATCAGGGCCTGGAAGGGAAGGAGCTGGAGCAGTAAAGACGTATGCAACCTTATAATAAGTAAGAGCAATATTTACGTTCCTCAGCCATTCTTTATAATTTGGTCTCATGAGTTTATTTTTGTCTAATAGAAGCTTAAGTCCTGACATTGGTATCTGCCATCAGGAGAGAGAAAAGAAAACATTCAACGATTGCTCTTGTATGATTAGATTGGTTATTAATCTTATCTAATTGATGTCTCCCACTGCTTTTTATCAAATTTTCCTTCAAATCTTAAAAAGAAAATTATCCAGGATTAATTACATTCTACAAGTTCGCTAACCGGTCAGCTAGGCTGGTGTCGGTACTCCGAGGGAGGTTACTCATGCTTTCGCACGGACCTAATTAAAATAAACCTCGTTTTCCTAGAGGCATAACCCCGTTGACACCTTTCTAGACACCTACTGGATTAGCTAATTGTAAAGTATACAACTCTCCTGGGAGTAACTATTAATCACAGTGGGATCGGGATCCAATTATCAAATAGAAGGTATGCAATCTCATTGCAAATTTCAACACTTGAAATTCCCGATATGGTTTTTACCCCTAGCTAACTTAGTCAACAAATCATAAGCGCCAGTCAAGTTCTACCCGTCATTTCACGATCGATTTAGACCCACCCGTACGACCCTTAACTATGGTCAACAAAGTCATATGAATGACCTAATCGATTGCATCATATGCTTTGTAGGAAGACATCACTTAGCTACCATACACTACACCTTAACTATAGTCAACAAACGCAGCACGAATACTAAGTACTCTACTTAGTAAAATGGCGGAGGGCTACGAATAGTTTTGATGAAAACCTTTAACGTAATGAACTTGATATTGTTGTAGAATCTAGTGATTTGAAAAGGAGTGGTTTAAGCTCCGCTTAAAAATCGAGTAGTTTTTCAAAAACAAACCGAATAGCTTTTGCTAAAGAGGTCACTCCCGGTGAAGGGATCTCGGCTCTTTCCTCATCGAATGAGGCGCTGGATATTCATCAAGGAATACCACTATGCAAAGCAAGAACTGGAAAGACTATAATGATAAACCGAGTGGGTTGTAGCATTTGCTAGTTTTGCTAAACAGGTCACTCCTGGTGAAGAGATCCTGGCTCTTTCCTCATCGAATGAGATGCTGGATATTCATCAAGGAATACAACTATGCAAAGCAATAACTAGAGCTACCTTTTTTGAAATTTTTTGATTCTACAAGATCTTTAGGTTTCTTTTCTTAACATTAATCTCATCAATGTTTTCCCATCATTTAACCTTATCATTGCAGAAAAAAACGAAAATAGAACGTATACTTATGCCATCCGCATTTGCCATGCGGCCCCGTCATACACCGTTAGGTTACTTAACAAACGGAAGAGCGGGGGCTGGACTAGCACGGGTGCAAAACATAAGCAATGTTTAATATATATCTTATATATATAGCCATTCGTCTCACGCAATAATAAGAATTCCAGATCACAGATGAATACATTGGATATACTAGGAATTTCGTGTTTCGTTTAAATCCTGAACGATAGACGGATTCCACGGTTGTGATGAATAGCCAAACCCCACCCTAGACCCCTATGGATGCGGAAAACTACTCGCCAAATTCCCGAATTGAAGCAACCTCCCTCGATAAAATGAGTAAGCCACTCGGCATTTCAAGAAACTGGCAGTTTATGCACCCCACCTTGGGTCTATCCTAGGAGCAAAAACAGTAAAAAGAAATAATACATCGGTGGCTACAACCTCAACCCAGTTGTGTCCCGCAAAATAATATTACATCACCTTTACAAATTACAAGAATGAAAGAAAAGAAAACACTCTTCTCATATCCCCCCGACTATTCATCCACGATAATCCAACACATTCATATACACATACTATCACATGATACTCATATGTGCAATCCCTGCTAATCTTCGTATAGCAATTAGTGGACGTTTCTCAATACATATCAAACTGAAAAGTGAAAAAACGATGTTAAATATTCGACTTCGAAACACTCCGGATTTCCCTAATACTTAGGTTACATCACATGCAATCTGGAAACAAATAAACAGTACCTTAAAACCTAAAACTAGGTGATCAGAAAACCCTAAAAATTCCAAGCCCAAAAGTCTACAGTAGACCGGTGACGTTGGTAAAAAAGACATTTTGGCCGGCGAAATTTTGGTGTTTTGGGCTCGTTTTTCTAGGGAGTTCTAGTTATCTCATAACTAGTCTTCTGCACATATTTTTAAAAAATTTAGAAGACTTTGAAAAACGACAAAGACCAGGTTTTAGATTTACGGTTTCGGAGTTATTTCGTGTTCGAAGCTTTAAACATCGTCTAAAATACTAGTTTTGGTTTAAGTAAGTTTCCGATACCACGTTAGTGGATGTTGCACACCACCACAACACTTTTGGGGAGACGGAAGTAGTGAAAAATAATTTTGAAGCATGCAACATCGACTTTTACTTCCGGATCTTATACTAAACCATAACTAGTTGTTGGATATATGTATGCCCTAGAAGCCATTATATGTATAGTGGATGCTTGGACATGTATATATATATATATATACAGATGACTTTCTTGCTCGACATGATAGTATGCTATCTGGTTGTAATTTATCTTGACATGTTCATTTGATCATGCATCTTACTCTTTTGGTACATATTGATAAAGCCCATAGGATATTTGCTTGACTACTGAGACTATGATGCAAATCATACTAGTGGGACACGTGTAGTTTATGAGCATATCCTTGAACTGTTCCTAGTCGTGGGAGTATCGATACGGGGCATCGATATTCAAGAGTAGACTAGCGTATACCATTCTTGTCCCATATAATGGGCGATAGATGATCCCATATCTATCTGGTGTGGTGACACCAAAGATTGTATACGGGTGCTCAGTGAGGACTGGGTACACTGAATGGACTCGCTAAGAACTCCTATTTGGTATTATATCTATCGTCGGATAGCAGTTCTCAGGTGACACTGGCACAGGTTAGTCTGTAGACCCGAGATCGTCATAGAGTCTTGTGTGTCCTCCCACTGTACTTTGATCTCCACCCTACCACGGCTCTACTGAGTCTTGCAAATAGGTGGATTTTAGGTACAGTTCCGAGGCATATGGAGGCAATGAGCGATAGGAGAGGTTTCGTCTCTCCCGGTATTGGGGGTTGATGTTGCGCTATGCTCGATTGGCTATAACAGGAAGTCCCTTGCTAGGGCTGCTGAGATTTACTGATTAGTGTTATCAGTAGTTTCTCAATCTATTATGAGCCATACACCGGCATGACTTATTGATGGGGTCGACGATACCATCCCTAGACTCGATATGCAACATATCTGACGAAGAGACCGGAGTGTACGGTAAGTGTTACAAGTTGGCTCGACGGGAGTTTTGACAGATTCGCTAGGTTTTCTTCTGATCACTCAGTACCCGGGTGGCCGTTACGTTTAGCTGACCGCTTGCGGCTTGTGGGTGATTGATATGATCATCACTTACTGCCGGCGTATTGACGAGTCTTAGAGTCCCATACAGGAGTTTCCGAGCTCAGGCAAAATGATGTGGTGTGCATATGAGATATGCGCGGGAGCTCGATTAAATGCGTGTATGTGATACCGTATTTTAATCAGGAGTTTTCTATTGGTCAAGTCGTATGTGATATGACCGGTTTATTAAATCAAGTGTTGATTTAATATTGACTTTTAGCTCATTTACATAAACCTTTTCTTTTTGATGTATGCATGGATGTATGTACATATTGATGTGCATGCACACATACATGCATACATGAGTGTCATGGTTGTTGATACAATGAAGGTGGCAATGCAAGACTCACATGGAATAAATATACATATATATTTATTATTGAGAAAAGAAAAAGGAAATTGATTCATGGTTAATTGTTTTTACACTCTTCTCACTTGACCATGACTTTAACCATTAGTTTAATTTCCTTAGTTGCTTTAAACTCAATGATAAAAATATCTAGATATTTATTGACCATGGTTTGATGAGAGTGTGACTCTCATATATATTATTTTCTTTTCTCTTTTTATTTTAGAGATTATCACAATATTGAGCTCAAGCTTTGCCATCTTCATCTTCTTCCTCTATCATGCTCTCTTGAGTTTTCTAGTGAGTGAGATAACGAAAAAGAAAGGGTTTTGAAGTGAGAATACAAACCACATCATCATTCTACACTACTCTAGCCCATTAATGTGGGTTTTTAGCTCCACTTCATCAAAGATAAAGTGAAGCAAGGAGCTTTGAGCAAAGGAACTCCGGGTGGATCATCGTGGACGTGGAAGGACTCTAGCAAGCCGGTTCAAACTCTAGGAGATCCAAGGAGCCAAGAAAAAGAGGTCTACAAAGGTTGTATTTCTCCCCGCTTAGTGATAGTAACTTCTTGTATGTGATACTTGTTATTTGTTACTCTAGATTTCTAGTTCGATTCCTAGGTTAGATTGCTTAGCACCCCCTAAATTTTTTATTGTGGCATGTGTGATGCATGCAAATCCTAGGCATGGTGCTAAGGAATCCCAACAGTGGTATCAAAGCCAAGCTAGAAACTTAGACGATGTTAAATTAATTACGAAACCGAAACAACTCCGAAATAACGATTTTCTGGAACCCTGAATAATGCTCTCTGTTGATTTTTAAACGGGCTCGAAAAAAAAATTTAGCAACTACAGAAGCTTACATGTGATGTACTGAGAACACTAGAGAAAAACGAGGCAAATCCACCACTAAAAAACCGGCCACATCCCTCAAAATTTCGTCCTGGCTGGCCCCCCTGCCTTTGAATTGTCTCGTTTTCCCCTGGTGCTCTAGTCTGTAGATTTTGGGGTTTCAGTTGTTGTTTGTTTAGCCCAAAATTTCATGTTATGTTAATTTTTCTTAGGGGCTAATTCGGAGTGTTTCGTAGTCGTATATTTTAACACTGTAATGGTAACCAAGACAATGTTTAACAGTTCGAACGAACTTCAAACCCCACATCAAGTCCCCCGCTAAAATTTTCCAAGTGTTAGAATTTCCCAAGTTGAACATATTCGGAAGATCGTGCAAGTATCCTTATGGACTCTCTAGAAGAACGTTACCCTAACTTGTCTCTATGACCATGGAACCACGGCCAAACCTTAGGGTTTGCCGTAGTCCTGTGGCGCCATAGGTGAGGCAAGGGTTGACCCTTCTACGGCTGGTCTATAGACACTGTGGCACGTTTTTGGGTATCTTAACTTTGCTCAAGTGTTGAGCTCTCGAGGTAATTTGTAGGTGTTTGTTGATTCGATCGAAACGTTTAATATCGTCTAGATATATGTGATGATTGCAATTGTTGTTATTTTTCACTTTCTTTTCTGCGGCCGTAAGTGTAGTATGTGGTGTATCGCCGGTTTCCTTGCTATACATCAACGACAATCGGGGTACACATACTTGCTTACGTTGATGACATGTGATGTTATGTGTTGCTGAGATATGATGTACAGGATCGTCGTGAATTAATGGCCGGGGTTTTTATGTGAGATTAGAGTTTTTATTTTCATTCATGTAAAATTAATTGTATGTAATATTCTTTTATTTGGGGCACTTCCGGGTTGAGGATGATGTCACCAATATTGTAAATTATTTATTTTTCCGCATTAGGATAGACCCAAGAAGGGGAGCACAAGTGACCGGGTTCTAGGGTTCAGTGGGAGGCCATCTCGAAGAATCGAGACCGGGTCTCCTAAACTCTAGAATTGGTAGGGTCACTTGCCGCTCTCATAGGGGTCTAAGGGTATGTGCTTGGCTATTCATCGCGACCGTGGAATCCGTATTTCCTATTGTTGGCTAAATACAAAATACGGACCTCCTAGAATATCCTATATTTTCATATATATATTTCTGCTGCTAATTATTCTGTGATGTGATTACTTAATATCTGAGACGAATGGAATATTATTATTATATATATGATATATAATAAACGTTGCTTATGTTTTACATCCGCGCTAGTCCCGCCCCGCTATGCCGTTAGTTAAGTAACCTAAAGGTGCATAACGGAACACTGTGGCGAATGCGGATGGCATAAGTGTACGTTCTATTTTCGTTTCTTTTCTGTGATGGCTTAGGAACTTAAAAGATGGGACTACAATAATGAGATTAATGTAAAGAAAAATGAACCTAAAAGATGTTGTAGAATCGGATTTAAAACCTACCCGGCTTTTTATGTAAAAGCAAATTTTCAAAGTGCGAAGCTTAAGCCACTCCTTTTAAACCCATTTGATTCTACAACGATATCAAGTTTAAAGCGTTAAAAGTTTTCTAAAAAACTATTCGCAACCCTTCATCATTTTAGAAAGTAGTGTACTTAGTATTCGTGCTACGTATGTTGATCATAGTCAAGGCGTAGTGTACGGTAGCTAGGTGATGTCTTCCTACAAAGCATATGATGCGATTAGTTAGGACATTCATGTGATTATGTTGATCATAGTCAAGGTGTAAGTGCACGGCGGCGCCCCGGCCGTCAATCCGACGGCCAAATGCGGAAACGGTGATAAACTTTAATTTTGCGAACTTAGCAAACCGGCACCACCGCGCACTAAACCCCGGATCGGGCCATTAAACTAGATCTAGCTAACAACAAGACGGGTTAGAGATATACCGAGTGATCCGAGTCCTCCGGTCTTCTCGTCATCGTCCCGATCTCCCGCGGAAACTCCGGCCGTCGTCTCCTTGCCGGAAGGGCACCACATCGTCTGTATCTTTTACGGGCTCCCACCTCAATGCCGAGGCAACTCGGGCACGAAGCTGGCAAGTCGACGTGCCCAAGATGTGCTGTAGAATGTAGTGTAGAATGCGCTTTGTCTCAATGGGGTTTGTAGTTGCCTTGATGGAGGAATCAACAAGATATGAACTTGGGGATTTTTGGTAGCAATGGAAAAATGAGATGGATGATTAATTTCCCACACCAAATGAAATGAACCTCTCTCATTTTTCTTCTCTCCTCAAAGTTGTGGCCGGCCCTTTCAATTGAGAATGGTGGAAGGATAAACCAAAAATCATGAAGGGAGGTGAGTGTAGGAGAAAAGAAAAGGTGACCACATCATAAAGCAAAGAAACATCAACCATGCTTATCACTTCTATTCACATCAAATATCTTTAATGCAAAAACTATCATGAAAAAGCAAGGATGCTTATCCTATCATAATGAATACATTTGCAAGAAACCCCCTCCACAAATGTTATTTGCACAATTGCAAATAACCCCCTCCATCGGAAAAGTCCGGCCGGGAAAGAACAAAGGAAAACCGGCCGGAATGGAATGCAAACTGGCAACTCCAGAAAACTGGTCCCGTAATAAATTACAGGAAAACCCCGATACTGTGCATACACACCCGCATCTGTATTCCGTCCGGATACAAATGCAAAGAGACAAAATCTACACTGTACTATACTAGGATCCGGCTTAAACCAAAGCCGGCTAGTAATATCCGTCCGATCCTGATCCGTACAATACCGCACGTATCTGATCGAACCCTGCCATATATCTATACGGCCTCTAGTACAAACCGTCCGATCCTGATCCGTGCAATACCGCACGTATCTGATCGGACCCTGCCATATCTCCATACGGCCTCTACAGCGTTTCGCCCGAAAGCTGAGTAACTGAATGTGTGGTGGACTCTAAAGACTCGTCAATACTATGGCTGTGGATTTAACCACTAGCACGTCAGAGGTATAAGCCAATACGTAACGGGCCACCAGCTATTGACCAAAAAGGACGTCGATGAGCGAGCTCATCCTGACACCCTACTGAGCCTGTCAGTGACAATATCCGTACAGTCCGGTCCGTTCGTCTATGAGCATCGCATGTCGGGCCTAGGGGGTTGGTAAAAGTCAGACCCCCAAAAGCGGTACAAGTCGTGTCGGAGTGTAGCCCAGAACACCCTGAGATACTACTGGAATACCTACCAGTAAATCTCCTGCCTTGGCCAAGGACTTTGTGTAATGGCTCTCCTAGACACAGCGCGACCTCACCCCCAATACCGGGAGAGACGAACCCCTGAAGATCCGCTCACTGGCTCCATGTGGCTCGGGACTGTACCCAACTAAAACCTGTTTGCACGACTCCTTTGAGCCGTGGTAGGGTAGTAATCAAAGCACAGTGGGAACTCATACGAGACAAATGACGATCCCCAGGTCGATGAACTAACCTGTACACATGTCACCTGGGAACTGCTATCTGACGTCAGGTATAAGACCAACAAGCATGTTCCCGGCGAGTCTTGTCCGGTGTACTCATAACCCAATGAGCACCTGTATACATCTTAGGTGAACCAACTGACACCAGTGGCTTGTGAGACCGGCCACCGCCCCTCGCCGGGGTCTCGACTGTATACACTAGTCTACTCTGGAGAATCGATGCCCTGTCTCGAAACTCCCACGACTAGGGACCTTTTAAGGATGTGCTTATAGACTACCAGCTCCCACTTATATGATCGCCCTTATACTGCTGGCAATCAAGCAAGAATCCTAGGGGCTCTATCAACGTGTAATAGCGACCTGTCAGGTCACCTAAAGCAGTACACGATGATAAAGGTAAACCAGATAGCATACTATCATCTCGAGTAAGACTGTCCTACCGGGATAGGTCCTCCCTCAATCATTGCAATCACGCGCCTGTGATCCAATAATTGACTCTGAGGGCACTATCTCCAACAATCTCCCACTTGCACTCAAGGCTAATTATCGCGATGTCACATACTCACAGCCCGTGTGATACCGAACACCCAACTCCTCTACTAGTCGGTCTCACAAAATCCGTTTGTGAAACTATTGCGTTCGAGGAATAGCCTCAGTGAGTGGATCCGCCTTGATGTTTCTTTCTATGTCTCTCTCTATCTTAAGTTCGCGGAGAAAACCATCTCCCGAAATGAGCAATACCTGTCTTAGAATGTCTGGATGTCTGATGGGACCTAGCTCATAAATGAACTCCAAATCCAAACTTCTTAGACTGTATCGTCTACTGAACTTAATCAGTATCCTGCGCCATGCCACCCTCAGTATTGCCTTGGACCACCTGTCCAAAATACTGCCCCTCGTCAGAAGGAAAACTATAACTCTGACAACCTCCTTGTCATCCATGTCACCTTGGAAGCCTGGAATGATAACTGTCTCCCAAATGTGAGAATGTCGTTATCATATCCCTAGAACATCCACTTATGTTCTAAAACTGCTTCCGACTGTTTCTCCAGGATTGGATCAATGTCAACTTATTGCATCTAGTGCAAGAACAACATCTGGTGTGGTACTTGACATCTCATGATTGACTCAATTGCCTAAGCAAGTGATCTGCCAATCATGAACATCCCTCTCTACTTTAGTCTATAAGACACCTTTAGAGAGGGTGACTCCATCACCTGCAGGTACACTACCGTGCCAGGAGTCGTCCATTCTAAATACTCTTAGAATGCTGTCAATGTACCCTGATTGGGAAACCACCCAAATCTAGATCTAAAACCATAGGTCTAGTAACCAGTATGTCTGATATAATGTCCAAGTCCCATGTGGAGAAAACACCGTGTGACGACCAAAGTATAACCGATCGTAGTATAGGAATATCACTTCCTACTTTGTGTATGTCATCCAAAACCCGGATATCACACCCTACTACCTTCTCAACAGATCCATCCCTTATTCTGATAACGTCAAACCCATGACTGTCACATCAGAAATAGATGATCTATCTCCGCTATTTCTGCTTTGGTCTATAAATAGACATAAGCCTGATGTCCACCAATGCTTCCGCTGCTCCCACTGACTACAACAACCCTCTGGCAGAGTCATATAGATGTGCACTTCTAAAGCTAGTTTAGAACGACGCTATACTCATCCTCCTGCCGGGTCTCGCAGCCTGGAACAACAACAATGGCAAGTGTGGGTAAACAAGAACTTCCCTGTCACCGTCCTTGAGGCTACCGGAGTACCTCTCGGGTGCCTGAAGTTACCCACCTTATCTGCGGAGTGGCCAATGGAATGTCAAATCAGATTGAATCTTTAGGTTCCTTATCAAATCTTCAGTAATCGTTTGCGGTTCTGGAATCACTTCCAGTTCTACCATACTCCCACTACTGTTTTTGAAAAAAAAAAACCATTTTTAATAAAACGGTGGCGAGTCTAGAACAATATTTCTATTGATCTGCCAGATGGTAGAAAGTCAACCCTCGTCATAGCCTGGGTCAACCCACAAACAGCCATTACAGAAACGTGCCTTGAGTTGTCCAGTGTCTGGTTTTAATCATAAGCCGGACAACTCCCCGTACCATAACAACGTTAAGATATGAACTGTTCTACATCCAATATAGAACCAGAGGCACTGATTTAATTTAACCAGATTCAAATCATGCAGCTGTCTCCAGTGCATGTCAACTAAATGGAGAGAGGTCGATCAGCGTTACTCAACTTAGGAATGCTTCCAATTATGAGTAACCTGAAAGAGAAGCAATTTCTCTTTATCATTACTATCAACTGAATACCATACACAAGTATCTAAATCTTCGATCACCTTGAAGAATCCCGCTACTTTCTATACCTGGTTCTCTACTCTATTCAAATACCTATAACTCCTCAAAACTTAGACCCTGTGTTTCTACGAAACACATGTCTAAGAACTAGAGAAGTTAAAAGTAAACAGAATATAGTATGAGGACCAACCCCTATGTCCTAATGGACACTGGACAACATACAATACTCTGTATAAGTCCGCCGAGTCTAACAACTCTTTCACTGTGTGTCGTAGGTTGAAAACTGTACTTATGGTTAAGAAGAATTACACCGCTGTTTAATGCTCCTTACCTAACCATCCACTGATATAGGTAAATATCATCGACATAATATCAAAAGGTATATCTCACTCTATAAAAATAGACGTACAGATATATCAATTTGAAATTGGTGCACAACAGCGGATATTCAAAACCAAATATTTGCCGACCGGCAAACAGCCCAGGTGATCTCCTCAAATATCACCGATTATAACGAATCCCGATATAATGAGGATGATCACCCAATTCCCAATAACTTACTCCCACTCATCATTTGTAAAACCATACAGATGTGAGAATCAAACCTGGTAAATACATACCCTGGAGCAAGTGTCTAATCGGGAAATCAGTTTTCTTTTAACAGTACACAGTTGAAATGAAACATTGAAATGTTTCGATGGGGTATCCTGGTATTCCTAGTAATGCCTCTACCATTTTCAGATTCACAACTATAACCGTATAATTCTTTGCCACCTCTCCAAATCCTTTTATATGTCTTTAGTCATTACCTTCTGCACACCCCTTAAGCCAAATGGTTTTCTTCCTTCCCTACCGTTCGGCACCAGCCTATGGTTTGGAAGAAGACTATCCAATAAGCATAATGGGTGTACTGTCCTAGTCCTAGGAACACTCGCAATGCGATAGAAGGTGAAGATAAAAGACAACCGAATAAACCTTATTCCTATTTCTCCTGGACCAGAATCCATCCCCGAACTGGAACAAGTTCCTTTCGAGTTCGTATATAACCATACGATGGAGTATCCAATAAACTGCGGATCTTCGTAGTGATACGGAGTGTCTTGGAGAAATACAAAGGTGATTTAGGATTGGCGAAGAAATACTTGGTTTGGTCGTGAATATCAGTCGCAATTTACTTTGCCCTCTTACTAATCCCTTTATTTTGTCTTAACTTAATACCTTCTGTACACCATCGTTAGGCTAATTGGTTTTCTTCATTCCCCACTGTTCGGCACCAGCCTAATGTTTGGAAAAAGACTATCCAATTTGTGTAATAGGTGTACTATCTCCTAAACCAAGGAGTACTCGCAATGAGAGAAGGCAAAAAGGAAAAGACAACAGAATAAACTTTATCCGTTTTCTCCAGAACCGGAAACCATCCTCGAATTCCTTCGAGTTCGTATCTAACCATACGATGGCTTTGTCCAATGGAAGTGGACGTTCGCAGTAATACGGGGTGTCCTGGAGAAAAGGGTAAAAGTAGGAGTGGCAATGAGGTCTGCAACTCTGACAATCCAAAAGCCAGTGTTAAGAAGGTTCGGTCAACTTGGTCACTGAGTCATAGTCTAGGGTCGGGTCAATGGTCGCTGCCAGAGAGAGAGAAAAGAAACACTCAGCGTGCACTCTAACCTAGATCAGAATGGTTACCAATTTATCTAATCAGGAAACCTCCCACTGTACCTCAAATTCTCCTCCAAACCTGAAAGAAGAATTAGTCGGGGTCACCCGAGGAGTAAACCAACTCATCAGTGGGAATCGGGATCCAACTATCATCGCATGATAACGTGACGGAATCCGCTCACGCTATCATACTCCAGAAGGTATGCGCATATATGGCAAGTTTCAGTTCTTTTGAAACTCCCGATGTGATTTCTACCCCATGCGCTTATGACCTTGACTTTGGCCAACATATCATAAGTCACATGTCAAGTTCTACCCGTAATTCTCCAGGTTAATTTGAACCCACCCGTACCTACCCTTGACTTTGGCCAAAATGGCAGTACGGCTGTCCCAAACCAACGCATCTATCTATGCTGCATATGAATACCCAACAGCTACCAAACACTGTGCCTTGACTTTGGCCAACATACACAGCTTGAATACTATTGACTATCCATATGAAACGACGGAGGGCTACGAATGGTTTCTGGCGAAAACCTTTAACGTAATGAACTTGATATCGTTGAAGGAACGGATAGCTTTTTAGAAAATATAGTGACGAAAACCTTTACTAAAGAGGTCACTCCCGGTGAAGGGATCTCGGCTCTTTCCCCGTAGAATGAGGTGCAGGATATTCCAACTGAATACCACGATGCAAAGCAAAAGTAATCGGCTATAGTGAAGTTAATGCCCTGACGCAAAACTTCTGTCCAAGGGGTCACTTCCGGTGAAGAGATCTCGGCCCTTGCCTCGTCGACTGAGGAGCAGGATATTCCAAATGAATACCACGATGCAAAACAAAAGTGAACGTCCTTGCAATAACAGCTTTTTGAAAAGTGTTCCAACAACATCAGATAAGGTTTGTCTAACTTGCATTGATCCGAATCAATGCAGTCCCATCAATTGATCACACCACAAAGAACGAAAATATACTGACGTACGTATATGCCATCCGCATTCGCCACTGGGTCCCGTCATCACCCGTTAGGTTAGCTAACTAACGACAGAGCGGGGACTGGACTAGCGCGGATAAAAAACATATACAACATCTACTAATATATATACCAATATATTATATTTCGCTCAAGGCGTGATAAAAATGCAACATCACAGAAATGTACAGCATCACAGAACAATACAGATATCTGGGATCCCTGGGTTTCACAGAGCCACTACTGAAACCCGACGTTCCCCTGGTCGTGTGGATAGCCTGTGCAATGAAATCCTAGACCCCTACGGGCGCGGCAAGTCACCCGCCAAAACCTGAAGCGAGGCAGCCCCCTTCAGCACCGTGAATAGACCACCCAGCACTTCACGGAATCCGGTAACTTGGGCAACCCTCCTGGGTCAACCTGTACCCCCTACGAGTGCGGCGAATAGCCCGCCAATTCCAGACTGAAGCCCCCTCCGTCTCAATGCCCTGAGATGCGGGCCCGTTGCCCTCTAGAACCCGGCTATCCGTGCACCCCTCCGCGGGATAACCCTAGTACAGAAAGTAAAATATACATACAACGGGTACATCGACCGCAACCAGGTCGTGCCCCAAAAGAATAATACAAACAGGCAGTGACAGCAGTCCACATGTCGGACGCTCGCCCCGCAATATCAAATGTACATAATACAACAGAAACTGTACTAGCATTGCAACCAGGCTATCCCCCACGACCGATCCGCAACATCACAGCAAAAACACAAAACATCAACGTGAAAGTCACGTTCGCAAATCCGTCTAACCGGGCTATAGCAGTTAGACTGGATTTACCGATCAAGTGTCATTCACGGTCGCAGATATAATGTAAATACTGTGAAATAATGTGTTTAGAATATCCGATCGATCAAAAATTAACAAGTGGGCCCCCAAAGCAATACTGTAGCACTCACAGAAAATCTGGGCCCAATATTAATATTCCAAAACCCCTAAAATTAGCCCAGAAGACCACTGGAAAAAAATGATGCAGTGACGACACCAATGTGCGGCGGAACCGCGGCCCAAGGGGGGGTTTGGCCGCGGTTCCGCGCTTCAGTGGTCGACTCACTGTGTCGAATTTTTCCAGTAGTCTTAGAATTTCCAGTACATTAGTTTTTTACAACCTGAAAAATTTTTGGAGTTCAAAAAATTTCGACAGAAAACTGATGTGAGGAAAAACACGAGTTTTTGGAATTTTGGTCGATCAGAAATGCAAACACATCAAACAAAACTAGACGAAGTTAATGGCGAGGCTCTGATACCACTGTAAGTGTACGGCGGCGCCCCGGCCGTCAATCCGACGGCCAAATGCGGAAACGGTGATAAACTTTAATTTTGCGAACTTAGCAAACCGGCACCACCGCGCACTAAACCCAGGATCGGGCCATTAAACTAGATCTAGCTAACAACAAGACGGGTTAGAGATATACCGAGTGATCCGAGTCCTCCGGTCTTCTCGTCATCGTCCCGATCTCCCGCGGAAACTCCGGCCGTCGCCTCCTTGCCGGAAGGGCACCACATCGTCTGTATCTTTTACGGGCTCCCACCTCAATGCCGAGGCAACTCGAGCACGAAGCTGGCAAGTCGACGTGCCCAAGATGTGCTGTAGAATGTAGTGTAGAATACGCTTTGTCTCAATGGGGTTTGTAGTTGCCTTGATGGAGGAATCAACAAGATATGAACTTGGGGATTTTTGGTAGCAATGGAAAAATGAGATGGATGATTAATTTCCCACACCAAATGAAATGAACCTCTCTCATTTTTCTTCTCTCCTCAAAGTTGTGGCCGGCCCTTTCAATTGAGAATGGTGGAGGGATAAACCAAAAATCATGAAGGGAGGTGAGTGTAGGAGAAAAGAAAAGGTGACCACATCATAAAGCAAAGAAACATCAACCATGCTTATCACTTCTATTCACATCAAATCTCATTAATGCAAAAACCATCATGAAAAAGCAAGGATGCTTATCCTATCATAATGAATACATTTGCAAGAAACCCCCTCCACAAATGTTATTTGCACAATTGCAAATAACCCCCTCCATCGGAAAAGTCTGGCCGGGAAAGAACAAAGGAAAACCGGCCGGAACGGAATGCAAACTGGCAACTCCAAAAAACTGGTCCCGTAATAAATTACAGGAAAACCCCGATACTGTGCATACACACCCGCATCTGTATTCCGTCCGGATACAAATGCAAAGAGACAAAATCTACACTGTACTATACTAGGATCCGGCTTAAACCAAAGCCGGCTAGTAATATCCGTCCGATCCTGATCCGTGCAATACCGCACGTATCTGATCGAACCCTGCCATATATCTATACCGCCTCTAGTACAAACCGTCCGATCCTGATCCGTGCAATACCGCACGTATCTGATCGGACCCTGCCATATCTCCATACGGCCTCTACAGCGTTTCGCCCGAAAGCTGAGTAACTGAATGTGTGGTGGACTCTAAAGACTCGTCAATACTATGGCTGTGGATTTAACCACTAGCACGTCAGAGGTATAAGTCAATACGTAACGGGCCACCAGCTATTGACCAAAAGGGACGTCGATGAGCGAGCTCATCCTGACACCCTACTGAGCCTGTCAGTGACAATATCCGTACAGTCCGGTCCGTTCGTCTATGAGCATCGCATGTCGGGCCTAGGGGGTTGGTAAAAGTCAGACCCCCAAAAGCGGTACAAGTCGTGTCGGAGTGTAGCCCAGAACACCCTGAGATACTACTGGAATACCTACCAGTAAATCTCCTGCCTTGGCCAAGGACTTTGTGTAATGGCTCTCCTAGACACAGCGCGACCTCATCCCCAATACCGGGAGAGACGAACCCCTGAAGATCCGCTCACTGCCTCCATGTGGCTCGGGACTGTACCCAACTAAAACCTGTTTGCACGACTCCTTTGAGCCGTGGTAGGGTAGTAATCAAAGCACAGTGGGAACTCACACGAGACAAATGACGATCCCCAGGTCGATGAACTAACCTGTACACATGTCACCTGGGAACTGCTATCTGACGTCAGGTATAAGACCAACTAGCATGTTCCCGGCGAGTCCTGTCCGGTGTACTCATAACCCAATGAGCACCTGTATACATCTTAGGTGAACCAACTGACACCAGTGGCTTGTGAGACCGGCCACCGCCCCTCGTCGGGGTCTCGACTGTATGCACTAGTCTACTCTGGAGAATCGATGCCCTGTCTCGAAACTCCCACGACTAGGGACCTTTTAAGGATGTGCTTATAGACTACCAGCTCCCACTTATATGATCGCCCTCATACTGCTGGCAGTCAAGCAAGAATCCTAGGGGCTCTATCAACGTGTAATAGCGACCTGTCAGGTCACCAAAAGCAGTACACGATGATAAAGGTAAACCAGATAGCATACTATCATCTCGAGTAAGACTGTCCTACCGGGATAGGTCCTCCCTCAATCATTGCAATCACGCGCCTGTGATCCAATAGTTGACTCTGAGGGCACTATCTGCAACACAAGGGTCATATGGGTGGGTCTAGTTAATCATGAAATGACGGGTAGAACTTGACTCATACTTATGATATGTTGACTATAGCCAAGGTCATAAGCAGCTAGGGGTAAAAACCATATCGAGAGTTTCAAGAGTTGAAATTTGCAACGAGATTGCATACCTTCTATATGATAGTTGTTAGTGTATATGCCCTAGAGTCTATTACTGTATCATACTAGTTTGTATATTACATAATGGAAGCTTGGGATATTCACAGTTGTATAGACAATCTTGCTCAAAATGGTAGTATGCTACTTGGTTTGTTTATACTTTAATATGTCCATGTGTTTCTTTTTAGCATATTGCTTATACATATTAGTAGAGCCTTAAGGATCTTTGCTTGATTACCAGCGTTGTCATGGCAGTCACACTTGTGGGGGCTGGGTAATATATAAGCACATCATTATACAGGTCCCTAGTCGTAGGATTATCGAGACGGGGCATCGATACTCCGGAGTAGACTAGCGTATGCGCTTCTCATCCCAGCAGGGGAGATGGTCTGTCCCACAGCCATCAGTACGTCGTACTGGGGATAGTATGCGGGTGCTCGTTAGGTTACGAGTACACTGGACAGGACTCGTCGGGAACTGTTGGTTGGTACTATACCTATCGTCAGATAACAGTTCCCAGGTGACAGGAGTACAGCTTAGTCCGTCGACTTGACACTGCTATTTCTCCTCGAGTGTGTTCCCACTGTACTTTGATTACTACCCTACCACGGCTCAAAGGAGTCGTGCAAACAGGTAGTAGTTGGGTGCAGACCCGAAGCACTTGGAGGCAGTAGCGGTTAGATAGGATTCGTCTCTCCCGGTATTGGGGGTTGATATCACGCTGTGTCAAGGAGAGCCATTACACAAAGTCCCTGGCCATGGCAAGCGAGAATTACTGGTAGTGTTTCCAGTAGTTTCTCAGGGTGTTCTGAGCTACACTCCGGCATGACCTGTACCGCTATTAGTGGTCTGATGTTTACCGCCCCCCTAGGCCCGCCATGCGATACTCTCAGACGAACGGACCGGACTGTACAGAGATTGTCATATTCAGGCTCAGTAGGAGTTCGGATGGATTTACCTCATCGGCCTTCTTATCGACATCTACCTGGGGACCATTACGTACAGCTAGTGCCGCTTGCGGTCTGTGGTTAAACCCACTGCCACCGTAGTGTCGAGTCTTTATAGTCCCACACAGAGAGTTTCCCTGCACTGGGCGAAAGGTGTAGAGGCCGTATGGTTTTACGACAGGGCTACGATCACATACGTGCACTTGTGCGCGTATGCTGTTCGGGCAGACAATACTAGTGGGCTTTGGTTTAAGCCGGATCCTAGTGTTGTATGGATGGATTAGTTTTGTCTTCTGTGCATTCGCATTCTACGGAATACGGATGCGGGTGTGTATGCACAGTTGTGAGGAGCGAAGAAGAAGGAGGTGCCTCATTAGGGTTTTGACAGTTGGTTCGGTCAAAACCATTATGAGGCGGGGACATTATTTACTAATCTTTTTTTATGATAATTATGTTATGGCTAATTGCTTTGACCATTTGACCATACTTGACCTTGTTGACAATTTGACCATTGTTGACTAGGATCTTTCATGTGAGATCTAGAGTCTTCTTTTTTGTTTTGGTTTTATTTTGAGATGATAATGGTCAAATCAATATAGCCATCAAATTTATCATGATAAGAGATTAGTAATAATAATTTTGGTGGATCATTATTCTCTTCTCATTCTCTCTCTTCAAAGAGTGAGCTCCCATGGTTCCTCCTCCTTCTTCCTCCTCTAGATTTTTCCTTTGCTCTCATGTGTTGAGAAAATAAGGATCTAAATTGACAAACATATCCATCTTCTTCTTCTACACCACCTAGGACATCAAGCACAGCACACTTGTTGCCCTAGTTACCTCGGCTTGAGGTGGAGCTCGAAACACAAACTCTCGAGTGGATCGTCTTCGACTCTAGGAGGCCGCGGAGGTGACCAAGATCCGGATCGATCCTTCAAGCTTGATGTTAGTGTATATGCCCTAGAGGCCATTACTGTATCATACTAGTTTGTATATTACTTAATGGAAGCTTGGGATATTCACAGTTGTATAGACAATCTTGCTCAAATTAGTAGTATGCTACTTGGTTTGTTTCTACTTTAATGTGTGCATGTGTTTCTTTTAGCATATTACCTTTACACATTAGTGGAGCCCTTAGGATCTTTGCTTGATTACCAGCGTTGTGATGGCAGTCACACTACTGGGGGCTGGGTAATCTACAAGCACATCCTTATATAGGTCCCTAGTCGTAGGATTATCGAGACGGGGCATCGATACTCCGGAGTAGACTAGCGTATGCGCTTCTCATCCCAGCAGGGGAGATGGTCTGTCCCACAGCCATTAGTACGTCGTACTTAAGATAGTATGCGGGTGCTCGTTAGGTTACGAGTACACTGGACAGGACTCGTCGGGAACTGTTGGTTGGTATTATACCTATCGTCAGTTATCAGTTCCCAGGTGACATGAGTACAACTTAGTCCGTTGACTTGACACTGTCACTTCGCCTCGAGTGTGTTCCCACTGTTCTTATATTGCTACCCTACCACGGCTCAAAAGCGCCGTGTAAACAGGTAGCAGTTGGGTGCAGTCCCGAAGCACTTGGAGGCAGTGACGGTTAGACAGGATTCGTCTCTCCCGGTATTGGGGGTTGATATCGCGCTGTGTCTAGGAGAGCCATTACACAAAGTCCCTGGCCAGGGCTAGCGAGATATACTCGTAGCGTTTCCAGTGTTATCTCAGGGTGTTCTAGGCTACACTCCGACATGACTTGTACCGCTATTAGGGGACTGACGTTTACCGCCCCCTTAGGCCCGCCATGCGATACTCTTAGACGAACAGACCGGACTGTACAGAGACTGTCACATTCAGGCTCAGTAGGAGTTCAAATGGGTTCACCTCATCAGTCTTCTTATCGGCATCTACCTGAGGACCGTTACGTACAGCTAGTACCGCTTACGGCCTGTGGTTAAACCCACTGCCAGCGTAGTGTCGAGTCTTTAGAGTCCCACACAGAGGGTTATTCGCCTTTGGGCAAAATAGAGTAGAGGTTGTAGGGTTCCTAGGCACACTAAGGAGGTCTCACAAGGCCTCAACCATGCCAATTTCAAATTTTACGGGTGCCGAGAAACCCTAATACGGATCGTTAACTAGAATATTAGGCGAACACATGCAACTAGTTAACAATTTAACTAAAAGAACGGAAATACAACCTTTGTAAATCCGGTCCTCCACCTCCATAGCTCAGCAATGAAGTCTCCTCGCTGTCCAAATGGAAACCCGGGCTCTAGCGTCGGCTTCATCGGAGAAATGGGCGGGCAAGGTCGTCGGCTTCGTGCCGAAGATGATCTACGTCGAGGCATCACAAGATCAAGCTCCCACTTCACCAAGTCATGAAACTTGTGAAGAAAACACCCTTTACTACTTGGCAAGAGGTAGAGGATGAAGAAATAGTAGGTGGGTTCACTTTAGAATTGGATTTCTCACTCAATTGCTCAAGTTGCCATTGATGAAGCAAGCTTTCTTCATCTTGTAAGAAGAAGAAGATGAAGATGATTATCATAAGTATATCTTAAAAAGAAAATAAAAATCAATACTTATCATAATCAAGCCATGGTCAAGTGTAGAGAATGAACTAGGGTTAAGTGGAATGGTTAGGGTTAAGCATTAGACAAAATGGTCACTTAGTCAAAGCTTCATGAAGCTTCAATAAACAAACAAACAAAGCCACCATTTTCCCTTTTTCTTTTCCAAAATAAAATAAAATAAATGAAATAAATAAATAAATGAATAAGAAAATGAAAACCCTAACCATTACACAACCATGGTTTAATCTTTACACAAACCCCAGTGAGCATGTATCATCAAACATGATACAAACTTGTGTACAAAAGTATATCACATATACAATGTGCACAATCGAAGTGAGAAAATCCATTTAAAATGAACCAACACTAGTTAATGCAAAGTAATATATCAAATATATAATTATGTATTAAATCATTAAATCAACACTTGATTCAATGATCTGGTCATGTCGCACACAACCGACTAGTATACAATGTATGGATTTATCGAATCAATCCTTGATTTGATAACTAGGTTATATCGCATATAACCATTCGACACATTCATCGCGAGAATGAAATACGGTATCACATACGCGCATTATTCTCGGTCCCGCACATATCTCATATGCGCTCCTATTTCGTTTCGCTTGAGCCAGGAAACCTCTGTGTAGGACTCTAAAGACTCGTCAATACGCCGGCAGCAGATGATGATCATATCAATCACCCACAAGCCGCAAGCGGTCTGCTAAACGTAACGGCCACCCGGGTATTGAGCGATCAGAAGATCGACGAGCAAGCCCGCTCACACTCCTGTGAATCCAACCAGTAACACTTACCGTACAGTCCGGTCTCGTCGTCTGATATGTCGCATATCTCGCCTAGGGGTGGTAAACGTCACACCCCAATAGCTCGATAAGTCGTGTCGATATGAGGTCTATAACAGTTCAAGAAACTACCGGTAACACTTACCAGTAAATCTCAGCAACCCTGGCCAGGGATTTCCGGTTATAGCCAATCGAACACAGCGCAACATCAACCCCCTATACCGGGAGAGACGAATCCCCTCCTATCGCTCATTGCCTCCATGTGACTCGGGACTGTACCCAAAAACCACCGTTTTACACGCCCTCTTGGACGTGGTAAGGTGGAAATCAAAGCACAGTGGGAACCACACAAGACTCTATGACGATCTCGGGTCAACAGACTACTCTGTACCAGTGTCACCAGAGAAGTGCCATCTGACGTAAGGTATAATACCATCTGGGAGTTCTCGGCGAGTCCGTCCAGTGTACCCAGTCTACACTGAGCACCCGTATATCATCTCTGATGTCAAACACCAATGGATATGGGATCATCCATCGCCCATCTGTATGGGTCGAGAAGGTATACGCTAGTCTACTCTGGTATATCGATGCCCCGTCTCGATACACCCACAATTAGGGACTTTGAAGGATGTACTTATGGACTACCATGTCCCCACTAGTATGATCCACATCATAGTCTAGGTAGTCAAGTACACATCCTAAGGGCTTTACCAACATGTAACAGAGAGACAATCAGTATACACGTTAAGGTAAAGAGTAACCAGATAGCATACTGTCATGTCGAGCAAGAAAGTCCTCCCTATATATGTCCCATCATCTACTACAATATACATCCAATGTACAGTAATGGCCTCTAGGGCATACATATAACTAACAATCTCCCACTTGCACTAGGGCCATCTGATAGCAGTGGTTGTAGTATCTCATACTCAACCATCCCATAAAAGTCTCTCTCTGGGAATAGGCCTTCGTGAGTGTATCCGCCGTGTTGTCCTCTAAGTCTACTCTCCTAACCTCGATCCCCTGGAGATCAACCATCTCCATGATCAGGTGATACTGCCTTAGAATATGTCTGGATCACTGATGGGACCGGCGTTCCTTGGCACAAGCCACAACTCCATTGTCTCACAATGGTAGAAACGTAGTTCATCTCATGAACCAATATACACCCAAACAGCCTCTTTGGTAGCATCTTAAGTAGCGATGTATCCTGCATTTATCGTCTAGTATGTCACGGTATCTAGCTTGGAACTCTTCCAACATACCGTCCCTTCACTGAGGGTAAAGACAATGCCTGTGACTGACATTCAGTCATCCTCATCACTCTGGAACACTTCCAGTGATTCTCCCCAGGATCATTTGATACCATCTCACTACAACTAGTGAGTGTCCTAATATCCATTTAGATCTATCTCATAGATCCAAAAGCCAGGATTTAGTAGGTATCACTTTGATCCTATGTAGAGAATCATTGTGATAAGCGGAGATTGATCGAGCGTAGCATAGGAAACTCTTTCCCTATCAAGAGTATGTCATCCACGTACTCTACGAGAATCGTCACCATACTCCCTACTACCTTTTTGTTTATACATGTTCATCTACCATTTTGATGATGTCAAACTCTTTGACTAATCCATCAAAACAGATGTTCCAACTCCGCGATGCCTGCTTTATCCTATAAAGCATCTTGCACACGTTTCCGCTGCTCCCACTGTCTACGAGGCCCTCTGGCTGTGTACTTATAGATGCTCTCTTCCAAAACATTATTTAGAAAAGCAGTCATGACACCCAACCACCAGATATCGTAGTCATGGTATGTAGCCGTGACAAGTAGGATCTGGATGGACTTAAGCATAGCCACTGGAAAAGGTTTCATCATTATCCATGCCTGGTCGATGACGAAAACCTTTAACAAGTCTAGCTTTGAAAGTCTCAACTTTTCCATCTACACCAAGTAATCTTCTCAAGATTTACTTGCTCCTGATGGGGATTTAACCCTTCAGATATAGCAACCAAAGTCCATACTTTGTTGGTGTACATAGATTCCATCTCAGATCACTAAGCATCCAGCCATTCTTACAGAGTCTCACTCCTGATGGCCAGCTCGAAACTAGTTGGGTCATCATCTCATGATGCAATCCTCGCTCCCACTGTCATAGAGAAACCGAAGTATCTCTCAGGTGGGTGAGGAACCCTACTAGATCGGCGGAGAGGCTGAGGTTCGTTGGAATCTACTGAATCCTTTGGTTCTACCAAATCATCTGCTGTATTTTGTATAGCTGGAACTTTTCCAGTTCTACATTACAGACCTTGCCTCGAGTTTGTCCAGATTTTCCTTTTAGACATAGCCCGGACAACCCAAATCTTAACTAGCTTTAGACATGGGCTCTTCCCGTACCATATCTCATATGGAGTGGTAGACAACTGATTTGATTCGAACCCTTTTCAATAGGTATGCACCTTCTCAAGTGCATAACTCCCAAAAGGAAAATAGGAAACTCAGTAGTACTCATCATAGAGCGCACCATATCGAATAGGGTGCAATTGCTCCGCCCCGATATACCATCGTTCTATGGTGTATACGAAGGAGTAATGCTGAGAGAGAATCTCATTCTCCTTTAGAATAGTCCAGGAATTCCGTGCTCAAGTATTCTCCTCCCTGATCGCATCAAAGGACATAATACTTATACCCTCTTGGTTCTCTACTTCTAACTTATATTCTGTGAATATCTCAAAAGGTTCGGACTTGTGTTTCAACAAGAACATATGTCTGAATCTAAAGAGATCATCAGAGAATGTAATGAAGTACAAAGAACCGGTCTTGGCATGTGTAGACAGGGGACCTGTATACATCAACATGTATCATCCCAAGAGTTCACTAACTCTTTCTCTGTTTCCAATAAACAGAGCTGGTGTCATTATATCTCTGTGACATGACTGGCAAGTTTCACAAGATGTAGATTCAAACTGATTTAAATATGCATCTTCATGTAACTTCAGCCAGTCGGGTCGCATTGATATGACCTAGTCTACAATGCCTCAAGAAGGATTCGTTCATTTCTGAACTCTTCCTCTTGTGTGTGTTCTGTATACTAAGAACTGTAGTTTGATTTAGAACATCAACGCTTTTAGATAACGTGCCTGATCCGATCAACTTTTGATATAGGAAATGTTCAAAACACTATCCAACAATACAAAATTATATCCTTTCTTTACTGATAAAGAGACTGATATGATTTTGTATATCAGGTTCGGTATCTAATAATATTCGTTCAGAATCAATGTATTGGGAATACAGGGTGACAGTGACCAACAGACTTGGATGCAACACTTGCCCCGTTTTCTGTCTCATGAAACTTATCACCCGTTCTCAGTTCTCTACCTTTCTGTAGCCCATGTAACGTATTACATTTGCGGGATCCTGATCCGGTATCACATACCCAGGACGTAAAGGATACTGAGAAACAGTTCTATATAAAGAACACACCCGAAGATGATGCATCAGCATGCACTCTCTTCGTTTGGGCGGCACGGGAATTCTGGTAATCCCCAATTTCCTGCTCGGTCTTATAACAATTATAAGTTGGAGCGGGACCAACGTTCCCCAGCTCAGTATAACAAGCGGGTTCGGTCAATAATCCGTATTATTATCTTGATTAAGGCGTGACATGGTCGCTACCAGGAGAGAGAGAGAAGAAAACACTCAGCGTGCGCTCTTGTAAGAATAGATTGGTTTTTATTTTATCTAATCAGGATGGCTCCCACTGCTTTTTATCAAATCTTCCTTCAAACCCTAAAAGGAAAGACTAGCCGGGATTAATTACACACTACAAGTTCGCCAATCTTTCAGCCAGGCCAGTGTCGGTACTTTGAGGGAGGTCCCCCGTGCTTTCGCACGAACCTAATTAATGTAAACCTCGTTTTCCCAGAGGCGTAACCCCGTTGACACCTTTCTAGACACCTACTTGATCGGCTAATTGTAATGTGTAAAACTCACCCAGGAGTAACAATTACTCACAGCGGGTATCGGGATCCAACTATCTTATAGAAGGTATGCAATCTTATTGCAAATTTCAACACTTGAAATTCCCGATAATTTTGCCCCTAACCTCCTATGACCTTGACAAAGGCCAACAAACCATAGGATGCTAGTCAAGTTCAACCCGTCATTTCTTGATTGAAATAAACCCACCCGCACGGCCCTTGACAAAGGCCAACAAGGTCGCACGACTACCCTAACTCAATCTGCATCATATGCATAAGCAGATAAGCACCAGTCAGCTACCGCACACTACGCCTTGACAAAGGCCAACAAACGTAGTACGAATACTCACTACTACTTATCTGAAATGACGGAGGGCTACGACAGGTTTTTCTGAAAACCTATTGCGTAATGAACTTGATATCGTTGTAGAATCAAATGATTTTAAAAATGGAATGCTTTTGAGGCTTTTCTAGTTTTGCTAAAGGAGTCACTCCCGGTGAAGGGATCGTCGGTCCTTTCCTCGTCGAATGAGGTGCGGGATATATCATATATATCACTGTGCAAAGAAGAACTCTTAAAAGAAATCAAAAGACAAACCGAGTGTGTAGCATATGCCAGTTATTGCTAAAGGAGTCACTCCCGGTGAAGGGATCTCGGTCCTTTCCTCATCGAATAAGGTGCAGGATATATCATATATACCGCTGTGCAAAGCAAGAACTGTAGATACCTGTTTTATTTTTGAAATTCGATTCCACAACATCTTAGGTTTCTTTTTCTTTCATTAATCATATTAATGAAGTCCCATCATTTAAGTACCTAAACATCACAGATAAATACAACGTACACTTATGCCATCCGCATTCGCCACGATGTCCCCTCGTGCACCGTTAGGTTAGGTAACTAACGGCAGAGCGGGGCAGGGCTAGAGCGGGTGTAAAACATAAGTAACGTCTATATAATATATCGTATATACTATATACAGTATCCATCACAGAACATCACATGATCACATCACAGATATCGCAGCAGAAGAAACATATGAAATATTGGATATACTAGGACGTCCGTGTTTTCAATACGAGCCAGTATAAAACACGGATTCCACGGTCGTGATGAATAGCCAAACCCACACCCCTAGACCCCTACGAGAGCGGCAAGCAACCCTACCAATTCTAGGGTTAGGAGACCCGGACTCGACTCCTCGAGTTGGTCTCCCACTGAACCCTAGAACCCAGTTACTTGTGCTCCCCTCCTTGGGTCTATCCTAGTGCGGAAAAGTAAATAATATACAAAGGGTGACATCTTCCGCAACCTGGAAGTGCCCCAATAAAAGAATATTACATACAAGTTTTTTACATGAATGAAAATGAAAACACTCATCTCACATAAAAAAGCCCCGGCTATTCAAACACGACGATCCAATATAACATATCCAGCAACACATAACATCACATGTCATCAACGTAAGTAAATATGCGCATCCCAATTGTCGTTGACATATAGCAACGAAACCGGCGATATCACATATTACACTTACGGTCACAGAAAAGAAAGTGTAAAACTACAACAGTTGGAATCCGCAACCTCTTTATACATCGCATGCCTAATCAAATGAATTCCTTAGACATCGCATGACTAACAATTATAAACCCCGCATTTTAGTCTCAAAATCGAAAACACTTTTCAATATCAAGTCGGGCAATTCAACAAGATTCCCGACATGCTGATCGAATACTCGTCGCAAACTTTAGTAGACGGCCGCACCCCCGATACTGTCGACGAAGTGCACCAAGGCGGAACACCGCTACCGTGAGCACCCGAACGGATGCTTTCGGCGACGGGGTTCTCCTACAGTCACTTGGTCGGGGCTATGGAGCGAGGCTGTCTATTAAGTTTACCCGGCGAGTATCCGCGTACGCTACGTGATTGCGACGGACTTTTGATCACATCAAAATTCCGTAGCAACCGATCAAGTGAGACTAAAGTGCTATGTTTATAACATTCATTCAGTTATCTCATAACTACTTGTGAATTCGAATTATTGTATCACATTCCAGATAATTAGAAAATGTTAAACTTTCCGATCGAACATTCAAACACCCAAGTTTTCCCGATACAGATCAACACATGAAACAAGTCTAAAAACATTCAGTTCGTGCCTCAGTACCAACGGTCCAGCCGTAGAAGGGTCAAGCCAACGCCTCACATGTGGCACGCCGTACTGCCCCAAACCCTAAGGTTCAAAGGGCAGTTCAAGACGGTCACATAATCGAGTTAAGGTTTGTTGTATTCTAGAGGGACCATCGCGTTACTTGCACTACTTAGAACGTCTTTAAACTTCGAAAAAATCCAACACTTGGAAATTTTCCGGCAGGGGAAAAATTGGGTATTGATATCCGGTCGAACTTTTTAACATATTATAAAATTATTCGGAAAAACACAGACAAAATTTGATAATCCGATCGAATCTTTGATTCCCAATACAACCCCAGAATACTCAACTGTAAAGTATACATTAAAATTACCCAGAAAACACAGGAGTTAATCATTGACATTACTGTGCAAAGTGGGGTGAAAATATCAACCAGATGGCCACGGAACCGCCGCGTTACGTGGGGTAACGCCGCGGTTCCGCCGCGGATTGACGGAGTTAGGACTCCGTTTTGCACAGTAATTCATAAAAAACCCTGCTGAATTTTCTGCAAATTTTTAATATTGAAAAATCCAGATTTTTAAAAATTGGACAGAGAGCATTTTGAGAGTTAGGGTTTCGGTTCGTTCGGATTTCAAACGTCGTCTACACTTCGCCTAAGGCTCTGGCTAGGCTCTGATACCACTGTAGGGTTCCTAGGCACACTAAGGAGGTCTCACAAGGCATCAACCATGCCAATTTTAAATTTTACGGGTGCCGAGAAACCCTAATACGGATCGTTAACTAGAATATTAGGCGAACACATGCAACTAGTTAACAATTTAACTAAAAGAACGGAAATACAACCTTTGTAGATCCGGTCCTCCACCTCCATAGCTCCGCAATGTAGTCTCCTCGCTGTCCAAATGGAAACCCGGGCTCTAGCGTCGGCTTCATCGGAGAAATGGGCGGGCAAGGTCGTCGGCTTCGTGCCGAAGATGATCTACGTCGAGGCATCATAAGATCAAGCTCCCACTTCACCAAGTCATGAAACTTGTGAAGAAAACACCCTTTACTACTTGGCAAGAGGTAGAGGATGAAGAAATAGCAGGTGGGTTCACTTTAGAATTGGATTTCTCACTCAATTGCTCAAGTTTCCATTGATGAAGCAAGCTTTCTTCATCTTGTAAGAAGAAGAAGATGAAGATGATTATCATAAGTATATCTCAAAAAGAAAATAAAAATCAATACTTATCATAATCAAGCCATGGTCAAGTGTAGAGAATGAACTAGGGTTAAGTGGAATGGTTAGGGTTAAGCATGAGACAAAATGGTCACTTAGTCAAAGCTTCATGAAGCTTCAATATACAAACAAACAAAGCCACCATTTTCCTTTTTTCTTTTCCAAAATAAAATAAAATAAATGAAATAAATAAATAAATGAATAAGAAAATGAAAACCCTAACCATTACACAACCATGGTTTAATCTTTACACAAACCCTAGTGAGCATGTATCATCAAACATGATACAAACTTGTGTACAAAAGTATATCACATATACAATGTGCACAATCCAAGTGAGAAAATCCATTTAAAGTGAACCAACACTAGTTAATGCAAAGTAATATATCAAATATATAATTATTCATTAAATCATTAAATCAACACTTGATTCAATGATCCGGTCATGTCGCACACAACCGACTAGTATACAATGTATCGATTTATCGAATCAATCCTTGATTTGATAACTAGGTTATATCGCATATAACCATTCGACACATTCATCGCGAGAATGAAATACGGTATCACATACACGCATTATTCTCGGTCCCGCACATATCTCATATGCGCTCCTATTTCGTTTCTCTTGAGCCAGGAAACCTCTGTGTAGGACTCTAAAGACTCGTCAATACGCCGGCAGCAGATGATGATCATATCAATCACCCACAAGCCGCAAGCGGTCTGCTAAACGTAACGGCCACCTGGGTATTGAGCGATCAGAAGATCGACGAGCAAGCCCGCTCACACTCCTGTGAATCCAACTAGTAACACTTACCGTACAGTCCGGTCTCGTCGTCTGATATATCGCATATCTCGCCTAGGGGTGGTAAACGGCAGACCCCAATAGCTCGATAAGTCGTGTCGATATGAGGTCTATAACAGTTCGAGAAACTACTGGTAACACTTACCAGTAAATCTCAGCAACCCTGGCCAGGGATTTCCGGTTATAGCCAATCGAACACAGCGCAACATCAACCCCCTATACCGGGAGAGACGAATCCCCTCCTATCGCTCATTGCCTCCATGTGACTCGGGACTGTACCCAAAAACCACCGTTTTGCACGCCCTCTTGGACGTGGTAAGGTGGAAATCAAAGCACAGTGGGAACCACACAAGACTCTATGACGATCTCCGGTCAACAGACTACTCTGTACCAGTGTCACCAGAGAACTGCCATCTGACGTAAGGTATAATACCATCTGGGAGTTCTCGGCGAGTCCGTCCAGTGTACCCAGTCTACACTGAGCACCCGTATATCATCTCTGATGTCAAACACCAATGGATATGGGATCATCTATCGCCCATCTGTATGGGTCGAGAAGGTATACACTAGTCTACTCTGGTATATCGATGCCCCGTCTCGATACACCCACGACTAGGGACTTTGAAGGATGTACTTATGGACTACCATGTCCCCACTAGTATGATCCGCATCATAGTCCAGGTAGTCAAGTACACATCCTAAGGGCTTTACCAACATGTAACAGAGAGACAATCAGTATACACGTTAAGGTAAAGAGTAACCAGATAGCATACTATCATGTCGAGCAAGAAAGTCCTCCCTATATATGTCCCAGCATCCACTACAATATACATCCAATGTACAGTAATGGCCTCTAGGGCATACATATAACTAACAGAAGTCGCATTGTTTTGCGACGGGGTTCGTTCACATCCGCGCACTTGTGCACGTTTGGTGTCCGGTCAGTTATTACTGGCGGGCTTTGGTTTAAGCCAGATCCTAGTATATGTTTTGGGATTGGTTTTATCTCATTGTATTCGTGTCCCTCGGAACATGGATGCGGGTGTGTATGCATAGTTGACCGAGGCAGAGGCAGAAGACTTTCATTAGGGTTGTTGGCCATTGTCTTTTTCCAAACCCTAATGAATATGTGAAATATGATTATTGATATTAATTAAAGATAATTGTGTTATGGTTAGGGTTGTTGACCATTTTACTTTGGTTGACTTGTTGACCCATGTTGACATATTGACCATCATCATTTCACATGAAAGATGCTCTTTGATTCTTGCAAAATTCATTAATGTGAAATGATAATGGTCATTTCAAGTTAACCATCACTATTATCTTTGATTAATTATTTAATTATCATAATTCACATATATGTGAGAACGGTTGATATTATCCTCATTCTCTCGTGCTCATTCTCTCTCATCCAAAGCTCATCCCCTTCCTCTCTCTTAAAGCTCTCCTCTCTCATGTGTTGAGAACCATTTTGCTTTTGAGATAAAACACCAAAACTCTTCTCTACTCATTCTAGGGTTCTAGGTTTAGCAAGCCAAGCACTTTAGTTACCTCTAGGATAAGGTAGGAGCCAAAGGTAGAGGTCCTCGGGTGGATCTTTCTTCGGCAAGAGAAGGCAACGAGGAGGACCCGTTCAACCCACTCCAAGGAGCAAGAAGAGAAGGAGTTCAAGACTTAGGTATAACCTTTTAACCGAGTAGCTAAATCTTTTAGCATGGTTGTTAGTTTTTGTTCAGCAAAGATCCTCCTTTTAGTCCATGTTGCCTTTGGGTTCAAAAATTGTTTTTTACCGTTTCCGCCTCCCCGTAAGCACCGGGGTGGGCAACGTGGATTTACAGTGGTATCAGAGCCTATCTAAACACAAACTAGCATATTAGCAAAGTATTTAGAACTTCGATCGGAAAAAATCGCAAAACGCGTCCGAATAAAACCTAACTTTCTGCTGATTTTAAATCTGCTCTAAAAATAATTCCACATACTCTAAAAATCGGCTCAGGGTTTTGTTAGAATTGTCAGCAAAAACGAGCCACTGACTCGGTCAACGCGCCGCGGAACCGCGGCGAGAACATGCTTCTTGCCGCGGATCCGCGGCCGAGTTGACTCGGCCGCGACTCGTTTTTGTTGCAGTTTACTCAGTGTTCTGTTTTGGGATTTTTAGTATATGTTGTTTCTGCCCAGAATTTCCGGAGAACAAAGTTGTGTTTGGGGTAGTTGCAAATCCGTTTTTTTTATCGAAGTTCTGTAGACTTTAGCTAATGGGTTATATCTGTGATGTGATATATGCATTGAACGTCAACTAATCGCTATACGTCGATTAGTGGGGATTGTGCATATCTGTGATCTGTAATATTGATGGATTGTGTATATGAACTCGTTGGATTATCGAGGATGAATAGCCGGGGTTTTGTGAGATGAGAGTTTCTTTTTCTTTCATTTGATGTAATATGTAAATTGATGTAATATTATTTTTATGTCCGCACATCCGGGATGAAGTTGTAGCCGCCATTGTATATTATTTCTTTTACTGTTTTTGCTCCTAGGATAGACCCAAGGCGGGGTGCACAAACTACCGGGTACCTCGAAGTGCCGAGTGGCCTACTCACGTTGTTGAGGGAGGTTGCTTCACTTCGGATACTTGGCGGGTAGTTTGCCGCACCCGTAGGGGTCTAGGGTGGGGTTTGGCTATTCATCGCGACCGTGTAATCCGTCTTTCGTTGCAGGCTCGAACGAAATGCAGATTCCTAGTATATCCAATGTTTTCATCAGTGATCTGGAATGGCTATCATTGCATCTGACGAATGTTTATATCTATATATGATATCTAGTAGGTGTTGCTTATGTTTTGCATCTGCGCTAGTCCAGCCCCCGCTCTGTCGTTAGTTAAGTAACCTAACGGGTGATGACAGGGCCCCGTGGCGAATGTGGATGGCATAAGCGTACGCATAATTTCGTTGTTTTCTACAATGGTAGGATTAATTGATGGGACGCATTAAATTAATACAAGAAAATAAACCAAAGTTAAGTCGTTGGAACAATTTCAAAACCACTCAGTTTCTTTTCAAAACAACTTTTAAACGCGGAGCTTAAACTACTCCTTTTAAAAGCTATCACGTTCCTTCGATTATATCAAGTTCACTACGTTCACGGTTTCGCCAAAACCATCCGTAGCCCTCCATCATTTCAGTTAAATATTCGGTAGTATTCAAGCTATGTATTTTGACCTACGCCAAGGCATAGTGATTGGTAGCTTCCGGATATTTATCTGTTGCATAGATAGATGCGTTGGTTTGAGACAGTCGTACTGCCATTTTGGCCTACGTCAAGGGTAGGTACGGGTGGGTTCAAATTAACCTGGAAAATGATGGGTAGAACTTGACATGTGACTTATGATATTTTGGCCTACGTCAAGGTCAAAAGAGCATGGGGCAAAAATCCACATCGGGAGTTTCTAAAGAAACTGAAACTTGCTAGCGTTGCATACCATTTGGAGTGTGATGATTCTGGTAGGATTCTTTCAGTTTTATCACACCATGATATTTGGATTCCGATCCTACTGTGAGTATATGCTACTCCTCAGGAACTTTCTCACTTAACGATCAATGCTATAAACCAAGTAGGTGTCTAGAAAGGTGTTAGCGGGGCTACGCCCACAGGGAAAAGAGGTTATTTAATTAAGGAACTTCGCGAAAGCGTTGGAAAACCTCCCTCGAAGTACCAACACTGGCCTGGCTGAACGGTTAAGCAAGTATTGTACGGTGAGATTGATCCCGACTAATTCTTCTTTTTTGGTTTGAGGAAGGATTCGAGAGACAGTGGGAGCCATCCTGTTTAGACAAACTAAAAACCACTCTAAACTTGCAAGAGATCATGCTAAAGTGTTTCTTCTCTCTCTCCTAATTGCAGCAACCAAGCATCATGACCGGGCTTAAGTTACTACTAGATAAAAATATACTGACAGGGCCAAACTACAAAGATTGGCTCAGGAATGTCAAAAAGGCAATCACTTATGACAAGTTGGGGTATCTCCTGTTAGTTATATGTATGCCCTAGAGGCCATTACTGTACATAGGATGTATATTGTAGTGGATGCTGGGACATATATAGGGAGGACTTTCTTGCTCGACATGATAGTATGCTATCTGGTTGATCTTTACCTTAACGTGTATACTGATTGTCTCTCTGTTACATGTTGGTAAAGCCCTTAGGATGTGTACTTGACTACCTGGACTATGATGCGGATCATACTAGTGGGGACATGGTAGTCCATAAGTACATCCTTCAAAATCCCTAGTCGTGGGTGTATCGAGACGGGGCATCGATATACCAGAGTAGACTAGCGTATACCTTCTCGACCCATACAGATGGGCGATGGATGATCCCATATCCATTGGTGTTTGACATCAGAGATGATATACGGGTGCTCAGTGTCTACTGGTTACATTGGACGGACTCGCCGAGAACTCCCAGATGGTATTATACTTTACGTCAGATGACAGTTCCCTGGTGACACTGGTACAGAGTAGTCTGTTGACCCGAGATCGTCATAGAGTCTTGTGTGGTTCCCACTGTGCTTTGATTTCCACCTTACCACGTCCAAGAGGGCGTGCAAAACGGTGGCTTTTGGGTACAGTCCCGAATCACATGGAGGCAATGAGCGATAGGAGGGGATTCGTCTCTCCCGGTATAGGGAGTTGATGTTGCGCTGTGTTCAATTGGCTATAACCGGAAATCCCTGGCCAGGGTTGCTGAGATTTACTGGTAAGTGTTACCAGTAGTTTCTCAAACTGTTATAGACCTCATATCGACACGACTTATCGAGCTATTGGAGTCTGACGTTTACCACCCCTAGGCGAGATATGCGACATATCAGACGACGAGACCGGACTGTACAGTAGTGTTACTGGTTGGATTCACTGGAGTGTGAGCGGGCTTGCTCGTCGATCTTCTGATCGCTCAATACCCGGGTGGCCGTTACGTTTAGCAGACCGCTTGCGGCTTGTGGGTGTTTGATATGATCATCACCTGCTGCCGGCGTATTGACGAGTCTTTAGAGTCCTACACAGAGGTTTCCTGGCTCAAGCGAAACGAAATAGGAGCGCATATGAGATATGTGCGGGACCGAGAATAATGCGTGTATGTGATACCGTATTCTATTCTCGGGATGAATGTATCGAATGGTTGTATGCGATATAACCTAGTTATCGATTCAAGCGTTGATTCGATAAGTCGATACATTGTATACTAGTCGGTTATATGCGATATGACCGGATCGTTAAATCAAGTGTTGATTTAATGATTTAATGTAAATTTATATATTTGATATATTACTTTGCATTAACTAGTATTGGTTCACTTTAAATGGATTTTCTCACTTGATTGTGCAAGTTGTATATGTGATATACTTTTGTGCACATGATTGTATCATGTTTGATGATACATGCTTATTTGGTTAAGTGTAAAGAACTAAACCATGGTTAAAATGATGATTAGGGTTTTGCTTATTTATTCATTTATTTGTTTATTCTTTTGGAAAAGATAAAGAGAAAAGAATGGTGGCTTGTTTTGTTTGTTAGTTGAAGTTTCATGAAGCTTTGACTTAGTCACCATTCTTGTCTCATGCTTAACCCTAACCATTCCACTTAACCATAGTCCTTTCTCTACACTTAACCATGGTTATAGTTATGATAAGAATAATCTATTTTCCTTTTTCTATTTTATTCTTATGATAACATTTTCTTCTTCTTCTTCTTCATCTTCAACATGAAGAAACCTTGGACCATCAATGGTGATTGATGAAAATGAGTGAGAAATCCAATTCTAAAGTGAACCCACTTCCTATTTCTTCATCCTCTACCTCTTGCCAAGTAGTAGAGTGTGTTTCCTTCACAAGTTTTCATGACTTGGTGAAGTTGGAGCTTGATCTTGCGATGCCTCGACGTAGATCATCTTCGGCATCGTCGTCGATGACCTAGCCCGCTTTTTCTCCGATGAAGCCGACGCTAGAGCCCGGGATTTGATATGGAAAGCGAGGAGACTTCATTGCGGAGCTATGGAGGTGGAGAAATGGATCTACAAAGGTTGTATGTTCGTTTACTTGTAGTTAAGTGTTAACTAGTTTGCTTTGTCGCCTAAAATTCTAGCCAACGATCTTGTTAGGGTTTCTCGGCACCGTATTGTTTGAAATTGGCATGGTTGATGCCTTGTGAGACCTCTTGGGAGTGCCCAGGAACCCTACATCTCCTTACCACCACAGCTCCCCCTGTCCCAGGTCCTCAATCCAGCGTCGCGGATAAAGAAATCCGTAAGACCTGGGAGATTGATTGCGCGAAGGCCAAGTGCCTCTTGCTTGCCTCTATGGACAATGAACATCAGAGGAGGCACGAGAATATGGACCTCGAATCCATATTTCTCCATACTAAGGATCTGTATGGAGAGCAATCCCGTATCGCCAGTTACGAAGTCTCGAAAAAGTTGTTTTCGGCGAGATTGGCCATCGGATCATCCGTAGCGGAACACGTGCTTAAGATGATTGGCTACATTGAAGAGCTCGCGGACCATGGGACCACGATAGAGAACGAGCTCTACACTGACTTGATTCTCCAGTCCCTTCCTTCCACTTACGCCCAGTTTATTCTGAACTTCAACATGCAAGGAAAGGAAGTTGAACTTTCGGAACTCCTAAACATGTTGAGGAGTGCAGAGGGCACCTTACAGAAAGGTAGGGAAACATCCACTTTGTTTGTTGGAGGAGCTTCCTCTTCCAGGTCCAAGGCGAGAGCCAAAGGAAGGAAGAAGAAGGCCCCTACCAAACCAAGGGGCGGTATTAGTAAACTGGAAGCCAAGGGAAAGGAAAAAGTAGCAAAGGTAGCAGGAAAGCCTGTGGGAAAGGAAGAATGCTTTTACTGTCACAAGAGTGGACACTGGAAGAAAGATTGCAGGGCTTGGAAGGCCAGAAACCAGGACCCGAAGTAAGTTGTGGCTTCGGCATCAGGTGTGTATGTTTTTGAAAACTGTCTATCAATAAACTCTACTTTCTGGGTATTGGATACTGGATCAGGATCTCATATCTGTAATTCATTGCAGGCACTGAGAAAGCGTAGGGTTTTGAAGGCAGGTGATATGACCCTCAGAGTTGCAAACGGAGCTAGCATGGATGCTGAGGCCGTGGGGGACTATCACCTGGGATTGTCATATGGACATGTTTTGGTTTTACGTGATTGTTATTTTGTACCCAGTTCAACTTGTAATATCATATCTGTATCTTTAATGTCTAAAGAAGGTAATGATTTTGCATTTGTAAGCAATGTTGTAAACATTCACCTTAATCATGTTCTGATTGGGTCGGGAACATTAAGCAATGGCATATACGTATTGAACCAACCAGAGATTTTCAATGTCCAGAATACACACAAAAGAAAGTCTCCAGAAATAAATCATGCTTTCTTATGGCATTGTAGAATGGGTCACATCAATGAGAGAAGGTTGACTATGTTACATAAAGAAGGATATTTGGATCCGTTCGAATATCAATCATATGCAACTTGTCAATCATGTCTCAAAGGAAAGATGACAAAGACTCCGTTCACTGGACATGGAGTGAGAGCGAGCGAGCTCTTGGGACTCGTACACAGCGATGTATGCGGTCCAATGTCTACACATGCGCGAAGTGGTTATTCTTACTTCATTACTTTTACTGATGATTTTTCAAGGTTCGGACATGTCTTCTTAATGAAGCATAAATCTGAAGCCTCTGAAAAATTTCAGGAATACAAAAATAAAGTAGAAAAATAAACAGGCAAAAGTATCAAGACACTGAGATCTGATCGAGGTTGTGAATACTTGAGTGCCGAGTTACTGGATTACCTAAAAGAGAATGGAATTATCTCTTAGCTTACTCCTCCATACACTCCACAACATAATGGTGTATCGGAGAGAAGGAACCGAACCCTATTGGATATGGTACGTTCCATGATAAGTAATGCTGAGTTACCGCGATCATTCTGGGGATATGCACTAGAATCAGCTGCATATCTTTTGAACCGAGTTCCAACTAAGACTGTGCCTACCACACCATATCAGATGTGGAGTGGGAAGAAACCATATCTTCAATATCTGAAGATTTGGGGATGTCCAGCTTTTGTCAAAAAGCATCATACGGACAAACTCGAGGCACGCTCGGTACAGTGCAAGTTTGTGGGATACCCAAAGAACTCCAGGGGGTATCTTTTCTATTACGCAGAAGAACAAAAGGTTTTTGTCTCTCGTAATACCCACTTTCTGGAACATCAGTTCTTAGAAAAAGAAATAAGTGGGAGCGTAATAGAACTGGAGGAAATTCAAGAACCACAAGCTATTATGAAAGCTTAGTAGAACCAGAAGGTTCGGAAAAACAGGACATTCCTGCGCCGCTCCGCAGAAGTAGTAGGCAGTCTCATCCGCCCGAGAGATACTACGGTTTTCTCATAGATGGGGATAGAGAGGATTGCATCATTGATAATGATGGGCCGACTAGCTTCCAGCAGGCCATTCAGAGCGCTGACTCGGTAAAATAGCTGGATGCAATGCGGACCGAAATGGAGTCCATGTACACCAACAAAGTATGGACTTTGGACGTTGCTACAGAAGGGGTAAAACCCGTAGGCTGCAAATGGATCTTCAAAAGGAAGATTTGTGTAGATGGACGGGTTGAAACCTATAAGGCTAGACTTGTTGCAAAGGATTTCCGTCAAAGACCTGGTTTGGACTATGACGAAACCTTTTCTCCAATGGCTATGCTCAAATCCATTCGGATCCTTCTTGCCATTGCTGCCTTCCACGATTATGAGATTTGGCAGATGGACGTAAAGACTGCTTTTCTAAATGGAAATTTAGAGGAGTGTGTCTATATGGACCAGCCAGAGGGTTTCATTCAGAGTGGGAGCAGCGGGAAGGTGTGCAAGTTGCTTAAGTCCATTTATGGACTGAAGCAGGTATCGCGGAGTTGGAACATCTGTTTTGATGAGACGGTCAAAGAATTTGGCTTTATCAAAAATCCAGATGAACCATGCATCTATAGTAAAATTGTAGCACGAACTGTCATATTCCTCGTTTTATACGTGGATGACATTCTCTTGATAGGAAATGACATTCCTATGTTACAATCTGTCAAAGGGTTCTTGTCACAGAGGTTCTCCATGAAAGACCTGGATGATGCCTCTTACATTCTGGAGATCCGGATCTATCGTGATAGGTCCAAGAGGATATTAGGGCTTTCACAGTCCAGGTACATCGACACCATACTAAAAAGATTCAGTATGGAAGATTCCAAGCGCGGTAATTTACCGGCTTGTCACGGGATCACCCTCTCCAAAGAGATATTTCCCAAGACTGATTTGGAAAGGGATCGCATATATATTATACCCTACGCATCTGCGGTAGGCTCTATAATGTATGCGATGTTATGTACCAGACCAGATGTAGCTTATGCACTGAGTGTCGTAAGCCGGTATCAGTCAAACCCTGGGGAGAAGCACTGGATAGCGGTAAAGAACATTCTTAAGTACCTGAGAAGGACTAAGGAGATGTTCTTGGTGTATGGCGAAAAAGACCTCCAGATCGAGGCCTTTGCTGACTCCAGCTTCCAGAGTGACAAGGATGACTCCAAGTCCATGTCGGGTTATGTCTTTACCCTCAATGGAAGGGCGGTGTGTTGGAAGAGTTCCAAACAGGAAACCGTTGCTGACTCGACAATGGAAGCGGAATATATCGCTGCATCTGATGCCGCAAAAGAAGCTGTCTGGATGAGGAAGTTCTTGACAGAACTTCAGGTGGTTCCGTCCATTGTTGATCCAATACCTCTGTATTGCGACAACAACGGGTCTATAGCTTTAGCGAAGGAACCCAGGTCCCATCAGAAGTCCAGACACATCTTGAGGTGGTATCACCTGATCAGGGAGATAGTGGATTGCCGAAAGATCGAGGTTCGGAGGGTTGCTACAGAAGATAACACTGCAGATCCATTCAGGAAGGCCTTACCCCAGACTCAGTTCGAGCGACTGATCGAGATGATAGGTCTTCGATACGCCAGTACATGGCCTTAGTGCAAGTGGGAGATTGTTAGTGTATATGCCCTAGAGGCCATTACTGTATCATACTAGTTTGTATATTACTTAATGGAAGCTTGAGATATTCACAGTTGTATAGACAATCTTGCTCAAAATAGTTGTATGCTACTTGGTTTGTTTCTACTTTAATGTGTGCATATGTTTCTTTTAGCATATTGCCTTTACACATTAGTGGAGCCCTTAGGATCTTTGCTTGATTACCAGCGTTGTGATGGCAGTCACACTAGTGAGGGCTGGGTAATCTACAAGCACATCCTTATACAGGTCCCTAGTCGTAGGATTATCGAGACGGGGCATCGATACTCCGGAGTAGACTAGCGTATGCGCTTCTCATCCCAGCAGGGGAGATGGTCTGTCCGACAGCCATTAGTACGTCATACTTGAGATAGTATGCGAGTGCTCGTTAGGTTACGAGTACACTGGACAGGACTCGTCGGGAACTGTTGGTTGGTATTATACCTATCGTTAGTTATCAGTTCCCAGGTGACATGAGTACAGCTTAGTCCGTTGACTTGACACTTTCACTTTGCCTCGAGTGTGTTCCCACTGTTCTTAGATTGCTACCCTACCACGGCTCAAAGGAGTCGTGCAAACAGGTAGCAGTTGGGTGCAGTCCCGAAGCACTTGGAGGCAGTGACGGTTAGACAGGATTCGTCTCTCCCGGTATTGTGGGTTGATATCGCGCTGTGTCTAGGAGAGCCATTACACAAAGTCCCTGGCCAGGGCTAGCGAGATATACTGGTAGCGTTTCCAGTGTTATCTCTGGGTGTTCTGGGCGACACTCCGACACGACTTGTACCGCTATTAGGGGACTGACGTTTACCACCTCCTAGGCCCGCCATGCGATACTCTTAGACGAACAGACCGGACTGTATGGAGACTGTCACATTCAGGTTCAGTAGGAGTTTAGATGGGTTCACCTCGTCAGTCTTCTTATCGGCATCTACCTCGGGACCGTTACATACAACTAGTACCGCTTGCGGCCTGTGGCTAAACCCACTGCCAGTATAGTGTCGAGTCTTTAGAGTCCCACACAGAGGGTTATTCGCCTTTGGGCAAAACAGAGTAGAGGTCGCATGGTTTTGCGACGGGGTTTGTTCACATCCGCGCACTTTTGCACGTTTGGTGTCCGGACAGTTATTACTGGCGGGCTTTGGTTTAAGCCAGATCCTAGTATATGTTTTGGGATTGGTTTTATCTCATTGTATTTGTAAGTCCATGCTACCTCTCCCGGTACTTTCGGGCATGCGGAATTTGGTGAAAAACAATTTTCTAGAGGTGGTAACATGGACTCAAAACCGGATCTTTGTTAAACATCTAACTAACAACCTAACTAGGAGTTGTAAACTACTCGGTTAGGGGGTTATACCTTTCTTTCTTGAACTCCTTCGTCTTCAAGCCTCGATGGTTGTCCGGATCGGCTTCACCCCGTTGTCTCCTTACGCCGAAGACCGATCCACCTGAAAGCTTCTACCTTTGGCTTCTTCTTCGGTCTTTGAAGAAAACTAGTTCACTTGGTTTGCCAAACCTTATGAACTAGAGTGAGTAGAGAAGAGTGTGTTGGGATTTTCTCTATGGTTCTTAGTTCTCAACACATGAGACAAGTGAACCATAGACTAAAAAGAGAGAGAGCAAGAGGAAGAAGATGAGAGCTCAAGAACAAGAGAGAGAATGAAAATGATAGAATGAGAAAGACTTTTCTCTGTTGGCTCTCATAATCCAAAGCCATCATCACAAAAATAGTAATCAAGTATTGTGTAAATGGTTTAAGTCAAAATGGCTATATCATTTCATGCACTCATATTGCACAAGAGAACAAGCAAGTAAAAAGTCTTTGCCATGAAATGATAGCTATTGTCATCATGATGGTCAACTAGTCCAACCTAGTCAACCGGTCAACAAAGTCAACAAGTCAACAAAGTCAACCCTTCAACAACCATATCACCACAATACTTAATTAATATTATTGTTAATCATATATCATATTCTCATTAGGGTTGAGCAAAAAGTAAATAGTCAACAGTCAACGGTCAACAACCCTAATGAGAATCCTCTGCCTCTGTCTCTCCGCCAACTGTGCATACACACCCGCATCCGCGTTCCGAGGAACACGAATACAAACTGGATAAAACCAATCCCAATACGTACACTAGGATCTGGCTTAAACCAAAGCCCGCTAGTGTAAACTGTCCAGACACTAAACGTGCACAAGTGCACGGATGTGACTAAACCCTGTCGCAAAACCATGCGACCTCTACTCTTTTGCCTAAAGGCGAATAGCTTTCTGTGTGGGACTCTAAAGACTCGACATTACGCTGGCAGTGGGTTTAACCACAGACCGCAAGCGGCACTAGCTGTGCGTAACGGTCCCCAGGTAGATGCCGACAAGAAGACTGACGAGGTGAAACCCATCTGAACTCCTACTGAGCCTGAATGTGACAATCTCCATACAGTCCGGTCTGTTCGTCTGATACATCGCATGGCGGGCCTAGGGGGGTGGTAAACGTCAGTGCCCTAATAGCGGTACAAGTCGTGTCGGAGTGAAGCCCAATACACCCTGAGATAACACTGGAAGCCTACCAGTATATCCCACTTGCCCTGGCCAGGGACTACTCGTATAATGGCTCTCCTAGACACAGCGCGATGTCAACCCCCAATACCGGGAGAGACGAATCCTGTCTAACCGTCACTGCCACCAAGTGCTTCGGGACTGCACCCAACTACTACCTGTTTGCACGACTCCTTTGAGCCGTGGTAGGGTAGTAATCAAAGTACAGTGGGAACACACTCGAGGCAAAGTGATAGTGTCAAGTCAGCGGACTAAGCTGTACTCATGTCACCTGGGAACTGATAACTGACGATAGGTATAATACCAACCGGTCAGTTCCCGACGAGTCCTGTCCAGTGTACTCGTAACCTAACGAGCACCCGCATACTATCTCCAGTACGACGTACTGATGGCTGTGGGACAGACCATCTCCCACTCTGGGATGAGAAGCGCATGCGCTAGTCTACTCCGGAGTATCGATGCCCTGTCTCGATAGTCCTGCGACTAGGGACCTGCATAAGGATGTGCCTATAGATTACCCAGCCCCCACTAGTGTGACTGCCATCACAACGCTGGTAATCAAGCAAAGATCCTAAGGGCTCCACTAATGTGTATAGGCGATATACTAAAATAAACACATGTACACATTGAAGTAGAAACAAACCAAGTAGCATACTACTATTTTGAGCAAGATTGTATATACAAGGTGAATATCCCAAGCTTCCATTAAGTAATATACAAACTAGTATGATACAGTAATGGCCTCTAGGGCATATACACTAACAATCTCCCACTTGCACTAAGGCCATGTACTGGCGTATCGAAGACCTATCATCTCGATCAGCCGCTCGAACTGAGTCTGGGGCAAGGCCTTGGTGAATGGATCTGCAGTGTTATCTTCTGAAGCAACTCTCCGAACCTCGATCTCCTGGCGATCCACGATCTCCCTGATCAGATGATACCGCCTCAAGATGTGTCTGGATCTCTGATGGGACCTGGGTTCCTTCGCTAAAGCTATAGCCCCGTTGTTGTCGCAATACAGAGGTATTGGATCAACAATGGACGGAACCACCTGAAGTTCTTTTAAGAACTTCCTCATCCAGACAGATTCTTTTGCGGCATCAGATGCAGCGATGTATTCCGCTTCCATCGTCGAGTCTGCAACGGTTTCCTGTTTGGAACTCTTCCAACACACCACCCCTCCATTGACGGTAAAGAAAAAACCCGACATGGACTTGGAATCATCCTTGTCACTCTGGAAGCTGGAGTCAGCAAAGGCCTCGATCTGGAGGTCTTTTCCGCCATACACCATGAGCATCTCCTTAGTCCTTCTCAGGTACTTGAGAATGTTCTTTACCGCTATCCAGTGTTTCTCCCCAGGGTTTGACTGATACCGGCTTACCACACTCAGTGCATAAGCAACATCCGGTCTGGTACACAACATCGCATACATTATAGAGCCTACCGCAGAAGCGTAGGGTATAATAGACATGTGATCCCTCTCCAAATCAGTCTTGGGAGACATCTCTTTAGAGAGGGTGATCCCGTGACAAGCCGGTAGGTTACCGCACTTGGAATCTTCCATACTGAATCTCTTTAGTATGGTGTCGATGTACCTGGACTGTGAAAGTCCTAATATCCTCTTGGATCTATCACGATGGATCCGGATCCCTAGGATATATGAGGCATCACCCAGGTCTTTCATGGAGAACCTGTGTGACAAGAACCCCTTGACAGATTGTAGCATAGGAATGTCATTTCCTATTAAGAGAATGTCATCCACGTATAAAACGAGGAATACTACAGTTCTCGCTACAAATCTACTGTAGATGCATGGTTCATCTGGATTTTTGATAAAGCCAAATTCCTTGACCGTCTCATCAAAACAGATGTTCCAACTCCGCGATGCCTGCTTTAGTCCATAGATGGACTTAAGCAACTTGCACACCTTTCCGCTGCTCCCACTCTGAATGAAACCGTCTGGTTGGTCCATATAGACACACTCCTCTAAATTTCCATTTAGATAAGCGGTCTTTACGTCCATCTGCCAGATCTCATAATCGTGGAAGGAAGCAATGGCAAGAAGGATCCGAATGGATTTCAGCATAGCCACTGAAGAAAAGGTTTCGTCATAGTCCAAACCAGGTCTTTGACGAAAACCCTTTGCAACAAGTCTAGCTTTATAGGTCTCAACCTGTCCATCTACACCAATCTTCCTTTTGAAGATCCACTTGCATCCAACGGGTTTTACCCCGTCTGGAGCAATGTCCAACGTCCATACCTTATTGGTGTACATGGACTCCATTTCGGTCCGCATTGCATCCAGCCATTTTACCGAGTCAACGCTCTGGACGGCCAGCTGGAAGCTAGTAGGCTCATCATAATCTATGATGCAATCCTCTCTATCCCCGTCTATGAGAAAACCGTAGTATCTCTCGGGCGGATGAGACTGCCTACCACTCCTGCGGAGTGGCGTAGGAATGTCCTGTTCTTTTGAACCCTCTGGTTCCACTAAGCTTTCAGTAATAGTCTGTGGTTCTGGAATTTCTTCCAGTTCTACTGCGCTCCCACTAATTTCCTTTTCCAAGAACTGGTGTTCTAGAAAGTGAGCATTACGAGAAACAAGGACTTTTTGTTCCTCTGCGTGGTAGAAAAGATACCCCCTGGTGTTCTTTGGGTATCCCACAAACTTGCACAGTACTGAGCGTGCCTCGAGTTTGTCCGCATGCTGCTTTTTGACAAAAGCTGGACATCCCCAGATCTTCAGATATTGAAGATAGGGTTTCTTCCCACTCCATAACTCATATGGTGTGGTAGGCACAGTCTTAGTGGGAACTCGGTTCAAAAGGTATGCGGCTGATTCTAGCGCATACCCCTAGAATGATCGCGGTAACTCAGCGTTACTCATCATGGACCGTACCATATCCAATAGGGTTCGGTTCCGTCTCTGCGATACACCGTTATGTTGCGGAGTGTATGGAGGAGTAAGCTGAGAGAGAATTCCGTTCTCTTTTAAATAGTCCAGGAAATCGGCACTCAAGTATTCACCACCTCGATCCGATCTTAGGATCTTGATACTTTTGTCGGTTTGTTTTTCTACTTCATTCTTATATTCCTGGAATTTTCCAAAGGCTTAGGACTTATGTTTCATTAAGAAGACATGTCCGAATCTTGAAAAATCATCCGTAAAAGTAATGATGTAAGAAAAACCGCTTCGCGCATGTGTAGACATTGGACCGCACACGTCGCTGTGTACGAGTCCCAAGAGCTCGCTCGCTCTTACTCCGTGTCCAGTGAACGGAGTCTTTGTCATCTTTCCTTTGAGACAGGATTGACAAGTGGCATACGATTGATATTCGAACGGATTCAAATATCCTTCTGTATGCAACTTCGTCAACCTTCTCTCATTGATGTGGCCCAGTCTACAATGCCACAAGAAAGTCTGATTTATTTCCGGAGACTTTCTTTTGTGTGTATTCTGGACATTGAAAATCTGTGGTTGGTTTAACACGTATATACCATTGCTTAATGTACCTGACCCAATCAGCACTTGATTAAGGTGAATGTTTACAACATTACTTACAAACGCAAATTCATAACCTTCTTTAGAAGTCAAAGATACAGAAATGATATTACAAGTTGCGTTGGGTACAAAATAGCAATTACGCAAAACCAAAACGTGTCCATCTGACAACCCCAGGTGATAGTCCCCCACGGCCTTAGCATCCATGCTATCTCCGTTTGCAACTTTGAGGGTCATGTCACCTGCCTTCAAAACCCTACGGTTTCTCAACGCCTGCAAAGAATTACAGATATGAGATCCTGATCCGGTATCCAATACCCAGGAAGTAGAGTTTATTGAAAGACAGTTTTCAATAACATACACACCTGAAGCTGAAGCCGCAACCTGCTTCAGTTCCTGTGTTCTGGCTTTCCAAGCCCTGCAATCATTCTTCCAGTGTCCCTTCTTATGACAATAGAAGCATTCTTCCTTATCCACAAGCTTCCCCACTTTCTTAGTTGCTTTTGCCTTTCCCTTCGTATCCACTTTACTAACACCGCCCCTTGGTTTGGCGGGGGCTTTCTTCTTCTTTCCCTTGGCTTTCGCCTTAGACCTAGAAGAGGAAGATCCTCCTACAAACAAAGTGGATGTTTCCCTACCTTTCTGTAAGGTGCCCTCTGCGCTCCTTAGCATGTTGAGGAGTTCTGAAAGTTCAACTTCCTTTTCTTGTAAGTTGAAGTTCAGGATAAACTGGGCGTAAGTGGAAGGGAGGGACTGGAGAATCAAGTCCGTATAGAGCTCATTCTCCAACGTGGTCCCAAGGTCCGCGAGCTCTTCTATGTAGCCAATCATCTTAAGCACGTGTTCCGCTACCGATGATCCGACGGCCAACCTTGCCGAAAATAACTTCTTCGACACTTCGTATCTTGCGATACGAGACTGCTCTCCATACAGTTCTTTTGTATGGAGAAATATGGATTCGAGGTCCATTTTCTCGTGCCTCCTCTGATGTTCGTTGTCCATAGAGGCAAGCACGAGGCACTTGGCCTTCGCGCAATCTAGTTCCCAGGTCTTACGGATTTCCTTATCCGCGATGCTGGTTTTGGGACCTGGGACAGGGGGAGCTTTGGTGGTAAGAAGATACCCCAGCTTGTCGTAAGTGATTGCCATCTTGACATTCCTGAGCCAATCTTTGTAGTTTGGCCCTGTCAGTATGTTTTTATCTAGAAGTAACTTAAGTCCAGTCATGTCGATTGGTCGCTGCAATTAGGAGAGAGAAGAAACACTCAGCTTGATGCTCTTGCAAGTTTAGAATGGTTTTTAATTTGTCTAAACAGGATGGCTCCCACTGTTTCTCGAATCCCTCCTCAAACCAAAAAGGAAGAATTAGTCAGGATCAATCTCACCGTACAATACTTGCTTAACCGTTCGGCCAGGCTGGTGTCGGTACTTCGAGGGAGGTTTACCAACGCTTTCGCGAAGTTCCTTAATTAAATAACCTCTTTTCCCTGGGGGCGTAGCCCCGCTAACACCTTTCTAGACACTTACTTGGTTTATAGCATTGATCGTTAAGTGAGAAATTTCCCGAGGAGTAGCATATACTCACAGTAGGATCGGGATCCAAATATCATCGCGTGACGAAACTGAAGGAATCCTACCAGAATCATCACACTCCAAATGGTATGCAACTCTAGCAAGTTTCAGTACTTATGAAACTCCCGATGTGGATTTTTGCCCCATGCTCTTATAACCTTGGCGTGAGGTCAAAATTTCATAAGTCACATGTCAAGTTCTTCCCATCATTATCCAGGTTAATTTGAACCCACCCGTACCTACCCTTGACGTAGGCCAAAATGGCAGTACGGCTGTCCCAAACCAACGCATTCTATCTATGCAACAGATAAATATCCGGCAGCTACCAATCACTATGCCTTGGCGTGAGGTCAAAATACATAGCTTGAATACTACCGAATTTTTAACTGAAATGATGGAGGGCTACGAATGGTTTTGGCTAAACCGTGAACGCAGTGAACTTGATATAATCGATGGAACGAGATAGCTTTTAAAAGGAGTGGCTCAAGCTCCGCATTTAAAAGTTAGTTTTGAAAAGAACCGAGTGGTTTTTCGAAAGTGTTCCAACGACTTTAACTTGGTTTATTTTCTTGCATTAGTTCTTTTAATGCGTGATATTCTTGCATTAGTTCTTTTAATGCGTCCCATCATTTAATCCTACCATTGCAGAAAACAACCAAAATATGACGTACGCTTATGCCATTCGCATTCACCACGGGGCCCCGTCATTACCCGTTAGGTTACTTAACTAACGACAGAGCGGGGGCTGGGCTAGCGCGGCTGTAAAACATAAGCAACGCCTAAATAATATCATATATAGATATACTGCAATGATAGCCATTTCAGATCACAGATGAACACATTGGATATACTAGGAATCTGCAATTAGTACGAGCCTGTAACGAAAAGCAGATTACACGGTCGCGGTGAATAGCCAATACCCCACCCAAGACCCCTACGGGTGCGGCAAACTACCCGCCAAGTACCCGAAGCGAAGCAACCTCCATCAACTCCGTGAGTAGGCCACTCGGCACTTCGGCATACCCGGTAGTTTGTGCACCCCCTCCATGGGTCTATCCTAGGAGCAAAAACAGTAAAAAGAAATTATACAATGACGGCTACAACCCCGACCCGGTTGTGCGGCCATACAAATAATTATTACATCAATTTACAAATTTACATGAATTGAAAGAAAAGAAATCTCTCGTCTCACAACCCCGGCTATTCACCCGCGACAATCCAATGAATTCATATACACATTCCAATAACATTACAGATCACAGATTTGTATAACCCCCACTAATCGACATATAGCGATTAGCAGACGTTCAATACAAATATCACATCACAGAAAAACCCGTCAGCTTAATTCTTTTAGAAGTTCGATCAAAAATACGGATTTTCAGGCCCCAAACACAAAATTTTCGTTCTGGAAAATCTGGGCAGAAAATACATATTCCAAAAATCCCAAAATACCCCTATGAACAAACTGCAAAAATAAAACCCCACGACCGAGTCAACTCGGCCGCGGTTCCGCGGCGGGAGCAAGCTCCTGCCGCGGAAACGCGGCGTGTTGATCGATTCAGTGGGTCGAATTTTTGCAGTTTCTTCTAAAAACCCTGAGTCGATTTTTGGTATATCTCAAATAATTTTTGCAGCACTTTGAAAATCGACAGAAAGTTTGAAATCCGGGTGTATTTCGTGACTTTTTCTCCGATCGAATTTCTAGTTACTATGCTAACATGTTAGGTAGTGTTTAACTAGGCTCTGATACCACTGTAAGTCCATGCTACCTCTCCCGGTACTTTCGGGCATGCGGAATTTGGTGAAAAACAATTTTCTAGAGGTGGTAACATGGACTCAAAACTGGATCTTTGTTAAACATATAACTAACAACCTAACTAGGAGTTGTAAACTACTCGGTTAGGGGGTTATACCTTTCTTTCTTGAACTCCTTCGTCTTCAAGCCTCGATGGTTGTCCAGATCGGCTTCACCCCGTCGTCTCCTTGCACCGAAGATCGATCCACCTGAAAGCTTCTACCTTTGGCTTCTTCTTCGGTCTTTGAAGAAAACTAGTTCACTTGGTTTCCCAAACCTTATGAACTAGAGTGAGTAGAGAAGAGTGTGTTAGGATTTTCTCTATGGTTCTTGGTTCTCAACACATGAGACAAGTGAACCATAAACTAAAAAGAGGGAGAGCAAGAGGAAGAAGATGAGAGCTCAAGAACAAGAGATAGAATGAAAATGATAGAATGAGAAAGACTTTTCTCTCTTGGCTCTCATAATCCAAAGCCATCATCACAAAAATAGTAATCAAGTATTGTGTAAATGGTTTAAGTCAAAATGGCTATATCATTTCATGCACTCATATTGCACAAGAGAACAAGCAAGTAAAAAGTCTTTGCCATGAAATGATAGCCATTGTCATCATGATGGTCAACTAGTCCAACCTAGTCAACCGGTCAACAAAGTCAACAAGTCAACAAAGTCAACCCCTCAACAACCATGTCACCACAATACTTAATTAATATTATTGTTAATCATATATCATATTCTTATTAGGGTTGAGCAAAAAGTCAATAGTCAACAGTCAACAACCCTAATGAGAATCCTCTGCCTCTGTCTCTCCGCCAACTGTGCATACACACCCGCATCCGCGTTCCGAGGAACACGAATACAAACTGGATAAAACCAATCCCAATACGTACACTAGGATCTGGCTTAAACCAAAGCCCGCTAGTGTAAACTGTCCGGACACTAAACGTGCACAAGTGCACGGATGTGACTGAACCCTGTCTCAAAACCATGCGACCTGTCGCAAAACCATGCGACCTCTACTCTTTTGCCTAAAGGCGAATAGCTTTCTGTGTGGGACTCTAAAGACTCGACACTACGCTGGCAGTGGGTTTAACCACAGACCGCAAGCGGCACTAGCTGTGCGTAACGGTCCCCAGGTAGATGCCGACAAGAAGACTGACGAGGTGAAACCCATCTGAACTCCTACTGAGCCTGAATGTGACAATCTCCGTACAGTCCGGTCTGTTCGTCTGATACATCGCATGGCGGGCCTAGAAGGGCGGTAAACGTCAGTCCCCTAATAGCGGTACAAGTCGTGTCGGAGTGAAGCCCAATACACCCAGAGATAACACTGGAAGCCTACCAGTATATCCCGCTTGCCCTGGCCAGAGACTACTCGTGTAATGGCTCTCCTAGACACAGCGCGATGTCAACCCCCAATACCGGGAGAGACAAATCCTGTCTAACCGTCACTGCCTCCAAGTGCTTCGGGACTACACCCAACTACTACCTGTTTGCACGACTCCTTTGAGCCGTGGTAGGGTAGTAATCAAAGTACAATGGGAACACACTCGAGGCGAAGTGATAGTGTCAAGTCAGCGGACTAAGCTGTACTCATGTCACCTGGGAACTGATAACTGACGATAGGTATAATACCAACCGGTCAGTTCCCGACGAGTCCTGTTCAGTGTACTCGTAACCTAACGAGCACCCGCATACTATCTCCAGTACGACGTACTGATGGCTGTGGGACAGACCATCTTCCATTCTGGGATGAGAAGCGCATGCGCTAGTCTACTCCGGAGTATCGATGCCCTGTCTCAATAGTCCTGCGACTAGGGACCTGCATAAGGATGTGCCTATAGATTACCCAGCCCCCACTAGTGTGACTGCCATCACAACGCTGGTAATCAAGCAAAGATCCTAAGGGCTCCACTAATGTGTATAGGCGATATACTAAAATAAACACATGTACACATTGAAGTAGAAACAAATCAAGTAGCATACTACTATTTTGAGCAAGATTGTATATACAAGGTGAATATCCCAAGCTTCCATTAAGTAATATACAAACTAGTATGATACAGTAATGGCCTCTAGGGCATATACACTAACAGTATTCATGTTCCTCAGAACATGGATGCGGGTGTGTATGCACAGTTGACCGAGGCATAGGCAGAGGACTTTCATTAGGGTTGTTGACCATTGTCTTTTTTCAAACCCTAATGAATATGTGAAATATGATTATTGATATTAATTAAAGAAAATTGTGTTATGGTTAGGGTTGTTGACCATGTTAGTTATATGTATGCCCTAGAGGCCATTACTGTACATAGGATGTATATTGTAGTGGATGCTGGGACATATATAGGGAGGACTTTCTTGCTCGACATGATAATATGCTATCTGGTTGCTCTTTACCTTAACGTGTATACTGATTGTCTCTCTGTTACATGTTGGTAAAGCCCTTAGGATGTGTACTTGACTACCTGGACTATGATGCAGATCATACTAGTGGGGACAGATAGTCTATAAGTACATCCTTCAAAGTCCCTAGTCGTGGGTGTATCGAAACGGGGCACCGATATACCAGAGTAGACTAGCGTATACCTTCTCGACCCATTAAGATGGGCGATGGATGATCCCATATCCATTGGTGTTTGACATCGGAGATGATATACGGGTGCTCAGTAGAGACTGGGTACACTGGACGGACTCGCCGAGAACTCCCAGATGGTATTATACCTTATGTCAGATGGCAGTTCTCTGGTGACACTGGTACAGAGTAGTCTGTTGACCCGAGATTGTCATAGAGTCTTGTGTGGTTCCCACTGTGCTTTGATTTCCACCTTACCACGTCCAAGAGGGCGTGCAAAACGGTGGTTTTTGGGTACAGTCCCGAATCACATGGAGGCAATGAGCGATAGGAGGGGATTCGTCTCTCCCGGTATAGGGAGTTGATGTTGCGCTGTGTTCGATTGGCTATAACCGGAAATCCCTGGCCAGGGTTGCTGAGATATACTGGTAAGTGTTACCAGTAGTTTCTCGAATTGTTATAGACCTCATATCGACACGACTTATCGAGCTATTGGGGTATGACGTTTACCACCCCTAGGCGAGATATGCGACATATCAGACGATCAGACCGGACTGTACGGTAAGTGTTACTGGTTGGATTCACAGGAGTATGAGCGGGCTTGCTCGTCGATCTTCTGATCGCTCAATACCCGGGTGGCCGTTACGTTTAGCAGACCGCTTGCGGCTTGTGGGTGTTTGATATGATCATCACCTGCTGCCGGCGTATTGACGAGTCTTTAGAGTCCTACACAGAGGTTTCCTGGCTCAAGAGAAACGAAATAGGAGCGCATATGAGATATGTGCGGGACCGAGAATAATGCGTGTATGTGATACCGTATTTCATTCTCGTGATGAATGTGTCGAATGGTTGTATGCGATATAACCTAGTTATCGAATCAAGGATTGATTCGATAAGCCGATACATAGGATACTAGTCGGTTATATGCGATATGACCGGATCGTTAAATCAAGTGTTGATTTAATGATTTAATGTATAATTATATATTTGATATATCACTTTGCATTAACTAGTATCGGTTCACTTAAGATGGATTTTCTCACTCGGATGTGCACATTATATATATTCGATATAGTTTTGTGCACTTGATTGTATCATGTTTGATGATACATGTTTACTTGTGTTTGTGTGAAGATTGAACCATGGTTATATGAATGGTTAGGGTTATGATTATTTATTCATTCATTTATTTATTTATTTGTTATGGAAAATAAAAGCAAAAGAGAAAAATGGTGGCTTTCTTTGTTCTTTCATGAAGATTCATGAAGGTTTGACTAAGTGACCATTTTGTCTCATGTTTAACCCTAACCATTCCACTAAACAATGATTCATTCTCTACACCTAACCATGGTTGTAATATGATAAGTATTCATTTCTTTTCTATTTTTAATTAACTTATCATATCATTATCATCTTCTTCATCTTCTTCTTCCAGGAAGAAAAGCTTGCTACTCTAATGGAAAGTGATGAAATAAAGGGAGAAATCCAATTCTAAAGTGAACCCACCTCCTATTTCTACATCCTCTACCTCTTGCCAAGTAGTATAGGGTGTTCTCTGTTGGAGATAGTGCCCTCATAGTCAATTATTGGATCACAGGCACGTGATTGCGATGATTGAGGGAGGACCTATCCCGGTAGAACAGTCTTACTCGAGATGATAGTATGCTATCTGGTTTATCTTTATCATCGTGTACTGCTTTAGGTGACCTGACATGTCGCTATTACACGTTGATAGAGCCCCTAGGATTCTTGCTTGACTACCAGCAGTATGATGGCGATCATATACGTGGGAGCTGGTGGTCTATAAGCACATCCTTAAAAGGTCCCTAGTCGTAGGAGTTTCGAGACAGGGTATCGATACTCCATTAGTAGACTAGTGTATACAGTCGAGACCCCGACGAGGGGCGGTGGCCGGTCTCACAAGCCACTGGTGTCAGTTGGTTCACCTAAGATGTATACAGGTGCTCATTGGGTTATGAGTACACCGGACAGGACTCGCCGGGAACCTGCTAGTTGGGCTTATACCTGACGTCAGATAGCAGTTCCCAGGTGACATGTGTACAGGTTAGTTCATCGACCTGAGGATCGTCATTTGTCTCGTGTGAGTTCCCACTGTGCTTTGATTACTACCCTACCACGGCTCAAAGGAGTCGTGCAAACAGGTTTTAGTTGGGTACAGTCCCGAGCCACATGGAGGCAGTGAGCGGATCTTCAGGGGTTCGTCTCTCCCGGTATTGGGGGTGAGGTCGCGCTGTGTCTAGGAGAGCCATTACGCAAAGCCCTCGGCCGAGGCAGGAGATTTACTGGTAGGTATTCCAGTAGTATCTCAGGGCGTTCTGGGCTACACTCCGACACGACTTGTACCGCTTTTGGGGGTCTGACTTTTACCAACCCTCTAGGCCCGACATGCGATGCTCATAGACGAACGGACCAGACTGTACGGATATTGTCACTGACAGGCTCAGTTAGGTGTCGGGGTGAGCTTCCTCATCGACGTCCCTTTTGGTCGATAGCTGGTGGCCCGTCATGTATTGGCTTATACCTCTGACGTGCTAGTGGTTAAATCCACAGCCGTAGTATTGACGAGTCTTTAGAGTCCACCACACTTTCAGTTACTCAAGCTTTCGGGCGAAACGCTGTAGAGGCCGTATGGAGATATGGCAGGGTCCGATCAGATACGTGCGGTATTGCACGGATCAGGATCGGACAGTTTTGTACTAGTGGCCGTATGGATATATGGCAGGGTTCGATCAGATACGTGCGGTATTGCACGGATCAGGATCGAACGGTTTTTTTTTTCTAGCCGGCTTTGGTTTAAGCCGGTACTAGTTTAGTACAGTGTAGATTTTGTCTTATTGCATTTGTATCCGGACGGAATACAGATGCGGGTGTGTATGCACAGTATTGGGGTTTTCCTGTAATTTATTACGGGACCAGTTTTCTGGAGTTGCCAGTTTGCATTCCGTTCCGGCCGGTTTTCCTTTGTTCTTTCCCGGCCGGACTTTTCCGATGGAGGGGGTAATTTGCAGTTTTGCAAATTACTTTTGTGGAGGGGGTTTCTTGCTAAAGTATTGATTATGATAGCTTTCATTTCTTTTGCTCCATGCTTTTGAATTGAGAGATTTGAAAGGTTATGGAGTGAATAGGAGAATAAGCATAGTTGATGTTTTCTTGTCTAGGATGTGGTCACCATTCTTATGCTCCTACACTCACCTCCCTTCATGTTTGATATATTCATTCCTTCACATTATTCTTCTCACTTGATATGATAAGTTTTTCATGAGAGGAAAAAGAACACTTGAGAGAAAGAAAAAGAATGAGAGAGTTCATCTTGATTATGTGAGGAATTCTTCATCTCCTTCTTCTTCTTGTTTTGGAAAAATGAAAGCACCATTTTTCCTAACCCCATTCCTCCATCAAGGCAACAAAAAACCCCAAATGAGACTAGCATGATCTACTACACATTCTACAGCATATCTTGAGCATGTCGAGTTGCCGGCTTCATGCTCGAGTTGCCTCGGTATTGAGGCGGGAGCCCGTAAAAGACGAAGGCGATGTGGTGCCCTTTCCGGCGAGGAGACGACGATATGGAGACTACACTTTCCGCGGGAGATCGGGGCGATGATGAGAAGACCGGAGGACTCAGATCTCTTGGTATACTTCTCACCCTATCTCTTGATTGCTAGCATTAGGTTAATGGTAAACGATCCGGGTTTTCTTTGTCCGCGGTAGCGCCGGTTTCCGAGCAAGGAAAATTTTTGATTCCGCAATTTAGCCTCGAGTAAGACGGCCGGGGCGCTGCCGTGGTGCAACATGGTATCAGAGCCATGCCATTAACCTTACCTAGCTTCGTTTGATGTGTTTGCGTTTCTGATCGACCAAAATTTCCAAAAACCGTATTTTTCTAGCACATCAGTTTCTGTCGAAATTTTTTGGAGTCTAAAAATTTTTCAGGTGGTCTCAGAATGATGTGCAGGGAGTTCTAAGAATACTGAAAAAACTTGGTAAAGTGATCGATCCGTACGACCGCGGAAGGGCGGCCAAAAGCCCCTTTTGGCCGCGCTTCTGCCGCAGGAATTAGGCTTCACTTCACCAACCTTTTTCAGTGGGCTTGTGGGCTTATTTTAGGGGTTTTGGAATATTAAAATTGGGCCCAGGTTTTCTGTGAGTGCTACAGTTTTGATTGGGGGCCCACTTGTTAATTTTTGGTCAATCGAAAAATTTTAAACACATTTTTCACAGTATTTACATTATATCTGCGACCGTGAATGTCACTCGATCGGTAAATCCGGTCTAACTGCTATAGCCCGGTTAGACGGATTTGCGAACGTGACCTTCACGTTGATGTTCTATGTTTATGCTGTGATGTTGCGGATCGGTCGTGGGGATAGCCTGGATGCAATGCTAGTACAGTGCTGTTGTATTATGTACATTTGATATTGCGGGGCGAGCGTCCGACATGTGGACTGCCGTCACTGCCTGTTTGTATTATTCTTTTGGGGCACGACCTGGTTGCGGTCGATGTACCCGGTGTATGTATATTTTACTTTCTGTACTAGGATTACCCCGCGGAGGGGTGCACGGATAGCCGGGTTCTGGAGGGCAACGGGCCCTCATCTCATGGCATTGAGACGGAAGGGGCTTCAGTCTGGAATTGGCAGGCTATTCGCCGCACTCGTAGGGGGTACAGGTTGACCCAGGAGGGGTGCCCAAGTTACCGGATTCCGTGAAGTGCTGGGTGGTCCATTCACGGAGCTGAAGGGGGCTGCCTCGCTTCAGGTTTTGGCGGGTGACTTGCCGCGCCCGTAGGGGTCTAGGATTTCATTGCACAGGCTATCCACACGACCAGGGGAACGTCGGGTTTCAGCAGCGGCTCTGTGAAACCCGGGGTTTCCAGATATCTGTATTGTTCTGTGATGCTGTACATTTCTGTGATGTTGCTTTTTATTCACGCCTTGAGCGAAATACTATATATTGGTATATATATTAGTAGATGTTGTATATGTTTTTCATCCGCGCTAGTCCAGTCCCCGCTCTGCCGTTAGTTAGCTAACCTAACGGGTGATGACGGGACCCAGTGGCGAATGCGGATGGCATATACGTACGTCAGTATATTTTCATTCTTTGTGGTGTGATCAATTGATGGGACTGCATTGATTCGGATCAATGCAAGATAAACAAACCTAATCTGATGTTGTTGGAACACTTTTTCAAAAAGCTGTTATTGCAAGGACGTTCACTTTTGTTTTGCATCGTGGTATTCATTAGGAATATCCTGCTCCTCAGTCGACGAGGCAAGGGCCGAGATCCCTTCACCGAGAGTGACCCCTTGGACAGAAGTTTGCGTCAGGGCATTAACTGCACTATAGCCGATTACTTTTGCTTTGCATCGTGGTACTCAGTTGGAATATCCTGCACCTCATTCTACGGGGAAAGAGCCGAGATCCCTTCACCGGGAGTGACCTCTTTAGCAAAGGTTTTCGTCACTATATTTTTATAAAAGGCTATGCAGTTCCTTCAACGATATCAAGTTCATTACGTTAAAAGTTTTTCGCCAAAAACTAGACGTAGCCCTCCGTCATTTCTTACAAGTATTACTTAGTATTCGTGCTGCGTTTGTTGACTGTGTCAAGGCGTAGTGTGCGGTAGCTGAGTAGTGTTTGTTTGCAGCATGATGATGGGATTGGTTAGGACAGTCGTGCGGCCTTGTTGACTGTGTCAAGGGCTCGTACGGGTGGGTTTAATGCAATCCAGTATATTGACGGGTTGAACTTGACTAGGACTCTTTGATTTGTTGACTGTGTCAAGGTCACTTGGGTCCTAGGGGTAAAACTTTTATCGGGAGTTTCAAAAGAACTGAAACTTGTCAGGCATGCGCATACCTTCTGGAGTGTGGTGACGTGGGTGGATTCCGTCACGTTATCATGCGATGAGAGTTGGATCCCGATTTCCACTGATGAGTTGGTTTACTCCTCGGGTGATCCCGACTAATTCTTCTTTCAGGTTTGGAGGAGAATTTGAGGTACAGTGGGAGGTTTCCAGATTAGATAAAGTGATAACCATTCTGATCTAGGTTAGAGTGCACGCTGAGTGTTTCTTTTCTCTCTCTCTTTGGCAGCGACCATTGACCCGACCCTGGACTATGACTCAGTGACCAAGTTGACCGAACCTTCTTAACATTGGCTTTTGGATTGTCAGAGTTGCAGACCTCATTGCCACTCCTACTTCTACCCTTTTCTCCAGGACACCCCGTATTACTACGAACGTCCACTTCCATTGGACAAAACCATCGTATGGTTAGATACGAACTCGAAGGACTTTGAGGATGGTTTCTGGTTCTGGAGAAAACGGATAGGATTATTCAGTTGTCTTTTCTTTTCACCTTCTCTCAGGTTGCGAGTACTCCTTGGTTTAGGAGTAGTACACCTATTACGCAAATTGGATAGTCTTCTTCCAAACCATAGGCTGGTGCCGACCGGTAGGGAATGAAGAAAACCAATTAGCGTAACGATGGTGTGCAGAAGGTATTAAGTCAAGACAAAGCAAGGGATTAGTAGGAGGGCAAAGTAAATTGCGACTGATATTCACGACCAAACCAAGTATTTCTTCGCCAATCCTAAATCACCTTTGTATTTCTCCAGGACACTCCGTGTCACTACGAAGATCCACAGCTTATTGGATACTCCATCGTATGGTTATATACGAACTCGAAAGGAACTTGTTCCAGTTCGGGGATGGATTCTGGTTCAGGAGAAATAGGAATAAGGTTCATTCAGGTGTCTTTTATCTTCACCTTCTCTCGCATTGCGAGTGTTCCTAGGATTGGGACAGTACACCCTTTATGCTTTTTGGATAGTCTTCTTCCAAACCATAGGCTGGTGCCGAACGGTAGGGAAGGAAGAAAACCATTTGGCCTAAGGGGGTGTACAGAAGGTAATGACTAAAGACATAGAAAGGGATTTAGAAAGATGGCAAAGAATTACAAGGTTACAGTTGTGAATCTGGATAATGGTAGAGGCATTACTAGGAATACCAGGATACCCCATCGAAACATTTCAATGTTTCAGTTCAACTGTGTACTGTTAAAAGAAAACTGATTTCCCGATTAGACACTTGCTCCAGGGTATGTATTTACCAGGTATGATTCTCACATCTGTATGGTTTTACAGATGCTGAGTGGGAGTAAGTTATTGGGAATTGGGTGATCATCCTCATTATATCGGGATTCGATGTAATCGGTGATATTTGAGGAAGTCACCTGGGTGGTTTGCCGGACGGCAGTTATATGGTTTTGAATATCCGCGGTTATGCACCAATTTCAAATTGATATATCTGTACGTCTATTTTCATAGAGTGAGATATACCTTTTGATATTATGTCTATGACATTTACCTATATCAGTGGATGGTTAGGTAAGGAGCATTAAACAGCGGTGTAATTCTTCTTAACCATAAGTACAGTTTTCAACCTACGACGCACAGTGAAAGAGTTGTTAGACTCAGCGGACTTATACAGAGTATTGTATGTTGTCCAGTGTCCATTAGGACAGAGGGGTTGGTCCTCATACTATATTCTGTTTACTTTTAACTTCTCTAGTTCTTAGACATGTGTTTCGTAGAAACACAGGGTCTAAGTTTTGAGGAGTTATAGGTATTTGAATAGAGTAGAGAACCAGGTGTAGCAAGTATCGGGATTCTTCAAAGAGATTGAAGATGTAGATACTTGTGTATGGTATTCAGTTGATAGTAATGATGAAGACAGATTGCTTCTCTTTCAGGTTACTCATAATTGGAAGCATTCCTAAGTTGAGTAACGCTGATCGACCTCCTTCCATTTAGTTGACATGCACTGGAGATAGATGCATGATTTGAATCTGGTTAAATTAAATCAGTGCCTCTGTTCCTATATTGGATATAGAACAGTTCATATCTTAACGTTGTTAAGGTACGGGGAGTTGTCCGGCTTATGCTTAAAACCAGACACTGGACAACTCAAGGCACGTTTCTGTAATGGCTGTTTGTGGGTTGACCCAGGCTATGACGAGGGTTGATTTTCTACCATCTGGATGAACAGTAGAAATATTGTTCTAGACTCGCCACAGTTTTATTAAAAAATGGACTTTTTTTCAGAAAAACAGTAGTGGGAGTATGGTAGAACTGGAAGTAATTCCAGAACCACAAACGATTACTGAAGATTTGATAAGGAACCTAAAGATTCAATCTGATTTGACATTCCATTGGCCACTCCGCAGATTAGGTGGGTAACTTCAGGCACCCGAGAGGTACTACGGTAGCCTCAAGGACGGTGACAGGGAAGTTCTTGTTTACCCACAATTACCATTGCTGTTGTTCCAGGCTGCGAGACCCGGCAGGAGGATGAGTATAGCGTCGTTCTAAACTAGCTTTAGAAGTGCACGTCTGTATGACTCTGCCAGAAGGTTGTCGTAGTCAGTGGGAGCAGCGGAAGCATTGGTGGACATCAGGCTTATGTCTATTTATAGACTAAAGCAGATGTAGCGGAGATAGATCATCCATTTCTGATGTAACAGTCATAGGTTTGACGTCATCAGAATAGGGGATGGATCTGTTGAGAAGGTAGTAGGAAGTGATATTCCTATACTACGATCGGTTATACTTTGGTCGTCACACAGTGTTTTCTCCACATAGGACTTGGATATTATATCAGACATACTGGTTACTAGATCTATGGTTTTAGATCTAGATTTGGGTGGTTTCCCAATCTGGGTACCTTGACAGCATTCTATGAGTATTTAGAATGGACGACTCCTGACACGGTAGTGCACCTGCAGTTGATGGAGTCACCCTCTCTAAAGGTGTCTTATAGACTAAAGAGGAGAGGGATACTCATGATTGGCAGATCACTTGCTTAGGCAATTGAGTCAATCATGAGATGTCAAGTACCGCACCAGATGTTGTTCTTGCACTAGATGCAATAAGTTGATATTGATCCAATCCTGGAGAAACAGTCGGAAGCAGTCTTAGAACATAAGTTGATGTTCTAGGGGTATGATAACGGCAGCCTCCTTTAGGAGACAGTTATCATTCCAGGCTTCCAAGGTGACATGGACGACAAGGAGGTTGTCAGAGTTATTGTTCTCCCTCTGGTGAGGGACTGTATTTTGGACAGATGGTCTAAAGCAATACTGAGGGAGGCATGGCGCAGGTTACTGATTAAGTTCAGTTGACGATACAGTCTAAGAAGTTTGGATTTGGCGTTCATTTATGAACTAGGTCCCATCAGACATCCAGACATTCCAAGACAGGTATTGCTCTTTTCGGGAGATGGTTTTCTCCGTGAACTTGAGATATAGAGAGACATAGAAAGAAACATCCTGGCGGATCCACTCACTGAGGCTATTCCTCGAACGCAATAGTTTCGCAAACGAGCTTTGTGAGACTGACCAGTAGAGGAGTTGGGTGTTCGGTATCACACGGGCTGTGAGTATGCGGCATCGCAATAATTAGCCTTGAGTACAAGTGGGAGATTGTTGGAGATAGTGCCCTCAGAGTCAATTATTGGATCACAGGCACGTGATTGCGATGATTGAGGGAGGACCTATCCCGGTAGAACAGTCTTACTCGAGATGATAGTATGCTATCTGGTTTATCTTTATCATCATGTACTGCTTTAGGTGACCTGACATGTCGCTATTACACGTTGATAGAGCCCCTAGGATTCTTGCTTGACTACCAGCAGTATGATGGCGATCATATACGTGGGAGCTGGTGGTCTATAAGCACATCCTTAAAAGGTCCCTAGTCGTAGGAGTTTCGAGACAGGGTATCGATACTCCATTAGTAGACTAGTGTATACAGTCGAGACCCCGACGAGGGGCGGTGGCCGGTCTCACAAGCCACTGGTGTCAGTTGGTTCACCTAAGATGTATACAGGTGCTCATTGGGTTATGAGTACACCGGACAGGACTCGCCGGGAACCTGCTAGTTGGGCTTATACCTGACGTCAGATAGCAGTTCCCAGGTGACATGTGTACAGGTTAGTTCATCGACCTGAGGATCGTCATTTGTCTCGTGTGAGTTCCCACTGTGCTTTGATTACTACCCTACCACGGCTCAAAGGAGTCGTGCAAACAGGTTTTAGTTGGGTACAGTCCTGAGCCACATGGAGGCAGTGAGCGGATCTTCAGGGGTTCGTCTCTCCCGGTATTGGGGGTGAGGTCGCACTGTGTCTAGGAGAGCCATTACGCAAAGCCCTCGGCCGAGGCAGGAGATTTACTGGTAGGTATTCCAGTAGTATCTCAGGGCGTTCTGGGCTACACTCCGACACGACTTGTACCGCTTTTGGGGGTCTGACTTTTACCAACCCTCTAGGCCCGACATGCGATGCTCATAGACGAACGGACCGGACTGTACGGATATTGTCACTGACAGGCTCAGTTAGGTGTCGGAGTGAGCTTCCTCATCGACGTCCCTTTTGGTCGATAGCTGGTGGCCCGTCACGTATTGGCTTATACCTCTGACGTGCTAGTGGTTAAATCCACAGCCGTAGTATTGACGAGTCTTTAGAGTCCACCACACTTTCAGTTACTCAAGCTTTCGGGCGAAACGCTGTAGAGGCCGTATGGAGATATGGCAGGGTCCGATCAGATACGTGCGGTATTGCACGGATCAGGATCGGACAGTTTTGTACTAGTGGCCGTATGGATATATGGCAGGGTTCGATCAGATACGTGCGGTATTGCACGGATCAGGATCGAACGGTTTTTTTTTTTCTAGCCGGCTTTGGTTTAAGCCGGTACTAGTTTAGTACAGTGTAGATTTTGTCTCATTGCATTTGTATCCGGACGGAATACAGATGCGGGTGTGTATGCACAGTATTGGGGTTTTCCTGTAATTTATTACGGGACCAGTTTTCTGGAGTTGCCAGTTTGCATTCCGTTCCGGCCGGTTTTCCTTTGTTCTTTCCCGGCCGGACTTTTCCGATGGAGGGGGTAATTTGCAGTTTTGCAAATTACTTTTGTGGAGGGGGTTTCTTGCTAAAGTATTGATTATGATAGCTTTCATTTCTTTTGCTCCATGCTTTTGAATTGAGAGATTTGAAAGGTTATGGAGTGAATAGGAGAATAAGCATGGTTGATGTTTTCTTGTCTAGGATGTGGTCACCATTCTTATGCTCCTACACTCACCTCCCTTCATGTTTGATATATTCATTCCTTCACATTATTCTTCTCACTTGATATGATAAGTTTTTCATGAGAGGAAAAAGAACACTTGAGAGAAAGAAAAAGAATGAGAGAGTTCATCTTGATTATGTGAGGAATTCTTCATCTCCTTCTTCTTCTTGTTTTGGAAAAATGAAAGCACCATTTTTCCTAACCCCATTCCTCCATCAAGGCAACAAAAAACCCCAAATGAGACTAGCATGATCTACTACACATTCTACAGCATATCTTGAGCATGTCGAGTTGCCGGCTTCATGCTCGAGTTGCCTCGGTATTGAGGCGGGAGCCCGTAAAAGACGAAGGCGATGTGGTGCCCTTTCCGGCGAGGAGACGACGATATGGAGACTACACTTTCCGCGGGAGATCGGGGCGATGATGAGAAGACCGGAGGACTCGGATCTCTTGGTATACTTCTCACCCTATCTCTTGATTGCTAGCATTAGGTTAATGGTAAACGATCCGGGTTTTCTTTGTCCGCGGTAGCGCCGGTTTCCGACCAAGGAAAATTTTTGATTCCGCAATTTGGCCTCGAGTAAGACGGCCGGGGCGCTGCCGTGGCGCAACATTCTCTTCACAAGTTTCTTGACTTGGTGAAGTGGGAGCTTGATCTTGCGATGCCTCGACGTAGATCATCTTCGGCACGAAACCGACGACCTCGCCCGCCCATTTCTCCGATGAAGCCGACGCTAGAGCCCGAGTTTCCATTTAGACAGCGAGGAGACTTCATTGCGGAGCTATGGAGGTAGAGGTCCGGATCTACAAAGGTTGTATTTCCGTTCTTTTAGTTATTTTGTTAACTAGTTGCATGTGTTCGCCTAGATATCTAGTTAACGATCCGTATTAGGGTTTCTCGGCACTTGTAAAATTTAAAATTGGCATGGTTGATGCCTTGTGAGACCTCATTAGTGTGCCTAGGAACCCTACATTGGTATCAGAGCCTAGCTAGAGCCTTAGGCGATGCGTAGACGCAGTTTGAAGTCCGATCGATCAAAATCCCTAACTCCAAATTGCTCTCTGTCCTTTTTTGAAAATTGTGGATTTTTTAGAATTAAAAATATGCAGAAAACTCCGCAGGAATTTCTAAGAGTTACTGTAAAATTCGAGTGTCCAACTCCACTATAGTGCGGCGGAACCGCGGCAATAGCATGGCTATTGCGGCGGTTCCGCGGCCAAAATGGCTCATTGTTCAAAACGTTTTACACAGTAATTCTTACATAACAGTGCTGGTTTTTCTGGGAATTTTTAATATTATTCAAGAGTTGAATTTTCTGGGGTTGTTTTGGGAATTCGATGTTTCGATCGGAGTATCAGATTTTTTCTATGTGGCTTTCCGGATAAATTTTAGAATATGTTAAAAAGTTCGACCGGATATAAATACCCAACTTTTCCCCTGTCGGGAAATTTCCAAGTGTTGGATCTTTCCATGGTTTAAAGACGTTCTAAGTAGTGCAAGTAACGCGATGGTCCCTGTAGAAGACAACAAACCTTAACTCGATTATGTGACCGTCTTGAACTGCCCTTTGAACCTTAGGGTTTAGGGCAGTACGGCGTGCCACATGTGAGGCGTTGGCTTGACCCTTCTACGGCTGGACCGTTGGTACTGAGGCATGAACTGAATGTTTTTAGACTTATTTCATGTGTTGATCTGTATCGGGAAAACTTGGGTGTTTGAATGTTCGATCGGAAAGTTTAACATTTTCTGTTTATCTGGAATATGATACAACAATTGGAATTCACAAGTAGTTATGAGATAACTGAATGAATATTATAAACATAGCAGTTTAGTCTCGCTTGATCGGTTGCCACGGAATTTTGATGCGATCAAAAGTCCGTCGCAATCACGTAGCGTACGCGGATACTCGCCGGGTAAACTTAATAGACAGCCTCACTCCATAGCCCCGACCAAGTGACTGTAGGAGAACCCCGTCGCCGAAAGCATCCGTTCGGGTGCTCCCGGTAGCGGTGTTCCGCCTTGGTGCACTTCGTCGACGGTATCGGGGGTGCTGCCGTCTACTGAAGTTTGCGACGAGCATTCGATCAGGATGTCGGGAATCTTGTTGAATTGCCCGACTTGATATTGAAAAGAGTTTTCGATAATGAGACTAAAATGCGGGGTTTATAATTGTTAGGCATGTGATGTCTAAGGTATTCATTTGATTAGGCATGCGATGTCTAAAGAGGTTGCGGATTCCAACTGTTGTAGTTTTACACTTTTTTTTCTGTGACCGTAAGTGTAATATGTGATATCGCCGTTTTCGTTGCTATATGTCAACGACAATTGGGATGCGCATATTTAGTTACGTTGATGACATGTGATGTTATGTGTTGCTGGATATGTTATATTGGATCGTCGTGTTTGAATAGCCGGGGGTTTTTATGTGAGATGAGTGTTTTTCATTTTCATTCATGTAAAAACTTGTATGTAATATTTTTTTTTGGGGCACTTCCAGGTTGCGGAAGATGTCACCTTTTGTATATTATTTACTTTTCCGCACTAGGATAGACCCAAGGAGGGGAGCACAAGTAACCGGGTTCTGGAGTCCAGAGGGAGACCAACTCGAGGAGTCGAGTCCGGGTCTCCTAACTCTAGAATTGGTAGGGTTGCTTGCCGCTCTCGTAGGGGTCTAGGGGTGTGGGTTTGGCTATTCATCACGACCGTGGAATCCGTGTTTTATACTGGCTCGTATTGAAAACACGGACGTCCTAGTATATCCAATATTTCATATGTTTCTTCTGCTGCGATATCTGTGATGTGATCATGTGATGTTCTGTGATGGATACTTTATATAGTATATATGATATATTATACAGGCGTTACTTATGTTTTACACCCGCGCTAGCCCTGCCCCGCTCTGCCGTTAGTCACCTAACCTAACGGTGCACGAGGGGACATCGAGGCGAATGCGGATGGCATAAGTGTACGTCGTATTTATCTGTGATGTTTAGGTACTTAAATGATGGGACTTCATTAATGAGATTAATGAAATAAAAGAAACCTAAGATGTTGTAGAATCGAATTTCAAAATAAAACAGGTAGCTACAGTTCTTGCTTTGCACAGCGGTATATATGATATATCCTGCACCTTATTCGATGAGGAAAGGACCGAGATCCCTTCACCGGGAGTGACTCCTTTAGCAATAACTGGCAGATGCTACACACTCGGTTTGTCTTTTGATTGCTTTTAAGAGTTTTTGCTTTGCACAGTGATATATATGATATATCCTGCACCTCATTCGACGAGGAAAGGACCGACGATCCCTTCACCGGGAATGACTCCTTTAGCAAAACTAGAAAAGCCTCAAAAGCACTCCATTTTAAAATCATTCGATCCTACAATGATATCAAGTTCATTACGCAATAGGTTTTCAGAAAAACCTGTCGTAGCCCTCCGTCATTTCAGATAAGTGGTAGTTAGTATTCGTGCTACGTTTGTTGGCCTGCGTCAAGGCGTAGTGTGCGGTAGCTAACTAGTATTTATCTGCTTATGCATATGATGCAGATTGGATTAGGGTAGTCGTACGACTTTGTTGGCCTGCGTCAAGGGTCGTGCGGGTTGGTTTAATTCAATCAGGAAATGACGGGTTGAACTTGACTAGGGCACTATGGTTTGTTGGCCTGCGTCAAGGTCATAGGACGCTAGGGACAAAATTATCGGGAATTTCAAGTGTTGAAATTTGCAATGAGATTGCATACCTTCTATGAGATAGTTGGATCCCGATACCCGCTGTGAGTAAGAGTTACTCCTGGGAGAGTTTTACACATTACAATTAGCCGATCAAGTAGGTGTCTAGAAAGGTGTTAACGAGGTTACGCCTCTGGGAAAACGAGGTTTACATTAATTAGGTTCATGCGAAAGCACGGGGGACCTCCCTCAAAGTACCGACACTGGCCTGGCTGAAAGATTGGCGAACTTGTAGTTTGTAATTAATCCCGGCTAGTCTTTCCTTTTAGGGTTTGAAGGAAGATTTGATAAAAAGCAGTGGGAGCCATCCTGATTAGATAAAATAAAAACCAATCTATTCTTGCAAGAGCGCACGCTGAGTGTTTTCTTCTCTCTCTCTCCTGGTAGCGACCATATCACGCCTTAATCAAGATAATAATACGGATGTATTGACCGAACCCGCTTGTTATACTGAGCTGGGGAACATTGGTCCCGCTCCAACTTATAATTGTTATAAGACAGAGCAGGAAATTGGGGATTACCAGATTTCCCGTGCCGCCCAAATGAAGAGAGTGCATGCTGATGCATCATCTTCGGGTGTGTTCATTATAAAGAACTGTTTCTCAGTATCCTCTACGTCCTGGGTATTAGATACCGGAACAGGATCCCAGATATGTAATCTGTTACATAGGGCTACAGAAAGGTAGAGAACTGAGAACGGGTGATAAGTTTCATGAAGCAGAAAACGGGGCAAGTGTTGCAGCCAAGTCTGTTGGTCACTGTCACCCTGTATTCCAAATACATTGATTCTGAACGAATGTTATTAGATACCGAACCTGATATACAAAATCATATCTATCTCTTTATTAGTAAAGAAATGATAAAATTTTGTATAATTGGATAATGTTTTGAACATTTCCTATATCAAAAGTTGATAGGTTCAGGCACGTTATCTAAAAGCATTGATGTTCTAAATCAAACTACAGTTCTTAGTATACTGAACACACATAAGAGGAAGAGTTCACAACTGAATGAATCCTTCTTAAGGTATTGTAGACTAGGTCATATCAATGCGACCAGACTAGCTGAAGTTACATATAGATGCATATTTAAATCAGTTTGAATTTACATCTTATGAAACTTGCCAGTCATGTCACGGAGATAAGATGACCATAGCCCTGTTTATTTCAAATAGAGAAAGAGTTAGTGAACTCTTGGGATGATACATGTTGATGTATGTAGGTCCCCTGTCTACACATGCCAAGACCGGTTCTTTATACTTCATTACATTCTCTGATGATCTCTCAAGATGCAGACATATGTTCCTGTTGAAACACAAGTCCGAACCTTTTGAGATATTCACAGAATATGATATTAGAAGTAGAGAACCAAAATACGGGTATAAGTATTATGTCCTGTGATGAGATCAGGGAGGAGAATACTTGTGCATGGAATTCCTGGACTATTCTAAAGAAGAATGAGATTCTCTCTCAGCATTATTCCTCCGTATACACCATGGCACGATGGTATATCGGGGCGGAGCAATCACACCCTATATGATAAGGTGTGCTCTATGATGAGTACTACTGAGTTACCTATTTCCTTTTGGGGAGTTATGCACTTGAGAAGCTGCATACCTATTGAATAGGGTTCTGATCAAATCAGTTGCCTACCACTTCATATGTGATATGGAAAGGGAAGAGCCTATATCTTAAGTTAGTTAAGATTTGGGGTTGTCCGGCCTATGTCTAAAAGCAAAATCCGGACAAGCTCGAGGCAAGGACTGTTATGTAGAACTGGAAATGTTCCAGCTATACAAACTGCAGCTGATGATTTGAAAGAACCAAAGGATTCAATAGTTACCAACGAACCTCAGCCTCTCCGCCGATCTAGTAGGGTTCCTCACCCACCTGAGAGATACTTCAGTTTCTCTATGACAGTGGGAGCGAGGATCGCATCATAAGATGATGACCCAACTAGTTTCGAGCAGGCCATCAGGAGTGGGACTCTGTAAGAATGGCTGGATGCTTAGTGATCTGAGATGGAATCCATGTACACCAACAAAGTATGGACTTTGGTTGCTATATCTGAAGGGTTAAATCCCCATCAGGAGAAAGTATATCTTGAGAAGATTACTTGGTGTGGATGGAAAAGTTGAGACTTTCAAAGCTAGACTTGTTAAAGCTTTTTCGTCATCGACCAGGCGTGGATAATGATGAAACCTTTTCAAGTGGCTATGCTTAAATCCATCCAGATCCTACTTGCCACGGCTATATACCATGACTACGATATCTGGCGGTTGGGTGCCATGACTGCTTTTCTAAATGATGTTTTAGAAGAGAACGTCTATAAGTACACAGCCAGAGAGCTTCGTAGACAGTGGGAGCAGCGGAAACGTGTACAAGATGCTTTATAGGATAAAGCAGGTATCGCGGAGTTGGAACATCTGTTTTGATGAGATAGTCAAAGAGTTTGACATCATCAAAATGGTAGATGAACCTTGTATATACAAAAAGGTAGTAGGGAGTATAGTGATGATCCTCGTAGAGTACGTGGATAACATACTCTTGATAGGGAAGGAGTTTCCTATGCTACGCTCGATCAATCTCCGCATATCACAATGATTCTCCATATAGGATCATAATGATACCTACTAAATCCTGGGTTTTGGATCTATGAGATAGATCTAAATGGATGTTAGGATACTCACTAGTTGTAGTGAGATGGTATCAGTTGATCCTGGGGAGAATCACTGGAAGGGTTCCAGGGTGATAAGGACGACTGAAAGTCAGTCGCAGGCATTGTCTTTACCCTCAGTAAAGGGACGGTATGTTGGAAGAGTTCCAAGCTAGATACCGTGGCATACTAGACGATAAAGGCTCGATACATCGCTACTTAAGATGCTACCGAAGAGGCAGTCTGGATGTATATTTGTTCATGAAATGAACTTAGTTCCTCCCATTGTGTGACAATGGAATTGTGGCTTATGCCAAGGAACGTCCATCCCATCAGTGATCCAGACATATTCTATGGCAGTATCACCTGATCATGGAGATAGTTAATCTCCAGGGTGATCGAGGTTAGGAGAGTAGACACAGAGGACAACACGGCGGATCCACTCACGAAGGCCTATTCCCAGAGAGAGATTTTTATGGGATGGTTGAGTATGAGATACCGCAACCACTGCTACAGATGGCCCTAGTGCAAGTGGGAGATTGTTAGTTATATGTATGCCCTAGAGGCCATTACTGTACATATTGTTAGGTCCACGTTGCCCACCCCGGTGCTTACGGGGAGGCGGAAAACATAATAAAAAACGGATTTTTAATGACTTAGGCAACATGGACCTTGCTTGTGAGGATCTTTGCTAAACGAAAACTAGCTAAAGAAAACTAACAACTAAGTAAGTTGTAGAAAGGTTATACCTTGAGCTCGAACTCCTTCTCTCCTTGCTCGTCGGAATGGTAGAAAGAGTTCACTTTGCTTGTCTTCATCCGTCAAAGAAAGATCCACTTGAAAGCCACCACCTTTAGCTTCAACTCCAAGCTAGGAGTAACTAGAGTGCAAGAAATGCTAAGACTTGAACCCTAGAAGTGAGTAGAGAAGATCAAGAGAGGGTTTTTCTCAAGCCTTTTGTTTCTCAACACATGAGAGGGAGAGAGCTTGAGGGAGAGGATGAGCAAGAGAGAGAAAAGAAAATGAGAGAGTGAGAATGATAGTGAGCCATTCTCACTAATATGTGAGGATAATTTTAATTAGATAATTAGCTTGAAAATTGTCATGATAAATCATGAATTGACCATTATCATTTCATTTTTTGCAAAGATCAAAGAGCATCTTCCAAATGAAATGATTATGGTCAAGTTGTCAACTTGGTCAACAAGTCAATGAAGTCAAATTGTCAACAACAACCATGCACAATAATTAAGCTAATTATCAATTAACAATAATCCACACAAAAACAATAGGGTTAATAAAATGACAAAAGCCATTAACCCTAAACAAGGTCCTCTCCCCCAATCTCAAGCAACTGTGCATACGCACCCGCATTCGTGATCCGAGGAACACGAACACAATGAGAAAAACCAATCTCAAATCATATACTAGGATCCGGCTTAAACCAAAGCCCGCTAGTATAAACTGTCCGGACAGCAAACGTGCACAAGTGCGCGGATGCGAACGAACCCTGTCGCAAAACCATGCGACCTCTACTCGTTTTGCCTAAAGGCGAATAGCTCTCTGTGTGGGACTCTAAAGACTCGACACTACGCTGGCAGTGGGTTTAACCACAGACCGCAAGCGGCACTAGCTGTACGTAACGGTCCCCAGGTAGATGTCGATAAGAAGACTGACGAGGTGAACCCCATCTGCACTCCTACTGAGCCTGTATGTGACAGTCTCCGTACAGTCCGGTCTGTTCGTCTGATACATCGCATGGCGGGCCTAGGGGGGCGGTAAACGTCAGTCCCCTAATAGCGGTACAAGTCGTGTCGGAGTGAAGCCCAATACACCCTGAGATAACACTGGAAACCTACCAGTATATCTCGCTTGCCCTGGCCAGGGACTACTCGTGTAATGGCTCTCCTAGACACAGCGCGATGTCAACCCCCAATACCGGGAGAGACGAATCCTGTCTAACCGTCACTGCCTCCAAGTGCTTCGGGACTGCTCCCAACTACTACCTGTTTGCACGACTCAGTAGAGCCGTGGTAGGGTAGCAATCAAAGAACAGTGGGAACACACTCGAGGCGAAGTGACAGTGTCAAGTCAGCGGACTAAGCTGTACTCATGTCACCTGGGAACTGATAACTGACGATAGGTATAATACCAACCATCAGTTCCCGACGAGTCCTGTCCAGTGTACTCGTAACCTAACGAGCACCCGCATACTATCTCAAGTACGACGTACTGACGGCTGTGGGACAGACCGTCTCCCGAGCTGGGATGAGAAGCGCATACGCTAGTCTACTCCGGAGTATCGATGCCCTATCTCGATACTCCCACGACTAGGGACGTGTATAAGGATGTGCTTGTAGATTACCCAGCCCCCACGAGTGTGATCGCCATCACAACGCCGGTAATCAAGCAAAGATCCTAAGGGCTCTACTAATGCGTATAGGTGATATAATAAATAAACACACATGTACACATTAAAGCAGAGACAAACCAAGTAGCATACTACTATATTGAGCAAGATTGTCTGTACAACTGTGAATATCCCAAGCTTCCATCAAGTAATATACATACTAGTATGATACAGTAATGGCTTCTAGGGCATATACACCAACAATCTCCCACTTGCACTAAGGCCATGTACTGGCGTATCGAAGACCTATCATCTCGATCAGCCGCTCGAACTGAGTCTGGGGTAAAGCCTTCGTGAATGGGTCCGCAGTGTTGTCCTTTGTGTCCACTCTCCGCACCTCGATCTCCTGTCGATCAATGATCTCCCTGATCAGGTGATACCGCCTTAAGATGTGCCTGGATTTCTGATGGGACCTTGGTTCCTTCGCTAAAGCTATAGCCCCATTGTTATCGCAATACAAAGGTATTGGGTCAACAATGGACGGAACCACCTGAAGTTCACTAATGAACTTCTTAATCCAGACCGCCTCTTTTGCGGCATCGCTTGCAGCAATGTATTCAGCCTCCATCGTCGAGTCTGCGACGGTATCCTGCTTGGAACTCCTCCAACATACCGCCCCTCCGTTGAGGGTAAACACAAAACCCGAGACGGACTTGCTATCATCTTTGTCACTCTGGAAGCTTGAATCGGTAAAGGACTCGACCCTGAGGTCTCCATTACCGTAAACCAGGAACATCTCCTTAGTCCTTCTCAGGTACTTGAGAATGTTCTTCACTGCTGTCCAGTGGTCCTCCCCTGGGTCCGACTGATACCGGCTTACCGTGCTCAACGCGTAAGCTACATCTGGTCTTGTACATAGCATCGCATACATTATAGATCCTACCGCCGAAGCGTAGGGTATAGTGCTCATGCGAACCCTCTCCTCGTCAGTCTTAGGAGACATCTTCTTGGAGAGGGTAATTCCGTGCAATGCGGGTATGTTACCGCGCTTGGAATCCTCCATACTAAATCTCTTTAGTACGGTCTCTATGTACCTGGACTGCGAAAGTCCCAACAGTTTCTTGGATCTATCTCTATAGATCTTGATCCCCAGAATGTACGAGGCATCACCCAGGTCCTTCATGGAGAACCTTTGTGACAAAAACAGCTTGACCGATTGTAGCATAGGAATGTCATTTCCTATCAGAAGAATGTCGTCCACGTACAAGACTAGGAATACGACAGTTCGTCCTACAATCTTCTTATAAACACAGGGTTCATCTTCGTTCTTGATGAAATCAAATTCTTTGATTGCCTCATCAAAACAGATGTTCCAGCTCCGCGATGCCTGCTTTAATCCATAAATGGATTTAAGCAACTTGCACACTTTTCCGCTGCTCCCACTGTCTACGAAACCTTCTGGTTGATCCATGTAAACGCACTCTTCCAAACAACCGTTTAGGAAAGCCGTTTTAACATCCATCTGCCAGATCTCATAGTCATGGAAGGCAGCAATGGCAAGTAGGATCCGAATGGATTTGAGCATAGCCACCGGAGAAAAAGTTTCGTCATAGTCCAAACCAGGTCTTTGACGGAAACCTTTTGCAACGAGCCTAGCTTTATAGGTTTCCACCTGCCCATCTACACCAAGTTTCCTTTTGTAGATCCATTTGCATCCAACGGGTTTTACCCCAGCCGGAGCAATATCCAAGGTCCACACTTTATTGGCGTACATGGACTCCATTTCGGATTGCATTGCTTCCTGCCACTTATCAGAGTCCCTACTGATAATGGCCTGCCTGAAACTGGTAGGGTCATCTTCTTCCAAGATGCAATCCTCTCGATCCCCGTCTATGAGAAAACCGTAGTATCTCTCGGGCGGATGAGAAATCCTACCAGATCTGCGGAGTGGCGGAGGTTCGTTTGGGGTTATTGAATCTAGCGGTTCCTCCAAATTTTCAGTTACATTTTGTGGTCGCTGAATTTCTTCCAGTTCTACCGAACTCCCACTAGTTTCTTTTGCAAGAAACTCCCTTTCCAAGAAGGTAGCGTGGCGAGATACAAACACCTTCTGTTCCTCAGTGTGGTAGAACAGATATCCTAGTGAGTCTTTAGGATATCCCACAAATTTACAGAGAACTGACCGTGCCTCTAACTTGTCCGGTTTCTGTGTTTTCACATAGGCCGGACAACCCCATATCTTAATAAACTTAAGACATGGTTTCTTACTGCTCCATATTTCATACGGAGTTTTAGGCACTGATTTGGACGGAACTTGATTCAAAAGGTATGCCGCTGTCTGAAGCGCATGTCCCCAAAATGAAAGAGGCAACTCAGCACTACTCATCATGGATCGAACCATATCCAATAGGGTACGATTCCTCCGCTCCGAAACACCGTTGTGCTGTGGTGTATAAGGAGGAGTAAGCTGAGAGAGAATACCATTCTCTTTTAAGTAGTCTAGGAATTCCGTGCTTAAGTACTCCCCTCCCCTGTCAGACCGGAGGATCTTGATACTTTTGCCAATCTGGTTCTCTACTTCCTTTCTGAATTCTTTGAATTTCTCAAAAGCTTCAGATTTGTGTTTCATCAGATACACATATCCGAACCTAGAGAGATCGTCAGTGAATGTGATGAAGTACGAGAACCCACCCCTTGCATGTATAGACATCGGACCACACACATCACTGTGTATGAGTCCCAAGAGCTCTCTTGCTCTTTCTCCATGTCCGGTGAACGGAGATTTGGTCATCTTCCCTTTGAGACAAGACTGACAAGTTTCATAAGATGAAAACTCGAACGTATTCAAGAGTCCATCTTTATGCAGCTTACTCAGTCTTTTCTCTCCGATATGACCAAGCCTACAATGCCACAAGTAGGATTCATTCGTATCTGAATTCTTCCTCTTGCGTGTGTTTTGTATATTAAGAACTGTATTCTGATTTAGAACGTAGATACCATTACACAGTGTACCCTCTGCAACCAGTACCTTATGAAGGTAAATGTTCATGATATTCTTTTCAAGAACAAAGTCATATCCATCTTTATCGAGTAAAGAAACTGATATGATGTTGCAAACCATGGAGGGTACATAGTAGCAATCGTTCAAAATCATAGTCTTGCCATTAGGCAATACTAGGTGATATTCACCGACGGCTGCCGCATTAACTTGTGCTCCGTTCGCTACTCTGAGCGACATATCACCCGGTGCAACTATCCTACTTTTTCTCAGTCCCTGCAATAAATTACAGATATGAGATCCTGATCCGGTATCAAGTACCCAGGAGGTAGGGCTGACCGTAAAACAGTTCTCAATTACAAGAACACCTGAAGTAGATGCAAAACCATGCTTCTTCTTCAACTGGGTATCCTGGAAATCCATACTTTCCTCTTTCCCATTCTCATACTCATGACTGTTGTCACAAGTTAGAGCTGAACCAACTTTCCCCAGTCCCGAATAAGAATTCGGATCGGTCAAGCGATACATTTTATTATCTTGATTAGGGCGTGAAAAGGTTGCTGCCTGGAGAGAGAGAAAAGAAACACTCAGCGTATGCTCTTGCAAGATTAGATTGGTTTATTAATTTATCTAACCAGGATGTCTCCCACTGTTTACTCAAATTCTTCTTAAAAACTTTTAAAAGAAGAACTAGTCGGGTTTTAATTCACGTCACAATACTTGCTTAACCTTTCAGCCAGGCCAGTGTCGGTACTTCGAGGGAGGTTTTCCAACGCTTTCGCGAAGTTCCTTAATTAAAGAACCTCTTTTCCCTGGGGGCGTAACCCCGCTAACACCTTTCTAGACACCTACTAGGTTTATAGCATTGATCGTTAAGTGAAATAATCTCCCGAGAGTAATCCAACTCATCAGTGGGATCGGGATCCAACCATCATTGTGTGAAGACCTAGATGGAATCCACTCTAGTCACCACACTCCAGAAGGTATGCTAAATCTGCAAGTTTCAGTACTTTTGAAACTCCCGATGTGGTTTTTGCCCCTAGGACCCAAGTGACCTTGACGAATAATCAACAAATCAAAAGGTCCTAGTCAAGTTCAACCCGTCGTTATCCAGGATTGCATTAGACCCGCCCGCATGATCCTTGACGAATAATCAACAAAATCATGCGACCGTCCTAACCAATCGCATCAATCAGTGCAACAGAGAATTATTACTTAGCTACCGTTCACTGTGTCTTGACGAATAATCAACAAACGCAGCACGAATACTAAGTATTAATTATCCGAAACGACGGAGGGCTACGGCTGGGTTTTTGGCGAAAAACCCGTTAACGTAATGAACTTGATATCATTGAAGGAACCCGATTGCACTTTTTGGAAAAATACAGTGGCGAAAACTTTTGCTAAAGAGGTCACTCCCTGTGAAGGGATCTCGGCTCTTTCCTCGTCGAGTGAGGTGCTGGGCATTCGTAAGATGAATACCTCGATGCAAAGCAAGAATAATCGACTGTAGTGAAGTTATTACCCTGACGCAAAGTTTTGTCCAAGGGGTCACTCCCGGTGAAGGGATCTCGGCCCTTGCCTCGTCGACTGAGGTGCTGGGCATTCATAACCGAATACCGCGATGCAAAACAAAAAGATGAACGTCCTTGTAATAACAGCTTTTTGAAAAACTTGTTCCAACAACGTCTTTTTAGGTTTATTTTCTTGCATTAGTTCTTTTAATGCGTCCCATCATTTAAATCCTACCATTGCAGAAAACAACCAAAATATGACGTACGCTTATGCCATTCGCATTCGCCACGGGGCCCCGTCATCACCCGTTAGGTTACTTAACTAACGACAGAGCGGGGGCTGGGCTAGCGCGGCTGTAAAACATAAGCAACGCCTAAATAGTTATTATATATAGCAATATAGCAATGATAGCCAATCCAGATCACAGATGAACACTTTGGATATACTAGGAATCCGCAATTCGTTCGAGCCTGCAACGAAAAGTGGATTACACGGTCGCGATGAATAGCCAAAACCCCACCCAAGACCCCTACGGGTGCGGCAAACTACCCGCCAAGTCCCCGAAGCGAAGCAACCTCCCTCAATGCCATGAGTAGGCCACTCGGCACTTCGAGCTACCCGGTAGTTTGTGCACCCCTCCATGGGTCTATCCTAGGAGCAAAAACAGTAAAAAGAATTATACAATGACGGCTACAACCCCGACCCGGTTGTGCGGCCATACAAATAATATTACATCAATTTACAAATTTATTACATGAATGAAAGAAAAGGAAACTCTCATCTCACATCCACCCCGGCTATTCATCCGCGACAATCCAACGAGTTCATATACACAAACCATCAACAACAATCACAGATCACAGATATGTATAACCCCGACTAATCGACATATAGCGATTAGCCGACGTTCAATACATAAGAACATCACAGATATAACCTTTATAGTCAAAGTATATTGAAGTTCGAAAAAAAAATACGGAATTATAGGCCCCCAAAAACAAATTTGTGTTCTGGAAAATCTGGGCACATATAATATATCAGAAAAATCCTAAAACCATGTAAGAAACAAACTGCACCAAAAACGAGACAGCAACTCCACCAGAGTGCGGCGCTTCCGCGGCAATAGCAAGCTATTGCCGCGGAAGCGCGGCCGATCTGGTGAGTTGCTGTGTCGTTTTTGGTGGGTTTCTTTTAAAAAGCCTGAGATGATTTTTGGGATATAACAAATTTTGTTTTGACCAGAAAAAGTTTTAACAGAAACTCAGATTTTTATAACTTGGTTTTTTCGATTTGTCCGTTTCGAACTTCGATACACTTTACTACCAAGCTAGTTTATGTTTAGTTAGGCTCTGATACCACTGTTAGGTCCACGTTGCCCACCCCGGTGCTTACGGGGAGGCGGAAAACATAATAAAAAACGGATTTTTAATGACTTAGGCAACATGGACCTTGCTTGTGAGGATCTTTGCTAAACGAAAACTAGCTAAAGAAAACTAACAACTAAGTAAGTTGTAGAAAGGTTATACCTTGAGCTCGAACTCCTTCTCTCCTTGCTCGTCGGAATGGTAGAAAGAGTTCACCTTGCTTGTCTTCATCCGTCAAAGAAAGATCCACTTGAAAGCCACCACCTTTAGCTTCAACTCCAAGCTAGGAGTAACTAGAGTGCAAGAAATGCTAAGACTTGAACCCTAGAAGTGAGTAGAGAAGATCAAGAGAGGGTTTTTCTCAAGCCTTTTGTTTCTCAACACATGAGAGGGAGAGAGCTTGAGGGAGAGGATGAGCAAGAGAGAGAAAAGAAAATGAGAGAGTGAGAATGATAGTGAGCCATTCTCACTAATATGTGAGGATAATTTTAATTAGATAATTAGCTTGAAAATTGTCATGATAAATCATGAATTGACCATTATCATTTCATTTTTTGCAAAGATCAAAGAGCATCTTCCAAATGAAATGATTATGGTCAAGTTGTCAACTTGGTCAACAAGTCAATGAAGTCAAATTGTCAACAACAACCATGCACAATAAATAAGCTAATTATCAATTAACAATAATCCACACAAAAACAATAGGGTTAATAAAATGACAAAAGCCATTAACCCTAAACAAGGTCCTCTCCCCCAATCTCAAGCAACTGTGCATACGCACCCGCATTCGTGATCCGAGGAACACGAACACAATGAGAAAAACCAATCTCAAATCATATACTAGGATCCGGCTTAAACCAAAGCCCGCTAGTATAAACTGTCCGGACAGCAAACGTGCACAAGTGCGCGGATGCGAACGAACCCTGTCGCAAAACCATGCGACCTCTACTCGTTTTGCCTAAAGGCGAATAGCTCTCTGTGTGGGACTCTAAAGACTCGACACTACGCTGGCAGTGGGTTTAACCACAGACCGCAAGCGGCACTAGCTGTACGTAACGGTCCCCAGGTAGATGTCGATAAGAAGACTGACGAGGTGAACCCCATCTGCACTCCTACTGAGCCTGTATGTGACAGTCTCCGTACAGTCCGGTCTGTTCGTCTGATACATCGCATGGCGGGCCTAGGGGGGCGGTAAACGTCAGTCCCCTAATAGCGGTACAAGTCGTGTCGGAGTGAAGCCCAATACACCCTGAGATAACACTGGAAACCTACCAGTATATCTCGCTTGCCCTGGCCAGGGACTACTCGTGTAATGGCTCTCCTAGACACAGCGCGATGTCAACCCCCAATACCGGGAGAGACGAATCCTGTCTAACCGTCACTGCCTCCAAGTGCTTCGGGACTGCTCCCAACTACTACCTGTTTGCACGACTCAGTAGAGCCGTGGTAGGGTAGCAATCAAAGAACAGTGGGAACACACTCGAGGCGAAGTGACAGTGTCAAGTCAGCGGACTAAGCTGTACTCATGTCACCTGGGAACTGATAACTGACGATAGGTATAATACCAACCATCAGTTCCCGACGAGTCCTGTCCAGTGTACTCGTAACCTAACGAGCACCCGCATACTATCTCAAGTACGACGTACTGACGGCTGTGGGACAGACCGTCTCCCGAGCTGGGATGAGAAGCGCATACGCTAGTCTACTCCGGAGTATCGATGCCCTATCTCGATACTCCCACGACTAGGGACGTGTATAAGGATGTGCTTGTAGATTACCCAGCCCCCACGAGTGTGATCGCCATCACAACGCCGGTAATCAAGCAAAGATCCTAAGGGCTCTACTAATGCGTATAGGTGATATAATAAATAAACACACATGTACACATTAAAGCAGAGACAAACCAAGTAGCATACTACTATATTGAGCAAGATTGTCTGTACAACTGTGAATATCCCAAGCTTCCATCAAGTAATATACATACTAGTATGATACAGTAATGGCTTCTAGGGCATATACACCAACACATATGATGTATATTGTAGTGGATGCTGGGACATATATAGGGAGGACTTTCTTGCTCGACATGATAGTATGCTATCTGGTTGCTCTTTACCTTAACGTGTATACTGATTGTCTCTCTGTTACATGTTGGTAAAGCCCTTAGGATGTGTACTTGACTACCTGGACTATGATGCAGATCATACTAGTGGGGACAGATAGTCTATAAGTACATCCTTCAAAGTCCCTAGTCATGGGTGTATCGAGACGGGGCACCGATATACCAGAGTAGACTAGCGTATACCTTCTCGATCCATTAAGATGGGCGATGGATGATCCCATATCCATTGGTGTTTGACATCGGAGATGATATACGGGTGCTCAGTAGAGACTGGGTACACTGGACGGACTCGCCGAGAACTCCCAGATGGTATTATACCTTACGTCAGATGGCAGTTCTCTGGTGACACTGGTACAGAGTAGTCTGTTGACCCGAGATTGTCATAGAGTCTTGTGTGGTTCCCACTGTGCTTTGATTTCCACCTTACCACGTCCAAGAGGGCATGCAAAACGGTGGTTTTTGGGTACAGTCCCGAATCACATGGAGGCAATGAGCGATAGGAGGGGATTCGTCTCTCCCGGTATAGGGAGTTGATGTTGCGCTGTGTTCGATTGGCTATAACCGGAAATCCCTGGCCAGGGTTGCTGAGATATACTGGTAAGTGTTACCAGTAGTTTCTCGAATTGTTATAGACCTCATATCGACACGACTTATCGAGCTATTGGGGTCTGACGTTTACCACCCCTAGGCGAGATATGCGACATATCAGACGATCAGACCGGACTGTACGGTAAGTGTTACTGGTTGGATTCACAGGAGTATGAGCGGGCTTGCTCATCGATCTTCTGATCGCTCAATACCCGGGTGGCCGTTACGTTTAGCAGACCGCTTGCGGCTTGTGGGTGTTTGATATGATCATCACCTGCTGCCGGTGTATTGACGAGTCTTTAGAGTCCTACACAGAGGTTTCCTGGCTCAAGCGAAACGAAATAGGAGCGCATATGAGATATGTGCGGGACTGAGAATAATGCGTGTATGTGATACCGTATTTCATTCTCGCGATGAATGTGTCAAATGGTTGTATGCGATATAACCTAGTTATCGAATCAAGGATTGATTCGATAAGCCGATACATAGGATACTAGTCGGTTATATGCGATATGACCGGATAGTTAAATCAAGTGTTGATTTAATGATTTAATGTATAATTATATATTTGATATATCACTTTGCATTAACTAGTATCGGTTCACTTAAGATGGATTTTCTCACTCGGATGTGCACATTATATATATTCGATATAGTTTTGTGCACTTGATTGTATCATGTTTGATGATACATGTTTACTTGTGTTTGTGTGAAGATTGAACCATGGTTATATGAATGGTTAGGGTTATGATTATTTATTCATTCATTTATTTATTTATTAGTTTTGGAAAATAAAAGCAAAAGAGAAAAATGGTGGCTTTCTTTGTTCTTTCATGAAGATTCATGAAGGTTTGACTAAGTGACCATTTTGTCTCATGTTTAACCCTAACCATTCCACTTAACTATGATTCATTCTCTACACCTAACCATGGTTGTAATATGATAAGTATTCATTTCTTTTCTATTTTTAATTAACTTATCATATCATTATCATCTTCTTCATCTTCTTCTTCCATGAAGAAAAGCTTGCTACTCTAATGGCAAGTGATGAAATAAAGTGAGAAATCCAATTCTAAAGTGAACCCACCTCCTATTTCTACATCCTCTACCTCTTGCCAAGTAGTATAGGGTGTTCTCTTCACAAGTTTCTTGACTTGGTGAAGTGGGAGCTTGATCTTGCGATGCCTCGACGTAGATCATCTTCGGCACGAAGCCGACGACCTCGCCCGCCCATTTCTCCGATGAAGCCGACGCTAGAGCCCGAGTTTCCATTTGGATAGCGAGGAGACTTCATTGAGGAGCTATGGAGGTGGAGGAACGGATCTACAAAGGTTGTATTTCCGTTCTTTTAGTTATTTTGTTAACTAGTTGCATGTGTTCGCCTAGATATCTAGTTAACGATCCGTATTAGGGTTTCTCGGCACTTGTAAAATTTAAAATTGGCATGGTTGATGCCTCGTGAGACCTCATTAGTGTGCCTAGGAACCCTACAGACCACATGACTTTGGTTGACTTGTTGACCCATGTTGACATATTGACCATCATCATTTCACATGAAAGATGCTCTTTGATTCTTGCAAAATTCATTAATGTGAAATGATAATGGTCATTTCAAGTTAACCATCACTATTATCTTTGATTAATTATTTAATTATAATAATTCACATATATGTGAGAATGGTTGATAGTATCCCCATTCTCTCTCATCCAAAGCTCATCCTCTTCCTCTCTCTCAAAGCTCTCCCCTCTCATGTGTTGAGAACCATTTTGCTTTTGAGATAAAACACCAAAACTCTTCTCTACTCATTCTAGGGTTCTAGGTTTAGCAAGCCAAGCACTTTAGTTACCTCTAGGTTGAGGTAGGAGCCAAAGGTAGAGGCCCTCGGGTGGATCTTTGTTCGGCAAGAGAAGGCAACTAGGAGGACCCGTTCAACCCACTCCAAGGAGCAAGAAGAGAAGGAGTTCAAGACTTAGGTATAACCCTTTAACCGAGTAGCTAAATCTTTTAGCATGGTTGTTAGTTTTTGTTTAGCAAAGATCCTCCTTTTAGTCCATGTTGCCTTTGGGTTCAAAATTTGTTTTTTACCGTTTCCGCCTCCCAGTAAGCACCGGGGTGGGCAACGTGGACTTACACTTGCATGGACGAGGAGAACAGCGGAGAGAAGACCCGAAGGACCGGTTTCGTGAGGTATAATCTCTTTAGCATAGTAGATAGAACCTCATGTTGTTGTTAGCAATGGTTTGGCAAAGATCCACAAGCTTTTAGTCCATGTTACCTTGTGTCAAAAATTTGATTTTTACCTATTCCGCCTCCCCGTAAGCACTGGGGTGGGTAACATAGACCTACAGTGGTATCAGAGCCTCGCTAAACCATTACTAACTTGTTAGCAAAGTGTTAGAAAATCGATCGCCGAAAAAATCGCAAAACACGTCGAAAAATCCACTTTTCTGTCATTTTTAAAAACTGGTCCAAAATTTTTTCAGGGGACCTTAAAAATACGTGTAGGGTTTTCTGGGGAAACTGTAGAAATTTGGGCGCCTGAGTCACTCAGAAGACCGCGGATCCGCGGCCGATCCAAGCGATCCACCGCGGATCCGCGGCCGAGTTGACTCGGCCGCGCACCAAATTTCTTCAGGTGTTCTCTGTGATGGTTTTGTGATTTTTGAGATAGTTTGTTTCTGCCCAGATTTTGCTGAGTACTGTGTTGTGCTTGGGGTAGTTTCAAATCAAGTTTTCGATCGAAATTCTAAGTACTTTGGCTAATCGGATAATCTGTGATGTGATATATGTATTGAACGTCTACTAATCGCTATGCGTCGATAAGTGTGGGTTATACATATCTGTGATTTGTGATGTTGGTTTGTGTATATGAACTTGTTGGATTGTCGCGGTTGAATAGACGGGGTTTGTGAGATGAGAGTTTCTTTATCTTTCATTTGATGTAATATGTAAATTGATGTAATATTATTTTTATAGCCGCACATCCGGGATGAGGTTGTAACCGCCATTGTATATTATTTCTTTTACTGTTTTTGCTCCTAGGATAGACCCAAGGTGGGGTGCACAACTACCGGGTATTTTGAAGTGCCGAGTGGCCTACTCACGTTGTTGAGGGAGGTTGCTCCACTTCGGGTACTTGGCGGGTAGTTTGCCGTACCCATAGGGGTCTACGGTGGGGTTTGGCTATTCAAGGCGACCGTGTAATCCGTCTTTCGTTGCAGCCTCGAACGAAACACGGATTCCTAGTATATCCAATGTGTTCATCTGTGATCTGGAATGGCTATCATTGCATCTGACGAATGTATATATCTATAAAAGACATATAGTAGGCGTTGCTTATGTTTTGAATCCGCGCTAGTCCAGCCCCCGCTCTGTCGTTAGTTAAGTAACCTAACGGGTGATGATGGGGCCCCGTGGCGAATGCGGATGGCATAAGTGTACGTCATATTTTCGTTGTTTTCTGCAATGGTAGGATTAATTGATGGGACGCATTAAATTAATGCAAGAAAATAAACCAAAGTTAAAATCGTTGGAACAATTTCTAAACCACTCGGTTTCTTTTCAAAACAGAAAAACATTTAAAAACGCGGAGCTTAAGCCACTCCTTTTAAAAGTTATCAAGGTTCCTTCGATTATATCAAGTTCACTACGTTTACGGATTCGCCAAAACCATTCGTAGCCCTCCGTCGTTTCATATGAATATTCAATAGTATTCAAGCTATGTTTGTTGGCCTTAGTCAAGGCATAGTGATTGGTAGCTGCTGGGTATTCATATGTTGCATAGATAGATGCGTTGGTTTGGGACAGTCGTATTACTTTGTTGGCCATAGTCAAGGGTATATACGGGTGGGTTCAAATCAACCTGGACAATGACGGGTAGAACTTAACATGTGACTTATGATTTGTTGGCCTTAGTCAAGGTCATAAGAGCATGGGGAAAAAATCCACATCGGGAGTTTCTAAAGAAACTGAAACTTGCTAGTGCTGCATACCATTTGGAGTTTGATAATGTTGGTAGGATTCCTTCAGCATTATCTCACAATGATATTTGGATCCCGATCCTACTGTGAGTATCCGCTACTCCTCGGGAAACTTTTCACTTAACGATCAATGCTATAAACCAAGTAGGTGTCTAGAAAGGTGTTAGCGGGGCTACACCCACAGGGAAAAGAGGTTATTTAATTAAGGAACTTCGCGAAAGCTTCGTAAAACCTCCCTCGAAGTACCGACACTGGCCTGGCTAAACGGTTAAGCATGTATTGTACGGTGAGATTGATCCCGACTAATTCTTCTTTTATGGTTTGAGGAAGGATTCGAGAAACAGTGGGAGCCATCCTATTTAGATAAACTAAAAACCAATCTAAACTTGCAAGAGCATCATGCTAAGTGTTTTTATTCTCTCTCTCTTAATTGCAGCAACCCAGTGACCAGACATAGGTTATATCTAGATAATAAAATGACTAAATCTGACTGTTATGACTGGCAAAGGTCTGTCCAGATGTCCATTACACATGACAAGCTAGGACACCTCCTAACTAATCAAACCCCTGCCGTCTCAGGACCAGTTTCCCCTGTCACGGATATTGATATCCCTAAGACATCGGAAAAAGACTGTGCGAATGCCAAGTGCCTCATGTTGGCCTCAGTTGATGGTGCATACCAGAGGCAGCACGAGAAGATGGACTTAGTTTCTATCTTCTTCCATAACAAAGATTTATATGGAGAGCAATCTCATATCGCAAGATATGAGACCTCGAATGAATTGCTTCAAGTGAGGTTGGCTATCGGGTCATCTCTAGGGGGCAACGTCCTTACAGAGACCAGCTATTTTGATGAGCTCACGGACCTGAAGACCACGTTGAAGAACGGGTCAAATGCTGACTTGATTATACAGTCTATGCCCTCTACTTTTACCCTAAAGGAAACCAGGGAAGTAGAAGGAAAGGGAAGGGCAAAAGTTTCAGGACTAGATATAGCAAAGGAGGGACGTTCCTATTGTTACGGGAATGAACATCGGCAGAAGGATTGCAGGGCTAGCAAAACCAGTAGCCAGGATTCGAAGCATGTTGTGGCTTCGGCTTCGGGTGTGTTTGTAATAGAAAGTTGTATGTCAATTAACCCTACTTCCTGGGTATTGGATACCGGATCAGGATCTCACATCTGTAATTCATTACAGGCTCTGAGAAACCGTAGAGTTATCAGGATAGGTGATATGACTCTCAAGGTTGCCAACGGAATGAGCGTAGACGCTGAATCCACAGGGGAATATCACCTTGGATTGACAAGTGGGCAGATAGTGATTCTGCGAAACTGTTTGTATGTACCTAGTATGGCTTGTAATATCATATCTGTATCCTTACTTTCTAGGGAAGGATATGATTTTACTTTTGTAAGCGATGTGGTCCACATCCACCTAAATCAAGTTCTGATTTGGTCAGGTATATTAGAAAACGGAATATACGTATTGAGTTAAGCTCAGGTTTTCAGTGTCCAGAACACACTTAAAAGAAAGTCTCCGGACACAAATCAGGCTTTCTTATGGCATTGTAGACTGGGTCACATTAATGAGACACGGTTAACAAAGTTACATAAAGAGGGATACTTGAATCCGTTCGAGTATCAGGCTTATGCTACTTGTGAATCTTGTCTCATGGGAAAGATGACAAAGACTCCGTTCACTGGACACGGAGTAAGAGCGAGCGAGCTCTTGGGACTCATACATAGTGACGTGTGTGGTCCAATATCTACACATGCACGAAGTGGTTATTCATACTTCATTACTTTTACAGATGATTTCTCTAGGTATGGACATGTCTTCCTGATGAAGCATAAATCCGAGACCTTTGAGAAATTTCGGGAATACAAGAATGAAGTTGAAAAACAAACAAGCAAAAGTATCAAGACACTGAGATCTGATCGAGGTGGTGAATACTTGAGTGCCGAGTTTCTGGGCTACTTAAAAGAGAATGGAATTCTCTCTCAGCTTACTCCTCCATACACACCTCAACACAACGGTGTGTCGGAAAGGCGGAATCGAACTCTATTGGATATTGTTCGTTCCATGATGAGTAAGACTGAGTTACCGCGATCTTTCTGGGGTTATGCACTAGAAACAGCTGCATATCTTTTGAACCAAGTTCCTACAAAGTCAGTGCCTACCACACCATATCAGATGTGGAGTGGGAAGAAACCCTGTCTTAAACACTTTAAGACATGGGGATGTCCAGCTTTTGTCAAAAAGCAGCATGCGGACAAGCTCGAGGCACGCTCAGTACAGTGTAAGTTTGTAGGATACCCAAAGAACTTGATTGAAATGATATTTCTCGTTGTGTATGTTTGGAAAATTGTAAAGAAATCACAACAAAAAATTATTTGACCGCAATCAATAACGGTGTCGAATGTAGCGCGTTAGTAAGTGCGGATCGTCCACAGGGAAAGTGTAATCGTTCGTCTTTCGAATTAGATGAATCGAAACTTTAAGGAAAAGAAAAGAAAGAATTCATGATTTGTAATTGAATTTCAAGAATTAGAAAATCTAGATCTAATAACAAGAAATGATAAAATCAAGAAGTGGTAATTTGAGATGATTTCCAATCCAAATATCAAGAATCGAAATGAGGCTCGTAGGAATCGATCGGATCTATAGATGTGATGAGATCTAATGATTTCATATTCTTATCCTTTAACGAATTGATACTAGATCGATGATGATTCATCGAGGTTAAGGATCTTGCGAAGAAGCTAGGGTTTCCTCGTCTTATCCTTTATCCTTTCGATAAATCTCATTCACAAACTAGCTTCGAGTAAATCTAATGATCGATCGTTGATCTCTAGTTTCGAGCGAACACAATCAAGAAAGAATCGTCTCGAAATTAGGTCATCGATCATTCTATTTACAAGAATTTACAAACGTTATAGGATTTAAGAATTGTAAAAAGATCTAAATCATCATCATTCTATTGATCGCCTCGACTCCTTTACGAGCGGAGTTTTACTCAAACATCACAGCAAGAACCACAATCACAAATTTAGATCTAATCATAATGCAAGAATTAAAAGAAAACAAGATTAAAGAATTTCACCTTTTATTTATATCAACAATTTCGTTACAATCGCTCAAGAACTACAAGAGGTAGAACTCGATCGTCGATTTGGCTTCGCTCGTCTCCTTGAGTCGCGGATCGGCTTGGATCACTTGCCCGATTGAAGATCGGCTCGGTTCCTAAAAGGTTGAAGGCTTCTTGCTTGAATGGTACTCGGGATCTTGAATTTGGAATTGGATTTAGAATTTGGGGCTACAAGATGTGTCACTCAACTTGTAGATGGAATGGGGGGGAATGAAGAAGAATGAACCCTAGATCTAGGCTCTCTTTTATAGACCATCAAAACCCTAGATCTAGGATTTCAAATTTGAATTTCCCTCCAAAATTTTGTTAAAGAAATTTGAATTTCCTTCCAAAAGTTTGTTAAAAGAGCCTTCTAGAAATAGTTTGTTAAGCCGAGCCTTCTAGATGTGCCACGTGGAGAATCGGGAGTCTTCTGGAAGCTTGGGCAGTTACAGGAGCCACGTGTAAGAAAGTTGAGCTGATGAAGCCACCATAGCGCCGCGGAACCGCGGCGCAAGCGCGCTCCCGCCTCGGAACCGTGGCGGTTTGGAAGCCTTGGAGCTTTCTTTCTCTGGTACTTGTTTGGGCTGTCTCATGGGCCTTTTTATGATATGTTGAATATTGTAACTCCTTCTAAATTACTACCAGATCTGCATCTTTTGAGTTGGCGTAATGTTTGATCAGCAAAATGATAATTTTGGCCTTTCTTTTAGATTTTCCTGCACAATTTCTCGAGACAAGTGTTGCGCAATATAGGGATGATGCGATGCAATAAAATACAGTCAATTTCCCTAGAAATGCCGGTTTTAATTCTAACACATGCAATCCGATATTTTACAGCTGTTTTGCTAATATATGCAATATGAATACCGAACACTTCTAGATGAATGTAAATGATAGGGAAATTGCCGGTTAAAAGATGCAGTATTTTCGACTGATCAAATTCCCCCAAACTTATTTTCGGTCGTCTCGAGCGAACTGTTTTATTAAAAAGAGAAGGAGAAAATAAAGAAAGAGAAAAACTAACTAGCACATTTTCGTAGGCAACACGATTGCACTGAGCACGTGCAACAAGCCTTTAAACCTCTAGGTGTCCCTAGTAGGAGGAGTGTTATCTCCTGAGGGTTTTCAGCGGATTGCACCCACAAAATCCAATAATAAAAGGAAGACCGTGAATATTACATTTAAAGAAAAGAATTGTAAAAGAAAATCCTTGAAAATTAGGGTTTCCAACTAAGCTAGCTTTTCGGTTGTCATGAGCCCTATCTTAATGGTCATGAAAAGATGTCAGAAATCACGTCCTCTCTCAATAAAACTTCGTCTTATTCTTCATTCCTATCTTTCTTCCAAACATCAATCATATAATCCTGCGTGTGTGTAAAGGACATCCCTACACCCGGAGAATTCAATTCAAGCTATCATACTCTTATCCATCAGCCTCAGTACTTTTTAATTAATGAATATTTAGATGAGATTGCTCACACACTTTCATGCGACCGTTAATACTTCTTGAGGTACTAACCGATCGATTACTCATGTGCTTGCTTATTTGGTGTATTTTCCTCGTCTTGCACCACCTCAGGCATAGCAGTGACTCCCAGACCAGTTGGCCTTAGGGCACTAGGTGAAGAGGCGCCCTCGGTATATATTTTTTAATTACCCTTGGTGATAACAAAACCAGTGTCCATTTTTCTCACCATTTTATATTTTCTTCATTTTTTTTTAATTCCTTCATACATCGGCTTTAAGACAAGAGCATTTCAAGGTATCCTCTACTATCTCAGGTTTCAAGACGTGTGTAAGTGCGAATAGCAGGGTATCAACGTTCAAAATGTTTGGCTTTCAGAATAGAAACTATTTTTCAGACTTATTTTTATCCTCAGATTAGTGACTTCCTTCATCTTACTAACCCTTGGGACAACGGCTCATAACTACTTATTACTAGTTCGTATAAGAAAACTTCTAATTTTCTTGGTTTTCTTAAATTTTTCTAATCTCATTGATGCAATTTTTCATTATCTAATCTTTTATTATCTTATTTATGTACAAAAAATATTTTTATTTTTGAAATTTTTTAAATTTTTATAGGTTTTGAAAAATGTTTTGTGCTTATGCAAAGTATATGCAAATGATACAAAAATAAGCACAAACCTCCCCCAAACTTGTTTTCAACAGTGTCCTCACTGTTGCCATCTGCTAAATCTTGAAAAACCTGTAAGCTTGGGAGGAAATTTATTAATGGGGGCAAAATATTTAAGTGAAGACCCTCCCCCAAACTTATTTTTGGCTCATCATTTTGTAAAACTTTTCTTTTCAAGAGCCCGATTAATGCCCCCCCAAACTTGAGTTATGCAATGTTAATCTTTGAAAATCACATGAGGGGGTCAAAAATCAATGGTCGATGCCAAGCTTTGCAAAGACCGACAATCAACACCAACCATTCGAAGATTTTATCAATGCAGCGCTCGGGTTGGTGGAAGAAGAAGTGGGGAAAGGTTAAGTGGTGGAACAGAATGTGTGTGCGTCTCATTGTGGAGAGACGATGCAGTGAATGTGATGGATTACTCGCATTCTTTTTACAATTCAGAAGAAGGGGTGGAGGTTCAATTTCAATGATTGGGACATGATTCATCTCAACACCCGTGTTATTCAGAAATACGAGTTCATCAGCGAAGATCTCCTCAAAAGTTTCATCAATACCCCGATGAATAATGTCATCATAAAGTGCGGGGTGATCTTCAGACTCTAAGAACAGTTCATAATCTGTGTTAATTGTTGACCCAGACATCTCGGTGGAAGAGTCCGTATGTGTATGATACATAGTTGGGTCAAACAATAACGTATGAAAAGAGTCAAGATCGGTATCAGGAGGATCATCAAATTCGCTACTGTCGACATCCATTAAGTCGACAGAACAGACCTGAGCAGTAGGTTCGGAGGGTACACTTCCCAACTTGTAAATGTTCAGCTCTATTGACCTATTCCCGAAGGATAGGGTCATAGAGCCATTACGACAGTTGATGATAGCGTTGGAAGTGGCCAAAAAGGGGCGACCTAAAATCACCGGAATTTGATTCCGGGGGTTCGCTACAGGCTGTGTATCAAGTACAATAAAATCTACAAGGAATACAAATTCCCCGATTTTTATTAACACATCCTCCAGTTCACCTATAGCTTTGGTGATTGAGCGGTCAGCCATCTGGAGAGTACAATGGGCTGGTTTCAACTCTCCGATCCCTAGTTGCTCATAGACTGAGAAAGGAAGCAGGTTAACACTTGCGCCAAGGTCTAAAAGAGCACGGTTGATGTGTTTATCCCCCATAGAAATCGATATCGTAGGACATCCTGGGTCCTTACGTTTCTTTGGTAGCTGAGGGATAAAAGCAGTGCTAATGTTATTGGACATGAAGACCTTCTTTGGCACTTGAGTCTTCCTCTTCCTAGTGCACAAGTCCTTAAGAATTTTTGCATAAGCGGGGACTTGTTGAATCGCATCTAGGAGAGGGATGTTGATGTTAACCTGTTTGAACATTTCCATAATTTTCTCCATATGTGGACTCGATTTGTTAGCCCTTAACCGGTTCGGGTAAGGTGCTTTAGCAATGAGCGCTGGGTCCATCATAGGAGAAGGAAGTGGGGGTAGACGTGATCCCGAAAGAGGAATGGGGATCGTCTGTAGAGGGATAGAAGAGGTGGGCTGAGGTGTCGAGCCTAGTGGGAAGTGGAGAATAGGCTCGTGAGAAGGCGGTGGGGTAGAAGAACAAGAATCAGAAGCAGAAGTGTGTGTGTGAGGAAAGGTCTCAGCCGGGGTGTTGATAGGATTTTCAATATCATCAACTTCTTCCCCAACATGGTTATCCAGCACTCTCCCAGATCTCAACGTGGTGATTGCATTCACATGATGTGAATAGCCAGGATTGGGTAAAGGTTGAGCTGGGAGTTTCCCTTTTTCTCTCGCACTCATTTCGGCCTTAAGTCGTGCAATTTCAGCTTCCATCGTTTTGATACTCTCAGCTTGGGACGCTGAGTTTTTCTTTATCTCACCAACGGAAGACCTAATCTCGGCCGACACTTCCATGAAATTTGACAGGAGTGATTTCATAGTTTGAGCGACTTGAGAGAACTCGTCAGAACAGGGCGACTACATAGGATTAGACGGTGCAGGATTGTTAACCTGGTTTTGGAAATTTTGTGACTGGTAGGGGTGCTGAGTGAGTTGAAGTGGTTGCTGTTGTGGTGGAGGGACCCGTTGGAATTGATTAGGGTTTGGAACCGTGTTTTGGGATTGGTTCCAAGCAAAATTCGGGTGATTCCTCCAATCCTGCTAATATAGGGAAGAAAAAGGGTCGTTTCCAGGTCTTTGAAATGCGGCATTGGTATGCTCGAGACCTCGAAACTGAGAGTTTAATGGACATTCTTCCGTCAAGTGAGAAGGATCAGAACAACACCCACATACAGTTTTGGGGAGCGACATTGGGTGTAGGGAGGCTGCTAAGAATTTGTGTTCCATAGCATCGAGCTTCTTTTGCATTGCTGCCATCTCAGCTCGAACACCTATAGACACGTCTATTTGGTGTACGCCACCCCTACTCGATGGCTGGGTTCCAGTCTCCCACTGTAGTGACTTTTCAGCGAACTCTTCTAAAAATTTTCATGCTTCCCCATCATCCTTGGTCATAAAGGTGCCTTGACACATGTTTTCAAGGTTTTGTTTAGTGGTAGGGTTACTGCCCTCATATATGATTCGGCAAAGATCTCATCTCGGGATGCCGTGATGTAGGCATTGAACCAAAAGATCCTTGAATCGTTCAAAGCATTTAGAGAATGGTTCAGCTGGAAGCTGGGAGAATTGATATAGTTCGCTACGGATTCGAGCTGTCTTTTGCATAGGGTAGAATTTCTTAAGGAATGCCGCAACGAATTCTTCACAATTCGTGATGGAATGTGCGGTGGTGTTATACAGCCACTTCTCGGCTATATCGCACAAGGTAAATGGAAGAAGTCGTAGACGCATGGCATCCACAGAAAGTTGTGATGTACCCATCATTGCGCATACGTTTTCAAATTTGGTAATGAAAACGTAAGCGTCTTCAGTCTCGAGACCGTGGAATTTGGGTAGAAGGTTGATGTACTGGGGCTTAATCTCAAAGTTATCCCCGTTGGCTGGTGGAATGGATAAGCAGGTCGAGAGAGGACCTCGCAAAGGATAGCACCTCTCTTGGAGAGAGATGCGGGGAGGATTCTGCGCACCAACGGACGGCAGCAGAGCAGTGGTAAAGAGGTTCGATGGAGACGGATCCATCGGTGTGGGTGTGGTGGTGGGTAAAAGAAAGGTAAATGGAGAAATACCGACTTCGGAGTCGATCGAGGGGACGCGGACAAGTCGGGCACTAGAATCCCATGTCCAGCCTATCTTGCACTAAAAGGGGTTAGTACAAGTGGCAGCGTGATTTATAATTAGGGGAAATGAAGTGAATGCGGTGTTTGTTTGAAAAATGATACGGATTTTGAAAATATGATGCGATCACAACAAATGCAACAAGCAAAACCCTAATTCTAGGGGTCACCTAGGTCAAAGCTCTAGACCGCTCCTAACTGCTAAAAGACAAGTCGAAGGATAAATCTTCCACTGCCTCTTTGTCTCTCCTGTGGCCAGGTAAGTGCCAGGTAAGTGGGAGGTTCTCCACTACGTAAGTAGTGGGCCTAATTAAGTAACCACTAGCCTTCGACACACTTTCCTTAGACACCACAAAAGAAACGCGGATAAGCAATGAATTACCTACGGCCTTCTTCTGTCCTAAGTGAGCGCGACGGTCCTTAGAGTCATCTCTAGATATTTTTTAATTAATGAGGGTAATGCGGATGCAAGTTTGTGATTTTGGGGGCTTAGGAAGGGTAATGAACTCCCCACCTAATCTGGATTTAGTCGTGCCCCTTAATGTCCGTATTAATTATGCAAACAACCACAAAATCAAAAACAAGCACAATTTATTTTGCTTTTTGCGGCGCTGCGATTTTTGCAAAGAAGCCTGCAACAAATTGTTAATTGGAGCAGATTTTAGGAAGGAGATAAGAAAGATAGAGGTTACCTGCTAAAAATTGTACAGAGATCCTCCTTAACTACCGCGATTCCACCGCAGGAGCCAACAATTGCCGCGGTTCCGCGGTTCTATCAAGAGATCACTGTATGAAATTTCTTATACCCTCTCCTGTTCACTTACAGAGCTCTCTGGAATTCTCCAAATATTTTTCCAATTGCACAGCAAGCTCCAGATTTCCTTGCAATAAACCACAACAACTTGTATAGTATTTTGCGCGAGTTTTGATCTTAAAAATTTTAGATGGAATAAACTTTTCAACTCAAATTTCAAAAAATGAACAAATAGCACACGATCCCCGGCAACGGCGCCATTTGATTGAAATGATATTTCTCGTTGTGTATGTTTGGAAAATTGTAAAGAAATCACAACAAAAAATTATTTGACCGCAATCAATAACGGTGTCGAATGTAGCGCGTTAGTAAGTGCGGATCGTCCATAGGGAAAGTGTAATCGTTCGTCTTTCGAATTAGAGGAATCGAAACTTTAAGGAAAAGAAAAGAAAGAATTCATGATTTGTAATTGAATTTCAAGAATTAGAAAATCTAGATCTAATAACAAGAAATGATAAAATCAAGAAGTGGTAATTTGAGATGATTTCCAATCCAAATATTAAGAATCGAAATGAGGCTCGTAGGAATCGATCGGATCTATAGATGCGATGAGATCTAATGATTTCATATTCTTATCCTTTAATGAATTGATACTAGATCGATGATGATTCATCGAGATTAAGGATCTAGCGAAAAAGCTAGGGTTTCCTCGTCTTATCCTTTATCCTTTCGATAAATCTCATTCACAAACTAGCTTCGAGTAAATCTAATGATCGATCGTTGATCTCTAGTTTCGAGCGAACACAATCAAGAAAGCATCGTCTCGAAATTAGGTCATCGATCATTCTATTTACAAGAATTTAAAAACGTTATAGGATTTAAGAATTGTAAAAAGATCTAAATCATCATCATTCTATTGATCGTCTCGATTCCTTTACGAGCGGAGTTTTACTCAAACATCACAACAAGAACCACAATCACAAATTGAGATCTAATCATGATGCAAGAATTAAAAGAAAGCAAGATTAAAGAATTTCACCTTTTATTTATATCAACAATTTCGTTACAATCGCTCAAGAACTACAAGAGGAAGAACTCGATCGTCGATTTGGCTTCGCTCGTCTCCTTGAGTCGCGGATCGGCTTAGATCACTTGCCCGATTGAAAATCGGCTCGGCTCCTAAAAGGTTGAAGGCTTCTTGCTTGAATGGTACTCGGGATCTTGAATTTGGAATTGGATTTAGAATTTAGGGCTACAAGATGTGTCACTCAACTTGTAGATGGAATGGGGGCAATGAAGAAGAATGAACCCTAGATCTAGGCTCTCTTTTATAGACCATCAAAACCCTAGATCTAGGATTTCAAATTTGAATTTCCCTCCAAAAGTTTGTTAAAGAAATTTGAATTTCCCTCCAAAAGTTTGTTAAAAGAGCCTTCTAGAAATAGTTTGTTAAGCCGAGCCTTCTAGATGTGCCACGTGGAGAATCGGGAGTCTTCTGGAAGCTTGGGCAGTTACAGGAGCCACGTGTAAGAAAGTTGAGCTGATGAAGCCACCATAGCGCCGCGGAACCGCGGCGGTTTGGAAGCCTTGGAGCTTTCTTTCTCTGGTACTTGTTTGGGCTGTCTCATGGGCCTTTTTATGATATGTTGAATATTGTAACTCCTTCTAAATTATTACCAGATCTGCATCTTTTGAGTTGGCGTAATGTTTGATCAGCAAAATGACAATTTTGGCCTTTCTTTCAGATTTTCCTACACAATTTCTCGAGACAAGTGTTGCGCAATATAGGGATGATGCGATGCCATAAAATACAGTCAATTTCCCAAGAAATGCCGGTTTTAAAGTCTAACACATGCAATCCGATATTTTACAGCTGTTTTGCTAATATGTGCAATATGAATACCGAACACTTCTAGATGAATGTAAATGATAGGGAAATTGCCGGTTAAAAGATGCAGTATTTTCGACTGATCAGAACTCCAAGGGGTATGTTTTCTATTACGCAGAGGAGCAAAAGGTCTTTGTTTCTCGTCATGCCCGCTTCTTGGAAACTGAGTTTTTGGAAAATCAGATAAGTGGGAGCGCAATAGAACTAGATGAAATTCCAGAACCAAAAGCTATTACTGAAAGCTTTGTAGAACCAGAAGTTTCAGGAGAACTGGACATCCCAGCTCCACTCCGCAGGAGTAGTAGGAAGTCTCATCCGCCCGAGAGATACCACGGTTTTCTCATAGAAGGGGATCGAGAGGATTGCGTCATTGAAAATGATGAGCCTACTAGCTTCCAGCAAGCCATTCAGAGCGGTGACTCAGTAAAATGGCTGGATGCAATGCGGACCGAGATGGAGTCCATGTACACCAACAATGTTTGAACTTTCAACATTGCTCCAGAAGGGGTAAAACCCGTAGGCTACAAATGGATCTTCAGAAAGAAAATTGGTGTAGATGGGCAGGTTGAAACCTATAAAGCTAGACTTGTTGCAAAGGGTTTTCGTCAAAAACCTGGTTTGGACTATGACGAGACCTTTTCTCCAGTGGCTATGCTCAAATCCGTTCGGATCATTCTTGCCATTGCTGCCTTCCACGATTATGAGATCTGGCAGATGGACGTAAAGACAACTTTCCTAAATGGAAATTGGGAAGAGTGCATCTATATGGATCAGCCGGAGGGTTTCATTCAGAGTGGGAGCAACGGTAAAGTGTGCAAGTTGCTTAATTCCATTTATGGACTGAAGCAGGCATCGCGGAGCTGGAACATCTGCTTTGATGATACTGTCAAAGAATTAGACTTTATCAAAAATCCGGATGAACCATGCATTTACAGTAAGATTGTAGGGAGAACTGTGATATTCCTCGTCTTGTACGTGGATGGCATTCTCCTACTAGGAAATGATATTCCTATGCTACAGTCAGTCAAAGGATTCTTGTCACAGAGGTTCTCCATGAAGGACCTGGGCGATGCCAACTACATTCTGGGGATCTAGATCTATCGTGATAGATCTAAGAAGATGTTGGGACTTTCGCAGTATAGGTACATCGACACCATACTGAAACGATTCAGTATAGAAGATTCAAAGCGTGGTAATCTACCGGTTTGTCATGGAATCACCCTCTCCAAAGAGATGTCTCCCAAGACTGATTTGGAAAGGGCTCGCATGTCATCTATACCCTACGCATCAGCGGTAGGCTCTATAATGTATGCGATGTTGTGTACCAGACCAGATATAGCATACGCATTAAGCGTTGTAAACCGGTATCAGTCGGATCCAGGGGAGAAACACTGGATAGCAGTAAAGAACATTCTCAAGTACCTGAGAAGGACTAAGGAGATGTTCATGGTGTATGGAGGAAAAGACCTCCAGATCGAGGCCTTTGCTGACTCCAGCTTCCAGAGTGACAAGGATGACTCCAAGTCCATGTCGGGTTATGTCTTTACCCTCAATGGAGGGGCGGTTTGCTGGAAGAGCTCCAAGCAGGAAACCGTTGCTGACTCAACTATGGAAGAAGAGTACATAGCTGCTTGCGATGCCTCAAAGGAAGCTGTCTGGAAGAAGAAGTTCCTTACGGAGCTTCAGGTGGTTCCAACCATTGTTGATCCAATACCGCTGTATTGTGACAACAACGGCGCTATAGCTTTAGCGAAGGAACCCAGGTCCCATCAGAAGTCCAGGCATATTTTGAGGCGGTATCACCTGATCAGGGAGATCGTAGATCGCCGGGAGATCGTAGATCGCCGGGAGATCAAGGTGAAGAGAGTAGATTCGGAGAATAACACGGCAGATCCATTCACGAAGGCCATACCCCAGACTCAGTTCAAGCGGCTGATCGAGATGATAAGTCTTCGATACGCCGGTACATGGCCTTAGTGTAACTGGGAGATTGTTAGTGTATATGCCCTAGAGGTCATTACTGTATCATACTAGTTTGTATATTACTTAATGGAAGCTTGGGATATTCACAGTTGTATAGACAATCTTGCTCAAAATGGTAGTTTGGTACTTGGTTTGTTTCTACTTTAATATGTGCATGTGTTTGTTTTTAGCATATCGCTTATACATATTAGTAGAGCCCTAAGGATCTTTGCTTGATTACCAGCGTTGTGATGGCAGTCACACTTGTGGAGGCTGGGTAATCTATAAGCACATCCTTATACAGGTCCCTAGTCGTAGGATTATCGAGACGGGGCATCGATACTCCGGAGTAGACTAGCGTATGCGCTTCTCATCCCAACAGGGGAGATGGTCTGTCCCACAGCCATCAGTACGTCGTACTGGGGATAGTATGCAGGTGCTCGTTAGGTTACGAGTACACTGGACAGGACTCGTCGGGAACTGTTGGTTGGTACTATACCTATCGTCAGATAACAGTTCCCAGATGACAGGAGTACAGTTTAGTCCGTCGACTTGACACTGCTACTTCGCCTCGATTGTGTTCCCACTGTACTTTGATTACTACCCTACCACGGCTCAAAGGAATCGTGCAAACAGGTAGTAGTTGGGTGCAGTCCCGAAGCACTTGGAGACAATAGCGGTTAGATATGATTCGTCTCTCCCGGTATTGGGGGTTGATATCGCGCTGTGTCTAGGAGAGCCATTACACAAAGTCCCTGGCCAGGGCAAGCGAGAATTACTGGTAGTGTTTCCAGTAGTTTCTCAGAGTGTTCTGGGCTACACTCTGGCACGACTTGTACCGCTATTAGGGGTCTGACGTTTACCGCCCCCTAGGCCCGCCATGCGATACTCTCAGACGAACGGACCGGACTGTACAGAGATTGTCACATTCAGGCTCAGTAGGAGTTCGGATGGGTTTACCTCATCGGCCTTCTTATCGACATCTACCTGGGGACCGTTAGGTACAGCTAGTGCCGCTTGCGGTCTTTGGTTAAACCCACTGCCAGCGTAGTGTCGAGTCTTTAGAGTCCCACACAGAGAGTTTCCCTGCACTGGGCGAAAGGTGTAGAGGCCGTATGGTTTTACGGCAGGGCTACGATCACTTACGTGCACTTGTGCGCATATGCTGTTCGGGCAAACAATGCTAGTGAGCTTTAGTTTAAACCGGATACTAGTGTTGTATGGATGGATTAGTTTTGTCTTCTGTGCATTCGCAATCTACGGAATGCGGATGCGGGTGTGTATGCACAGTTGTGAGGAGCGAAGAAGAAGGAGGTGCCTCATTAGGGTTTTGACAGTTGGTTCGGTCAAAACCATTATGAGGCGGGGACATTATTTACTAATTTTTTTTTATGATAATTATGTTATGGCTAATTACTTTGACCATTTGACCATACTTGACCTTGTTGACAATTTGACCATTGTTGACTAGGATCTTTCATGTGAGATCTAGAGTCTTCTTTTTTGTTTTGGTTTTATTTTGAGATGATAATGGTCAAATCAATGTAGCCATCAAATTTATCATGATAAGAGATTAGTAATAATAATTTTTGTGGATCATTATTCTCTTCTCATTCTCTCTCTTCAAAGAGTGAGCTCCCATGATTCCTTCTCCTTCTTCCTCCTCTAGATTTTTCCTTTGCTCTCATGTGTTGAGAAAATAAGGATCTAAATTGACAAACATATCCATCTTCTTCTTCTACACCACCTAGGACATCAAGCACAGCACACTTGTTGCCCTAGTTACCTCGGCTTGAGGTGGAGCTCGAAACACAAACTCTCGAGTGGATCATCTTCGACTCTAGGAGGCCGCGGAGGTGACCAAGATCCGGATCGATCCTTGGAGCTTGCATGGACGAGGAGAACAGCGGAGAGAAGACCCGAAGGACCGGTTTCATGACGTATAATCTCTTTAGCATAGTAGATAGAACCTCATGTTGTTGTTAGCAATGGTTTGGCAAAGATCCTCAAGCTTTTAGTCCATGTTACCTTGTGTCAAAAATTTGATTTTTACTTATTCCGCCTCCCCGTAAGCACCGGGGTGGGTAACATGGACTTACAATAGTTGGATCCCAATCCCACTGTGAGTAAGAGTTACTCCCAGGAGAGTTTTGCACTTTACAATTAGTTAATCTAGTAGGTGTCTAGAAAGGTGTCAACGGGGTTACACCTCTGGGAAAACAAGGTTTGTATTAATTAGGTCCGTGCGAAAGCATGGGAAACCTCCCTCAAAGTACCGACACTGGCCTGGCTGACCGGTTAGCGAAACTGTAGAATGTAATTAATCCTGGCTAGTTTTCTTTTTGAGGTTTTGAAAGAAAATTTGATAAAAGCAATGGGAGACATGGATTAGATAAGATAATAACCAATCTAAATCTTTGCAAGAGCATTTCGCTGAGTGTTTTCTTTTCTCTCTCCTAATGGCAGATACCAATGACGGGACTTAAGCTTCTTTTAGAGAAAAACAAACTGACAGGACCGAATTATAAAGAATGGTTGAGGAACCTGAACATTGCACTCACATATGATAAAGTATCATATGTCCTCACTGCCAAAGCACCACCCGTCCCAGGTCCTGAATCGTTTGTTTCGGATAAGGAGATCCGAAAAACATGGGATATTGATTGTGACACGGACATGTGCCTCACGCTTGCTTCTATGGACAATATACATCAGAAGCAGCATGAGAAGATGGATGTTCAATTCATCTTTCTTCATACAAAGGAGTTGTATGTGTAAGTGCACGGCGGCTCCCCGGCCGTCAATCCGACGGCCAAATGCGGAAGCGGTGATAAACTTTAAATTTTACTGAACTGGCAAACCGCCGCGCACCAATACCCAGATCGAACCATTAATTAGTCCTAGCTAACTACAAGATGGGGAAGAGAGATATACCGACTGATCCAAGTCCTCCGGTCTTCTCGTCGTCGTCCCGATCTCCTGCGGAATGTCCCGTCTCCTCCTCGTCGCCGGAAGTGCACCACATCGCCTACTTCTTTTACGGGCTCCCACCTCAATACCGAGGCAACTCGGGCACGAAGCTGGCTAGTCGACGTGCCCAAGATTTACTGTAGAATAAGTAGTGTAGAGATTTATGTCTCATTTGGGGTATTGGAGATGCCTTTGTGGTGGAGGGATGATACATAGAGTTTGGAGATGAAACTTGTGGGAATTTTTGCCAACATGAAAATGAACCAAAATCCCACCTACACAAATTGGGCAGCCCACTACATGGCCGGCCAAAACCATATGAGAATGAGAGGGAGAGCCAAACTCAAGAGGGTTGAATCAAATCAATAATGCAAGGTGGAGTGTCATGGAAAAAGCAAGTGATGATGAGAGGCAATGATCACTCCCAAAACCAATACACTACCAGCTAATCATCAACAACCATGATGCTTACAAAGTCATGCCATCATGAAGTGATCAAGTCAAAGGAAGTCAATGAAGGTGCACATCATGAAAGCCATCATGATGCAACAAGATGCAAAGAACCCCCTCCACAAATGCCTATTTGCAACAATGCAAATAAACCCTCCTCCACCAAACTTCGGCCAATGAACGATACAAAGGAAATTGGCCGAAACGGAAAGCAAACTGGCAACTCCAGAAAACTGGTCCCGTAATAAATTACAGGAAAACCCCGATACTGTGCATACACACCCGCATCTGTATTTCGACCGAAATACAAATGCAATGAGACAAAATCTACACTGTACTATACTAGGATCCGGCTTAAACCAAAACCGGCTAGTATTATCCGTTCAATCCTGATCCGTGCAATACCGCACATATCTGATCGAACCCTGCCATATAACCATACGGCCTATAGTACAAACTGTCCGATCCTGATCCGTGCAATACCGCACGTATCTGATCGGACCTTGCCATATCTCCATACGGCCTCTACAACCTTTCGCCCGAGAGCTGAGTAACTGAATGTGGGGGACTCTAAAGACTCGTCAACACCTTGGTTGTGGATTTAACCACTAGCACATCAGAGGTACAAGCCAATACGTAACGGGCTACCAGGTATTGACCAAAAGGGACGTCTGTGAGCGAACTCAGCCTGACAACCCTACTGAGCCTGTCAGTGACAATATCCGTACAGTCCGGTCCGTTCGTCTATGAGTATCGCATGGCGGGCCTAGGGGGTTGGTAAAAGTCAGACCCCCAAAAGCGGTACAAGTCGTGTCGGAGTGTAGCCCAGAACACCCTGAGATACTACTGGAATACCTACCAGTAAATCTCCTTGCCTCGGCCGAGGGCTTTGTGTAATGGCTCTCCTAGACACAGCGCGACCTCACCCCCAATACCGGGAGAGACGAACCCCTGAAGATACGCTCACTGCCTCCATGTGGCTCGGGACTGTACCCAACTAAAACCTGTTTGCACGACTCCTTTGAGCCGTGGTAGGGTAGTAATCAAAGTACAGTGGGAACTCACACGAGACAAATGACGATCCCCAGGTCGATGAACTAACCTGCACACATGTCACCAGGGAACTGCCATCTGACGTCTGGTATATGACTAACTAGCATGTTCCCGGCGAGTCCTGTCCGGTGTACTCATAACCCAATGAGCACCTGTATACATCTTAGGTGATCCAACTGACACCAGTGGCTTGTGAGACCGGCCACCGCCCCTCGTCGGGGTCTCGACTGTATACACTAGTCTACTCTGGAGTATTGATGCCCTGTCTCGAAACTCACACGACTAGGGACTATTTAAGGATATGCTTATAGACCCCAGCTCCCACTTATATGATCGCCCTCATACTGCTGGTGGTCAACCAAGAATCCTAGGGGCTCTACCAACGTGTAATAGCGACTTGTCTGGTCACCTAAAGCAGTACACGATGATAAAGGTAAACCAGATAGCATACTATCATCTCGAGTAAGACTGTCCTACTGGGATAGGTCCTCCATCAATCATTGCAATCACGTACCTGTGACCTAATAATTGACTCTGAGGGCACTATCTCCAACAATCTCCCACTTGCACTCAAGGCTAATTATTGCGATGTCGCATACTCACAGCCCGTGTGATACCGAACACCCAACTCCTCTACCGGTCAGTCTCACAAAGCTCGTTTGCGAAACTATTGCATTCGAGGAATAGCCTTAGTGAGTGGATCCGCTTTGTTGTCTCTTTCCATGTCTCTCTATATCTCAAGTTCGCGGAGAAACCCATCTCCCGAAATGAGCAATACCTGTCTTAGAATTTGTCTGGATGTCTGATGGGACTTAGCTCATAAATGAACTCCAAATCCAAACTTCTTAGACTGTATCGTTAACTGAACTTAATCAGTATCCTGCGCCATACCACCCTCAGTATTTCCTTGGACCATCTGTCCAAAATACTGCCCTTCGTCAGAAGGAAAACTATAACTCTGACAACCTCCTTGTCGTCCATGTCACCTTGGAAGCCTGGAATGATAACTGTCTCCTGCATGAGGCTATCGTTATCATATCCCTAGAACATCCACTTATGTTCTAAAACTGCTTCCGACCGTTTCTCCAGGATTGGATCAATGTCAACTTATTGCATCTAGTGCAAGAACAACATCTGGTGTGGTACTTGACATCTCATGATTGACTCAATTGCCTGAGCAAGTGATCTGCCAATCATTCACATCCCTCTCCAAATTAGTCTGTAAGACACCTTTAGAGAGGGTGACTCCATCACCTGCAGGTACACCACCGTGCCAGGAGTCGTCCATTCTAAATACTCTTAGAATGTTGTCTAAGTACCCAGATTGGGAAACTACCCAAATCTAGATCTAAAACCATAGATCTAGTAGCCAGTATATCTGATATAAAATCCATTTCCTTTGTGGAGAAAACACTGTGTGACGACCAAAGTATAACCGATCGTAGTACAGGAGTTTCTTTTCCTACTCTGTGTATGTCATCCAAATACCAGGACATCACACCCTACTACCTTCTCAACAGATCCATCCCCTATTCTGATGAAGTCAAACCTATGACTGTCACGTCAGAAATAGATGATCTATCTCCTATATCTGCTTTAGTCTATAAATAGACATAAGCTACCTGTCCACCAATGCTTCCGCTGCTCCCACTGACTACGACAACCCTCTGGCAGAGTCATATAGACGTCCACTTCTAAAACTAGTTTAGAACGACGCTATACTCATCCTCCCGCCGGGTCTCGCAGCCTGGAACAACAGCAATGGTAATTGTGGGTAAACAAGAACTTCCCTGTCACCGTCCTTGAGGCTACCGTAGTGCCTCTCGGGTGCCTGAAGTTACCCACCTTATCTGCGGAGTGGCCAATGGAATGTCAATCCAGATTGAATCTTTAGGTTCCTTATCAAATCTTCAGTAATCGTTTGTGGTTCTGGAATCACTTCCAGTTCTACCATACTCCCACTACTGTTTTCTGAAAAAATCCATTTTTAATAAAACCGTGGCGAGTCTAGAACAATATTTCTATTGATCTTCCAGATGGTAGAAAGTCAACCCTCGTCATAGCCTGGGTCAACCCACAAACAGCCATTACAGCAACGTGCCTTGAGTTGTCAAGTGTCTGGTTTTAATCATAAGCCGGACAACTCCCCGTACCTTAACATCGTTAAGATATGAACTGTTCTATATCCAATATAGAAAAAGAGGCACTGATTTAATTGAACCAGATTCAAATCATGCAGCTGTCCCAGTGCATGTCAACTAAAATGGAAGGAGGCCGATCAGTGTTACTCAACTTAGGAATGCTTCCAATTATGAGTAACCTGAAAGAGAAGCAATTTCTCTTAATCACTACTATCAACTGAATACCATATACAAGTATCTACATCTTCGATCACTTTGAAGAATCCCGATACTTGCTACACCTGGTTCTCTACTCTATTCAAATACCTATAACTTCTCCAAATTCGGACCCTGTGTTTCCACGAAACACCTGTCTAAAAACTAGAGAAGTCATAAGTAAACCGAATATAGTATGAGGACCATCCCCTCTGTCCTTATGGACCCTGGACAACATACAATACTCTGTATAAGTCCCTTGAGTCTGATAACTCATTCACTGTGTGTCGTAGGTTGAAAACTGTACTTATGGTCAAGAAGAATTACACCGCTGTTTAATGCTCCTTACCTAACCATCCACTGGTATAGGTAAATGTCACAGACATAATTTCAAAAAGGTATATCTCACTCTATGAAAATAGACGTACAGATATATCAATTTGAAATTGGTGCATAACAGCGGATATTCAAAACCAAATATTTGCCGACCGGTAAACAACCCAGGTGACTTCCTCAAATATCACTGATTACAACGAATCCCGATATAATGAGGATAATCACCCAATTCCCAATAACTTACTCCCACTCATCATCTGTAAAACCATACAGATGTGAGAATCATACCTGGTAAATACATACCCTGGAGCAAGTGTCTAATCGGGAAATCAGTTTTTCTTTAACAGTACACAGTGAGACTGAAACATCGAAATGTTTCGATGGGGTATCCTGGTATTCCTAGTAATGCCTCTTCCAGATTCACGACTGTAACCATATAATTCTTTGCCACCTCTCCAAATCCCTTCATATGTCTTTAGTCTTTACCTTCTGCACACCCCTTTAGGCCAAATGGTTTTCTTCCTTCCCTACCGTTCGGCACCAGCCTATGGTTTGGAAGAAGACTATCCAATAAGCATAATGGGTGTACTGTCCCAATCCTAGGAGCACTCGCAATGAGAGAGGGTGAAGATAAAAGACAACCGAATAAACCTTATTCCTATTTCTCCTGGACCAGAATCCATCCCCGAACTGGAACAAGTTCCTTTTGAGTTCGTATATAACCATACGATGGAGTATCCAATAAACTGTGGATCTTCGTAGTGATACGGAGTGTTCTGGAGAAATACAAAGGTGATTTGGGAGTGGTAATGAAATACCTGGTTTGGTCGTGAATATCTGTTGCAATTTACTTTGCCCTCTTACTAATCCCTTGCTTTGTCTGAACTTAACACTTTCTGTACACCATCGTTAGGCTAATTGGTTTTCTTCATTCCCTACCGGTCGGCACCAGCCTAAGGTTTGGAAGAAGACTATCCAATTTGCGTAATAGGTGTACTATCTCCTAAACCAAGGAGTACTCGCAACCTGAGAGAAGGTAAAAGGAAAAGACAACTGAATAATCCTATCCGTTTTCTCCAGAACCTGAAACCATCCTCGAATAAATTCCTTCGAGTTCGTATCTAACCATACGATGGTTTTGTCCAATGGAAGTGGACGTTCGTAGTAATACGGGGTGTCCTGGAGAAAAGGGTAAAAGTAGGGGTGGCAATGAGGTTCGCAACTCTGACAATCCAAAAGCCAGTGTTAAAGAAGGTTCGGTCAACTTGGTCACTGAGTTATAGTCGTAGGGTCGGGTCAATGGTCGCTGCCAAAGAGAGAGAGAAAAGAAACACTCAGCGTGCACTCTAACCTAGATCAGAATGGTTACCAATTTATCTAATCTGGAAACCTCCCACTGTACCTCAAATTCTCCTCCAAACCTGAAAGAAGAATTAGTCGGGATCACCCGAGGAGTAAACTAACTCATCAGTGGGAATCGGGATCCAACTATCATCGCATGATAACGTGACGGAATCCGCTCACATCATCATACTCCAGATGGTATGCGCATATCTGGCAAGTTTCAGTTCTTTTGAAACTCCCGATGTGATTTCTGCCCCATGCTCTTATGACCTTGACTTTGGCCAACAAATCATAAGTCACATGTCAAGTTCTACCCGTCATTCTCCAGGTTGATTCGAATCCACCCGCACAAGCCCTTGACTTTGGCCAACAAGGCTATACGACTGTTCCAAACCAACGCATCTATCTATGCTGCATATGAATAACCAACAGCTACCAAACACTGTGCCTTGACTTTGGCCAACAAACACAGCTTGAATACTATTGACTGCCCATATGAAACGACGGAGGGCTACGAATGGTTTCTGGCGAAAACCTTTAACGTAAAGAACTTGATATCGTTGAAGGAACGGATAGCTTTTTGAAAATATAGTGACGAAAACCATTGCTAAAGAGGTCACTCCCGGTGAAGGGATCTCGGCTCTTTTCCCGTAGAATGAGGTGCAGGATATTCCAACTGAATACCACGGTGCAAAGCAAAAGTAGTCGGCTATAGTGAAGTTAATGCCCTGACGCAAACTTTTTGTCCAAGGGGTCACTCCCGGTGAAGGGATCTCGGCCCTTGCCTCGTAGACTGAGGAGCAGGATATTTCAACTGAATACCACGATGCAAAACAAAAGTGAACGTCCTTGCAATAACAGCTTTTTGAAAAAGTGTTCCAACAACATCAGATTAGGTTTGTTTTTAACTTGCGTTGATCCGAATCAACGCAGTCCCATCAATTGATCACACCAAAAAGAACGAAAATATACTGATGTACGCATATGCCATCCGCATTCGCCACTGGGTCCCGTCATTACCCGTTAGGTTAGCTAACTAACAACAGAGCGGGGACTGGACTAGCGCGGATGCAAAACATATACAACATCTACTAATATATATACCAATATATTATATTTCGCTCAAGGCGTGAATAAAATGCAACATCACAGAAATGTACAGCATCACAGAAACAATACAGATATCTGGGATCCCCGGGTTTCACAGAGCCACTGCTGAAACCCGACGTTCCCCTGGTCGGGTGGATAGCCTGCGCAATGAAATCCTAGACCCCTACGGGCGCGGCAAGTTACCCGCCAAAACCTGAAGCGAGGCAGCCCCCTTCAGCACCGTGAATGGACCACCCAGCACTTCACGGAATCCGGTAACTTGGGCACCCCTCCTGGGTCAACCTATACCCCCTACGAGTGCGGCGAATAGCCCGCCAATTCTAGAGTGAAGCCCCCTCCGTCTCAATGCCATGAGATGCGGGCTTGTTGCCCTCTAGAACCCGGCTATCCGTGCACCCCTCCGCGGGGCAATCCTAGTACAGAAAGTAAAATATACATACAACGGGTACATCGACCGCAACCTGGCCGTGCCCCAAAATAATAATACAAACAAGCAGTGACGGCAGTCCACATGTCGGACGCTCGTCCCGCAATATCAAATGTACATAATACAACCACAACTGTACTAGCATTGCATCCAGGCTATCCCCCACGACCGATCCGCAACATCACAGCAAAAACAGAACATCAACGTGAAAGTCACGTTCGCAAATCCGTCTAACCGGGCTATAGCAGTTAGACCGGATTTACCGATCAAGTGACATTCACGGTCGCAGATATAATGTAAATACTGTGAAATAATGTGTTTAAAATATCTGATCGATCAAAAATTAACAAGTGGGCCCCCAAGCAATACTGTAGCACTCACAGAAATTCTGGGCCCAATTTTAATATTCCAAAACACCAATTTTAACCCCAGAAAGGAACTGTAGAAATTTGGTGCAGGGATCTCCACAGTGTGCGGCGGAACCGCGGTGATAAGGGGGTGTTTGCGGCGGTTCCGCGCTCCCACAGTGGAATCACTTCATCGAATTTTCACAGAACTCTTAGATTTTCCAGTACATCACTTTTCTGTAACCTGAAAAAATTTTCGACACCAAAAAATTTCAACAGAAAACTGATGTGAACAAAAATGTAGATTTTGGAATTTTGGTCGATCGGAAATGCAAAACACATTAAACAAAGCTAGACTAAGTTAATGGCGAGGCTCTGATACCACTGTAAGTGCACGGCGGCGCCCCGGCCGTCAATCCGACGGCCAAATGCGGAAGCGGTGATAAACTTTAAATTTTACTGAACTGGCAAACCGCCGCGCACCAATACCCGGATCGAACCATTAATTAGTCCTAGCTAACTACAAGATGGGGAAGAGAGATATACCGACTGATCCAAGTCCTCCGGTCTTCTCGTCGTCGTCCCGATCTCCTGCGGAATGTCCCGTCTCCTCCTCGTCGCCGGAAGTGCACCACATCGCCTACTTCTTTTACGGGCTCCCACCTCAATGCCGAGGCAACTCGGGCACGAAGCTGGCTAGTCGACGTGCCCAAGATTTACTGTAGAATAAGTAGTGTAGAGATTTATGTCTCATTTGGGGTATTGGAGATGCCTTTGTGGTGGAGGGATGATACATAGAGTTTGGAGATGAAACTTGTGGGAATTTTTGCCAACATGAAAATGAACCAAAATCCCACCTACACAAATTGGGCAGCCCACTACATGGCCGGCCAAAACCATATGAGAATGAGAGAGAGAGCCAAACTCAAGAGGGTTGAATCAAATCAATAATGCAAGGTGGAGTGTCATGGAAAAAGCAAGTGATGATGAGAGGCAATGATCACTCCCAAAACCAATACACTACCAACTAATCATCAACAACCATGATGCTTACAAAGTCAAGCCATCATGAAGTGATCAAGTCAAAGGAAGTCAATGAAGGTGCACATCATGAAAGCCATCATGATGCAACAAGATGCAAAGAACCCCCTCCACAAATGCCTATTTGCAACAATGCAAATAAACACTCCTCCACCAAACTTCGGCCAATGAACGATACAAAGGAAATTGGCCGAAACGGAAAGCAAACTGGCAACTCCAGAAAACTGGTCCCGTAATAAATTACAGGAAAACCCCGATACTGTGCATACACACCCGCATCTGTATTTCGACCGAAATACAAATGCAATGAGACAAAATCTACACTGTACTATACTAGGATCCGGCTTAAACCAAAACCGGCTAGTATTATCCGTTCGATCCTGATCCGTGCAATACCGCACGAATCTGATCGAACCCTGCCATATAACCATACGGCCTATAGTACAAACTGTCCGATCCTGATCCGTGCAATACCGCACGTATCTGATCGGACCTTGCCATATCTCCATACGGCCTCTACAACCTTTCGCCCGAGAGCTGAGTAACTGAATGTGGGGGACTCTAAAGACTCGTCAACACCTTGGTTGTGGATTTAACCACTAGCACGTCAGAGGTACAAGCCAATACGTAACGGGCTACCAGGTATTGACCAAAAGGGACGTCTGTGAGCGAACTCAGCCTGACAACCCTACTGAGCCTGTCAGTGACAATATCCGTACAGTCCGGTCCGTTCGTCTATGAGTATCGCATGGCGGGCCTAGGGGGTTGGTAAAAGTCAGACCCCCAAAAGCGGTACAAGTCGTGTCGGAGTGTAGCCCAGAACACCCTGAGATACTACTGGAATACCTACCAGTAAATCTCCTTGCCTCGGCCGAGGGCTTTGTGTAATGGCTCTCCTAGACACAGCGCGACCTCACCCCCAATACCGGGAGAGATGAACCCCTGAAGAGACGCTCACTGCCTCCATGTGGCTCGGGACTGTACCCAACTAAAACCTGTTTGCACGACTCCTTTGAGCCGTGGTAGGGTAGTAATCAAAGTACAGTGGGAACTCACACGAGACAAATGACGATCCCCAGGTCGATGAACTAACCTGCACACATGTCACCAGGGAACTGCCATCTGACGTCTGGTATATGACCAACTAGCATGTTCCCGGCGAGTCCTGTCCGGTGTACTCATAACCCAATGAGCACCTGTATACATCTTAGATGATCCAACTGACACCAGTGGCTTGTGAGACCGGCCACCGCCCCTCGTCGGGGTCTCGACTGTATACACTAGTCTACTCTGGAGTATCGATGCCCTGTCTCGAAACTCACACGACTAGGGACCATTTAAGGATATGCTTATAGACCCCAGCTCCCACTTATATGATCGCCCTCATACTGCTGGTGGTCAAGCAAGAATCCTAGAGGCTCTACCAACGTGTAATAGCGACTTGTCTGGTCACCTAAAGCAGTACACGATGATAAAGGTAAACCAGATAGCATACTATCATCTCGAGTAAGACTGTCCTACCGGGATAGGTCCTCCATCAATCATTGCAATCACGTACCTGTGACCTAATAATTGACTCTGAGGGCACTATCTCCAACAGTATGTAGAGAAATCTCGGACTTTACGATACGAGGCATCTCGAAAGTTGTTTCAGATGCGGATGGCTCCTGGCACATCAGTAGGTGAACATGTCTTGAAGATGATTGGTCTTATAGGAGAACTTGAGGACCTAGGATGGACTATGGATAATGAGCAATATACTGATATTGTTCTACAGTCTCTCCCCCCTTCCTTTGCTCCATTCATAGTAAACTTCAATATGAATGATTTGGAGAAATCACTGCCTGAACTTCTCAATATGTTGAAAAGTGCAGAGAGCACGCTTAAGACAGTGAAAACTCCCGCTCTACTTGCTAGGCCATCTTCCTCTTCCATCTCAAAAGCCAAGGCCAAGGGAAAGAAGAAGAAGAAGAAACCCACCAAACCGAGAGGTGGAATTATAAAGGCGAAGGGGAAAGACAAATCCGGGGCCGGAGGAAGTTGTAAAGGAAAATGTTTTTTCTGCCACAAGTCGGGACACTGGAAACGTAATTGTGCTCTGTATCTTGCTGATCTCAAGAAGAAGAAGCATACTGATGCTTCCGCTTCAGGTGTGTTTGTAACTGAAAACTGTTTTTCTATAAACTCTGCATCTTGGGTATTAGATACCGGTCCTGGTTCTCACATCTGCAATTGTATACAGGGATTGAGAAACAGTAGAGTTTTGAAGACAGGAGGCCATACTCTTCGGGTTGGAAATGGTTCCAATGTACATGTTGTATCTATAGGAGAGTATCATCTGGGGTTGCCTTCGGGTTGTATTTTGGTTTTGAACCCTTGTTATTATGTACCCAGTATGCTATGTAATATAATATCCGTTTCTTTGTTAGACAATGAAGGATATCATTTTGTGTTGCAAAATAATGTTATGAACATTAACTTGAATCAATAGTTGATTGGGTATGGTACACTAAATAACGGTATTAACATCCTAAACCAACACACAGTTTTCAATATACAATATACAAATAAAATAAATTTTCAGATATAAATGAAGCTTTTCTTTGGCATTGTAGACTTGGTCAAATTAATGAAACAAAACTAAACAAGCTACGTAAAGATGGATATTTAAATCCTTTTGCATATAAATCTTATGCGACTTGTTAGTCCTATATTAAAGGTAAAATGACCAAAACTCCGTTTACTGGACACGGAGAAAGAGCTATAGAACTCTTAGGCCTCATACATAGTGATGTATGCGGACGAATGTCCACACATGCCAGAGGCGGTTTTTCATACTTCATCACTTTTACTGATGATTTCTCAAGATTCGGACACGTGTTTTTATTAAAGCATAAATCCGAAGCTTTTGAGAAATTCAAGGAGTACAAACTTGAAGTAAAAAAACAAACAGGCTTGAGCATCAAGAAACTTCGATCGGATCGAGGTGGAGAGTATTTAAGTACAGAGTTTTCAGATTTCTTAAAAGAGATTGGGATTCTCTCTCAGCTCACTCCCCCTTACACACCACAGCACAACAGTGTAGGGTTCCTAGGCACTCTTGTGAGGGTTTATAAGGCATCAACCATGCCCGAATAAAATTTTAGACGTGCCGAACAACCCAAAGCCGGGATCCTTGCTAGATTATTAGGGTTTCACATGCAAGTAAACATCTTTACTACTAAAAGTGAGGGATTACAACCTTTGTAGTCCGCTCCTTCGCTTCATAAGCTCCGAGTAGAAGTCCCTTCGCCACGATCCATGATCTCCCGGACTCAAGAGAGGCTCCACAACTCGAACGATCCATGCTAGCTTGTAGTCTTCCTTTTCTCCGATGATCTACCTTGAAGTTTCTATAACTCAAGCTCTCTCTCTAATGAGGTGAACACCCTAATCTAATTGGCTAGATTAGATGAGGATGATGGAGTAGGAATATTGCTCTCTTTTGTTTTCAAATTCTCACTTTTATTCACCACAAAATGAAAAACTAGCAAGCTTTCTCAAAGCTCAAAAGGAGAAGAAGAAAAAGAATGAATGGATAATTCCTTTTGTGATGAACAATGAATTATTGTAGTGGTTACAAATCTAACCTTGAGTTAAGGATGATAGAATTAACTCATATAGAGAATTAACTAGAGGTTGAGGTTTGGATTGGGTTAAAGAATATCTTCACAAAATATCAAGCTTAAGGATAAAGTCAAAGCTTCATGCAAGCTTCATGCAAAAGCTAACCCTAATCCAAACCCTAACCAAGTTTAAACCCTAAACCATTATTAAATTTGTAACCCTAACATGTTACAATATTATATATCACATATACAATATATTTTGTAACAATAGAAAATAATACAATTAATATATATCGCATATATATCAATGTATTATCCCGTGAGAAAATGAATCAATAAAGTGAGCTTATATTAGTTAACGTAACGTAACATATCACATATATATTTATACATTAAATTATCGAATCAACACTTGATCCGATAACCCGGCTATATTACATATAACCGACTAATATAACATGTATCATTTCATCGAATCAACACTTGATCTGATGACCCGGTTATATCACATATACCCGGCCGATATCTCATATCGCGAGAATAGAATACGGTATCTCATATCGTATTATTCTCGGTCCCGCACATATCACATATGTGCTCCTACTCCGTTTTGCCTGAGCCAGGAAACCTCTGTGTAGGACTCTAAAGAATCGTCAATACGCCGGCAGTAGGTGATGATCATATCAAACACCCACAAGCTGCAAGCGGTCATCTAAACGTAACAGCCACCGAGGTATTGAGCGATCAGAAGATCAACAAGCAAGCCTGTACATTCTCCTGTGAATCCAAACAGTAACACTCCCGTACAGTCCGGTCTCTTCGTCTGATATGTTGCATATCTAGTCTAGGGGTGGTATACGTCAGACCCCAGTAACCGATAAGTCGTGTCGATATAAGGCTCATAACGTGTCGAGAAACTACTGATAACTCTTACCAGCAGCACTCTATATCAGCCCTGGCCAGGGACTTCCAGTTATAGCCAATCGAACACATCACAACATCAACTCCCTATACCGGGAGAGACGAAACCCCTCCTATCTCTCATTGCCTCCATGTGATTCGGGACTGTACCCAAAAGCCACCGTTTTGCACGCCCTCTTGGACGTGGTAAGGTGGAAATCAAAGCACAGTGGGAATCACACAAGACTCTATGACGATCTCGGGTCTACAAACTACCCTGTACCAGTGTCACCGGAGAACTGCCATCTGACGTGTGGTATATCACCATCTGGGAGTTCTCGGCGAGTCCGTCCAGTGTACCCAGTCTCCACTGAGCACCCGTACACCATCTTTGATGTCAAACACCGATGGATATGGGATCATCCATCGCCCATCATATGGGTCAAGATGCGTATACTCTAGTCTACTCTGGTGTATCGATGCCCTGTCTCGACACACCCTCGACTACGAACAGTTATAGGATGTACTCTTTGACTACCCTGGCCCTACTAGTATGATCTCATCACAGTCCCAGTAGTCGAGTACATATCCTAAGGGCTTTATCAACATGTGAGAGCAAGACAGTAAACTAATACTAGTCAACATGTTAAGACAAAGTGAAACAAAATAGCATACTATCATGACGAGCAAGAAAGTCCTCTCTATATATATCCAAGCATCCATTATAATATACATCATATGTACAACAATGGCCTCTAGGGCATATATATAACTAACAATCTCCTACTTTCACTAGGGCCAGGTGTTGTAGTATCTCATACCCAACATCCCGAATAATCTCTCAAACTGTATCTGGGGAATGGCCTTCGTGAGTGGATCCGCAGTGTTGTCCTTCGTGTCAACTCTCCTGACCTCGATCTCACGGCGATCAACTATCTCCTGGATCAGGTGATACCGCCTCAGAATATGTCTGGATTTCTGATGGGACCTGGGTTCCTTGGCCAAAGCCACAGCTCCATTGTTATCACAATACAAAGGTATTGGATGCTCAATGGAAGGAACCACTCCAAGTTCAGTGATGAACTTCTTCATCCAGACAGCCTCTTTGGCAGCATCGTTGGCAGCGATGTATTCAGCCTCCATCGTTGAGTCTGCCACGGTTTCTTGCTTTGAACTCTTCCAACAAACCGCCCCTCCATTTAGGGTAAAAAAAAATCCCGATTGCGACTTAGAGTCGTCCTTATCACTTTGGAAGCTTGAATCGGTAAAGGACTCCACCTGGAGTTCTCCTTTACATACACCAAGAACATCTCCTTAGTTCTTCTCAAGTACTTGAGAATGTTCTTCATAGCTGTCCAGTGATTCTCTCCTGGATCTGCTTGATACCTACTCACTACACTTAGTGAGTATTCCACATCGGGTCTGGTACATAACATCGCGTACATGATAGAGCCTACTGCCGAAGCATAGGGTATCCCTTGCATGCGAGCTCTCTCCAAATCAGTCTTAGGAGACATCTCTTTGGAGAGAGTGAGTCCAGAGATCGTGGGTTGGTTCCCACGCTTGGATTCTTCCAAACTAAACCTCTTTAGTATGGTGTCAATGTACCTGGATTGGGACAATCCCAGTATCCTTTTGGATCTATCTCTATAGATCCTAATCCCCAAAATGCAGGAGGCATCACCTAGATCTTTCATTGAGAATCTATGTGATAAGAAGAGCTTGACCGAGTGCAGCATAGGAACGTTGTTTCCTATCAAGAGTATGTCATCCACGTACAATACGAGGAAGACAACCTTACTCTGTGCAACCTTCTTGTAAATATAAGGTTCATCTATGTTCTTGATGAAGTCAAACTCTTTGACTACCACATCAAAACAGATGTTCCAACTCTGCGATGGCTGCTTTAACCCGTAGATGGATTTAAGCAGCTTGCATACCTTTCCGCTGCTCCCACTATCTACGAAACCCTCTGGCTGAGTCATGTACACGCACTCCTCTAAATCACCATTTAGAAAGGCGGTCTTAACATCCATTTGCCAGATTTCTTAGTCATGGTATGCAGCAATGACAAGTAAGATCCGGATGGACTTAAGCATAGCCACTGGAGAAAAGGTTTCGTCATAATCCACACCTGGTCGTTGACGAAAACCCTTTTCAACAAGTCTAGCTTTGAAAGTCTCAACTTTTCCATCTACACCAAGTTTCTTCTTAAAGATCCACTTGCTCCCAATGGGTTTTACCCCTTCAGGAGCAACTTCCAAAGTCCATACTTTGTTGGTGTACATGGATTCCATCTCAGATCGTATTGCATCCAGCCATTTCATAGAGTCCCCACTCGTGATGGCCTGCTCGAAACTAGTTGGGTCATCATCTTCCATGATGCAATCCTCGCTTCCACCATCAATGAGAAAACCGTAGTATCTCTCAGGTGGATGAGAAACCCTACTAGATCGGCGGAGAGGCTGGGGTTCGTCGGGTACTACTGAATCCTCTGGTTCCACTAAATCTTCAGTTGCAGTTTGTGTTGCTGGAACTTCTTCCAGTTCTACCTCATTGCCACTATCTTGTTTCATAAGAAAAACCTTTTCTAAGAAGGTGGCATGTCGAGAAACAAACACTTTTTGTTCCTCGGAGTGGTAGAAGATATACCCTTGCGAATGCTTGGGATATCCAATAAACTTGCATAGAACTGATCTTGCCTCGAGCTTGTCCGGATGTTGTGTTTTCACATATGCCGGACAACCTCATATCTTAATGTAATTAAGATGTGGTCTCTTTCCTTTCCATATCTCATATAGAGTGGTAAGCACAGATTTGGTGGGAACCCTATTCGATAGGTCTATGGTCGTCTCAAGCGCATACCCCTAGAAGGAAATAGGCAACTCAGCAGTGCTCATCATAGAGCGCACCATATCTAATAGGGTGCGATTCCTCCGCTCCGATACACCGTTGTGCTGTGGTGTATAAGGAGGAGTAAGCTGAGAGAGAATCCCATTCTCTTTTAGATAATCTAGGAACTCATTGCTCAAGTATTCTCCTCCTCGATCAGATCGAAGGATCTTAATACTTTTTTCCGTTTGGTTCTCTACTTCGTGCTTATATTCTCTGAATTTCTCAAAGGCTTCAGACTTGTGTTTCATCAGGAACACATGTCCGTATCTAGAGAGATCGTCAGTGAATGTAATGAAGTAAGAAGAACCGTTCCTGGCGTGTATAGAAATGGGACCGCATACATCACTATGTACCAGTCCTAAGAGTTCCGTAACTCTTTCTCCATGTCCACTAAACGGAGTCTTGGTCATTTTCCCTTTGAGACATGAATGGCAAGTATCATAAGATGATAATTCGAATGAATTCAAATATCCATCCTTATGTAACTTAGCTAGCCGTGTCATATTGATATGACCAAGTCTACAATGCCACAAGAAGGATTCGTTCATTTCTGAACTCTTCCTCTTGTGTGTGTTTTGTACATTAAGGACTGTATTTTGATTGAGAATGAATATGCCATTATGTAACGAGCCTGATCCAATCAACTTTTGATCTAGGAAGATGTTCATAATATTATCCTTTACTACAAAATTATATCCTTCTTTACATAATAAAGAAACTGATATAATGTTGCACATCATGTTCGGTATATAATAGCACTCATTCAGAATCAGTGTATTACTACTTGGTAATACAAGCTGATATTCGCCAACTGCTTTGGCTGCAACACTTGCACCATCCCCTACTTGTACGGAATGATCACCCTTTCCCAGTTTTCTATCTTTACGTAGCCCATGTAACATTTTACATATGTGGGATCCCGATCCGGTATCTAATGTTAGTTATATGTATGCCCTAGAGGCCATTACTATACATAGGATGTATATTGTAGTGGATGCTGGGACATATATAGTGAGGACTTTCTTGCTCGACATGATAGTATGCTATCTGGTTGATCTTTACCTTAACGTGTATATTGATTGTCTCTCTGTTACATGTTGGTAAAGCCCTTAGGATCTGTACTTGACTACCTGGACTATGATGCGGATCATACTAGTGGGGACATGGTAGTCCGTAAGTACATCCTTTAAAGTCCCTAGTCGTGGGTGTATCGAGACGGGGCATCGATATACCAGAGTAGACTAGCGTGTACCTTCTCGACCCATACAGATGGGCGATGGATGATCCCATATCCATTGGTGTTTGACATCGGAGATGATATACGGGTGCTCAGTAGAGACTGGGTACACTGGACGGACTCGCCGAGAACTCCCAGATGGTATTATACCTCACGTCAGATGGCAGTTCTCTGGTGACACTGGTACAGAGTAGTCTGTTGACCCGAGATCGTCATAGAGTCTTGTGTGGTTCCCACTGTGCTTTGATTTCCATCTTACCACGTCCAAGAGGGCGTGCAAAACGGTGGTTTTTGGGTACAGTCCCGAGTCACATGGAGGCAATGAGCGATAGGAGGGGATTCGTCTCTCCCGGTATAGGGAGTTGATGTTGCACTGTGTTCGATTGGCTATAACAGGAAATCCCTGGCCAGGGTTGCTGAGATTTACTGGTAAGTGTTACCAGTAGTTTCTCGAAGTGTTATAGACCTCATATCGACATAACTTATCGAGCTATTGGGGTCTGACGTTTACCACCCCTAGGCAAGATATGCGACATATCAGACGATCAGACCGGACTATACGGTAGTGTTACTGGTCGGATTCACTGGAGTGTGAGCGGGCTTGCTCGTCGATCTTCAGATCGCTCAATACCCGGGTGGCCGTTACGTTTAGCAGACCGCTTGCGGCTTGTGGGTGTTTGATATGATCATCGCCTGCTGTCGGCGTATTGACGAGTCTTTAGAGTCCTACACAGAGGTTTCCTGGCTCAAGCGAAACGAAATAGGAGCGCATATGAGATATGTGCGGGACCGAGAATAATGCGTGTATGTGATACCGTATTCCATTCTCGCGATGAATGTATCGATTAGGTTATATGCGATATACCCTAGTTATCGAATCAAAGGTTGATTCGATAAGCCGATACATGGGATACTGGTCGGTTATATGCGATATGACCGGATCGTTAAATCAAGTGTTGATTTAATGATTTAATGTATAATTATATATTTGATATATTACTTTGCATTAACTAGTATCTGTTCACTTTAAATGGATATTCTCACTCGGGTGTGCGCATTGCATATGCGATATGATTTTGTGCACATGTTTGTATCATGTTTGATGATGCATGCTTTTTGGTTAAGTATAAAGAATTAAACCAAGGTTAAGTTGTTGATTAGGGTTTTACTTATTCATTTATCTTATTTATTTATTCATTTTGAATAAATTGGAAGATAAATGAATGGTGGCTACTTTTGTTTTTAGTTGAAGTTTCATGAAGCTTTGACTTGTTGACCTTTTGTTCTCATCCTTAACCCTAACCATTCAACCCAACCTTAGTCAATTCTCTACACTTAACTAAGGTTAAGATTATGATAAGTATTCTTTTATTTTTCTATTTTTCAATTAACTTATCATATTCTTCATCTTCTTCTTCTTCTTCACTTCAAGAAAAAGCTTCACAAGCTTTAATGGCAAAGTGAGAATTAGAGTGAGAAATCCAATTCTAAAGTCTACCCACTTCCTATTTCTTCATCCTCTACCTCTTGCCAAGTAGTAGAGTGTGTTTACTTCACAAGTTTCTTGACTTGGTGAAGTTGTGAGCTTGATCTAGCGATGCCTCGACGTAGATCATCTTCGGCATGGACATCGACGACCTAGCTTGCCCATTCTTCGACGAAGCCGACGCTAGAGCCCGGATTTGATTTGGACAGCGGAGAGGACCTCATCTCGGAGCCGTGGAGGTGGAGGACCGGATCTACAAAGGTTGTATTTCCGTATCTCTTAGTTAATTGTTAACTAGTTTACTTTTCGCCTAGTTTTCTAGCAAACGATCCGTAGTCGGGTCTCTCGGCACCCGTAAAATTTTATATTGGCATGTTCGATGCCTTGTGAGACCTTCATAGGGTGCCAAGGAACCCTACAGTGGTATCAGAGCCTAGCTAAAGCCTTAGGCGAAGTCTAGACGGATTTTGAAACCCGAACGAACCCGAAAACCCAAACCCAAAATGCTCTCTGTCCTTTTTTCAAAAACAGGGATTTTTCAGTATTAAAAATATGCAGAAAATCAAGCAGGGTTTTCTAAGAATTACTGTAAATTTCGTGGGCCTAATTCAACTTTTCCACCGCGGAACCGCGGCACGTGCTATGCACGACGCGGCGGTTCAGCGGCGATTTTGTCGTTTTGTGTGTTTTGGTTTCCACAGTAATTCTCAGATTTCTGTGCAGGTTTTCCTGGGATATTTTAATATTTATTATACAGTTGAGTTTTCAGGGGTTGTTTTGGGTTTTCATGAGTTCGATCGGATTATCAAATTTTGTCTGTGTGGCTTTCCGGATAAATTTTAGAATATGTTAAAAAGTTCGACCGGATATAAATACCCAATTTTTCCCTTGTCGGGAAATTTCCAAATGTTGGATTTTTCCGTAGTTTAACGACGTTCTAAGTAGTGCAAGTAACGCGATGGACCCTCTAGAAGACAACAAACCTTAACTCGATTATGTGACCGTCTTGAACTGCCCTTTGAACCTTCGGGTTTGGGGCAGTACGGCGTGCCACATGTGAGGCGTTGGCTTGACCCTTCTACGGCTGGACCGTTGGTACTGAGGCACGAACGGAATGTTGTTAGACTTGTTTCATGTGTTGAGCTGTATCGGGAAAACTTGGGTGTTCGATTGTTCGATCGAAAAGTTTAGCATTTTCTATTTATCCGGAATGTGATACAATAATTGGAATTCACAAATTGTTATGAGATAACTGAATGAATGTTATAAACATAGCAGTTTAGTCTCACTTGATCGGTTGCCACGGAATTTTGATGCGATCAAAAGTCCGTCGCAATCACGTAGCGTACGCGGATATTCGCCGGGTAAACTTAATAGACAGCCTCACTCCATAGCCCCGACCAAGTGACTGTAGGAGAACCCCGTCGCCGAAAGCATCCGTCCGGGTGCTCGCGGTGGCGGTGTTCCGCCTTGGTGCACTTCGTCGACGGTATCAGGGGTGCGGCCGCCTACTAAAGTTTGCGACGAGCATTGGATCAGTTTTTCGGGAATCTTGTTGAATTGCCCGACTTGATATTGAAAAGTGTTTTCGATAATGAGACTAAAATGCGGGGTTTATAATTGTTAGGCATGCGATGTCTAAGGAATTCATTTGGTCAGGCATGCGATGTCTGAGGTGGTTGCAGATTCCAACTGTTGTAGTTTTGCACTTTCTTTTCTGTGACCGTAAGTGTAATATGTGATATCGCCGGTTTCGTTGCTATATGTCAACGACAATTGGGATGCGCATATTTACTTACGTTGATGACATGAGATGTTATGTGTTGCTGGATATGTTATATTGGATCGTCGTGTTTGAATAGCCGGGGGTTTTTATGTGAGATGAATGTTTTTCATTTTCATTCATGTAAAAACTTGTATGTAATATTCTTTTATTGGGGCGCTTCCAGGTTGCGGAAGTAGTCACCGTTTGTATATTATTTACTTTTCCGCACTAGGATAGACCCAAGGAGGGGAGCACAAGTAACCGGGTTCTGGAGTCCAGTGGGAGACCAACTCGAGGAGTCGAGTCCGGGTCTCCTAACTCTAGAATTGGTAGGGTTGCTTGCCGCTCTCGTAGGGGTCTAGGGGTGTGGGTTTGGCTATTCATCGCGACCGTGGAATCCGTGTTTTATACTGGCTCGTATTGAAAACACGGACGTCCTAGTATATCCAATATTTCATATGATTCTTCTGCTGCGATATCTGTGATGTGATCATGTGATGTTCTTTGATAGATACAGTATATAGTATATATGATATATTATATAGACGTTACTTATGTTTTACACCCGCGCTAGCCCTGCCCTGCTCTGTCGTTAGTTACCTAACCTAACGGTGCACGAGGGGACATCGAGGCGAATGCGGATGGCATAAGTGTACGTCGTATTTATCTGTGATGTTTAGGTACTTAAATGATGGGACTTCATTAATGTGATTAATGAAATAAAAGAAACCTAAAATGTTGTAGAATCGAATTTCAAAATAAAACAGGTAGCTACAGTTCTTGCTTTGCACAGAGGTATATGTGATATATCCTGCACCTTATTCGATGAGGAAAGGACCGAGATCCCTTCACCGGGAGTGACTCCTTTAGCAATAACTGGCAGATGCTACACACTCGGTTTGTATTTTGATTGCTTTTAAGTGTTTTTGCTTTGCACAGTGATATATACGATATATCCCGCACCTCATTCGACGAGGAAAGGACCGACGATCCCTTCACCGGGAATGACTCCTTTAGCAAAACTAGAAAAGCCTCAAAAGCACTCCATTTCAAAATCATTTGATTCTACAACGATATCAAGTTCATTACGCAATAGCTTTTCAGAAAAACCTGTCGTAGCCCTCCGTCATTTCAGATACGTACTAGTTAGTATTCGTGCTGCGGTTGTTTGGCCTCCGTCAAGGCGTAGTGTACGGTAGCTAACTAGTGCTTATCTGCTAGCATATGATGCGATTGGATTAGGGTATTCGTACGGCGTTGTTTGGCCTCCGTCAAGGGTCGTGCGGGTGGGTTTAATTCAATCAGGAAATGACGGGTTGAACTTGACTAGCGGACTATGGGTTGTTTGGCCTCCGTCAAGGTCATAGCGAGCTAGGGGCAAAATATTATCGGGAATTTCAAGTGTTGAAATTTGCAATGAGATTGCATATCTTCTATGAGATAGTTGGATCCCGATACCCGCTGCGAGTAAGTGTTACTCCTGGGAGAGTTTTATACATTACAATAGCCGATCAAGTAGGTGTCTAGAAAGGTGTCAACGGGGTTACGCCTCTGGGAAAACGAGGTTTACATTAATTAGGTTCGTGCGAAAGCACGGGGGACCTCCCTCAAAGTACCGACACTGGCCTGGCTGAAAGATTGGCGAACTTGTAGTGTGTAATTAATCCCGGCTAGTCTTTCCTTTTAGGGTTTGAAGGAAGATTTGATAAAAAGCAGTGGGAGCCATCCTGATTAGATAAAATAATAACCAATCTATTCTTGACTGAGCGCACGCTGAGTGTTTTCTTCTCTCTCTCTCCAGGTAGCGACCATATCACGCCTTAATCAAGATAATAATACGGATTATTGACTGAACCCTCTTGTTATACTGAGCTGGGGAACGTTGGTCCCGCTCCAACTTATAATTGTTATAAGACAGAGCAGGAAATTGGGGAATACCAGATTTCCCGTGCCGCCCAAACGAAGAGAGTGCATGCTGATGCATCATCTTCGGGTGTGTTCATTATACAGAACTGTTTCTCAATATCCTTTACGTCCTGGGTATGTGATACCAGATCAGGATCCCAGATATGTAATATGTTACATAGGGCTACAGATAAGTAAAGAACTGAGAACGGGTGATAAGTTTCATGAGGCAGAAAATGGGGCAAGAGTTGCAGCCAAGTCTGTTGGTCACTGTCACCCTGTATTATCAATACATTGATTCTGAACGAATGTTATTAGATACCGAATCTGATATACAAAATCATATCTCTCTCTTTATTAGTAAAGAAAGGATATAATTTTGTATTGTTGGATAATGTTTTGAACATTTCCTATATCAAAAGTTGATCGGTTCAGGCACGATATCTAAAAGCATTGATGTTCTAAATCAAACTACAGTTCTTAGTATACGGATCACACACAAGAGAAAGAGTTCAGAAATGAACGGATCGTTCTTGAGGTATTGTAGACTAGGTCATATCAATGCGACCCGACTAGCTGAGTTATATTTAGATGCATATTTAAATCAGTTTGAATTTACATCTTGTGAAACTCGCCAGTCATGTCACAAAGATAAGATGACCACAGCACTGTTTATTGGAAACAGAGAAAGAGTTAGTAAACTCTTGGGATGATACATGTTGATGTATGTAGGTCCCCTGTCTACACATGCCAGGACTGGTTCTTTTACTTCATTACATTCTCTGATAATCTCTCAAGATTCAGACATACGTTCCTGTTGAAACCTAAGTCCGAACCTTTTGAGATATTCACAGAATATAAGTTAGAAGTAGAGAACCAATACGGGTATAAGTATTATGTCCTATGATGAGATCGAGGAGGAGAATACTTGTGCACGGAAATCCTGGACTATTCTAAAGGAGAATGAGATTCTCTCTCGGCATTACTCCTCCGTATACACCATAGCACGATGGCGTATCGGGGCGGAGCAATAACACCCTATATGATAAGGTGTGCTCTATGATGAGTACTACTGAGTTACCTTTTTTCCTTTTGGGAGTTATGCGCTTGAGAAGCTGCATACCTATTGAATAGAGTTCGAATCAAATCAGTTGCCTACCACTTCATATATGATATGGAAAGGGAAGAGCCCATGTCTTAAGTTAGTTAAGATTTGGGGTTGTCCGGCCTATGTCTAAAAGCAAAATCCGGACAATCTCGAGGCAAGGTCAGTAATGTAGAACTGGAAAGGTTCCAGCTATACAAACTGCAGCTGATGATTTAAAAGAACCAAAGGATTTGATAGTTACCAACGAACCTCAGCCTCTCCGCCGATCTAGTAGGGTTCCTCACCCACCAGAGATACTTCGGTTTCTCTATGACAGTGGGAGCGAGGATTGCATCATGAGATGATGACCCAACTAGCTTCGAACTGGCCATCAGGAGTGGGACTCTGTAAGAATGGCTAGATGCTTAGTGATCTGAGATGGAATCCTTATACACCAACAAAGTATGGACTTCAGTTGCTATATCTGAAGGGTTAAATCCCCATCAGGAGCAAGTATATCTTGAGAAGTTTACTTGGTGTAGATGGAAAAGTTGAGACTTTCAAAGCTAGACTTGTTAAAGGTTTTCTTCATCAACCAGGCGTGGATAATGATGAAACCTTTTCAAGTATCTATGCTTAAGTCCATCCAGATCCTACTTGTCACGGCTACATACCATGACTGCGATATCTGGTGGTTGGGTGTCTTGACTGCTTTTCTAAATGACGATTTAGAAGAGAGCGTCTATAAGTACACAGCCAGAGGGCTTCGTAGACAGTGGGAGCAGCGGAAACGTGTGCAAGATGCTTTATAGGATAAAGCAGGCATCGCGGAGTTGGAACGTCTGTTTTGATGAAGTAGTCAAACAGTTTGACATCATCAAAATGGTATATGAACCTTGTATATACAAAAAGGTAGTAGGGAGTATGGTGGTGATCCTCGTAGAGTACGTGGATGGCATACTCTAGATAAGAAAGGAGTTTCTTATGCTACGCTCGATCAATCTCTGTTTATCACAAAGATTCTCCGTGTAGGATCAAAATGATACCTCCTAAATCCTAAGTTTTGGATCTATGAGATAGATCTAATTGGATATTAGGATTCTCACTAGTTGTAGTGAGATGGTATCAATCGACCCTGGGGAGAATCACTGGAAGGGTTCCAGGGTGATAAAGACGACTGATTGTCAGTCACAGGCATTGTCTTTACCCTCAGTAAAGGGACGGTATGGTGGAAAAGTTCCAATCTAGATACCGTGACATACTAGACGATAAAGGCACGATACATCGCTACTTAAGATGCTACCAAAGAGGCTGTTTGGGTGTATATTGGTTCATAAGATGAACTACGTTCCTGCCATTATGTGACAATGGAGTTGTGGCTTATGCCAAGGAACGCCCGTCCCATCAGTGATCCAGACATATTCTAAGGCAGTATCACTTGATCATGGAGATGGTTGATCTCCAGGGAGATCGAGGTTAGGAGAGTAGACTCAGAGGACAACACAGCGGATCCACTCACAAAGGCCTGTTCCCAGAGAGAGACTTTTATGGGATGGTTGAGTATGAGATACTACAACCACTGCTACAGATGGCCCTAGTGCAAGTGGGAGATTGTTAGTTATATGTATGCCCTAGAGGCCATTACTATACATAGGATGTATATTGTAGTGGATGCTGGGACATATATAGTGAGGACTTTCTTGCTCGACATGATAGTATGCTATCTGGTTGATCTTTACCTTAACGTGTATATTGATTGTCTCTCTGTTACATGTTGGTAAAGCCCTTAGGATCTGTACTTGACTACCTGGACTATGATGCGGATCATACTAGTGGGGACATGGTAGTCCGTAAGTACATCCTTTAAAGTCCCTAGTCGTGGGTGTATCGAGACGGGGCATCGATATACCAGAGTAGACTAGCGTGTACCTTCTCGACCCATACAGATGGGCGATGGATGATCCCATATCCATTGGTGTTTGACATCGGAGATGATATACGGGTGCTCAGTAGAGACTGGGTACACTGGACGGACTCGTCGAGAACTCCCAGATGGTATTATACCTCACGTCAGATGGCAGTTCTCTGGTGACACTGGTACAGAGTAGTCTGTTGACCCGAGATCGTCATAGAGTCTTGTGTGGTTCCCACTGTGCTTTGATTTCCATCTTACCACGTCCAAGAGGGCGTGTAAAACGGTGGTTTTTGGGTACAGTCCCGAGTCACATGGAGGCAATGAGCGATAGGAGGGGATTCGTCTCTCCCGGTATAGGGAGTTGATGTTGCACTGTGTTTTGGCTATAACAGGAAATCCCTGGCCAGGGTTGCTGAGATTTACTGGTAAGTGTTACCAGTAGTTTCTCGAAGTGTTATAGACCTCATATCGACACGACTTATCGAGCTATTGGGGTCTGACGTTTACCACCCCTAGGCAAGATATGCGACATATCAGACGATCAGACCGGACTATACGGTAGTGTTACTGGTCGGATTCACTGGAGTGTGAGCGGGCTTGCTCGTCGATCTTCAGATCGCTCAATACCCGGGTGGCCGTTACGTTTAGCAGACCACTTGCGGCTTGTGGGTGTTTGATATGATCATCGCCTGCTGCCGGCGTATTGACGAGTCTTTAGAGTCCTACACAGAGGTTTCCTGGCTCAAGCGAAACGAAATAGGAGCGCATATGAGATATGTGCGGGACCGAGAATAATGCGTGTATGTGATACCGTATTCCATTCTCGCGATGAATGTATCGATTAGGTTATATGCGATATACCCTAGTTATCGAATCAAAGGTTGATTCGATAAGCCGATACATAGGATACTGGTCGGTTATATGCGATATGACCGGATCGTTAAATCAAGTGTTGATTTAATGATTTAATGTATAATTATATATTTGATATATTACTTTGCATTAACTAGTATCGGTTCACTTTAAATGGATATTCTCACTCGGGTGTGCGCATTGCATATGCGATATGATTTTGTGCACATGTTTGTATCATGTTTGATGATGCATGCTTTTTGGTTAAGTATAAAGAATTAAACCAAGGTTAAGTTGTTGATTAGGGTTTTACTTATTCATTTATCTTATTTATTTATTCATTTTGAATAAATTGGAAGATAAATGAATGGTGGCTACTTTTGTTTTTAGTTGAAGTTTCATGAAGCTTTGACTTGTTGACCTTTTGTTCTCATCCTTAACCCTAACCATTCAACCCAACCTTAGTCAATTCTCTACACTTAACTAAGGTTAAGATTATGATAAGTATTCTTTTATTTTTCTATTTTTCAATTAACTTATCATATTCTTCATCTTCTTCTTCTTCTTCACTTCAAGAAAAAGCTTCACAAGCTTTAATGGCAAAGTGAGAATTAGAGTGAGAAATCCAATTCTAAAGTCTACCCACTTCCTATTTCTTCATCCTCTACCTCTTGCCAAGTAGTAGAGTGTGTTTACTTCACAAGTTTCTTGACTTGGTGAAGTTGTGAGCTTGATCTAGCGATGCCTCGACGTAGATCATCTTCGGCATGGACATCGACGACCTAGCTTGCCCATTCTTCGACGAAGCCGACGCTAGAGCCCGGATTTGATTTGGACAGCGGAGAGGACCTCATCTCGGAGCCATGGAGGTGGAGGACCGGATCTACAAAGGTTGTATTTCCGTATCTCTTAGTTAATTGTTAACTAGTTTACTTTTCGCCTAGTTTTCTAGCAAACGATCCGTAGTCGGGTCTCTCGGCACCCGTAAAATTTTATATTGTCATGTTCGATACCTTGTGAGACCTTCATAGGGTGCCAAGGAACCCTACATCTAATACCCAGGACGTAGGGTGAACTGAAAAACAGTTCTTGATAACTAACACACCTGAAGAAGGTGCATCAACATGCATGTTCTCCGTTTGGGCGGCGTGAGAATCCACATATTTTTCTATTCCCTGTTCAGTCTTATAACTCTTATAAGAAAGAACGGGACCAACGTTCCCTTGCTCAGTATAATAAACGGGTTCAGTCAATACATCCATATTATTATCTTGATTAAGGCCTGACAGGGTCGCTACCTGGAGACAGAGAGAAGAAAATACTTTAGCGTATGCTCTTGCAAGATTAGATTGGTTATTATCTTATCTAATCAGGATGTCTCCCATTGTTTTTATCAAATCTTCCTTCAAACCCTAAAAGGTAAGATTAGCCGGGATTAATTACACTTTACAATTTCGCCAATCTTTCAGCCAGGCCAGTGTCGGTACTTGAGGGAGGTTCCCTGTGCTTTCGCACGGACCTAATTAAAGTAAACCTCATTTTCCCAGAGGCATAACCCCGTTAACACCTTTCTAGACACCTACTTGATCGGCTAATTGTCCTGTGTAAAACTCTCCCAGGAGTAACTCTTACTCGCAGTGGGTATCGGGATCCAACTATCTCATAGGAGGTATGCAATCTCATTGCAAATTTCAACACTTGAAATTCCCGATAATGCTTTTACCCCTAGCGTGCTATGACCTTGACGCATGCCAAACAACCCATAATCCGCTAGTCAAGTTCAACCCGTACATTTCGTGATTGAATTAAACCCACCCGTACGACCCTTGACGCATGCCAAACAACGTCGTACAAATACCCTAATCCAATCGCATCTCATGCTACAGATAAGTAATAATCATTTACCGTACACTACGCCTTGACGCATGCCAAACTACCGCAGCACGAATACTAAATATTACTTATCTGAAATGACGGAGGGTTACGCAGGTTTTTCTGAAAACCATGAGCGTAATGAACTTTATATCGTTGTAGAAACAAGTGATTTTTGAAAAGGTGTTTTTGAAGCTTTTCTAGTTTCGCTAAAGAGGTCACTCCCGGTGAAGGGATCTCGGCTCTTTCCTCATCGAATAAGGTGCAGGGTATATCAAATATACCGCTATGCAAAGCAAGAACTATATAAGCTGTCAAAAAATAAACCGTGAGTTTATAGCATCTGCCAGTTTCGCTAAAGAGGTCACTCCCGGTGAAGGGATCTCCGCTCTTTCCTCATCGAATAAGGTGCAGGGTATATCATATATACCGCTATGCAAAGCAAAACTGTAGCTACCCTTTTTATAAAGTTTTGATTCTACAACATCTTTTAGGTTTCTTTTCTTTTTATTAATCTCATTAATGAAATCCCATCAGCTTATGCTTCCTAAGCATCACAGAAGAAACGAAAGCAGTAATATTTATATATCAGCATATATATATATATATATATATATATATAGTATAAGCATTCGTCTCAGGCAGTTATATGATCTCATCACAGAACATTGCAGCAGAAGAACATAAATGAAATATTGGATATACTAGGATGTCCGTGTTTTTAATACGAGCCTGTATAAAACACGGATTCCACGGTCGCGATGAATAGCCAAACCCGCATCCCTAGACCCCTACGAGAGAGGCAAGTAACACTGCCAATTCTAGGGTTAAGAGACCCGGTCTCGACTCCTCGAGATGGCCTCCCACTGGACTCTAGAACCCGGTTGCTTGTGCTCCCCTCCTTAGGTCTACCTAATGCGGAAAAGTAAATGATATACAATGGTGACATCAAACTCATCCCGGAAGTGCCCCAATAAAAGAATATTACATACAAATGAATTTTACATGAATGAAAATAAAAACTCTCATCTCACATAAAACCCCCTGCTATTCAGAACATGACGATCCAATATAACATATCTCAGCAACACATAATATCTCATATCATCAACGTAAGCAAGTATGCGTATCCCGATTGTCGTTGATATATAGCAACGAAGCCGGCGAAACCCCACATACTACGCTTACGGTCACAGAAAAGAAAGTGTAAAACTACAATATTTGGAATCCGCAATCACTTTAGACATCGTAAATCCGAAATATCACATACTTCCATTTCATGCCTAACTATATGAATTCCACATATTGTATCACATTCCAGATAAATAGACAATATTAAACTTTCCGATCGAATAATCAAATACCCAAGATTTCCCAAATAGCTCAACACTTGAGCGGAGTTCAAATAATCCCAGAAAATATCACAGTAGCAATGGTCCAGCCGTAGAAGGGTCAAGCCAACGCCTCACATGTGGCACGCCGTACTGCCCCAAACCCTAAGCTTTAGAGACAGTTCAGACGGTCACATAATCGAGTTAAGCTTTGTGTTCTTGTAGAGGGTCCACCGCGTTACTTGCACATTTTTCTGAAAGATTTAAACTCAAGAAAAATTCAACACTTGAAAGTTTTTCGTGCCGGGAAAAAATGAGTTAATGATATCCGTTCGAACATTTTAACAGTTTCTAAATATCCGGAAAACATAACGAAATTAAATTTTCCGATCGAATCAACGAATTCAAATAATGCCCAGAACACTCAACACTTGAGTCAGATTAAAAATACCCAAAATTATGCAGGTTTGGCTACGGGTATTACTGTGTAAAAAGATGTCCCCAATGCACTGTTCATGCCGCGGAAGCGCCGCGACAAGTAGGTTCTTGCCACGGTTCCGTGGCTATATTAGAGCCTTGGGGGATCGTATTTTATGATAACCCTTAAAATCGCCTGCTGATTTTTTAAAGTATTTTTAATGCAGAAAAAATCACATTTTTAAAAAATTTCCAGAGAGGGGGTCTTTTCCGATGTTTCGAGGTTCGATCGGAGTTTTAACTTCATAAACACGTCGCCTAATGCTCTAGCTAGGCTCTGATACCACTGTAGGGTTCCTTGGCACTCTTGTGATGGTTTATAAGGCATCAACCATGCCCGAATAAAATTTTAGACGTGCCGAACAACCCAAAGCCGAGATCCTTGCTAGATTATTAGGGTTTCACATGCAAGTAAACATCTTTACTACTAAAAGTGAGGGATTACAACCTTTGTAGTCCGCTCCTTCGCTTCATAAGCTCCGAGTAAAAGTCCCTTCGCCGCGATCCATGATCTCCCGGACTCAAGAGAGGCTCCACAACTCGAACGATCCATGCTAGCTTGTAGTCTTCCTTTTCTCCGATGATCTACCTTGAAGTTTCTATAACTCAAGCTCTCTCTCTAATGAGGTGAACACCCTAATCTAATTGGCTAGATTAGATGAGGATGATGGAGTAGAAATATTGCTCTCTTTTGTTTTCAAATTCTCACTTTTATTCACCACAAAATGAAAAACTAGCAAGCTTTCTCAAAGCTCAAAAGGAGAAGAAGAAAAAAAATGAATGGATAATTCCTTTTGTGATGAACAATGAATTATTGTAATGGTTAAAAATCTAACCATGAGTTAAGGATGATAGAATTAACTCATGTAGAGAATTAACTAGAGGTTGAGGTTTGGATTGGGTTAAAGAATATCTTCACAAAATATCAAGCTTAAGGATAAAGTCAAAGCTTCATGAAGCTTCATGCAAAAGCTAACCCTAATCCAAACCCTAACCAAGTTTAAACCCTAAACCATTGTTAAATTTGTAACCCTAACATGTTACAATATTATATATCACATATACAATATATTTTGTAACAATAGAAAATAATACAATTAACATATATCGCATATATATCAATGTATTATCCCGTGAGAAAATGAATCAATAAAGCGAGCTTATATTAGTTAACGTAACGTAACATATCACATATATATTTATACATTAAATTATCGAATCAACACTTGATCCGATAACCCGGCTATCTTACATATAACCGACTAATATAACATGTACCATTTCATCGAATCAACACTTGATCCGATGACCCGATTATATCACATATACCCGGACGATATCTCATATCGCGAGAATAGAATATGGTATCTCATATCGTATTATTCTCGGTCCCGCAAATATCACATATGTGCTCATACTCCGTTTTTCCTGAGCCAGGAAACCTCTGTATAGGACTCTAAAGAATCGTCAATACGCCGGCAGTAGGTGTTGATCATATCAAACACCCACAAGCTGCAAGCGGTCATCTAAACGTAACAGCCACCCAGGTATTGAGCGATCAGAAGATCAACAAGCAAGCCTGTACATTCTCCTGTGAATCCAAACAGTAACACTGCCGTACAGTCCGGTCTCTTCGTCTGATATGTTGCATATCTGGTCTAGGGGTGGTATACGTCAGATCCCAGTAAACGATAAGTCGTGTCGATATAAGGCTGATAACGTGTCGAGAAACTACTGATAACTCTTACCAGCAGCACTCCATATCAGCCCTGGCCAGGGACTTCCAGTTATAGCCAATCGAACACATCACAACATTAACTCCATATACCGGGAGAGACGAAACCCCTCCTATCGCTCATTGCCTCCATGTGATTTGGGACTGTACCCAAAAGCCACCGTTTTGCACACCCTCTTGGACGTGGTAAGGTGGAAATCAAAGCACAGTGGGAATCACACAAGACTCTATGACGATCTCGGGTCTACAGACTACCCTGTACCAGTGTCACCGGAGAACTGCCATCTGACGTGTGGTATATCACCATCTGGGAGTTCTCGGCGAGTCCGTCCAGTGTACCCAGTCTCCACTGAGCACCTGTACACCATCTTTGATGTCAAACACCGATGGATATGGGATCATCCATCGCCCATCATATGGGTCAAGATGCGTATACGCTAGTCTACTCTGGTGTATCGATGCCCTGTCTCGACACACCCTCGACTAGGAACAGTTATAGGATGTACTCTTTGACTACCCTGGCCCCACTAGTGTGATCTCATCACAGTCCCAGTAGTCGAGTACATATCCTAAGGGCTTTATCAACATGTGAGAGTAAGACGGTAAACTAATACTAGTCAACATGTTAAGACAAAGTGAAACCAAATAGCATACTATCATGACGAGCAAGAAAGTCCTATCTATATATATCCAAACATCCATTATAATATACATCATATGTACAACAATGGCCTCTAGGGCATATATATAACTAACAAACGGTGTGTCAGAACGGAGGAATCTTACCCTATTAGATATGGTACGGTCCATGATGAGTGATGCTGAGTTACCTCTTTCCTTTTGGGGACATGCATTGGAGACAACCAGGTATCTGTTGAACATGGTTCCAACCAAGACCCACTCCATATGAGATATGGTGTGGAAAGAGACCATCTCTTAAAAGAGTTAGGATATGGGTTTGTCCGGCTTTTTTCAAAAAGCAGAATCCAGATAAACTCGAGACACAATCGGTCATGTGTAAATTTATGGGATATCCAAAATATTCATATGGATATCTATTCTACCACAAGGAGGAACAAAAGGTGTTTGTTTCTCAACATGCCACATTTTTAGAAAATGAAATTTTTACAAATAGTACAGATGGCAATGCGGTAGAATTATACGAGGTTCTAGAGACACAAATTACTCATGACGAATTGGTTGAAACTGATGTTGCAGTAGAACTTCAAGAACCTCAGCCGCTCCGGAGATCTAGTAGAACTTCTCGTCCACATACTATGGGTTTCTCATTGATGGTGATAGAGAAGATTGCATCATGGATGATGATGACCCTACTAGTTTTTAGCAAGCTATCACGAGTGGTGACTCAGTGAAGTGGCTGGATGCCATGAGATCCGAAATGGAGTCCATGTACACCAACAAAGTATGGACTTTGGATGTTTCACCTCTTGGGATAAAACCCGTAAGTTGCAAATGGATCTTTAAGAGAAAGATTGGTGTAGATGGACAGGTAGAGACCTATAAAGCAAGGCTTGTAGCGAAAGGTTTTCGTCAAAGACCGAGATTGGAATATGATGAAACTTTCTCTCCAGTAGCAATGCTTAAATCCATTCGAATCCTACTTGCTATTTCTGCTCACTACGATTATGAAATCTGGCAGATGGACGTAAAAACTGAATTTCTAAATGGTGATTTAGAAGAATGCATTTTTATGGATCAGCCGGAGGGCTTCATTAACAGTGGGAGCAGCGAAAAGGCATGTAGGTTGCTTAAATCCATTTATGGATTAAAGCAGGAATCACGGAGCTGGAACATCTGCTTTGATGATACAATCAAAGAGTTTGATTTTATCAAAAATATAGATGAACCATGCATTTATAAGAAGATTGTAGGGAGTACTGTCACATTCCTCGTATTGTACGTGGATGATATTCTCTTGATAGGAAATGATATTCCTATGCTACAATCAGTCAAACTATTCTTATCATAAAGGTTCTCCATGAAGGACCTGGGTGATGCCTCTTGCATTTTGGGCATTAGCATCTATAAAGATAGATCCAAGAGGTTATTGGGATTGTCCCAATCAAAGTACATTGACACCATCCTAAAATGGTTTAGTATGGAAGATTCCAAGCATGGTGCCTTGCCCGCTTGTCATGGAATCACTCTCTCCAAGGAATTCTGTCCGAAGAATGATGAAGAGAGAGCTCGCATGAGCATTATACCCTACGCTTCAGCCGTAGATTCTATAATGTATGCAATTTTATGTACTCGCCCTGATGTCACTTATGCACTAGCTGTAGTAAACAGGTATCAATCCAACCCAGGGGAGAAACATTGAATAGCAGTGAAGAACATTCTTAAGTACTTGCGGAGGACTAAAGAATTATTCTTGGTGTATGGTAATGGGGATCTCCAAATGGAGGCCTTTACCGATTCCAGCTTCCAAAGTGATAAGGATGACAGCAAATCTATCTCAGGGTTTGTATTTACCCTCAATGGAGGGGCGGTTAGTTGGAAAAGTTTCAAACAGGATACCGTTGCAGACTCCACGATGGAAGCTGAGTATATTGCTGCAAATGATACTGCTAAGGAAGCCGTCTGGATGAGGAAGTTCGTCGCGGAACTAGGAGTAGTTCCAACTATTGTTGATCCAATACCATTGTATTGTGATAATAATGGGGTTATGGCGTTGGCCAAAGAACCCAGGTCCCATCAGAAGTCCAGACACATCCTGAGGCGATATCATTTGATCTGGGAGATATTAGATCACCACGAGATCGAGATTCGGAGAGTATATACAAAGAATAACACCGTGGATCCACTCACCAAGGCCTTTCCATAGCCGCAGCATGAGCGACTTTTTGAGATGTTGGGTATGAGATACGCCAATAATTGGCCTTAGTGCAAATGGGAGATTGTTGGATATATGTATGCCCTAGAGGCCATTATATGTATAGTGGATGCTTGGACATGTATATATATACAGATGACTTTCTTACTTGACATGATAGTATGATATCTGGTTGTACTTTATCTTGACAAGTTCATTTGATCATGCATCTTACTCTTTTGGTACATGTTGATAAAGCCTATAGGATATTTGCTTGACTACTGGGACTATGATGCAGATCATACTAGTAGGACACGTGTAGTTTATGAGCATATCCTTGAACTGTTCCTAGACGTGGGAGTATCGAAATGGGGCATCGATATTCCAGAGTAGACTAGCGTATACCATTCTTGTCCCATATGATGGGCGATGGATGATCCCATATCCATCTGGTGTGGTGACACCAAAGATTGTATACGGGTGCTCAGTGGAAAATGGGTACACTGAACGGACTCGCTGAGAACTCCTATGTGGTATTATATCTATCGTTGGATAGCAGTTCTCAGGTGACACTGGTAAAGGTTAGTCTGTAGACCCGAGATTGGCATAGAGTCTTGTGTGTCCTCCCACTGTACTTTGATCTCCACCCTACCACGGCTCTACTGAGTCATGCAAACAGGTAGATTTTGGGTACAGTCTCGAGGCACATGGAGGCAATGAGCGATAGGAGGGGTTTCGTCTCTCCCTGTATTGGGGGTTGATGTTACGCTATGCTCGATTGGCTATAACAGGAAGTCCCTGGCCAGGGCTGCTGAGATTTACTGATAAGTGTTATCTGTAGTTTCTCGATCTATTATGAGCCATACACCGGCATGACTTATTAAGTTATCGGGGTCGACAATACCATCCCTAGACTCGATATGCAACATATCTGACGAAGAGACCGGACTGTATGGCAAGTGTTGTCAGTTGGCTCGATGGGAATTTTGACAGGTTCGCTTGTTCTTCTTATGATCGCTCAATACCCGGGTGGCCGTTACGTTTAGCTGACCGCTTGTGGCTTGTGGGTGATTGATATGATCATCACATACTGTCGGTGCATTGAAGAGTCTTAGAATCCCACACAGGAGTTTCCTAGCTCAGGCGAAATGATGTGGTGTGCATATAAGATATATGCGGGAGCTCGATTAAATGCGTGTATGTGATACCGTATTTTATTCAGGTGTTTTCTATTGGTCGGGTCATATGTGATATGACCGGTTTATTAAATCAAGTGTTGATTTAATATTGACTTTTAGCTCATTTACATAAACCTTTTCTTTTTTATGTATGCATGGATGTATGTACATATTGATGTGCATGCACACATATATGCATACATGAGTGTCATGGTTGTTGATACAATGAAGGTGGTAATGCAAGACTCACATGGAATAAATATACATATATATTTATTATTGAGAAAAGAAAAAGGAAATTGATTCATGGTTAATTGTTTGAGTTTAATTTCCTTAGTTGCTTTAAACTCAATAATAAAAATATCTAGATATTTATTGACCATGGTTTGATAAGAGTGTGAATCTCATATATATTATTTTCTTTTCTCTTTTTATTTTAGAGATTATCACAATATTGAGCTCAAGCTTTTCCATCTTCATCTTCTTCCTCTCTCATGCTCTCTTGAGTTTTCTAGTGAGTGAGATAAAGAAAAAGAAAGCTTTTTGAAGTGAGAATACAGACCACATCATCATTCTACACTACTCTAGCCCATTAGTGTGGGTTGTTAGCTCTACTTCATCAAAGATAAAGTGAAGCAAGGAGCTTTGAGCAAAGGAACTCCGGGTGGATCGTCGTGGACGTGGAAAGACTCTAGCAAGCCGGTTCAAACTCTAGGAGATCCAAGGAGCCAAGAAGATAAGGTCTACAAAGGTTGTATTTCTCCCCACTTAGTGATAGTTACTTCTTGTATGTGATACTTGTTATTTGTTACTCTATATTTCTAGTTCCATTCCTAGGTTAGATTGCTTAGCACCCCCTAAATTTTTTATTGTGGCATGTGTGATGCTTGCAAACCCTAGGAACGGTGCTAAGGAATCCCTACACTAGTAACCCTATCTAGGAGTTTTAACTACTATGATAGGGATTATACCTTCTTGAAACCGGTCCTTCGGGTCTTCTTTCCGCTTCTCGCTACTCTACTTGGTTCCTTGGGTGTTTGAGACGATCCCGATCTCCGGTCACCGCTAAGCCATAAATGATCCACCCGAGAGCTTTGGATCAAGCTTCAACCTCCACTAAAGAGGTAACTAAGAAGTCATGCTTGCGAAGAGAGACTACTTAGATAATGTAGAGATATCTAGAGGATTATTTGATATCAATACCCTATGAATCACAACTCATGTGAAAGGTTACAGTTGAGCTAGAGAGGAGGAGATAATTTGGAGAGAGAATGTGAGTGTTAGAAATGAAAATGTCTTGTGAATGAAAATGATATGGCTAAGGTTTGAATTATTGAAGCATGGATTATTTTTCTCAAAAATAATCAACCATGCTTCAATAGTAGATCCAAATGAATATTTTAAACATTATCCATGCTTTCATCCATGCTCCAAATTCCACCTCATTAATTTTATTTTCACAAAATAAAATCCATATATGAGGTGTCTCCTTCTAGATGCTCTTTCTTGTCCAATTACAAGAATGCCCCTCACCGTATACCATATGAATATACCTGTATTCGTATTCCAAAAAATACGAATACATTGAGGTACCAATAATCCAAAAAACATAATACTGGTATCCGGCTTAAACCAAAGCCTACCAGTATTATCCTTCCGAACATCATTCGTGTAGCCAGTACACGTATATGATCGAAACCTTACCGTAACACCTTACGACCTTCTAGAACCTTAGGGTTGCGGCAGTTCAGCGGTGCCATTTGTGAGGCTTGGGTTTGCCCTTCTACGGCTGGTCCACAGGTGCTGTGGCATATATTCGATACTATTAAACTGTACCCAAGATGTTGAGCTCTTGGGAGATTATGGAACCTTGACGAATCGATCGAAAAGTTTGACATCATTCGGATATCATGTGATGGGATACATTGCTTGGGAGACTCCAGATACGAGTATAGCCGTTGGAGCGCAGTCCATGCTGCCACGAGGAGACGAATCCGAATCAGTCGACATTAGAGAATAGTGGAGCAAGAGGTTCGTACGAGATTTTGATAAGATGACGTTCCACTCCGCTGACATCAGAGATGTGATATGCAAGCAGAGGCGTTGACTTTGGATATATCTTCCAGGAGGAGTCGTGATGAGTATGCAGCCGTTCCGGAACAAGAAATAGATTTAGTAATGACGATGACTTCCGGGAAGTTCGGCATAAACGAGATTTGGGGAAAGACCTTGACAGGACCTTTCTGGGATACTATACGAGAAGACTTGGACCCAGGATCAGTCATATTGCACACGCCCAGCAGGCCAGAGTTCAGCATCGTCGACGAGACATGTTATTAGTGACCATAAGAGTTGGCCAGAGATCTTTAGGGGATGTGCCAGAGCGGACTACTTCCATTATCGTTTCCATATTAGACCGTTGAGCCGGGGAGCTATGTACTTAGCAATTCGCAGTGAGAGACGAGAGCCTAAGGGTACTAGGCGACAGACCATGATCAGGAGGCAAGTAGATATCTTGCTCTGCTAGCACTAGATGCACCGACACCTTCTCGACCTTGAAGGAAGGACATATCGACGACAGTATTTACGATTTATAAATTCGTGAGTTGACTATCACGTACCGTCACTTTGGATTTCGGTATTTTGGATGATTTATTGCATGATTGAGTTTTGATGACCGAGTTTCATGATATTTGCTTTCGTGCACCATGCTTGCACCTACTGGGCATTTATATTTTGTGCATAGTTATTACACTTGAGATATGCTTTATACACCGTTGTGTTGATTTATGATTTGTGCACGGTGATTGCGCTTGATATCGTTTTTGTGCCTTGGCTGCACATGTTTATGATTTCATGGATTTCATACAGTTGGGTTGATTTTGTACATATGGTACGCATTCGATTTTGTTTTTGCACTCGGTATAGTTCACATATGCTTGTAGTGCATTGATACGTATTTTTGTATACTACAGTTGCACTTTACTTCGATTGATGTCATTTAAGATATTGATTTTGATTTCATGCCTAGGGCACGCATATGATTTGACTTATGCATTCGGCATAGTTTTCATGCACTTTTAGTATTTTGATTTGCTTTTGTGCACGCCGATGCACATGATGGTGAGATTTTATATCACGGTATACCTGATTTGGATTTTGATTGAAATGTGTTGTATAACGTCGATTTCGATTATGATACTCGATATTTGTTTTGTGCACCTTGTGCACCTGATTGGATTCTAGCGCATGTTCGACGCTTGATATTGGATTTCGTGATTTCGTGCATGCTGGGTGCACATGAATTAGATTTTATTCGTGCATGATGGATGCACCTGATTTGGATTTTCGCGCATGTTGGGCGCATGGTATGGAATGTGATTTTGGTGCATGCACTAAATCGGAATTCTTTGTGCATATCAGATGCACCTAATATTGCTGTCAGGCACACCATTGCCTCTGACAGGTGTTTTCATGCATACATGTTGCACTTAGCTTTGGTTTTTGTGCACATGTATGGCACATTCATTGATTTCGGTTTTCGTGCGCACCAGACGCACGTGGCAAAAAATCAAAAACATATGCAGCTAAGGCACAAAATTGATATCAACACCACGGTGTATAAAATATATCAAGTGCAATAACTATGCACAGAAATGTAAATACCCAGTAGGTGCAGCCATGGTGCACGAAAACTATATCCTGAAACTCGGTCATCAAAACTAAAATCCAAGCGATATAAGCGTGATACTCGGATCACAAACACAAATCGCAACAAATGACATTGAGGTATACCTCCTATAATGTCGAAAGAAGTCGGTGCGCCCAAACTGGCAGAGAAAGAACATGCGCTTGCCTCCTGCTCACAGTCTGGCATCTTCTGTCTCTGGGTCCTCATTTCCCTGTGGATTACCAATCTCGCACTCTATCGGCTCATCTGTCCGGTCAGGTGTGCTAACGGGAACGATTCCGCTCTGGCACTCCTCAGGTCAACTCTCGGCCAATTAGTATGATCTCCCATAAAGCAGCACGTCACTGGCGTCGGCCTCTGGCCCTCTGAATACACATGATACAACCGATCCTCGGTGCAATCTCATCGCAGCAGTGTCCTGGAAGGAACTGGCTCAAGGTCTCATCCGATCTCGCCTATACCGAACTGTAAGGAGGCTGGTACACTTACAAATCTTTTCTCGCTTTCTGGACATTTGCGTTCTCAGCACAACATTTTCTCGGGAACTGGCCGTATCCCAACGCCTCTGCATACATATCAGACCTCTAATCTCGACAGGGAGTAACAACAGCTCGTAAGCATCACGCACGAACCACTTGTTCCACTTGTCTTTATTATCGTCCACTTGACATCATGTCATGTATCTGCGTACAGCAAATGTTCTCGGCAACAATCAATCCGGAATCTCTCGCAAGGACTTGAAATCATAAACTCGGTATCTTCATCACTCTGTAGAAGATCTTTAGCCGAACACGTCCTCGAGAACTCGTCCCAACCATCGGAGGAATACTCCAAACTCATCCGTTTCTCGATTAACTCACAATACATCTGGGTGAGGTCCTCAATCTGAAACTGGTCAGCTTACCGATCTGACATCGGAACATCCGACGAAAAATGTCATCTTTGGATCGATCTACTCTAGATCTGAGTAAGACTCCCCACACTGGAAATCTTCAACTCAACTAGGCTTGCATTGGCGCATCAAATCTGATGAATCACTTCTGTCTCTCAACTCAAGATAGACTAGCTAACACCTGTCGCATCTTTGCCTGGAAGCTCCAGCGATCTCAGCTCGTAAGCTCTGGAAGCGATATCACATCAATCTCAGTAACAGCTGGGTCATCTGTCTACACGGTAGACGGCATCACAATCTCTGGGGTATGCTGTATATCAACAGTTCTCTCCCAACAGGCAGCCTCTAACAAGGGCCTGATCATCCGGTACAAAACCGCACACTCGTCACAAATGATAGGTCACAACACAACATGACATCGATACGTTCCTGTTGGATATAGTGCCCTCAAAGTCGATTATTGGATCGCAGGTACGTGATTGCAATGATTGAGGGAGGACCTATACCGATAGGACAGTCTTGCTTGAGATGATAGTATGCTATCTGGTTTGTCTTTATCATAGTATACATGCTTTAGTTCACTATTGCATGTTGATAGAGCCTATAGGATTCTTGCTTGACTGCCAGCAATATGATGGCGATCATATACATGGGAGCTGGGGTCTATAAACACATCCTTAAAGTGTCCCTAGTCGTGGGAGTTTCGAGACAGGGCATCGATACTCCAGAGTAGACTAGTGTATACAGTCGAGACCCCGACGAGGGGCGGTGGCCGGTCTCACAAGCTATTGGTGTCAGTTGGTTCACCTAAGATGTATACAGATGCTCATTGCGTTATGAGTACACCGGACAGGACTCGCCGGGAACATGCTAGTTGGTATTAACATATCGTCAGATAGCAGTTCCCAGGTGACATGTGTACAGGTTAGTCTGTCGACCTGAGATCGTCATTTGTCTCGTGTGAGTTCCCACTAAACTTTGATTACACGGCTCAAAGAAGTCGTGCAAACAGGTTTTAGTTGGGTACAGTCCCGAGCCACATAGAGGCAGTGAGCGGATCGTCAGGGATTCGTCTCTCCCGGTATTAGGGGTGAGATCGCGCTGTGTTTAGGAGAGCCATTACATGAAATACCTGGCCAGGGTAATCGAGATTTACTGGTAGGTACTCTAGTAGTTTCTCAGGGTGTTCTGGGCTACTCTCTGACATGACTTATAATGCTATTGGGGGTATGACGTTTACCAGCCCCCTAGGCCCTATATGCGATACTCATAGACGAACAGACCAGACTGTACGGATATTGTCACTGTCAGGCTCAATAAGGGTTTCTGGATGAGTTCGCTCGTCAGCTTCCCTTCCGATCAATACATAGGCAACCGTTACATACAGCTAGTACCTCTGACGTGCTAGTGGTTATACCCAGTGCCAGTGTATTGATGAGTCATTAGAGTCCCCCACAGAAAGTTTCTCAAGTTCGGGCGAAACGTTGTAGAGGCCGTATGGTTTTATGGTAGGGTTCGATCATATTCGTGCACTTGTGCACGGATCAGGATCGGACGGATAATACTAGCGGGCTTTGGTTTAAGCCGGATCCTAGTATTATAAAGCAGGAATATTTTATTGTCTCATTGCATTTGTATTCGGTCGGAATACAAATGCGGGTATGTATTTACAGTTGAGGTGTAATCTCGTAATTCGTTACGGGATTATTCTTGGAGTTGCCAGTTTTCTTTTTCCGTCTTATACATCACCCTCTTTGTTTATTATATGTGAGCATTGACCATTGACCATTGACTTTTGACCCTGTCCCATTTCTGGCCATTCCCTGCTGCAGTGAGAACCCCATGCCGCATTAAATGGTGATGGGCAAGGGCTGTTATGGTGTGAGGAGACTTTTGAGAGGAAGGGGTTATGAGCAAATTTCGAGTGCTTCACTGTGGGGGGCTCTCCGCAATTTCGCCAGGCTGGAAAATGTAGGGGTTTTTTGTGGTGACGGGTGAGCGTGTGCAATGGGTTAATTTGTTATTCTTGACAGCGGCCGAATTTGTGGAGGAGGGGTCTTTTGCTAATGGAAAGGTTTTATTTGTCAGGGGATTTTTTTTTGTGGTGAAGAATTAACACACCATCATTCATTCTTACAACAATTCCTCCACAATCCCCAGCAAGCTTTTTCCCTGCTATAAGTGGCCGAGCTCTTTCTAATGCAAGCTCATTCTTTTTATTTGCTAAAAATTCTTGGCTCACTTCATCATCTCACTTGGCAACTCCAATTTAGCTTCACCCAATCACTTGGGTGCTTTGAGACAATATATTCCACACTCTCTCTACTTCAATCTTGGACATGTCGGCTAGCAAACTTGATGTCCGAGTTGCTTCAGTTCGAAGGGGGAGACGGTATAAAGATTCAATGACGTGGTGCCACATCGACGAGCGAGATCGGGGAGCGGACTTCATCGGCACAGCAGCGGGGAGCTTGGTGCGGAGATTAAAGACCCAAGGACACGGATCGATCGGTATAATTTCCTAACTCCTTTTACAATTGCTAGTTTACGGTTAATGGAACGATCTAGATATTTGGGCTGCGGTGGTGCCGGTTCCGTAAAAAGTTTTTTGTTCCGCATTTGGCCTCGTTTAGACGGCCGGGGCGCCGCCGCATCCCAACATGGTATCAGAGCCACCTATTAACCGTATACTAGCTTGTTCTAACATGCTTAAAATGTCGATCGAAAGAAATTTTCAAAACTGCAATTTCAAGTTCAAAGCTTCTGTCGAAATTTATGTCATCGAAAAATTATTTTGGGTATTTCAGAAAAACGTGCAGGCTTTTCTTAGACAATGGGAGAAATTTGGTTGGCTGATACCTCAGGAACGCCGCGGAACCACGGCCGTACCCACGTTTTGGCCGCGGTTCTGCCGCCGTTCTTGGGCTTCATTTAATCAATTTTCTTCTGGAGGTCTTTCACTTGGAATTGTGGTTTCTGGAATATTTAGTTTTGGCCCAGATTATTTTGAGTGCTGGATTTGTACTTGGGACCCATCTCGGGAAATTTTTGTCGATCGAAAATTTAAACAAGTTAGTTAACAGTGCTTTACATTACTATCTATGACCGTGAATGTCATTCGATCGGTAAAACTTGTCTAATTGCTATAGTTCTTTTAGACGGGTTTTGCGAACGTGACATTCACGTTGATGTTCTGTGTTGTGCTGTGCTGTTGCGGATTTGTCGTGGTGGATAGCTTGGTGAAATGTTAGTACTGTTTGGATTTATTTGTACATTTGATATTGCGGGACGAGCGTCCGACATGTGGACTGCCGTCACTGCCTGTTTGTATATTATTCTTTTGGGGCACGACCGGAATGAGGTCGGTGTACCCGTTGTATATATTTTATTTTCTGTACTAGGATTACCCCGCGGTGGGGTGCACGGATAGCCGGGTTCTAGAGCGCAACGGGCCCGCATCTCATGGCGTTGAGACAGAGGGGGCTTCACTCTAGAATTGGCGGGCTATTCGCCGCACTCGTAGGGGGTATAGGTTGACCCAAGGAGGGGTGCTCAAGTTACCGGATTCCGTGAAGTGCTGGGTGGTCCATTCACTTTGTTGAAGGCGGCTGCCTCGCTTCAGGTTTTGGCGGGTAACTTGCCGCACTTGTAGGGGTCTAGGTTTCATTGCGCAGGCTATCCACACGATCAGGGGAACGTCGGGTTTCATTTGCTGCTCAAAGGAAACCTGGGTTTCCCAGATTATCTGTATTGTTCTGCGATGCTTATTACTTTTCTGTGATGTTGCATTTATCATACCTGGAGCGATTATTATATATTGATATATATACTAGTAGATGTTGTATATGTTTTGTACCCGCGCCAGTCCAGTCTCCGCTCTGTCGTTAGTTAATTAACCTAACGGGTGATGACGGGACCCAGTGGCGAATGCGGATGGCATATACGTACATTTAATTTTCGTTCTTCTGTGGTGTGATTAATTGATGGGACTGCGTTGATTCTTATCAATGCAAAGAAAAACAAACCTATATCTGATGTTGTTGGAACCAATTTTTCAAAGCTGTTATTACAAGGGCGTTCTCTTTTGTTTTGCACAGTGATATTCGGTTATGAATATCCAGCACCTCATTCGACGAGGCAAGGGCCGAGATTCCTTCACCGGGAGTGACCCCTTGGATAGAGGTTTGCGTCAGGATAATAACTTCACTATAGTCATTTTCTTTTGCTTTGCATCGTGGTATTCAGTTTGGAATATCCTGCACCTCATTCGATGAGGAAAGAGCCGAGATCCCTTCACCGGGAGTGACCTCTTTAGCAAAAGTTTTCACTACTATATTTTTACAAAACCACTTGGATTCCTTCAACGATATCAAGTTCATTACGCTAAAGGTTTTTCGCCAAAAACCAGCCGTAGCCCTCCGTCATTTCTTATAAGTACTATTTAGTATTCGTGCTATGTTTGTTGGCAAGCGTCAAGGCATAGTGTACGGTAGCTAAATATTACTTATTTGTAGCATGGATATGCAATTGATCAGGACAGTCGTACAGCTTTGTTGGCAAGCGTCAAGGGTTTGTGCGGGTGGGTTCGAGTTAATCCAGGACAATGACGGGTTGAACTTGACTAGTGGCCTATGACTTGTTGGCAAGCGTCAAGGTTATAGGTCGTTAGGGGTAAAATCACATCGGGAGTTTCAAACATACAGGAAACTTGTCAGGCTTGCGCATACCTTCTGGAGTGTGATGACGTGAGTGGATTCCATCATGTTATCATGCGATGATAGTTGGATCCCGATTCCCACTGATGAGTTAGTTTACTCCTCGGATGACCCCGACTAATTCTTCTTTCAGGTTTGGAAGGGAATTTGAGATAACAGTGGAAGACATCCTGATTAGATAAAGTGATTAACCATTCTGATCTAGGTTAGAGTGCACACAGAGTGTTTCTTTTCTCTCTCTCTCTCTTTGACTGCGACTATGACCCGACCCTAGACTATAACTCAGTGACCAAGTTAACCGAACTTTCTTAAAACACTGGCTTTTGGATTGTCTGAGTTGCATACATCATTGCCACTCCTTCTTTTACCCTTTGAGTTTCTCCAGAACACCCCGTATTATTACGAACATCCACTTCCATTAGATAAATCCATCGTATGGTTATATACGAACTCGGAGGAATTTCTTCGAGGATGGATTCAGGTTCTGGAGAGATTGAATAGGACTATTCAGTTGTCTTTTCCTTTTACCTTCTCTCAGGTTGTGAGGGCTCCTAAGATTAGGAGAGGGTACACCTATTACGCTTATTGGATAGTCTTCTTCTAAATCATAGGCAGGTGCCGAAAGGTAGGGAATGAAGAAAACCAATTAGTTTAAGTCAGGTGTACAGAAGGTAATAAGTAAAGACAAATAAAGGGATCAGAAAGAGGGCAAGGTAAATTGCGAATGTTAACATTCACGACCTAACCACGTATTTCATCGCCACTCCTACTTCACCTTTGTATTTCTCCAGAACACCTCATATCACTACGAACATCCAATTCCATTGGATAAATCCATCGTATGGTTATATACGAACTCGAAGGAACTTTTTCGAGGATGGATTCTGGTTCAGAAGAAATAAGAATAAGGTTTATTCAGTTGTCTTTTATCCTTACCTTCTCTCAGGTTGCGAGTGCTCCTAGGATTAGGACAGTACACCTATTATTCTTATTAGATAGTCTTCTTCCAAACCATAGGCTGGTGCCGAACGGAGGGAAGGAAGAAAACCATTAAGCCTAACGATGGTGTACAGAAGGTAACGACTAAAGACAAATAAAGGGATTTGGAGAGATGGCAAGGAAATATACGGTTACAGTAATGAATCTGGATATTGAAAGAGGCGTTACTAGGAATACCCGGATACCCCTTCGAAACATATTCATGTTTCAGTTTCACTGTGCATTATTAATTGAAAATTGATTTCCCAATTGGACCCTTTCTCCAGAGTATGTATTTACCAGGTATGATTCTCACATCTGTATGGTTTTACAGATGATGAGTGGGAGTAAGTTATTGGGAATTAAGTGATCATCCTCATTATATCGGAATTCGCTGTAATTGGTGATATTTAAGGAAATCGCCGGGATACAGTTTTCAACCTACGACGTGCAGAGTTTGAGTTATTCAACTCATGGGACTTATACAAAGTATTGTGTATTGTCCAGTGTCCATTAGGACAAATGGGTTGGTCCTCGTACTGTATTCTGTTTACTTGTGACTTCTCAAGTTTTAGACAAGTGTTTCGTAGCAATACAAGGTCCAAGTTTGAGAAGTTATAGGTATAGGAATAAAGTAGAGAACCATGTGTTGCAAGTATCAGGATTATTCAAGGTGATCGAAGATGTAGATACTTATGGTTGGTATTCAGTTGATAGTAATGGTTTTTGAGAACTTGCTTCTCTTTCAGGTTACTCATAATTGGATACACTCCTAAGTTGAGTAATGCTGATCGGCCTCTTTCCATTTAGTTGACATGCACTGGAGGCAGCTGCATGATTTGAATCTGGTTCCAATTAAATCAGTGCCTCTATTTCTATGTTGTATATAGAATGGTTCGTATCTTAACGATGTTAAGGTACGGGGAGTTGTCCGGCTTATGCTTAAAACCAGACTCCGGATAACTCAAGGCACGTTTCTGTAATGGCTTTTTATGGGTTAACCCGGGCTTTGACGAGGGTCAACTTTCTACCATCTGGAAGATCAATAATGATATTGTTCTTGACTCGCTATAGTTTTAGTAAAATGGATTTTTTTTCAGAAAAACAATAGTGGGAGTATGGTAGAACTGGAAGAGATTCCAGAACCGCAAACGATAACGGAAAATTTAATAGGACCTAAAGATTCAATCAGGTTTGACATTCCATTAGCCACTCCGTAGAGATGGTGGGTAACCTCAGGCACCCGAGAGGTACTTCGGTAGCCTCAAGGACGGTGACAGGGAGGTTCTTGTTTACCCAGACTTGACACTACTGTTGTTCCAGACTATGAGACCCGGCACGAGGATGAGTATAGCGTCGTTCTAAATTAGCGTTAGAAGTGCACGTGTATATGACTCTACCACAGGGTTGTCGTAGTCAGTGGGAGCAGCGAAAGCATAGTGGACAAGTAGATTATGTCTATTTATAGACTAAAGCAGATAAAGCGGAGATAGATCATCTATTTCTTATGTGACAGTCATGGGTTTTGACTTCAACAGAATAGGGGATGGATCTGTTAAGAAGGTAGTAGGGTGTCATGTCCTCGTATTTGGATGACATACACAGAGTAGGAAGTGAAATTCCTACACTACGATCGGTTATATCGTGGTTGTCACACAGTAGTTTCTCTACATAGGATATGGATATAATATCATATGTTGTTGTTTTTTTTGCACTAGATGCAATAGGTTGATATATTATTCCAATCCTAGAGAAATGTTCGGAAGCAGCTTATGAACATAAGTGGTTGTTCTAGGGATTTGATAACGACAGCCTCCTTCAGGAGACAGTTATCATTCCAGGCTTCCAAGGTGACCCGAATGACAGAGTGACTGTCAGAGTTATAGTTTTCCCTCTGACGAGGGGCGGTAGTTTGGACAGGTGGTCCAAGCGGATACTGAGGGAGGCATGGCGTAGGATACTGATTAAGTTCAGTGGACAATACAGTCTAAGAAGTTTACTGGATTTGGAGTTCATTTATGGACTGGGTCCCATCAGATATCCAGACATATTCTGAGACAGGTATTGCTCATTTTGGGAGATGGCTTTCTCGGCGAACTTGAGAAAAAGATAGACATAGAAAGAAACATCAGGGTGGATCCACTCACTGAGGCTATTTCTCGAACACAATAGTTTTACAAACGAGCTTTGTGAAACTGATTAGTAGAGGAGTTGGGTGTTCGGTATCACATACGAGACCTGTGAGTACGCGGCGTCGCAATAATTAGCCTTAAGTGCAAGTGGGAGATTGTTGGATATAGTGCCCTCAAAGTCAATTATTGGATCGCAGGTACGTGATTGCAATGATTGAAGGAGGACCTATACCGATAGGACAGTCTTGCTCGAGATGATAGTATGCTATCTGGTTTGTCTTTATCATAGTATACATGCATTAGTTCACAATTGCATGTTGATAGAGCCCATAGGATTCTTGCTTGACTGTCAGCAGTATGATGGCGATCATATACGTGGGAGCTGGGGTCTATAAGCACATCCTTAAAGTGTCCCTAGTCGTGGGAGTTTCGAGACAGGGCATCGATACTCCAGAGTAGACTAGTGTATACAGTCGAGACCCGGACGAGGGGCGGTGGCCGGTCTCACAAGCCATTGGTGTCAGTTGGTTCACCTAAGATGTATACAGGTGCTCATTGCGTTATGAGTACACCGGACAGGACTCGCCGGGAACATGCGAGTTAGTATTATACATATCGTCAGACAGCAGTTCCCAGGTGACATGTGTACAGGTTAGTCTGTCGACCTGAGATCGTCATTTGTCTCGTGTGAGTTCCCACTGTACATTGATTACTACCCTACCACGGCTCAAAGAAGTCATGCAAACAGGTTTTAGTTGGGTACAGTCCCAAGCCACATGGAGGCAGTGAGCGGATCGTCAGGGATTCGTCTCTCCCGGTATTGGGGGTGAGATCGCGCTGTGTTTAGGAGAGCCATTACACGAAATCCCTGGACAGGGTAATCGAGATTTACTGGTAGGTACTCTAGTAGTTTCTCAGGGTGTTCTGGGCTACTCTCTGACATGACTTATACCGCTATTGAGGGTCTGACGTTTACCAGCCCCTAGGCCCTATATGCGATACTCATAGACGAACAGACCAGACTGTACGGATATTGTCACTGTCAGGCTCAGTAGGGTTTCTGAATGAGTTCGCTCGTCAGCTTCCCTTCCGATTAATACATAGGCAACCGTTACGTACAGTTAATACCTCTGACGTGCTAGTAGTTATACCCAGTGCCAGTGTATTGATGAGTCATTAGAGTCCCCCACAGAAAGTTTCCCATGTTCGGGCGAAACGTTGTAGAGGCCGTATGGTTTTATGGCAGGGTTCGATCATATTCGTGCACTTGTGCACGGATCAGGATCGGACGGATAATACTAGCGGGCTTTGGTTTAAGCCGGATCCTAGTATTATAGTGTAGGAATATTTTATTGTCTCATTGCATTTGCATTCGGTCGAAATACAAATGCGGGTATGTATTTACTGTTGAAGTGTAATCTCGTAATTCGTTACGGGATTATTCTGGGAGTTGCCAGTTTTCTTTTTCCGTCTTATACATCACCCTCTTCGTTTATTATATGTGAGCATTGACCATTGACTTTTGACCCTGTCCCATTTCTGGCCATTCCCTGCTGCAGTGAGAACCCCATGCTGCATTAAATGGTGATGGGCAAGGGCTGTTTTGCTGTGAGGAGACTTTTGAGGGGAAGGGGCTATGAGCAAATTTCGCGTGCTTCACTGTGGGGGGCTCTCCGCAATTTTTCCAGGCTAGAAAATGTAGGGGGGTTTTGTGGTGATGGGTGAGCGTGTGCAATGGGTTAATTTGTTATTCTTGACAGTGGCTGAATCTGTGGAGGAGGGGTCTTTTGCAAATGGAAAAGTTTTATTTTTCAGGGGCTTTTTTTGTGGTGAAGGATTAACACACCATCATTCATTCTTACAACAATTTCCTCCACAATCCCCAGCAAGCTTTTTCCGTGCTATAAGTGGCCGAGCTCTTTCTAATGCAAGCTCATTCTTTTTCTTTTCTAAAAATTCTTGGCTTACTTCATCATCTCACTTGGCAACTCTAATTTAGCTTCACCCAATCACTTTGGTGCCTTGAAACAATATATTCCACACTCTCTCTCTACTTCAATCTTGGACATGTCGGCTAGCAAACTTCATGTTCGAGTTGCTTCAGTTCGAAGCGGGAGCCCGTATAAAGACTCAATGACGTGGTGCCACATCGACAAGCGAGATCGGGGAGCGGACTTCATCGGCGCAGCAGCGGGGAGCTTGGTGCGGAGATTAAAGACCGAAGGACACGGATCGATCGGTATAATTTCCTAACTCCTTTTACAATTACTAGTTTACGGTTAATGGAACGATCCAGATATTTAGGCCGTGGTGGTGCCGGTTCCGTAAAAAGTTTTTTGTTCGCGTTTGGCCTCGTTTAGACGGCCGGGGCACCGCCGCATCCCAACAGTTCCCCTGTCACCAGAAAACACGATGGTCAGTCCCTGTCCACGACGAGCTCGCCCTAACCGCATCACCAGCAGTAGCTTAATCTGCGCTCAAACCATGGTGACAGGAACCTCAAACAAGTATCGACGAAAAAAGATCAAGTGATGAAATGAAACAACAGATCCAGAATGAATATATGATCATATGGAGGAACGGAATCAGTGAGAGTATGATCATGTAAACGAATAGAATCAAGGATATCAAATGGATGTATAATCAAGGAAAACAAAGAGAATCACCAGTCTCAAGATATGTACATCCTAAGGTTTCTTAAGTGGAGTATCGTATCGTAAATATGCCGCAGAACATACGTACGGTACGTCACTCTACTCAAGCTACCTACTCCATCAATCAGGGTCAGCCTATGAAACAAAAGTTCGGGTCTTACACCCCCTTGTTCAAGTCTAAGTTCTGTAAGGTCAAGCCTAGGTTCCAAAATATATACGCCCTAGACTCCACATAGTCAAACCTAGACTCGAACCAAGGTTAAACCTAGCGCTCTGATACCAACTTTTTCACGACCCAAAATATTAGCTCGCGACCAGCACTTGAATCACGTGATGTCTACAGGCGTAACGTAATTCAAGTAAGCTGAAACTCAGAAATCTAAACCTTTTGAAAAATAAAGATATAGTAAAGCATGTTTTGTCTTTGAAAAAAAAAATGGGCAGCACCTCCTTTGTAAAAACTAACCCAGAAAACGGGTATAATAAAGAATATAATAAAGCATCCCCAAACGGGAGCAAATCACGCCCAACGGCGGAAACAACCACCAAAAGTATAAAAACAAGTATACGACGCCCAACGGCGAAGATCCACATAAGGAAATAAAGTAAAGTAAGACAACAACCCCAAAAGCGAACATAAAACCCATCGCTCAAGTCTCGCAACTACAAGTCTTCTAAGTCTGCAACATATACAATTACTAGTTTCTGATTTGATGGAGTGACTAGATACAATATGAATAATGAATACAAGAGGGGCACGATCCAACATGTAACACTTACCAAAGCAAAACACCCGAAAGCAAGCTGTGTGCTCGCGATGCCACTACTGATCCAAGCGGTCAACCTGCAAGAACTGTAGCACAGCGGAGGTGAGTTTCCAACTCGTGAATAGAAAAACATCATCAGGTAGAAATCGAAATAAACAACGATTCCTAGGTCAACTATATCATAAAGGTAATACTATGATATTTAGGGTGACCATATCTGCATATGTGCCAACATACGCATCATAAATGCCTATCAGCAAGCGGATATCATCCAACAATATAATCAATGCATGTATGCAGGTGAATCTCGTCCAACAATAAAATCAATGCATGTATGTAGTCGATCTCGTCCACAATAAAATCAATGCATGTATATATCATGAAAACACATGCAGGTAATACCGCATCCTCAGATCGGCCCTCAAATCTGTAAGTCTCATGAAACCTGAGTGTCAAACATCGACACCCGAAAACACCATGAAAACTAGTGTCCAGCATCGACACATAAATACTCATATCCATACATTCCCCAAAACCCAAGTGTCCAACCTCTACACTTGTGTTCCACGTATCGGTTTTCTGATATCCATATATTCCTCGAAACCCAAGTGTCTAACCTCGACACTCGTGTTCCACATATTGGTTGCTCTGATATACATACATTCCTCGAAACCCAAGTGTCCAACCTCGACACTCATGTTCTACGTATCGGTTTCCAATATCCATAAACCTCTCGGAATATAAGTGCCTAACATCGACACTAGAAATTCTCAAAACGCATGAAAACATATCTCAAATGCGTAAATCCATGTAAAATAACATATGCAATATAGAACAACAATATGAGCATATCACGGGAAAAGTCCGCTATTTAAATGCATCAAGTCAGTAAATATATCACGCGGTCCCCAAGTATCCGAATCCAATATACATATATAACAGCATCCCATACCACCGATATATATGTCATATAAAGCTGAACATATAACTATAATAAGGTATATGTATGAGCATGTAGGTATACAACAAATAACAGCATGTAAGCATATCCGTATGTCATGCAACAAGGAACAGTGATGTGAGAATAGAAGTATATCATAGTAGGATGTAGCAGTTCTACTATGCAGTGACATAGCAATTATCGATGATGAAGTGTGTGAGACGGCAATCTGTGTATGTACAACATACGTATCATCGATAATAGTGTAGGTGTACTAGCACAGGTATATGAAAAGCAATGAGAATAACATGAATGCAGCATAATGTACATCGTGAACTAAATGCTATAAGGTATACGTATCTAACATGACCGAGTCGGTGAATCTATCAATCGGCATCCAGCCTCACGACATCACGTACGGTACAATCCATCGTACGGCATCCTCTAAACAAGGGTATGGATAAATAAACAGGTAAAACTCATCGTGTACGGTAATCCACTTACGTCGGCAATAACCAACTAGGGATTCTATCAACCTATACAACATCGGGGTACGGATCTAAGTCTCGTCCGGCATATCACTCAAAATGCAACACATTATCCATATAAATATACCTATCTCTCAGGTCACATCCATGTCCATCTCGTATCAGGGGACCTACAAAGGTATCAACAATCTCATATCGACTCGAATCCATAAAATGACATATCACACTAAGTCATCATATCCCATCATATACTCGTTCATCACATTAATATCTCGCAATCACATTATATAAATGTTAGTGTATATGCCCTAGAGGCCATTACTGTATCATACTAGTTTGTATATTACTTATGGAAGCTTGGGATATTCACAGTTGTATAGACAATCTTGCTCAAAATGGTAGTATGCTACTTGGTTTGTTTCTACTTCAATATGTGCATGTGTTTCTTTTAGCATATCGCTTATACATATTAGTGTAGCCCTTAGGATCTTTGCTTGATTACCAGCATTGTGATGGCAGTCACACTAGTAGGGGCTGAGTAATTTACAAGCACATCCTTATACAGGTCCCTAGTCATAGGATTATCGAGACGGGGCATCGATACTCCGGAGTAGACTGGCGTATACGCTTCTCATCCCAGCATGGGAGATGGTCTGTCCCACAGCCATTAGTACGTCGTACTGGAGATAGTATGTGGGTGCTCGTTAGGCTACGAGTACACTGGACAGGACTCGTCGGGAACTGTTGGTTGGTACTATACCTATCGTCAGATAACAGTTCCCAGGTAACAGGAGTACAGCTTAGTCTATCGACTTAAGCTGCTTCGCCTCGAGTGTGTTCCCACTGTACTTTGATTACTACCCTACCACGGCTCAAAGGAGTCGTGCAAACAGGTAGTAGTTGGGTGCAGTCCCGAAGCACTTAGAGGCAGTAGCGGTTAGACAGGATTCGTCTCTCCAGGTATTGGGGGTTGATATTGCGCTGTGTCTAGGAGAGCCATTACACAAAGTCCCTAGCCAGGGCAAGCGAGAATTACTGGTAGTGTTTCTAGTAGTTTCTCAGGGTGTTATGGGCTACACTCCGGCACGACTTGTACCGCTATTAGGGGTCTGACGTTTACCGCCCCCTAGGCCCGACATGCGATACTCATAGACGAACAAACCGGACTGTACAGAGATTGTCACATTCAGGCTCAGTAGGAGTTCGGATGGGTTTACCTCATCGGCCTTCTTATCGACATCTACCTGGGGACCGTTATGTACAGCTAGTGCCGCTTGCGGTCTGTGGTTAAACCCACTGCCAGTGTAGTGTTGAGTCTTTAGAGTCCCACACAGAGAGTTTCCCTGCACTGGGCAAAAGGTGTAGAGGTCGTATGGTTTTACGACAGGGCTACGATCACTTACGTGCACTTGTGTGCGTATGATGTTCGGGCAGACAATACTAGTGGGCTTTGGTTTAAGCCGGATCCTAGTATTGTACAAATGGATTAGTTTTGTCTTCTGTGTATTCGTGTTCTACGGAATGCGGATGCGGGTGTGTATGCACGGTTGTGAGGAGCGAAGAAGGAGGTGTCTCATTAGGGTTTTGACCATTGACTTGGTCAAAACCAATATGAGGGGAGGAATATATATTTACTAATCTTTTTAATGATAATTGTGTTTTGACTAATTGGTTTGACCATTTGACCTTGCTTGATAATTTGACCTAGTTGACCATTGTTGACTTAGATATTTTGCAAGCACTAGACTCTTCTTATTCTTTTGGATTTATCTTTGAGATGATGATGGTCAAATCAAGGGTAGCCATCATAATTTATCAGGATAAAAGATTACTAAATATATTTCTTATGGATCATTATCTTGTGCTCATTCTCTCTCATCCAAAAAAAGAAAGCTCCCATGGTTCCTCCTTCTTCCTCATCTCTAGATTTTTCTATAGCTCTCATGTGTTGAGAAAAATATAAATAAAATAGACAAACAAATCCATCTTCTTCCTCTACATCACCTAGGACATCAAGAGTAGCAAACTTGTTGCCCTAGTTACCTCAGCTTGAGATGGAGCTCGGATTATAGACTCTCGGGTGGATCGTCTTCGACTCTAGGAGGCCGCGGAGGTGACCAAGATCCGGATCGATCCTCGGAGCTCACATGGACAAGGAGGACAGCGGAGAAAAGAACCGAAGGACTAATTTCATGAGGTATAATCGTCTATCACAGTAGATTAAACCTCCCGTAGTTCCGTTAGATATGGTTTGGCAAAGATCCTTTAGTGTTAGTCTATGTTGCTATGTAAGAAAGTTTTGATTTTTACTTGTTCCGTCTCCTCGCAAGCTTGCGGGGTGAGCGATATAGACATACAGTGATATCAGAGCATAATTAAACCATCACTAATATAGTTTAAATGACAGTTAAAACTACGGAGCCGAAACAACCAAAAACAACGAACCCCAAGATTCAAGTTTCTGTCGAATTTTTATTGACCTCTGAAAAATTTTTAAACAAGTACAGAGTGTCATTTTTACAGTAAAAATGCCACAGAACAAAATTGGAGCAATTTCTCAATGGGGGGGGCCGGCCACATAGCCTAGAATTCCGGTGAGGCCGGTTTTGGTATGTAGGAAATGGTTCAATTTTTGTATTTGGCTTTTTGACTTAAATCTTGGGTTTCAGGAGTTGTTTGCTTTGACCGATTTTGATTTTACTGAAAGTTATTCACTATAGCACTGTGGGTGTTTCAAAGTCGTAATTTTAACATCGTTTAATATTCTGTGTTTGTGAAATGATATATGTACTGAACGTCTACTAATCGCTATACGTCGATTAGTGGGGGGTTGTGCATATCTGTGATCTGTGATGTTGGTTTGTGGATATGAACTTGTTGGATTGTCATGATGAATAGCCGGGGGTGTGAGATGAGAGTTTTCATTTTTCATTCAATTTAAAAATTTTAATTTGATGTAATATTATTTTATGGTCGCACATCCGGGTTGAGGTTGTATCCGCCATTGTATATTATTTCTTTTACTATTTTTGCTCCTAGGATAGACCCAAGGTGGGGTGCACAAACTACCAGGTACTTTGAAGTGCCAAGTGGCCTACTCACGTTGTTAAGGGAGGTTGCTTCACTTTGGGTATTTGGCGAGTAGTTTGCCGCACCCATAGGGGTATAGGGTGGGGTTTGGCTATTCATCGCAACGGTGTAATCCGTCTTTCGTTGCAGGCTCAAACGAAGCGCGGATTCCTAGAATATCCAATGTGTTCATATATGATCTGGAATGGCTATCATTGCATCTGACGAATGTATATATCTATATATGATATCTAGTAGGCGTTGCTTATGTTTTTGCATCCGCGCTAGTCCAGCCTCCGCTCTGTCGTTAGTTAAGTAACCTAACGGGTGATGACGGGGCCCAGTGGCAAATGTGGATGGCATAAGCGTACGTCATATTTTCGTTGTTTTCTGCAATGGTAGGATTAAATTGATGGGACGTATTATACTAATGCAAAGAAAACAAACCAAAGCTGAATCGTTGGAACAATTTCAAAAACCACTCGGTTTTTTCAAAACAGCAAAACTTTTAAAAACGCGGAGCTTAAACCACTCCTTTTAAAAGCTATCAGGTTCCTTCGATTATCTCAAGTTCACTACGTTCACGGTTTCGCCAAAACCATTCATAGCCCTCCGTCATTTCATATGAATATTCAATAGTATTCAAGCTATGTTTGTTGGCCTTAGTCAAGGCATAGTGATTGGTAGCTGCTGGGTATTCATATGTTGCATAGATAGATGCGTTGGTTTGGGACCGTCGTATTACTTTGTTGGCCTTAGTCAAGGGTATATACGGGTAGGTTCAAATTAACCTGGACAATGAAGGGTAGAACTTGACGTGTGACTTATGATTTGTTGGCCTTAGTCAAGGTCATAAGAGCATGAGTCAGTCACAGGCATTGTCTTTACCCTCAGTGCATGGATGGTATGTTGGAAGAGTTCTAAGCTAGATACCGTGACATACTAGACGATAAAGGCTGAATACATTGCTACCAACGATACTACCAAAGTGGTTGTCTGGACATTTCCTGTTCATGAGATGAACAAGGTTCCTACCATTGAGCGTCCAATAATTGTTATTGTGACAACAATGGAACTGTGGTTTTGGCCTAGGAACGAACGTCCCATCAGCGTTCCAGACATATTCTGAGGCAAGTATCACCTGATCAGAGAGATGGTTGATCTCCAAGGGATCGAGGTAAGGAGAGTAGAACTTGAGGTTAACACAGCGGATCCACTCACCAAGGCCTGCTTCCCCAAATACTATTTGAGAGATTTTGGGATGGTTGAGTATTGGATACTACAACCACTGCTAAATTGTTGGGTATTGGATACTACAACATATGGCCTTAGTGCAAGTGGGAGATTGTTAGTTATATGTATGCCCTAGAGGCCATTACTGTACATGGGATGTATATTGCAGTCGATGCTTAGATATATATAGAGAGGACTTTCTTGCTCGATATGATAGTATGCTATCTGGTTGCTCTTTGTCTTAACATGTTGACTTGTATACGTGATGTTGTCTTGCTCTCACATGTTGATAAAGCCCTTAGGATGTGTACTTAACTACCAGGACTATGATGTAGATCATACTAGAAGGGCCAAGGGTAGTCCATAAGTACACCCTATAATAGTTCCTAGTCGTGGGAGTATCGAGACAGGGCATCGATACTCCAGAGTAGACTAGCGTATTCGCTTCTTGACCCATGTGATGGGCGATGGATGATCCCATATCCATTGGTGTTTGACATCAGAGAAGGTATACGGGTGCTCAGTGGAGACTGGGTACACTGAACAGACTCGCCAAGAACTCCTAGATGGTATTATACCTATCGTCGGATAGCAGTTCTCTGGTGACACTGGTACAGGTTAGTCTGTAGACCCGAGATCGTCATAGAGTCTTGTGTGATTCCCACTGTGCTTTGATTTCCACCATACCACGGTCAAGAGATCGTGCAAAAAGGTGGTTTTTAGGTACAATCCCGAGTCACATGGAGGCAATGAGCAATAGGAGGGGTTTCGTCTCTCCCGGTATTGGGAGTTGATGTTGCGCTATGCTCGATTCGCCATAACAGGAAATCCCTGGTCAGGGTTGCTGAGATTTACTAGTAAGTGTTACCAGTAGTTTCTCGAACCGTTATGGACCTTGCATCGGCATGACTTATCAGGCTATTGGGGTCTGACGTTATACCACCCCCAGGCTGTTGATATACGACATATCAGACGAAAAGACCGGACTATACGGTAGTGTTACTGGATGGATTCGCAGGAGTACGAGCAGGCTTGCTTGTTGATCTTCTGAACGCTCAATACCCGGGTGGCCGTTACATTTAGCAGACCGCTTGCGGCTTGTGGGTGTTTGATATGATCATCACCTACTGCAGACGTATTGACGAGTCTTTAGAGTCCAACACAGAGGTTTTCTGATTCATGCGAAATGGAGTAGGTGCATATATGTGATATATGCGGGACCGAGGTTAATGCGCGTATGTGATACCGCGTTCTATTTTCGCGATATGTGATATCGGTCGGTTATATATGATATAGCCGAGTTATCGGATCAAGTGTTGATTCGATAAGTTATTACATTTGATATTAGTCGGTTATATGTAATATAGCCGGATTATTAAATCAAGTGTTGATTTAATAATTTAATGTATAATTATATATTTGATATATTAATTTACATTAACTAATAATTGCTCACTAAGTATTTCTTTTCTCACAAGTGTGCATATAGTATATATGTGATATATATTAATGTACATTTTATTGTGTCATGCTTGATGATGCATGAAACATGGGTGTATGAGACTTACACTATGGTTAGCATAATCCTAGGGTTTTTATTTATCAAGGTAATTCAAAAATGGTGAATATTTGGCATGGCTACAAGCTTGTAGAAGCTTGTGGAAAATATTGACCAAGTCCACTCTTTTTGTTTCACTTGTAGATATTTATTAACCCAACCATTATACTAACCATAGTCAAGTCTCAACATGAGTTATTGTATGACACTAACTCACCCATGGTTCACATTCTCACCTCATGAGTTCATTCTCTCTTGATTTTTCCTTCATCTTCTTCTTCATTGAAAAAGCTTGCTAGCTTTTCTTCAAGTGAGAAAATAATGTAAGAAAAATAAAACTAAAGTGAGCCCACTTCCTACTTCATCATCCTCTACTACTTGCCATTTAGTTTAGGGTGTTTGCTTCACTAATCTCACCATTAGTGAAGAGATAGCATGAGCTAGTGTCTCCTCGACGTAGATCATCTTCGGCCTCAAAGACTTCGATGCAAGCTTTTTCCGTATATCTTGTGGAGCCTCTCTAGAGTCCGGAGTTAATGATCGCAGCGAAGGGACTACTACATGGAGCTATTGAAGTGAAGGACCGGTCTACAAAGGTTGGATTCCTTCTTCTCTTTAGTTTGTAAAGTGTTTACAATCTAGAAAACCCTAAGTCTCTATTTCGATCCTCGTTCGGGTTCTTTAGCTCTCTAGAAAATTTTGAAATGGCATGTTCGATGCCCTAGTAAACACCATGAGGGTGCTAAGGAACCCTACAGTTGGGTGCAGTCCCGAAGCACTTGAAGGCAGTAGCGGTTAGAAGGGATTCATCTCTCCCGGTATTGGGAGTTGATATCGCGCTATGTACGGTTAGCCAATACACAAAGTCCCTAGCCAGGGCAAGTGAGATTTACTGGTAGGTACATCAGTAATTTCTCAGGGTGTGCTCTACACCGACACGACTTATTGCGCTGTTAGGGGTCTGACGTTTACCACCCCCTAGGCCTGATATGCAATACTCTTAAACGAACAGACCGGACTGTACAGAAATTGTCACGGATAGGCTCAGTAGGGGTTTGGACGAGTTCGCTTGTCGACCTTCTTTTTGACAGGTACCTGGGTAGCCGTTACGTATAGCTAGTACCACTGACGGACTTGTGGTTAAACCCAGTGCCGGCATACTGTCGAGTCTTTAGAGTCCCACACAGAGAGTTTCCCTGGTTCAGGCAAAACGATGTAGATGTCGTTTGGTTTTACGTGCAGGGTTCCGATCATATACGTGTACTGGCTACACGGATATTGTTCAGACGGATAATACTATAGGGCTTAAGATTAAGACGGATTCTAGTATTATATTATTGGATTATTTTTATCTCTTTGTATTCGTATTTTTTGCAGTACGAATACGGGTATGTATATATGGTGAGGGCATTCTTGTAATTTTTACAAGAGATGCTTCTAGAAGGGGACACCTCATTTTGGTTTAGATTAATGAGGTGGAAAATGGAGATATTTGTGTCATGGGTGAATCATGGCTAATTCTTTAGTTTATTGGTTTGGTCTCACTATTCAAGCATGGCTAGAATTTCTATGGAAAATAATGCATGCTTAATGTGAGAAAAAGAATGAGCCATTCTTCACTTGCACTCTCACTTGATCATTTCATTTTTCTCACTCTCTCTCCATTGTTCTCCTCCTTATTCCTTAAAACCCTAACCCTCACATGTGTTATGAATCCTAGGGTTCTTTGAGATAAAATATCCAATTAACTCTCTACATCTCCTAAGCTACCTAGATTAACGGACTAGGTTTTTTAGTTACCTTGGTTTTGAGGTTGGAGCTTGAACCATAGACTCTCGGGTGGATCGTCTTCGACACGAGGAGGCTGACGACCGAGCTAGATCCGCACCTTCTAGGAGCTCAAGAAGAGGAGAAGAAGACCCGACGGACTTATAACTAGGAGGTATAAAACTCTTTCACAGTAGTTTAGAACCTCCATGTGTTTAGCTAGTTCGGGTTTCTGAACGATCGTGGAAGTATAGTCGATGTTGCAAGTCTTAAAATCGTTTTTTGTGTATTCTGCCTCCCCAAAAACCACGTGGGGTGCACAACACTGACTTACAGATTTGACGTCCACCATGAGTTTTCTGGTATTCATGGTATGATTATCTGAATTGTGGCAGGGGGAGAGAGACCGATTATGGATACATGGTGGACCCGGTACGGTACAGAAGGGCAAGAAGCCCGTATAGAAAGGCGGGTGAGCCTAGTGAGGATGAGGCCTACCGGTGATAGTATAAAAATTTGGCGGATATCCGGAGGATACCGACCGGAGTGATATGTTTCAGATGGATATGAGAGCCGATCCGAGAGACGACCCCTGAGATATTGGATTTCGAGTGTCGATGTTTGACACAGGGTTTATGATGATTCATTGATGGCACTTCTGTTTTTACTTTATTAGAATTTTTATGACATGTTCATTTTTATACCTGCTACATCCATGTTATCATATGTCGCTTATTCACATATGTCGCATCCATACCTTTATACATCATTATAACCTCATATTTAGGATTGTCGCTATTTTGTTCATGCATGTGATTGCCACTTATGATGTTATTTACTACTCATGAGCTGGCAACTCACCCCCGTTGTTCAACGGTATCTTGCAGGGCCGATCGTTCGATGTAGTCGCGGCTTAGGGCATACTTATACATTTGGACGTGATCTTTTGCTTAGGTGGGTTATAAGTATTCTTTTGTCCGCCATCTTGTGTACTTGTACATTGTATCTAGTGTGCTCCATCTACCATATGTATTTTTGACTTAGAGATGGGACTGAGAGATTTGTATTATATTTGACTCTGGGTGACATGCTTGTGTGAGCCGACTGTTGTGATTATGTTTTTGTTATTGCTTTTTTCTTTCTTTGCTTTATTCTTCACCTAAGGCGTCGTATATTTAACTGTGTAGTTGTGTTCCATCAAGCGGGCATTGAGATTGATTCCAAGTGGGGATGCTTGTTTATATATTGCTTATGTATCGGTTTTGATCGAAGTTTACAAAGGAGATGCTGCCGAAAATTTTAATGATAACTCATTTTCTAAAATGTTTTGCAACAACTCTTTTACTCTTTAAATTAACATTTCTTTTCAAAAAAAAATCACCTCTTTATCTTTACTTACGGTTTAGATTCTGGGTTTTCGGCTTACTTGAATTGCATTACACCTTTAGACATTGCGTGATTTAAGCGCCGGTCACGTTCCTTATTTGGGTCGTAACAAAGTTGGTATCAAAGCATTTGGTTTTACCTTTCTGAGTCTAGAATGACCTTGGTAAGATAGGTTAGGTAACTTAAATAGAGTAACGTAGCGTATGTATGTTCCGCGGCATGTCTACGATATGATCCTCTGCTTAAGTGACCTTAAGATATATGTCTTGTGATTCCTTCCTTGATTCCATGCATCCTTTTGTTCTGGTTGCTATGTTCTTACCAATTCATGTTTCTTGTTCCAGCCACCATGCCACCGAAGACTACAAGGGCCTAGAGGGCTGCCGCCAGGGACGAGATCAAGACGGACTCGTCCAAGACTAGGACCGACCAGGGCGATACACCTACCACTCAGGAGCAGATTGATCCTCCTTCTCTAAACAGGATTGCTAGGCTGGAGGCGAGTATTCAGGATTTGCACCAGACGGTCGGATCATTAGTTGAGGCCAGCCGGACATAGAGGTCGGATGTTGTTCTGCCTACTACGGGGACCGTGGCACTATCTACTGCTCAGACAGCTGTACCTGTCGTTACCGAGACTATCGAGGTATCACTACTGGAGTTCATGAGGCTGAAGCCTCCGGTGTTCACTAGGACAGACGCAGTAGAAGATCCTCAGTCGTTCCTTGATAGGATGGCCAGGATTAGTCATTCCTTGAGGTGTTCTGATGCGAGATCGGTTGAGATTGCTAGTTTCCGTATGGAGAGTCTTGCCCAGACTTGGTGTGAGTCTATTGAGAGAGGTCGAGCCGTTGGTCTACCTCCTATGATATGGGTTGAGTTTTCAACAATTTTTCTTGCTCGTTTCCTTCTGCAGAGCGTCAGAGATGCTCAAGCTCGCAGCTTTGAGTCTTTGCGCAAGACTCCTTGCATGACTGTGGCCGAGTATAATCTCCAGTTCACTCAGCTATCTAGATATGCTCCTTATTTGGTTGACACCTAAGAGAAGCGAGTCAAGAGATTTGTGTGGAGTCTTGATATACAGCTGTTCTTCTCTATAGTCATCCAGCACTTTGACACTTATGCAGGGGTGATGAACACGGCCACGCTGATGGATGAGCGTATTACTAAGACTGCGGCTATTCCGAAACCGAAGTGGGTTCATTCTAGTGTATCAGTTTCCGGACAGTTTGGTAGAGGTATGGCAGGCAGAGGCCGCAGCGGATTCTTTATAGGCCGTAGTGGCGGCAGAGGTTTGATACGGGACTAGTTATTTATCTCTTACCTACAAGGTCAGCAACCGTCACCAAGATGTTATCAGTGTAGGAGTCCGTACCATCTCATCGGGCATTGTTCTATGAAACATCAGTGCGGGGCAACAGTTCCACAGGTTACCTTACCCCTTCATCTCCTCCTCCACAAGCATTGCCTCCTCCGCCTGTCGCTACTCCGCGCCAGACAGATGCTCAGAGAAGCCGTGGTTGTGGCAGTCCTGTTCTGAAGGGATAAGGCGGCAGAGGCAGAGGGCATCAGGGTGCTGGTAAGGGAATGCTGGAGTTTTTGCTTTGACTCCTCAGGATGCGTAGGCATCGAATGCCGCTATGACAGGTACTCTTTCCGTGTGTTCTTTCGATGTGCACATATTGTTCGACCCTGGTTCCACACACTCATATGTATCCACACACTTCATACTAAGATTGGATCGAGATTCGTCCATGTTAGATCAGCCCCTAGTTGTGATTACTCCCGTAGGAGAGTCTTTCATCGCCCGACATGTGTTCAGGACATGTTCCATTCGGATTAGGGATAGGAATTCTTTTGTCGATTTGATCCTTCTCGATATGTTAGACTTTGATGTCCTCCTTCGTATGGATTGGTTAGCCATTTTTTTATGCGTCTGTGGACTGCTGTGAGAAGACTGTCCGACTCAGTTTTCTGGATGAGCCAGTTTTGGTTCTAATTTCTGCCCTTTGCGCTAGTCGGCTTTTGAGGAAAGGATGTCAGGGATTCTTAGCTTATATTCGAGATGCTGGAGCCACAGAGGTCCCGTTAGACTAGGTTCCGATTGTGAAAGAGCTCCCTAATGTGTTTCCTGATGAGTTACCATGGTTACCTCCAGAGAACGATATTGAGTTCTGCATCGACTTGATCCCCGATATGGGGCCTATTTCTATACCACCCTATCGAATAGCCCTATCGGAGCTCAATGAGTAATTGGAAGATTTTCTTTATAAGGGACTTGTACGACCGAGTATGTCATCTTAAGGAGCTCATGTCCTGTTCGTTAAGAAGAAAGACGGCAGTATGAGATTGTGTATCGATTATAGTCAGCTAAACCGAGTTACGGTGCGGAATAGGTATCGTTTACCTCGCATTGATGATTTGTTCGATTAGCTCCAGGGAGCGGGATACTTTTCAAAGATTGATTTGCGGTTGGGTTACCATCAGTTGCGGATCCGGAATGATAACATTCTGAAGACTGCTTTTCAGACGCGCTACGAGCATTACGAGTTCTTGGTGATGTCATTCGGACTCACCAATACCCCGACAGCGTTCATGGATTTGATGAACCGGATCTTCAAGCCGTTTCTCGACCAGTTTATCATTGTATTCATAAATGACATTCTAGTCTACTTCATGAGTCGAGAGGAGCACGAGCAGCACTTGAAGATTGCATTGCATATATTGAGAGAGCACCAACTGTTTGCCAAATTCACGAAGTGCGCTTTCTAGCTTGATAGTGTGGACTTCTTGGGTCACGTGGTTACGAGAGATGGTATACGAGTGGATCCGAAAAAGATCGAGGTAGTACAGCATTGGCCCAGACCCGTTTCAGTGACCGAGGTTCGCAGCTTCTTTGGCTTGGCCGATTATTACCGTCATTTCATACAGGATTTCCCTCGTATCGATGCACTGATGACCAGGCTGACCCAGAAGGGTGTTCCGTTTCTATGGACTGAGGTATGTGAGCAGAGTTTTCAGCAGATGAAAACTCGTTTGACAACTTCACCAATTCCATCTTTGCCTTCAGGCTCAGGCGGTTACGTTATTTATTGTGATGCTTCTCGAGTGGGTATAGGTTGCATGTTGATGCAGCATGGTAGAGTCATCACTTATGCTTCTCAGCAGTTGAAGAAGCACGAGCAGAACTACCCCAATCATGATCTAGAAATGGCCGCAGTGATCTTTGCTCTCAAGGTTTGAAGACATTACTTGTATAGCGAGTCGTGCCAGATCTTTATGGACCACAAGAGCCTGAAGTAAATCTTCCGGCAGCGGGATCTAAACTTAAGGCAGCGCCGTTGGATGGAGCTCATAAAGGACTATGATTGTGAGATCTTTTATCATCCAGGCAAGGCAAATGTTGTAGCCAATGCTTTGAGTCAGAAGCCCGAAGGTAGTTTATCTCATTTGAGCGCAGTTCAGAGGCAGTCGGCTGTGGATTGGCAGGATTTATGCGATGGTGGAATACAGTTTGAGTTTACATCCGCAGGAGGACAGCTTGCTCATTTCCACGTTCGTCCGTTTTTGCTTGATCGCATCAGGGAGGCACAGTCCGACGATGCCCGTTTATCAGAGATTATGAAGTAGGTACGAAATGGGAGAGATTCGGAGTTTTCGATCGATAGCGAGGGAGTGCTATGGTTTAGGACTCATCTGTGCATACCTGATTCTGAAGGGATAAGACGCGAGATCTTAGAGGAGGCACATCAGTCAGCATAAAGCGTTCATCCGGGTTCCACCAAGATGTATCATGATTTGAGAGATTTCTATTGGTGGGAAGGGATGAAAAGAGATGTTTCTGATTTCGTTTCAAGATGCCTGACTTGTCAGCAAGTCAAGCCCCAGCATCAGAGGCCGACAGGAGAGTTGCATCCTTTACCCATTCCAGAGTGGAAATGGGAGCAAATTTCTATGGACTTCGTTGTGGGTCTACCTAGGTCCATTCGAGGGTATGACTCCATCTGGGTGATCGTTGATCGGTTGACAAAAGTGGCTCACTTCCTCCCAGTGAAGACCACTTTTGGGTATGCTCAGTATGCTCAGCTCTACATTGATGAGATTATGCGGTTGCACGGCGTTCCAATTTGTATAGTTTCCGATAGAGGCACTCAGTTTATCAGTCGTCTCTAGAAGAAACTTCAGGATGCTTTGGGTACCCGTTTGAGTTTCAGTACCACTTTCCACCCGTAGACCGATAGTCAGTCAGAGCGGACTATTCAGACTCTTGAGGATATGCTTTGAGCGTGTGCACTAGATTTTGGTGGCAGTTGGGATTGCCACTTGCCCTTGATCGAGTTCTCTTACAATAATCGTTTTCAGGAGACGATTCAGATGGAACCTTTCGAGGCCTTATATAGGAGAAAATGTCGATCGCTGATCTGTTGAGCCGAGCTTTGCGATAGTAGGATTTTAGGACCGCAGTTAGTCCAAGAGACTACGGAGAAGATCCAGTTGATCCAGGATAGGATGAGAGCAGCACAGAGTAGGCAGAAGTCATATGCCGATCATCATCGCCGCAGACTTGAGTTTGCTGTAGGTGACCATTTTTCTTATGGGTCTTTCTGATGAAAGGTGTGATGAGGTTTGGGAAGAAGGGGAAGCTCAGTCTCAGATATGTAGGTCCCTTCGAGATTTTTGAGCGAGTTGGTACTTTTGCCTATCGTTTATTACTTCCGCCCAGTTTTCCGGATGTACACCATGTGTTTCACGTATCTATGCTTCGCAGGTACCTTCATGACTTATCTTACACGATTCAGTATCAGACGATCCAGTTGGAGCGTGATCTATCTTTCACTGAACGGTTGGTAGTCATCCAGGATCGGCAGGTGAAGAAATTGCGGTCGAAGGTATTGCCGTCCGTGAAGGTTCTGTGGCGTGGCCTGAACAGCGAAGAGGTCGCATGGGAAGCCGAGAGCGAGATGTGGAAGAAATTTCTCTATCTCTTCAAAGGCATGTGTAGTTAAATTTTTAAATTCGGAGACCGAATTTCTTTAAAGGGGGAATATTGTAACATCTTGAAAATTTATTTAGAGTTAATTATAATTTAATTAGCCATATAACAAGTGTTATTAAATAATCATAGTTAATATATATATATATATATATATATATATATATATATATATTTATTATAAAATATTTATACACATATATGTACACTTAAGCTAAGATTAGCAATATGTTAGCTTAAACTAAACATCACAATTATGTAGCCATGACAATGAACCTTAGTTTACTTTTCTTAAGCATTTAACAAGTTTAAATACGTTTTTAAATGAGAAGAATAAATAAATAAATAATAATAATTATATAGCATGGCATGGAGGGACAACATAGTATGGCATGAGATGGTTAGAATATTTATATTGGAAATTCTTGTGAATGGTTAAGGAGAAGCCATTCCTTTTCTCCTTCTTCTCCTCATCTTCATCTTTTCCTTCTTCATCTTCTTCTTCTTTTCCTCCTCATCTTCCTTCTCTACCCCCAAGATCACACACACCCACACCTAAAAATTACCACAAAAAAATCATATCTTTTCCTTCCAAAGCTCAAGTGGAAGCCAGGTCTTCTCCCTTGAAGCCACTAGCAAGCCTAGGACCTCCCCACAAGCTAATTTAGAAGTAAAACGCCACTTCTAATCAAGTTTCGCAACTACTTACCTTAGCAACACTAGTTAAGCTAAAAGTTTATGTTTTTGGGATATTTTAAAACATCAAGTGTGGTTTGGGATGGAAAACTTAACTTGGGTAAATTCTTTGGTAACCACAACTGAAAATAGGATAAATAAGGGTAATGTAGTGCTAGTTATCCTATTGATTTAACACCAAAACTTCACTAATCTACCATGATGGTTTAAATTAGTGCTAAAACTAATATTTTGTTGAGGTTAGGGTTTCAATTAGAATCTTCTACTAAACCAGTAATCTCAGAAATAAATTGCGATTACTGGGAGCTTATTATAGGACCTTGAATGCACTCTTAAAACCCGAGCCCATTCCCTACCGCCAAAAAAACCCCATGACCGCAAATTGCGATTGGTTCATGATGTTAGGGTGTGGGTTTTTATCGGGGGCTCTGTAATTTTTAAACTAGAGCTCTGGTATACTTAATTTCTTTCCATTTCGTGTATATAAAAATATGGGACCATTCTACTTCACTTTTGGCGATATTTTAATGTACGATACGGATATCCCGACTTTCGATTTAGTGTTTTAGTTAGTTAATAGCTATTCGGGGTATTCTTAGGTGATTGTAGCACACGTATAGTACACTAAGATCGCACGTGTTAACTTATGAGAGTTTATTTCGTTTGTGTATGTATATATGTCGTATCGGGATTCTTTCCCTCACGCGCTAAAGTTTTATTCGATGTTAGGATCGGTTGCGAGGACTTCTGAAACGGCAAGAAAAGGGAAGGAGGTGATCGGGTCAGAGTAGATCGAGGCCATTCCGGTGAGTAGATTTAACATCTACGGGAGAATCGTTTGGATGGCGTTAAGCGCCCGATGTCTAGATTCATTTTACACAATCACTATTCATATTCATATGTTGCATTATCATTATCATACATACTTAATTACTTGCTACACTTTGATACACCCTCATTAGGACACTTGCACCGTTACCAATGGGTTTTATGCCTCACGTGCACAGACTCATATGTACACCCACACCATTGGTAATTATCATGCCACGTACACTATAGAACTTTCCACGTTGCCTAGCATTTCCCTATATTTGTAGTAGTAGTTAGATCTTTTCTAGCATGCATCATGCCGATATCTTGTACTTTTTTCATTATTCCCATGTTCTAATACGACGTTGTTTTCGTGAAATTTCCATTTTCTTGAGATTTGGTGAAACCGCAGAGATGGTTCTATAAAAACTTAGATTCATTTTCAAAACTACTGTTTTCTTGGATATGATGATTTGACGTCCACCATGAGTTTTCTGATATTCATGGTATGATTATCCGAATTGAGGCAGGGGGAGAAAGACCAATTACAGATACATAGTGGACCCAGTATGGTACCGAGGGACAAGAAGCATGTATAGAAAGGCGAGTGAACCTAGCGAGGATGAGGCCTACCGGTGATAGTATGGAAACTCGGCAGATATCCGGAGGATACCGACCGGAGTGATATTTTTCAGATGAATATGAGGGCCGATACGAGAGACGCCGCTTGAGATGTTAGATTTCAAGTGTCGATATTTGACACAGGATTTTATGATGATTCATTGATGGCACTTCTGTTTTTACCTTATTAGAATTTTTATGACAAGTTCATTTTTATACCTGCTACATCCATGTTACTATACGTCGCTTATTCACATATGTCGCATCCATACCTTTATACATCATTATAACCTCATATTTAGGATTGTTACTGTTTCGTTCATGCATTCGATTGCCACTTATGATGTTACTTACTACTCACGAGCTGGAAACTCACCCCCATTGTGCCATAGTTTCTTGCAGGGCTAATCGTTCGGTGCAGTCGCGGCTTGGGGCATACCTGTACTTTTGGACATGATCTTTTGCTTAGGTGGGTTATGAGTATTCTTTTGTCCGCCATCTTGTGTACTTGTACATTGTATCTAGTGTGCTTCATCTACCATATGTATTTTTGACTTAGAGACGGGACTGGGAGATTTGTATTATATTTGACTCTGGGTGTCGTGCTTGTGTGAGCCAACTGTTGTGATTATGCTTTTGTTATTGCTTTCTTTTCTTTCTTTGCTTTATTCTTCGCTTAAGGCGTCGTATATTTAACTGTGTAGTTGTGTTCCGTCAAGTGGGCATTGAGATTGCTCCCAAGTGGGGATGCTTGTTTATAAATTGCTTATGTATCGGTTTTGATCAAAGTTTACAAAGAAGATGTTGCCGAGAATTTTAACGATAACTCATTTTCTAAAATGTTTTGCAATAACTCTTTTACGCTTTAAATTAACATCTCTTTTTAAAAAAATTCACCCCTTTATCATTACTTACAGTTTAGATTCTGGGTTTTCGGCTTACTTGAATTGCGTTACGCGTTTAGATGTTGCGTGATTTAAGCGCCGGTCATATTTCTCATTTGGTCATGACAGAAGTAGTGACTTCCGACTGATTGTTGGATGCCAAGATATCCGAGTTGGACTCAATGCACTCCAACAAAGTATGGACCTTGTCGCATGCTCCTGAAGGGGAAAAACCTATTAGGATCAAGTAGATCTTCCAAAAGAATATCAGTGTTGATGGAAAGGTAGTAACCTAATAAAGCTAGACTTGTAGCAAAAGGATTTTATCAAATACCCGGTGTCGATTGTGATGAAACATTTTCTCCAGTGTCTGTACTGAAGTCCATTCGAATACCACTTGCCATTGCTGCACTTCAGGACTATGAGATCTGGCAGGTGGACATCAATGACACCTTTCTAAATGGAGATTTAGAAGTGAACGTGTATATGACTCTGTCATAAAACTTTGTAGTCAGTGGAAGCAGCGAAAAGGTGTGCAAGTAGTATAAGTCCATTTATAGACTAAATCAGGCATCGCGGAGTTGGATCATCTGTTTAGATATGACAGTCAAAGAGTTTGACTTCATCAAAATTATAGATGGATCTAGTATTTGTAAGAAAGATGTAGGGAGTATTGATAAATTCGTCATATTGTATATGGACGGTGTCCTCCTGATAGGAAATGATGTTCTTATGCTATAATCCCGTCAAACTATGGTTGTCACAAACGTTTCTCCGTATAGGATCTAGATTATATATCAATTATTTTGGGGACTAGATCTATAGAGATAGATCTAGAAGGATTTACAGATTGTCTCAATCCATATACTTGACACCATTCTAAAAGGGTTTAGAATGGAAGACTCATAATTCGGTAGTGTACCTGGATATCATGGAGTCACACTTTCTAAAAAGATGTCTTCTAGACTGATGATGAGATGGACTCGCATGAATGGCATACCACATATTTTCGGCTGTAGGGTCAATAATGCGATGTTATTTACCAAACCAGATGTAGCTTATGCACTTACCGTGGTAAGCAGATATCAGTCCAATCTTGGAGAAACAAATGATAGCTATAAAGAACATTCCCATGTACTTATGAAGCACTAAAAGGGTGTTCTTGGTGTATGGTAATGTCAGCCTCCAAATGGAGGTGCTTATCGATTCCAGCTTCCAAGGTGACATAATTGACAAATAGACTATCACGGGTTATAAGTTTACCCTCTTTTGAGGAACGGTATATTTGAAGGGTTGCAAGCATGATATTAAGGCTGGCAAGACGCTATGAATCGGCAAATGATGTAGCCTAAGAAGCTGTTTGGATAAATAAGTTCATTTCTGAACTTAGTCTCATCAGATATCTAAACAAATTCTAAGGAAGATATCGCTTGATTCAGGAGATAGTTGATCTCGGAGAGATTAAAATAAAGAGAGAAGAAATTAGAGACATTGTAGCAGATTCACTCACTGAGGCTATTTCTCAGATATAGTTTGTGAAGCTAATATTAGAAAAGTTGGGTATATGATACTGCAATAATTGGACTTGAGTGCAAGTGGATGATTGTTGGATATAGTGTCCTGAAGGCAATTATTGTAATTGTACATAGACCTATATAGATAGAACATTCTTGCTCGAGATAATAATATGTTATATAGTTTGTCTTTATCATTCATGTGTATATTTTTACTTGCTATTATGTATCGTTAATACATGTTGATAAAGCCTATAAGATATTTGCTTGACTACCAGGATTATGATGCGATCATACTAGTGGGGCCTGGGTAGTCCATAAACACATCCTTAAATGTTCCTAATCGTGGGAGTATCGAGACTAGGCATCGATACTCCAGAGTAGAGTAGTGTATACGTTTTTTGATCCCGACCGAGGCGATGACTGGTCCCACAACTATTGGTGTTTGATACCAAAGATTGTATGCAGGTGCTTATTGGAGAATGATTACACTGAATGGACTTTCCGAGAACTCCAAGATGGTATTATACCTATTGTCAAATAGTAGTTCTCTGGTGACAAGAGTACAGGGTAGTCTTTTGACCTGAGATCGTCATAGTGTCTTATGTGTGTTCCCATTATACTTTGATTTCTACCCAACCACGGCTTTAAAGAGCCATGCATACAGTTTTTAGTTGGGTACAGTCCCAAAGCACATGGAGACAGTGAGCAATCGAAGGATTCGTCTCACCCAGTATAAGGAGTTGATATCGCACTTTGCATGATTAACTATAACCATAAGTCTCTGGCCAGGGCGGTTGAGATAAACTGATGAGTGTTATCAGTTTTATCTCATATGGTTATGAGTTTAACATCGGCATGACTTATTGGGTTATTTGGGGTCTGACATTATCCAACCCTCACACCCGGTATGCAACATTCTCTGACGAAGAGACTGGACTGTACGGTGATTGTCACTGATAGGCTCTGATGGGTACGGATGAACTTACTTGTCAACCTTTCTTTTGACATATATCTGGAGAGTCATTACGTACAGCTAGTGCCGCTGACGTGCTTGTGAGTTATGGATATAATCCAGTAACTCACTTCCAGCGTATTGTTGAGTGTTTAGAGTCCCACATAAAGGGTTTCATCGCTCAGGTGAAACGATATAGTGTGTGTATGATAATACGTGCGGGAGTTCGATTAAACAAGTGTATATGATACACATACATTAATCGGACATTTGATAATACTAGCCAGTTTATTATAAAACCGGATTATTAAATCAAATGTTGATTTAATAATAAAACATATATTGATATGTACTCTAGTATTAAATTTACTCTCTCTCTCTCTAGTGTATATGTATATGATACATATACTAATTTTTGTATGTGATATACGTGCATTAATCGGACGTTTGATAATACTAACCGGTTTATTATAAAATCGGATTATTAAATCAAGTGTTGATTTAATAAAAAAAAAATATTGATATATATTCTAGTATTATGTTTACTCTCTCTCTCTCTCGTGTATATGTATATGATACATATACTAATTTGTATATATGATACACATACATATCCTTCTAGAAAGGACACGTCATTCTTTATATTGATAAAGAAATGAGAACTTTTTTCTTTATATTGATAAAGAAAAGATGAATGGGTAGAGAGGCATGGGTTGCTAGTAATGGGTATTATTTTATTACAAATAACATTATATTCTCGCATGGTTGCCTCTCTTCTCTCTACCTCATTCATTCATTCACTTGTTTTCTCTCTCTTCAAAAAAGAGAAAGCAAGAGAGAAAAAGAGAAAGCTTGAATGATAAAGAGAAAAAGAGCTTACTACATCTTCTTCCTCTCCATTCTAGAAAATTATGTGAGCAAGTTGCTTCACAAAAAAGTATTCTTTGATGAAATTGAAGCTTGGGTTGGGTTTTCTTCGAAGTGGATCATCTTTGGTAAGGAGGTCCATAAGCAAGTTCGATCCCTACGACATGAAGTCTGGTTTGGGTCTTCCACTAGAGAGTGGAAACACTACAAAGCTTGTAATCTCTAAACTCCTAGTTTAGCTCTCTAGTTTTTATGCAACTATTAGTATTATGATGATTTTGGGTATTGTGTTTGGAGCTATGTCTTAAAAAATTTTGTTCTATATTTCTGCCGTGGTCCGCAAGTGTTGCGACCCTAACACCACACACTTACAAGGATCATAACATTTATATCCTTTTTTAGTAGAACAATATCCTTGAAAAACACATTTTATAGCACGATGATCAAGTTTATCTTTATTATTCGCAGAAACATGCACATAACATGAACAACCAAAAACACTCATAATGGATAAATTAATAGTTATTTTTTTTTAAAAATTCAAGAGTAGATTTATTTTTCAAAAGCTTTACTTGGATGCCTATTAATAAGAAAGCAAGCAGTCAAACCAGGATCAGACCAATATATTTTAGAAAATTTCATTTGAAATATTATGGATATAGTAACTTCAAGTAATGCCTATTTTCCTTTCTGCAATATCATTTTGTTGCGGTGTATCGACACATGTAGTTTGATGAATAATACCAAGATTATCAATATACTCTGAAAATAATTTATCATCATATTCTTTACCATTATCGGTTCTCAAAATCTTTATTTTTGCATTGAACTGATTTGAAATCATATTTATGAATTTCTTGAAAATATTTAAAATCTCACTTTTCATTTTCAATAAAAAAATCCAAGTTGAACGCGATTTATCATCAATAAATATTATAAAATATTTAAAACCATTACATGAATCAATAAGAGCCGGGCCCAAACATCAAAATGAACCAAATCAGATGAATTGTTACAAATATGAGTAGAAAGTAGAAATAGTAATCTAGTTTGTTCTGAAAATATGTAACTATCACATGCACGAGAATTTATATCTAGTGAAGACATCAAAACTTTTAAAACTTTATCAAATGGATGCCCCATTCTCAAATGCCATAAATTAGAGTTATCAAAATTTGCACTGAAAGATTTATTTCTTTTGCTGAAAAAGATAAAAAAAAAACCATTTAAGAATTTTCCTTCTCCAATCTTCTTTCTTGTAACCCTATTTTGAAATATAACGCCGTTAGCAGAAAAGGTGACATTACAATTTAAAGTCTGAGTAAGTATACTAACAAATAAAAGATTTGAAGGAAAACTAGATATGTAAAATACTCAAGAATTATTTGAGTTGCAAAAATAATTGGTCTCACTTATTTCTTCTATAGGGACAAATGATCCATTTGAAATGGAAACAAAACGATTAATATAGGTCTTTTGAAAATTAGATAAACAATTAATATTTCTTGTCATGTGATCTGCAGCACCCGAATCTATTATCCAAACAGAAGAATCATTTGAATTTGAATTTGATTAAAAGACATATGGATTACATTAAATATGTGATGAATGAGAGTGTTGCTTTGATTGATCCATGTTTTTTAAAAAATTGTTGCACAGCTTAATTTAGCCTAGACAATAAATTTAGAAACTACTTGTCATACAAGCAATTATTAGACATCTGAGTATTTAAATTCATCGGAAAAAAGAACGAACTCACCTTGAGTGGGTAATGAATAAAAAATGGTGCGACAAACTTGACACCACAAAAACCTTCGTGATCGAAAACATTGATTTGTAGAAAATCAGATTGTTGATCTTAATCAAGAAATCAAATGAGCAGGATCGAGAGTCACTCTGATACCAGAAAGTGAAATATGTTTAAGATGAGAAAATATGAGACGAGGATTTAACGTGCTTCGGCAAAGCCTACATGCACGGGTGGTAAACCATTACAAGTTACATTCATAGAGATTTCTCTGATTTACCGCCAGATTATACAACCTAATACAACTCACATATCTAGACCCAATCAATAAGAAATCCCACACTACCCACATGACAAAACACGTAAAAGAAAAGTATTTGAAATATTGACAAATATATAAGAGACAATATTTTTCAAGAAAAACAATAAAATATATTTGTGAATCAATTTCAAATACTTTCCAACAATTAAAGCTAGGATGTAATGTGTGTGAAAGGGTAAAAATTGGTATTTTTGAAAATTATCTCTTTTATAATACATTTGGGCTTCAAAACATTCGTATTTTCTCAGTATTGGACTTTTTAAAACAGTTTGAAAAATACATGGGTTTTAAAATAAGTTACTTTTCAAAACTTGGCTCAGAAACAATTTTCGTATTTTCTCAGTATTGGATGCTGGTCTAATTCAATATTTGTGTTAAAATTAGATACATTTATTTCATAAGATATTTACCAAAATCCATCGTGTGGTTTCACACTTTTACGAAAAATCTTCATGTGGTTTATTTTTGGGTAAATTGTCAAAAAGATCCTGGCTCGCTCGGGAGTTTTCTAAAAACCCCTGTAATTTTCGAAATTGTTGGGGGGGCTATTGTTCAGAATCTTTGTGAAAAAACCCCTGAGTTGTATTTCATTTAAGTCTTATATTCTCTCAACTGCTCGGATATTACATGCAGCTTCTTAGATATTACAAGCAACTGGGATACAAGGGTTTTGATTGGACCCGAAGGTTTTTTAACAAGAGCAAAAAGCACAAGGGGTTTTACACAAGTTTGAAGCGGGCCGGGAGCTTTTTGACAGTTTACCCTTTATTTTTTATTTAAAAAACCACCATGGGATTTGCTAGCAAAAATTCACTTTATAGTTTCGGAAAAACCCAATACTGTTAATTTTTTGATATGTTCTTTAATTATACCCATATATATAGACATGTACATAACTTGTAAAAGTATTTTCTTATACAAAAAAATAACATTCTTATCATGTGGTTTCGAAAAGTTACTTTTTTGTTTGGTTGCTGTCATATAAATAGGGTGAGAAAGATATATTGAGTATAAAAATAACTTTACAAGTTATGTGCATCTCACATGTGAGTATATTTTAAGAAGATCCTCGAAATGGACAGTATTGGGTTTTTACTGAAACCACGGGATGGTTTTTTTATAATTGAGCAAACATGGGAATTTTTTATCAAATAATAAACCCCATGAGTTTTTTCAGTAAAACTGTGAAATCATGGTGGTTTTTAGATAAATATTTGTGGAAGTCAACGTCAAGGAGAGCCATAAGAGAAAGAAAGAATAAACATTGAACATCTAGTTTAAAACAATTTGTATAAAGCAAAACAAATACCATATATTTACATTTGAATTTTAATAATAGCATGTTATAACCCACATACTTGCTTAAACTTATTAATTACAAAATAAAATGCGCATAACCAAGCTATCTATATATCTATATACCAAAGACGCGGTACACATAATTAAATATAGCTGGAAGCATTACAGAAAACGTCACTAATCTAGTTCACAACCAACGGGTATATAAGTTATGACGAACTCTTCTTAGATTTGGCCCGGCCATAAAAATGCCCCCATAGCAAATGCCCTCTTTTCTTCGACTAATCCTTTGAAAGGCAATCCATACTGCATTTGCAACATGTCCACCTTCCACTCCATTCTTTGGTATTCTTCCTTTTTGTACCTCGGGTAATGCCCGGGCATCTGAAAACATCCATAGTTGTTGCTTGTGCTCTTCGATTCTGCTTTTTTCCCTTCTGCTTTCTCCAAGCACTTGCCGTCCGACCGGGTTTCGATGTGAGTAGTCAACTCCGGAAAACCATGAGAGCATGGTAAGCAATTGTAAAGTGCATGACTCAACCAAAATTATTGGGCATGAAATGCTCACACGCAACAGGGTTTGAAACATTGATGTGATAACCATTAACAATTTCTTTTGAATTAGTGAACAGTTCTTCAATTTTAATCTCCACTGAAATTTTGTTTCCTTGAATGGAAAAAGAAAATCAAATTGATTTATGACCAATCAGTATTCATTTTTTTATTGGCCTATCTTTTGAACCCGCATCACACTAATATATTTTTTTAAAATTCATTTGAAACGTTATGGATCTAGTAATTTCAAGTAAATGTCTTTTTTTTTCCTTTCTGCAATATCATTTTGTTGCGGTGTATCGACACGTGTAGTTTGATGAATAATCCCAAGATTATAAATATATTCTGAAAATAATTTATTATCATATTCTTTAGCATTATCGTTCTTAAAATCTTTATTTTTGCATTGAACCGAGTTGAAATCTTTATTTAAGAATTCCTTGAAAATATTTAAAACCTCACTTTTTATTTTCAATAAAAAATCCAAGTTGAACTAGATTTATCATCAATGACCGTTGCAAAATATTTAAAACCATTATATGAATCAATAGGAGCCCGGCTCGAAACATCACAATGAACCAAATCAAATGAATTGTTAAAAATATGAGTAGAAAGTTGAAATAATAATCTAGTTTGTTCTGAAAATTTGCAACTATCACATGCATGAGAATTTATTTCCGTTGAAGACATCAAAACTTTTAAAACTTTATCAGATGGATGCTCCATTCTCAAAATGCCATAAATTAGAGTTATCAAAATTTGCACTGAAAGCTTCGTTTCTTTTGCTGAAAAAAATAAAGAGCATTTGAGAATTTTCCTTTTCCAATCTTCTTTCTTGTAGCCCTGTTTTGAAATATAATGCTGTTAGCAGAAACGGTGACATTACAATTTAAAGTCTGAATAAGTTTACTAACAGATAAAAGATTTGAAGGAAAACTAGGTACGTAAAATACTTGAGAATTATGTTGAGTTGCAGAAATAATTGGTCTCACCAATTCCTTTTATTAGGAGAGATGATCCATTTGCATCGGAAACAAAACGATTATTATAGGTCTTTTGAAAATTAGATAAACAATTAATATTTGCTTTCTTGTGATCTGTAGCCCGCGAATCTATTATCCAAACAGAAGAATCATTTGAATTCGATTGAAAGGCATAAGGATTACATAAAATATGAGATGAATGAGAGTATTGCTTGATTGATCCATGTTTTTTAAAAAATTGTTGCACAATTTGATTTAGCCTAGACAATAAATTTGGAGACTACTTATCATACAATCAATTATTAGACATCTCAATATGTATTAAATTCATCGGAAAGAAGAAAGATCTTATCTTGAGTGGGTAATGAATAAAAAATGGTGCGACAAACTTGACACCACAAAAACCTTCGTGATCGAAAACTTTGATTTGCAGAAAATTGGATTGCTGATCTTGATCAAGAAATCAAATGAGCAAGATCGAGTCGCTCTGATGCCATAAAGTGAAATATGTTTAAGATGAGAAGAAAATATGAGAGAAGGATTTAACATGCTTCGCCAAAGTCTACATGCACGGGTGGTAAACCATTACAAATTACATTCATAGAGATTTCTCTGATTTACCGCCAGATTATATAACCTAATACAACTCACATATCTAGACCCAATCAATGAGAAATCCCACACTACCTACATGACAAAACACCGAAAAATAAAAGTATTTGAAATATTGACAAATATAATAGAGACAATAGTTTTCAAGAAAAACAATAAAATATATTTGTCAATCAATTTCAAATACTTTCCAACAATTAAAGTTAGGATGTAATGTGTGTGAAAGGGTAAAAATTAGTATTTTTGAAAAATATCTCTTCTATAAGACATTTGGGCGTGAAAACATCCGTATTTTCTCAATATTGGATTTTTTAAAACAGTTCGAAAAATATATGGGTTTTAAAATAAGTTACTTCTCAAAACTTGGTTAGGAAACAATTTTCCCAAAATTTAAATATGTCTATTGGATTTCGGACATGTAACATTAACACTTTATTAGTCCCATAATCCGCAAAATATGAAACAGAGAGGTTTGGGTCTGGATTTGGGGAAATCCGTATTTGTGCGCTTAATTCGGTGTAACGATCGCAAGCGAGGAGTGACATTTGGTTTTGGGGGAACTTGGATTATGGTGGATGCAGGTCTAATTCAATGTTTGTGTCTTATTTTATACAAAATTAGATACATTTATTTCATAGGATATTTACCAAAATCCATCATGTGTTTGCAAACTTTAGGGTGATTTATTTTTGGGTAAATTGTCAAAAAGACCATGGCCCACTCGGAAGTTGTCTAAAATCCCTTGTAATTTTTGAAATTGTTGGGGGCCTATTGATCAAAATCTTTGTGAAAAAATCCCTAGGCTATATTTCATTTAGGCATTGTATTCTCTCAACTGCTTGGATATTACATGCAACTTCTTAGATATTACAAGCAACTAATATAGAAGGGTTTTGATTGGGCCCATGGCTTTGTTAACAAGAGCAAAAAGCACAGGGATTTTACACAAGTTTGAAGCGAGCCGGGGGCTTTTTGAGAGTTTACCCTTTATTTTTGATTTGAAAAACCAAATTATTGTTAGTTATATATATGCCCTAGAGGCCATTACTGTACATGAGATGTATTGTAGTGGATGCTGGGACATATATAGGTAGGACTTTCTTGCTCGACATGATAGTACGCTATCTGGTTGCTCTTTATCTTAACATGTATACTTTCTGTCTCTCTGTTGCATGTTGATAAAGCCCTTAGGATTTGTACTCGACTTTTTGAACTATGATGTAGATCATACTAGTGGGGCCTGGATAGTCCATGAGTACATTCTTCAATGTTCCTAGTCGTGGGAATATCGAGACGGGGCATCGATATTCCAGACTAGACTAGCGTATATCTTCTCGATCCATGTGATGGGCGATGGATGATCCCATATCCGTTGGTGTTTGACATCAGAGACGGTATGCGGGTGCTCAGTGGAGACTGGGTACACTGACCGGACTCGCCGAGAACTCCCAGATGGTATTATACCTCACGTCAGATGGCAGTTCTCTGGTGACACTGGTACAGCTTAGTCTGATGACCCGAGATCGTCATAGAGTCTTGTGTGGCTCCCACTGTGCTTTGATTTCCACCCTACCACGGCTCTACTGAGTCGTGCAAACAGGTGGTTTTTGGGTACAGTCCCGATTCACATGGAGGCAATGAGCGATGGGAGGGAATTCGTCTCTCCCGGTATTGGGGGTTGATGTTACGCTATGCTCGACTGGCCATAACTGGAAATCCCTGACCAGAGTTGCACTGATTTACTGGTAAGTGTTATCAGTAGTTTCATGCTTGTTATGGACCTTACATCGGCATGACTTATCAAGCTACTGGGGTCTGACGTTTACCACCTCTAGGCGAAATATGCGACATATCAGACGAACAGACCGGACTGTGCGGTAAGTGTTACTGGTTGGATTCATAGGAGTGTGAGCAGGCTTGCTCGTTGATCTTCTGATCGCTCAATACCCGGGTGGCCGTTACGTTTAGCAGACCGCTTGCGGCTTGTGGGTGTTTGATATGATCATCACCTACTGCCGGCGTATTGACGAGTCTTTAGAGTCCTACACAGGGGTTTCCTGGCTCAAGCGAAACGAGATAGGAGCGCATATGAGATATGTGCGGGACCGAGAATAATACCGGTATGTGATACTGTATTCTATTCACGCGATTTGTGACATTGATCGGTTGTATGCGATGTAGCCGGGTTATCGGATCAAGTATTGATTCGATAAGTTATTACTATTGATATTAGTTGGTTATATGCAATATGACCGGATCGTTAAATTAAGTGTTGATTTAATGATTTAATGTATAATTATATATTTGATATATTACTTTACATTAACTAGTATTGGTTCACTTAAGATTGATTTTCTCACTTGATGTGCACAAGTTGTATATATGATATATGTTTGTGTACTAGTTTGTATCATGATTGATGATACATGCAAACTTGGGTCTGTGTATGACTTACACCATGTTTAGGTTAATGGTTAGGGTTTTATTTATTTTATTTATTTTGGCAAATACAAAATGGTGGCTTTCTTTGTTTTGTGCTTGAAGCTTCATGAAGCTTTCAAGCATCTTCGACAAAGTCCACCATTTTTGTTTTGCATGAGATTTTTGTTAACCTAACCATTAACATAAACTCTAGTTTAGTCTCTACAATGGTTAACTCACCCATGGTTGCATCATGATAGACTTCACTTGATTATTCATTTTGGTTATTCTATTATTCATATTCTTTTCTTCTTCTTCATCTTCTTCCAATGAAGAAAAACCTTGCTAGAAAATTTTCAAGTGAAGAAAAAGAGTGAGAAATCCAAATTCAAAGTGAACCCACTTCCTATTTCTTCATCCTCTACCACTTGCCATGTAGTATAGGGTGTTCTCTTCACAAAGTTTTTGACCAAGTGAAGGAATAGCTTGAGTTTGAGTTTCCCCGACGTAGATCATCTTCGGTCTCGAAGTCAACGACCTAACCCGCTCATTTCTCTGAAAAAACCAACGCTAGGGTACGGGATCCCGATGATCGCAGCGAAGGGACGTCAACACGGAGCTTTAGAAGTGAAGGACCGGATCTACAAAGGTTGTAATCCCTTTCATTTATTATCAAAGTTGTTTGCTTGCTTATTGTTTCGCCTTACCTCTAGTATACGATCTTGCATAGGGTTGTTCGGCACATAAAAATTTGATTTTGGTATGGTTGATGCCTTGTGGAACCTCATGAGTGTGCCTAGGAACCCTATAGTGGTATCAGAGCCTAGTTAGAGCTTTAGGCAAAGTGTAGACGAAGTTAGAAACCCGATCGAACCCCGAAACCCTAAACTATACCCCTCTCTGTACATTTTTTAAAACAGTGGATTTTTCCTAATTAAATATGCTCAGAAAATAGAGCAGGGAAATATAAGGTTAACTGTACAAAACGAAGCCCTAACTCTACTGTAGCGCCGCGGAACCGCGGCCTTACCCTGCTTTTGGCGGCGGTTCCGCGGCCGTATGTAGTGGTTATGGATTCTTTTTTATACAGTAATGCCCATATCTGTTTCCTGTTTCCTCTGGGAATTTTTAATCTGTATTCAACAGTTGGGTTTTCTAGAGTGTATTGGGGACTCGTTAATTCGATCGGATATTTTAACCTCGTTTATGTTTTTCCGGGTAATTTTAGAACGTGTTAAAAAGTTCGACCGGATATAAATAACCCACTTTTTCCCCTGACGGGAAATTTCCAAGTGTTGGATTTTTCCGTAGTTTAAGAATGTTCTAAGTAGTGCAAGTAACTCGATGGACCCTCTAGAAGACAACAAACCTTAACTCGATTATGTGACCGTCTAGAACTGCCTTTTGAACCTTAGGGTTTGGGGCAGTACGGCGTGCCACATGTGAGGCGTTGGCTTGACCCTTCTACGACTGGACCGTTGGTGCTGTGGCATGAAGTGAATGTTTTTTTAAACTTATTTCAAGTGTTGACCTTTTCGGGAAAACTTGGGTGTTTGATTATTCGATCGGAAAGTTTAAAATTGTCTATTTATCTGGAATGCGATACAATAATTGGAATTCACAAGTAGTTATGAGATAACTAATTTGAATGCTATAAATCTAGCAGTTTAGTCTCACTTGATCGGTTGCCACGGAATTTTGATGTGATCGAAAGTCCGTCGCAATCACGTTGCGTACGCGGATACTCGTCGGGTAAACTTAATAGATAGCCACGCCCTATAGCCCCGACCAAGTGACTGTAGGAGAACCCCGTCGCCAAAAGCATCCGTTCGGGTGCTCGTGGCAGCGGTGTTCCACCTTAGTGCACTTCGTCAACGGTATCGAGGGTGCGGCCGTCTACTAAAGTTTGCGACGAGTATTCGTTCAGGATGTCGGGAATCTTGTTGAATTGCCCGACTTTATATTGAAAAGTGTTTTCGATATTGAGACTAAAATGCGGGGTTTATAATTGTTAGGCATGCGATATCTAAGGAGGTTGCGGATTCCAATTGTTGTAGTTTTACACTTTCTTTTCTGAGACTGTAAGTGTAATATGTGATATCGCCGGTTTCGTTGCTATATGTTAACGACAATTGGGATGGGCATATTTACTTACGTTGATGATATGTGATGTTATGTATTGCTGGATATGTTATATTGGATCGTCGTGTTTGAATAGCCGGGGTTTTTTTATGTGAGATGAGTGTTTTTCATTTTCATTCATGTAAAAAACTTGTATGTAATATTATTTTATTGGGGCACTTCCGGGTTGAGGATGATGTCACCATTGTATATTATTTACTTTTCCGCATTAGGATAGACCCAAGGAGGGGAGCATAAGTAACCGGGTTCTAGGGTCCAATGGGAGACCATCTTGAGGAGTCGAGTCCGGGTCTCCTAACTCTAGAATTGGTAGGGTCCAATTGGTTATACTGAGCTGGGGAACGTTGGTCCCGCTCCAACTTATAATTTTTATAAGACCGAGCAGGAATTAGGGGAATACCAGGATTCCTATGCCGCCCAAACGAAGAAAGTGCATGATGATGCATCTTCTTCGGGTGTGTTTATTACAAAGAACTGTTTCTCTGTATCTTCTACGTCCTGGGTATTAGATACCGAATCAGGATCCCGCAAATGTAATCCATTACATGGGCTACAGATGGGTAGAGAACTGAGAACGGGTGATAAGTTTCATGAGACAGAAAACGACGCAAGTGTTGCAGCCAAGTCTTTTGGTCACTATCACCCTGTATTTCTAAATACATTGATTCTGAACAAATGTTATTAGATACCGAACCTGATATACAACATCATATCAGTCTCTTTATATATTAAAGAAGGATATAATTTTATATTGTTGGATAATATTTTGAACATTTCCTATATCAAGAGTTGATCGGTTCAGGCACGTTATCTAAAAGCATTGACGTTCTAAATCAAACTACAGTTCTTAGTATACAGAATACACACGAGAGGAAGAGTTCAGAAATGAACAAATTATTCTTGAGGCATTGTAGACTTGGTCATATCAATGCGACCCGACTAACTAAGTTACATTTAGATGCATATTTAAATCAGTTTAAATTTACATCTTATGAAACTTGTCAGTCATGTCACAAAGATAAAATGACCATAACTCCATTTACTGGAAATAGAGAAAAAGTCAGTGAACTCTTGGGACTGATACATAGTGATGTATAGAGGTCCCCAGTCTACATATGCCAAGACTGATTCTTTATACTTCCTTACATTCACTGATGATCTCTCAAGATTCGGACACATGTTTCTGTTGAAACACAAGTCCAAAACTTTTGAGATAATCACCGAATATAAGTTAGAAGTAGAGAACCAATAACGGGTATAAGTATTATGTCCTTTGATGTGATCAGGGAGGAGAATACTTGAGCACGGGATTCCTGGACTATTCTAAAGGAGAATGAGATTCTCTCTCAGCATTACTCCTCCGTATACACCACAGCACGTCGGTGTATCGGGGCGGAGCAATCACACCCTATATGATATGGTGCGCTCTATGATGAGTACTGCTGAGTTACCTGTTTCCTTTTGGGGGTTATGCACTTAAGAAGCTGCATACCTATTGAATTAGGTTCGAATCAGATCACTGCCTACCACTCCATATGGGATATGGTTTGGGAAGAGCCCATATCTTAAGCAAGTTAAGATTTGGGGTTGTCCGGCCTATGTCAAAAGCTAAATCCGGACAAGATCGAGGCAAGGTCAGTTCTGTAGAACTGGAAGGAGTTCCAGTTATACAAACTACAGCTGATGATTTGATAGAACCAAAGTATTCAATAGTCTCCGACGAACCTCAGCCTCTCCGCCGATCTAGCAGGGTTCCTCATCCGCCTAAGAGATACTTCGGTTTCTCGATGACAGTGGGAGCGAGGATTGCATCATGAGATGATGACCAAACTAGTTTCGAGCAGGCCATCGAGAGTAGGGACTCTGTAAGAATGGCTGGATACTTAGCGATCTGAGATGGAATCCATGTACACCAACGAAGTATGGACTTTGGTTGCTACATCTGAAGGGTTAAATCCCCATCAGGAGAAAGCATATCTTGAGAAGATTATTTGGTGTAGATGGAAAAGTTGAGACTTTCAAAGCTAGACTTGTTAAAGGTTTTCATCATCGACCAAGCATGGATAATGATGAAACCTTTTCCAGTGGCTATGCTTAAGTCCATCCGGATCCTACTTGCCATTGCTATATACCATGACTACGATATCTGGTGGTTGGGTGTCATGACTGCTTTTCTAAATATTGATTTAGAAGAGAGCGTCTATAAGTACACAGCCAGAAGGCTTCGTAAACAGTGGGAGCAGCGGAAACGTGTGCAAGTTGCTTTACAGAATAAAGCAGGCATTGCGGAGTTGGAACATCTTTTTTGATGTGGTAGTCAAAGAGTTTGACTTCATCAAAATAGTAGATGAACCTTGTATATACAAAAAGGTAGTAAAGAGTAAGGTGGTCATCCTCGTATTGTACGTAGGACAACATACTCTTGATAGGAAAAGAGTTTCTTATACTACGCACGGTCAATCTCCTCTTATCACAAGGATTCTCCATATAGGATCAAAGTGATACCTCCTAAATCTTGGGTTATGGATCTATAAGATAGATCTAAATGGATGTTAGGATTCTCACTAGGTGTAGTAAGATGGTATCAATGGATCCTGGGGAGAATCACTGGAAAAGTTCCAGAGTGATAAGGACGACCGAATGTCAGTTGTAGGCATTGTCTTTACCCTCAGTGGATGGACGATATGTTGGAAGAGTTCCAAGCTAAATACCGTGGCAAACTAGACGATAAAGGCTGGTGACATCCCTATCAAAGATACTACCAAAAGAGGAAGTTTGGGTGTATATTAGTTCATGTGATGAACTAGGTTCCTACTATTGTGTGACAATGGAAGTATGGCTTTGGCCAAGGAACCACGGTCCCATCAGTGACCCAGGCATATTCTGAGGCAGCATCACCTGATCATGGAGATAGTTTATCTCCAGGATGATCGAGGTTAGGAGAGTAGACTTAGAGGACAATATGGTGGATCCACTCACAAAGGCATTTTCCCAGAGAGAGACTCATATGGGATGGTTGAGTATGAGATACTGCAACCACTGTTACAAATGGCCCTAGTGCAAGTGGGAGATTGTTAGTTATATGTATGCCCTAGAGGCCATTACTGTACATGAGATGTATATTGTAGGGGATGCTGGGACATATATAGGTTGGACTTTCTTGCTCGACATGATAGTACGCTATCTGGTTGCTCTTTATCTTAACATGTATACTTTCTTTCTCTCTGTTTCATGTTGATAAAGCCCTTAGGATTTGTACTCGACTTCCTGGACTATGATGTAGATCATACTAGTGGGGCCTGGGTAGTCCATGAGTACATCCTTCAATGTTCCTAGTCGTGGGAATATCGAGACGGGGCATCGATATTCCAGAGTAGACTAGCGTATATCTTCTCGACCTATGTGATGGGCGATGGATGATCCCATATCCGTTGGTGTTTGACATCAGAGATGGTATGCGGGTGCTCAGTGGAGACTGGTACACTGAACGGACTCGCCGAGAACTCCCAGATGGTATTATACCTCACGTCAGATGGCAGTTCTCTGGTGACACTGGTACAGCTTAGTCTAATGACCCGAGATCGTCATAGAGTCTTGTGTGTCTCCCACTGTTCTTTGATTTCCACCTTACCACGGCTATACTGAGTCGTGCAAACAGGTGGTTTTTGGGTACAGTCCCGATTCACATGGAGGCAATGAGCGATAGGAGGGAATTCGTCTCTCCCGGTATTGGGGGTTGATGTTGCGCTATGCTCGACTGGCCATAACTGAAAATCCCTGACCAGGGTTGCACTGATTTACTGGTAAGTGTTATCAGTAGTTTCATGCTTGTTATGGACCTTACATCGGCATGACTTATCAAGCTACTGGGGTCTGACGTTTACCACCCCTAGGCGAGATATGCGACATATCAGACGAACAGACCGGACTGTGCGGTAAGTGTTACTGGTTGGATTCACAGGAGTGTGAGCAGCCTTGCTCGTTGATCTTCTTATCGCTTAATACCGGGTGGCCGTTACGTTTAGCAGACCGCTTGCGGCTTGTGGGTGTTTGATATGAATATCACCTACTGCCGGCGTATTGACGAGTCTTTAGAGTCCTACACAGGGGTTTCCTGGCTCAAGTGAAACGAGATAGGAGCGCATATGAGATATGTGCGGGACCGAAAATAATACCGGTATGTGATACTGTATTCTATTCACGCGATTTGTGACATTGATCGGTTGTATGCGATATAGCCGGGTTATCGGATCAAGTGTTGATTCGATAAGTTGTTACTATTGATATTAGTCGGTTATATGCAATATGACCAGATCGTTAAATCAAGTGTTGATTTAATAATTTAATGTATAATTATATATTTGATATATTACTTTACATTAACTAGTATTGGTTCACTTAAGATTGATTTTCTCACTTGATGTGCACAAGTTGAATATATGATATATGTTTGTGCACTAGTTTGTATCATGATTGATGATACATGCAAACTTGGGTGTGTGTATGACTTACACCATGTTTAGGTTAATGTTTAGGGTTTTATTTATTTTATTTATTTTGGCAAATACAAAATGGTGGCTTTCTTTGTTTTGTGCTTGAAGCTTCATGAAGCTTTCAAGCATCTTTGACAAAGTCCATCATTTTTGTTTTGCATGAGATTTTTGTTAACCTAACCATTAACATAAACTCTAGTTTAGTCTCTACAATGGTTAACTCATCCATGATTGCATCATGATAGACTTCACTTGATTATTCATTTTGGTTATTCTATTATTCATATTCTTTTCTTCTTCTTCATCTTCTTCAAGTGAAGAAAAACCTTGCTAGAAAATTTTCAAGTGAAGAAAAACCTTGCTAGAAAATTTTCAAGTGAAGAAAAAGAGTGAGAAATCCAAATCTAAAGTGAACCCACTTCCTATTTCTTCATCCTCTATCACTTTCTATGTAGTATAGGGTGTTCTCTTCACAAATTTTTTGACCAAGTGAAGGAATAGCTTGAGTTTGAGTTTCCCCGACGTAGATCATTTTCGGCCTCGAAGTCAACGACCTAGCCCGCTCATTTCTCCGAAGAAACCAACGCTAGGGTTCGGGATCCCGATGATCGCAGCGAAGGGACGTCAGCACGGAGTTTTAGAAGTGAAGGACCGGATCTACAAAGGTTGTAATCCCTTTCACTTATTATCAAAGTTGTTTGCTTGCTTATTGTTTCGCCTTACCTCTAGTATACGATCTTGCATAGGGTTGTTCGGCACATAAAAATTTGATTTTGACATGGTTGATGCCTTGTGGAATCTCATGAGTGTGCCTAGGAACCCTACAATTATTTAGGCTACCTGCAAAACTAAGAGGGGTTTCTGCCCCTGAATCTAACATTGTTTTGCTTCAAGATTCCTTTTCTAATGGCTGCATGTGTGATTAAGTGCTTGGAGAACAAATTATTTGAGTGATCAACATAATCTTCTTGAGACTTGAATAATGTACATAATAATTGCAATGGGTTTATTGATGCCTAGATTAAAAAAGAAGAAGGGTAAATAAAGGAATAAAGTATTGACCTCATTTATGCGGTTGTGGCCACAACCATTTTGGCTGTGGCAACAGAGGTATTATAAAACAATTTGTATAAAGTAAAACACATACAATATATTTAAATTTGAATTTTAGTAATAGCATATTATAACCCACATACTTGCTTAAACTTAATTATTAATTACAAAATAAAATATGCAAAACCAAGCTATCTCGTGGTGCACATAATTAAATATAGCCGGAAGCTTTACAGAAAACGTCACAAATCTAGTTTACAGCCAATGGGTATATAAGTTATGACGAATTCTTCTTCAGATTTGGCCAGACCATAAAAATGCCCCCATTGCAAATGCCCTCTTTTCTTCGACCGATCCTTTGCAAGTCAATCCATACTGCATTAGCAACATGTCCACCTTCCACTCCTCCATCCTTTGGTATTCTTCCCTTTTGTACTTCGGGTAATGCACGGGCATCTGAAAACATCCATAGTTGTTGCTTGTGCTCTTCGATTCTGCCTTTTTCCCATCTGCTTTCTCCAAGCCCTTGTCGCCCGACCGGGTTACGATGTGAGAAGTCATTGCTCTGAAAAACCATGAGAGAGCCATCTTTTGGTAGAATAGAGAGACTGATACGAGAATAGAGAGGGCCACTCCTAGATTGGAATAGCAAATGAGGCAAGTATTTATATAGTTATGAAGCATGATAAGCAATTGTAAAGTGCATGACTCAACTAGAGTTATGGGGCATGAAATGCTCACACACAACGGGGTTTGAAACTTTGGTGATATTAGCATGGATTTGATTGGATCCCAAGAATCCAAGTTGTTGGTTTGTTAAGAGTTTGAATGCAAAAATTATAGACTAATTAATGTCTTTGCGTGGAGGGTTTAGATTTTATGAACCAGAATGATGCGAATCATTGAAAGTGACATGGATTTTATTCAAGTTACAATGATTCGTATTCAGCATCTGAGTGGCGGCTAGGGTTAATAAAGTGAAAGTGAAAGTGACATGGATTTTGCGTATGTATGATTTACTAGCTGTCTATGTAAATTGTTGTTGTCAAAGATATTATTATTTGATTTATTTTTAGGGTAAATTGAGGGAGGGGGGGGGGGGGACCGGCCCTTTTAAAACTTGTCAAAAAATCTCTGGACCTTACCACATAATAGAAAAAACCCCGGGCCCCCGAAGAATTCCATGAGATGGTAAAAGTTATTTGATTTTAGTATATCTTATAAATGCCCATGTCTTACTCATGTGCGCATAGTATTAAATGTTCTAACTAGACAAGTGATTAGATATTACAGCAGTTCTCTTTCCTGTAACATCTGCAGATTGCCTCTAACATCTATTCTGTGTTGATTTTTGCTTAAAAAACTAAGTATTAAATGTTCTAATTAGACAAGTGATTAGATATTACATGCAACTGCTTAGATATTACAAGAAATTTTATAGATATTACAGGAAAGTGGTTAGATATTACAAGCAACTGTTTAGATATTACAAAGAACTGCCTAGATATTACAGGCAACTGGTTAAATGTTACATGCAACTTTTTTAGATATTATAGGTAAGTGGTTAGATATTACAGGCAACTGTTTAGATATTACAAGCAACTTTGTAGATATTACAGGCAAGTGATTAGATATTAAATACAAATTTTTTGATGTTACAGATGGTTGTTTTCCGCCGAAAGACGCGACCGGGATGTTGGGACGTCCGACCTGAATTTCGAGGGCAGATGCTATTTGGTGCTATCCGTCCACCTCTCTAAAGATGCCAAGTTGATTTATGGCACCATATATCGAAGGTTTAAACGGATGCAGCCGATATAGCAGACTTCGTCAGATTCCCCCTCGTTGAGGGGTTTTTGATTGTGGGGACGCTTTTCCCTGCAGGTGCAAGCCCCTGCAGTTAATTACGCTACTGCATCGCGGTAACCATTTTCTCCTTCTCCAAATGGTCACTTCGTGTTGTGCGTGTTTGTTTTATTTTTGGTTGCCCGTGGATTGTATACGGAGACTAATTTATGTTGTTGCCCATAGGGCGTGGATTAGTCCAAATCCGTATTTTCCTAGATTTGGTTTTGGGTTGGGTATAAGGATTGTTAATCTCATTTGAGACTAAGATCAACTTAAACGTTTGTTAAGGATACGTTAGTCTAATTTTAGACTAAGATCAACTTAACCATTCATTAAGGATACGTTAGTCTAATTTTAGACTAAGATCTCCTTAACAGGATCATTTAGATCCAACAAAAGAGCATTTGAGCTCTATTGTTTTAGTTTAAGGACTTTGCGGTCCAAGAGTTTAAGGACATAATAGTCGATGGAGTTTAAGGACATCATAGTTCATAGTTTAAAGACGTCATACTCTGTAAAGTTTAAAAACATCATAGTCTATGAGTTTAAGGACCTCACAGTCCATAAAGTTTAAGGACATCACAGTACATGAGTTTAAGGACCCCACAGTCCGTGGAATGTCTGGTTGTCGGGACCCGTCACCTCTCTGAAGACGTTGAAGGATTACAACGACATATATCAGAGATATAAAGAGATGTACCCTTGAACCAATGTTGGTTGGGAATCTCTGGGAATCACTTTGAATGCTATATGAGATGATCAGTTTTGGAAGTCAAGAGCATAATTGGGGTTCGGTTTCAAGGGATCTTGCCTCTGGAAAACTTAGTTAATTTAGGCTAAGATTGGCTTGAATATAGTGTTAAACACTAGAGTACATCCGGCGCTCACGTGCTCCCTCCTAAGGCGCTTAAAGTAGTGTTAAACACTAAAACCGAAGCGCTTATGTATGGTCACGTGAGGCACCTGAAGATTGGGCCTTGCTTCTTTTATTTTACTCCCAGAATATATAAGTGTTAAACACTTGATCTTTATGGCCATCACGTGTGGGCACGTGATGGGTACCAATGCATTGGATATTAATCCTATTTGTTAGGGGTCATGTGGGGACACGTGAAGGCGCCCATGCGTTGGATATTAATCCTTCAGTTTTACCCTATTCTCTCTTTAAAATGGTGTTTTTCAGGGGTAACGTGGAGACACGTAAGGCATCCTTTAGGTGGGGATTGCCCTTGGGTAGAATCCTTTTTTATTTGATAATTGTTAGGGGTCACGTAGGAACACGTAAGACGCCCAAAAAGTGAAAATGCCTTGGCTTTACTCCCTTTTGTTTTGAGGAGCTTTTTTAAGGGTCACGTGGGAGCACATGATACACCCTAAAAGAGAAAACTTTCTTGATTGTTTTCCATTTTCCTTTTTAAATAAGTGTTAAACACTTTGGGAAATCTTTTTTTCTGGTTCAAAAAAAGGGGGTCACGTGTTACCACGTGATCATATTGGGTACTGATCTTTTTTACGTGCATGGAGAGTTAAATCCCTTGTTTAAGAATTAAATTCTTCTGATAGGGTTAAACCCTAATTTTATTTGGAGGAATTAAATTCCTATATGATTGAAAGAATTAAATTCTTTACACCGAATTCTCGCTCTAAGTTTTGGACCTGCATGGCAGAATCTCCCCGATGAGAATTAAATTCTCAACTTGTGGGGAGATCTGCTTCTGCAGATCTTCAACCGGAGGAAGAACTAAGTTCTTTTTAGAAGAGTTAAACTCTTGGTTTGAGAATTAAATTCTCTTTTTGTTTTGTGGGAGCTTATAGAATGATCTCCTTTTTTCTCTTACCTAGAGTTTTCTTTCTCTGAAGAGATCTTCTTTTCTCTTTGGAGAATTAATTTTTTTTTCTGTATTCTCTCTCTGTTGTTGTATCCTCTCCTTTCTTCTTTTTTTATTTGCTCCTATTTATAGGAGAAAGAAAAAAATCAGTTTGTTCAGCCAATCTCTCATTGAGAGATTTTGATTGATTTTATAACCAACTTGATCTTTTAGATCACTCGGTGAATTTTATTCACTATTGGATTTTTAATCCAAAAGATATTTTATTTGTTGTTCCTGTCAAATTTTAGAAAAATATTTCCTTGTATAGAATCTTTCTATAAATTGGTGATTTTTAGTCACCATTAGATTTTTAATCCAACGGTGCTCTACTTTACAGAGTGCAATCTTTTTTGTTTGGAAAGATCTAAGGAAATATTTTTCCAATTAGGGCTTTTGATTCCCTTTAATTAGAATTTAATTCTATTAGTTCAGAGGGTTTAGGAGTCCATCACGTGTTGGCACTTGACCTCACCGATTAAGCAACTAATTAGAATTTAATTATATTGGTTCAGAGAGATTAGGAGTCTATCACGTGTTGGCACGTGACCTCATTGATTAAGCAATTAATTAGAATTTAATTATATTGGTTCAGAGGGCTCAGAGACCCGTCACGTGTTGACACGTGACCCCACTGATACAACATTTCCAATTGTTTATTTTATTCAGCGCATATAGGCTTTGCCTGTAAAAGGTCACGTATTTGCACGTGAGACCTGGTCACGTGTTGACACGTGACCCCACTGATACAGCATTTCCAATTGTTTATTTTATTCAGCGCATATAGGCTTTGCCTGTAAAAAGTCACGTGTTTGCATGTGAGACCATGTCACGTGTGGGCACGTGATGCCACTGATTAAGTATTTCTAATTGTTTATTTTATTCAGTGCCTACAGGCTTTGCCTGTAAATGGTCACGTGTCTGCACGTGAGACCAGGTCACGTGTGGGCACATGATGCCATTGATTAAGTATTTCCAATTGTTTATTTTATTCAGTGCCTACAGGCTTTGCCTGTAAATGGTCACGTGTTTGCACGTGAGACCCGGTCACGTGTGGGCACGTGAGGCCCGGTCACGTGTGGGCACGTGATGCTCATTTGAGATTTTCCTTGCTGCTTTATTTGTATTTTATTTAGTTCCCATGAGGGAATAAATTCCCCCACAGCGTTGTTCTCACGTGTTTGCACGTGAGTGCAACGCTGTAACTTTTGTGGCCGTTGGATTTGCCTGGGGAACAGGGAAGATGAGCCGTTTCCTATCATGTCTTATAAATACAAGGGTCTCTTCAGCAGCGCCTCCACTCCTTCATCTTCTTCCTTTTTTACGTTTACATGTGTTCTTTATTAAGCTCTGTCACGCTGTTTTTGGTGCTCACGTGTTTGGCGTGTGAGGCACTGTGGAGGATTTCAATCGCGTATCAGCGCCTGCTCACGTGTTATGTATGTGCAGTGCCGCTTTAACTTCCAATAAGGGTCAAGGCTTGTGCTCACATGTCATGCACATTGGGATCTGCTTGATAGGGCCGTTTCGATTCCATGTTCTGATTTCAATGAGTCACTTCTTTTCATTTCCAACGCTCTCCCATTTTTTCCGGGCCTTGGGAATAGTTCCACCATGCACAACATTTTCTGTGCAGAGCATTGAATGCTCTCCTTTATAACCTGAAGCCATGCCTTCCTTCTTCTAAAAAAAACATTTAGACCTTAGGGTGATTATTTTGAGAATTAGTTCAAGGTTTATAGCTTGCAACCGCCCCCACGCTCGTCGACAACTATAGGAGGTGCCCATCGAGGAGATGATTCCTCTTTTTGCTGCGCGGCTGGTGGATCCTCTTCTCACTGATGCCGAATGTGACGCAGTGACGTATGAACTCCTAATTTGTAGGGGCTCTCCCCTTTCTATGGGTTCTATTTGGCTGCAGAAGGTCTTTTCGTCCGTGCTTGCCGACATCCCTCCTCATCCGACAGAGATGACTCCGGCGATCCTCGATGCGGCGGAGGATAAAATCGAGTGCTTCTACGAGGCATACTTGATTACCCGGGCTCTGAAGGATTGCTCGATTTATCTACTGGGTTAGATAAGAGCCCGGCGGGCTGTCATGTCCGCTTTTGCTGATGAGCGTGGCGCTAATAGGTAGGGAGCAACTCCTCGCGAAAACCGTCGTTTCGATGTGTTGGAGAAGGCGGAGAAGGAGCTGGAGAATTTTGTATTTTGTTTTGTTAACCCTTGTATCTCTGATCCCATATTTGGTGATCTTTTTCCTATAAAGTAGTGTATTTTGATCAATGTATTTCTCTTATCACTAATCGCTGAATGTTTTCTGTTGAATTTTTCTGTTTGACGTATATTCGCACGTGCATCCCACCTGTGTACATGAGCCTTATACTTGGCCCCTGGGGATCTGTCTAATGACTGTAGGTAAGCAAAGTTTCGACGTTGTTCCATCTACTCTTTGTTTGCAAATCTCGCTGATTGTTTATAAATCTTAACAGCTTTTCGCATTCTTACCCCGCTGGAGTCTCGCATCAATATGCCACCTGGCCCTTATGCCCTATGTGCATCTGAACGGATGGCGAAGCAAAGCCTTCACTCTTTGTCGGCTTTCATCAAAGATCTTCGTGCCGGTAGCTCGATCACGGCCGAAGAATTTGCTGCTGAAGCCAACAGTTCTTTTCCCTTTCTTGCTGCTTACCATGATGAAACATTGGTGCGTGTTTGGGTTGGGTTTTGTCGTCGGGTGAAGGCTTGCTTACATAGTCTTGATTGTAAGCGCCTTCCTTCAGAGGTCGTGGCTGCAAAGGCGAGCTTGCGGGGGCTGGTTGTGTAAGTCTATGTCGCTTACCCCGTAAGCTAGCAAAGAGGCGGAACAAGAAAAAATCAAAGCTTTCTTACAAAAGCAACATAGACTAAGCTAAGGATCTTTGCCAAACCATATCTAACGAAATTACGGGAGGTTTAATCTACTGTGATAGATGATTATACCCCACGAAACTAGTCCTTTGGTTCTTTTCTCCGCTGTCCTACTCGTCCATGTGAGCTCCGAGGATCGATCCAGATCTTGGTCACCTCCACGGCCTCATAGAGTCGAAGACGATCCACCCGAGAGTCTATATTCCGAGCTCCACCTCAAGCCGAGGTAACTAGGGCAACAAGTTTTCTATGCTTGATGTCCTAGGTGATGTAGAGAAAGAAGATGGATTTGTTTGTCTATTTAAATCCTAATTTTCTCAAAACATGAGAGCTATAGGATTTTCTAGTGAGGAGGAAGAAGAAGAGAGTATGAGAGCTCACTTTTGATGAGAGAGAATGAGAATGAGATAATCATCCATAAGAAAAATAATTACCAATGTTTTATCATGAAAATTGTGATGGCTACAATTGATTTGACCATTATCATGTCAAGTTAAATCCAAGCCAAGAAAATATCTAGTGCTTACAAAAATATCCAAGTCAACAATAGTCAACTAGGTCAACATGGTCAAATGGTCAACTAGGTCAAATGATCAACATGGTCAAATGGTCAAACCAATTAGCCAAAACACAATAATCATTAAAAAGATTAGTAAACATTTTTCTCCACCTCATAATGGTTTTGACCAAGTCAATGGTCAAAACCCTAATGAGGCATCTCCTTCTTCTCTCCTCAAAACCATGCATACACACCCGCATCCGCATTCCGTAGAACACGAATACATAGAATACAAAACTAATCCATCCATGCAATACTAGGATCCGGCTTAAACCAAAGCCCACTAGTATTGTCTGCCCGAACATCATACGCACATAAGTGCACGTAAGTGATCGTAGCCCTGCCATAAAACCATACGGCCTCTACACCTTTTGCCCAGTGCAGGGAAACTCTTTGTGTGGGACTCTAAAGACTCGACACTACGCTGGAAGTGGGTTTAACCATAGACCGCAAGCGGCACTAGCTGTACGAAATGGTCCCCAGGTAGATGTCGATAAGAAGGCCGACGAGGTAAACCCCATCCGAACTCCTACTGAGCCTGAATGTGACAATCTCCGTACAGTCCGGTCTGTTCGTCTAAAAGTATCGCATGTCGGGCCTAGGGGGCGGTAAACGTCAGACCCCTAATAGCGGTACAAGTCGTGCCGGAGTGTAGCCCAGAACACCCTTAGAAACTACTGGAAACACTGCCAGTAATTCTCGCTTGCCCTGGCCAGGGACTTTGTGTAATGGCTCTCCTAGACACAGCGCGATATCAACCTCCAATACCGGGAGAGACGAATCATGTCTAACCGCTACTGCCTCCAAGTGCTTCGGTATTGCACCCAACTACTACCTGTTTGCATGACTCTTTTGAGCCGTGGTAGGGTAGTAATCAAAGCACAGTGGGAACACACTCGAGGCGAAGTAGCAGTGTTAAGTCGACAGACTAAGCTATACTCCTGTCACCTGGAAACTGTTATCTGACGATAGGTATAGTACCAACCAATAGTTCCCAACGAGTCCTGTCCAGTGTACTCATAACCTAACGAGCGCCCGCATACTATCTCCAGTACAACGTACTAATGGCTGTGGGACAGACCATCTCCCCTGCTGGGATGAGAAGCGTATACACTAGTCTACTCCGGAGTATCGATACCCTATCTCGATAATCCTACAACTAGGGACTTGTATAAGGATGTGCTTGTAGATTACCCAGCCCCCACTAGTGTGACTGCCATCACAACGCTGGTAATTAAGCAAAGATCCTAAAGGCTCTACTAATATGTATAAGCGATATGCTAAAAGAAACACATGCACATATTAAACTAGAAACAAACCAAGTAGCATACTACCATTTTGAGCAAGACTATCTAAACAACTGTGAATATCCCAAGCTTCCATTAAGTAATATACAAACTTGTATGATACAGTAATGGCTTCTAGGGCATATACACTAACAATCTCCCACTTGCACTAGGGCCATGAACTGGCGTATCGAAGACCTATCATCTCGATCAGCCGCTCGAACTGAGTCTGGGTATGGCCTTCGTGAGTGGATTTGCAGTGTTATTCTCCGAATCTACTCTCCTCACCTCGATCTCCCGGCGATCTACGATTTCCCTGATCAGGTGGTACCGCCTCACAATGTGTCTGGACTTCTGATGGGACCTAGGTTCCTTCGCTAAAGCTATAGCGCCGTTGTTGTCATAATACAGCGGTATTGGATCAACAATGGTTGGAACCACCTGAAGTTCTACGAGGAACTTCTTCATCCGGACAGCTTCTTTTGCGGCATCGCAAGCAGCTATGTACTTCGCTTCCATCGTCGAGTCAGCAACGGTTTCCTGTTTGGATCTCTTCCAACATACCGCCCCTCCATTGAGGGTAAAGACATAACCCGACATGGACTTGGAGTCATCCTTATCACTCTGGAAGCTGGAGTCAGCAAATGCCTCGATCTGGAGGTCTTTTCCGCCATACACCAAGAACATCTCCTTAGTCCTTCTCAGGTACTTGAGAATGTTCTTTACTGCTATCCAGTGTTTCTCCCCTGGGTCTGACTGATACCGGCTTACAACGCTTACTGCGTATGCTACATCTGGTCTGGTATACAACATCGCATACATTATAGAGCCTACTGCAGATGCGTAGGGTATAGATGACATGCGAGCCCTTCCCAAATCAGTCTTTGGAGACATCTCTTTGGAGAAGGTGATTCCATGACAAGCTGGTAGGTTACCGCGCTTGGAATCTTCCATACTGAATCGTTTCAGTATGGTGTCGATGTACCTGGACTGCGAAAGTCCCAACATTCTCTTAGATCTATCACGATAGATCTGGATCCCCAGAATGTAGTTGGCATCACCCAGGTCCTTCATGGAGAACCTCTGTGACAAGAATCCTTTGACTGACTATAGCATAGAAATATCATTTCCTATTAAGAGAATGGCATCCACGTACAAGATGAGGAATACAACAGTTCTCCCTACAATCTTACTATATATGCATGGTTCATCCGGATTTTTGATAAAGTCGAATTCTTTGACAGTATCATCAAAGCAGATGTTCCAACTCTGCGATGTCTGCTTTAGTCCATAAATAGACTTAAGCAATTTGCACACTTTACCGCTGCTCCCACTCTGAATGAAACCCTCCGGTTGATCCATATAGACGCACTCTTTCAAATTTCCATTTTAAAAAGCCGTCTTTACGTCCATCTGCCAGATCTCATAGTCGTGGAAGGCAGCAATGGCAAGAAGGATCCGAATGCATTTGAGCATAGCCACTGGAGAAAAGGTTTCGTCGTAGTCCAACCCAGGTCTTTGACGAAAACCTTTTGCAACAAGTCTAGCTTTATAGGTTTCAACCTGTCCATCTACACCAATCTTCTTTCTGAAAATCCATTTGCAGCCTACGGGTTTTACCCCTTCTGGAGCAATGTCCAAAGTCCAAACTTTGTTGGTGTACATGGACTCCATTTCGGTCCGCATTGCATCATCCATTTTACTGAGTCACCGCTCTGAATGGCTTGCTGGAAGCTAGTAGGCTCATCATTTTCAATGATGCAATCCTCTCGATCCCCGTCTATGAGAAAACCGTAGTATCTCTCGGGTGGATGAGACTGCCTACTACTCCTGCAGAGTGGCGCTGGGATGTCCGGTTCTCCTGAAACCTCTGGTTCTACCAAGCTCTCAGTAATAGATTATGGTTCTGGAATTTCTTCCAGTTCTATTGCGCTCCCACTTATCTGATTTTCTAAAAACTCGGTTTCCAAGAAGTGAGGATGCTGAGAAACAAAAACCTTTTGTTCCTCTGCAGAATAGAAAAGATACCCCCTGGAGTTCTTGGGGTATCTCACAAACTTACACAGTACTGAGCGTGCCTCGAGCTTGTCCGCATGCTGCTTGGACATCCCCATGTCTTAAGGTGCTTAAGACAGGGTTTCTTCCCACTCCACATTTGATATGGTGTGGTAGGCACAGCCTTGGTTGGAACCTTGTTCAAAAGATATGCAGCTGTTTCTAGTGCATAACCCCAGAAAGATCATGGTAACTCAGCCTTACTCATCATGGAACGAACCATATCCAATAGGGTTCGATTCCGCTTTTCCGATACACCATTGTGTTGTGGTGTGTATGGAGGAGTAAGCTGAGAGAGAATTCCATTCTCTTTTAAGTAGCCCAGGAACTCGGAACTCAAGTATTCACCACCTCGATCAGATCTTAGTGTCTTGATACTTTTTCCTATTTGTTTTTCCACTTCATTCTTGTATTCCCGAAATTTCTCAAAGGCCTCGGATTTATGTTTCATCAAGAAGACATGTCCATACCTTGAGAAATTATCCGTAAAAGTAATGAAGTATGAATAACCACTTCACGCATATGTAAACATTGGACCACATACATCACTGTGTATGAGTCTTAAGAGTTCGTTCGCTCTTACTCCGTGTCCAGTGAACGGAGTCTTTGTCATCTTTCCTATGAGACAAGATTCACAAGTGGCATAAGACTGATATTCGAACGGATTCAAATATCCCTCTTTATGCAACTTCGTCAATCGTTTCTCATTGATGTGACCCAGTATACAATACCATAAGAAAGCCAGATTTGTTTCCGGAGACTTTCTTTTAAGTGTGTTTTGGACACTGAAAACCTGAGCTTGATTTAATACGTATATTCCGTTTTCTAATGTACCTGACCCAATCAGAACTTGATTTAGGTGGATGTGGACCACATCGCTTACAAAAGTAAAATCATATCCTTCTTTAGAAAGTAAGGATACATATATGATATTACAAGCTAGACTAGGTACATATAAACAGTTACGTAGAATCAATATCTGCCCACTTGTCAATCCAAGGTGATATTCCCCTACGGATTCAGCATCCACGTTCATTATGTTTGCAACCCTGAGAGTCATATCACCTAACCTGATAACTCTACGGTTTCTCAAAGCCTGTAATGAATTACAGATATGAGATCCTGATCCGGTATCTAGTATCCAGGAAGTAGAGTTAATTGACATACAGTTTTCTATTACAAACACACCTGAAGCCGAAGCCACAACATGCTTCGAATCCTGGCTACTGGCTTTCAAAGCCCTGCAATCCTTCTGCCAATGACCTTTCCCATAACAATAGGAACGTCCCTCCTTCACTATATTTAGTCCCGAAACTTTTGCCCTTCCCTTTCCTTCTACCTTCCTGGTTTCTTTCAGGGTGTCAGTAGAAGGTAGAGACTGTAGAATCAAGTCAGTATGTGACTCGTTCTTCAACGTGGTCCTCAGGTCCGTGAGCTCATCAATATAGCTAGTCACTGTAAGGACGTTGTCCCCTACAGATGACCCGACAGCCAACCTCGCTTGAAGCAATTCGTTCGAGGTCTCATATCTTGCGATACGAGATTGCTCTCCATATAAATCTTTGTTATGGAGGAAGACAGAATCTAAGTCTATCTTCTCGTGCTGCCTCTGTTATGCACCATCAACTGAGGCTAACACGAGGCACTTGCCATTCACACAGTCTTTTCCCGATGTCTTACGGATATCAATATCTGTGAAGGTGGAAACTGGTCCTGAGACGGCGGGGGTTTTGAGTATTGAAGAGGTGTCCCAGTTTTTCATGGGTAATGGACATCTGGACAGACCTTTGCCAATAATATAGTCAGATTCAGTCATTTTATTATCTAAATGTAACCTATGTCTGGTCACTGGGTCACTGCAATTAAGAGAGAGAGAAGAAAACACTTAGCATGATGCTCGTTGCAAGTTTAGATTGATTTTTAATTTATCTAAACAGGATGGCTCCTACAATTTCTCGAATCCTTCCTCAAACCATAAAAGAAGAATTAGTCAGGATTGATCTTACCGTACAATTCTTGCTTAACCGTTCAGCCAGGCTAGTGTTGGTACTTCGAGAGAGGTTTTACGACGCTTTCGCAAAGTTCCTTAATTAAATAACCTCTTTTCCCTGGAGGCGTAGCCCCGCTAACACTGTTCTAGACACCTACTTAGTTTATAGCATTGATCGTTAAGTGAAGAGTCTCCCGAGGAGTAGCGGATACTCACAGTAGGATCGAGATCCAAATATCATTATGAGATAATGCTGAAGGAATCCTACCAACATTATCAAACTCCAAATGGTAAGCAGCACTAGCAAGTTTCAGTTTCTTTAGAACCTCCCGATGTGGATTTTTGACCCATGCTCTTATGACCTTGACGAAGGTCAACAAATCATAAGTCACATGTCAAGTTCTATCCATCATTTTTCAGGTTAATTTGAACCCACCCGTATATACCCTTGACGAAGGTCAACAAGGTAATACGACTGTCCCAAACCAACGCATCTATCTATGCTACATATGAACACCCAACAGCTACCAATCACTATGCCTTGACGAAGGTCAACAAACATAGCTTGAATACTATTGAATATTCATATGAAATGACGGAGGGCTACGAATGGTTTTGGCGAAACCGTGAACGTAGTGAACTTGATATAATCGAAGGAACCTTGATAGCTTTTAAAAGGAGTGGTTTAAGCTCCGCATTTTAAAAGTTTTGCTGTTTTGAAAAAACCGAGTGGTTTTGAAATTGTTCCAACGATTAAACTTTGGTTTGTTTTCTTTGCATTTATTTAATGCGTCCTATCATTTAATCCTACCATTGCAGAAAACAACGAAAATATAACGTACGCTTATGCCATCCGCATTCGCCACTGGACCTCGTCATCACCCGTTAGGTTACTTAACTAACGACAGAGTGGGGGCTGGACTAGCGCGAATGTAAAACATAAGCAACGCCTACTAGATATCATATATAGATATATGCATTCGTTAGATGCAATGATAGACATTCAAGATCATAGATGAACACATTGGATATACTAGGAATCTGCGCTTCGTTCGAGCTTGCAACAAAAGACGGATTACACGGTCGTGATGAATAGCCAAACCCCACCCCAGACCCCTACGGGTGCGGCAAACTACCCGCCAAATACCCGAAGTGAAGCAACCTCCCTCAACAAAGTGAGTAGGCTACTCGGTACTTCAAAGTACCCGGTAGTTTGTGCACCCCACCTTGGGTCTATCCTAGGAGCAGAAAACAGCAAAAGAAATAATATACAAAGGCGGTTACATACTCAACCCGGATGTGCGACCCAAAAATAATATTACATCAATTTACATTTTGCATCGAATGAAAGATAAATAAACACTCATCTCACATCCCCGGCTATTCATCCACGACAATCCAACAAGTTCATATACACAATCCAACATCACAGAACATAGATATGTACAACCCCCACTAATCGACGTATAGCGATTAGCAGACGTTCATTACATATATCACATCACAGAAGATCTGATCAGCTAAAGTACTTAGAATTTCGATCGATTACCAGATTTGAATCTACCCCAAGCACATCACAGTACTCAACAAATTCTGGGCAGAAACAAAATATCAGAGAAATCACAAAACACCACGGTGGACACTCTGCAGGAAAAACGAGTTGACTCGGCCGCGGATCCGGGGCTGAACGCTTGGTTCTGCCGCGGTTCCACGGTGGTCTGACCGATTCACTTCCTCTTTTTTCTTGGGCGCCCATAAAAAAGCCTGCACGTATTTTTAAGGTCCCTGGAAAAAAATTTGGATCGGATTTAAAAATCGACAGAAAAGTGCATTTTTAGTTCGTGTTTTGCGATTTTTCCGGCGATCGAATTTCTAACACTTTGCTAACATGTTAGTAATGGTTTAGCCAGGCTCTGATACTACTGTAAGTCTATATCGCTCACCCCACAAGATAGCGAGGAGGCGGAACAAGAAAAAATCAAAGCTTTCTTACAAAAGCAACGTAGACTAAGCTAAGGATCTTTGCCAAACCATATCTAACGAAATTACGGGAGGTTTAATCTACTGTGATAGATGATTATACCTCACGAAACTACTCCTTCGGTTCTTTTCTCCGCTGTCCTCCTCGTCCATGTGAGCTCCGAGGATCGATCCAGATCTTGGTCACCTCCACGGCCTCCTGGAGTCGAAGACGATCCACCCGAGAGTCTGTAGTCCGAGCTCCACCTCAAGCTGATGTAACTAGGGCAACAAGTTTGCTATGCTTGATGTCCTAGGTGATGTAGAGAAAGAAGATGGATTTGTTTGTCTATTTAAATCCTATTTTTCTCAACACATGAGAGCTATAAGATTTTCTAGTGAGGAGGAAGAAGAAGAGAGTATGAGAGCTCTCTTTTGATGAGAGAGAATGAGAATGAGATAATCATCCATAAGAAAAATAATTACCAATGTTTTATTATGAAAATTGTGATGAATACAATTGATTTGACCATTATCATGTCAAGTTAAATCCAAGCCAAGAAAATATCTAGTGCTCACAAAAATATCCAAGTCAACAATAGTCAACTAGGGCAAATGGTCAACATGGTCAAATGGTCAAACCAATTAGCCAAAACACAATTATCATTAAAAAGATTAGTAAACATTTTTCTCCACCTTATAATGGTTTTGACCAAGTCAATGGTCAAAACCCTAATGAGGCATCTCCTTCTTCTCTCCTCACAACCGTGCATACACACTCGCATCCGCATTCCGTAGAACACGAATACACAGAAGACAAAACTAATCCATCCATACAATACTAGGATCCGGCTTAAACCAAAGCCCACTGGTATTGTTTGCCTGAACATTATACGCACATAAGTGCATGTAAGTGATCGTAGCCCTGCCGTAAAACCATACGGCCTCTACACCTTTTGCCCAATACAGGGAAACTCTCTGTGTGGGACTCTAAAGACTCGACACTACGCTGGCAGTGGGTTTAACCACAGACTGCAAGCGGCACTAGCTGTACGTAACGGTCCCCAGGTAGATGTTGATAAGAAGGCCGACGAGGTAAACCCCATCCGAACTCCTACTGAGCCTGAACGTGTCAATCTCCGTACAGTCCGGTCTGTTCGTCTAAGAGTATCGCATGTCGGGTCTAGGGGCGGTAAACGTCAAACCCCTAATAGCGGTACAAGTCGTGCCGGAGTGTAGCCCAGAACACCCTTAGAAACTACTGGAAACACTGCCAGTAATTCTCGCTTGCCCTAGCCAGGGACTTTGTGTAATGGCTCTCCTAGACACAGCGCGATATCAACCCCCAATACCGGGAGAGATGAATCCTGTCTAACCACTACAGCCTACAAGTGCTTCGGGACTGCACCTAACTACTGCCTGTTTGCACGACTCCTTTGAGCCGTGGTAGGGTAGTAATCAAAGCACAGTGGGAACACACTCGAGGCGAAGTAGCAGTGTCAAGTCGACAGACTAAGTTGTACTCCTGTCACCTGGGAACTGTTATCTGACGATAGGTATAGTACCAACAAACAGTTCCCAACAAGTCCTGTCCAGTATACTCGTAACCTAACGAGCACCCGCATACTATCTCCAGTACAATGTACTAATGGCTGTGGGACATACCATCTCCCCTGCTGAGATGAGAAGCGTATACACTAGTCTACTCCGGAGTATCGATGCTTCATCTTGATAATCCTATGACTAGGGACCTGTATAAGGATGTGCTTGTAGATTACCCAGCCCCCACTAGTGTGACTGCCATCACAATACTGGTAATTAAGTAAAGATCCTTAGGGCTCTACTAATATGTATAAGCGATATGCTAAAAGAAACACATGCACATATTAAAGTAGAAACAAACCAAGTAGCATACTACCATTTTGAGCAAGACTGTCTATACAACTGTGAATATCCCAAGCTTCCATTAAGTAATATACAAACTAGTATGATACAGTAATGACCTCTAGGGCATATACACTAACAGGTTGAACGGTGCGCCGCAAATCTGCAGTCATGTGAGAAGAGGTTGAACCGAAAGTTTTCGGAGAGGGAGCTGGTTTCCAATGTGCTGGGGGAACTTCAAACTGAACTCACAGCCAAGACCACTCGTGCGTATGAACTTTGGCGAGTGCTTCAAGAAGCTATCAGGGAGGTGGTAGCTATTGATAAAGCCGTCATTTTTACTCGCGAGATGGTTGAAGCTCACAAAGTTACCAAAAAGGAGCTTGAAAGTCGGCTCGCCTCGTACCAGGCCCAACAGTCTCAAGCGGAGTTCCGTCTCATAGCAATAACAAATTATGAAGCCGAGACCCAGCGGAAGAAGGATGAACTGACGAATCTTCTGAATCGTCCGCCGGCTTGAAAAATTGTATATATTTCTTTTCATTCTCCTTTTGTACTTACTCCTGAATGAGAGTATTTTTTGATTCTTTTATAGATTGTACTTTATATTCATTTTGATTCATGAATAAAATACATATTTTGTTTCATGGTGATGTGTCCCTTTTCAGCAGATGCGTTTTGTAGATAATCTATTTTGATCTTCTTGCAGGACAGCGATGGCTTAGGAGTCAGGTTCAGATCTGCCTCCTAAGGCTTTCCAACTTTATGTGTCGTGAGGGTGTCATAAAGATTTTTCTCCTTACGAGTCGAGAGAATCTTGTAGGTGTATTTTCTTCTTAGGGATCGTGAGGATTCCTAAGTGTGTTTTTTCTCTTGAGAGTCGTAAGGATCTCCCAAAAAAAATTTCTTCCTTACAAGTCGAGAGGACTCGTAAGTGATTGATGAGTTGACCTACTCCCGAATCAAAGCATTGCTTTGACGGGGAGGTCGAGGGTTGACTTTGGCCGTACGGGGTCAGTTGATGACGTATTTCCGCGACGGGGTCATTGGATGACGTGTTTCCGCGACGGGGTCATTAGATGACGTGTTTCCGAGACGGGGTCATTTGGATGACGTATTTCCGCGACGGGGTCATTTGCTGACGTGTTTCCGCGACGGGGTCATTGGCTGACATATTTCCGCGACGGGGTCATTGGATGACGTATTTCTGCGACGGGCTCATTTGCTGACGTGTTTCCGAGACGGGGTCATTTGGATGACGTATTTCCGCGACGGGGTCATTTACTGACATGTTTCCGCAACGGGGTCATTGGCTGACGTATTTCCGCGACGGGGTCATTTGCTGACGTGTTTCTGAGATGGGGTCATTTGGATGACGTATTTTCGCGACGGGGTCATTGGATGACGTATTTCCGCGATGGGGTCATTTGCTGACGTGTTTCCGAGTCGGGGTCATTTGGATGACGTATTTCCGTGACGGGGTCATTGGCTGACGTAGTTTCGCGATGGGGTCATTTGCTGACGTGTTTCCGGGACGGGGTCATTTGGATGACGTATTTCCGTGACGAGGTCATTGGATGACGTATTTCCGCGACGGGATCATTGGATGACGTATTTCCGCGACGGGGTCATTTGCTGACGTGTTTCCAAGACGGGGTCATTTGCTGACGTGTTTCCGCGATGGGGTCATTGGCTGTCGTATTTCCGCGACGGGGTCATTTGCTGACGTGTTTCCGAGACGGGGTCATTTGGATGATGTATTTTCGTGACGGGATCATTGGATGACGTATTTCCGCTACGGGGTCATTTACTGACGTATTTCCGGAACGGGGTCATTAGATGACGTATTTCTGCGACGGGGTCATTTGATGACGTATTTCCGTGACGGGGTCATTTACTGACGTATTTCCACGACGGGGTCATTTACTGACGTATTTCCGCAACGGGGTCATTTGGATGACGTAGCGTCTGCTGTAATGAGACGAATGTCGAGGTGGTCTCTAGGTTATCTGTGAACCGTAGAGATTTGGAACCAGGGACTTTGCCATGGCTCTGCGGTTGATTGTCGCGTCTGAATCCTGCTGGGATGAGGAGGAACGCTGTTGTGGGTCTCCAGGCTGTAGATGTGGCTGTCGAGACTTGGCTCTCTTTCTGACGGAGCCTGGTGGGATATATGGTTCCCTCTTTGTTTGTGCCCCTGGATTGTATACAGGGATCGATTTGATCTCACCCGTAGGGCAAAAGTTTCATTTTATATGTATTATATATATTTTTTTGTTTTCTTTCCGCGATGCTCTATCATTTCAGCTGTTTATATCGCGAAAGTCGCGATTGCCCAATCATTTCGGCTATTTTTGTTTTTACTCCCTGCTTTTTATTGCGAGTTGCCCAATCATTTCGGCTATTTTTGTATGCATATCTTTTACTTGTTGATTTTTTTGCAAGTTGGCCCATTATTTCGGCTATTTCATATGCATTTCTTTTACTTGCTGATTTTGTTGCAAGTATGGAACTTGGAATCTGATGCCAATATCAGCATCAGCATCGCTATGACTGGAATATTGCCAGGAGCGAATCATCATTTGCTGTTGTCGATGTCGAACAAAGGTGGCTTAGCAAACAGGGTTAGGATCCTGTTGACTAAGGCTTTTAACTTTATAAGCCGTAAGAGTCTCATAAAGGTGTTTCTCCCTACGAGTCGTGGGGATCTCGTAGGTGCATTTTCTCCTTAGGAATCGTGAGGATTCCTAAGTGTGTGTTCTCTTATAAGTCGTAAGGATCTTAAAGAGTGTTTTCTCCTTATAAGTCGAGAGGACTTACAAGTGTCGTTCGCCATGTGAAGATATCCCTCGTCAGTAGTAGGACTCTGTTGGAGAAACGTTTATTTATGCCCGTGGATTGTATACAAGGGTCGGCATTGAACCACTCGTAGGGCAATCTGGGGATTGTGATGGCTTAAAAACAGGTTCAGATCCCTGAAGCTTAAGTCTTTTGAATCTTATGAGCCGTGAGGGTCTCATAAGAGGGTTCTCCTTACGAGTCATGAGGATCTCGTAAGTGTAACTTCTCCTTAGGAATCGTATGGATTCCTAAGTGTGTCGCTCCTTTGTGAGTCGTAAGGATCTCACGCAGGTAGTTTCTCCTTACAAGGTCGAGAGGACCTTGCAAGTGTCTTTTAACGAGATTGCGCCCTTTCGGGTTTTCACAAAACTCGCTGGTAGCCCTACTGTTTTTACACACAGAGCCCTTTCGGGTTTTCATCCATGCCCATCTTGCTTGTGGACGTACCGTTTTTTTTTGCGTCAGCCTTAGGATGCTGCGGTCCGTAGTAGTTTATAGACGTCTCGATTAGGCGTAGTATTTCTTCAAGAAACGGCCGTTTAATGGCCTGAAGGGTCTTTCTCCATGCATATCCATGAGCAAGTAAGCACCACCCTGGTAGACTTTGTCTATGATATACGGGCCTTCATAGTTGGGCTCAAATTTCCCCCGTTTGGAACGATTGGGGATCATAGGTCTCTTGACCACTAGCACGAGTTCGCCTTGGCGGAATGTTCTCGGCCTAGTCAATCTCTCGTATGAGCGTGTCATCTTTGCTTTGTAAGCCTCCAAGTTTTGCTGCGCCATAAGATGAGTTTCATCGAGGGCATCGAGCTCTTCCAGGCGAAGATAAGCATTCTCTTCGTCTGTTAGCTCGTAATGGACCACCACTCGTAGAGAGGATAGCTCTATCTCTAAGGGAAGTACTGCTTCAGTGCCGAATACAAATGCATACGACGTTGTGTTTGTGGCCATTTTGAACGTAGTTCGATACGCCCAAAGAGCTTCAAGCAGTCTTTCATGCCAGTCTTTTTTATTTTTGGACACCGTCTTTTTCACGATCTTCATCAAGGTCTTGTCGAAAGCCTCAGCCAGACCGTTAGCTCGGGGATTATAGACCAAAAACTATCTCTAGTCTATATTATGTTGCTGCGCGAAGCGGCTGATTTTATGACTTCTGTAGGCCGGCCCGTTATCGGAGATAATCCGTTGCGGAGTGCCGAACCGATAGATGATGTGTGTCTTGAAGAAGTGGAGGATATTCTCCGTCTTCACTTCTCTTAGCAGTATGGCCTCAGCCCACTTAGAGAAGTAATCGGTTATCGCCAATATGAACCGATGTCCTCTGGATGATGCTGGTTCGATAGGCCCGATTATGTCAGTTCCCCACATTTCGAACAGCCAGCTAGCCACCTTTGGATGTAGCGGATTTGGATGCTGGTGGATGAAGTCCTTGTGAATTTGGCACGAGTGGCACTGCTTCACGTATTCGAGGCAGTCTTGAATCATCATGGGCCAATAGTAGCCTATCCTTTTGATCTTCAGTTCATCTTCGGCCCAGCTTGATGAGAACTGCAGAGTCCGTCGTGAGTTTCTTAGACGACTCTCCTTGCTTCTTCAGGTCCCAGGCATCTTAGCCATAAAGAATCAAATGATATCTTATATAGAGTGCATTGACAGAGGCGAAAGATAGAGCTCGTTTCATGAGCTGATGTCTTGACGACGCATCTTCAGGTGTTCGACGGGATTTGAAGTAGTCTATAAAGACTTCTCTCTAGTCCTTAGTCTTTTCCTGGTCTTTTATTTATAGGGCCGTTTTCTCGGTCGCTCCCTTTTCTTCGGATGACTCCGGAAATATTTCTGCCGGTGCAAGAACCCGACGGCTTTGCACAACGATCCTCACGTCATCGAGGTTTTCGTCAGCCAGTTCTTGAGCGAGTTTAGCTAACGCGCCCGCTTTGCTATTCTCCGCTCACGGTATGCTTTCCAGGGCATAGGAAGGGATTTGAGTCAGCAATTGTTGTACTCTCTCACCGTACTTTACCAACTCTAGTTTACACGTTTGATAGTCTCCATTTACTTGACTAACGACCAGCTGGGAGTCTCTGTATATGAGGAGGTTTTCGATTCCCATGTCGACAGCGATCTCAAGACCTACTATCAAAGCTTCATATTCGGCTTCATTGTTTGTCCTCGGCTCTGTCAAGGAAAAGGCAAAGCGCATTATCCCTCCTCGTGGAGTCACAAAGATGAGGCCTACCCCAGATTTGATTATGGGGGTACTATGGTCTCGCTTCTTCATGGAAGATGCCCTATCGAAGTAGAGTTCCCATCGGGTGTCACTCTCTCCTTTCTCCCCATCGATCGTATCAAACGCGTGCTCGTCTGGCAATTCGCAATTTAGGGGTGAATCGGCAGGTATTGGATGCTCAGCAAGGAAGTCGGTGATGGCCTGGATTTTCACTGCCTTGAGTGGTTGATATGCTATCGAGAACTCCATTAAGAGGAGGGCCCATTTAGCGAGCCATTCCGTTAGTATGGGTCTTGACATCAAATATTTGAGAGGATCCACTTTTGATATGAGATAGACCTCATGCGCCAAAGCGTAGTGTCTGAGCTTCGTTATCGCGAAGATTAACGCCAGGCAGTGTTTTTCAATGGGAGAGTAATTATTTTCTGCCCCAGGAACACTTGACTCAAATAGTAGAGGGCTCTCTCCTTCCCTTGGTCATTTTCTTGTGCCCATAGCGCGCCTAAGGAACCTTCAAGGGATGTTGTATACAGGATGAGGGGCTTTCCCTTGACAGGGGCGGTCAGTACCGGCGGATTCTGAAGGTATTGCTTGATTTCGTCCAGTGCGGTTTGGCATTTGCGATCCCAGACGAACGGGGTCCCCTTCAATAAATGGCTATAGGGGCGGCATTTGCCAGAGAGATTGGCTATGAATCGCCGGATATATGCGAGCTTCCCTTGGAGAGACCGCAGTTGCTTGAGAGTTCTTGGCGGAGGCATTTCCATGATCGCCTTGATCTTTGACGGGTCTATTTCGATGCCTCGATGTCGGACGATGAATCCTAGGAATTTGCCCGATGAAACTCCGAACGCACATTTGAGAGGGTTCATCTTCAGATTGTATTTCCGAAGACGTTGGAACACTATCTTCAGATGCTCCCAATGCTCCTCATGTGATTTGCTTTTCACTACGAGGTCGTCGATATAGCATTCGACGATTTCGTGTATGAGGTCATCGAAAATCTTCGTTATGGCCCTTTGATAGGTAGTGCCGGCGTTCTTCAGACCGAAAGGCATCACTTTGTAGCAGAATATGCCCAGAGGAGTCTGGAAAGCGGTATGCTTCTGGTCTTTGGGATGCATCTTTATTTGATTGTACCCTGATAAGCCGTCCATGAAGGAGAAGACTTCGTGAGTGGACGTGTTGTCTATCATCAGTTCGCTAACCGGTACAGGAAAATCATCCTTCGGGCAAGCTTTATTGAGGTCCCGAAAGTCCACGCATATGCGCACCGTCCCATTTTTCTTCATCACTGGGACGATGTTGGCGATCCAGTCAGGGTATTGAACCTCTTGGATGAAGCCGGAGTCGATTAGCTTCTTGACCTCGGCGTTGATGCTCATTTCAAGTTCGAGCCGCATTCTTCTCGGCACTTGTTTGACTGGCTTGATGTCCGGAGATATCGCCAATTTGTGCACAGCTACATCTGGATCTAGTCCCGACATTTCGGAATAGTTCCATGCGAAGCAGTCTTTATACTGCATGAGCACGTCTTTGAGTGTAGCCACCTGTTCTTCAGACAGCAGCTCGCTGACGAACGTAGGCCGTGGGTCATTTGCCATCCCCAAGTCGATTTTTCTGAGGTTATCTGCAGTAGTATGTATCCCATCTTCCAGCTCTTTTGGCGCAGGTGGAAATTATGAGATCAACTCATCTTCATCTTCATTTTCGAAGCACCAGGGGAGGTCAGCCATATCTTCGCGTACTCCTTCTCCTGGTAGCATTATCGTGTGATAGGTGCGAGATCGCTTCCGTGACCGATGTTGATCCGGTTATACTCTCGTTGTATACATGGCTTTCGGTGGATGCTTCTATAGCGGGGTCACCCTCCAACTGTTGGATAAAGAGAACCTGCCTTGCTGATACTGATCTTCTACCCAGTCTTTAAAGGTGAAGCAGTCTTCAAGGGGATGTCCTATTGCTTGGTGATAGGAGCAATAGTCTGGGTGATGAACCTCACTTGCTTGTTCGGGGTGCTTAGACTCCAGGAGGGTAATCATCTGATGTTTCATGACAAGACCGAATATCTTCCTTATCTTGTCTTGGGAAAAAGAATATGCTCGACCCATCTTCTTTATAAGAGACAAATCCTGGCTTCTCAATTCTCGATCATGTGGCTTTTTGGACCAGCTTTGCCTCCGTCGAACGTTTTTTCCGTTCTTTAGTTTGTTTTTACCTCTACGTTGGGTCTTCTATATGACGGGCTGGCGAAGAAGAGCATCGTCATTCTCCGCAGCCTGCTGAAGGAGGCGCTGCGTCCTGGCTTTCTCGTAAATGGCCATTTCACGGCTATGGTCATCCCGGACCTTTTGACCTGCTTTCCTTATTAGCTTGTCTATCTGTTCTTCGAACGACGGACTTGGCGCTCTCATGGTGGGACCTCATTTTGGTTCAGGGTTAGCGTTTTCTAACAGAGCATCTCCTTCTTCATCAAAGTCATTAATAAAGTGGCAGCCATGGAATTGCTCCCGTTTCTTGGATTGAACATATCCAAGCCCGCTCGTTTCCATTCTCCCGTTGGGCAATTTTCGCTGAGTTCCGGGAACGTTCCAGATCTTGTTGTAGAACTGAGCTTGTCGAGCAGTCTGTTTGAAGGGTACGCTTTGGCGCCTCAACAGCCTTTTTAATCTTTCTGTGTAGTATCTGGGCAGACAGATGGGCTGGAGCCAGTCAAGCGTAGAATTGGCGCCATGCCAGATTTCTTTCTCCACTTTGGTTTCCGCGGATCGATAAAAGAGGATCACCTTTTCATCTTTTCGCCTGGGAGGGACGTAGAACATCTACAATTCTTGCACATTGTAAGTATCAAGTGCGTCGAGCTCTTTGTAATGCTCTTGTGGAACCATGGCGATCTGCAAACTTTGATCATCTCCAATGAAGGCTTGCACTGATGGACGAGCCGAGAATACTGCGTTGACCTCGTCTTCAGAGTCACTGCCGAAGACCGTGTAAACAGTCCCGGTTTGTTGTATTGGGATAGCCCTGAATAAACTATCTCTTCCTACTCTTCGGTATCACTCCCAAAGACCGGAATAGTGGTGATAGTTTTTTGCTTATTCTCCGGCTTATGGAACCTTTCCGTGTCTTCAAAGTCTGGCAAGAAGTATTTTGCATCTTCGTATTTTCGAACTTCATTCATGGAGAATGGGTTCAATTCCCCTGTCACAGTGTATTCAAGCCCATCTTTGAAGTACTTCATACACTGATACTGTGTAGAAGGGATAATGTTGTACTCTTGTAACCAAGGCCGGCCGAGCAAAGCATTGTGGCAAGTCTTGGCGTCAATGACGTGGAACTTGATATCAGTGACGAGCATCCTAAAGCGTAACGTCGGTATCACAGACCCGAGCGTCCGTGATGACTGGGAGTCGAACTCGGAGATAGTGATTTTATCCCGAGCAATGTGTTGAACGCTCATGCAGATTTCTTTTAGCACCCTCACATTCAGGAGTTTGACAGAGGGCCCATTGTCAACTAGGATCTTTCCTATCTTAATGTCATGGCAATACTCGGAGACATATAGGGGACGGTTGTGCTCGCATGTTCCGAGAAGGAGATCTTCGTCGCCGAAAGTGATGTCAGCTGTGAGAATTTCTTCCAGCTCGTTCTTCATCTTTTCTTCGGCGAGGAAAGCTTGAAACTGGTCAGGCTCTTTTAATGCCTTGATCAGAGAATCTCTCGCCTCTTTGGATAGCAGAAAGGCGTCGAGAATGCTTAGCTGCAAGGGTATCTTCCTCAAGTGTGCCAGAATGTTGTAATCCACCTTATTTTTCTTGGGTGGGTCCTTGGCTGCCAGCTCTTCGACGACTCGATCATCGAAGGTGATATCCTCAGGGACCTTTTCTTTCCCCTTATCTCTTTTGTTCAATCCCTTGTTTGCGGGTCCAAGATTCTTTTCTGGTAGCGTACGATTGCGCAGCTGAATGTTCTCGCAGGTCTTCATCTCTTCCTCTTTTCCTGAGGTGGATTCTTTGAAGAGAGGGCCGAGAGCCATTTCTTCTTCAGAATCGCTCCCGAAGGTGAGAACTTGCGATCCCCTGCTATCAACCATGTGACAGTTGACGGCAGCTCTTCCTCATTCGTCTGTCGCATTTTTCCGCTGTCGACGAGCTTCACGCTTCATCCTCTTGTAGTGTTGCCTGTGAGCGACATACCCTTGCCACCAATTTTTAAAGGAGTTGCATTCTTCGGTAGGGTGTGCAATCCTCTGATGATATAAGCAAAAGTTAGGATGTACGTCCTCTTCGTTAAGGTGTATCCTATCAGGAGTGTTTCCTTCGGAGGGTGGCAGCTTCATTACCATCGATATGGCTTTGGCGAACCTTTTCCTTGTCTTGAACCTACTTTTATTTGCGGCGGATGTTCTTTGATCTGGTGGGAGTGTTTTAACCCTTTCGTCCAGTCGCCGGCGTTTGGCCTTTTCAAATATGGCCATTTCGTGCTCTCGATCAGCTTTGCTTTTCAGAAGAGCATCGGTCAGGAATACATCAATCATCTCGTTTGACGGTCCTAGGAGTTCCGGTTCGGGATCTGCCCTCAGTATCTCTACATCAGGAGCTTCTTCACCATCTACCTGCGAGTGAGAGATCATATGGCAGCTTGCCACATAATCCTCAAGTTCATTTGACGAGTCTTCTCCCTCATCTTTGTCGCTATCTCTGTCTTCAAAGATGTGGTTGAGAAACTCTTGGAGTGTGACCGGGGTTCGCGCCTTCTGATTATATTCTTCCAACGCGTCAATATGTTTTTTCAGTTCCGTGCGCTTGTCGCCATGCTTCACGGGCTTTTTGGTCTTCTTCGAAGACTTTGACGGCTCGGCCTAAGCGTTTTTCCCATCGGTATTAATTCTTGGCGTCGGGCGCGGCTTCAGCATTCCCTCAATGACTTCGTGTTCCAGCGGATTTTTCTACCTGATCGCCGGGCATGTTTGAAGATCCTTCAGCATTCTTTTCGTCTTGGCTGAAAGAGTGACCTCCCATAGAGCTTCTTCTATAAAAGAGCATGATGCCCCCGGCGTGTCCATCTTTTTAGTAGCATGTGGCTGGGGCGGGCTCACCTTCCAATTCTCGGACAGTGCGAATTTGCCCTGTTGGTATTGGTCCTCAATCCAGCCTTTGAAGACGAAGCAATCTTCGATTGGATGGCCTACTACTCGGTGATAGGGGCAATAATTGGGATTGTTGACATCACCGGGCTGCAATGGACGTCTCAGATCCGGCAGATTGATGAGATTGTTGCATATCGCCAGTTTGAACAGTCTCTTTGTTTTCTCCCACGGAAACGAGTAAGGAAGTCTTAACTTTTCGTTGAGGAATCGTTGTCTATCACTTTGGCGATCAGCTGGTTTTGGACCAGTCGGCTATTGCCGAGCATTGGCGACGAAGGTCGCTTTCCCTTTCCCCTTTTCACTCCGCGGCACCGACTTCGAAGAGGAAGGCATGTGGCCCATCTGGTCCATTTGGGCCATCTTGTCAATCAAGGCCTGGAAAGTAGTTGGCTTGACGAACCTCATGAACTAGGATATGGTCGCTTGCGGATCAAGAGTACCCACGAACATGCCTACCGCAGGCACTTCTTCGATGCGCTGCTCGCACATTGACCATAGATTCCGCCACCATATCGCGTACTGAACCCATGTTTCGCCTGGCTTCACCCTGGAATTGATCAATTCTGTGATTGGGGTGCGTTCGCTAGCGCTTGCGAAATGTTGGGTGAACAGCAATTCCATCTCCGTAAAAGTTTTGACGGAGTCGTTGGGAAGCTCTAAGTACCATTCGAATGCTGTCTCCGCCAAGCTGCCGACGAATTGGCGAAGTAGTAGCTTATCATCCCCTTCAGTGTTGCCGCAGAGAGCCCTGAACTGAGCGACATGTTGATGGGGATTTCCTGCCCCCTTGTACACATGGAATTTAGGAATTGTATATCCTGGCGGGTACTTTATTTGATCGTACCAACCCGGATAGGATCATCCAGTTCTGACGACTTGGCCGGTTGCTTCATTCGCTTGATGAGCTCGTATTTGTTGAGCTATATAATCATCGAGCGTGGCTTTGGTGATGGTCTCCTCCTTGGCTGCTGACAGAGCCGGCAGAGGATTTGATGTCTCTCCTATCATCTTCAATTATTACTGGAGGGTCTTCAGCAGAGGATCCGGCTGTAACATCATCCCGACCATGTCTTGGAATAAAAGCGCACTTCGTTTTATGTTGGCAGCTTGTTCCGCTGCCTCTTTGTCCTTCTTCTTAAGCATTCTAAGAAGGAATTCAGCATCAGTTTCCTGCTCATGACGCTGCTCCGAGGATGTCTCCGGGCTTGCTTTTGGCCCAGTGAGTGCGGCCATATGTGTTAACATTTCCTGAAGCTTCTGTTGTTGCTCCTGGACTTTCGTTACGGATCTGGTGAGTGGTCGATGACCCGTAGAGATACGGCTATCCTCTTTCCCGGATGCCATATAAACAGTGTGTACCACCATGCCCCCAGACTTGGGGCGTTTAGATTCAGTGCCCTTGAGATTTGTCACGGGCACGGGGACTTTCTCCGGCATCCTTCTTTTGTGGGTGGTCGAAGTTGAGGGAGCCATTGCAGCGGGCACCCAAATAGATGACATCCCATGTGGCATGACAGGGTGGTCCTTCTCTTGCTGAAATTTCATCTTTTCCGATCGGCGGGAGTAGTCTTGGTTGATCACCGAGTTTTGGATCCGTCGCCAGACCCTGCAAATTTTGGAGGACAACCGCTGAGGGGGTTGTTCTGGCTCTACCTTTGTAACATTTTCCATAGGTGGAGGAGATCTTTTCAGCACGGCAGTTGGAGAGTTCCTCTGGACCCTCCTGAGTGATTCAAAGCTGTTCCCAGTTGGAACAGCAGCATCAATTTCCACCACTGGAGCTGGCAGAGTCAGTCCAGAAGGAGAGCTGCCCCCAGCCTTCCTTACTCGGCGCCAGTGGCGACGTCGAGCATGTCTTGCTGATGGTATTGGTTCAGTTACAGGGGTGGCTCCCTCATGCCCCCTGCTCTGGCGAAGAGTTGTTGCCGGTGTTAGCCTCGTGAAGACTGACGTCCGCTGAGAGAGGATGGCCAACCTGTCGAAGGCGGACTTTCGTGCAGGGGGAGCATTTTTGATGACTTCACCTAGAGCGGGAGATGAAACGGCCAGTCTTGTGAAGAACGGCCCCTTAGCAGGAGAAAATGCCTTGGCGATTTCAGGAGCAGGAATGGCTATCCGCTTTGGGATAACCCCTTCTGGTATTGCAGGCTTTTTCATGGGCCCATTTGAGCTTTGGCCAAGTCTGTTGAAAACTGAGGTATTGGGTTTAAGCGACCCGTTGAGAGGGGCCGCGGTAGTTGCAAGCCAATCAAAGACCGACTTTTTCAGAGCTTCCTGCGATGGCATCGAGGCGTTGAAGCTCATTGGTGGGAGCATGGTCCTGAAGAACAGCCCAGTGGTGGCTTGCGTCACCTGTTCTACTGGCATATTGAAAATGGAGGCCGCTTGAGGCCCATAAGTCACTCCTTCGGCAAGGACGGAGTGAGAGTTGTTGCAGTTATTGCAGTTTGTGCAGTTGAAAGCCATTGATCTTCTGTTTTCTGCACGGAGCAAGACACCAAATCTTAGTACCTCGAATTTAGGGGCAACCATAGAAAACCGCAATTCGTTCGCGAAACACGACACACGAAGTGTGGAGTGGAAAGAGGAAAAGGTCCCACCGGGCGTGCTAGAATTTATTTTTCGCCGAAAGACGCGACCGGGACGTTGGGACGTCCGGCCTGAATTTCGAGGGCAGATGCTATTTGGTGCTATCCGTCCACCTCTCCGAAGATGCCAAGTTGATTTATGGCACCATATATCGAAGGTTTAAACGGATGCGGCCGATGTAGCAGACTTCGTCAGATTCCCCCTCGTTGAGGGGTTTTTGATTATGGGGACCCTCTTCCCTGCAGGCGCAAGCCCCTGCAGTTAATTACGCTACCGCATCGTGGTAACCACTTTCTCCTTCTCCAGATGGTCACTTCGTGTTGTGCGTGTTTGTTTTGTTTTTGGTTGCCCGTGGATTGTATACGGAGACTAATTTATGTTGTCGCCCGTAGGGCGTGGATTAGTCCAAATCCGTATTTTCTTAGATTTGGTTTTGGGTAGGGTTTAAGGATCGTTCATCTCATTTGAGACGAAGATCAACTTAAACGTTTGTTAAGGATACATTAGTCTAATTTTAGACTAAGATCAACTTAACCATTCATTAAGGATACTGTTCCCCTCCGAAAGACGGCGCGACATGACGTCTGGCCTGAGATTCGGGGCAGATGCTAATTGGTGCTATCCGTCCACCTCTCCGAAGATGCCAAGTTGATTTATGGCACCATGTATCGAAGGTTTAGACGGATGCGTCCGATGTAGCAGACTTCGTCAGATTCCCCCTCGTTTGAGGGGTTTTTGATTGTGGCGACGCTCTTCCCTGCAGGCGCAAGCCCCTGCAGTTAATTACGCTACCGCGTTGCGGTAACAACTTTCTCCTTCTCCAGATGGTCACTTCGTGTCGTGGGTGTTTGTTTTGTATTTTGTTGCCCGTGGATTGTTTACGGAGACTGAGTTATGTCGTCGCCCGTAGGGCGTGGACTAGTCCAAATCCGTATTATCTTAGATTTGGGTTTGGGGGTTTGGTTTGAGGATACGTCAGCCCTACTTGAGGCTAAGATCAACTCAAACGTTTGTTAAGGATACGTTAGTCTAACTTTGTGACTAAGATCAACTTAACGGGATCGTTCAGCTCCGACAAAAGAGCGTTTGGACTCTAATGTTCCAGTTTAGGGACATAGTGGTCCATGAATGTATGGCCGTCGGGACCCGTCACCTCTCTGACGACGTTGAAGGATTACAACGACGGATGTCAGAGGAGTTCAGAGATGTACCCTCGAGCCAGGGTTAATTGGGGGATTCATAGTCCACTCTGTTTGAAGGTTTAAGGATACGTTAGCTGTCTTTTGAGGCTAAGATCAACTTAAACGGGACCGTTTAGATCCGACAAAAGAGCATACGGGGCTCTATTGTTCTAGTTTAGGGACGTTGCGGTCCATGGGTAGTTTTAAGGACATTGCGGTCCATGGGTAGTTTTAAGGACATTGCGGTCCATGGGTAGTTTAAGGACATTGCGGTCCATGGGTAGTTTAAGGACATTGCGGTCCATTGTTAGTTTTAAGACATCTCGGTCAAGGTTAAGGACGTCGTAGTCCATGGGTTTAAGGACCCCACGGTCCGTTGTTAGTTTTAAGACATCTCGGTCAAGGTTAAGGACGTCGTAGTCCATGGGTTTAAGGACCCCACAGTCCGGTATGTGCTCTGGATGCTTCACACGGGTTCACTGCCGCGCTTGGCGAGGACCAGGCTCCGCTCTGGACGCTTTCCACGGGGTCAAAGAGTGACATTATCCGCGTTCCACGTAACCAGGAATTTGCATTAGACATGAGTTTAAGGACCCCACAGTCCATATCAATGTGTGGTCGTCGGGACCCGTCACCTCTTTGAAGACATTGAGGGATTACAATGCCAAGTATCAAAGGAATGAAGAGATGTACCCTAGAACCGGAGTGGATTAAATAGTCCTTGGCCCAATTTGGGATCAAGACGAATTAATTATGTTATGAGTCCATTGGCCCAGTTAATCACAAATTGAGGACTTATGGCCATCTTGGGCTAAGTCCAATCAGGAGAGGCTTTGCCTCTATCCATTTAGGCCAATTGGGCCAAACGTCTAGTGTTAAACACTACAGAGCAGTCAGTGTTGAACACTGGGAATGAGGTTGATAAGTTAGTGTTTAACACTAAGAGGTAATTGGTGTTAAACACCAGCAACAAGGCTTTTCGAATTAGTGTTAAACACTAAAAACAGATCAGTGTTGAACACTGCAACTGAAGATCTCAGATTAGTGTTTAAACGCTAAGGTAATCAGTGTTGAACACTGCAGATAAAGCTTTTTAATTAGTGTTGAACACTAAAGCCCAACAGTATTTTAACACTGAGTTCGAGAGTTTCAATTTAGTGTTAAACACTAAGACAAGAGGGGTCACGTGGCAGCACGTGAGAGCGCCCTCCCTTCATTTATTCTGAGATTATCGTGTCTTTCAGAGCATCACGTGCCATCACGTGATGGGCATTCAAATGCCTATGTATTAGAGCTCCTGCCGAGGGTCACGTGGGTCACATGGGGTGCTGCCTCAAAGGGGCTTTCTGTAGATCTCTTGGGGGGTCACGTGATGACACGTGACCCTGCCTCTATATATTTTGTTCAGAGGCTTTGTTAACCCTTTTTCAGGAAATTAAATTCCTCGAACTGTAAATTTCAGAGGAATTAAATTCCTACTTCCTTTCGAAGACTTTGTTTTCTGGAATAGAGTTTAACTCTGAATTTTCTGTAGGAATTAAATTCCTCATATATGTGAAGGGCTGAATAGGGTTAAACCCTAATAAAAGTTTTTAAGGAGTTTAAACTTCCATCCTCTGTTAAATTATGATTAAGGGAATTAAATTCCCGATGTTTCAACAGAACTGGGTTTCTTAATTAGGGTTAAACCCTGTTTCTTTTTTGTTCTGGAGGAATTAAATTCCCATGATATAGGGTCAAGCCCTACTTTTATTTTAAAGGAATTAAATTCCTACAGTTCTGTGAGAATTAAATTCTCGTGCTTGCATTCCTTCTCTATGTTTTGGATCTGCATGGCAGGATCTCAACCCATTGAGAATTAAATTCTCAACCTTAAGGGGAGATGTGCACTTTGCAGATCCTCTATCAAGGAGAGAAGAAATATGTTCTTCTGTTTTTACATTATCAGAGTTAAACTCTGTTGAGAATTAAATTCTCTTTCTTTCAAAAGGCCTTCCCTTTCTTACCTAGGGTTTTTTGCAGAAGATCCGAGTCTTTTCAAAATATCAAAGCTCTTCTCCTTTTTTCTTTTTTCTTCTCTGCGCATGTATATGTATGTATGTCTCTTGGCTCCTATTTATAGGAGAAGCAGCCGAATCAATCAGTTTTTGACGAATCTTCGTGAAAGATTTGATTTGCATTCATCATTCATTTTGGGCCGTTGGATTATTAGGTGAATTTTATTCACCATTGGATTTTAAATCCAGAGATTCTCCTTTGTTATTTTGGTTAGATTTAAAGGGGAAATCTTTCCAAACCCGAGATTTTCCCATAGATAGATGATATTTCATCACCTCTGAATCTTTAATTTGATTGGTTCCAGATAGTTGCTTTCCTTTGGAAAGATTTGAATTTCTCTCAGAATTTAATTCTGTTGACAAAATGGGCTTTGAAAGCCGGTCACGTGTGACCACGTGACCCATGGTCACGTGTGAGCACGTGACCCCCTTTGGAATGAGCCTTTTCCTTTCTTTTGCGCTTTGTCTTCTGATTGCTGCTTAAACGTCACGTGCTACCACGTGACCCCTGGTCACGTGTGAGCACGTGACCCTTGTTTGAACTCTCTTTCTTCGGTTCTTTTGGAGAACGAGTCTGCTGCCTTGAACGTCACGTGCCAACACGTGACCCTGGTCACGTGGAAGCACGTGACCTCTTCTGAAGCCTTTTTCCTTGACTTGATCAGGGAACTTGTGTGCCTTTGACGCTTGCATTTAAATGTCACGTGTCGCCACGTGACCCTGGTCACGTGGGAACACGTGACTCTTTCTGAAGCCCATTTTCTTCAGCGTAGTCAGGAAACTGAACTTGACTTGATGATGCTTTCTTTTTTAGGTGTCACGTGCCAACACGTGATCCCTTTCCGAAGCTTTTCCCAGAAGCTTTCCTGATTTTAAATCAGGAAACAAATGCCCCCACAGCGTTGTTCTCACGTGTCTGCACGTGAGTGCAACGCTGTCACCTCTTGCGACCGTTGGATTCCTCTAGGGATCTGGGGAGACGAAACGTTTTCATTGTCTTCTATAAATACCTCTGTCTCTTCATAAGAGCCTTCACTTTGTTCATCTTCTTTTTCTGAGAACTTCTTCTTTGAGAATTTAATTCTCGCTTTCAGAGCTTAGTTCTCTGTCTTGAAACAATCTTCAGAGTTTAACTCTGTTCAAAAGGAATCCTTTTTCCTCAGGTAATGTTCTTGGACAACGATGGACCTTCACATTTCTCTGGATTTTAAATCCAAAACAAGGGTTTTTACCCTTTTTTCTTCATATTTTCCCTAAGAACATGAAACCGCTTAACCTTCAAACTGTAGGTCTTTTAGGGTTTAGACGATCCTTGGGGAGATGGCGTTTCAGATCAATGGAATTTAATTCCATCCAAAAATGTTTCTGGGAATTTAATTCCCTTTTCTTAATAAGGAATTTAATTCCAACGAAGAACTCGATTTCTTCACACAGAGGCTTCCTGGGGTCTCTTGGCCCGAGGTTGTTCTTCCTGCAATTAATGCAATGGGGGCTTTGTAATGATGTCTTTTTGTGTGAATTTAATTCCTTTGATTTTATTGGATCCACTGTAGAGCCCGAGACAGATCCTGTTGGGGGAATGTGCATGGCCATCATTTTTTATTAAATGAGGATATTCCCTTTTGTTTTATTGTAACTGTTTGGTCTCATTATTAATGAGCCGTCATCCGGATTCTGTGGGGCCCATGTGTTTTGTAGCCAATGGTCCCAGGAAACTTTGCTGTTGCTTTCTCCCCCTAGTCTTCATGTCCATGCATGAATATATATCGCTGACTTTCCTTTTAACGGTTTTCTTTTATTGGATTTCAGGTGCGATGGCTTCTGCTCCACGCTTTCCCTTTTCTCGCTCGGAGGCGGCTTTTCCTCAGTCACCGTCTGATGAGGAAGCGATGGCGATGATTCGGACCCATGACCCGAACTGCACCAACCTTCTTCAGTGGGGGTCTTGGTATAGTCAGATTATTCAGGGTCGTCGGAGTTTTCTCTGCGCGGTGCCAACGGAGCCCACTTTCCCCTTTTTACCGATGGATCCTCCAAGGACAGCTTTTGCTGTGGAAATGCCCAACTGGACTCCAACGGGGAGGCTTGAGCCTTCGACGACCGGTATTCCGAATCATCCGATTCCGGCCATAGACATCTTGGGGCGGCGTATCTGCCAAGGTGAGGCCCACCCGTGGGGGCAAATTTATAAGATAGGGCTCACTCCCCAGCATCCCACGGGCTATCTTCTCTGGGCTCGCTACATCCTTTCTGCCCATCGTGCGCGGTTGCAGAAAGTCGGGCTTTATCAGGCCATATACGCGTCACTATTCCACTATAAGTCCCCGCATGCCTGGTGGGTTAAGGCGTTTTTGAACCAATGGAATCTTCCCACCAACACTTTCATTCTAGGAGATCGTGAGGTCTCGATCTCTGTTGCAGAATTTTATGAAATCTCGGGATTGCCAATCAAGGGCGCACTATATGAGGAGTTATTGCCTCCTGACGAGTATGTCTTTGAGCCCGAGTCTGCACCGGTTGACGGCTTGTCTGTTGAGAACGCCGTTCGCCACAAGCGCCCTAGTTTAATTAGGGCCCTAGGCATCTTCGACCGATTATTCACCGAGTCCGAGGAGCAGGGTGTCACTTTCAAGAGCTTCATTTCCTGCTTCCTTCGTGAGGATATCATATCGAAGACTGCTCCGAAGTTTGCTAACATCAGAGATCCCTTTGGGTTTGGTCCGAAGAAGCTACCGACTGCTGAATCGGACCTGCCACAATATTATATTCCCATCGTGTCGCCGATGTCTTTTGAGTCTGTTGCAGCACCCGGTATGGATGAGGAAACATTCTTTGTGGGGTTTGTCAGTGTTTGGCTTAGCTGGTTTGTTATCCCGATGCATCGCCGCTTCATGAGAGCCTCGGTCATCTACCCGGCTCATCGTATTGCTGAGGGGACGCGGTTGGCCATCGGCATCCCGGCCTTGGCGCACCTCTATAATGGATTGGGCACCGCAGCTAATACCTCTACGCCTGGCGTGGACGTGGTAAACTTTTCACTTCATTATTTCACGTCCTGGATCGAAATGCATGTATTGGGGGCTTTCGCCATGCATCAGAGGCCCTCATTTTACGATGCCTACCCCTTTCCACGACTTATGCGGCTAGTGGATGCTTCTGCCGCCGACCCGACTCAATTCGGGGCTATTCGGGTGCTAATTTCTCCTCATGCCACCGCTGGCGGGTTGGTTTTTACTGATCGGGTCTTGTCTACTCCTTCGGGTCCCGTCCAACAACTCTGGGACCAGTCGAAAGACAACGCACCTTCTCTGAAGCCCCGGGAGGCTACGCATTTGTATGCAATCAGACCGGGTTACTTGGTGTTTCGCCAGGACAATGCGGCTCTTTTCATGCGGTACAATCCGCATCGATTTGCCCGGCAGCTCGGATACGACCAGGGTGTTCCTTTCGAGGCTTTTATGGTCACCCCGATCCCTTCGCTTGATGCTGTTCGCGATGCCGCTCATCATTTTATGAGGCTGAACACCGGTTCTTATTTCATGGTCCCTGAAGCTGAGTACATGCCTCGATGCGTGGGCGCGTTTACGGGTTGGTATCTTCATCGGGTCAGCCCAATCATTCTCGAGGAAAGGAGGGTGCTTCTTGGCCACGATGCTCCTCCTCTGGTTCCTGGGGCTGAGTTACGACCGAGGGTTCCAGTCCGCTTTCCTTTGAGGGAGATTGGCACCGCGCTCATTCCAGGGGAGTCCGGGGTAGACCTTACTCCGATAGCTGGTATGCCTTTGGGTTCTCGCTCACGGGGTAAACGGGCTCCGGTGGTAGCACCCCTGCCGGTGGCGGCGCCGCCCCCCGTGGTGTCGACAATGGCGATGTCGTCCTCGGTTGTGGCACCGAGCGATAGTAACAGGGATGAGGGCGCTGAGGGCGATGTGGGCCAGCGCCGCCATAAGGCTTCGCGAGGGAGGAAGCGGTCATCCTCAGCGACCGGCTCCGGGTCTAAACGGCGGAAGAGAGCGGCTACTGCCCCGCTTGATTCTGTGGTGGAGTCTGAGCCTATCCTTGAAGATGAACCATTGGCCCTGCAAGGGTCAGACGCGGGACTTCTCTTCCCGAGTTCAGCTGATGAGGAGGCTGCACAGTTGGCCGAGGCCATACGGCGCTCAAAAGACGCGTCTCATAACGCCAAGGTTCCGAAGAAGTCTTATCCCGCTGTAATTTTCTACGAAGACCCTTCGTGGATTCGGCGGCGATTTATCGGCCCTTTGGAGGAATGGGGGGAAAGGGCTTTGAAGCAGGCCGCTTCAGAAGACGCAGCTGATGCACTCTCTTTGTGGACCGGCGGTCATGAGTCTACGCTTGAACCCCGGCGAGCCTACCTCCTTGAGAAGGAGCAGCGGCTTGAAGAAGCCATATTGAGGGCTTCTTTGCGTATAGGTACGTTGTGCTTCCTTTGTAGTCTCTCGGATTATTTATGCCTGTGCATATACATCATTATTCTTATTTGAATCATGCAGAATCTTCGACGCTGGGGGAGCTTCCTACGGGCCTATTAAAGCTAAAGCCCGCCGAAACTCCCAATGAAGCCTTGCTGGATGTGGAGGGGGCTGACGAGGCTGCTCCTCTCACGGTGGGACTTCCAGCGGCGGTTCTTGACCAGGGAGTGCCTGCCCCTCTGGGGGAAGCTCCTTTGGAGGCCGCAGCCCCAATGACTCTTACTGAAGGCGGCCCAAGGGCTGAGAGTGAGGTGGTCGGGACTATTCTCCCTTTGTTGGAGTCTGAGGTTACGGCAGAAACTGTTGAAGCTGCTATACCCCCGGCTCAGAATGGGAGGAGTGTTGAAGGTATCCCTCCGCGTTTTAATTTAGCAACCCCTTCATAGTCTGAATTCTTTTATCTTTCTCAGAATTGCGCGGTTTGGCGGCCACGATCGCGGATCTGTCGCCTCGACAGTCATTTCAGCGTTTATTGGAGATGGCAGCTCCGCAGGCGATCTCCCCTCAGCGCATTGTCCTCTCGTCTGGGCAAGGTTGGTGTCGTCCATCCCTTCTCATAGCATCGTCGTTATTATTTTTTTTTGTACTGACATTGATGTTTTCTGCAGTTCTGGAAGCCGATGACGAGGTCGAGATTCTCGAAGGGCCAGGGGAGCCTTCAGCTCCTACTTGCACGACTGTCGGTGAGTGACATTTCATTGCACTCTCACTCGTTCCTTGCTTGAGCATTTTGTTGACGTCTTTTAAATTTGAACAGCTCTGCCAGTCTCCACGGCGTTGGAGTCGCGCATCGTGATGCCACCCGGCCCTTATGCCTTGCGGGCTTCAGAACGCTTGGCCCAATTAAGCCTCGTCTCCTTGTCGTCTCTGATCGAGGAGCTTCGTGCTGGCAGCACGACCACGGCTGAAGCATTCGCTGCTGAGGCTAACGGTTCTCTTCCTTTTCTTGCCACCTACCACAGCGAAGAGGTGGTGCGAGTCTGGGTGGAGTTCTGCCGGCAAGTGGAGGCTTGCCTGCATACTCTCGAGTGTTCTCGCCTTTCCTCGGAGGCCGTGGCTGCAAAGGCGGAGTTACGAGGGTTGATAGCACGGTGCGCGGCCAACATGATGTCATGTGAGAAGAGGCTCGGTCGCAAGTTCTCGGAAAGGGAGTTAGCCTCCAAGGCGCTGAGCGAGCTTCAAGCCAATCTCACAGCCAGGGCCAACAAAGCGTATGAACTCTGGCGGGTGCTTCAGGAGTCCATCAAAGAGGTGGTGGTTCTCGACAAAGCTGCCACGTTTACTCGTGAGAGGGTCGAGGCTCATAAGGCCACTGAGAAAGAGCTTGAAGCCCGGCTTGCTTCGTATCAGGCTCAGCAAGCTCAAGCGGAGGCTCGTCTTCTGGAGATCTTGCGTCATGAAGCCGTGGCTCAGCAAAAGCAGGATGAGCTGACCAAGCTGCTGAATCGCCCGCCGGCTTGAGACCTTTGTATCTTTTCCTTCCTTTTTGTACATACTCATGGATGAGAGTATTTTCTTTTTGTTTCTTTCATGAATTGTACTTTGTACCCGTTTTGGTTTATGAATAAAAGATACATTTTTCTTCTAAATAGTGTGTCTCCTTTTTACTGAATGTATTCCGTGGATATTCTATCTTGATTTCCTTGCAGGACAGCGACGGCTTAGGATTCAGGGTTAAGATCTGCTTCCTAAGACTTTTGCATCTTACGAGCCACGAGGGTCTCGTGAGGAGTTTTTCTCCCTACAGGTCGAGAGGATCCCATAGGTGCGAGTTCTTCTTAAAGATCGTGAGGATCCTTAAGCGGGTTTTCCCTTGAGAGTCGTAAGGATCTCACAAGAGAGTTTTTTCTTCCTTACAGGTCGTGAGGGCCTGCAAGTGCCGGATGTGACCACCCTTATCCGTGTTTCACGGAGTCAGGGATCTCTCAAGGTATCGTAGTTTAAAGACGTCACGGTCAAGGTTAAGGACCTCATAGTCCGTGGATTTAGGGACTCCACAGTCCGGTGTTTGGTTGCAGGGACCCGTCACCTCTTTGAAGACGTTGAGGAATTACAACGCCAGGCATCAAAGGAGTGGAGAGATGTACCCTTAAACCAAGGTAGAATTCGTAAGGAATTGGGATGGTTGGTCGTTAGTTTTAAGACATCACGGTCGAGGTTAAGGACGTCATAGTCCGTGGATTTTAAGGACTCCACAGTCCGGTATTTGCTCTGGATGCTTCACACGGGTTCACTGCCGTGCTCGGCGAGGACCAGGCTCCGCTCTGGACTTTTTCCACGGGGTCAAAGAGTGACATCATCCGCGTTCCACGTAACCAGGAATTTTGCACCAGATGCTTCACACGGGTTCACTGCCACGTTAGGCGAGGACTAGGCTCCGCTCTGGATGCTTCGCACGGGTTCACTGCCATGCTCTGCGAGGACCAGGATCCGCTCTGGACGTTTTCCACGGGGTCAAAGAGTGACATTATCCGCGTTCCACGTGACCAGGAATTTTGCACTAGATGCTTCACACGGGTTCACTGCCGCGTTAGGCGAGGACTAGGCTCCGCTCTGGATGCTTCGCACGGGTTCACTGCCATGCTCTGCGAGGACCAGGATCCGCTCTGGACGTTTTCCACGGGGTCAAAGAGTGACATTATCCGCGTTCCACGTGACCAGGAATTTTGCACTAGATGCTTCACACGGGTTCACTGCCGCGTTAGGCGAGGACTAGGCTCCGCTCTGGATGCTTCGCACGGGTTCACTGCCATGCTCTGCGAGGACCAGGATCCGCTCTGGACGTTTTCCACGGGGTCAAAGAGTGACATTATCCGCGTTCCACGTGACCAGGAATTTTGCACTAGATGCTTCACACGGGTTCACTGCCGCGTTAGGCGAGGACTAGGCTCCGCTCTGGATGCTTCGCACGGGTTCACTGCCATGCTCTGCGAGGACCAGGATCCGCTCTGGACGTTTTCCACAGGATCAAAGAGTGACATTATCCGCGTTCCACGTAACCAGGAATTTTGCACTATATACTTCACACGGGTTCACTGCCGCGTTAGGCGAGGACTAGGCTCCTCTCTGGATGCTTCGCACGGGTTCACTGCCATGCTCTGCGAGGACCAGGATCCGCTCTGGACGTTTTCCACGGGGTCAAAGAGTGACATTATCCGCGTTCCACGTGACCAGGAATTTTGCACTAGATGCTTCACACGGGTTCACTGCCGCGTTAGGCGAGGACTAGGCTCCGCTCTGGATGCTTCGCACGGGTTCACTGCCATGCTCTGCGAGGACCAGGATCCGCTCTGGACGTTTTCCACGGGGTCAAAGAGTGACATTATCCGCGTTCCACGTGACCAGGAATTTTGCACTAGATGCTTCACACGGGTTCACTGTCGCGTTAGGCGAGGACTAGGCTCCGCTCTGGATGCTTCGCATGGGTTCACTGCCATGCTCTACGAGGACCAGGATCCGCTCTGGACGTTTTCCACGGGGTCAAAGAGCGACATTGTCCGCGTTCCACGTGACCAGGAATTTTGCACTATATATCCGCATTTCACGGGGTGAAGGTTTGACTGTTGGCGATATGTACACCACCGAGCCACGGAGTTGGGAGTTGCCGCTGTTCCGCTTAGCTTGAAGTTGTGTCCGTTGTTACGAGACGAGTATTGGGATGATCTTTAGGTCGCTTGTGGCCCGTCGAGATTTAGCTTCTTTCTTCTAATGAAACCTGGGGAGGAAGAGTGCGACTCCTTCTTTGTTTGCGCCCCTGGATTGTGTACAGGGATTGATGTAGCGTCACCTGTAGGGCATGTATTTTATTTTTATTTTATTTCTTTTCCCGCGATGCTCTATCATTTCAGCTTTTTATATCGCGAAAATCGCGACTGCCCAATCATTTCGGCTATTTTTCGCGGTGCCCAATCATTTCGGCTGTTTATTTATTTTTACTCGCTGCTTTTTATTGCGAGTTGCCCAATCATTTCGGCTATTTTTTATGCATACATTTTTTTTACTTGCTGATTTTTATTGCAAGTTGCCCCATCATTTCGTCTATTTTGTAGGCATGTGTGGCTTGCTAGCTTTTTCGCTACAAGCTCGGATTTTGGACGCCGATTTCGGCATCAGCATCGCTGCAACTGGGACGTTGCCAGGAGCGAATCATCATTTGCCACGAAAGAATTTGTGATTTGATACCGGTTTAGGCGTCAGCATCGCTGCAACTGGAATATTGCCAGGAGCGAATCATCATTTTCCTCTGTCGGTGTTGAACAAAGGTGGCTTAGCAAACAGGGTTAAGGTCCTGCCGACTAAGGCTTTTGACTTCATGAGCCGTAAGGGTCTCACAAAGGTATTTCTCCCTACAAGTCGTGAGGCTCTTGCAGGTGTATTTTCTCCTTAGGGATCGTGAGGATTCCTAAGTGTATGTTCCTCTGTAAGTCGTAAGGATCCTACAAGAGGGTTTTCTCCTTATGGGTCGAGGGGACCTACAAGTGTTGGACTTTGCTGGGGAAATGTTTATTCGCGCCCGTGGATTGTATACAAGGGTCAGTATTGAGCCTCTTGTAGGGCAATATCGGAGGTTGTGGAGGATTTGCTTAAGAACAGGTTTAGGTTTCTGTAACTTAAGACTTTCAAATCTCATGGGCCGTGAGGGTCCCACAAGAGAATTCTCCTTACGAGTCGTAAGGATCTCGCAAGTGTATTTTCTCCTTAGGAATCGTGAGGATCCCTAAGTGTGTTGCTCCTTTGTGAGTCGTAAGGATCTCACGCAGGTGGTTTCTCCTTACAAGGTCGAGAGGACCCTACAAGTGTCTTTTAACGAGGTTGCGCCCTTTCGGGTTTTCACAAACACTCGCCGGTAGCCCTGCTCTTTTTACTCACGGAGCCCTTTCGGGTTTTCATCCGTGCCCATTTTGCTTATGGACATACCGTTTTCTTTTTATTCTTTTTTTTTTTTTTTTTTACAAGGTCGCGCCCTTTCGGGTTTTCACGAACACTTGCCGGTAGCCCTGCTGTTTTTACTCACGGAGCCCTTTCGGGTTTTCATCCGTGCCCATTTTGCTTATGGACATACCGTTTTTTTTTTATCATTTTTTTTTATCTTTTTTTTTATCCATCTCGTCAGCCTAAGGATGCTGCGGTACTAGTTTTAGGGACGTTTCGGTCTTTTTTTTTTATCTTTTTTTTTTATCCATCTCGTCAGCCTAAGGATGCTGCGGTAGTAGTTTAAGGACGTTTCGGTCCGTCGATAGTTTAAGGACGTTTCGGTCCGCCGTTAGTTTAAGGACGTTTCGGTCCGCCGTTAGTTTAAGGACGTTTCGGTCCGTCGATATGGGAAGGCCGGCTGCTACTTGTAAAGTCTGAGCCTAGGAAGATAGCGAGCGGACATAGTCGTCGTCATCTATCATTGACCCCGGCTATGGCTCATTAAGTATAGTACTTCTTTAAGAAGCGGCCGTTTATTGGCCTGAAAGGCCTTTCACCGTGCATGTCCATGAGTAGATAGGCTCCACCCTGGTAGACCTTGTCTATGATATACGGGCCTTCATAGTTTGGCTCAAATTTTCCCCGCTTGGCACGATTGGGGATCATAGGTCTTTTGACAACTAGTACGAGTTCGCCTTGGCGGAATGTCCTCGGCCTGTTCAATCTTTCGTACGAGCGCGTCATCTTTTCTTTGTAGGCTTCTAGATGTTGTTGCGCTATGAGCCGGGTTTCATCGAGGGCATCAAGCTCCTCAAGCCGAAGGTGAGCATTTTCTTCGTTCGTCAGCTCGTGGTGGATTGCTACTCGTAGAGAGGGTAACTCTATCTCGAGGGGGAGCACTGCTTCTGTCCCAAATACCAACGCGTACGGCGTTGTGTTTGTGGCCGTCTTGAATGTAGTTCGATAAGCCCAAAGGGCTTCTTGCAGCTTTTCGTGCCAGTCTCTCTTATTCCTGGAAACGGTCTTTTTTATGATCTTCGTCAAGGTCTTTTTGAAGGCCTCGGCCAGACCGTTAGCTCGTGGATTGTAAACTGAAGAATATCTCCAGTCTATATTGTGCTGCTGTGCGAAGCGGCTAATCTTATGGCTTCGGTAGGCCGGCCCGTTATCGGAGATAATCCGCCGTGGAGTTCCAAACCGATAGATGACGTGCGTCTTGAAGAAGTGGAGAATATTCTCCGTCTTCACTTCCTTCAGCGGTACTGCTTCTGCCCATTTGGAGAAGTAATCGGTTGTCGCCAGGATAAAGCGGTGTCCCCGGGATGATGCTGGCTCAATGGGGCCGACTATGTCAGTCCCCCACATTTCGAATGGCCAACTAGCCAACGTCGGGTGCAGTGGATTCGGATGTTGGTGGATGAAGTCTCCCTTGATCTGGCATGAGTGGCATTGCTTCGCATACTCGAGGCAGTCCTGGATCATCGTGGGCCAGTAATAACCCATCCGTTTAATTTTTAACTTCATCTTTGGGCCTGCCTGGTGAGAACCGCAAAGTCCGTCATGAACTTCCTGAATGACTCTTTCTGCTTCGTCAGGTCCCAAGCATCTCAGCCATAGGGAATCAAACGATCTCTTGTATAGAATGTCATTGACAAAAGCGAAAGATAAAGCTCGTTTCATGAGCTGATGTCTTAATGACGCTTCTTCGGGCATTCGGCGGGATTTAAAGTAGTCTATGAAGACTTCCCTCCAGTCTTCGGCCTTCTCATGGTCTTTTATTTGTAGAGTCATCTGCTCAGTCGTTCCCTTTTTTCCGCATGATTCCGGAGATATTTCTGCCGGGGCGAGTACTCGACGGCTTTGTACCACGATTCTGACGTCATCGAGGTTCTCGTCAGCCAGTTCTTTAGCAAGTTTAGCCAACGCGTCTGCTTTGCTGTTTTCCGCGCGCGGTATGTTCTCCAAAGTATAGGAGGGAATTTGGGTCAATAGTTGTTGCACCCTTTCGCCGTACTTTACCAACTCCGGCTTGCACGTTTGGTAGTCACCATTTACTTGACTGACGACCAGCTGAGAATCCCCGTATATGAGGAGGTCCTCAATTCCCATGTCGATGGCGATCTCGAGGCCTGCTATCAGGGCTTCGTATTTGGCTTCATTGTTTGTCCTCGGCTCTGTTAAGGAGAAGGCGAAGCGCATTATCCCTCCTTGTGGACTTGCAAAGATGAGGCCTATCCCTGATTTGATCATTGGGATACCTTGTTTCTGTTTCTTTACGGAGGATGCTCCATCGAAATAGAGTTCCCATCGGGTGCTTCTGCCGCTAATCGCATCAAATGCATGCTCGTCCGGCAAATCACAATTCAGAGGAGAATCGGCCGGTATCGGGTGCTCAGCGAGGAAGTCGGCAATGGCCTGGCCTTTCACTGCCTTGAGAGGTTGATACGTTATCGAGAACTCCATCAAGAGCAGGGCCCACTTAGCAAGTCGTCCCGTCAGTATGGCTTTCGACATCAAATATTTGAGAGGGTCCACCTTCGAAATAAGACGGACTTCATGTGCTAATGCGTAATGTCTAAGCTTTGTTATTGCGAAGATCAATGCCAAGCAGTGCTTTTCAATGGGGGAATAGTTGCCTTCTGCCCCCAGTAGAACTCGACTTAAGTAGTAGAGTGCTCTCTCTTTCCCCTGATCGTTCTCTTGTGCCCATAATGCGCCTAAAGAACCTTCGAGGGCGGTCGTATAAAGAATGAGGGGTTTTCCCTTGACCGGCGCGGCCAACACCGGAGGGCTCTGCAGGTATTGCTTGATCTCGTCTAGTGCACCTTGACATTTGTGATCCCAAACGAATGGGGTTCCCTTTTTCATCAGGTGGCTGTAAGGACGGCATTTTCCCGAAAGATTAGCGATAAACCGCCGGATGTATGCGAGCTTCCCTTGGAGAGACCGCAGCTGCTTGAGCGTTCTTGGCGGAGGCATTTCCATGATCGCTTTAATCTTTGACGGATCTATTTCAATACCTCGGTGTCGAATGATGAATCCCAGGAATTTGCCCGAGGAGACTCCAAATGCGCATTTGAGGGGATTCATTTTCAAATTATATTGCCGAAGGCGTTGAAATACAGTCTCCAGATGCTTTAAATGATCTTCGTATGACGTGCTCTTTACTACGAGGTCATCGATATAGCACTCGACGATGTCATGTATGAGGTCGTCGAAGATCTTTGTCATAGCCCTTTGATAGGTGGCACCAGCGTTCTTTAGACCAAAGGGCATAACCTTGTAGCAAAATATACCCAAAGGGGTGCGGAAAGCGGTATGCTTCTGGTCTAAAGGATGCATCTTTATTTGATTGTATCCTGACGAACCATCCATAAAGGAGAAAACCTCGTGAGTTGACGTGTTATCTATCATTAGCTCGGTTACTGGTACTGGGAAATCATCCTTTGGACAGGCTTTATTGAGATCCCTGAAATCCACGCATATGCGTACCGTCCCATTCTTCTTCATTACCGGGACGATATTGGCAATCCAGTCGGGATATTGGACTTCTTGGATAAATCCAGAATCGATCAACTTCTTGACTTCGGCGTTGATGCTCATTTCAAGCTCGAGTCGCATCCTCCTTGGCGCCTGCTTGACTGGCTTAATATCTGGGGATATTGCTAATCTATGCACAGCAATCTCCGGATCCAATCCTGGCATCTCGGAGTAGTTCCATGCGAATCAATCTTTATGCCGTAGAAGCACGTTCTTTAACGCAGCCACCTTTTCTTCGGATAACAGCTCGCTGACAAATGTCGGTCGCGGGTCGTCTGCCGATCCCAACTCAATCTTCTTGAGGTTATCTGCAGTAGTATGTATACCATCTTCCAGTTCTTTTGGAGCGGGCGGAAATTCTGAGATCACCTCATCATTGCTGTTCTCAAAGCACCGGGGAAGGTCATCTACGTTCTCGGGCTCTTCTCCTAATATCGTAATCGTATAACAAGTGCGAACCCGCTCCCTGGACTGAGGTGGACCCGGTTCTGCTCTTGCGGCCTTGGGCTCATGCTTTCGCGGCGGCGTTACCTTCCAGCCGTCGGATAAAGCGAATCTATCCCGTCGGTACTGGTCCTCGACCCAGTTCTTGAAGGTGAAGCAGTCTTCGGTAGGATGTCCTATGGCTTGGTGATAAGAGCAATAACTCGGATGAGAGACCTTGCTAGCTTGCTCAGGATGTCTAGACTCTGGAAGCGTGATCATTTGATGTTTTATAGCGAGGTTGAGTAACCTCTCCGTCTTGTTTCGGGGGAAGGAGTACGCTCGACTCATCTTCTTCACGAGGGACAAACCCGAGCTGCTTCTTGATTTATTTTCGTCTCTGCGTCGGGCCTTTCGTACAACGGATTGCCGAGGATAAGCGTCTTTGTCTTTTCCAGTACGTTGAGATAGACGTTGCGTCTTGGCCTTCTTGTAGATGGCCATCTCGTGGTTGTGGTCTTCCCGAGCTCTCTGACCCATTTTCCTGATAGGCTTGTTCGTTCGTTCTTCAAACGACAGACTCGGTGCTTCAATCGCGGGGTCTAGTTTTAATGAAGGGTTGGCATCTCCTGACAGGGCGTCCTCTTCTTCATCAAAGGTATATATAGTGTAGCTGCTGTGAGTCCGTTCCCGTTTTCTAGCTCTTGTGTATCCAAGCCCGAGTGTTTCCATCTTCCCGTTGGGCAATTTGCGTTGAGTCCCGGGGACATCCCAAATCTTGTTGTAGAACCGAGCCTGCCGGACAGCCTGTTTTAAGGGTACTCCTTGGCGCTTCAATAGCTTCTTTAATCCATCCGTATAGTATCTGGGCAGACGGATGGGTTGGAGCCTGTCGAGTGTAGTATCTGCGCCATGCCAGATCTCTTTCTCTATTTTCGACTCTGAGGATCGGTAAAATAGGATCACTTTCTCACCCCTTCGCCTGGGAGGGATGTAAAATGTTTCCAGGTCCTGCACACTGTGAGCTTGAAGCGTGTCGAGATCCTTGTAGTGTTCTCGCGGTACCATGGTGATTTGCAAACTATGGTCATCGCCAAGGGGTGCTTGTGTCGGTAGCCGGTTGGAGAACACAGCATTAACTTCATCTTCTGAATCACTTCCGAAGATTAATACGGGGGCGGGTGTCCCCAGGTTGTTGCGTTGAGATGGCCCTGCATAAACTATCTCTTCCTCTTCTTCGGTATCGCTCCCGAAAATAGGGATGGTGGCGGCGGTTTTGTTCTCCGGATTGCGACACCTTTCTGTATCCTCGAAATCTGGCAAAAAGTACTTCGCATCTTCGTATTTACGGACTTCGTTCACGGAAAATGGGTTTAACTCACCTGTTACGGTATACTCGAAACCATCCTTGAAGTACTTCATACACTGATGTTGTGTAGAAGGGATGATATTGTACTCGTGTAGCCAAGGACGGCCGAGCAAGGCGTTGTAGCAGGTCTTGGCGTCGATGACATGGAATTTGATGTCTGTGACGAGAAGTCCAAAGCGTAATGTTAGTATCACAGATCCGAGAGTCCGTGACGATTGTGAATCGAAACCGGAGATAGTAATCTTGTCACGAGCGAGGTGTTGCACGCTCATGCAGATTTCCTTCAACACCCGAACATTAAGGAGATTGACGGAGGATCCATTATCCACCAGGATCTTGCCTATCTTGATATCATGGCAGTATCCGGAGACATATAGGGGCCGGTTGTGGTCGCACGTCCCGAGAAGGAGGTCTTCATCACCGAAAGTGACGTCGGCCGTATGCACTTCCTCCAGTTCATCCTTCATCTTTTCAGTGGCGAGGAAGGCTTGGAATTGCTCGGGTTCCTGTAACGCCTTAATTAGTGAGTCTCGCGCTTCTTTCGATAATAGGAGGGCATCGAGAATGCTAAGTGTGAAGGTAGCTTCCTTAGGTGCGCGAGGATGTTATAGTCCACTTTACTCTTCCTAGGAGGGTCTTTGGCAGCCAGCTCTCTCATGACTTGGTCATCTAAAGTGATATCTTCAGTGACTTTTTCCTTTCCCTTATCTTTTCTATTCCCGGGCCCGAGATTCTTTTCTGGGAGTGTGCGATTGCGCAGCTGAATGTTCTCGCAGGCCTCCGATTTCTCCTCTTTCCCTAAAACAGATTCTTTAAAAAGAGGGCCCAGAGCCATTTCTTCATCAGAGTCGCTCCCAAAGGTGAGAACTTGTGACCCCCTGGCGTTAACCATGCAACAGTTGCCAGTCGTTCTGTTGTGCCCATCGACAGTACTTCTTCGCTCCCGACGGATCTTGCGTTTCATGCGCTCAACATGTTGCCGACGAGTAACATATCCTTGCCACCATATCTTAAAGGCGTCGCACTCCTCCGTGGGGTGTGAGACTTTCCGGTGATATGCGCAATAGCCAGGGTGCCTCTCCGCCCCATCGTGTGTATCTCCTTCCGAGGGCGGTAGCTTCATCCCCATTGACATGGCTTTGGCAAACCTTTTTCTCGTCTTGAATATCTTCTTGTCTACTTCGGATACCTTTCGCTCTGGCGGAGGTAGTTCAACTCTTCCGTTCAGTCACCCGCATTTGGCTCTTTCCGACGTGGTCATTTCACGCTCCTGGTCCGCTTTACATTTTAGACGAATCTCGTCTAGAAAAGCGTCGATCATTTCGTCTGTTGGCCATGCATGCTCTGGTACAGGCTCTGCCTCCAGCTTCTTAGTGCCGGGAGTTTTCCCATCATCGGTAAACGAGTGGGAGATTACGTCACAACTCGCCACATATCCTTCGGATTCATCCGACGAGCTCTCTCCTTCCTCTTGAAAGATGTGGTTGAGGAACTCTTGCAGTGTGACAGGAGTTCGCGCCTTTTGATTGTATTCTTCCAGCGCGTCGATTTGCTTCTGCAAGTTCGTGTGCTCGTTTCCAAGCTTCACGGACTTCTTGGATTTCTTCTTCTTTTTCTTCGAAGATTTTGACGGTTGGACGTGAGTATTTGGGCTCTTATCGCGAGTCTTCGTAATTGGGCGGGGCTTCAACATTCCTTTGATAATTTGGGGTTCAAGAGGGTCCTTCCATTCGATCGCAGGGCACGCATGAAGGTCTCTCAGCATTCTTTTGGTTTTAGTTGATAGCACGACCTCCCATGGAGCTTCTTCAATAAAAGAACATGTTGCCCCCGGTGTATCCGCTTTCCTAGGAGCATGCGGCTGTGGTGGGTTCACCTTCCACTTTTCGGACAGTACAAACTTCCCCTGGAGGTACTGGTCTTCAATCCATCCTTTGAAGACGAAGCAATCTTCAATCGGATGGCCTACCGTCTGATGGTAAGGGCAATAGTTAGGGTTATTCACCTCGGTGGGTTGCGGCGGTCGCCTTGGATTTGGCAGGTTTATAAGTCTGTTGCGTATTGCCAGCTCGAATAGCCGTTTCGTCTTGTCCCGTGGGAACGAGTAGGGACGCTTCATCTTCTCATTATAATACCGACGTCTTTCCTCCAGTTGATCTGCCGGTTTCGGGGCGTTAGGTTGCTGTTGGGCATTCGCAACAAAGGTTGCCCTTCCTTTACCCTTGTCATTCCGAGGTTCCGACTTCGGGGGAGGTGGTCTATGACCCATCTGGTCCATTTGAGCCAACTTGTCGATCAGGGCCTGGAATGTGGTTGGCTTAAAGAACATCATAAACTGGGAGATAGTTGCGTGAGGGTCTAGAGTTCGCACGAACATGCCCACCACAGGTGCTTCCTCAATGCGTTGCTCACATCTCGACCACAAGTTCCGCCAGCGTATAGCGTACTGGACCCAGGTTTCGCCCGGTTTTACCCTGGCGTTAATAAGTGCAGTTATTGGAGTGCGTTCGCTGGCACTTGCAAATCGCTGAGTGAACAACAACTCCATTTCAGCGAACGTTTTGATAGAATCGTTCGGGAGTTCCGAATACCATTCGAACGCTGTTTCTGATAAGCTACCCACGAACTAGTAGAGCAACAATTTATCATCACCGCCGGTGTTACCGCAGAGGGCCCGAAACTGGGCGACATGTTGATGGGGATTGCCGGTCCCCTTATACACGTGGAATTTTGGTATCGTATAGCCTTGCGGGTATTTGATTTGGTCGTACCAGCTCGGATACGGCCGCCCCGTTTTCACGACTTGACCAGCTGCCTCAGTAGCGTGATGAACTCGGATTTGCTGGGCTATGTAATCAGCTAAGTCAGCCTTAGAGATTGCCTCCTCCTTGGCCGTTAAGAGGGCTGGTGGTGGATTTGACGTTTCTCCTCGGTCGTCTTCAAGAACGATTGGGGGATCCTCGGCGGGTAAGTCCTGCTGGATCATCATTCCTATCACATCTTGGAAAAGAAGGCCCATCCGTTGTATGTTGGCCGCTTGTTCAGCAGCCTCTTTGTCCCTTTTCTCCAGTGTCCGGCGAAGGAATTCAGCGTCGGTTTCTTCCTCCCGGCGCGCGTCTGAGGACGTTTCTGGGTTTTCTTTTGGTCCGATGAGCGCGGCCATAGCATTCATCATTTCTTGAAGCTTTTGTTACTGCTCCTGAGCTTTCGTCACGGATCGGGTTAGCGGTCGGTGGCCCGCAGAAGTGCAGCTCTCCTCTTTTCCAGAGGCCATGTAAACAGTGTGCACCACCATGCCCCCAGACTTAGGGCGTCTGGGCTCAGTGCTTTTAGCCGTCGCTGCATGCTGTGGGGTCTTCTCTGGCCTCCTCCTTTTATGAGCCATGGAGGTTGAGGGGGCCGTTGAGGTGGGCGTCCAGACAGCCTTTTGGGGTTTAGCCTGGTGACCAGCTTCCGGTTGGATTTTCAGCTTCTTGTGCTGGCGGGAGAAGTTTGGATCGATGATCGAGTCTCGGGCCTGCCGCCAAACCTTATAGATTTTGGAAGACAGCCGTTGAGGAGATCGGGGCTGTTCGGGTTTTATTTCCACAACCTTTTTTAATGAGGGAGGAGACCTCTTCAGTACTGCCGTAGGGGAATTCCTTCGCACCTTATTTAGCATTTCAAAGCTGTTCCCAGTTGGAACAGCAGCATTAACCTCTGCCACCGGGGCCGATGGAGTCAACCCGGAGGGGGAGTTGCCCCCAGCCTTCCTCACTCGGCGCCAATGGCGACGTCGAGCGTGTCAAGCGGACGGTGTAGGGTCAGTGGTAAGAATGGTTTCGTCTTGCCCCCTATCTGGGTGAGGGGTCGCAGTTGGTATCAGCCTGTCAAAGACCGATGTCCTTTGGGCAGTAGGAGCGGGAGCTGAAGCCGTTAATCTTGTAAAGACCGACCTTTTGGCCGAAGGAGCTGCCTTAACGACTTCTGGGGCAGGAGCGGCCACTTTCTTAGAAGCAACCTTCTCTGAGATCGTAGGTCCCATGATGAGTTCGAAGGATTTCTGGCCCAATCTAGAGAAGACCGAGGCGTTGACGTTGGGCGACTCGTTGAGAGGAGCCGCGGCAGGGGTAAGACGATCAAAGACCGACTTCTTGAGAGCTTCCGTTGTCAGCACTGGAGCGGTGAAGTTTGTCGGCGGGAGCATGGTCCCAAAGAACAATCCTGTGGTGGCGCGAGTGACCTGTTCCACGGGCATTGTGAATAGCGAAGCAGCTTGGGGTCCGTAGGCTATACCTCCTGGCGAGGCAGAGCGTTGGTTGCAATTGCAGTCTGAGCAGTTGGAGAATTTCACGGAAGTAGAAGCCATCGATCCTTTGCTTTCTGCAATAAGCAAGACGCCCATTCTTAGTATCTTGAAACCCAAGGGCAACCATTAGCGAACCGCGTTTGGTTCGCGAGTCACGACACACGAAGTGTGGAGTGGAAAGAGGAAAAGGTCCCACCGGGCGTGCCAGAATCTGTTCCCCTCCGAAAGACAGCGCGACATGACGTCTGGCCTGAGATTCGGGGCAGATGCTAATTGGTGCTATCCGTCCACCTCTCCGAAGATGCCAAGTTGATTTATGGCACCATGTATCGAAGGTTTAGACGGATGCGTCCGATGTAGCAGACTTCGTCAGATTCCCCCTCGTTTGAGGGGTTTTTGATTGTGGGGACGCTCTTCCCTGCAGGCGCAAGCCCCTGCAGTTAATTACGCTACCGCGTTGCGGTAACAACTTTCTCCTTCTCCAGATGGTCACTTCGTGTCGTGGGTGTTTGTTTTGTATTTTGTTGCCCGTGGATTGTTTACGGAGACTGAGTTATGTCGTCGCCCGTAGGGCGTGGACTAGTCCAAATCCGTATTATCTTAGATTTGGGTTTGGGGGTTTGGTTTGAGGATACGTCAGCCCTACTTGAGGCTAAGATCAACTCAAACGTTTGTTAAGGATACGTTAGTCTAACTTTGTGACTAAGATCAACTTAACGGGATCGTTCAGCTCCGACAAAAGAGCGTTTGGACTCTAATGTTCCAGTTTAGGGACATAGTGGTCCATGAATGTATGGCCGTCGGGACCCGTCACCTCTCTGACGACGTTGAAGGATTACAACGACGGATGTCAGAGGAGTTCAGAGATGTACCCTCGAGCCAGGGTTAATTGGGGGATTCATAGTCCACTCTGTTTGAAGGTTTAAGGATACGTTAGCTGTCTTTTGAGGCTAAGATCAACTTAAACGGGACCGTTTAGATCCGACAAAAGAGCATACGGGGCTCTATTGTTCTAGTTTAGGGACGTTGCGGTCCATGGGTAGTTTTAAGGACATTGCGGTCCATGGGTAGTTTTAAGGACATTGCGGTCCATGGGTAGTTTAAGGACATTGCGGTCCATTGTTAGTTTTAAGACATCTCGGTCAAGGTTAAGGACGTCGTAGTCCATGGGTTTAAGGACCCCACGGTCCGTTGTTAGTTTTAAGACATCTCGGTCAAGGTTAAGGACGTCGTAGTCCATGGGTTTAAGGACCCCACAGTCCGGTATGTGCTCTGGATGCTTCACACGGGTTCACTGCCGCGCTTGGCGAGGACCAGGCTCCGCTCTGGACGCTTTCCACGGGGTCAAAGAGTGACATTATCCGCGTTCCACGTAACCAGGAATTTGCATTAGACATGAGTTTAAGGACCCCACAGTCCATATCAATGTGTGGTCGTCGGGACCCGTCACCTCTTTGAAGACATTGAGGGATTACAATGCCAAGTATCAAAGGAATGAAGAGATGTACCCTAGAACCGGAGTGGATTAAATAGTCCTTGGCCCAATTTGGGATCAAGACGAATTAATTATGTTATGAGTCCATTGGCCCAGTTAATCACAAATTGAGGACTTATGGCCATCTTGGGCTAAGTCCAATCAGGAGAGGCTTTGCCTCTATCCATTTAGGCCAATTGGGCCAAACGTCTAGTGTTAAACACTACAGAGCAGTCAGTGTTGAACACTGGGAATGAGGTTGATAAGTTAGTGTTTAACACTAAGAGGTAATTGGTGTTAAACACCAGCAACAAGGCTTTTCGAATTAGTGTTAAACACTAAAAACAGATCAGTGTTGAACACTGCAACTGAAGATCTCAGATTAGTGTTTAAACGCTAAGGTAATCAGTGTTGAACACTGCAGATAAAGCTTTTTAATTAGTGTTGAACACTAAAGCCCAACAGTATTTTAACACTGAGTTCGAGAGTTTCAATTTAGTGTTAAACACTAAGACAAGAGGGGTCACGTGGCAGCACGTGAGAGCGCCCTCCCTTCATTTATTCTGAGATTATCGTGTCTTTCAGAGCATCACGTGCCATCACGTGATGGGCATTCAAATGCCTATGTATTAGAGCTCCTGCCGAGGGTCACGTGGGTCACGTGGGGTGCTGCCTCAAAGGGGCTTTCTGTAGATCTCTTGGGGGGTCACGTGATGACACGTGACCCTGCCTCTATATATTTTGTTCAGAGGCTTTGTTAACCCTTTTTCAGGAAATTAAATTCCTCGAACTGTAAATTTCAGAGGAATTAAATTCCTACTTCCTTTCGAAGACTTTGTTTTCTGGAATAGAGTTTAACTCTGAATTTTCTGTAGGAATTAAATTCCTCATATATGTGAAGGGCTGAATAGGGTTAAACCCTAATAAAAGTTTTTAAGGAGTTTAAACTTCCATCCTCTGTTAAATTATGATTAAGGGAATTAAATTCCCGATGTTTCAACAGAACTGGGTTTCTTAATTAGGGTTAAACCCTGTTTCTTTTTTGTTCTGGAGGAATTAAATTCCCATGATATAGGGTCAAGCCCTACTTTTATTTTAAAGGAATTAAATTCCTACAGTTCTGTGAGAATTAAATTCTCGTGCTTGCATTCCTTCTCTATGTTTTGGATCTGCATGGCAGGATCTCAACCCATTGAGAATTAAATTCTCAACCTTAAGGGGAGATGTGCACTTTGCAGATCCTCTATCAAGGAGAGAAGAAATATGTTCTTCTGTTTTTACATTATCAGAGTTAAACTCTGTTGAGAATTAAATTCTCTTTCTTTCAAAAGGCCTTCCCTTTCTTACCTAGGGTTTTTTGCAGAAGATCCGAGTCTTTTCAAAATATCAAAGCTCTTCTCCTTTTTTCTTTTTTCTTCTCTGCGCATGTATATGTATGTATGTCTCTTGGCTCCTATTTATAGGAGAAGCAGCCGAATCAATCAGTTTTTGACGAATCTTCGTGAAAGATTTGATTTGCATTCATCATTCATTTTGGGCCGTTGGATTATTAGGTGAATTTTATTCACCATTGGATTTTAAATCCAGAGATTCTCCTTTGTTATTTTGGTTAGATTTAAAGGGGAAATCTTTCCAAACCCGAGATTTTCCCATAGATAGATGATATTTCATCACCTCTGAATCTTTAATTTGATTGGTTCCAGATAGTTGCTTTCCTTTGGAAAGATTTGAATTTCTCTCAGAATTTAATTCTGTTGACAAAATGGGCTTTGAAAGCCGGTCACGTGTGACCACGTGACCCATGGTCACGTGTGAGCACGTGACCCCCTTTGGAATGAGCCTTTTCCTTTCTTTTGCGCTTTGTCTTCTGATTGCTGCTTAAACGTCACGTGCTACCACGTGACCCCTGGTCACGTGTGAGCACGTGACCCTTGTTTGAACTCTCTTTCTTCGGTTCTTTTGGAGAACGAGTCTGCTGCCTTGAACGTCACGTGCCAACACGTGACCCTGGTCACGTGGAAGCACGTGACCTCTTCTGAAGCCTTTTTCCTTGACTTGATCAGGGAACTTGTGTGCCTTTGACGCTTGCATTTAAATGTCACGTGTCGCCACGTGACCCTGGTCACGTGGGAACACGTGACTCTTTCTGAAGCCCATTTTCTTCAGCGTAGTCAGGAAACTGAACTTGACTTGATGATGCTTTCTTTTTTAGGTGTCACGTGCCAACACGTGACCCCTTTCCGAAGCTTTTCCCAGAAGCTTTCCTGATTTTAAATCAGGAAACAGATACGTTAGTCTAATTTTAGACTAAGATCTACTTAACAGGATCATTTAGATCCAACATAAGAGCATTTATGCTCTATTGTTTTAGTTTATGGACTTTGCGGTCCAAGAGTTTAAGGACATCATAGTCCATAGTTTAAAGACGTCATAGTCTGTAAAGTTTAAAGACATTATAGTCTATGAGTTTAAGGACCTCACAGTCCATAAAGTTTAAGGACATCATAGTCCATGAGTTTAAGGACCCCACAGTCCGTGGAATGTCTGGTTGTCGGAACCCGTCACCTCTCAGAAGACGTTGAAGGATTACAACGACATATATCAGAGGTATGAAGAGATGTACCCTTGAACCAATGTTGGTTCGGAATCTCTGGGAATCACTTTGAATGCCATATGAGATGATCAGTTTTGGAAGTCAAGAGCATAATTGGGGTTCAGTTTCAAGGGATCTTGCCTCTGGAAAACTTAGCTAATTTAGGATAAGATTGGCTTGAATATAGTGTTAAACACTATAGTACATTCGGCGCTCACATGCTCCTACGTGAGGCGCTTAAAGTGGTGTTAAACAGTAAAACTGAAGCGCTTACGTATGGTCACGTGAGGCACCTGAAAATTGGGTCTTGCTTCTTTTATTTTACTCCCAAAATATATAAGTGTTAAACACTTGATCTTTATGGCTATCACGTGTGGGCTCGTGATGGGTACCACTGCATTGGATATTAATCCTATTTGTTAGGGGTCACGTGGGGACACGTGAGGGCGCCCATGCGTTGGATATTAATCCTTCAGTTTTACCCCATTCTCTCTTTAAAATGGTATTTGTCAGGGGTCACGTGGAGACACGTGAGGCATCCTTTAGGTGGGCATTGCCCTTGGGTAGAATCATCTTTTGTTTGATAATTTCTAGGGGTTACGTGGGAACACGTGAGACGCCCAAAAAGTGAAACTGCCTTGGCTTTACTCCCTTTTGTTTTGAGGAGCTTTTTTAAGGGTCACGTGGGAGCACGTGATACACCCGAAAAGAGAAACTGTCTTGATTTTTTTCCCTTTTCCCTTTTAAATAAGTGTTAAACACTTTAGAAAATCTCTTTTTCTGGTTCAAAGAAAGGGTTCACGTGTTACCATGTGATCATGTTGGGTACTGATCTTTTTTACGTGCATGGAGAGTTAAATCCCTTGTTTAAGAATTAAATTCTTCTGACAGGGTTCAACCCTAATTTTATTTGGAGGAATTAAATTTCTATATGTTTGAAAGAATTAAATTCTTTAAACCCAATTATCCCTCTAAGTTTTAGACCTGCATGGCAAAATCTTCCCGGTGAGAATTAAATTCTCAACTTTTAGGGAGATCTGCTTCTGCAGATCATCAATCAGAGGAATAACTAAGTTCTTTTTAGAATAGTTAAACTCTTAGTTTGAGAATTAAATTCTCTTTTTGTTTTGTGGGTGCTTATCGAATGATCTCCTTTTTTCTCTTACCTAGAGTTTTCTTTCTCTGAAGAGATCTTCTTTTCTCTCTAAAATATTAAATTCCTTTTTTTTTCTGTATTCTCTCTCTGTTGTTGTATCCTCTCTTTTCTTCTTTTTTTGGCTCCTATTTATAGGAGAAAGAAAAGAATCAGTGTGTTCAGTCAATCTCTCATTGAGAGATTTTGATTGATTTTGTAACTAACATGATCTTTTAGATCACTCGGTGAATTTTATTCACTATTGGATTTTTAATCCAAAATATATTTTATTTGTTGTTCTTGGCAAATTTTAGGAAAATATTTCCTTGTATAGAATCTTTCTATAAATTGGTGATTTTTAGTCACCATTGGATTTTTAATCCAACGGTGCTCCACTTTACAGAGTGCAATCTTTTTTGTTTGGAAAGATCTAAGAAAATATTTTTCCAATTAGGGCTTTTGATTCCCTTTAATTAGAATTTAATTCTATTAGTTCAGAAGGTTTAGGAGTCTATCACGTGTTGGCACGCGACCTCACTGGTTAAGCAATTAATTAGAATTTAATTCTATTGATTAAGAGAGTTTAGGAGTCTATCAAGTGTTGGCACGTGACCTCACTGATTAAGCAATTAATTAGAATTTAATTCTATTGGTTCAGAGGGCTCAGAGACCCGTCACGTGTTGACACGTGACCCCACTGATACAGCATTTCCAGTTATTTATTTTATTCAGCGCATATAGGTTTTGCCTGTAAAAGGTCACATGTTTAAATGTGAGACCTGGTCACGTGTTGACACGCGACCCCACTGATACAGCATTCCCAATTGTTTATTTTATTCAGCGCATATAGGTTTTGCCTGTAAAAGGTCACGTGTTTGCACGTGAAACCAGGTCACGTGTGGGCACGTGATGGCACTGATTAAGTATTTCCAATTGTTTATTTTATTCAGTGCCTACAGGCTTTGTCTGTAAATGGTCACGTGTCTGCATGTGAGACCAGGTCATCTGTGGGCACGTGATGCCACTGATTAAGTATTTCCAATTGTTTATTTTATTCAGTGCCTACAGGCTTCGCCTGTAAATGGTCACGTGTCTGCACGTGAGGCCCGGTCACGTGTGGGAACGTGATGCCCGGTCACGTGTGGACACGTGATGCCTCATTTTAGGTTTTCCTTGCTGCTTTATTTGTTTTATTTAGTTCCCATGAGGGAACAGTGGTTAGGAGTTACAGGTAACTACTTAGATGTTCATGTAACCGTTTAGATGTCACGAGCAGCTGTTTAGATGTCATAAGAAAGTGATTAGATATTACAAGAAAAGATCTACAATAATAATCATGAATAAAACAATCCACACTATCGGCCAATATCGGTGAAGTAAAAGTATATCAATAAATCTCCGAATAAACTCATAAAATGATTAAACTTAAAATAAATAATATCAAGACTTTTTTTAGCCTTCGGCGGCGATAATAGAATTTACTCATTTAATATCAGCCGCTGCTACGCCAAAAAATCTCTCTCCAGCGCATCTACGGCGCCTTGGCCCTTAATCAGACGCTATGCTCCGCGTATTTTTCTCCTTCCGAATGACTATCGAGAATCGATGCAGCTCTCTTACATTTAAGAACCATTTAGAATACTTACATACAATATCTATATATATGTTGAATTCGTTATAAAAAAAAGTAAATTCTTTTTTCACGTCACTATCTTTTCTAGAAAAATTGTAATATAAATGAAAATTTATACTCACTTGAGGATTGCCGATGATATTGTGCACTAGTTGCATGCCACAGATACCGACATCGCCATCAATAGTGGTAAAGAGTTGGTAAACATATAATATACACAACCAAAGAAAAACAAAGCTTCATATTGTCTAAAGCAAGTGAGAGAAGAAATATTTAAAGTAAAATGATCAAAAGAGTTTGATTGAGACAAGAAATCAAACATTTGGTGGGTTGTGAATTCTTACTTTAGAGATCAACTATCTTTGAAACGAGGAAGAAACCATTATAGGTGCAGATTATATTGTAGGTGCAGATTATTAAGGGAAAGATAAAACGAAAGAAAAGGAGAGCTCAAATATTCAAGTGTACAACAAAGAACTTCCTTTATCTTCTTGATGCTTTGTTTTCTCGAGTCCAAAGCAAATGAAAAGAAAAGAAGGAAGCGATGGGGCGGTGGAGCAATTTAGCGAAAATTTTCACTCTTTTTTTAAGGCGGCGATAGGATGACAGCTATCAAGATGGAAGAGGAGGCAGTGGCTATTTAGCGGAAGTTGTCCACTCTCTTTTTCGTGGATGGGGTAATCATGGGGAGGCTCGATGGGGCGAATCGATGGGTCAATGACGATCGAGGTCAGAGAGAGGTAGCGGGGATCGTCGATGGAGGGGGATCATCGATGGAGCAGGGGGCAGCGAGGATTGTCGATGATGCCAGGGTTAGGGTTTTCGAGGACGAGAGGCGAGTTGGGGCGGAGGCTTAGAACGGCGAGTTGGTGCGGCGACTTAGAGCGGCGAGTTGGGGCGGTCAACACAGCGATGATAGTCAACGACGATGGTGATGGCAGCAACAACAATGGCGATGGTGACGAAAAGGATATTTGCAAGAGCGAGAGAGAGAAAAGAGAAGAAATTTGAACGGTGGATTTGAGGAGGGGTATTTTGGTCACTTCCCTAATTAATTCAACACAGAACTATTTTCTATTGGGCCAAGCGAGGTTTTGACAAAGATTTAAAAAAGCAGGCCACTATTTCCTATTTCAAAAATATCAGGGACTTTAAAACTTTTTTGGGCTGGGCTGAGGGTTTTTCAACAATTTACCCTTATTTTTATGGTAAATTGTTGAAAAGCACCCGACCCTTTAAAAACATGTGAGAAACTCCCTGCGCTTTTTGAATATGTTGAAAACCCTCTAGGCTCATCAATTTTTTCCTGAAATACTCTAAGCTTTGGGTATTTTGGTATATTCCAAAACTGCCTCTTGGGACCCATGCATGCAAGTACAAAGAGACAGCTGCAAATTTGTGAGCACTTAACATAGCTAAGTTGCATGTAACTTGTAAGAAGTTGCTTGTAACTTCTTCTAATTGTGATTTTTGTAGGGTTGCTAGGCACACGCACAAGGGTCTATAAGGCATCAACCATGCCCGATTTAAAAATTAGCCGTGCTGAACAACTCTAAACCAAGATCATAGTCTAGAGATTAGGCGAAACAAAACAAGTAAACACCTTTACAACTAAGTGAAGAAGAAAATACAACCTTTGTAGATCGGTCCTTCATTTCATAAGCTCCTTGTAGTAGTCCCTTCGCTGCGATCATGGTGCTTCCGGACTCTCGAACGGCTCCTTGAGAAGATGGCAACGGTTTTGCTTGTAGTCTTCGAGACCGAAGATGATCTACGTCAAGAGAATACGAACTCAAGCTACCACTTCACCAAAGTGAAGCAAACACCCTATACTAAAGTGCTAATCTAGTAGAGGATGGAGAAATAGGAAATGGGTACACTTTAGAATTTCTTTTCTCACTATATTTCTCTCTCTTTATCAAACCCTAGCAAGCTTTTGAAGGTGGAAGAAGATGAGCTCAAGAAAAATGAGAATGAAAAACTAAAAAATCAAGAGAGAGAGTGAACCATGGGTAAGTTTATATCATATATTAACTCATGCGGAGACATAACCATGGCTACATTATAATGGTTAGGTTAATTAATATCTCAAGTAAAACAAAACTAGTAGACTAAGTCAATGCAACCCTAAGCTTCATGAAGCTTCATGCATGTGAGCTCATCATCCACTAATTTTAGAATTACTTTAAATATAAAAACCTAACGCTATAATTAGTATGGTATAGGTCTTATACACCCATGTAAGTTGTATCAACAACCATGATACAAAATGAACACAAATAACTATATATCACATATATATTAAGTTGTGCACAAGTGAGAAAAACAAATGCTTAAGTGAACAAATATTAGTTAGTGTAAATTAGTATATCACATATACAATTATACACTAAATTATTAAATCAACACTTGACTTAATAATCCGGTTATATCACATATAACCGACTAACATCCAATATATCGACTTATCGAATCAACCCTTGATTCGATAACCTGGTTATATCACATATAACCGATCGATACAAATATCGCGAGAATAGAATACGGTATCAAATACTCACATTATTCTCGGTCCCGCACATATCACATATGCGTTCCTATTTCATTTTGCCTGAGCCAGTAAAACCTCCATGTAGGACTCTAAAGACTCGTCAATACGCCGGCAGTAGGTGATGATCATATCAAGCACCCACAAGCCGTCAGCGGTACTAGCTGAACGTAACGGCTACCCGGGTATTGAGCGATCAGAAGATCAGCAAGCAAGCCCGCTCCAACTCCTGCAAAAAGCCTGACTGTGACACTACCGTACAGTCCGGTCTCCTCGTCTGATATGTCGCATATCAAATCTAGGGGTGGTAAACGTCAGACCCCAATAACCGATAAGTCATGCCGATGCGAGGCTCATAACGGGTCGAGAAACTACTGGTAACACTTACCAGTAAATCTCTAAACCAGCTCTGGCCAGGGACTTCCCTGTTATGGCCAATCGAGCATAGCGCAACATCAACCCCCAATACCGGAGAGACGAAACCCCTCCTATCGCTCATTGCCTCCATGTGACTCGGGACTTTACCCAAAAACCACCGTTTTGCACGCCCTCTTGGACGTGGTAAGGTGGAAATCAAAGCACAGTGGGAATCACACAAGACACTATGACGATCTCGGGTCTACAGACTAACCTGTACCAGTGTCACCAAAGAACTGTCATCTGACGTGAGGTATAATACCATCTGGGAGTTCTCGGCGAGTCCATCAAGTGTTCCTAGTCTCTACTGAGCACCCGTATATCATCTCTGATGTCAAACACCAATGGATATGGGATCATCCATCGCCCATCTATATGGATCGAGAAGGTATACGCTAGTCTACTCTGGTATATCGATGCCCTGTCTCGATACACCCACGACTAGGGACATTAAAGGATGTACTTATGGACTACTCTGTCCCCACTAGTATAATCTGCATCATAGTCCAGGTAGTCAAGTACACATCCTAAGGGCTTTACCAACATGTAACAGAGAGACAATCAGTGTATATGTTAAGGTAAAGAGTAACCAGATAGCATACTATCATGTCGAGCAAGAAAGTCCTCCCTATATATGTCCAAGCATCCACTAGAATATACATCTCATGTATAGTAATGGCCTCTAGGGCATACATATAACTAACAATCTCCCACTTGCACTAGGGCCATCTGATAACAGTGGTTGTAGTATCTCATACTCAACCATCCCATAAAAGTCTCTCTCTGGGAAAAGGCCTTTGTGAGTGGATCCGCCGTGTTGTCCTCTGAGTCTACGCTCCTGACCTCGATCTCCTGGAGATCAACCATCTCCATGATCAGGTGACACTGCCTTGGAATATGTCTGGATCACTAATGGGACGGGCGTTTCTAGCATAAGCCACAACTCCATTGTCATACAATGGTAGGGACGAAGTTCATCTCATGAACTAATATATCCAGACTGCCTCTTTGGTAGCATCCTTGGTAACGATGTATCTTGCCTTTAATCGTCTAGTAAGTCACGGTATCTATCTTGGAACTCTTCCAACATACCGTCCCTCTACTGAGGGTAAAGACAATGCCTGCGACTGACTTTCAGTCGTCCTTATCACCCTGGAACCTTTCCAGTGATTCTCCCCAGGATCGATTGATACCGTCTCACTACAACTAGTGAGTATCCTAACATCCAATTAGATCTATCTCATAGATCCAAACCCAGGATTTAGGAGGTATCACTTTGATCCTATATGGAGAATCCTTGTGATAAGCGGAGATTGACCGAGCGTAGCATAGGAAACTACTTCCCTATCAAGAGTATGTCATCCACGTACTCTACGAGGATCACCACCATACTCTCTACTACCTTTTTGTATATACAAGGTTCGTCTACCATTTTGATGAAGTCAAACTCTTTGACTACCACATCAAAATAGATGTTCCAACTCCGCGATGCCTGTTTTATCACATAAAACATCTTGCACACGTTTCCGCTGCTCCCACTGTCTACGAAGCCCTCTGGCTGTGTACTTATAGACCCTCTCTTCCAAAATATCATTTAGAAAAGCAGTCATCACACCCAACCACCAGATATCGTAGTCATGGTATGTAGCAGTGGCAAGTAGGATCTGGATGGACTTAAGCATAGCTTTGAAAGTATCAACCTTTCCATGTACACCAAGTAATCTTCTCAAGATATACTTGCTCCTGATGGAGATTTAACCCTTCAGATAAAGAAACCAAAGTCCATACTTTGTTGGTGTATAAGGATTCCATTTCAGATCGTTAAGCATCCAACCATTCTTACAGAGTCCCACTCCTGATGGCCTGCTCGAAACTAGTTGGGTCATCATCTCATGATGCATTCCTCGCTCCCGCTGTCATAGAGAAACCGAAGTATCTCTCAGGTGGGTGAGGAACCCTACTAGATCGGCGGAGAGGCTGAGGTTCGTTGGAAACTATTGAATCCTCCGGTTCTACCAAATCATCAGCTGCGGTTTGTTTGGCTGGAACTTCTTCCAGTTTTACCTCATGACCACTAATTTCTTCTCAAGAAATCCCCTTTCACAAAGGTGGCATGCTGAGAAACAAAACATCTTTTGTTCCTCGGTTAGGTAGAAGATATTCCCTTGCGAATGCTTGGGATATCTAACAAACATTCACATAACTGACTTTGCCTCGAGCTTGTCCAGATTTTGCTTTTCAGACATAGGCCGGACAACCCCAAATCTTAACAAACTTAAGATATGGTCTCTTCCATTTCCATATCATATATGAAGTGGTAGGCATCTGATTTGATTTGAACCCTATTCAATAGGTATGCAGCTTCTCAAGTACACAACTCCCAAAAGGAAATAGGAAACTCAGTAGTTCTCATCATAAAGCACACCATATCACATAGGGTGCTATTGCTCCGCCCCGATATACCATCGTGCTATGGTGTATACGGAGGAGTAATACTGAGAGAGAATCGTATTCTCCTTTAGAATAGTCCAGGAATCCCGTGCTCAAGTATTCTCCTCTCTGATCACATCAAAGGACATAATACTTATACCCGTTTTTGGTTCTCTACTTCTAACTTATATTCTGTGATTATCTCAAAAGTTTCGGACTTGTGTTTCAACAGGAACATATGTCTGAATCTTGAGAGATCATCAGTGAATATAATGAAATACAAAGAACCGGTCCTGGTATATGTAGACAGGGGGCCTTCATACATCATCATGTATCAATCCCAAGAGTTCACTAACTCTTTCTCTGTTTCTAATAAACAGAGATATGGTCATCTTATCTTCGTGACATGACCGGCAAGTTTCATAAGATATAAATTCAAACTAATTTAAATATGCATCTAAATATAACTTCAGCTAGCCGGGTCGCCTTGATATGACCTAGTCTACAATACCTCAAGAAGAATTCGTTCATTTCTGAACACTTCCTCTTGTGTGTGCTCTGTGTACTAAGAACTGTAGTTTGATTTAGAACGTCAATGCTTTTAGATAACGTACCTGAACCGATCAACTCTTGATATAGGAAATGTTCAAAACATTATCCAACAATACAAAATTATATCCTTCTTTACTAATAAAGAGACCGATATGATGTTGTATAGCAGGTTCGGTATCTAATAACATTCGTTCAGAATCAATGTATTCTGATAATACAGGGTGATAACTACCAACAGACTTGGCTGCAACACTTGCACCGTTTCTATCTCATGAAACTTATCACCCGTTCTTAGTTCTCTACTTATCTCTAGCCCATGTAACAGATTACATATGTGGGATCCTGATCCGGTATCTAATACCCAGGACGTAAAGGATACTGAGAAACAGTTCTCTATAATGAACACACCCGAAGAAGATGCATCAGCATGCACTTTTTTCGTTTGGGCGGCACGGGAATTCTGGTAATCCCCAATTTCCTGCTCTGTCTTATAACAATTATAAGTTGGAGCGGGACCAACGTTCCTTAGCGCAGTATAACAAGCGGGTTCGGTCAATACTTCCATATTATTATCTTAATTAAGGCGTGACATGGTCGCAACCAGGAGAGAGAGAGAAGAAAACACACAGCGTGCGCTTTTACAAGATTAGATTGGTTATCAATTTATCTAATCAGGATGTCTCCCACCGTTTTAGTCAAATATTCCTTCAAACCCTAAAAGGAAAGACTAGCCGGGATTAATTACACCCTACAAGTTCGCTAATCATTCAGTCAGGCCAGTGCCGGTACTTTGAGGGAGGTTCCCCGTGCTTTCGCACGGACCTAATTAAAATAAACCTCATTTTCCCAGAGGCGTAACCCCGTTGACACCTTTCTAGACACCTACTTGATCGGCTAATCGTCCTGTGTAAAACTCTCCCAGGAGTAACAATTACTCGCAGTGGGTATCGGGATCCAACTATCTCATAGAAGGTATGCAATCTCATTGCAAATTTCAACACTTAAAATTCCCGATAATATTTTGCCCCAAGCATCCCATGACCTTGACGGAGGTCAACAAACCACAGGGTGCAAGTCAAGTTCAACCCGTCATTTCTTGATTGAATCAAACCCATCCGCACGACCCTTGACGGAGGTCAACAAGGTCGTACGACTACCCTAATCCAATCTGCATCATATGCATAAGCAGATAAATACTAGTTAGCTACCGCACACTACGTCTTGACGAAGGTCAACAAACGTAGCACGAATACTAAGTAGGACTTATCTGAAATCACGGAGGGCTACGACAGGTTTTTCTGAAAATCTATTGCGTAATGAACTTGATATCGTTGTAGAATCGTGTGAAATTTTGAAAAGGAGTGTTTTTTAGGATTTCACTAGTTTTGCTAAAGAGGTCATTCCCGGTAAAGAGATCTCGGCTCTTTCCTCATCGAATAAGGTGCAGGACATATCATATATATCACTATGCAAAGCAAAACTCTAAAAGCAATCAAAAGAAAAACCGAGTGCTGTAGCATCTGCCAGTTTTGCTAAAGAGGTCACTCCCGGTGAAGGGATCTCAGCTCTTTCCTCATCGAATAAGGTGCAGGATATATCATATATATCGATATGCAAAGCAAAAAACTGTAGCTACCCTTTTTAAAAATTTGATTCTACAACATCTTTTAGGTTTCTTTTCTTTCATTAATCATATTAATGAAGTCCCATCATTTAAGTCACCTAAACATCACAGATAAATACGACGTACACTTATGCCATCCGCATTCGCCTCGATGTCCCCTCGTGCACCGTTAGGTTAGGTAACTAACGGCAGAGCGGGGCAGGGCTAGCGCGGGTGTAAAACATAAGTAACGTCTATATAATATATCATATATACTATATACAGTATCCATCTCAACATATCAAATGATCACATCACAGATATCGCAGTAGAAGAATCATATGAAATAATGGATATACTAGGAGGTCCGTGTTTTATTTTGAGCCTGTATAAAACACGGATTCCACGGTCGTGATGAATAGCCAAACCCACACCCCTAGACCCCTACGAGAGCGGCAATCAACCCTACCAATTCTAGAGTCAGGAGACCCGGACTCGACTCCTCTAGTTGGTCTCCCGCTGTACCCTAAAACCCAGTTACTTATGCTCCCCTCCTTGGGTCTACCTAATGCGGAAAAGTAAATAATATACAATGGTGTTATCATCCTCATCCCAGAAGTGCCCCAATAAAAGAATATTACATACAATGAATTTTACATGAATGAAAATAAAAAAAACCTCATCTCGCATAAAACCCCCGGCTATTCAGAACACGACGATCCGATATAACATATCACAGCACCACATAATATCTCATATTATCAACGTAAGTAAGCATGCGTATTCCGACTGTCGTTGATGTATAGCAACGAAGCCGGCGATACACCACATACTACGCTTACGGTCACAGAAAAGAAAGTGTAAAACTACAACATTTGGAATCCACAATCTCTTTAGACATCGTAAATCCGAAATATCACATACTTCACATTTCATGCCTAACTATATGAATTCCACATATTGTATCACATTCCAGATAAATAGACAGTATTAAACTTTCCGATCGAATAATCAAATACCCAAGATTTCCTTAATAGCTCGACACTTAAGCGGAGTTTAAAAATTCCAGAATACGTCACAGTACCAATGGTCCAGCCGTAGAAGGGTCAAGCCAACGCCTCATATGTGGCAACGCCGTACTGCCCCAAACCCTAAGGTTTAGAGGCGGTTCAGACGATCACATAATCGAGTTAAGGTTTGTGTTCTTCTAGAGGGTCCATTGCATTACTTGCACGTTTTTCTGAAAGATTTAAACTCAAGAAAAATTCAACACTTGAAAGTTTTTCGTGCCGTGAAAAAATGAGTTAATGATATCCGTTCGAACATTTTAACAGTTTCTAAATTATCCGGAAAAAAGAACGAAATTAAACTTTCCGATCGAATCAACGAATTCAAAATAATCCCCATAACACTCAACACTTGAGTCAGATTAAAAATACCCAGAAGAATGTACAAGTACCTACGGATATTACTGCACAAAACACTAACCCTAATTCTACTGTTCCGCCGCGGAACAGCCGCGCTAGCAAGGTATTGCCGCGGTTTCGCGGCACTTTAGTGGAATTAGGGTGTTGTGTTTTACAGTAACTTTTAGAATTCCCTGCTGATTTTTCTGAGTATTTTTAATGCAGAAAAAGTCACATTTTTACAAAATTTCCAGAGAAGGGGGTCATTTTCGATGTTTCGGGGTTCGATCGGAGTTTTAACTTCGTATACACGTCGCCTAATTCTCTAGCTTGGCTCTGATACCACTGTAGGGTTGCTAGGCACACGCACAAGGGTCTATAAGGCATCAACCATGCCCGATTTAAAAATTAGCCGTGCTGAACAACTCTAAACCAAGATCATAAACTAGAGATTAAGAGAAACAAAACAAGTAAACACCTTTACAACTAACTGAAGAAGAAAATACAACCTTTGTAGATCGGTCCTTCACTTCATAAGCTCCTTGTAGTAGTCTCTTCGCTGCGATCATGGTGCTTCCGGACTCTCGGACGGCTCCATGAGAAGATGGCAACGGTTTTGCTTAAAGTCTTCGAGGCCAAAGATGATCTACGTCGAGCGAATACGAACTCAAGCTACCACTTCACCAAAGTGAAGCAAACACCCAATACTAAAGTGCTAATCTAGTAGAGGATGGAGAAATAGGAAATGGGTACACTTTAGAATTTCTTTTCTCACTATATTTCTCTCTCTTTATCAAACCCTAGCAAGCTTTTGAAGGTAGAAGAAGATGAGCTCAAGAAAAATGAGAATGAAAAACTAAAAAATCAAGAGAGAGAGTAAACCATGGGTGAGTTTATATCATATATTAACTCATGTAGAGATATAACCATGGCTACATTATAATGGTTAGGTTAATTAATATATCAAGTAAAACAAAACTAGTAGACTAAGTCAATGAAACCCTAATCTTCATGAAGCTTCATGCATGTGAGCTCATCATCCACTAATTTTAGAATTACTTTAAATATAAAAACCTAACACTATAATTAGTATGGTATAGGTCTTATACACCCATGTAAGTTGTATCAACAACCATGATACAAAATGAACACAAATAAATATATATCACATATATATTAAGTTGTGCACAAGTGAGAAAAACAAATGCTTAAGTGAACCAATGTTAGTTAATGTAAATTAGTATATCACATATACAATTATACACTAAATTATTAAATCAACACTTGACTTAATAATCCGGTTATATCACATATAACCGACTAACATCCAATATATCGACTTATCGAATCAACCCTTGATTCGATAATATGGTTATATCACATATAACCGATCGATACAAATATCGCGAGAATAGAATACGGTATCATATACTCGCATTATTCTCGGTCCCACACATATCACATATGCGCTCCTATTTCGTTTAGCCAGAGCCAGTAAAACCTCTATGTAGGACTCTAAAGACTCGTCAATACGCCGGCAGTAGGTGATGATCATATCAAGCACCCACAAGCCGTCAGCGGTATTAGCTGGACGTAACGGCTATCCGGGTATTGAGCGATCAGAAGATCAGCAAGCAAGCCCGCTCCAACTCATGCAAAAAGCCTGACAGTGACACTACCGTACAGTCCGGTCTCCTCGTCTGATATGTCGCATATCAAGTCTAGGGGTGGTAAACGTCAGACCCTAATAACCGATAAGTCATGCCGATGCGAGGCTCATAACGGGTCGAGAAACTACTGGTAACACTTACCAGTAAATCTCTAAACCAGCCCTGGACAGGGACTTCCCTGTTATGGCCAATCGAGCATAGCGCAACATCAACCCCCATACCGGGAGAGATGAAACCCCTCCTATCGCTCATTGCCTCCATGTGACTCGGGACTATACCCAAAAACCACCGTTTTGCACGCCCTCTTGGATGTGGTAAGGTGGAAATCAAAGCACAGTGGGAATCACACAAGACACTATGACGATCTCGGGTCTACAGACTAACCTGTACCAGTGTCACCAAAGAACTGTCATCTGACGTGAGGTATAATACCATTTGGGAGTTCTCGGCGAGTCCATCCAGTGTTCCTAGTCTCTACTGAGCACCCGTATATCATCTCTGATGTCAAACACCAATGGATATGGGATCATCCATCGCCCATCTATATGGATCGAGAAGGTATACGCTAGTCTACTCCGGTATATCGATGCCCTGTCTCGATACACCCACGACTAGGGACATTAAAGGATGTACTTATGGACTACTCTGTCCCCACTAGTATGATCTGCATCATAGTCCAGATAGTCAAGTACACATCCTAAGGGCTTTACCAACATGTAACAGAGAGACAATCAGTGTACACGTTATGGTAAAGAGTAACCAGATAGCATACTATCATGTCGAGCAAGAAAGTCCTCCCTATATATGTCCAAGCATCCACTAGAATATACATCTCATGTATAGTAATGGCCTCTAGGGCATACATATAACTAACAATTTGTTGATTTTTCTTTAAAAAACTGAGCATTAAGTGTTCCAACCTAGCCATTTTCCCTCAAAATTCACCACTTTCCCCCCTGAAAAACCTATATTGCCAACAGAACAAGAATTATCCCATTTATTATCTCCATTATCCATTATCTACACTTATTTACTCCACTTTCATTTACTACCCCCAACAAACCAAATCTTCATTTACTATCTTGCTCATTGATGGCCTATACTTGGAAATTAATGAGTTTTGTGAATGGATCGAATGGTAAAGGTGTCGTCTTAACCATCTCAGAGGCGACAACATGGTTTGAAATGAAAGGAACAACCTCTTTTCGAATCAATATGTCGGTTAAAAAGTTGAAATTTTCTTATAAAATGGAGAAATATGGAGATCATGAGATTAGGATAATAAATGAAGATAACTACATAAATATTATCTTCAACTATCAAGAGACGAACAAGAAGGACATCCATATGCAAGCATATGTTGATACCTAGCCATTATGAACAGATTCATCTTTATTTCACTTGATTTTTGTTTTGAGGAATATACAAGACAGTTGCCTGCAACTTGTAAGCTGTTGCTTGTAACTTGTAAGCAGCTGCATCTAACATCTAAGCAATTACATGTAACTTCTAAACAGTTTCCTGTAACTTGTAAGAACTTATAAGCAATTTCTTGTAACTTATAAGCAACTACTTGTAACTTCTAAGCCCTTGCAGACATCTGGATTCAAATACCAGAAGTCTCTGAAGTCAATTTCCAAAGGCAATATTTGAAATGGAGACGTCTGGTTCCAAATACCAAACGCTTCTGAAGTCAATTTCCAAAGGCATATTTTGAACTGGAGATGTCTGGTTACAAGTATCGGACGTCTTTGAAGTCAATTTTCAGAGACATGTTTTGAACTAGAGACGTCTGCCACAGACGACTGCTGTATAAAAAATTTGTTCCAGACGTATGGAACCGACGTCTAATGTGGTTTTCTAAGGAAGTTTGTATATATTTAAAGGTAACTTGTAAGCAGTTTCCTGTAACTTGTAAACAGTTACCTGTAACTTCTAAGCACTTGAATATAACTTATAAACAGTTGCCTGTAACTTCTAAGCATTTGCATGTAACTTCTAAAAAATTTGCATGTAACTGTTAGGGAGGCTCGCTCGCTAGACGGGTGTTTAAAAATATTTGCGGAAGCGTAAAAACGAAGTATTCCATGCGAACAAGATCACCCAATTACTAGAATTAACCATAGACTAAAACTTGCAAACTAAAGAATGGAACAAGGAGAAAATACAACCTTTGAAGCGCCTTCACATGCTCCTATGATGGAACTCCGGACTCCGGCTAAGCTCCGAGACTCTCCGGAACGTGCTTGATCTCTGATCGGCTCCGTCGAAGATGATCCACGTGAAGGCCGCCGGTTCTAACTCCATCTTCAACAACTTGATGAGACTCTCACTTCATAGTTGCTAGACATTAGATGAGAGGGATGTAGAAAAGGTAGTGAATTCATGAACTCTCTCTTTCTTTCCTTTTCTTCTTCTCATTTCCTTTTGATACCCCAAGTTTGGACATACAAACGGTAAGTGAACAAATGGACTCGTTTCGTGTTTTGCGGCGAATATCGGAAATTGATGACTTGTGCTCCGCAACCGCCATAACAAGTCATGCTTCATGCCGGGATCGACGTAAGGACGGACAACTCATGATCAAGGGAGCGTCAAAGGAATCGTCGCGATTCGACCTTCCGAGCCAAAGCCACGGCCAATTTCTTCTTTGCTTGCTTTTCTTGTTTTCGTATTCTTTAATTTTTTTTGACAACCAAACCAATTCATTATTTGTTGAACCTTAAATAACAAAACCTAATACACAATTTCCTGCGGATCGACCCGTACCTGCCGGCTTGCTACAACACGCCGTGCACTTGCGGTTTATAAATTTTAAAACGAGAACGATCTCGCGTGCGCATTCCATTTCCTTAAAATCATACCCGTTTCCAAAACATACGCGTTTGCGCGTGCGGGTGAGCTCCCAACAATTTTTTGGCGCCATTACCGGGGAGTTGGTAGTATTGGGTATTGTTATTTCTGGTTCTTAGTAACAAACTAACTACTAACTCAATTTTTTTCAAAACTAACAAAACGAAATTCTTTCTAATTTGTTCTCTGACCTTATGACCTGCTAGTACCCTGTGATTCAACTAAAAAATCAAGTTAGACCATTATAATACTAATATTTCCTGGATGAGCCACACAAAATTCGAGCACAAACACTCGGAATTTGGCCGGCGACATTGAGGAAATATCCGAGCTCGCCAGCCCTTTGTAGGTGTTTTTGATTTTTTTTTTGTGTGATCTCCAGTGCAGTGTTTGCATTCTAGTGGTATTGTTTGATTTTTCTAATTTTATGTGTGCAAGAATTGGGGCACATATATTTCTTTTTGACACTAAATATAGTATTTTTTGACATTTCAGGTTTTTTACGGAATTACGACCAGCGATCGTGCGGAGCGAGGCTCAAACTCAATTTCAAGACGTTAGTGAAGTATAATGCCAAAGATCTAGGTAGTTTGACCCACGCAAGCGAACAATCAAAGGCTCGGATCACTTTCAAAGGGGTTTTCTTAAACCAAATCACATCGGTACGTATTTCCTAACGCATTCCTCTAGAATCTGACACATTCCATTATTCTATCTTCTGCGGGATTCTTCACACAAGCTTGCCACCAATTGCACAGAGGACTAACCGTATTTTTTTTGCAGCACTTAAATTTAAACTGTAAAAAGAATTGCTTAAATTGCTTAATTTTTTTTTAATTCTTTTATTGATTGCGCATTTGCATTTTAATACGGATTTAAGGGAAAAAAGACCAAACAAGATACGGTAAAGGATTTCATCACCTTTTTCTCCGTAGCCCACAAATCACACAAATGCATTCTTGCATACCCCCAGTAATTTAAAAATCAATTAGAACTCTGACTTTAAGGACTTCGCGCTCATTAGAAGAAGTTGACTATGTTTAGAACACCGCTTAACGGTATATCGTTCACAGGGTGTCTAGGCAAGTGTTCAAGAGAAAGGGTTATCTAATTAAGGAACTTCGCGAAAGCGTTGGAAAACCTCCCCTTCTCTCTTGCACTTACCTGGCTTCGTGATCCGTATATCTTGAGCCCGTTTCTCGACACAGTTTTACTTCGACAATCAGGTTCTTGAGCAGGTTTAGTTAAGTAGCATATCATAGACTGCTAGGGGTGTGATATTCTTTATTTTTTTGATATTTGTGAATTCTTGTTCATATGGGTGATACACGATTTAATTCAATTTTTCACGATTCTTATTCTTTTGTTTATACTCAATCCCAATTCACTTGTTCAAATTGCCAAAATTCTTCCCACATTCATGACAATGTTTATACTCAATCCCAATTCACTTGTTCAAATTGCCAAAATTCTTCCCACATTCATGACAACTGTCCTTTCTTAGGGGGTGACCAACCGTCCCAGATTTTTAATGGTCACCCACCTAACACTCTTGAACCCAGTCCCACTTCAATTAGAGACCTAATGATTGAAGATTTAAAGAAAGAGGTCGACAGGTTGACTGCTTTAGCATGACCATCATCATAACCCCTTCAACCCGAAACAATTGAACCATCATTAGGGAATGATAGTGAGATGGATGCTAAGTTGACCACTTTAGAGAAAGGTATTGAAGTGATGATTGAGGTCGAGAATCAAACAGCTGCTACGCTAGCCCTGTGTATACAGCAGTCTGAGCAATTATTTCACGCTCAATCTCAATCTTTGGCTAGAATAGAAGAACAAGCGAAACATTTAGCTGTGAGAATTCTAGGAAGTGAACAGAGTCAATTGGAACCCAACAGTGTTAATGTCTGTCATCTAGGAAGTCATCCGAGTGAGATAAACGATCAAACGAATTTTGATGATTTCATAGATGATGATGTAAATGAATTGACTGAGTGTTACCAGGACACACAAGAAAACCCTCAGAGGCAGACCAATGAATTTTGTAATCCAATTTTAAATGAGGACACTTGTGAATTTGTCGGGTATGGTTTGGATTGATTGTCAGAAGAGATTATTGATCAGGAACCCACAATTTTTGTATCACCTTGTGATATTGTTTTGGAAGAAATGTTAGTGTAGAAACTTACTTTTTTGGATGACATATACTTACCCATTTGTGAATGTGATGGGGAAGAAATGATATTGGGAGAGTTAGAAAACCATAGTGATAAGAATAGAATTGTGAAAAATCATAGGGAGGAAGACAACATTGAAAAATATTCTTTCATATCGAGTTTTGAGGAAATTTTTGCGGATGAACTTGATATTCTTGGTGAGTTTGAGTCATGATCAATTTGGGAACATCCTAAGAACCTTTCTTTTGCCGAACTTTTTGCGGATGAACTCCAGTTTTTACACGAACTTGACTTTGGAACTCAACATGTACTTTATAAACATTCAATTCATCCAGGAAATCTTTAATCTCTTCAAAACATCATCTTCATCTTCAGCGTCTTCTGATCCCTACTTTTACACACCCATACCCTTCACTAACATCTAACATATACCTTTTCTTTTTCTTTTTCTTTTGTATATACATATTTTTTTACTAGCCATTGCACTATATAGACAAAATCTTTAAATAGCTGGTATTAATTTTTGGACTAACCCAATCTTTTAACATGTAAATGTTGTAATTAGTCTTAGGTTTTTTCTTTTTATTTGAATAAAATTCTCACCCTGATGTCTAAGTCTAGCTACCGGAGACAAAGGGTATCGATGATGACATCATAAAACTCAGGTTTGGGGGTGAGCACTGCGTTTATTTTGCAGCAGTATGTGTATATTCTGCATTGCATACATATTTTAAAAAAAACCCATAAAAATTGAAAAAAAATCCTAAAAGTATAAAAACCTTGTCATGTTAGCTAGCGGGGGAACTTAGATTCAAAGTTTGACGGTTCGGTTGATAAGTTAGAAATTACTAAATCCTTATTGTGAGATTGACGACCCGAAAGATAACCCTCCCTTGTGTTTAACCGTTGCTAATATACGTCTTTTATATCACTTACACGTGTCATATGTTTTTGAGAAGTTGATGAAAGTCTGGCATGTCTGTAAACTTTTAAATTGATAAATATCTTTAGGATCAAACAGGTTTGTTCTGAATTAAGTAATATCAAGAATAGAAGTAAGGTGAATATGAAGGATATTATTGAGGTTTTAACAGAAGCTATAAGTCTGAAAAATAACCCATCTGAAACCTTGTTGGAGTAATTACACACCTTATCCATATGTAACGTCTTCGGATTTAAAAGAAAATGCTGGCTATATCTCCGTTTTCACTGAATTCAAAATATTTTAAAATAAAATGAGTCTTTTGTTTTGTGGCCTTGGTAACTTGGTTAATTAAGTTTTTGGGGTGTCTCCACACCTAATACCCTAAAACCATCTGGTTTGGGAGTCATTGAACCAAAACTCGCTAAGTTTCTAATCGCTAAATAAAACAAGCTAAGCAAGTGTTCTCTCCAAGTTAAAAGTCCTCAAGGTTCTTTGTGGGAAAATAATCTTGGCGGAGACAAGTTTTCTTATAAAAAAGTTTTTTCACGGAGATATGAAGGTATATTTATTAAGACGTTTTGCACGATAACGAAGGGTGTGTATGAGCACCAAATAGGTGAAAAGTAGGAGTGAAAAATAAGACTTAGGTTCTCTGTTAAAAAAGATATATATTCTGACTTGAAACTTAACTTGAGAATAAAAACTTGAGAAAATCTTAACTCCTTTCAAACTCGTGTGATCCTTCAGAAGTTTATCCTGGTCCGTAATTATGACATGATGATCCTGATCAAGTTCTTAAAAAACTTATGGACACTACCGCACAATCACGAAAAGACGCGTATACGTTTATGTTAAACAAATTGTGATGAGTGAAAAATAGGGTCTAACGTTTCTAACTTGGATGATAGAACTTCTAACTTTGATTCTTAACCTTAAGATTAGAATCAACAGTTTCTCCACGACGCTAACTTGACTGGATTTTGTGGGTGTAATCCGCTGAAAACCCTCAGGAGACAACATTCCTTCTAGTAGGGACACCTAGAGGTTTAACGGATTGTTGCACATGCTCAGTGCAATCGCGTTCCCTGCGAAAGTGAGGCTAAGATTTTTTGTTTTTCTCGGGACGAGCAAAAGATAAGTTTGGGGGTATTTGTTCATCACAGAAAACTGCATTTTAATACCCTTATTCATGATCTATTTTGTTATTTATCGTTACTTTAACCAGTGTCTGCTCAGTAATTACAGATTACAGGTGTTCATGATAAAATACTGGAAACACATTCAAAATCACGGATATAACGTTTGTGAGCCGACACTGCAACCGGAACTGGAAACCGACCGATATTCAAAGAGTTTTTGCAAATAAACAAGTGTACACACATTTTGGTCCAACACATAGCAAGTGTGCACTAGCTCTTTGATGCATGGACCTAGAGAGAGGGATGCCCAAGGAAAATGGGGGGGACATGAGTTATAAATGCTAAAAGTTTTGATGTGATGTATGGCATCTTGTTCCCTCCAAATCCCTGAGTGCATCTGAGGCCTCTACAGACAAAACTAGCAGCACCAGAGTGATATTGGGAAGCACACAAGACCACACAACAAGCACGAGACCAAGACTCATCGACAGGACCGGCCACATGCCCACTTTGGCCGAGCAGGACGGCCCCCTTACCCCAGTGATCCCCATATTTTCTCTGTCCCTTCCTTGCAGTCACATCACCTCATTCTTATTACTTGTTTAATCCTTTTTGGTGCCTATATAAGCCAGATCAGTGAGCAAGGAAGTCCTCTCTCTCTCATTCTCTCACATACTGTATACATTTTCTTAGTTTCTTTTGTTTTTGGTTTAGGCTTGAGAGTGAGTGGGCTATCACTTGGTTTCTTCTTCTTCCCTCTTGAAGCTTCATTATGGAGGTTGAACAAGTTACCAATATCTTGTACCTCTTTTTCAAGTGTTAATATATTGCATTGTTGTTTCTTTTATTACTTGCTTCTTTTCTTTACTTGCTTTTCTTTTTATGATGTGTAACTAATCTTCTTTGGTTATGGTAATGATAAGGAAGTGAGATGAAAGGCTTTGCTTCCTCCTCCTCTTGTTAATGTTTAATGTGCTTAATTTTGATTATAAACTTAGTATTGTAACTTGGATGAGTTGATATGGTATGTTGATTTCATGATTACTTTGTAACCTCATCACATACCATATTCTCCCCATAAACCCCATCTTGCAAGTATAAGGTTAGTATCAATTTGGTGTTAAATTTGCTAAGTTTGGATATGATATTTTGTGACTAAATGACTTGACAAATCTCTTGGTTTCATATACTATATACCATCACAAACCCTTAGCAAAGTTAACACTAAAACTATTTGCTCTCACTCACTGCTTTGTGTTTTTGATATTATGGTATGCTTGCTAACCCTTGTGTTTAGTTTTGATACCCCAAGCTTGGACATACAAATGGTAAGTGAACAAATGGACTCGTTTCGTGTTTTGCGGTGAATATCGGAAATTGATGACTTGTGCTCCGCAACCATCTTGACAAGTCATGCTTCATGCCGTGATCGACATAAAGACGGACAACTCATGATCAAGGGAGCGTCGAAGGAATCGTCGCGATTCGACCTTCCAAGCCAAAGCCACGGCCAATTTCTTCTTTGCTTGCTTTTCTTGTTTTCGTATTCTTTCATTTTTTGTGACAACCAAACAAATTCATTATTTGTTGAACCTTCAACAACAAAACCTAATACACAATTCCTTGCGGATCGACCCGTACCTGCCGGCTTGCTACAACGCGCCATGCACTTGCGGTTTATAAATTTTAAAACGAGAACGATCTCGCGTACGTATTACATTTCCTTAAATCATATCCGTTTCCAAAACATACCCGTTTGCGCGCACGGGTGAGCTCCCAACAGATTAATAGTACTGATCTAACACAAAAATGATAATGAATGAGCGTTATTGAAATGTAGTTTTTCGTAATGAACAAATACCCCCAAACTTATCTTTTGCTCGTCCCGAGCAAAACAAAATCCTAACCTCACTTTCGTTGGGAACGCGATTGCACTGAACCCATGCAACAAGACATTAAACCTCTAGGTGTCCCTAGTAGGAGCAATGTTGTCTTGTGAGGGTTTTCTGCGGATTACACCTACAAAATCCCGTCAAGCTAGTTTCGCTAAATAACTGTCGATTCTACCCCTAAGGTTTAGTATCAAAGCTAGAAATTCTATTATCCTAAGTTAGAAATATCGAACCATTTATTTTTCACACCTCACTTCTTATTTAACTTAAGATTCTATACGTCTTTACGTGTGGTGCAAATAGTGTCGTTACGTTTCAAAAAGTTCAATTAAAGTCGTAATGTCACAAGATAAAGACTGGATAAAACTTCAAAAGGATCACACAATTTTATAAAGAGTTAAGTTTTTCTCATGTTTCGTTTTCCAGTTAGGTTTCAAATTCAGAATTTCTGTCTTTCTTAACAGAAAACTAAGTCTTATTCTTCACTCCACCTTTTACTTATTTTCGTACGCACCTTCGTGAACGTGCAATAGTCTTTATTATAGGATAAAACCTTTATATCTTCGTTAAAAATATTTTTATAAAAACGTGTCTTATGTCAAGATTATTCTCACACAAAGAACCGTTAGGAATTTTAACTCAGAGAGAACACTTGCTTGACTTTATTTTTTTAAATTGGACTTTCTAGGCTTCTTAGAGATATTTGGGCCAATGCACCCAAACCACTTGGTTTTAGGGTATTAGGTATAGAGACACCCCGGCGGACTTAATTGCCTAAGTTACCTAGGCCCTAAAACAAAAAGACACATTTTGGCGTGAAAATCATAACAATTCAATACGAACGGAGATATAACCAGTTGTTCAATTATTTTTTAAGATAAAAAACGTGTTTATGTAGATAAGGTGTGTAATCACTTCAATCAAGTTCCAGATGGGTTATTTTTCAGATATAGCTTCCATTAAATCATCAAAAATATCTGTACATATCCACTTCACTTTATAAACTACTCTTGATATTACTTATTTCAAAACAAATCTGTTTGATCCTAAAAAATAGTTTATCAATTAAAAGTTTTAAGACAGATCAGACTTGTCATCTAATTTTCAAAACTCACGACACGTGTAGTGTGATGAAAATACGTATATTAGCTACGGTTAAACTCAAAAGAGGGTTAATTTTCAGGTTTTCAAAATCTAAAAATAGGATTTAGTTGGTCCTATCTTTATCAAACTAAACCGTCGGAATTTCGAATCTAAGTTCTCCCACTAGCTACCTTGACGAAAAAGTTTTTATGTTTTTGGAAAATTTTCTGAATTTTATGGGTTTTCAAATATGTATGAAAATTTAGAATGTACAAATGAATGCAAAACATAGATATGCTTACCGAGCACACCCCCAAAGTTAAACTTGACAGTGCTCTCACTGTCAGGCTACACAACGAGGGGGAAAAGTGTTGATGGGTCAAAATTTGTCGGTGCTCTATTATATATATATATATATATATATATATATATATATATACACACACAAAAAAAAAAAGAGGAAACAAAATATATACACAAAAAGCCTCCCCAAATTTAAGTGAAACATTGTTTTTACTGTCAAACGTTGAAGTTCAAAGTTAGGGGGAGAGAATAGTTTCAATCTATACAAGGCCTTACACATGCCAAAAGTTAATACCAACCATTCAAATTTTTTATCGTGATAATGCAATGGTTGGAGAAAGAACGCATAGAGGGAAGAAATGAAGAATACACGAGACCGTGTGGGGGCGGAAATGGGATACGGTCTCGGTAGAGGAGAAAACGAATGAGGGGGAGACAGAAATGGAATATGAACTTGATGGTGGAAATTGATTGAATATATTAGTACAATTTGTAATGATCGAAGTGAAAAAATGGATTGTACTCATCTATCAACATGTTGAGAAATAGGGTCAAACCTATCAAGATTCGTAAGAAAACATGGGTCAACCGAACTTGGTGAACCAGACGTAGGAAGTGAATTTGATACGGCGTCTTGCAAAGTGAAAACGATGGAAAGGAAGGAGGGAAGTGATCGAGAAATGATATCGGTTAAACGTTCAGAAGAATGGTCACAGTCAATGAAAGAGATATGATGAATTGGAAAATCCAACTCAACTAGTAAAACTGGTTCATCCTCACTGATATCCTCAAAATTCAGCTCATCCATGCATTCATCATCATCAACAACATCCAGACGCATCCGGGGTTCAAGAAAAACAGTTAATTGTTCGGGATGATGCCCACACGGATGTGAAAGGACATGATGAATTGGTGAGAAAAACTCATCCAAAATTGTGGGTTCATCATCTAAAATATTCCCAGCATCGATATTCTCAATCAAGTGAAAGTCAAATTTCTCAGACACCTCATCAAAAGCATAGTTTTTAATCAATTGTTTTTCTAGAGTGGAGGTGTAGAGATCAAAGGGAGTGGTTCTGGTTTCACTTGAAATGGACCCTTCACAATCGGGTAAATCAAAATTGAAGATTACGTAGTCGCACAATTCATCAAACATTCTATCTTCAATTGGTGAATTATCTGGATTACTTGATAGACTTTCGAAACTGGAGCTTTGGAATTCAATTGGGAATGAGTAGGTTTGATTCTGAAGAGTTGGTTGCTCACTTTCACTACTCAAATCATCAAATTGTCCTATCGCCTCATCATACATTGTAAAATTGTGAGCTAGTTGGGAACTAGCTGCCGGTTCGTTTGGTTGTATGAGTACGACCATGGATGCATTCAATTCTTCTATTTGGCGGCACGAAACTACCCGAAATTCTTCTAATGTGCGTTCAAGACTAGACATGGGTTGAGAAGGGGTTTCGCTGAAAGATTCAAATTCATTTGGATATGCGAAACTCCTAAATTGATGTTCAGAAGAATTTTCTACGGAGGGTGTGAAAGTCGGATAGGATTGATAGGAATCGAATGGTTGCATGGAATGGGTAGGATTAGGATCAACGTCTTGATAGAAAGATGGTTGGAATTGTTGTCCTAAAGAATTCAGAGTGGGTAAAGACGTGAAAGATCGGCTAAGGAATTGTGCAATACGTTCCGCAATGGACAACGGTTTAAGAGTCTCCACGTTTCCCTTAAAAGGGGTATCAACATGAGAAGGGGTGGAAGTTTGAAAAGGTTGATATGACGTGGATTGCGGTGTCCAATTGGTGTTTCTAGAAGCGTTTATCCGATCTTTCAAGGAAATTTTTGGTATGGATGGATCGTTTGAAGTTCTACCAAAGCAAGAGCCATATAAAGAAATATCTGGTTGAGCGTACCAAACGGCAAGAGTTGGCCGTTTTGGGGTACCCATGATATGAAAAGAAGAAAAGGAGAGGGGATGAAAAAGAAGGTGAAGTTTTTTTTGTTTTAGTTATTAACAAAAGAATGAAATATACACACAAAAATATTAAAGCAAAAACAATCACGACACAAATACCAAACACCTAATCAGTTTAGGGTTCACCTAGGTCAACTAGACCTGCTCAAGAACTTGATTTTCGAAGTAAAACTGTGTTGAGAAATGGGCTCAAGATATACTAATCACGAGGCCAGGTAAGTGCAGAGATAAGGGGAGATTTTCCAACGCTTTCGTGAAATTTCTTAGTTAGAATAACGCTTTCTCTTTTCACGGTTGCGCCGTGAATACTTTGCCTAGACACCCCGTGAACGATATAACGTTAAGCGGTGTTCTAAACACGGTTAATTTCTCCTAATGAGCGCGAATTCCTTAAAGGTTTAAAGTCTAGTTTGTTTTAAAATTTGTGCGAGCAAACATTATGCTCAATTTCGTGATTTGTAGGCCACAGAAAAGGTGATGAAATATTTTACCGTATGTTGTGGTGATCGCTTGGCCTTAAGTCCGTATTAAAGAATGCAATGCGCAATTCAATAAAAAGTTGCTCAAAACATCAAACAATTGTCATTTATGCTTTAACGCGACGCTGCAACAAATACGGGTTAGTCAATTTAGATTTTGACGGCGAATTTGCAAAGAATCCTACAAAGTTAGAATAGTGGATGGGTCGGATTTGAGAAAGAAGGTGTTAGGAAATACATACCGATATATAACCGCAATCGTAGGTCAAACTATCTGAATCTTTGGCACTGTACTATACTATCGTCTTGGTCTTGAATGTACACATTGCTCCGCACGATCGCAGTTCGCAATTCCTTAAAATCTGAAAATGTCAGAAAAATGGATATTTAGTACGATAAAGCGATATGAGTGTCCAAACTCCTGCCAACGGGTATATGATTTATGATGAACTCTTCTTAGATTTGGCCAAGCTATAAAAATGTCCCCATAGCAAATGCCCTCTTTTCTTCAATTAATCCTTTGAAAGTTGATCCATATTGCATCAGCAACATGTCCACCTTCCACTCCTCCATCCTTTGGTATTCTTCCCTTTTGTACCTCGGGTAATGCACGGGCATCTGAAAACATCCATAGTTGTTGCTTGTGCTCTTCGATTTTGCTTTTTTCCCATCTGCTTTCTCCAAGCACTTGTCGTCGGACCGGGTTACGATGTGAGTAGTCATTGCTCCGAAAAACCATGAGAGAGTCATCTTTGGTAGAATAGAGAGACTGATAAGAGAATAGAAAGGGGCACTCCTAGATTGGAATAGCAAATGAGGCAAGTATTTATATAGTTATGAAGCATGATAAGCAATTGTAAAGTGCATGACTCAACTAAAGTTATTGGGCATGAAATGCTCACACGCAAAACTTTGGTGATCTTAGAATGGATGTGATTGGCCCATATATTGCTTGTTAGGCTTTCAAACCAGCATCACACAGATATATTTTTTTAAAATTCATTTGAAACATTATGTTCTAGTAATTTCAAGTAAATGCCTATTTTTCCTTTCTGTAATATCATTTTGTTGCTGTGTATTGACACATGTAGTTTGATGAATAATACCAAGATTACGAATATATTCTGAAAATAATTTATTATCATATTCTTTAGTGTTATCGGTTCTCAAAATATTTATTTTTGTATTGAACTGAGTTGAAATCTTATTTATGAATTCCTTGAAAATATTTAAAACCTCACATTTTATTTTCAATAAAAAAAATCCAAGTTGAACGAGATTTATCATCAATGAACATTACAAAATCTTTAAAACCATTATATGAATCAATACGAGCGGGGCCCGAAACATGAGAATGAACCAAATCAAATGAATTGTTAAAAATATGAGTAGAAAGTTGAAATAATAATATATTTTGTTCTGAAAATTTGCAACTATCACATACATGAGAATTTATATCCATTGAAGATATCAAAACTTTTAAAACTTTATCAGATGGATGCCCCATTCTCAAAATGCCATAAATTAGAGTTATCAAAATTTGCATTGAAAGCTTCATTTCTTTTGCTGAAAATGATAAAGACCATTTGAGAATTTTCCTTCTCCAATCTTCTTTCTTGTAGCTCTGTTTTGAAATATAACGCTGTTAGCAGAAAAAGTGACATTACAATTTCAAATAATTTCCAACAATTAAAGTTAGGATGCAATGTGTGTGAAAGGGTAAAAATTAGTATTTTTGAAAAATATCTTTTATAATACATTTGGGCTTGAAAACATCCCTATTTTCTCAGTATTGGATTTTTAAAACAGTTCGAAAAATACATGGGTTTTACAATAAGTTGCTTCTCAAAACTTGGCTTGGAAACAGTTTTCCCAAAATTTAAATGTCTATTGGATTTAGGACATGTAAACACTTTATTAGGCCCATAATCCGCAAAATGTGAAACAGAGAGGTTTGGGTCTGGATTTGGGGGAAATCCATAATTGGGTGTAACGATTGCTAGCGGGACGAGACATTTGGTTTTGGGGAACTTGGATTATGGTGGATGCAGGTCTAATTCAATGTTTGTGTCTTATTTTATACGAAATTAGATACATTTATTTCATAGGATATTTACCAAAATCTCACACCCTAAGTTGGTTTATTTTTGGGCAAATTGTCAAAAAGACCCTGGCCCGCTCGGGAGTTGTCTAAAAACCCCTATAATTTTTGAAATTCTTGGGGGACTATTGTTCAAAATCTTTGTGAAAAAACACCTGGGTTGTATTTTATTTTGTAATTCGATGTCGCTCACCCCGCTGGTTCGTATGGAGGCGAAATTTATAAAAACGATCTTCTTGACTTGCAACATCGACCTAAACTCCAGGATCTTTACGGAAACCTTAACTAGCTATACTACTTGGAGCTTCTAACTACTATGTAAGAGTTTATACCTCCTTATTACATGTCCATCGGGTCTTCTTCTCCTCCTCTTCTTGAGCTCCTCGAAGATCCGGATTGCGCTTGAACGTCGGTCTCCTTGTGTCAAAGACGATCCATCCGAGTGTCTATGGTTCAAGCTCCAACCTCTAAAGTGAGGTAACTAAAATACCTAGTTCTCTAATCTAGGTAGCTTAGGAAATGTAGATTGTTTATTGGAGTGTTCTATCTCAAGTGACCCTATGGTTCACAACACATGTGAGGGTTAGGGTCTTGAGGAAAAAGGAGAGGAAAAATGGAGAGAGAAAGAAAATGAGCAATTGAACAAGTGATAAGGCAAGTGAAGAATGGCTCATACTCTTTCTCATATCAAGCATGCAATATTTTCCAATTGAAAATATCAACCATGCTTGAATAGTGAGTCCAAACAAATAAACAAATGAAATAAGCCATGCTTCACCATGCCACAAATATCTCCATTTTCCACCCCATTAATCTATTTCCAAAAATAGATAAATCCAATAATGAGGTGTCCCTTCTAGAAGCATTTCTTGTGAAATTACAAGAATACTCTCACCGTATATACATACCCGTATTTATACTGCAAAAATACGAATACAATGAGATAATAATAATCCAATAATATAATACTAAAATCCGGTTTAAACCAAAACCCACTAGTATTATCCGTCCGAACAACATCCGTGCAGCTAGTGCACGTATATAATCGGAATTCTGCACATAAAACCATACAGCCACTACACCATTTCGCCTGAACCAGGGAAACCCTCTATACGGGACTCTAAAGACTCGACAGTATGCTGACAGTGGGTTTAACCACAAGTCCGTTAGTGACACTAGCTGTACGTAACGGCTACCCAGGTATCTGTCGATAAGAAGGCCGACGAACAAACTCATCCGAACTCCTACTGAGCCTATCTGTGACAATCTCCATACAGTCCGGTCTGTTCATCTAAGAGTATCGCATATCGGGCCTAGGGGTGGTAACCGTCAGACCCCTAATAGCGCAATAAGTCGTGTCGGTGTTGTAGGGTTCCTAGGCACTATCAAGAGGTCTCACAAGGCATCAACCATGCCAATTTGAAAATTTACGGTGCCGAGAAACCCTAGACTACGGATCGTTAACTAGATATTTAGGCGAAAAAGAAACTAGTTAACAACTTAACTAAATGGTAAACGGAAATACAACCTTTGTAGATCCGGTGCTCCACGTCCATAGCTCTGTGATGATGTCTCCTTGCTGCGATCATCGGATCCCGGGCTCTAGTGTCGGCTTCATCGGAGAATGGACGGGCTAGGTCATCGACTACGACGCCGAAGATGATCTACGTCGAGGCATCACTAAATCAAGCTCCACCTTCACCAAGCCATGAAAACTTGTGAAGGAAACACCCTATACTACTTGGCAAGAGGTAGAGGATGAAGAAATCGGAAGTGGGTAGACTTTAGAATTGGATTTCTCACTCTTTTTCATCAATCACCATTGATGAAGTCAAGCTATCTTCATTGAAGAAGATGAAGAAGAAGAAGATAATGATATGATAAGTATATGAAAAGAATAATAAAAATGATTCTTATCATAATATTAACCATGGTAATGTGTAGAGAAATAACTAAGGTTAAATGAATGGTTAGGGTTTAGGAGATGAAGACAAAAGAGTCACTTTGGTCAAAGTTGCATGAAGCTTCAAGAAGCATCATGAATGAAAGCAACCCTTATATTTTCATTTCTCATTTCTTTTAATCCAAAATAAATAGATAAATGAATAAATGAATAAGAAATAAAACCCTAACCATTTACTTAACCAAGGTTTAACTCTTTACACAAAACCTAGCAATCTTGCATCATCAAACATGATACAATCAAGTGCACAAAAGTATATCACATATACAATGTGCACATCCGAGTGAGAATATCCATTTAAAGTGAACCGATACTAGTTAATGCAAAGTAATATATCAAATATATAATTATACATTAAATCATTAAATCAACACTTGATTTAACGATCCGGTCATATCGCATATAACCGACTAGTATCCTATGTATCGGCTTATCGAATCAATACTTGATTCGATAACTAGGTTATATCGCATACAACCAATCGATACATTCATCGCGAGAATAGAATACGGTATCACATACACGCATTATTCTCGGTCCCGCACATATCTCATATGCGCTCCTATTTCGTTTCGCTTGAGCCAGGAAACCTCTGTGTAGGACTCTAAAGACTCGTCAATACGCCGGCAGCAGGTGATGATCATATCAAACACCCACAAGCCGCAAGCGGTCTGCTAAACGTAACGGCCACCCGGGTATTGAGCGATAAGAAGATCGACGAGCAAGCCCGCTCACACTCCTGTGAATCCAACCAGTAACACTTACCGTACAGTCCGGTCTGATCGTCTGATATGTCGCATATCTCGTCTAGGGGTGGTAAACGTCAGACCCCAATAGCTCGATAAGTCGTGTCGATATGAGGTCTATAACAATTCGAGAAACTACTGGTAACACTTACCAGTAAATCTCAGCAACCCTGGCCAGGGATTTCCGGTTATAGCCAATCGAACACAGCGCAACATCAACCCCCTATACCGGGAGAGACGAATCCCCTCCTATCGCTCATTGCCTCCATGTGACTCGGGACTGTACCCAAAAACCACCGTTTTGCACGCCCTCTTGGACGTGGTAAGGTGGAAATCAAAGCACGGTGGGAACCACACAAGACTCTATGGCGATCTCGGGTCAACAGACTACTCTGTACCAGTGTCACCAGAGAACTGCCATCTGACGTAAGGTATAATACCATCTGGGAGTTCTCGGCGAGTCCGTCCAGTGTACCCAGTCTCCACTGAGCACCCGTATATCATCTCTGATGTCAAACATCAATGGATATGAGATCATCCATCGCCCATCTGTATGGGTCGAGAAGGTATACGCTAGTCTACTCTGGTATATCGATGCCCCGTCTCGATATACCCACGACTAGGGACTTTGAAGGATGTACTTATGGACTACCATGTCCCCACTAGTATGATCCGCATCATAGTCCAGATAGTCAAGTACACATCCTAAGGGCTTTACCAACATGTAACAGAGAGACAATCAGTATACACGTTAAGGTAAAGATCAACCAGATAGCATACTATCATGTCGAGCAAGAAAGTCCTCCCTATATATGTCCAAGCATCCACTACAATATACATCCTATGTACAGTAATGGCCTCTAGGGCATACATATAACTAACAATCTCCCACTTGCACTAGGGTCATCTGATAGCAGTGGTTGTAGTATCTCATACTCAACCATCCCATAAAAGTCTCTCTCTGGGAACAGGCCTTCGTGAGTGGATCCGCCGTGTTATCCTCTGAGTCTACTCTCCAAACTTCGATCACCCTGGAGATCAACCATCTCCATGATCAGGTGACACTGCCTTAGAGTTTGTCTGGATTACTGATGGGACGGGTGTTCCTTGGCATAAGCCACAACTCCATTGTCACACAATGGGAGGAACATAGTTCATCTCATGAACCAATATACACCCAAACAGCCTCTTTGCTAGCATCTTAAGTAGCGATGTATCCTGCCTTTATCGTCTAGTATGCCACGGTATCTAGCTTGGAACTCTTCCAACATACCGTCCCTTTACTGAGGGTAAAGACAATGCCTGTGACTGACATTCAGTCGTCTTTATCACCCTGGAACCCTTCCAGTGATTCTCCCCAGGATCAACTGATACCATCTCACTACAGCTAGTGAATATTCTAACACCCAAATAACATCTATCTCATAGATGAAAACTCAGGATTTAGGAGGTATCATCTTGATCCTATGTGGAGAATCATTGTGATAAGCGGAGATTGATCGAGCGTAGCATAGGAAACTCCTTCCCTATCAAGAGTATGTCATCCACGTACTCTACGAGGATCGTCACCATACTCCCTACTACCTTTTTGTTTATACAAGGTTCATCTACCATTTTGATGATGTCAAACTCTTTGACTACCACATCAAAACAGATGTTCCAACTCCGCGATGCCTGCTTTATCCTATAAAACATCTTGCACACGTTTCCGCTGCTCCCACTGTCTACGAGGCCCTCTAGCTGTGTACTTATAGACTGCCTTTTCTAAAACATCATTTAGAAAAGCTGTCTTGACACCCAACCACCAGATATCGTAGTCATGGTATGTAGCCATGGTAAGTAGGATCTGGATGGACTTAAGCATAGCTACTGGAAAAGGTTTCATCATTATCCACGCCTGGTCGATGACGAAAACCTTTAACAAGTCTAGCTTTGAAAGTCTCAACTTTTCCATATACACCAAGTAATCTTCTCAAGATATACTTGCTCCTTATGGGGATTTAACCCTTCAGATATAGCAACCAAAGTCCATACTTTGTTGGTGTATAAGGATTCCATCTCAGATCACTAAACATCCAGCCATTCTTATAGAGTCCCACTCCTGATGGCCAGGTCAAAACTAGTTGGGTCATCATCTCATGATGCAATCCTCGCTCCCACTGTCATAGAGAAACCGAAGTATCTCTCAGGTGGGTGAGGAACCCTACTAGATCGGCGGAGAGGCTGAGGTTCGTTGGTAACTATTGAATCCTTTGGTTCTTTCAAATCATCAGCTGCAGTTTGTATAGCTGGAACATTTTCAGTTCTACATAACAGACCTTGCCTCGAGCTTGTCCGGATTTTGTTTTTAGACATAGGCCGGTCAACCCCAAATCTTAACTAGCTTAAGACATGGGCTCTTTCCTTTCCATATCACATATGAAATGGTAGGCAACTGATTTGATTGGAACCCTATTCAATAGTTATGCAGCTTCTCAAGTGCATAACTCCCAAATGAAAATAGGTAACTCAGTAGTACTCATCATAGAGCACACCTTATCATATAGGGTGTGTCTGCTCCGTCCCGATATACCATCGTGCCATGGTGTATACGGAGGAGTAATACTGAGAGAGAATCTCATTCTCCTTTAGAATAATCCAGGAATTCCGTGCTCAAGTATTCTCCTCCTTGATCACATCAAAGGACATAATACTTATACCCGTATTTTGGTTCTCTACTTCTAACTTATATTCTGTGAATATCTCAAAAGGTTCGGACTTGTGTTTCAACAGGAACATAGGTCTGAAACTCGAAAGATCATCAGAGAATGTAATGAAGTATAAAGAATCAGTCTTGGCATGTGTAGACAGGGGACCTTACATACATCAACATGTATCATCCTAAGAGTTTACTAACTCTTTCTCTGTTTCCAATAAACAGAGCTGTGGTCATCTTATCTCTGTGACATGACTGGCAAGTTTCAGAAGATGTAAATTCAAACTCATTTAAATATGCATCTATATATAACTTCAGCTAGTCGGGTCGCATTGATATGACCTAGTCTACAATACCTCAAGAAGAATTTGTTCATTTCTGAACTCTTCCTCTTGTGTGTGTTCCGTATACTAAGAACTGTAGTTTGATTTAGAACATCAACGCTTTTAGATAACGTGCCTGATCCGATCAACTTTTGATATAGGAAATGTTCAAAACATTATCCAACAATACAGAATTTTATCATTTCTTTACTAATAAAGAGACTGATATGATTTTGTATATCAGGTTCGGTATCTAATAACATTCGTTCAGAATCAATGTATTGGTAATACAGGGTGACAGTGACCAACAGACTTGGCTGCAACACTTGCCCCGTTTTCTGCCTCATGAAACTTATCACCCGTTCTCAGTTCTCTACCTTTCTGTAGCCCTATGTAACAGATTACATATCTGGTATCCTGATCTGGTATCATATACCCAGGATGCAGAGGATACTGAGAAACAGTTCTGTATAATGAACACACCCGAAGATGATGCATCAGCATGCACTCTCGTCGTTTGGGTGGCACGGGAATTCTGGTAATCCCCAATTTCCTGCTCTGTCTTATAACAATTATAAGTTGGAGCGGGACCAACGTTCCCCAGCTCAGTATAACAAGCGGGTTCGGTCAATATTCCGTATTATTATCTTGATTAAGGCGTGATATGGTCGCTACCAGGAGAGAAAGAGAAGAAAACACTCAGCGTGCGCTCTTGCAAGAATAGATTGGTTATTATTTTATCTAATCAGGGTGGCTCCCACTGCTTTTTATCAAATCTTCCTTCAAACCCTAAAAGGAAAGACTAGCCGGGATTAATTACACACTACAAGTTCGCCAATCTTTCAGCCAGGCCAGTGTCGGTACTTTGAGGGAGGTCCCCTGTGCTTTCGTACGAACCTAATTAATGTAAACCTCGTTTTCCCAGAGGCGTAACCCCGTTGACACCTTTCTAGACACCTACTTGATCGGCTAATTGTAACGTGTAAAACTCTCCCAGGAGTAACTCTTACTCGCAGCGGGTATCGGGATCCAACTATCTCATAGAAGGTATGCAATCTCATTGCAAATTTCAACACTTGAAATTCCCGATAATATTTTGCCCCTAGCGTCCTATGACCTTGACGGAGGTCAACAAACCATAGGCTACTAGTCAAGTTCAACCCGTCATTTCTTGATCGAATTAAACCCACCCGCACGACCCTTGACGGAGGTCAACAAGGCCGCACGACTACCCTAATCCAATCTGCATCATATGCATAAGAAGATAAATACTAGTTAGCTACCGCACACTACGCCTTGACGGAGGTCAACAAACGTAGCACGAATACTAAGTAGGACTTATCTGAAATGACGGAGGGCTACGTCAGGTTTTTCTGAAAACCTTTTGCGTAATGAACTTGATATCGTTATAGAATCAAATGATTTTAAAATGGAGTGTTTTTGAGGCTTTTCTAGTTTTGCTAAAGGAGTCACTCCCGGTGAAGGGATCGTCGGTCCTTTCCTCGTTGAATGAGGTGCGGGATATATCATATATATCACTGTGCAAAGCAAAAACTCTTAAAAGCAATCAAAAGACAAACCGAGTGTGTAGCATCTGCCAGTTATTGCTAAAGGAGTCACTCCCGGTGAAGGGATCTCGGTCCTTTCCTCATCGAATAAGGTGCAGGATATATCACATATACCTCTGTGCAAAGCAAGAACTGTAGCTACCTGTTTTATTTTTGAAATTCGATTCTGCAACATCTTAGGTTTCTTTTATTTCATTAATCACATTAATGAAGTCCCATCATTTAAATACCTAAACATCACAGATAAATACGACGTACACTTATGCCATCCGCATTCGCCTCGATGTCCCCTCGTGCACCGTTAGGTTAGGTAACTAACGGCAGAGCGGGGAAGGGCTAGCGCGGGTGTAAAACATAAGTAACGCCTATATAATATATCATATATACTATATACTGTATCTATCACAGAACATCACATGATCACATAACAGATATCGCAGCAGAAGAAACATATGAAATATTGGATATACTAGGACGTCCGTGTTTTCAATACGAGCCAGTATAAAACACGGATTCCACGGTCGCGATGAATAGCCAAACCCACACCCCAAGACCCCTACGAGAGCGGCAAGCAACCCTACCAATTCTAGCGTTAGGAGACCCGGACTCGACTCCTCGAGTTGGTCTCCCACTGGACTCCAGAACCCGGTTACTTGTGCTCCCCTTCTTGGGTCTATCCTAGTGCGGAAAAGTAAATAATATACAAAAGGGTGACATCTTCCGCAACCTGGAAGTGCCCCAATAAAAGAATATTACATACAAGTTTTTACATGAATGAAAATGAAAAACACTCATCTCACATAAAACCCCCCGGCTATTCAAACACGACGATCCAATATAACACATCCAGCAACACATAACATCACATGTCATCAACGTAAGTAAATATGCGCATCCCAATTGTCGTTGACATATAGCAACGAAACCAGCGATATCACATATTACACTTACGGTCGCAGAAAAGAAAGTGTAAAACTACAACAGTTGGAATCCGCAATCTGCATAGACATCGCATGCCTAATCAAATGAATACCTTAGACATCGCATGCCTAACAATTATAAACCCCGCATTTTAGTCTCAAAATCGAAAACACTTTTCAATACCAAGTCGGGTAATTCAACAAGATTCCCGACATCCTGATCGAATGCTCGTCGCAAACTTCAGTAGACGGCTGCACCCCCGATACCGTCGACGAAGTGCACCAAGGCGGAACACCGCTACCGCGAGCACCCGGATGGATGCTTTCGGCGACAGGGTTCTCCTACAGTCACTTGGTCGAGGCTATGGAGTGAAGCTGTCTATTAAGTTTACCCGGCGAGTATCCGCATACGCTACGTGATTGCGACGGACTTTTGATCACATCAAAATTCCGTGGCAACCGATCAAGTGAGACTAAACTGCTATGTTTATAACATTCATTCAGTTATCTCATAACTGCTTGTGAATTCCAATTATTGTATCACATTCCAGATAATTAGAAAATGTTAAACTTTCCGATCGAACATTCAAACACCCAAGTTTTCCCGATACAGATCAACACATGAAACAAGTCTAAAAACATTCAGTTCGTGCCTCAGTACCAACGGTCCAGCCGTAGAAGGGTCAAGCCAACGCCTCACATGTGGCACGCCGTACTGCCCCAAATCCGAAGGTTCAAAGGGCAGTTCAAGACGGTCACATAATCGAGTTAAGGTTTGTTGTCTTCTAGAGGGACCATCGCGTTACTTGCACTACTTAGAACGTCGTTAAACCACGGAAAAATCCAACATTTGGAAATTTCCCGACAGGGGAAAAGTTGGGTATTTATATCCGGTCGAACTTTTTAACATATCCAAAAATTATCCGGAAAGACACACAGACAAAATTTGATAATCCGATCGAACATACGAATCCCCAAAACAACCCAGAAAATTCAACTCTTGAATAAATATTAAAAATTCCCAGAAAATCCAACACCAGAAAAGAGGAATTACTGTGCAAAAACGGGAAGCTGACGTCATCAATTGGCCGCGGAACCGCCGCAGAAGCCAGGCTTCTGCCGCGGTTCCGCCGCACTTTGGTGGATTCATGGGTACGGGCTTCACAGTAATTCTTACAATTCCATGCTGATTTTTCTGCATATTTTTAATATCGAAAAACTCCAGATTTTGGAAAAAGTCCAGAGAGCATGTTTGTGTTAGGGTTTCAGGTTCGTTCGGGTTTTAAACTTCGTCTACGCATCGCCTAAGGCTCTAGCTAGGCTCTGATACCACTGTAGGGTTCCTAGGCACTCTCAAGAGGTCTCACAAGGCATCAATCATGCCAATTTGAAAATTTACGGTGCCGAGAAACCCTAGACTACGGATCGTTAACTAGATATTTAGGCGAAAAAGAAACTAGTTAACAACTTAACTAAATGGTAAACGGAAATACAACCTTTGTAGATCCGGTGCTCCACCTCCATAGCTCCGTGATAATGTCTCCTCGCTGCGATCATCGGATCCCGGGCTCTAGTGTCGGCTTCATCGGAGAATGGACGGGCTAGGTCATCGACTACGACGCCGAAGATGATCTACGTCGAGGCATCACTAGATCAAGCTCCACCTTCACCAAGCCATGAAAACTTGTGAAGGAAACACCCTATACTACTTGGCAAGAGGTAGAGGATGAAGAAATCGGAAGTGGGTAGACTTTAGAATTGGATTTCTCACTCTTTTTCATCAATCACCATTGATGAAGTCAAGCTATCTTCATTGAAGAAGATGAAGAAGAAGAAGATAATGATATGATAAGTATATGAAAAGAATAATAAAAATGATTCTTATCATAATATTAACCATGGTAATGTGTAGAGAAATAACTAAGGTTAAATGAATGGTTAGGGTTTAGGAGATGAAGACAAAAGAGTCACTTTGGTCAAAGTTGCATGAAGCTTCAAGAAGCATCATGAATGAAAGCAACCCTTATGTTTTCATTTCTCATTTCTTTTAATCCAAAATAAATAGATAAATGAATAAATGAATAAGAAATAAAACCCTAACCATTTACTTAACCAAGGTTTAACTCTTTACACAAAACCTAGCAATCTTGCATCATCAAACATGATACAATCAAGTGCACAAAAGTATATCACATATACAATGTGCACATCCGAGTGAGAATATCCATTTAAAGTGAACCGATACTAGTTAATGCAAAGTAATATATCAAATATATAATTATACATTAAATCATTAAATCAACACTTGATTTAACGATCCGGTCATATCGCATATAACCGACTAGTATCCTATGTATCGGCTTATCGAATCAATACTTGATTCGATAACTAGGTTATATCGCATACAACCAATCGATACATTCATCGCGAGAATAGAATACGGTATCACATACACGCATTATTCTCGGTCCCGCACATATCTCATATGCGCTCCTATTTCGTTTCGCTTGAGCCAGGAAACCTCTGTGTAGGACTCTAAAGACTCGTCAATACGCCGGCAGCAGGTGATGATCATATCAAACACCCACAAGCCGCAAGCGGTCTGCTAAACGTAACGGCCACCCGGGTATTGAGCGATCAGAAGATCGACGAGCAAGCCCGCTCACACTCCTGTGAATCCAACCAGTAACACTTACCGTACAGTCCGGTCTGATCGTCTGATATGTCGCATATCTCGCCTAGGGGTGGTAAACGTCAGACCCCAATAGCTCGATAAGTCGTGTCGATATGAGGTCTATAACAATTCGAGAAACTACTGGTAACACTTACCAGTAAATCTCAGCAACCCTGGCCAGGGATTTCCGGTTATAGCCAATCGAACACAGCGCAACATCAACCCCCTATACCGGGAGAGACGAATCCCCTCCTATCGCTCATTGCCTCCATGTGACTCGGGACTGTACCCAAAAACCACCATTTTGCACGCCCTCTTGGACGTGGTAAGGTGGAAATCAAAGCACAGTGGGAACCACACAAGACTCTATGGCGATCTCGGGTCAACAGACTACTCTGTACCAGTGTCACCAGAGAACTGCCATCTGACGTAAGGTATAATACCATCTGGGAGTTCTCGGCGAGTCCGTCCAGTGTACCCAGTCTCCACTGAGCACCCGTATATCATCTCTGATGTCAAACACCAATGGATATGGGATCATCCATCGCCCATCTGTATGGGTCGAGAAGGTATACGCTAGTCTACTCTGGTATATCGATGCCCCATCTCGATATACCCACGACTAGGGACTTTGAAGGATGTACTTATGGACTACCATGTCCCCACTAGTATGATCCGCATCATAGTCCAGATAGTCAAGTACACATCCTAAGGGCTTTACCAACATGTAACAGAGAGACAATCAGTATACACGTTAAGGTAAAGATCAACCAGATAGCATACTATCATGTCGAGCAAGAAAGTCCTCCCTATATATGTCCAAGCATCCACTACAATATACATCCTATGTACAGTAATGGCCTCTAGGGCATACATATAACTAACAGGTGTAGAGCCCAATACACCCTAAGAAACTACTGATGTACCTACCAGTAAATCTTGCTTGCCCTGGCCAGGGAATTTGTGTATTGGCTATTCGAATACAGTGTGATATCAACTCCCAATACCGGGAGAGACGAATCTCATCTAACCCCTACTGCCTCAAAGTGCTTCGGGACTCACCCAACCACTACCTGTTTGCACGACTCATTTGAGCCGTGGTAGGATAGTAATCTAAGTACAGTGGGAATACACTCGAGACGAATAGTAATGTCAAGTCAACGGACTAACCGGCACTCATATCACCCAGGGACTGCTAACTGACGATTGATATAATACCAAACAGCAGTTCCCATCGAGTCCGTCCAGTGTAACTCATAACCCAATGAGCACATGTATACTATCTTTGGTATTGGATACCAATGGTTGCGGGACAGGCCACTTCCCCTGACTGGGGATAAGAAGCGTATACACTAGTCTACTCTGGAGTATCGATAATCCTACAACTAGGGACAATCTTAAGGATGTGCTTATAGACTACCCAGCCCCTACTAGTGTGACTGCCATCACAACGCTGGTAGTCGAGCAAAGATCCTAAAGGCTCTATCAAAATGTTTTAGCGATACTTTAAGAGAAACATATAAACATATTAAGATAGAATCAAACCGGATAGTATACTATCATATTGAGCAAGACTGTTATTATATATGTGTATATCCCAAGCTTCCAAAATGTAATATATAATCCAGTACTATACAATAATGGCCTCTAGGGCATATATCGCTAAGAATCTCCCACTTGCATTAAGGCCAAGTATTGGCATATCGCAGACCTAGTATCTCGAATAGCCTCTCGAACTACGTCTGAGGGATATGCTTTGTGAATGGATCTGCAGTGTTGTTCTCCGTGTTTACTTTCCGCACCTCGATCTCCCGGCCATCCACGATCTCCCTAATTAGGTGATACCGTCTCAAGATATGTCTGGACTTCTGATGGGACCTGGGTTCCTCGCTAAAACTATAGCCCCGTTGTTGTCACAATACAAACGTATTGGATCAACAATGGACGGAACCATCTGAAGTTCTGTTATGAACTTTCTCATCCAGACTTCTTCTTTTACGGCGTCACATGCAGAGGTTTACTCCGCTTCCATCGTTGAGTCAGCAACGGTGTCCTGCTTAGAGCTCTTCCAACAGACCGCCCCTCTATTAAGGGTAAAGACATAACCCGACATGGACTTGGAGTCATCCTGTCACTCTGGAAGCTGGAGTCAGTAAAGGCCTCGATCTGGAGGTCTTTACTGCCGTACACCAAGAACATTTCCTTAGTCTTTCTCAAGTACTTGAGAACGTTCTTAACTACTGTCCAGTCCATCTCCCCAGGATTTGACTACTACCTGCTTACCACGCTCAGTGCGTAAGCAACATCTGGTCTGGTATATAATATCGCATATATTATAGAGCCTACCATAGAAGCGTAGGGTATAATACTCATGCGACCCCTTTCCAAATCAGTCTTGAGAGACATCTTTGTGGAAAGGGTGATCCCATGACAAGCCGGTAGATTACCGTGCATGGAATCTTCCATACTAAATATTTTCAGTATGGTGCCGATGTATCTGGACTATGAAAGTCCCAACATTCTCTTAGATCTATCACGATAGATCTGGATCCCCAGAATGTAGGAGGCATCACCCAGGTCTTCCATGGAGAACCTTTGTGATAAGAATCCTTTGATTGATTGTAGATAGGAATGTCATTTCCTATCAGAAGAATGTCATCCATGTACAAGACGAGGAATACAGCAGTTCTTGCTACAATCTTACTATAAATGCATGGTTCATCTGGATTTTTGATAAAGTCGAATTTTTTGACCGTCTCATCAAAACAGATGTTCCAACTCCGCGATACCTGCTTTATTCCATAAATGGATTTAAGTAACTTGCACACTCTTCCGCTGCTCCCACTCTCTATGAAATCCTCTGGCTGATCCATATAAACACACTCTTCTAAATTTTCATTTAGAAAAGCGGTCTTTATGTCCATCTGCCAAATTTCATAATATTGGAAGGCAGTAATGGCAAGTAGGATCCAAATATATTTAAGCATAGCCACTGGAGAAAAGGTTTCATCATAGTCTAAACCAGGTCTTTGACGAAAACCTTTTGCAACAAGTTTAGCCTTATATGTTTCAACTTGTCCATCTACACCAATCTTATTTCTGAAGATCCATTTGCAGCCTACGGGTTTTACCCCTTGAGGTGCAATGTCCAAAGTCCATACTTTGTTGGTGTTCCAATTTGGTCCGGATTGCATCCAGCCACTTTACTGAGTCTTTGCTCGTAATGGCCTGCTGGAAAGTAGTTGGCTCATCATCGCCGATGATGCAATCTTCTCTATACCCGTCTATGAGAAAACCGTAGTATCTTTCAGGCGGATAAGACTGCCTACTAGATCTGCGGAGTGGCGCAGGGACGTCCGGTTCTTTTGAAACTTCTGGTTCCTCCATGCTTTCAGTAATAGATTGTGGTTCTGAAATTTCTTCCTGTTCTATTACGCTCCCACTTATTTCTTTTTCAAGAAATTAAGTCTCCAAAACGTGGGCATGCCGAGAAACAAAAACCTTTTATTCCTCCACATAATAAAAAAGATACCCCGTGGAGTTTCTTGGGTATCCCACAAACTTACACAGTACTGAGCGTGCCTCGAGCATGTTCGCATGCTGCTTTTTGACAAAAGCTGGACATCCCCATATCTTAAGATAGTTAAGATAAGGTTTCTTCCCACTCCACATTTCATATGGTGTGGTAGGCACCGATTTAGTAAGAACCTTGTTCAAAAGATATACAGCTGATTCTAGTGCATAACCCCAGAAGGATCGTGGTAACTCAGCATTACTCATCATGGAACATACCATATCTAATAAGCCGCGGTTCCGCCTTTACGATACACTATTGTGTTGAGGTGTGTATGGAGGAGTAGGCTGAAAGAGAATACCATTCTATTTTAAATAATCCAGGAACTCGGCACTTAAGTATTCACCACCTCGATCAGATCTAAGTGTATTGATACTTTTTCCTGTTTGTTTTTCCACTTCATTCTTGTAATCCTGAAATTTCTCAAAGGCCTCAGATTTATATTTTATCAAGAATATATGACCATACCTTGAGAAATCATCCGTAAAGTAATGAAGTAGGAATAACCACTTCTTTCATGTGTAGACATTGGATCACACACGTCGCTGTGTATGGGTCCCAAGAGATTGCTCGCTCTTACCCCGTGTCCAGTGAACGGAATCTTTGTCATCTTTTCTTTGAGACATGATTGCCAAGTTGCATAAGACAGATATTCAAACGGATCCAAATATTTCTCTTTATGTAACTTCGTCAACCGTGTTTCATTGATGTGACCCAGTCTACAATGCCATAAGAAAGCTTGATTTAATTCTGGAGGCTTTCTTTTAAGTGTGTTCTGGATATTGAAAACTTGGTATTGGTTTAATACGTATATACCGTTGTCTAGTGTACCTGACCCAATCAAACCGTGATTAAGGTGGATGTTTACGACATCGCTTACAAATGTAAAATCATAACCTTTTTTAGATAGTAAAGATACAGAGATAATATTACATGTCAAACTAGGTATACAAAAACAGTTATGCAAAACCAAAGTGTTTCCGCTTGTCAATCCTAGGTGATATTCCCCTACGAATACAGCATCCACGCTCGTTCCGTTAGCAACCCTGAGAGTCTTATCACCTGCCTTTATAACACTACGGTTTCTCAGTGCCTGCAATGAATTACAGATATGAGATCCTGATCCGGTATCCAATACTCAGGAAGTAGAGATGATTGACAGACAGTTTTCAATCATAAACACACCTGAAGCCGAAGCCACAACGTGCTTCGAATCCTGGTTCTGATCATTCCAGGCCCTACAGTCTTTCTTCCAATGGCCTTTCCTGTAACAATAGAAACATTCCTCCTTCCCTACCGTCGGCCCGAAACTTTTGTCTTGACCTTTCCCTCTACCTTACTGACACCGTCTTTCGGCTTGGTGGGGGCCTTCTTCTTCTTCCCTTTGGCTTTCGCCTTAGATCTAGAGGAGGAAGGTTCCCTAATAAGAAGAGTGGGTGTCTTCCTGGTATTCCCTAGGGTGCCCTCTGCACTCCTTAACATATTGAGGAGTTCTGGAAGTGTAACTTCCTTCCCTTAAATATTGAAATTCAAGATAAACTTGGCATAGGTAGAGGGGAGGGACTGTAGAATCAAGTCTGTATATAACTCGTTCTCCAACGTGGTCCCAAGGTCCGCGAGCTCTTCAATATAGCTGATCATCTTAAGGACGCGGCCCCCTATAGATGACCCGACAGCCAACCTCATATGAAACAATTTCTTCGAGGTCTCGTATCTTGTGATACAAGATTGCTCTCCATATAAATCATTGGTATGGAGGAAGATGGAAGCTAAGTACATCTTCTCGTACCGCCTCTAGTGTTCATTATCCATTGAGGCCAGCACAAGACACTTGGCTCTCGCACAGTCTATTTCCCATGTCTTACGGATCCCAATATCCGCGACGGTGGAATCTAGATCTGGGACGGCGGGGGCTTTATTAGTAAGGAGGTAGCCCATCTTGTCATAGGCAATGGCCATCTGGACATTTCTTAGCCAATCTTTATAGTTTGGCCCCGTCAATATATTTTTATCTAGCAGTAACTTAAGCCCGGTCATTTTGGTCGCTACTATTAGGAGAGAGAGAAGAAAACACTCAGCATGATAATCTTGCAAGTTTAGATTGGTTATTAGTTTATCTAAACAGGATAGCTCTCACTATTTCTCAAATCCTCTTTCAAACTATAAAAGAAAAATTAGTCAGGATTATTCTCACCCTGCAATTCTTGCTTAACCTTTCGGCCAGGCTAGTGTCGGTACTTCGAATGAGGTTTTCCAATACTTTTGTGAAATTCCTTAATTACATAACCTCTTTTCCCTGGAGGCGTAGCCCCGCTAACACCGTTCTAGACACATACTTGGTTTTTAGCATTGATTATTTAAGTGAAAAACTCTCCCAAAGAGTAATATAACTCACGGTGGGATCATATCCAAATATCTTCGTGTGACAACTTTGAAGGAATCCTACCGAAATCATCACACTCCAAATGGTATGCAAAACTAGTAAGTTTCCTTTTCCTTTGAAACTCCCGATGTAGATTTTTGCCCCAGACGCTCATGACCTTGACGAAGGCTAAAATATCATAAGACGCAAGTTAAGTTCTACCCGTCATTGTTCAGGTTAATCTGAACCCATTCGTACAAACTCTTGACGAAGGCCAAAATTGTTGTACGCCTGTCCCAGATTAACGCATCTATCTATGTTACAAATGAATACCCAGCAGCTACCAATCACTATGTCTTAGCGAAGGTCAAAATACATGGCTTGAATACTACTGAATATCCATCTGAAATGACAGAGGGCTACGACAGGTTTTGGCGAAAACCGTGAATGTAATGAACTTGATATAGTCGAAGGAATCATGATAGCTTTTAAAAGTAGTGGTTTAGGCTCCGCATTTAAAAGTTGTTTTTCAAGAAAACCGAGTGCTTTTAAAATTGTTCCAACGATTTAACTTTGGTTTTTTTTTGCATTAATCAATATTAATGTTGTTCCATCATTTAACCCTATTATTGCAGAAAGAAACAAAAATAGAACGTACGCTTATGCCATCCGCATTCGCCACGGGGCCCCGTCATGCATCGTTAGCTTACTTAATTAACGACAGAGCGGGAGCTGGACTAGCGTGGGTGCAAAACATAAGCAACATTTATTATATACAATATATATATATATATATATATATATCCATTCGTCTCATGCAATAATAAGCATTTCAGATCACAGATCACAGCAACACAGATGAATATATTGGATATACTAGGATTTCTGTGTTTCGTTTTAGCCTAGAACGAAAAACAGATTCCACAGTCGTGATGAATAGCCAAACCCCACCCTAGACCCCTACGGGTGCGGCAAACTACCCGCCAAATTCCCGAAATGAAGCAACCTCCCTCAATAAAATGAGTAGGCCACTCGGCACTTCAAGAACCCGGTAGTTTGTGCACCCCGCCTTGGGTATATCCTAGGTGCAAGAAAAAGTAAATGAAATAATACAATGGTGGCTACAACCTCAACCCGGATGTTTCCCGCAAAAGAATATTATATCAATTTACAAATATTCATGAATGAAAGAAAAGAACACTCTTCTCACATCCCCCGGCTATTCATTCACGACGATCCAATACTTCATATACACAAACCATCAACAAGATACTAATATGGGCAACCCCCACTAATCGACATATAGCAATTAGCAGACGTTTAGAAACACATATACAACACAAATGTACAGTTAGTCATGAACATAGAATTTTGATCGATTATAACTTTCCATGTTTTCCCCATGCACAAACCAGTACACAAACAAATCTGGGCAAAAATCAAATATGCCAAAATTCATATTCCCAAAGACTAGAACCACAGAAAAAATTAAGAGCAAATCGGCCATAACTTAGCCGCGGATCCGCGGCTAAAAGATTTGTTTGGCCGTGGTTCCGCGGTCTAGTTAATGGATTATGTTCTCAAATTTTTTTCTTATTCTTAGAAAAGCCTGCATGTATTTTTAAGGTCACTAAAATGATTTTTTGAACAATTTTTAAAAACGACAGCAAGCATGCATCGAAATGTAATTTTGGGTATTCTCCGTCGATCGAACTTCTAATTACTTGCTAACTAACTAGTTAAGGTTTTAGTGGGCTCTGATACCACTGTAAGTCGATGTCGCTTACCCCGTGGATTCGCGGGGAGGCGGAATTTACAAAAACGATTTTCTTGACTTGCAACATCGACCTAAACTCCAGGATCTTTACGGAAACCTTAACTAGCTATACTACTTGGAGGTTCTAACTACTATGTAAGAGTTTATACCTCCTTGTTACAAGTCCTTCGAGTCTTCTTCTCCTCCTCTTCTTGTGCTCCTCTAAGATCCGGATCGCGCTTGAACGTCGGTCTCCTTGTGTCAAAGACAATCCACCCGAGAGTCTATGGTTCAAGCTCCAACCTCTAAACCGAGGTAACTAAAGTATCTAGTTCGCTAATCTAGGTAGCTTAGCAGATGTAGAGTGTTTATTGGAGTGTTTTATCTTAAGTGACCCTATGGTTCACAACTCATGTAAGGGTTAGAGTCTTGAGAAAGAAGGAGAGGAAAAATGGAGAGAGAAAGGAAATGAGCAAATGAACAAGTGATAAGGCAAGTGAACAATGGCTCATACTCTTTCTCACATCAAGCATGCAATATTTTCGAATTGAAAATATCAACCATGGTTGAATAGTGAGTCTAAACAAATAATCAAATGAAATAACTCATGCTTTACCATGCCACAAATATCTCCATTTTCCACCTCATTAATCTATTTCAAAAAATAGATAAATCCAATAATGAGATGTCTCCTTTTAGAAGAATCTCTTGTGAAATTACAAGAATGCCCTCACCGTATATACATATTCGTATTCATACTGCAAAAATACGAATACAATGAGATAATAATAATCCAATAATATAATACTAGAATCTGACTTAAATCAAAGTCCAGTAGTATTATCCGTCCGAACAACATCCGTGCAGCTAGTGCACATATATGATCGGAACCCTGCACGTAAAACCATACGGTCTCTACATCTGTAACGTTTTGAAAATCGTTTTGGTGAAATTTCGGAAAATCGGTAAAATAAAGTTAGGGTTTTAGCACGTCCTAAAGGTTACAAGGAGTAGTTTAACGATTTAAAATATGCAAATCAAGTCTAGAAGTGAAATTTGTGGCATATTGCTTAAAAGTATCGAAATCGGGTAAGTTCGCAAAACTAGAATTTCAATTTAATACAAATTAGGGTGTTAAAAATATAGTGATGGGTTGTATAATCTAGTTATGCTATTTAAAGAGTTTTATGACCATTGGTTTCATTTAAATGTCAAGTTTTGAAGAAAAACGGTAAATTGGCATTTTCGGGTTTTACGAAATTGGGCGATTTGATGGATTTTAGGGTTTCGATGGATTTAATCATGTTTTATAATATAAGTAATGTGTTTTAAAACTACGAGTTATTTGTTGATATTTATCTCGATCCATCGGGGTTTGTACGCCGATATCGAGCGATATTTGGTTCTTTTGCGTGGACGGGACATAGGTTTTAACCTATGCTTGTTCCTTGTATCGTTTGACTTTCGTATGTTATACAGTTACGATACTATTTATATGTTTGCGTTTAGGTACCCCTCACGTGGACTGCGGGCGATGAAGAGGAGGATGGCGACACCGTCTTCGGCAGACATGGACCAGGTGAGTAGATGCATATCTACGGGGGGAAGTCGGGTGGATGGCGTTTAGCACCCCCGCAACGTAGAATATGAATAGTACTTTTTGACATTAGGAAACCAGTTGTGATCCTAGATTCTTAATGAGTAGGGCCCTAGTAATGACCCTAGGCTGGACTAGACTGATTTAGGAAGACATATCAGAAGATGAATACCTTGGAAGAGGTTCGTAGGTTTCAGGTAGAAACACACACACGCACACACTGAAAAACGACATGGTGTATACGTGCATGTATATATACATATAGGACTAGGTATAGGTATATATATATATACAACACGTGTATGGGATACATTGATGTGATATGATATCCGAGGTATGATGAAACAGTATAACTGGGCTTGATGCCGTGAATCTTGGCTATACAGTCGTGTTAAGTGTTAGCGGATCATTAGAGAATGAGATAATGAACATGTATAGATAAATTATAATGGGTGGTGATGATATTGAGGTACATGGGACTCTAAAATAGTACCCGGACTGTAACTTGTGATTGATCACGATATGATATATGTATGACTTGATTACGACATCATATAGGTGTGACCTGACATCGATATCATATAGATATGACTTGATGACGATATGATATCAGTATGACTTAATCACAATATGATACATATGACATGGTATTTCTGAGCATAAGTTAATGAGGTATATTTATGATGGCAATGTTATATAATTGATGTATGCGATTACAGTTTAGCACCTTGATCATGAGATGTGTTGATGATGACATTATACGAATGATGAGACACATAGGAGATACTTGACCCGTACCCCGATATTGGGATACCGTATGATGGATTTTACCCTACGAGGCATAGATATGATGATTGATCCGCACTCTTGATTCGAGGAAGCCGTACTACGTACGTGACGCTACTGAGGCTGGATCGCCGACTATTAGAGATATTGATTCAGACCTTAGGTAGACTCTTGTTTCCTTGACTAGTTTCTTAGGTTTAGTTCCTTAGGAGGTTAGATGGACACTAGTTTAGATTCGATTCATATAGTGGTAGTTGTACTCGTATATCGCAGAGGAGTGGATAATGCACATCTGTCTTTACATTCATACTGTAATCATAATGTTGCATGTTCATACATATATTTCTGTAATCAGTATAAAACTCTGCCTGTTAAGACACCAGCACCATTACCGATGATACGCATATTCCACGCACACTTATTTGCCGGCTCACACACATCATCATCGGTAATTGTTATGTCACGTACACTTTAGATCTTATTTTCTTTTATTGATAAAATCAGCTAGCAACTAGATCGATATATAATATTGTGATTACTCTCAGATGCTAGTATAGACATGGTAATTATTACTTAGATATTCATGCATTCATATTTTCATGTTATCATGCAGTATTATGGGGCATATGCCGACACTTATCATTTACTTACTCATGATTTTGAGATTTGGATTTCTATGAGATTTCTTGATTTTGGGGAAAACCACAAGAATATATAAAAACTTCTATCTCCCCTCCTCTCTTTTTAAAATATAAGATGCGGTTTTCTCGTGATGTATGTGTCGTCCACCATGAGATTTCATGTTTTCTATTGGATTTCGAGACCCGATTTGAGGAGTGGATGAACCGTCTCGGGTACATGGTGGGCCCGGTATGGTACCCCGGGGCAAGAAGATCGAGTTGTAGACGATGAGCCTGGCAGGGGAAGGCTACCTACCGGTGATGTCTGGCGCGGCGGATATCCGGAGGATACCGACCGTTGTCGTGAGATTTGATGATATGGACCGATCCGGACCGACGGAGCCCGAGATATTGAGACTTGAGATTACATGTGTTGTGTCGATGCTTGACACGGATTTCCATGGATTTCATTGTTGAGATTTCAGATTCTTATACACATTTTACTATGTTAACAGCTAAAGATTTTTCATACAGATATTTCTGGATTTCAGGATTGGTTATTTTATATTCATGATGCATGCATATACATTCATATGACATAGTATTATATGAGGCACAGACACGAGCACGAAGTATCTGCATTTACACGTAGTTTTACCCTGCTATTACTAGAGGATTGGGATATAATAGTGTATTATTATGACCTAGGATAGCGTCGTGCATTCGATTTCTTTTCGTAGATGTCTTCTACTCACGAGTTGGCAACTCACCCCCGTTGTGCCGAATTTTACTACAGGTTCGGTGTACAGGTTTCCCTGGCAGCTTGCTGGCACATCTATTCCTTCAGGGTGATTTGCACGGTAGGTTGGTTCACTTGTATCCGAACCACCATTGTACTTTTATTCATTCATTTGTATCTAGTAAGCTCCATCAACCATACTTGTATTACTTGATAAGTTTATTGGACCAGTCTTTTATTTCGACCTTAGAGTCGCGCATGTATTATTCTGATCTAGTGGTTTGTTTTCTTTTGAGTTTTGAGCCCCGCCCTTTGGCGTTGTATATTATTATGCTTGTTGTGGTTGTTTCCGCCTGTTGGCGTTGAGTTAGCCCCCGTTTGGGGATGTTTTTTTTTATTGTTGTTTATATATATTATACTTGTGTACCCGTTTGGGGGCCAGTTTTTACAGAGGAGACTCTGCCGAAATTTTTGGAAAAATTTGCTGATACTTTTAAACTTGTTTTTCTTCATGTTTCTTTTACTTCATCTTCTTTAATATGGTTTAGATTTCTGGACTTCGGCTTACTTAGGTTGCGTTGCGCCTCTAGACGCTTCGTAATCTAAGTGCCGGTCACGTTCCGTACTTTCGGGTCGTGACAAAGTTGGTATCAGAGCGCTAGGTTTAACCTTGTATAAGTCTAGGTGACCCTTGGTTGATGGAGTAGGCGACTGAGATTGAGTGACGTACCGTGGGTATGGTCCGCGGCATACTTACGATACGCTACTCTTCTTAAGTAGCCTTACGATGTACATTTGTTTGCACAGCATTTCATTCGTTCCTTTGATCTATCTTCGTCGATATCGGAGGGTGGTTTCTGTTACCACGGGCGCACGGGCAGAGAGAGTTGCGGCTCGAGTGCGATAACCATTAGGGTATTGGTTATTCTTGAGGAGTGAAGCATTGTTTAGCGTGCGGACGAAGGGTATTCACATGCCGTCCAGACGAAGTTAAAGGGTTCGAACGATTATCAGAAAACCATTTTCCCAAGTTTAAAGTATTCGGAAGAACATGCAGGTATTTCGATGGACCCTCTAGAAGAATGAAACCCTAACTCGACATAATGACCACGAGAACGCCCTTGAACCTTAAGGTTTACGGCAGTTCCGCGGTGCCATTAGTGAGGCTTGGGTTTGCCCTTCTACGGCTGGATCATCGATGCTGGGGTATGTACCGGATATTTTTTTTAGCTGTACTTGAGTGTTGAGCTCTCGGGGAATTATGGGATTTTGATAGATCGATCGAAAAGTTTGATGTAGTCCGGATATCAGGTGAAGGGATCGACTACCTGGGAGACTCTAGACATGAGTATTGCCATTGGTCGCGCAGTCAGCACACCTATGAAGAGACGAGTTCGAAGCAGTCGACACCTGAGGAAAGGGGGAAAGAGGCGCACATTGACGATAGTGTTTACGATTGTGATTTAGTGATTTGAATTTCATATTTTCGTTGATTGGATTTTTTGTATTTTGAGGAGTTTGTTTTACGATTGGTATTTCATGTGTGTACCTTCATTACATTCTAGTTGTGTTTCATATACCGGTTGTATTGATGTTGTTTAGTACATACCCAGTACACTTGATTTGGTTTTAATACCTTTTGTGATTTTGATTTGATTCGTGCATATGATTACACATGATTTTGACATATGTTTCGACCTAGTTTTCATGCATTTTTGTGCTGTGATTTTGATTTTGATATTCGATGTATGTTTTCGTGCACTATGTGCACCTGATTAGGATTCTTGCGCATACTTGGCGCACTTGATACGATTTTGTGCACACCAGATGCACTAAATCGGGGTTTTGTGCAGATTAGATGCACCTGATAGTGAGTCGTGCACGCCCGTTGCACTTGACAGATGTTTTGGTGCACACCTGTTGCACTTATTTTGTTTTTGTGTGTATTCATGGTATCTATATTTGGTTTCGATTTCAGTGCGCACCGGACGCACATGATATTTTATTGATGTGATTGGGATTGATTTCAGTTTGAGCAGTATGTTTCATAATCATTATTATTTGATTTAGCAACCAGGCGGGACGTGTATGTTAAATAAAAGATATATATATATATATATATATATAGCTATTTTTTTAAATAAACGTCCGCTACTTATGCCGTGACACGTGCATCACACGGCGATTTTCAAAAAGGGTTTTTTTGCATATTTCCTTATCCAGATATTTGGATGGTTTTACTATGATGCGCACTATATATAAGTTATAGATGGATGTATATTAAGATGGTTTTCATATTGGGTTTTAATATTTTATCTTCACCATAACTCCGATGATTGTGTTATGCTTGATGGAGTTGATTTTAGTTATGTATTGATGATTTCGGAGCCCTGACGATTTCAGTGTCTTTCTAAATGTTTTAGTATTTGGAGGGGGAGTTTTAGTATAAATTCGGGGACCGAATTTCTTTAAGGAGGGAAGATTGTAACGTTTTGAAAATCGTTTTGGTGAAATTTCGGAAAATCGGTAAAATAAGGGGGTTTTCGGTAAAAAGTCAAAATATAAATATCTTTATTTTAAAATTAAATATACATATTCTAGTTACGAAATTGCTATTATTTGGTGTTTATTGAGTCACTGGTGAAATTTCAAAATTTCTGAAAATTTTTCCGAAATTAATTATTTTAATATTATTTTAAGCCGTCACTAATGCATTTAAATAGGAAAAATTACAAACTGGAATGAGTTGAAACAAATCTTGTGCATCATAACACATTAAATAAAAATTTTAACAGGTGGTTTTTGAATTGAAATGAAGTTGTTAAACGGTGTTACAAAATATTGAAGAAAAAGGCTTTTTCGGTAAAATTAGTGTAAATGGAAGTGGGGCACAACATTTATCTTCTTTTTCTTCTTTTTCTCACCCAAAAAAAAACCATAACCCCTCCCCATCAGTTCTGTCCGGCCTTGACAGCCCAATATTCATGGGCCCCTCATTTCACTAAATTAAGACTAAGAAAAAGAAAAGGAAAAGAGTAAAAAGGGGGGGGGGTTAAAAGATGTCTTTTTTGGAGAAGATTCCACACAATACCACACACTTCTCTCTCTCTCTTTCCTCTCTCAACAACCTGGCCGAAAATGGGACAGCCCCATTCTCCAAGTCCTTCATCTCTTATTTCCTTCAAAAAGCTCAAAAATTCCAAAATAAAATCAACCCAAATTCTTGCAACTTCTTCATTTAAGGATTCCTTGATCAAAGCAAGGGACCGAATTTCTTTAAGGAGGGAAGATTGTAACGTTTTGAAAATCGTTTTGGTGAAATTTCGGAAAATCGGTAAAATAAGGGGGTTTTCGGTAAAAAGTCAAAATATAAATATTTTTATTTTAAAATTAAATATACATATTCTAGTTACGAAATTGCTATTATTTGGTGTTTATTGAGTCACTGGTGAAATTTCAAAATTTCTGAAAATTTTTCCGAAATTAATTATTTTAATATTATTTTAAGCCGTCACTAATGCATTTAAATAGGAAAAATTACAAACTGGAATGAGTTGAAACAAATCTTGTGCATCATAACACATTAAATAAAAATTTTAACAGGTGGTTTTTGAATTGAAATGATGTTGTTAAACGGTGTTACAAAATATTGAAGAAAAAGGCTTTTTCGGTAAAATTAGTGTAAATGGAAGTGGGGCACAACATTTATCTTCTTTTTCTTCTTTTTCTGACCCAAACAAAAACCATAACCCCTCCCCATCAGTTCTGGCCGGCCTTGACAGCCCAATATTCATGGGCCCCTCATTTCACTAAATTAAGACTAAGAAAAAGAAAAGGAAAAGAGTAAAAAGGGGGGGTTAAAAGATGTCTTTTTTGGAGAAGATTCCACACAATACCACACACTTCTCTCTCTCTCTTTCCTCTCTCAACAACCTGGCTGAAAATGGGACAGCCCCATTCTCCAAGTCCTTCATCTCTTATTTCCTTCAAAAAGCTCAAAAATTCCAAAATAAAATCAACCCAAATTCTTGCAACTTCTTCATTTAAGGATTCCTTGATCAAAGCAAACTTGGATCTTGAGCAAGAGATCACTTTGGGAGGTCAAGAAAACTTAAGTTTTCAAGTTGATCTCAAAACTTGTTGAGGTATAATCCTACCCATGTTAAAATTGAGCTAAGTACTCAAATCTAGCCTAATTAGGAATTTAAATTATGGTTTTGATGCTTAGATTTAAAATTTAAGACAAAGGGATTTTGAATTAGGTTAGATTTTCACATTATTTTTAGGTTAGTAAAGTGTAGTTAGCATTTTAAAGCATGCACAATCTAGTTTAGATGGTAAGTGGTAATGTGTTACTTAAAATTGTTCAATTCTAGTCGAACTTGTTAGTTATATGTATGCCCTAGAGGCCATTACTATACATAGGATGTATATTGTAGTGGATGCTAGGACATATATAGGGAGGACTTTCTTGCTCGACATGATAGTATGCTATCTGGTTGCTCTTTACCTTAACGTGTATACTGATTGTCTCTCTGTTACATGTTGGTAAAGCCCTTAGGATGTGTACTTGACTACCTGGACTATAATGCGGATCATACTAGTGGGGACAAGGTAGTCCATAAGTACATCCTTCAAAGTCCCTAGTCGTGGGTGTATCGAGACGGGGCATCGATATACCAGAGTAGACTAGCGTATACCTTCTCGACCCATACAGATGGACAATGGATGATCCCATATCCATTGGTGTTTGACATCAGAGATGATATACGGGTGCTCAGTGGAGACTGGGTACACTGGACGGACTCGCCGAGAACTCCCAGATGGTATTATACCTTACGTCAGATGGCAGTTCTCTGGTGACACTGGTACAGAGTAGTCTGTTGACCCGAGATCGTCATAGAGTCTTGTGTGGTTCCCACTGTGCTTTGATTTCCATCTTACCACGTCCAAGAGGGCGTGCAAAACGGTGGTTTTTGGGTACAGTCCCGAGTCACATGGAGGCAATGAGCGATAGGAGGGGATTCGTCTCTCCCGGTATAAGGGGTTGATGTTGCGCTGTGTTCGATTGGCTATAACAGGAAATCCCTGGCCAGGGTTGCTGAGATATACTGGTAAGTGTTACCAGTAGTTTCTCGAATTGTTATAGACCTCATATCGACACGACTTATCGAGCTATTGGGGTCTGACGTTTACCACCCCTAGGCGAGATATGCGACATATCAGACGATCAGACCGGACTGTACGGTAGTGTTACTGGTTGGATTCACTGGAGTGTGAGCGGGCTTGCTCGTCGATCTTCTGATCGCTCAATACCCGGGTGGCCGTTACGTTTAGCAGACCGCTTGCGGCTTGTGGGTGTTTGATATGATCATCATCTGCTACCGGCGTATTGACGAGTCTTTAGAGTTCTACACAGAGGTTTCCTGGCTCAAGCGAAACGAAATAGGAGCGCATATGAGATATGTGCGGGACCGAGAATAATGCGTGTATGTGATACCGTATTTCATTCTCGCGATGAATGTATCGAATGGTTGTATGCGATATAACCTAGTTATCGAATCAAGGATTGATTCGATAAGCCGATACATTGAATATTAGTCGGCTATATGCGATATGACCGGATCGTTAAATCAAGTGTTGATTTGATGATTTAATGCATAATTATATATTTGATATATTACTTTGCATTAACTAGTATTGGTTCACTTTAAATGGATTTTCTCACTCGCTTGTGCACATTGTATTTTCGATATAGTTTTATGCACTTGATTGTATCATGTTTGATGATACATGTTTCCTAGGGTTTTTGTGTAAAGATCAAACCATGGTTACATGATAATGGTTAGGGTTTTGCTTTTCATTTTCTTATTCATTTATTTACTTGTTTATTCATTTTGGAAATGATAAGAAAAGAATGGTGGCTTTATTTGTAGTTTAGTTGAAGCTTCATGAAACTTTGACCTAGTCCACCATTCTTGTCTCTTGCTTAACCCTAACCATCATATCTAACCATGGTCTATTTTCTACACTAAACTAGGGTTAGTATTATGATAAGTATTGTTTTTCCTTTTTATTTTAATAACTTATCATAATATCTTCTTCTTCTTCTTCATCTTCTTCAAAGAAGAAAACCTTGGACCATCAATGGTGATTGATGAAAAAGAGTGAGAAATCCAATTCTAAAGTCTACCCACTTCCTATTTCTTCATCCTCTACCTCTTGCCAAGTAGTAGAGTGTGTTTTCTTCACAAGTTTCATGACTTGGTGAAGTGGGAGCTTGATCTTGTGATGCCTCGACGTAGACCATCTTCGGCACGAAGCCGACGACCTTGCCCGCCCATTTCTCCGATGAAGCCGACGCTAGAGCCCGGGATTTCATTTGGACAGCGGAGAGGACTTCATCACGGAGCCGTGGAGGTGGAGGACCGGATCTACAAAGGTTGTATTTCCGTACTCTTAGTTAAAGTAGTTAACTAGTTGCTTTGTCGCCTAATCATCTAGCCAACGATCTTGTTAGGGTTTCTCGGCACCGTTAAAATTTGAAATTAGCATGGTTGGTGCCTTGTGAGACCGAACCCTACAGTGGTATCAGAGCCTAGCTAGAGCCTTAGGCGATGCGTAGATGAAGTTTGAAACCCGAACAAACCCCGAAACCCTAATCCGACATGCTCTCTGGACTTTTTCTAAAAACTGGGATTTTTCCAGATTAAAAATGCTTAAAAAATTCAGCAGGGAATTCTAAGAATTACGGCGCAAAAATTTTCTCATGATCCCTCTAATGAGCGGCGGAACCGCGGCATAAGCTTAGCTTATGCGGCGGTTCCGCGGCTAGTTGATGAGATCATCATTCAATGTTTGCACAGTAACTCCTATTTTAGTATGCTGGATTTTCTGGGAATTTTTAATTTTAATTCAAGAGTTGAATTTTCTGGGGTTGTTTTGGGGATTCGGTGTTTTGATCGGAGTATCAGACTTTGTTTTTGTGGCTTTCCGGATAATTTTTGAATATGTTAAAAAGTTCGACCGGATATAAATACCCAATTTTTCCCCTGTCGGGAAATTTCCAAGTGTTGGATTTTTCCGTAGTTTAACGACGTTCTAAGTAATGCAAGTAACGCGATGGTCCCTCTAGAAGACAACAAACCTTAACTCGATTATGTGACCGTCTTGAACTGCCCTTTGAACCTTCGGGTTTGGGACAGTACGGCGTGCCATATGTGAGGCGTTAGCTTGACCCTTCTACGGCTAGACCATTGGTACTGAGGCACGAACTGAATGTTGTTAGACTTATTTCATGTGTTGATCTATATCGGGAAAACTTGGGTGTTCGACTGTTTGATCGAAAAGTTTAACATTTTCTATTTATCCGGAATGGGATACAATAATTGGAATTCACAAGAAGTTATGAGATAACTGAATGAATATTATAAACATAGCCGTTTAGTCTCACTTGATCGGTTGCCACGGAATTTTGATGTGATCAAAAGTCCGTCGCAATCACGTAGCGTACGCGGATACTCGCCGGGTAAACTTAATAGACAGCCTCACTCCATAACCCCGACCAAGTGACTGTAGGAGAACCCCGTCGCCGAAAGAATCCGTCCGGGTGCTCGCGGTAGCGGTGTTCCGCCTTGGTGCACTTCGTCGACGGTATCGGGGGTGCGGCCGTCTACTGAAGTTTACGACGAGCATTCGATCAGGATGTCGGGAATCTTGTTGAATTGCCCGACTTGATATTGAAAAGTGTTTTCGATAATGAGACTAAAATGCGGTGTTTATAATTGTTAGGCATGCGATGTCTAAGGAATTCATTTGATTAGGCATGAGATGTCTATGTAGGTTGCGGATTCCAACTGTTGTAGTTTTACACTTTCTTTTCTGTGACCGTAAGTGTAATATGTGATATCGCCGTTTTCGTTGCTATATGTCAACGACAATTGGGATGCGCATATTTACTTACGTTGATGACATGTGATGTTATGTGTTGCTGGATATGTTATATTGGATCGTCGTGTTTGAATAGCCGGGGGTTTTTATGTGAGATTAGTGTTTTTCATTTTCATTCATGTAAAAACCTGTATGTAATATTCTTTTATTGGGGCACTTCCAGGTTGCGGAAGATGTCATCCTTTGTATATTATTTTCTTTTCCGCACTAGGATAGACCCAAGGAGGAGGGCACAAGTAACCGGGTTCTGGGGTCCAGTGGGAGGCCAACTCGAGGAGTTGAGTCCGGGTCTCTTAACTCTAGAATTGGTAGGGTTGCTTGCCCCTCTCGTAGGGGTCTAGGGGTGTGGGTTTGGCTATTCATCGCGACCGTGGAATCCGTGTTTTATACTGGCTCGTATTGAAAACACGGACGCCCTAATATATCCAATATTTCATATGATTCTTCTGCTGCGATATCTGTGATGTGATCATGTGATGTTATGTGATAGATACAGTATATAGTATATATGATATATTATATAGACGTTACTTATGTTTTACACCCGCGCTAGCCCTGCCCCGCTCTGCCGTTAGTTACCTAACCTAACGGTGCACGAGGGGACATCGAGGCGAATGCGGATGGCATAAGTGTACGTCGTATTTATCTGTGATGTTTAGGTATATAAATGATGGGACTTCATTAATGAGATTAATGAAATAAAAGAAACCTAAGATGTTGTAGAATCGAATTTCAAAATAAAACAGGTAGCTACAGTTCTTGCTTTGCACAGCGGTATATGTGATATATCCTGCACCTTATTCGATGAGGAAAGGACCGAGATCCCTTCACCGGGAGTGACTCCTTTAGCAATAACTGGCAGATGCTACACACTCGGTTTGTATTTTGATAGCTTTTAAGAGTTTTTCTTTGCACAGTGATATATATGATATATCCCGCACCTCATTCGATGAGGAAAGGACCGACGATCCCTTCACCGGGAGTGACTCCTTTAGCAAAACTATAAAAGCCTCAAAAACACTCCATTTTAAAAATCATTTGATTCTACAACGATATCAAGTTCATTACGCAATAGGTTTTCAGAAAAACCTGTCGTAGCCCTCTGTCATTTCAGATAAGTACTAGTTAGTATTCGTGCTGCGGTAGTTTGGCCTCCGTCAAGACGTAGTGTACGGTAGCTAACTAGTGCTTATCTGCTAACATATGATGCGATTGGATTAGGGTATTCGTACGGCGTTGTTTGGCCTCCGTCAAGGGCCGTGCGGGTGGGTTTAATTCAATCAGGAAATGACGGGTTGAACTTGACTAGCGGACTATGGGTAGTTTGGCCTCCGTCAAGGTCATAGGACGCTAGGGGCAAAATTATCGGGAATTTCAAGTGTTGAAATTTGCAATGAGATTGCATACCTTCTATGAGATAGTTGGATCCCGATACCCGCTGCGAGTAAGAGTTACTCCTGGGAGAGTTTTATACATTACAATTAGCCGATCAAGTAGGTGTCTAGAAAGGTGTTAACGGGGTTATGCCTCTGGGAAAACGAGGTTTACATTAATTAGGTTCGTGCGAAAGCACGGGGGACCTCCCTCAAAGTACCAACACTGGCCTGGCTGAAAGATTGGCGAACTTGTAGTGTGTAATTAATCCCGGCTAGTCTTTCCTTTTAGGGTTTGAAGGAAGATTTGATAAAAAGCAGTGGGAGCCATCCTGATTAGATAAAATAATAACCAATCTATTCTTGCAAGAGCGCACGCTGAGTGTTTTCTTCTCTCTCTCTCCAGGTAGCGACCATATCACGCCTTAATCAAGATAATAATACGGATTATTGACCGAACCCGCTTGTTATACTGAGCTGGGGAACGTTGGTCCCGCTCCAACTTATAATTGTTATAAGACAGAGCAGGAAATTGGGGATTACCAGAATTCCCGTGCCGCCCAAATGAGGAGAGTGCATGATGATGCATCATCTTCGGGTGTGTTCATTACAGAGAACTGTTTCTCAGTATCCTTTACGTCCTAGGTATGTGATACTAGATCAGGATCCCAGATATGTAATCTGTTACATAGGGCTACAGAAAGGGTAGAAAAACTGAGAACGGGTGATAAGTTTCATGAGGCAGAAAACGGGGCAAGAGTTGCAGCCAAGTCTGTTGGTCACTGTCACCCTGTATTCCAAATACATTAATTCTGAACGAATGTTATTAGATACCGAACCTGATATACAAAATCATATCAGTCTCTTTATTTGTAAAGAAATGATAAAATTTTGTAATGCTGGATAATGTTTTGAACATTTCCTATATCAAAAGTTGATCGGTTCAGGCACGTTATCTAAAAGCATTGATGTTCTAAATCAAACTACAGTTCTTAGTATACAGAACACACACAAGAGGAAGAGTTCAGACATGAACGAATCCTTCTTGAGGCATTGTAGACTAGGTCATATCAATGCGACCCGACTAGCTGAAGTTACATAAAGATGCATATTTAAATCAGTTTGAATTTACATCTTGTGAAACTTGCCAGTCATGTCACAAAGATAAGATGACCACAGCTCTGTTTATTGGAAACAGAGAAAGAGTTAGTGAACTCTTGGGACTTATACATGATGATGTATGTAAGGTCCCCTGTCTACACATGCCAGGACTGGTTCTTTATACTTCATTACATTCTCTGATGATCTTTCGAGTTTCAGACCTATGTTCCTGTTGAAACACAAGTCCGAACCTTTTGAGATATTCACAGAATATAAGTTAGAAGTAGAGAACCAAAATACAGGTTTAAGAATTATGTCCTTTGATGAGATCGAGGAGGAGAATACTTGAGCACGGAAATCCTGGAATATTCTAAAGGAGAATGAGATTCTCTCTCAGCATTACTCCTCCGTATACACCAAAGCACGATGGTATATCGGGGCGGAGCAATAGCACCCTATGTGATATGGTGTGCTCTATGATGAGTACTACTGAGTTACCTATTTCCTTTTGGGAGTTATGCGCTTGAGAAGCTGCATACCTATTGAATACGGTTCAAATCAAATCAGTTGCCTACCACTTCATATTTGATATGATAAGGGAAGAGCCCATCCCTCAAGTTAGTTGAGATTTGGGGTTGTCCAGCCTATGTCTGAAAAGCAAAATCCGGACAAGCTCGAGGCAAGATCTGCTATGTAGAACTGGAAATGTTCCAGTTATACAAACTGCAGCTGATGATTTGAAAGAACCAAAGGATTCAATAGTTACCAACGAACCTCAGCCTCTCCGCCGATCTAGTAGGGTTCCTCACCCACCAGAGAGATACTTCGGTTTCTCTATGACAGTGGGAGCGAGAATTGCATTATGAGATGATGACCCAACTAGTTTCGAGCTGGCCATCAGGAGTGGGACTCTGTAAGAATGGCTGGATGCTTAGCGATCTGAGATGGAATCCCTATACACCAACAAAGTATGGACTTTGGATGCTATATCTGAAGGGTTAAATCCCCATCAAGAGCAAGTATATCTTGAGAAGATTACTTGGTGTAGATGGAAAAGTTGAGACTTTCAAAGCTAGACTTGTTAAAGCCTTTCGTCATCGACCAGGTGTGGATAATGATGAAACCTTTTCAAGTAGCTATGCTTAAGTCCATCCAGATCCAACTTGCCACGGCTACATACCATGACTACGATATCTGGCGGTTGGGTGCCATGACTGCTTTTCTAAATGATGTTTTAGAAGAGAACGTCTATAAGTACACAGCCAGAGGGCTTCGTAGACAGTGGGAGCAGCGGAAACGTGTACAAGATGCTTTATAGGATAAAGCAGGTATCGCGGAGTTGGAACGTCTGTTTTGATAGATTAGTCAAAGAGTTTGACATCGTCAAAATGGTAGATGAACCTTGTATAAACAAAAAGGAAGTAAGGAGTATGGTGGTGATCCTCGTAGAGTACGTGGATGACATACTCTTGATAAGAAAGGAGTTTCTTATGCTACGCTCGATCAATCTCCATTTATTACAAAGATTCTCCGTGTAGGATCAAAATGATACCTCCTAAATCCTGAGTTTTGGATCTATGAGATAGATTTAATTGGATGTTAGGATTCTCACTAGTTGTAGTGAGATGATATCAAACGATTCTGGGGAAAATCGCTGGAAAGGTTCCAGGGTGATAAAGACGACTGAATGTCAGTCGCAGGCATTGTCTTTACCCTCAGTAAAGGGACGGTATGTTGGAAGAGTTCCAAGCTAGATACCGTGACATACTAGACGATAAAGGCTGGATACATCGCTACTTAAGATGCTACCAAAGAGGCTGTTTGGGTGTATATTGGTTCATGAGATGAACTATGTTCCTCCCATTGTGTGACAATGGAGTTGTGGCTTATGCCAAGGAACGCAGGTCCCATCAGTGATCCAGACATATTCTAAGGCAGTATCACTTGATCATGGAGATGGTTGATCTCCAAGGAGATCGAGGTTAGGAGAGTAGACTCAGAGGACAACACAGCGGATCCACTCACAAAGGCCTGTTCCCAGAGAGAGATTTTTATGGGATGGTTGAGTATGAGATACTGCAACCACTGCTACAGATGGCCCTAGTGCAAGTGGGAGATTGTTAGTTATATGTATGCCCTAGAGGCCATTACTATACATAGGATGTATATTGTAGTGGATGCTAGGACATATATAGGGAGGACTTTCTTGCTCGACATGATAGTATGCTATCTGGTTGCTCTTTACCTTAACGTGTATAGTGATTGTCTCTCTGTTACATGTTGGTAAAGCCCTTAGGATGTGTACTTGACTACCTGGACTATGATGCGGATCATACTAGTGGGGACAAGGTAGTCCATAAGTACATCCTTCAAAGTCCCTAGTCGTGGGTGTATCGAGACGGGGCATCGATATACCAGAGTAGACTAGCGTATACCTTCTCGACCCAAACAGATGGGCAATGGATGATCCCATATCCATTGGTGTTTGACATCAGAGATGATATACGGGTGCTCAGTGGAGACTGGGTACACTGGACGGACTCGCCGAGAACTCCCAGATGGTATTATACCTTACGTCAGATGGCAGTTCTCTGGTGACACTGGTACAGAGTAGTCCGTTGACCCGAGATCGTCATAGAGTCTTATGTGGTTCCAACTGTGCTTTGATTTCCATCTTACCACGTCCAAGAGGGCATGCAAAACGGTGGTTTTTGGGTACAGTCCCGAGTCACATGGAGGCAATGAGCGATAGGAGGGGATTCGCGTCTCCCGGTATAGGGGGTTGATGTTGCGCTGTGTTCGATTGGCTATAACAGGAAATCCCTGGCCAGGGTTGCTGAGATATACCGGTAAGTGTTACCAGTAGTTTCTCGAATTGTTATAGACCTCATATCGACACGACTTATCGAGCTATTGGGGTCTGACGTTTACCACCCCTAGGCGAGATATGCGACATATCAGACGATCAGACCGGACTGTACGGTAGTGTTACTGGTTGGATTCACTGGAGTGTGAGCGGGCTTGCTCGTCGATCTTCTGATCGCTCAATACCCGGGTGGCCGTTACGTTTAGCAGACCGCTTGCGGCTTGTGGGTGTTTGATATGATCATCATCTGCTACCGGCGTATTGACGAGTCTTTAGAGTCCTACACAGATGTTTCCTGGCTCAAGCGAAACGAAATAGGAGCGCATATGAGATATGTGCGGGACCGAGAATAATGCGTGTATGTGATACCGTATTTCATTCTCGCGATGAATGTATCGAATGGTTGTATGCGATATAACCTAGTTATCGAATCAAGGATTGATTCGATAAGCCGATACATTGAATATTAGTCGGCTATATGCGATATGACCGGATCGTTAAATCAAGTGTTGATTTGATGATTTAATGCATAATTATATATTTGATATATTACTTTGCATTAACTAGTATTGGTTCACTTTAAATGGATTTTCTCACTCGCTTGTGCACATTGTATTTTCGATATAGTTTTGTGCACTTGATTGTATCATGTTTGATGATACATGTTTCCTAGGGTTTTTGTGTAAAGATCAAACCATGGTTACATGATAATGGTTAGGGTTTTGCTTTTCATTTTCTTATTCATTTATTTACTTGTTTATTCATTTTGGAAATGATAAGAAAAGAATGGTGGCTTTATTTGTAGTTTAGTTGAAGCTTCATGAAACTTTGACCTAGTCCACCATTCTTGTCTCTTGCTTAACCCTAACCATCATATCTAACCATGGTCTATTCTCTACACTAAACTAGGGTTAGTATTATGATAAGTATTGTTTTTCCTTTTTATTTTAATAACTTATCATAATATCTTCTTCTTCTTCTTCATCTTCTTCAAAGAAGAAAACCTTGGACCATCAATGGTGATTGATGAAAAAGAGTGAGAAATCCAATTCTAAAGTCTACCCACTTCCTATTTCTTCATCCTCTACCTCTTGCCAAGTAGTAGAGTGTGTTTTCTTCACAAGTTTCATGACTTGGTGAAGTGGGAGCTTGATCTTGTGATGCCTCGACGTAGATCATCTTCGGCACGAAGCCGACGATCTTGCCCGCCCATTTCTCCGATGAAGCCGACGCTAGAGCCCGGGATTTCATTTGGACAGCGGAGAGGACTTCATCACGGAGCCGTGGAGGTGGAGGACCAGATCTACAAAGGTTGTATTTCCGTACTCTTAGTTAAAGTAGTTAACTAGTTGCTTTGTCGCCTAATCATCTAGCCAACGATCTTGTTAGGGTTTCTCGGCACCGTTAAAATTTGAAATTGGCATGGTTGATGCCTTGTGAGACCTCTAGGGAGTGCATAGGAACCCTACAGAACTTGTAAACTAGATTTTTGGGATGTAATTAAAGTAGTTATATAAAATTTATGAGATGGTTCGAGTTAATTAGTTAAGGCATTATGTGAGCGGGGTGACCTTTAAGACTTTTTAAAAACATCAAGATTTAAGCTAAGATGGGAATTGGATGCTTACTAGGTTTTGAATTTTTTTTTAAAATGCAGGATTTAAAAATAAAGTTAGGGTTTTAGCACGTCCTAAAGGTTGCAAGGAGTATTTTATCGATTTAAAATATGCAAATCAAGTCTAGAAGTGAAATTTGTGGCATATTGCTTAAAAGTATCGAAATCGGGTAAGTTCGCAAAACTAGAATTTCAATTTAATACAAATTAGGGTGTTAAAAATATAGTGATGGGTTGTATAATCTAGTTATGCTATTTAAAGAGTTTTATGACCATTGGTTTCATTTAAATGTCAAGTTTTGAAGAAAAACGGTAAATTGGCATTTTCGGGTTTTACGAAATTGGGCGATTTGATGGATTTTAGGGTTTTGATGGATTTAATCATGTTTTATAATATAAGTAATGTGTTTTAAAACTACGAGTTATTTGTTGATATTTATCTCGATCCATCGGGGTTTGTACGCCGATATCGAGCGATATTTGGTTCTTTTGCGTGGACGGGACATAGGTTTTAACCTATGCTTGTTCCTTGTATCGTTTGACTTTCGTATGTTATACAGTTACGATACTATTTATATGTTTGCGTTTAGGTACCCCTCACGTGGACTGCGGGCGATGAAGAGGAGGATGGCGACACCGTCTTCGGCAGACATGGACCAGGTGAGTAGATGCATATCTACGGGAGGAAGTCGGGTGGATGGCGTTTAGCACCCCCGCAACGTAGAATATGAATAGTACTTTTTGACATTAGGAAACCAGTTGTGACCCTAGATTCTTAATGAGTAGGGCCCTAGTAATGACCCTAGGCTGGACTAGACTGATTTAGGAAGACATATCAGAAGATGAATACCTTGGAAGAGGTTCGTAGGTTTCAGGTAGAAACACACACATGCACACACTGAAAAACGACATGGTGTATACGTGCATGTATATATACATATAGGACTAGGTATAGGTATATATATATATACAACACGTGTATGGGATACATTGATGTGATATGATATCCGAGGTATGATGAAACAGTATAACTGGGCTTGATGCCGTGAATCTTGGCTATACAGTCGTGTTAAGTGTTAGCGGATCATTAGAGAATGAGATAATGAACATGTATAGATAAATTATAATGGGTGGTGATGATATTGAGGTACATGGGACTCTAAAATAGTACCCGGACTGTAACTTGTGATTGATCACGATATGATATATGTATGACTTGATTACGACATCATATAGGTGTGACCTGACGTCGATATCATATAGATATGACTTGATGACGATATGATATCAGTATGACTTAATCACAACATGATACATATGACATGGTATTTCTGAGCATAAGTTAATGAGGTATATTTATGATGGCAATGTTATATAATTGATGTATGCGATTACAGTTTAGCACCTTGATCATGAGATGTGTTGATGATGACATTATACGAATGATGAGACACCTAGGAGATACTTGACCCGTACCCCGATATTGGGATACCGTATGATGGATTTTACTCTACGAGGCATAGATATGATGATTGATCCGCACTCTTGATTCGAGGAAGCCGTACTACGTACGTGACGCTATTGAGGCTGGATCGCCGACTATTAGAGATATTGATTCAGACCTTAGGTAGACTCTTGTTTCCATGACTAGTTTCTTAGGTTTAGTTCCTTAGGAGGTTAGATGGACACTAGTTTAGGTTCGATTCATATAGTGGTAGTTGTACTCGTATATCGCAGAGGAGTGGATAATGCATATCTGTCTTTATATTCATACTGTAATCATAATGTTGCATGTTCATACATATATTTCTGTAATCAGTATAAAACTCTGCCTGTTAGGACACCAGCACCATTACAGATGATGCGCATATTCCACGCACACTTATTTGCCGGCTCACACACATCATCATCGGTAATAGCTATGTCACGTACACTTTAGATCTTATTTTCTTTTATTGATAAAATCAGCTAGCAACTTGATCGATATATAATATTGTGATTACTCTCAGATGCTAGTATAGACATGGTAATTATTACTTAGACATTCATGCATTCATATTTTCATGTTATCATGCAGTATTATGGGGCATATGCCGACACTTATCATTTACTTACTCATGATTTTGAGATTTGGATTTCTATGAGATTTCTTGATTTTGGGGAAAACCGCAAGAATATATAAAAACTTCTCTCTCTCCTCCTCTCTTTTTAAATTATAAGATGCGGTTTTCTCGTGATGTATGTGTCGTCCACCATGAGATTTCATGTTTTCTGTTGGATTTCGAGACCCGATTCGAGGAATGGATGAACCGTCTCGGGTACATGGTGGGCCCGGTATGGTACCCCGGGGCAAGAAGATCGAGTTGTAGACGATGAGCCTGGCAGGGGAAGGCTACCTACCGGTGATGTCTGGCGCGGCGGATATCCGGAGGATACCGACCGTTGTCGTGAGATTTGATGATATGGGCCGATCCGGACTGACGGAGCCCGAGATATTGAGACTTGAGATTACATGTGTTGTGTAGATGCTTGACACGGATTTCCATGGATTTCATTGTTGAGATTTCAGATTCTTATACACATTTTACTATGTTAACAGCTAAAGATTTTTCATACAGATATTTCTGGATTTCAGGATTGGTTATTTTATATTCATGATGCATCCATATACATTCATATGACATAGTATTATATGAGGCACAGACACGAGCACGAAGTATCTGCATTTACACGCAGTTTTATCCTGCTATTACTAGAGGATTGGGATATAATAGTGTATTATTATGACCTAGGATAGCGTCGTGCATTCGATTTCTTTTCGTAGATGTCTTCTACTCACGAGTTGGCAACTCACCCCCGTTGTGCCGAATTTTATTACAGGTTCGGTGTACAGGTTTCCCTGGCAGCTTGCTGGCACATCTATTCTTTCAGGGTGATTTGCACGGTAGGTTGGTTCACTTGTATCCGAACCATCATTGTACTTTTATTCATTCATTTATATCTAGTAAGCTCCATCAACCATACTTGTATTACTTGATAAGTTTATTGGACCAGTCTTTTATTTCGACCTTAGAGTCGCGCATGTATTATTCTGATCTAGTGGTTTGTTTTCTTTTGAGTTTTGAGCCTCGCCCTTTGGCGTTGTATATTATTATGCTTGTTGTGGTTGTTTCCGCCTGTTGGCGTTGTAGGGTTCCTTGGCACACTATAGAGGTCTCACAAGGCATCAACCATGCCAATTTAAAATTTTATGGGTGCCGAGAAACCCTAGTACGGATCGTCGGCTAGAATTCTAGGCGAAAAACTAATCTAGTTAACATCTTAACTAAAGGAGAGAGGCTACAACATTTGTAGATCCGTTTCTCCACTTCCTAAGCTCCACGTAGGCGTCCTCTCGCTGTCCATCTCGAATCCCGAACTCAAACGTCGGCTTTATCGGAGAATTGGGCGGACTAGGTCGTCGGCTTCGTGCCGAAGATGATCTACGTCGAGGCATCACAAGTTCAAGCTCCGACTTCATAAAGTTGTGAAACTTGTGAAGAAAACACCCAAAACAACTTGGCAAGAGGTAGAGGGTGAAGAAATAGGAGGTGGGTTCACTTTAGAATTGGATTTCTCACTTTAGAACTCAAGTTGCCATTGATGGCATCAAGCTTTTCTTGAAGAAGAAGATGATCAAGAAGAAGAAAGAATATGATAAGTGTTGAATTAAAATGAAAATAAATCAATACTTATCATAAGCTAACTAAGGTTAAGTGTAGAGAATAGACCATGGTAAGTGGGAATGGTTAGGGTTAAGCATGAAGACAAATGGTCTCTTTAGTCAAACCTTCATGAAGCTTCAACAAGCTTCATGATAAAAAGAAACCATTTTCTTTTCTTTTATCTATTTAAATAAATAAAGAATGGATAAAAAATAGATGAATAACACAAAACCCTAACCATTATCATAACCATGGTTTAATTCTTTGCACAAACCCAAGTAAGTATGCATCATCAAACATGATACAATCAAGTGCACACAAAAGCATATCATATATACAATGTGCACTTCAAGCGAGAAAATCCTTTTAAAATGAACCAATACTAGTTAATGCAAATTAATATATCAAATATACAATTATACATTAAATCATTAAATCAACACTTGATTTAATGATCCGGTCATGTCGCACATAACCGACTAGTATACAATGTATCGATTTATCGAATCAATGATTCGATAACTAGGTTATATCGCATACAACCAATCGAAACATTCATCGCGAGAATGAATTACGGTATCACATACGCGCATTATTCTCGGTCCCGCACATATCTCATATGCGCTCCTATTTCGTTTCGCTTGAGCCAGGAAACCTCTGTGTAGGACTCTAAAGACTCGTCAATACGCCGGTAGCAGATGATGATCATATCAAGCACCCACAAGCAACAAGCGGTCTGCTAAACGTAACGGCCATCCGGGTATTGAGCGATCAGAAGATCGATGAGCTAGCCCGTTCACACTCCTGTGAATCCAACCAGTAACACTTACCGTACAGTCCGGTCTGTTCGTCTGATATGTCGCATATCAAGTCTAGGGGTGGTAAACGTAAGACCCCAATAACCGATAAGTCGTGCCGATGTGAGGCTCATAACGGGTCGAGAAACTACTGGTAACACTTACCAGCAAATCTCTGATCAGCCCTGGCCAGGGACTTCCCTGTTACGGCCAATCGAGCACAGCGCAACATCAACCCCCAATACCGGGAGAGACGAAACCCCTCCTATCGCTCATTGCCTCCATGTGACTCGGGACTGTACCCAAAGACCACCGTTTTGCACGCCCTCATGGACGTGGTAAGGTGGAGATCAAAGCACAGTGGGAATCACACAAGACTCTATGACGATCTCGGGTCTACAGACTAACCTGTACAAGTGTCACATGAGAATTGCCATCTGACGTGAGGTATAATACCATATGGGAGTTCTCGGCGAGTCCGTCCAGTGTACCCAGTCTCCACTGAGCACCCGTACACCATCTCTGATGTCAAACACCAATGGATAGGGGATCATCCATCGCCCATCTCATGGGTCGAGAAGCGTATACGCTAGTCTACACTGGTATATCGATGCCCTGTCTCGATACACCCACGACTAGGGACCTTGAAGGATGTACTTATGGACTACCATGTCCCCACTAGTATGATTTGCATCATAGTCCAGGTAGTCAAGTACACATCCTAAGGGCTTTACCAACATGTAACTATAAGACAGTTTAAAGAGACAAGTGTACATGTTAAGATAAAGGGTAACCAGATAGCATACTATCATATCGAGCAAGAAAGTCATCTCTATATATATCCAAGCATCCAATATAATATACATCATCTGTACAATACTGGCCTCTAGGGCATACATACAACTAACAATCTCCCACTTGCACTAGGGCCAGCTGCTGTAGTATCGCATACCGAGCATCCCGAAGAGTCTCTCAAACTGTATCTGGGGAATGGCCTTCGTGAGTGGATCCGCCGTGTTGTTCTTCGTGTCAACTCTCCTGACCTCGATCTCCCGGCGATCAACTATCTCCCGGATCAGGTGATACCGCCTCAGAATTTGCCTGGATCGCTGATGGGACCTGGGTTCCTTGGCCAAAGCCACCGCTCCATTGTTATCGCAATACAAAGGTATTGGATGCTCAATGGATGGAACCACTCCAAGTTCAGTAATGAACTTCTTGATCCAAACAGCCTCTTTGGCAGCATCGTTGGCAGCGATGTATTCAGCCTCCATCGTCGAGTCTGCCACGGTTTCCTGCTTGGAACTCTTCCAGCTAACCGCCCCTCCGTAAAGGGTAAAGACAAAGCCCGACTGTGACTTAGAGTCGTCCTTATCACTCTGGAAGCTCGAATCGGTAAAGGAATCCACTTGGAGTTCTCCGTTACCATACACCAAGAGCATCTCTTTAGTCCTTCGCAAGTACTTGAGAATGCTCTTCACAGCTGTCCAGTGATTCTCTCCAGGATCAGCTTGATACCTGCTCACTACACTTAGTGAGTATGCTACATCGGGTCTGGTACATAGCATCGCATACATGATAGAGCCTACAGCCGAAGCATAGGGCATCCCTTGCATGCGAGCTCTCTCCAAATCAGTCTTGGGAGACATCTCTTTGGAGAGAGTGACTCCAGAGATCGTGGGCAAGTTCCCACGCTTGGAATCTTCCATACTAAACCTTTTTAGTATGGTGTCAATGTACCTGGATTTGGACAATCCCAATATCCGTTTGGATCTATCTCTACAGATCCTAATTCCCAATATGCAGGAGGCATCACCAAGATCTTTCATTGAGAATCTTTGTGATAAGAAGAGCTTGACCGCTTGCAGCATAGGAATATCATTTCCTATCAAGAGTATGTCGTCCACGTACAATACGAGGAAGACAACCTTACTCTCTGCCACCTTCTTGTAGATACAAGGTTCATCTGGATTTTTGACGAAATCAAACTCTTTGATAACGACGTCAAAGCAGATGTTCCAACTCCGCGATGCTTGCTTTAATCCATAAATGGATTTAAGCAGCTTGCACACCTTCCCGCTGCTCCCACTGTCTACGAAGCCCTCTGGCTGAGTCATGTACACGCACTCTTCTAAATCACCATTTAGAAAGGCGGTCTTAACATCCATTTACCAGATTTCGTAGTCATGAAAGGCAGCAATGGCAAGCATGATTCGGATAGATTTAAGCATAGCCACTGGAGAAAAGGTTTCGTCATAGTCCACACCTGGTCTTTGACGAAAACCTTTTGCAACAAGTCTAGCTTTGAAAGTCTCCACTTTCCCATCTACACCAAGTTTTTTCTTGAAGATCCACTTGCTCTCAATGGGTTTTACCCCTTCAGGAGCAACTTCCAAAGTCCATACTTTGTTGGTGTACATGGATTCCATCTCGGACCGCATAGCATCCAGCCATTTCACTGAGTCCCTACTCGTGATGGCCTGCTCGAAGCTAGTTGGGTCATCATCCACCATGATGCAATCCTCGCTCCCACCGTCCATGAGAAAACCATAGTATCTCTCAGGTGGGCGAGGAACCCTACTAGATCGGCGGAGAGGCTGAGGTTCATTGTGAGCTTCTGAATCCTCTGGTTCCACTAAATCTTCAGTTACGGTTTGTGTATCTGGAACTTCTTCTAGCTCTACCACTTTGCCACTAATTTCTTTTTCAAGGAATTCCTTTTCTAAAAAGGTGGCATATTGAGAAACAAACACCTTTTGTTCTTCAGCATGGTAGAAAAGATACCCATGTGAATTCTTAGGATATCCCACAAACTTGCAAAGAACTGACCGTGCCTCGAGTTTGTCTGGATTTTGCCTTTTGACATAGGCCGGACGACCCCATATCTTAACTCGTTTAAAATATGGTCTCTTCCCACTCCATATCTCATATGGTGTGGTAGGTACAGATTTAGATGGAACTTGATTCAATAGGTATGTTGCTGTCTCCAGCGCATATCCCCAAAAGGAAATAGGTAACTCAGCTGTGCTCATCATAGAGCGCACCATATCAAATAGGGTGCGGTTCCTCCGTTCTGATACACCGTTGTGCTGTGGTGTATGTTAGTTATATGTATGCCCTAGAGGCCAGTATTGTACAGATGATGTATATTATATTGGATGCTTGGACATATATAGAGATGACTTTCTTGCTCGATATGATAGTATGCTATCTGGTTACTCTTTATCTTAACATATATACTAGTCTCTTTAAACTGTCTTATAGTTACATGTTGGTAAAGCCCTTAGGATGTGTACTTGACTACCTGGACTATGATGCAGATCATACTAGTGGGGACATGGTGGTCCATAAGTACATCCTTCATGGTCCCTAGTCGTGGGTGTATCGAGACGGGGCATCGATATACCAGTGTAGACTAGCGTATACGCTTCTCGACCCATGAGATGGGCGATGGATGATCCCATATCCATTGGTGTTTGACATCAGAGATGGTATACGGGTGCTCAGTGGAGACTGGGTACACTGGACGGACTCGCCGAGAACTCCCAGATGGTATTATACCTCACGTCAGATGGCAGTTCTCAGGTGACACTTGTACAGGTTAGTCTGTAGACCCGAGATCGTCATAGAGTCTTGTGTGATTCCCACTGTGCTTTGATCTCCACCTTACCACGTCCATGAGGGCGTGCAAAACGGTGGTCTTTGGGTACAGTCCCGAGTCACATGGAGGCAATGAGCGATAGGAGGGGTTTCGTCTCTCCCGGTATTGGGGGTTTATGTTGCGCTGTGCTCGATTGGCCGTAACAGGGAAGTCCCTGGCCAGGGCTGATCAGAGATTTGCTGGTAAGAGTTACCAGTAGTTTCTCGACCCGTTATGAGCCTCACATCGGCACGACTTATCGGTTATTGGGGTCTGACGTTTACCACCCCTAGACTTGATATGCGACGTATCAGACGAACAGACCGAACTGTACGGTAAGTGTTACTGGTTGGATTCACAGGAGTGTGAGCAGACTAGCTCGTCGATCTTCTGATCGCTCAATACCCGGATGGCCGTTACATTTAGCAGACCGCTTGCGGCTTGTGGGTGCTTGATATGATCATCATCTGCTGACGAGTCTTTAGAGTCCTACACAGAGGTTTCCTGGCTCAAGCGAAACGAAATAGGAGCGCATATGAGATATGTGCAGGACCGAGAATAATGCATGTATGTGATACCGCATTTCATTCTCGCGATATATGTTTCGATTGGTTATATTCGATATGACCTAGTTATCGAATCATTGATTCGATAAATCGATACATTGGATTCTAGTCGGTTATGTGCGACATGACCGGATCATTGAATCAAATGTTGATTTAATGATTTAATGCATAATTATATATTTGATATATTGCATTGCATTAACTAGTATTGGTTCACTTTATATGGATTCTCACTTGATGTGCAAATTGTATATGTGATATACTTTTGTGCACATGTATGTATCATGTTTGATGATGCATGCTCATTTGGTTAAGTGTATAGAATTAAACTTAGGTTAAGAAAGTGATTAGGGTTTTTATTTATCCATTCTTTTATTTATTCATTTTTGGAAAAAGGATGGGATAAGAATACAAAATGGTTGCTTTCATTCTTGAACATTGTTGAAGCTTCATGAAGCTTTGACTTTGTGACCATTTTGTCTTCACACTAAACCCTAACCATTCTTCTAACCTTAGTTAATTCTCTACACTTAACTATGGTTCACATTATGATAAGTATTGATTTATTTTTATTTTATCTCAACACTTATCATATTCTTTCTTCTTCTTCATCTTCATCTTCAAGAAAAAAGCTTGATGCCATCAATGGCAACTTGAGCTAAAGTGAGAGAAATCCAATTCTAAAGTGAACCCACCTCCTATTTCTTCACCCTCTACCTCTTGCCAAGTTGTTTTGGGTGTTTTCTTCACAAGTTTCACAACTTTGTGAAGTCGGAGCTTGAACTTGTGATGCCTCGACGTAGATTGTCTTTGACACGAAGCCGACGACCTATTCCGCTCGTTTCTCCGATGAAGCCGACGATTGAGTTCGGGATTCATGATGGAAAGCGAGAGGACACCCACGTGGAGCTAAGGAAGTGGATAACCGGATCTACAAAGGTTGTAGCTCTCTTCTTTTAGTTAAGTTGTTAACTAGTTTACCGTTTCGCCTAGAAATCTAGCCGACGATCCGTATTAGGGTTTCTCGGCACCCATAAAATTTTAAATTGGCATGATCGATGCCTTGTGAGACCTCTATAGTGTACCTAGGAACCCTACAGTGGTATTAGAGACTAGCTAGAGCCTTAGGCGAAGTCTAGACGGAGTTTGAAGTCCGAACGAACCGAAACCCTAACTCACAAAATGCTCTCTGTACATTTTCTAAAATCTGGGATTTTTCAAGATTAAAAATGCCTAAAAAATTCAGCAGGAAGATCTAAGAATTATGGTGAAACACGAGATCATGATTCATCTAAACAGCCGCGGAAACGCGGCAGAAGCATGGCTTCTGCCGCGGTTCCGCCGCCTACTGTTCACATTGCGCAATATTGTTTACACAGTAATTCTTCTTTTCTGGTGCTGAGTTTTATGGGAATTTTTAAAATTTATTCAAGAGTTGCATTTTCTGGGGTGTTTTGGAGCTTCGTAGTTTCGATCGGATTATCAAATTTCGTCTTTGTGTATTTCCGGATAATTTTTAGAATATGTTAAAAAGTTCGACCGAATATAAATACCCAATTTTTCCCCTGTCGGGAAATTTCCAAGTGTTGGATTTTTCCGTAGTTTAACGACGTTCTAAGTAGTGCAAGTAATGCGATGGACCCTCTAGAAGACAACAAACCTTAACTCGATTATGTGACCGTCTTGAACTGCCCTTTGAACCTTCGGGTTTGGGGCAGTACGGCGTGCCACATGTGAGGCGTTGGCTTGACCCTTCTACAGCTGGACCGTTGGTACTGAGGCACGAACTGAATGTTGCTAGACTTATTTCATGTGTTGGACTGTATCGGGAAAACTTGGGTGTTCGAATGTTCGATCGGAAAGTTTAACATTTTCTGTTTATCTGGAATGTGATACGATAATTGGAATTCACAAACAGTTATGAGATAACTGAATGAATGTTATAAATCTAGCAGTTTAGTCCCACATGATATTGAAAAGAGTTTTCGATAATGAGACTAAAATGCGGGATTTATATCTGTTAGGCATGTGATGTCTAAGTATTTCATTTGATTAGACATGTGATGTCTAAAGAAGTTGCGGATTCCAATTGTTGTAGTTTTACACTTTCTTTTCTGTGACCGTAAGTGTAATATGTGATATCGCCGGTTTCGTTGCTATATGTCAACGACAATTGGGATGCGCATATTTACTTACGTTGATGACATGTGATGTTATGTGTTGCTGGATATGTTATATTGGATCGTCGTGTTCGAATAGCCCGGGGGGTTTTTATGTGAGATGAGTGTTTTTCATTTTCATTCATGTAAAAACTTGTATGTAATATTCTTTTATTTGGGGCACTTCCAGGTAGCGAAAGTTTTCACCCTTTGTATATTATTTACTTTTCCGCATTAGGATAGACCCAAGGAGGGGAGCACAAGTAACCGGGTTCTGGGGTCCAGAGGGAGACCAACTCGAGGAGTCGAGTCCGGGTCTCCTAACCCTAGAATTGGCAGGGTTGCTTGCCGCTCTCGTAGGGGTCTAGGGGTGTGGGATTGGCTATTCATCACGACCGTGGAATCCGTGTTTTATACTGGCTCGTATTGAAAACACGGACGTCCTAGTATATCCAATATTTCATATGTTTCTTCTGCTGCGATATCTGTGTTGTGATTCTGTGATGGATATAGTATATATGATATATTATATAGACGTTACTTATGTTTTACACCCGCGCTAGCCCTGCCCTGCTCTGTCGTTAGTTACCTAACCTAACGGTGCACGAGGGGACATCGAGGCGAATGCGGATGGCATAAGTGTACGTCATATCTATCTGTGATGTTTAGGTATTTAAATGATGGGACTTCATTAATGTGATTAATGAAAGATAAGAAACCTAAGATGTTGTGGAATCGAATTTTAAAATAAAACAGGTAGCTACAGTTCTTGCTTTGCACAGCGGTATATGTGATATATCCTGCACCTTATTCGATGAGGAAAAGACCGAGATCCCTTCACCGGGAGTGACTCCTTTAGCAATAACTGGCAGATGCTACACACTCGGTTTGTTTTTGATTGCTTCTATAGTTTCTGCTTTACACAGTGATATATATGATATATCCCGCACCTCATTCGACGAGGAAAGGGCCGACGATCCCTTCACCGGGAGTGACCCCTTTAGAAAAACTAGAAAAGCCTTAAAATCACTCCATTTCAAAATTTCATTTGATTCTACAACGATATCAAGTTCATTACGCAATAGGTTTTCAGAAAAACCTGACGTAGCCCTCCGTCATTTCAGATAAGAACTGTTTAGTATTCGTGCTGCGTTTGTTGGCCTTTGTCAAGGCGTAGTGTGCGGTAGCTGAATAGTGATTATCTGCTTATGCATATGATGCAGATTGTTTCAGGGTAGTCGTACGACCTTGTTGGCCTTTGTCAAGGACCGTGCGGGTGGGTTTGATTCAATCAAGAAATGACGGGTTGAACTTGACTAGCATGCTATGATTTGTTGGCCTTTGTCAAGGTCATAGGACGCTAGGGGCAAAATATTATCGGGAATTTCAAGTGTTGAAATTTGCAATGAGATTGCATACCTTCTATGAGATAGTTGGATCCCGATACCCACTGCGAGTAAGAGTTACTCCTGGGAGAGTTTTACACATTACAATTAGCCGATCAAGTAGGTGTCTAGAAAGGTGTTAACGAGGTTACGCCTCTGGGAAAACGAGATTTACATTAATTAGGTTCGTGCGAAAGCACGGGGGACCTCCCTCAAAGTACCGACACTGGCCTGGCTGAAAGATTGGCGAACTTGTAGTATGTAACTAATCCCGGCTAGTCTTTCCTTTTAGGGTTTGAAGGAAGATTTGATAAAAAGCAGTGGGAGCCATCCTGATTAGATAAGATAATAACCAATCTGATCTTGCACGAGCATACGCTAAAGTGTTTTCTTCTCTCTCTCTCCAGGTAGCGACCATTTCATGCCCTAATAAAGATAATAATATGGATGTATTGACCGAACCCGCATGTTATACTGTGCTGGGGAACGTTGGTTCCGTTCTTTCCTATAAGAGTTATAGGACTGAACAGGATATAGGGGAATACCAGGATTCCCATGCCACCCGAATGAAGAAAGTACATGATGATGCATTTTCTTCGGGTGTGTTCGTTACAGAGAACTGTTTCTCCATTTGCCCTACGTCCTGGGTATTAGATACCGGGTCAGGATCCCATATATGTAATCAGTTACATGGGCTTAGAAAAGGTAGAGAACTTGGAGAAGGTGATAAAGACATTAGAGTCGGAAATGGTGCAATTGTTGCAGCTAACACTGTCGGGGAATATCACCTTGAATTACCAACTGGTAATACATTGGTTCTGAACGAATGCTATTACATGCCGAACCTGATATGCAACATTATATCAGTTTCTTTATTAAGTAAAGAGGGATATAATTTTATATTACAGGACAATGTTATGAATATTTTCCGTAACCAAAAGTTGGTTGGATCAGGCACGTTGTGCAATGGCATTTATGTTCTAAATCAATCAACAGTTCTGAGCATAACTAACACACACAAGAGGAAGAGTTCTGAAATGAACGAATCCTTCTTGTGGCATTGTAGACTGGGTCACATCAATGCGACACGACTGGCTAAGTTGCATAAGGATGGATATTTGAATCCGTTTGAATTTTCATCCTATGACACTTGCCAGTCATGTCTCAAAGGCAAGATGACCAAAGCTCCGTTTACGGGACACGGAGAAAGAGTTACCGAACTCTTGGGACTGATACATAGTGATGTATGCGGTCCCATGTCTACACATGCCAGGGATGGTTCTTCGTACTTCATTACATTCACTGACGATCTCTCTAGATTCGGATATGTGTTCCTGATGAAACACAAATCAAAAGCTTTTGAGAAATTTAGAGAATATAAACAAGAAGTAGAGAACCAAACCGGAAAAAGTATTAAAATCCTACGATCTGATCGAGGAGGTGAATACTTGAGCAATGAATTCCTGGACTTCCTAAAAGAGAATGGGATTCTCTCTCAGCTGACTCCTCCATATACACCACAGCACAACGGTGTATCTGAACGGAGGAACCGCACCCTATTGGATATGGTGCGCTCTATGATGAGCACAGCTGAGTTACTTATTTCCTTCTGGGGATATGCACTGGAGACAGCAGCATACCTATTGAATCAAGTTCCATCTAAATCTGTACCTACCACACCATATGAGATATGGAGTGGGAAGAGACCATGACTTAAACGAGTTAAGATATGGGGTTGCCCGGCCTATGTCAAAAGGCAAAATCCGGACAAGCTCGAGGCACGGTCAGTTCTATGCAAGTTTGTGGGATATCCCAAACATTCACATGGATATCTTTTCTACCATGCAGAGGTACAAAAAGTGTTTGTTTCTCGACATGCCACCTTTTTAGAAAAGGAATTCCTTGAAAAAGAAATTAGTGGCAAAGTGGTAGAGCTGGAAGAGGTGCCAGATACACAAACAGTAACTGAAGATTTAGTGGAACCAGAAGATTCAGTAGCACCCAATGAACCCCAGCCTCTCCGCCGATCTAGTAGGGTTCCTCGCCAACCTGAGAGATACTACGGTTTTCTCATGGATGGTGGGAGCGAGGATTGCATCATGGAGGATGATGACCCAACTAGCTTCGAGCAGGCCATCACGAGTAGGGACTCAGTGAAATGGCTGGATGCTATGCGGTCCGAGATGGAATCCATGTACACCAACAAAGTATGGACTTTGGAAGTTGCTCCTGAAGGGGTAAAACCCATCGGGAGCAAGTGGATCTTCAAGAAAAAACTTGGTGTAGATGGGAAAGTGGAGACTTTCAAAGCTAGACTTGTAGCAAAGGGTTTTCGTCAAAGACCAGGTGTGGATTATGACGAAACCTTTTCTCCAGTGGCTATGCTTAAATCCATCCGGATCATGCTTGCCATCGCTGCATATCATGACTACGAAATCTGGCAAATGGATGTTAAGACCGCCTTTCTAAATGGTGATTTAGAAGAGTGCGTGTACATGACTCAGCCAGAGGGCTTCGTAGACAGTGGGAGCAGCGGGAAGGTGTGCAAGCTGCTTAAATCCATTTATGGATTAAAGCAAGCATCGCGGAGTTGGAACATCTGCTTTGACGTCGTTATCAAAGAGTTTGATTTCGTCAAAAACCCAGATGAACCTTGTATTTACAAGAAGGTGGCAGAGAGTAAGGTTGTCTTCCTCGTATTGTACGTGGACGACATACTCTTGATAGGAAATGATATTCCTATGCTGCAATCGGTCAAGCTCTTCTTATCACAAAGATTCTCAATGAAAGATCTTGGTGATGCCTCCTGCATATTAGGAATTAGGATCTATAGAGATAGATCCAAACGGATTTTGGGATTGTCCCAATCCAGGTACATTGACACCATACTAAAGAGGTCTAGTATGGAAGATTCCAAGCGTGGGAACTTGCCCACGATCTCTGGAGTCACTCTCTCCAAAGAGAAGTCTCCCAAGACTGATTTGGAGAGAGCTCGCATGCAAGGGATACCCTATGCTTCGGCAGTAGGCTCTATCATGTATGCGATGCTATGTACCAGACCCGATGTAGCATACTCACTAAGTATAGTGAGCAGGTATCAAGCTGATCCTGGAGAGAGTCACTGAACAGCTGTGAAGAGCATTCTCAAGTACTTACGAAGGACTAGAGATATGTTCTTGGTGTATGGTAACGGAGAGCTCCAAGTGGAGTCCTTTACCGATTCGAGCTTCCAGAGTGATAAGGACGACTCTAAGTCGCAGTCGGGCTTTGTCTTTACCTTTTACGGAGGGGCGGTTAGCTGGAAGAGTTCCAAGCAGGAAACCGTGGCAGACTCGACGATGGAGGCTGAATACATCGCTGCCAACGATGCTGCCAAAGAGGCTGTCTGGATCAAGAAGTTCATTACTGAACTTGGAGTGGTTCCATCCATTGAGCATCCAATACCTTTGTATTGCGATAACAATGGAGCGGTGGCTTTGGCCAAGGAACCCAGGTCCCATCAGCGGTCCAGGCATATTCTGAGGCGGTATCACCTGATCCGGGAGATAGTTGATCGCCGGGAGATCGAGGTCAGGAGAGTTGACACGAAGAACAACACGGCGGATCCACTCACGAAGGCCATTCCCCAGATACAGTTTGAGAGACTCTTCGGGATACTCGGTATGCGATACTACAGCAGCTGGCCCTAGTGCAAGTGGGAGATTGTTAGTTGTATGTATGCCCTAGAGGCCAGTATTGTACAGATGATGTATATTATATTGGATGCTTGGACATATATAGAGATGACTTTCTTGCTCGATATGATAGTATGCTATCTGGTTACTCTTTATCTTAACATGTACACTAGTCTCTTTAAACTGTCTTATAGTTACATGTTGGTAAAGCCCTTAGGATGTGTACTTGACTACCTGGACTATGATGCAGATCATACTAGTGGGGACATGGTGGTCCATAAGTACATCCTTCATGGTCCCTAGTCGTGGGTGTATCGAGACGGGGCATCGATATACCAGTGTAGACTAAGGTATACGCTTCTCGACCCATGAGATGGGCGATGGATGATCCCATATCCATTGGTGTTTGACATCAGAGATGGTATACGGGTGCTCAGTGGAGACTGGGTACACTGGACGGATTCGCCGAGAACTCCCAGATGGTATTATACCTCACGTCAGATGGCAGTTCTCAGGTGACACTTGTACAGGTTAGTCTGTAGACCCGAGATCATCATAGAGTCTTGTGTGATTCCCACTGTGCTTTGATCTACACCTTACCACGTCCATGAGGGCGTGCAAAACGGTGGTCTTTGGGTACAGTCCCGAGTCACATGGAGGCAATGAGCGATAGGAGGGGTTTCGTCTCTCCCGGTATTGGGGGTTGATGTTGCGCTGTGCTCGATTGTCCGTAACAGGGAAGTCCCTGGCCAGGGCTGATCAGAGATTTGCTGGTAAGAGTTACCAGTAGTTTCTCGACCCGTTATGAGCCTCACATCGGCACGACTTATCGGTTATTGGGGTCTGACGTTTACCACCCCTAGACTTGATATGCGACTTATCAGACGAACAGACCGGACTGTACGGTAAGTGTTACTGGTTGGATTCACAGGAGTGTGAGCGGACTAGCTCGTCGATCTTCTGATCGCTCAATACCCGGATGGCCGTTACGTTTAGCAGACCGCTTGCGGCTTGTGGGTGCTTGATATGATCATCATCTGCTACCCGGCGTATTGACGAGTCTTTAGAGTCCTACACAGAGGTTTCCTGGCTCAAGCGAAACGAAATAGGAGCGCATATGAGATATGTGCAGGACCGAGAATATTGCATGTATGTGATACCGCATTTCATTCTCGCGATATATGTTTCGATTGGTTATATTCGATATGACCTAGTTATCGAATCATTGATTCGATAAATCGATACATTGGATTCTAGTCGGTTATGTGCGACATGACCGGATCATTGAATCAAATGTTGATTTAATGATTTAATACATAATTATATATTTGATATATTGCATTGCATTAACTAGTATTGGTTCACTTTATATGGATTCTCACTTGATGTGCAAATTGTATATGTGATATACTTTTGTGCACATGTATGTATCATGTTTGATGATGCATGCTCATTTGGTTAAGTGTATAGAATTAAACTTAGGTTAAGAAAGTGATTAGGGTTTTTATTTATCCATTCTTTTATTTATTCATTTTTGGAAAAAGGATGGGATAAGAATACAAAATGGTTGCTTTCATTCTTGAACATTGTTGAAGCTTCATGAAGCTTTGACTTTGTGACCATTTTGTCTTCACACTAAACCCTAACCATTCTTCTAACCTTAGTTAATTCTCTACACTTAACTATGGTTCACATTATGATAAGTATTGATTTATTTTTATTTTATCTCAACACTTATCATATTCTTTCTTCTTCTTCATCTTCATCTTCAAGAAAAAAGCTTGATGCCATCAATGGCAATTTGAGCTAAAGTGAGAGAAATCCAATTCTAAATTGAACCCACCTCCTATTTCTTCACCCTCTACCTCTTGCCAAGTTGTTTTGGGTGTTTTCTTCACAAGTTTCACAACTTTGTGAAGTCGGAGCTTGAACTTGTGATGCCTCGACGTAGATCGTCTTTGACACGAAGCCGACGACCTATTCCGCTCGTTTCTCCGATGAAGCCGACGATTGAGTTCGGGATTCATGATGGACAGCGAGAGGACACCCACGTGGAGCTAAGGAAGTGGATAACCGGATCTACAAAGGTTGTAGCTCTCTTCTTTTAGTTAAGTTGTTAACTAGTTTACCGTTTCGCCTAGAAATCTAGCCGACGATCCGTATTAGGGTTTCTCGGCACCCATAAAATTTTAAATTGGCATGATCGATGCCTTGTGAGGCCTCTATAGTGTGCCTAGGAACCCTACAGTGTATATGGAGGAGTCAGCTGAGAGAGAATCCCATTCTCTTTTAGGAAGTCCAGGAATTCATTGCTTAAGTATTCTCCTCCTAGATCAGATCGAAGGATTTTAATACTTATTCCGGTTTGGTTCTCGACTTCTTGTTTATATTCTCTAAATTTCTTAAAAGCTTCTGATTTGTGTTTCATCAGGAACACACATCCGAATCTAGAGAGATCGTCAGTGAATGTAATGAAGTACGAAGAACCATCCATGGCATGTGTAGATATGGGACCGCATACATCACTATGTATCAGTCCCAAGAGTTCGGTAACTCTTTCTCCGTGTCCCGTAAACGGAGTTTTGGTCATCTTGCCTTTGAGACATGACTGGCAAGTGTCATAAGATAAAAATTCAAACGGATTTAAATATCCATCCTTATGCAACTTAGCCAGTCGTGTCGCATTGATGTGACCCAGTCTACAATGCCACAAGAAGGATTCGATCATTTCTGAACTCTTCCTCTTGTGTGTGTTTGTTATGCTCAGAACTGTTGATTGATTTAGAACATAAATGCCATTGCACAACGTGCCTGATCCAACCAACTTTTGGTTACGGAAAATGTTCATAACATTGTCCTGTAATACAAAATTATATCCCTCTTTACTTAGCAAAGAAACCGATATAATGTTGCATATCAGGTTCGGCATGTAATAGCATTCGTTCAGAACCAATGTATTACCAGTTGGTAATACAAGGTGATATTCCCCGACAGTCTTAGCTGCAACAATTGCACCATTTCCTACTCTAATGTCTTTATCACCTTCTCCAAGTTCTCTACCTTTCCTAAGCCCATGTAACTGATTACATATATGGGATCCTGACCCGGTATCTAATACCCAGGACGTAGAGCAAATGGAGAAACAGTTCTCTGTAACGAACACACCCGAAGAAAATGTATCAACATGTACTTTCTTTATCCGGGTGGCTTGGGAATCCTGGTATTCCCCTATATCCTGTTCATTCCTATAACTCTTATAAGAAAGAACGGAACCAACGTTCCCCAGCACAGTATAACATGCGGGTTCGGTCAATACATCCATATTATTATCTTGATTAAGGCATGAAATGGTCGCTACCTGGAAAGAGAGAGAAGAAAACACTTTAGCGTTGCTCGTGCAAGATCAGATTGGTTATTATCTTATCTAATCAGGATGGCTCCCACTGTTTTTATCAAATCTTCCTTCAAACCCTAAAAGGAAAGACTAGCCGGGATTAATTACACACTATAAGTTCGCCAATCTTTCAGCCAGGCCAGTGTCGGTACTTTGAGGGAGGTCCCCTGTGCTTTCGCACGAACCTAATTAATGTAAACCTCGTTTTCCCAGAGGCGTAACCCCGTTGACACCTTTCTAGACACCTACTTGATCGGCTAATTGTAATGTGTAAAACTCTCCCAGAAGTAACTCTTACACGCAGTGGGTATCGGGATCCAACTATCTCATAGAAGGTATGCAATCTCATTGCAAATTTCAACACTTGAAATTCCCGATAATATTTTGCCCCTAGCAGCTATATGACCTTAACATAGTCAACAAATCATAAGTGCTAGTCAAGTTCAACCCATCATTTCCTGATTGAATTAAACCCACCCGCACGACCCTTAACATAGTCAACAAAGTCGCACGACTACCCTAATCCAATCTGCATCATATGCATAAGCAGATAAATACTGGTCAGCTACCGCACACTACGCCTTAACATAGTCAACAAACGTAGCACGAATACTAACTAGTACTTATCTGAAATGACGGAGGGCTACGACAGGTTTTTCTGAAAACCTATTGCGTAATGAACTTGATATCGTTGTAGAATCAAATGAAGTTTTGAAATGGAATGATTTTTGAGGCTTTTCTAGTTTTGCTAAAGGGGTCACTCCCGGTGAAGGGATCGTCGGCCCTTTCCTCGTCGAATGAGGTGCGGGATATATCATATATATCACTGTGCAAAGCAGAAACTATAGAAGCTATCAAAAGTCAAACCGAGTGTGTAGCATCTGCCAGTTATTTCTAAAGGAGTCACTCCCGGTGAAGGGATCTCGGTCCTTTCCTCATCGAATAAGGTGCAGGGTATATCATATATACCGCTATGCAAAGCAAGAACTGTAGCTACCTGTTTTATTTGAAATTTGATTCTACAACATCTTAGGTTCCTTTTCATTCATTAATCACATTAATGAAGTCCCATCATTTAAATACCTAAACATCACAGATAAATACGACGTACACTTATGCCATCCGCATTCGTCTCGATGTCCCCTCGTGCACCGTTAGGTTAGGTAACTAACGGCAGAGCGGGGCAGGGCTAGCGCGGGTGCAAAACATAAGTAACGTCTATATAATATATCATATATACTATATACAGTATCTATCACAGAACATCACATGATCACATCACAGACATCACAGCAGAAGAACCATATGAAACATTGGATATACTAGGACGTCCGTGTTTTCAATATGAGCCAGTATAAAACACGGATTCCACGGTCGTGATGAATAGCCAATCCCATACCCCTAGACCCCTACGAGAGCGGCAAGCAACCCTACCAATTCTAGGGTTAGGAGACCCGGACTCGACTCCTCGAGATGGTCTCCCACTGAACCCTAGAACCCGGTTACTTGTGTTCCCCTCCTTGGGTCTATCCTAATGCGGAAAAGTAAATAATATACAAAAGGTGACATCTTCCGCAACCTGGAAGTGCCCCAAAAAGAATATTACATACAAGTTTTTACATGAATGAAAATGAAAAACACTCATCTCACATAAAAACCCCCGGCTATTCAAACACGACAATCCAATATAACATATCCAGCAACACATAACATCACATGTCATCAACGCAAGTAAATATGCGCATCCCAATTGTCGTTGACATATAGCAACGAAACCGGCGATATCACATATTACACTTACGGTCACAGAAACGAAAGTGTAAAACTACAACAATTGGAATCCACAACCTCTTTAGACATCGCATGCCTAACACTTATAAACCCCGCATTTTAGTCCCATTATCGAAAACTCTTTTCAATATGAAGTGAGACTAAACCGCTAGATTTATAACGTTCATTCAGTTATCTCATAACTGTTTGTGAATTCCAATTATTGTATCCCATTCCGGATAAAAATATTAAACTTTCCGATCGAACATTCGAACACCCAAGTTTTCCCGAAACCGTCCAACACATGAAATAGGTTCAAAGACATTCACTTCATGCCTCAGTACCAACGGTCCAGCCGTAGAAGGGTCAAGCTAACGCCTCAGATGTGGCACGCCGTACTGCCCCAAACCCGAAGGTTCAAAGGGCAGTTCAAGACGATCACATAATCGAGTTAAGGTTTGTTGTCTTCTCGAGGGACCATCGCGTTACTTGCACTACTCAGAACGTCCTTAAACCACACAAAAATCCAACACTTGGATATTTTCCGACAGGGGAAAAGTTGGGTATTTATATCCGGTCGGACCTTTTAACATATTCTAAAAAAAAAAAATTATCCGGAAAGCATAAAGACAAAGTTCGATAATCCGATCGAAATACCGAGTCCCTAATACAACCCAGAAAACTCAACTCTTGAGTGATATTTAAAAATTCCCAGAAAATCTAGCATCAGAAAAGAAGAATTACTGTGCAAAAATTATAGGGCATTGTTACCATACGGCAGCGGAACCGCCGCAGAAGCAATGCTTCTGCCGCGGTTCCGCGGTGGGTTGATGGAATTGGGTTGTCGAATTTCACAGTAACTCATAGAAATTCCTGTTGATTTTTCTGCATATTTTTAATTCACAAAATTCCTAGATTTTCAAAAATGTACAGAGAGCATGTTTTGTTTTAGGGTTTCGGTTCGATCGGACTTCAAACTCCGTCTAGACTTCGCCTAAGGCTCTAGCTAGACTCTGATACCACTGTAGGGTTCCTAGGCACACTATAGAGGTCTCACAAGGCATCAACCATGCCAATTTAAAATTTTATGGGTGCCGAGAAACCCTAATACGGATCGTCGGCTAGAATTCTAGGCGAAAAACTAATCTAGTTAACATCTTAACTAAAGGAGAGAGGCTACAACCTTTGTAGATCCGTTTCTCCACTTCCTAAGCTCCACGTAGGCGTCCTCTCGCTGTCCATCTCGAATCCCGAACTCAAACGTCGGCTTCATCGGAGAATTGGGCGGACTAAGTCGTCGGCTTCGTGCCGAAGATGATCTACGTCGAGGCATCACAAGTTCAAGCTCCGACTTCACAAAGTTGTGAAACTTGTGAAGAAAACACCCAAAACAACTTGGCAAGAGGTAGAGGGTGAAGAAATAGGAGGTGGGTTCACTTTAGAATTGGATTTCTCACTTTAAAACTCAAGTTGCTATTGATGGCATCAAGCTTTTCTTGAAGAAGAAGATGATCAAGAAGAAGAAAGAATATGATAAGTGTTGAATTAAAATGAAAATAAATCAATACTTATCATAAGCTAACTAAGGTTAAGTGTAGAGAATAGACCATGGTAAGTGGGAATGGTTAGGGTTAAGCATGAAGACAAATGGTCTCTTTAGTCAAACCTTCATGAAGCTTCAACAAGCTTCATGATAAAAAGAAACCATTTTCTTTTCTTTTATCTATTTAAATAAATAAAGAATGGATAAAAAAATAGATGAATAACACAAAACCCTAACCATTATCATAACCATGGTTTAATTCTTTGCACAAACCCAAGTAAGTATGCATCATCAAACATGATACAATCAAGTGCACACAAAAGCATATCATATATACAATGTGCACTTCAAGTGAGAAAATCGTTTTAAAATGAACCAATACTAGTTAATGCAAATTAATATATCAAATATACAATTATACATTAAATCATTAAATCAACACTTGATTCAATGATCCGGTCATGTCGCACATAACCGACTAGTATACAATGTATCGATTTATCGAATCAATGATTCGATAACTAGGTTATATCGCATACAACCAATCGAAACATTCATCGCGAGAATGAAATACGGTATCACATACACGCATTATTCTCGGTCCCGCACATATCTCATATGCGCTCCTATTTCGTTTCGCTTGAGCCAGGAAACCTCTGTGTAGGACTCTAAAGACTCGTCAATACGCCGGTAGCAGATGATGATCATATCAAGCACCCACAAGCCGCAAGCGGTCTGCTAAACGTAACGGCCATCCGGGTATTGAGCGATCAGAAGATCGATGAGCTAGCCCGCTCACATTCCTGTGAATCCAACCAGTAACACTTACCGTACAGTCCGGTCTGTTCGTCTGATATGTCGCATATCAAGTCTAGGGGTGGTAAATGTCAGACCCCAATAACCGATAAGTCGTGCCGATGTGAGGCTCATAACGGGTCGAGAAACTACTGGTATTACTTACCAGCAAATCTCTGATCAGCCCTGGCCAGGGACTTGCCTGTTACGGCCAATCGAGCACAGCGCAACATCAACCCCCAATACCGGGAGAGACGAAACCCCTCCTATCGACGTTGACCTTTCCCGGATGGTACTTAAGATCGAGGTCATAGTCGGCCATCAGCTCCAACCATCTGCGTTGCCTCATGTTCAACTCCTTCTGAGTGAACACATATTTCAAACTCTTGTGATCTGTAAAGACTTCAACTCTCTCGCCCAAAAGGTAGTGTCTCCAAATCTTCAGGGCGAAGATCACGGCTGCAAGCTCTAAGTCATGAGTCGGATAGTTCTTCTCATGAGTCTTCAGTTGTCTCGATGCGTAAGCGACGACTTTCCCATTCTGCATTAAAACACATCCCAATCCTTTTCCAGATGCGTCGCTGTGAATAACCAGTCCTCCTGAATTATCCGGTACGGTCAGGATCGGGGCGGTTATCAACTTCTGCTTCAACGTCTCGAAGGCCAATGCACATCCATCCGTCCAAACAAACGGTACCTCCTTACGCGTAAGCTTGGTCAACGGCTCAGCTAAACGAGCGAAGTTCTCCACAAATCTTCTGTAGTATCCGGCGAGTCCAAGGAAACTTCTTATCTCCGCAACATTCTTTGGAGTAGGCCAATCTCGAACCGTTGTAATCTTTTCGGGATCGACGGCGATTCCATCGCCCGACACGACATGCCCCAGAAACTTCACTTCTTCCAGCCAGAATTTGCACTTACTCATCTTCGCGAATAATTTCTCTTGTCTCAGCGTCTGCAGTGCGATCCTTAAGTGCTCAGCATGCTCCTCCGGACTCCCCGAGTACACCAGAATATTGTCAATGAATACCACAATAAACCGGTCCAAGAACGATGAAAAGACCCTGTTCATCAAATCCATAAATACTGCTGGCGCATTAGTCACTCCGAAGGGCATCACTAGATACTCGAAATGTCCATATCGAGTCCGAAACGCCGTCTTGCAAATGTCTTCTGCTTTCACTCGGACTTGATGATATCCTGATCGCAAGTCCAGTTTCGAGAATACCCTCGCGCCACTAAGCTGCTCAAAAAGCTCTCCAATGCGAGGGATCGGGTACTTGTTCTTAACAGTCACCCGGTTCAATTCTCGATAATCAATGCACATCCTTCTCGTGCCATCCTTCTTCTTTACTAAAAGAACTGGAGCTCCCCAAGGTGAGTTGCTGCTTCGAATCCATCCCTTCTCGAGTAATTCACCAACTTGTTTCTTAACTTCTTCCAATTCCACCGGTGCCATCGGATAATAAGATTTTGATACTGGCGCTGCCCCAGGAATAAGGTCAATCGCAAACTCCACATCTCGCCTTGGAGGTAAGTCTGATGAAACTTCAAATACATCCATAAAGTCGCGAACAACTGCCGGCTCTTCATTACTATTAACTTCCATAGCTGCAAGAACACTGTTTGTCGGTCTAGTCCTAGACTCGACTGGCCCGACAGAACTGCTTCATTACCGCAACTGCTGTCTACATCGTTGGCCGCGAAAGACCCAGCGAGACTACTGAGTCTCGTCCACTCTGCCGCATGCACGTCCACGGTTGCTCCATTCTGCCTTAGTCCAATAATTTCTCCTTCATTTTCTCCCGTGCAGTCCGCGGGAAGCATTTCTCCCGGAAACTTTTAGAGAAAACAGCCCAACTGATTGGCTTGGGCAGGCGGGTTTCCTCCACAGGCCATCACTCTCGGCGTAAACCACTAGCTGAAGCGCACCACAACAACTCTCTTGTCCTCTGGGATCTGTGCCGCAATCAGTAAATCCTCCGTGTCACTAGCCTCTGCTCGGCTGGTAACAGCTCCTTTAAACCAGTAAATGTAGACGGACCCAAAGTCCGAAATCTGCTACGGTCCCTACTCGTTGGACTGGTCTAGTTCCATCGTTGTTTACAGACTGCTGAACGATCTGCAAACCTTCTTGAAGCAAATCTGCTATTGCTGATTCAGCTCAGTCTGTCTCTTTGATTTCCAGCATTTCTCTTATCACTCCAAGCATGGCGGCTTCGCTCACACACCTCCGGTACGTCTTCAACTTCTTACCTGTCGTAATCCTGAACTCAAAACACCCAACATTAGCATGATGATAGATTCTGAATATAGATCAAGGCTAGAACTCCAAGATACTTAAATAGAGTACTGCATTGTAGCTATGCCGCGGTATCATAGCCGCAATTACTTAACTCCACCCAAGTCGCCCAAGTCCTAGGGATAACAAGAGATCAGGTTTCCGAGTCGACATGCAAAGTAAGTTTGCACGTCGTAAAAGATATAATCCGGAAGAATGTGATTCAAGAATGGTAAAACGGTCAAGGTGGCAGGACATGTTTCCTAATCACGGGTATTCTGATTCGTGTATCGGGTGCAATACCCAACTACAAAAGAATCAACCCAATTAACCTATGGCTCTGATACCAAAAGAACCATGTCACGCCCCGCTTCCCAGAGTACGCAAGATTGGGCACGTGACATAGCCAACCACGCTACCTGTGGGTAGGAAGTATACATCCACAGTCACATTACGGTTGTAAGGATATCAAGAACAAGATAATAAGCTAATCTAATACATGTCCAAATCCATAATAACAAGAATCAATAAACAATAAGTGCGGAAGCAAATGATCCAATGCAATAATAGAAAGGTACGTCCCGTAACGCGGGATCACACATGGAAATAAAATGCAATAAATGAACTAACCACTACAGAACTCACAAATCAGCCTGCTGGCTGAAGTACTCCTGCTCGGTCGACGACAGTGGTACGGAATCTGGGCCATGCAAAACCCAGACGTCAGCGCGTCATGACATCAAGTATATAATGTAAACATGGTGATAAGCAATGCAAATATGAACATGAATAAAGCAGTACTAAGAAATAACAGAGCAGGGTAATGTGCAATGGTGACTGAACTGTCCTATCAGGTTTCTACTCTAAAGTCTTTGAAATCAATTGATGAATCGTCGATGTAACCCAATAGTATCCCGTACATACCCGGGACCACGGCCACAATATTCTCGGCGGCAGCCGAGACATGCCGTTAGGCACAGAATAGGAAAGTGTACACTCGGTATTACCCCGTACATACCCGGGATCACGGCCACAATATTCTCGGCTGAAACCGAGACATGCCGTTAGGCACAGAATAGGAAAGTGTACACTCGGTATTACCCCGTACATACCCGGGATCACGGCCACAATATTCTCGGCTGAAACCGAGACATGCCGTTAGGCACAGAATAGGAATGTGTACACTCGAACGGTAGTGAACTGTCGAGTTACAAGTCAGGTTCATCTTTGATTTCCCTATACCCCCAAGCTATGTATGTCAGGTCAGGTATTCAGTAGTCAAGGACTAATGCCAACACAAAATCAGGTAAAGTAGGTCTGTCTGGATAGACAGCAGGGATGGTCAGGTTTGTCGGCATAAGCATGAAATCATGAAACAAGTCATGTCAGGGTACGACAAGATGAGTCGGTATGTATGTATATGTCAAGTGTAGCAGGGTCAGGCCAATGTGTAGTGCAATCGAGTATGTGCTCACAACAGGTATACAATCAAATAATGAACAGCAGCAGGAAGCAGTAAATAACCATATTATTCCATGTAACCACAGTGATGTTTTGTATTCTCTTATTAACAGGTTCACGCACCCTTGGGGTGCAATAGCCACAAGGTGAAGCAATATCCACAATCATAAAGTAATGAAGCTACATGCATTTACACTAAGTATAATAATTGTCTCGTGAATGGTTTAACAATTAAAGCAGATATGATCCAATTGTTTTATTTAGTTGAAATATGGATTGATAGTGGGTTGATTAATTACGAGAAACTATTATAACGATTCCATGTTAAAGATAACTGCAACTATCAATTCTAACTTATAATTTAATATCAATTACCATCATTAAGTTGTTGTATTATATAGTATGAATTCAACTGCATGGCAAGACTAGATCTCGCACGCTAGCATGTTAAAGCAAGTATTCAGATACTTGCCTCGACGGTTTTGCAAACCGGAACACGGATGCGATGTCGGCAGAAAACACGATATAGGTGCACGGGACACGGATCGAGTCCCAACAGAGAACAACGGGATCACACGGACCAGGGTACTTCGCTGGAGCGTCGGGTTCACAAGACGGCACGGTCGGATTCCGGCAACAACAACGGCAACGGAGTTAGCAACAAAGATAAACTTAAAACGATCAGCGGGGGTTTATGCACAAAGGGAAAGATGAGAAAGCTTACAGAGAGATATACCAGGGTGACCCCGGCGGGCTCGACGGCGCTGGAACGCCGGCGAGGCAGCGACGGCGGCTGCGAAGACTTGAACGGCCTCGGGGGTGCGCGGGAGAGGGTGCTGCGACGAGTGGAGGAGAGGGTGGTCGGCTCTGGTGGTCGAGGGGGAGACGGAGGTGGCTCTGGTGACGACGGCGAGGATCGCCGGCGCATTCTCCGGCGAACAGTAGAGGGTACTTGATGGGGTTATGGGCTCGGGTTGGTGGTCCGGCGAGGGGAGGAGGGAAAGCGACGACGAGGTTGCAACGAGGAGGGGGAGAGGGAGTCGCGGGAGCCGTCGGCGACGGGAGGTGGCGTCGACGGCGAGGTCTGCGGGGGTTGGAGGCGTCGTCGGGGTTGGGTGCAGGTGCGGGAATCGGCGGAGGAAGGAGGTAAGTGGGTGCGGTGAGGTCGACGAGGTGGTGACGGCGACGGTGAGGTCGTGAGGAGGTCGGCGGTGAAGAACGAGGGGCTAGGGTTAGGGTTCTGAGACGCTTTCTCGTGATGAAGAGGGAGCGAGGGAGGCGGCTGCATGGGGGATTTAATAGAGGAGAGAGAGAGAGTTGTTAGAGGGAGAGAGAGAATGAGATAGGGAAAGGGAAGAGAGAGGCGGAGAGAGAGAGAGGTAGGATGGGGCCCACGAGGGGGAAATCCACGCTCGCGATTGGCTGAGGCGAGGTAAGGAATTATTTGGGTAAAGATTTGAAGGGATTTAACTGTTAGGAATAATATACGTATAATATATAGTTTAAGATATTAAATTGAAATGGGCCTTTTTGGCGCGAAATGAAACATTTCCAAATCACGCCCGGGTTGCGCCCAAATGTTCCAAATTCAAATTATAGGATTTTTAGCGGGTTCCAAATTTTGAAAAGAGGTGTTTAATGATTAAAATGCATGCCCCCAAGTCGGACACTTGCACGCGCGCGTAGTCGTCCAAACTTGCCCGTTTAGCCGAACGGGACGGAATCTCGACACGCGGACGCTACCACGCGACTAGTGGCGACGAGTAGGCCGACATGGACACTTTTAACTTCATTTTAGGGGTTAAAATTTGTTATGTGCCAAAATGACTTAACCGGTTAAAATTTAGCAATAAACCCCAGAAAAACAGAATAATTGGAATTGAGCAATATATAACCCTCAACTAGTAATATAGATAGTATTATTGGGCTCGGGTGTTACATCATACCCAACTACAAAAGAATTTCGTCCTCGAAATTCCAAGGATACAAGATAGCTAACTACTGGAAAAGGTGAGGGAATTTCTGTCAGATCTCGTCTTCTCGCTCCCAAGTGGATTCTCCATGCGATCGGTTACCCCAAGAAACTAGCACAAGAGGGATAACCTTGTTCTTAAGAACCTTTTCTCTTCGATCCTTGATTTCAACTGGTCGCTCCTCAAAAGTCAGGTCCTCTCGCACAGTCAACTCCGAATGATCCAAGACATGAGTCTCATCACGAACATACCTCCGTAGTTGAGACACATGAAACACGTCGTGAACTCCTGCTAATGACGGTGGTAACGCCAAACGGTACGATACCTCTCCAACACGCTCCAATATCTCGAAGGGTCCAACGAATCGGGGACTAAGCTTTCCCGACTTCCAAAGCGAATCACTCCTCTAGTCGGTGATATCTTCAGGAATACCAAATCACCCACGGCGAACTCTAGAGGTCTTCTTGACGTGTCGGCGCAACTTTTCTGTCTGTCTTGAGCTGCCTTCATATGCTTCCTGATTGTATTCACCTTCTCGACTGTCTGCACCACCAAATCTGGTCCTAGTAACCTTCGTTCACCAACATCATCCCAACAAACAGGTGAACGGCACTTGCGACCATACAGTGCTTCAAACGGGGCCATCTGAACAGTTGCTTGGAAGCTATTGTTGTACGAAAACTCCACCAGGTGTAGATGATCTTCCCAAGAACCTTTGAAGTCCAACATGCAAGCCCTCAACATATCTTCAAGGGTCTGGATCGTTCTCTCCGATTGTCCATCAGTCTGAGGATGATAAGCTGTGCTAAACTTCAATCGAGTCCCCAAACTTTCTTGTAAACTCCTCCAAAAGTGCGACAAGAACCGAGTGTCCCGACCGGACACGATGCTTACCGGTACTCCATGCAATCTGACAATCTCCTGCATGTACCGCTCTGCCAAAGTCTCTGTCGATTGACCAACCCGAAAAGGAATAAAGTGAGCTGCCTTGGTCAACCGATCGACAACCACCCATACAGCATTGTTGCCCTTTGGACTCCGCGGTAAAGCCGTCACGAAATCCATGGTTATATGTTCCCACTTCCACTGAGGAATCGGAAGTGGTTGCAACAAACCAGCAACCCTTTGGTGTTCAGCCTTGACTTGCTGACACACCAAGCACTTAGCCACGAAGCGAGCAATTTCCCGTTTCATACCTTCCCACCAGAAGTGCTGCCGAATATCTCGGTACATCTTTGTCCCTCCTGGATGTACAGAGTAAGCTGAACTGTGTGCCTCCTTCATAAGCTCTTCACGCACATCTCCTTTTGGCACACACACACGGCTACCATATCTCAACGAACCATCTTCATGGATCAGTAAATCGGTTCGTAGTCCGGCTCCAACCTGTTCTCGAAACTTTTGCAGTCTAGGATCCTGCGATTGTGTCGCTTTAATCTTCTCAACTAAGGACGACTGTACTTGCAACTGCATCAACTGTCCTGTAGCATGTGGTAGCACAACCTCCAAGTCAAATCTCCGAAAATCCTCAATGATCTCTCTCTGTGCAGTCAATATCTGAATTGCTGGTAACCGGCTCAGCGCATCCGGCACGACGTTGACCTTTCCCGGATGGTACTTAAGATCGAGGTCATAGTCGGCCATCAGCTCCAACCATCTGCGTTGCCTCATGTTCAACTCCTTCTGAGTGAACACATATTTCAAACTCTTGTTATCTGTAAAGACTTCAACTCTCTCGCCCAAAAGGTAGTGTCTCCAAATCTTCAGGGCGAAGATCACGGCTGCAAGCTCTAAGTCATGAGTCGGATAGTTCTTCTCATGAGTCTTCAGTTGTCTCGATGCGTAAGCGACGACTTTCCCATTCTGCATTAAAACACATCCCAATCCTTTTCCAGATGCGTCGCTGTGAATCACCAGTCCTCCTGAATTATCCGGTACGGTCAGGATCGGGGCGGTTATCAACTTCTGCTTCAACGTCTCGAAGGCCAATGCACATCCATCCGTCCAAACAAACGGTACCTCCTTACGCGTAAGCTTGGTCAACGGCTCAGCTAAACGAGCGAAGTTCTCCACAAATCTTCTGTAGTATCCGGCGAGTCCAAGGAAACTTCTTATCTCCGCAACATTCTTTGGAGTAGGCCAATCTCGAACCGCTGTAATCTTTTCGGGATCGACGGCGATTCCATCGCCCGACACGACATGCCCCAGAAACTTCACTTCTTCCAGCCAGAATTCGCACTTACTCATCTTCGCGAATAATTTCTCTTGTCTCAGCGTCTGCAGTGCGATCCTTAAGTGCTCAGCATGCTCCTCCGGACTCCCCGAGTACACCAGAATATTGTCAATGAATACCACAATAAACTGGTCCAAGAACGGTGAAAAGTCCCTGTTCATCAAATCCATAAATACTGCTGGCGCATTAGTCACTCCGAAGGGCATCACTAGATACTCGAAATGTCCATATCGAGTCCGAAACGCCGTCTTGCAAATGTCTTCTGCTTTCACTCGGACTTGATGATATCCTGATCGCAAGTCCAGTTTCGAGAATACCCTCGCGCCACTAAGCTGCTCAAAAAGCTCTCCAATGCGAGGGATCGGGTACTTGTTCTTAACAGTCACCCGGTTCAATTCTCGATAATCAATGCACATCCTTCTCGTGCCATCCTTCTTCTTTACTAAAAGAACTGGAGCTCCCCAAGGTGAGTTGCTGCTTCGAATCCATCCCTTCTCGAGTAATTCACCAACTTGTTTCTTAACTTCTTCCAATTCCACCGGTGCCATCGGATAATAAGATTTTGATACTGGCGCTGCCCCAGGAATAAGGTCAATCGCAAACTCCACATCTCGCCTTGGAGGTAAGTCTGATGAAACTTCAAATACATCCATAAAGTCGCGAACAACTGCCGGCTCTTCATTACTATTAACTTCCATAGCTGCAAGAACACTGTTTGTCGGTCTAGTCCTAGACTCGACTGGCCCGACAGAACTGCTTCATTACCGCAACTGCTGTCTACATCGTTGGCTGCGAAAGACCCAGCGAGACTACTGAGTCTCGTCCACTCTGCCGCATGCACGTCCACGGTTGCTCCATTCTGCCTTAGTCCAATAATTTCTCCTTCATTTTCTCCCGTGCAGTCCGCGGGAAGCATTTCTCCCGGAAACTTTTAGAGAAAACAGCCCAACTGATTGGCTTGGGCAGGCGGGTTTCCTCCACAGGCCATCACTCTCGGCGTAAACCACTAGCTGAAGCGCACCACAACAACTCTCTTGTCCTCTGGGATCTGTGCCGCAATCAGTAAATCCTCCGTGTCACTAGCCTCTGCTCGGCTGGTAACAGCTCCTTTAAACCAGTAAATGTAGACGGACCCAAAGTCCGAAATCTGCTACGGTCCCTACTCGTTCGACTGGTCTAGTTCCATCGTTGTTTACAGACTGCTGAACGATTTGCAAACCTTCTTGAAGCAAATCTGCTATTGCTGATTCAGCTCAGTCTGTCTCTTTGATTTCCAGCATTTCTCTTATCACTCCAAGCATGGCGGCTTCGCTCACACACCTCCGGTACGTCTTCAAATTCTTACCTGTCGTAATCCTGAACTCAAAACACCCAACATTAGCATGATGATAGATTCTGAATATAGATCAAGGCTAGAACTCCAAGATACTTAAATAGAGTACTGCATTGTAGCTATGCCGCGGTATCATAGCCGCAATTACTTAACTCCACCCAAGTCGCCCAAGTCCTAGGGATAACAAGAGATCAGGTTTCCGAGTCGATATGCAAAGTAAGTTTGCACGTCGTAAAAGATATAATCCGGAAGAATGTGATTCAAGAATGGTAAAACGGTCAAGGTGGCAGGACATGTTTCCTAATCACGGGTATTCTGATTCGTGTATCGGGTGCAATACCCAACTACAAAAGAATCAACCCAATTAACCTATGGCTCTGATACCAAAAGAACCATGTCACGCCCTGCTTCCCAGAGTACGCAAGATTGGGCACGTGACATAGCCAACCACGCTACCTGTGGGTAGGAAGTATCCATCCACAGTCACATTACGGTTGTAAGGATATCAAGAACAAGATAATAAGCTAATCTAATACATGTCCAAATCCATAATAACAAGAATCAATAAACAATAAGTGCGGAAGCAAATGATCCAATGCAATAATAGAAAGGTACGTCCCGTAATGCGGGATCACACCTGGAAATAAAATGCAATAAATGAACTAACCACTACAGAACTCACAAATCAGCCTGCTGGCTGAAGTACTCCTGCTCGGTCGACGACAGTGGTACGGAATCTGGGCCATGCAAAACCCAGACGTCAGCGCGTCATGACATCAAGTATATAATGTAAACATGGTGATAAGCAATGCAAATATGAACATGAATAAAGCAGTACTAAGAAATAACAGAGCAGGGTAATGTGCAATGGTGACTGAACTGTCCTATCAGGTTTCTACTCTAAAGTCTTTGAAATCAATTGATGAATCGTCGATGTAACCCAATAGTATCCCGTACATACCCGGGACCACGGCCACAATATTCTCGGCGGCAGCCGAGACATGCCGTTAGGCACAGAATAGGAAAGTGTACACTCGGTATTACCCCGTACATACCCGGGATCACGGCCACAATATTCTCGGCTGAAACCGAGACATGCCGTTAGGCACAGAATAGGAAAGTGTACACTCGGTATTACCCCGTACATACCCGGGATCACGGCCACAATATTCTCGACTGAAACCGAGACATGCCGTTAGGCACAGAATAGGAATGTGTACACTCGAACGGTAGTGAACTGTCGAGTTACAAGTCAGGTTCATCTTTGATTTCCCTATACCCCCAAGCTATGTATGTCAGGTCAGGTATTCAGTAGTCAAGGACTAATGCCAACACAAAATCAGGTAAAGTAGGTCTGTCTGGATAGACAGCAGGGATGGTCAGGTTTGTCGGCATAAGCATGAAATCATGAAACAAGTCATGTCAGGGTACGACAAGATGAGTCGGTATGTATGTATATGTCAAGTGTAGCAGGGTCAGGCCAATGTGTAGTGCAATCGAGTATGTGCTCACAACAGGTATACAATCAAATAATGAACAGCAGCAGGAAGCAGTAAATAACCATATTATTCCATGTAACCACAGTGATGTTTTGTATTCTCTTATTAACAGGTTCACGCACCCTTGGGGTGCAATAGCCACAAGGTGAAGCAATATCCACAATCATAAAGTAATGAAGCTACATGCATTTACACTAAGTATAATAATTGTCTCGTGAATGGTTTAACAATTAAAGCAGATATGATCCAATTGTTTTATTTAGTTGAAATATGGATTGATAGTGGGTTGATTAATTACGAGAAACTATTATAACGATTCCATGTTAAAGATAACTGCAACTATCAATTCTAACTTATAATTTAATATCAATTACCATCATTAAGTTGTTGTATTATATAGTATGAATTCAACTGCGTGGCAAGACTAGATCTCGCACGCTAGCATGTTAAAGCAAGTATTCAGATACTTGCCTCGACGGTTTTGCAAACCGGAACACGGATGCGATGTCGGCAGAAAACACGATATAGGTGCACGGGACACGGATCGAGTCCCAACAGAGAACAACGGGATCACACGGACCAGGGTACTTCGCTGGAGCGTCGGGTTCACAAGACGGCACGGTCGGATTCCGGCAACAACAACGGCAACGGAGTTAGCAACAAAGATAAACTTAAAACGATCAGCGGGGGTTTATGCACAAAGGGAAAGATGAGAAAGCTTACAGAGAGATATACCAGGGTGACCCCGGCGGGCTCGACGGCACTGGAACGCCGGCGAGGCAGCGACGGCGGCTGCGAAGACTTGAACGGCCTCGGGGGTGCGCGGGAGAGGGTGCTGCGACGAGTGGAGGAGAGGGTGGTCGGCTCTGGTGGTCGAGGGGGAGACGGAGGTGGCTCTGGTGACGACGGCGAGGATCGCCGGCGCGTTCTCCGGCGAACAGTAGAGGGTACTTGATGGGGTTATGGGCTCGGGTTGGTGGTCCGGCGAGGGGAGGAGGGAAAGCGACGACGAGGTTGCAACGAGGAGGGGGAGAGGGAGTCGCGGGAGCCGTCGGCGACGGGAGGTGGCGTCGACGGCGAGGTCTGCGGGGGTTGGAGGCGTCGTCGGGGTTGGGTGCAGGTGCGGGAATCGGCGGAGGAAGGAGGTAAGTGGGTGCGGTGAGGTCGACGAGGTGGTGACGGCGACGGCGAGGTCGTGAGGAGGTCGGCGGTGAAGAACGAGGGGCTAGGGTTAGGGTTCTGAGACGCTTTCTCGTGATGAAGAGGGAGCGAGGGAGGCGGCTGCATGGGGGATTTAATAGAGGAGAGAGAGAGAGTTGTTAGAGGGAGAGAGAGAATGAGATAGGGAAAGGGAAGAGAGAGGAGGAAAGAGAGAGAGGTAGGATGGGGCCCACGAGGGGGAAATCCACGCTCGCGATTGGCTGAGGCGAGGTAAGGAATTATTTGGGTAAAGATTTGAAGGGATTTAACTGTTAGGAATAATATACGTATAATATATAGTTTAAGATATTAAATTGAAATGGGCCTTTTTGGCGCGAAATGAAACATTTCCAAATCACGCCCGGGTTGCGCCCAAATGTTCCAAATTCAAATTATAGGATTTTAAGCAGGTTCCAAATTTTGAAAAGAGGTGTTTAATGATTAAAATGCATGCCCCCAAGTCGGACACTTGCACGCGCGCGTAGTCGTCCAAACTTGCCCGTTTAGCCGAACGGGACGGAATCTCGACACGCGGACGCTACCACGCGACTAGTGGCGACGAGTAGGCCGACATGGACACTTTTAATTTCATTTTAGGGGTTAAAATTTGTTATGTGCCAAAATGACTTAACCGGTTAAAATTTAGCAATAAACCCCAGAAAAACAGAATAATTGGAAATGAGCAATATATAACCCTCAACTAGTAATATAGATAGTATTATTGGGCTCGGGTGTTACAATATCGATACCCTGTCTCGATACACCCACGACTAGGGACCTTGAAGGATGTACTTATGGACTACCATGTCCCCACTAGTATGATCTGCATCATAGTCCATGTAGTCAAGTACACATCCTAAGGGCTTTACCAACATGTAACTATAAGACAGTTTAAAGAGACAAGTGTACATGTTAAGATAAAGAGTAACCAGATAGCATACTATCATATCGAGCAAGAAAGTCATCTCTATATATGTCCAAGCATCCAATATAATATACATCATCTGTACAATACTGGCCTCTAGGGCATACATACAACTAACAGGCGTTGAGTTAGCCCCCGTTTGGGGATGTTTTTTTTTATTGTTGTTTATATATATTATACTTGTGTACCCGTTTGGGGGCCAGTTTTTACAGAGGAGACTCTGCCGAAATTTTTGGAAAAATTTGCTGATACTTTTAAACTTGTTTTTCTTCATGTTTCTTTTACTTCTTCTTCTTTAATATGGTTTAGATTTCTGGGCTTCGGCTTACTTAGGTTGCGTTGCGCCTCTAGATGCTTCGTAATCTAAGTGCCGGTCACGTTCCGTACTTTCGGGTCGTGACAACATCGTATCGCCTGAACCAGGAAAACCCTCTGTGTGGGACACTAAAGACTCGACAGTACGCTGTCTGTGGGTTTAACCGCAAGTCCGTCAGTGGCACTAGCTGTACGTAACGGCTACCCAGGTATCTGTCGATAAGAAGGCTGACGAGCAAACTCATCCGAACTCCTACTGAGTCTATCTGTGACAATCTCCATTCAGCCTGTTCTGTTCATCTAAGAGTATCGCATATCGGGCCTAGGGGGTGGTAACCGTCAGACCCTTAATAGAGCAATAAGTCGTGTCAGTGTAGAGCCCAATATATCCTGAGAAACTACTGGTGTATCTACCAGTAAATCTCGCTTGCCCTGGCCAGGGACTTTGTCTATTGGCTATCCGAACACATCGCGATATCAACTCGTAATACCGGGAGGGACGAATCCCATCTAATCCCTACTGCCTCGAAGTGCTTCAGGACTGCACCCAACCACTACCTGTTTGCACGGCCCAATTGAATCGTGGTAGGGTAGTAATCTAAGTACAGTGGGAACACACTCGAGAAGAATAGTGATGTCAAGTCAACGGACTAATCTGCACTCATGTCACCCGGGGACTGCCAACTGACGATAGGTATAATACCAACCATCAATTCCTATTGAGTCCGTCCAGTGTAACTCATAACCCAATGAGCATCTGTATACTATCTTTGGTATCGGATACCAATGGCTGCGGGACATGCCACCTCCCCTGACTGGGGATAAGAAGCGTATACACTAGTCTAGTTAGGAGTATTGATACCCTGTCTTAATAATCCTACGACTAGGGACAATCTTAAGGATGCGCTTATAGACTACCCGGCCCCCACTAGTGTGACTGCCATCACAATGCTGGTTGTCAAGAAAAGATCTTAAGGGCTCTATCAATATATATTAACGATACGTTAAGAGAAATATATTCACATATTAAGATAGAATCAAATCAGATAGTACAATATCATATTGAGTAAGACTGTTATTATATCTGTGTATATCCTAAGCTTCCAAAATGTAATATATAATCATGTACTATACAATAATGGTCTCTAGGGCATATATCATTAATACATTTAGGTCTTGTATTTTCTCAACTGCTTGGATATTACATGCAACTTCTTAGATATTACAAGCAACTGGTATACAAGGGTTTTGATTGGGTCTAAGGATTTTTTAACAAGAGCAAAAAGCACAGGGGGTTTTACACAAGTTTGAAGGGGGACGGAGGCTTTTTGAGAGTTTACTCATTATTTTTTATTTAAAAAACCACTGTATGATTTGCTCCATTAGCAAAAAATCACCCTATAGTTTCGGGATAAACCCAATATTGTTAATTTTTGGAGATATTCTTCAATCATACCCGTATATATATAACATGTACATAACTTGTAAAAGTATTTTCTTATACAAAAAATAACATTCTTATCATGTGGTTTCGAAAAGTGACTTTTTTGTTTCGCAGCTGTCATAAAAAGGGTGAGAAAGATATATTGAGTATAAAAATAGCTTTACAAGCCATGCGCATCTCACATGTGAGTATATTTTAAGAACATCCTCAAAATTGACTGTATTGGGTTTTTCCTCAAAGCACATGATGTTTTTTTATAATTGAGCAAACATGGGATTTTTTTTATCAAATAATAAACCACGTGAGTTTTTTCAGTAAAACTGTGAAATCACCGTGGCTTTTTGATAAATATCCTTTGTTTTATAGGGCACTCTTCCGGGGTTGGAGGCTTGTGGAAGTCAACGTCAAGTAGTGCCATAAGAGAAAGAAAGAATAAACATTGAACATCTAGTTTAAAACAATTTGTATAAAGCAAAACACATACCATATATTTACATTTGAATTTTAATAATAGCATATTATAACCCACATACATGCTTAAACTTATTAATTACAAAATAAAATGTGCATAACCAAGCTATCTATATACCAAAGACGTAGTATACATAATTAAACATAGCCGGAAGCATTACAGAAAACGTCACAACCAACGGGTATATAATTTATGACGAACTCTTTTTAGATTTGGCCAGGCCATAAAAATGTCCCCATAGCAAATGCCCTCTTTTCTTCGACTGATCCTTTGAAAGTCAATCCATACTGCATTAGCAACATGTCCACCTTCCACTCCTCCATCCTTTGGTATTCTTCCCTTTTGTACCTCGGGTAATGCACGGGCATCTGAAAACATCCATAGTTGTTGCTTGTGCTCTTAGATTCTGCTTTTTTCCCATCTGCTTTCTCCAAGCACTTGTCGTCCAACCGGGTTACGATGTGAGTAGTCATTGCTCCGTAAGACCATGAGAGAGCCATCTTTGTTAGAATAGAGAGACTGATAAGAGAATAGAGAGGGGCACTCATAGATTGGAATAGAAAATGAGGCAAGTATTTATATAGTTATGAAGCATGATAAGCAATTGTAAAGTGCATGACTCAACTAAAGTTATTGGGCATGAAATGCTCACACGCAACAGGGTTTGAAACTTTGGTGATATTAGAATGGATGTGATTGGCACATCTATTGCTTGGGCTTTCAAACCAGTGTCACACCAATATATTTTTTAAAAATTCATTTGAAACATTATGGATCTAGTAATTTCAAGTAAATGTCTATTTTTTCTTTCTGCAATATCATTTTGTTGCAGTGTATCGACACATGTAGTTTGATGAATAATACCAAGATTACGAATATATTCTGAAAATAATTTATTATCATATTCTTTAGCATTATCAGCTCTCGAAATCTTTATTTTTGCATTGAACTGGGTTGAAATCTTATTTATGAATTCCTTGAAAATATTTAAAACCTCACCTTTTATTTTCAATAAAAAAAATCCAAGTTGAACGAGATTTATCATCAATGAACGTTATAAAATATTTAAAACCATTATATGAATCAATAGGAGCCGGGCCCGAAACAACAGAATGAACCAAATCAAATGAATTGTTAAAAATATGAGTAGAAAGTTGAAATAATAATCTAGTTTGTTCTGAAAATTTGCAACTATTACATGTATGAGAATTTATATCCATTGAAGACATCAAAACTTTTAAAACTTTATCAGATGGATGCCCCATTCTCAAAATGCCATAAATTAGGGTTATCAAAATTTGCACTAAAAGCTTCATTTCTTTTGCTGAAAAAGATAAAGACCATTTCAGAATTTTCCTTCTCCAATCTTTTTTCTTGTAGCCATGTTTTGAAATATAATGCTGTTAGCAGAAAAAATGACATTACAATTTAAAGTTTGAATAACTTTACTAAGAGATAAAAGATTTGAAGGAAAACTAGGTACGTAAAATACTTGAGAATTATTTGAGTTGCAGAAATAATTGGTCTCACCAATTCATTCTATTGGGATAGATGATCCATTTGCATCGTGTAATACCCAGTTTCTTTATAAATATTTTCCGTATTTTAAATAAATGTTTCTCCCAAAATGTTACTATTTAAATATTTACTATCAATATTTCCTATATTTTTCTAAATATAATTTTTAATTTTATATTTCCTAATCTAAACCCAAACCCAAACCTAATCCCTAACCCTACCTGGCCCAAACCCACTGCCCATCCTTCTCTTCCTTCCTTTTCCTTTTCTTTTTCCTTTTCTCTTTCTCCCCAAACCCACTGCCCATTCTTCTCTTCCTTCCTTTTCCTTTTTCCTTTTCTCTTTCTCCCCAAACCCACTGCCCATCCTTCTCTTCCTTCCTTTTCCTTTTCTTTTTCCTTTTCTCTTTCTCCCCCCGGACTCTCCCCCCCCGACTCGCCCAAACTCACGACGAGGTCCCCCATCTCCCTCGCCAACCACCTGCGACACCCGCTCTTCCTTCAATGACCTCTGTGATCCCCTCACCGGCCCCTCATCGCTCTCTACCTTCCATCTCCACCAACACACCCTCATCCGAGCCTCCTTGCCACCATATTCACCTCTCCCGATCCCCCTCATCTCAATGCCTAGCCCCAGCCAACGAGCCCGAGCACCACGTCCACCCTATGCCGTCTCCGCCACTTCACCGCACCCGAGCCACTCACTGCCTCACAGCCATCTCCTCTCTCCATCATCTTTAATTTTCCTCTCCCCTCTATATTTAAACACACCCATCTTCATCTCCACGAGACCGTTATTGCCGGCGACTCCTTCATCTTCCGAAGGCCGTCGCTTGAAAACCCACACCCTAACCCATCAACTCCTTCGCCTGCACCTTCACCGGATACCTCCATCTCCTGCGAGACCTCATCTCCAACCTCAACCGAGCCCTCGCCCCCGACTCAACACCGTCGCCATCACCTCCCTCATCTTCGCTTTCATCGACTTCCTTTTCTCGAGACTTTACCATATTCGAGAACTCCAAACACCATCACGGCATCCTTCTTCTTCCTGCAGTCGAGCCCAACTCCGACTAACTCCTGCACCCAACCACCTATAGCCGTCCACTGCACTCTCGACGGCCGCTTCTACCTCACTGCCGGCGACCACCTCTCACTGCTTCTCCAACGATCACGTCGTCCCCAACGAGACCACCGTCATCGCCAGCATCCCATGTGCGAGGCCGTGCCACGAGCTTGGGCCAGAGCCAAGCCCAAGCTTGTTTTTGCCATTGCTGCTGCTACTGCTTGCGTTGTTGTCGTTGCACCGTGATCGTACCATTGCTGTCGTCGTCGTCATCATAGTTGTGTCCCTGATTACCTTTAGGGAAGTTAAACACTTGGTCTACATGACATCTACACACACACACACACACATATATGTAACCCTTAATAACGATCGAAATTTAATTATATTTCATGGAGCCTGATATATGTGGCGACCCGTATTCGTGCGTTGAAAGACGAACTGAATAAATAATGAGCCTAATATCCCGTGGTTGATGTATATAAAGTTCACGGGGGTCGAATCCCATTCATTTCCGTGAGATAAACCAAATCCGCTGTAGTTTCGAAATGATGTGCTAAGTGCTCGATGCAAACCGTATGCGAAAACATAATAAAATTGACAGAGCCCATAATATTTAGACCGTAATACTATCAACAAACACTCTATAGAAAATTGACTGCAACCCGACATTGTTTCGCACCTAAAGTGACGCCCATACCAAAACTCGCGTTTTACCGATCACTTGACATCGTTAAATTAATAATTAATTACAGAAAAATCCAATCGCAGTATGCCTGGGTTCGTTATGAAGGGAACTGCATAATCTTTAACACGACGTGTAGGTTTATTGTTAGATATATTCTTTGAATATTGAAAATAAAGAACTTACCTGATCTTGGACTGCAGTCCAGAGCAGGAACTTACCCCTTAACATGCATTTACACACCTGAAATCTTAATTTTTAATTATGATAGTGTGAGGAATCAATTACCTCTACATAGGAAATTGTTTTATCTTTCCAATGGTACCAGTTTCACTAAATTCCAGTATCATTTGGTATTTAAATCATATTTTAAACGGATGACATGTACGGTAGATTTCTGTCATTTCCGCCTGCACCCTTCATCAGTAATCTGATCATAACTCCTAAACCAAGATGACTATTGTTGATACGTCTCTTGCTCTGTAAATTTAACTTATAGCCCTACAATTAATTGAACAGTAGAATTGCCTAATTATGATCCCAACCGGGAGTAAAACGTGTTACAAAACGGACTTCCGGTTCAGAAACTGGATTTTCAGCAAGTGAACACTTAAAATGAAATGACCATAACTCGCAAACATAAAATCCGATTGACTCGAAACCAATTTTTCTATAGAGATAATTTAATACACTGTTTACTATTTTATATTGTTTCGCCAAATTATGCACGTAAGATTTTATATGATTTTCTAATCCAACCGACACCGATTGCTCATATGTACTCAGTAGTGCATTTACTGTATCCACATCATGTTGCGTGACTGTTATATCCTTGTAAATAATTTTCATTTGCATCGATACCCTAGTGACTTTTTTAGATCACACAGTGATAAATTTTAGTGATTCGATTGTGGTAAGTATATTAGTGTAAAATCGTGATTAAATAATGGAAGTGATACGTACTTGCACACAATGAGCGTAACCAATTAGTTATTGTATTGTCGACATTTATGGGACATATATAAGTGTGACTATAACTGGTATGGAACAGGTATGGAAGCACTTATATTAGTGTCATAGATAAGACATCAAGCACTGTCCATTTTTCTTGGATGCCAGTGGAGACATTCTTGATGGAGACCATGTCTTCAGTTCTCGCATAGAATTGTCATGGAGCGACTATTATTTGGATTCCTGGTCGGTATTTGATATAGACCGCGGGGTGTGAGGTAGTTTGAGCGTGAGTTCGATCAACGGAATCTCAGGAGTCCCACTGCCGGCATATTTAGTAATTTCGGGATTTGTACTGATAGTGTTTCTGATTCTTAATGATAGTGATTCAGGCCCGTGTTTCTTTGCCCCTAGGGCTTACCCATAGGTTTGGGATACTTCTGCGGTGGTTTACGCTCACACTTGGACTGACGATAAATTAGTGACTTGGACATTGAGACTTAGATACTGATTGCTTTAGTGACATGGACATTGCATTGATTACTGAGCTGATACACCTGCTTTATCGTTACATGTACCGATTATTTCATGCTCGCGTCATTACTCTATGCTTATTGCTTTATGTTTACCATCGTTGCACATTATATGTATACGTTGCTATTGTGTCGCTCTGACGACCTGAGTATGCATGCTCAGAGTGAGAAGTGGACTTAGCTCGGATCAGGACCATCCTTACCTTGAAGACATTGCGAACATAATCAGCGATGTCAGCGCTATCATTCCCTTGACTCTATCTGGTTAGTTTTATATCTGTTTTGATAGAATTAGTGACCGCATTTCTCATTACTTGTGCTATGATTACTGATTACCACGTAATGCTAGAAGTCGAAGTGTGACTACGGCAGGATATTTCCTTAACCGTAGGAGTATGGCCGGCCTTGTCACCCCTCGTATTCCGTATTTTGTGAAGCGGGGCGTGACATGGTTTTGTTGGTATCAGAGCCATGTTTGTTTAGAATGAGATTACAGTTTCCGACTAAGGCTTGACAATTTAAGTCGCCCATTTGGTCTACATTGTAAACTTGTTATTCTTGACTAGAATTCCTTTAGTTTGTCAAGCTACATTTTTGACTCTATCTGCTAGAGTTTTGGGTGACTTAGTAATGTTGTGTGGTTGTAACTATGAACTACAATATAGTTACAAGGCAGCACTCTGCTTAAGTGACTTGGAGTTCTACATTTGATTTCCACTCGGTTGTGTTTCGCCTCACCACATATTCTTGCTGCGTTGTCAATTCTATATCTTATTCTGATTCTTATATCTTAAACCGTCGTCCGAAAATTTGTTGTTTCGTAATCATGGCTTCCCGCGACTCTCCTTCCACCTTCGCTTTCCAGGATCACCCCTCCGAGATTTTGGGTGTACTGTAAGGATTGAGAGAAGCCCAGGAGAGGATGAACGATCTTTTAGCTGAGATGTTAAAGAGGTAGCTAGTTCGAGTACCAGGAGGAGCCACGATCGTGAAGGAATCCCTGTTAGTAAAAGAGGAGGTGTAATGATGAAGTGCTCATTTGTCCCTCAGCTTGAGGAGCAGCAGAGAACCCAAGTTTGCAATTATTGCAAGAGACTGGGGAACTTTTGGAGAGACCATTGCCGGGCCAAAGGGCAGTGCTTGATTTATGGATCAGACGAGCATCTTGTCAATGGTTGCCCTCGAAGGAGCTACGAGGAGGAGATTCATCAACGCCTTCCACATCCGCTTGTGTAACTTGGTTGTTTTCGTATCTTAAATTTCAAGAATGAAATGGACCCAACACAAGATTCAGACTTACTTTACGAGATTGCAAATATTTAGATATCGACGTGCAGTTATCACATTTTCTGCTTTCAATAAAGACATTGTTACTCTATTTAGTGGCTGTTTCCTTTCGTTTAAATCTTGTATCTGCTGAACTTCTTAGTTTGAATGCAATAAAGTTGTGAATTGTAACTAACAACTTTTGTTTGACTCACTATATTTAGACCCTAAACTTAGTTGACACCATGGTTCATCACCGCACCACTGACTTTCTTTTTCAATTAGGTTGTATCTTGCCGTATACCCCTGTCTGAAATTGTCAAATCCTATACTCTTTGTTAACTTATATCTCTCCCTGATTTTGAATCCGATTTTTATCCTTATCTTTATATCACTCTGAACAACCAAAAATCCTCTTCACATTTCTTCCATTCGGGTGCTTGCTCACGGCGTCGATCTTCGAAATATATACCGCAATCCATTTTCCGGCTAGTCTACTGTATATTACTAGTGTTATTTTTCTGTTGACATAGTTATAATTAGTAACGTTTACTACTTTTAATTTTAGAGTTTTTCCTATTTATAATTAGTTAGATTTCCATTATGTGTTAGTAAGTATTTTTAGTTTTACTTGCTGTCCCAAAGTTCTCTACTATTTCCAAGCTTTTCAATTGTTTTGATTTACATTGTATATTTTATTTTCTAGTGAATTTTCCATACTAATGCTTTTCTTATTATTATTCTTCTTAATATGTTGGGTTATTCTTCATACTTTTTGTTTGGACTTTTTTCTACTTTTAACTACAGAATGCCACCTCAATTTAACTACTACTCTACTTTACTTTAGCATTTTATTAGTGTTATCGTTTATATTCAGTTAATTTATTAGTGATCTCTTATTTAACTTCTAAAATTATGTTTATTAACTGTTTAGTTTTTCTCTTATACACGTTTTATCTTGATTATCTACATAGTTTCTCTTTGCTTTATTCTTGTTTATGCTAGCTATTTTTCATTTTTCATATCTTCGTTTGGTTACTTATGAATGTACTTCATTTTCTATGCTCTCTAATACAATTATCATTATTCTGCATGATAGTAGTTTGTTGATTTATTTCATACCTATATCATCTCTTTCTCAGTTTATCTTTATTTCCTTATATTTTATTTTCTTTGGACTTATATATATATAAACTAGTCCTTGTCTTTACTTTATCTATTGTTATCTAGTTTGGCGACTAGTCATGTTTATACCATGTGAATTGCTTTCTTTCACAATATTTTCTTACCTTATCAGTATCCTTCCTCTGTTGTTTTGTGATTGCTCAATTTATATAAGTTTGTTTTGTTTTGTCTACGATATTTTCATTCTTGGTTATTTCCTGTATACAATTTTCCTACTGGTCTTCGTCATGCTGTGTTTCGTTTATCTTATCACTTCATATCCCTTTTATACTATTACTCTAAGTTACATATTGTTCTTATACATATTTTTCCCCTTACATTCATATTGTTATTAATCCAATATAAGGTTCAGTCTTTTTCCGTTTTAGACTACTAATATATCCACACTTTAAATATATCTTATCAAGTCAAAAAAAGGGGGGAAATTTTAATTGTTTCTTATCAATACTTTTAGTTTACATGTCACTTTTGTTGCTTTCATTACTAGCTCACTTATTCTTCGTTTTATTTTTTCGAAACTTTTACCTTATAAGTATTCTAAAGTTATTTGTACTTTTTTGAGTTGTAGTTTCACCAAGGTAGTTTTGGTTCTTAAGGCTTATCAACCGATTTTTCACCATTGTTATTTATTGTCATTATATTCTTCTTTATATTATATATATAGTTCATTACTATTAATTGTTATGCCTTTGTTCTTACTTATAACTATTCTTTGAGCTGCGCTATTTCTTATATATATATATATATATATATATATATATATTTGATTTTCATCTGGTTGCTTTTACGTAAATCACTATATAGTAGTATTTGATTTTTGTTGTTTTTCGCATGACATTTTATAGCTTATCGTTATTTTAAATTTTGAGAACGAAATTTTATATAAGTGGGGTATGATGTAATACCCAGTTCCCCTATAAATATTTTCCGTATTTTAAATAAATGTTTTCCCTAAAATGTTTCAATTTAAAATTTTACAATTAATATTTCCTATATTTTTCTAAATATAATTTCTAATTTTATATTTCCTAATCTAAACCCAAACCCAAACGCAATCATTAACCCTACCCGGCCCAAACCTACTGCCCCTCCTTCTCTTCCTCTCTTTTCCTTTTCTTTTTCGTTTTCTCTTTCTTCCTCTTTCCCTACCCCCCGACTCGCCCAAACCCACGACGAGCTCCCCTATCTCCCTCGCTAATCACCTACGACACCCGCTCTTCTCTCAACGACCTCCGCGATCCCCTCACCGGCCCCTCATCGCTCTCTACCTCCCATCTCCACCAACACCCCCTCATCCAAGTTTCCTTGCCACCATCTTCACCTCCCCCGATCCCCCTGTCACGACCCGAAAGTACGGAACATGACCGGCACTTAAACTACGAACGTCTCGAGGCGTACGTAATCTAAGTAAACCAAAAACCCAGAAATCCAAACCAAGAAAAGTAGTAGAGTGCAGGAAAAACCAACTTAAAGCAAATAGTTTCAATAGCATAAGCCGAATTATGCGGTTTTTAAAACATCAAAAATTTACTGAAAATTTCGGCAGAGTCTCCTTTGTAAATACTGGCTCCCAAACGGGATACAACATGAATAGTATACGAAATCAATAAAAAGGCATCCCCAAGCGGGAGCTAGCTCTTCGTCAATCGACGGTCACAACCACACAAGCAATATAATATACAACGCCAACGGCGAGGATCAAAACTCAAAAGGAAACTCAAAACCACCAGAAATATAACGAGCGACTCTAAGGTCGAAAGAATAAACAACACTGGTCTCTATCTCACTAAATACATGGTTGGTTGATGGAACTTCTAGATACAACAGAATAATGATATACAAGATATAATGATGGGTGCGATACAAATAAACCACCTACTAGCAAGTCACCCGGAAATGGAAAGAGTGCCAGCAAGCCGTAATGAAACCTGTACGGCGAAACCTGCAAGAACTGTGGCACAACGGGGGTGAGTTGCCAACTCGTGAGTAGAAAAACATCTACGCACAGAAATCGCATAAATAACGCAATCCTAGGTCAATGATCATAATATATCCTCAAAAAAATATGCATATAACATGCAGCCTATAACAATGGCTAGGGTAAATATCTAACCCGAGTGTAAACTCATGTATCCGTGTCAGTGCCTCAGGTAGCAATATATCATATGAATGAGGTATGAATGCATGAAAACAGAATACATGTAAATGAAGAAACTGTTTTCATAAATTAGAGAGATTTCCTTCGTATTTTTAAACTGAGGTATCATAAATGAAATCAGTATCAACAGTGTCTAGTATCGACACAGAACATAAATCTCACTGTCTCGAAATATCAATGTCTCAATCTCAATATCTAGGGCGCCGTCAGTCCAGACCGGTCCCTACCATCCATCTCAAGACCACGACGGTATCCTCCGGATATCTGACGCGTCGGGTAATATCACCGGTCGGTAGTGCTCCCCTACCGGGCTCAACGTCAACACCACATTCCTCTTGCCCCGGGGTACCGCACCGGACCCACCATGTACCCGTGACGGTTCCTCCACTCCTCGACACGGATCTCGAAAACCACAGCAAACTCATGGTGGACGACACTTTACATCACTAGAAAACCGCAACATTTTATATTTTAAAAGATCATAAGTCGTAAATTTTGCGGCTTTCCCCGAAATCCAGAAATATCATAAATCTCAAGAAATCATCACAAGTGCATATGTCAATGATAATGAATGCATATGGTATCAATAACCAAGTTGCAATGTATGATTAATAAACTAGGCATGTAAGGCAGGTACACTAATATCATATCAAACTACTAACTAACAAGCTAAGTCAAGCAAATATATTCTCTAAAGTGTACGTGACATGGCAATTACCGATGAAGATGTGTGTGAGCCGGCAAGTAGGTATACGTGGTACATACGCATCATCGGTAATGGTGCTGGTGTCCTAACAGCATGATATCAATAATGGAATATGCAGCAAAATAAGTATGCGAGGCAGAGCGAACAGCAATAATGTGCGGGAGCTGAATACTAGACACAACGATAACTAATCAGTATTAATCTAATATAAGTCCTACAAATGGTGCCTTTTGAAATAACACGAATCATGGGGTTTTGAAAATAGGGGCTACGGTGTTTTTATGAAAAGATACGTCTTTTGAAATATCCGTAGGATCCCTTGGGCTGTCTTTTAAAATACCCACGATTCGTTAGTTTTGAAATAGGTAAGAATCGAATCTAATCTAACAACTAAACTAAACTAAAGGGCTAAGCTGACCAGCTGGGCTACAGGTAAGGAAACCGCCTAACATCTGAGTCGATACATATACATACCTGTATATATATTAGTCGGTGATCCCGCCTCAATAATATCATATCCGATACCATATCTATAATCAGACAACCCAAGTCAAGAGTGCGGATCAATCATCAAAATATAGCTCGTACGTATATCCGTCGTACGGCATCCCCAAATCTGGGTACGGGTTAATATCATATTCATCACACTATTCATCTGGTATCCTCTTTATCCAAGATCATAGTCCAGGGTACTGACCTATGTCTAGTACAATACTAATATCATCAATATAGTCATGATCTGACTACTGATCGACAGTCTCGTACAAACCGATATCACAACCACAAAACAAATCTCATCGACCCAGCTCAATCCCTAGTATCGTCCTCATATCCGTATGTGAACACATAGTCCCATACCCATGTGAACACATAACTATAAAGAATCCCATGAGCACATATAAATAGGAATGTATGCAAGTATGTATGTGTGTATGTGTAGTGCAACACTACCCTAGGGTTCGCAACACTAAAATAATCCAACACACCAATATCCATCCTAAATATCGTTATTAATCCCAAATAACATATAATAATTGTTGGTGTGTATACGCATCCGTATACACCACCACGGACTGCGGGGGTGCTATACGCCATCCACCCGACTTCTCCCCGTAGATATAAATCTACTCACCTGGTCCTCGCTAGCCGGTGCCGACGTCGCCACGCGCTTGCTTGTCGTCTCGAAGTCCATATGGGGGTACCTACATATCATAACACACCATATCGCATTAAAACTAAATTCGAAATCGAAACGGCATACGAAAATCAAATCGGCACGCGTATCACGCATAGGTCCAAACCTATCGCCTACGCATGCAAGAATAGTCAAACCAACCCTCGATGTCGATGTACAAACGTCAAACCATCGAGAAAAATCCAATCACACTCATTTGCACATTCACGAACACTAATTTTAATATAAACTAGGTTAAAACTCATAAAAACCCCAATTTCACTTAAAAAGTCATTTTTCCGAAAATCTAGCAAGCACAATTCGCCGTTTTTGTACAAAGCAGGATGTTTAAATGAATGTAGCGGCCAATATATTTATTAAATATCTTAAATAAGTCATATAAACAATTCCCGGAATTTAATCTCATTAAATTCCAAAAACCCTAATATTCTAGTTTACAAAATACCTAAAATTTAACAATTTCAAAGCAAAAATGCACAAACTACAATCTAGCTTAGATTTGCATGATCTAAAGCATTAAACCACACTTAATAAAGTTAATGAAGTCATGAAAACGTAAACACATTTTTAATCCCAAGTATTTAACCAATTTCAAAAACCTAGTAAGCCAATTAGCAAATTAACACAATTTTTAAACTAACCATTAGCACAAGCTACAAATCTTGTATTAACATGACAAAAAAGCCTAAATATAACACACAACCATACACCAATTTATAAAACCCTAACTTGCATTCAAATTCATAACTTGAATTCCAAAACTTGCAACTTAAGCCTAATTAACACTTAAGTAGTTTAGCTTTAAGAAATTAGTAACAAATTAAGCAAAAATGTTTTAGAATTATACCCAAAAACATTTAAAGATCCACAAGCATCCATGGCCTCCCAAAATGCTCTCTTTTCACAAAGATCCATGCTATACGGGCTAAGCTAAAATGGGTAGGAGTCGGATTTGGGTTTTGGGATTTTTTTTGATGGATTTGAGGCAATTTTTGATGAAGTTTGAAGAGAAAAGAGAAGGGAAATTGGGGGGGGGGGGGCTGTTGCTGCTGTAGGAGGGGGGGTCGGCTGATTGGGAGTGGGAGAGGAGAGAGAGGGAGATAGAGAAAGTGGGGGAAGAAGTCAAAGTCAATTCAAGGTCAAACGTCCACCTCATTTCTCCATTTTCTTTTCTTTTCTTTCATTTCTTTCCTTTGAAATTCAAGTGGGGAAAATAAATGGGGGCTGCTGAATTCTTCAAGGGGAGAAGTAAATGGGAGTGTGTGGATGTGGGTACGGGTGTGGGGTGATGAAAAATGATAAATATAATACCCCAAACATCCATTTACGCTAAAAAAAGCCTTTTTTCTTCAATAATTTCTAAACCGTTTTGGCAAATGATTTCGTTCCAAAAACCACATGATAAAATTTTATTTAATGTTTTATGATGCACAAAATTTGTTTCAACTCATTCCAATTTGTAATTTTCCCTAATTAAATGTATTAGTGACGGCTTAAATAATAATAAAATAATATTTTTTTCAGAAAATTTGAAATTTCACCAGCGGCTCAATAAACACCAAATAATAGCAATTACATAGCTAGAATATGTATATTTAATTTTTATAATAAGATATTTGCATTTTGACTTTTTACAGAAAACCCCCTTATTTTACCGTTTTTTTTTCGAAATTTCACCGAAACGATTTTCAAAACGTTACACCCCCTCATCTCCTCACCTAGCCCCAGCCAACGAGCCCGAGCACCATGCCCACCGCGTGCCGTCACCGCCACTTCACCCCACCTGAACCCCTCGCTGCCTCACAGCCATCTCCTCGCTCCCATCACCTTTAATTTTCTTCTCCCCTTTATATTTAAACACACCCATCTTTATCTCCACGAGGTCGTTATCTCCGGCAACTCCTTCATCTTCCGAAGGCCGTTGCCTGAAAACCCACACCCTAACCCATCAACTCCTTCGCATGCACCTTCACCGGCTACCTCCATCGCCGGCGAGACCTCATCTCCAACCTCAACCGAGCCCTCGACCCCGACTCACCACTGTCGCCATCACCTCCCTCATCTTCGCTTTCATCGACTTCCTCTTCCCGAGACCTCACCATCTTCAAGAACACCAAACACCATCGCAGCATCCTTCTTCTTCCTGCAGCCGAGCCCAACTCCGATCAACTCCTGCACCCAAGCACCCATAGCCGTCCACTGCACCCTCAACATCCGCTTCTACCTCATTGCCGGAGACCACCTCTCACTACTTCTCCAACGATCACGTCATCCCCCATGAGACCACCGTCATCGCCAGCATCCCCTGTGCGAGGCCGTGCCACGAGCTCGGGCTAGAGCTGAGCCCAAGCTGCTGCTGCTGCTGCTGCTGCTTGTGTTGGTGTCGTTGTGCCGTGATCGTACCGTTGTTGTCGTTGTCGTCATCATGGTTGTGTCCCTGATCATCTTCAGGAAAGTTAAACACTTGCTCTACATGCTATCTATACATATACATACATACATACATACATATAGATACATATACATACATATACACACACACACACACAACCCTTAATAACGATCGAAACTTAATTATATTTCATGGAGTCTGATATATGTGGCGACCCGTATTCATGTATTGCACGATTAACTGAACAAATAATAAGCCTAATATCCCATGGTTGATGTATATAAAGTTCACGAGGGTCAAATCCCGTTCATGTCAATGAGATAAACCAAATCCGCTGTAGTTTTGAAATGATGTGCTAAGTGCTCGATGCAAACTGTATGCGAAAACATAATAAAAATGGCAGAGCCCATAATATTTAGACCGTAATACCATCAATAAACACTCTATAGAAAATTGACTGCAACCCGACATCGTTTCGCCTCTAAAGTGACGCCCATACCGAAACTCGCGTTTTACCGATCACTTGACATCGTTAAATTAATAATTAATTCCAGAAAAATCTAATCGCAGCATGCCTGGGTTCGTTGAGAAGGAAACTACATAATATTTAACACGACATATAGGTTTATTGTTAGATATATTCTCTGAACATCGAAAACAAAGAACTTACCTGATCTTGGACTGCAGTCCAGAGCAGGAACTTACCCCTTGACATCCATTTACACACCAGAAATCTTAATTTTTAATTGTGATAGCATGAGGAATCAATTACCTCTGCGTAGGAAATTGTTTTATCTTTCCAATGGTACCAGTTTCACTAAATTCCAATATCATTTGGTATTTAAATTATATTTTAAACGGATGACATGCACGGCAGATTTCTGTCATTTCCGCCTGCACCCTTCATCAGTAATCTAATCATAACTCCTAAACCAAGATGACTATTGTTGATCCGTCTCATGCACTGTAAATTTAACGCATAGTCCTACAATTAATTGAACAGTAGCATCGCCAAATTATGATCCCAACCAGGAGTAAAACGTGTTACAAAATGGACTTCCGGTTCAGAAACTGGATTTTCAGCAAGTAAACACTTAAAATGAAATGACCATAACTCGCAAACCTCAAACCTGATTGTCTCGAAACCAGTTTTGTTGTAGAGATAATTTAATACAATATTTACTATTTTATATTGTTTTTCCAAAGTATACACGTATGATTTTATATGATTTTCTAATCCAACCGACACCGGTTGCTTATATGTACTTAGTAGTGCATTTACTGTATCCACATCATGTTGCATGACTGTTATACCCTTGTAAATAGTGTTCATTTGTATCGATACCCTAGTAACTTTCTTAGATTACCCAGTGATAAATGTTAGTGATTGGATCGTGGCAAGTACGTCAGTGTAAAAGCGTGATTGAATAATAGAAGTGATACGTACTTGCACACAATCAGCGTAACCAATTAGTTATTGTATTGTTAACGCTTATGGAACATATATAACTATGACTATAACTGGTATGGAACGGGTATAGAAGCACTTATATTAGTGTCATAGGTAAGACATCGAGCACTGTCCATATATCTTGGATGCCAGTCGAGACATGCTTGATAGAGACCATGTCTCCAGTTCTCGCGTAGACTTGTCATGGAGTGACTCGTATTTGAATTCCTGGTCGGTGTTTAATGTAGACCGCGGGGTGTGGGGTTGTTTGATTGTGAGTTCGATTAACGGAATCTTAGGAGTCCCACTGCCGGCATATTTAGTGATTTCGGGATTTTACTGATAGTGTTTCTAATTCTTACTGATAGTGATTCGGGCCCGTGTTTCCTTGCCCCTGGGGCTTACCTTTGGGTTGCGGATACTTCTACGGTGGTTGACGCTCACACTTGGACTGACGATAAGTTTAGTGACTTGGACATTGAGACTTAGAGACTGATTATTTTAGTGACATGGACATTGCATTGATTACTGAGCTGATACACCTGCTTTATCGTTACATGTACCGATTATTTCATGCTCGCGTCATTACTCTATGCTTATTGCTTTATGTTTACCATCGTTGCACATTATATGTATATGTTGCTATTGTGTCGCTCTGACGACCTGAGTATGCATGCTCAGAGTAAGAAGTGGACTTAAGCTCGGATCAGGACCTTCCTTACCTTGAGGACATTGCGGACTTATAGATCAGCGATGTCAGCTCTATCATTCGCTTGACTCTATCTGGTTAGTTTTATATCTGTTTTAATAGAATTAGTGACGGTATTTCTCATTACTTGTGCTATGATTACTGATTACCATGTAATGCTAGAAGCCGAAGTGTGACTACAGCAGTATATTTCCTTGACTGTAGGAGCATGGTTGGCCTTGTCACCCCTCGTATTCCGCATTTTGGGAAGCGGGGCGTGACACATCAGAAACAAAACGATTATTATAGGCCTTTTGAAAATGAGATAAACAATTAATATTTCCTGTCATGTAATCTGTAGCCCATGAATCTATTATCCAAACAGAAGAATCATTTGAATTTGAATTCGAGTGAAAGGCATATGGATTACATAAAATATGAGATGAATGAGGGCGTTGTTTGATTGATCCATGTTTTTTAAAAAATTGTTGCACAATTTGATTTAGCCTAGACAGTAAATTTAGAGACTACTTATCATACAAGCAATTATTAGACATCTCGGCATTTATTAAATTCATCGGAAAAACGAATGATCTCATCTTGAGTGGGTAATGAATAAAAAATGGTGTGACAAACTTGACACCACAAAAACCTTCGTGATCAAAAACTTTGATTTGTATAAAATTGGATTGTTGATCTTGATCAAGAAATCAAATGAGCATGATCGAGAGTCGCTTTGATGCCATAAAGTGAAATATGTTTAAGATGGGGAGAAAATATGTGACGAGGATTTAACGTGCTTCGACAAAACCTAGGTGCACGGTGATAAACCATTACAAGTTTCATTCATAAGGATTTCTCTGATTTACCATCAGATTATAGAACCTAATATAACTCACATATCTAGACCCAATCAATAAGAAATCTCACACTACCCACATGGCAAAACACCGAAAAATAAAAGTATTTGAAATATTGAAAAATACATGAGATACAATATTTTCAAGAAAAACAAGAAAATATATATATCAATTAATTTCAAATACTTTCCAACAATTAAAGTTAGGATATAATGTGTGTGTGAAAGGGTAAAAATTAGTATTTTTGAAAAATATCACTTTTATAATACATTTGGGCTTAAAAACATCGATATTTTCTCATTATTGGATTTTTTAAAACAGTTCGAAAAATACATGGGTTTTAAAATAAGTTACTTCTCAAAACTTGGCTACTAAACAATTTTCCCAAAATTTAAATATGTCTGTTGGATTTACAACATGTAATATTAACACTTTATTAGTCCCATAATCCGCAAAATATGAAACAAAGAGGTTTGGGTATTGATGATGCTTGATATCGGTGACTCCCCAGATCATGACACGTGGTAGATGACGTGTCCCAGAGCTTACAAGTAAGGATCAAGAACGTTACGTTGGAAGCATACCCCGGGCCTCTGGCCCGAGGACATTCTCGACCTACGGTGGCCTTCCAGAACTCCCCCAGCTCACCTCCGAGATATCACAGAACCAAGATACCTCGGCCTCCCGCTCGTTCCCGAGCCTCCCGCCGAGCTCATCTTCCACGGTCTCACTGACCGACCCACAACACCGATCACAGGTGCCTCCGCTACGGCTCCGCGAATCTTGCCAGGCACGAGATATCCGCCGCACATGATCCCGTGTTCCACTCCATCACGATCCCCCATTAACGAGTGTATCTCGGCATTAATGGGGAATCCCACCTATCACGCGGGCGTGACGCCACGGGCGTAACGGCCGACGTGAATCTCGCACCCGCCTGCCCATTGCTGCAACTATATAAACCCCTCTCTCAGATGACTCAGGTAACACAATATTACTCCAATAGGCCTTTACTCTGCCAAAATACCCCGTCTAATTTGATCGTCGGAGGGTCCTCGGTGGCAAAAACACCCTGGGACTTCTTTGCAGATAGCCCGGCCTCAACCACACAAAACCCATTGAGATCCACACGCTCCAAGAGACAACCCTCCAACTCAATCTCAGCCGTCCATCAGCGCTCGCAGCAGATCAACGGAAGATAACATCTGAAGGAGATCCAGAGATCCATCAGTTGGCGCCGTCTGTGGGAAACTAGTTCTACTCAACGAAAGTTCATCTTCCGATCTCGACTTCATGGCAAGCGGTCACCATGACGATCCAAGCACCAACCGTCATCCTCCCCACAGTAGGGATGAGAGAGAATCCCCTCTTCCCGAATGCCATTCACGCCCTATCCGCCCGGATAGATCTACTCGCATCCGTTGTGGATGCACTCGTCCGTGTCCAAACGGCGGGGCAAGCTCCCCAGGTCGCTGCTTCCCTACCTCGGGACCAGGACCCCTACAGAGGGAGAGAAGACTTTGCCCGCGTTGGCACGACCGAACACCGCCTTGCTGTCTCCGGCGGCTACAGGTCCCCCGGGCCAACATATTTGGTAACCCGGTGGGCGCCACATAGCTTAACACCGTGGTCTTACGCTAGAGCCCCTCGCCCCGAGCCCCATCGCCCCCATGTCCCTCCCGAGGAGGTGTCGGTCAGCTCGCCTGCACCCAGGCATGACCGGCACCCCCTCCCTCGACGGGATCGCGCGCACGGGACTCGCCGTAGCAGCTCAAAGACAACCTCGCCAGGGGACCTGAGGAACCTCATCGAACGGAACCGGGACCGTGGCCAGGCAGAGGTCTCCAGCAGCAGAGGCCAAAGATCAGAATGTGCCGAATCATCAGGATACCACGGCCGACTCGACGCCCTCGAAAAGAAGATCGAAGGCATGCATCGGGAAAATCTCCATTCGAACGACGGGGCTAAATATGCCGCCGACTCGCTCACGAAGCCCTTCACCGAAGAGCTACTCCCCGTCCATGTCTCCTCCCGGAACAAGCCCCCGAAAGACTCACTCTTCGATGGGATGTCCGACCCGAAGGACCATTTGGACGCGTTCACAGCCGGGATGAGTTTTCAGGACTGTTCCGAAGCCGCGCAATATCATGCTTTCCCCGCCACTCTCATCCGCTCCGGGCGAGACTGGTTCTGAGGACTCGCGCCGCGCTCGATCTCTACCTTCGATGAGCTGGCCACCCAATTCCTTAGCCACTTCGTCGGGAACAGACGGCAGAAGCGGACCGTCGACCATCTCTTCACCATAAAGAGCGGAGACAAATAATCCTTCAAAGGGTATGTCACCCACTTCTACAACGCCCTCCTCGAGGTCCCAGAACACCGGGACAAGACGGTCATTACTGTAAGTCCACGTTGCGACCCCCGGTTCTTACGGGGAGGCGGAAACGGTATAAAAATCAAATTTTTAGTGCAAGAGGCAACATGGACTAAACAAGGTCGGGATCGTTACCTAAACTAAAACTAGCAAACTAAGCTAAAGAGATTTAGCTACTCGGATAGAGATGGTTATACCTAAACTTGAACTCCTTCTTCTTCAAACTTTGTGGAGGTTGATGGTTCTCTTCTCTTGTCGCCTTCTTCCGTCGAAGATGGATCCACCTCGAAGGCTCGACCTTTGGGCTCTTTCTCGAACTTGGAGTGAACTAGAATCGCCGGCTTGCTAAACCCTTGATCCTAGAGTGAGTAGAGAGAGTGTCTAAGGGTTGCTTTTGTTTTAAAAAGAAGGATTCTCAACACATGAGAAGGTTTCTCTTTAGCTAGAGGAAGAAGAAGATGAAGAGAGGAGAGAGAATGAGAATGATAGAATGAGCTATTATTTTCTCTTCTTGCAACCATAATGCAAAAGAATAATATTATCTAAATGATAATAATTGAAAATGAGAATAGTTGATGGTAGTGTTTGGAATGACCACAACCATGCTTCATTTAAAAATGTAAGCATAAATCAAGGAAGACTTTTGAAGGCATGAAAGTGGTCAATGGTCAACAAGTCAACCAAGGTCAACAAGTCAACAAAGAACAACCATAACATAATTCTCATTTAATTATTATTATTAATAGATAATAAAAAAATCCATTAGGGTTTGGAAAATAAAGACTGTCAACTGTGCATACGCACCCGTTCCGAAACCCTAATGAAAAACCTCATTCTCCTCCTCAAGCAACTGTGCATACACACCTGCATTCTCGTTCCGAAAAACAAGAATACCAAGATATAAAAGCAACCCCAAAACACATACCAGTATCTGGCTCAAACCAGAGCCTGCCAGTATAATCCGTCCGGACTCCAAACGTGCACAAGTGCGCGGATGAGAACGAACCCTGTCGCAAAACCATGCGACCTCTACTCTGTTTTGCCCAGAGGCGAATACCCTCTGTGTGGGACTCTAAAGACTCGACACTACGCTGGCAGTGGGTTTAACCACAGACCGCAAGCGGCACTAGCTGTGCATAACGATCCCCAGGTAGATGTCGACAAGAAGGCTGACGAGGTGAAACCCCATCTGAACTCCTACTGAGTCTGAATGTGACAGTCTCCGTACAGTCCGGTCTGTTCGTCTGATACATCGCATGGCGGGCCTAGGGGGTGGTAAACGTCAGTCCCCAATAGCGGTACAAGTCGTGCCGGAGCGAAGCCCAAAACACCCTGAGATAACACTGGAAACCTACCAGTATATCTCGTTTGCCCTGGCCAGGGACTACTCGTGTAATGGCTCTCCTAGACACAGCGCGATGTCAACCCCCAATACCGGGAGAGACGAATCCTGTCTAACCGTCACTGCCTCCAAGTGCTTCGGGACTGCACCCAACCACCACCTGTTTGCACGACTCCTTTGAGCCGTGGTAGGGTAGTGATCAAAGTGCAGTGGGAACACACTTGAGGCGAAGTGCCAGTGTCAAGTCAGCGGACTAAGCTGTACTCATGTCACCTGGGAACTGATAACTGACGATAGGTATAATACCAACCTGTCAGTTCCCTACGAGTCCTGTCCAGTGTACTCGTAACCCAACGAGCACCCGTATACTATCTCCAGTACGACGTACTGATGGCTGTGGGACAGACCATCTCCCACACTGGGATGAGAAGCGCATACGCTAGTCTACTCCGGAGTATCGATGCCCCGTCTCGATAGTCCTGCGACTAGGGACCTGTATAAGGATGTGCCTATAGATTACCCAGCCCCCACTTGTGTGACTGCCATCACAACGCTGGTAATCAAGCAAAGATCCTAAGGGCTCCACTAATGCGTATAAGTGATATACTGAAATAAACACAAGTACACATTGAAGTAGAAACAAACCAAGTAGCATACTACTATTTTGAGCAAGATTGTATATACAAGGTGAATATCCCAAGCATCCATTAAGTAATATACAAACTAGTATGATACAGTAATGGCCTCTAGGGCATATACACTAACAATCTCCCACTTGCACTAAGGCCATGTACTGGCGTATCGAAGACCTATCATCTCGATCAGCCGCTCGAACTGAGTCTGGGGTAGGGCCTTGGTGAATGGATCTGCAGTGTTCTCTTCTGAAGCAACCCTCCGAACCTCGATCTCCTTGCGATCCACGATCTCCCTGATCAGGTGATACCGCCTCAAGATGTGCCTGGATCTCTGATGGGACCTGGGTTCCTTCGCTAAAGCTATAGCCCCGTTGTTGTCGCAATACAGAGGTATTGGGTCAACAATGGACGGAACCACCTGAAGTTCTTTCAAGAACTTCCTCATCCAGACAGCTTCTTTTGCGGCATCAGATGCAGCGATGTATTCCGCTTCCATCGTCGAGTCTGCAACGGTTTCCTGTTTGGAACTCTTCCAACACACCGCCCCTCCATTGAGGGTGAAGACAAAACCCGACATGGACTTGGAATCATCCTTGTCACTCTGGAAGCTGGAGTCAGCAAAGGCCTCGATCTGGAGGTCTTTTCCGCCATACACCAAGAACATCTCCTTAGTCCTTCTCAGGTACTTGAGAATGTTCTTTACTGCTATCCAGTGTTTCTCCCCAGGGTTTGACTGATACCGGCTTACTACACTCAGTGCATAAGCTACATCCGGTCTGGTACACAACATCGCATACATTATAGAGCCTACCGCAGAAGCGTAGGGTATAATAGACATGCGATCCCTCTCCAAATCAGTCTTGGGAGACATCTCTTTAGAGAGGGTGATCCCGTGACAAGCCGGTAGGTTACCGCGCTTGGAATCTTCCATACTGAATCTTTTCACTATGGTGTCGATGTACCTGGACTGAGAAAGTCCCAATATCCTCTTGGATCTATCACGATGGATCCGGATCCCCAGGATGTATGAGGCATCACCCAGGTCTTTCATGGAGAACCTTTGTGACAAGAACCCCTTGACAGATTGTAGCATAGGAATGTCATTTCCTATCAAGAGAATGTCATCCACGTATAAAACGAGGAATACTACAGTTCTCGCTACAAATCTATTATAGATGCATGGTTCATCTGGATTTTTGATAAAGCCAAATTCTTTGACTGTCTCATCAAAGCAGATGTTCCAACTCCGCGATGCCTGCTTTAGTCCATAGATGGACTTAAGCAACTTGCACACCTTTCCGCTGCTCCCACTCTGAATGAAACCCTCTGGCTGGTCCATATAGACACACTCCTCTAAATTTCCATTTAGAAAAGCTGTCTTTACGTCCATTTGCCAGATCTCATAATCGTGGAAGGCAGCAATGGCAAGAAGGATCCGAATGGATTTCAGCATGGCTACTGGAGAAAAGGTTTCGTCGTAGTCCAAGCCAGGTCTTTGACGAAAACCCTTTGCTACCAGCCTAGCTTTATAGGTCTCAACCTGTCCATCTACACCAATCTTCCTTTTGAAGATCCACTTGCATCCTACGGGTTTTACCCCGTCTGGAGCAATGTCCAACGTCCATACTTTGTTGGTGTACATGGACTCCATTTCGGTCCGCATTGCATCCAGCCATTTCACTGAGTCAACGCTCTGAACGGCCTGCTGGAAGCTAGTAGGCTCATCATAATTTATGATGCAATCCTCTCTATCCCCGTCTATGAGAAAACCGCAGTATCTCTCGGGCGGATGAGACTGCCTACTACTCCTGCGGAGCGGCGTAGGAATGTCCTGTTCATCTGAACCCTCTGGTTCCACTAAGCTTTCAGTAATAGTCTGAGGTTCTGGAATTTCATCCAGTTCTACTGCGCTCCCACTTATCTGATTTTCCAAAAACTCAGTTTCCAAGAAGTGGGCATGACGAGAAACAAGGACTTTTTGCTCCTCTGCGTAATAGAATAGATACCCCTTGGAGTTCTTTGGGTATCCCACAAACTTGCACTGTACTGAGCGTGCCTCGAGCTTGTCCGCATGCTGCTTTTTTACAAAAGCCGGACATCCCCATGTCTTAAAGGCTTTAAGACAGGGTTTCTTCCCACTCCACATCTGATATGGTGTGGTAGGCACAGTCTTAGTAGGAACTTGGTTCAAGAGATGTGCAGCTGTTTCTAGTGCATATCCCCAGAAAGATCGCGGTAACTCAGCCTTACTCATCATGGAACGAACCATATCCAATAGGGTTCGATTCCTCCTTTCCGATACACCGTTATGTTGCGGAGTGTATGGAGGAGTACGCTGAGAGAGAATTCCATTCTCTTTTAAATAGTCCAGGAACTCGGCACTCAAGTATTCACCACCTCGATCCGATCTTAGGATCTTGATACTTTTGCCTGTTTGTTTTTCAACTTCATTCTTGTAATCCCGAAATTTCTCAAAAGCCTCGGATTTGTGCTTCATTAAGAAGACATGTCCATACCTAGAGAAATCGTCTGTGAAAGTAATGAAGTATGAATAACCGCTTCGCGCATGTGTAGACATTGGACCACACACGTCACTGTGTATGAGTCCCAAGAGCTCGCTCGCTCTTTCTCCGTGTCCAGTGAACGGAGTCTTTGTCATCTTTCCCATGAGACAAGATTCACAAGTGGCATAAGACTGATACTCGAACGGATCCAAGTATCCTTCTTTATGTAACTTAGTCAACCGTGTCTCATTGATGTGACCCAGTCTACAATGCCATAAGAAAGCCCGATTGATATCTGGAGACTTTCTTTTGTGTGTATTCTGGACATTGAAAATCTGTGGTTGGTTTAACACGTATATACCATTACTCAGAGTACCTGACCCAATCAATACTTGATTAAGGTGAATGTTTACAACATTACTTACAAACGCAAATTCATAACCTTCTTTAGAAACTAAAGATACAGAAATGATATTACAAGTTGCGTTGGGTACAAAAAAGCAATTACGCAAAACCAAAACATGTCCATCTGACATTCCCAGGTGATAGTCCCCCACGGCTTTAGCATCCATGCTAGCTCCGTTCGCAACTCTGAGGGTCATGTCACCTGCCTTCAAATCCCTACGGTTTCTCAACGCCTGCAAAGAATTACAGATATGAGATCCTGATCCGGTATCCAATACCCAGGAAGTAGAGTTTATTGAAAGACAGTTTTCAATAACATACACACCTGAAGCTGAAGCTGCAACCTGCTTCAATTCCTGTGTTCTGGCCTTCCAGGCCCTGCAATCATTCTTCCAGTGTCCTTTCTTATGACAAAAGAAGCATTCTTCCTTATCCACAAGCTTCCCCGCTATCTTTGTTGCTTTACCTTTTCCCTTCGTATCCACTTTACTAACACCGCCCCTTGGTTTGGCGGGGGCCTTCTTCTTCTTTCCCTTGGCTTTCGCCTTGGACCTAGAAGAAGATGATCCTCCTACAAACAAAGTGGATGTATCCCTACTTTTCTGTAGGGTGCCCTCTGCGCTCCTCAGCATGTTGAGGAGCTCTGATAGTTCAACCTCTTTTTCTTGTAGGTTGAAGTTCAGTATAAACTGGGCGTAAGTGGAAGGAAGGGACTGGAGAACTATATCCGTATATAGCTCACTCTCCAATGTGATCCCTAGGTCAGCGAGCTCCTCTATGTAGCCGATCATCTTTAGCACGTGCTCGGCTACTGATGATCCGACGGCCATCTTTGTCGAAAACAACTTTTTCGACGCTTCGTATCTTGCGATACGTGATTGCTCTCCATACAGTTCTTTTGTATGGAGCAATATGGACTCCATGTCCATATTCTCATGCCTCCTCTGATGTTCGTTGTCCATCGAGGCAAGCAGGAGGCACTTGGCCTTCGCGCTATCAATCTCCCAAGTCTTGCGGATTTCCTTATCCGCGACGCTGGAAGTTGGACCAGGGACAGGGGGAGCTTTGGTGGTAAGAAGATACCCCAGCTTGTCATAAGTGATTGCTATCTTGACATTCCTGAGCCAATCTTTGTAGTTTGGCCCTGTCAGCTTGTTTTTATCTAGGAGTAACTTAAGTCCAGTCATGTTGATTGGTCGCTGCAATTAGGAGAGAGAAGAAGAAACACTCAGCATGATGCTCTTGCAAGTTTAGAGTGGTTTTTAGTTTGTCTAAACAGGATGGCTCCCACTGTTTCTCGAATCCCTCCTCAAACCATAAAGGAAGAATTAGTCAGGATCAATCCCACCGTACAATACTTGCTTAACCGTTCAGCCAGGCCAGTGTCGGTACTTCGAGGGAGGTTTTCCAACGCTTTCGCGAAGTTCCTTAATTAAAGAACCTCTTTTCCCTGGGGGCGTAACCCCGCTAACACCTTTCTAGGCACCTACTAGGTTTATAGCATTGATCGTTAAGTGAGAAATTTCCCGAGGAGTAGCATATACTCACAGTAGGATCGGGATCCAAATATCATTGTGTGACGAAAATGAAGGAATCCTACCATAATCATCACACTCCAAATGGTATGCAAATCTAGCAAGTTTCAGTACTTATGAAACTCCCGATGTGGATTTTTGCCCCATGCTCTTATGACCTTGACTAAGGCCAACAAATCATAAGTCACATGTCAAGTTCTTCCCGTCGTTATCCAGGTTAATTTGAACCCACCCGTATATACCCTTGACTATGGCCAACAAGGCAATACGACTGTCCCAAACCAACGCATTCTATCTATGCAACATATGAATACCCACCAGCTACCAATCACTGTGCCTTGACTAAGGCCAACAAACACAGCTTGAATACTGTTGAATATTCATATGAAACGACGGAGGGCTACGGATGGTTTTGGCGAAACCGTGAACGTAGTGAACTTGATATAATCGATGGAACGAGATAGCTTTTAGAAGGAGTGGCTCAAGCTCCGCATTTAAAAGTTAGTTTTGAAAAGAACCGAGTGGTTTTCCGAAAGTGTTCCATCGACTTAAACTTGGTTTATTATCTTGCATTAGTTCTTTTAATGCGTGATATTCTTGCATTAGTACTTTTAATGCGTCCCATCATTTAATCCTACCATTGCAGAAAACAACCAAAATATGACGTACGCTTATGCCATTCGCATTCGCCACGGGGCCCCGTCATTACCCGTTAGGTTACTTAACTAACGACAGAGCGGGGGCTGGGCTAGCGCGTCTGTAAAACATAAGCAACGCCTAAATAGAAAGCAATGATAGACATTTCAGATCACAGATAAATACATTGGATATACTAGCAATCTGTAATTTGTACGAGCCTGTAACAAAAACAGATAACACGGTCGCGGTGAATAGCCAAATCCCCACCCAAGACCCCTACGGGTGCGGCAAACTACCCGCCAAGTCCTCGGTAGTTTGTGCACCCCTCCATGGGTCTATCCTAGGAGCAAAAACAGTAAAAAGAATTATACAATGACGGCTACAACCCCGACCCGGTTGTGCGGCCAAACAAATAATATAATTACATCAATTTATATTTACAATGAATTGCAAGAAAAGAAAACTCTCGTCTCACAACCCCCGGCTATTCACCCGCGACAATCCAACATATTTATATACACATTCCAGCACATTACAGATCTTGTATAACCCCGACTAATCGTCTTATAGCGATTAGCCGACGTTCAATACAAGCAAACATCACAGATATAACCATCATAGTCAAAGTGTAGTGAAGTTCGGAAAAAAATACGGAATTATAGGACCCCAAAAGGAAATTTCTTTTCTGCAAAATCTGGGCACATATAATATATTTTAAAAATCCCAAAACCAACACAGACACACACTGCACGAAAAACGACGCACTAAAGACAACAAACCGCGGCGCTTCCGCGGCGGCCAAGAAGGGTCACGCGGCGGAAGCGCGGCGGTTTAGACGAATTGGTGAATCGTTTTTCATGGGTGTTCTAACAAAACCCTGAGACGAATTTTGGAGTATAAAGTTTTTCATTTTGACCAGAAAAAATTTCAACAGAAACTCAGTTTTTTGTAGTTTTCCGGTTTTGTGATTTTTTTCGGTTCCGAACTTCGTTACACTTTACTACCTAGCTAGTTTAAGTTTAGTTAGGCTCTGATACCACTGTAAGTCCACGTTGCGACCCCCGGTTCTTACGGGGAGGCGGAAACGGTATAAAAATCAAATTTTTAGTGCAAGAGGCAACATGGACTAAACAAGGTCGGGATCGTTACCTAAACTAAAACTAGCAAACTAAGCTAAAGAGATTTAGCTACTCGGATAGAGATGGTTATACCTAAACTTGAACTCCTTCTTCTTCAAACTTTGTGGAGGTTGATGGTTCTCTTCTCTTGTCGCCTTCTTCCGTCGAAGATGGATCCACCTCGAAGGCTCGACCTTTGGGCTCTTTCTCGAACTTGGAGTGAACTAGAATCGCCGGCTTGCTAAACCCTTGATCCTAGAGTGAGTAGAGAGAGTGTCTAAGGGTTGCTTTTGTTTTAAAGAGAAGGATTCTCAACACATGAGAAGGTTTCTCTTTAGCTAGAGGAAGAAGAAGATGAAGAGAGGAGAGAGAATGAGAATGATAGAATGAGCTATTATTTTCTCTTCTTGCAACCATAATGCAAAAGAATAATATTATCTAAATGATAATAATTGAAAATGAGAATAGTTGATGGTAGTGTTTGGAATGACCACAACCATGCTTCATTTAAAAATGTAAGCATAAATCAAGGAAGACTTTTGAAGGCATGAAAGTGGTCAATGGTCAACAAGTCAACCAAGGTCAACAAGTCAACAAAGAACAACCATAACATAATTCTCATTTAATTATTATTATTAATAGATAATAAAAAAATCCATTAGGGTTTGGAAAATAAAGACTGTCAACTGTGCATACGCACCCGTTCCGAAACCCTAATGAAAAACCTCATTCTCCTCCTCAAGCAACTGTGCATACACACCTGCATTCTCGTTCCGAAAAACAAGAATACCAAGATATAAAAGCAACCCCAAAACACATACCAGTATCTGGCTCAAACCAGAGCCTGCCAGTATAATCCGTCCGGACTCCAAACGTGCACAAGTGCGCGGATGAGAACGAACCCTGTCGCAAAACCATGCGACCTCTACTCTGTTTTGCCCAGAGGCGAATACCCTCTGTGTGGGACTCTAAAGACTCGACACTACGCTGGCAGTGGGTTTAACCACAGACCGCAAGCGGCACTAGCTGTGCATAACGATCCCCAGGTAGATGTCGACAAGAAGGCTGACGAGGTGAAACCCCATCTGAACTCCTACTGAGTCTGAATGTGACAGTCTCCGTACAGTCCGGTCTGTTCGTCTGATACATCGCATGGCGGGCCTAGGGGGTGGTAAACGTCAGTCCCCAATAGCGGTACAAGTCGTGCGGAGCGAAGCCCAAAACACCCTGAGATAACACTGGAAACCTACCAGTATATCTCGTTTGCCCTGGCCAGGGACTACTCGTGTAATGGCTCTCCTAGACACAGCGCGATGTCAACCCCCAATACCGGGAGAGACGAATCATGTCTAACCGTCACTGCCTCCAAGTGCTTCGGGACTGCACCCAACCACCACCTGTTTGCACGACTCCTTTGAGCCGTGGTAGGGTAGTGATCAAAGTGCAGTGGGAACACACTTGAGGCGAAGTGCCAGTGTCAAGTCAGCGGACTAAGCTGTACTCATGTCACCTGGGAACTGATAACTGACGATAGGTATAATACCAACCTGTCAGTTCCCTACGAGTCCTGTCCAGTGTACTCGTAACCCAACGAGCACCCGTATACTATCTCCAGTACGACGTACTGATGGCTGTGGGACAGACCATCTCCCACACTGGGATGAGAAGCGCATACGCTAGTCTACTCCGGAGTATCGATGCCCCGTCTCGATAGTCCTGCGACTAGGGACCTGTATAAGGATGTGCCTATAGATTACCCAGCCCCCACTTGTGTGACTGCCATCACAACGCTGGTAATCAAGCAAAGATCCTAAGGGCTCCACTAATGCGTATAAGTGATATACTGAAATAAACACAAGTACACATTGAAGTAGAAACAAACCAAGTAGCATACTACTATTTTGAGCAAGATTGTATATACAAGGTGAATATCCCAAGCATCCATTAAGTAATATACAAACTAGTATGATACAGTAATGGCCTCTAGGGCATATACACTAACAATTACGGCCCTCAGGTCGGTTCTTAGGCACAAGGAGTGGCTATGCTCCTATGCATTAGTGCAACCTAAGACCATAGCCGAAGTAAAGGCCTGGACAGAATGTGAGATCCAGCTTGAGTCCGATGTGAACGCCAACCTGCCCCGGACAGAACAAGTTGATCAGAAAAAAGGGTCCGGGAAGAGAAAAAGAAGATTGAGCGGCCAAAACCCTACTCCCCGAAGTTCCAGGAGTACACCCCGCTCAACATTTCCCAGACGGTACTGCTAGAGGAGGCTAAGGGCGAGAGGTTCTTCAAACTCCCCCCAGTCTCGAATAAGGCAGCAAAGCGCACCCGGGGCCCCTACTGCGGCTTCCACAGGTCACAGGGACACTCCACTGAGAACTGCAAATAGCTCTGAGACTACATCGAGGAGCTAATCCGCTCGGGGCACCTGGCAACGTACTTGCGAGACAAGCGGCAAGCCGACCGTGAGCAGGAGCAACGTCCTCCTCCCGGCGAATTGACAATCGGCCAAATCATGGTCATGTCAGCGGGGGGTACGACGAGGACCGACGAGACACGGCATCCTTCCCCGATCAAGGGACCTGTCGACCACCCGAGGAAGAAGGCCAAAGCAGCTGAGCCGATCGTTTTTACCGACGAGGACCTCCACGGTATTTCCCTGCCTCACAACGACCCGCTGGTGATCACGGCTCGGGTCCACCACTACGAGGTACAGAGGATACTGGTCGATTCAGGAAGCTCGGCGGACATTCTCTTTTACGACTGCTTCCTGCGCATGGGACTCACCCCGTCGAACCTAAGCCTGACCGCCCACGTCCTGTCAGGGTTCACTTACCACTCTATCCCAGCGGAAGGGGTAATCACTCTCCAATTTAACATTGGGGAGGCGGGCCGTACATGTACCGTGCCTGTGGAGTTTATTGTCGCGAGAATCCCATCGGCCTACAACATCCTCCTCGGTCGCCCGACACTAAACTCCCTCCGGGCCCAGATATCGACCTACCACCTGGCGATGAAATTCCCGCTCGACCAAGGCGGGATAGGTCGGGCCTATGGGGACCAACGAACAGCAAAGGTTTGCTTCACCGCAACATCTACATCTGAGCAGCCAGACAACGATGTTGAGGGCGAGGGTGATATCAAGGGTTCTCTGGACACTCGAGACGAGCAGAAAGATGTCCGAGGGACCCCGGTGGAGCCACTAACAGAGGTCCTCCTCGTAGAAGGGGACGACGAACGAACCGTTCAGATCGGTTCTCTTTTAACGGGGACTCAACGAGACGACCTGGTTCACTTCCTCAGAAACAACTCTGATGTGTTCGCCTGGGCACCTGCCGACATGCCCGGGATCGACCCCAAAATCATATCTCATAAGCTTGGGGTAGACCCTGCGGTCTGACCCGTCAGGAAGAAAAAGTGAAGCTTCGCCCCGATCAAGCAAAAGGCGATCGAGGACGCGGTAGACATGCTCCTTGCCGCCAACTTCATTCGGAATGTGCCTTACTCGGAATGGTTGGCGAACGTAGTCATGGTCAAAAAATCAACCGGGAAGTGGCGCATGTGCGTCGACTTTACCGACCTCAACAAGGCCTGCCCGAAAGACAACTATCCCCTCCCTCGGATAGATCAGCTCGTCGACATCTCGGCAAGCCACGAGCTACTGAGCTTCATGGATGCTTTCTCCGGCTACAACCAGATCCATATGAATCCGGCAGACGAGGATCTCACCGCATTCACAACGGACCGGGGGGTATACTGCTACAAGGTGATGCCTTTCGGCCTCAAAAACGCCGGAGCTACGTACTAACTCTTGGTCAATCGCATGTTCAAGCCGCAGATTGACAGGAATATGGAAGTTTACGTCGACTGCATGCTCATCAAGTCGGTCTCATCCGACGAACACGCCAAGGATCTGGGCGAGGCCTTCGACGTCCTCCGCAAATACAAGATGAAACTGAACCCTGGCAAGTGCGCATTCGGGATCACCGGTGGAAAGTTCCTCGGCTTCATGGTTACCCACCGTGGAATCGAAGCTAACCCGGAGAAAATCAAAGCCATCCTCAACATGGCCGCACCTAAGACTAACGTTGAAATCATGCGGCTGATAGGGCGGGTAGCCGCTCTAAGTCATTTCATGTCGAGGTCGGGGGAGAAGTGCCTCCCGTTCTTCAAAGCTCTAAGGAAAATTCCAAGGTTCGAGTGGTCGGAGGAGTGCCAGACCACCTTTGAGCAATTAAAGAGGCACCTTACGACTCCACCGCTACTCACCCGACCAGTTGAAGGGGACAAGCTGTCGCTATATCTGTCAGTATCCGACCAAGTTGCTGGCTCGGTGCTCGTCCGAGAGGTCGAAGGAGTCCAGAAGACCGTATACTATGTGAGCCATATCTTCAAGGATGTGGAAACGAGGTACCCAGTCATAGAGAAGATCGTCTTGGCACTCATCGTGGCATCAAGGAAACTACGGCACAATTTCCAGGCCCACACCATCCTCGTTCTTACCGAGCAGCCTTTGGGGGCTATCCTCGCCTCCCCCGAGTCCTCTGGCCGCTTGGAGAAATGGAGGTGGGAGTTGTCCCAGTTCGACATAAAATACCGCCCGAGGCAGGCTATCAAAGCACAAGCCCTGGTCGATTTTATCGTCGAGTGCACCATCCCTGGCAAGGAGCCGGAGTCCACGCCGACCTCCGCAGCTCAACCCTCAGTCAATGGGAAGCCTGACTCCATCCCTGATTGGATCCTCTACGTCGACGGGTCCTCGACCGAGGAAGGCTGCAGTGCCGGCCTCATCATTCGGAACCCGAACGAGAAAGAAATGGAGTATTCTCTGAAGCTCGGGTTCAAAGCCTCAAATAACACGGCGGAATACGAGGCCTTGCTGGCCGGACTGCACATAGCATTCGGACTGGGGCTGAAAATGATTCGGATCTGTAGCGACTCCGCCCTAGTCGTTGGCCAAGTGACCGGCCGATTCGAGGAACGGGAGCCTCTAATGGTGAGGTACCTGGCCGAGGTAAGAAGACTGCAAAAGGACTTCTACTAAGTCCAGGTGGAGCAGAACCCCTGACAGCTAAACGTCCAGGCCGACGCCTTGAGTAAACCGGGTTCATCTTATACGGCCAACAACAAGAGGAACATCCTTTTCGAGGTCTTACCACGGCCCAGCATGGAAGACGCGGCGATGCCACTTCAAGTATACACAACCCGGGAAAAGTACCTGGATTGGAGAAAGCCCCTCATGGAATTCCTGAGGGAAGGTACGCTCCCAGAAGACAGGGGGGAAGCCCACCGTCTCCGAGCCAAAGCTCGCCATTTTGTCTGGAGCAATGGGAACCTGTACAAGAAGTCCTTCACTCATCCACTGCTCTGGTGCGTCGACCCCCTTGAAGCCGACTACGTCCTCCGTGAGATCCACGAATGGGTTGGCGGCACGCACCAAGGGGCCCGCACCTTGATCCAGAAGGCATTTCTCCAGGGGTACTACTGGCCGACAATTCATCAGGACGCCCAGAATCTTGTCAGGAGATGCAAGAGCTGCCAACTCCATGGAAGCATACCTCGCCTCCCGGCTACCGAGCTAACCGCCCTAACTTCCCAGTGGCCGTTTGCCCAGTGGGGAATGGACATGATAGGCCAGTTCCCTACCGGTACGGGCGGGCACAAGTACGTCCTCGTCGCAGTGGACTATTTCACGAAGTGGATCAAGGCCATTCCCATCAGGAAACCGGACGCCGCCACGACTATCAAGTTCCTACAGAACAACGTGATACTCCGGTTCGGCATCCCTAGGTGTATCATCACCGACCATAGGACAAATTTCGAAAACGAAAAAGTTAAAGAATTTTGCAGCAAATATCGTATCCTCATGATGTTTAACGCGGTTGCACAACCCTAATGCAACGGGCAAGCCAAGGTCGCTAATCGGGACGCCCTCCGAGGTCTTCGGACACGCCTAGAAGGGCGCCAAGGCAGTTGGATCAAGGAATTACCCCGGGTCCTATGAGCCCTGCGCTCGTCGAAGAAAACCCCCCACTGGGGAGACCCCTTTCAGCCTCTGCTACGGTACCGAGGGAATGGTCCCAGCGAAGATCGGGCTCCCCAGTCACCGCGTCGAGCATTTCGACGACGAAGCGAACACCTCAGCCCTCCGAACTAACTTGGACATCTTGTTAGAGAAACGGGACCGGGTTCAGATCAGAGCTGCCGCCTATCAACAGCAAACCGCCCGTTACTACAACGCACGAGTCAAGCGTCGCTTCTTCAAGACCGAAGATTTAGTCTTGAGGGGGAACAAGTTCATCGATCAAGGCAAGCTGCATAAGTTTTCCCCAAAATGGGACGGTTCTTTCCTCGTCTCCGAGGTCCTGCCCGGCGGAGCCTACCGCTTGCAAGACGTGGAAGGCACAAGTTTCCACGGCCTTACAACGCTGAGAAGCTCAAACTATACTAATGAAAAGAATATCTATGAGTGTGTATTTCTTCTTTCACAAAGGCAATGTAAACCTTTCTAAAGTTCTTTCTATTTAAATAATAAAAAGCGAACACTAGAATATTTCAAAAAGTAGATTTTTATTCATTCAAAAGGTACTACGGGCTCCTCATCCTTACAAAAAAAGAAAAAATTTACAACAGAGGTGGAACGGGATCAAGGAAGTACTCGTGGTGGTACTCGGAGTAGATCTCCGCTAGCTGGGCCCTAGCCTCTGCAGCCCGCTCCCGCCGATGCTGCACGCGAACCCGGGACGCCACGGAAGCACCCGACGCTCCGCCCTCTGCGCCTTGGCTCACGATGTACCTCTTTTTGAAGCACTCCAAAATGAGGGCCAAGGATCGGTCGTGCCTGGCTTTCGAGATGAGACCGAGCAGGAAGATCGAGCGCACCTTGTCGAGCGCCTCATCCAGCAGCTCCTCGGAGAAAGGGTTGTCCAACCCCGAGGACCTCCACCAAATCGTGTAAATCGGCAACTGAAGCAGGGATGACCTCCGAGGGAGAAGCCGGCCGACGTGACCCTCGAGGCGCTGAACCACTCCCCGGTACCCATCCTCGGCCAGGGATTGGTCATACACGGAGACATCGTCGAATGTGACGATCTCTTCGATCGAATACATGTGCCCAGTCATCTCAAAAGAAAGCGAGGCCGACAGAGTTGCCGCCTCCTTCTCTATTTATAACCTCAAACAGGATCCTTAAGGACCCAGATTCTTGCGCCACTACTTGGGTTCTTCAACAAAGCAATGTAAATTCTTCTAAGTTCTTTTTATTTAAACAAACAAGAAGGACAAAGCAGTCGAGCATTGCAGAAAAGAAGAATTTAATTGATTCAAAGAGGTATGGTAGGCTCCTCAGCCTTACATTACATTAAAAAAAGGATTACAGCAGCGGGGGAAGGGGATGCAGGAAACATTGCTCGTGGTACTCCGAGGATATTTCCGCCAGCCGAGCTCTCGCCGCTTCGGGCCTCTGCCTCTGATGCCGTCCGCGAACATCGGAGAGATGCCTCAGTTGGTAACACTCGAGGACGAGTGCCACCGAGTGATCCCGCCGACTCATCGAGATCAGGCCGAAGCGGCATAGCGACCTCAGCTTACCAACCGCCTCGTCCTTCAGTTGCTCGGACAAGGGGTTGTACGGTCCCGGCGACGCCCTCCAGATCGAGTACATCAGCAGCTGAAGCAAGGACGACCGTCGGGAAAGCAGTCGACCAAAATGATCCTCAACACGGCCGATCACCACCTGCCGCATCTCCTCGGAGTACAGCTGGTCGTACAAGTACACGTCCTCGAAGGAGAGGATCTCGGGAATGGTGAAAGGGAAAGTGTCCATTCTTACACTTTGGGGATGAAGAAAGGAGTGATCAACACGCCCTCCATTTTATAGCCCCACAGCTCCCCCAAGAGTCCAATAGTCACTTGTTTCTTCCACTACAGTACCGCCAAGTGGCGGATATCCCGCATTTCTCGGCAAAATCGGAACGACGCGGTTCTTACGCTTTGCCTCCCCCCGCGCATTCATAACACGTGTCGCCCACGATGGTTACTCTTTCTGATGTTCACACACGGGGGAAGGTCGGACAGAACCTCACGAATCTACCGAGCAACTACCCTACTCAGTCCATCCTTGGCTGGTAATTTCTTATACATGGACGCCAAGGATCAAAGCCCTCACCAAGAGGCAACCGAGCAGCTACACTGCTCGGTCCATCCTTAGATGGTAATTTCTTACCCACCGACGCCAAGGATCAAAGCCCTCACCAAGAGGCAACCGGGCAGCGACCCTGCTCGGTCCATCCTTAGTAGGCCTCTCCATGCCCTCCCGCACTAAGGATCAAAGCGCTCACCAAGAGGCAACCGGGCAGCAACCCTGCTCGGTCCATCCTTGGCTGGTAATTTCTTACCCACCGACGCCAAGGATCAAAGACCTCACCAAGAGGCAACCGAGCAGCTACAATGCTCGGTCCATCCTTGGCTGGTAATTTCTTACCCACCGACGCCAAGGATCAAAGCCCTCACCAAGAGGAAACCGGGCAGTGACCCTGCTCGGTCCATCCTTTGCATGCTTCTCTATGCCCTCCCACGCTAAGGATCAAAGCCCTCACCAAGAGGCAACCGGACAGCAACCCTGCTCGGTCCATCCTTGGCTGGTAATTTCTTACCCACCGACGCCAAGGATCAAAGACCTCACCAAGAGGAAACCGGGCAGCAACCCTGCTCGGTCCATCCCTTGCTAGTAATTTCATACCCTATGACGCCAAGGATCAAAGCCCTCACCAAGAGGAAACCGGACAGCAACCCTTCTCGGTCCATACTTAGCAGGCCTCTCATGCCCTCCCGCGCTAAGGATCAAAGCCCTCACCAAGAGGCAACCGGGCAGCAACCCTGCTCGGTCCATCCTTAGCAGGCAACTCCTTGCCCAACGACGCCAGAGACCAAAGCCCTCATCAAGAGGCCACTGAGCAGCTTCACTGCTCAACTTCCTCCATGTCTTTACTAAGTGATCTCCACCTCGACTTCGGGGCTATGGAGATACCGACCTTTCATTATATTAGCACACTTGGCAAATGGTCGTATTCAACTCGATGTGCGATCGCTAGATGAAAAACCGACCTAACATGAAAGCAGTACCGCGCAAATAAAAATGTTTACCGCAAACAAAGGGAAAACGCGCACGCAAAGAATGCTGCAAAAATATTTTTTTCATAGAAGTCGGAAGTCTTTACAGGGGTATTATAGGCTCCCCAGCCTTACAAAAACACCCGGAGGCTTACAAAATTTTATTGCAAAGAAAATAAGGATGCGAGGAAGTTCAGGCCTCGGGGCCGGAGAGGACATCAATGAGCAGCGCTTCCACTGCGACAACAGGGGTGGCATCTTGTAGGTCGGCGCCCACAGCGGAAGCCTTGGTGCCGGTGGCTGGGATGACCGACTTATCCTCAATGCTCCCATCGGGGGCCTTTTCCCTTACAACACTCCCGGCAGCATCCCCCCGCGCCTCATCTCCGAGGGGGTACTCACCCCGGAGCTCGCCGTCAGGGAACTCTGGCATCACGGCCTTGACGGCGTCGAGGGCGTCGTGCCAAACGACGGTGGCGGCTCCAGCGAGGTCGGTGTAGACCTAATCCGACTTCTTGTAGCTCTCCACCGCCTTCGAAGCTCGGAGCTCTGCACGCTTCGTTCCCTCCTTCGTCGCCTCGTTCTCCCTACGGAGGGTGCTCATCGTCTTCATCAGTATGGCGACGAGCACCCTAGAGTCTTCTAACTTGGCCTCGGCGGCTCGGGTGGCCTCTCGGCACCTGGCGATCTCCTGATCCCCTGCCACCACCCGGTCTTCAAGGGAAGCGACCCTCTCCATCGCCGGCTCTAGCTCCAGCCTTGAGCTCTCCTCCCGCGAGGAGAACTCGCCCACGTCCCGCATCGCCGGAGCAATTTCCTCGTCCTCCATGTTGACGACGAGGGCGACGAGCTGAGGACCTAAAGAAAAGAAAGAGGGTTAAAAAGGAAAGGGAGGCGCCCAATCACGTAAACAAAGATACTGAATGAAGAACTAAGTGGGGTACGAACACTAACCTCCACGGCCTCTTGAGCTATGGCCGCCATTTGGGCCCGGAGGGTCCCCCGAGGGATTCTGCCCCCGGCCGGCCTTTCAATCTCTGAAAGGAGGCTGTCGGTGATGGAAAGCCCCGAGGGAACCTCAAAGCGAAGTTCCCCATCGTCCACGAGGATCGGGAAAGCCGAGGAGCGGGGCGCCGTCCTATGAAACCTTTTGAGGGGCGACGTAGGAGAACCAGTCTCGCCTCCCACCTCCGAAGCCCGGGCTCTGGCTCCCGAGCACGCTTTCGGCTCGGCGCACTACTGGACTCTGGGGCCCGGGGAGTGCTTGGGTGCCTGGATGGAGCGGCCGCCGATGGAGCCGGAGCCGACGGCGGGCGAGAAGGGCCGGCGCCTCCGGCCTTCTTCCCCTTCTTCTGTTCGACCAGGGCTGACTGAAATTTGCCTAGGTCCATGAGTTCTGCATAAGACAAAAATACACAGGAATCAACAATGCTAGAAAAGTCAAAGAATGCACAAGTCTAAAACAGGTTGCCTGAAAACTCCTAACTTACCCGCGAACTGGGCGGGGCTGAGCCCGGCCCAACTGAGGGCCTGCTCAGACAGCAACACATCAGCCCGGGGGAGGGGCTCCCACTCCGATACCGCCAACGCGTCAGGATCATTCAACCGACTCACCCGCGGGCAACTGGCCCCGTGCCATTGGATGGGCACAGGCCAATCCTCACCCTCGGGAGGCTCAACAAACAAAAACTTCTTCTTCCAGTCATGAATGGAAGAAGGTACCACGAAAACCCCCGACCCGACAGCACCTCCCCTGTGTTTTCTAAAAGAGATGTACACCCAGCTCGGCTCGCCCCTGCGATCGCCGGGGTGGTTTTTGTAGCAAAGAGAAGAAACGAGAAGGCTCTAGCTAAAAGGGATCAGACGCAACTTCAACCGGACCAGGAACCCAAGAAGAATCCTCCAAGAGTTTGGCACTAACTGGCCGGGGCTAACCCAAAACAATTCAACGCCGCACTCACCTCGGGGGAGAAGGGTAGGCTCATTCCGGCTCAAAAGGCTTCCAGGTACAAGGCAATTTCCTTGCTCCTTACCTGGTCTGCCCTCTCCCCCTCCTCGGCCAGACGAAGCGAATAGCCGGGAGGAATGTAGAAAAGAGTCTGGATGGTAGCGAGCTCATCCAAGTGCCTCAGAGTGGATGACGCACCAAGAGCATCTGCGACCTGCGCTTTGGGGACCGCCCCCATCGCGCGACTCCGGGAAGCATGACTAACCCTAACTCTCCCGGGGGACTCCGACTCAGACGAGGAATAAGTAGAGGAAGCTGCAGAAGACCCCTAGACTCTACCCGGACTATGTCTACAGACTCCTCGGTAGAAGACATCTAACCTGATCAAAGGGACGAGTCCTCGGACTAGAAAACGCAAGGAATCCGACCTGACGAGAAGAGCGCCGAGCTAACACGACTAGGGACAAGGAAGTTGTAGTGAGGTACGGGCCCTAATGGGGATCCAACCTCTATTTATAGCTTCCGGCGTACACATCCTATGGCTCCGATCGCCTCCCACCAAAACGACGCTTCGCAACCAACGGCCGACAACATTCCACCTGTCGCACTCTCATTGAGCGCGTCCCATCGGGCGAGGGTACACTTGAGGCCCATCTCGTCAGCCAACCAGCGCCAGACACGTGGGCTGACGCTTCGACGAACGTACTCACAAGCCGGCGCTTCCTCTTAAATGCGAGATCTCTCCCCTGATCAGCTTACGTCATCAAGAAAATACGACTAATTGCCCGGGAATACGCACCGACGATATCTTCAAATGAGAGCTCATCCCGGATGACCGGTCAGACCACTCTCGACCCGACCCAAGAACGGGTCGAGACGAGAGTGGAGGGCTAATGATGATGCTCGATATCGGTGACTCCCCATATCATGACGCGTGGCAGATGACGTGTCCCAGAGCTTACAAGTAAGGATCAAGAACGTTACGTTGGAAGCACACCACGGGCCTCCGGCCCGAGGATGTTCCCGACCTACGGTGGCCTTCCAGAACACTCCCCAGCTCCCTTCTGAGCTATCACAGAACCAAGATGCCTCGGCCTCCCGCTCGTTCCCGAGCCTCCCGCCGAGCTCATCTTCCTCGGTCTCACCGACCGACCAACAGCACCGATCACAGGCGTCTTTGCCACGGCTTCGCGAATCTCGCCAGGCGCGAGATATCCGCCGCCCATGATCCCGCGTTCCACACCATCACGATCCCCCATTAACGAGCGTATCTCGGCATTAATGGGGAATCCCGCCTATCACGTGGGCGTGACGCCATGGGCGTAACGGCCGGCGTGAATCTCGCGCCCGCCTGCCCATTGCTGCCATTATATAAACCCCTCTCTCAGACGACTCAGGTAAGCCAATTTTACTCCAATAGGCCGTTACTTTGCCAAAATACCCCGTCTAATTTGATCGTCGGAGCGTCCTCGGTAGCACAACCACTCCGGAATTTCTTTGCAGGTAGCCCGGCCTCAACCACACAAAACCCATTGAGATCCACACGCTCTAGGAGACAACCCTCCAACTCAATCTCAGCCGTCCATCAGCGCTCGCAGCAGATCAACAGAAGATAACATTGGAAGGAGATCCAGAGATCCATCAGGCCTGAATTTGGGGGAAATCCATATTTGTGTGCTTAATTCGGTGTAACGATCGCAAGCGAGGCATGACATTTGGTTTTGGGGGGACTTGGATTACGGTGGATGCAATGTTTGTGTCTTATTTTATACAAAATTAGATACATTTATTTCATAGGATATTTACCAAAATCCATCATGTGGTTGCACACTTTACGGTGATTTATTTTTGGGTAAATTGTCAAAAAGATCTTGGCCCAGTCGGGAGTTGTCTAAAATCCCCTGTAATTTTTGAAATTGTTGGGGGGTCTATTGATCAAAATCTTTGTGAAAAAACCTCTGGGCTGTACTTCATTTAGGTTTTGTATTCTTTCAACTGCTTGGATATTACATGCAACTTCTTAGATATTACATGTAATTGGTATACAAGGGTTTTGATTGGGCCCAAGGCTTTTTTAACAGGAGCAAAAAGCACAGGGATTTTACACAAGTTTGAAGGGAGCTGGGGGCTTTTTGAGAGTTTACCCTTTATTTTTGATTTGAAAAACCACTATGTGATTTGCTCTGTTAGCAAAAAATCACCCCATGGTTTCGGGAAAAACCCAATACTCTTAATTTTTTGAGATATTCTTCAATCATACCCATATATACATAACATGTACAAATCTTGTAAAAGTATTTTTTATAGAAAAAATAACATTCTTATCATGTGGTTTCGAAAAGTTAATTTTTTGTTTGGTTGCTGTCATAAAGTGGATGAGAAAAGTATATTGAGTATAAAAATAGCTTTACAAGTTATGTGCATATTGTTAGTGTATATGCCCTAGAGGCCATTACTGTATCATACTAGTTTGTATATTACTTAATGGATGCTTGGGATATTCACCTTGTATATACAATCTTGCTCAAAATAGTAGTATGCTACTTGGTTTGTTTCTACTTCAATGTGTACTTGTGTTTATTTCAGTATATCACTTATACGCATTAGTAGAGCCCTTAGGATCTTTGCTTGATTACCAGCGTTGTGATGGCAGTCACACTAGTGGGGGCTGGGTAATCTATAAGCACATCCTTATACAGGTCCCTAGTCGCAGGACTATCGAGACAGGGCATCGATACTCCGGAGTAGACTAGCGTATGCGCTTCTCATCCCAGTGTGGGAGATGGTCTGTCCCACAGCCATCAGTACGTCGTACTGGAGATAGTATACGGGTGCTCGTTGGGTTACGAGTACACTGGACAGGACTCGTCGGGAACTGACTAGTTGGTATTATACCTATCGTCAGTTATCAGTTCCCAGGTGACATGAGTACAGCTTAGTCCGCTGACTTGACACTGGCACTTCGCCTCAAGTGTGTTCCCACTGCACTTTGATCACTACCCTACCACGGCTCAAAGGAGTCGTGCAAACAGGTGGTGGTTGGGTGCAGTCCCGAAGCACTTGGAGGCAGTGACGGTTAGACAGGATTCGTCTCTCCCGGTATTGGGGGTTGACATCGCGCTGTGTCTAGGAGAGCCATTACACGAGTAGTCCCTGGCCAGGGCAAACGAGATATACTGGTAGGTTTCCAGTGTTATCTCAGGGTGTTTTGGGCTTCGCTCCGGCACGACTTGTACCGCTATTGGGGGACTGACGTTTACCGCCCCCTAGGCCCGCCATGCGATGTATCAGACGAACAGACCGGACTGTACGGAGACTGTCACATTCAGACTCAGTAGGAGTACAGATGGGGTTTCACCTCGTCAGCCTTCTTGTCGACATCTACCTGGGGACCGTTACGCACAGCTAGTGCCGCTTGCGGTCTGTGGTTAAACCCACTGCCAGCGTAGTGTCGAGTCTTTAGAGTCCCACACAGAGGGTATTCGCCTCTGGGCAAAACAGAGTAGAGGTCGCATGGTTTTGCGACAGGGTTCGTTCTCATCCGCGCACTTGTGCACGTTTGGAGTCCGGACGGATTTTACCAGCGGGCTCTGGTTTGAGCCGGATACTGGTATAGTATTTGGGGTTGCTTTTATCTCTCAGTATTCATGTTCCTCGGAACAAGAATGCAGGTGTGTATGCACAGTTCTTTTTTAGGAGGAGGAAGATGATTTTTCATTAGGGTTTCGGAACGGGTGCGTATGCACAGTTGACAGTTGTATTTTTCCAAACCCTAATGGATTTGTATTATATCATTTAATAATATATAATAAAATGAAATTGTGTCATGGTTAGTTTTTGTTGACTTGTTGACCATGGTTGACTTGTTGACCATGGTTGAACATTTGACCATTATCATTACAAGAGAAAGATGCTCTTGATTCTTGCATTTTCATTTAATGCTTGTAATGATATTAGTCATTCTAAAACTTTCCATCAACCTTTTCATTTTGATTATTATTATTTGATAATTCATTTTCTTTTTGCATTATGGTTGCAAGAAAGGAAATGATAGCTCATTCTATCATATTCACTCTCTCTCTTCACTTCATCTTCTTCTTCCTCTAGCCAAGAGAAACCTTCTCATGTGTTGAGAATCCTTCTCTTGAAAAACAAAAGCAACCCTTAGACACTCTCTACTCACTCTAGGATCAAGGGTTTAGCAAGCCGGCGATTCTAGTTCACTCCAAGTACGAGAAAGAGCCCAAAGGTCGAGCCTTCGAGGTGGATCCATCTTCGACGGAAGAAGGCGACAAAGGAGAACCATCAACCTCTACAAAGTTTGAAGACGAAGGAGTTCAAGTCTAGGTATAACCATCTTCATCCGAGTAGCTAACTCTCTTTAGCATAGTTTGCTAGTTTTAGTTTAGACAACGATCCCGACCATAGTTTAGTCCATGTTGCCTCTTGCGATAAAAATTCGTTTTTTATACCGTTTCCGCCTCCCCGTAAGAACCGGGGGTCGCAATATGGACTTACAGTGGTATCAGAGCCTAACTAAACTTAAACTAGCTTGGTAGTGAAGTGTAACGAAGTTCGGAACCGGAAAAATCCAAAAACCAAACTTTACAAAAACCTGAGTTTCTGTTGAAATTTTTTCTGGTCAAAATGAAAAACTTTATACTTGTAAATTCGGCTCAGGGTTTTGTGTGAACACCCAAGAAAAACGATACAGTGATTCGTCTAAACTGCCGCCCTTCCGCCGCGTGAGCCTTCTTAGCCGCCGCGGAACCGCCGCGATTTGTTGTCTTCTCTGCATCGTTTTTCGTGCAGTGTGTTTGTGTGTTGGTTTTGGGATTTTTAAAATATATTATATGTGCCCAGATTTTCCAGAAAAGAAATTTCCTTTTGGGGTCCTATAATTCCGTATTTTTTCCGAACTTCACTGCACTTTGACTATGATGGTTATATCTGTGATGCTTGCATGTATTGAACGTCGGCTAATCGCTATAAGTCGATTAGTCGGGGTTATACATGATCTGTAATGTGCTGGAATGTGTATATGAATGTGTTGGACTGTCGCGGGTGAATAGCCGGGGTGGATGTGAGATCAGCTTTTGTTTTTCTTTCATTCATTGTAAATGTAAATTGATGTAATAATATTATTTGTTTGGCCGCACAACCGGGTCGGGGTTGTAGCCGTCATTGTATAATTCTTTTTACTGTTTTTGCTCCTAGGATAGACCCATAGAGGGGTGCACAAACTACCGAGTACTTGGCGGGTAGTTTGCCGCACCCGTAGGGGTCTTGGGTGGGGTATTTGGCTATTCACCGCGACCGTGTTATCCGCTTTTCGTTTCAGGCTCGAAAGGATTGCGGATTGCTAGTATATCCAATGCATTCATCTGTGATCTGTAATGTCTATCATTGCTTACTATTTAGGCGTTGCTTATGTTTTACAGACGCGCTAGCCCAGCCCCCGCTCTGTCGTTAGTTAAGTAACCTAACGGGTAATGACGGGGCCCAGTGGCGAATGCGAATGGCATAAGCGTACGTCATATTTTGGTTGTTTTCTGCAATGGTAGGGTTAAATGATGGGACGCATTAAAAGTACTAATGCAAGAATATCACGCATTAAAAGAACTAATGCAAGATAATAAACCAAGTTAAAGTCGTTGGAACACTTTCGAAAAACCACTCGGTTCTTTTCAAAATAACTTTTAAATGCGGAGCTTGAGCCACTCCTTCTAAAAGCTATCTCGTTCCATCGATTAAATCAAGTTCACTACGTTCACGGTTTCGCCAAAACCATTCGTAGCCCTCCGTCGTTTCGTATGAATATTCAATAAGTATTCAAGCTGTGTTTGTTGACCTTCGTCAAAGCATAGTGATTGGTAGCTATTGGGTATTCATATGTAGCATAGATAGATGCGTTGGTTTGGGACATTCGCATTACCTTGTTGACCTTCGTCAAGGGTATATACGGGTGGATTCAAATTAACCTGGATAATGACGGGCAGAACTTGACATGTGACTTATGATTTGTTGACCTTCGTCAAGGTCATAAGAGCATGGGGCAAAAATCCACATCGGGAGTTTCATAAGTACTGAAACTTGCTAGATTTGCATACCATTTGGAGTGTGGTGATTCTGGTAGGATTCCTTCAGTTTCATCACGCGATGATATTTGGATCCCGATCCTACTGTGAGTATATGCTACTCCTCGGGAAATTTCTCACTAAACGATCAATGCTATAAACCTAGTAGGTGCCTAGAAAGGTGTTAGCGGGGTTACGCCCCCAGGGAAAAGAGGTTATTTAATTAAGGAACTTCGCGAAAGCGTTGGAAAACCTCCCTCGAAGTACCGACACCGGCCTGGCTGAACGGTTAAGCAAGTATTGTGCGGTGGGATTGATCCCGGTTAATTCTTCCTTTATGGTTTGAGGAGGGATTCGAGAAACAGTGGGAGCCATCCTGTTTAGACAAATTAAAAACCATTCTAAACTTGCAAGAGCATCATGCTGAGTGTTTCTTCTTCTCTCTCCTAATTGCAGCGACCAATCAACATGACTGGACTTAAGTTACTCCTAGATAAAAACAAGCTGACAGGGCCAAACTACAAAGATTGGCTCAGGAATGTCAAGATAGCAATCACTTATGACAAGCTGGGGTATCTTCTTACCACCAAAGCTCCCCCTGTCCCTGGTCCAACTTCCAGTATCGCGGATAAGGAAATCCGCAAGACTTGGGAGATTGATAGCGCGAAGGCCAAGTGCCTCCTGCTTGCCTCGATGGACAACGAACATCAGAGGAGGCATGAGAATATGGACATGGAGTCCATATTGCTCCATACAAAAGAACTGTATGGAGAGCAATCACGTATCGCAAGATACGAATCGTCGAAAAAGTTATTTTCGACAAGAATGGCCGTCGGATCATCAGTAGCCGAGCATGTGCTAAAGATGATCGGCTACATTGAGGAGCTCGCTGACCTAGGGATCACATTGGAGAGTGAGCTATATACGGATATAGTTCTCCAGTCCCTTCCTTCCACTTACGCCCAGTTTATAATGAACTTCAACCTACAAGAAAAGGAGGTTGAACTTTCAGAGCTCCTCAACCTGCTGAGGAGCGCAGAGGCCACCCTACAGAAAGGTAGGGAAACATCCACTTTGTTTGTAGGAGGATCATCTTCTTCTAGGTCCAAGGCGAAAGCCAAGGGAAAGAAGAAGAAAGCCCCCGCCAAACCAAGGGGCGGTGTTAGTAAAGTGGATACGAAGGGAAAAGGTAAAGCAACAAAGATAGCGGGGAAGCTTGTGGATAAGGAAGAATGCTTCTTTTGTCATAAGAAAGGACACTGGAAGAATGATTGCAGGGCCTGGAAGGCCAGAATACAGGAATTGAAGCAGGTTGCAGCTTCAGCTTCAGGTGTGTATGTTATTGAAAACTGTCTTTCAATAAACTCTACTTCCTGGGTATTGGATACCGGATCAGGATCTCATATCTGTAATTCTTTGCAGGCGTTGAGAAACCGTAGGGTTTTGAAGGCGGGTGACATGACCCTCAGAGTTGCAAACGGAGCTAGCATGGATGCTAAAGCCGTGGGGGACTATCACCTGGGAATGTCAGATGGACATGTTTTGGTTTTGCGTAATTGCTTTTTTGTACTCAACGCAACTTGTAATATCATTTCTGTATCTTTAGTTTCTAAAGAAGGTTATGAATTTGCGTTTGTAAGTAATGTTGTAAACATTCACCTTAATCAAGTATTGATTGGGTCAGGTACTCTGAGTAATGGTATATACGTGTTAAACCAACCACAGATTTTTAATGTCCAGAATACACACAAAAGAAAGTCTCCAGAAATAAATCAGACTTTCTTATGGCATTGTAGATTGGGTCACATCAATGAGAGAAGGTTGACGAAGTTACATACAGAAGGGTATTTGAATACGTTCGAATATCAGTCGTATGCCACTTGTCAATCCTGTCTCAAGGGAAAGATGACAAAGACTCCGTTTACTGGACATGGAGTAAGAGCGAGCGAGCTCTTGGGACTCGTACACAGTGACGTGTGCGGTCCAATGTCTACACATGCCCGAAGCGGACATTCTTACTTCATTACTTTTACGGATGACTTCTCAAGGTACGGTTATGTCTTCTTAATGAAACATAAGTCCGAGGCCTTTGGAAAATTCCAGGAGTATAAGAATGAAGTAGAGAAACAGACCGGCAAAAGTATTAAGATTCTAAGATCGGATCGAGGTGGAGAATACTTAAGTGCCGAATTCCTGAATTACTTAAAAGAGAATGGTATTCTCTCTCAGCTTACTCCTCCATACACTCCGCAACATAACGGTGTATCGGAGAGACGGAACCGAACCCTATTGGATATGGTTCGGTCCATGATGAGTAACGCTGAGTTACCGCGATCATTCTGGGGATATGCACTAGAAGCAGCTGCGTATCTCTTGAACAAGGCTCCTACCAAGACTGTGCCCACCACCCCATATGAGATGTGGACTGGGAAGAAACCCTGTCTTAATTATCTTAAGGTATGGGGATGTCCAGCTTTTGTAAAAAAGCAGCATGCGGACAAACTTGAGGCACGTTCAGTACAGTGTAAGTTTGTGGGATACCCAAGGAACTCCAGGGGGTATCTTTTCTATTCCGCTGAGGAACAAAAGGTTTTTGTTTCTCAGCATGCCCGCTTCTTGGAAACTGAGTTTTTGGAAACCCAGATAAGTGGGAACACAATAGAACTGGAAGAAATTCCAGAACCACAGACTGTTACTGAAAGCTTAGTGGAACCAGAGGGTTCAACAGAACAGGACATTCCTACGCCGCTCCGCAGGAGTAGTAGGCAGTCTCATCCGCCCGAGAGATACTGCGGTTTTCTCATAGACGGGGATAGAGAGGATTGCATCATAGATTATGATGAGCCTACTAGCTTCCAGCAGGCCGTTCAGAGCGTTGACTCAGTGAAATGGCTGGATGCAATGCGGACCGAAATGGAGTCCATGTACACCAACAAGGTATGGACGTTGGACATTGCTCCAGACGGGGTAAAACCCGTAGGATGCAAGTGGATCTTCAAAAGGAAGATTGGTGTAGATGGACAGGTTGAGACCTATAAAGCTAGGCTGGTAGCAAAGGGTTTTCGTCAAAGACCTGGCTTGGACTACGACGAAACCTTTTCTCCAGTAGCCATGCTGAAATCCATTCGGATCCTTCTTGCCATTGCTGCCTTCCACGATTATGAGATTTGGCAGATAGACGTAAAAACCGCTTTTCTAAATGGAAATTTAGAGGAGTGTGTCTATATGGATCAGCCAGAGGGTTTCATTCAGAGTGGGAGCAGCGGAAAGGTGTGCAAGTTGCTTAAGTCCATCTATGGACTAAAGCAGGCATCGCGGAGTTGGAACATCTGTTTTGATGAGACGGTCAAGGAATTTGGCTTTATCAAAAATCCAGATGAACCATGCATCTATAGTAGATTTGTAGCGAGAACTGTAGTATTCCTCGTTTTATACGTGGATGACATTCTCTTAATAGGAAATGATATTCCTATGCTACAATCTGTCAAGGGGTTCTTGTCACAAAGGTTCTCCATGAAAGACCTGGGTGATGCCTCATACATCCTGGGGATCCGGATCCATCGTGATAGATCCAAGAGGATATTGGGACTTTCTCAGTCCAGGTACATCGACACCGTACTGAAAAGATTCAGTATGGAAGATTCCAAGCGCGGTAACCTACCGGCTTGTCACGGGATCACCCTCTCTAAAGAGATGTCTCCCAAGACTGATTTGGAGAGGGATCGCATGTCTATTATACCCTACGCTTCTGCGGTAGGCTCTATAATGTATGCGATGTTGTGTACCAGACCGGATGTAGCTTATGCACTGAGTGTAGTAAGCCGGTATCAGTCAAACCCTGGGGAGAAACATTGGATAGCGGTAAAGAACATTCTCAAGTACCTGAGGAGGACTAAGGAGATGTTTTTGGTGTATGGCGGAAAAGACCTCCAGATTGAGGCCTTTGCTGACTCCAGCTTCCAGAGTGACAAGGATGATTCCAAGTCCATGTCGGGTTTTGTCTTTACCCTCAATGGAGGGGCGGTGTGTTGGAAGAGTTCCAAACAGGAAACCGTTGCAGACTCGACTATGGAAGCGGAATACATCGCTGCATCTGATGCCGCAAAAGAAGCTGTCTGGATAAGGAAGTTCTTAAAGGAACTTCAGGTGGTTCCGTCCATTGTTGACCCAGTACCTCTGTATTGCGACAACAACGGGGCTATAGCTTTAGCAAAGGAACCCAGGTCCCATCAAAGATCCAGGCACATCTTGAGGCGGTATCACCTGATCAGGGAGATCGTGGATCGCAAGGAGATCGAGGTTCGGAGAGTTGCTTCAGAAGACAACACTGCAGATCCATTCACCAAGGCCCTGCCCCAGACTCAGTTCGAGCGGCTTATCGAGATGATAGGTCTTCGATACGCCAGTACATGGCCTTAGTGCAAGTGGGAGATTGTTAGTGTATATGCCCTAGAGGCCATTACTGTATCATACTAGTTTGTATATTACTTAATGGATGCTTGGGATATTCACCTTGTATATACAATCTTGCTCAAAATAGTAGTATGCTACTTGGTTTGTTTCTACTTCAATGTGTACTTGTGTTTATTTCAGTATATCACTTATACGCATTAGTAGAGCCCTTAGGATCTTTGCTTGATTACCAGCGTTGTGATGGCAGTCACACTAGTGGGGGCTGGGTAATCTATAAGCACATCCTTATACAGGTCCCTAGTCGCAGGACTATCGAGACAGGGCATCGATACTCCGGAGTAGACTAGCGTATGCGCTTCTCATCCCAGTGTGGGAGATGGTCTGTCCCACAGCCATCAGTACGTCGTACTGGAGATAGTATACGGGTGCTCGTTGGGTTACGAGTACACTGGACAGGACTCGTCGGGAACTGACTAGTTGGTATTATACCTATCGTCAGTTATCAGTTCCCAGGTGACATGAGTACAGCTTAGTCCGCTGACTTGACACTGGCACTTCGCCTCAAGTGTGTTCCCACTGCACTTTGATCACTACCCTACCACGGCTCAAAGGAGTCGTGCAAACAGGTGGTGGTTGGGTGCAGTCCCGAAGCACTTGGAGGCAGTGACGGTTAGACAGGATTCGTCTCTCCCGGTATTGGGGGTTGACATCGCGCTGTGTCTAGGAGAGCCATTACACGAGTAGTCCCTGGCCAGGGCAAACGAGATATACTGGTAGGTTTCCAGTGTTATCTCAGGGTGTTTTGGGCTTCGCTCCGGCACGACTTGTACCGCTATTGGGGGACTGACGTTTACCGCCCCCTAGGCCCGCCATGCGATGTATCAGACGAACAGACCGGACTGTACGGAGACTGTCACATTCAGACTCAGTAGGAGTACAGATGGGGTTTCACCTCGTCAGCCTTCTTGTCGACATCTACCTGGGGACCGTTACGCACAGCTAGTGCCGCTTGCGGTCTGTGGTTAAACCCACTGCCAGCGTAGTGTCGAGTCTTTAGAGTCCCACACAGAGGGTATTCGCCTCTGGGCAAAACAGAGTAGAGGTCGCATGGTTTTGCGACAGGGTTCGTTCTCATCCGCGCACTTGTGCACGTTTGGAGTCCGGACGGATTTTACCAGCGGGCTCTGGTTTGAGCCGGATACTGGTATAGTATTTGGGGTTGCTTTTATCTCTCAGTATTCATGTTCCTCGGAACAAGAATGCAGGTGTGTATGCACAGTTCTTTTTGAGGAGGAGGAAGATGATTTTTCATTAGGGTTTCGGAACGGGTGCGTATGCACAGTTGACAGTTGTATTTTTCCAAACCCTAATGGATTTGTATTATATCATTTAATAATATATAATAAAATGAAATTGTGTCATGGTTAGTTTTTGTTGACTTGTTGACCATGGTTGACTTGTTGACCATGGTTGAACATTTGACCATTATCATTACAAGAGAAAGATGCTCTTGATTCTTGCATTTTCATTTAATGCTTGTAATGATATTAGTCATTCTAAAACTTTCCATCAACCTTTTCATTTTGATTATTATTATTTGATAATTCATTTTCTTTTTGCATTATGGTTGCAAGAAAGGAAATGATAGCTCATTCTATCATATTCACTCTCTCTCTTCACTTCATCTTCTTCTTCCTCTAGCCAAGAGAAACCTTCTCATGTGTTGAGAATCCTTCTCTTGAAAAACAAAAGCAACCCTTAGACACTCTCTACTCACTCTAGGATCAAGGGTTTAGCAAGCCGGCGATTCTAGTTCACTCCAAGTACGAGAAAGAGCCCAAAGGTCGAGCCTTCGAGGTGGATCCATCTTCGACGGAAGAAGGCGACAAAGGAGAACCATCAACCTCTACAAAGTTTGAAGACGAAGGAGTTCAAGTCTAGGTATAACCATCTTCATCCGAGTAGCTAACTCTCTTTAGCATAGTTTGCTAGTTTTAGTTTAGACAACGATCCCGACCATAGTTTAGTCCATGTTGCCTCTTGCGATAAAAATTCGTTTTTTATACCGTTTCCGCCTCCCCGTAAGAACCGGGGGTCGCAATATGGACTTACACATATCACATGTGAGTATATTTTAATAATATCCTAAAAATTGAAAGTATTAGGTTTTTCCTGAAACCACCTGATGATTTTTTTCTAATTCAGCAAACAAGGGAGTTTTTTTATCAAATAATAAACCACATGAGTTTTGATTGAATTGAAGTCGAATGATTTGAATTGTTAGGGTTTTGATCCGAATCATGTTGATCAATGATCTGTAGGTTTTGATCCAATTCTCGATCCTCACAATTTTAATTTTTTAGGCAAAACTCAGAGGGGATTCTGCCCCTGAATCTAATATTGTTTTGCTTCAAGATACCTTTTTAAATGGCTGTATGTGTGATTAAGTACTTGGAGAACAAATTATTTGAGTGATCAACGTAATCTTGAGACTTGAATAATGTACATAATAATTGCAATGGATTTATTGATGCCTACATTAAAAAAGAAGAAGAAGCGTAAATAAAGGAATAAAGTATTGACCGTATTTATGAGGTTGTGGCCACAACCATTTTGGCTGTGGCAATAGAGGTATTCTAAAACAATTTGTATAAAGTAAAACACATACAGTATATTTACATTTCAATTTCAGTAATAGCATATTATAACCCACATACTTGCTTAAACTTAATTATTAATTACAAAATAAAATGTGCAAAACCAAGCTATCTATATATCAAAGATTAGTAGTGCACATAATTAAACATAGCCGGAAGCATTACAGAAAACAGCACAAATCTAGTTTACACCCAATGGATATATAAGTTGTGACGAATTCTTCTTCATATTTGGCCAGGCCATAAAAATGCCCCCATAGCAATGCCCTCTTTTCTTCGACCGATCCTTTGCAAGTCAATCCATACCGCATTAGCAACATGTCCACCTTCCACTCCTCCATCCATTGGTATTCTTCCCTTTTGTACCTCGGGTAATGCACGAGCATTTGAAAACATCCATAGTTGTTGCTTGTGCTCTTCGATTCTGCCTTTTTCCCATCTGCTTTCTCCAAGCAGTTGTTGCCCGATCAGGTTACGATGTGAATAGTCATTGCTCCGGAAAACCATGAGAGAGCCATCTTTGGTAGAATAGAGAGACTGTTAAGAGAATAGAGAGGGCCACTCCTAGATTGGAATAGCAAATGAGGCAAAAGTATTTATATAGTTATGAAGCATGATAAGCAATTGTAAAGTGCATGACTCAACTGAAGTTATTGGGCATGAAATGCTCACACACAACGGGGTTTGAAACTATGGTGATATTAGCATGGATGTGATTGGATCCCAAGAATCCAAGTTGTTGGTTTGTTAAGCATTTGAATGCAAAAATTATAGACTAATTAATGTCTTTGCGTGGAGGGTTTAGATTTTATGAACCAAAATGATGTGAATCATTGAAACGATTGGCTATTACTCAAGTTACAATGATTCGTATTCAGCATCTGAGTGGCGGCTACGGTTAATAAAGTTAAAGTGAAAGTGGCATGGATTTTGGATACATATGATTTACTAGCTGTCTATGTAAATTGTTCTTGTCAACGATATTATTTGATTTACTTTTAGGGTAAATTGGGTGGGTGGGTGGAGAGGGGGGGGGGGGGCTTTTTAAAACTTGTCAAAAAATCCCTAGATCTTACCACATAATAGAAAAAACCCGAGGCCCCTAAAGAATTCCATGAGATACTAAAAGTTATTTGATTTTAGTATTGATGGATCTCTGGATCTCCTTCAGATGTTATCTTCCGTTGATCTCTTCGTGGGTTGAGGGACGACTGAGCTTCAAGTTGGAGGGTTGACTCCTGGAGCGTGTGGATCTCAGTGGGTTTTGTATGGTTGTGGCCGAGCTACTTGCAAAGAAGTCCCGGGATGGTTGTACCACCGAGGACCCTCCGACGATCAAGTTAGACGGGGTATTTTGGCTGAGTAACGGCCTAGTGAAGTAAAAATGGCTTACCTGAATCGTCTGAGAGAGGGGTTTATATAGCGGCAGCAATGGGCAGGCGGACGCGAGAATCACGCCGGCCGTTATGCCTCTGGCGTCACGCCCGCGTGCTAGGCCGGATCCCGCATTAATGGCGAGGCAGGCTCGTTAATGGAGGATCGTGATGGCGTGGAACGCGGGATCGTGGGAGACGGATATCTCGCGCATGGCGAGATTCGCGGAGGCGCTTGTGATCAGTGATGTGGGTCGGTCAAGACGAGACCGGGGAAGATGAGCTCGGCGGGAGGCTCGGGCACGAGCGGGAGGCTCGGGCACGAGCGGGAGGCCGAGGCACCTTGGTTCTGTGATAGCTCGGAGGAGAGCCGGGGGGTGGTCTGGAAGGCCACCGAAGGTCGGGAGACTCCTCGGGCGGGAGACCCGAGGCGTGATTCCAACCGAGGTTCTTGATCCTTTCTTGTAGGTTCTGGGACACGTCATCTGCAGCGTGTCAGCATCTGAAGAGCCACCGATATCGAGCCTCATCATTATCCCCCCACTCTCGTCTCGACCCGCTCCTGGGTCGGGTCGAGAGTGGTCTGACCGATAATTTGAGGTAAGCTCTCATTCGAAGATATCGTCGGCGTGCATTCCCGGGCAGAGAGTAGTATTTTCTTGATGGCGTCAGCGGATCAGGGGAGAGATCTCGCATTAAAGGGAAGCGCCGGATCATGTGTATGTTAGTCGAAGCGATAGCCCACGTGTCTGGCGTTGGTTGGCTGGAGAGACGTGCCGTAGGAGTTCCCGCGCCCGATGGGACGCGCCCAACGCGAGTGCAACAGGTGGTATGTTGCCGGTCGTTGGTTGTGAAACATTATTTTAGCGGGAGGCGATCGGAGCCGTAGGATGCGTACGCCGGCAGCTATACATAGAGGCGGGATCCCCATCAGGGTGTAAGTCCATGGTAGTGCCCCGGCCGTCTAACAGACGCCAAATGCGGAACAAAAACTTTTACAACTGGTGCTATCGTGTACAATAACCCGGATATGCCATTAAAACTAAACTAACAAACTACAAAGTGGGTAGAAATGTTATACCAAACGATTCGAGTCCTTCAGTCTTCAACTCTCATCCCACGCTTTGTTGTGGCTGCTCCGATCTCCTGAATCTTTAGTCTTCTCGTCCAGGTGGCACCACGTCGACGGATCTTTAAACGGGCTCCCGCCTCTGAACCGGGGCAACTCGATCATCAAGTTTGCCAAAAGAGATGACCAAGATGATATAGAGAATGAGTAGAACACTTTGTTTCACTTCGTCCAAAGCCATGGACGAACGGTTAATGAAGTTGCCTTTTGGATCGGATTGAAATGAGATATGAATATATATATAAACTAGATCTCTCTCTTCTCATTTTAACAACCCTTTCTTTTTCCCAAAAATCATCATCCATTCACCAAGAATGGCCGGCCACTTTAAAGGGGAGGGAGGTGAGTGTAGGAATCAAGAGAGTGACCATAAGCACTAATACAAATGAATGAGTCATAATGCACACCTTGCAAAACATTAATGCAAATGATGAATCATCATAATCTAGTCATCAAAGCATTTAATGAACAAATGAATCATGAAACCTAGTCACCATCCTAGTCATCATCTAGAAATATCTAGAAGCACGACTCACCCTCAACTCAAGAAAAGATAAATCCGTCTTTAACCAAATATTAAAGACGGGCGATAGAAAACTGGAAACTGGCAACTTCCAAAAGTGATCCTGAAATGAATTTCAGGATAACCCCGTAACAGTATAAACATACCCGCATTTGTATTACGACAGAATACAAATGTAACTGAGACAAAGATATTATATCTACACAGTATAATACTGGGATCCGGCTTAAACCAAAGCCTACCAGTATTATCTGCCCGAAAAATGACACGTGCGAAAACGCACGTGCATTTTTCGAACCCTGCCATAAAACCATACGTCCTCTACAACATTTCGCCCGAATTTGGGAAAGTGTCTGTGGGGGACTCTAATGACTCATCAACACACTGGCACTGAGTATAACCACTAGCATGTCAGAGGTACTAGCTGTACGTAACGGTTGCCTATGTATTGATTGGAAGGGAAGCTGACGAGCGAACTCATCCATCAACCCTACTGAGCCTGACAGTGACAATATCCGTACAGTCCGGTCCGTTCGTCTAAAGAGTATCGCATATCGAGTCTAGGGGGTGGATAAAGTCAGACCCCTAATAACGCGATAAATCGTGTCGGCATGAAGCCCATCACCATCTGAGAAACTACTGATCCGAATCAGTAATTCTCCACTATCTCGGCCGAGGATTTCTAGTGATGGCCACCCGTGCACTGTACGACATCAACCCCCAATACCGGGAGAGACGAATCCCCGACGATCCGCTCACTGCCTCCATGTGGCTCGGGACTGTATCCAAAAAATACCTGTTTGCACGTCTCCTTTAAGCGTGGTAGGGTAGAAATCAAAGCACAGTGGGAACTCACACGAGGCAAATGACGATCTCATATCGACAAACTAACATGTACACATGTCACCAGGGAACTGCTATCTGACGATATGTATAATACCAACTAGCATGTTCCCGGCGAGTCCTGTCCGGTTTACTCATAACCCAATGAGCACCTGTATACATCTTAGGTGAACCAACTGACACCAATGGCTTGTGAGACCGGCCATCGCCCCTCGTCGGGGTCTCGACTGTATACACTAGTCTACTCTGGAGTATCGATGCCCTGTCTCGAAACTCCTACGACTAGGGACACTTCAAGGATGTGCTTATAGACCCCAGCTCTCACGTATATGATCACCATCATACTGCTGGCTGTCAAGCAGAATCCTATGGGCTCAATCATCATGCAATAGTGAACTAAAGCATGTATACGATGATAAAGACAAACCAGATAGCATACTATCATCTCGAGCAAGACTGTCATATCGGTATAGGCCATGCCTCAATCATTACAATCACGTACCTGCGATCCAATAATTGACTTTGAGGGCACTATCTCCAACACAGGGCCCATACCTCCTCATAATTTCCCCGGCCCTAGTCGTGTTAGCTCGGCTCTCTTCTCCTCAGGTTGGATTCCTTGCGTTTGATTTCCCGAGGACAACCCCTTTGATCAGGTTAGATATCTTCTTCTGAGGAGTCTGTAGATATAGTCCGGGTAGAGTCTATGTAGTCTTCTGAATCCTCCTCTTCTACTTCTTCCTCTTCCTCCTCTTAGTCGGAGTCCCCCCGGGGAGTTAGGGTTAGTAATGCTCCCCGGGGTCGTGCGACGGGGGCGGTCCCCAGAGCACAGGTCGTGGGTGTTCTTGGCTTGCGATCCTCGCTGAGGCGTGCGGAGGAGCTCGTCAACATTAAGACTCGTTTCCTCATTCCTCCCGGCTATTCGTTTCGTCTCACCGAGGAGGGGGAGAGGGCAGACCAGGTATGGGGCAATGAGATTGCCTTGTACCCGGAAGCCTTTTGGGCCGGGATGCGTCTGCCCTTCTCCCCCGATGTGACTGCGGCGTTGAATTGTTTCGGGTTAGCCCCGGGCCAGTTAGTGCCGAACTCTTGGAGGATCCTCCTCGGGTTCCTGGTCCGGTTGAAACTGAGTCTGATCTACTTCAGCCTGAGCCTTCTCGTTTCTTCTCTTTGCTAAAAAAAACATCCTGGCGCTCGCAGGGGAGAGCCGAGCTGGGTATACATCTCTTTTAGGAGACAATGGGGGGACGCTGCCAGGTCAGGGGTTGTCGTGGTCCCTTCTTCCATTCATGAATGGAAGAAGAAGTTTTTGTTTGTGGCCCCGCCCGAGGGCGAGGATTGGTTTGTGCCCATCCAGTGGAAAGGGGCCAACTGTCCACGGGTGAGTCGGTCGAATGATGCCGACACGGTGGCGGTGTCAAAGTGGGAGCCCCTCCCTCAGGTCGATGTGCTGCTGTCTGAGTGGGCCCTCAGTTGGGCCGGGCTCAGCCCCGCCCAGTACGTAGGTAAGTTAGGAGCTTTCAAGCGACCTGTTTGGACTTATGCATTCTTTTACACTTTTGGCATTGCCGAATCCTCTATATTTTGTCTTATGAAGAACCCATGGACGTAAGCAAGTTCCGAAAGGCAGTGGTTGACGTGAAGAAGGGGAAGAAGGCCGGAGGCGTCGGCTTTTCTCTCCCGTTGTCGGCTCCGGCTCCGCCGGCTTCGTCCCTGCCGGCGGCAGCTGTAGGGTTCCTAGGCACACTCATGAGGTTCCACAAGTGATCAACCATGCCAAATTCAAAAATTTATGTGCCGAGAAACCCTATGCAAGATCGTTAACTAGAGGATAGGCGAAAACAAATGCAAGTTAACAACTTAACTACAAGTGAAAGGGATTACAACCTTTGTAGATACGGTCCTCCACTTCTTTAGCTCCGTGATGACGTCCCTCCGCTGCGATCATCGGATTCCCGGACTCTAGCGATGGTTTCGTCGGAGAAATGATCGGGCTAGGTCGTTGACTTCGATGCTGAAGATGATCTACGTCGAGCCAACTCAAACTCAAGCTCCATCTTCACTAATTCATGAAACTTGTGAAGAAAACACCCTATACAACATGGCAAGTGGTAGAGGATGAAGAAATAGGAAGTGGGTTCACTTTGGATTTTGATTTCTCACTTGGATTCTTCACTTGAAATTTTCTAGCATGTTTTCTTCACTTGAAGAAGAAGATGAAGAAGAAAGAAAAGAATAAAAAGAATAATATTAAATGAATAATCAAGTGAAGACTTATCATGTTGCAACCATGGATGAGTAAACTCTTGTAGAGATTAAACCATAGTTCAGGTAAATGGTTAGGTCAAAGGAAAAAACAAAATGGTTACCCTTTTTCAAAGATGCTTGAAGCAACACGAAGCTTCTAGCATAAAAACAAAGAAAGCAACCATTCTATTTTACCAAAATAAATAAATAAATAAATACAACCCTAACCATTAACCTAAACTTGGTGTAAGTCATACACACACCCAAGTTTGCATGTATCATCAAACATGATACAAACTAGTGCACAAAAATATATCACATATACAACTTGTGCAAATCAAGTGAGAAAATCCATCTTAAGTGAACAATACTAGTCAATGTAAAGTAATATATCAAATATATAATTATACATTAAATCATTAAATCAACACTTGATTTAATGATCCGGTCATACTGCATATAACCGACTAATATCAAGTGCATCATCATATCGAATCAACATTTGATTCGGTGACCCGGCTATATCTTATATAACCGTCCGATGATACAAATCGCGAGAATAGAATTCAGTATCACATACTGGTATTATTCTCGGTCCCGCACATATCTCATATGCGCTCCTATTTCGTTTCGCTTGAGCCAGGAAAGCTCTGTGTAGGACTCTAAAGACTCATCAATACGCCGGCAGTAGGTGATGATCATATCAAACACCCATAAGCCGCAAGCGGTCTTCTAAACGTAACGGCCACCCGGGTATTGAGCGATCAGAAGATCAACGAGCAAGCCCGCTCACACTCCTGTGAATCCAACCAGTAACACTTACCATACAGTCTGGTCTGTTCGTCTGATATGTCGCATATCTCGCCTAGGGGTGGTAAACGTCAGACCCCGGTAGCTTGATAAGTCATGCCGATGTAATGTCCATAACAAGCATGAAACTACTGATAACACTTACCAGTATATCACTGCAACCCTGGCCAGGGATTTCCAGTTATGGCCAGACGAGCATAGCACAACATCAACCCCCAATACCGGGAGAGACGAATTCCCTCCTATCGCTCATTGCCTCCATGTGAATCGGGACTGTACCCAAAAACCACATGTTTGCACGACTCAGTAGAACCGTGGTAGGGTGGAAATCAAAGCACAGTGGGAGGCATACAAGACTCTATGACGATCTCGGGTCAACAGACTAAGTTGTACCAGTGTCACCAGAGAACTGCCATCTGACGTGAGGTATAATACCATCTGGGAGTTCTCGGCGAGTCCGTTCAGTGTACCCAGTCTCCACTGAGCACCCGCATACCATCTCTGATGTCAAACACCAATGGATATGGGATCATCCATCGCCCATCACATGGGTCGAGAAGATATACGCTAGTCTACTCTGGAATATCGATGCCCCTGTCTCGATATTCCCACGACTAGGAACATTGAAGGATGTACTCATGGACTACCCAGGCCCCACTAGTATGATCTACATCACAGTCCTGGAAGTCGAGCACATATCCTAAGGGCTTTATCAATATGTAATAGAGAGACAGTAAGTATACATGTTAAGATAAAGAGTAACCAGATAGTGTACTATCATGTCGAGCAAGAAAGTCCTACCTATATATGTCCCAACATCCACTACAATATACATCCTATGTACAGTAATGGCCTCTAGGGCATACATATAACTAACAATCTCCCACTTGCACTAGGGCCATCTGTAGCAGTGGTTGGAGTATCTAATACTTGACCATCCCATAAAAAGTCTCTCTTTGGGAAAAGGCCTTTGTGAGTGGATCCGCCGTGTTGTCCTCTGAGTCTACTCTCCTAACCTCGGTCACCCTGGAGATCAACTATCTCCATGATCAGGTGATGCTGCCTCGGAATATGTCTAGGTCACTGATGGGACCAGGGTTCCTGGGCCAAAGCCACACTTCTATTGTCACAGAACCAATATACACCCAAACCGCCTCTTTGGTAGTATCTTTAATAGCGATGTTACCAGCCTTTATCTTCTAGTTTGCCACGGTATCTTGCTTGGAACTCTTCCAACATACCGTCCCTCTACCGAGAGTAAAGACAATGCCTGTGACTGACATTCAGTTATTCTCATTAGCCTGGAACTTTTCCAGTGATTCTCCCCAGGATCGATTGATACCAACTCACTAAACCTAGTGAGAACCCTAACATCCCTTTAGATCTATCTTATAGATCCAAATTCCAGAATTTAGGAGGTATCACCTTTATCCTATTTGGAGAATCCTTGTGATAAGAGGAGATTGACCGTGCGTAGCATAAGAAACTCTTTTCCTATCAAGAGTATGTTGTCCACGTACAATACGAGGATGACCACCTTACTCTCTACTACCGTTTTGTATATATAAGGTTCATCTACCATTTCGATGAAGTCAAACTTTTTGACTACCACATCAAAACAGACGTTCCAACTCTGCGATGCCTGCTTTATTCTGCAAAGCAACTTGCACACGTTTCCGCTGCTCCCATTGTTTACGAAGCCCTCTGGCTGTGTACTTATAGGCGTTCTCTTCTAAATCATTATTTAGAAAAGTAGTCATGGCACCTAACCACCAGATATCGTAGTCATGGTATGTAGCAATGGCAAGTAGGATCCAGATGGACTTAAGCATAGCTACTGGAAAAGGTTTCATCATTATCCACGCCTGGTCGATGACGAAAACCTTTAACAAGTCTAGCTTTGAAAGTCTCAACTTTTCCATCTACACCAAGTAATCTTCTCAAGATATACTTGCTCCTGATGGGGATTTAACCCTTCAGATATGGCAACCAAAGTCCATACTTTGTTGGTGTATATGGATTCCATCTCAGATCGCTAAGCATCCAGCCATTCTTATAGAGTCCCCACTCTTGATGGCCTGCTCGAAACTAGTTGGGTCATCATCTCATGATGCATTCCTCGCTCCCACTGTCATCGAGAAACCGAAGTATCTCTCAGGAAGGTGAGGAACCCTGCTAGATCGGCGGAGAGGCCGAGGTTCGTCGGAGACTATTGAATCCTTTGGTTCTGTCAAATCATCAGTTGCAGTTTTGTATAGCTGGAACCTTTCCAGTTCTACAGAACAGGCCTTGTCTCGATCTTGTCCGGATTTTGCTTTTGACATAGGCCGGACAACCCCAAATCTTAACTTGCTTAAGAGATGGGCTCTTCCCATACCATATCTTATATGGAGTGGTAGGCAGTGATCTGATTCGAACCTAATTCAATAGGTATGCAGCTTCTTAAGTGCACAACCCTAAAAGGAAATAGGTAACTCAAAAATACTCATCATAGAGCACACCATATCTAATATGGTGCAATTGCTCCGCCCCGATATACCGACGTGCTATGGTGTATACGGAGGAGTGATGCTGAGAGAGAATCTCATTCTTCTTTAGAATAATCCAGAAATTCCGTGCTCAAGTATTCTCCTCCTTGATCTTATCATAGGACATAATACTTATACCCGTATTTTGGTTCTCTACTTCTAACTTATATTCTGTGAATATCTCAAAAGCTTCGGACTTATGTTTCAACAGGAACATATGACTGAATCTTGAGAGATCATCAGAGAATGTAATAAAGTACAAAGAACCGGTCCTGGCATGTGTAGACAGGGGACCTTACATACATCACTATGTATCAGTCCCAAAAGTTCACTAACTCTTTCTCTGTTTTCAATAAACAGAGCTATGGCCATCTAATCTTTGTGACATGACTGGCAAGTTTCACCAGATGTAAATTCAAACAGATTTAAATATGTATCTATATGTAACTTCAGCTAGTCGGGTCGTATTGATATGACCTAGTCTACAATACCTCAAGAAGGATCCGTTCATTTCTGAACTCTTCCTTGTTTCGCCCAATCAGAGCAAAGCTCTGTTGAAATTCAAAATTCAAAATTTTGAAGCAACGCTTCAAATCTCGGGCGCAACGCGCCACATGTCAGGCGCTGATACGTCAGCGCAGCGCCCAAGAAGGCGCGCCCAATCAGAGCAAAGCTCTATTTTAAGCAAAATTAAAGGAAGCAACGCTTCAGTTGCGCAAGCACTGCGCTACGCGACACGTGTCAGCGCAGTTGCGCTGCGCTGTGCGCTGCGCGACACGTGTCAGCGCGACACGTGTCAGCGCAGTTGCGCTGCGCTGTGCGCTGCGCGACACGTGTCAGTGCAGTTGCGCTGCGCTGTGCGCTGCGCGACACGTGTCACGTGCTGGAGCATTTGCGCCAAACAGAATTAAGATTTTAAAGAAATTTTTCTGTTCTTGTTAAAACAAGAAGATTCCCTTCTGTAAAACAGAATCTCTTGGATCAAAAATCCAACGGTGGGGAAAATTCCCCAAATCACTTAGAGAAAGATCTCTTTAACGAATTTAACTAATTTATGGGTACTATAAAAAGGACCCTAAGCCTCAATTCAAAAGCATAAACATTTTTCTAAAAAAAAAAAGAGAGAAAGCGAACTCTGAGGAATTCCTCAAGAACAAAAAGGTAAAACCTTTGGAAAAAAGGAGAAAGTTCTCTCATGAACAGATCATAGATCCAAAAACAAGATCAATGATCTTTAATAATAAAAAATAATAATAATAAAATAGTGCTTTGCACTTCTGTTCTTGAATCTAAAAGATTCTTAGTGCTTTGCACTTGCGAACTGCGCTGTTGCGCTCTTGGGAGAGCGCCACGTGTCAGCTACAGAATAATTTGCGCCACGCACTTTTGAAATAGAGCTTTGCTCTCTGTAATTGGCGCAACTCACCAGAGCGCGCCACGTGTCAGCAGCGCAACAGCGCAGCGCACTAGCGCAGCGCACTGCGCTGTTGCGTTTGCGCTCACCAGAGCATGACACGTGTCCTCACCACAAGCGCTTGCGCTCAGTGATTGGCGCAAAGCGCCTGACAAATGCAATGCATTTCTTTTACTGAAGGGCCAGGCCCAAATCAGAGGGGCCTAGTGGGCCAAAATAAATTGCAAAGCAATAAAAAGGGGGCAGAGCCCAAGTGAAATTGATGCTCTGCATCTTTTATGGGCAGAGCCCAAACAAAAAAAAATAGAAGTAATGCAATGCACCAAAAATAAATAAGGGTGTCGAACATTTTCAACTGGACTTAACCCAATTTTGGCCGTAAGTCCTTAAATTAAATTGACTGAGCACGGCTACTCCCTAAATCAATTTACGACCAGTTCGAGGGTACATCTACGAGCTCCTCTGACACCTCTCGTTGTAATCCTTCAACGACGTCAAAGAGGCGACGGGTCCCGACGACCACATATGAATATGGACTGCGGGGTCCTTAAACTCACGGACCGAAACGTCCCTAAACTAATACTGGACCGAGACGTCCTTAAACTAATATTGGACCGAAACGTCCTTAAACTAATGATGGACCACCACGTCCCTAAAACTGGCGATGGACCGAAACGTCCTTAAACTAATGATGCGGACCACCACGTCCCTAAACTGGAATGCGGACCACCATGTCCCTAGACTGGAACATGGACCGCAACGTCCTTAAACTACCTATGGACCACTACGTCCCTAAACTGGAACAATAGAGCCTCCAAATGCTCTTTTGCCGGATCTAAACGGTCCTGTTTAAGTTGATCTTAGCCCTAAACACGGCTAACGTATCCTTAAACACTCAAATGAACGATAAAACTCCAAATCAACTTTGGTTCAAAGGTACATCTCTGAACTCCTCTGACATCCACCGTTGTAATCCTTCAACGACGTCAGAGAGGTGACGAGTCCTGACGGCCATATATTAAATGAATCACCACGTTAAGTTGATCTTAGTCTCAAACAGGACTAACGTATCCTTAACGAACGTTTAAGTTGATCTTAGCCTCAATACGGCTAACGTATCCTAAAACTAAAAACACCAAACCCAAATCTAAATAAATACGGATTTGGATTAATCCACGTCCTACGGGCGACGGCATTATTCAGTCTCCGTATACAATCCACGGGCAACCACAAACAAAACAAACACATACGACACGAAGTGAAATTCTGAAGAAGGAGAAAGTTGTTACCGCGATGCGGTAGCGTAATTAACTGCAGGGGCTTGCGTCTGCAGGGAAAAGCGTCCCCACAATCAAAAAACCCCTCAAGCGAGGGGGAATCTGACAAAGTCTGCTATATCGGCTGCATCCGTCTAAACCTCCGATACACGGTGCCATAAATCAACTTGGCATCTTCGGAGAGGTGGACGGATAAAACCAAATAGTATCTTCCCTGAATCTCAGCGTCAGGACATTGCAGTCCTGTGCGCCACCGTTCGGAGGGGAACATTTCTCTTGTGTGTGTTCTGTATACTAGGAATTGTAGTTTGATTTAGAACGTCAATTCTTTTAGGTAACGTGCCTGAACCGATCAACTATTGTATAGGAAATGATCAAAACATTATCCAACAATACAAAATTATATCCTTCTTTAATAAATAAAGAGATTGATATGATTTTGTATATCAGGTTCGGTATCTAATAGCATTTGTTCAGAATCAATGTATTGGTAATACAGGGTGACAGTGACCAACAGACTTGGCTGCAACACTTGCCCCGTTTTCTGTCTCATGAAACTTATCACCCGTTCTCAGTTCTCTACCTTTTGTAGCCCATGTAATAAATTACATATACGGGATCCTGATCCGGTATCAAATACCCAGGACGTAGAGGATACTGAGAAACAGTTCTTTATAATGAAAACACCCAAAGGAGATGCATCATATGCACTTTCTTCGTTTGGGCGGCATAGGAATTTTGGTATTCCCCTATTTCCTGCTCGGTCTTATAACAATTATAAGTTAGAGCGGGACCAACGTTCCCCAGCTCAGTATAACAAGCGGGTTCGGTCAATACATCCATATTATTGTCTTGATTAAGGCGTGATATGGTCGCTACCTGGAGAGAGAGAGAAGAAAACACTCTGCGTGCGCTCTTGCAAGATTAGATTGGTTATTTATTTTATCTAATCAGGATGGCTCCCACTGTTTTTATCAAATCTTCCTTCAAACCCTAAAAGAAAAGACAAACCGGGATTAATTACACTCTACAAGTTCGCCAATCTTTCAGCCAGGCCAGTGTCAGTACTTTGAGGGAGGTTTCCTGTGCTTTCGCACGGACCTAATTAGAATAAACCTCGTTTTCCCAGAGGCGTAACCCCGTTGACACCTTTCTAGACACCTACTTGATCGGCTAATTACAAAGTGCAAAACTCTCCCAGGAGTAACAATTACTCGCAGTGGGTATCGGGATCCAACTATCATATAGAAGGTATGCAATCTCATTGCAAATTTCAACACTTGAAACTTCCAATAATGGTTTTTACCCCTAGCACTTATGACCTTAACTATGGTCAACAAATCATAAGCACTAGTCAAGTTCTACCCGTCATTTCGTGATTAATTAGACCACCCACATGACCCTTAACTAAGGTCAATAAAGTCACGCGACTGTCCTAACTAATCGCATCATATGCGGTGTAGGAAAACATCACTTAGCTACCGTACACTGTGCCTTGACTATGGTCAACAAACACAGCACGAATACTAAGTACTCTACTTCCTAAAATGACGGAGGGTTGCGGATGGTTTTTAAGAAAACCTTTAACGCTTTGAACTTGATCTCGTTGCGGAATCAAATGGGTTTTTAAATGGAGTGTTTTTGAAGCTTTTCTAGTTTTGCTAAAGGGGTCACTCCCGGTGAAGGGATCGTCGGCCCTTTTCTCATCGAATAAGATGCAGGATATATCATATATACCGCTGTGCAAAGCAAAAATCTATAGAAGCAATCAAAAGACAAACCGAGAGTTGTAGCATCTGCCAGTTATTGCTAAAGGGGTCACTCCCGGTGAAGGGATCTCGGCCCTTTCCTTATCGAATAAGGTGCAGGATGTTCTATAAGGAACACCACGATGCAAAGCAAGAACTGTAGATACCTGTTTTTATTTTTGAAATTTGATTCCACAACATCTTTTAGGTTTATTTTCTTTCATTAATCTCATTAATGAATGTCCCATCATTTAAGTCCACCTAAACATCACAGATAAATATAACGTACGCTTATGCCATCCGCATTCGCCTCGATGTCCCGTCTGCACCGTTAGGTTGGGTAACTAACGCCAGAGCGAGGCAGGGCTTGCGCGGGTGTAAAACATAAGCAACGTCTATATAATATATCATATATACTATATACAATATCTATCTGAACATATCACATGATCACATCACAGATAACACAGCAGAAAAAATCATATGAAATATCGGATATACTAGGACGTCCGTGTTTTATTTTGAGCCTGTATAAAACACGGATTCCACGGTCGTGATGAATAGCCAATCCCACACCCCTAGACCCCTACGAGAGCGGCAAGAAACCCTACCAATTCTAGGATTAGGAGACCCGGACTCGAATCCTCGAGATGGTCTCCCACTGGACCCTAGAACCCGGTTACTTATGCTCCCCTCCTTGGGTCTATCCTAATGCGGAAAAGTAAATAATATACATCAACGGTGACATCTTCCGCAACCTGGAAGTGCCCCAATAAAAGAATATTACATACAAGTTTTTACATGAATGAAAATGAAAAACACTCATCTCACATAAAACCCCCCGGCTATTCAAACACGACGATCCAATATAACATATCCAGCAACACATAACATCACATGTCATCAACGTAAGTAAATATGCCCATCCCAATTGTCGTTGACATATAGCAACGAAACTGGCGATATCACATATTACACTTACGGTCGCAGAAAAGAAAGTGTAAAACTACAACAGTTGGAATCCGCAACCTCTTTAGACATCGCATGCCTAATCAAATGAATTCCTTAGACATCGCATGCCTAACAATTATAAACCCCGCATTTTAGTCTCAAAATCGAAAACTCTTTTCAATATCACGTCGGGCAATTCAACAAGATTCCCGACATCCTGATCGAATGCTCGTCGCAAACTTTAGTAGACGGCCGCACCCCCGATGCCGTCGACGAAGTGCACCAAGGCGGAACACCGCTGCCGCGAGCACCCGAACGGATGCTTTCGGTGACGGGGTTCTCCTACAGTCACTTGGTCGGGGCTATGGGGTGTAGCTGTCTATTAAGTTTACCCGGCGAGTATCCGCGTACGCTACGTGATTGCGACGGACTTTTGATCACATCAAAATTCCGTGGCAACCGATCAAGTGAGACTAAAGTGCTAGATTTATAATATTCAAATCAGTTATCTCATAACTACTTGTGAATTCCAAATGTTGTATCACATTCCAGATAAAATAGAAAATGTTAAAATTTCCGATCGAACAATCAAACACCCAAGTTTTCCCGAAACAACTCAACACATGAAATAAGTTTAAATACATTCACTTCATGCCACAGTACCGACGGTCCAGCCGTAGAAGGGTCAAGCCAACGCCTCACATGTGGCACGCCGTACTGCCCCAAACCCTAAGGTTCAAAGGGCAGTTCAAGATGGTCACATAATCGAGTTAAGGTTTGTTGTCTTCTAGAGGGTCCATCGCGTTACTTGCACTACTCAGAACGTTCTTAAACTACGGAAAGATCCAATACTTGGAAATTTCCCGGCAGGGGAAAAAGTGGCTATTTATATCCGGCCGAACTTTTTAACATGTTCTAAAAATATCCGGAAAGTCATAGAAAAAATTAGACAATCCGATCGAATCTACGAACTCCCAATACAACCCAGAAAACTCAACTCTTGAGTGCATATTAAAAATTCCCAGAAAACACAAGAATAATATTAAGACATTACTGTGCAAACAGTGAACAAAGAGGCCACTTTATGGCCGCGGAACCGCCGTGTGACCTAGGGTACGGCCGCAGTTCCGCGGCGCCTTTATTGAATTGGGGTCACGTGCTTCACTGTAATGCTTAGAAATCCCTGCTTATTTTTCTGCATATTTTTAATTCACAAAAATCACAGTTTTGAAAAATTGTACAGAGAAGGGTTTTCAATTAGGCTTTCGGGTTCGATCGGACTTCTAATATCGTCTACACTTCGCCTAAAGCTCTAGCTAGGCTTTGATACCACTGTAGGGTTCCTAGGCACACTCATGAGGTTCCACAAGTGATCAACCATGCCAAATTCAAAAATTTATGTGCCGAGAAACCCTATGCAAGATCGTTAACTAGAGGATAGGCGAAAACAAATGCAAGTTAACAACTTAACTACAAGTGAAAGGGATTACAACCTTTGTAGATCCGGTCCTCCACTTCTTAAGCTCCGTGATGACGTCCTTCCGCTGCGATCATCGGAATCCCGGACTCTAGCGATGGTTTCGTCGGAGAAATGATCGGGCTAGGTCGTTGACTTCGATGCCGAAGATGATCTACGTCGAGCCAACTCAAACTCAAGCTCCATCTTCACTAATTCATGAAACTTGTGAAGAAAACACCCTATACAATATGGCAAGTAGTAGAGGATGAAGAAATAGGAAGTGGGTTCACTTTGGATTTTGATTTCTCACTTGGATTCTTCACTTGAAATTTTCTAGCTAGTTTTCTTCACTTGAAGAAGAAGATGAAGAAGAAAGAAAAGATTAAAAAGAATAATATCAAATGAATAATCAAGTGAAGACTTATCATGTTGCAACCATGGGTGAGTAAACTCTTGTAGAGATTAAACCATAGTTTAGGTAAAAGGTTAGGTCAAAGGAAAAAACAAAATGGTTACCCTTTTTCAAAGATGCTTGAAGCAACATGAAGCTTCTAGCATAAAAACAAAGAAAGCAACCATTCTATTTTACCAAAATAAATAAATAAATAAATACAACCCTAACCATTAACCTAAACTTGGTGTAAGTCATACACACACCCAAATTTGCATGTATCATCAAATATGATACAAACTAGTGCACAAAAATATATCACATATACAACTTGTACAAATCAAGTGAGAAAATCTATCTTAAGTGAACAATACTAGTCAATGTAAAGTAATATATCAAATATATAATTATACATTAAATCATTAAATCAACACTTGATTTAATGATCCGGTCATACTGCATATAACCGACTAATATCAAGTGCATCATCATATCGAATCAACATTTGATTCGGTGACCCGGCTATATCTTATATAACCGTCCGATGATACAAATCGCGAGAATAGAATTCAGTATCACATACTGGTATTATTCTCGGTCCCGCACATATCTCATATGCGCTCCTATTTCGTTTCTCTTGAGCCAGGAAAGCTCTGTGTAGGACTCTAAAGACTCGTCAATACGCCGGCAGTAGGTGATGATCATATCAAACACCCACAAGCCGCAAGCGGTCTGCTAAACATAACGGCCACCCGGGTATTGAGCGATCAGAAGATCAACGAGCAAGCCCGCTCATACTCCAGTGAATCCAACTAGTAACACTTACCGTACAGTCCGATCTGTTCGTCTGATATGTCGCATATCTCGCCTAGGGGTGGTAAACGTCAGACCCCGGTAGCTTGATAAGTCATGCCGATGTAATGTCCATAACAAGCATGAAACTACTGATAACACTTACCAGTATATCACTGCAACCCTGGCCAGGGATTTCCAGTTATGGCCAGTCGAGCATAGCACAACATCAACCCCCAATACCGGGAGAGACGAATCCCCTCTTATCGCTCATTGCCTCCATGTGAATCGGGACTGTACCCAAAAACCACCTGTTTGCATGACTCAGTAGAGCCGTGGTAGGATGGAAATCAAAGCACAGTGGAAGACACACAAGACTCTATGACGATCTCGGGTCAACAGACTAAGCTGTACCAGTGTCACCAGAGAACTGCCATCTGACGTGAGGTATAAACCATCTGGGAGTTCTCGGCGAGTCCGTTCAGTGTACCTAGTCTCCACTGAGCACCCACATACCATCTCTGATGTCAAACACCAATGGATATGGGATCATCCATCGCTCATCACATGGGTCGAGAAGATATACGCTAGTCTACTCTGGAATATCGATGCCCCTGTCTCGATATTCCCACGACTAGGAACATTGAAGGATGTACTCATAGACTACCCAGGCCCCACTAGTGTGATCTACATCACAGTCCTGGAAGTCGAGCACATATCCTAAGGGCTTTATCAACATGTAATAGAGAGACAGCAAGTATACATGTTAAGATAAAGAGTAACCATATAGTGTACTATCATGTCGAGCAAGAAAGTCCTACCTATATATTTCCCAGCATCCACTACAATATACATCCTATGTACAGTAATGGCCTCTAGGGCACACATATAACTAACAGCAGCTTCATCCAGGCACCCAAGCGCTCCTCGAGCTCCCGAGTCCAGCCGCGCACCGGTTCGGAAGGGTGTTCGGGAGCAAGAGCCCCGGGCTCCCGAGGTGGGAGCCGAGACTGGTTCTCCCGTGTCGCTCCTCAAGAGGTTCCATAGGACGGCGTCCTCCACCCCGGCTTCCCCGATCCTCATGGATGATGGGGAGCTCCGTTTCGAGGTGCCCTCTGGACTTTCCGTCGCCGACAGCCTGCTCTCGGAGATGGAGAGGTCGGCCGGGGGAAGAATCCCTCGGGGGACCCTCCGGGCCCAAATGGCGGCCATAGCTCAAGAGGCCTTGCAGGTTAGTGTTTGTATCCCACTTGGTTCTTTATTCAGCATTTATGTTCACGTGATCGGGTGCCTCCTTTTCCTTTTTAACCCTCTTCCTTTTCTTCAAGTCCTCTAGCATATCGCCCTCGTCGTCAACATGGAGGACGAGGAGATAGCCCCGGCGATGCAGGCCGCGAGGAGGGCTCAAGGCAGGAGCTGGGGGCGGCGATGGAGAGGATCGCTGCCCTTGAAGACCGGGTGGCGGCCGGGAGTCGGGAGGTCGCCCGGTGCCGAGAGGCCGCCCGAGCTGCCGAGGCTAAGTAGGAAGACTCCCAGGTGCTCATCGCCACCTTGAAGAAGACGGCAAACTCCCTCCGAAGGGAGAATGAGGCGGTGAAGGACAGGGCGAGGCGTGCCGAGCTTCGGGCGTCGAAGGCGGTGAAAAGCTATAAGGAGTCGGACATGTTTTATGCCGACCTTGCTGAAGCTTCCGGCGTTATTTGGCACGACGTCCTCGACGCTGTCAAGGCCCAGATGCCGTATTTTCCTGACAGCGAGCTCCGGGCTGCGTACCCTCCATAGGGGAGAGGTGCAGGGGGACGCTCCCGGCGGTGCTGCAAGGGAAGAGGCCCCTGGTGGGCCCGTCGGGGATCAGTCGGTCGACCCGGCTACCGGCACCGGGGTTCCTGCCATGGGCGTCGACCACGAAGATGGCGCCCCGGTGTTCGCAGTGGACACGCGACTCATCAGGGTTCTCCCCGGCCCTGAGGCCTGAACTTTCTCGCCTCCTTATTTTGCGCCAAAATTTTGTAAGCCTCCGGGCTTTTTTGTAAGGCTGGGGAGCCCATAATACCTTTGTAAATACTCCTGACCCTTATGAATAGAAAATCCATTTTGCAGTTTCTTTGCGTGTGCATTTTCCTTTTGTTTGTGGTAAACATTTGTACTTGCACCATACTGCTTTCATCTTTAGGTAGGTATTTCATTTAGCGATCACACGTCGAGTTGAATTCTATCACTTGCCAAGCGTGCAAAGACTAGTGGAAGGTCGGTATCCCCATGGCCCCGAAGTCGTGGTGGAGATCACTTAGACGTGGATGGAGCGAGCAAGGTAGCTGCTCGGTGGCCTCTTGGTGAGGGCTTTGATCCTTGGTGTCGTGGGGTACGGAATTACCGGCCAAGGATAACTGAGCGGGGTAGCCGCTCAGTTGCCGCTAGGCGAGGGCTTTGATCCTTAGCACGGGAGGGGCCGTAGGAGGCCTGCTAAGGACGGACCGGGCAGGGTTATTGCCCGGTGGCCTTTTGGAGAGGGCTTTGATCCTTAGCGCGGGAGGGGCCGTAGGAGGCCTGCTAAGGATGGGCCGAGCAGGGTTGCTTCCCGGTGCCTCTTGGCGAGGGCTTTGTTCCTTAGCACGGGAGGGGCCATAGGAGGCCTGCTAAGGACGGGCTGGGGCAGGGTTGCTGCCCGGTGTCTCTTGGCGAGGGCTTTGATCCTTAGCGCGGGAGGGGCCGTAGGAGGCCTGCTAAGGACGGGCCGAGCAGGGTTGCTGCCCAGTGCCTCTTGGCAAGGACTTTGATCCTTGGCATCTTGGGGTAGGGAATTACCAGCCAAGGATAACAAAGAGGGGTAGCCGCTCAGTTGCCTCTTGGCGAGGGCTTTGATCCTTAGAGTGGGAAGGGCCGTAGGAGGCCTGCTAAGGATGGGCCGGGGCAGGGTTGCTGCCTGGTGCCTCTTGGCGAGGGCTTTGATCCTGAGCGCAGGAGGGGCCGTAGGAGGCCTGCTAAGGATGGGCCGAGCAGGGTTGCTTCCCGGTGCCTCTTGGTGATGGCTTTGATCCTTAGCGCGGGAGGGGCCATAAGAGGCCTGCTAAGGACGGGCCGAGCAGGGTTGCTGCCCGGTGCATCTTGGCGAGGGCTTTAATCCTTATCATGGGAGGGGCCATAGGAGGCCTGCTAAGGACGGGACGGGCAGGGTTGTTGCCCGGTGCCTCTTGGCGAGGGCTTTGATCCTTAGCGCGGGAGGGGCCGTAAGAGGCGTGCTAAGGACGGGTCGAGCAGGGTTGCTGCCCGGTGCCTCTTGGCGAGGGCTTTGATCCTTAGCGCGGGAGGGGCCATAAGAGGCCTGCTAAGGACGGGCCGAGCAGGGTTCCTGCCTGGTGCCTTTTGGCGAGGGCTTTGATCCTTGGCGTTGTGGGGTAGGGAACTACCAGCCGGGGATAACCTAGCAGGGTAGCCGCTCGGTTGCCTCTTGGCGAGGGCTTAGATCCCTGGCGTCAGTGGGTAGGGAACTACCAGCTGGAGATAACCGAGAAGGGTAGTTGCTCGGCCTTGTGAGGTTCCGTCCGACTCTCACTGGTTCGTGAGCATTGGGAGGAGTGACCGTCGCAGGCTGCACGTGTCAGGAGAGCCAGGAAGTCGCGTCAGCTCTGCCACGTGGGGGCGCGGCATTGGAGTAACCTTGATGGATCCCGGGATTCGTGCCTATGCGCGCAAATCTGGGTCCTCAAATATTTTGTTTGAGGCTATAAATAGATAAGGATACGGCTATTTCTTCGGCATCGCTTTATGAGATGACTGGGCGCATGTACTCGATCGAAGAGATCATTTCCTTCGGCGATGTCTCCGTGTATGACCAATCCCTGGTCGAGGATGGGTACCGGGGAGTGGTTCAGCGTCTCGAGGGTCACTTCGGCCGGCTCCTCCCTCGGCGGTCGTCCCTCCTACAGTTGTTGATGTACGCAATTTGGAGGAGGTCCCCGGGGTTGGACAACCCTCTCTCCGAGAAGTTGTTAGACAAGGCGCTCGACAAGGTGCGCTCGATCTTCCTGCTCAGCCTTATCTCGAAGACGAGGCACGACCGATCCTTGGCACTCATTTTGGAGTGCTTCAAACAGAGGTACATCATGAGCCAAGGAGCAGGGGACGGAGCTTCGGGTGCTTCTGTGGCGTCCCGGGTTTGCGTGCAGCATCGGCAGGAATAGGTTGCAGAGGCTAGGGCTCGGCTAGTGGAAATCTACTCTGAGTATCACCAGGAGTACTTCCTCAATCCTGTGCCACCTCTGTTGTAAATGTTTCTTTTTATTTCCCTGTAAGGCTGAGGAGCCCGTCGTACCTTTTGAATGAATAAAACTCTTCTTTTTGCAATGTTCTAGTATTCCCTTCTTATTATTTGAACAGAAAGAACTTTAGAAAAGATTTACATTGCCTTTGCGAAAGAAGAAATATACATAGATACTCTTTCAGAGGTACAGCTTGAGTTTCTCAGCGTTGTAAGGCCGTGAAAACTTGCGTCCTTCAGCGTCTTGCAAATGGTAGGCTCCGCCGGGCAGTACTTTGGAGATGAGGAAAGGACCGTCCCATTTTGGGGAAGACTTATGTAGCCTGCCTTGGTCGACGAACTTGTTCCGCCTTAGGACTAAATCTCCTGTCTTGAAGAAGTGACGCTTGACTCGCGCATTGTAGTAGCGGGTGGTTTGTTGTTGATAGGCGGCAGCTCTGATTTGAGCCCGGTCTCGTTTTTCCAACAAGATGTCCAGGTTAGTTCGGAGTGCCAAGGTGTTTGCTTTGTTGTCAAAATGCTCGACCCGGTGACTGGGGAGCCCGATCTCCGCTGGGACCATTGCCTCGGTCCGTAGCAGTGGCTGAAAGGAGTTTCCCCGGTGGGGGTTTTCTTCGACGTGCGCAGGGCCTATAGGACCCGGGGCAATTCCTCGACCCAACTGCCTTGGCGTCATTCTAGGCTTGTTCGAAGACCTTGGAGGATGTCCCGATTAGCAACCTCGGCTTTCCCGTTGCATTGGGGATGTGCGACCGCGACAAATTTCATAAGGATGTGCTATTCGCTGCAAAATTCCTTAACTTTTTCGTTTTCGAAATTTGTTCCGTGGTCGGTGATGATGCACCTCGGGATGCCGAACCAGAGTATCATGTTGTTCTACAGGAACTTGATAGTTGTGGTAGCGTCTGGTTTCCTGACGGGAATGGCCTCGATCCACTTCGTGAAGTAGTCCACTGCGACGAGGACGTACTTGTGCCCGCCTGTACTGGTGGGGAACTGGCCTATCATGTCTATTCCCCACTAGGCAAACGGCCACGGGGAGGTCAGGGCGGTTAGCTCGGTATCAGGAAGGCGAGGAATGCTTCCAGGGAGTTGGCAGCTTTTGCATCTCCTGACCAGCTTCTGGGCGTCCTCATGAAGGTCGGCCGGTAGTACCCCTGGAGCAATGCCTTCTGGATTAAGGTGCGGGCCCCTTGGTGCGCGCCGCCGACCCCTTTGTGGATCTCACGGAAGACGTAGTCAGCTTCATAGGGGTCGACACACCGGAACAGGGGCTGAGTGAAGGACTTCTTATAGAGGTTCCCATTGCTCCAGACGAAGTGGCGAGGTTTGGCTCGGAGACGGCGGGATTCTCTCCGATCTTCTGGGAGCGTACCTTTCCTCAGGAATTCCATAAGGGGCTTTCTCCAATCTCGGCCTTCTTCCCGGGCTGTATACACTTGAAGTATTGTTGCGCCGTCTTCCACGCTAGGCCGTGGCAAGACCTCGAAGAGGATGATCCTCTTGTTGTTGGCCGAGTAGGATGAAGCCAGCTTACTCAAGGCGTCGGCTTGGGCGTTGAGCTGCCTGGGGATCTGCTCTACCTGGACTTCATCAAAGTCCTTCCATAGCCTTCTTACATCATCCAGATACTTCACCATCAGAGGCTCCCGTGCCTCGAAATGGCCGGTCACTTGGCCAACTAATAGGGCTGAGTCGCTGCGGATCCGGATTGTTTTCCGCCCCAGACCGGAGGCTATACGCAGTCCGGCCAGCAAGGCCTCGTATTCCGCCGCGTTGTTCGAGGCCTTGAACTCGAGCTTCATAGAATATTCCATTTCTGCCTCGTTCGGGCCCCGAATGATGAGGCCGGCAACACAGCCTTACTCGGTCGAGGATTCATCGACGTAAAGGGTCCAATCAGGGATTGAGTCAGGCTTCCCGTCGACAGAGGGTTGAGCTGCGGGGGCCGGCGTTGACTCCGGCTTCTTGTTGGGGATGGTGCACTCGACGATAAAATCGACCAGGGCATGTGCTTTGATGGCCTGCCTCGGGCGGTATTTTATGTCGAACTGGGAAAATTCCCACCTCCACTTCTCCAAGCGGCCAGAGGACTCGGGTGAGACGAGGATAGCCCCCAGGGGGCGCTCGGTAAGAACGAGGATGGTGTGCGCCTGGAAATAGTGTCGTAGCTTCCTTGAGGCTACAATAAGTGCCAAGACGATCTTCTCTATGGCTGGGTACCTCGTCTCTACGTCTTTGAAGACGTGGCTCATATAGTATATCGGCTTTTGGACCCTTTCGACCTCTCGGACGAGCACCGAGCCTGCAGCTTGGCCGGATACTGCCAGATAGAGTGATAGCTCGTCCCCTTCAACTGGCTGGGTAAGCAGCGGTGGAGTCCTGAGGTGCCTCTTTAATTTTTCAAAGGCGGTCGGGCATTCCTCCGACCACTCGAACCTTGGAATCTTCCTCAATGCATTGAAGAACGGAAGGCATTTCTTTCCAGACCTTGACATGAAACGACTTAGGGAGGCTACCCGCTCTGTCAGTCGCATGATTTCGACGTTAGTCTTGGGCACGGCCATGTTTAGGATGGCGTTGATTTTCTCCGGGTTATCTTCGATTCCACGGTGGGTGACCATGAAACCGAGGAACTTTCCACCGGTGACCCCGAATGCGCATTTGGCGGGGTTCAGTTTCATCTTGAACTTGTGGAGGACGTCGAAGGCCTCGCCCAGATCCTTGGCGTAGTCAACCGATGAGACCAACTTGACGAGCCTGTCGTCGACATAAACTTCCATGTTCCTTCCGATCTACGATTTGAACATGCGATTGACCAAGCGCTGGTACGTAGCTCCAGCGTTTTTGAGGCCGAAAGGCATTACCTTGTAGCAGTATACCCCCCGGTCCGTTGTGAATGCGGTGAGATCCTCGCCTGCTGGATTCATACGGATCTGATTATAGCCGGAAAAAGCATCCATGAAGCTAAGTAGCTCGTGGCCTACCGAACTATCGACGAGCTGATCTATCTGAGGGAGGGGATAGTTGTCCTTCGAGAAGATCTTGTTGAGGTCGGTGAAGTCGACGCACATGCGCCACTTCCCGCTTGACTTTTTTACCAGGACTACGTTCGCCAGCCATTCCGAGTATGGCACATTTCGAATGATGTTTGCGGCGAGGAGCCTATCTACCTCGTCCTCGATCACCTTCTGTTTGATCGGGGCGAAGCTTCGCTTTTTCTGCCTGACGGATCGGGCCGTGGGATCTACCCCGAGCTTATGAGATATGATTTTGGGGTCGATCCCAGGCATGTCAGCAGGTGCCCAGGTGAACACGTCAGAGTTTTTTATGAGAAAATGGACCAGGTCGTCTCGCCGAGCCCCCGTTAAAAGCGACCCGACCTGAACGGTTTGCTTGTCGTCCCCTTCGACGAGGGGGACCTCTATCAGTGGCTCCACTGGGGTTCCTCGGACCTCTTTTTGCTCGTCTCGAATGTCCAGAGAACCCTTGATGTCAGCCTTGCCCTCAACATCGTTGTTTTGCTGCTCAGACGTAGACGTTGCGGTGAAGCAAACCTTTGCAGTTCGTTAGTCTCCGTAGGCCCGACCTATCCCGCCTTGGTTGAGCGGGAATTTCATCGCCAGGTAGTAAGTCGATATCTAGGCCCGGAGGGAGTTTAGTGTTGGGCGACCGAGGAGGATGTTCTAGGCCGACGGCATTCTTGCTATGATGAATTCCATGGGCACAGTGCACGTATGGACGGCCTCCCCGATGTTAAATTGAAGATTAACTACCCCCTCCGCCGGGATGGAGTGATTGGTGAATCCTGATAGGACGTGGGAGGTCGGCCTTAGGTCCGACGGGGTGAGTCCCATACGCAGGAAGCAATCATAAAATAGGATGTCTGTCGAGCTCCCAGAGTCGACCAGTATCCTCTGCACCTCGTAGTTATGGATCCGAGCTGTGATCATCGGCGGGTCGTTGTGAGGTAGGGATATACCGTGGAGATCCTCGTCGGTAAAAATGATCGGCTTGGTGGCTCTGGTCTTCTTCCTCGGTTGGCCGTCAATCTCCGCGATCGGTGAAGGGTGCTGAGCCTCGTACGTATTCGACGTACCCCCCGCTAACATGACCATGATTCAGCCGATTGTTAATTCGCCGGGAGGGGGACGTTGCTCTTGCTCACGGTCAGCTTCCCTCTTGTCCCGCAAGTACGCTACCAGGTGCCCCGAACGGATGAGCTCCTAGATGTAGTCTCGGAGCTGCTTGCAGTTCTCCGTTGAGTGGCCCTACGACCGGTGGAAGCCGCAGTAGGGGCCCAGGGTGCGCTTTTCCGCCATGCGCGAGACAGGGGGGAGCTTGAAGAACCTCTCGCCCTTTACCTCCTCCAGCAGTACCTTCCGGGAGACATTGAGCGGGGTGTACTCCTGAAACTTTAGGGAGTAGGGCTTCGGCCGCTCAATCTTCTTTTTCTCTTCCCGGGCCCTCTTCTTGTGATCAGTTTGTTCTATCCGGGGCAGATTGGCGTTCACCTCGGATTCAAGCTGGATCTTACGCTCGGTCCAGGCCTTCACCTCGGCCATGGTCTTAGGTTGCGCTAATGCAAAGGAGCGTAACCACTCCTTGTGCCTAAGACCTGACCTTAGTGCCGTAATGATTGTCTCGTCCCGGTGTTCCGAGACCTTGAGGAAGGCGTTGTAGAAGCGGGTGACGTACCCTTTGAAGGTTTCTTTGTCCCCGCTCTTTATTGTGAAGATATGGTCGATGGTCCATTTTTGCCGTCTTTTCCTGACGAAGTGGCCGAGGAATTGGGTGGCCAGCTCATCGAAGGTTGAGATTGAGCGCGGCGCGAGTCCTCGGAACCAGTCTCGTCCGGAGCGGATGAGAGTGTCCGGTAAAGCATGACATTGGGCGGCGTCGGAACAGTCCTGGAAACTCATCCTGGCTGTGAATGCGTCCAAATGGTCCTTCGGGTCAGACTTCCCGTCGAAGAGTGAGACCTTTAGGGGCTTGTTCCGGGAGGAGACATGGACGGCGAGCAGTTCTTCAGTGAAGGTCTTTATGAGCGAGTCGGCGGCGTATTTAGCCCCGTCGCTCGAATGACGACCTTCCTGATGCATACCCTTGATCTTCATTTCGAGGGCGTTGAGTCGGCCGTGGTATCCCGAGTAGTCGGCATAATCCAATTTTTGGCCCCGGCTACCGGAGACTTCTGCGTGGTCATGGCCCCGATTCCGTTCGATGACGTTCCTCAGGTCTCTTAGCGAGGTCATTTTCGAGCTACCGTAGTGAGTCCCATGCGCGTGACCCCGTCAAGGGAGGGGGTGCCGGTCATGCCTGGGTGCAGGCGACCTGACAGACACCTCCTCGGGAGGGACATGGGCATGATGGGGCTCGGGGCGAGGCGCTCTGGCATAAAACCTCGGAGTTAAACTGTGCGGTGCCCACCGGGTCATGGAGTATGACGGCCCGGGGGATCTACGGCCGCCGGAGACAGTGAGGCGGTGATCGACCGTGCCAACACGGGCAGAGTCTTCTCTCCCTTTGTAGGGGTCCCGGTTCCGAGGTTGGGGAGCGGCGACCTAAGGAGATTGCCCGGCCGTTTGGATATGGACGAGTGCATCCACGACGGACGCGAGTCGATTTATCCGAGCAAATAGGGTATGAATGGCGTTTGGTGGAGGAGGGGATTCTCCCTCATCTCCATCGTGGGGATGCCGACGTCTGGTGCTCGGATCGTCGCGGTGGCCGCTTTCCATGTAGTCGAGATCGGAAGATGAACTTTTGGTTGAGTGGAATTAAAGGTTTCCCACATACGGCGCTAACTGATGGATTTCTGGATCTCCTTCAGATGTTATCTTCCGTTGATCACTTCGTGGGTTGAGGGACGGCTGAGCTTTAAGTTGGAGGGTTGACTCCTGGAGCGTGTGGATCTCAGTGGGTTTTGTATGGTTGTGGCCGAGCTACCTGCGAAGAAGTCCCGGGGTGGTTATGCCACCGAGGACCTTCCGACGGTCAAGTTAGACGGGGTATTTTGGCAGAGTAACGGCCTAGTGGAGTAAAAATGGTTTACCTGAATCGTCTGAGAGAGGGGTTTATATAGCGGCAGCAATGGGCAGGCGGGCGCGAGAATCACGCCGGCCGTTACGCCCCTGGCGTCATGCCTACGTGCTAGGCGGGATCCCGCATTAATGGCGAGGTAGGCTCGTTAATGGGGGATCGTGATGGCGTGGAAGAGGGATCGTGGGTGGCGGATATCTCGCGCATGGAGAGATTCACGGAGCCGTGGAGGAGGCGCCTGTGATCAGTGCTATGGGTCGGTCGAGACGAGACCGAGGAAGATGAGCTGGGCGGGAGGCTCGGGCACGAGCGGGAGGCTGAGGCACCTTGGTTCTGTGATAGCTCGGAGGAGACCCTGGGAGTGGTCTGGTGTAACGTTTTGAAAATCGTTTCGGTGAAATTTCGAAAAAATCGGTAAAATAAGGGGGTTTTCTGTAAAAAGTCAAAATACAAATATTTTATTATAAAAATTAAATATACACATTCTAGCTATGTAATTGTTATTATTTGGTGTTTATTGAGCCGCTGGTGAAATTTCAAATTTTCTGAAAAAAATATTATTTTATTATTATTTTAAGCCGTCACTAATACATTTAATTAGAGAAAATTACAAATTGGAATGAGTTGAAACAAATTTTGTGCATCATAAAACATTAAATAAAATTTTATCATGTGGTTTTTGGAACGAAATCATTTGCCAAAACGATTTAGAAATTATTGAAGAAAAAAGGCTTTTTTTTAGCGTAAATGGATGTTTGGGGTATTGTATTTATCATTTTTCATCACCCCACACCCACACACCCCCATTCACTTATCCCCTTGAAGAATTCAGCAGCCCCCTCTTTTGTCCCCACTTGGATTTTAAAGAAAAGAAATGAAAGAAAAGAAAAGAAAAAAGAGTAGAAAATGGTATAATTTGAGTTGACTTTGACTTGAACTAACTTTCCCCACCTCACTCTCTCTCCTCCCTCACCCAATCCCCAAAGATTTCTGGCCCAAACCTGAACCAAAACAGCCACAAATACTTCATCTCATTTTTCCATCAAAATCCCCAAATTTTCTATCAAAAATCCACCCTTTTTCTCAAAAATTCAAAGCTAATTCTAAATCCAAGCTTTACCCATTATTCTTTAGCTATTCAAGCATGGATCTTGGAGCATGAAATCATTGTTGGAGGCTAAGATTTTTGCAAGTTTGATCTCAAGCTTGTGAGGTATAATCATAACCTTATGCTTAATTTGTTGTTAAATTACTTGAATCTAGCTATTAGGTGTTAAATTAGGGTTTTAAATTTCAAGTTTTGAAATTTAAAGAAAGGGTTTTGATTACTAAGTTAGGGTTTGTTGTGGAAATGAGTTGTGTTTGATTGTGTATGGCTTAGTGAGGTGGATTAACATATTTAGTTTTGTAGAAAACTAATCTAGTTGTTAATTACAAGTTGTTACTTGAAAAATGTCCAAATTAAGCTTTTTGTTGCAAACTAGTTTTTTTGATTTAATTCGAAATATGAGATTAAAAATATGGTTAGGGTTTTTATCATATTATTAACTTTATTAAGTGTAGTTTAACACTTTAGTTCATGGAAATCCAACCTAAATTGTAGTTTGTGCATTTTTGCTATGAAATTGTTAAAAAGGGGTATTTGGTAAACTAGAATATTAGGGTTTTTGGAATTTAATGAGATTAAATTCCGGAAATTTTTTCTATGACTTATTTAAGATATTTAATAAGTATATTGGCCGCTACATTCATTTAAACATCATGTTTTGTACAAAAACGGCGAATTGTGCTTGCTAGATTTGCGGAAAAATGACTTTTTAAGTGAAATTGGAGTTTTTGTGAGTTTTAACCTAGTTTATATTAAAATTAGTGTTCGTGAATGTGCAAATGAGTGTGATTGGATTTTTCTCGATGGTTTGACGTTTGTACATCGACATCGAGGGTTGGTTTGACTATTCTTGCATGCGTAGGCGATAGGTTTGGACCTATGCGTGATACGCGTGCCGATTTAATTTTCGTATGCCGTTTCGATTTCGAATTTAGTTTTAATGCGATATGGTGCGTTATGATATGTAGGTACCCCCATGTGGACTTCGAGACGACAAGCAAGCGCGTGGCGACGTCGGCACCGGCTAGCGAGGACCAGATGAGTAGATTTATATCTACGGGGAGAAGTCGGGTGGATGGCGTATAGCACCCCCGTAGTCCGTGGTGGTGTATACGGATGCGTATACACACCAACATTTATTATATGTTATTTGGGATTAATAACGATGCTTAGGATGGATATTGGTGTGTTGGATTACTTTAGTGTTGCGAACCCTAGGGTAGTGTTGCACTACACATACACACATACATACTTGCATACATTCCTTATTTCATATGTGCGTGTATGGGAATATATATTTATGTGTTCACATGGGTATGGGACTATGTGTTCATATACTGGATTTGAGGATAGTATTTGGAATTTGAGATGAGTCGATGAGATTGGGCTTGAGGCCAGGAGATCGGTGACGTGATTTGGTTCGTATTGAGATACGACATGATGTTTTAGCGGGTCTTCTGACATAGTAATTCTTACACCCGCATGCATACATAGATGGCATCAATATTGTACTAGACGTAGGACATTATTCCGGATCATGATATTTGATAAAGAAGATACCAAATGAATAGTGTGATAGATGTGACTTTGACCCGTACCCAGATTGGGATGCCGTACGACGGATTTACGTACGAGCTATATTGATGATTGATCTGCACTCTTGACTTGGGATGCCTGATTATAGATATGGTATCGGATATGATATTATTGAGGCGGGATCACCGACTAATATATATATACAGGTATGTATATGTATCGACTCAGATGTTAGGCGGTTTCCTTACCTGTAGTTCAGATTGTTAGTTCAGCCGTATAGTTTAGTGTAGTTGTTAGATTAGATTAGACTTCTTACCTATTTCAAAAACTAACAAGTCGTGGGCATTTTTAAAGACAGCCCAAGGGATCCTACGGATATTTCAAAAGACGTATCTTTTCACAAAAACACCGTAGCCCCTATTTTCAAAACCCCATAATTCGTGTTATTTCAAAAGGCACCATTTGTAAGACTGATATTAGATTAATGCAGATTAGTTATAGTTGCGTCTAGTTCTCAGCTCCCGCTCATTTTTGTGGTCCGCTTCGCATCGCATGCTTATTTTATGTTTCATACTCCATTATTGATATCATGCTGTTAGGACACCAGCACCATTACCGATGATGCGTATGTACCACGTACACTTAATTGCCGGCTCACATACATCTTCATCGGTAATTGCCATGTCACGTACACCTTAGAAAATATTATTGCTTGACGTAGCCTGTTAGCTGATAGTTAGACATGATATTAGTGTACTTGCCTTCTATGTTAGTTTAGACATTGTAGTTATTACCAGCTACTTCATGCATACTGTTATTCATTGTTATGCCGCATTCCTGGATTCTCATGCATATATTCACTATTTTACGTGTTATTGAGATTTTGGATTCGGATTTCCATGAGATTTTCTGGATTTGGAGGAAAACCGCAAAAACTTATATGAACTGATTTCTCTCTTTTTAAAATAAAAAGTGCGGTTTTCCCATGATGTATGAGTCGTTCACCATGAGTTTGCTGATGGATTTCGAGACCCGATTCGAGGAGACGGATGAACCGTTTCGGGTACATGGTGGACCCGGTAAGGTACCCCGGGGCAAGAAGCGCGTGATGATGACGATGTGAGCCTGGCAGGGGAGCACTACCTACCGGTGATATTACCCGACGCGTCGGATATCCGGAGGATACCGTCGTGGTCTTGAGATGGATGGTAGGGCCGGTCTGGACTGACGGCACCCTAGATATTGTGATTGAGACATTGAGATTGAGACTTGAGGTACATAAATTGTGACACAGAGATATCAAGGTATTTGGACACTTGTTTTGTGTCGATGCTGGGCACTGTTTTATGCTGATTTCATATATGGTACCTCATTTCTTTTAAAATACAGAAATCTCACTGATTTATGAAACCAGTTTTATTCAGTACATGCATTCTGTTTTATGCATTCATACATCATCCATATGATTTATTGCTACCTGAGGCACTGACACGGGCACATGAGATTACACTCGGGTTAGATATTTACCCTAGCCTTATTATAGGCTACGTGTTATTCATATATTTGAGGATATATTATGATCATTGACCTAGGATTGCGTTATTTATGCGATTTCTGTGCGTAGATGTTTTTCTATTCACGAGTTGGCAACTCACCCCCGTTGTGCCCCAGTTTCTTGCAGGTTTGCCGTACAGGTTTCATTACGGCTTTGCTGGCACTATTTCCATTCCGGGTGGCTTGCTAGTAGGTGGGTTATTTGTATCTTACCCATCCTTATATCTTGTATATTATTATTCAGTTGTATCTAGAAGTTCCATCAACCAAACATGTATTTATTTTTGAGATAGAGACCCGTGATGTTATTCTTTCGACCTTAGAGTCGCGCGTTTTATTTCTGTGGATTTCTGGTGGTTTTGAGTTTCCTTTTGAGTTTTGATCCTCGCCGTTGGCGTTGTATATTATATTGCTTGTGTGGTTGTGACCGTCGTTTGACGAAGAGCTAGCTCCCGCTTGGGGATGCCTTTTTCTTGATTTCGTATACTATTCATGTTGTATCCCGTTTGGGGGCCAGTATTTACAAAGGAGACTCTGCCGAAATTTTCAGTAAAATTTTGATGTTTTTAAAAAACCGCATAATTCGGCTTATGCTATTGAAACTACTTGCTTTAAGTTGGTTTTTCCTGCACTCTACTATTTTCTTGGTTTGGATTTCTGGGTTTTCGGTTTACTTAGATTACGTACGCCTCGAGACGTTCGTAGTTTAAGTGCCGGTCATGTTCCGTACTTTCGGGTCGTGACAAAGTTGGTATCAGAGCGTTAGGTTTTAACCTTCGGAGCGTAGGACGACCCTTGGTTGATGGAATAGGTGACTAAAGTAGAGTGACGTACCGTTGGTATGTTCCGCGGCATATTTACGACACGTCACTCCACTTAAGAAGCCTTAGGATGTACATTTCCTTGTTCAGTATTATATTCCTTCCTGATCTAGCCTCATCGGTACCAGTTTGGTTTTGCTGCTACGGTTACGGGCAGGGAGAGCTACGGCTAGAGTTGCGGTCAGCACAAGCTCGTCACGAACGAGGACTGACCAGGGCGAAATTCCGGCGACACACGATTGCAGAGATGTGTCTTTTTACTGTGTTTCCACGCCACGAGCGTTTGGCGGATCGCCTTCATGAGGTTACTCGGAGGTGCTGATCGACACTAGAGAATTGAGCCAATGATGGAGGCCAGCCAGATTTTGATGACCGTTGGTGTGTTGCTTACTCCTTATGATTGAGGCACGGTTCAGCATGTAGACCAGTGAGCCAGTTATTGCTGCGAACGACGAGATATCGCCCAAGATGTTGGAGCTATTGCAGTATAAGTTGTACTAAGAGATGATAGAAGGTCGCTAGTCATCGAGGATGAATGACTAGGACATGTGGATCGTTCGCCTACCCCGACGCGAGGTCATCAGATAGATTGATTCCAGCTAGAGACGACTTCACGCGGAGACGTTGGGAGTCGACAGAGATGATCGAATGTCAGAAACCTATTATTCCAAGTTTAAGATAGTCGGAAAGACATGCAGGCAATTCTATGGTCCCTCTAGAAGAATGAAACCCTAACTCGACTTAATGACCGTATGAAAGCCTTTGAACAGTTCTGCGGCGCCATTAGTGAGGCTTGGGTTTGCCCTTCTACGGCTGGACCACCGATGCTGTGGTATGTACTCGATACTATTAAACTGTACCCCAGATGTTGAGCTCTTGGGGGATTATGAGGTTTTGACGAATCGATTGGATGGCTCGACTTAATTCGGATGCTAGGTGGTGAGATGCATTCTTGGGAGACTCCAGATACGAGGACAGTCGTTGGAGCTCAGTCCATGTGGCCGCGACGAGACGAGTCCAAAGCAGACGACATTAGAGAAAAGTGGAGTAAGAGGTTCGTACCAGATCTAGATGAGATGACGTTCCACTCCGCCGACATCAGAGATGCGATGCGCATGCCGAGGCATGGTACTTGGAATTACCTTCCAGAAGGAGTCGCGATGAGTATGCAGTCGTTCCAGAGAAAGATGCAGATATAGGAAAGGACAATGACTTCCGGACAGTTGGCAGAGACGAGACATGGAAGAGACCGTGAGCAGGATTCCTTCCAGGACACTGCTGCAATGATACTTGCACCCAGGATCAGATGTGTCACGTACATTCAAAGAGCTAGAGGCCGACGCCAGTAATATGCTGTCTTACGAGTGGTCGCGATGATTGACCAAGAGATGACCAGAGAAGTGCCAGAACAGAATCGTCCCCGTTAGCACACCTGACAGGGCCGATGAGCCGATGGACCGAAAGATTGGTAATTCACAGTGAAGACCTTGACCCAGGAGTGGTCATGGTTACGCACGCCAGCAGGACAGAGTTCATGATCATCGACGAGACGTCCCACTAGTGACCGCGACAGTTGGCCGAGATTCTTAGAGGATGCGCTTGAGCAGTACTATTCCGCCATTATTGATTACGATGTTTTGGGTGATTTATTCGTATGATTTGATTTTGATGATTGAGGATTTACGATCTTTGCACAGTGTTGCACTTGATATCGTTTTCGTGCTTCAGTTTCACATGTTTGTGATTTTACGATTTTAAACAGTTGAGTTGGTTTTGTGCGTATGCATGCACACGATTTCATTCCTGCACTCGGTATAGTTTATATATGCTTGCAGTGCAGTGATACGCCTTTTGTGCACTTAGATGCACTGGATTTCGATTTCGATTGTGATACCCGATACTTGTTTTGTGCACCTTGTGCACCTGATTGATTTTGCGCACGTTCGGCGCTTGATATTGGATTTCATGATTTCGTGCACGATAGATGCACCTGATTTTGCTGTCAGGTACACATGTTGCCTACGACAGATGTTTCGTGCACACCCGATGCACTTAGATGTTGTTTCTGTGCGCATGTATGGCACATTCATGGATTTTGATTTCCGTGCGCACCAGACGCACGTAGCATTCATATGCATATTTTGGGATTTATTTCGTATAGAGCAGTATGTTTTTATGATATTGCTATGTGTTTTCGTACTGAGCAGGACCAGTCAGAGGACAGTACCTGAATATATTTTGCATGCATTGATAGTTATTGAAGGGATTTCCAAAAAGCGAGCTATAGCCTCAGTATTTACCTACGTGTCTGATATGACACGAAATGTTTAAAACAAGGAGACCCTTCTAAATTGTTTCCAAAACGGCGGAACGTACATTTCAAACAAAGGTATATATGTATATAGTTATTTCCTTATGATAGACGTCCGCCACTGTGCAGTGTTATACGCGTGCACAGCGACTTAAAGAGATTTGGCATGCATTTTCTTCAGATACTTACATATATAGATTCGATATTTACATGTATAGTTTCGAGTTATGTCATATTGGTTTTGATTTGGATTTGGCATTGATGTCTTCTCCATGACTCCGATGATTGCGGGATGCTTGACGGTGTTTTGATTTGAGTTATATGCTCATTTTTCAAGCGCATGCGCTGCGCTACGATTTGTTTTATGTAGTTACAATTTCGGAGCCCCGACGACTTGATGGTTTTTCTTAGATGTTTTAGTATTTGGGGGAGTTTGAATTTAAATTCGGGGACCGAATTTTTTTAAGGGGGGAAGATTGTAACGTTTTGAAAATCGTTTCGGTGAAATTTCGAAAAAATCGGTAAAATAAGGGGGTTTTCTGTAAAAAGTCAAAATACAAATATTTTATTATAAAAATTAAATATACACATTCTAGCTATGTAATTGCTATTATTTGGTATTTATTGAGCCGCTGGTGAAATTTCAAATTTTCTGAAAAAAATATTATTTTATTATTATTTTAAGCCGTCACTAATACATTTAATTAGGGAAAATTACAAATTGGAATGAGTTGAAACAAATTTTGTGCATCATAAAACATTAAATAAAATTTTATCATGTGGTTTTTGGAACGAAATCATTTGCCAAAACGGTTTAGAAATTATTGAAGAAAAAGGCTTTTTTTAGCGTAAATGGATGTTTGGGGTATTGTATTTATCATTTTTCATCACCCCACACCCGTACCCACACCCACACACCCCCATTCACTTATCCCCTTGAAGAATTCAGCAGCCCCCTCTTTTGTCCCCACTTGGATTTTAAAGAAAAGAAATGAAAGAAAAGAAAAGAAAAAAGAGTAGAAAATGGTATAATTTGAGTTGACTTTGACTTGAACTAACTTTCCCCACCTCACTCTCTCTCCTCCCTCACCCAATCCCCAAAGATTTCTGGCCCAAACCTGAACCAAAACAGCCCCAAATACTTCATCTCATTTTTCCATCAAAATCCCCAAATTTTCTATCAAAAATCCACCCTTTTTCTCAAAAATTCAAAGCTAATTCTAAATCCAAGCTTTACCCATTATTCTTTAGCTATTCAAGCATGGATCTTGGAGCATGAAATCATTGTTGGAGGCTAAGATTTTTGCAAGTTTGATCTCAAGCTTGTGAGGTATAATCATAACCTTATGCTTAATTTGTTGTTAAATTACTTGAATCTAGCTATTAAGTGTTAAATTAGGGTTTTAAATTTCAAGTTTTGAAATTTAAAGAAAGGGTTTTGATTACTAAGTTAGGGTTTGTTGTGGAAATGAGTTGTGTTTGATTGTGTATGGTTTAGTGAGGTGGATTAACATATTTAGTTTTGTAGAAAACTAATCTAGTTGTTAATTACAAGTTGTTACTTGAAAAATGTCCAAATTAAGCTTTTTGTTGCAAACTAGTTTTTTTGATTTAATTCGAAATATGAGATTAAAAATATGGTTAGGGTTTTTATCATATTATTAACTTTATTAAGTGTAGTTTAACACTTTAGTTCATGGAAATCCAACCTAAATTGTAGTTTGTGCATTTTTGCTATGAAATTGTTAAAAAAGGGTATTTGGTAAACTAGAATATTAGGGTTTTTGGAATTTAATGAGATTAAATTCCGGAAATTTTTTCTATGACTTATTTAAGATATTTAATAAGTATATTGGCCGCTACATTCATTTAAACATCATGTTTTGTACAAAAACGGCGAATTGTGCTTGCTAGATTTGCGGAAAAATGACTTTTTAAGTGAAATTGGGGTTTTTGTGAGTTTTAACCTAGTTTATATTAAAATTAGTGTTCGTGAATGTGCAAATGAGTGTGATTGGATTTTTCTCGATGGTTTGACGTTTGTACATCGACATCGAGGGTTGGTTTGACTATTCTTGCATGCGTAGGCGATAGGTTTGGACCTATGCGTGATACGCGTGCCGATTTAATTTTTGTATGCCGTTTCGATTTCGAATTTAGTTTTAATGCGATATGGTGCGTTATGATATGTAGGTACCCCCATGTGGACTTCGAGACGACAAGCAAGCGCGTGGCGACGTCGGCACCGGCTAGCGAGGACCAGGTGAGTAGATTTATATCTACGGGGAGAAGTCGGGTGGATGGCGTATAGCACCCCCGTAGTCCGTGGTGGTGTATACGGATGCGTATACACACCAACATTTATTATATGTTATTTGGGATTAATAACGATGCTTAGGATGGATATTGGTGTGTTGAATTACTTTAGTGTTGCGAACCCTAGGGTAGTGTTGCACTACACATACACACATACATACTTGCATACATTCCTTATTTCATATGTGCGTGTATGGGAATATATATTTATGTGTTCACATGGGTATGGGACTATGTGTTCATATACTGGATTTGAGGATAGTATTTGGAATTTGAGATGAGTCGATGAGATTGGGCTTGAGGCCAGGAGATCAGTGACGTGATTTGGTTCGTATTGAGATACGACATGATGTTTTAGCGGGTCTTCTGACATAGTAATTTTTACACCCGCATGCATACATAGATGGCATCAATATTGTACTAGACGTAGGACATTATTCCGGATCATGATATTTGATAAAGAAGATACCAAATGAATAGTGTGATTGATGTGACTTTGACCCGTACCCAGATTGGGATGCCGTACGACGGATTTACGTACGAGCTATATTGATGATTGATCTGCACTCTTGACTTGGGATGCCTGATTATAGATATGGTATCGGATATGATATTATTGAGGCGGGATCACCGACTAATATATATATACAGGTATGTATATGTATCGACTCAGATGTTAGGCGGTTTCCTTACCTGTAGTTCAGCTTGTTAGTTCAGCCGTATAGTTTAGTGTAGTTGTTAGATTAGATTAGACTTCTTACCTATTTCAAAAACTAACGAGTCGTGGGCATTTTTAAAGACAGCCCAAGGGATCCTACGGATATTTCAAAAGACGTATCTTTTCACAAAAACACCGTAGCCCCTATTTTCAAAACCCCATGATTCGTGTTATTTCAAAAGGCACCATTTGTAGGACTGATATTAGATTAATGCAGATTAGTTATAGTTGCGTCTAGTTCTCAGCTCCCGCTCATTTTTGTGGTCCGCTTCGCATCGCATGCTTATTTTATGTTTCATACTCCATTATTGATATCATGCTGTTAGGACACCAGCACCATTACCGATGATGCGTATGTAAAACGTACACTTAATTGCCGGCTCACACACATCTTCATCGGTAATTGCCATGTCACGTACACCTTAGAAAATATTATTGCTTGACGTAGCCTGTTAGCTGATAGTTAGACATGATATTAGTGTACTTGCCTTCTATGTTAGTTTAGACATTGTAGTTATTACCAGCTACTTCATGCATACTGTTATTCATTGTTATGCCGCATTCCTGGATTCTCATGCATATATTCACTATTTTACGTGTTATTGAGATTTTGGATTCGGATTTCCATGAGATTTTCTGGATTTGGAGGAAAACCGCAAAAACTTATATGAACTGATTTCTCTCTTTTTAAAATAAAAAGTGCGGTTTTCCCATGATGTATGAGTCGTCCACCATGAGTTTGCTGATGGATTTCGAGACCCGATTCGAGGAGACGGATGAACCGTTTCGGGTACATGGTGGACCCGGTAAGGTACCCCGGGGCAAGAAGCGCGTGATGATGACGATGTGAGCCTGGCAGGGGAGCACTACCTACCGGTGATATTACCCGACGCGTCGGATATCCGGAGGATACCGTCGTGGTCTTGAGATGGATGGTAGGGGCCGGTCTGGACTGACGCCGCCCTAGATATTGTGATTGAGACATTGAGATTGAGACTTGAGGTACATAAATTGTGACACAGAGATATCGAGGTATTTGGACACTTGTTTTGTGTCGATACTGGGCACTGTTTTATGCTGATTTCATATATGGTACCTCATTTCTTTTAAAATACAGAAATCTCACTGATTTATGAAACCAGTTTTATTCAGTACATGCATTCTGTTTTATGCATTCATACATCATCCATATGATTTATTGCTACCTGAGGCACTGACACGGGCACATGAGATTACACTCGGGTTAGATATTTACCCTAGCCTTATTATAGGCTACGTGTTATTCATATATTTGAGGATATATTATGATCATTGACCTAGGATTGCGTTATTTATGCGATTTCTGTGCGTAGATGTTTTTCTATTCACGAGTTGGCAACTCACCCCCGTTGTGCCCCAGTTTCTTGCAGGTTTGCCGTACAGGTTTCATTACGGCTTTGCTGGCACTATTTCCATTCCGGGTGGCTTGCTAGTAGGTGGGTTATTTGTATCTTACCCATCCTTATATCTTGTATATTATTATTCAGTTGTATCTAGAAGTTCCATCAACCAAACATGTATTTATTTTTGAGATAGAGACCCGTGATGTTATTCTTTCGACCTTAGAGTCGCGCGTTTTATTTCTGTGGATTTCTGGTGGTTTTGAGTTTCCTTTTGAGTTTTGATCCTCGCCGTTGGCGTTGTATATTATATTGCTTGTGTGGTTGTGACCGTCGTTTGACGAAGAGCTAGCTCCCGCTTGGGGATGCCTTTTTCTTGATTTCGTATACTATTCATGTTGTATCCCGTTTGGGGGCCAGTATTTACAAAGGAGACTCTGCCGAAATTTTCAGTAAAATTTTGATGTTTTTAAAAAACCGCATAATTCGGCTTATGCTATTGAAACTACTTGCTTTAAGTTGGTTTTTCCTGCACTCTACTATTTTCTTGGTTTGGATTTCTGGGTTTTCGGTTTACTTAGATTACGTACGCCTCGAGACGTTCGTAGTTTAAGTGCCGGTCATGTTCCGTACTTTCGGGTCGTGACATCTGGAAGGCCACCGAAGGTCGGGAGACTCCTCGGGCGAGAGACCCGAAGCGTGATTCTAACTGAGGTTCTTGATCCTTTCTTATAGGTTCTGGGACATGTCATCTGCAATGTGTCAGCAAATGGAAAGCCACCGATATCGAGCCTCATCAAGTATATCTTATAAATGCTCATGTCTTATGTCAGTGTGATATACCCTAGAGGCCGTTATTGTATAGTACTAGTTTGTATATTACATTTTGGAAACTTGGGATATATACACGAATTAACATTCTTTCTCAATATGGTAGTATGCTACTTGGTTTGTATCTATCTTAATATGTGTATGTGTTTCTTTTAACATATCGCTGAAACATATTGATAGAGCCCTTAGGATTTTTGCTTGACTACCAGCGTTGTGATGGCAGTCACACTAGTGGGGGCTGGGTAGTCTATAAGTACATCCTTATACAGATCCCTGGTCGTAGGATTATCGAGACAGGGCATCGATACTCCAGAGTAGACTGGTGTGTACGCTTCTCATCCCAGGAAGGGAGATGGTCTGTCCCACAGCCATCGGTACGTCATACTGGAGATAGTATGCAGGTGCTCGTTAGGTTACGAGTACACTGGACAGGACTCGCTGGGAACTATTGGTTGGTACCATACCTATCGTCAGTTAATAGTTCCCAGGTTACATGAGTACAGCTTAGTCATCGACTTGATACTGTTGCTTCGCCTCAAGTGTGTTCCCACTGTTCTTAGATTACTACACTACCACGGCTCTATTGAGCGTGCAAACAGGTAGTAGTTGGGTGCAGCCCCGAAGCACTTGGAGGCAGCGGCGGTTAGATAGGATTCATCTCTCCCAGTATTGGGGGTTGATATCGCGTTGTGTTTGGAACGCCATTACACAAAGTCCCTGGCCAGGGCAAGCGAGATTTACTGGTATGGAATCCAGTAATTTCTCAGGGTGTTTTAGACCGTACTCCGACACGACTTATACCGCTATTAGAGGAATGACGTTTACCGCCCCCCTAGGCCCGATATGCGATACTCTTAGACGAACAGACCGGACTGTACGGAGATTGTCACAATCGGGCTCAGTAGGAGTTCGGATGGGTTCACCTCATCGGTCTTCTTATCGGCATCTACCTGGGGACCGTTACGTACAGCTAGTACCGCTTGCGGCCTGTGGTTAAACCCACTGCCAGCGTAGTGTCGAGTCTTTAGAGTCCCACACAGAGGGTTGTTCACCTTTGGGCAAAAGGAGTAGTGGTCGTATGGTTTTACGACAGGGTCCGTTCACATACACGCACTTGTGCGTGCTTGGTGTTCGGGCAGTTGACACTAGTGGGCTTTTGTTTAAGCCAGATCCTAGTATTTAGTTTTGGGTTGGTTCGGTCTCATTGTATTCGTGTTCCTCGGAACATGGATGCGGGTGTGTATATACAGTTGACAGAGGCAAAGAAACCTCATTAGGGTTTTGACCATTGACTTGATTAAAACCATAATGAGATGGAGGAAATTGATTAATGAATTTTAATTAGAGATAATTGTATCATGGTTAATTGGTTTGACCATTTGACTTGTTGACTTTTGTTGACTTAGATATTTTTGTTAAGCATGAGATATTTTGTGCTTAGCATTAATTGTGACATGATAATGGTCAAATCAACATCAACCATGACAATTATCCTAATTAAAATTATCATTATTCTTTTTCCATCATATGAGAGCAAAAACCTCATTTTATCATGAGAGTTTCTCTCTCTTGCTAGCTATCTCCTCTTCCTCTCTCAAGCCTCTCTTGTTTCATGAGTTGAAAATCAAGAACATTATGAGATCAAACCACCAAAACAATTCTCTACTCACTCTAGGGTTCTTAGTATAGCACACCAAGCACCTTAGTTACTTCAAGATAGAGGTTGGAGCTCAAGGTAGAGGCCTTCAGATGGATCTTTCTTTGGCATAGAGAAGACGTTGAGGATGAGCCATCTACACCACTCCAAGGAGCTCACAACAAGGAGAAGCAACACAAGAAGAGAAGGAGTTCAAGACCAAGGTATAATCATCTAACCTAGTAGTTAAAACTCTAAGTTAGTTTGTTAGTTATTGTTTAGCAAAGATCCTAATGCATAGTCTATGTTACCTTGTGATAAAAATTCGATTTTTACTCTTTCCGCCTCCCCGTAAGTACCGGGGTGGGTATCATAGACTTACAGTGGTATCAGAACCTAGCTAAACAACAACTAACATGTTAGCAAAGTCTTTAGAATTTTGATTCCGGAAAAATCGCAAAATACATCAAAAATTTATGTTTTCTGCCGATTTTCAAAACAAGTCTAAAAATATTTTCAGAGACCTGAAAATACGTCCAGGCTTTTTTTAGGACACCCAAGAAAAACGAGCTCATGACTCGGTCAGACTGCCACGGAAGCACGGCGAAACCATGCGTTATGCCGCGGATCCGCGGCCGAGTCGATTCGGAGTCAACTCGTTTTTCCTGTAGATTGTCCAGCTTGATGTTTTGTGATTTTTCAGATACTTTGTTTCTACCCAGATTCCTTTGAGTACAGTGTTGTATTTGGGATAGTTTCAAATTTGAATATCGGTCGAAATTCTATAAACTTTAGCTAATTGGATTATATCTGTGATATGTGTTATTGGTTTGTGTTTATGAACTTGTTGGATTGTCATGGATGAATAGCCGGGGATTTGAGATGAGTGTTTTTCATTTTTCATTCGATGTAAATTGTAAATTGATGTAATATTATATTTGGGTCGCACATCCGGGTTGAGGATGTAGCCGCCATTGTGTATTATTTCTTTTACTGTTTTCTGCTCCTAGGATAGACCCAAGGTGGGGTGCACAAACTTCCGGGTACTTTGAAGTGCCGAGTGGCCTACTCACTTTGTTGAGGGAGGTTGCTTCACTTCGGGTATTTGGAGGATAGTTTGCCGCATCCGTAGGGGTCTACGGTAGGGTTTTGGCTATTCATCACGACCGTGTAATCCGTCTTTCGTTGCAGGCTTGAACGAAACGCGGATTCCTAGCATATCCAATGTGTTCATCTGTGATATGGAATGACTATCATTGTGTCTGACGAATATATATATCTATATATGATATCTAGTAGACGTTGCTTATGTTTTACATCCGCGCTAGTCCAGCCCCCGCTCTGTCGTTAGTTAAGTAACCTAACGGGTGATGACGGGGCCCAGTGGCGAATGCGGATAGCATAAGCGTACGTTATATTTTCGTTGTTTTCTGCAATGGTAGGATTAATTGATGGGACAACATTAAATAAATGCAAAGAAAACAAACCAAAGTTGAATCGTTGAAATAATTTCAAAACCACTCGGTTTTTTCAAAACAGCAAAACTTTTAAAAATGCGGAGCTTAAACCACTCCTTTTAAAAGCTATCATGTTCCTTCGATTATATCAAGTTCACTACGTTCACGGTTTCGCCAAAAACCATTCGTAGCCCTCCGTCATTTCAGTTAAATGTTCAGTGGTATTCAAGCTGTGTATTTTGACCTTCGCCAAGGCACAGTGATTGGTAGCTGCTGAACATTTATGTGTAGCATAGATAGATGCGTTGGTTTGGGACAGTCGTACTGCCATTTTGTCCTTTGTCAAGGGTATATGCGGGTGGGTTCAAATTAACCAGGGTAATGACGGGTAGAACTTGACATGTGACTTATGATATGTTGGTATTCGTCAAGGTCATAAGAGCATGGGGCAAAACTCCATATCGGGGGTTTCTAAAGAAACTGAAACTTGCTAGTGTTGCATACCATTTGGAGTGTGATAATTTTGGTAGGATTCCTTCAACTTTATCACACGATGATATTTGGATCCCGATCCTACTGTGAGTATATGCTACTCCTCGGAAGATTTTTTCACTTAACGATCAATGCTATAAACCAAGTAAGTGACTAGAAAGGTGTTAGCGGGGCTACGCCCACAGGGAAAAGAGGTTATTTAATTAAGGAACTTCGTGAAAGCGTCGTAAAACCTCCCTCGAAGTACCGACACTGGCCTGGCCGAACGGTTAAGCAAGTATTGTACGGTGAGATTAATCCTGCTGATTCTTCTTTTATGGTTTGAGGAAGTAGAGTGGATTGCAGGGCTTGGAAGGCCAAGAACCAGGACCCGAAGCAGGTTGTAGCTTCGGCTTCAGGTGTGTATGTAATTGAAAACTGTCTGTCAATCCACTCTACTTCCTGGGTATTGGATACCGGATCAGGATCTCATATCTGTAATTCTTTGCAGGGGTTGAGAAGCCATAGAGTTTTGAAGGTGGGTGATATGACCCTCAGAGTTGCGAATGGAGCAAGCATGGATGCTGTGTCCGTAGGGGATTATCACTTAGGATTGACTACTGGACATGTTTTGGTTTTACGCAACTGTTATTTTGTACCCAGATCGACTTGTAATATCATATCTGTATCTTTAATGTCTAAAGAAGGTTATGATTTTGCATTTGTAACCGATGTCGTAAACATCCACCTTAATCATGGCTTGATTGGGTCGGGTACATTAAGCAACGGTATATACGTATTAAACCAACCGCAGATTTTCAATATCCAGAATACACACAAAAGAAAGTCTCTAGAATTAAATCATGCTTTCTTATGGCATTGTAGACTGGGTCACATCAATGAGACAAGGTTAACCAAGTTACATAAAGAAGGATATTTGGATCCGTTCGAATATCAATCTTATGCAACTTGTCAATCATGTCTCAAAGGAAAGATGATAAAGACTCTGTTTCCTGGATACGGAGTAAGAGCGAGCGAGCTCTTGGGACTCATACACAGTGACGTGTGTGGTCCAATGTCTACAAATGCAAGAAGTGGTTTCTACTATTTCATTACTTTTATGGATGATTTCTCCATGTATGGATATGTCTTCTTGATGAAGCATAAATCCGAGGCCTTTGAAAAATTCCAGGAGTATAAGAATGAAGTGGAAAAACAGACCGACAAAAGAATCAAGACACTGAGATCTGGTCGAGGTGGTGAATACTTAAGCGCCGAGTTCCTGGATTACCTAAAAGAGAATGGAATTCTCTCTCAGCTTACTCCTCCATACACACCACAGCACAACGGTGTATCGGAGAGACGGAACCGAACCCTATTGGATATGGTACGTTTCATGATGAGTAATGCTGAGTTACCGCAATCATTCTGGGGCTATGCAGTACAATCAACTGCATATCTTTTGAACAAAGTTCCTACCAAGACTGTGCCTATCACTCCATATCAGATGTGGAGTAGGAGGAAACCCTATCTTCAGTATCTGAAGATATGGGGATGTCCAGCTTTTGTTAAAAAGCAGCATGCGGACAAACTCGAGGCACGCTCAGTACTATGTAAGTTTGTAGGATACCCAAAGAACTCTAGAGGGTATCTTTTCTATCACGCAGAGGAACAAAAGGTTTTTGTTTCTCATCATGCCCACTTTCTGGAACACCAGTTCTTAGAAAAAGAAACAAGTGGGAGCGCAATAGAACTGGAAGAAATTCCAGAACCACAAGATATTACTGAAAGCTTGGTGGAACCAGAAGTTTCAAAAGAACAGGACATTCCCGCACCTCTCCGCAGGAGTAGTAGGCTGTCTCATCCGCCTGAGAGATACTATGGTTTTCTCATAGACGGGGATAGAGAGGATTGCATCATTGATAATGATGAGCCGACTAACTTCCAGCAAGCCATTCAGAGCACTGACTCAGTAAAATGGCTGGATGCAATGCGGACCGAGATGGATTCCATGTACACCAATAAAGTATGGACTTTGGACATTGCTCCAGAAGGGGTAAAACCCATAGGCTGCAAATGGATCTTCAAAAGGAAGATTGGTGTAGATGGACATGTTGAAACCTATAAGGCTAGACTTGTTGCAAAGGGTTTTCGTTAAAGATCTGGCTTGGACTATGATGAAACCTTTTCTCCAGTGGCTATGCTCAAATCCATTCAGATTCTTCTTGCCATTGTTGCCTTCCACGATTATGAGATTTGGCAGATGGACGTAAAAACCGCTTTTCTAAATGGAAATTTAGAAGAGTGTGTCTACATGGACCAGCCAGAGGGTTTCATTCAGAGTGGGAGCAACGGAAAAATGTGCAAATTGCTTAAGTCCATTTATAGACTAAAGCAGGCATCGCGGAGCTGGAACATCTGTTTTGATGAGACGGTCATAGAATTTGACTCTATCAAAAATCCAGATGAACCGTGTATTTATAGTAAGATTGTAGCACGAACTGTTCTATTCCTCGTCTTGTACGTGGATGACATTCTCTTGATAGGAAATGACATTCCTATGCTACAATCTGTCAAAGGGTTCTTGTCACACAGGTTCTCCATGAAAGACCTGGGTGATGCCTCTTACATTCTGGGGATCCGGATCTATCATGATAGATCTAAAAGGATGTTGGGACTTTCGCAGTACAGGTACATCGACACCATACTGAAAAGATTCAGTATGGAAGATTCAAAGCGCGGTAATTTACCGGCTTGTCACGGAATCACCCTCTCCAAAGAGATGTCTCCAAAGATTGATTTGGAAAGGGATCGCATGTCTGTTATACCCTACGCTTCTACGGTAGGCTCTATAATGTGTGCGATGTTATGTACCAGACCGGATGTAGCTTATGCACTGAGTGTGGTAAGCCGGTATCAGTCAAACCATGGAGAGAAACACTGGATAGAGGTAAAGAACATTCTCAAGTACCAGAGAAGGACTATGGATATGTTCTTGGTTTACGGCGGAAAAGACCTCCAGATAGAGGCTTTTGCTGACTCCAGCTTCCAAAGTGACAAGGATGACTCCAAATCCATGTTAGGCTATGTCTTTACCCTCAATGGAGGGGCGGTCTATTGGAAGAGTTCCAAACAGGAAACCATTGCTGATTCGACGATGGAAGCGGAGTATATCGCAACTTCTGATGCCTTAAAAGAAGCAGTCTGGATGAGGAAGTTCTTAATAGAACTTCAGGTGGTTCCGTCCATTGTTGATCCAATACCTCTGTATTGTGGCAATAACGGGGCTATAGCTTTAGCAAAGGAACCCAGGTCCCATCAGAAGTCCAGACACATCTTGAAGCGGTATCACCTGATCAGGGAGATCATGGATCGCCGGGAGATCGAGGTTCGGAGGGTTACTACAGAGGATAACACTGTAGATCCATTCACAAAGGCCATCCCTCAGACGCAGTTCGAGAGGCTATTTGAGATGATAGGTCTGCAATTTGCCAGCACATGGCCTTAGTGCAAGTGGGAGATTATTAGTGTGATATGCCTTAGAGGCCATTATTGTATAGTACTAGTTTGTATATTACATTTTGGAAGCTTGGGATATATACACGGATTAACATTCTTACTCAATATGGTAGTATGCTACTTGGTTTGTATCTATCTTAATATGTGTATGTGTTTCTTTTAAAATATCGCTGAAACATATTGATAGAGCCCTTAGGATCTTTGCTTGACTACCAGTATTGTGATGGCAGTCACACTAGTGGGAGCTGGGTAGTCTACAAGCACATCCTTATACAGGTCCCTAGTCGTAGGATTATCGAGACAGGGCATCGATACTCCAGAGTAGACTGGTGTGTACGCTTCTCATCCCAGGAGGGGAGATGGTCTGTCCCACAGCCATCAGTACGTCGTACTGGAGATAGTATGCAGGTGCTCGTTAGGTTACGAGTACACTGTACAGGACTCGCTGGGAACTGTTGGTTGGTACTATACCTATCGTCAGTTAATAGTTCCCAGGTGACATGAGTACAGCTTAGTCTGTCGACTTGATACTGCTGCTTCGCCTCAAGTGTGTTCCCACTGTTCTTAGATTACTACCCTACCACGGCTCTATTGAGTCGTGAAAACAGGTAGTAGTTGGGTGCAGTCCCGAAACACTTGTAGGCGGCGGCGGTTAGATATAATTCGTCTCTCCCGGTATTGGGGGTTGATATCGCGTTGTGTTTGGAACGCCATTACACAAAGTCCCTGGCCAGGGCAAGCGAGATTTACTGGTATGGAATCCAGTAATTTCTCAAGGTGTTTTAGACCGTACTCCGACATGACTTATACCGCTATTAGGGGACTGACGTTTACCGCCCCCTAGGCCCGATATGCGATACTCTTAGACGAATAGACCGGACTGTACGGAGATTGTCACATTCAAGCTCAGTAGGAGTTCGGATGGGTTCACCTCATTGGTCTTCTTATCGGCATCTACCTGGGGACCATTACGTACAGCTAGTACCGGTTGTGTCCTGTGGTTAAACCCACTGCCAGCATAGTGTCGAGTCTTTAGAGTCCGACACAGAGGGTTGTTCACCTTTGGGCAAAAAGGTGTAGACGTCGTATGGTTTTACAACAGAGTCCGTTCACATACGCGCACTTGTGCGTGCTTGGTGTTCGGGCAGTTGACACTAGTGGGTTTTGGTTTAAGCCAGATCCTAGTATTTAGTTTTGGGTTGGTTCGGTCTCATTGTATTCGTGTTCCTCGGAACATGGATGCGGATGTGTATATACAGTTGACAGAGCCAAAGAAACTTCATTAGGGTTTTGACCATTGACTTGATTAAAACCATAATGAGATGGAGGAAATTGATTAATGAGTTTTAATTAGAGATAATTGTATCATGGTTAATTGGTTTGACCATTTGATTTGTTGACTTTTGTTGACTTAGATATTTTTGTTAAGCATGAGATATTTTGTGCTTAGCATTAATTGTGACATGATAATGGTCAAATCAACATCAACCATGACAATTATCCTAATTAAAATTATCATTATTCTTTTTCCATCATATGAGAGCAAACACCTCATTTTATCATGAGAGTTTCTCTCTCTTGCTAGCTCTCTCCTCTTCCTCTCTTATGGCTCTCTTGTTTCATGAGTTGAAAATCAAGAGTATTGTGAGATCAAACCACCAAAACAATTCTCTACTCACTCTAGGGTTCTTATTCTAGCACACCAAGCACCTTAGTTACTTCAAGATAGAGCTTGGAGTTCAAGGTAGAGGCCTTCGGGTGGATCTTTCTTTGGCATAGAGAAGACGGTGAGGAGGAGCCATCTACACCACTCCAAGGAGCACACAACAAGGAGAAGCAAAACAAGAAGAGAAGGAGTTCAAGACCAAGGTATAATTATCTAACTTAGTAGTTAAAACTCTAAGTTAGTTTGTTAGTTATTGTTTAGCAAAGATCCTAATGCATAGTCTATGTTACCTTGTGATAAAAATTCTATTTTTACTCTTTCCGCCTCCCCGTAAGTACCGGGGTGGGTATCATAGACTTACATCTTACTCATGTGCGCATAATACACATGATAGTTGTCGTTTCATGGCAGTAAAGCATCAGTTCTCTTTCCTGTAACATCTGCAGGTTGTCTCTAACATCTATTCTATGTTGATTTTTGCTTAAAGGACTAGGTATTAAATGTTCTAACCAATCCTTTTTCCTTCCAAATTCACTATTTTTCCCGTTAAAAGCCCAATTTGCTACCAGAACTAGAATTAGCGCTTTCATTTTCTCCATTCCATTATTTTCTCTCATTTAAACCACTTAAATGTTACAGATAAGTGATTAGATATTACACGCAACTGCTTAGATATTACAGGAAACTTTATAGATATTACAGGCAAGTGGTTTGATATTACAGGCAAGTGGTTTGATATTGCAGGGAACTGCTTTGATATTACATGCAACTTTGTAGATATTACAGGAAAGTGGTTAGATATTACATGCAACTTTTTTAGATATTATAGGCAGGTGGTTATGTAAGGTTCCCCAGTGCCCGCGGCGTAGCGGAAGCGTGACTGGAGAATAAAAATTTCAAAAAAATACGAAAGAACTCCGAACCTAGAATCGATCCAAACGCCTAAACAAGCAAACCAAGTATGCAAAGATACGGAATACTACATTTGACGCGTGTCCACCCAATCGTAGAAGACCCCTCCATACTCCGTGTATGCTGTTCGGATCGTGCTTGAGTGGCGACCGCCCTTGCCGAAGAAGATCCACCTGAGGGAAACCGATCCAAGCTCCGGCTTCACCTAGTGAAGCGGCCGACACTCCAAGCTCGCTACTGTTGGGTTTCCCTTGCAGCTAGTCTAGGGTTTGGTAGGATCACTCATGCCACTTTAAAATTTAGAGAGGTGCAAAGCAAACAAACTATGAATCTTAACTAGAATATTTAGGCTAACAAGTTTTGTATCACATACAAAGAACAATCTATCACTAAAAGTAGAGATTACAAACTTTGTAGTCTCTCTTTGGTGACTCCTTAGGCCATTGAGAGTTTGGAACGGATCGCTAGCAACCATCCAAGTCCACGATGATCCACCCGAAGTCCCTTTGCCCAAAGCTCCTTTCTTTACTTGATCCATGGAAGAAGTGTAGCAAACACCCTACACAAATAGGCTAGATGTGTATAGAATGATGAGGTGGTTTGTATTCTCTAATCAAAACCTTTTCTTTTTTACTAACTCACTCAAATGAAATATCAAGAGAGAGAGGAAGAAGAAGATGATGGCAAAGCTCAAGCTCAAAAGCTTTTGTGATGAATAATAACATAAAAAGAGATGAGAATGAAATATTCATATTAAATCCTTCTCACCTCAAACTATGGTTAGTTAATATCTAGATATTTTATCATTGAGTTAAAAGGCAAAAGATAATTAACACAAGGTTAAAAGTTAGGTCAAGAATGGTCACAAAGTCAAAGCAAGATAAACATTAACCATGAGTGAATCATCTTTAAATTTAACTCAAATATATATATGTATATGTATATGTATATGTATATATATGTATATGTATATATATATATATATATATGTATATATATATATATATATATATATATATATATATATATATATATATATTAACGACCATGTGAGTCTTGCATTGCCACCATATAGTATATCATCAACTATGATACACATCTATGTATGTATGTATGTGTCCATGCACATCAACATGTGCATACATGCATGCATACATCTTCAATAAAGAAAATGGTTTAAATAAAGAATTAAATTAAAAGTCAAATGTTAAATCAACACTTGATTTAACAATCCGGTCATATCATTTACGACCCGACCAATAGAAAAACGCCCGATTAATATACGGTATCACATACTCGCATTCAATCGGGTCCCGCGCATATCTCATATGCACACCACATCGTTTCGCCTGAGCTAGGAAACTCCTTTGTGGGACTCTAAGACTCGTCAATACGCCGGCAGTAGGTGATGATCGTATCAAACACCCACAAACCGCAAGCGGTCAGCTAAACGTAACGGCCACCCGGGTATTGAGCGATCAGAAAAAAACCAGCGAAGCTGTCAAAACTCCCGTCGAGCCAATCAGTAACACTAACCGTACAGTCTAGTCTCTTCATCTGATATGTCGCATATCCAGTTTAGGGGTGGTGAACGTCAGACCCCAGTAACCGATAAGTCGTGTCGATGTGAGGCTCATAATAGATCGAGAAACTACTGATAACTCTTACCAATAAATCTCCATAACAGCCCTGGCCAGGGACTTCCAGTTATAGCCAATCGAACACAGCGCAACATCAACTCCCACTACTGGTGGGAATCACAAAAGACTCTATAACGATCTCGGGTCTACAGACTAACCTGTACCAGTGTCACCAGAGAACTGCTATTTGACGATAGATATAATACCATCTAGGAGTTCTCGGCGAGTCCGTTCAGTGTACCCGGTCTCTACTGAGCACCCGTACACCATCTTTGATGTCAAACACCGATGGATATGGGATCATCCATCGTCCATCATATGGGTCAAGATGCGTATACGCTAGTCTACTCTGGTGTATCGATACCCTGTCTCGACACAATCTCGACTAGGAACAATTATAGGATGTACTCTTGGACTGCCCTGGCCCCATTAGTATGATCTGCATCATAGTCTTAGTAGTCGAGTATAAATCCGAAGGACTTTATCAACATGTGAGAGCAAGACAGTAAACTAATACAAGTCAACATGTTTAGATAAAGTGAAACCAGATAGCATACTATCATATCGAGCAAGAAAGTCCTCTCTATATATCTCCAAGCATCCACTATAATATACATCATATGTACAACAATGGTCTCTAGGGCATATATACAACTAACAATCTCCAACTTGTGTAAGTCTACGGTAACGGCCCGGCCGTCAATCCGAGGCCAAACGCGGAACAAAAACTTTTTACAACTGGCGCTAACATAGACTTTCACCGGATCGTTCCATTAACGCTAAACTAGCTAACTGCAAAAGAAGTAAGAATGGCTATACCGATCAATCCGTGTCTTTCGGCCTTTTAGCCACCATCTTTAGCTCCTCGCGGTATCTCCGATCTCGCTCGATCTCCGGTCTCCTCGTCGAAAAGGGCACCACTTCAACGAATCTTTATACGGGCTCCCGCCTCAGAACCGAGGCAACTCGGACATGAAGTTTGCTAGCCGACATGTCCAAGGTTGAAGTAGAGAGAGTGTGGAACATTTTGTCTCAAGGCACCCGATGAATCGGACGAAGCTAAATGAAGTTGCCATTTAGATGAGAAGAAGTGAGCTATGGATTTTGCAAAGGAAATTTCCTCACACCCATTGAGGTGCTCGGCCACAATTGAGGAAAATGTGAAGGAAGGCTCTCTGTAAATGAGGGGCCGGCCACTACCAAATGTGCTCTGGGGAAAAATCAAATTGGAGAGTGAGGAGAGTAGAATCAAGTGATAAAATCGGTGATGAAAAATGAGCAATCCAAATAATTTATTCCTCATCCCACAAAATGCCAGCGCACACACAAATGTCCATGCTCAATTTAAAAAACCCACTGAAAAATGCATGCATACACTAATAAATTATTACCCTCCACCAACAACAGCCACTCCCAGTACTCACCATGCTACAAATTAATGTACACTCAAAACCAAGTGAGACCATGTCTTAATAAATGCTCACTGTGGGAAGGAATGGACAAAAGAAAGATTAACAAATATAGCCAAAGTCATAGCTCACAATATTTAAACAAGTTGTTTGAGGCGGAAAAAGAAACTGGCAACTCCGAGAGCGATCCCGTAACGAATTACGAGATTAACCCTCAGCAGTAAATACATACCCGCATTTGTATTCCGTCCGAATACAAATGCAACGAGACAAAAATATTTCTACAATATAATACTAGGATCCGGCTTAAACCAAAGCCCGCTAGTATTATCCGTCCGATCATGATCCGTGCACAAGTGCACGAATATGATCGAACCCTGCCATATTACCATACGGCCTCTACAACGTTTCGCCCGAACTTGGGAAACCGTCTGTGGGGAACTCTAATGACTCATCAACACACTGGCACTGGGTATAACCACTAGCACGTCAGAGATACTAGCTGTACGTAACGGTTGTCTATGTATTGAAAGAAGGGGAAGCTGATGAGCGAACTCATCCTGAAACCCTACTGAGCTTGACAGTGACAATATCCGTACAGTCCGGTCTGTTCGTCTAAAGAGTATCGCATATCGAGTCTAAGGGGGTGGATAAAGTCAGACCCCTAATAACGCGATAATTCGTGTCGGTATGGAACCCATCACCACCTGAGAAACTACTGATCTAAATCAGTAATTCTCCACTATCCCGGCCGAGAATTTCTAGTGATGGTCACATGTACACTGTGCGACATCAACCCCCAATACCTGGAGAGACGAATCCCCGACGATCCGCTCACTGCCTCCATGTGGTTCGGGACTGTACCCAACTAAAACCTGTTTGCACGTCTCCTTTGAGCGTGGTAGGGTAGTAATCAAAGCACAATGGGAACTCACACGAGACAAATGACGATCTCAGGTCGACAAACTAACCTGTACACATGTCACCAGGGAACTGCCATCTAACAATAGGTACAATACCAACTAGCATGTTCCTGGCGAGTCCGTCCAGTGTACTCATAACCCAATGAGCACCTGTATACTATCTTAGGTGAACAACTGACACCAATGGCTTGTGAGACCGGCCACCGCCCCTCGTCAGGGTCTAGATAAGTATACATCAGTCTACACTGGAGTATCGATGTCCAATCTCGATACTCCTACGACTAGGGACATTTAAGGATGTGCTTATAGACCTCCAGCTCCCACGTATATGATCGTCATCATAATGCTGGTAGTCAAGCAAGAATCCTATGGGCTCTATCAACATATACATGATGATAAAGACAAACCAGATAGCACACCATCATCTCGAGTAAGACAGTTTTATCGGTATAGGCCCTCTCTCAATCATCATGATCACCTGCCTGGGACTACGATAATTGCTTTGAGGGCACTATAGCCAACAATCTCCCACTTGCACTTAAGGCCAATTATTGCGATGTCGCATACTCACAGCCCGTGTGATACCGAACACCCAACTTCTCTACTAATCAGTCTTATAATGCCTGTTTGTGAAACTAACGTGTTCGAGAAATAGCCTCAGTGAGTGGATCCGCTCCCATGTTTCTTTCTATATCTCTCTATATCTCAATTTCGTGGAGAAAGCTATCTCCCGAAATGAGCAATACCTGTCTTAGAATGTGTCTGGATATCTGATGGGTCATAGTTCACAAATGAACTCCAAATCCAAACTTCTTAGACTGTATCGTCTACTGAACTTAATCAGTATATTGCGCCATGCCTTCCTTAGTATCCGCTTGGACTACCTGTCCAACATACTATCCCTCATCAGAGGGAAAACTATAACTCCAACAGCTACTCTGTTATCCAGGTCGCCTTGGAAGCCTGGAATAATAACCGTCTCTTGAAGGAGGCTGCCATTATCAAATCCATAGAACATCCATTCATGTTCATAAACTGCTTCCGAACGTTTCTCAAGGATTGGATTAATATATCAACATATTGCATCTAGTGCAAAAAACAACATATGATATTATATCCATATCCTATGTGGAGAAACTACTGTGTGACAACCACGGTATAACCGATCATAGTGTCGGAATTTCATTTCCTACTATGTGTATGTCATCCAAGTACCAGGACATCACACCCTACTACCTTCTTAACAGATCCATCTCCTATTCTGATGAAGTCAAAACCTATGACTGTCACATCAAAAATAGATGATCTATCTCCGCTATATCTGCTTTAGTCTATAAATAGACATAAGCTACTTATCCACTATGCTTCCACTGCTCCCTCTGACTACAACAACCCTCTGGCAGAGTCATATACACGTGCATTTCTAAATCTAGTTTAGAACGACGCTATACTCATCCTCCTGCCGGGTCTCATAGTCTGGAACAGCAGTAATGGCAAGTCTGGGTAAACAAGAACCTCCCTATCACCGTCCTTAAGGATACCGAAGTACCTCTCGGGTGCCTGAGGTTACCCACCATATCTGCAGAGTGGCTAATGGAATGTCAATCCTGATTGAATTTTTAGGTTCTATTAAATTTTCCGTAATCGTTTGCGGTTCTGGAATCACTTCCAGTTCTACCATACTCCCACTACTGTTTTCTGAAAAAAAAATTCCATTTTACTAAAAATGTGACGAGTCAAGAACAATATCACTATTGATCTTTCAGATGGTAGAAAGTCAACTCTCATCAAAGCCCGGGTTAACCCACAAACTGCCATTATAGAAACGTGCCTTGAGTTATCCAGAATCTGGTTTTAAGCATAAACCGGACAACTCCCGTAGCTTAACATCGTTAAGATATGAACCATTCTATATACCATATAGAAACAGAGGCACTAATTTAATTGGAACCAGATTCAAATCATGCAGCTGTCTCCAGTGCATGTCAACTAAATGGAGAGAGGACGATCAGCATTACTCAACTTAGGAGTGCATCCAATTATAAGTAACCTGAAAGAGAAACAAGTTTCTCAAAAACCATTACTATCAACTGAATACCATCCACAAGTATCTACATCTTCGATCAGCTTGAAGAATCCTGATACTTGCCATACATGGTTCTCTACTTTATTTCTGTACCTATAACTTCTTAAACTTGGACCTTGTATTTCTACGAAACACTTGTTTAAAACTTGAGAAGTCACAAGTAAACAGAATACAGTACGATGACCAACCCCTTTGTCCTAATGGACACTGGACAATATACAATACTTTGTATAAATCCCCTGGGTTGAATAACTCAAACCCTGTGCGTCGTAGATTGAAAACTGTACCCAGGCGATTTCCTCAAATATCACCAATTTCAACGAATTCCGATATAATGAGGATGATCACCTAATTCCCAATAATTTACTCACACTCATCATCTATAATACCATACAGATATGAGAATCATACCTGCTAAATACATACCCTGGAGTAAGGGTCTAATTGGGAAATCAGTTTTCTATTAACAATACACAGTGAAACTGAAACATGAATATGTTTCTTTAAGGGTATCCTGGTATTCCTAATAATGCCTCTTCCATTATCCAGATTCATGACTACAACCGTATATTTCTTTGCCTTCTCTCAAAATCCATTTATTTGTCTTTACTCATTTCCTTCTGTACACCATCGTTAGGCTAAATGGTTTCCTTCCTTCCCTACCGTTCGGCACCAACCTATGGTTTGGAAGAAGACTATCCTATAAGCATAATAGGTGTACTCTCCTAATCCTAGGAGTACTCGCAACCTGAGAGAAGGTGATGATAAAAGACAACTGAATAAAACTTATTCCTATTTCTCCTGAACCAGAATCCATCCTTGAAAAAGATCCTTCGAGTTCGTATATAACCATACGATGGATTTATCCAATAGAATTGGATGTTCGTAGTGATACGGGGTGTTCTGGAGAAATGAAAGATGAAGTAGGAGTGGCGATATAATACGTGGTTTGGTCATGAATGTTAGCAGTAGCAATTTACTTTGCCCTCTTTTCTAATCCCTTTATTTTGTCTTTACTTATTACCTTCTGTACACCTTACTTAAGCCAATTGGTTTTCTCCTTTTCCTACCTTTCGGCACCTGCCTATGATTTGGAAGAAGACTATCCAATAAGCGTAATAGGTGTACCCTCTCCTAATCCTAGGAGCCCTCACATCCTGAGAGAAGGTAAAAAGAAAAGACAACTGAATAGTCCTATTCATTCTCTCTAGAACCAGAATCCATCCTCGAAAAAGATCCTTCGAGTTCGTATATAACCATACGATAGATTTATCCAATGGAAGTGGACGTTCGTAGTAATACGGTGTGTTCTGGAGAAATGCAAAGGGTAAAAGAAGGAGTGGCAATGTTGTATGCAATTCAGACAATCCAAAAGCCAATGTTTTAAGAAAGTTCGGTTAACTTGGTTACTGAGTTATAGTTCAGGGTCGGGCCACGGTCGCTGCCAAATAGAGAGAGAGAGGAGAAACACTCAGCGTGCACTCTAGCCTAGATCAGAATGGTTAATCACTTTATCTAATCAGGAAACCCCCACTGTAATCTCAAATTCTCCTCCAAACCTGAAAGAAGAATTAGTCGGGATCATCCGAAGAGTAAACCAACTCATCAGTGAGAATCGTGATCCAACTATCATCGCATGATAACTTGATGGAAGCCACTCAAGTTATCACACTCCAGAAGGTATGCGTATGCCTGGCAAGTTTCCTGTATGTTTGAAACTCCCGATATAATTTTTATCCCATGCTCTTATGACCTTGACGTAGGCCAACAAATCATAAGTCACATGTTAAGTTCTACCCGTCATTGTCCAGATTAATTTGAATCCACCCGTACATACCCTTGACGTAGGCCAACAAGGTAGTACGACTATTCTAAACCAATGCATCTATCTATGCAACAGAAAAGTAACAAATAGCTACCATACACTATGCCTTGACGTATGCCAACAAACATAGTATGAATACTAAATGCTACCCGTCTGAAATGACGGAGGACTACGAATGGTTTTTGGCGAAAAACCTTTAACGTAATGAACTTGATATCGTTGAAGGAACCGGATAGCTTTTATAAAAATATAGTTGCGAAAACCTTTGCTAAAGAGGTCACTCCCGGTGAAGGGATCTCGGCTCTTTCCTCGTCGAATGAGGTGCGGGATATTCCAAACTGAATACCACGGTGCAAAGCAAAAATAATCGACTATAGTAAAGATATTATGTTGACGCAAACTTTTACTCAAGGGGTCACTCCCGATGAAGGGATCTCGGCCCTTGCCTCGTCGAATGAGGTGCTGGGTATTCCAAACTGAATACCACGATGCAAAACAAAAGCGTACGTCTGTAATGTCAATTTTTAAAATTGGTTCCAACAATATCAAATATAGGTTTGTTTTATCCTTGCATTAATAAGAATCAATGCAGTCCCATCAATTAAACACACCAGAAAAGAACGAAAATATAATGTACGTATATGCCATCCGCATTCGCCACTAGGTCCCGTTATCACCCGTTAGGTTACTTAACTAACGACAGAGCGGGGACTGGACTAGCGCGATTGCAAAACATATACAACATCTACTAGTATATATAAATATATATAACATTCGTCCCAGGCATGATAAATGCAATATCACAGAAAATTAATAAGCATCACAGAACAATACAGATAATCTGGGAGCCCCGGGTTTCATTGAGCCACAAATGAAACCCGACGTTCTCCTGGTCGTGTGGATAGCCTGTGCAATAAAATTCTAGACCCCTACGAGCGCGGAAAGTTACCCGCCAAAACCAGAAGCGAGGCAGCCCCCTTCAGCAAAGTGAATGGACCACCAAGCACTTTACGGAATCCGGTAACTTCAGCACCTCTCCTTGGGTCAACCTGTACCCCCTACGAGTGCGGCGAATAGCCCGCCAACTCTAGAGTTAAGCCCCCTCCGTCTCAAAGCCATGAGATGCGGTCCCGTTGCCCTCTAGAACCCGGTTATGCGTGCACTCCACCGCGGGGTAATCCTAGTACAGAAAATAAAATATGTACAACGGGTACATCGACCTCATCCCGGTCGTACCCCAAAAGAATAATATGCAAACAGGCAGTGACGACAGTCCACATGTCGGACGCTCGCCCCGCAATAGCAAATGTACAAGTAAATCCAAACTGCACTATTATTGCACACGAGCTATCCACCACGACAAATCCGCAACATCATAGCACAACACAGAACATCAAACGTGAATGTCACGTTCGCAAATCCGTCTAAAAGGACTATAGCGATTAGACAAGATTTACCGATCAAATGACATTCACGGTCACAGATAGAAATGTAAAGTACTGCAAATATTAAACAATGTTAGAAAATATCGACTTCGAAATAACCCCGAATAGCCCCAAAAAACTAGATAAATCCATATCCATACTCGGCTAAATAAACAATACCACTGAACCAATATTCCAGAGACTAAATTCTATTGGGGTGAAGAAAATATGTGCACTTGAATTTTGGCATGGAGAAAAAAAAATATTTTAGCTTGCACTGAGTTAGCTCTCTGGCAATTGGGCTCGGCCATGAAGGAAAGATATGTGCACTGTTGGTTTTGGTAGTGTTGTGGTGTTGTTAATGCATGAAAAATCAATCCAAGAATGAAAATCCACCGCAAAGAAATGGGGGGTGGGGGGGCCACGAAATTAACATGGAGGAAACAAACAGCCACCAAGGCCCACGAATTATGTTCACAGCCCAAAAAAAAAAATGAGCCATGAAATTTCCATTTTACTCAAAAATTCAGCCACCAAGTTAATTCCTTAGCCCCAAAAACGTTCAGCCACTAATTTTCCCTTATCACCAAAAATATCATTGGTATGGTTACGGGTTATTTCGGTTTCGATATTTTAACATTGTCTAAATAACTAGTATGCGGTTAATGGGTTGGTTCTGATACCATGGAAGTCTACTGTAGCGTCCCGGTCGTCAATCCGAGGCCAAACGCGGAACAAAAACTTTTTACAACTGGCGCTAACATAAACTTTCATCGGATCGTTCCATTAACGCTAAACTAGCTAACTGTAAAAGAAGTAAGAATGGTTATACCGATCGATCCGTGTCCTTCGGTCTTTTAGCCACCATGTTTAGCTCATCGCGGCATCTCCGATCTCGCTCGATCTCCGGTCTCCTCGTCGAAAAGGGCACCACTTCAACGAATCTTTATACGGGCTCCCGCCTCAGAACCGAGGCAACTCGGATATGAAGTTTGCTAGCCGACATGTCCAAGGTTGAAGTAGATAGAGTGTGGAACATTTTGTCTCAAGGCACCCGATGAATCGGGCGAAGCTAAATGAAGTTGCCATTTAGATGAGAAGAAGTGAGCTATGGATTTTGCAAAGGAAATTTCCTCACACCCATTGAAGTGCTCGGCCACAATTGAGGAAAATGTGAAGGAAGGCTCTCTGTAAATGAGGGGCCGGCCACTACCAAATGTGCTCTGGGGAAAAATCAAATTGGAGAGTGAGGAGAGTAGAATCAAGTGGTAAAATCAGTGATGAAAAATGAGCAATCCAAATAATTTATTCCTCATCCCACAAAATGCCAGCACACACAAAATGTCCATGCTCAATTTAAAAAACCCACTGAAAAATGCATGCATCCAAATTAATGCATACACTAATAAATTATTACCCTCCACCAACAACAGCCACTCCCAGCACACCATATCTCACCATGCTACAAATTAATGTACACTCAAAACCAAGTGAGACCATGTCTTAATAAATGCTCACTGTGCGAAGGAATGGACAAAAGAAAGATTAACAAATATAGCCAAAGTCAAAGCTCACAATATTTAAACAAGTTGTTTGAGGCGGAAAAGAAACTGGCAACTCCGAGAGTGATCTAGTAACGAATTATGAGATTAATCCTCAACAGTAAATACATACCCGCATTTGTATTCCGTCCGAATACAAATGCAACGAGACAAAAATATAATAATAGGATCCAGCTTAAACCAAAGCCCGCTAGTATTATCCGTCCGATCATGATCCGTGCACAAGTGCACGAATATGATCGAACCCTGCCATATTACCATACGGCCTCTACAACGTTTCGCCCGAACTTGGGAAACCGTCTATGGGGGACTCTAATGACTCATCAACACACTGGCACTGGGTATAACCACTAGCACGTCAGAGATACTAGCTGTACGTAACGGTTGCCTATATATTGAAAGAAGGGGAAGCTGATGAGCGAACTCATCCTGAAACCCTACTGAGCCTGACAGTGACAATATCCGTACAGTCCGGTCCATTCGTCTAAAGAGTATCGCATATCGAGTCTAGCGGGGTGGATAAAATCAGACCCCTAATAACGCGATAATTCGTGTCGGTATGGAACCCATCACCACCTGAGAAACTACTGATCTAAATCAGTAATTTTCCACTACCCCGGCCGAGGATTTCTAGTGATGGTCACCCGTGCACTGTGCGACATCAACCCCCAATACCGGGGGAGACGAATCCCCGACGATCCGCTCACTGCCTCCATTTGGCTTGGGACTGTACCCAACTAAAACCTGTTTGCACGTCTCCTTTGAGCGTGGTAGAGTAGCAATCAAAGAACAGTGGGAACTCACACGAGACAAATGACGATCTCAGGTCGACAAACTAACCTATACACATGTCACCAGGGAACTGCCATCTGACAATAGGTACAATACCAAATAGCATGTTCCCGGCGAGTCCGTCCAGTATACTCATAACCCAATGAGCACCTGTATACTATCTTAGGTGAACAACTGACACCAATGGCTTGTGAGACCGGCCACCGCCCCTCGTCAGGGTCTAGATAAGTATACACCAGTCTACACTGGAGTATCGATGCCCAGTCTTGATACTCCTACGACTAGGGACATTTAAGGATGTGCTTATAGACCCCAAGCTCCCACGTATATGATCGCCATCGTAATGCTGGTAGTCAAGCAAGAATCTTATGGGCTCTATCAACATATACATGATGATAAAGACAAACCAGATAGCATACCATCATCTCGAGTAAGACAGTTTTATCGGTATAGACCCTCTCTCAATCATCATGATCACCTGCCCGCGACTACGATAATTGCCTTGAGGGCACTATAGCCAACAACTTGCACTAAGGCCAGCTGTTGTAGTATCTCATACCCAACATCCCGAAAAGTCTCTCAAATTGTATCTGGGGTATGGCATTCATGAGTGGATCCGCAATGTTGTCCTTCGTGTCAACTCTCCTGACCTCGATCTCACGGTGATCAACTATCTCCCGGATTAGGTGATACCGCCTCAGAATATGTCTGGACTTCTGATTGGACCTGGGTTCCTTGGCCAAAGCTACAGATTCATTGTTATCATAATACAAAGGTATTGGATGCTCAATGGACGGAACCACACCAAGTTCAGTGATGAACTTCTTCATCCAGACAGCTTCTTTGGCTCCATCATTGGCAGCGATGTATTCAGCCTCCATCGTCGAGTCTGCCATGGTTTCTTGCTTGGAACTCTTCCAACAAACCGCCCCTCTATTCAGGGTGAAGACAAATCCCGAGTGCGACTTAGAGTCGTCCTTATCACTTTAGAAGCTTGAATCGGTAAAGGACTCCACCTGGAGTTCTCCGTTACCATACACCAAGAATGTCACGACCCGAAAGTACGGAACATGACCGGCACTTAAACTACGAACGTCTCGAGGCGTACGTAATCTAAGTAAACCGAAAACCCAGAAATCCAAACCAAGAAAAGTAGTAGAGTGCAGGAAAAACCAACTTAAAGCAAGTAGTTTCAATAGCATAAGCCGAATTATGCGGTTTTTAAAAAAACATCAAAAATTTACTGAAAATTTCGGCAGAGTCTCCTTTGTAAATACTGGCCCCCAAACGGGATACAACATGAATAGTATACGAAATCAAGAAAAAGGCATCCCCAAGCGGGAGCTAGCTCTTCGTCAATCGACGGTCACAACCACACAAGCAATATAATATACAACGCCAACGGCGAGGATCAAAACTCAAAAGGAAACTCAAAACCACCAGAAATGCAACGAGCGACTCTAAGGTCGAAAGAATAAACAACACTGGTCTCTATCTCAATAAAAACATGTTTGGTTGATGGAATTTACTAGATACAACTGAATAATATTATACAAGGTAATATGATGGGTACGATACAAGAAAAACCCACCTACTAGCAAGTCACCCGAATGAAACTGAGCCCGCAAAGCCATAATGAAACCTGTACGGCAAAACCTGCAAGAAGCTGGGGCACAACGGGGGTGAGTTGCCAACTCGTGAATAGAAAAACATCTACGCACAGAAATCGCATAAATAACGCAATCCTAGGTCAATGATCATAATATATCCTCAAAAATGTATATAACATGCAGCCTATAACAAGGCTAGGGTAAATATCTAACCCGAGTGAAATCTCATGTGCCCGTGTCAGTGCCTCAGGTAGCAATATATCATATGAATGAGGTATGAATGCATGAAAACAGAATACATGTAAATGAAGAAACTGTTTTCATAAATTAGTGAGATTTCCTTCGTATTTTTAAACTGAGGTATCATAATGAAATCAGTATCAACAGTGTCTAGCATAGACACAAAACATAAATCTCACTGTCTCGAAATATCAATGTCATAGTATCTCTGGCCTCAGCCATCTGGCTGACCCAGCTCAATATCAAAATCTCATCATCTCGCGGCCACGGTCGGTATCCTCTGGATATCCGCCGTGCCAAACAGTCACCGGTAGGTAATCTGTCCCCTGCTAGGCTCAACGTCAACACCACATTCATCTTGCCCCGGGGTACCATACCGGGCCCACCATGTACCCGTGACGGTTCCTCCACTCCTCGACACGGATCTCCAAAACCACAGCAAACTCATGGTGGACGACACTTTACATCACTAGAAAACCGCAATATTTTATATTTTAAAAGATCATAAGTTGTAAATTTTGCGGCTTTCCCCGAAATCCAGAAATATCATAAATCTCAAGAAATCATCACAAGTGCATATGTCAATGATAATGAATGCATATGGTATCAATAACCAAGTTGCAATGTATGATTAATAAACTAGGCATGAACAATTGAATAACAGTATGCATGAAGTGACAAGTAATAACTACAATGTCTAAACTGGCATATAAGGGAAGTACACTAATATCATGTCAGAACTACTAGCTAACAAGCTAAGTCAAGCAAATATATTCTCTAAAGTGTACGTGATATGGCAATTACCGATGAAGATGTGTGTGAGCCGGCAAGTAGGTGTACGTGGTACATACGCATCATCGGTAATGGTGCTGGTGTCCTAACAGCATGATATCAATAATGGAATATGCAGCACAATAAGTATGCGAGGCAGAGCGAACAGCAATGATGTGCGGGAGCTGAGTACTAGACACAACGATAACTGATCCGTAATAATCTAATATAAGTCCTACAAATGGTGCCTTTTGAAATAACACGAATCATGGGGTTTTGAAAATAGGGGCTACGGTGTTTTTATGAAAAGATACGTCTTTTGAAATATCCGTAAGATCCCTTGGGCTGTCTTTTAAAATACCCACGATTCGTTGGTTTTGAAATAGGTAGGAGTCTAATCTAATCTAACAACTACACTAAACTATACGGCTGAACTAACAAGCTGAACTACAGGTAAGGAAACCGCCTATCATCTGAGTCGATACATATACCTACCTGTATATGCATAGTCGGTGATCCCGCCTCAATAATATCATAGCCGATACCATATCTATAATCAGGCATCCCAAGTCAAGGGTGCGGATCAATCATCAATATAGCTCGTACGTAAATCCGTCGTACGGCATCCCAAATCTGGGTACGGGTCAATATCACATTCATCATACTATTCACCTGGTATTCTCTTTATCAATTATTATGATCGGGGTACTGATCTACGTCTAGTACCATACTGATACCGCCTACGTATGCATGGACGTGTGTGAAACACTACGTCAAGGACCCGCTGTAGGGTGTTTTTCGTCACCCCATTGAGATGGGAATACGCGCGCGCTTGTCAGGCGTACTACAGATTCCCCTAGCCTAGGGTAGGCCGGGGTTTAATGATTGTGGGGATCCGAATCTCCGGCAGCCGCGGACTAAGCTGCCGTTAATTACCCATCGCCTTTGGGGCGAGGGAACCTCCGATTAACGGGTTAAACTGGTCATGCGAACTCAATGTGCAGTATACGTGTGTTCAGTTCTGAAAGGGGGGTTTGGATATATCGGGAGCCACGCAGAGTTTTTACGGGGGTCCCGCTACCCGGATAGCGGGCTGGGGGTCAAGGGGGCTAGCAGCCCCCTTGCGGGGTGCGGGGCAGCGCCCCGTTAGAAATTTTTTTCTAACAGGGACAGTGTCGTGGAGTACGTGTATGTATAAATTTGTATACATATGTATATGTGTATATATGTACACAAAAGAGGGGGAAAAGACATCCAAGGGATGCACAGGTGCGCAAGCCCGGCACGCGGGCGACTTGCGCACTTGCGCAGTTGCGCAAGCGCGCGCGCCACGTGTCGGCACGCGGGCGCCTTGCGCAACTGCGCAGTTGCGCAAGCGCGCGCGCCACGTGTCGGCACGCGGGCGACTTGCGCAACTGCGCAGTTGCGCAAGCGCGCGCGCCACGTGTCGGCACGCGGGCGACTTGCGCACTTGCGCAGTTGCGCAAGCGCGCGCGCCACGTGTCGGCACGCGGGCGACTTGCGCACACAACAGGCTTTTAGCCTAAAAAGATTTCTCTGAAGAGAAATCAAAGAGGAGTTAGACTCCTGAGTGTTTTTTTTTTTTGGGTTAATGGAAGGGTTCTTCTTCTTCCTCCTGTTGCTTGCTGGATCTTGAAGATCAAGAGATGTAAAATCTCAAAATCTCTCCTTTTTAAGATCTGATGGCAGATCCAAGTTCCCCTTTGTGGGTTTTGTGGTGGAAAACTATTTAGTTTTGAAAAAGGAAGAGTAAAACTCTTGATTTAATTCAAGAGAAATAAGAAGGTTTTGGAACCTTGAAGAAGGAAGAAAGAGCTCAGCTCTAATTTTTGTGGAGAGAATAAAAGGTATATTTTTTTATCCATCATCATGTTGCCTTTTATAGGCTTACATATTTACATATAGCCCCTTGGGCTTTACAAAAATGGCATTTTGCCCATCCCATGGCTTATGTGCCATTTTATTTTTTGCACTTAAGCCATGGGCTTACAAAATATTGGCTTTATGCCCATTTTGCATACATTCATGTATAAAAAATTACATAAAAATTATTTATTACATGATTCATATTTTAGCATGGAGGAGGCTGGCCGCGGGCTCGACTTGGGCATGGACCCGCTTGACCTGGGCTTGGGCCCACCTGACTTGGGGTTGACCTTGACTTTGACTCGGTCAACGGGGGTGTAAATTTTTACCCCAACACCCGCTACAACGTCATGTCGTATCTAAGATACGAACCCTGCTATATCACCGATCTCACGGCCTCAAATCAAAACTCATCGACTCAGCTCAATCCCAAGTATCATCCTCAATCCGTATGTGAACACATATTCCCATACCCATGTGAACACATAACTATAAAGAATCCCATGAGCACATATCAATAGGAATGTATGCAAGTATGTATGTTTGTAAGTGTAGTGCAACACTACCCTAGGGTTCGCAACACTAAAAATAATTCAACACACCAATATACATCATAAGCATCGTTATTAATCCCAATTAACATATAATAATTGTTGGTGTGTATACGCATCCGTATACACCACCACGGACTGCGGGGGTGCTATACGCCATCCACCCGACTTCTCCCCGTAGATATAAATCTACTCACCTGGTCCTCGCTAGCCGGTGCCGACGTCGCCACGCGCTTGCTTGTCGTCTCGAAGTCCACATGGGGGTACCTACATATCATAACGCACCATATCGCATTAAAACTAAATTCGAGATCGAAACGGCATACGAAAATCAAATCGGCACGCGTATCACGCATAGGTTCCAACCTATCGCCTACGCATGCAAGAATAGTCAAACCAACCCTCGATGTCGATGTACAAACGTCAAACCATCGAGAAAAAAATCCAATCACACTCATTTGCACATTCACGAACACTAATTTTAATATAAACTAGGTTAAAACTCACAAAAACCCCAATTTCACTTAAAAGGTCGTTTTTCCGAAAATCTAGCAAGCACATTTCGCCGTTTTTGTACAAAACATGATGTTTAAATGAATGTAGCGGCCAATATACTTATTAAATATCTTAAATAAGTCGTATAAACAATTTCCGGAATTTAATCTCATTAAATTCCAAAAAGCCTAATATTCTAGTTTACAAAATACTTAAATTTTAACAATTTCAAAGCAAAAATGCACAAACTATAATCTAGCTTAGATTTGCATGAACTAAAGTGTTAAACTACACTTAATAAAGTTAATAATATGATAAAAACCCTAACCATATTTTTAATCTCATATTTCGAATTAAATCAAGAAAACCTAGTTTGCAACAAAAAGCTTAATTTGGACATTTTTCAAGTAACAACTTGTAATTAACAACTAGATTAGTTTTCTACAAAACTAAATGTGTTAATCCACATCACTAAACCATGCACAATTAAACACAACTCATTTCCACAACAAACCCTAACTTGAAATCTTAATCATGAAATTAAACTCACATAAACCACATTAACACTTAATTAAATTAACTTTAAGAAACAAGTAACAAATTAAGCAAAAAAAGTTTAGAATTATACCCAAAAACATTTGAAAATCCACAAGCATCCATGGCCTCCCAAAATGCTCTCTTTTCACAAGGATCCATGCTATACGGGCTAAGCTAAAATGGGTAGGAGTCGGATTTGGGTTTTGGGATTTTTTTTGATGGATTTTGAGCAATTTTTGATGAAGTTTTGAAGAGAAAGGAGAGGGGAAAATGGAGGGGGGGCTGCTTCTGTAGGGAGAAGGGATTTCGGCCAGAAAATGGGAGTGGGGGAGGAGAGAGAGGGAGGTAGAGAAAGTGGGGCAAAGTCAAGGTCAAAGCAAAGTCAAAGTCTAACTTATTTACCCAATTCTTTTCTTTTCTTTCATTTCTTTTCCTTTGAAAATTCAAGTGGGAAATAAAATGGGGCTGCTGAATTTAGCTAAGGGGAGAAGTGAATGGGGGTGTGTGGGTGTGGGTACGGTTGTGGGGTGATGAAAAATGATATATACAATACCCCTAACATCCATTTACGCTAAAAAAAAAGCCTTTTTTCTTCAATAATTTCTAAACCGTTTTGGCAAATGATTTCGTTCCAAAAACCACATGATAAAATTTTATTTAATGTTTTATGATGCACAAAATTTGTTTCAACTCATTCCAATTTGTAATTTTCCCTAATTAAATGTATTAGTGACGGCTTAAAATAATAATAAAATAATATTTTTTTCAGAAAATTTGAAATTTCACTAGCGGCTCAATAAACACCAAATAATAGCAATTACATAGCTAGAATATGTATATTTAATTTTTATAATAAAATATTTGTATTTTGACTTTTTACAGAAAACCCCCTATTTTTACCGATTTTTCGAAATTTCACCGAAACGATTTTTCAAAACGTTACAATCTTCCCCCCTTAAAGAAATTCGGTCCCCGAATTTAAATTCAAACTCCCCCAAATACTAAAACATCTAAGAAAAACCATCAAGTCGTCGGGGCTCCGAAATTGTAAATACATAAAACAAATCGTAGCGCAGCGCATGCGCTTGAAAAATGAGTATATAACTCAAATCAAAACTCCGTCAAGCATCCCGCAATCATCGGAGTCAAGAAGAAGACATCAATGCCAAATCCAAATCAAAACCAATATGATATAACTCGAAACTATACATGTAAATATCGAATCTATATCTGTAAGTATCTGAAGGAAATGCATGCCAAATCTTTTTAAGTCGCTGTGCAACGCGTATAACACTGCACAGTGGCGGACGTCTATCATAAGAAAATAACTATATACATATATACCTTTGTTTGAAACGTACGTTCCGCCGTTTTGGAAACAATTCAGAAGGGTCTCCTTGTTTTAAACATTTCGTGTCATAGCAGACACGTAGGTAAATACTGAGGCTATAGCTCGCTTTTTGGAAATCCCTTCAATAACTATCAATGCATGCAAAATATATTCAGGTACTGTCCTCTGACTAGTCCTGCTCAGTACGAAAACACATAGCAATATCATAAAAACGTACGGCTCTATATGAAATCAATCCCAAAATATGCACATGAATACTACGTGCGTCTGGTGCGCACGGAAATCAAAATCCATGAATGCGCCATACATGCGCACAGAAACAACATCTAAGTGCATCGGGTGTGCACGAAACATCTGTCGTAGGCAACATGTGTGCCTGACAGCAAGGACAGGTGCGTCTGACACGCACGAAGAATTCTCGATTTAGTGCCTCTGGTGTGCACCAAAATCACCCTTCAAAACATGCGCCCAACATGCGCGAAAATCCAAATCAGGTGCATCCATCGTGCACGAAATCATGAAATCCAATATCAAGCGCCGAACGTGCGCAAAATCAATCAGGTGCACAAAACAAATATCGAGTATCACAATCGAAATCGAAGTCCAGTGCATCTAAGTGCACAAAAGGCGTATCACTGCACTGCAAGCATATATAGACTATACCGAGTGCAGGAACGAAATCGTGTGCATGCATACGCACAAAACCAACTCAACTGGTTAAAACCGTAAAATCACAAACATGTGAAACTAAAGCACGAAAACGATATCAAGTACAACACTGTGCAAAGATCGTAAATCCTCAATCATCAAAATCAAATCATGCGAATAAATCACCCAAAACATCGAAATCAATAATGGCGGAATAGTATCGCTCAAGTGCATCCTCTAAGAATCTCGGGCCAACTGTCGCGGTCACTAATGGGACGTCTTGTCGATGATCATGAACTCTGGCCTGCTGGTGTGCGTAACCATGACAACTCCTGGGTCAAGGTCTTCACTGTGAATTACTAATCTTTCGGTCCATCGGCTCATCGGCCCTGTCAGGTATGCTAACGGGGACGATTCCGTTCTGGCACTTCTCTGGTCACCTCTTGGTCAATCATCGCGACCACTCGTAAGACAGCATATCACTGGCGTCGGCCTCTGGCTCTCTGAATGTACGTGACACATCTGATCCTGGGTGCAAGTATCATTGCAGCAGTGTCCTGGAAGGAATCCTGCTCACGGTCTCTTCCATGTCTCGTCTCTGCCAACTGTCCGGAAGTCGTTGTCCTTTCCTATATCTGCATCTTGCTCTGGAACGACTGCATACTCATCGCGACTCCTTCTGGAAGGTAAGTCCAAGTACCATGCCTCGGCATGCGCATCGCCTCTCTGATGTCGGCGGAGTGGAACATCATCTCATCTTGATCTGGTGCGAACCTCTTACTCCACTTTTCTCTAATGTCGTCTGCTTTGGACTCGTCTCGTCGCGGCTGCATGGACTGAGCTCCAACGGCTATCCTCGTATCTGGAGTCTCCTAAGAATGCATCTCACCACCTAGCATCCGAATTAAGTCGAGCCATCCGATCGAGTCGTCAAAACCTCATAATCCCCCAAGAGCTCAACCTCTTGGGCACAGTTTAATAGTATCGAGTACATACCACAGCATCGGTGGTCCAGCCGTAGAAGGGCAAACCCAAGTCTCACTAATGGCGCCGTAGAACTGCCGCAAACCCGAAGGTTCAAAGGCCTTCCCACGGTCATTAAGTCGAGTTAGGGTTTCATTCTTCTAGAGGGACCATAGAATTGCCTGCATGTCTTTCCGAATACTTTAAACTTGGAATAATAGGTTTCTGACATTCGATCGTCTCTGTCGACTCCCAACGTCTCCGCGTGAAGTCGTCTCTAGCTGGAATCAATCTATCTGATGACCTCGCATCGGGGTAGGCGAACGATTCACATGTCCTAGTCATTCATCCACGATGACTAGCGACCTTCTATCATCTCTTAGTACAACTCATTCTGCACTAACTCCAGCATCTGGGGCAATACCTTGTCGTTCGCGGCAATATCTGGCTCGCTCGTCTGCACGCTGAACAGTGCCTTGATCATCAGGAGTAAGCAACACACCAACGGTCATCAAAGTCTGGCTGGCCTCCATCATCGGCTCAATTCTCTAGTGTCGACCAGCACCTCCAAGTAACCTCATAAGGGCGATCCGCCAAACGCTCGTGGCGCGGAAACACAGTAAGAAGACACATCTCTGCAATCGTGTCGCCGGAATTTTGCCCTGGTCAGTCCTCGTTCGTGACGAGCTTGTGCTGACCGCAACTCTAGCCGTAGCTCTCCCTGCCGTAACCGTAGCAGCAAAACCAAACTGGTACCGATGAGGCTAGATCGGAAAGAACATAATACTGAACAAAGAAATGTACATCCTAAGGCTTCTTAATTGGAGTAGTGTATCGTAAATATGCCGCGGAACACACCCACGGTACGTCACTCTACTTTAGTCACCTATTCCATCAACCAAGGGTCATCCTACGCTCCGAAGGTTAAAACCTAACGCTCTGATACCAACTTTGTCACGACCCAAAAGTACGGAACATGACCGGCACTTAAACTACGAACGTCTCGAGGCGTACGTAATCTAAGTAAACCGAAAACCCAGAAATCCAAACCAAGAAAAGTAGTAGAGTGCAGGAAAAACCAACTTAAAGCAAGTAGTTTCAATAGCATAAGCCGAATTATGCGGTTTTTAAAAAAACATCAAAAATTTACTGAAAATTTCGGCAGAGTCTCCTTTGTAAATACTGGCCCCCAAACGGGATACAACATGAATAGTATACGAAATCAAGAAAAAGGCATCCCCAAGCGGGAGCTAGCTCTTCGTCAATCGACGGTCACAACCACACAAGCAATATAATATACAACGCCAACGGCGAGGATCAAAACTCAAAAGGAAACTCAAAACCACCAGAAATGCAACGAGCGACTCTAAGGTCGAAAGAATAAACAACACTGGTCTCTATCTCAATAAAAACATGTTTGGTTGATGGAATTTACTAGATACAACTGAATAATATTATACAAGGTAATATGATGGGTACGATACAAGAAAAACCCACCTACTAGCAAGTCACCCGAATGAAACTGAGCCCGCAAAGCCATAATGAAACCTGTACGGCAAAACCTGCAAGAAGCTGGGGCACAACGGGGGTGAGTTGCCAACTCGTGAATAGAAAAACATCTACGCACAGAAATCGCATAAATAACGCAATCCTAGGTCAATGATCATAATATATCCTCAAAAATGTATATAACATGCAGCCTATAGCAAGGCTAGGGTAAATATCTAACCCGAGTGAAATCTCATGTGCCCGTGTCAGTGCCTCAGGTAGCAATATATCATATGAATGAGGTATGAATGCATGAAAACAGAATACATGTAAATGAAGAAACTGTTTTCATAAATTAGTGAGATTTCCTTCGTATTTTTAAACTGAGGTATCATAATGAAATCAGTATCAACAGTGTCTAGCATAGACACAAAACATAAATCTCACTGTCTCGAAATTTCAATGTCATAGTATCTCTGGCCTCAGCCATCTGGCTGACCCAGCTCAATATCAAAATCTCATCATCTCGCGGCCACGGTCGGTATCCTCTGGATATCCGCCGTGCCAAACAGTCACCGGTAGGTAATCTGTCCCCTGCCAGGCTCAACGTCAACACCACATTCATCTTGCCCCGGGGTACCATACCGGGCCCACCATGTACCCGTGACGGTTCCTCCACTCCTCGACACGGATCTCCAAAACCACAGCAAACTCATGGTGGACGACACTTTACATCACTAGAAAACCGCAATATTTTATATTTTAAAAGATCATAAGTTGTAAATTTTGCGGCTTTCCCCGAAATCCAGAAATATCATAAATCTCAAGAAATCATCACAAGTGCATATGTCAATGATAATGAATGCATATGGTATCAATAACCAAGTTGCAATGTATGATTAATAAACTAGGCATGAACAATTGAATAACAGTATGCATGAAGTGACAAGTAATAACTACAATGTCTAAACTGGCATATAAGGGAAGTACACTAATATCATGTCAGAACTACTAGCTAACAAGCTAAGTCAAGCAAATATATTCTCTAAAGTGTACGTGATATGGCAATTACCGATGAGAGATGTGTGTGAGCCGGCAAGTAGGTGTACGTGGTACATACGCATCATCGGTAATGGTGCTGGTGTCCTAACAGCATGATATCAATAATGGAATATGCAGCACAATAAGTATGCGAGGCAGAGCGAACAGCAATGATGTGCGGGAGCTGAATACTAGACACAACGATAACTGATCTGTAATAATCTAATATAAGTCCTACAAATGGTGCCTTTTGAAATAACACGAATCATGGGGTTTTGAAAATAGGGGCTACGGTGTTTTTATGAAAAGATACGTCTTTTGAAATATCCGTAAGATCCCTTGGGCTGTCTTTTAAAATACCCACGATTCGTTGGTTTTGAAATAGGTAGGAGTCTAATCTAATCTAACAACTACACTAAACTATACGGCTGAACTAACAAGCTGAACTACAGGTAAGGAAACCGTCTATCATCTGAGTCGATACATATACCTACCTGTATATGCATAGTCGGTGATCCCGCCTCAATAATATCATAGCCGATACCATATCTATAATCAGGCATCCCAAGTCAAGGGTGCGGATCAATCATCAATATAGCTCGTACGTAAATCCGTCGTACGGCATCCCAAATCTGGGTACGGGTCAATATCACATTCATCATACTATTCACCTGGTATCCTCTTTATCAATTATCATGATCGGGGTACTGATCTACGTTTAGTACCATACTGATACCGCCTACGTATGCATGGACGTGTGTGAAACACTACGTCAAGGACCCGCTACAACGTCATGTCGTATCTAAGACACGAACCCTGCTATATCACCGATCTCACGGCCTCAAATCAAAACTCATCGACTCAGCTCAATCCCAAGTATCATCCTCAATCCGTATGTGAACACATAGTCCCATACCCATGTGAACACATAACTATAAAGAATCCCATGAGCACATATCAATAGGAATGTATGCAAGTATGTATGTGTGTAAGTGTAGTGCAACACTACCCTAGGGTTCGCAACACTAAAAATAATTCAACACACCAATATCCATCATAAGCATCGTTATTAATCCCAATTAACATATAATAATTGTTGGTGTGTATACGCATCCGTATACACCACCACGGACTGCGGGGGTGCTATACGCCATCCACCCGACTTCTCCCCGTAGATATAAATCTACTCACCTGGTCCTCGCTAGCCGGTGCCGACGTCGCCACTCGCTTGCTTGTCGTCTCGAAGTCCACATGGGGGTACTTACATATCATAACGCACCATATCGCATTAAAACTAAATTCGAGATCGAAACGGCATACGAAAATCAAATCGGCACGCGTATCACGCATAGGTTCCAACCTATCGCCTACGCATGCAAGAATAGTCAAACCAACCCTCGATGTCGATGTACAAACGTCAAACCATCGAGAAAAAAATCCAATCACACTCATTTGCACATTCACGAACACTAATTTTAATATAAACTAGGTTAAAACTCACAAAAACCCCAATTTCACTTAAAAGGTCGTTTTTCCGAAAATCTAGCAAGCACATTTCGCCGTTTTTGTACAAAACATGATGTTTAAATGAATGTAGCGGCCAATATACTTATTAAATATCTTAAATAAGTCGTATAAACAATTTCCGGAATTTAATCTCATTAAATTCCAAAAACCCTAATATTCTAGTTTACAAAATACTTAAATTTTAACAATTTCAAAGCAAAAATGCACAAACTACAATCTAGCTTAGATTTGCATGAACTAAAGTGTTAAACTACACTTAATAAAGTTAATAATATGATAAAAACCCTAACCATATTTTTAATCTCATATTTCGAATTAAATCAAAAAAACCTAGTTTGCAACAAAAAGCTTAATTTGGACATTTTTCAAGTAACAACTTGTAATTAACAACTAGATTAGTTTTCTACAAAACTAAATGTGTTAATCCACATCACTAAACCATGCACAATTAAAAACAACTCATTTCCACAACAAACCCTAACTTGAAATCTTAATCATGCAATTAAACTCACATAAACCACATTAACACTTAATTAAATTAACTTTAAGAAACAAGTAACAAATTAAGCAAAAAAAGTTTAGAATTATACCCAAAAACATTTGAAAATCCACAAGCATCCATGGCCTCCCAAAATGCTCTCTTTTCACAAGGATCCATGCTATACGGGCTAAGCTAAAATGGGTAGGAGTCGGATTTGGGTTTTGGGATTTTTTTTGATGGATTTTGAGCAATTTTTGATGAAGTTTTGAAGAGAAAGGAGAGGGGAAAATGGAGGGGGGGCTGCTTCTGTAGGGAGAAGGGATTTCGGCCAGAAAATGGGAGTGGGGGAGGAGAGAGAGGGAGGTAGAGAAAGTGGGGGCAAAGTCAAGGTCAAAGCAAAGTCAAAGTCTAACTTATTTACCCAATTCTTTTCTTTTCTTTCATTTCTTTTCCTTTGAAAATTCAAGTGGGAAATAAAATGGGGCTGCTGAATTTAGCTAAGGGGAGAAGTGAATGGGGGTATGTGGGTGTGGGTACGGTTGTGGGGTGATGAAAAATGATATATACAATACCCCAAACATCCATTTACGCTAAAAAAAAGCCTTTTTTCTTCAATAATTTCTAAACCGTTTTGGCAAATGATTTCGTTCCAAAAACCACATGATAAAATTTTATTTAATGTTTTATGATGCACAAAATTTGTTTCAACTCATTCCAATTTGTAATTTTCCCTAATTAAATGTATTAGTGACGGCTTAAAATAATAATAGAATAATATTTTTTTCAGAAAATTTGAAATTTCACCAGCGGCTCAATAAACACCAAATAATAGCAATTACATAGCTAGAATATGTATATTTAATTTTTATAATAAGATATTTGTATTTTGACTTTTTACAGAAAACCCCCTATTTTTACCGATTTTTCGAAATTTCACCGAAACGATTTTTCAAAACGTTACAAAGAACATCTCCTTAGTCCTTCTCAAGTACTTGAGAATGTTCTTCACAGCTGTCCAGTGACTCTCTCCGGGATCTGCTTGATACCTACTCACTACACTTAGTGAGTATGCTACATCAGGTCTGGCATATGTATTTTGTACATTAAGTACTGTAGTTTGATTTAGAACGTATATGCCATTATTTAACGAGCCTGATCTAATCAACTTTTGATTCAGGAAGATATTCATAACATTATCCTGTATTACAAAATTATATCCTTCTTTACTCAATAAAGAAACTGATATAAGATTGCATATCAGAGTCGGAATGTAATAGCATTCGTTCAGAATCATTGTATTACCATTTGGCAACACAAGGTGATATTCGCCAACTGCTTTGGCTGCAATATTTGCACCATTCCCTGCTCTTACGGAATGATCACCCTCTCCCAGTTCCCTACCTTTCCGTAGCCCATGTAACATATTACATATATGGGATCCCGATCCGGTATCTAATACCTAGGACGTAGAGTGAACTGAGAAACAGTTCTCAATAACTAACACACATGAAGAAGATGCATCACCATGCTTATTCTTCGTTTGGGTGGCGTGAGAATCCAGATATTTTCCTATTCCCTGCTCGGACTTATAACAATTATAAGTTGGAGCGGGACCAACGTTCCCCTTCTCAGTATAATAAGCGGGTTCAGTCAATACATCCATTTTATTATCTTGATTAAGGCCTGACATGGTCGCTACCTGGAGTGTGAGAGAGAGAAGAAAATACTTTAGCGTATACTCTTACAAGATTAGATTGGTTATTATCTTATCTAATCAGGATGGCTCTCATTGTTTTCATCAAATCTTCCTTCAAACCCTAAAAGGTAAGATTAGCCGGGATTAATTACACCTTACAAGTTCGCCAATCTTTCAGCCAGGCCAGTATTGGTACTTTGAGGGAGGTTCCCCGTGCTTTCGCACGGACCTAATTAGAATAAACATCGTTTTCCCAGAGGCCTAATCTCGTTAACACCTTTCTAGACACCTACTTGATTGGCTAATTGTCATGTGTAAAACTCTCACAGGACTAACTCTTACTCGCAGTGGGTATCATGATCCATCTACCTCATAGAAGGTATGCAATCTCATTACAAATTTCAACTCTTGAAACTCTCGATAATGCTTTTACCCCTAGCGTGCTATGACCTTGACGCATGCCAAACAACCCATAGTCCTCTAGTCAAGTTCAACCCATGCATTTCCTGATTGAATTAAACCTACCCGTACGACCCTTGACGCATGCCAAACGACGCCGTACGAATACCCTAATCCAATTACATCTTATGCTGCAGATAAGTTCTAATCAGCTACCATACACTACGCCTTGACGCATGCCAAACTACCGTAGCACGAATACTAAATAATACTTATCTGAAATGACGGAGGGCTACGCAGGTTTTTTAGAAAACCTTTCGCGTAATGAACTTGATATCGTTGTAGAAATAAGTGATTTTGAAAAAGGAGTGTTTTTTAGGATTTTTTCTAGTTTCGCTAAAGAGGTCACTCCTGGTGAAGGGATCTCGGCTCTTTCCTTATCGAATAAGGTGCAGGATATTTCACAAATACCGCTGTGCAAAGCAAGAACTATAGAAGCAATCAAAAACTAAACCGTGAGTTTGTAGCATCTGCTAGTATCGCTAAAGAGCTCATTCCCAGTGAAGGGATCTCAGCTCTTTCCTTACTGAATAAGGTGCTGGATATTCTACAAGGAATATCGCTATGCAAAGCAAAACTAGAGCTACCCTTTTTATAAATTTGATTCTACAACATCTTTTAGGTTTCTTTTCTTTCATTAATCTCATTAATGAATCCCATCATTTATGCTTCCTAAGCATCACAGAAGAAACGAAAATACAACGTACGCTTTGTAGGGTTACTAAGCACACTCAAGAGGTTCCACAAGGCATCAACCATACCAAATTCAAAAATTTAGGTGCCGAGAAACCCTAATATAGATCGTTAACTAGAGGATAGGCGAAACTACAAGCAAGCAAACAACTTTGCTAATAAGTGAAAGGGATTACAACCTTTGTAGATCCGGTCCACCACTTCTTTAGCTCCGAGATGACGTCCCTCCGCTGCGATCATCGGGATCCCAGACTCTAGCGTCGGTTTCATTGGAGAAATGAGCGGGCTAGGTCGTTGACTTCGGTGCCGAAGATGATCTACGTCGAGGCGACTCAAACTCAAGCTCCATCTTCACTTGGTCATGAAATTTGTGAAAATAACACCCTATACGACATGGCAAGTGGTAGAGGATGAAGAAATAGGAAGTGGGTTCACTTTGGATTTGGATTTCCCACTTGATTTCATCACTTGGAATTTTCTAGTAAGCATTCTTCAACTCATGAAGAAGATGAATAAGAAGAATAGAAAATGAATTATCTTTTTAGAAAATTCAAGTGAATTCTATCATATAGCAACCATGGGTGAGGTTAACACATGTAGAGAATAAACTAGGGTTTAGGTGAATGGTTAGGTTAAGGAAAAAACAAAATGGTTAAGACTTTCAAAGATGCTAAGAAGTTTCATGAAGCTTGAAGCAAAAAAACAAAGAAAGCCACCGTTTCATTTTTGCCAAAAATAAATGAATAAATAAATAGGTCAAATGAAACCCTAACCATTTACTAAACATGGTGTATAGCATACACACACCCAAGTTTGCATGTATCATCAAATATGATACAATCAAGTGCACAAAAATATATCACATATACTTCTTGTGCAAATCAAGTGAGAAAATCCATCTTAAGTGAACAATACTAGTCAATGTAAAGTAATATATCTAATATATAATTATACATTAAATCATTAAATCAACACTTGATTTAATGATCCGGTCATACTGCATATAACCGACTAATATCAAGTGTATCAATATATCGAATCAACATTTGATTCGGTAACTCGGCTATATCTTATATAACCGTCCAATGATACAAATCGCGAGAATAGAATTCAGTATCACATACTGGTATTATTCTCGGTCCCGCACATATCTCATATGCGCTCCTATTTCGTTTCGCCTGAGCCAGGAAACCTCTGTGTAGGACTCTAAAGAGTCGTCAATACGCCGGCAGTAGGTGATGATCATATCAAACACCCACAAGCCGCAAGCGGTCTGCTAAACGTAACGGCCACCCGGGTATTGAGCGATCAGAAGATCAACGAGCAAGCCCGCTCACACTCCTGTGAATCCAACCAGTAACACTTGCCGTACAGTCCGATCTGTTCGTCTAATATGTCGCATATCTCGCCTAGGGGTGGTAAACGTCAGACCCCAGTAGCTTGATAAGTCATGCCGACGTAAGGTCCATAACAAGTGTGAAACTACTGATAACTCTTACCAGTATATCACTGCAACCCTGGCCAGGGATTTCTAGTTATGGCCAGTCGAGCATAGCGCAACATCAACCCCCAATACCGGGAGAGACGAATCCCCTCCTATCGCTCATTGCCTCCATGTGAATCTGGACTGTACCCACAAACCACCTGTTTGCACGACTTAGTAGAGCCGTGGTAGGGTGGAAATCAAAGCACAGTGGGAGACATACAAGACTCTATGACGATCTCGGGTCAATAGATAAAGCTGTACCAGTGTCACCAGAGAACTACCATCTGACGTAAGGTATAATACCATCTGGGAGTTCTCGGTGAGTCCGTTCAGTATACCCAGTCTCCACTGAGCACCCGCATACCATCTCTGATGTCAAACACCAATGGATACGGGATCATCCATCGCCTATCACATAGGTCGAGAAGATATATGCTAGTCTACACTGGAATATCGATGCCCCGTCTCGATATTCCCATGACTAGGAACATTGAAGGATATACCCATAGATTACCTATGCCCCACTAGTATGATCTACATCATAGTCCTAGAAGTTGAGTACACATCCTAAGGGCTTTATCAACATGTAACAGAGAGACAAAAAGTATACATGTTAAGATAAAGAGCAACCAGATAGCGTACTATCATGTCGAGCAACAAAGTCCTACCTATATATGTCCCAGCATCCACTATAATATACATCCAATGTACAGTAATGGCCTTTAGGGCATACATATAACTAACAATCTCCCACTTGCACTAGGGCCATCTGTAGCAGTGGTTGTAGTATCTAATACTCAACCATCCCATATAAGTCTCTCTCTGGGAAAAAGCCTTTATGAGTGGATCCGCCGTGTTGTCCTCTGAATCTACTCTCCTAACCTTGATCACCCTGAAGATCATCTATCTCCATGATCAGGTGATGCTGCCTCAGAATATGTCTGGGTCACTGATGGGACCAGGGTTCCTGGGCCAAAGCCACACTTCCATTGTCACACAATGGTAGGAACCTAGTTCATCTCATGAACCAATATACACCCAAACTGCCTCTTTGGTAGTTTCTTTAATGGCGATGTTACCAGCCTTTATCGTCTAGTCTGCCACGATATCTAGCTTGGAACTCTTCCAACATACCGTCCCTTCACTGAGGGTAAAGACAATGCCTGCGACTGACATTCAGTCGTCCTTATCACCCTGGAACCTTTCCAGTGATTCTCCCCAGGATCGATTGATACCATCTCACTAAACCTAGTGAGAAGCCTAACATCCATTTAGATCTATCTCATAGATCCAAATCCCAGGATTTAGGAGGTATCACTTTGATCTTGTATGGAGAATCCTTGTGATAAGCGGAGATTGACCGAGCGTAGCATAGGAAACTCCTTCCCTATCAAGAGTATGTCATCCACGTACTCTATGAGGATCACCACCATACTCCCTACTACCTTTTTGTTTATACAAGGTTCATCTACCATTTTGATGATGTCAAACTCTTTGACTAACACATCAAAACAGATGTTCCAACTCTGCGATGCCTGCTTTATCACATAAAACATCTTTCCCACGTTTCCGCTGCTCCCACTGTCTACGAGGCCCTCTGGCTGTGTACTTATAGACGCACTCTTCTAAAATATCATTTAGAAAAGCAGTCATGGCACCCAACCACCAGATATCGTAGTCATTGTATGTAGCTGTGGCAAGTAGGATCTGGATGGACTTAAGCATAGCTACTTAGAAAAGGTTTCATCATAATCCATACCTGGTCAATGATGCAAACTTTTAACAAGTCTAGCTTTGAAAGTCTCAACTCTTCCATGTACACCAAGTAATCTTCTCAAGATATACTTGCTCCTGATGGGGATTTAACCCTTCAGATACAGCAACCAAAGTCCATACTTTGTTGGTGTATATGGATTCCATCTCAGATCGCTAAGCATCCAGCCATTCTTACAGAGTCCCTACTCTCGATAGCCAGCTCGAAACTAGTTGGGTCATCATCTCATGATGCATTCCTCGCTCCCACTGTCATCGAGAAACCGAAGTATCTCTCAGGCGGATGAGGAACCCTACCAGATCGGCGGAGAGGCTGAGGTTCGTCGGGGACTATTGAATCCTTTGGTTCTGTCAAATCATCAGCTGCAGTTTGTATAGCTCGAACCTTTCCAGTTCTACATAACTGACCTTGCCTCGAGCTTGTCCGGATTTTTCTTTTAGACATAGGCCGGACAACCCTAAATCTTAACAAACTTAAGATATGGACTCTTCCCTTTCCATATCACATATGAAGTGGTAGGCAACTGATTTGATTGGAACCCTATTCAATAGGTATGCAGTTCCTCAAGCGCATAACTCCCAAAAGGAAATAGGAAACTCAGTAGTACTCATCATAGAGCACACCATATCACATAGGGTGCTATTTCTCCGCCTCGATATACCATCGTGCTATGGTGTATACGGAGGAGTAATGCTGAGAGAGAATCTCATTCTCCTTTAGAATAGTCCAGGATTTCCGTGCTCAAGTATTCTCCTCCGTGATCACATCAAAGGACATAATACTTATATCCGTATTTTGGTTCTCTACTTCTAACTTATATTCTGTGATTATCTCAAAAGTTTCGGACTTGTGTTTCAATCAGGAACATATATCTGAATCTTGAGAGATAATCAGTGAATGTAATTAAGTACAAAGAACCGGTCTTGGCATATGTAGACAGGGGACCTTACATACATCATCATGTATCAGTCCCAAGAGTTTACTAACTCTTTCTCGGTTTCCAATAAACAGAGCTATGGTCATCTAATCTTCGTGACATGACTGGCAATGTTTCACAAGATGTAAATTCAAACTGATTTAAATATGCATCTAAATGTAACTTTAGCCAGTCGGGTCGCATTGATATGACCTAGTCTACAATACCTCAAGAAGGATTCGTTCATTTCTGAACTCTTCCTCTTGTGTGTGTTCTGTATATTAGGAACTGTAGTTTGATTTAGAACGTCAATGCTTTTAGATAACGTGCCTGAACCGATCAACTTTTGATGTAGGAAATGTTCAAAACATTATCTAACAATACAAAATTTTATCATTTCTTTACTAATAAAGAGACTGATATGATTTTGTATATCAGGTTCGGTATCTAATAACATTCATTCAGAATCAATGTATTTGGAATACAGGGTGACAGTGACCAACAGACTTGGCTGCAACACTTGCACCGTTTTCTGTCTCATGAAACTTATCACCCGTTCTCAGTTCTCTACCTTTCTGTAGCCCTATATAACAGATTACATATCTGGGATCCTGATCCGGTATCAAATACCCAGGACGTAGAGGATACAGAGAAACAGTTCTTTATAATGAACATACCCGAAGGAGATGCATCATATGCACTTTCTTCGTTTGGGCGGCATAGGAATTCTGGTATTCCTCTATTTCCTGCTCTGTTTTATAACAATTATAAGTTTGAGCGGGACCAACGTTCCCCAGCTCAAGTATAACAAGCGGGTTCGGTCAATATATCCGTATTATTATCTTGATTAAGGCGTGATATGGTCGCTACCTGGAGAGAGAGAAGAAAACACTCAGCGTATGCTCTTGCAAGATCAGATTGGTTATTATTTTATCTAATCAGGATGGCTCCCACTGTTTTAATCAAATCTTCCTTCAAACCCTAAAAGGAAAGACTAGCCGGGATTAATTACACGCTACAAGTTCGCCAATCTTTCAGCCAGGCCAGTGTCGGTACTTTGAGGGAGGTGCCCCGTGCTTTCGCACGGACCTAATTAATGTAAACCTCGTTTTCCCAGAGGCGTAACCCCGTTAACACCTTTCTAAACACCTACTTGATTGGCTAATTGTAATGTATAAAACTCTCCCACGAGTAACAATTACTCGCAGCGGGTATCGGGATCCAACTATCTCATAGAAGGTATGCAATCTCATTGCAAATTTCAACACTTGAAATTCCCGATAATTTTTCCCCTAGCACCCTATGACCTTGACGGAGGTCAACAAACCATAGGCTACTAGTCAAGTTCAACCCGTCATTTCTTGATTGAATCAAACCCACCCGCACGACCCTTGACGGAGGTCAACAAGGTCGCACGACTACCTTAATCCAATCTGCATCATATGCATAAGCAGATAAATACTAGTTAGCTACCGCACACTACGCCGTGACGGAGGTCAAAAAAAGTAGCACGAATACTAAGTAGGACTTATCTGAAATGACGGAGGGCTACGACAGGTTTTTCTGAAAACCTATTGCGTAATGAACTTGATATCGTTGTAGAATCAAATGATTTTAAAATGGAGTGTTTTTGAGGCTTTTCTAGTTTTGCTAAAGGGGTCACTCCCGGTGAAGGGATCGTTGGCCCTTTCCTCGTCGAATGAGATGCGGGATATATCATATATATCACTGTGCAAAGCAGAAACTATAGAAGCAATCAAAAGACAAACCGAGGGTTGCAGCATCTGCCGGTTATTGCTAAAGGAGTCACTCCCGGTGAAGGGATCTCGGTCCTTTCCTTATCGAATAAGGTGCAGGATGTTCTACAAGGAACACCGCGATGCAAAGCAAGAACTGTAGCTACCTGTTTTTGAAAATTCGATTCCACAACATCTTTAGGTTTCTTTTATTTCATTAATCTCATTAATGAAGTCTCATCATTTAAGTCACCTAAATATCACAGATAAATATAACGTATGCTTATGCCATCTGCATTCGCCTCGATGTCCCGTCTGCACCGTTAGGTTAGGTAACTAACGCCAGAACGAGGCAGGGCTAGCGCGGGTGTAAAACATAAGCAACGTCTATATAATATATCATATATACTATATACAATATCTATCTGAACATATCACATGATCACATCACAGATAACGCAGCAGAAAATATCATATGAAGTATTGGATATACTAGGACGTCCGTGTTTTTAATACGAGCCAGTATAAAATACGGATTCCACGGTCGTGATGAATAGCCAATCCCACACCCCTAGACCCCTACGAGAGCGGCAAGCAACCCTACCAATTCTAAGGTTAGGAGACCCGGACTCGACTCCTCGAGATGGTCTCCCACTGGACCCTAGAACCCGGTTACTTGTGCTCCCCTCCTTGGGTCTATCCTAATGCGGAAAAGTAAATAATATACAAATGGCGACATCATCCGCAACCTGGAAGTGCCCCAATAAAAGAATATTACATACAAGTTTTTACATGAATGAAAATGAAAAACACTCATCTCACATAAAAACCCCCGGCTATTCAAACACGATGATCCAATATAACATATCCAGCAACACATAACATCACATGTCATCAACGTAAGTAAATATGCCCATCCCAATTGTCGTTGACATATAGCAACGAAACCGGCGATATCACATATTACACTTACGGTCGCAGAAAAGAAAGTGTAAAACTACAACAGTTGGAATCCGCAACCACCATAGGCATCGCATGCCTAACAGTTATAAACCCCGCATTTTAGTCTCTTTATCGAAAATTCTTTTCAATATCAAGTCGGGCAATTCAACAAGATTCCCGACATCCAGAACGAATGCTCGTCGCAAACTTTAGTAGACGGCCGCATCCCCGATACCGTCGACGAAGTTCACCAAGGCGGAACACCGCTACCGCGAGCACCCGAACGGATGCTTTCGGCGACGGGGTTCTCCTACAGTCACTTGATCGGGGCTAAGGGGTGTAGCTGTCTATTAAGTTTATCCGGCGAGTATCCGCGTACGCTACGTGATTGCGACGGACTTTTGATCGCATCAAAATTCTGTGGCAACTGATCAAGTGAGACTAAAGTGCTATGTTTATAACATTCATATTAGTTATCTCATAACTACTTGTGAATTCCAAATATTGTATCACCTTCAGGATAAATAGAAAATGTTAAACTTTCCGATCGAACAATCAAACACCCAAGTTTTCCCGGAACAGCTCAACACATGAAATAAGTTTAAAAAAACATTCACTTCATGCCACAGTACCAACGGTCCAGCCGTCAAACCAACGCCTCACATGTGGCACGCCGTACTGCCCCAAACCCTAAGGTTCAAAGGGCAGTTCAAGACGGTCACATAATCGAGTTAAGGTTTGTTGTCTTCTAGAGGGTCCATCGCGTTACTTGCACTACTTAGAACGTTCTCAAACTACGGAAAAATCCAACACTTGGAAATTTCCCGGCAGGAGAAAAATTGGGTATTTATATCCGGTCGAACTTTTTAACATGTTCTAAATTTACCCGGAAAAACACTTAGACGAAATTAAACTTTCGATCGAAACAACGAACTCCCAATACAACCCAGAAAACTCAACCGTGGGGTATAAATTAAAAATATCCATAAGAATCAGGAATGACATAAGAACATTACTGTGTAAACTGCATAGAAAGTAGTGACTGTACGGCCGCGGAACCGCCGCACGAGCCATGCTCCTGCCGCGGTTCCGCGGCGCTTTAATCGACATAGGCGCACGTGATGCACAGTAACTCTTAAAAAACCCTGTTGATTTTTTTGGTTATTTTTAATTAGGAAAAATCCACAGTTCCAGAAAATGTACAGTGAAGGGTTATGGTTAGGGTTTCGGGGTTCGATCGGATTTCTAACTTCGTCTACTCATCGCCTAAAACTCTAGCTAGGCTCTGATACCACTGTAGGGTTACTAGGCACACTCAAGAGATTCCACAAGGCAACAACCATGCCAAATTCAAAAATTTAGGTGCCGAGAAACCCTAATATAGATCGTTAACTAGAGGATAGGCGAAACTACAAGCAAGCAAACAACTTTGCTAATAAGTGAAAGGGATTACAACCTTTGTAGATCCGGTCCACCACTTCTTTAGCTCCGAGATGACGTCCCTCAGCTGCGATCATCGGGATCCCGGACTCTAGCGTCGATTTCATCGGAGAAATGAGCGGGCTAGGTCGTTCACTTCGGTGCTGAAGATGATCTACGTCGAGGCGACTCAAACTCAAGCTCCATCTTCACTTGGTCATGAAATTTGTGAAGATAACACCCTATACGACAGGGCAAGTGGTAGAGAATGAAGAAATAGGAAGTGGCTTCACTTTGGATTTGGATTTCTCACTTGATTTCGTCACTTGGAATGTTCTAGTAAGCATTCTTCAACTCATGAAGAAGATGAAGAAGAAGAAAAGAAAATGAATTATCTTTTTAGAAAATTCAAGTGAAATCTATCATATAGCAACCATGGGTGAGGTTAACACATGTAGAGAATAAACTAGGGTTTAGGTGAATGGTTAGGTTAAGGAAAAAACAAAATGGTTAAGACTTTCAAAGATGCTAAGAAGTTTCATGAAGCTTGAAGCAAAAAAACAAAGAAAGCCACCATTTCATTTTTGCCAAAAATAAATGAATAAATAAATAAGTCAAATGAAACCCTAACCATTTACTAAACATGGTGTATAGCATACACACACCCAAGTTTGCATGTATCATCAAACATGATACAATCAAGTGCACAAAAAATATATCACATATACTTCATGTGCAAATCAAGTGAGAAAATCCATCTTAAGTGAACAATACTAGTCAATGTAAAGTAATATATCTAATATATAATTATACATTAAATCATTAAATCAACACTTGATTTAATAATCCGGTCATACTGCATATAACCGACTAATATCAAGTGTATCAATATATCTAATCAACATTTGATTCGGTAACCCGGCTATATCTTATATAACCGTCCAATGATACAAATCGCAAGAATAGAATTCAGTATCACATACTGGTATTATTCTCGGTCCCGCATATATCTCATATGCGCTCCTATTTCGTTTTGCTTGAGCCAGGAAACCTCTGTATAGGACTCTAAAGACTCGTCAATACGCCGGCAGTAGGTGATGATCATATCAAACACCCACAAGCCGCAAGCGGTCTGCTAAACGTAACGGCCACCCGGGTATTGAGTGATCAGAAGATCAACGAGCAAGCCCGCTCACACTCCTGTGAATCCAACCAGTAACACTTACCGTACAGTCCGGTCTGTTCGTCTGATATGTCGCATATCTCGCCTAGGGGTAGTAAACGTCAGACCCCAGTAGGTTGATAAGTCATGCCGACGTAAGGTCCATAACAAGTGTGAAACTACTGATAACTCTTACCAGTATATCACTGCAACGCTGGCCAGGGATTTCCAGTTATGGCCAGTCGAGCATAGCGCAACATCAACCCCCAATACCTGGAGAGACGAATCCCCTCCTATCGCTCATTGCCTCCATGTGAATCGGGACTATACCCAAAAACCACCTGTTTGCACGACTCAGTAGAGCCGTGGTAGGGTGGAAATCAAAGCACAGTGGGAGACACACAAGACTCTATGACGATCTCGGGTCAACAGACTAAGCTGTACCAGTGTCACCAGAGAACTGCCATCTGACGTAAGGTATAATACCATCTGGGAGTTCTCGGCGAGTCCGTTCAGTGTACCCAGTCTCCACTGAGCACCCGCATACTATCTCTGATGTCAAACACCAATGGATATGGGATCATCCATCGCCCATCACATGGGTCGAGAAGATATACGCTAGTCTACACTGGAATATCGATGCCCCGTCTCGATATTTCCACGACTAGGAACATTGAAGGATGTACCCATAGACAAACCAGGCCCCACTAGTATGATCTACATCATTGTCCTGGAAGTCGAGTACACATCCTAAGGGCTTTATCAACATGTAACAGAGAGACAGAAAGTATACATGTTAAGATAAAGAGCAACCAGATAGCGTACTATCATGTCGAGCAAGAAAGTCCTACCTATATATGTCCCAGCATCCACTATAATATACATCCAATGTACAGTAATGGCCTCTAGGGCATACATATAACTAACACGCTTATGCCATCCGCATTCGCCGCAGTGTCCCGTTATGCACCGTTAGGTTACTTAACTAACGGCATGCCGGGACGGGACTAGCGCGGGTGTAAAACATAAGCAACGTTTATTATATATCATATATACAATAATAAAGCATTCATCTCACGCATATAATATGATCACATCACAGTATATCAGTAGCAGATGAAACTTATGAAATATTGGATATACCAGGAGGTCCGTGTTTTATTTTGAGCCTGTATAAAACACGGATTCCACGGTCGCGATGAATAGCCAAACCCACATTCCTAGACCCCTACGAGAGCGGCAAGTAACGCTGCCAATTATTGGGTTAGAAGACCTGGTCTCGACTCCTCGAGAAGGCCTCCCACTGGACCCTAGAACCCGGTTACTTGTGCTCCCCTCCTTGAGTCTATCCTAATGCGGAAAAGTAAATAATATACAATGGTGACATCAACCTCAACCCGGAAGTGCCCCAATAAAAGAATATTACATACAAGGAATTTTACATGAATGAAAATAAAAACACTCATCTCACATAAAACCCCCGGCTATTCAGAACACGACGATCCAATATAACATATCACAGCAACACATAATATCTCATATCATCAACGTAAGTAAGTATGCGTATCCCGATTGTCGTTGATGTATAGTAACGAAGCCGGCGATACACCACATACCACTCTTACGGTCGCAGAAAAGAAAAGTGAAAAACTACAACATTTGGAATCCACAATCACCTTAGACATCGTAAACCCGAAATATCACATATTACGGATTTCATGCCTAACTATATGAATTCCACATATTGTATCACATTCATAGTATATCAAGACGATGTTTAACGTTTCGATCGAATCAACATACACTCACAAATTACCCCCGTGAGCTTAACACTTGAGCAAAGTCAAAATACTGAAAAATCGTGCCACAGTGTCGATGGACCAGCCGTAGAAGGAGTTAACCATTGCCTCACCTATGACACCACGGAACTATGGAAAACCATAGGGTTCTATCGCGGTTCCGTGGGCATAGAATCGAGTTAAGGTTAGTATGTTCTTCTAGAGGGTTCATTGGGGTACTTGCACGATTTTACGAATACAATGAACTAAGGAAAATCACAACAATTGGAAATTTCAGCGGGGTACAAAATGTGGTGTTCGAAATTCGTTCGAACGGCTAAACATTGTCAAGGTTACCAATATAGTGTTAAATTATATGACTACGAAACACTACGAATTAGCCCCAGGTCAAAATAATCATCACATGAAAATTGGGCCAAACAAACAACACTAGAAACCCCAAAATGAAGACAATAGAGCACAGGAGAAATACGGGGAGCAGAGGAGGCTAGGGGGCCGGCCAGGCCGGAATTCCTGGCTTGGTGCTTGGCCAAAATCCGAGCACCATCCACCGTATTTCACCCATGTTCATATATTGTCCCATACTACATTCTGCACCTGTTTGAAAAATTTTTAAAGGACTGTTCACAAAATTTACAGAGAGCAAAATAAGGGTTTCATAATACCGTATTCCGGAGTCGATTTCGTTTTCGTATTTATTTTAACACCGTGTCTAAAAATTCTAGCTTGGCTCTGATACCACTGTTAGGTTTCCCTTGCACCTAGTCTAGGATTTGGTAGCATCACTCATGCCACTTTAAAATTTAGAGAGGTGCAAAGTAAACAAACCATGAATCTTAACTAGAATATTTAGGGTAACAAGTTTTGTATCAGATACAAAGAACAATCTATCACTAAAAGTAGAGATTAAAACCTTTGTAGTCTCTCTTTGGTGACTCCTTGGACCTTTAAGAGTTTGGAACGGATCGCTAGCAACCTTCCAAGTCCACGATGATCCACCCGAAGTCCCTTTGCCCAAAGCTCCTTGCTTTACTTGATCCATGGAAGAAGTGTAGGAAACACCCTACACAAATAGGCTAGATGTGTGTAGAATGATGAGGTGGTTCGTATTCTCTAATCAAAACCCTTTCTTTTTTACTAACTCACTCAAATGAAATATCAAGAGAGAGAGGAAGAAGAAGATGATGGAAAAGCTCAAGCTCAAAAGCTTTTGTGATGAATAATAACATAAAAAAGAGATGAGAATGAAATAATCATATTAAATCCTTCTCACCTCAAACCATGGTTAGTTAATATCTAGATATTTTATCATTGAGTTAAAAGGCAAAAGATAATTAACCCAAGGTTAAAAGTTAGGTCAAGAATGGTCACAAAGTCAAAGAAAGATAAACATTAACCATGAGTGAATTATCTTTAAATTTAACTCAAAAATAAAATATATATATATATATATATATATATATATATATATATATAGATTAACAACCATGTGAGTCTTGCATTGCCACCATATAGTGTATCATCAACCATGATACACATCCATTTATGTATGTATGTGTCCATGCACATCAACATGTGCATACATGCATGCATACATCTTCAATAAAGAAAAGGGTTTAAATAAAGAATTAAACTAAAAGTCAAATGTTAAATCAACACTTGATTTAACAATTCGGTCATATCACATACGACCCGACCAATGGAAAAATGCCCGATTAATATACGGTATCACATACTCGCATTCAATCGGGTCCCGCGCATATCTCATATGCACACCACATCGTTTCGCCTGAGCTAGAAAACTTCTGTGTGGGACTCTAAGACTCGTCAATACGCCGGCAGTAGGTGATGATCGTATCAAACACCCACAAGCCGCAAGCGGTCAGCTAAACGTAACGGCTACCCGGGTATTGAGTGATCAGAAGAAAACCAGCGAAGCAGTCAAAACTCCCGTCGAGCCAATCAGTAACACTACCCGTACAGTCCGGTCTCTTCATCTGATATGTCGCATATCCAGTCTAGAGGTGGTGAACGTCAGACCCCAGTAGCCGATAAGTCGTTTCGATGTGAGGCTCATAACAGGTCGAGAAACTACTGATAACTCTTACTAGTAAATCTCCATAACAGCCCTCGCCAGAGACTTCTAGTTACAGCCAATCGAACACAGCGCAACATCAACTCCCAATACCGGGAGAGACGAAACCCCTCCTATCGCTCATTGACTCCATGTGATTCGGAACTGTACCAAAAAGCCACCGTTTTGCACGCCCTCTTGGACGTGGTAAGTGTTAGTTGTATGTATGCCCTAGAGGCCAGTATTGTACAGATGTTGTATATTATATTGGATGCTTGGACATATATAGAGATGAATTTCTTGCTCGATATGATAGTATGCTATCTGGTTACTCTTTATCTTAACATGTACACTAGTCTCTTTAAACTGTCTTATGGTTACATGTTGGTAAAGCCCTTAGGATGTGTACTTGACTACCTGGACTATGATGCAGATCATACTAGTGGGGACATGGTAATCCATAAGTACATCCTTCAAGGTCCCTAGTCGTGGGTGTATCGAGACGGGGCATCGATATACCAGAGTAGACTAGCGTATACGCTTCTCGACCCATGTGATGGGCGATGGATGATCCCATATCCATTGGTGTTTGACATCAGAGATGGTATACGGGTGCTCAGTGGAGACTGGGTACACTGGACAGACTCGCCGAGAACTCCCAGATGGTATTATACCTCACGTCAGATGGCAGTTCTCATGTGACACTTGTACAGGTTAGTCTGTAGACCCGAGATCGTCATAGAGTCTTGTGTGATTCCCACTGTGCTTTGATCTCCACCTTACCACGTCCATGAGGGCGTGCAAAACGGTGGTTTTTGGGTACAGTCCCGAGTCACATGGAGGCAATGAGCGATAGGAGGGGTTTCGTCTCTCCCGGTATTGGGGGTTGATGTTGCGCTGTGCTCGATTGGCCGTAACAGGGAAGTCCCTGGCCAGGGCTGATCAGAGATTTGCTGGTAAGTGTTACCAGTAGTTTCTCGACCCGTTATGAGCCTCACATCGGCACGACTTATCGGTTATTGGGGTCTGACGTTTACCACCCCTAGACTTGATATGTGACATATCAGACGAGGAGACCGGACTGTACGGGAAGTGTCGCCGATCGGCTCGACGGGAGTTGTAGCAGGTTCGCTTGTTCTCTTCTGATCGCTCAATACCCGGGTGGCCGTTACGTTTAGCTGACCGCTTGCGGCTTGGGGGTGCTTGATATGATCATCACCCACTGCCGGCGTATTGACGAGTCTCAGAGTCCCACAATGGAGTTTCCTAGTCCAGGCGAAACGTTGTGGTGCGCGTATGCGATATGCGCATGGACCCGATTAAAATGCGCGTATGGGATACCGTATATTGATCGGGCAGCTTGCTTTTGGTGGGGGTCATATGAGATATGGCCGGATTGGTAAATCAAGTGTTGATTTATCATTTAACCATTAGTTTCTCACTAGAAATCCTTTTCTTGTGTTGGATGGATGTATGAATGCATGTATGTTTTTCTTTCATTCTAGTTTCATGCACATATGGATATGTATACATACATACATGCATACATACATTTATCATGGTTGGATATATATGAAAATGGTGGCAATATAAGACTCACACCATGGTATTTTTGATGAATTACTATTGTATTTATATTTAAACATAAAAGGAAATAAAAGGTTCATTATTGTTTTCTTCCACACTCATCTTTTGACTTAACCATTCTCACCCACCTTTTAACCTTTGGTTAATTTCCTTTTGTGCTTTAACTCTAGTACAATAATGATTCAACCATGGTTTGAGATGATAGATGGAAAAGATATATTGATATATTTTTCTATTTTTCAACAAGTGAGATAGTTATCATCTTCTTCAATATTGCCATTATCTTCTTCCTCCTCCTTCATAGCTCTCTAGATTTTTGTAGTGAGCTATATAATCAACAAGTTAGGATTTTGAAGTGAGAAAGAGAACCACAACACCATTCTACACAAGTATAGCCTACTTGTTTAGGGTGTTAACTTGATTCCGTTCACTTGATCGGAGAAAGTCGCAAGCTTGGACAAAGCGGACTCCGGGTGGATCATCGGTGATGTCGAGGAGTTCAAGCGGAGTTTTTACAACCCCAAGTAGCCGAGGAGTCTAGCGTAGGGAGCTACAAAGGTTGTAGTCTCTAAACCCTAGCTTATCTTTCATATGTTGATGTGGAAAAATTTGAAACCCTAATCGATTCTAGGAACGATTCTATGTTCATTAGCTTAGCACCCTAAAGAATACATATTTGGTTCATATGATGCTTCCATACCCTTCATGAGGTGCTATGCTAACCCAACATTGGTATCAGAGCCGACCTAGAACATTAGGCGACCTTTTTGCGAAGTAAAAAGTCCGATCGAAACAAAATACGACTTTTAAAGATGCTCTCTGGAAATTTTTTAAAAATTGACCTTTTTCAGAATTAAAAATTCTCAAAAAATAGAGCAGGTAAAAATTAGACAATCTGGAAAATTCGTGGCCGTGAACTGTAACTTTGGCCGCGGAAGCGCGGCATAAGCAAGCTTAGGCCGCGCATCCGCGGCCATATAAGGGGCTCTTTGACAATTTTTTGCATAGTAATTTTCATTACCTGCTATATTATATTCTGAGTATGTTTAATCTGAATCTGCTGTTGAAAAATTCTGGAGATGTTTTTGGCCTCGTGGTTTCGATCGGAATTTTCATTTCGCTTTCTTTTCCGGGTAAACTAGAAAGTATTGAAGTGTTTGAACGAATATCATTTACTCAATATTCACGGGGTTTAAATAGTTTGGAGATACGTGCAAGTCTTTTTGCGGTGGTCCCTCTAGAAGACAACAAACCTTAACTCGATTATGTGACCGTCTTGAACTGCCATTTGAACCCTAGGGTTTGGGGCAGTACGGCGTGCCACATGTGAGGCGTTGGCTTGACCCTTCTACGGCTGGACCGCCGCTACTGTGTCACACTGCAGATTTTTTTGAACCCTGCTCAAGTGTTGAGCTTTAGTGAATCTTGGGCGCTTGATTGTTCGTTCGAAAACTTTAATACTGTCTGTTTGTCTGGAATGTGATACAATATGTGGAATTCATATAGTGTAGGCATGAAATACGAAATATGTGATATTTCGCATTTATGATGTCTAAGGATAATGTGGATTCCAGATATTGCAGTTTTACACTTTCTTTTCTGTGACCGTAAGTGTAGTATGTCGATATCGCCGGTTTCGTTGCTATACATCAACGACAATTGGGGTACGCATACTTACTTACGTTGATGACATGTGATGTTATGTGTTACTGGATATGTTATATTGGATCGTCGTGTTCGAATAGCCGGGGGTTTTTTTTATGTGAGATGAGTGTTTTTCATTTTCATTCATGTAAAAACTTGTATGTAATATTCTTTTATTTGGGGCACTTCCAGGTAGCGGAAGTTGTCACCCTTTGTATATTATTTACTTTTCCGCATTAGGATAAACCCAAGGAGGGGAGCACAAGTAACCGGGTTCTGGGGTTCAGTGGGAGACCAGCTCGAGGAGTCGAGTCCGGGTTTCCTAACCCTAGAATTGGTAGGGTTGCTTGCCGCTCTCGTAGGGGTCTAGGGGTGTGGGATTGGCTATTCAACACGACCGTGGAATCCGTGTTTTATACTGGCTCGTATTGAAAACACGGACGTCCTAGCATATCCAATATTTCATATGTTTCTTCTGCTGCGCTATCTGAGATGTGTTCTGTGATGGACAGTATATAGTATATATGATATATTATATAGACGTTACTTATGTTTTACACCCGCGCTAGCCCTGCCCTGCTCTGTCGTTAGTTACCTAACCTAACGGTGCACGAGGGGACATCGAGGCGAATGCGGATGGCATAAGTGTACGTCATATCTATCTGTGATGTTTAGGTATTTAAATGATGGGACTTCATTAATGCGATTAATGAAAGATAAGAAACCTTAGATGTTGTGGAATCGAATTTTAAAATAAAACAGGTAGCTACAGTTCTTGCTTTGCACAGCGGTATATATGATATACCCTGCACCTTATTCGATGAGGAAAGGACCGAGATCCCTTCACCGGGAGTGACTCCTTTAGCAATAACTGGCAGATGCTACACACTCGGTTTGCTTTTGACTGCTTTTAAGAGTTTTTGCTTTGCACAGTGATATATATGATATATCCCGCACCTCATTCGACGAGGAAAGGACCGAGATCCCTTCACCGGGAGTGACTCCTTTAGCAAAACTAGAAAAGCCTAAAAAAGACTCCATTTCAAAATTCATTCGATCCTACAACGATATCAAGTTCATTACGCAATAGGTTTTCAGAAAAACCTGTCGTAGCCCTCCGTCATTTCAGATAAGTTGCATATAGTATTCGTGCTACATTTGTTGGCTTTCGTCAAGGTGTAGTGTGCGGTAGCTATGTGCTGCTTATCTGCTGCATATGATGCGACTGGATTAGGGTAGTCGTACGGCTTTGTTGGCTTTCGTCAAGGGTCGTGCGGGTGGGTTTAATTCAGTCAAGAAATGTACGGGTTGAACTTGACTAGCGGGCTGTGGTTTGTTGGCTTTCGTCAAGGTCATATCACGCTAGGGGCAAAAACATTATCGGGAGTTTCAAGTGTTGAAATTTGCAATGAGATTGCATACCTTCTATGAGATAGTTGGATCCCGATACCCACTGCGAGTAAGAGTTACTCCTGGGAGAGTTTTACACATTGCAATTAGCTGATCAAGTAGGTGTCTAGAAAGGTGTCAACGAGGTTACGCCTCTGGGAAAACGAGGTTTACATTAATTAGGTTCGTGCGAAAGCACGGGGGACCTCCCTCAAAGTACCGACACTGGCCTGGCTGAAAGATTAGCAAACTTGTAGTGTGTAATTAATCCCGGCTAGTCTTTCCTTTTAGGGTTTGAAGGAAGATTTGATAAAAAGCAGTGGGAGCCATCCTGATTAGATAAGATAATAACCAATCTGATCTTGCACGAGCATACGCTAAAGTGTTTTCTTCTCTCTCTCTCCAGGTAGCGACCATGTCATGCCCTAATAAAGATAATAATATGGATGTATTGACCGAACCCGCATGTTATACTGTGCTGGGGAACGTTGGTTCCGTTCTTTCTTATAAGAGTTATAGGAATGAACAGGATATAGGGGAATACCAGGATTCCCATGCCACCCGTTTGAAGAAAGTACATGTTGATGCATTTTCTTCGGGTGTGTTCGTTACTGAGAACTGTTTCTCTATTTGCTCTACGTCCTGGGTATTAGATACCGGGTCAGGATCCCATATATGTAATCAGTTACATGGGCTAAGGAAAGGTAGAAAACTTGGAGAAGGTGATAAAGACATTAGAGTTGGAAATGGTGCAATTGTTGCAGCTAAGACTGTCGGGGAATATCACCTTGTATTACCAACTGGTAATACATTGGTTCTGAACGAATGCTATTACATGCCGAACCTGATATGCAACATTATATCGGTTTCTTTATTAAGTAAAGAGGGATATAATTTTGTATTACAGGACAATGTTATGAATATTTTCCGTAACCAAAAGTTGGTTGGATCAGGCACGTTATGCAATGGCATTTATGTTCTAAATCAATCAACAGTTCTGAGCATAACAAACACACACAAGAGGAAGAGTTCTGAACTCAACGAATCCTTCTTGTGGCATTGTAGACTGGGTCATATCAATGTGACACGACTGGCTAAGTTGCATAAGGATGGATATTTGAAACCTTTCGAACTTTCATCTTATGACACTTGCCAGTCATGTCTCAAAGGCAAGATGACCAAAACTCCGTTTACGGGACACGGAGAAAGAGTTACCGAACTCTTGGGACTAATACATAGTGATGTATGTGGTCCCATGTCTACACATGCCAGGGATGGTTCTTCGTACTTCATTACATTCACTGACGATCTCTCAAGATACGGACATGTGTACTTAATAAGACACAAGTCTGAAGCTTTTGAGAAATTTAGAGAATATAAACTAGAAGTCGAAAACCAAACCGGAAAGAGTATTAAAATCCTTCGATCTGATCGAGGAGGTGAATACTTGAGCAATGAATTCCTGGACTTCCTAAAAGAGAATGGGATTCTCTCTCAGCTGACTCCTCCATATACACCACAGCACAACGGTGTATCAGAACGGAGGAACCGCACCCTATTAGATATGGTGCGCTCTATGATGAGCACAGCTGAGTTACCTATTTCTTTCTGGGGGTATGCGCTTGAGACAGCCATACATCTATTGAATATGGTCCCCACCAAATCTGTGCCTACCACTCCATATGAGATATGGAAAGGGAAGAGACCATGTCTTAACTATGTTAAGATATGGGGTTGTCCAGCCTATGTCAAACGACAAAATCCGGACAAACTCGAGGCACGGTCTGTTCTATGCAAATTTGTAGGATATCCCAAGAATTCTCAAGGGTATATCTTCTACCACCCTGAGGAACAAAGAGTGTTTGTTTCTCGGCATGCCACCTTTTTAGAAAAGGAATTTCTTGAAAAAGAGATTAGTGGTCATGAGGTAGAACTGGAAGAGGTTCCAGCTGCAGAAGCTACAACAGAAGATATGGTAGAACCAGAGGATTCCGTAGTTCCCGATGAACCCCAGCCACTCCGCCGATCTAGTAGGGTTCCTCGCCAACCTGAGAGATACTACGGTTTTCTCATGGACGGTGGGAGCGAGGATTGCATCATGGAGGATGATGACCCAACTAGCTTCGAGCAGGCCATCACGAGTGGGGACTCAGTGAAATGGCTGGATGCTATGCGATCTGAGATGGAATCCATGTACACCAACAAAGTATGGACTTTGGACGTTGCTCCTGAAGGGGTAAAACCCATTGGGAGCAAGTGGATCTTCAAGAAGAAACTTGGTGTAGATGGGAAAGTGGATACTTTCAAAGCTAGACTTGTAGCAAAGGGTTTTCGTCAAAGACCAGGTGTGGACTATGACGAGACCTTTTCTCCAGTGGCTATGCTTAAATCCATCCGGATCATGCTTGCCATCGCTGCTTACCATGATTATGAAATCTGGCAAATGGATGTTAAGACCGCCTTTCTAAATGGTGATTTAGAAGAGTGCGTGTACATGACTCAGCCAGAGGGCTTCGTAGACAGTGGGAGCAGCGGGAAGGTGTGCAAGCTGCTTAAATCCATTTATGGATTAAAGCAAGCATCGCGGAGTTGGAACATCTGCTTTGACGTCGTTATCAAAGGGTTTGATTTCGTCAAGAATCCAGATGAACCTTGTATCTACAAGAAGGTGGCAGAGAGTAAGGTTGTCTTCCTCGTATTGTACGTGGACGACATACTCTTGATAGGAAATGATATTCCTATGCTGCAATCGGTCAAGCTCTTCTTATCACAAAGATTCTCAATGAAAGATCTTGGTGATGCCTCCTGCATATTGGGGATTAGGATCTATAGAGATAGATCCAAAAGGATTTTGGGATTGTCCCAATCCAGGTACATTGACACCATACTAAAGAGGTTTAGTATGGAAGAGTCCAAGCGTGGGAACTTACCCACGATCTCTGGAGTCACTCTCTCCAAAGAGATGTCTCCCAAGACTGATTTGGAGAGAGCTCGCATGCAAGGGATACCCTATGCTTCGGCAGTAGGCTCTATCATGTATGCGATGCTATGTACCATACCCGATGTAGCATACTCACTAAGTGTAGTGAGCAGGTATCAAGCTGATCCTGGAGAGAGTCACTGGACAGCTGTGAAGAGCATTCTCAAGTACTTACGAAGGACTAGAGATATGTTCTTGGTGTATGGTAACGGAGAGCTCCAAGTGGAGTCCTTTACCGATTCGAGCTTCCAGAGTGATAAGGACGACTCTAAGTCGCAGTCGGGCTTTGTCTTTACCCTTTACGGAGGGGCGGTTAGCTGGAAGAGTTCCAAGCAGGAAACCGTGGCAGACTCGACAATCGAGGCTGAATACATCGCTGCCAACGATGCTGCCAAAGAGGCTGTCTGGATCAAGAAGTTCATTACTGAAGTTGGAGTGGTTCCATCCATTGAGCGTCCAATACCTTTGTATTGCGATAACAATGGAGCGGTGGCTTTGGCCAAGGAACCCAGGTCCCATCAGCGATCCAGGCATATTCTGAGGCGGTATCACCTGATCCGGGAGATAGTTGATCGCCGGGAGATCGAGGTCAGGAGAGTTGACACGAAGAACAACACGGCGGATCCACTCACGAAGGCCATTCCCCAGACACAGTTTGAGAGACTCTTCGGGATGCTCGGTATGCGATACTACAGCAGCTGGCCCTAGTGCAAGTGGGAGATTGTTAGTTGTATGTATGCCCTAGAGGCCAGTATTGTACAGATGTTGTATATTATATTGGATGCTTGGACATATATAGAGATGACTTTCTTGCTCGATATGATAGTATGCTATCTGGTTACTCTTTATCTTAACATGTACACTAGTCTCTTTAAACTGTCTTATGGTTACATGTTGGTAAAGCCCTTAGGATGTGTACTTGACTACCTGGACTATGATGCAGATCATACTAGTAGGGACATGGTAGTCCATAAGTACATCCTTCAAGGTCCCTAGTCGTGGGTGTATCGAGACGGGGCATCGATATACCAGAGTAGACTAGCGTATACGCTTCTCGACCCATGTGATGGGCGATGGATGATCCCATATCCATTGGTGTTTAACATCAGAGACAGTATAAGGGTGCTCAGTGGAGACTGGATATACTGAACGGACTCGCCGAGAACTCTCAGATGGTATTATACTTCACGTCAGATGGCAGTTCTCTGGTGACACTGCTACAGGTTAGTCTGTAGACCCGAGATCGTCATAGAGTCTTGTGTGATTCCCACTGTGCTTTGATCTCCACCTTACCACGTCCATGAGGGCGTGCAAAACGGTGGTTTTTGGGTACAGTCCCGAGTCACATGGAGGCAATGAGCGATAGGAGGGGTTTCGTCTCTCCCGGTATTGGGGGTTGATGTTGCGCTGTGCTCGATTGGCCGTAACAGGGAAGTCCCTGGCCAGGGCTGATCAGAGATTTGCTGGTAAGTGTTACCAGTAGTTTCTCGACCCGTTATGAGCCTCACATCGGCACGACTTATTGGTTATTGGGGTCTGACGTTTACCACCCCTAGACTTGATATGTGACATATCAGACGAGGAGACCGGACTGTACGGGAAGTGTCGCCGATCGGCTCGACGGGAGTTGTAGCAGGTTCGCTTGTTCTCTTCTGATCGCTCAATACCCGGGTGGCCGTTACGTTTAGCTGACCGCTTGCGGCTTGGGGGTGCTTGATATGATCATCACCCACTGCCGGCATATTGACGAGTCTCAGAGTCCCACAATGGAGTTTCCTAGTCCAGGCGAAACGTTGTGGTGCGCGTATGCGATATGCGCATGGACCCGATTAAAATGCGCGTATGGGATACCGTATATTGATCGGGCAGCTTGCTTTTGGTGGGGGTCATATGAGATATGTCCGGATTGGTAAATCAAGTGTTGATTTATCATTTAACCATTAGTTTCTCACTAGAAATCCTTTTCTTGTGTTGGATGGATGTATGAATGCATGTATGTTTTTCTTTCATTCTAGTTTCATGCACATATGGATATGTATACATACATACATGCAGACATACATTTATCATGGTTGGATATATATGAAAATGGTGGCAATATAAGACTCACACCATGGTATTTTTGATGAATTACTATTGTATTTATATTTAAACATAAAAGGAAATAAAAGGTTCATTATTGTTTTCTTCCACACTCTTCTTTTGACTTAACCATTCTCACCCACCTTTTAACCTTTGGTTAATTTCCTTTTGTGCTTTAACTCTAGTACAATAATGATTCAACCATGGTTTGAGATGATAGATGGAAAAGATATATTGATATATTTTTCTATTTTTCAACAAGTGAGATAGTTATCATCTTCTTCAATATTGCCATTATCTTCTTCCTCCTCCTTCATAGCTCTCTAGATTTTTGTAGTGAGCTATATAATCAACAAGTTAGGATTTTGAAGTGAGAAAGAGAACCACAACACCATTCTACACAAGTATAGCCCACTTGTTTAGGGTGTTAACTTGATTCCGTTCACTTGATCGGAGAAAGTCGCAAGCTTGGACAAAGCGGACTCCGGGTGGATCATCGGTGACGTCGAGGAGTTCAAGCGGAGTTTTTACAACCCCAAGTAGCCGAGGAGTCTAGCGTAGGGAGCTACAAAGGTTGTAGTCTCTAAACCCTAACTTATCTTTCATATGTTGATGTGGAAAAATTTGAAACCCTAATCGATTCTAGGAACGATTCTATGTTCATTAGCTTAGCACCCTAAAGAATACATATTTGGTTCATATGATGCTTCCATACCCTTCATGAGGTGCTATGCTAACCCAACAGTAAGGTGGAAATCAAAGCACAGTGGGAATCACACAAGACTCTATGACGATCTCGGGTCTACAGACTAACCTTTACCAGTGTCACCAAAGAACTGCTATCTGACGATAGGTATAATACCATCTAGGAGTTCTCGGCGAGTCCGTTCAGTGTGCCCAGTCTCTACTGAGCACCCGTACACCATCTTTGATGTCAAACACCGATGGATATGGGATCATCCATCGCCCATCATATAAGTCAAGATGCGTATACGCTAGTCTACTCTGGTGTATCGATGCCCTGTCTCGATACACCCTCGACTAGGAACAGTTATAGGATGTACTCTTGGACTACCCTGGCCCTACTAGTATGATCTGCATCATAGTCCAAGTAGTCGAGTACATATCCTAAGGGCTTTATCAACATGTGAGAGTAAGACAGTAAACCAATACAAGTCAACATGTTTAGATAAAGTGAAAACAGATAGCATACTATCATATCGAGCAAGAAAGTCCTCTCTATATATATCCAAGCATACACTATAATATACATCATATGTACAACAATGGCCTCTAGGGCATATATACAACTAACAGCTACGAATGGAGAGTAAGGATGTATGAATATTTTCACTATCTTTTCTCTCTTTTCTAAGCTCTTGTGAGCTACCTAGAAAGAGGATGAGGTGAAGAAGAAGAAGCCATGGAGAAAATGGCTAAGTCTTCAAGTGAAGAAAAACTAGTAAGCATGGAAAATAATGGCTTGATTATTTTTGCAACCATCCGAGAATTGTATTCACGAATGAAAATACTATATAATAATCAACCCATACCTCTCTACCATGCTACAAAACACATCATCCTCCACCTCAATTTTGATTTTCTATAAAATAAAAATCAAGAAATGAAGTATCTATCTTTTTGAACAAATTCCGTATAAATATGGAATACAACACGGTATACGTATCGAAATACATATACGCGTATTTATACAAAAAATACGTATAACCAAGAGAGAGAAAATGAATAGTGACCAATAATACTAGAATATACATATTAAAAAATATATATAAATTATTAAATCCAAACCTGATTTAATAATCCGGCTTAATCCTAAGCCGCTAGTATTATCAACCGTCCGATTAAAGTCCGTATAGCCTATACACGTATTTAATCGGACACCCTATATGCACCAACATACGTTATCTATATTATATCGCCTGAACCGGGAAAAACCTCTGTGTAGGATTCTAAAGACTCGACAATACGCTGGCAGTGATTTACTGGATAAATCCAAAAAGCACAAGCACGTCAGCGGCACTAGCTGTACGTAACACCTATCCAAGTATCTGTTGAAAAGGGAGGTTGACAACTAAGTCCGTCCGTACTCTACTGAGCCTGAATGTGACAATCTCTGTACAGTCCGGTCTCTTCATCTGAGTATCGCATACCGGGTCTAGAGGGTGAAAATGTCATACCCCTATTAACCCGATAAGTCGTGTCGGAGTCAAGCCCATCACCAACAGAGAAACTACTGAACTCATATCAGTAAATCTCATTTATCGTTGCCACGGATTTGAGGTGATAGCCTACTGAACACAGCACGACATCGACTCCTAATACTATTAGGAGAATCCTCGACAATCGCTTACTGCCTCCATGTGGCTCGGGACTGTACCCAACTAAACCAGTTTGTATGTCTCCTTCGAGCCGTGGTAGGGTAGTAATCAAAGTACAGTGGGAACTCACACGAGACAAATGACAATCTTAGGTCAAAAGACTAAATTGAACTAATACCACTCGAGAACTTCCATATGACAATAGATATAATACTATCTAGAAATTCTCGACGAATCCGTCCAGTGTACTCACCTCTAGTGAGCACCTGTATACTATCTTAGGTGACATAACACCAATGTCTTGTGAGACCGGCCACCGCCCCTCGTCAGGGTCTCGAAACGTATATAGTAGTCTACTCCGGAATATCGATGCCCAGTCTCGATACTCCCATGACTAGGGACATTTAAGGATGTACTTATAGACTACCCAGCTCTCACGTATATAATCGCCATCATAGTGCCCGTAGTCAAGCAAGAATCCTACGGGATTTATCATTATGTATTAGCGACACGTAATAACAAGTAAAACGTGTACACATCAATGATAAAGACAAACCAGATAGCATACTATCATTTCGAGTAAGATTGTTCTACCTTTATAGGTCCTCCCTTAATTATTATAATCGCGTGCCTGTAATTGCAATAATTGCCTTGAGGGCACTATATCCAACAATCTCCCGCTTGCACTTAAGGCTAATTATTGCGGTATCACATATCAACATCCCGTTTGCTATCGAATACCCAATTTCTTTATTAATCAGTTTCTTAAATCTCGTTTGAGGAACATCTGTATTCGAGAAATTGCTTCAGTGAGTGGATCCACTATAATGTTTAAATTCCTCTCTCTATATCTCAACTTCGCAGAGATGAACAATCTCCCGAACTGAGCAATACCCCGCCTCAAAAATTTTGTCTGGATACAAGATGGGACTAAGTTCATAAACGAACAACCTTATCCTACAAACTTCTTAGGCGATATCCTCTGTTGAGTCATAACCAGTATCTTAAACCATACCTACCTCAGTATCCTTATTGAAACACTATCCAATATACTGATCCTTAGAAGAGGTAAAACTCAAAAGTCTAACAGCATCTCTGTCATCCATGTCACCTTAGAAGCCTAAACCAATAACCGCCTCCCGTAGGAAGCTGTCGTTATCATATACCAAGAACATCTTCTAATGTTCATAACTGCTTCCCTTTGTTTCTCCAGGATTGGATTAATATCTGCTTACTACAGCAAGTGTATAAGCAATATCTGGTTTTGTACAAGACATTGCATGATTGACTCAATTGCCTAAGCAAATGATATGGCATTCATGCCAGTCCCTCTCCTCATCAGTCTAGAAGAAATCTCTTTAGAGAGGGTGACTCCATCATCTGCGGGTACACCACCACACCAAGAGTCCTCTATTCTAAAATACTTTAAGAATGCATTCTAAGTACACAATTGGGAAGCTTCCTAAATCTAGATTTAAAACCATAGATCTAGTCACTAGAATCTCTGATATATTATCCGTATCCAATGTAGAAAAAAAAATGTGACAACCAAAGTTTGACCGATTGAAGTATAGGAACATCACTTCCTATCTGGAGTATGTCATCCGAAACCCATGATATTACTCCTTACACCCTTCTTACTAGGATCATCTGTTGTTTTGATGAAATCAATCACCTTGACTGTCATATCAAAAACAGATTATCCGTCTCCGCTGTCCATGCTTTAGTCTACGAATAGACATATGCAACTTGCACACCTTCCGCTGCTCCCACTGACTACGATAACCCTCTGGTAGAGTCATATACACATGAACTTCCAAATTCCCACTTGGAAAGACGTTATAGTCATCCTCTTACCAGATATCATAGTCTAGAGCGGCAGCAGTGCCAAGTCATATCCGTATGGACTTCAGTGTAAACACTGAAGTAAAAGTCTCATCACAATCCACAACGGGTATTTGATGAAAATATTTACAACAAGTCTAGCCTTATTAGGTTAATACCTTTCCACCTGCACGGATCTCAAAAGATCTACTTGCTCCTAATGGGTTTTACCCCTTCAGAAGCACCCAGCAATGTCTGAAATCCAATATTTGCTGAAGTGCGTGGAGTCCAACTTGGATATAAAGTATCTGGTCATCTGGAAGTTTCCACTTCTTATGACCTACAAATAATTAGTAGGGCCATTATAACCATGATGCTGACCACCCTGTCACCGTCTACGAGAATACAAAAGTATCTCTTAGGTGGCTGAGGTCACCTACTATAATTTGCGGAGTGACTAATAGATTGTCAAGCCCAATTGAATCCTTAGGTTCTACTAAATTTTCGATAACCGTTTATGGTTCTGGAATCACTTCCATTTCTACCATACTCCTACTAGTTTCTTTTGCAAAAAGATTCCTTTTATAAAAAGGTGGCGAGTCAAGACCAACGTAACTATTGATCTTGAAAATGGTAGAAACAAAACCCAAGCAAATGTTTGGGATAATCCACAAACAGCCATTACCGAAGCATGCCTTGAATTTTTCCAGATTCCGCTTTTAAACAGGAACCAGACAACTCCATATCTTAATAATCTCAAGATATGCAACCAATCTATGTCCATATAAAATCAAAGGCACTAATTTAGATGGAACCAGATTCAAATATTATGCAGCTGTTTCCAGTGCATATCACCCATGGAAAAAGGCCAATATTGTTAGATATATGTATGCCCTAGAGGCCATTATTGTACATGATTGTATATTATAGTAGATGCTTGGACATATATAGAGATGACTTTTTTGCTCGACATGATAGTATGCTATCTGGTTGCTCTTTATCTTAACATGTACACTTGTATCATTATACAGTCTCTTTGTTGCATGTTGATAAAGACCTTAGGATGTGTACTTGACTATCAGTACTATGATGCAGATCATACTAGTGGGGGCAGGGTAGTCCACAAGTACATCCTTTAATTGTTCCTAGTCGAGAGAGTATCGAGACAGAGCATCGATATTCTAGAGTAGACTAGTGTGTACATTTCTTGACCCTGTATGTGACGATGGATGATCCCACATCCATTGGTGTTTGACATCAAAGATTGTACACAGGTGCTCATTGAAGAATGGGTACACCGAACATGACTCGCCGAGAACTCCTAGATGGTATTATACCTATCGTCAGATAGCAGTTCTCTGGTGACACTGTTACAGGTTAGTCTGTAGACCTGAGATCATCATAGAGTCATATGTGATTCCCACTGTGCTTTGATTTCCTCCCTACCACGCTCAAGAGAGCGTGCAAACAGGTGGATTTTGGGTACAGTCTCGAGTCACATAGATGTAATGAGCGATAGGTGGGGTTTCGTCTCTCTCGGTATTGGGGGTTGATGTTGCGCTATGCTTGATTGGCTATAACAGGAAGTCCCTGGCCAGGGCTGATGATGAGATTTACTGGTAAGTGTTATCAGTAGTTTCTCGACCCGTTATGAGCCTCACATCGGCATGACTTATCAAGTTATTGGGGTCTGACGTTTACCATCCCCAGACTCGATATGCAACATATCAGACGAAGAGACCGGACTGTACGGTAGTGTTACTTACTGGATTCATGGGAGTTTGGATAAGCTTGCTTGTTGATCTTCTGATCACTCAATACGTGGGTAGCCATTACGTCCAGCTAGTACCGCTGACGGCTTGTGGGTGACTGATGTGATCATCACCTACTGCTGGCGTATTGATAAGTCTTTAGAGTCCTACACAGAGGTTTCTTGGCTCAAACGAAATGAAGTAGGGCACATATATGATATGTGCGGGACCGAGATTAATACGTGCATGTGATACAGAATTCTAATCTCGCGATATATGTTATATGTGATATAACTGGATTATTTAATCAAGTGTTGATTCAATAATTTGTTATATATATATTTGTTATATATATAAATAATATTAGTCGGTTATATATGATATAGGCGGATTATTAAATCACGTGTTGATTTAATAATTTAATATATAATTATATATTTGATATATTAATATATATTAACTAATATTATCTCACTTAAGAATTTCTTTTCTACAAATACATATAAATATATATGAGATATATATTAATGTATTTACTATTGTGTCATGCTAGATGATACATTGGACATGGGTGTATGAGACTCACACCAAACTAAAGATTATTTGGGTGATTTAATTATTAAGGGATAAACCAAAATTATGTGGAAAATGTCATGGCTTAAGATGCTTGTAGAAGCATGTAGAAGGCTTGACTTAGTCCACTAATTTTGTTTTACTCTAGATATTTATTAACCCAGCCATTAATTTTAGCCATGGTTCAGGCTCTACAAATATCATTGGAGATATTTTCTCACCCAAGGGTTCACACTTGATCATCTTCTTGATCTCCTTCTTTGCTCTCTAGCTTTTGAGTGAGGTGAAGAAAGAAAGAGAGAAAAATAATTCTAAAGTGAGCAAAATACCTACTTCATCAATCTATACCAAACTAGTCATTTAGTATAGCTTGTTTACATCACTAATTCCTCAATTAGTGAAGAGGTAGCTTAAGTTAGAGATTTCTCAACGTAGATCTTCTTCGGCCTCGAAGATCCTTAAGTAAGCTCGTTCCTTTCGCCTAGTGGAGCCTAAGAAGAGTCCGGGGACCACTACTTGGACCTAAGTGACTACTACACGGAGCTTTAGAAGTGAAGGACCGGTCTACAAAACTTGTATTCTTGTTCACTTAGTGTAAAATTTGTTTACATGCTTTATAAAACCCTAATTCTCTAGTTCGATTCTAGATTTGTGTTCCTTAGCACTCTAGATTTTTTAAAATTGCATGCTCGATGCTTGCTAAAACCTAGTGGTCGTGCTAAGAAACTCCAACATGATATCAGAGCCAAGTTAAAGTATTAGGAGTGGTCTAGGCGAAGTTTAAGTGTTCGATCGACTTTTCGAAACCCTAAAATTCGAGTTTTTGTAAAAAATTTCAAAAGTTGGAATTGTTTAGTTTAAAAACATGCAGAAAATTGTGCAGGGTTTTCTATGAATCCCCAAGAAGAACGAGCGCCCAACTCGACCAAATGGCCACGCAACCACGGCAAAACCATGTGTTTAGCCGCGGTTCCGCGGCACAGTTGGTGAGGCAGGGACTCCCCCTTCTTGTGCTGCTCCGTAGATACATTTGGCACTTTCTGCGTATTTTTGAGTGAGACTCAAGTGTTGAGGTCTCCGGGATTTGTGGGTGTTTGATGAATTGATCGAAATGTTTAACATCATCTAGATATCTGTGATATGTGATACAATATTTGGAATCCACAATAACTGGTTTTGTGAAAACTAGTTAGTAAATTGTAAATCTAGCAATTTATTCTCATCGATCGGTTGCCACGTGGTTTTGATTCGGATCAAAACTCCGTCGCAATCCCGTATAGTACACGAAAACTCGCCGGGTAACGCTAATAGATAGCCACGCCCTATCGCCCCGACTAAGTGACTGTAGGAGAACTCCGTTGCCAAAAGCATCCGCTCGGGTGCTCGCGGCCGCGGTGCTCCGCCTAAGTACACTTCGCCGACGGCATCGGGGGTGCGGCGTCTACTAATGTTTTCGACGAGCATTCGATCAGTTGTCGGGAATCTTGTTGAATTGCCTTATTGGTTATTGAAAAGTGTTTTCAATTTGAGATTTAAATGCCGGGTTTATAACGTTAGGAATGAAATTCGGAATATGTGATATTCCGGGTTTATGATGTCTAAGGAATTTATACGGTTAGGCATGAAATCCGAAGTATGTGATATTTCGGGTTTAGGATGTCTAAGGTGGTTGCGGATTCCAATTATTATAGTTTTCATTTTCTTTTCTGCGACCGTAAGTGTAATATGTGGTGTATCGCCGGTTTCGTTGCTATACGTTAATGATAATTGGGATACGCTTATTTACTTACGTTGATGACATGCAATGTTATGTATTGCTGTGATATGTTATATTGCATCGTCGTGTTTGAATAGTCGGGGGGTTTTGCGTGAGATGAGAGTTTTTCATTTTCATTCATGTAAAAATTTGTATGTAATATTCTTTTATTGGGACACTTTCGGGTTGAGGATGATGTCACCATTGATGTATATTATTTACTTTTCCGTATTAGGATAGACCCAAGGTGGGGAGCACAAGTAACCGGGTTCTATTGTCCAGTGGGAGACTATCTCGAGGAGTCGAGACCGGGTCTCCTAACTCTAGAATTGGCAGGGTTGCTTGTCGTTCTCGTAGATGTCTAGGGATGTGGGTTTGGCTATTCAACACGACCGTGGAATCCATGTTTTTACTGGCCTGATTTAAAACACGAACTTCCTAGTATATCCTATATTTCATATGTTGACTTCTGCTGCAATGTTCTGTGATTAGATCATATAACTGCGTGAGACGAATGTTTTATTATATATATGATATATAATAACGTTGCTTATGTTTTGCATCTGCGCTAGTCCTGCCCCCGCTCTGCCGGTAGTTAAGTAACCTAACGGTGCATGACGGGACCCCATGGCGAATGTGGATGGCATAAATGTACGTTGTATTTTCGTTTCTTTATCTGTGATGTTTAGGAAACATAAATGATGGGACTTCATTAATGAGATTATTGAAAAGGAAAGAAACCTAAAGATATTATAGAATCAAATTTTCAAAAAGGTAGTTTTAGTTCTTTCTTTACATAGTGGTATTCCTTGATGAATATCCAATACCTCATTCGAGAGAAACCTTCACCGGGAATGACCTCTTTAGCAAAACCTAGCACATGCTACAAACCACTCGGTTTGTTTTGAAAACTATTTGATTTTAAAAAGCAGAGCTTAAACCACTCCTTTTCAAATCACTCGATTCTACAACGATATCAAGATCATTACGCAAAAGGTTTTCTTAAAAACCTGTCGTAGCCCTCCGTCATTTAAGATAAGGACTATTTAGTATTCATGCTGTATTTGTTGACCTCTGTCAAGGCGTAGTGTGCGGTAGCTGATTAATGCTTGTCTGCCGCATATGATGCGATTTGATTAGGGTAGTCGTACGGTCTTGTTGATGTTAGTGATATGTATGCCCTAGAGGCTATTACTGTTCATACGATGTATATTGTAGTGGATGCTTGGATATATATATGGAGAACTTTCTTGCTCGACATGATAGTATGGTATCTGGTTGCTCTTTATCTTAACATGTACTCTGATTGTCTCTATGTTACATGTTGATAAAGCCCTTAGGATGAGTACTTGACTACCAGGATTATGATGCAGATCATACTAGTGGGGACAGTGTAGTCACTAAGTTCATCCTTCAAATTTTCCTAGTCGTAGGTGTATCGAGACAGGGCATCGATATACCAGAGTAGACTAGCGTATAACTTCTCGATCCAAACAGATGGGCGATGGATGATCCCATATCCATTGGTGTTTAACATCAGAGACAGTATAAGGGTGCTCAGTGGAGACTGGATATACTGAACGGACTCGCCGAGAACTCTCAGATGGTATTATACTTCACGTCAGATGGCAGTTCTCTGGTGACACTGCTACAGGTTAGTCTGTAGACCCAAGATCGTCATAGAGTCTTGTGTGATTCCCACTGTGCTTTGATTTCCACCTTACCACGTTCAAGAGAACGTGCAAAATGGTGGATTTTGGGTATAGTCCCGAGTCACATGGAGGCAATGAGCGATAGGAGGGGTTTTGTCTCTCCCGGTATCGGGAGTTGATGTTTCGCTGTGCTCGATTGGCTATAACAGGAATTCCTTGGCCAAGGCCGCTTCAGAGATATACTGGTAAGTGTTATCGGTAATTTCTCGACCCGTTATGAGCGTCATATCGACACGACTTATCGATTTACTGGGGTCTGACGTTTACCACCCCTAGACGAGATATGCGACATATCAGACGAAGAGACCGGACTGTACGGTAGTGTTACTGATTGGATTCGCAGGAGTGTGAGCAGGCTTGCTTGTTGATCATCTGATCGCTCAATACCCGGGTGGCCATTACGTTTAGCAGGCCGCTTGTGGCTTATGGGTGTTTGATATGATCATCACCTACTGCCGGCGTATTGATGAGTCTTTAGAGTCCTACACAAGGGTTTCCTGGCTCAAGCGAAACGGAGCAGGAGCACATATGTGATATGTGCGGGACCGAGATTGATACGATATGAGATACCATATTCTATTCTCGCGAAATATGACATTGGTCGGTTATATGCGATATAGCCGGGTTATCGGATCAAGTGTTGGTTCGATAAGTTGTTACACATGATATTAGTCGGTCATAGAAGGATTACTAAATCAAGAGTTGATTTAATAATTTAATGTATAATTATATATTTTATATATTACATTACATTAACTAGTATTAACTAACTTATGATTTCTTTTCTCACAAGATTGTGCACATTGTGTATATGTGATATATGTAAGTGTACAAGTTTGTGTCATGCTTGATGATACAAACAAGATGGGTGTATGAGACTTAAACCATATTAATGTTAAATTAGGGTTTATTTATTTCTTAAAGAATAACAAAAGAGAGGTGACTTAGTCAAAGTTGTCAAGCTTAGATGAAGCTTGTAGAAACATTGACAAAGTCAACTCTTTTGTCATTCCTTAAGATATTAGTTAACCCAACCCTTAACCTTATAGCTTGGTTAATTCTCTACATGAGTTAAGCATGAGGACTTAACTCACCCATGGTTACATAATTCATTTGGATGAATTATTGACTTGAGTTCATCATCTTCTTCTTCTTCCTCCTCAAAAGCTTTCTAGCTAGGTATAAGATAAAGTGTGAGAAAATCAATTCTAAAATGAGCCCACTTCCTACTTCATCATCCTCTACTACTTACCATTTAGTACAGGGTGTTCTCTTCACAAAGTTCATGACCTAGTGAAGAAATAGTTTGGGTTAGTGTCTCCTCGACGTAGATCATCTTCGGCCTCGAAGTCATCGAAGCAAGCATGTTTGTTTCTTCGTGGAGCCTCTCTAGAGTCCGGAGTTTACGATTGCAGCGAAGGGGACTACTACACTGAGCTATTGAAGTGAAGGACCGGTCTATAAAGGTTGTATTCCTCGCTCTCTTTACTTTTGCAAAGTGTTTGCATATTACTTTCCGTATATTTCTAGTTTACGATTCTTGTTAGGGTTAGCTAAAACGGCAAAATTTCAATTTGGCATGGACGATGCCTCCCGAAACCTTGCTGCCGTTGTAGACAACCCTTCAGTTGACATTCGTCAAGGGTCATGCGGGTGGGTTTAATTCATTCACGAAATGACGGGTTGAACTTGACTAGCGGCCTATGGTTTGTTGACCTTCGTCAAGGTCATAAGTCGCTTGGGGTAAAAACATTATCGGGAATTTCGAATGTTGAAATTTGCAATGAAATTGCATACCTTCTATGAGATAGTTGGATCCCGATACCCACTGCGAGTAAGAGTTACTCCTGGGAGAGTATTGCACTTTACAATTAGATAATCCAGTAGGTGTCTAAGAATGGTGTTAACGGGGTTATGCTCCTGCGGAAACGAGGTTGTTTAATTAGTTCCATGCGAAAGTATGAGGAGACTCCCTCAGAGTACTAATACTTGCCTGGTTGAATGATTGGCGAACATGTAGGGTGTAATTAATCTCCACTAGTCTTACCTTTTAAGGTTTGAAGGAAGATTTGATAAAAACAGTGGGAGCCATCCTGATTAGATAAAATAATAACCAATCTAATTTTGCAGGAGCGCACGCAGTGTTTTCTTCTCTCTCTTTCTCTCCTGGTAGCGACAATGACACGCCTTAATCAAGATAATAATATGGATTTATTGACCGAACCCGCTTGTTATACTGAGTTGAGGAACGTTGGTTCCGCTCTACCTTATAACTGTTGTAAGTCTGAGAAGGAAATAGGTGAATACCCGGATTCCCATGCGACCTGAACGAGAAATGAGCATGTTGATGCATCTTCTTCGGGTGTGTTCGTTACCGAGAACTGTTTCTCAGTAAATTCTACGTCCTGGGTATTAGATACCGAATCAGGATCCTACATTTGTAATATGTTACATGGGCTAAAGAAAGGTAGAAAACTGGGAAACGGTGATCATTCTCTAAAAGTAGGGAATGATGCAAATGTTGCAGCCAAAGCAGTTGGTGAATATCACCTTATATTACCAAATAGGAATACATTGATCTTGAACGACTGTTATTACGTACAATCTATGATATGCAATTTAATATCGATTTCTTTATTAGATAAAGAAGGATATAATTTTGTAGTAGAGAAAAATGTTATGAACATTTTCCTAAATCAAGTGTTGATTATGTTTGGTACGTTATGTAACGGTTTATACGTTCTGAATCAAAATACAGTTCTCAACATACAGAAAACACACAAGTGGAAAAGTTCATAAATGAACGAATCCTTCTTGTGGTATTGTAGACTAGGTTATATCAATGCGACACGACTAGCTAAGTTACATAAGGATGGATATTTAAATCCGTTCGAATTTACATCTTATGAAACTTGTCAGTCATGTCTCAAAGGCAAGATGACCAAAACTCCGTTTACTGGACACGGAGAAAGAGCTACCGAACTCTTGGGACTAATACATAGTGATTTATGCGGTCCTATGTCTATACATGCTAAGAATGGTTCCTCATACTTTATTACATTCACCGATGATTTCTCAAGGTTCGGATATGTGTTCTTGTTGAAACACAAATCTGAAGTTTGTGAGAAATTCAAGGAATATAAGTGCGAAGTAGAGAACCAAACGGGTAAAAGTATTAAAATCCTTCGATCTGATCGGGGAGGAGAATACTTAAGCACAGAGTTCCTGGATTATTTAAAAGAGAATGTGATTCTCTCTCAGCTTATTCCTCCGTATACACCACAGCACAACGGTGTATCGTAGCGGAGAAACTGCACCCTATTAGATATGGTGCGCTCTATCATGAGAACTGCTGAATTGTTCCTAGTCGAGGGAGTATCGAGACAGGGCATCGATATTCCAGAGTAGACTAGTGTGTACGTTTCTTGACCCTGTATAGGGTGATTGATGATCCCACATCCATTGGTGTTTGACATCAAAGATTGTACACAGGTGCTCATTGGTGGTACACCGAACAGGACTCGCCGAGAACTCCTAAATGGTATTATACCTATCGTCAGATAGCAGTTCTCTGGTGACACTATTACATGTTAGTCTGTAGACCGGAGATCATCATAGAGTCTTGTGTGATTCCCACTGTGCTTTAATTTCCTCCCTACCGTGCTCAAGAGAGCATGCAAACAGGTGGATTTTGGGTACAGTCTCGAGTCACATGGAGGCAATGAGCGATAGGAAGGGTTTCGTCTCTCCCGGTATTGGTGGTTGATATTGAGCTATGCTCAATTGGATATAACAGGAAGTCCCTAGCCAGGGCCGATGATGAGATTTACTGATAAGTGTTATCATTAAATCTCATCATCGGCCCTGGCAGTAGTTTGTCGACCAGTTATGAGCCTCACATCAGAATGACTTATCAAGTTATTGGGGTCTGACGTTTACCACCCGCAGACTTGATATACGACATATCAGACAAAGAGACCGGACTGTACGGTAGTGTTACTTACTGGATTCACGGGAGTTTGGACAAGGTTGCTTGTTGATCTTCTGATCGCTCAATACCTGGATAGCCGTTACGTCCAGCTAGTACTGCTGACGGCTTGTGGGTGACTGATGTGATCATCACCTATTGCCGGCGTATTGACGAGTCTTTAGAGTCATACACAGAGGTTTCCTGGCTCAAACGAAACGAAGTAGGGCACATATGTGATATGTGCGGGACCGATATTAATACGTGTATGTGATACAGTATTCTAATCTCGCGATATAGGTTATATGTGATATAACCGGATTATTGAATCAAGTGTTGATTCAATAATTTGTTATATGTATATTTGATATACATATAAATAATATTCGTCGGTTATATGTGATATAGCCGGATTATTAAATCAAGTGTTGATTTAATAATTTAATATATAATTATATATTTGATATATTAATATATATTAACTAATATTATCTCACTTAAGAATTTCTTTTCTACAAAAACATATAAATATGTATGAGATATATATTAATATATTTACTATTGTGTCATGCTAGATGATACATTGGACATGGATGTATGAGACTCACACCAAACTAAAGATTATTTGGGTGATTTAATTATTAAGGGATAAACCAAAATTAGGTGGAAAATGTAATGGCTTAAGATGCTTGTGGAAGCATGTAGAAGTCTTGACTTAGTCCACTAATTTTGTTTTACTCTAGATATTTATTAACCCAACCATTATCTTTAGCCATGGTTAAGTCTCTACAAATATCATTGGAGATATTTTCTCACCCAAGGGTTCACACTTGATCTCCTTATTTGCTCTCTAGCTTTTGAGTGAGGTGAATAAAGAAAGAGAGAGAAATAATTCTAAAGTGAGCAAAATACCAACTTCATCAATCTATACCAAACTAGTCATTTAGTATAGGTTGTTTACTTCACTAATTCCTTAATTAGTGAAGATGTAGCTTGAGTTAGAGATTCCTCAACGTAGATCATTTTCGGTCTTGAAGATCCTTAAGAAAGCTCATTCCTTTCGCCTAGTGGAGCGTAAGAAGAGTTCGGGGATCTCTACTTGGAGCTAAGGGACTACTACACGGAGCTTTAGAAGTGAAGGACCGGTCTACAAAGGTTGTATTCCTTGTTCACTTAGTGTAAAGTTTGTTTACATGCTTTATAAAACCCTAATTCTCTAGTTCGATTCTAGGTTTGTGTTCCTTAGCACTCTAGATTTTTTAAAATTGCATACTCAATGCATGCTAAAACCTTATGGTCGTGTTAAGAAACTCCAACAAATACGACATTACTCATCAAGGAACGAACCCGCGGATGAGTAACCTGTAAGAGAATCAAGTTCTCATCATTGCTATAATGGAATACCTAGCATAAGTATCTATATCTTCGATCATTTCGATGAAACCTGATACTTCCAATATATGGTTCTCTACTTCATTCTTATACCAATAAACTTCTCAAAATCTTTGAACCTTGTATTACAACGAACGCGTGTCTAAAACCTGAGAACTCATAGGTAAACTTGAATGAAATAAGAGTACCAACCCCTTTTCCAGAAGGACACTGGACAATATACATTTTCATATATAACTCCCATGAGTATACTAACTCAAATTCCATGTGTTGTAAGTTGAAAACTGTATTTTGGTCGAGAATGTCTTACACCGTTATTCAATGCATCTTACCTTATCCTCAACTGATAAAGGAAAATGTTTGGAAAAAAAATTTCAAAATTTATATCCCACTTTATAAAATAAAGGTATAGATATTTCATTTTAAAAATTAGTGCATAACAACGGTTATTCGAAACCAAATATTTTGCTGTTAGGCAAAACCAGGCGATTCAATCCAATATCACTAATTGCAATGAATTCCGATATTGAGGATCAGATCGCCCATTTCCCAATATTTTACTCCTTCTCAGCATCTGTAACGCCGTACAGATATGAGATCCAAATATGATAAATACATACCCTGGAGTCAGAATTGATTGGGAAAACAGCTCTCGGTAACAAGTACACAAAAACCTGAAACATAAATGTTTCAAGGGGGTGGTCGGGTATTCTTAGTAATACCCTTTTCACTATCCAAATTCATGAAAGTAGTCGCAATTTTCTTTGCCCTCACTTCAATCCCTTTCTATGTCTCTATATCTTACCTTATGTACACCGCACTTACGCTAACTAGTTTTCTTTTTTTTCAACCTTTCGACACGTGCCTAAGGTTTGGAAGAAGACTATCCAATAAGCACAATAGGTGTACTCTCCTAATACAAGGAGCTCTCGCAACCTGAGAGAAGGTAAAAAGAAGAGACAACCGAATAATACAATCTAAATTTTGCAGAACCAGTGACCATTCTCGACTAAAATAATTTCAGCGAGTTCGTATGCAACTACACGACGGCCATTTCCAAGCATTATGGATCATCATAGTGATACGGAGTGTTCTGGAGAAATGCAAAGAGAAAGTAGGAGTTGCAGGGATATTTGCTATTTTGTCATAAATCATGACTATCTAAAGCCAACGTGTGTAAGAAGGTTCGGTAAACTTGTTAATGAGTTTTAGGTAAGTCATGGGTCGCTGCACCAGAAAGAGAGAAAAGAAATACTCAGTGTGCACTCTATCAAGATTAGATTGGTTATCACTTTATCTAATCAGGATGGCTCCCACTGTTTCCTCAAATTCTCTTTCAAACCCTAAAAGGAGAACTAGTCGGGATCATGTACACCTTACAAGTTTGCTAACTGTTTAGCCACGTTAGTGTTGGTACTCCGAGGGAGGTCTCCCGTGCTTTCGTACAGACCCAATTAATAACACTATTTCCACAGAGGTGTAACCTCGTTAACACTTTCTAGACACCTAATAGGTTAGCTAATTGTGAAGTGAAAAATCTCCCAAGGAGTAATAACTACTCATTAGTGGGAATCGGGACCCAACTATTATCGTGTGATAACCTGACGGAATCTACTCAAATGACCACACTCCTGAAGTTATGCACATGCCTGGAAAGTTTCCTTTATATTTGAAACTCCCAATGTGGTTTTTCCCCTAGGACCCTAGTGACCTTGACGGAGTCAACAAATCAAAGGTCCTATTCAAGTTCAACCAGTCATTATCTTGATTACATTAAACCCACTCGCACATGCCCTTGATGGAGTCAACAAGATCGTACAACTGTCCTAACCAATCACATTACTTGCTACAAACAAGCACTACATAACTACAGCACACTACGCCTTAACAGAGTCAACAAATGCAGCACGAATACTAAGCAATACTCGTAGGAAATGACGGAGGGCTACGGCTGGTTTTTGGCAAAAAATGTTTAACGTAATGAACTTGATATCGTTAAAGGAATGGAGGGGTTTAAGCTCCGCATTTCAAAACCAGTAACACAAACCTTTGCTTAAGAGTGAATTCCCCATGAAGAGATTAAGGCTCTTCTCTTATAGAATGAGGTGCTGGATATTCCTAACCGAATACCTAAATGCAAAGAAAAAGAATATGACAGTTGTTTTGAAGAAAACCAAGTAGTTTTAAAAATTGGTTCCGACAACATCAAAAAGGTTTTTTTCCCATTGCATTAAAGATATAATGCAGTCCCATCAAATCTAGTTTCTAAGCCACAATAGAAATAACCAAAATAGCATACTTTCATATGCCATTCACATTCACCACGAGGCCCCGGGTCTTCATCGTAAGGTTACTTAACTTACGGCATGGCGGGGACAGAGCTAGCGCGGATGCAAAACATATAGAAGAATTTACTAATATATATATATATATGCATATATATATATATATATATATATATATCAACATCGCAGGCAGATAATAGTCATCATAGGTAGATAAGAATTATCAAAGGCATGTGAACAACAATATGGAATAGCGGATAAAATTGGAGCCCCGTGTTTCATCTGAGCCGTAAATGAAACGCGACGTAACCCGGTCGTATGGAGAGCCCATACATAGTTGATCCTAGACCCCTACGAGTGCGGCAAGCCACCTGCTAATTCTAAAAATTGGGTAACATGCCCTCAATGAAATGAGACGATCACCCACCGATTTCTAGAATCCGGTAACTTGTGCACCCCTCCGCGGGTCGAATCCTATAACCCGTACAAGTGAGACGAGCAACCTGCCAATTCTAGAGCGAGGCGGCCCGGTCTCAACTCTATGAGATGGCCACCTACTGCACTCTAGAACCCGGCTACTTGAGCACTTCTCCTGGGTTAATCCTAGTACAGAAATAAAATATATACAATGGTGACAACGACTGCATCCTGGTTGAGCCCCAATAAAAAAATATACATATTACGGAAACGGTGGCCACATATTGGAGCTCATCCCGAACAAATGAATATAACAAAATAAATCAAAACTGTACAATCAACGTACGAGAGGTTATCCGACACGACAATCCAAGTAAACCATAATCAAGATATATATCCACAGAAACAAGTAACCGAAACAAGTGTGCAATCCTGTCTAATTGAGCGTATAGAAATTAGACAACATTCAACAACACATCCATGCACGCAAATGAATTCACAACATTAGAATTCCAAAACACAATTAGCACACATCCTAAATATACAAAGGGATCAAAAACTAGGTGCACTAAACATCCAAAAAATCGAGTTTTGAGCCGATTCGGAAATCAGAATCAAAACAGAACGTGTCCGAACCTTTATGGGGAGTTAAAGCATGAAATTAACTTTGAATCGGGGGTCCTAAGGGGGTACCCTGTTGGATATATGTATGTCCTTGAGGCCATTATATGATAGTGGATGTATTTGTACATGTATATATATTCAGTATACATTCTTGCTCGACATGATAGTATGCTATCTGGTTCTTCTTTATCTGACATGTTGATTTGATCATGCTTTTATTCATTCATACATGCTGATAAAGCCCTGAGGATATCGGCTTGACTGCTGTAATTATGATGGAGATCATACTAGTGGGACATCTGTAGTCTATAAGCATATCCTGGAAAGTCCCTAGTCGTAGGTATATCGAGATGGGGTATTGATATACCAGAGTAGACTAGCGTATATGATACTAGACCCATACGATGGGCGATGAATATTCCCACAGTCATCGATGTTTGACATCAAGATCATATACGGGTGCTCAGTGGTGACTGGGTACACTGGACGGACTCACCAAGAACTCCTATATGGAATTATATCTATCGTCGGATAGCAGTTCTCAGGTGACACTGGTACAGGTTAGTCTGTAGACCCAAGATCGTCATAGAGTCTTGTGTGTTCTCCCACTGTACTTTGATTGCCACCCTACCACGGCTCTACTGATTCGTGCAAACATGTGGTCGTTGGGCACAGTCCCGAGACACACGAAGGAAATGAGCGATAGGAGGGGTTTCGTCTCTCCCGGTATTGGGAGTTGATGCTGTGCTGTGCCCGACTGGTTATATCAGTAAGTCCCTGGCCAGGGCTGCTGAGATTTGCTGATAAGTGTTATCAGTAGTTTCTCGATCTGTTATAGACCATTCACCGGCACGACTTATTGAGTTATTGGGGTCGACGTGACCATCCCTAGGCTCGATATGCAGCATATCTGACGAAGAGACCGGACTGTACGGTAGTGTTGCCGGTTGGCTCGACGGGAGTTGTAGCAGGTTCGCTTGTTTTTCTTCTGATCGCTCAATACCCGGGTGGCCGTTACGTTTAGCTGACCGCTTGCGGCTTGGGGGTGCTTGATATGATCATCACCCACTGCCGGCGTATTGATGAGTCTTAGAGTCCCAAAAAGGAGTTACCTAGTCCAGGTGAAACGTTGTGGTGCACGTATGCGATATGCGCATGGACCCGATTAAAATGCGCGTATAGGATACCGTACATTGATCGGGCAGCTTGCTTTTGGTAGGGTCATATGTGATATGGCCGGATTGATAAATCAAGTGTTGATTTATCATTTAACCATTAGTTTTCTCACTTAAAACCTTTTCTTGTATATGATGGATGTATGCATGCATGCATGTTTTTCTTTCTTTCTTTCTAGTTTCATGCACATATGGATGTGCATACATACATACATACATACATACATCATCTATCATGGTTGATTACACATTGAAAATGATGGTAATATAAGACTCACACCATGGATAAATATATGAATTATTATTTGATTTTGTGTTTAAAACAAAATGGAAAAGGAAAGGATAATTCTTGATTTGTTTCTACATTCTTCTTTAACCTAACCATCCTCACCTACCCTTAACCATGGATTAAACTTTCCTTCTATGTTTTAAACTCTAATTAAATAATAAGTCAAACATTTGACCATGGTTTGAGATGAGAAGAAATAAATATATAAGGATATATTCTTATTTCTTTTCAAGAGTTATCTTTTTACTCTTGTTAAAAAGAAAGCCATCATCTTTCTCCTCCTTCTTCCTTTGCTCTCTAGTTTCTTCTAGTGAGCAAAACACACATCAAGAAAGGTTTTTGAAGTGAGAATTAGAACCACAACATCATTCTACACAAGTTTAGCCCACTTGTGTAGAGTGTTATCTTCTTTTCTTCTCTTGGAAAGTGAAGTTGATAGCTTGGACTAGGAGCTTCGGGTGGATCGTCGTGGACGCTAGAAGACTTCAAGAGAACCTTCCTCCAACACTCAAGAGGCCAAAGAGTCTAGCGAAGGGAGCTACAAAGGTTGTAGTCTCGAAACCCTAGTCTTTGTTGCTTTTAACTTTTAGAAACCCTAATTTTCTAGGGTCGATCCTTTGTATGCTTGCTTAGCACCACAAAAATTTGAACTTTGAGACATGTGATGCTTCCAAACTCTACATAGGGTGCTAGGTAAACCTAACATTGGTATCAGAGCCGACCTAGAACATTAGGCCGCGGCTCCGCGGCCGTACAGAGGCATCAGTGCTTCAAATTAGCACAGTAATTCTTATAACTGCTTGTATAGTGTTTTAGGTATGTTTAATCTGAATATAGAACTGTAAATTCTGGAGATGGTTTTGGACTCGACGATTCGATCAGAATTTTCATTTCGTTTCTTTTCCGGGTAAACTAGAAAGTATTGAAGTGTTCGAACGACTATCATTTGCTCACTTTTCACGGGGTTTAAATGTTTTGGAGATACGTGCAAGTTTTGTGGTGGACCCTCTAGAAGACAACAAACCTTAACTCGATTATGTGACCGTCTTGAACTGCCCTCGAACCTTAGGGTTTGGGGCAGTACGGCGTGCCACATGTGAGGCGTTGGCTTGACCCTTCTATGGCTGGACCGCCACTACTGTGTCACACTCCGTGTTTTTTGAACTCCGCTCAAGTGTTGAGCTTTAGGGAATCTTGGGCATTTGATCGTTCGTTCGAAAACTTTAATACTGTCTATTTATCTGGAATGTGATACAATATGTGGAATTCAAATAGTTTAGGCATGAAATACGAAGTATGTGATATTTCGCATTTATGATGTTTAAAGAGAATGCGGATTCCAAATATTGTAGTTTTACACTTTCTTTTCTGTGACCGTAAGTGTAGTATGATCGATATCGCCGGTTTCGTTGCTATACATCAATGACAATTGGGGTACGCATACTTACTTACGTTGATGATATGTGATATTATGTGTTGCTGAGATATGATGTGCAGGATTGTCGCGATCGAATAGCCGGGTTTTTTTATGTGAGATGAGAGTTTTATATTTTCATTCATGTAAATTCAAATGTAATGTAATATTCTTTTATTTAGGGCACTTCCGGGTTGAGATTGCTGCCACCAGTGTTGTATATTATTTACTTTTCCGCATTAGAATAGACCCAAGGAGGAGAGCACAAGTGACCGGGTTCTGGGGTTCAGTGGGAGGCCATCTCGAGGAGTCGAGACCGGGTCTCCTAAACTCCAGGATTGGCAGGGTCGCTTGCCGCTCTCGTAAGGGTCTAGGGGTGTGGGCTTGGCTATTCATCGCGACTGTGGAATCCGTATTTTCTATTCTGGCTAAATACTAAATACGGACGTCCTAGTATATCCCACATTATATCTATGTTTCTGCTGCCTGTGTTCTGTGATATCTGAGACGAATGACATATTATATATATGATATATAGTAGACGTTGCTTATGTTTTACACCCGCGCTAGTCCCGTCCCGGTATGCCGTTAGTTAAGTAACCTAACGGTGCATAACGGAACATTGCGGCGAATGCGGATGGCATAAGCGTACGTGTTATTTTCGTTTCTTTTCTGTGATTGGCTTAAGGACTTAAATGATGGGATTACATTAATGTGATTAATGTAAAGAAAATAAAACTAAAAAGATGTTGTAGAATCGGATTTAAAAACCACTCGGCTATTTATGAAAAAGCTATATTTCAAAACTGCGGAGCTTGAGCCACTCCTTTTGAAAACCATTTGATTCTACAACGATATCAAGTTCAAAGTGTTAAAGATTTTCTTAAATATCATCCGCAACCCTCCGTCATTTTAGGAAGTAGAGTACTTAGTATTCGTGCCACGTTTGTTGACCTTAGCCAAGGCGTAGTGTACGGTAGCTAAGTGATGTCTTCCTACAAATGCATATGATGCAGATTAATTAGGACGGGCATATGACTTTGTTGACCTTAGCCAAGGGTCATGTGAACGGGTCTAATTAATCAAGAAATGACGGGTTGAGCTTGACTAGTACTCGTGATTTGTTGACCTTGTTGGAGATAGTGCCCTCAGAGTCAATTATTGGATCACAGGCACGTGATTGCAATGATTGAGGGAGGACCTATCCCAGTAGGACAGTCTTACTCGAGATGATAGTATGCTATCTGGTTTATCTTTATCATCGTGTACTGCTTTTGGTGACCTGACATGTCGCTATTACACGTTGATAGAGCCCCTAGGATTCTTGCTTGACGACCAGCAGTATGATGGCGATCATATACGTGGGAGCTGGTAGTCTATAAGCACATCCTTAAAAGGTCCCTAGTCGTAGGAGTTTTGAGACAGGGCATCGATACTCCATTAGTAGACTAGTGTATACAGTCGAGACCCCGACGAGGGGCGGTGGCCGGTCTCACAAGCCACTGGTGTCAGTTGGTTCACCTAAGATGTATACAGGTGCTCATTGGGTTATGAGTACACCGGACAGGACTCGCCGGGAACCTGCTAGTTGGTCTTATACCAGATGTCAGATAGCAGTTCCCAGGTGACATGTGTACAGGTTAGTTCATCGACCTGAGATCGTCATTTGTCTCGTGTGAGTTCCCACTGTGCTTTGATTACTACCCTACCACGGCTCAAAGGAGTCGTGCAAACAGGTTTTAGTTGGGTACAGTCCCGAGCCACATGGAGGCAGTGAGCGGATCTGCAGGGGTTCGTCTCTCCCGGTATTGGGGGTGAGGTCGCGCTGTGTCTAGGAGAGCCATTACGCAAAGCCCTCGGCCGAGGCAGGAGATTTACTGGTAGGTATTCCAGTAGTATCTCAGGGCGTTCTGGGCTACGCTCCGACACGACTTGTACCGCTTTTGGGGGTCTGACTTTTACCAACCCCCTAGGCCCGCCATGCGATACTCATAGACGAACGGACCGGACTGTACGGATATTGTCACTGACAGGCTCAGTAAGGGTGTCGGGGTGAGCTTCCTCATCGACGTCCCTTTTGGTCAATAGCTGGTGGCCCGTCACGTATTGGCTTATACCTCTGACGTGCCAGTGGTTAAATCCACAGCCATAGTATTGACGAGTCTTTAGAGTCCACCACACTTTCAGTTACTCAGCTTTCGGGCGAAACGCTGTAGAGGCCGTATGGAGATATGGCAGGGTCCGATCAGATACGTGCGGTATTGCACGGATCAGGATCGGACAGTTTTGTACTAGTGGCCGTATAGATATATGGCAGGGTTCGATCAGATACGTGCGGTATTGCACGGATCAGGATCGAACGGATTTTACTAGCCGGCTTTGGTTTAAGCCGGTACTAGTTTAGTACAGTGTAGATTTTGTCTCATTGCATCTGTATCCGGTCGGAATACAGATGCGGGTGTGTATGCACAGTGTCGGGGTTTTCCTGTAATTTATTACGGGACCAGTTTTCTGGAGTTGCCAGTTTGCATTCCGTTCCGGCCGGTTTTTCCTTTGTTCTTTTCCGGCCGGACTTTTCCGATGGAGGGGGTAATTTGCAGTTTTGCAAATTACTCTTTGTGGAGGGGTTTTATGCAATTGTGTTGATTATGATGGCTTTCATATCTTGCACATTGACTTGATTTAAATGTGAATTGAAAGGGTATGGTTTTGATTGGATGTGAGTATGGTTGATGTTTTGTTGACCTTGGATGTGGTCACCTTTTCTTTGTTCCTACCATCACCTCCCTTGTATTAGATTTTCCCTTCACCATTTCCATAAGAGATAGGCCGGCCACTTCTTTTGGGGAGGATGGTTCATTTTCATTTTGGTGAGGGTGTGGGAAAAATTATTGTTTCATATCATTTTTCATTGCCTCAAAAATCCCCAAGTTCATATCATCTTGATTCCTCCATCATGGCAACAAAAACCCCATTGAGACAAAGCGTATTCTACACTACACATTCTACAGCTAATCTTGGGCATGTCGAGTTGCCGGCTTCATGCCCGAGTTGCCTCGGTATTGAGGCGGGAGCCCGTAAAAGACGAAGGCGATGTGGTGCCCTTTCCGGCGAGGAGGCGACGATATGGAGACTACACTTTCCGCGGGAGATCGGGACGATGACGAGAAGACCGGAGGACTCGGATCACTCGGTATACTTCTCACCCCATCTCTAGTTAGCTAGCGTAGGTTAATGGTAAACGATCCGGGTTTTCTTTGTCCGCGGTAGCGCCGGTTTCCGAGCAAGGAAAAATTTTGATTCCGCAATTTGGCCTCGAGTAAGACGGCCGGGGCGCTGCCGTGGCGCAACATGGTATCAGAGCCACGCCATTAACCTTACCTAGCTTCGTTTGATGTGTTTGCGTTTCCGATCGACCAAAATCTCAAAAACCGTATTTTAGTGTACATCAGTTTTCTGTCGATTTTTTCCGGGCTCGAAAAATTTTTCAGGTGATTGCAGAATGATGTACAGGAAGTTATAAGACATCTGGGAAAATTTGGCCATTTGTTACTGTAGATCCGCCGCGGAAGCGCGGCGTAAGCCGCCTTGGCGCCGCTCTTCCGCCGCGGTTCTGTTTGTTCTCTGGACTAGATTTTTCCAGTGATGTGTTTACAGGGAATTAGGGCTTTTGGGATATTAAATTTGGGCCAAGTTTCTCTGTGTGTGCTACAGTTTTCTTGGAGGCCCACTTGTTAATTTTTTTGGTCAATCGGATATTTTAAACACATTTTTTCCCAGTATTTACATTATATCTGCGACCGTGAATGTCACTCGATCGGTAAATCCGGTCTAACTGCTATAGCCCGGTTAGACGGATTTGCGAACGTGACTTTCACGTTGATGTTTTATGTTTATGCTGTGATGTTGCGGATCGGTCGTGGGGGATAGCCTGGATGCAATGCTAGTGCAGTTTTGTTGTATTATGTACATTTGTTATTGCGGGGCGAGCGTCCGACATGTGGACTGCCGTCACTGCCTGTTTGTATTATTCTTTTGGGGCACGACCTGGTTGCGGTCGATGTACCCGGTGTATGTATATTTTACTTTCTGTACTAGGGTTACCCCGCGGTGGGGTGCACGGATAGCCGGGTTCTGGAAGGCAACGGGCCCGCATCTCAGGGCATTGAGACGGAGGGGGCTTCAGTCCAGGATTGGCGGGCTATTCGCCGCACTCGTAGGGGGTACAGGTTGACCCAGGAGGGGTGCCCAAGTTACCGGATTCCGTGAAGTGCTGGGTGGTCCATTCACGGTACTGAAGGGGGCTGCCTCGCTTCAGGATTTGGCGGGTGACTTGCCGCGCCCGTAGGGGTCTAGGATTTCATTGCACAGGCTATCCACACGACCAGGGGAACGTCGGGTTTCAGCAGCGGCTCTGTGAAACCCGGGGCTTCCAGATATCTGTATGTTTCTGTGATGTTGCATTTTATTCACGCCTTGAGCGAAATACTATATATTGGTATATATATTAGTAGATGTTGTATATGTTTTTCATCCGCGCTAGTCCAGTCCCCGCTCTGCCGTTAGTAAGCTAACCTAACGGGTGATGACGGGACCCAGTGGCGAATGCGGATGGCATATACGTACGTCAGTATATTTTCGTTCTTTGTGGTGTGATCAATTGATGGGACTGCATTGATTCGGATCAATGCAAGTTTAAACAAACCTAATCTGATGTTGTTGGAACATTTTTCAAAAAGATGTTATTGCAAGGACGTTCGCTTTTGTTTTGCATTGTGGTATTCATTTGGGATATCCTGCTCCTCAGTCGACGAGGCAAGGGCCGAGATCCCTTCACCGGGAGTGACCCCTTGGACAGAAGTTTGCGTCAGGGCATTAACTTCACTATAGCCGATTACTTTTGCTTTGCATCGTGGTATTCAGTTGGAATATCCTGCACCTCATTCTACGGGGAAAGAGCCGAGATCCCTTCACCGGGAGTGACCTCTTTAGTAAAGGTTTTCGTCACTATATTTTCTAAAAAGGCTATGCAGTTCCTTCAACGATATCAAGTTCATTACGTTAAAGGTTTTTCGCCAAAAACCATTCGTAGCCCTCCGTCATTTCTTATGGGTATTATTTAGTATTCGTGCTGCGTTTGTTGACTCCGTCAAGGCGTAGTGTACGGTAGCTAAGTGGTGCTTGTTTGTTGCATAAGTGGGATTGGTTAGGACAGTCGTGCGGCCTTGTTGACTCCGTCAAGGGCACGTACGGGTGGGTTTAATGCAATCCAGATAATGACGGGTTGAACTTGACTAGGACTCTTTGATTTGTTGACTCCGTCAAGGTCACTTGAGTCCTAGGGGTAAAAATCACATCGGGAGTTTCAAAAGAACTGAAACTTGCCAGGTATGCGCATACCTTCTGGAGTGTGGTGACGTGAGTGGATTCCGTCACGTTATCATGCGATGATAGTTGGATCCCGATTCCCACTGATGAGTTGGTTTACTCCTCGGGTCATCCCGACTAATTCTTCTTTCAGGTTTGGAGGAGAATTTGAGGTACAGTGGGAGGTTTCCTGATTAGATAAATTGGTAACCATTCTGATCTAGGAAAGAGTGCACGCTGAGTGTTTCTTTTCTCTCTCTCTGGCAGCGACCATTGACCCGACCCTGGACTATGACTCAGTGACCAAGTTGACCGAACCTTCTTAACACTGGCTTTTTGGATTGTCAGAGTTGCAGACCTCATTGCCACTCCTACTTTTACCCTTTTCTCCAGGACACCCCGTATTACTACGAACGTCCACTTCCATTGGACAAAACCATCGTATGGTTAGATACGAACTCGAAGGACTTCGAGGATGGTTTCTGGTTCTGGAGAAAACGGATAGGATTATTCAGTTGTCTTTTCTTTTCACCTTCTCTCGTTGCGAGTACTCCTTGGTTTAGGAGTAGTACACCTATTACGTAAATTGGGTAGTCTTCTTCCAAACCATAGGCTGGTGCCGACCGGTAGGGAATGAAGAAAACCAGTTAACCTAAACGGTGTACAGAAGGTATTAAGTTCAGACAAAGAAAGGGATTAGTAGGAGGGCAAAGTAAATTGCGACTGATATTCACGACCAAACCAAGTATTTCTTCGCCAATCCTAAATCACCTTTGTATTTCTCCAGGACACTCCGTATCACTACGAAGATCCACAGTTTATTGGATATTCCATCGTATGGTTATATACGAACTCGAAAGGAACTTGTTCCAGTTCGGGGATGGATTCTGGTTCAGGAGAAATAGGAATAAAGTACATTCAGGTATCTTTTATCTTCACCTTCTCTCGCATTGCGAGTGCTCCTAGGATTAGGACAGTACATCCTTTATGCTTTTTGGATAGTCTTCTTCCAAACCATAGGCTGGTGCCGAACGGTAGGGAAGGAAGAAAACCATTTGGCCTAAAGGGGTGTGCAGACGGTATTGACTAAGGACATATAAAGGGATTTGGACAGGTGGCAAAGAATTATACGGTTATAGTTGTGAATCTGGATAATGGTAGAGGCATTACTAGGAATACCAGGATACCCCATCGAAACATTTCAATGTTTCAGTTTCACTGTGTAATGTTAAAAGAAAACTGATTTCCCGATTAGACACTTACTCCAGAGTATGTATTTACCAGGTTGGATTCTCACATCTGTATGGTTTTACAGATGATGAGTGGGAGTAAGTTATTGGGAATTGGGTGATCGTCCTCATTATATCGGGATTCGTTGTAATCGGTGATATTTGAGGAAGTCACCTGGGTTGTTTGCCGGTCGGCAAATATTTGGTTATGAATATCCGCTGTTGTGCACCAATTTTAAATTGATATATCTGTACGTCTATTTTTATAGAGTGAGATATACTTTTTGATATTATGTCGATGACATTTACCTATATCAGTGGATGGTTAGGTAAGGAGCATTAAACAGCGGTGTAATTCTTCTTAACCATAAGTACAGTTTTCAACCTACGACACACAGTGAAAGAGTTGTTAGACTCAGCGGACTTATACAGAGTATTGTATGTTGTCCAGTGTCCATTAGGACAGAGGGGTTGGTCCTCATACTATATTCTGTTTACTTTTAACTTCTCCAGTTCTTAGACATGTGCTTCGTGGAAACACAGGGTCTGAGTTTTGAGGAGTTATTGGTATAAGAATAGAGTAGAGAACCAGGTATTGCAAGTATCGGGATTCTTCAAGGTGATCGAAGATGTAGATACTTGTGTATGGTATTCAGTTGATAGTAATGAGAACTTGCTTCTCTTTCAGGTTACTCATAATTGGAAGCATTCCTAAGTTGAGTAACGCTGATCGGCCTCCTTCCATTTAGTTGACATGCACTGGAGACAGCTGCATGATTTGAATCTGGTTCAATTAAATCAGTGCCTCTGGTTCTATATTGGATATAGAACAGTTCATATCTTAACGATGTTAAGGTACGGGGAGTTGTCCGGCTTATGCTTAAAACCAGACACTGGACAACTCAAGGCACGTTTCTGTAATGGCTGTTTGTGGGTTGACCCAGGCTATGTCGAGGGTTGATTTTCTACCATCTGGATGAACAATAGCAATATTGTTCTAGACTCGCCACAGTTTTTTATTAAAAATGGATTTTTTTTTCAAAAACAGCAGTGGGAGTATGGTAGAACTGGAAGTGATTCCAGAACCACAAACGATTACTGAAGATTTGATAAGGAACCTAAAGATTCAATCTGATTTGACATTCCATTGGCCACTCCGCAGATAAGGTGGGTAACTTCAGGCACCCGAGAGGTACTCCGGTAGCCTCAATGACGGTGACAGGGAAGTTCTTGTTTACCCACACTTACCATTGTTGTTGTTCCAGGCTGCGAGACCCGGCAGGAGGATGAGTATAGCGTCGTTCTAAACTAGCTTTGGAAGTGCACGTCTATATGACTCTGCCAGAAGGTTGTCGTAGTCAGTGGGAGCAGCGGAAGCATTGGTGGACATCAGGCTTATGTCTATTTATAGACTAAAGCAGATGTAGCGGAGATAGATCATCCATTTCTGATGTGACAGTCATAGGTTTGACGTCATCAGAATAGGGGATGGATCTGTTGAGAAGGTAGTAGGAAGTGATATTCCTATACTACGATCGGTTATACTTTGGTCGTCACACAGTGGTTTCTCCACAAGGGACTTGGATATTATATCAGACATACTGGTTACTAGATCTATGGTTTTAGATCTAGATTTGGGTGGTTTCCCAATCTGGGTATCTTGACAGCATTCTATGAGTATTTAGAATGGACGACTCCTGACACGGTAGTACACCTGCAGTTGATGGATTCACCCTCTCTAAAGGTGTCTTATAGACTAAAGGGGAAAGGGATACTCATGATTGGCAGATCACTTGCTTAGGCAATTGAGTCAATCATGAGATGTCAAGTACCACACCAGATGTTGTTCTTGCACTAGATGCAATAAGTTGATATTTATCCAATCCTGGAGGAACAGTCGGAAGCAGTTTTAGGACATAAGTGAATGTTCTAGGGATATGATAACGGCTGCCTCCTTTAGGAGACGGTTATCACTCCAGGCTTCCAAGGTGACATGGACGACAAGGAGGTTGTCAGAGTTGTAGTTCTCCCTCTGACGAGGGACAGTATTTTGGACAGGTGGTCCAAGGCAATACTGAGGGAGGCATGGCGCAGGATACTGATTAAGTTCAGTTGATGATACAGTCTAAGAAGTTTGGATTTGAAGTTCATTTATGAGCTAGGTCCCATCAGACATCCAGACGTTCTAAGACAGGTATTGCTCATTTCGGGAGATGGTTTTCTCCGCGAACTTGAGATATAGAGAGACATAGAAAGAAACTTCTCTGCGGATCCACTCACTGAGGCTATTCCTCGAACGCAATAGTTTCGCAAACGGGTTTTGTGAGACTGACTAGTAGAGGAGTTGGGTGTTCGGTATCACACGGGCTGTGAGTATGCGACATCGCAATAATTAGCCTTGAGTGCAAGTGGGAGATTGTTGGAGATAGTGCCCTCAGAGTCAATTATTGGATCACAGGCACGTGATTGCAATGATTGAGGGAGGACCTATCCCAGTAGGACAGTCTTACTCGAGATGATAGTATGCTATCTGGTTTATCTTTATCATCGTGTACTGCTTTTGGTGACCTGACATGTCGCTATTACACGTTGATAGAGCCCCTAGGATTCTTGCTTGACGACCAGCAGTATGATGGCGATCATATACGTGGGAGCTGGTAGTCTATAAGCACATCCTTAAAAGGTCCCTAGTCGTAGGAGTTTTGAGACAGGGCATCGATACTCCATTAGTAGACTAGTGTATACAGTCGAGACCCCGACGAGGGGCGGTGGCCGGTCTCACAAGCCACTGGTATCAGTTGGTTCACCTAAGATGTATACAGGTGCTCATTGGGTTATGAGTACACCGGACAGGACTCGCCGGGAACCTGCTAGTTGGTCTTATACCAGATGTCAGATAGCAGTTCCCAGGTGACATGTGTACAGGTTAGTTCATCGACCTGAGATCGTCATTTGTCTCGTGTGAGTTCCCACTGTGCTTTGATTACTACCCTACCACGGCTCAAAGGAGTCGTGCAAACAGGTTTTAGTTGGGTACAGTCCCGAGCCACATGGAGGCAGTGAGCGGATCTGCAGGGGTTCGTCTCTCCCGGTATTGGGGGTGAGGTCGCGCTGTGTCTAGGAGAGCCATTACGCAAAGCCCTCGGCCGAGGCAGGAGATTTACTGGTAGGTATTCCAGTAGTATCTCAGGGCGTTCTGGGCTACGCTCCGACACGACTTGTACCGCTTTTGGGGGTCTGACTTTTACCAACCCCCTAGGCCCGCCATGCGATACTCATAGACGAACGGACCGGACTGTACGGATATTGTCACTGACAGGCTCAGTAAGGGTGTCGGGGTGAGCTTCCTCATCGACGTCCCTTTTGGTCAATAGCTGGTGGCCCGTCACGTATTGGCTTATACCTCTGACGTGCCAGTGGTTAAATCCACAGCCATAGTATTGACGAGTCTTTAGAGTCCACCACACTTTCAGTTACTCAGCTTTCGGGCGAAACGCTGTAGAGGCCGTATGGAGATATGGCAGGGTCCGATCAGATACGTGCGGTATTGCACGGATCAGGATCGGACAGTTTTGTACTAGTGGCCGTATAGATATATGGCAGGGTTCGATCAGATACGTGCGGTATTGCACGGATCAGGATCGAACGGATTTTACTAGCCGGCTTTGGTTTAAGCCGGTACTAGTTTAGTACAGTGTAGATTTTGTCTCATTGCATCTGTATCCGGTCGGAATACAGATGCGGGTGTGTATGCACAATGTCGGGGTTTTCCTGTAATTTATTACGGGACCAGTTTTCTGGAGTTGCCAGTTTGCATTCCGTTCCGGCCGGTTTTTCCTTTGTTCTTTTCCGGCCGGACTTTTCCGATGGAGGGGGTAATTTGCAGTTTTGCAAATTACTCTTTGTGGAGGGGTTTTATGCAATTGTGTTGATTATGATGGCTTTCATATCTTGCACATTGACTTGATTTAAATGTGAATTGAAAGGGTATGGTTTTGATTGGATGTGAGTATGGTTGATGTTTTGTTGACCTTGGATGTGGTCACCTTTTCTTTGTTCCTACCATCACCTCCCTTGTATTAGATTTTCCCTTCACCATTTCCATAAGAGATAGGCCGGCCACTTCTTTTGGGGAGGATGGTTCATTTTCATTTTGGTGAGGGTGTGGGAAAAATTATTGTTTCATATCATTTTTCATTGCCTCAAAAATCCCCAAGTTCATATCATCTTGATTCCTCCATCATGGCAACAAAAACCCCATTGAGACAAAGCGTATTCTACACTACACATTCTACAGCTAATCTTGGGCATGTCGAGTTGCCGGCTTCATGCCCGAGTTGCCTCGGTATTGAGGCGGGAGCCCGTAAAAGACGAAGGCGATGTGGTGCCCTTTCCGGCGAGGAGGCGACGATATGGAGACTACACTTTCCGCGGGAGATCGGGACGATGACGAGAAGACCGGAGGACTCGGATCACTCGGTATACTTCTCACCCCATCTCTAGTTAGCTAGCGTAGGTTAATGGTAAACGATCCGGGTTTTCTTTGTCCGCGGTAGCGCCGGTTTCCGAGCAAGGAAAAATTTTGATTCCGCAATTTGGCCTCGAGTAAGACGGCCGGGGCGCTGCCGTGGCGCAACAGACCTTAGCCAAGGTCACGAGTGTTAGGGGTAAAAACTACATTGGGAATTTCAATAGTTGAAATTTGCAATGAGATTGCATACCTTCCATGTGATGGTTGGATCCCGATTCCACTGTGGGCAATAGTTGCTTCTAGGAGAGTTTTACAGTTTACAATTAGCTAACTCATTAGATGTCTAGAAAGGTGTTAACGAGGCTCCGCCTCTGGGAAAATGAGGTTTACTCTAATTAGGTCCGTGCGAAAGCACGGGGAACCTCCCTCAAGTACCGACACTGGCCTGGCAGAACGGTTAGCGAAGTTGTAGACTGTAATTAATCCTGGCTAGTTTTTGTCTTTAAGGTTTGAAAGAAAAACTCGATAAAAGCAGTGGGAAACATCGATTAGACAAGATAATAACCAATCTGATCTATACAAGAGCTTTCGTTGAGTGTATTCTTTTCTCTCTCTTAATGGCAGATACCCATGACTGGACTCAAGCTTCTACTGGATAAAAACAAACTGAATGGGACCAATTATAAAGACTGGCTGAGGAATCTGAAAATAGCCTTGACTTATGATAAAGTATCATATGTCCTCACGGCTTCAGCCCCGCCCGTCCCAAGTCCAAAATCCTCAGTTGCGGATGTTGAAGTCCGCAAGACATGGGACGCTGACTGTGCCACGGCTAAATGCCTCGCGCTTGCATCGATGGATAACACACAACAAAAGCAGCACGAGGACATGGACATTCACGATATATTGCTCCATACAAAGCAGTTGTATGGAGAGCAATCCCGCGTATTACGATACGAAGCATCAAAGAAATTGTTTCAGATGCGAATGGCCCCTGGCACATCAGTAGGAGACCATGTTCTGAAGATGATAGCTCTTATAGAAGAGCTTGGGGACCTTGGATGGACGATGGACAATGAAAAATATATAGATATTATTCTGCAGTCCCTCCCCTCCACCTTTGCTCAATTCATAGTGAACTTCAACATGCACGGCATGGAGAAGGAACTCCCTGAACTCTTTAACATGTTAAGGAGTGCAGAGAGCACTATGAAGTCAGCAAAAACTCCTGTTATGACTGTTGGACAATCTTCCTCTTCTCGCCCGAAAGCTAAGGCCAATGGAAAGAAAAAGAAGAAGCCCACCAATCCTAAGGGTGGAGTTAAAAAGGTGAAGGGAAAGGAAAAGTCCAAAGCTAGAGACTCGGGGAAAGGCGAATGTTTTCATTGCCACAAGACAGGACATTGGAAGCGCAATTGCACGGAGTACTTAAGTCTCAAGAAGAAGCATGGGGATGCTTCTGCTTCAGGTGCGTTAGTGACAGAAAACTGTTTTTCAATAAACTCTGTTTCCTGGGTATTGGATACCGGTTCAGGTTCTCACATTTGCAATTCTATGCAGGGGCTGAGAAATAGCAAAGTTTTGAAGACAGGTGACCATACTCTCCGCGTTGGAAATGGTTCCAATGTACATACAGTCGCAGTGGGAGAGTATCACTTGGGGTTGCCTTCTGGATGTATTTTGGTTTTGAATCCATGTTATTTTGTACCAAGTATGCTTTGTAATATAATATCCGTTTCTTTGTTAGATAATGAAGGATATAATTTTGTATTGCAGAACAATGTTATGAACATTCACCAGAATCAAATGTTGGTTGGGTATGGTACGCTTAATAACGGAATATATGTCCTAAATCAACACACAGTTTTCAGTGTACAACACACTAATAAAAGAAAACTTTCAGAATTAAATAAAGCTTTTCTTTGGCACTGTATACTTGGTCATATTAACGAAATAAGACTAAACAAGTTACACAAAGATGGATATTTAAACCCTTTTGAATATAAATCTTATGCGACTTGCCAGTCTTGTATCAAGGGTAAAATGACCAAAACTCCGTTTACCGGATACGGAGAAAGAGCTACTGAGCTCCTAGTCCTCATACATAGTGATGTATGTGGGCCAATGTCTACACAGGCCAGAGGCGGTTTTTCATACTTCATTATATTCACTGACGATTTATCAAGATTCGGTCATGTATTTTTATTAAAGCACAAGTCCGAAACTTTCGAGAAGTTCATTGAATATAAACAAGAAGTAGAAAAACAAACCGGCTTGAGTATCAAGATGCTTCGATCAGATCGAGGTGGTGAGTATCTCAGTACAGAATTTGCAAACTTCCTAAAAGAGAATGGGATTCTCTTTCAGCTCACTCCTCTTTACACACCACAGCACAACGGTGTGTCAGAACGACGGAATAGGACCCTATTAGATATGGTCCGTTCCATGATGAGTGACGCTGAGTTACCAGTCTCGTTTTGGGGGCATGCATTGGAGACTGCAGCGTTTCTGCTAAACAGGGTTCCAACCAAAACCGTGTCTACCACGCCATATGAGATATGGCATGGGAAGAGACCATCTCTTAAGAGAATTAAGATTTGGGGTTGCCCGGCCTATGTTAAAAAACAGAATCCGGACAAACTCGAGACACGGTCAGTCATGTGTAACTTTGTAGGATATCCAAAGAATTCTTATGGATATCTATTCTACGATAAAGAGGAACAAAAGGTGTTTGTTTCTCAACATGCCACATTCTTGGAAAAAAGAATTTCTCACAGATAAAGATGATGGCAAGGTGGTGGATCTAGAAGAGGTTCTAGAAACACAAACTACAAATGACGATTTGGTTGAACCGGCTGTTGAAATAGAAACTGAGGAACCTCGGCCACTCCGTAGGTCTGGTAGGACTTCTCACCCACCAGAGAGGTACTACGGTTTCCTCATTGATGGTGACGGAGAAGACTGCATCATGGATGATGATGATCCTACCAGTTTTCAGCAAGCTATCACGAGTAGAGACTCTGTGAAGTGGCTGGATGCCATGAGATCCGAAATAGAGTCTATGTACACCAACAAAGTATGGACTTTGGACGTTGTACCCCCTGGGGTAAAACCTGTGGGGTACAAATGGATCTTTAAAAGAAAGATTGGTGTAGATGGGCAGATGGAGACCTATAAGGCAAGACTTGTGGCGAAGGGTTTTCGTCAAAGACCAGGTTTGGACTATGACGAGACTTTTTCTCCCGTAGCCATGCTTAAATCCATTCGGATCCTACTTGCTATTGCTGCTCACTACGACTATGAAATCTGGAAGATGGACGTTAAAACCGCATTTCTAAATGGAAATTTAGAAGAATGCGTTTATATGGATCAGCCAGAGGGCTTCATTGACAGTGGGAGCAGCGGGAAAGCATGTAAATTGCTTAAATCCATATATGGGTTAAAGCAAGCATCAAGGAGTTGGAACATCTGTTTCGATGATGTCATCAAAGAGTTTGATTTCATCAAAAATCCAGATGAACCTTGTGTTTATAATAAGGCTGTAGGGCGAGCTGTCACATTCCTCATATTGTACGAGGACGACATTCTTCTGATAGGAAATGATATTCCTATGCTACAGTCGGTCAAATCTTTCTTATCACTGAGGTTCTCCATGAAGGACCTGGGTGATGCCACATACATTCTGGGCATAAGGATCTATAGGGATAGATCCAAAAGGTTATTGGGATTATCCCAAACCAGGTACATTGACACCATCCTAAAAAGGTTTAGTATGGAAGACTCCAAGCGGGGTGCCTTACCCGCTTGCCATGGGGTCACTCTCTCCAAGGATTCTTGCCCAAAGACCGATGAAGAGAGAGCTCGCATGAGTGTTATACCCTATGCTTCGGCAGTAGGATCTATAATGTATGCGATGTTATGTACACGACCAGATGTAGCTTACGCACTTAGTGTTGTAAGCAGGTATCAATCTAACCCAGGGGAGAATCACTGGACAGCTGTGAAGAACATTCTTAAGTACTTGCGAATGACTAAAGAATTGTTCTTGGTGTATGGTAATGGAGATCTCCAAATGGAGGCCTTTACCGATTCGAGCTTCCAGAGCGATAAGGACGACAACAAATCTATCTTTGGGTTTATATTTACCCTCAATGGAGGGGCGGTAAGTTAGAAGAGTTCCAAACAGGATACCGTTGCAGACTCTACGATGGAAGCTGAGTACATTGCTGCGAATGATGCCGCCAAGGAAGCCGTCTGGATGAAGAAGTTCGTTTCGGAGCTAGGAGTAATTCCAACCATTATTGATTCAAAACCTTTGTATTTTGATAATAATGGGGCTATGGCGTTAGCCAAGGAGCCCAGATCCCATCAGCGGTCCAGACACATCCTGAGGCGTTTTCATTTGATCCGGGAGATTGTAGATCGCCGCGAGATCGAGATTAGGAGAGTAAACACAAAGAATAACGCCGCGGATCCATTCACCAAGGCTCTCCCTCAGCCACAGCATGAGCGACTTTTTGAGATGTTGGGTATGAGATACGCCAATAACTGGCCTTAGTTTGTTGGATATATGTATGCCCTAGAGGCCATTATATGATAGTGGATGTATTTGTACATGTATATATATTCAGTATACATTCTTGCTCGACATGATAGTATGCTATCTGGTTCTTCTTTATCTGACATGTTGATTTGATCATGCTTTTATTCATTCATACATGTTGATAAAGCCCTAAGGATATCGGCTTGACTGCTGTGATTATGATGGAGATCATACTAGTGGGACATCTGTAGTCTATAAGCATATCCTGGAAAGTCCCTAGTCGTAGGTATATCGAGATGGGGCATTGATATACCAGAGTAGACTAGCGTATATGATACTTGACCCATACGATGGGCGATGAATGTTCCCACATTCATCGATGTTTGACATCAAGATCGTATACGGGTGCTCAGTGGTGACTGGGTACACTGGACGGACTCACCGAGAACTCCTATACAGAATTATATCTATCGTCGGATAGCGGTTCTCAGGTGACACTGGTACAGGTTAGTCTGTAGACCCGAGATCGTCATAGAGTCTTGTGTGTTCTCCCACTGTACTTTGATTGCCACCCTACTACGGCTCTACTGGGTCGTGCAAACAGGTGGCCGTTGGCTACAGTCCCGAGACACACGAAGGAAATGAGCGATAGGAGGGGTTTCGTCTCTCCCGGTATTGGAAGTTGATGCTGTGCTGTGCCCGACTGGTTATATCAGTAAGTCCCTGGCCAGGGCTGCTGAGATTTGCTGATAAGTGTTATCAGTAGTTTCTCGATCTGTTATAGACCATTCACCGGCACGACTTATTGAATTATTAGGGTCGACGTGACCATCCCTAGGCTCGATATGCAGCATATCTGACGAAGAGACAGGACTGTACGGTAGTGTTGCCGGTTGGCTCGACGGGAGTTGTAGCAGGTTCGCTTGTTTTTCTTCTGATCGCTCAATACCCGGGTGGCCGTTACGTTTAGCTGACCGCTTGCGGCTTGGGGGTGCTTGATATGATCATCACCCACTGCCGGCGTATTGGCGAGTCTTAGAGTCCCACAAAGGAGTTACCTAGTCCAGGCGAAACGTTGTGGTGCGTGTATGCGATATGCGCATGGACCCGATTAAAATGTGCGTATAGGATACCGTACATTGATCGGGCATCTTGCTTTTGGTGGGGTCATATGTGATATGGCCGGATTGATAAATAAAGTGTTGATTTATCATTTAACCATTATTTTTCTCACTTAAAACCTTTTCTTGTATATGATGGATGTATGCATGCATGCATGCATGTTTTTCTTTCTTTCTTTCTAGTTTCATGCACATATGGATGTGCATACATACATACATACATCATCTATCATGGTTGATTACATATTGAAAATGATGGCAATATAAGACTCACACCATGGATAAATATATGAATTATTATTTGATTTTGTGTTTAAAACAAAATGGAAAAGGAAAGGATAATTCTTGACTTGTTTCTACATTCTTCTTTAACCTAACCATCCTCACCTACCTTTAACCATGGATTAAACTTTCCTTCTATGTTTTAAACTCTAATTAAATAATAAGTCAAACATTTGACCATGGTTTGAGATGAGAAGAAATAAATATATAAGGATATATTCTTATTTCTTTTCAAGAGTTATCTTTTTACTCTTGTTAAAAAGAAAGCATCATCTTTCTCCTCCTTCTTCCTTTGCTCTCTAGTTTCTTCTAGTGAGCAAAACACACATCAAGAAAGGTTTTTGAAGTGAGAATTAGAACCACAACATCATTCTACACAAGTTTAGCCTACTTGTGTAGAGTTTTATCTTCTTTTCTTCTCTTCGAAAGTGAAGTTGATAACTTGGACTAGGAGCTTCGGGTGGATCGTCGTGGACGCTAGAAGACTTCAAGAGAATCTTCCTCCAACACTCAAGAGGCCAAAGAGTCTAGCGAAGGGAGCTACAAAGGTTGTTGTCTCGAAACCCTAGTCTTTGTTGCCTTTAACTTTTAGAAACCCTAATTTTCTTGGATCGATCCTTTGTATGCTTGCTTAGCACCATAAAAATTTGAACTTTGTGACATGTGATGCTTCCAAACTCTACATAGGGTGCTAGGTAAACCTAACATACCCCACCCCCGAGGCCACCACGAGGTGGCCAGGGAGTGAGGGAGACCCAAAACTGCCTATGGGGGGCAGTTTCGGGTCCCCACCCCAAGACCACCTCATCGTTGTCTTGGGGAGTAGACCCAGCCCTTTGGCCCTCCTGGGGGTCTCCCCGGGGTACCCACGCTCCACCCCGCGGCTTCTAGATTCAAACCATGAGCCCGCGAGATGTGCGAACATCTCAAAACTTAAAAATTCGGAATTGTTTTTTCGACAGTTTTCGATGTCCAAAAAACGTGATTTCTATTGTCGTAATTAGCTAGTTTAAGGTGTTTTGGAGGCTTTGATACCACTGTAGGCTTTCCCAGTGCCCGCGGTGCAGCGGAAGCTCAATTGGCGAACAAAAATTTCAAGCAAACACGAGAAAACCCAAACCTAGAATTGATCCAAACGCCTAAACCAGCAAACCAAGTATGCAAAGATACAGAATATTACCTTTGACGCGTGTCCACCGAATAGTAGAAGACCCCTCCATACTCCGTGTATGCTGTCCGGATTGTGCTTGAGTGGCGACCGCCCTTACCGAAGAAGATCCATCTGAGGGAAACCGATACAAGCTCCGGCTTCACCTAGTGAAGCGACCGACGCTCCAAACTAGGTACGAATGGAGAGGGGGGATGTATGAATATTTTCACTTTCTTTTATCTCTTTTCTAAGCTCATGTGAGCTATCTAGAAGAAGGAGGAGGTGAAGAAGAAGAAACCATGGAGAAAATGGCTAAGTCTTCAAGTGAAGAAAAACAAGTAAGCATGGAAAAGGAAGACTTGATTATTTTTGCAACCATCTAAGAATAGTTTTCACAAATGAAAACACTATTTAATAATCAACCCATACCTCTCTACCTTACTACAAAACACATCATCCTCCACCTCATTTTTGATTTTTTATAAAAGAAAAATCAAGAAACGAAGTGTCCATCTTCTAGAACAAATTCCGTATAAATACGGAATACAACCCGGTATATATATCGAAATACATATACGCGCATTCGTACAAAAAATACGACTAGCCAAGAGAGAGAAAATGAAAGTGAACAATAATACTGGAATATACAAAAAATATATATATAAATTATTAAATCAAAACCTAATTTAATAATCCGGCTTAATCCCAAGCCGTTAGTATTATCAACCGTCCAATTAAAGTTTGTGTAGCCCGTACACGTATTTAATCGGACATTCTGTATGCACCAACATACGTCATCTATATCATATTGCCTGAACCGGGAAAGCCCTCTGTGTGGGACTCTAAAGACTCTACAATACGCTGGCAGTGATTTACTCGATAAATCCAAAAACTACAAGCACGTCAGCGGCACTAGCTGTACGTAACGGCTGCCTAGGTATCTGTCGAAAAGGGTGGTCGACAATCAAGTCCGTCCATACCTTACTGATCCTGAATGTGACAATCTCCATACAGTCGAGTCTCTTCGTCTGAGAGTATCGCATACCGGGTCTAGGGGTGGAAACGTCAGACCCCTATTAACCTGATAAGTCGTGTCGGAGTCAAGCTAATCACCAACCGAGAAACTACTGAACTCATATAAGTAAATCTCATCTACTGTGGCCACAGATTTGAGTTGATAGCCTACCGAACACAGCACGGCATTGACTCCTAATACCATGAGAGACGAATCCCTGACAATCGCTCACTGCCTCCATGTGGCTCGGGACTATACCCAACTAAAACCAGTTTGCACGACTCCTTTGAGCCGTGGTAGGGTAGTAATCAATGTACAGTGGGAACTCACATGAGACAAATGACGATCTCAGGTCAAAAGACTAACCTGTATTAATGCCACTCGAGAACTTCTATCCAACGATAGATATAATACCATCTAGTAGTTTTCGGCGAGTTTGTCCAGTGTACTCACCTCCAATGAGCACCTGTATACTATCTTAGGTGACATAACACCAATGGCTTGTGAGACCGGCCACCACAGCTCGTCGGTGTCTCGAAACGTATACAGTAGTCTACTCTGGAATATCGATGCCCAGTTTTGATACTCCCATGACTAGGGATATTTAAGGATGTGCTTATAGACTACCCAGCTCTCATGTATATGATCGCCATCATAATAATGGTAGTTAAGCAAGAATCCTATAGGCTTCATCATTATGTATTAGCGACACGTAATAATCAGTAAAACATGTATACATCAATGAGAAAGACAAACCAGGTAGCTTACTATCATTTTGAGTAATTGTTCTATCTGTATAGGTCATCCCTCAATTATCATAATCGCATGCCTGCAATTACAATAATTGCCTTGAGGGCACTATATCCAACAGGTTAGATGTTACAAGAAAATGTTTAGATGTTACAGGTGTTGGAGATAGTGCCCTCAAAGTCAATTATTGGATCGCAGGTACGTGATTGTAATGATTGAGGAAGGACCTATACCGATATGACAGTCTTGCTCGAGATGATAGTATGCTATCTGGTTTGTCTTTATCATCGTATACATGTTTTAGTTCACTATTGCATGATGATAGAGCCCATAGGATTCTTGCTTGACTACCAGTAGTATGATGGCGATCATATACGTGGGAGCTGGGGTCTGTAAGCACATCCTTAAAGTGTCCCTAGTCGTGGGAGTTTCGAGACAGGGCATCGATACTCCAGAGTAGACTAGTGTATACAGTCGAGACCCCGACGAGGGGCAGTGGCCGGTCTCACAAGCCACTGGTGTCAGTAGGACCACCTAAGATGTATACAGGTGCTCATTGGGTTATGAGTACACCGGACAGGACTCGCCGGGAACATGCTAGTTGGTATTATACATATCGTCAGATAGCAGTTCCCTGGTGACATGTGTACAGGTTAGTTTGTTGACCTGAGATCGTCATTTGTCTCGTGTGAGTTCCCACTGTGCTTAGATTACTACCCTACCACGCTCAAAGGAGTTGTGCAAACTGGTTTTAGTTGGGTACAGTCCCGAGCCACATGGAGGCAGTGAGCGGATCGTCGGGGATTCGTCTCTCCCGGTATTGGGGGTGAGATCGCGCAGTGTCTAGGAGAGCCATTACACAAAACCCTCGCCCGAGGCAAGAGATTTACTGGTAGGTACTCCAGTAGTATCTCAGTGTGTTCTGGGCCACTCTCTGACACGACTTATACCGTTAATGGGGGTCTGACGTTACCAGCCCCCTAGGCAGATATGCGATACTCATAGACGAACGGACCGGACTGTATATACATTGTCACTGTCAGGCTCAGTAGGGTTTAGAGATGAGTTCGCTCGTCAGCTTCCTTTCCAATCAATACATAGGCAAACGTTACGTACAGCTCATACCTCTGACGTGCTAGTGGTTATACCCAGTGCCAGTGTGTTGATGAGTCATTAGAGTCCCCAAAGACACTTTCTTAAGTTCGGGCGAAACGTTGTAGAGGCCATTTGGGTTTATGGCAAGGTTCGGAAAATGCACGTGCGTTTTCGCACGTGTCCATTTTCGGGCAGATAATACTGGTCGGCTTTGGTTTAAGCCGGATCCGAGTATTATACTGTGTAGATATAATATCTTTGTCTCTGATGCGTTTGTATTCGGTTGTAATACAAATGCGGGTATGTTTATACCATTATGGGGTTATCCTGAAATTCGTTTCAGGATCACTTTTGGAAGTTGCCAGTTTCCAGTTTTCTATCGCCCGTCTTTAACATTCGGTTAAAGACGGATTTATCTTTTCTTGATGATGGTGAGTCATCAGGTGAGTCAGTGTTCTAGAAGGTTCTAGAGAGGGTGACAAGTCTTGTGAGTCATTAGGTCATTAATGGTGCAATTAATGACAAGGTGACTAGGTTAATTGTGATTGGTTTGCTTTAAATGAGTTCATACTATGTGTTATGGTGACTCATTCTCTTCATGATTGATCTTTTCCTTGTGATCACCTCCCTCTCTCCTACACTCACCTCCCTCCCCTCTATTTAGTGGCCGGTCCCCTTGAGAAAAGAATATGGTTGTTATTTGGAAAAAAGATATAAGTTTTGGTGCATAGAAATTAGATGCGATCGATTTCTCTTTTCCATTCAATCCAAAAGGCAACTTCATTAACCGTTCGTCCATAGCCTTGGACGTAACGAGACAAAGTGTTCTACTCATTCTCTACATCATCTTGGTCGTCTCTTTTAGCAAACTTGACGATCGAGTTGCCTTGGTTCAGAGGCGGGAGCCCGTTTAAAGATCCGTCGACGTGGTGCCACCTGGACGACGAGACTGGAGATTCAGAAGATCGGAGCAGCCGCAACAAGCGTGGGATGATGGTTGAAGACCGAAGGACTCGGATCGTTCGGTATAACTCTTCTACTCACTTTGTAGTTTGTTAGTTTAGCTTTAATGCTAGATACGGGTTATAGTACGCGATAGCGCCAGTTGTAAAAAGTTTTTGTTCCGTATTTGGCGTCTGTTAGATGGCCGGGGCGCTACCGTGGACTTACAGTGGTATCAGAGCCTCACCGTTAAGCTATACTAACTTGCGCTAACACGTTTAAAACATCGATCGAATGGATTTTCGAAAACCGCAAATTCCAAATTCAAAGTTTCTGTTAATTTTAAACAGTGTCTAAAAATTATTTTGCATACAGCAGAAAACAAAGCAGGGAGTTTTAAGCATACGGAGAAATTTTGAGCACGTGATCCCACGTGACCGCCGCGGATCCACGGCAGCACTGTGGGAATAGTGTATCAAAATTCTTCTGTAGGCTTTCCTTAGGAAATTGTGGTTTTTGATACTGTTCATTTGGGCCCAGTTTTTGTTACTGTACAGCAGATGTACGTGGGGCCCACTTCAGGAAATTTGGTCGATCGAAATTTTAAATTTGTTAGTATGCAGTATTTACATTATATCTCCGACCGGGAATGTCATTTGATCGGTAAACCGCATTTGATTGCTATAGTTCTTTTAGACGGGTTTGCGAACGTGACATTCGCGTTGATGTTCTGTGTTGTGCTGTGATGTTGCGGATATGTCGTGGTGGATAGAGGGTGCAATGATAATGCAGTTTGGATTTATTTGTACATTTGATATTGTGGGGCGAGCGTCCAACATGTGGACTGCCGTTACTGCCTGTTTGTATAATATTCTTTTGGGGCACGACCGGGTTGAGGTCGATGTATCTGTTGTACATATTTTTATTTCTGTACTAAGTTTATCCCGCGAAGGAGTGCACAGATAGCCGGGTTCTGGAGGGCAACGGGTCCGTATCTCATGGCTTTGAAAGGCAGAGGGACCTCACTCTAGAATTGACAGACTATTCGCCACACTCGTAGGGGGTATAGTTTGACCCAAGGAGGGGTGCTCAATTTACCGGATTCCATGAAGTGCCGGGTGTTCCATTCACTATGTTGTGGGGACTACCTCGCTTCAGGTTTTTGCGGGTAACTTGCCGCACCCGTAGGGGTCTAGGTTTCATTGCACAGGCTATCCACACGACCATGCGAACGTCAGGTTTCAGCAGCGGCTCTATGAAACCTGGGGATCCCAGATCTGTATTGTTCTGTGATGCTTATTACTTTTCTGTAATGTTGCATATTATCACACCTGGAGCGATTATTGTATATTGGTATATATACTATTAGATGTTGTATATGTTTTACACCCGCGCTAGTCCAGCCCCCGCTCTGTCGTTAGTTAAGTAACCAAACGGGTGATGACGGGACACAGTGACGAATGCGGATGGCATATACGTACATTTTATTTTCGTTCTTTTCTGGTGTGATTGATTGATGGGACTGCATTGATTCTTATCAATACAAGGATAAAACAAACCTATATTTGATGTTGTTGGAACAAATTTTAAAAGGTGTTATTACAAAGATGTTTTCTTTTGTTCTGCATAGTGATATTCAGTTAGAATATCCCGCACCTCATTCGACGAGGCAAGGGCCGAGATCCCTTCACCGGGAGTGACCCCTTGGACAGAAGTTTACGTCAGGGTAGTAACTTTACTATAGTCGATTACAAGTTGCTTTATATCGCGGTATTCAGTATGAATATCCTGCACCTCATTCCACGAGGAAAGAGCCGAGATCCCTTCACCGGGAGTGACCTCTTTAGTAAAAGGTTTTCGCCACTATATTTTATAAAAAGCTATCAGGTTCCTTCAACGAGATCAAATTCATTACGTTAAAGGTTTTTCGCCAAAAACCAGTCGTAGCCCTCCGTCGTATCTTATGGATGGTCAGTAGTATTCAAGCTATGTTTGTTGGCCTTCGTCAAGGCATAGTGTTTGGTAGTTGCTGGGTATTCATTTGTTGCATAGATAGATGTGTTGGTTTGGGACAGTCGTATAGCCTTGTTGGCCTTCGTCAAGGGCTTATACGGATGGGTTCAAATTGACCTGGACAATGATGGGTAGAACTTGACATGTGACTTATGATTTGTTGGCCTTCGTCAAGGTCATAAGAGCGTGAGGCAAAAATTTACATCGAGAGTTTCAAACATACAGTAAACTTGCCAGATATGTGCATACCTTCTGGAGTGTGATAACTTGTGTGGCTTCCATCAAGTTATCATGCAGTGATAGTTGGATCCCGATTCTCACTGATGAGTTAGTTTACTCTTCGGGTGATCCTGACTAATTCTTCTTTCAGGTTTGGAGGAGAATTTGAGATTACAGTGGGAGGTTTCCTGATTAGATAAAGTGATAACCATTCTGATCTAGGTTAGAGTGCATGCAGAGTGTTTCTTTTCTCTCTCTCTCTCTTTGGCAGCAACCTTTGACCGACCATAGACTATGACTCAGTGACCAAGTTGACCGAACCTTCTTAATATACTGACTTTTGGATTGTCTGAGTTGCATAAGTCATTGCCGCTCTTTCTTTTACCCTTTGTATTTCTCAGAACACCCTGTATTACTACGGACATCCACTTCCATTGGATAGATCCATCGTATGGTTATATACGAACTCGAAGGTACTACTTCGAGGATGGATCCAGGTTCAGGAGAAATAGAATTGGTTTATTCAGTTGTCTTTTATTATCACCTTCTCTCAGGTTGCGAAGGCTCCTTGGTTTAGGAGGGTACACCTATTACGCTTATTGGATAGTCTTATTCCAAACCTTAGGCTGGTGCCGAAAGGTAGGGAATGAAGAAAACCAATTAGCCTAAGTAGGGTGTGCAGAAGTAATATATAAGGACAAGATAAAGGGATTAGAAAGAGGGCAAAGTAAATTGCGACTGTTATCATTCACGACCAAACCGCGTACTTCGTCGCAACTCCTATTTCACCTTTGTTTTTTCCCCAGTTCGGGAGAAATAGAATAAGGTTTTATTCATTAGTCTTTTATCATCACCTTCTTTCAAGTTGCGAGTACTCCTAGGATTAGGAGGGTACACCTATTATGCTTACTGGATAGTCTTCTTCTAAACCATAGGCTGGTGCCGAACGGTAGGGAAGGAAGAGAACCATTTAGCCTAATGATGGTGTACAGAAGGTAACGACTAATGACAAATAAAGGGATTTGGAGAGATGGCAATGAAATATACGGTTAAAGTCATGAATTGGATTATGGAAGAGGCATTACTGGGAATACCAGGATACCCCTACGAGACATTTTAATGTTTCAGTTTCACTGCGTATTATTAAAAGAAAACTGTTTTCCCGATTAGATACTTACTCCAGGGTATGTATTTACCAGGTTTCATTCTCATATCTGTATGGTTTTACAGATGATGAGTGAGAGTAAGTTATTGGGAATTAGGTGATCATCCTCATTATATCGAAATTCGTTGTAATTGGTGATATTTGAGGAAATCGTCTTGGTACATTTTTCAACCTACGATGCACATGTTTTGAGTTATTCAACTCAGCGGACTTATACAGAGTATTGTATGTTGTCCAGTATCCGTCAGGACAAAGGGGTAGGTCCTCGTACTATGTTCTGTTTACTTGTGACTTCTCTAGTTTTTAGACAAGTGTTTCGTAGAAATATAATGTCTAAGTTTTAAGAAGTTGTGGGTATAAGAATAAAGTAGAGAACCAGGTATCGCAAGTATCAGGATTCTTCAAAGAGATCGAAGATGTAGATTCTTATGATTGGTATTCAGTTGAAAGTAATGGTTTTGAGAAACTTGTTTCTCTTTCGGGTTACTCATAATTGGATGGATTCCTAAGTTGAGTAATGCTGATAAGCTTCTCTCCATTAAGTTGAAATGCACTGGAGACAGTTGCATGATTTGAATCTGGTTCCAATTAAATTAGTGCCTCTATTTCTATATTGGATATAGAATGGTTCATATCTTAACGATGTTAAGGTACGGGGAGATATCCAACTTATGCTTAAAACCAGACACTGGATAACTCAAGGCACGTTTCTGTAATGGCAGTTTGTGGGTTGACCCTAGCTTTGACGAGGGTTGACTTTTCTACCATCTGGAAGATCAATAGTGATATTGTTCTTGACTCGCCACAGTTTTAGTAAAATGGATTTTTTCAGAAAACCGTAGTGGGAGTATGGTAGAACTGGAAGTGATTCCAGAACCGCAAATGATTACGGAAAATTTAATAGGACCTATATATTCAATCAGGTTTGACATTCCAATAGCCACTCCACAGATATGGTGGGTAACCTCAGACACCCGAGAGGTACTCCGGTACCCTCAAGGACGGTGACAGTGAGGTTCTTGTTTACCCAGACTTGACACTACTGTTGTTCCAGGCTATGAGACCCAGCAAGAGGATAAGTATAACGTCGTTTTAAACTAGCTTTAGAAGTGTACGTAGATATTATTCTGCTAGAGGGTTGTCGTAGTCAGTGGGAGCAGCGGAAGCATAGTGGACAAGTAGCTTATGTCTATTTATAGGCTTGAGCAGATATAGCGGAGATAAGATCATCTAATTTTGATGTGACAGTCATAGGTTTGACTTCATCAGAATAGGGGATGGATCTGTTAAGAAGGTAGTAGGGTGTGATGTCCTGGTATTTGGATGACATACACAGAATCGGAAGTAAAATTCCTATACTACGATCGGTTGTACTGTGGTTATCACACAGTTGTTTCTTCACAAAGGACATGGATGTAATATCAGACATTCTGGTTACTAGATCTATGGTTTTAGATCTAGATTTGGGTATTTTCCCAATGTGGGTACTTTGACTGTATTCTAATAGTATTTTAGAATAGATGACTCCTGGCATGGTGGTGTACCTGCAGGTGATGGAGTCACCCTCTCTAAAGGTGTCTTAGAGACTAAAGGAGAGAGGGATGTGCATGATTGGCAGATCACTTGCTTAGGCAATTGAGTCAATCATGAGATGTCAAGTACCACACCAGATGTTGTTTTTGCACTAGATGCAATAAATTTATATTAATCCAATCCTGGAGAAATATAAGGAAGAAGTTTTAGAACATAAGTGCATATTCTACGGATTTGATAACGGCAGCCTCTTTCGGGAGACGGTTATCATTCCAGGCTTCAAAAGTGACATGGATGACAGAGTGATTGTCAGAATTATAGTTTTCCCTCTGACGAGGGACAGTATTATGGACAGGTGGTCCAATAGGATACTGTGGGAGGCATGGTGCTGGATACTGATTAGGTTCAGTGATCGATACAGTCTTAGAAGTTTGGATTTGGAGTTCATTTATGAACTAGGTCCCATCTGATATCCAGATATATTCTAAGACATGTATTACTCGATTCGGGAGATGGTTTTCTCCGCGAACTTGAGATTTAGAGAGACATAGAAAGAAACATCATGGCGGATCCACTCACTGAGGCTATTTCTCGAATACAAGAGTTTTACAAACTAGCTTTGTGAAACTGATTAGTAGAGGAGTTGGATGTACGGTATCACACGGGCTGTGAGTATGCGACATCGCAATAATTAGCCTTAAGTGCAAGTGGGAGATTGTTGGAGATAGTGCCCTCAAAGTCAATTATTGGATCGCAGGTACATGATTTCAATAATTGAGGAAGGACCTATACCGATATGACAGTCTTGCTTGAGATGATAGTATGCTATCTGGTTTGTCTTTATCATCGTATACATACTTTAGTTCACTATTGCATGAAGATAGAGACCATAGGATTCTTGCTTGACTACCAGCAGTATGATGACGATCATATACGTGGGAGCTGGGGTCTGTAAGAACATCCTTAAAGTGTCCCTAGTCATGGGAGTTTCGAGACAGGGCATCGATACTCCAGAGTAGACTAGTGTATACAGTCGAGACCCCGACGAGGGACGGTGGTCGGTCTCACAAGCCACTGGTGTCAGTAGGACCACCTAAGATGTATACATGTGCTCATTGGGTTATGAGTACACCGGACAGGACTCGCCGGGAACATGCTAGTTGGTATTATACATATCGTCAGATAGCAGTTCCCTGGTGACATGTGTACAGGTTAGTTTGTCGACATGAGATCGTCATTTGTCTCGTGTGAGTTCCCACTGTGCTTAGATTACTACCCTACCACGCTCAAAGCAGTTGTGCAAACAGGTTTTAGTTGGGTACAGTCCCGAGCCACATGGAGGCAGTGAGCGGATCATCGGGGATTCGTCTCTCCCGGTATTGGGGGTGAGATCGTGCTGTGTCTAGGAGAGCCATTACACAATGCCCTCACCCGAGGCAGGAGATTTACTGGTAGGTACTCCAGTAGTATCTCAGTGTGTTCTGGGCCACTCTCTGACACGACTTATACCGCTAATGGGGGTCTGACGTTACCAGCCCCCTAGGCAGATATGCGATACTCATAGATGAACGGACCGGACTGTATATACATTGTCACTGTCAGGCTCAGTAGGGTTTAGAGATGAGTTCGCTCATCAGCTTCCCTTCCAATCAATACATAGGCAAACGTTACGTACAGCTCGTACCTCTGACGTGCTAGTGGTTATACCCAGTGCCAGTGTGTTGATGAGTCATTAGAGTCTCCCGCAGACACTTTCCCAAGTTCGGGCGAAACGTTGTAGAGGCCATATAGGTTTATGGCAAGGTTCGGAAAATGCACATGCGTTTTCGCACGTGCCCATTTTCGGGCAGATAATACTGGTCGGCTTTGGTTTAAGCCGGATCCGAGTATTATACTGTGTATGTAGGGTTCCTAGGCACACTTGTGAAGGTTCATAAAGCATCAAACATGCCCGAATAAAAATTTTGATGTGTCGAACAACACAAAGACGGGATCTTTGCTAGATTATTAGGGTTTAACATGCAAGATAACATCTTTAAACCTAAGTGTGAGAGATTACAACCTTTGTAGTCCGCTCCTTCGCTTCACAAGCTCCGAGTAGAAGTCCCTTTGCCGCGATCCACGATCTCCCGGACTCAAGAGAGGCTCCACGACTCGAACGATCCATGCTTGCTTGAAGTGTTCCGATTCTCCGATGATCTACGTCGAAATTGCAATAACCCAAGCTTTCTCACTCTTAAGAGATGAACACCCTAATCTAATGGGCTAGATGAGATGAGGATGAGGGAGTAGTACTTATGCTTTCTTTTTAATTCACTTTCTCACAATAAACCATCACAAAAGGAATTTCTAGTGAGCTCAAACTCAAGAGAGAAGAAGATGATAATAATAAAGATAATCCTTTTGTGATGAATAAAAGATAAAAGTATATGATTGATTATAGAACCATGGTCAAGGATGAGTGGCTAAAAGTTTGTAGAGAATAAACTAGAGTTAGGGTTTGGTTAGGTTAAGTTATGAGTCATGGAAAAATATCAACCATAATATCTTAACCATGACAAAAACAAAGCTTCTAGAAGGTGCAAGAAGAAGCTAACCCTAATCAAACCCTAATCCCTTTTTATCATCCTTAAACATGTTTTATAATAAATCATATCATGTCACAATAATATATATCACATATATATTATATATTTGCAACAAAAGAAAATAATACAATTAACATATATCGCATATATATCAATGTATTAAACCGGTGAGAAAATGAAATAATAAAGCGAGCCAATATTAGATAATGTAATACAATATATCATATATATTATTATACATTAAATCATCAAATCAACACTTGATCCGACGATCCGGCTATATCGAATATAACCGACTAATATATCAGGAACCGATTCATCGAATCAACACTTGATCCGATGACCCGGTTCATATCTAAATATCGCGAGAATATAATACGGTATCTCATATCGCGTTATTCTCGGTCCTGCACATATCACATATGTGCCTCTACTCCGTTTCTCTTGAGCCAAGAAACCTCTGTGTAGGACTCTAAAGAATCGTCAATACGCCGGTAGCAGGTGATGATCATATCAAACACCCACAAGCTGCAAGCGGTCAGCTAAACGTAACAGCCACCCAGGTATTGAGCGATCAGAAGATCAACAAGCTAGCCTGTGCGTTCTCCTGTGAATCCAATTAGTAACACTCCGTACAGTACGGTCTGTTCGTCTGATATGTCGCACATCAAGTCTAGGGGTGGTAAAACGTCAGGCCCCAGTAACCGATAAGTCGTGTCGATGTGTGGCTCATAACGGGTCGATAAACTACTACTAACACTTACGAGTAAATCTCTATATCAGCTCTGGCCAGGGACTTCCAGTTATAGCCAATCGAACACAGCACAACATCAACTCCCTATACCGGGAGAGACGAATCCCCTCCTATCGCTTATTTCCTCCATGTGATTCGGGACTGTACCCAAAAGCCACCATTTTGCACGCCCTCTTGGACGTGGTAAGGTGGAAATCAAAGCACAGTGGGAATCACACAAGACTCTATGACGATCTCGGGTCTACAGACTACCCTGTACCAGTGTCACCGGAGAACTGCCATCTGACGTGTGGTATATCACCATCTGGGAGTTCTCGGCGAGTCCGTCAAGTGTACCCAGTCTCCACTGAGCACCCGTACACCATCTCTGATGTCAAACACCGATGGATATGGGATCATCCATCGCCCATCATATGGGTCAAGATGCGTATACGCTAGTCTACTCTGGTGTATCGATGCCCTGTCTCGATATACCCTCGACTAAGAACAGTTATAGGATGTACTCATCGACTACCGTGGCCCCACTAGTATGATCTCATCATAGTCTCAGTAGTCGAGTATAGATCCTAAGGGCTTTATCAACATGTGAGAGAAAAACAGTAAACCAATACAAGTCAACATGTTAAGATAAAGTGAAACCAAATAGCATACTATCATGACGAGCAAGAAAGTCATCTCTATATATATATCCAAGCATCCATTATAATATACATCATATGTACAACAATGGCCTCTAGGGCATATACATAACTAACAATCTCCCACTTACACTAAGGCCAGCTGCTGTAGTATCTCATACCCAGCATCCCGAATAATCTCTTAAACTGTATCTGGGGAATAGCCTTCGTGAGTGGATCCACAGTGTTGTCCTTCGTATCTACTCTCCTAACCTCAATCACCCGGCGATCAACTATCTCCCTGATCAGGTGATACCGCCTCAGAATCTGTCTGGACTTTTGATGGGACCTGGGTTCCTTGGCCAAAGCCACTGCTCCATTGTTATCGCAATATAGAGGTATTGGATGTTCAATGGATGGAACTACACCAAGTTCACTAATGAACTTCTTTATCCAGACAGCCTCCTTGGCAGCATCGTTGGCAGCGATGTATTCAGCCTCCATCGTCGAGTCTGCAACGGTATCCTGTTTGGAACTCTTCCAACATACCGCCCATCCATTTAGGGTAAAGACAAAACCCGAGTGCGACTTAGAGTCGTCCTTATCATTTTGGAAGCTGGAATCGGTAAAGGACTCCACCCGGAGTTCTCCGTTACCATACACCAAGAACATGTCTCTAGTTCTTCGCAAGTACTTGAGAATGTTCTTCACAGCTGTCCAGTGACTCTCTCCAGGATTTTCTTGATACCGACTCACTACACTTAGTGAGTATGCTACATCGGGTCTGGTACATAGCATCGTATACATGATAGAGCCTACTGCCGAAGCATAGGGTATCCCTTGCATGCGAGCTCTCTCCAAATCAGTCTTGGGAGACATCTCTTTGGAGAGAGTGAGTCCAGAGATCGTGGGTTGGTTCCCACGCTTGGATTCTTCCATACTAAACCTCTTTAGTATGGTGTCAATGTACCTGGATTGGGACAATCCCAGTATCCGTTTGGATCTATCTCTATAAATCATGATTCCCAATATGCAGGAGGCATCACCTAGATCTTTCATTGAGAATCTCTGTGATAAGAAGAGCTTGACTTATTGCAGCATAGGAATATCATTTCCTATCAAGAGTATGTCATCCACGTATAGTACGAGGATGACAACCTTACCCTCTGCTACCTTCTTATAGATACAAGGTTCATCTATATTTTTGATGAAGTCAAACTCTTTGACTACAACATCAAAACAGGTGTTCCAACTCCGCGATGCTTGCTTTAACCCATAAATGGATTTAAGCAGCTTGCACACCTTTCCGCTGCTCCCACTATCCACGAAGCCCTCTAGCTGAGTCATGTACATGCACTCTTCTAAATCACCGTTTAGAAAGGCGGTCTTAACATCCATTTGCCAGATTTCGTAGTCATGGTATGCAGCAATGGCAAGTAAGATCCGGATGGACTTAAGCATAGCCACTGGAGAAAAGGTTTCGTCATAATCCACACCTGGTCGTTGATGAAAACCCTTTGCTACAACTCTAGCTTTGAAAGTCTCAACCTTTCCATCTACACCAAATTTATTTTTAAAAATCCACTTGCTCCCAATGGGTTTTACCCCTTCAGGAGCATTTTCCAAAGTCCATACTTTATTGGTGTACATGGATTCCATCTCAGATCGCATTGCATCCAGCCATTTCACAGAGTCACCACTCGTGATGGCCTGCTCGAAACTAGTTGGGTCATCATCTTCCATGATGCAATCCTCGCTTCCACCATCAATGAGAAAATCGTAGTATCTCTCAGGTGGATGAGAAACCCTACTAGATCGGTGGAGAGGCTGGTGTTCGTTGGGTACTACTGAATCCTCTGGTTCCAATAAATCATCTGTCGTAGTTTGTGTCGCTGGAACCACTTCCAGTTCTACCTTATTGCCATAATTTCTTTCATAAGAAAACCCTTTTCTAAAAAGGTGGCATGTCGAGAAACAAACACCTTTTGTTCCTCAGAGTGGTAGAAGATATACCCTCGCGAATGTTTGGGATATCCAATAAACTTACATAAGACAGATCTTGCCTCGAGCTTGTCCGGATTTTGTCTTTTGACATAGGCTGGACAACCCCATATCTTAACATATATAAGAGATGGTCTCTTCCCTTTCCATATCTCATATGGAGTGGTATGCACTGATTGTTAGTGTATATGCCCTAGAGGCCATTACTGTATCATACAAGTATGTATATTACTTAATGGAAGCTTGGGATATTCACCTTGTATTGACAATCTTGCTCAAAATAATAGTATGCTACTTGGTTTGTTTCTGCTTCAATGTGTACATGTGTTTATTTTAGTATATCATCTATACACATTAGTGGAGCCCTTAGGATCTTTGCTTGATTACCAGCGTTGTGATGGCAGTCACACTAGTGGGGGCTGGGTAATCTATAAGCACATCCTTATGCAGGTGCCTAGTCGCAGGACTATCGAGACAGGGCATCGATACTCCGGAGTAGACTAGCGCATGCGCTTCTCATCCCAGAGTGGGAGATGGTCTGTCCCACAGCCATCAGTACGTCGTACTGGAAATAGTATGCGGGTGCTCGTTGGGTTACGAGTACACTGGACAGGACTCGTCGGGAACTGACCAGTTGGAATTATACCTATCGTCAGTAATCAGTTCCCAGGTGACATGAGTACAGCTTAGTCCGATGACTTGACACTATCACTTCGCCTCGAGTGTGTTCGCACTGTACTTTGATTACTACCCTACCACGGTACAAAGGAGTCGTGCAAACAGGTAGTAGTTGGGTGCAGTCCCGAAGCACTTGGAGGCAGTGACGGTTAGACATGATTCGTCTCTCCCGGTATTGGGGGTTGACATCGCGCTGTGTCTAGGAGAGCCATTACACGAGTAGTCCCTGGCCAGGGCAAGCGAGATATACTGGTAGGCTTCCAGTGCTGTCTCAGGGTGTATTGGGCTTCACTCCGACACGACTTATACCGCTATTAGGGGACTGACGTTTACCGCCCCCCTAGGCCCGCTATGCGATGTATCAGATGAACAGACCGGACTGTACGGAGATTGTCACATTCAGGCTCAGTAGGAGTTCAGATGGGTTTCACCCCGTCAGTCTTCTTGTCGGCATCTACCTGGGGACCGTTACGCACAGCTAGTGCCGCTTGCGGTCTGTGGTTAAACCCACTGCCAGTGTAGTGTCGAGTCTTTAGAGTCCTACACAGAAAGCTATTCGCCTTTAGGCAAAAGAGTAGAGGTCGCATGGTTTTGCGACAGGTCGCATGGTTTTGCAACAGGGTCCGGTCACATCCGTGCACTTGTGCACGTACAGTGTCCGGACAGTTAGCACTAGCGGGCTTTGGTTTAAGCCAGATCCTAGTGTACGTTTTGGGATTGGTTTTATCCAGTATGTATTCGTGTTCCTCGGAACGCGGATGCGGGTGTGTATGCACAGTTGACGGAGAGACAGAGGCAGAGAATTCTCATTAGGGTTGTTGACCGTTGACTGTTGACTATTGACTTTTTGCTCAACCCTAATGAGAATATGATATATATATATATATATATATATATATATATATATTTAGCAATAATATTAATTAAGTATTATAGTGATATGGTTGTTGATGGGTTGACTTTGTTGACCGGTTGACTAGGTTGGACTAGTTGACCATCATCATCACAATGGTTGTCATTTTCATACAAAGACTTTTGCTTGCTTGTTGTGGTTTGCAAAATGAGTGCATGGAAATGATATTGCCTTTGACATGATATGATCCATCACATAATAATACTTGATTAACATTATGGCTCATGATGTTTTTGGATTATGAGAGGGTGAAAGAGAAAAGAGAGGCTCATTTCTTTCATTATCTTTCCCTCTCTTGGTTTTGAGCTCTCCCATTCTTTTGCTCTCACCCTCTTCTTCTTGCTCTCTCTCTTGTCTATGGTTCACTTGTCTCATGTGTTGAGAAGCAAGAACCATAGAGAAAATCCCATCACACTCTCCTCTACTCACTCTAGTTCACAAGGTTTAGCAAACCAAGTAAACTAGTTTCTTCAAAGTTCGAAGAAGAAGCCAAAGGTAGAAGCTTTCAGGTGGATCGATCTTCGGCGCAAGGAGACGACGGGGTGAAGCCGATCCGGACAACCATCGAGGCTTGAAGATGAAGGAGTTCAAGAAAGAAAGGTATAACCCCCTAACCGAGTAGTTAACAACTCCTAGTTAGGTTGTTAGTTAGATGTTTAACCAAGATCCGGTTTTGAGTCCATGTTACCGCCTCTGTAAAATTGTTTTCCACCAAATTCCGCATGCCCGAAAGTACCGGGAGAGGTAGCATGGACTTACAGTGGTATCAGAGCCTAGTTAAACTCTATCTAACATGTTAGCATAGTAGCTAGAAATTCGATCGGAGAAAAAGTCCCGAAATAAACCCGAAATTCAAGGTTGCTATCGATTTTTAAAGTTCTGTAAAATTGATAAATTTCATCTTAAAAATTGGCTCAGGGTTTTTATTAAACACCCACGAAATTTGGTCCCACGAACCGGTCAAAGCGCCGCGGAAACGCGGCGGGAGCACGCTCCCGCCGCGGTTCCGCGGCCGAGTTGACTCGGCCGAGGTCCAAATTTTGTGCAGTGTTTTTATGGAGTTGTTTTGGGATTTTTGGAATATGTATTTTCTGCCCAGATTTTCCAGAACGAAAATTTTGTATTTGGGGCCTGAAAATCCGTATTTTTTATTGAACTTCTAAAAGACTTAAGCTGACGGGTTTTTCTGTGATGTGATATTTGTATTGAACGTCTGCTAATCGCTATATGTCGATTAGTAGGAGTTATACAAATCTGTGATCTGTAATGTAATTGGTTTGTGTATATGAATTCATTGGATTGTCGCGGGTGAATAGCCGGGGGTTGTGAGACGAGAGTTTTCTTTTCTTTCAATTCATGTAAATTTGTAAATTGATGTAATAATTATTTGTATGGCCGCACAACCGGGTCGGGGTTGTAGCCGTCATTGTATAATTTCTTTTTACTGTTTTTGCTCCTAGGATAGACCCATGGAGGGGGTGCACAAACTACCGGGTATGCCGAAGTGCCGAGTGGCCTACTCACGGAGTTGAGGGAGGTTGCTTCGCTTCGGGTACTTGGCGGGTAGTTTGCCGCACCCGTAGGGGTCTTGGGTGGGGTATTGGCTATTCACCGCGACCGTTTAATCTACTTTTCGTTACAGGCTCGTACGAATTGCGGATTCCTAGTATATCCAATGTGTTCATCTGTGATCTGAAATGGCTATCATTGCAATATATCTATATATGATATTATTTAGGCGTTGCTTATGTTTTACAGCCGCGCTAGCCCAGCCCCCGCTCTGTCGTTAGTTAAGTAACCTAACGGGTAATGACGGGGCCCCGTGGCGAATGCGAATGGCATAAGCGTACGTCATATTTTGGTTGTTTTCTGCAATGGTAGGATTAAATGATGGGACGCATTAAAAGAACTAATGCAAGAAAATAAACCAAGTAAAAATCGTTGGAACACTTTCGAAAAACCACTCGGTTCTTTTCAAAATTAACTTTTAAATGCGGAGTTTGAGCCACTCCTTCTAAAAGCTATCTCGTTCCTTCGATTATATCAAGTTCACTACGTTCAAGGTTTCGCCAAAACCATTCGTAGCCCTCCATCGTTTCGTATGAATATTCAATAGTATTCAAGCTATGTTTGTTGACCTTCGTCAAGGCATAGTGATTGGTAGCTATTGGGTGTTCATATGTAGCATAGATAGATGCGTTGGTTTGGGACAGTCGTATTACCTTGTTGACCTTCGTCAAGGGTATATACGGGTGGGTTCAAATTAACCTGGATAATGACGGGTAGAACTTGACATGTGACTTATGATTTGTTGACCTTCGTCAAGGTCATAAGAGCATGAGGCAAAAATCCACATCGGGAGTTTCAAAAGAACTGAAACTTGCTAGCGCTGCATACCATTTGGAGTGTGATGATTCTGGTAGGATTCCTTCAGTTTTGTCACGCAATGATATTTGGATCCCGATCCTACTGTGAGTATATGCTACTCCTCGGGAAATTTCTCACTTAACGATCAATGCTATAAACCAAGTAGGTGTCTAGAAAGGTGTTAGCGGGGCTACGCCCACAGGGAAAAGAGGTTATTTAATTAAGGAACTTCGCGAAAGCGTTGGAAAACCTCCCTCGAAGTACCGACACTAGCCTGGCTGAACGGTTAAGCAAGTATTGTACGGTGAGATTGATCCCGACTAATTCTTCCTTTATGGTTTGAGGAGGGATTCGAGAGACAGTGGGAGCCATCCTGTTTAGATAAATTAAAAACCAATCTAAACTTGCAAGAGCATCATGCTGAGTGTTTTCTTCTCTCTCTCTTAATTGCAGCGACCCAGTGACCACACCTAGGTTACATCTAGATAATAAAATGACTGAACCTGACTGTTATGACTGGCAAAGGTCTGTCCAGATGTCCATTGCCCATGACAAGCTGGGACACCTCTTAACTGATCATACCCCTACCGTCTCAGGTCCAGTTTCCCCTGTCACGGATATTTACATCCGTAGGACATCGGAAAAGGATTGTGCGAAAGCCAAGTGCCTCGTGTTAGCCTCAGTTAATGGTGCAAACCAGAGGCAGCACGAGAAGATGGACTCAGTTTCTATCTTCCTCGATAACAAAGATTTATATGGAGAGCAATCTCGTATCGCAAGATATGAGACCTCGAACGAATTGCTTCAAGCGAGGTTGGCTGTCGGGTCATCTGTAGGGGACAACGTCCTTACAGAGGCCAGCTATTTTGAGCTCACGGACCTGGAGACCACGTTGGAGAATAGGTCAAGTACTGACTTAATTCTACAGTCCCTGCCCTCTGCTTATACCCTGAAGGAAACCAGGGAAGAAAAAGGAAAAGCAAGGGCAAAAGTTTCAGGACTGGATGTAGTAAAAGAGGGACGTTCCTATTGTAACGGGAATGAACATTGGCAGAAGGATTGCAGGGCTTGCAAAGCCAGTAGACAGAATTCGAAGCATGTTGTGGCTTCGGCTTCGAGTGTGTTTGTAATTGAGAACTGTATGTCAGTTAACCCTACTTCCTGGGTATTGGATACCGGATCAGGATCTCATATCTGTAATTCGTTACAGGCTCTGAGAAACCGTAGGGTTATCAGGAAAGGTGATATGACCCTCAGGGTTGCTAACGGAATGAGCATGGATGCTGAATCCGTAGGGGAATATCATCTTGGACTGACAACTGGGCAGATATTGATTTTACGTAACTGTTTGTATGTACCAGGTGCGACTTGTAATATCATATCTGTATCCTTACTTTCTAAGGAAGGATATGAATTTACTTTTGTAAGCGATGTAGTACACATCCACCTAAATCAAGTTCTGATTGGGTCAGGTACATTACAGAACGGAATATACGTGTTAAATCAAGCTCAGATTTTCAGTGTCCAGAACACACTTAAAAGAAAGTCTCCGGAGACAAATCAGGCTTTCTTATGGCATTGTAGACTGGGTCACATTAATGAGACACGATTAACTAAGTTACATAAAGAAGGGTACTTGAATCCGTTCGAGTATCAGTCTTATGCCACTTGTGAATCTTGTCTCATGGGAAAGATGACAAAGACTCCGTTCACTGGACGCGGAGAAAGAGCGAGCAAGCTCTTGGGACTCATATACAGTGATGTGTGTGGTCCAATGTCTACACATGCACGAAGTGGTTATTCATACTTCATTACTTTCACAGATGATTTCTCTAGGTATGGACATGTCTTCTTAATGAAGCACAAATCCGAGGCCTTTGGGAAATTTCAAGAATACAAGAATGAAGTTGAAAAACAAACCGGCAAAAGTATCAAGATTCTAAGATCGGATCGAGGTGGAGAATACTTGAGTGCCGAGTTTCTGGACTACTTAAAAGAGAATGGAATTCTCTCTCAACTTACTCCTCCATACACACCACAACACAACGGTGTATCGGAAAGGCGGAATCGGACCCTATTGGATATGGTTCGTTCCATGATGAGTAAGGCTGAGTTACCGCGATCTTTCTGGGGCTATGCACTAAAAGCAGCTGCATATCTCTTGAACAAGGCTCCAACCAAGACTGTGCCTACCACCCCATATCAGATGTGGAGTGGGAAGAAACCCTGTCTTAAGTATCTTAAGGTATGGGGATGTCCAGCTTTTGTAAAAAAGCAGCATGCGGACAAGCTCGAGGCACGCTCAGTACTGTGTAAGTTTGTGGGATACCCAAAGAACTCAAGAGGGTATCTTTTCTATTCCGCAGAAGAACAAAAAGTTTTTGTTTCTCCGCACGCCCACTTCTTGGAAACTGAATTTTTAGAAAATCAGATAAGTGGGGGCGCAATAGAACTGGAAGAAATTCCAGAACCACAAGCTGTTACTGAAAGCTTGGATGAACCAGACGTTTCAGGAAAACCGGACATTCCTACGCCGCTCCGCAGAAGTAGTAGGCAGTCTCATCCGCCCGAGAGATACTTCGGTTTTCTCATAGACGGGGATAGAGAGGATTGTACAGTTAATTATGATGAGCCTACTAGCTTCCAGCAAGCCATTCAGAGCGGTGACTCGGTAAAATGGCTGGATGCAATGCGGATCGAGATGGAGTCCATGTACACCAACAAAGTTTGGACTTTGCTCCAGAAGGGGTAAAACCCGTAGGATGCAAATGGATCTTCAGAAAGAAGATTGGTGTAGATGGGCAGGTTGAAACCTATAAAGCTAGGCTCGTTGCAAAGGGTTTTCGTTAAAGACCTGGTTTGGACTATGACGAGACCTTTTCTCCGGTAGCCATGCTTAAATCCATTCGGATCCTTCTTGCCATTGCTGCCTTCCACGATTATGAGATCTGGCAGATGGACGTAAAGACGGCTTTCCTAAATGGAAATTTGGAAGAGTGCGTCTATATGGATCAGCCAGAGGGATTCATTCAGAGTGGGAGCAGCGGTAAAGTGTGCAAGTTGCTCAATTCCATCTATGGACTTAAGCAGGCATCGCGGAGTTGGAACATCTGCTTTGATGATACTGTCAAAGAATTCGACTTTGTCAAAAACCCAGATGAACCATGCATTTACAGTAAGATTGTACGGAGAAATGTGGTATTCCTCGTCTTGTACGTCGATGACATTCTCCTAATAGGAAATGATATTCCTATGCTACAGTCAGTCAAAGGATTCTTGTCGCAGAGGTTCTCCATGAAAGACCTGGGCGATGCCAACTACATTCTGGGGATCCAGATCTATCGTGATAGATCTAAGAGGATGTTGGGACTTTCACAGTCAAGGTACATCAACACCATACTGAAACGATTCAGTATGGAAGATTCCAAGTGCGGTAACCTACCGGCTTGTCACGGAATCACCCTCTCCAAAGAGATGTCTCCCAAGACTGATTTGGAAAGGGCTCGCATGTCATCATTACCCTACACATCTGCGGTAGGCTCTATTATGTATGCGATGTTGTGTACCAGACCAGATGTAGCATACGCATTGAGCGTTGTAAGCTGGTATCAGTCGAACCCAGGGGAGAAACACTGGATAGCAGTAAAGAACATTCTCAAGTACCTGAGAAGGACTAAGGAGATGTTCTTGGTGTATGGCGGAAAAGACCTCCAGATTGAGGCCTTTGCTGACTCCAGCTTCCAGAGTGACAAGCATGACTCCAAGTCCATGTCGGGTTATGTCTTTACCCTCAATGGAGGGGCGGTTTGCTGGAAGAGTTCCAAGCAGGAAACCGTTGCTGACTCAACTATGGAAGCGGAGTACATAGCTGCTTGCGATGCCGCAAAGGAAGCTGTCTGGATGAAGAAGTTCCTCACGGAACTTCAGGTGGTTCCTACCAGTGTTGATCCAATACCGCTGTATTGTGACAACAACGGCGCTATAGCTTTAGCGAAGGAACCCAGGTCCCATCAGAAGTCCAGGCACATTTTGAGACGGTTCCACCTGATCAGGGAGATCATTGATCACCGGGAGATCGAGGTAAAGAGAGTAAATTCAGAAGATAACACTGCAGATCCACTCACGAAGGCCCTACCCCAGACTCAGTTCGAGCGGCTGATCGAGATGATAGGTCTTCGATACGCCAGTACATGGCCTTAGTGCAAGTGGGAGATTGTTAGTGTATATGCCCTAGAGGCCATTACTGTATCATACTAGTATGTATATTACTTAATGGAAGCTTGGGATATTCACCTTGTATTGACAATCTTGCTCAAAATAGTAGTATGCTACTTGGTTTGTTTCTTCTTCAATGTGTACATGTGTTTATTTTAGTATATCACCTATACACATTAGTGGAGCCCTTAGGATCTTTGCTTGATTACCAGCGTTGTGATGGCAGTCACACTAGTGGGGGCTGGGTAATCTATAAGCACATCCTTATGCAGGTGCCTAGTCGCAGGACTATCGAGACAGGGCATCGATACTCCGGAGTAGACTAGCGCATGCGCTTCTCATTCCAGAGTGGGAGATGGTCTGTCCCACAGCCATCAGTACGTCGTACTGGAGATAGTATGCGGGTGCTCGTTGGGTTACGAGTACACTGGACAGGACTCATCGGGAACTGACCGGTTGGTATTATACCTATCGTCAGTAATCAGTTCCCAGGTGACATGAGTACAGCTTAGTCCGCTGACTTGACACTATCACTTCGCCTCGAGTGTGTTCCCACTGTACTTTGATTACTACCCTACCACGGCTCAAAGGAGTCGTGCAAACAGGTAGTAGTTGGGTGCAGTCCCGAAGCACTTGGAGGCAGTGACGGTTAGACAGGATTCGTCTCTCCCGGTATTGGGGGTTGACATCGCGCTGTGTCTAGGAGAGCCATTACATGAGTATTCCCTGGCCAGGGCAAGCGAGATATACTGGTAGGCTTCCAGTGCTGTCTCAGGGTGTATTGGGCTTCACTCCGACACGACTTGTACCGCTATTAGGGGACTGACGTTTACCGCCCCCCTAGGCCCGCCATGCGATGTATCAGACGAACAGACCGGACTGTACGGAGATTGTCATATTCAGGCTCAGTAGGAGTTCAGATGGGTTTCACCTCGTCAGTCTTCTTGTCGGCATCTACCTGGGGACCGTTACGCACAGCTAGTGCCGCTTGCGGTCTGTGGTTAAACCCACTGCCAGCGTAGTGTCGAGTCTTTAGAGTCCCACACAGAAAGCTATTCGCCTTTAGGCAAAAGAGTAGAGGTCGCATGGTTTTGCGACAGGTCGCATGGTTTTGCGACAGGGTCCGGTCACATCCGTGCACTTGTGCACGTACAGTGTCCGGACAGTTAGCACTAGCGGGCTTTGGTTTAAGCCAGATCCTAGTGTACGTTTTGGGATTGGTTTTATCCAGTATGTATTCGTGTTCCTCGGAACGCGGATGCGGGTGTGTATGCACAGTTGACGGAGAGACAGAGGCAGAGGATTCTCATTAGGGTTGTTGACCGTTGACTGTTGACTATTGACTTTTTGCTCAACCCTAATGAGAATATGATATATATATATTTAGCAATAATATTAATTAAGTATTATAGTGACATGGTTGTTGAGGGGTTGACTTTGTTGACTTGTTGACTTTGTTGACCGGTTGACTAGGTTGGACTAGTTGACCATCATCATCACAATGGTTGTCATTTTCATGCAAAGACTTTTGCTTGCTTGTTGTGGTTTGCAAAATGAGTGCATGGAAATGATATTGCCTTTGACATGATATGAACCATCACATAATAATACTTGATTAACATTATGGCTCATGATGTTTTTGGATTATGAGAGGGTGAAAGAGAAAAGAGAGGCTCATTTCTTTCATTATCTTTCTCTCTTGGTTTTGAGCTCTCCCATTCTTTTGCTCTCACCCTCTTCTTCTTGCTCTCTCTCTTGTCTATGGTTCACTTGTCTCATGTGTTGAGAAGCAAGAACCATAGAGAAAATCCCATCACACTCTCCTCTACTCACTCTAGTTCACAAGGTTTAGCAAACCAAGTGAACTAGTTTCTTCAAAGTTCGAAGAAGAAGCCAAAGGTAGAAGCTTTCAGGTGGATCGATCTTCGGCGCAAGGAGACGACGGGGTGAAGCCGATCCGGACAACCATCGAGGCTTGAAGACGAAGGAGTTCAAGAAAGAAAGGTATAACCCCCTAAACGAGTAGTTAACAACTCCTAGTTAGGTTGTTAGTTAGATGTTTAACCAAGATCCGGTTTTGAGTCCATGTTACCGCCTCTGTAAAATTGTTTTTCACCAAATTCCGCATGCCTGAAAGTACCGGGAGAGGTAGCATTTACTTACACTGATTTGGTAGGAACCATATTCAATAGGTGTATGGCTGTCTCAAGCGCATACCCCCAGAAGGAAATAGGCAACTCAGCCTCACTCATCATGGAGCGCACCATATCTAATAGGGTGCGATTCCTTCGTTCTGATACACCGTTGTGCTGTGGTGTATAAGGAGGAGTAAGCTGAGAGAGAACCCCATTCTCTTTTAGATAATCTAGGAACTCACTGCTTAAGTATTCACCTCCTTGATCAGATCGAAGAATCTTAATACTTTTGCCCGTTTGGTTCTCTACTTCATGCTTATATTCTTTGAATTTCTCAAAAGCTTCAGACTTGTGTTTCATCAGAAACACATGTCCGTATCTAGAGAGATCGTCAGTGAATGTAATGAAGTAGGAAGAACCGTTCCTGGCATGCGTAGACATGGGACCGCATACATCACTATGTATCAGTCCTAAGAGTTCAGTAACTCTTTCTCCGTGTCCACTAAACGGAGCTTTGGTCATTTTTCCTTTGAGACATGAATGGCAAGTATCATAAGATGATAATTCGAACAGATTCAAATAACCATCTTTATGTAACTTAGCCAGTCGTGTCGCATTGATATGACCAAGTCTACAATGCCACAAGTAGGATTCGTTCATGTCTGAACTTTTCCTCTTGTGTGTGTTTTGTATATTGAGGACTGTACTCTGATTTAGAATGAATATGCCATTATGTAACGAGCCTGATGCAATCAAATTTTGATCTAGGAATATGTTCATAACATTATCCTTTACTACCAAATTATATCCTTCTTTACTTAATAAAGAAACTGATATAATGTTGCACATCATGTTCGGTATATAATAGCACTCATTCAGAATCAGTGTATTACGACTTGGCAATACAAGGTGATATTCGCCAACTGCTTTGGCTGCAATACTTACACCATTCCCTACTTGGACGGAATGATCACCTTTTCCCAGTTCTCTACCTTTACGTAGCCCATGTAACAATTTACATATGTGGGATCCTGATCCGGTATCTAATACCCAGGACGTAGGGTTAACTGAAAAACAGTTCTCAATAACTAACACACCCGAAGAAGATGCATCAACATGCATGTTCTTTTGGGCGGCGTGAGAATCCAGATATTCACCTGTTTCCTGTTCAGTCTTATAACTCTTATAAGAAAGAACAGGTCCAACGTTCCCTTGCTCAGTACAATAATCGGGTTCAATCAATACATCCATATTATTATCTTGATTATGGCCTGACATGGTCGCTACCTGGAGAGAGAGAGAAGAAAACACTTTAGCGTGTGCTCTTGTAAGATTAGATTGGTTATTATCTTATCTAATCAGGATGTCTCCCACTGTTTTTATCAAATCTACCTTCAAACCCTAAAAGGTAAGATTAGCCGGGATTAATTACACCCTCCAATTTCATCAATCTTTCAGCCAGATCAGTGTCGGTACTTGAGGGAGGTTCCCCGTGCTTTCGCACGGACCTAATTAAAGTAAACCTCATTTTCCCAGAGGCGTAACCCCGTCAACACTTTTCTTAGACACCTACTTGATCGACTAATTGTCCTGTGTAAAACTCTCCCAGGAGTAACACTTACTCGCAGTGGGTATCGGGATCCAACTATCTCATAGTAGGTATGTTCCCCTCCGAAAGACGGTGCGACACCGCGTCTTACCTGAGATTCAGGGCAGATGCTAATAGGTGCTATCCGTCCACCTCTTCGAAGATGCCAAGTTGATTTATGGCACCACGTATCGAAGGTTTAGACGGATGCGTCCGATGTAGCAGACTTCGTCAGATTCCCCCTCGTTTGAGGGGTTTTTGATTGTGGGGACGCTCTTCCCTGCAGGCGCAAGCCCCTGCAGTTAATTACGCTACCGCATTGCGGTAACAACTTTCTCCTTCTCCAGATGGTCACTTCGTGTCGTGGGTGTCTGTTTTGTATTTTGTTGCCCGTGGATTGTTTACGGAGACTGAGTTATGTCGTCGCCCGTAGGGCGTGGACTAGTCCAAATCCGTATTATCTTAGATTTGGGTTTGGGGGGGTTTTGGTTTGAGGATACGTCAGCCCTACTCGAGGCTAAGATCAACTCAAACGTTTGTTAAGGATACGTTAGTCTAACTTTGTGACTAAGATCAACTTAACGGGATCGTTTAGATCCGACAAAAGAGCGTCTGGACTCTAATGTTCCAGTTTAGGGACATAATGGTCCATGAATGTGTGGCCGTCGGGACCCGTCACCTCTCTGACGACGTTGAAGGATTACAACGACGGATGTCAGAGGAGTTCAAGGATGTACCCTCTAGCCGGAGTCAATTGGGGGGATTTATAGTCCACTCTGTTTGAAGGTTTAAGGATACATTAGCCATCTTTGAGGCTAAGATCAACTTAAACGGGACCGTTTAGATCCGACAAAAGAGCATGCGGGGCTCTATTGTTCTAGTTTAAGGACATTACGGTCCATGGGTAGTTTAAGGACATTGCGGTCCATGGGTAGTTTAAGGACATTGCGGTCCATTGTTAGTTTTAAGACATCTCGGTCAAGGTTAAGGACGTCGTAGTCCATGGGTTTAAGGACCCCACAGTCCATTGTTAGTTTTAAGACATCTCGGTCAAGGTTAAGGACGTCGTAGTCCATGGGTTTAAGGACCCCACAGTCCATTGTTAGTTTTAAGACATCTCGGTCAAGGTTAAGGACGTCGTAGTCCATGGGTTTAAGGACCCCACAGTCCGGTATGTGCTCTGGATGCTTCACACGGGTTCACTGCCGCGCTTGGCGAGGACCAGGCTCCGCTCTGGACGTTTTTCACAGGGTCAAAGAGTGACATTATCCGCGTTCCACGTAACCAGGAATTTGCATTAGACATGAGTTTAAGGACCCCACAGTCCATATCAATGTGTGGTCGTCGGGACCCGTCACCTCTTTGACGGCATTGAGGGATTACAATGCCAAGTATCAAAGGAGTGAAGAGATGTACCCTAGAACCGGAGTGGATTAAATAACCCTTGGCCCAATTTGGGGTCAAGACGAATTAATTATGTTATGAGTCCATTGGACCAGTTAATCACAAATTGAGGACTTATGGCCATCTTGGGCTAAGTCCAATCAGGAGAGGCTTTGCCTCCATCCATTTAAGCCAATTGGGCCAAAGTCTAGTGTTAAACACTACAGAGCAGTCAGTGTTGAACACTGGGAATGGGGTTGACAAGTTAGTGTTTAACACTAAGAGAATATTTGGTGTTGAACACCAGCAACAATGTTTTTTCAGGTTAGTGTTAAACACTAAGGTAATCAGTGTTGAACACTGCAAATGAAGATCTCAGATTAGTGTTTAAACACTAAGATAATCAGTGTTGAACACTGCAAATAAAGCTTTTTAATTAGTGTTGAACACTAAGGCCCAACAGTGTTTTAACACTGGGTTCGAGAGTTTTAGTTTAGTGTTTAAACACTAAGGTAAGAGGGGTCACGTGGCAGCACGTGAGAGCGCCCTCCCTTCCTTTGTTCTGCTGAGATTATCGCGTCTTCCAGAGCATCACGTGCCATCACGTGATGGGCATTCAAATGCCTATGGATTAGAGCTTCTGCTGAGGGTCACGTGGGTCACGTGGGGTGCTGCCTCAAAGGGGCTTTCTGTAGCTCTTTTGGGGGGGGTCACGTGATGACACGTGACCCTGCCTCTAGGTATTTTGTTTAGAGGCTTTGTTAATCTTCTTTTAGGAATTAAATTCCTCGAACTATAAATTTCAGAGGAATTAAATTCCTACTTCCTTTCGAAGACTTTGTTTTCTGGAATAGAGTTTAACTCTGAATTTTCTGTAGGAATTAAATTCCTCATATACGTGAAGGGCTGAATAGGGTTAAACCCTAATAAAAGTTTTTAAGGAGTTTAAACTTCCATCCTCTGTATGATTAAGGGAATTAAATTCCTGCTGTTTCAACAGAACTAGGTTCTTAATTAGGGTTAAACCCTGTTTCTTTTTTGTTCTGGAGGAATTAAATTCCCATAATATAGGGTCAAGCCCTCCTTTTATTTTAAAGGAATTAAATTCCTATAGTTCTGTGAGAATTAAATTCTCGTGCTTGCATTCCTTCTCCGTGTTTTGGATCTGCATGGCAGGATCTCAACCCATTGAGAATTAAATTCTCAACCTTAAGGGGAGATGTGCACTTTGCAGATCCTCCATCAAAGAGAGAAGAAATATGTTCTTCTGTTTTTACATTATCAGAGTTAAACTCTGCTGAGAATTAAATTCTCTTTCTTTCAAAAGGCCTTCCCTTTCTTACCTAGGGTTTTTCGCAGAAGATCCGAGTCTTTTCAAAGTATCAAAGCTCTTCTCCTTTTTTTTTTCTTCTCTGCGCATCCATATGTATGTATGTCTCTTGGCTCCTATTTATAGGAGAAGCAGCCGAATCAATCAGTTTTTGACGAATCTTTATTGAGATTTGATTTGCATTCATCATTCATTTTGGACCTTTGGATTATTAGGTGAATTTTATTCACCATTGGATTTTAAATCCAGAGATTCTCCCTTGTTATTTTGATTAGATTTAAAGGGGAAATCTTTCCAAACCCGAGATTTTCCATAGATAGATGATATTCTATCACCTCTGAATCTTTAATTTGATTGGTTCCAGATAGTTGCTTTCTTTTGGAAAGATTTAAATCTCCTTCAGAATTTAATTCTGTTAACACAATGGGCTTTGAAAGCCGGTCACGTGTGACCACGTGACCCATGGTCACGTGTGGGCACGTGACCCCTTTTGGAATGAGCCTTTTCCTTTCTTTTGCGCTCTGTCTTCTGATCGTTGCTTAAGCGTCACGTGCCACCACGTGACTCCTGGTCACGTGTGAGCACGTGACCCTTGTTTGAACTCTTTTTCCTTGGTTCGTTTGGAGAACGAGTCTGCTGTCTTGAACGTCACGTGCCAACACGTGACCCTGGTCACGTGGGAACACGTGACCTCTTCTGAAGCCTTTTTCTTGACTTGATCAAGGAACTGGTGTGTCTTTGACGTTTGCATTTAACTGTCACGTGTCGCCACGTGACCCTGGTCACGTGGGAGCACGTGACTCTTTCTGAAGCCCATTTTCTTCAGCGTAGTCAGGAAACTGAACTTGACTTGATGATGCCTTTTAGGTGTCACGTGCCAACACGTGACCCCTTTTTGAAGCTTTTCCCAGAAGCTTTCCTGATTTTAAATCAGGAAACAAGGTATGCAATCTCATTGCAAATTTCAACACTTGAAATTCCCGATAATATTTTTACCCCTAGCGTCCCATGACCTTGACGAAGGCCAAACTACCCATAGGGCGCTAGTTAAGTTCAACCCGTTCATTTCTTGATTGAATTAAACCACCCGTACGACCCTTGACGAAGGCCAAACTACGCCGTATGAATACCCTAATCCAATCGCATCGTATGCTAGCAGATAAGTACTAGTTAGCTACCGTACACTACGCCTTGACGAAGGCCAAACTACCGCAGCACGAATACTATGTAGTATTTATCTGAAATGACGGAGGGCTATGCAGGTTTTTCAGAAAACCCTGAGCGTAATGAACTTGATATCGTCGTAGAATCATGTGGTTTTTGGAAAAAGGAGTGTTTTTGAGGCTTTTCTAGTTTCGCTAAAGAGGTCACTCCCGGTGAAGGGATCTCGGCTCTTTCCCCATCGAATAAGGTGCAGGATATATCATATATACCACTGTGCAAAGCAAAACTCTAAAAGCAATCAAAAGTCAAACCGAGTTTTGTAGCATCTGCCAGTTTCGCTAAAGAGGTCACTCCCGGTGAAGGGATCTCGGCTCTTTCCTCATCGAATAAGGTGCAGGACATATCATATATATCACTGTGCAAAGCAAAACTGTAGCTACCCTTTTTTATAAAGTTTTGATTTTACAACATCTTTAGGTTTCTTTTCTTTTTATTAATCTCATTAATAAAATCCCATCAGCTTATGCTTCCTAAGCATCACAGATAAATACGACGTACACTTATGCCATCCGCATTCGCCTCGATGTCCTCTCGTGCACCGTTAGGTTAGGTAACTAACGACAGAGCAGGTCAGGGCTAGTGCGGGTGTAAAACATAAGTAACATCTATATAATATATCATATATACTATATACTGTATCCATCACAACATATCAAATGATCTCATCACAGATAACGCAGCAGAAACATATATATAATGTGGGATATACTAGGACGTCCGTATTTAGTATTTAGCCAACAATAGAAAATACGGATTCCACAGTCGCGATGAATAGCCAAGCCCACACCCTGGACCCCTACGAGAGCGGCAAGTGACCCTACCAATTCTGGAGTTTAGGAGACCCGGTCTCGACTCCTCGAGATGGCCTCCCACTGAACCCCAGAACTTGGTCACCTGTGCTCCCCTCCTTGGGTCCATCCTAATGCGGAAAAGTAAATAATATACAACACTGGTGGCATCAACCTTAACCCGGAAGTGCCCCAAATAAAAGAATATTACATTACATTTGAATTTACATGAATGAAAATATAAAACTCTCATCTCACATAAAAACCCCCGGCTATTCAATCGTAACAATTGCACATCATATCTCAGCAACACATAATATCTCATATCATCAACGTAAGTAAGTATGCATACACCGATCGTCGCCGATGTATAGCAACGACAATCGGCAATACAACTACATACTACACTTACGGTCACAGAAAAGAAAGTGTAAAACTATTTGGAATCCACAATCACTTTAGACATCGTAAATCCGAAATATCACATCCTCCGCATTTCATGCCTAACTCTATGAATTCCACATATTGTATCACATTCCAGATAAATAGACAGTATTAAACTTTTCGAATAGATAATCAAATACCCAAAATTTTCTAAAGTGCTCAACACTTGAGCGGAGTTCAAATAATCCCAGAATATGTTACAGTACCAGTGATCCGGCCGTAGAAGGGTCAAGCCAACGCCTCACATGTGGCACGCCGTACTGCCCCAAACCCGAAGGTTCAAAAGGCAGTTCAAGACGGTCATATAATCAAGTTAAGGTTTGTTGTCTTCTAGAGGGTCCACCGCTTAACTTGTACAATTTTTCCGAAAGATTTAAACCCGATAAAAATTCAACACTTGAAAGTTTGCCGTGCCAGGAAAAAGTGAGTTAATGATATCCGTTCAAACAGTTTAACAGTTTCTAAATATCCGGAAATAATAACGAATTTAAATTTTCCGATCGAATCTACGATTACAAAATAAACCCCAGATTACTCAACACTTGAGTCACTTTAAAAATACCCAGAAGCATCAACAAGCACCTGCGGATATTACCATGAAGCCACGTGTCACAATCCCAAAATTCGGCCGCGGAACCGCCGCGAGAAGCAGGTTTCCGCCGCGGTTCCACGGCGATTTAGTGGAGTTGTGGGCTCGTGTTTCATGGTAATTCTTAGAATTCCCTGCTGATTTTTTTAGGTATTTTTAATTCAGAAAAATCCCAGATTTTAAAAAATGTACAGAGAGGGGTTCATTTTCGTCGGTTCGGGTTCGATCGGAGTTTTAACTTCGTAAACACGTCGCCTAATGGTCTAGCTAGGCTCTGATACCACTGTAGGGTTCCTAGGTACACTTGTGAAGGTTCATAAAGCATCAAACATGCCCGAATAAAAATTTAGATGCGCCGAACAACCTAAAGACGGGATCTTTGCTAGATTATTAGGGTTTAACATGCAAGATAACATCTTTAAACCTAAGTGTGAGAGATTACAACCTTTGTAGTCCGCTCCTTCGCTTCACAAGCTCCGAGTAGAAGTCCCTTTGCCGCGATCCACGATCTCCCGGACTCAAGAGAGGCTCCACGAGTCGAACGATCCATGCTTGCTTGAAGTGTTCCGATTCTCCGATGATCTACGTCGAAGTTGCAATAACCCAAGCTTTCTCACTCTTAAGAGATGAACACCCTAATCTAATGGGCTAGATGAGATGAGGATGAGGGAGTAGTATTTATTCTTTCTTTTTAATTCACTTTCTCACAATAAACCATCACAAAAGGAATTTCTAGTGAGCTCAAACTCAAGAGAGAAGAAGATGATAATAATAAAGATAATCCTTTTGTGATGAATAAAAGATAAAAGTATATGATTGATTATAGAACCATGGTCAAGGATGAGTGGCTAAAAGTTTGTAGAGAATAAACTAGAGTTAGGGTTTGGTTAGGTTAAGTTATGAGTCATGGAAAAATATCAACCATAATATCTTAACCATGACAAAAACAAAGCTTCTAGAAGGTGCAAGAAGAAGCTAACCCTAATCAAACCCTAATCCTTTTTTATCATCCTTAAACATGTTTTATAATAAATCATATCATGTCACAATAATATATATCACATATATATTATATATTTGCAACAAAAGAAAATAATACAATTAACATATATCGCATATATATCAATGCATTAAACCGGTGAGAAAATGAAATAATAAAGCGAGCCAATATTAGATAATGTAATACAATATATCATATATATTATTATACATTAAATTATCAAATCAACACTTGATCCGACGATCCGGCTATATCGAATATAACCGACTAATATATCATGTACCGATTCATCGAATCAATACTTGATCCGATGACCCGGTTCATATCTAAATATAGCGAGAATATAATACGGTATCTCATATCGCGTTATTCTCGGTCCTGCACATATCACATATGTGCCTCTACTCCGTTTCGCCTGAGCCAAGAAACCTCTGTGTAGGACTCTAAAGAATCATCAATACGCCGGTAGCAGGTGATGATCATATCAAACACCCACAAGCTGCAAGCGGTCAGCTAAACGTAACAGCCACCCAGGTATTGAGCGATCAGAAGATCAACAAGCTAGCCTGTGCGTTCTCCTGTGAATCCAATCAGTAACACTCCCTACAGTCCGGTCTGTTCGTCTGATATGTCGCATATCAAGTCTAGGGGTGGTAAAATGTCAGACCCCAGTAACCGATAAGTCATGTCGATATGTGGCTCATAACGGGTCGATAAACTACTAGTAACACTTACGAGTAAATCTCTATATCATCCCTGGCCAGGGACTTCCAGTTATAGCCAATCGAACACAGCACAACATCAACTCCCTATACCGGAAGAGACGAATCCCCTCCTATCGCTCATTGCCTCCATGTGATTCGGGACTGTACCCAAAAGCCACCGTTTTGCACGCCCTCTTGGACGTGGTAAGGTGGAAATCAAAGCACAGTGGGAATCATACAAGACTCTATGACGATCTCGGGTCTACAGACTACCCTGTATCAGTGTCACTGGAGAACTGCCATCTGACGTATGGTATATCACCATCTGGGAGTTCTCGGCGAGTCCGTCCGGTGTACCCAGTCTCTACTGAGCACCCGTACACCATATCTGATGTCAAACACCGATGGATATGGGATCATCCATCGCCCATCATATGGGTCAAGATGCGTATACGCTAGTCTACTCTGGTGTATCGATGCCCTGTCTCGATATACCCTCGACTAGGAACAGTTATAGGATGTACTCATCGACTACCGTGGCCCCACTAGTATGATCTCATCATAGTCCCAATAGTCGAGTACAGATCCTAAGGGCTTTATCAACATGTGAGGGAAAAACAGTAAACCAATACAAGTCAACATGTTAAGATAAAGTGAAACCAAATAGCATACTATCGTGACGAGCAAGAAAGTCATCTCTATATATTATCCAAGCATCCATTATAATATACATCATATGTACAACAATGGCCTCTAGGGCATATACATAACTAATAGTATAGATATAATATCTTTGTCTCTGATGCGTTTGTATTCGGTCGTAATACAAATGCGGGTTTGTTTATACCATTACGGGGTTATCCTGAAATTCGTTTCAGGATCACTTTTGGAAGTTGCCAGTTTCCAGTTTTCTATCGCCCGTCTTTAACATTCGGTTAAAGACGGATTTATCTTTTCTTGATGAGGGTGAGTTATCAGGTGAGTCAGTGTTCTAGAAGGTTCTAGAGAGGGTGATAAGGCTTGTGAGTCATTAGGTCATTAATGGTGCAATTAATGACATGGTGACTACGTTAATTGTGATTGGTTTGCTTTAAATGAGTTCATACTATGTGTTAAGGTGACTCATTCTCTTCATGATTGATCTTTTCCTTGTGATCACCTCCCCCTCTCCTACACTCACCTCCCTCCCCTCTATTTAGTGGCCGGCCCCCTTAAGAAAAGAATATGGTTGTTATTTGGAAAAAAGATATAAGTTTTGGTGCATAGAAATTAGATGCGATCGATTTCTCTTTTCCATTCGATCCAAAAGGAAACTTCATTAACCGTTCCTCCATAGCCTTGGACATAACGAGATAAAGTGTTCTACTCATTCTCTAAATCATCTTAGTCGTCTCTTTTAGCAAACTTGACGATCGAGTTGCCTCGGTTCAGAGGCGGGAGCACGTTTAAAGATCCGTCGACGTGGTGCCACCTGGACGACAAGACTGGAGATTCAGATGATCGAAGCAGCCGCAACAAGCGTGGGATAATGGTTGAAGACCGAAGGACTCGGATCGTTCGGTATAACTCTTCTACTCACTTTGTAGTTTGTTAGTTTAGCTTTAATGGCAGATCCGGGTTATAGTACGCGATAGCGCCAGTTGTAAAAAGTTTTTGTTCCGCATTTGGCGTCTGTTAGATGGCCGGGGCGCTACCGTGGACTTACAACAGGTAACTCTGTAGATATTACAGGTAAGTGGTTAGATATTACATGCAACTTTTTTAGATATTACAGACAAGTGGTTAGATATTACAGGAAACTATTTAGATGGTGCAGGTAACTGCTAAGATGTTGTAGGTAACTTTGTAGATATTACAGCCAAGTGGTCAGATATTACATGCAACTTTTTTAGATGTTACAGTTAAGTGGTTAGATATTACAGGCAACTATTTAGATGTTATAAGCAACTTTGTAGATATTACAGGCAAGTGATTAGATGTTACAAACAACTTTTTTAGATGTTACAGGTGTTAGTTATATGTATGCCCTAGAGGCCATTACTGTACATAGTGATGTATATTGTAGTGGATGCTTGGACATATATAGGGAGGACTTTCTTGCTCGACATGATAGTATGCTATCTGGTTGCTCTTTATCTTAACATGTACTCTGATTGTCTCTATGTTACATGTTGATAAAGCCCTTAGGATATGTACTCGACTACTGGGACTATGATGAGATCATACTAGTGGGGCCACGGTAGTCGACGAGTACATCCTATAACTGTTCCTAGTCGAGGGTGTTTCGATACAGGGCATCGATACACCAGAGTAGACTAGCGTATACGCATCTTGATCCATATGATGGGCGATGGATGATTTTATATCCATCGGTGTTTGACATCAAGGATGGTGTACAGGTGCTCAGTAGAGACTGGATACACTGGACGGACTTGCCGAGAACTCCCAGATGGTATTACACCTCACGTCAGATGGCAGTTCTCTGGTGACACTGGTACAGGTTAGTTTGTAGACCCGAGATCGTCACAGAGTCTTGTGTTATTCCTACCGTGCTTTGATTTCCATCATACCACGTCCAAGAGGGCGTGCAAAAAGATGGCTTTTGGGTACAGTCCCGAATCACATGGAGGCAATGAGCGAGAGGTGGGGATTCGTCTCTCCCGGTATAGGGAGTTGATGTTGCGCCGTGTTCGATTGGCTATAACTGGAAATCCCTGGCCAGGGTTGCTGAGATTTACTGGTAAGTGTTATCAGTAGTTTCTCGAACTGTTATGGACCTCATATCGACATGACTTATCAAGCTACTGGGGTCTGACGTTTACCATCCCTAGGCGAGATATGCGACATATCAGACGAAGAGACCGGACTGTACGGGAGTGTTACTGATTGGATTCGCAGGAGAATGTACATGCTTGCTTGTTGATCTTATGATCACTCAATACCTGGGTGGCTATTACGTTTAGCTGACCGCTTGCAGCTTGTAGGTGTTTGATATGATCATCACCTACTGCCGGCGTATTGACGATTCTTTAGAGTCTTACACAGAGGTTTCCTGGCCCAGGAAAAATGGAGTAGGAGCACATATATGATATGTTCGGGACCGAGAACAATACGTGTATGTGATACCGTATTAGATTCTCACGATATGAGTTATCGGCCGGGTATATGTGATATAGCCGGGTCATCGGATCAAGTGTTGATTCGATGAACTGATACAGATTATATTAGTCGGTTATTTATGAAATAGCCGGATTATCGGATCAAGTGTTGATTCGATAATTTAATTTATAATTATATATTTGATATATTAAATTACATTAACTAATATTAGCTCACTAAAAGATTCTTTTTCTCACTCTGGTAATACATTGATATATATGCGATATATGTTAATTGTATTATTTTATTTTGTTACCATAAATATTGTATATGATATATAATATTGTAACATGTTATGGTTATAAATGCAACATAATTTGTGGAGTTTAAATATGGTTAAGGATTGGATTAGGGTTAAACTTTCATGAAGCTTTCAAGAAGCTTCTTGAAGCTTTCAAGAAGCTTCTTGAAGCTTTGACTTTGACTTGGATATTTTATGATATTTTGCAAGATATTTCCTTAACCCAACCCAACCCTTTAACCATAGTTGTTTCTCTACATGGGTTAAGTCTTCTCACTTATACTATTGTTGCATTTCTAATCTCACACTTGAGTTATTCATTATTCATCACAAAAGGAGTTAGCTTCTTCTTCTTCTTCCTTCTTTCATGAAAAAGCTTTCTAGCTTTTTATGCTGTGATGAAAATGAGTGAGATTAAGAAAACAAATGAGAGCTAAAATCCTACTTCATCATCCTAATCTATCCTAGCCATTTAGATTAGGGTGTTCACTTCATTAGTGAGTGATAGCTTGTGTTAAAGAAACTTCAAGGTAGATCATCTTTGTTATCGAAGATCAGAAGCAAGCTTGCATCTTTCTCTTCGTGGAGCCTCTCTAGAGTCCGGGTACTCGATGATCGCAGCGAAGGGATCTCAACACGGAGCTTTAGAAGTGAAGGACCGGAATACAAAGGTTGTAATCCCAAACTCTTAGATGTAAAGTTGTTTACTTGCTTTGTTTCGCCTAATCTCTAGTTTAAAGATCTTGGTTAGGGTTGTTCGGCACGTCTAAATTTTAAATCGGGCATGGTTGATGCCTTGTAGACCCTTGTGAGAGTGCCTAGTAACCCTACAGTGGTATCAAAGCCAAGCTAGAACTTTAGGCGAAGTCTAGACGAAGTTTAAAGTCCGATCGAACTCCAAATACCCGTAAAACCCTTGTTTCTGGAAATTTTTCAAAAAGTTGACATTTTTCATATTAAAAATGCTCAGAAAATTCAGCAGGTAATTGTATGGGTTACTGTAAAAAACGACCCCAAAATACCTTTATTGCGCCGCGGAACCGCGGCCATACCCCTGCTTGCGCGGCGGTTCCGCGGCTCTATAGTGGAATTAGGGTCGCATTTTTGTACAGTAATGTCCGTATGTATTTCCTGATGCTTCTGGGAATTTTTAATTTTACTCAAGTGTTGATTTTTCTGGGTTGTATTGGGAGCTCGTTGATTCGATCAGAAAGTATAACTTCATTTAGTTTGTCCGGGTAATTTTTAGAACGTGTTAAAAAGTTCAAACGGATATCAATAACTCACTTTTTGCTCTGCCGGAAAATTTCCAAGTGTTGGATTTTTCCGTAGTTTAAGAACGTTCTTAGTCGTGCAAGTAACGCGGTGGACCCTCTAGAAGAACATAAACCTTAACTCGATTATGTGACCGTCTTGAACTACCTCTAAACCTTACGATTTGGGGCAGTACGGCGTTGCCATATGTGAGGTGTTGGTTTGACCCTTCTACGGCTGGACCATTGGTACTGTAGCATGTGATGGATGTTTTAAAACTAATTTCAAGTGTTGAGAATTATTTGGGAAAACTTGGGTGTTTGATTATTCGATCGGAAAGTTTAACATTGTCTAATTATCTGGAATGTGATACAATATTTGGAATCCACAAGTAGTTATGAGATAACTAATTTGAATGTTATAAATCTAGCAGTTCAGTCTCAGATGATCGGATGCCACGAAATTTTGATGTGATCAAAAGTCCGTCGCAATCATGTTGCGTACGCGGATACTCGCTGGGTAAACTTAATAGACAGCTACGCCCCATAGCCCCGACCAAGTGACTGTAGGAGAACCCCGTCGCCCAAAGCATCCATTCGGGTGCTCGCGGCAGCGGTGTTCCGCCTTATTGCACTTCGTCGATGGCATCGGGGGTGCGGCCGTCTACTAAAGTTTGCGACGAGCATTCGATCAGGGAGTCGGGAATCTTGTTGAATTTCCCGATTTGATATTGAAAAGAGTTTTCGATAATGAGACTAAAATGCGGGGTTTATAATTGTTAGGCATGCGATGTCTAAGAAATTCATTTGGTTAGGCATGCGATGTCTAAAGAAGGTTGCGGATTCCAACTGTTGTAGTTTTACACCTTCTTTTCTGTGACCGCAAGTGTAATATGTGGTGTATCGCCGGTTTCGTTGCTATACATCAACGATAATTGGGATACGCATATTTACTTACGTTGATGATATGAGATATTATGTGTTGCTGTGATATGTTATATTGGATCGTCGCGTTTTGAATAGCCGGGGGTTTTATGTGAGATGCGAGTTTTTTATTTTCATTCATGTAAAATTCATTTGTATGTAATATTCTTTTATTGGGTCACTTCCGGGCTGAGGATGATGTCACCATTGTATATTATTTACTTTTCCGCATTAGGTAGACCCAAGGCGGGGAGCACAAGTAACCGGGTTCTGGGGTCCAGTGGGAGACCATCTCGAGGAGTCGAGACCGGGTCTCCTAACCCTAGAATTGGCAGTGTTGCTTGCCGCTCTCGTAGGGGTCTAGGGATGTGGGTTTGGCTATTCATCGCGACCGTGGAATCCGTGTTTTATACAGGCTCGTATTAAAACACGGACGTCCTAGTATATCCAATATTTCATATATGTTCTTCTGCTGCAATGTTCTGTGATGAGATCATATTACTGTCTGAGACGAATGTTTATATTATATATATGAGATATATATTATATTGCAGATTTCGTTTCAAATGTGATGCTTGTGAAGTATAATAAAATGGGACTTCATTAATGAGATTAATGAACTAAAAGAAACCTAAAGATGTTGTAGAAACTTGTTTAAAAACAGGTGTCTCTAGTTCTTGCTTTGCATAGCGGTGTTCCTTGTAGAATACCCAGCACCTTATTCGATAAGGAAAGAGCCGAGATCCCTTCACCGGGAGTGACCTCTTTAGCGAAACTAGCAGATGCTATAAACTCGGTTTGTCTTTTCATTGTTTTTATATAGTTTTTGCTTTGCATAGTGATATTTGTGAAATATCCTTCACCTTATTCGATGAGGAAAGAGCCGACGATCCCTTCACCGGGAGTGACCTCTTTAGCAAAACTATAAAAGGCCTCAAAAACATTCCATTCAAAATCACTCGATTCTACAACGATATCAAGTTCATTACGCAAAGGGTCTTCTTAAAAACCTGTCGTAGCCCTCCGTCATTTCAGATAAGTACTACTTAGTATTCGTGCTGCGGTAGTTTGGCATGCGTCAAGGCGTAGTGTATGGTAGCTAACTAGTGCTTATCTGCTAGCATACGATGCGATTGGATTAGGGTATTCGTACGGCGTTGTTTGGCATGCGTCAAGGGTCATGCGGGTGGGTTTAATTCAATCAAGAAATGTACGGGTTGAACTTGACTAGCGGACTATGCGTTGTTTGGCATGCGTCAAGGTCATAGCACGCTAGGGGTAAAAATATTATTGGGAATTTCAAGTGTTGAAATTTGAAATGAGATTGCATACCTTCTATGAGATAGTTGGATCCCGACACTCGCTGCGAGTAAGAGTTACTCCTGGGTGAGTTTTACACATTACAATTAGCCGATCAAGTAGGTGTCTAGAAAGGTGTCAACGGGGTTACGCCCCTGGGAAAACGAGGTTTATTTTAATTAGGTTTGTGTGAAAGCACAGGGAACCTCCCTCAAAGTATCGGCACTGGCCTGGCTGAAAGATTGTCGAAATTGTAGAGTGTAATTAATCCCGGCTAGTCTTTCTTTTTAGGGTTTGAAGGAAGATTTTACTAAAACAGTGGAAGACATCCTGATTAGATATATTAATAACCAATCTAATCTTGCAAGAGCATACGCTGAGTGTTTTCTTCTATCTCTCTCCAGGTAGCGACTATGTCACGCCTTAATCAAGATAATAATACGGATGTATTGACCGAACCCGCTTGTTATACTGCACTAGGGAACATTGGTTCCGCTCCAATTTATAATTGTTATAAGACAGAGCAGGCAATAGGGGATTACCAGAATTCCCGTGCCACCCAAACAAAGAAAGTGCATGCTGATGCACTTTCTTCGGGTGTGTTCATTTCCGAGAACTGTTTCTCAGTATCCTTTATGTCCTGGGTATGAAATACCGGATCAGGATCCCGCAAATGTAATTTGTTACATGGGCTACAGATAGGTAGAGAACCGAGAACGGGTGATAAGTTTCAAGAGTTGGAAATGATGCAAGTGTTGCAGCCAAGTCTGTTGGCAGTTATCATCCTGTATTACCAGAATACATTGATTATGAATGAATGTTGTTAGATACCGAACCTGATATACAACATCATATCTGTTTCTTTATTAGTAAAGAAGGATATAATTTTGTATTGTTGGATAATGTTTTGAACATTTCCTATATCAAGAGTTGATCAGTTCAGGCATGTTATCTAAAAGCATAAACGTTCTAAATCAAACCACAGTTCTTAACGTACAGAAGACAAACAAGAGGAAGAGTTCAGAAATGAACGAATCCTTCTTGAGGCATTATAGACTAGGTCATATCAATGCGACCCGACTAGCTAAAGTTACATAAAGATGTATATTTAAATTAGTTTGGATTTACATCTTGTAAAACATGCCAGTCATGTCACAAAGATAAGATGACCACAGCTCCGTTTATTGGAAACAGAGAAAGAGTTAGTGAACTCTTCGGATTGATACATGCTGATGTATGAAGGTCCCCTGTCTACACATGCCAAGACCGGTTCTTTGTACTTCATTACATTCACTGATTATCTCTTAAGATCCGGACATATGTTCCTGTTGAAACACAAGTCTGGAACTTTTGAGATATTCAATGAATATGAGTATATATGCTGAATTCATTATATATTTAGAAAACTATACTCACTTTAGGATGACTATCGAGAATCGATGCAGCTCTCTTACATTTAAGAACTATTTAGAAAACTTACATACAATATCAGTATATATGCTGAATTCATTATAAAAAAAGTATATATTCTTTTTACACGTCACTGTCTTTTCTTGAAAAATTGAAATATAAATGGAAAATTATACTCACTTTAGGATTGTCGATGATATTGTGCACTAGTTTCATGCCACAAATACCGACATCGCCGTCAATAGTAGTAAAGAGTGGGTAAACATATAATATACACAACCAAAGAAAAACAATGCTTCATATTGTCTAAAGCAAATGAGAGAAGAAATATTTAAAGTAAAATTATCAAAAGAGTTTGGTTGAGAAAAGAAATCAAACATTTGGTGGGTTGTAAATTCTTACCTTAGAGATCAACTATCTTTGAAATGAGGATGAAACCATTATAGGTGCAGATTATATTGTAGGTGCAGATTATTAAGAGAAAGATAAAATCAAAGAAAAAGAGAGCTCAAATATTCAAGTGTACAACAAAGAACTTCTTTTATCTTCTTGATGCTTTGTTTTCTCGAGTCCAAAGTAAATGAAAAGAAGAGAAGGCGGCGATGGGGCGGTGGAGCAATTTAGTGGAATTTTTCACTCTTTTTTTTGGGCGGCGATAGGACATCGGCTATCAAGATGGAAGAGGAGGCGACGGCTATTTAGCGAAAGTTTTCCACTCTCTTTTTCGGGGATGGGGTAATCATGGAGCGAATCGATGGGTCTGGGGCGATCGAGGTGAGAGAGAGAGGCGGCAAGGATCATCGACGATGGAGGATCGTCGACGGAGGAAGAGGCGGCGAGGATCGTCGACGATGCTAGGGTTTGAAAGTATTTCTTAGCACCTCTACTAGGTTTCAATGAGCATCAAGTATGCAATTTAAAAAAATCTAGAGTGCTAAATATACTAAATAAAAATCGAACTAGAGAATTAGGGTTACAAAGATGAGCAAAACAATTTCTAAGAAAAGTGAAGAAAGGCTAGTCTAGTCCTTCACTTCAAAAGCTCCGACTAGTAGTCCTAGAACTCTTCTATGACTCCACTTGAAGGATGGGACGTGCTTGCCTGAAATCTTCGTCGTCGAAAATGTTCCAACTTGAGACAACTCACACTCAAACTCACACTTCACTAATTAAGGTATTAGTGAAGAGAACAACCTATACTAATTTTCTAGAGTAATATAGGTTGATGAGGTAGGAATTTTTCTCACTAAAGATCTTTCTTTCTTTTCTATTTCTCAGCCTAAAAAAACTTAGATAGGAGATCAAGAAGATGAACTTGGATGTGGGAGTCAACCTAGAGATTAGATGAGCACCAGAAAATGATACAAATCTATGAATAAAATAAGGAAAGAAGATGGGTCATGGTTTCTCCATGCTTCTCCAAGCACCCAAAGAACGACTCTTTATTCTTTTCTTTAATTCATATATCTTTATCATTATCTTTTCTCTAATGTGATTCTTACATATCCTAGTTCTATGTATCATCAACCATGATACAGTATATATATATATACATATATATATATATATATATATATATATGTATATATATATATAAAGAGAAGAAAATATTGAGTGAGCTTAATAATAGTTAATATATATATATAATCATTAAATCAACACTTGATTCAATAATCCAGTTATATCATATATAACCCAGCTAATACCAAATATATATATATAATCATTGAATCAATACTTGATCCAATAATCCAGTTATATAAAAAAACGCTAGATTAGAATACGGTATCATATACTCATATTTAATCGAGCTCCCGCACATATCTCCATGCGTGCCCTACTTCGTTTAGCTTGAGCAAGGAAACCGATATATGGGACTCTAAAGACTTGTCAATACACCAGCAGTAGGTAATGATCATATCATATACACATAAGCCGTCAGCGGTACTAGCTGGACATAACGGTTACCCAGGTATTGTACGAATAGAAGATCAACAAGTACACTTGTCCAAACTCCCACAGAGCCAATCAGCAACACTTACCGTACTGTCCGGTTTCTTTGTCTGATATGTCGCATATCGAGCCTGGGGGGGTGGAATCGCCACTCCCCAATAACTCGATAAGTCATACCGATATTTGGCCTATAACCTTTCGAGAAACTACTGATAACACTTATCAGTAAATCTCATCACCCCTGGCCAGAGACTTGATGTTATAGCCAATTAAGCATAGCACAACATCAACTCCCAATACCGGAAGAGACGAAACTCCTCCTATCGCTCACTGCCTCCATGTGACTCGGGACTGTACCCAAAAACCACCTGTTTGCACAACTCATTTGAGCTGTGGTAGGGAGGAAATCAAAGAACAGTGGGAACCACACAAGACGCTATGACAATCTCGGGTCTACAGAATAACCTGTACAAGTGTCACCAGAGAACTGCTATCCAACGATAGGTATGGTACCATTTAGGAGTTCTCGGCGAGTCCTATTCGGTGTACTCATTCTCCAATGAGCACCTATGTACAATCTTTGATGTCAAACACCAATGGCTGTGGGATCAACCATCGTCCCATACAGGGTCAAGAAACGTACACGCTAGTCTACTCTGGAATATCGATGCCCTGTCTCGATACTCCTTCAACTAGGAACTGTTAAGGATGTGCTTGTGGACTACTCAAGCCCTACTACTATGATCTACATCATAGTCCTGGTAGTTAAGCCAATATCCTAAGAGCTTTATCAACATGTATCAAAGATACAATAAACTAAAACAAGTGCACATGTTAAGATAAAGAGCAACCAGATAGCATACTATCATGTTGAGCAAGAAAGTCCTCTATATATATATTGTCCAAGCATCCATTATAATATACAATAATGGCTTCTAGGGCATACATATTCCTAACAATCTCCCACATGCACTAAGGCGAGTTGTTGTAGTATCGCATACCCAACACCCCAAAAAGTCTCTCAAACTGTGTTTGGGGAAGGGCCTTCGTGAGTGGATCCTCCGTGTTTTCCTTCGTGTCAACTCCCCTGACCTCGATCTCGCGGCGATCAACTTTCTCCCGGATCAGGTGATACCGCCTAAGAATATGTCTGGATCGCTGATTGGATCGGGGTTCCTTAGCTAAAACCATAGCTCCATTATTATCACAATACAAGGGTATTAGATCTTCAATGGATGGAACCATACCAAGTTCAATAATGAACTTCTTCATCCAGATAACCTCTTTAGTAGTATCGTTAGCAGCGATGTATTCAGCCTCCATCGTTGAGTCTACAACGGTTTCTTGCTTAGAACTCTTCCAACATACTGCCCCTCCGTTGAGGGTGAAGACAAAACCCGAGACAGACTTGTGTTCATCCTTATCACTCTAGAAGCTCGAATCGGTAAAGGGCTTCACTTGGAGTTCTCTATTACCATATACTAAGAACATCTCTTTAGTCCTTCTCAAGTACTTAAGAATATTCTTCACAGCTATCCAGTGCTTCTCCCCTAGGTCTGATTGATACCTACTTACCATACTAAGTGTGTAAGCTACATCCAGTCTGGTGCATAATATCGCGTACATGATAGACCCAACTGCAGAAGCATAGTGTATCACGTTCATGCGAGCCCTTTCCAAATCAATCTTGGGAGATATCTCTTTGAAGAAAGTGATTCCTGAACAAGCGGGTACATTACCATGCTTAGAATCTTCCATACTAAACCTCTTTAGTATGGTGTCTATGTACCTGAATTGGGACAATCCCAACATCCTTTTAGATCTATCCCTATAGATATTTATCCCCATGATGTATGAGGCATCACCTAGATCTTTCATGGAGAACTTTTTTGATAGGAAGAGTTTGACCGAGTGCAGCATAGGAATATTATTTCCTATCAAGAATATGTCATCTATGTACAATACGAGAAATACGACCTTACTCTCTACTACCTTTTTATATATACATGGTTCATCTACGTTTTTGATGAAGTCAAACTCTTTGACTGCTACATCAAAACAGATGTTCCAACTCTGCGACGCCTGCTTTAATCCGTAGATTAATTTAAGCAGCTTGCATGCCTTTCCGCTGCTCCCACTATCTACGAAGCCCTCTGGCTGTGTCATATACATGCTCTTTTCTAAATCACCATTTAGAAAAGTGGTCTTGACGTCCATCTGCCAGATTTCATAGTCATTGTATGCAGAAATGACAAGTAGGATCCTGATGGACTTAAGCATAGCAACTGGAGAAAAGGTCTCATCATATTCTACACCTGGTCGTTGATGAAAACCTTTTACTATAAGTCTAGATTTGAAGGTCTCAACCTTTCCAGCTACACCAATCTTCTTCTTGAAGATTCACCTGCTCCCAATGGGTTTTACCCCTTCAGGAGCAACCTCCAAAGTCCATACTTTGTTATTGTACATGGATTCCATCTCAGATCACATAGCATTCAGCCATTTCACAGAGTCCTTTCTTGTGATTGCTGGGTTCCCTAGGGTCGCCGCTGGGTTTCGGGAGGCATCGACCATGCCGTTTTAAAAAATTGGCGCGCTAAAAAACCCTAACCTAGAATCTTAACTAGAGAATTAGACGAAACTAGAATGTAAACATCTTTACATCTAAGTGAACAAGGAATACAACCTTTGTAGACCGGTCCTTCACTTCAATAGCTCCGTGTAGTAGTCCTTTCGCTCCAAGTAGTGAACTCCCGGACTCTAGAAAGGCTCCACAAGATGAAAGGAACAAGCTTGCTTGAAGTCTTCGAGGCCGAAGATGATCTACGTCGAGGAGACACTAACCCAAGCTACCTCTTCACTAAGTGATGAATTTGTGAAGAAACAACCCAATCTAAATGGGTAGTCTAGAAGAGGTTGATAAAGTTGGAATTTTGCTTACTTTAAAAATTATTTTCTCACTCATTTTCTTCAGCTCCAAAAAAGCTAGAGAGCTTGAGGAAGGAGATGAATAAAAGCAACCATGGAAAAAGTCAAGTGTAGAATGGGAACCATGGGTGAGTTAATATCATATAATAACTCATGTAGAGACTAAACCATGGCTAATCATAATGGTTGGGTTAATAAATATGTTAAGTAAAAAAAAATTGGTGGACTTAGTTAATGATTCTACAAGCTTCCACTAAGCATCAACCATGACTAATATCCATTCAATTTTGAAATACTTTAAATAATAAAACCCTTCATTATGTTAAGCATGGTGTGAGTCTCATACACCCATGTTTCATGTATCATCTAGCATGACACAAAAAAATGTACATTAATATATATCACATATATACTAAATGCACAAGTGAGAAAAAGAATTCTTAAGTGAGCTAATATTAGTTAATGTAAATTAATATATCAAATATATAATTATACATTAAATTATTAAATCAACACTTGATTTAATAATCCGGCTATATCACATACAACCGACTAATATCAAATGTATCAACTTATCGAATAAACACTTGATTAGACAGCCCGGCTATATCACATATAACCGACCGATATCACATATCGCGAGAATAGAATGCGGTATCACATACGCGCATTAATCTCGGTTCCGCACATATTACATATGTGCTCCTACTTCGTTTCGCTTGAGCCAGGAAACCTCTGTGTAGGACTCTAAAGACTCGTCAATACTCCGGCAGTAGGTGGTGATCATATCAGTCACCCACAAGCCGCAAGCGGTCTGCTAAACGTAACGGCCACCCGGGTATTGTGCGATCAGAAGATCAACAAGCAAGCCTGCTCATACTTCTGTGAATCCAATAAGTAACACTACCATACAGTCCGGTCTCTTCATCTGATATGTCACATATCAAAGCCTGGGGGTGGTATAACGTCAGACCCCCAATAGACTGATAAGTCATGCCGATGTGAGGCCCATAACGGTTCGAGAAACTACTGATAACACTTACCAGTAAATCTCAACAACCCTGGGCAGAGATTTCCTGTTATGGTCAATCGAGCATAGCGCAACATCAACCCCCAATACTGGGAGAGACGAAATCCTCTCCTATCGCTCATTGCCTCCATGTGACTCGGGAGTGTACCCAAAAACCACCGTTTTGCACGATCTCTTTAATGTGGTAAGGTGGAAATCAAAGCACGGTGGGAATCACACAAGTCTCTATGACGATCTCGGGTCGACAGACTAACCTGTACCGGTGTCACCAAAGAATTGCTATCTGACGATAGGTATAATACCATCTAGGAGTTCTCGACGAGTTCGTTCAGTGTACCCAGTCTCCACTGAGCACCCGTATACCATCTCTGATGTCAAACACCAATGGATATGTGATCATCCATCGCCCATCATATGGGTTGAGAAACGTATACGCTAGTCTACTCTGGAATATCGATGCCCCGTCTCGATACTCCCACGACTAAGAACATTTGAAGGATGTACTTACCGACTACCTCTGCCCCACTAGTATGATCTGCATCACAATCCTGGTAGTCAACTACTCATCCTAAGGGCTTTAGCAACATGTAATAGAGAGACAATAAGTGTACATGTTAAGATAAAGAGCAACCAGATAGCATACTATCATGTCGAGCAAGAAAGTACTCCCTATATATGTCTAAGCATCCACTATAATATATATCGCATGTATAATAATGGCCTCTAGGGCATACATATAACTAACAATCTCCCACTTGCAATAAGGCCATTTGTTGTTGTATCTCATACTCAACGCCCCTTAAAAGTCTCTCTAGGGAAATGCCTCTGTGAGTGAATCCGCCGTGTTATCCTTCCCATCAACTCTCCTTACCTCAATCCTTTGGAGATCAACTATCTCCCAGATCAGGTGATATTGTCCTCAGAATATGTCTGGATCGCTGATGGGATTGGCATTCCTAGGCCAAAGCCACAACTCCATTGTTGTCATAATAACAGGTATTGGACTCTCAATGGTAGGAACCATGTTCATCTCATGAACAAGAAATATCCAGACATCCACATTGGTAGCATTGTTTGTAGCGATGTATTCAGCCTTTATCGTCTAGTTTGCCACGGTATCTAGCTCGGAACTCTTCCAACATACCGTCCCTCTACTGAGGGTAAAGACAAAGCCCGAGACTGACTTTCTTTCGACCTTATCACTCTGGAAGCACGAATTGGTAAAGGACTCCCTCTGGAGTTCACCGTTACCAAACCCTAAGAACATTTCTTTAGTGCTTCTCAAGTACTTAAGAATGTCCTCCACAACTGTCCAGTGATTCTCCCAAGATCCGATTGATTCCTAATCACTACACCTAGTGAGTTAGCTATATCTGGTCTGATACATAACATCGCATACATGATAGAGCCTACTGCCGAAGCATAGGGTATCCTTGCACGCAAGATCTCTCCAAATCAGTCTCGGGAGACATCTTTTTGGAGAGAGTGATTCATGAGTAAGTGGGCGAACCACCACGCTTAGAATCCTCCATACTAAACCATTTTGTATGGTGTTAATGTACCGGGATTTTGGACACTCCCAACATCCACTTAGATCTATCACCATAGATCATAATCCACAAGATGTAGTAAGTATCATCCAGATCTTTCATGGAGAATCCTCGTGATAAGAGGAGCTTGACCGAGTGTAGCATAGTAAACCATTTCCAATTAAGAGTATATCATCTACGTACAATACGTGGAAGACAACCTTACTCTCTACAACCTTCTTGTATATATAAGGTTCATCTACCTTTTTGATGAAGTCAAACTCTTTGACTGCCACATCAAAACAGATGTTCCAACTCCGTGATGCCTGCTTTAATCCTGGAGAAAAGGTTTCATCATAAACCACACCTGGTTATTGACGAAAACCTTTTACTGCAAGTCTAGCTTTGAAAGTCTTAACTTTTCCATTTACACCAAGAATCTTCTCAAGATCCATTTGCTCCCGATAGGTTTTACCCCTTCAGGTGCAACATTCAAAGTCATACTTTGTTGGTGTATATGGATTCCATCTTTGATTGCATAGAATCCAGCCATTTCACAGAGTCCCCACTCGTGATGGCCTGCCTGAACCTAGTTGGGTCATCATCTACCATGATGCAATCCTCACGGATTGGTAGAGTTTTTGCGTGCTTAGTTAATTACCGCAATCAAGACGGTTTCGCTTGTAGCTAGCCGGATGAGTACGGGTCGTCCGCAGGGAGATGGGAATCTTTTTCTATGTGCTTTAACGAGTTAAGTCCAAATGTCCAGGTTTGTTTGAGATTAACTATGTGCTAAAATGTTATATAAAGAGAGCTTGTTAGGGTTAGGATTAGGTTAGTTTGAGTTAGGAATCACTCACTTCTTTCGTTGCCACTCTTAATATCGGTGTTACGGTTATCGGCAACAATGGGGATTAGCATGACCACGAAGGAACTTGCGAGTATAAGCTAGGCTTTCCAACGCTTAAGTTCTTCCTTTTGATGCTTGTCCGTCCGTTCTTGGCTCTTAGCCTTAACCTCTGGTTAATTCAACCACAACCGGTCTCACTATGGAATCACCGCTATCATGTAGGATAGGGTGCCGTAGGGAGCGGATTGTGGTTAAATTAACGGGAGTCCGAATTAAGATGTTGGGTAAGGAAAGGGTGAGAGAGATTTCCTTCTCTCAAACTTTCCTTATCCTACCCCAACATGTAAGAAAACTACTCACCCATTACAAGAAAAAGAAAATACAACAAAGGAGGAAGATAGAAAGAAAGAGGTTAGAAGATTACAACTAGCTATTTGAGACCTCACCTTGGCAAGGATCAAGCTTAAGCATCATTGTTGTTAAGGATAAAGAAAAAGAGAACAAGAAAGAAACAAACAACAAATAACAACAACTAGATTAGCAAATGAAAAATACAAGCAATTATAATTAACAACATAACAAGACAAGCATGATAACAAAAAGAACTCTTTTATTCATCCTTCACTCATAAAAAGCTCACTACAAAGTTTTAATGGAGAAATGATGAAAAGAGGAAGAAGACTACAAAATATATCCTAAACTTTTACACAAGAATAAGCACCCTTTGGCTTGGCAAGTTCTAGGCTATTTATAGGCAGTAAACTGAAACCCTAGGGCCACATTCTAACCCTTCTTGAAAAGACCAAACTGCCCCTGAAATATTATCGTCTGATGAGCCACCATGGCCGTAGATCTGCGGCCTAGACCCCATGTTGGCCGCGGCTCCGCGGCCATATAGAGGAATTGGCTCCTCGGTTTTTGTGGGGTCTCCTAGTTTGATGTTGTCTGCAGTGTGGTATATGTTTTTTCTCAGAAACTCTTCATAATTTTTCCAGAATTCCAGCAGATCAAAAGGTGATTTGATGTGGATCTTTTGCCATGATTTTTCTTGAGCTCCGCGTAGATATGCTGGATCTTGTGTTGATATTGAGCTTTGTGCATGAAAATGACATTGATTTGCCATTTTGTCCCTTAAACTGGTGTGCGGCAACATACGGATAGAGAGCGGGGACCCGTGTTTTATCTGTGGTTGGCAGTAATCCGGAATTTGTCGTGCTTTTCCATGAATTTCACTGTTTAATGCTGAGAACCTGTATCCTGCAATTAACTAGCAAACACGGCTCAAGAGTACCTACCGATAAGCAATGCGATAAAATTGGGTGGTATAAAAATGCAAAAATCTGATATGAACAAATACCCCCAAACTTATCATTTTGCTCGTCCTGAGCAAAGCCAATTTATTCACAAAAATTCCTAACCTCACTTTCGCTGGGAACACGATTTTACTGAGCATGTGCAACAAGCCGTTAAACCTCTAGGTGTCCCTAGTTGGAGGAGTGTTGTCTCCTGAGGATTTTCAGCGGATACTACTGTAGGGTTCCTAGGCACACCCATGAGGTTCTACAAGTGATCAAATATGGCCAATTCAAAAATTTTCTATGTGCCGAGAAACCCTAGACTAGATCGTTACTAGAGGTAAGGCGTAGCAAGCAAGCAAACAACTTTATTGCTAAATGAAAGAAACTACAACCTTTGTAGATCCGGTCCTCCACTTCCTTAGCTCCATAATGATGTTCCTCCGCTGCGATCATCGAATCCCGGACTCTAGCGATGGTTTCGTCGAAGAAATGATCGGGCTAGGTCGTCGACTTCGATGCCGAAGATGATCTACGTCGAGGCAACTCAAGATCAAGCTCCAACTTCACCAAGTCATGAAACTTGTGAAGAAAATACCCTATACTACATGGCAAGTGGTAGAGGATGAAGAAATAGGAAGTGGGTTCACTTTGGATTAGGATTTCTCACTCTTTTTCTCATGGCACCATTGAAGTAGCAAGGTTTGTTCTTCTTGAAGAAGAAGTAGAAGAAGAAAAAAGAATAATATGAGAATAATAAAATCAATTGATTTTATCATAATGCAACCTTGGGTTAGTTTAACAAGTGTAGAGACTAAACTAGAGTTTAGTTGAATGGTTAGGGTTAAGGGAAAAACAAAGTGGTCAAAGCTTCATGAAACTTCAAGATAAAAACAAAAGAAGTCACCATTTTGTTTCTTGCCCAAAATGAATAAATAAATAAATGAATAATTAAAATGAAACCCTAACCATTAACCAAACATAGTTTAAATAAAACATACACCCAAGTTTGCATGTATCATCAAATATGATACAAACTAGTGCACAAAACTATATCATATATACGATGTGCACATCAAGTGAGAAAATCCATCTTAAGTGAACAAATACTAGTTAATGTAAAGTAATATATCTAATATATAATTATACATTAAATCATTAAATCAACACTTGATTTAATGATCCGGTCATATCGCATATGACCGACTAATATCCGATGTATCGACTTATCGAATCAATCCTCGATTCGATAACTAGGTTATATCGCATACAACCAATCGATACATTTCGTTTCGCCTATTCTTGGTATCACATACACGCATTATTCTTGGTCCCGCACATATCTCATATGCGCTCCTATTTCGTTTCGCCTGAGCCAGGAAACCTCTGTGTAGGACTCTAAAGACTCGTCAATACGCCGGCAGCAGGTGATGATCATATCAAACACCCACAAGCCGCAAGCGGTCTGCTAAACGTAACGGCCACCCGGGTATTGAGCGATCAGAAGATCGACGAGCAAGCCCGCTCACACTCCTATGAATCCAACCAGTAACACTTACTGTACAATCCGGTCTGTTCGTCTGATATGTCGCATATCTCGCCTAGGGGTGGTAAACGTCAGACCCCAATAGCTTGATAAGTCATGCCGACGTAAGGTCCATAACAATCGTGAAACTACTGATAACTCTTACCAGTATATCACTGCAATCCTGGCCAGGGATTTCCAGTTATGGCCAGTCGTGCATAGCGCAACATCAACCCCCAATACCGGGAGAGACGAATCCCCTCCTATCGCTCATTGCCTCCATGTGAATCGGGACTGTACCCAAAAACCACCTGTTTGCACGACTCAGTAGAGCCGTGGTAGGGTGGAAATCAAAGCACAGTGGGAGACACACAAGACTCTATGACGATCTCGGGTCAACAGACTAAGCTGTACCAGTGTCACCAGAGAACTGCCATCTGACGTAAGGTATAATACCATCTGGGAGTTCTCGGCGAGTCCGTTCAGTGTACCCAGTCTCCATTGAGCACCCGCATACCATCTCCGATGTCAAACACCAATGGATATGGGATCATCCATCGCCCATCACATGGGTCGAGAAGATATACGCTAGTCTACTCTGGAATATCGATACCCCGTCTCGATATTCTCACGACTAGGAACATTGAAAGATGTACTCTTGGACTACCCAGGCCCCACTTGTACGATCTACATCATAGTCCTGGAAGTCGAGTACACATCCTAAGGGCTTTATCAACATGTAACAGAGAGACAGAAAGTATACATGTTAAGATAAAGAGCAACCAGATAGCATACTATCATGTCGAGCAAGAAAGTCCTACCTATATATGTCCCAGCATCCACTACAATATACATCCAATGTACAGTAATGGCCTCTAGGGCATACATATAACTAACAATCTCCCACTTGCACTAGGGCCATCTGTAGCAGTGGTTGCAGTATCTAATACTCAACCATCCCATATAAGTCTCTCTCTGGGAAAAGGCCTTTGTGAGTGGATCTGCCGTGTTGTCCTCTGAGTCTACTCTCCTAACCTTGATCACCTTGGAGATCAACTATCTCCATGATCAGGTGATGCTGCTTCAGAATATGTCTGGGTCACTGATGGGATCGGGGTTTCTTGGTCAAAGCCACACTTCCATTGTCACACAATGGTAGGAACCTAGTTCATCTTATGAACCAATATACACCCAAACTTCCTCTTTGGTAGTATCTTTAATAGCGATGCTACCAGCCTTTATCGTCTAGTTTGCCACGGTATCTAGCTTGGAACTCTTCCAACATACCTTCCCTTTACCGAGGGTAAAGACAATGCCTGCGACTGACATTCAGTCGTCCTTATCACCCTGGAACTTTTCCAGTGATTCTCCCCAGGATCGAGGAGGTATCACCTTTATCCTATTTGGAGAATCCTTATGATAAGAGGAGATCGACCGATCGTAGTATAGGAAACTCTTTTCCTATCAAGAGTATGTTGTCTACGTACAATACGAGGATGACCACCTTACTCTCTACTACCCTTTTGTGCATACAAGGTTCATCTACCATTTTGATGAAGTCAAACACTTCGACTACCACATCAAAACAGACGTTCCAACTCCGCGATGCCTGCTTTATCCTGTAAAGCAACTTGCACACGTTTCTGCTGCTCCCACTGTTTACGAAGCCCTCTGGCTGTGTACTTATAGACGTTCTCTTCTAAATCAGTATTTAGAAAAGCAGTCATGACACCCAACCACCAGATATCGCAGTCATGGTATGTAGCCATGGCAAGTAGGATCCGGATAGACTTAAGCATAGCCACTGGAAAAGGTTTCATCATTATCCACGCCTGTTCGATGACGAAAACTTTTAACAAGTCTAGCTTTGAAAGTCTCAACTTTTCCATCTACACCAAGTAATCTTCTCAAGATATACTTGCTCCTGATGGGGATTTAACCCTTCAGATATAGCAACCAATGTCCATACTTTCTTGGTGTACATGGATTCCATCTCATATCGCTAAGCATCCAGCCATTCTTACAGAGTCCCACTCCTGATGGCCAGCTCAAAACTAGTTGGGTCATCATCTCATGATGCAATCCTCGCTCCCACTGTCATAGAGAAACCGAAATATCTCTCAGGTGGGTGAGGAACCCTACTAGATCGGCGGAGAGGCTGAGGTTCGTCGGTGACTATTGAATCCTTTGGTTCTGTCAAATCATCAGCTGCAGTTTTGTATAACTGGAAACTTTCCAATTCTACAGAACTGACCTTGCCTCGATCTTGTCCAGATTTTGCTTTAGACATAGGCCGGACAATCCCAAATCTTAACTTACTTAAGAGATAGGCTCTTCTCATACCATATCTTATATAGAATGGTAGGCACTGATTTGATTCGAATCTAATTCAATAGGTATGCAGCTTCTTAAGCGCATAACCTCCAAAAGGAAACAGGTAACTCAGCAGTACTCATCATAGAGCGCACCCTATCACATAGGGTGTGATTGTTCCGCCCCGATACACCGTTGTGCTGTGGTGTATTCAGAGGAGTAACACTGAGAGAGAATCTTATTCTCCTTTAGAATAATCCAGGAATTCTATGCACAAGTATTCTCCTCCCTGATCTTATCATAAGACATAATAATTATACCCGTATTTTGGTTCTCTACTTCTAACTTATATTCTGTGAATATCTCAAAAATTTCGGACTTATGTTTCAACATGAACATATGTCTGAATCTTGAGAGATTATCAGAGAATGTAATGAAATACAAAGAACCGGTCTTGGCATGTGTAGACAGGGGATCTTACATACATCACTATGTATCAATCCCATCAAAATTCCGTGGCAACCGATCGAGTGAGACTAAACCGCTATGTTTATAACATTCATTTAGTTATCTCATAACTACTTGTGGATTCCAAATATTGTATCACATTCCGGATAAATAGAAAATGTTAAACTTTCTGATCGAACAATCGAACACCCAAGTTTTCCCAAAACAGCTGAACACATGAATTAAGTTCAAAAACATCCATTTCATGCCTCAGTACCAACGGTCCAGCCGTAGAAGCGTCAAGCCAACGACTCACATGTGGCACGCCATACTGCCTCAAACCCTAAGGTTCAAAGGGCAGTTCAAGACGGTCACATAATCGAGTTAAGGTTTGTTGTCTTTTAGAGGAACCATCGCGTTACTTGCACTACTTAGAACATCATTAAACTACGGAAAAATCCAACAATTGGAAATTTCCCGGCAGGGGAAAAAGTGGGTATTTATATCCGGTCGAACTTTTTAACATGTTCTAAAAATACCCGGAAAAGCACATAGACAAAGTTTGATAATCCGATCAAATCTATGAACTCCCAATACCACCCAGAATACTCAACTCTTGAGTAGAATTTAAAAATTACCAAAAAATACAGCACCAAAAGATAGGAATTACTGTGCAAAATTTAATGGAAGAAGCGACCGTACGGCCGCGGAACCGCCGCGAGAGCCAGGCTCCTGCCGCGGTTCCGCGGCGGTTTAGTCGAGTTAGGTTCTCGTTTTGCACAGTTCCGCGGCGGAAGAGCTCCAAGCAGGACACCGTTGCCGACTCGACGATGGAAGCGGAGTATATTGCTGCTTGCGATGCCGCAAAAGAAGCAGTCTGGATAAAGAAGTTCCTAACAGAACTTCAGGTTGTTCCTACCATAGTTGATCCAATACCTCTGTATTGCGACAACAACGGAGCTATAGCTTTAGCGAAGGAACCAAGGTCCCATCAGAAGTCCAGACACATCTTGAGGCGGTATCACCTGATCAGGGAGATCATTGATCGTCAGGAGATCGAGGTTCGGAGAGTTGCTTCTGAAGAGAACATTGCTGATCCATTCACGAAGGCCCTTCCTCAGATTCAGTTCGAGAGGCTACTCGAGATCATTGGTCTACGATATGCCAGTACATGGCCCTAGTGCAAGTGGGAGATTGTTAGTGTTTATGCCCTAGAAGGCCATTACTGTATCATACTAGTTTGTATATTACTTAATGGAAGCTTGGGATATTCACATGTATATAACAGTCTTGCTAAACATGGTAGTATGCTACTTGGTTTTTCTATCTTAATATGTGAGTGTACGTATTGATAGAGCTCTTAGGATCTTGCTTGTCTACCAGCGTTGTGATGGCAGTCACACTAGTGGGGGCTGGGTAGTCTACAAGCACATCCTTATTCAGGTCCCTGGTCGTTGGATTATCGAGACAGAGCATCGATATCCGGAGTAGACTAGTGTGTACGCTTCTCATCCCAGTTGGGGAGATGGTCTGTCCCACAGCCGTCAGTACGTCGTACTGGAGATAGTATGCAGGTGCTCGTTAGGTTACGGGTACACCGGACAGGACTCACAGGGAACTGTTGGTTGGTTTGATACCAGTCGTCAGTAAGCAGTTCCCTGGTGACATGAGTACAGCGTAGTCCGCAGACTTGACACTGCCACTTCGCCTCGAGTGTGTCCCACTGTTCTTAGATTGCTACCCTACCACGGCTCAAAGGAGTCGTGCAAACAGGTAGCAGTTGGGTGCAGTCCCGAGCACTTGGAGGCAGTGGCGGTTAGAAAGGATTCGTCCCTCCCGGTATTGGGAGTAGATATCGTGCTGTGTCAGAGAGCCATTACGCAAAGTCCCTGGCCAGGGCAAGCGAGATTTGCTGGTAGGTTCCAGTAGTTTCTCAGGGTGTAATGGGCTTCACTCCGACACGACTTATACCGCTATTAGGGGACTGACGCTTGCCGCCCCCCTAGGCCCGATATGCGATAGTCTTGGACGAACGGACCGGACTGTATGGAGATTGTCACATCAGACTCAGTAGGAGTTCGGATGGGTTTCCTCATCGGCCTTCTTATCGACAACTACCTGGGGACCGTTACGTACAGCTAGTGCCGCTTGCGGTCTGTGGTTAAACCCACTGCCAGCGTAGTAGTCGAGTCTCTAGAGTCCCACACAGAGAGTTTCCTACTCCAGGCGAAACGATATAGAGGTCGCATGGTTTTGCGACAAAGGGTTCGGACGCATACGTGCGTTTACGCACGTACGACTTTCGGACAGTTTTTACCAGTCGGCTTTGGTTTAAGCCAGTTACTGGTATCCGGTTATTGGATTTTTTACAGTCTAAAGTTTTTCCGTATTTTTGCGGATTGGAGGGGCGTTCTCGTAATTGTACGAGAAGCTTCTAGAAGATGTGACTAAGGAGGTTAAGGTGACATAAGCTTTGGATAAGATTAGTGATGTCATGAGGGTGATTCATCATGGTCATTAATGCACCATAAATGCTTAATGACTCATGTTAATGAATCACCTCTTTTCATTTATGAAGCATGCTTATTCATTTCTTTTATTCATTATTCTAAAATAAGAATGCTTCATAATATATTATGATACACTCTCTCTCATCTCATTATCTCATCTCACATTCTCTCTCCTCAAGCTCTCATCTTCAAAAGACTAATCCTTAATCCTCATGTGTTGAGATCAAAGGTTTAGTTAGACTTAAACATCCATTACCTTCACTCTATATCATCCTTTCTTCTTTGATTAGCAATCAAAGTAGATTAGTTGCCTCAAGTTAGAGGTGTAGCTTGGAGTTTTGCTCTCGGGTGGATCGTCTACTACCTAGAGAAGGCCGAGGAGAACAAGGAGATCGTAAAGACGAAGGACTAGTTTCATTTGGTATAATCCCTAAACACAATAGTTAAGAAACACTTTGTGTACGGTTATTTATAGTTTAGCTTCGATTCAAGCGGTTAGTCGATGTTCGTTCTTTAAACTTGATCGTTTTTGAAAATTCCGCCTCCCCACAAGTACTGGGGTGTACTACATCGACTTACAAGAAACGATCCTGGAGCGCGATTCTCTGTGGCGCTACAACAGGCGGTGGTGGTGGGTTATTCGCATCCATAGGAGGTGGAATCAATCCCAGGGGAGTCAAAGAGATGTTTGGATTAAATCCTGATATCGCAGAAGAAGAGGTTGGTGATGGTGAAGGTGAGGATGTATGAACAGAATTCCGGTCAACGTCGGAGTTGGCCGGCAAAGGTAAGGGTGAAAGAGGCGTGGAAGGAGTTTCGACGTCTGAGTCGATCGCGTAGTCGGTAGCGACTAACGTAACGCGGACTAGGCGGGCGCTAGTGTCCCGAGTCCAAGCGGACATACACTAAACTAGTTTAGTGTAGTCAAAGCGGAGAAGGTGAGGGTAAGAGAACGTCAATGGAGAAATACGATAGGAGGTAGGTGAAAAAATGGATTCTGGCGAAAAAGGGCAAGTTTTAATAAAAGTTTTTGGTTTTTTTTGTTTTCTTTTTCAGAAAGAGTTTTACAGAAATATGTACGGACTCACGGCTTCAGACAATCACAGACAAAATATGCACAATCACACCTAGATCTAGGGTCACCTAGGTCAGCTAGACAGCTCCTAACTGTTCCAAAAGGGCTAGAAATAGGACCTCAAACCGCTTCTTCTCCGCCAATTGCGGCCAGGTAAGTGCCAGGTAAGTGGGAGGCTCCCCACTATGTAAGTAGTGGTCCTAATTAAGTAACCACTTGCCTTGGACACACTTGCCTAGACACCGCAAAGTCAGGATAGGATAAACGGCCGATGCCTGTAACTAGTCCTCTGTCCTATTGAGCGCGAAGTCCTTAGGGTCGAGTCTAGTATTTTTTAATTAAACAATGGTCAATGCGTATGCTTTTTATGATTTCTGAGGTCATGGGAAGGGTGATAAAATCCCCACCCAATCTGGATTGGTTTCAAGCCCCTTAAAGTCCGATTAAAATATGCAAAGCAGTAACAATCAACTGCAATCAATTTTTTTTATTTTTTAGTGCGGCGCAAAGAATCCTGCACAAAAACAATTTATTGGAAGGGGGAAGAGAGTTTGCGCAAAGAATGCTGCAGAAAAATCAGTTCAGTAGAGTTCAGAGGAGTAGGGAAGAAGGAAAGAACACTCACAGGGATTTTTAGTCACTGATGGCAGGAAAGAACCGCGGATCCGCGGCCAAACAAGCTCTATGGCCGCGGTTCCGCGGCAGGAATGTGGAATTGGAAGTTCATTTTTCTTGCCTGTGTTTCTTTAGGTGTCCTCTTCTTGTTTGAAGCCCCTGAATCTTGATTTGCTTACTGGGTTTGCTCCAGAATTTCACAGTAGACCGTTGGTTTCGTCTTGGTCACCCGCGGTGTAGCCGCGAGTTATGGGTCTAACTTCCCACGTCTTTGGCACTGAACTCGACCTTTCCTTTTCTCCTGCACACTTGCACAAAAACTAATCAAAAATAACAAGATGATTTTTACAATGTATATATTTTTTTGTTTTGTTTTTCGATTAGATTTATATTCACAAATTAACCCGAAATTACACAAAGAAATAAACTACCGCCTCCCCGGCAACGGTGCCATTTGATTGGTAGAGTTTTTGCGTGCTTAGTTAATTACCGCAATCAAGACGGTTTCGCTTGTAGTTAGCCGGTTGAGTACGGGTCGTCCGCAGGGAGATGGGAATCTTTTTCTATGTGCTTTAACGAGTTAAGTCCAAATGTCCAGGTTTGTTTGAGATTAACTATGTGCTAAAATGTTATATAAAGAGAGCTTGTTAGGGTTAGGATTAGGTTAGTTTGAGTTAGGAATCGCTCACTTCTTTCGTTGCCACTCTTAATATCGGTGTTACGGTAATCGGCAACAACGGGGATTAGTACGACTAGGAAGGAACTTGCGAGTATAAGCTAGGCTTTCCAACGCTTAAGTTCTTCCTTTTGGTGCTTGTCCGTCCGTTCTTGGCTCTTAGCCTTAACCTCCGGTTAATTCAACCACAACCGGTCTCACTAAGGAATCGCCGCTATCATGTAAAATAGGGTGCCGTAGGGAGCGGATTATGGTTCAATTAACGGGAGTCCGACTTAAGATGTTGGGCAAGGAAAGAGTGAGAGAGATTTCCTTCTCTCAAACTTTTCTTATCCTACTCTAACAAGTAAGAAAACTACTCACCCATTACAAGAAAAAGAAAATACAACAAAGGAGGAAGATTGAAAGAAAGAGGTTAGAAGATTACAACTAGCTATTTGAGACCTCATCTTGGCAAGGATCAAGCTTAAGCATCATTGTTGTTAAGGATAAAGAAAAAGAGAACAAGAAAGAAACAAATAACAAATAACAACAACTAGATTAGCAAATGAAAAATACAAGCAATTATAATTAACAACATAACAAGACAAGCATGATAACAAAAAGAACTCTTTTATTCATCGTTCACTCATAAAAAGCTTACTACAAAGTTTTAATGGAGAAAAGATGAAAAGAGGAAGAAGACTACAAAATATATCCTAAACTTTTACACAAGAATAAGCACCCTTTGGCTTGGCAAGTTCTGGGCTATTTATAGGCAAGAAACTGAAACCCTAGGACCACATTCTGACCCTTCAAGAAAAGACCAAACTGCCCCTGAAATATTATCGTCTGATGAGCCACCATGGCCGCGGATCCGCGGCCTAGACCCCATGTTGGCCGCGGATCCGCGGCTATATAGAGGAATTGGCTCCTCGGTTTTTGTGGGGTCCCCTGGTTTGATGTTGTCTGCAGTGTGGTATATGTTTTTTCTTAGAAACTCTTCACAATTTTTCCAGAATTCCAGCAGATCAAAAGGTGATTTGATGTGGATCTTTTGCCATGATTTTTCTTGAGCTCCGCGTAGATATGTTGGATCTTGTGTTGACATTGAGCTTTGTGCATGAAAATGACATTGATTTGCCATTTTGTCCCTTAAACTGGTGTGCGGCAACATACGGATAGAGAGCGGAGACCCGTGTTTTATCTGTGGTTGGCAGTAATCCGGAATTTGTCGTGCTTTTCCATGAATTTCATTGTTTAGAGCTGAGAACCTGTATCCTGCAATTAACTAGCAAACACGGCTCAAGAGTACCTACCGATAAGTAATGTGATAAAAATTGGGCGGTATAAAAATGCAAAAATCTGATATGAACACTCGCTCCCACTGTCATCGAGAAAACCGTAGTATCTCTCAGGGGGATGAGGAAACCTACGAGATTCGCGGAGAGGCTGAGGTTTGTTGGAGACTATTGAATCCTTTTGTTTTACCAAATCATCAGCTGTTAGTTTGTCCAGCTAGAACTCCTTCCTGTTCTACCTCATGACCACAAATTTCTTCACAAGAAATTCCTTTTCTAAAAAGGTGGCATGCTGAGAAACAAAACAACTTTTGTTCCTTGGTGTGGTAGAAGATATTCCCTCGCAAATATTTGGTATTTCCAACAAACTTACAGAACCGACCTTGCCTCGAGCTTGTCCGGATTTTGCTTTTCAACATAGGCCGGACAACCCCATATCTTAACTTGTTTAAAACATGGTCTCTTCCCATACCATATCTCATATGGAGTGGTAGACACTGATTTGGTTGGAACCCCATTCAATAGGTATGCAACTTCTCAAGTGCATAACACCAAAAGGAAACAGGAAACTCAGCAGTACTCATCATAGAGCGCGCCATATCTCATAGGGTGCGATACCTCCGCCCCGATACACCGTTGTGCTATGGTGTATATGAAGGAGTAAGCTGAGAGAGAATCCTATTCTCTGTTTAGAAAATCCACGAACTCCATGCCCAAGTATTTGCCTCCTCGATCACATCGAAGGACTTTAATACTTCTTCCCGTTTGGTTCTTAACTTCAAGCTTATATTCCTTGAATTTCTCAAAATTTCAGATTCGTGTTTCAACAGGAACACATGTCCGAATCTTGGGAGATCGTCGATGAATGTAATGAAGTACAAAGAACCAACCCTGGTATTTATAGACATAGGACCGTATACATCATCATGTATTCATCCCAAGAGTTTAGCAGCTCTTTCTCCGTTTCCAGTAAACGGAGTATTGGTCATTTTACCTTTGAGACAAGATTGGCAAGTATCATAAGATGAAAATTCGAACAGATTCTAATATTCATTCTTATGTAACTTAGCTAGTCGTGTTGCATTGATATGACCTAGTCTACAATACCACAAGAAGGATTCGTTCATTTCTGAACTACTCCTCTTGTGTGTGTTCTATATACTTTGAACTGTGGTTTGATTTAGAACTTATATGCCATTACATAACGTGCCTGATGCAATCAACTCTTGATTAAGGAAAATGTTCACAACATTATCCTCCAATAAAAAAATATATCCTTTTTTAACTGAATAAAGAAACCGATGTAGTGTTGTATATCAGGTTCGGCATGTAATAACATTTGTTCAGAATCAATGTCTTAATACAGGGTGATATTTGCCAACTGATTTGGCTGCAACAATTGCGCCATTCTATAACACTTAGAGATATATCACCCAATCCCAGTTCTCTACCTTTCTGTAGCCCATGTAACAAATTACATATATGGGATCCTGATCCGGTATCTCATACCTAGGACGTAGAGAATACTGAGAAACAGTTCTCGGTAACGAACACACCCAAAGAATACGCATCAGCATGCTCATTCCTCGAATGGGTGGCATAGGAATCCGGATATTCCCCTATTTCCTGCTTGGACTTATAACAATTATAAGATAGAGAGGAACCAACGTTCCCTAGCTCAGTACAATAAGCAGGTTCGGTCAATACATCCATATTATTATCTTGATTAAGGCATGTTACGATCGCTACCAGGAGAGAGAGAGAGAGAAGAAAACACTCTGCGTATGCTCTTGCAAGATCAGATTGGTTATTATTTTATCTAATCAGGATGGCTCCCACTGTTTATATCAAATCTTCCTTCAAACCCTAGAAGGTAAGACTAGCTGGGATTAATTACACCCTACAAGTTCGCCAATCTTTCGGCCAGGCCAGTGTCGGTACTTTGAGGGAGGTTCCCCGTGCTTTCGCACGGACCTAATTAAAATAAACCTCATTTTTCCAGGGGCGTAACCCCGTTAACACCTTTCTAGACACCTACTTGATTGGCTAATTGTAATGTGCAAAACTCTCCCTGGAGTAACTCTTACTCGCAGCGGGTATCAGGATCCAACTATCTCATATAAGGTATGCAATCTCATTGCAAATTTCAACACTTGAAATTCCCGATAATATTTTGCCCCTTGCGTCCTATGACCTTGACGAAAGCCAACAAACTATAGTCTGCTAGTCATGTTCAACCCGTACATTTCATGATTGAATTAAACCCACCCGCATGACCCTTGACGAAAGACAACAAAGTCGTACGACTACCCTAATCCAATCGCATCATATGCAGCAGATAAGCAACAAGTAGCTACCGCACACTATGCCTTGACGAAAGCCAACAAACTTAGCACGAATACTAAATACTACTTATCTGAAATGATGGAGGGCTACAACAGGTTTTTAAGAAAACCGTTTGCGTAATGAACTTGATATCGTTGTAGAATCGAGTGATTTTGAAAAGGAGTTTTTTTTAGGCTTTTACTAGTTTCTCTAAAAAGGTCACTCCCGGTGAAAGGATCTCGGCTCTTTCCTCATAGAATGAGGTGCTGGATATTTCACAAATACCAATATGCAAAGCATGAACTAAAAAAGCAATCAAAAAACAAAACCGAGTGGGTTGTAGCATCTGCCAGTTTCGCTAAAGATGTCACTCCCGGTGAAGGGATCTCGGCTCTTTCCTTATCGAATAAGGTGCTGGATATTCTACAAGGAATACCGTTATGCAAAGCAAGAACTAGAGCTACCAGTTTTTAAAACAAGATTCTGCAACATCTTTAGGTTTCTTTTATTTCATTAATCTCATTAATGAAGTCCCATCATCTATGCTTCCTAAGCATCACAGAAAAAACGAAACCAGCAATATTTATTATATATCATATATATAATATAAGCATTCGTCTCAGAATATCAAGTGATCACATCACAGAATATCAGCAACAGAAGAACACATATGAAATATTGGATATTGTAGGAAGTCCGTGTTTTAAATTTAGCCAGTATAAAACACGGATTCCACGGTCATGATGAATAGCCAAACCCACATCCCTAGACCCCTACGAGAGCGGTAAGCAACCCTACCAATTCTAGAGTTAGGAGACCCGGATTCGACTCCTCGAGATGGTCTCCCACCGGACCCTAGAAACCGGTTACTTGTGCTCCCCGCCTTGGGACTATCCTAATGCGGAAAAGTAAATAATATAAATCAATGGTGACATCATCCTCAACCCGAAAGTTCCCCAATAAAAGAATATTACATACAAGATTTTACATGAATGAAAATGAAAAACTTTCATCTCACATAAAAAAATCCGGCTATTCAAACATGACGATCCAATATAACATATCACAGCAACGCATAACATCACATGTCATCAACGTAAGTAAATATGCGTATCCCAATTGTCATTGACATATAGCAATGAAACCGGTGATACACCACATATTACACTTACGGTCGCAGAAAAGAAAGTGAAAAACTACAACAATTGGAATCCGCAACCACCTTAGACATCATAAACCCAATGTATCACATACTTTGGATTTCATGCCTAACCAAATGAATTCCTTAGACATCATATGCCTAACAATTAGATACCCCGCATTTTAGTCTCGATATTGAAAACCCCTTCTAATAACCAGTCAGATAATTCAACAAGATTCCCGACATCCTAATCAAATGCTCGTCGGAAACTTTAGTAAACGGCCGCACCCCCGATGCCGTCGACGAAGTGCACTTAGGCGGAACACCGTGGCCTTGAGCACCCGAACGGATGCTTTTGGCGACGGGGTTCTCCTACAGTCACTTGGTCGGGGCTATGGGGCGTAGCTATCTAGTAAGGTTACCCGGCGAGTATCCGCGTACGCTACGTGATTGCGACGGACTTTTGATCCACATCAAAAACCCATGGCAACTGATCAAATGAGACTGAATTGCTAGATTTATAAAATTCAAATTAGTTTTCACAAACTAAATATTGTGGATTCCAAGTATTGTATCACAATCATACATAGCTAGACGATATTAAACTTTTCGATCGAATCAACAAACACCCAAAATTTCCCAAAGAGCTCAACACTTGAGCGGAGTTTAAAAAATACCCAGAACATGCCACAGCACCTATTGACCAACCGTAGAAAGGTCAACCCTTGCCTCACCTATGGCGCCGCGGAACTACCATAAACCCTATGGTTTGGTGGCGGTTCCGGTGGTCACAGAATCGAGTTAGGCTTTCGTTCTTCTAGAGGGTCCATAGAATCACCTGCATGATTTTCTGAAGATTTTTAACTTGGAAAAATCCAACTGTTGGGTAATTTCCAGCAAGGGAGAAAATGGGTACTTGATATTCATTCGAACTTTTTAACGTCGTCAAGATAACCCGAAACGATGTTAGAATTACGACTACAAAAGACTCCGAATTGCCTTTACAGAAATATAACATCACATGCAATATCGGTAAGAATAAGAAACACCTGAAACACCAAAACCCAGAGACTGCAACACAGAAAAAATTTGAAGCCAAAACAAGCTTCCAAAATCGGACAGGCCGGATTTTGTTCTCACTTCGCCGGGTTAAATCCGGTGAAAGGGGTTCAAATTTCTTCAGTGTTCATATTACATCATATGTAACATTCTGCAGTTGCTTAAAAAAAAATTATACACCTTAAAAATTTCGACAGAAACTTGGTTTTTGTTTCGAGTGTTTCGGAGTTGTTTCGGTTTCGTAATTCTAAAAACATCGTCTAATTCTCCAGCATGTCTCTGATACCACTGCTGGGTTCCCTAGGGTCACCGCTGGGTTTTGGGAGGCATCGACCATGCCGTTTTAAAAAATTGGCACGCTAAAGAGCCTTAACCTAGAATCTTAACTAGAGAATTAGACGAAACTAGAATGTAAACATCTTTACATCTAAGTGAACAAGGAATACCACCTTTGTAGACCGGTCCTTCACTTCAATAGCTCCATGTATTAGTCCCTTCGCTCAAAGTAGTGAACTCCCGGACTCTAGAAAGGCTCCACATGATAAAAGTAACAAGCTTGCTTGAAGTCTTCGAGGCCGAAGATGATCTACGTCGAGGAGACACTAACCCAAGCTACCTCTTCACTAAGTGATGAACTATTGAAGAAACAACCCAATCTAAATGGCTAGTCTAGAAGAAGATGTTGAAGTAGGAATTTTGCTCACTTTAGAAATTATTTTCTCACTCATTTTCATCACCTCCCAAAAAGCTAAAGAGCTTGAGGATGGAGATAAAGAAAAACAACCATGGAAAAAGTCAAGTGTAGAATAGGAACCATGGGTGAGTTAATATCATATACTAACTCATGTAGAGACTGAACCATGGCTAATCATAATGGTTGGGTTAATAAATATCTTAGGTAAAACAAAATTGGTGGACTTAGTCAATGATTCTACAAGCTTCCACTAAGCATCAACCATGACTAGTATCCACTCAATTTTGAATTACTTTAAATAATAAAACCCTTCATTATGTTAAGTATGGTGTGAGTCTCATACACCCATGTCTCATGTATCATCTAGCATGACACAAAAGACTGTACATTGATATATATCACATATATACTAAATGCACAAGTGAGAAAAAGAGTTCTTATGTGAGCTAATATTAGTTAATATAAATTAATATATCAAATATATAATTATACATTAAATTATTGTTAGTTATATATATGCCCTAGAGGCCATTGTTGTACATATGATGTATATTATAATGGATGCTTGGATATATATAGAGAGGACTTTCTTGCTCGTCATGATAGTATGCTATTTGGTTTCACTTTATCTTAACATGTTGACTTGTATTAGTTTACTGTCTTGTTCTCACATGTTGATAAAGCCCTTAAGATATGTACTCGACTACTGGGACTATGATGAGATCATACTAGTAGGGCCACGGTTGTCGACGAGTACATCCTATAACTGTTCCTAGTCGAGGGTGTATCGAGACAGGGCATCGATACACCAGAGTAGACTAGCGTATACGCATCTTGACCCAGATGATGGGAGATGGATGATCCCATATCCATCGCTGTTTGACATCAAAGATAGTGTACGGGTGCTCAGTGGAGACTGGGTACACTGGACGTACTCGCCGAGAACTCCCAGATGGTATTATACCTCACGTCAGATGGCAGTTCTCCGGTGACACTGGTACAGGTTAGTCCGTAGACTCGAGATCGTCATAGATTCTTGTGTGATTCCTACTGTACTTTGATTTCCACCTTACCATGTCCAAGAGGGCGTGCAAAACGGTGTCTTTTGGGTACAGTCCCGAATCACATGGAGGCAATGAGCGATAGGATGGGATTCGTCTCTCCCGGTATAGGGAGTTGATACCACTGTAGGGTTACGTAGCGCGGCAGCAAGGTTTCGGGAGGCATTGTCCATGCCATTTTCAAATTTTTTGCCGTTCTAAATAACACTAACACTGGAATCTTAACTAGAGATTTAAACAATAAGCAATGCAAACAACATTACAACTAAGTGAATGTGGAATACAACCTTTGTAGACCGGTCCTCCACTTCAAATACTCCGTGTAGAAGTCCCTTCGCTGCGAGTAATGATCTCCCGAACTCTTGAGAGGATCCACAAGGTGAAAGATGCAAACTTGCTCGAAGTCTTCGAGGCCGAAAATGATCTACATCGAGGAGACTCAAGCTCATGCTACCTCTTCACTAAATTAGGGTTTACTGAAGCAAACACCCTAAACTAAATGGCTAATAGTAGAGGATGATGAAGTACGAAATGTGCTCTATTTAGATTTTATTTTCTCACAATATTTCATCACTTGATCTAAAGCTAGAAAGCTTTCAAGAGGAATAAGAAGATGATATGATGAAGTGATGAAGAATGAACTCATGAGGTGAGAATAGCAACCATGGGTGAGTTAGTGCCATACACTAACTCATGTAAAGACTTCACCATAGGTTAGGATAATGGTTAGGTTAATAAATATCTTAAGCAAAACAAAACTTGTGGACTTAGTCAATGGTTATCCAAGCTTCTCCAAGCTTCTAGCCATGACCAATATTCAACCAATTTTAAATTACTTAATCAATTAATAACCCTATATTATAGCAAGCATGGTGTAAGTCATACACACACCCATGAAGCATGTATCATCAAACATGACACAAAAACATGTACATTAATATATATCACATATACACTAATATACACAAGTGAGAATAAGAAATCATAAGTGAGAAAATATTTGTCAATGTAACTTAATAAATCAAATATATAATTATACATTAAATTATAAAATCAACACTTGATTTAATAATCCGTCTATATCTCATACAAACGAATAATATCAAATGTAACAGTCTATCGAATCAACACTTGATCCGATAACTAGGCTATATCACATATAACCGACCAATATCACATATCACAAGATTAGAATGTGGTATCACATACATGCATTAATCTCCGTCTCGCACATATCACATATGTGCTCCTACTCCGTTTCGCATGAACTAGGAAACCTCTGTGTAGGACTCTAAAGACTCGTCAATATGCCGGCAGTAGGTGATAATCATCTCAAACACCCACAAGCCGCAAGCAGTCTGCTAAACGTAACGGCCAACCGGGTATTAAGCGATCAGAAAATCAACAACCAAGCTTACTCATACTCCTGCGAATCCAATCAGTAACACTACCGTACAATTCGGTCTTATCGTCAGATATGTCGCATATCACAGTCTAGGGGTGGTATAACGTCAGACCCCAATAGCCTGATAAGTCTTGCCAATGCAAGGTCCATAACGGTTCGAGAAACTACTGATAACACTTACCAGTAGATCTCAGCAACCCTGGCCAGAGATTTCCTGTTATGGCCAATCGAGCATAGCGCAACATCAACTCTCAATACCGGGAGAGACGAATGCCCTCCTATCACTCATTGCCTCCATGTGACTCGGGAATGTACCCAAAAACAACCTTTTTGTACGATCTCTTCACCTTGGTATGGTGGAAATCAAAGCACAGTAGGAATCACACAAGACTCTATGACGATCTCGGGTCGACAGACTAACCTGTACCAGTGTCACCAGAGAACTGCTATCTGACGATAGGTATAACACCATCTAGGAGTTTTCGGCGAGTCCGTTTAGTGTACCCAGTCTCCACTGAGCACCCGTATACCTTCTCTGATATCAAACACCAATGGATATGGGATCATCCATCGCCCATCATATGGGTCGAGAAGCGTATACGCTAGTCTACTCTGGAGTATCGATACCCTATCTCGATACTCCCACGACTAGGAACATTTGAAGGATATACTTGCCGATTACCACTGCCCCACTAGTATGATGCGCATCATAATTCTGGTAGTCAAGTACTCATCCTAAGGGCTTTATCAACATGTAATAGATAGACAATAAGTGTACATATTAAGATAAAGAGCAACTGATAGCATACTATCTTGTCGAGCAAGAAAGTCCTCCCTATATATGTCCAAGCATCCACTACAATGTACATCGCATGTACAGTTGTTAGTTATATGTATGCCCTAGAGGCCATTACTGTACATACGATGTATATTGTAGTGGATGCTAGGACATATATAGGGAGGACTTTCTTGCTCGACATGATACTACGCTATCTGGTTACTCTTTATCTTAACATGTACTTTGATTGTCTCTTTGTTACTTGTTGATAAAGCCCTTAGGATGAGTACATGACTACCAGGACTATGATGCGGATCATACTAGTGGGGACAGAGTAGTCGCCAAGTACATCCTTCAAATGTTCCTAGTCGAGGGTGTATCGAGACAGGGCATCGATACACCAGAGTAGACTAGCGTATACGCATCTTCACCCATATGATGGGCCATGGATGATCCCATATCCATCGGTGTTTGACATCAAGGATGGTGTACGGGTGCTCAGTAGAGACTGGGTACACTGAACGGACTCGCCGAGAACTCCCAAATGGTATTATACACAACGTCAGATGGCAGTTCTTTGGTGACACTGGTACAGAGTAGTCTGTTGACCCGAGATCGTCATAGAGTATTGTGTGATTCCCACTGTGCTATGATTTCCATCATACCACGTCCAAGAGGGCGTGCAAAAAGGTGGCTTTTGGGTACAATCCCGAATCACATGGAGGCAATGAGCGATAGGAGGGGATTCGTCTCTCCCGGTATAGGGAGTTGATGTTGCGCTGTGTTCGATTGGCTATAACTGGAAATCCCTGGCCAGGGTTGCTGAGATTTACTGGTAAGTGTTATCAGTAGTTTCTTGAACTGTTATAGACCTCAAATCGACACAACTTATCAAGCTACTGGGGTCTGACGTTTACCACCCCTAGGCGAGATATGCGACATTTCAGACGACGAGACCGGACTGTACGGGAGTGTTACTGATTGTATTCACGGGAGAATGTACAGGTTTGCTTGTTGATCTTCTGAGTGGCTGTTACGTTTAGCTGACCGTTTGCAGCTTGTGAGTGTTTGATATGATCATCACCTACTGCCGGCGTATTGACGATTTTTTAGAGTCCTACACAGAGGTTTCTTGGCTCAGGCAAAACGGAGTAGGGGCACATATGTGATATGTGCGGGACCGAGGATAGTGCGATATGAGATACCGTATTCTATTCTCGCGATATTTGATATCAGCCGGGTCATCGGATCAAGTGTTGATTCGCTGAATCGGTAAATGATATATTAGTCGATTATATGCGATATAGCCGGATTGTCGGATCAAGTGTTGATTCGATGATTTAATGTATGGTTATATATGCGATATATTAAATTACATTAACTAATATAAGCTCACTAAAAGATTCTTTTTCTCACTCGGGTAATACATTGATATATATGTGATATATGTTAATTGTATTATTTTATTTTTTTACAATAAATATTATATATGTGATATATGATTGGTACGAAAGAGTGTTTGTTTGTAGTTTAACCGCAATCAATAACGGTGTCGTGTATAGCTAAACCGAGATGAGTACGGGTCGTCCTCAGGGAAACGTGGAATCTTTTACTTTTACTTTAGATGTGTTGAGAAAGAGAAGAGGGATAAAGAATTTTTATAGAATGGTTTCTAGATCTACGTTAAACAAGAATGTAAAATATAGATCTAGATTATTTTAGAGATGTAGATAATATAATAATAGGGCTTGTAGGGTTCGTTAGGATTTAGTAGTTATGGACGATTAATTAAAAGTTACCCTTTTTATCCATTAATAGATTTAGAACTAGAACTACGGTGATGCGTGTAGATTAGGGTTTCTGGAGGGAAAAGGAATCCCACTCTTAACCCTTATCTCGACACGGAACTCCGTTCATATCTAGCCTTTACCAAAACAATCATTAATCTAATCTCTAATCGCGGTCGGAACTAGCAAAGAATTGCTAGCGCGCCCGATTAGAATGTTAATGATTCTTTTGATAAAGTTCCTAAACTTTATAGGACTTAAAAAGGGTTTAGTTATTTTCATCGTCCATTAGTCTACCCTAATTCTACGAACCCTAACAAGCGGAGAATTACTCGCGCATGTTGGGAGAAGAAGATGAAAAGACAGAGAGGGAAAACATAATGTAAAATGCAAAAGAATTAAATAAAACAACTACCTTTATTAATCAACTTGAACAATCTACACTTTATTCCTTAGAAAATGATTACAAAAACTTGGTTTGCTTCTCGAACTCTTCCGAAGGAGGTAGATGAACAGTTGATGATCAGCCTGGATGCGTGAGCCGTCTTGGACTTCGTGATCTCTTCGGCTTGATGACTTATCCAAGAGGCTCTCGGTGCCTTTTTATAGTGCAAAGCCAGAATCTTTACATTGGAAACTTGGTAAAATTCAGCAGTGATTGATCTCCCAAAATTGTAGCAAAAGATCTCTCTAGATTGCCGCGGATCCGCGGCCAATAGGGGGGTTTGGCCGCGGATCCGCGGCCAATAGGGGGGTTTGGCCGCGGTTCCGCGGCCAATGGTGAAGATCATTTCATCAAATTTCTTGGGCTTTATCTTTGGGACATGTGGCAATCCTAGGAACCTTCAGAATTCAGAAATCTTCTCTCGGTTGCTCCCAGACTTGGTCTCCAAGTTTTGCTTCTTAATTTGGCAAGTTTTCTTCAACAACTTGATTTGCTTGATTCTAGCCTTGGAAAATTCTGCACAACTTGGAAATATTCTGCACAACAACTCAAATAAGATTTAGTAGACCTAGTTCTACTAGGATTTGGTCAATGAATTTATTTGCATACATTTTCTTACCAAATGCTAATTAAAATATTTTAACACATGGAAAATAATGTTTTTACACATAAACCCTCATATGTATAATATATTATAATAAAGTCCTTTTTTAATATGAAAATGGTAGGAAAAATGTAATACAAATGTGCATTTTTATCAACTGAATAAATACCCCCAAACTTATCTTTGATCGTCCCGAGCAAACTAGTTTATTCAAGAGGGAAAAAAAAAAACTAAGCACACTTTCGTAGGCAAACACGATTGCACTGAGCACGTGTAACAAGCCGTTAAACCTCTAGGTGTCCCTAGTAGTAGGAGTGTTGTCTCCTGAGGGTTTTCAGCGGATTACACCCACAAAATCCTATTATAAAAGAGAGATGGTGAAATTTACATATAAAGATAAGAACCATAAAAGAAAGACTTTGAAAATAAGAGTTTCCAACTATACTAGCTTTTCAGTTGTCATGAGCCCTATCTTATTAGTCATGAAAAAATGTTAGAAATCACATCATCCCTCAATAAAACATCGTCTTTATTCTTCATTCCTATCTTTTTTCCAAACATTGATCATATACCCCTACGTGTGTGTATAGAACATCCTTACACTCGGAGAATTCAATTCAAGCTATCATACTCTTGTCCATCTACCTTAGTACTTTTTAATTTGATGAATACTTAGGTTTGCTCACACATTTTTGTGCGACCGTTAATACTTCTTGAGGTACTAACAGACCGATTACTCATGTGCTTGCTGATTAGGTGATAATATTTTTCTCGTCTTGCACCACCTAAGGCTTAGCAGTGACTCCCAGACCAGTTGGCCTTAGGGCACTAGGTGAAGAGGCACCCTCGCTATATTTTTTTATTGCTGCCATGGCGATAACAAAACCAGTGTTCATTTTTTTTCTTTTAACCATTTTTATATTTTCTTCATTTTTTTTCATTTCCTTCATACTTTGTCTTTTAGACAAGAGCATTTCAAGGTATCCTCTACTATCCCGAGTTTTAAGACGTGTGTAAGTGCATATAGTAGGGTATCAACATTCAAATGTTCGGCTTCCAGAATAGAAACTATTTTTCAGACTTATTTTTATCCTCAGATTAGTGACTTCCTTCATCTTACTAACCCTTGGGACAACAGCTCATAACTACTTATTACTAGTTCGTTTAAGAAAACTTCTAATTTTCTTGGTTTTCTTAAACTATTCCAATCTTTTGGATGTAATTTTTCACTTTCTGCTCTTTTATTATCAAAAAAATTTTTGAAAATGTTGTGCTTATGCAAAGTATGATGCAAATTGATGTGTAAATAAGCACAAACCTCCCCCAAACCTGTTTATAGCAGTGTCCTCACTGATGTCATCCGTTAAGCTCAAAAACCTGTAGACTTGGGAGGAAATTATTAATGGGGGAAAGAATATATGAAAGTGAAAATCCTGCTCCAAACTTATTTTAGGCTTACAATTTTGTAAAATTCATTTTCTTTTAAGAGCCAAAATATACCACCCCCCAAACTTGAGTTAAACAATTTTAATCTTTTAAAATCACACGAGGGGGTCAAGGTTATTGGTCAATGCCAAGCTTCGCAAAGACCGAAGGTCAACACCAACCATTCAAAAATTTTATCGATGAAGCACCAAGGTTGGTGGAAGAACATGTCACCTTTCGACGTGAAGAAGTGGGGAGGTGATAAGAGATGTGATGGAAAAGGATTGCATCTCAATTTGGAGAGACGACACAGTGATAGTAATGATGGATTACTCGCATTATCATGATTGTCCAAAAGAGGGGGTGGAGGTCCAGTTTCTTCATTTTGGAGTTGATTTATCTCAACACCCGTATCTTTTAAAAATGCGAGTTCATCAGCGAAAATTTCCTCAAAACTTTCATCAATACCCCGAAGAATAATATCATCAGAAAAAATGGGGTGATTGTCAGACTCTATAAAAGGTTCCTCATTAGATGTTGACCCGGACAACTCAGTGGAAGAGTACATGGTTGGGTCAAACAACAACATATGAAAAGAGTCAGTATCATGAGGTTGATTAAATTCGCTGCTGTCGACATCCATTAATTCGACAGAACACACATGAGCATAGGATTCGGAGGGTTCACTTCCCAACTTGTAAATGTTAAGCTCAATTGACTTCTTTCCAAAGGATAGGGTCATAGAGCCGTTTCTACAATTGATTACTGCGTTGGAAGTGGCCAAAAATGGTCGACCGAGTATCACCGGGATTTGATTGCGTGAGTTTGCCACAGGTTGTGTATCTATAACGATAAAGTCCACAGGGAATATGAATTCCCCGACTTTGATTAACACATCCTCTAGCTCACCCCTAGGTTGGGTGATAGATCGATCGGCCATCTGAAGAGTGCAATGCGGAGGTTTTAACTCTCCGATCCCTAATTGCTCATAAACAGAATACGGAAGCAAGTTAACACTAGCACCTAGATCGAGTAGAGCACGATTGATATTTTTACCCCCAATGGAAATAGAAATTGTAGGACTTCCGGGGTCCTTTCGTTTCTTGGGTAGTTGTTGTATAAAAGCAGTGCTCACATTACTCGCAAGGAAAACTTTTTTAGGTACTTGAACTTTTCTCTTCCTAGTGCACAAGTCCTTTAGGATTTTCGCATATGACGGAACTTGTTGAATAGCATCTAGGAGAGGAATGTTTATGTTAACTTGCTTAAAAATTTCCACAATCTTCTCCATTTGTGGACTTGGTCTGTTGCCCCTTAACCTGTTTGGATAAGGTGCTTTATCAATAAGGGTTTGGTCCAACATTGGAGAGGATTGTGGGGACGGATTCGATCCCAAAACTGGAGTGGGAATTGACTTAGATAGATTTGGCGAAATGGGCGAAGGGTTCGAGCCTTGGGGAAAATGGAGAATAGGCTCGGGTGAAGGTGGAAGACTAGATGAATTAGGGGAAGAAGAAGAAGAAGCTGGGGTACCAAATGTGTCACTAACATCAAACTGCTCACCCACTCGGTTATTCAGCACTTTCCCCGATCTCAACATAGTAACGGCATTCACATTATGACTTTGTGAATGGCCAGGATTCGGTAGGGGTTGAGATGGGAGTTTCCCTTTCTCTCTCGCACTCATTGCGGCGTTTAACTGTGCGATTTGGTTTTCTATTGATTTGATACTCTCACCATGGGAGGAGGAGTTTTTCGTTAGGGTATCATTAGAAGACCTCATCTCAGCCGAAATTTGCATGGATTGTTTCATGAACATATCCAAAGTTTGTGCAAGTGAGTTGTCAGTACCGGCCACTTGTGGTGTAGAAATGTTGGCCGGATTTTGGAAATTCTGTGACTGAAAGGGGGGCTGATTCTGTGGTTGTGGTTGCTGTGGAGGAGGTCTTTGATAATTGCTTTGTTGGTTTTGGTTCCAAGCAAAGTTAGGATGATTCCTCCATCCTTGATTGTATGTGGAAGAATAAGGATCGTTTTTAGGTCGCTGCTGAAAAGCAGCATTAGCTTGAAACGATGTATTCATAGGATATTCTTCCGTTAAGTGTGAAGGATCCGAACAGCGACCACAGACGGTCTTAGGAAGCGTGACCTGATTTAGGGAGAAAGATGAGAACTTGTTTTCGATAGCGTCGAGTTTCTTCTGTATCGCTGCCATTTCGGATTTTACTGCGATAGAAATATCGAGCTGGTGAATGCCTCCCTTAGTTGATGGCGGTCTTACGCTTTCCCACTGCAACGTGTGTTCAGCAAGGTCTTCCAGATATTTCCAAGCTTCACCGTCATCTTTAGACATGAAATTGCATTGACACATTGTTTCAAGCATCTGCTTTGTCGCTGGATTAATGCCCTCATATATAATCCGACATAAATCCCATCTTTGTATTCCGTGATGGGGGCATTGGACAAGCAGATCTTTGAAACGTTCAAAGCACTTCCAAAATGGTTCATTGGGAAGCTGGGTGAACTGGTTGATCTCGCTCCTAATATGTCCAGTCTTATGGTTTGGGTAAAACTTCTTAAGAAATGCTATGACAAATTCATCCCAATTAGTGATAGAGTGTGCGGCAGTATTATAAAGCCATTTTTCTGCCAAATCGCACAGTGTGAATGGGAGAAGACGCAAACACAAAGCATCTAAACTCATTTGTGAAGTACCCATCATTGCGCATACGTTCTCAAATTTGGTGATGAAAACGTACGCGTCTTCCGATTCAAGCCCGTGAAATTTGGGCAGCAGATTGATGTAGTGGGGTTTAATTTCGAAATTATCCCCGTTAGGTGGTGGAAGAGATAGACAAGTAGGAAGGGGACCACGGATAGGATAGCATCTCTCTTGGAGAGAGATGCGCGGTGGATTCTGCGCACCTACGGGCGGTGGCAGCATGGTGTTATATTCTGATGGAGTGCCGTCCATCTCGATCGTGGTGTGTGGTGGGAGAAAAGAAGATGAAGAAGTACCGACTTCGGCGTCGATAGAAGGAACGCGGACAAGACGGGCACTAGGATCCCGTGTCCAGCCGAGCATGCACTAAGCGGGTTTAGTGCAAGTGGCAGCGTGTGTGTGATTTAAAATTGGCTTGTTTTGAAAGAGTGGGACTCAAGACAAATCACCCTAAGATGCACAAGCAACCCTAGAACTAAGGTCACCTAAGTCCAGTCTCTAGACCGCTCCTAGACTTCCAAAGGACAAGCCACAGGATAAATCCTCTACCGCCTCCGTACTACCCTTGTAGCCAGGTAAGTGCCAGGTAAGTGGGAAGGAACCACGTCGTGGGCCTAATTAAAAACCACTAGCCTTTGTCACACTTGCCTAGGCACTACAAAAGTAATGCGGATAAACGATAGATTACCCACGACCTTCCTCTGTCCTTATTGAGCGCGACAGTCCTTAAAGTCTGGTCTAGATATTTTTTAAATTAATGAAGGGTTGATCTATATGCTCGGTTTGTGATTTGTGGGGCTTAGGAAGGGTGATGAAATCCCCACCTAATCTTGATTTGGTCTTTGCCCCTTAAAGTCCGTATTAAATATGCAAAATAAAACCAATCACAAAACTTTTGCAAAAAGATTTTTTTTTAGCGGCGCAATTTTGCAAAGAATCCTGCAGAAAATAGATTTTATTGGATTTAAAGGAGAGAGAAGGAGTTAAGAAATATACCAGAGAAGTTCGGAACCCTAGATCTCCTGCTTCCTCAAGTCTGTGACTCCAGATCTCCTTGCAAAAATTCACGCATAAATCGTTAAATATGCAATTTGCAGTTTTGTGTTAATAATGATATGGCTCGTCTAAGAATTCAACACAAATAGTAAAAATAAAAAATTACGCACGTATCCCCGGCAACAGCGCCATTTGATAGGTACGAAAGAGTGTTTGTTTGTAGTTTAACCGCAATCAATAACGGTGTCGCGTATAGCTAGACCGAGATGAGTACGGGTCGTCCTCAGGGAAACGTAGAACCTTTTACTTTTACTTTAGATGTGTTGAGAAAGAGAGGAGGGATAAAGAATTTTTATAGAATGGTTTCTAGATCTACGTTAAACAAGAATGTAAAATATAGATCTAGATTATTTTAGAGATGTAGATAATATAATAATAGGGCTTGTAGGGTTCGTTAGGATTTAGTAGTTATGGACGATTAATTAAAAGTTACCATTTTTATCCATTAATAGATTTAGAACTAGAACGACGGTGATGCGTGTAGATTAGGGTTTCTGGAGGGAAAAGGAATCCCACTCTTAACCCTTATCTCGACACGGAACTCCGTTCATATCTAGCCTTTACCAAAACAATCATTAATCTAATCTCTAATCGCGGTCGGAACTAGCAAAGAATTGCTAGCGCGCCCGATTAGAATGTTAATGATTCTTTTGATAAAGTTCCTAAACTTTATAGGACTTAAAAAGGGTTTAGTTATTTTCATCGTCCATTAGCCTACCCTAATTCTACGAACCCTAACAAGCGGAGAATTACTCGCGCATGTTGGGAGAAGAAGATGAAAAGACAGAGAGGGAAAACATAATGTAAAATGCAAAAGAATTAAATAAAACAACTACCTTTATTAATCAACTTGAACAATCTACACTTTATTCCTTAGAAAATGATTACAAAAACTTGGTTTGCTTCTCGAACTCTTCCGAAGGAGGTAGATGAACAGTTGATGATTAGCCTGGATGCGTGAGCCGTCTTGGACTTCGTGATCTCTTCGGCTTGATGACTTATCCAAGAGGCTCTCGGTGCCTTTTTATAGTGCAAAGCCAGAATCTTTACATTGGAAACTTGGTAAAATTCAGCAGTGATTGATCTCCCAAAATTGTAGCAAAAGATCTCTCTAGATTGCCGCGGATCCGCGGCCAATAGGGGGGTTTGGCCGCGGTTCCGCGGCCAATGGTGAAGATCATTTCATCAAATTTCTTGGGCTTTATCTTTGGGACATGTGGCAATCCTAGGAACCTTCAGAATTCAGAAATCTTCTCTCGGTTGCTCCCAGACTTGGTCTCCAAGTTTTGCTTCTTAATTTGGCAAGTTTTCTTCAACAACTTGATTTGCTTGATTCTAGCCTTGGAAAATTCTGCACAACTTGGAAATATTCTGCACAACAACTCAAATAAGATTTAGTAGACCTAGTTCTACTAGGATTTGGTCAATGAATTTATTTGCATACATTTTCCTACCAAACGCTAATTAAAATATATTAACACATGGAAAATAGTGTTTTTACACATAAACCTTCATATGTATAATATATTATAATAAAGTACTTTTTTAATATGAAAATGGTAGGAAAAATATAATACAAATGTGCAGTTTTATCAACTGAATAATATATAATATTGTAACATGATATGATTACTAATGCAACATGTTTAGTGGAGATAAAACAAGATTAAGGTTTGAATTGGGTTAGTTCTTTCATGAACCTTCTAGAAGGTTTTCTTTTGTTTTGTGCTAAGATATTATGGATGATATTTTAAGTGACTCATTCTTTAACCCAACCCAAACCCTAGCCCTAGTTAAATCTCTATATGGGTTAGCCTTGTCATAGTTAACCATGGTTGCATTATTAATCATTATGATATTAGTTTCATTATTCATCACAAAAGGATCACTATTCTTCATCTTCATCTTTAAGCTTTTGAAAAGCTTTCTAGGTTTTTCTTATGCGATGAAAATGAGTGAGTTAATGAAAATAAATGAGAGCTAAAATCCTACCTCATCATCCTAATCTATCCTAGCCATTTAGATTAGGGTGTTCACTTCATTTAGTGAGTGAGAGCTTGTGTTAATGAAACTTCAAGGTAGATCATCTTTGTTATCGAAAATCGGAAGTAAGCTTGCATCTTTCTCTTCGTGGAGCCTCTCGAGAGTCCGGAACTTGATGATCGCAGCGAAGGGACCACAACACAGAGCTTATGAAGTGAAGGACCGGACTACAAAGGTTGTAATCCTAAACTCTTAGATGTTAAACTGTTTAACATGCTTTGTTTCGCCTAATCTCTAATCTAAGATCTTGGTTTAGGGTTGTTCGGCATGGCTAAAATTTAAATCGGGCATGATTGATGCCTTATAGACCCTTGTGCGTGTGCGTAGTAACCCTACAGTGGTATCAGAGCCAAGCTAGAGCTTTAGGCGAAATCTAGGCGAAGTTTAAAGTCCGATCGAACTCCGAATACCCGGTTTATACCCTTTTCTGGAAATTTTTCAAAAAGTTGACATTTTTCATATTAAAAATACTCAAAAAAATTAGCAGGGAAATACAAGAATTACTGTGAAACACGTGCCTTCGATACCATTAAAGCGCCGCGGAACCGCGGCCGTACCATGGCTTGCGCGGCGGTTCCGCGGCCAAACAGTAAGATACTGGGATTAGTTTTCTACAGTAATGTCCGTATGTAATACCTGATTCTTCTGGGAAATTTTTAATTTACTCAAGTGTTGAGTTTTCTGGGTTGTATTGGGAGCTCGTTGATTCGATCTGAAAGCATAACTTCGTTTATTTTGTCCGGGTAATTTTTTAGAACGTGTTAAAAAGTTCGAACGGATATCAATAACTCACTTTTTCTCCTGCCGGAAAATTTCCAAGTGTTGGATTTTTCCGTAGTTTAAGAACGTTCTAAGTCGTGCATGTAACGCGGTGGACCCTCTAGAAGAACACAAACCTTAACTCGATTATGTGACCGTCTGAACTGCCTTTGAACCTTAGGGTTTGGGGCAGTACAGCATTTCCACATGTGAGGCGTTAGCTTGACCCTTCTACGGCTGGACCATTGGTACTGTGGCATGTGATGGATGTTTTTAAACTAATTTCAAGTGTTGAGAATTATTTGGGAAATCTTGGGTGTTTGTTTATTCGATCGGAAAGTTTAACATAGTCTATTTATCTGGAATGTGATACAATATTTGGAATCCCCAAGTAGTTATGAGATAACTAATTTGAATGTTATAAATCTAGCAGTTCAGTCTCAAATGATCGGTTGCCACGGAATTTTGATGTGATCGAAAGTCCGTCGCAATCACGTAGCGTACGCGGATACTCGACGGGTAAACTTAATAAACAGCCACGCCCCATAACCCCGACTAAGTGACTGTAGGAGAACACCGTCGCCAAAAGCATCCGTTCGGGTGCTCGCGGCAGCGGTGTTCCGCCTTAGTGCACTTCGTCGACGGCGTCCGGGGATGCAGCCATCTACTAAAGTTTGCGACGAGCATTCGATCAGGATGTCGGGAATCTTATTGAATTGCTCGACTTGATATTAAAAAGAGTTTTCGATAATGAGACTAAAATGCGGGGTTTATAATTGTTAGGCATGCGATGTCTAAGGAATTCATTTGGTTAGGCATGAGATGTCTAAGGAGGTTGCGGATTCCAACTGTTGTAGTTTTACACTTTCTTTTCTGCGACCGTAAGCGTAGTATGTGGTGTATCGCCGGCTTCGTTGCTATACATCAACGACAATCGGGATACGCATACTTGCTTATGTTGATGATATGAGATATTATGTGTTGTTGTGATATGTTATATTGGATCGTCGCGTTTTGAATAGCCGGGGGTTTTATGTGAGATGAGGGTTTTCTTTTTCATTCATGTAAAATTCATTTGTATGTAATATTCTTTTATTGGGGCACTTTCGGGCTGAGGATGTTGTTACAATTGTATATTATTTACTTTTCCGCATTAGGTAGACCCAAGACGGGGAGAACAAGTAACCGGGTTCTAGGGTCCAGTGGGAGACCATCTCGAGGAGTCGAGACCGGGTCTCCTAACCCTAGAATTGGCAGTGTTGCTTGCCTCTCTCGTAGGGGTCTAGGGATGTGGGTTTGGCTATTCATCGCGACCGTGGAATCCGTGTTTTATACAGGCTCGTATTGAAAACACGGACCTCCCAGTATATCCAATATTTCATATATGTTCTTCTGCTGCAATGTTCTGTGATGAGATCATATTACTGCCTGAGACGAATGCTTATACTATATATATATATATATATATATGTTGATATATAAATATTACTGATTTCGTTTCTTCTGTGATGCTTAGGAAGCATTAATTGATGGGATTTTTATTAATGAGATTAATAAAAGAAAAGAAACCTAAAAGATGTTGTGGAACCGAAACTTTATAAAAAGGGTAGCAACAGTTTTGCTTTGCATAGCGGTATATATGATATACCCTGCACCTTATTCGATGAGGAAAGAGCTGAGATCCCTTCACCAGGAGTGACCTCTTTAGCAAAACTGGCAGATGCTACAAACTCGCGGTTTATTTTTTGATAGCTTATATAGTTCTTGCTTTGCATAGCGGTATATATGATATACCCTGCACCTTATTTGATGAGGAAAGAGCCGAGATCCCTTCACCGGGAGTGACCTCTTTAGCAAAACTAGAAAAGTCTCAAAAACACTCCTTTTCAAAATCACTTGTTTCTACAACGATATCAAGTTCATTACGTCATGATTTTATGAAAAGCCTGCGTAGCCCTCCGTCATTTCAGATAGACACTAGTTAGTATTCGTGCTGCGTTTGTTGACCTTAGCCAAGGCGTAGTGTACGGTAGCTAATTAGTATTTATCTGTTAAAACATGAGATGTGATTGAGTTAGGGTAGTCGCACGACTTTGTTGACCTTAGCCAAGGGTCGTACGGGTAGGCTTAAGTCAATCGGGAAATGACGGGTTGAACTTGGCTAGCAATTATGATTTGTTGACCTTAGCCAAGGTCATGAGTTACTGGGGGCAAAAGTATTATCAGGAATTTCAAGTGTTGAAATTTGCAATGAGATTGCATACCTTCTATGAGATAGATGGATCCTGATACCCACTATGAGTAAGAGTTACTCCTGGGAGAATTTTGTTAGTTGTATGTATCCCTAGAAGCCAGTGTTGTACAGATGATGTATATTATATTGGATGCTTGGACATATATAGAGATGACTTTCTTGCTCGATATGATAGTATGCTATCTGGTTGCTCTTTATCTTAACATGTATACTAGTCTCTTTATACTGTCTTATAGTTACATGTTGGTAAAGCCCTTAGGATGTGTACTTGACTACCTGGACTATGATGAGGATCATACTAGTGGGGACATGGTAGTCCATTAGTACATCCTTCAAGGTCCCTAGTCGTGGGTGTATCGAGATGGGGCATCGATATACCAGTGTAGACAAGCGTATACGCTTCTCGACCCATGAGATGGGCGATGGATGATCCTATATCCATTGGTGTTTGACATCAGAGATGGTATACGGGTGCTCAGTGGAGACTAGGTATACTGGAAGGACTCGTCGAGAACTCCCAGATGGTATTATACCTCACGTCAGATGGCAGTTCTCAGGTGACACTTGTGCAGGTTAGTCTGTAGACCCGAGATCGTTATAGAGACTTGTGTGATTCCCACTGTGCTTTGATTTCCACCTTACCACGTCTACAAGGGCATGCAAAAAGGTGGTTTTTGGGTACAGTCCCGAGTCACATGGAGGCAATGAGCGATAGGAGGGGTTTCTCCTCTCCCGGTATTGGGGGTTGATGTTGCACTGTGCTCGATTGGCCGTAACAGGGAAGTCCCTGGCCAGGGCTGATTCAGAGATTTGCTGGTAAGTGTTACCAGTAGTTTCTCGACCCGTTATGAGCCTCACATCAGCACGACTTATCAGTTATTGGGGTCTGACGTTTACCACCCCTAGACTTGATATGCGACATATCAGACGAGGAGACTGGACTGTACGGGAAGTGTTGCCGATTGGCTCGACGTGAGTTGTAGCAGGTTCGCTTGTTCGCTTCTGATCGTTCAATACCCGGGTGGCCGTTACGTTTAGCTGACCGCTTGCGGCTTAGGGGTGCTTGATATGATCATCACTCACTGCCGGCGTATTGACGAGTCTTAGAGTCCCACAAAGGAGTTACCTAGTCCAGGCGAAACGTTGTGGTGCGCATATGCGATATGCGTAAGGACCCGATTAAAATGCGCGTATAGGATACCGTATATTGATCGGGCGGCTTTCTTTTGGTGGGGTCATATGAGACATGGACGGATTGATAAATAAAGTGCTGATTTATCATTTAACCATTAGTTTTCTCACTTGAAATATTTTCTTGTGCATGATGGTTGTATGCATGCATGTATGCTTTCTTTCTTTTAGATTCACGCACATATGGATGTGCATACATACATACATACATACATCATCCTTCATGGTTGATTACACATTGAATATGATGGCAATATAAGACTCACACCATGGTTAAATATATGGATTATTATTTAATTTTTTGTTAAAACAAAAGATATAAAGAAAAGGATAATTCATGCTTAGTTTCTACACTCTTCTTAAACCTAACCATGCTCACCTACTGCTAACCATGAGTTAACCTTCTCTTTGTGTTTTAACTCAAATTAAATAATATCTTAAACATTTAACCATGGTTTGAGATGAGAAGGAAAAATATATATACATATATTTTCATTTTTCCTTACAAGAGTTTTTCTTTTTCACTCTTGTTAAAAGAAAGCCATCATCTTCTTACTCCTTCACCATTTGCTCTCTAGACTTTTGTAGTGAGCAATAAACTCATCAAGTTAGGTTTTTGAAGTGAGAAAAGCCACCACAACATCATTCTACACAAGTTTAGCCCACTTGTTTAGAGTGTTATCTTCATTTCTTCTCTTGAAAAGTGAAGTTGCAAGCTTGGACTAGGAGCTTCGGGTGGATCGTCGTGGACACTAGGAGACTTCAAGCGAACCCTCCTCCGACCCTCAAGTGGCCAAGGAGTCTAGCGTAGGGAGCTACAAAGGTTGTACTCTCAAAACCCTAGCCTTTGTTACTTGTAATATTTTGAAACCCTAATTTTTCTAGGAACGATTCCATGTTTGTTAACTTAGCACCCTAAAAATTCCATCTTTGGTACATGTGATGCTTCCAAACCCTTCATGAGGTGCTGGGTTAACCCAACATTGGTATCAGAGCCGACCTAGAACGTTAGGAGACACTTTTACGAAGTTAAAACTCCGAACGAACCCGTACACGTCGAAATGAACCCCTCTCTGTACATTTTTTAAAAACTGTGTATTTTCTGAATTAAAAATACCTAAAAAATCAGCAGGTAATTTTAAGGGTTACCATGAAAAACGAGACCCTAAAGCCTCCAAGTGGCCGCGGAACCGCGGCAGTATGCCACAATTAGCGGCGGTTCCGCGGCAGAGTAGGAGTATTTGGGTTCTTCATGTAGTAATTTCCAGTACTGTTCCTGCATCTTTCTGGGTATTTTTATTGTGACTCCTGTGTTGAGTAATTTTTGGGGTTTATTTTGAAACCGTCGATTCGATCGGAATTTTGATTTCGTGTTTCTTTCCGGGTAAATTAGAAAGTATTGAATTGTTCGAACGAGTATCATTTGCTCACTTTTCACGGGGTTTAAATATTTTGGAGATACGTGCAAGTTTTGTGGTGGACCCTCTAGAAGACAACAAACCTTAACTCGATTATGTGACCGTCTTGAACTGCCCTTTGAACCTTAGGGTTTGGGGCAGTACGGCGTGCCACATGTGAGGCGTTGGCTTGACCCTTCTACGGCTGGACCGCTACTACTGTGTCACACTCCGGGTTTTTGAACTCCGCTCAAGTGTTGAGCTTTAGGGAATTTTGGGTATTTGATCGTTCGTTCGAAAACTTTAATACTGTCTATTTATCTGGAATGTGATGCAATGTGTGGAATTCATATTACTAGACATGAAATACGAAATATGTGATATTTCGCATTTACGATGTCTAAAGAGAATGTGGATTCCAGATATTGCTGTTTTACACTTTCTTTTCTGTGACCGTAAGTGTAGTATGTATTTACCGATTGTCGTTGCTATACATCGACGACGATCAGTGTATGCATACTTACTTACGTTGATGATATGAGATATTATGTGTTGCTGAGATATGATGTGCAGGATTGTCGCGATTGAATAGCCGGGGGAGTTTTATGTGAGATAAGAGTTTTATATTTTCATTCATGTAAATTCAAAATGTAATGTAATATTCTTTTATATGGGGCACTTCCGGGTTGAGGTTGATGCCACCAGTGTTGTATATTATTTACTTTTCCGCATTAGGATGGACCCAAGGAGGGGAGCACAGGTGATCGGGTTCTGGGGTTCAATGGGAGGCCATCTCGAGGAGTCGAGACCGGGTCTCCTAAACTCCAGAATTGGTAGGGTCGCTTGCCGCTCTCGTAGTGGTCCAGGATGTGGGCGTGTCTATTCATCGCGACTGTGGAATCCGTATTTTCTATTGTTGGCTAAATACTAAATACGGACGTCCTAGTATATCCCACATTATATCTCTGTTTCTGCTGCGATATCCGTGATGTGATCATTTGATATGTTCTGATGGATACAGTATATAGTATATATGATATATTATATAGACGTTACTTATGTTTTACACCCGCACTAGCCCTGCCCTGCTCTGTCGTTAGTTACCTAACCTAACGGTGCACGAGGGGACATCGAGGCGAATGCGGATGGCATAAGTGTACGTCGTATTTATCTGTGATGTTTAGGTAACTTAAATGATGGGACTTCATTAATGTGATTAATGAAAGAAAAGAAACCTAAAAGATGTTGTAGAATCAAATTTTAATAAAAAAAAGGGGTAGCTACAGTTTTGCTTTGCATAGCGGTATATATGATATACCCTGCACCTTATTCGATAGGGAAAGAGCCGAGATCCCTTCACCGGGAGTGACCTCTTTAGCAAAACTGGCAGATGCTACAACACTCGGTTTGAGTTTTGATTGCTTTTGGAGTTTTGCTTTGCACAGTGATATATATGATATATCCCGCACCTTATTCGATGAGGAAAGAGCCGAGATCCCTTCACCGGGAGTGACCTCTTTAGCAAAACTAATAAAAGCCTCAAAATCACTCCATTTCAAAACTTCACTTGATTCTACAACAATATCAAGTTCATTGCGCTCATGGTTATCAGAAAAACCTGCGTAGCCCTCCGTCAATTCAGATATGTAATATTCAGTATTGTGCTGCGGTTGTTTGGCATGCGTCAAGGCGTAGTGTACGGTAGCTGATTATTACTTATCTGTAGCATGAGATGCGATTGAATTAGGGTATTCGTACAGCGTTGTTTGGCATGCGTCAAGGGTCGTACGGGTGGGTTTAATTCAATCACGAATTGTACGGGTTGAACTTGACTAGCGGACTATGGGTTGTTTGGCATGCGTCAAGGTCATAGCACGCTAGGGGAAAAATATTATCGGGAATTTCAAGTGTTGAGATTTGCAATGAGATTGCATACCTTCTATGAGATAGTTGGATCCTGATACCCACTGCGAGTAATTGTTACTCCTGGGAGAGTTTTACACAGGACAATTAGCCGATCAAGTAGGTGTCTAGAAAGGTGTCAACGGGGTTACGCCTCTGGGAAAACGATATTTACTTTAATTAGGTCTGTGCGAAAGCACGGGGAACCTCCTTCAAAGTACTGACACTGGCCTGGCTGAATGATCGGCGAAGTTGTAGGGTGTAATTAATCCCGGCTAGTCTTTCCTTTTAGGGTTTGAAGGAAGATTTGATAAAAACAGTAGGAGCCATCTTGATTAGATAAAATAATAACCAATCTGATCTTGCAAGAGCATACGCTAAAGTGTTTTCTTCTCTCTCTCTCCAGGTAGCGACCATGTTATGCCTTAATCAAGATAATAATATGGATGTATTGACTGAACCCGCATGTTATACTGTGCAGGGGAACGTTGGACCTATTCTTTCTTATAAGAGTTATAAGACTGAACAGGGAATAGGAGAATGTCTAGATTCTCAAGCCGCCCAAAAGAACATGCATGTTGATGCATCTTCTTCAGGTGTGTTAGTTATTGAGAACTGTTTCTCAGTTCACCCTACGTCCTGGGTATTAGATACCGGATCAGGATCCCACATATGTAAAATGTTACATGGGCTACGGAAAGGTAGAGAACTGGGAAAAGGTGATCATTCCGTTCAAGTAGGGAATGGGGCAAATGTTGCAGCCAAAGCAGTTGGCGAATATCACCTAGTATTACCAAGTGGTAATATACTGATTCTAAATGAATGCTATTATATACCAAACATGATGTGCAACATTATATCAGTTTCTTTATTAAGTAAAGAAGGATATAATTTTGTAGTAAAGGATAATGTTATGAACATATTCCTAGATCAAAAGTTGATTGCATCAGGCTCATTACATAATGGCATATTCATTCTAAATCAAAACACAGTTCTCAATATACAAAACACACATAAGAGGAAAAGTTCAGAAATGAACGAATCCTTCTAGTGGCATTGTAGACTTGGTCACATCAATGCAACACGACTAGCTAAGTTGCATAAGGATGAATATTTGAATCCGTTTGAATTTTCATGTTATGACACTTGCCGGTCATGTCTCAAAGGCAAGATGACCAAAACTCCGTTTACGGGACACGGAGAAAGAGTTACGGAACTCTTAGGGCTGATACATAGTGATGTATGCGGTCCCATGTCTACACATGCCAGGGACGGTTCTTCCTACTTCATTAAATTCACTGACGATCTCTCTAGATACGGACATGTGTTCCTGATAAAACACAAGTCTGAAGCTTTTGAGAAATTCAGAGAATATAAGCACGAAGTAGAGAACCAAACGGGCAAAAGTATTAAGATCCTTCGATCTGATCGAGAAGGAGAATACTTGAGCAATGATTTTCTGGATTATTTAAAAGAGAATGGGATTCTCTCTCAGCTTACTCCTCCTTATACACCACAGCACAACAGTGTATCGGAACGGAGAAACCGCACCCTATTAGATATGGTGCGCTCAATGATGAGTATAGCTGAGTTACCTATTTCCTTCTGGGGATATGCGCTTGAGACAACCATGGACCTATTGAATAAAGTTCCTACCAAATCAGTGCCTGCCACTCCATATGAGATATGGAAAGGGAAGAGACCACATCTTAATTACATTAAGATATGGGGTTGTCCAGCCTATGTCAAAAGACAAAATCCGGACAAACTCGAAGCAAGATCAGTCTTATGTAAGTTTATAGGATATCCCAAAAATTCACAAGGGTATATCTTCTACCACCCCGAGGAACAAAAGGTGTTTGTTTCTCGACATGCCACTTTCTTAGAAAAAGGTTTTCTTATGAAACAGACAAGTGGCATTGAGGTAGAACTGGAAGAGGTTCCAGCGACACAAACTATAACAGAAGACTTGGTAGAACCAGAGAATTCAGTAGTACCTGACGAACCCCAGCCGCTCCGTCGATCTAGCAGGGTTTCTCATCCACCTGAGAGATACTACGGTTTTCTCATTGATGGTGGAAGCGAGGATTGCATCATGGAAGATGATGACCCAACTATCTTCGAGCAGGCCATCACGAGTAGGGACTCAGTGAAATGGCTGGATGCAATGCGGTCTGAGATGGAATCCATATACACCAACAAAGTATGGACTTTGGAAGTTGCTCCTGAAGGGATAAAACCCATTGGGAGCAAGTGGATCTTCAAGAAAAAACTTGGTGTAGATAGGAAAGTGGAGACTTTCAAAGCTAAACTTGTTGCAAAGGGTTTTCGTCAAAGACCAGGTGTGGACTATGACGAAACCCTTTCTCCAGTAGCTATGCTTAAATCCATCCGGATCATGCTTGCCATCGCTGCATATCATGATTACGAAATCTGGCAAATGGATGTTAAGACCGCTTTTCTAAACGGTGATTTAGAAGAGTGCGTGTATATGACTCAGCCAGAGGGCTTCGTAGACAGTGGGAGCAGCGGGAAGGTGTGCAAGCTGCTTAAATCCATTTATGGATTAAAGCAAGCATCGCGTAGTTGGAACATCTGCTTTGACGTCGTTATCAAAGAGTTTGATTTCGTCAAAAACGTAGATGAACCTTGTATCTACAAGAAGGTGGCAGAGAGTAAGGTTGTCTTCCTCGTATTGTATGTGGACGACATACTCTTGATAGGAAATGACATTCCTATGCTGCAATCGGTCAAACTCTTCTTATCATAAAGATTCTCGATGAAAGATCTTGGTGATGCCTCCTGCATATTGGGAATTAGGATCTATAGAGATAGAACCAAACGGATATTGGGATTGTCCCAATCCAAGTACATTGACACCATACTAAAGAGGTTTAGTATGGAAGAATCCAAGCGTGGGAACTTACCCACGATTTCTGGAGTCACTCTCTCCAAAGAGATGTCTCCCAAGACTGATTTGGAGAGAGCTCGCATGCAAGGGATACCCTATGCTTCAGCTGTAGGCTCTATCATGTATGCGATGCTATGTACTAGACCCGATATAGCATACTCACTAAATATAGTGAGTAGGTTATCAAGCTGATCCTGGAGAGAGTCACTGGACAGCTGTGAAGAGCATTCTCAAGTACTTACGAAGGACTAAAGAGATGCTCTTGGTGTATGGTAACGGAGAACTCCAAGTGGAGTCCTTTACCGATTCGAGCTTCCAGAGTGATAAGGACGACTCTAAGTCGCAGTCGGGATTTGTCTTTACCCTTTACGGAGGGGCGGTTAGCTGGAAGAGTTCCAAGCAGGAAACCGTGGCAGACTCGACGATGGAGGCTGAATACATCGCTGCCAACGATGCTGCCAAAGAGGCTGTCTGGATCAAGAAGTTCATTACTGAACTTGGAGTGGTTCCATCCATTGAGCATCCAATACATTTGTATTGCGATAACAATAGAGCGGTGGCTTTGGCCAAGGAACCCAGGTCCCATCAGCGATCCAGGCATATTCTGAGGCGGTATCACCTGATCCGGGAGATAGTTTATCTCCAGGAGATCGAGGTCAGGAGGGTTGACACGAAGAATAATACAGCGGATCCACTCACGAAGTCCATTCCCCAGACACAGTTTGAGAGACTCTTCGGGATGCTCGGTATGCGATACTACAGCAGCTGGCCCTAGTGCAAGTGGGAGATTGTTAGTTGTATGTATGCACTAGAGGCCAGTATTGTACAGATGATGTATATTATATTGGATGCTTGGATATATATGGAGATGACTTTCTTGCTCGATATGATAGAATGCAATCTGGTTGCTCTTTATCTTAACATGTATACTAGTCTCTTTATACTGTCTTATAGTTACATGTTGGTAAAGCCCTTAGGATGTGTACTTGACTACCTGGACTATGATGAGGATCATACTAGTAGGGACATGGTAGTCCATAAGTACATCCTTCAAGGTCCCTAGTCGTGGGTATATCGAGATGGGGCATCGATATACCAGTGTAGACTAGCGTATACGCTTCTCGACCCATGAGATGGGCGATGGATGATCCCATATCCATTGGTGTTTGACATCAGAGATGGTATACGGGTGCTCAGTGGAGACTGGGTACACTGGACGGACTCGCCGAGAACTCCCAGATGGTATAATACCTCACGTCAGATGGCAGTTCTCTGGTGACACTTGTGCAGGTTTGTCTGTAGACCCGAGATCGTCATAGAGTCTTGTGTGAATCCCACTGTGCTTTGATTTCCACCTTACCACGTCTACAAGGGCATGCAAAACGGTGGTTTTTGGGTACAGTCCCGAGTCACATGGAGGCAATGAGCGATAGGAGGGGTTTCGTCTCTCCCGGTATTGGGGGTTGATGTTGCACTGTGCTCGATTGGCCGTAACAGGGAAGTCCCTGGGCAGGGCTGATTCAGAGATTTGCTGGTAAGTGTTACCAGTAGTTTCTCGACCAGTTATGAGCCTCACATCGGCACGACTTATCAGTTATTGGGGTCTGACGTTTACCAACCCTAGACTTGATATGCGACATATCAGACGAGAAGACCGGACTGTACGGGAAGTGTTGCCGATTGGCTCGACGGGAGTTGTAGCAGGTTCGCTTGTTCTCTTCTGATCGTTCAATACCCAGGTGGCCGTTACGTTTAGCTGACCGCTTGCAGCTTGGGGGTGCTTGATATGATCATCACTCACTGCCGGCGTATTAACGAGTCTTAGAGTCCCACAAAGGAGTTACCTAGTCCAGGCGAAACGTTGTGGTGCGCATATGCGATATGCGCAAGGACCCGATTAAAATGCGCGTATAGGATACCGTATATTGATCGGGCGGCATGCTTTTGGTGGGGTCATATGAGATATGGCCGGATTGATAAATCAAGTGTTGATTTATAATTTAACCATTAGTTTTCTCACTTGAAATCTTTTCTTGTGCATGATGGTTGTATGCATGCATGTATGCTTTCTTTCTTTTAGATTCATGCACATATGGATGTGCATACATACATACATACATACATCATCTTTCATGGTTGATTACACATTGAATATAATGGCAATATAAGACTCAGACCATGGTAAAATATATGGATTATTATTTAATTTTTTGTTAAAACAAAAGATATAAAGAAAAGGATAATTCATGCTTAGTTTCTACACTCTTCTTAAACCTAACCATACTCACCTACTCCTAACCATGAGTTAACCTTCTCTTTCTGTTTTAACTCAAATTAAATAATATCTTAAACTTTTAACCATGGTTTGAGATGAGAAGGAAAAATATATATACATATATTTTCATTTTTCCTTACAAGAGTTTTTCTTTTTCACTCTTGTTAAAAGAAAGCCATCATCTTCTTCCTCCTTCACCATTTGCTCTTTAGACTTTTGTAGTGAGCAATAAACTCATTAAGTTAGGTTTTTGAAGTGAGAAAAGCCACCACAACATCATTCTACACAGGTTTAGCCCACTTGTTTAGAGTGTTATCTTCATTTCTTCTCTAGAAAAGTGAAGTTGCAAGCTTGAACTAGGAGTTTCGGATGGATCATCGTGGACACTAGGAGACTTCAAGCGAACCCTCCTCCGACCCTCAAGTAGCCAAGGAGTCTAGCGTAGGGAGCTACAAAGGTTGTACTCTCAAAACCCTAGCCTTTGTTACTTGTAATGTTTTGAAACCCTAATTTTTCTAGGAACGATTCTATGTTTGTTAACTTAGCACCCTAAAAATTCCATCTTTGGTACATGTGATGCTTCCAAACCCTTCATGAGGTGCTGGGTTAACCCAACAAATTTTACACAGGACAATTAGCCGATCAAGTAGGTGTCTAGAAAGGTGTTAACGGGGTTAAGCCTCTGGGAAAACGAGATTTATTTTAATTAGGTCCGCGCGAAAGCACGGGGAACCTCCCTCAAAGTACCAACACTGATCTGGCTGAAAGATTGACGAAATTGTAGGGTGTAATTAATCCCGGCTAATCTTACCTTTTAGGGTTTGAAGGAAGCTTTGATAAAAACAGTGGGAGACATCCTGATTAGATAAGATAATAACCAATCTAATCTTGCAAGAGCATACGCTAAAGTGTTTCCTTCTCTCTCTCTCCAGGTAGTGACCATGTCAGGCCTTAATCAAGATAATAATATTGATGTATTGACTGAACCCGCTTATTATACTGAGCAGGGGAACGTTGGTCCCGTTCTTTCTTATAAAAGTTATAAGACTGAGCAGGAAACAGGAGAATATCTGGATTCTCACGCCACCCAAACGAAGAACAAGCATGATGATGCATCATCTTCGGGCGTGTTAGTTATTGAGAATTGTTTCTCAGTTCACCCTACGTCCCGGGTATTAGATACCGGATCGGGATCCCACATATGTAAATTGTTGCGTGGGCTACGTAAAGGTAGAGAACTGGGAAAGGGTGATCATTCCGTACAAGTAGGGAATGGTGCAAGTATTGCAGCCAAAGCAGTTGGCGAATATCACCTTGTATTACCAAGTAGTAATACATTGATTCTGAACGAGTGCTATTATATACCGAATATGATGTGCAACATTATATCAGTTTCTTTATTAAGTAAAGAAGGATATAATTTTGTAATACAGGATAATATTATGAACATCTTCCTAAATCAAAAGTTGATTGGATCAGACTCGTTCCATAATGGCATATTCATTCTCAATAAAAATACAGTCCTTAATATACAAAATACACACAAGAGGAAGAGTTCAGAAATGAACGAATCCTTCTTATGGCATTGTAGACTAGGTCATATCAATACGACACGGCTAGCTAAGTTACATAAGGAAGGATATTTGAATCCGTTCGAATTATCATCTTATGATACTTGCCATTCATGTCTCAAAGGTAAGATGACCAAAACTCCGTTTAGTGGACACGGAGAAAGAGTTGAGGAACTCTTAGAACTGGTACATAGTGATGTATGCGGTCCAATGTCTACACATGCCAGGAACGGTTCTTCCTACTTTATTACATTCACTGACGATCTCTCTAGATACGGACATGTGTTCCTGATGAGACACAAGTCTGAAGCTTTTGAGAAATTCAGGGAATATAAGCACGAAGTAGAGAACCAAACGGGCAAAAGTATTAAGATCCTCCGATCTGATCGAGGAGGAGAATACATAAGCAATGAGTTCCTGGACTATCTAAAAGAGAATGGGATTCTCTCTCATCTTACTCCTCCTTATACACCACAGCACAACGGTGTATCGGAGCAGAGGAATCGCACCCTATTGGATATGGTACGCTCTATGATGAGCAATGCTGAGTTGCCTATTTCCTTCTGGGAGTATGTGCTTGAGACAGCCATATACCTATTGAATAGAGTTCCAACCAAATCTGTGCCTACCACTCCATATGAGATATGGAATGGGAAGAGACCATCTCTTAAACGAGTTAAGATATGGGGTTGTCCGGCCTATGTAAAAAGGAAAAATTCGGACAAACTTAAGGCACGATCAGTTCTTTGCAAGTTTGTAGGATATCCAAGCAATTCGTATGGATATCTATTCTACCACGGTGAACAACAAAAGGTGTTTGTTGCTCAACATGCCACCTTTTTAGAAAAGGAATTTCTTGCAAAAGAAATTAGTGGCGAAGAGGTAGAGCTGGAAGAGGTTCCAGCGACACAAATTGCAACTGAAGATTTAGTGGAACCAGACGATTCAGTAGTTCCCGACAAACCCCAGCCTCTCCGCCGATCTAGCAGGGTTTCTCATCCACCTGAGAGATACTACGGTTTTCTCATTGATGGTGGGAGCGAGGATTGCATCATGGAAGATGATGACCCCACTAGTTTCGAGCAGGCCATCATGAGTGGTGACTCTGTGAAATGGCTGGATGCAATGCGATCTGAGATGGAATCCATATACACCAACAAAGTATGGACTTTGGAAGTTGCTCCTAAAGAGGGTAAAACCCATTGGGAGCAAATGGATCTTTAAGAAGAAAATTGGTGTAGATGGAAAAGTTGAGACTTTCAAAGCTAGACTTGTTGCAAAGGGTTTTCGTCAACGACCGGGTGTGGATTATGACGAAACCTTTTCTCCAGTGGCTATGCTTAAGTCCATCAGGATCTTACTTGCCATTGCTGCATACCATGACTACGAAATCTGGCAGATGGATATTAAGACCGCCTTTCTAAACGGTGATTTAGAAGAGTGCGTGTACATGACTCAGCCAAAGGGCTTCGTAGATAGTGGGAGCAGCGGAAAGGTGTGCAAGATGCTTAAATCCATTTATGGGTTAAAACAAGCATCGAAGAGTTGGAACATCTGCTTTGATGTTGTAGTCAAAGAGTTTGACTTCATCAAAAACGTAGATGAACCTTGTATCTATAAGAAGGTTGCAGAGAGTAAGGTTGTCATCCTCGTATTGTACGTGGATGACATACTCTTGATAGGAAATGATATTCCTATGCTGCAATCGGTCAAGCTCTTCTTATCACAAAGATTCTCAATGAAAGATCTAGGTGATGCCTCCTGCATACTGGGAACTATGATCTATAGAGATAGATCTAAAAGGATACTGGGATTGTCCCAATCCAGGTACATTGACACCATACTAAAGAGGTTTAGTATGGAAGAATCCAAGCGTGGGAACCTACCCACGATCTCTGGACTCACTCTCTCCAAAGAGATGTCTCCCAAGACTGATTTGGAGAGAGCTCGCATGCAAGGGATACCCTACGCTTCGGCAGTAGGCTCTATCATGTATGCGATGCTATGTACCAGACCTGATGTAGAATACTCACTAAGTGTAGTGAGTCGGTATCAAGCAGATCCTGGAAAGAGTCACTGGATAGCTGTGAAGAACATTCTCAAGTACTTGAGAGGAACTAAGGAGATGTTCTTGGTGTATGGTAACGGAGAACTCCAGGTGGAATCTTTTACAGATTCAAGCTTCCAAAGTGATAAGGACGACTCTAAGTCGCACTCAGGATTTGTCTTTACTCTCAATGGAGGGGCGGTGTGTTGGAAGAGTTCCAAACAGGATACCGTTGCAGACTCGACGATGGAGGCTGAATACATCGCTGCCAACGATGCTGCCAAAGAGGCTGTCTGGATAAAGAAGTTCATCACTGAACTTGGTGTGGTTCCGTCCATTGAGCATCCAATACCTTTGTATTTCGATAACAATGGAGCTGTGGCTTTGGCCAAGGAACCCAGGTCCCATCAGAGGTCCAGACATATTCTGAGGTGGTATCACCTGATCCGGGAGATAGTTGATCGCAGGAAGATCGAGGTCAGGAGAGTTGATACGGAGGACAACACTGCGGATCCACTCACGAAGGCCATTCCCCAGACACAGTTTGAGAGACTCTTCGGGATGCTGGGTATGAGATACTACAACAGCTGGCCTTAGTGCAAGTGGAAGATTGTTAGTTATATATACGCCCTAGAGGCCATTGTTGTACATATGATGTATATTATAATGGATGCTTGGATATATATAGAGAAGACTTTCTTGCCCGTCATGATAGTATGCTATTTGGTTTCACTTTATCTTAACATGTTGACTTGTATTAGTTTACTGTCTTGTTCTCACATTTTGATAAAGCCCTTAGGATATGTACTCGACTACTGGGACTATGATGAGATCATACTAGTGGGGCCACGGTAGTCGACGAGTACATCCTATAACTGTTCCTAGTCGAGGGTGTATCGAGACAGGGCATCGATACACCAGAGTAGACTAGCGTATACGCATCTTGACCCATATGATGGGCGATAGAAGATCCCATATCCATCGGTGTTTGACATCAAAGATGGTGTACGGGTGCTCAGTGGAGACTGGGTACACTGGACGGACTCGCCGAGAACTCCCAGATGGTATTATACCTCACGTCAGATGGCAGTTCTCCGGTGACACTGGTACAGGTTAGTCCGTAGACCCGAGATCGTCATAGAGTCTTGTGTGATTCCCACCATGCTTTGATTTCCACCTTACCACGTCCAAGAGGGCGTGAAAAATGGTGGCTTTTGGGTACAGTCCCGAATCACATGGAGGCAATGAGCGATAGGAGGGGATTCGTCTCTCCCGATATAGGGAGTTGATGTTGTGCTGTGTTTGATTGGTTGTAACTGGAAGTCCCTGGCCAGGGCGGATATAGAGTACTACTGGTAAGTGTTATTAGTAGGTTCTCGACCTGTTATGAGCCTCACATCGACACGACTTATCGGTTACTGGGGTCTGACATATACCACCCCTAGACTAGATATGCAACATATCAGACGAAGAGACCGGACTGTATGGGAGTGTTACTGATTGGATTCACAGGAGAATGTACAAACTTGCTTGTTGATCTTCTAATCGCTCAATACCTGGGTGGCTGTTACGTTTAGCTGACCGCTTGCAGCTTGTGGGTGTTTGATATGATCATCACCTGCTACCGGCGTATTGACGATTCTTTAGAGTCCTACACAGAGGTTTCTTGACTCAGGCAAAACGGAGTAGGAGCACATATGTGATATGTGCAGGACCGAGGATAATACGATATGATAGACCGTATTATATTCTCGCGATATTTTGATATAAGCCGGATCATCGGATCAAGTGTTGATTCGATGAATCGGTACATGATATATTAGTCGGTTATATGCGATATAGCCGGATTGTCGGATCAAGTGTTGATTCGATAATTTAATGTATAATTATGTATATGATATATTACATTACATTATCTGATATTGGCTCGCTTTATTGATTCATTTTCTCACCGGATAATACATTGATATATATTCGATATATGTTAATTGAATTATTTTCTTTTGTTACAAAATATGTTATATATGTGATATATAATATCGTAACAAATTATAATTACTAATGCAACGTGATTAGTGGAGATTAAACATGGTTAGGGATTGATTTGGGTTAGTTCTTTCATGAACCTTCTAGAAGGGTTTCTTTTGTTTCTTGCAAAGATATTATGGTTGATATTTTTGTGAGATATTTGTAAACCCAAACCACACCCTTAACCCTAGTTAACTCTCTACAATGGTTTGCCTTGTCATCTTTGACCATGATTGCATTTGTAATCATATAATCTTTTTCATTATTCATCAGAAAAGGATATTCATTCTTCTTCTTCCTTGAGCTCACAAAAAGCTTTCTAGCTTTGAGTTTTGTGATGAATTAGTGTGAGAATTTGATAATAAAAAAGAGCATAAATCCTACTTCATCATCCTCATCTAATCTAGCCAATTAGATTAGGGTGTTCACCTCATTAGTGAGAAAGAGCTTGAGTTAAAGGAACTTCAAGATAGATCATCTTCGAAAAGGAAGATTACAAGCAAGCATGGATCGTTCGGCTTGTGAAGCCTCTCTTGAGTTCGGGAGATCATGGATCGCGGCGAAGGAACTTCTACTCGGAGCTTATGAAGCGAAGGAGTGGACTACAAAGGTTGTAATCTCTCTCTCTTAGTTGTAAAGATATTTACTTGCATGTTTACCCTAGTAATCTAGCAAAGATCCTAGCTTTGGGTTGTTCGGCACGTCTAAATTTTAAATCGGGCATGGTTGATGCCTTATTGACCCTTGTATGAGTGCCTAGTAATCCTACAATTATTAAATCAACATTTGATTTAATAATCCGGCTATATCACATAAAACCGACTAATATCAAATGTATCAACTTATGGAATCAACACTTGATTCGACAGCCCGGCTATATCACATATAACCGACCGATATCACATATCGCAAGAATAGAATGCGGTATCACATACGTGCATTAATCTCGGTTCCGTACATATCATATAAATGCTCCTACTTCATTTCGCCTGAGCCAGGAAACCTCTGTGTAGGAATTTAAAGATTCGTCAATACTCCAGCAGTAGGTGGTGATCATATCAGTCACCCACAAGCCGCAAGCGGTCTGCTAAACGTAACGGACACCCGGGTATTGTGCGATCAGAAGATCAACAAGCAAGCCTGCTTATACTCCTGCGAATCCAATAAGTAACACTACCGTACAGTCCGATCTCTTCGTCTGATATGTCGCATATCACAGCATGGGGGTGGTATAACGTTAGACCCCTAATAGCCTGATAAGTCATGCCGATGTGAGGACATAACGGTTCGAGAAACTACTAATAACAATTACCAGTAAATCTTAGCAACCCTGGCCAGGGATTTCCTGTTATAACCAATCGAGCATAGCGCAACATCAACGGCCAATACCGAGAGAGATGAAATCCCCTCCTATCGCTCATTACCTCCATGTGACTCGGGATTATACCCAAAAACCACCGTTTTGCATGATCTCTTGAATGTGGTAAGGTGGAAATCAAAGCATAGTGGGAATCACACAAGACTCTATGACGATCTCGGGTCGACAGACTAACCTGTACTAGTGTCACCAGAGAACTGCTATCTGACGATAGGTATAATACCATCTAGGAGTTCTCGGCGAGTCCGTTCAGTGTACCCAGTCTCTACTGAGCACCCGTATACCATCTCTGATGTCAAACACAAATGGATATGGGATCATCCATCGCCCATCATATGGGTCGAGAAGCATATACGTTAGTCTACTCTGGAATATCGATACCCTGTCTCGATACTCCTACGACTAGGAACATTTGAAGGATGTACTTACCACTACCTCTGCCCCACTAGTATGATCTGCATCATAATCCTGGTAGTCAAGAACTCATCTTAAGGGCTTTATCAACATGTAATAGAAAGACAATAAGTGTACATGTTAAGATAAAGAGCAACCGGATAGCATACTATCATGTCAAGCAAGAAAGTCCTTCCTATATATGTCAAAGAATCCACTATAATATACATCACATGTATAATAATGGCCTCTAGGGCATACATATAACTAACAGTGATTGCCTACTGAAAACTAGTTGGGTCATCATCTTCCATGATGCAATCATCGCTCCCACCGTCTATGAGGAAACCGTAGTATCTTTCAGGTAGGTGAGAAACCCTACTAGATCTACGAAGTGGCTGAGGTTCGTCGGGAACTATTGATTCCTCCGGTTCTACCAAATTATCAGTTGTAGTTTGTGTATCTGGAACTTCTTCCAGCTCTACCGTGCTCCAACTAATTTCTTTTGCAAGAAATTCCTTTTTCAAAAAAGTAGCGTGCTGAGCAACAAATACCTTTTGTTCCTCGGTGTGGTAGAAGATATACCCTCACGAATGTTTGGGGTATCCAACAAACTTACATAAAACAGACCTTGCCTCGAGTTTGTCTGGATTTTGCTTTTTAACATAAGTCGGGCAACCCCATATCTTAATGAAATTAAGACATGGTCTCTTCCCCTCCCATATCCCATATGGAGTGGTAGACACAGACTTAGTAAGAACCCTATTCATTATATAAGCATTTGTTTCCAGCGCAAATCCCCAGAAGGGAATAGGTAACTCAGCAATACTCATCATAGAGCGCACCATATCTAATAGGGTGTAATTACTCCACTCTGATACACCGTTGTGCTGTGGTGTATATGGAGGAGTAAGCTGAGAGAGAATCCCATTCTCATTTAGATAATCTTGGAATTTCGTGCTCAAGTATTCCCCTTCTCGATCTGATCGAAGGATTTTGATACTTTTCCCTGGTTGGTTCTCTACTTCGCACTTATATTCCTTGAATTTCTCAAAAGCTTCAGATTTTTGTTTCAATAGAAACACATGTCCGAATCTTGATAAATCATCGGTGAATGTAATGAAGTACTAGGAACCATTTTCTGGCATGTGTAAACATAGGACCATATACATCACTATGTACTAGTCCCAAGAATTCTCTGTGTCCCGTAAATGAAGTTTTGGTCATCTTTCCTTTGAGACAGGACTGACAAGTTTCATAAGATGTAAATTCGAACGGTTCCAAATATACATCTTTATGTAACTTAGCTAGTCTGGTTGCATTGATATGACCAAGTCTACAGTGCCACAAGAAGGCTATGTTCATTTATGAACTTTTCCTCTTGTGAGTGTTTTGTATATTTAGAACTGTATTTTGATTTAAAATGTATAAACCATTACACAACGTACCAAACCTAATCAATACTTGATTTAGTAAAATGTTCATAACATTTTTCTCTAATGCAAAGTTATATCCTTCTTTATCTAATAAAAAATCGGATATTATATTTCAATCAAAATCAATGTATTACCAGTTGCTAATACTAGGCGATATTCGTCGACAGCTTCGGCAGCAACAATTGCTCCATTGTCTACTCTGAGAGACATATCACCCTTTCCCAGTTCTCTATTTTTCTTTAACTCTTGTAACAGATTACAAATGTGGGATTCTGATATGGTATTTAATACCCAGGACGTAGAGCAGACTGAGAAACAGTTCTCAATAACTAACACACTTAAAGAAAATGCATCATAATGCTCTTTCTTTATTAGGGTTGCGTGGAAATCCTTATATTCCCCTATCTTTTGCCCAGACGTATGACAGTTGTCATAAGATAGAGCGGAACTAAGGTTCTCCAACCCAGTATAATAAGCGGGTTCGGTCAATACATCCATGTTATTATCTTGATTAAGACGTGACATGGTCGCTTCTTGGAGAGAGAAAGAGAAGAAAATACTTTAGCGTGTGCTCTTGCAAGATTAGATTAGTTATTCTCTTATCTAATCAGGATGACTCCCACTGTTTTTATCAAATTTTCCTTCAAACCCTAAAAGGTAAGATTAGTCGGGATTAATTACTCCCTACATCCCTACAAGTTCGCTAATCGTTCAGCCATGCCGGTGTTTGTACTCCGAGGGAGTCTCCCCGTGCTTTCATATGGAACTAATTAAAAAACCTCATTTCTGCAGGGGCATAACCCCGTTAACACCTTTCTTAGACACCTATTGGATTAGCTAATTGTAAAGCGGAAAACTCTCCCAGGAGTAACGCTTACCCGCAGTGAATATAGGGATCCCACTATCACATAGAAGGTATGCAATCTCATTGCAGATTTCAACACTTGAAATTCCCGATAATTGCTTTTACCCCATGCAGCTTATGACCTTGACCAGGTCAACAAATATAAACCGCAAGTCAAGTTCAACCCGTCATTTCGTGACTGACTTAAACCCACCCGCACGACCCTTTACAAGATCAACAAAGTCGTACGACTGCCCTAACCAATCGCATCATCATGCGGAAGAAAAGCACTAATTAGCTACCGAACACTACACCTCGGCAAAGGTCGACAAACGCAGCACGAATACTAAACAATACATGTTAGTCTACGGTAACGCCCCGGCCGTCTGTCCGAGGCCAAAACGCGAAAAACAAAAACTTTTCTTTAACTAGAAACCGGCGCTACCGCGGACTATAAATCTGGATCAGACCATTAACCTATTACTAGCTAACTGTAGAAAGGGTAGAGAGCTATACCGAGCAATCCGTGTCCTTCGGTCTTCGGCCACCTTCCCAAGCTCTTCGCGGCATCTCCTGTCTTGTTCTCCTCGTCGAAAAGGGCACCACATCGAGAAGTCTTTTTACGGGCTCCCACCTCTGGACCGAGGAAACTCGGACATGAAGTTGGCAAGCCGACGTGTCCAAGATTGTTGTAGACTAAGTGTAGTAATCTTTGTCTCAAGGGGTTAATGGAAGTTGTCATTTGGATGGAGGTGGAGGAAAAAAAACTTTTGAGATGAACTAAAGAGTTTTTGGTTCAAAAATGAGATGAATCATTTTCCACCCAATGAATGGAGCTCTCCAAGTAATGGCCGGCCATGATATGAGAGAGGAAGGAGGTCAAAATAATGCAAGAGAGAATAATGAGTGATGATGAGAAATAATGATCACTACAAAGTCTCCTCCTCATCAATCCATTCACATAAAGCAAGTAATGATGCAAATGGAAGTCAAAGTCAATCTAGAACCATCATGAAGCAACCACTTACAAAAAACACCCTCCACTTTGCTAATTTACACATTTGCAAATAAGCCCCTCCCATCAAAGGAATTTCAGCCAAGAATGAACAAAGGAAAAATGGCCGAAACGGAATGCAAACTGGCAACTTCAAAAAGTGATCCGGTAACAAATTACTAGATAACCCCGCGACTGTATATACATACCCGCATCTGTATTCCGACCGAATGCAAATGCAATGAGACAAAATCTACACTGTACAATACTAGGATCCGGCTTAAACCAAAGCCCGCTAGTATTATCCGTCCGATCATGATCGGTGCAATACCGCACGTATATGATCGAACCCTGCCATATATCCATACGGCCTCTACCGCGTTTCGCCCGAAACTTGAGAAACTGTCTGTGGGGGACTCTAAAGACTCGTCAATACTTTGGCTGTGGATTTAACCACTAGCACGTCAGAGGTATTAGCCGTACGTAACGAGCTACCAGGTATTGACCAAAAGGGAGGTCGATGAGCGAACTCATCCTGACACCCTACTGAGCCTTTCAGTGACAATATCCGTACAGTCCGGTCCGTTTTTCTATGAGCATCGCATGGCGAGCCTAGGGGGTTGGTAAAAGTCAGACGCCCAAAAGCGGTACAAGTCGTGTCGGAGTGTAGCCCAGAACACCCTGAGATACTACTGGAAGACCTACCAGTAAATCTCCTGCCTTGCCAAGGACTTCGTGTAATGGCTCTCCTAGACACAGCGCGATCTTACCCTCAATACCGGGAGAGACGAACCCCTGCAGATCCACTCACTGCCTCCATGTGGCTCGGGACTGTACCCAACTAAAACCAGTTTGCACGACTCCTTTGAGCCGGGGTAGGGTAGTAATCAAAGTACAGTAGGAACTCACACGAGACAAATGACGATCTTAGGTCGATGAACTAACCTGTACACATGTCACCAAGGAACTTCTATCTGACGTTAGGTATAATACCAACTAGCATGTTCCCGGCGAGTCCTGTCCGGTGTACTTGTTCATATCAGATTATTGCATTTTTATACCGCCCAATTTTTATCATATTGCTTATCGGTAGGTACTCTTGAGCCGTGTTTGCTAGTCAATTACAGGATACAGGTTCTCGGCTCTTAACAATGAAATTCATGGAAAAACACGACAAAATCCGGGTTCCTGCCAACCACAGATAAAACACGGATCTCCGCTCTTTATCCGTCTGTTGCCACACACCAGTTTAAGAGGCAAAATGGCAAATCGATGTCATTTTCATGCACAAGGCTCAATGGCAAAACAAGATCCAAGAAATCTACACGGAGCTCGAGGAAATCATGACAAAAAGATCCACATCAAATCATCTTTTGATCAACAGAAATTCTGGAAAAATCGTGAAGAAATTATGAGAAAAATCATATACCAGAATAAAGATCACAGCTGACCAAAGAAAGCCACCAAATTTGAAGGCCCAACTGCCTACTATGGACGCGGAACCGCGGCCTAAGCATGCTTAGGCCGCGAAACCGCGGCCGTACGGTGTCGGCAGTGGGTAGGGTTTTAGGGGCAGTTTTGTCATTTCATGAAGGATCAGAATTTTGCCTTAGATTTCCATCTCCCTGCCTATAAATAGTCCAGAACTTGCCAAAGCAAAGGGTGCATAATCTTGTATTTTCTAGGTTTTAGAATACTTGTTCTTCTTCCTCTTCTCATCTCTTCTCCATTGAAAAACTTGTAGTGAGCTTTTGTGAGTGAAGAATGATGAATAAATAAGTTCATTTTATTATCATACTTGTCTTGCTCTTATGTTAAATGCTTGTAATTTTCATTTGTTAACTTAGTTGTTGTTATTTCTTGTTGTTTCTTTCTTTTCTCTTTTCCTTTATCCTTAAACAACCATGATGCTTACGCTTGATCCTTGCCAAGGTGAGGTCGCAAATAGCTAGTTGTTATCTTCTAATCTCTTTCTTTCTATCTTCCTCTTTTGTTTTATTTTCTTTTCATTATGATGTGTGAGTAGTTTCCATACTTGTTAGGGTAGGATAAGGGAAGTTTGAGAGAAGGAAATATCTCTCACTCTTTCCTTACCCAACATCTTAAATCGACTCCCGTTAATTGAACCACAATCCGCTCCTTACGGCACCCTCTCCTACATGATAGTGGTGATTCCGTAGTGAGACCGGTTGTGGTTGAATTAACCGGAGGTTATGGCTAAGAGCCAAGAACGGACGGACAAGCACCAAAAGGAAGGACTTAAGCGTTGGAAAGCCTAGCTTATACTCGCAAGTTCCTTCCTAGTCGTGCTAATCCCCGTTGTTGCCGATTACCGTAACACCGATATTAAGAGTGGCAACGAAAGAAGTGAGCGACTCCTAACTCAAACTAACCTAATCCTAACCCTAACAAGCTCTCTTTACATATCATTCTAACACTTAGATAATCACAAACAAATCTGGACTTTCGGACTTAACTCGTTAAAGCACATAGAAAAAGATTCCCATCTCCCTGCGGACGACCCGTACTCAACCGGCTAGCTATAAACGAAACCGTTTTGATTGCGGTAATTAACTAAACTTGAACACGCAGAATATCTTCCAATCAAATGGGGCCAATGCACCCAAACCAATTATTTGTTCATATCAGAAAAATATACAAGTTTGAGGGCACTGTCAAGTTTAAGTTTGGGGGTGTGCTCGGTAAGCTTCTTCCTTCGCATTCATTTGTATATTTTTCATTTACATACCTTATTAAAAATCCCACAAAAATCGAAAATTTTCCAAAAAATATAAAAACTTTGTCGTCAAGTTAGCTAATAGGGTAACTTAGATTTTTATTCTGAAAGTTTAGTTGATATGTCAGAAATAACTAAATTCTAGACTTAGGAATTGAAAATCCTTAAAATAACCCTCATTCTGTCTAACTTTGGTAAGTATACGTCCTTATAGTTTTTTGAGTTCAGTTCTTGAGTTAAGTCAGGATGAAGGGAAAGTATTGAAGCTTTACTGGAGGATAAGTCTGAAAAATAGTTTCTTTTCTCGAGTTCAAATTTAGAAATTATATACCCTACAAACTGCACTTACACGCACCTTGAAACTTGGGATAGTAGAGGATACCTAGAAATACTCTTGCCTGAAAGCCTAGTATGAAAGAAAAAACGGTATTTAAAGCTAAACACCAAAAGAGCATGTTGAAAAATATATCCGGTCTTGAAAAAGAAAAAGAAAAAGAAAAATAAAAAGAAAAAATAGAATAAAGTCAAGACCTGGAAACTGCTATTTACGCTTTAAAGTTCACACATTCAGTAATCGGTCGTTAGTGCCTCAAGAAGCATTAATAGTCGCATGAATGGTGTGTGAGCAAATCCGTCCATCCTTAATGAAAAGAAGTAGTATTAGGTATTAGGGCAAGGGTATTATAGCTTGAATTGAATTCTTGAGTGTAGGGGTGCAAATATACATACACGTAAGGGTATACAATCGATGTTTGGATAAAAGATAGAAATAAAGAATAAGACTTGTGTTTTCTGTAAAGTTGATAAAAATCCCTGATTTGAGGCCGCACTTTAGAAGGAAAACTCAGGAGAACCAAGGTTAAATAGATAGGAGGTGTGAAAAATAAGGGTTGGATATTTCTAAATTAGGATGATAGAGTTTCTAACGTAAATACTAAACTGTAGGAGTAGAGTCGATGTTAACTTATGACACTAGTTTGACGGGATTTTGTGGGTGTAATCCGCTAAAAACCCTCAGGAGACAACACTCCTCCTACTAGGGACACCTAGAGGTTTAACGGCTTGTTGCACATGCTCAGTGCAATCGCGTTCCCTACGAAAGTGCGGTTAGGATTTTATTTTGTGAATAATTGGTTTTGCTCGGGACGAGCAAAAGTTAAGTTTGGGGGTATTTGTTCATATCAGAATATTGCATTTTATACCGCCCATTCTTATGCTCGTGTGTTTATAGGTAGGTGCTTTTAATCAGTGTTTGCTACATATTTACAGGATACTGGTTCTCAGCTCTAGATAGTGAAATTCATAGAAAAGTACGTCAAATTCCGGATTACTGCCAACAACAGATAAAACACGGGTCTCCGCTCTCTATTCGTATATTGCCACACACCAGTTTAAGGGACAAAATGGCAAATCGATGTCATTTTCGTGCACAAAGCTCAATGTCAACACAAGATCCAACATATCTACGTGGAGCTCGAGGAAATCTTGGCAAAAGATCCACATCACATCACCTTTTGATCTACTGAAATTCTGGAAGAAATGGGAAGAGTTTCTGAGAAAAAGTCATATACCACACTGAAGAGTACTAAAAACTAGGGAAAACCACCAAATTTCATGGCCTAACTCCACTAAACGGCCGCGGTTCCGCAGCATAAGCACGCTTAGGCCGCGGAACCGCGGCCATTTAGTCTCCTCTCGTTGTCGTTTTTCAGGGGCATGTTGGTCTTTTCTTGTAGGGGCAGATTCTTGCCCTAGGTTTCCAGTTCCCCTCCTATAAATACCCGAGAACTGAGCCAAACCAAGGGGGGAATTTCTTTAGCCTCTTTTAGTGTAGTTTTGTTCTTCTTCTTCTTCTTCTTCATCTTTCCTCCATGAAAATGTAGTGAGAGCATTGAGTGGATGTTAAATGAAGATGAGAGTTTTTGTATCATTCTTGTTTGTTTAGCTTCCCCTTGAGATTCTTGCTTTCTCTTGATCTTTCAACCTCTTCATTGAGCTTGAAAGTTTAAGGGTTTGTTATTGATCTCAAGGGTTGTATCTTCTTATGAAATTAGTGCTTCATTTCACATGAGTTCTTTACCCTTCTCTTGATCTTGCAACCTCTTGATTGAGCTTGCAAGTTTAAGGGTTGGCTATTGATCCCATGCTTGTCTTGAGTTCTAGGTTCTAGTTCTGTTTATTGCTTATTTCTTTCATGCTTTTTATTACCTTGCTTTTCTTTCCTGCACTTTAAATTCCATGCCCTTACTTACTTGTAATCTTTTCTTTTCTTTATTCTTTTTGTTCTCTCTTTTTGGTTCTTTTTGTGAATGATTGTAATTATCGTTGTTAAGAATAAATACGGTATTGTAAGTTAATGTTTCTTTGCTCATTTCCTTTTCCCGTTATTTTCCATTGAACTCCGCCTAAACGTTACGCAAGCGCTCCGTTAGGCACCCTACCCTACCAAGGTAACGGTGATTCCTAACCGCGACCGGTTGTGTTCGGTTTGTCCGGAGGCGAAAGCAACAGACAAGAACGGAAGGACAAGGGTAAATAAGCCGGATTCCACGAATACCGTGCTTAAATCCCCTAATCCACGTTGTTGCCGATTGGTCTAGCTTCAATTGGTCAAGACTCGGTTCAAAGGTTTTGAGTACGGATTTCGTTAGCTTACAATTTCGTATCTTTTTCTTAACAACTTCATACTTGCATATAAAACACATAGGTTAGTTTGAACAAACACATACAAATTCTTTATTGACTCGTCTAAAACTCGAACGGACATACAACCATCTCCCTGTGGTTCGACCCGTGCTCAACCGGCTAGCTGCATAGCGACACCGTCCTGATCGCGGTTATACTTTAGAACTTTGAACATCCGAAACGCCAAAAGCGTGCGATCAGTACTCCTAACCCAATGAGCACCTGTATACATCTAGTTGGAGGTAGTGCCCTCAGAGTCAATTATTGGATCACAGCCACGTGATTGCAATGATTGAGGGAGGACCTATCCCAGTAGGACAGTCTTACTCAAGATGATAGTATGCTATCTGGTTTATCTTTATCATCGTGTACTGCTTTAGGTGACCTGACAGGTCGCTATTACACGTTGATAGAGCCCCTAGGATTCTTGCTTAACTGCCAGCAGTATGAGGGTGATCATATACCTAGGAGCTGGTAGTCTATAAGCACATCCTTAAATGGTCCCTAGTCGTGGGAGTTTCGAGATAGGGCATCGATACTCCAGAGTAGACTAGTGTATACAGTCGAGACCCCGACGAGGGGCGGTAGCCAGTCTCACAAGCCACTGGTGTCAGTTGGTTCACCTAAGATGTATACAGGTGCTCATTGGGTTATGAGTACACCGGACAGGACTCGCTAGGAACATGCTAGTTAGTATTATACCTGACGTCAGATAGCAGTTCCCTGGTGACATATGTACAGGTTAGTTCATCGACCTGGGATCGTCATTTGTCTCGTGTGAGTTCCCACTGTACTTTGATTACTACCCTACCACGGCTCAAAGGAGTCGTGCAAACAGGTTTTAGTTGGGTACAGTCCCGAGCCACATGGAGGCGGTGAGCGGATCTGCAGGGGTTCGTCTCTCCCGGTATTGGGGGTGAGGTCACGCTGTGTCTAGGAGAGCCATTACACAAAGCCCTCGGCCGAGGCATGAGATTTACTGGTAGGTATTCCTGTAGTATCTCAAGGTGTTCTGGGATACACTCCGACACGACTTGTACCGCTTTTGGGGGTCTGACTTTTACCAACCCCCTAGGCCCGCCATGCGATACTCATAGACGAACGGACCGGACTGTACGGATATTGTCACTGACAGGCTCAGTAGGGTGTCAGGATGAGTTCGCTCATCGACGTCCCTTTTGGTCAATACCTGGTAGCCCGTTACGTATAGGCTAATACCTTTGACGTGCTAGTGGTTAAATCCACAACCAAAGTATTGACGAGTCATTAGAGTCCCCCACAGACCAGTTTCTCAAGTTTCGGGCGAAATGCTGTAGAGGCCGTATGGAGATATGGCAGGGTTCGATCATATACGTGCGGTATTGCACGGATCATGATCGAACGGATAATACTAGCGGGATTTGGTTTAAGCCGGATCTTAGTATTGTACGGTGTAGATTTTGTCTCTTTGCATTTGTATTCAGTGGGAATACAAATGCGGGCATGTATATGCAGTCACGGGGTTTTCCTGTAATTTATTACGGGATTAGTTTTCTGAAGTTTCCAGTTTGCATTCCGTTCCGGCCAGTTTTTCTTTGTTCCTTCACGGCCGGATTTTTCCGATGGAGGGGCTAATTTGCAAGTTTGCAAATTAGCTAAGTGGAGGGTTGTATGTGGCATTTGGCTTATCATGATAATTCAAAGCATCTTTGCTTTTTCTTTAATCATGGTTTTGCATTTAATGTGATGAGATTGTGATGAGAGTTGATTTGGATCTTTGAAGTGAGACTTGCTTTTGGATGTAGTCGCCTCTTTTGATTCCTACACTCACCTCCCTTCATGGATTTTTTCCCACTCCCCTTTCTTATAGGGGCCGGCCTCTTTTGAGTGAGAGAGAGAGTTCATTTTTCATGTGGGAAATATACATCTTTCATTTTCATGCTTGCAAAACATACACCATCCTTCTCCAAAAGTTCTTTCCTCACCTCCATCCTTTAAGGCAACTTCAATCACCCCATAGAGGCAAACCTTTCTACACTATTCTGCAGCAAATCTTAGGCACGTCGACTCGCCAACTTCGTGCCCGAGTTGCCTCGGTCCAGAGGTGGGAGCCCGTAAAAGAACCCGGCGATGTGGTGCCCGTTTCGACGAAGAGGCGACGACCGGAAATTCCGCAAGGAGATCGGAGTGGAGGCGAAGACCGACGGACACGGATCACTCGGTATAGCTTTCTTCCCATCTCTTGTTTGCTAGCTATAGGTTAATGGTTCGATCCGGGTTTTTAGGATGCGGTAGTGCCGGTTTAAAGTTAAGAAAATTTTTGTTTCCGCATTTTGGCCTCGGAAAGACGGCCGGGACGCTACCATAGTCCTACATGGTATCAGAGCCACGCCATTAACCTAGTCTAGCTTGCTCTAACGTGTTTACAAGTTCGATCGAATGGATTTTCCGAAAACCCGATTTCTAAATTACAGTTTCTGTCGAAATTTTTCTGTGGTCATAAAATTATTTGGTGTACTGCAGAAAATCATGCAGGGTTTTGTAAGGTCACTGCAGAAATTTGGTGACTTGATTCCTTAGGAACGCCGCGGAACCGCGGCCTAAACCCCATTTTAGCCGCGGTTCCGCTGTCGTTTTTACTGTTCATTGGACCAAATTTTTACAGTGGGCTTCTGAGTAGAAAATGGGGTTTTTGGAATATTCTTTTTGGGCCCAGAATTTCTTTGAGTGCTACAGTAGTGCTTGGGGTCCACTCGGGTAAATTTGATCGATCGAAAAGTTTAAACATGTTAGTTCACAGTATTTACATTATATCTGCGACCGTGAATGTCATTTGATCGGTAAATCCTGTTTAACTGCTATAGCCCTTTTAGACGGATTTGCGAACCTGACATTCACGTTGATGTTCTGTGTTGTCCTGTGATGTTGCGGATTGGTCGTGGAGGATAGCCTGGATGCAATGTTAGTATAGTTTCGTTTTATATGTACATTTGATATTGCGGGGCGAGCGTCCGACATGTGGACTGCCGTCACTGCCTGTTTGTATATTATTCTTTTGGGGCACGACCGGGCTGAGGTCGATGTACCCGTTGTGTATATTTTACTTTCTGTACTAGGATTACCCCGCGGTGGGGTGAACGGATAGCCGGGTTCTAGAAGGCAACGGGCCCGCATCTCATGGTTTTGAGACGGAAGGGGCTTCACTCTAGAATTGGCGGGTTATTCGCCGCACTCATAAGGGGTACAGGTTGACCCAGGAGGGGTGCCCGAGTTACCGGATTCCGTAAAGTGCTGGGTGGTCCATTCACGTTGTTGAAGGTGGCTGCATCGCTTCAGGTTTTGGCGGGTAACTTGCCGCGCCCGTAGGGGTCTAGGATTTCATTGCACAGGCTATCCACACGACCAGGGGAACGTCGGGTTTCAGTAGCGGCTCTATGAAATCCGGGGATCCCAGATATCTGTATTGTTCTGTGATGCTTATTTCATTTCTGTGATGTTGCATTTTATCACGCCTTGAGCGAATATTATATATTGATATATATACTAGTAGAAGTTGTATATATTTTGCATCCGCGCTAGTCCAGCCCCCGCTCTGTCGTTATTTAAGTAGCCTAACGGGTGATGACGGGACCCAGTGGCGAATGCGGATGGCATATACGTACATCATTATTTTCGTTCTTTATTGGTGTGATCAATTAATGAGACTGCGTTGATTCGGATCAATGCAAGCTAAACAAACCTATTCTGATGTTGTTGGAACATTTTTTCAAAAAGCTGTTATTGCAAGGACATTTTCTTTTGTTTTGCACAGTCGTATTCGGTTATGAATATCCAGCATCTCAGTCGACGAGGCAAGGGCCGAAATCCCTTCACCGAGAGTGACCCCTTGGACAGAAGTTTGCGTCAGGGCAATAACTTCACTATAGCCGATTGCCTTTTGCTTTGCATCGTGGTATTCAGTTGGAATATCCTGCACCTCATTCCACGGGGAAAGAGCCGAGATCCCTTCACCGGGAGTGACCACTTTAGCAAAGGGTTTTCGTCACTATATTTTATAAAAAGCTATGCAGTTCCTTCAACGATATCAGGTTCATTACGTTAAAGGTTTTTCGCCAAAAACCAGCCGTAGCCCTCCGTCATTTCCTAGGGGTATTATTTAGTATTCGTGCTGCGTTTGTTGACCTAGTCAAGACGTGGTGTTCGGTAGCTAAGTGGTACTTGTTTGTTGCATAAATGGGATTGGTTAAGACAGTCGTGCTGCCTTGTTGACCTAGTCAAGGGCACGTATGGGTGGGTTTAATGCAGTCCAGAACAGTGACGGGTTGAACTTGACTTGCGGATTATGGTTTGTTGACCTAGTCAAGATCATAAACCGCTAGGGGTAAAAACACACATCGGGAGTTTCTAAAGAAACCGAAACTTGCCAGATATGCGCATTGTTAGGTTTACCTAGCACCCTATGAAAGGTTTGGAAGCATCACATGTACCAAAGATTAGATTTTTATGGTGCTAAGTAAGCATACAAAGGATCTATCCTAGAAAATTAGGGTTTCATAACTTAACAAGTAACAAAGACTAGGGTTTTGAGAGACAACCTTTGTAGCTCCCTACGCTAGACTCCTTGGCCACTTGAGGGTTGAAAAAAAGGTTTGATTGAGGTCTTCTAATGTCCACGACGATCCACCCGAAGCTCCTTTGTCCAAGCTTGCAACTTCACTTTATCAAGAGAATGAAATGAAGCTAACACTCTAAACATGTGGGCAAGACTTGTGTAGAATGGTGTTGTGGTTCTTCTTCTCACTTCAAAATCCTATCCTGTTGAGTATTTTGCTCACTTGAAAGATCTAGAGAGCAAAAGAGCAAGGTTGAAGAAGATGATGGCTTTTTTAAGAAGAAGAGAAAAGATAATCTCATGAAAGAAAAATAGAAAATATATGTATATATATATTCCTCTTCTCATCTCAAACCATGGTTAAATGATAAAGATATTATTTAATTTGAGTTAAAACATAAAAGGAAAGTTTAATCTATGCTTAAAAGTAGGTGAGCATGGTTAGGTCAAAGAAGAGTGTAGAAACAAACCATGAATTATCCTTTCCTTTTTCATTTTGTTTTAACACAAATAGAAATAATTATCCATATAAATAACCAAGGTGTGAGTCTTATATTGCCACCGTTTTCTATGTATAAACAACCATGATAGAATGATGTATGTATGCATGTGTGCATGCACATCCATATGTGCATGAATAAGAATGAATGCATACATGCATGCATACATCCAAAAAGAACAAGAAAGGATTTCTAGTGAGAAGCTAATGGTTAAATGATAAATCAACACTTGATTTATCAATCTGGCCATATCACATACGACCTAACCAAAAGCAAGCCGCCCGATTAATATACGGTATCTCATACGCGTATTTTAACCGGGTCCATGCTCATATCGCATACGCGCACCACAACATTTCGCCTGGACTAAGTAACTCCTTTGTGGGACTCTAAGACTCGTCAATACGCCGGCAGTGGGTGATGATCATATCAAACACCCCCAAGCCGCAAGCGGTCAGCTAAACGTAACGGCCACCCGGGTATTGAGCGATCAGAAGAAAATAAGCGAACCTGCTACAACTCCCGTCGAGCCAACCGACAACACTACCGTACAGTCCGGTCTCTTCGTCAGATATGATGCATATCGAGCCTAGGGATAGTCACGTCGACCCCAATAACTCAATAAGTCGTGCCGGTGAATGGTCTATAACAGATCGAGAAACTACTGATAACATTTATCAGTAAATCTCAGCAGCCCTGGCCAGGGACTTACTGATATAACTAGTCGAGCACAGCACAGCATCAACTCCCAATACCGGGAGAGACGAAACCCCTCCTATCGCTCATCGCCTTCGTGTGTCTCGGGACTGTACCCAACGGCCACCTGTTTGTACGACTCAGTAGAGCCGTGGTAGGGTGGTAATCAAAGTACAGTAGTAGAGCACACAAGACTCTATGACGATCTCGGTTCTACAGACTAACCTGTACCAGTGTCACTTGAGAACTGCTATCCGACGATAGATATAATTCCATATAGGAGTTCTCGGTGAGTCCGTCCAGTGTACCCAGTCACCACTGAGCACCCGTATATGATCTTGATGTCAAACATCGATGAATATGGGAACATCCATCGCCCATCATATGGGTCTAGTATCATGTACGCTAGTCTACTCTGATATATCGATGCCCCGTCTCGTACACCTACGACTAGAGACATTTCAGGATATGCTTATAAACTATAGATGTCCCACTAGTATGATCTCTATCATAAACACTGCAGTCAAGCCAATATCCTCAGGGCTTTATCAACATGTATGAATGAATAAAAGCATGATCAAATCAACATGTCAGATAAAGAAAAACCTGATAGCATACTATCATGTCGAGCAAGAATGTACACTGAATATATATATATATATATATATATATACATGTATAAATACATCCACTATCACATAATGGCCTCTAGGGCATACATATATCCAACAATCTCCCACTTGCACTAAGGCTAGTTATTGGCGTATCTCATACCCAATATCTCAAAAAGTCGCTCATGCTGCGGCTGAGGGAGGGCCTTGGTGAGTGGATCCGCGGCGTTATTCTTTGTGTCTACTCTCTTAATCTCGATCTCGCGGCGATCTACAATCTCCCGGATCAAATGAAAGCGCCCCGGGATGTGTCTAGACCGCTGATGGGACCTGGGCTCCTTGGCTAACGCCATAGCCCCATTATTATCACAATACAATGGTATTGGATCAATAATGGTTGGAACTACTCCTAGCTCCGAGATGAACTTCCTCATCCAGACGGCTTCCTTGGCGGCATCATTTGCAGCAATGTACTCAGCTTCCATCGTAGAGTCTGCAACGGTATCCTGTTTGGAACTCTTCCAACTTACCGCCCCTCCGTTGAGGGTAAATACAAACCCAGAGATAGATTTGCTGTCATCCTTATCGCTCTGGAAGCTCGAATCGGTAAAGGCCTCCATTTGGAGATCTCCATTACCAAACACCAAGAACAATTCTTTAGTCCTTCGCAAGTACTTAAGAATGTTCTTCACAGCTATCCAGTGATTCTTCCCTGGGTTGGATTGATACCTGCTTACAACACTATGTGCATAAGCTACATCTGGGCGTGTACATAACATCACATACATTATAGATCCTACTGCCGAAGCATAGGGTATAATGCTCATGCCAGCTCTCTCTTCATCGGTCTTTGGACAAGAATCCTTGGAGAGAGTGACTCCATGGCAAGCGGGTAAGGCACCCCGCTTGGAGTCTTCCATACTAAACCTTTTTAGGATGGTGTTGATGTACCAGGTTTGGGACAATCCCAATAACTTTTTGGATCTATCCCTATAAATCCTTATGCCCAGGATGTATGTGGCATCACCCAAGTCCTTCATGGAGAACCTTAGTGATAAGAAAGATTTGACCGACTGTAGCATAAGAATATCATTTCCTATCAGAAGAATGTCGTCTACGTAAAATATGAGGAATGTGACAGCTCTCCCTACAGCCTTCTTATAAACACAATGTTCATCTGGATTTTTGATGAAATCAAACTCTTTGATGACATCATCGAAACAGATGTTCCAACTCCGTGATGCCTGCTTTAACCCATATATGGATTTAAGCAATCTACATGCTTTCCCGCTGCTCCCACTGTCAATGAAGCCCTCTGGCTGATCCATATAAACGCATTCTTCTAAATCTCCATTTAGAAATGCCGTTTTAACGTCCATCTGCCAGATTTCATAGTCATAGTGAGCAGCAATAGCAAGTAGGATCCGAATGGATTTAAGCATGGCTACGGGCGAAAAAGTCTCGTCATAGTCCAAACCTGGTCTTTGACGAAAACCCTTCGCCACAAGTCTTTCCTTGTATGTCTCTACCTGCCCACCTACACCAATCTTTCTTTTAAAGATCCATTTGCATCCCACAGGTTTTACCCCAGGGGGTACAACGTCCAAAGTCCAAACTTTGTTGGTGTACATAGACTCCATTTCGGATCTCATGGCATCCAGCCACTTCACAGAGTTACCACTCGTGATAGCTTGCTGAAAACTGGTAGGATCATCATCCTCTATGATGCAGTCTTCTCTGTCACCATCAATGAGGAAACCTTAGTACCTCTCCGGTGGGCGAGAAGTCCTACCAGACCTACAGAGTGGCCGAGGTTCCTCAGTTTCTATTGCAACAGCCGGTTCAACCAAGTCGTCATTTGTAGTTTGTGTCTCTAGAACCTCTTCTAGATCCACCACATTGCCATCATCTTTATCTGTGAAATACTCTTTTTCCAAGAATGTGGCATGCTGAGAAACAAACACCTTTTGTTCCTCCTTGTGGTAGAATAGATATCCATATGAGTTCTTTGGATATCCCATAAAGTTACACATGACTGACCGTGTCTCGAGTTTGTCCGGATTCTGCTTTTTAACATAGGCCGAGCAACCCCAAATCTTAATTCTCTTAAGAGATGGTCTCTTCCCATGCCATATCTCATATGGCGTGGTAGACACGGTTTTGGTTGGAACCCTGTTCAAAAGAAACGCTGCAGTTTCCAGTGCATGCCCCCAAAATGAGACAGGTAACTCAGCATCACTCATCATGGAACGGACCATATCTAATAGGGTCCTATTCCGTCGTTCAGACACACCGTTGTGCTGTGGTGTGTAAGGAGGAGTGAGTTGAGAGAGAATCCCATTCTCTTTTAGGAAGTTTGCAAATTCTGTACTGAGGTACTCCCCACCTCGATTTGATCGAAGCATCTTGATACTCAAGCCGATTTGTTTTTCTACTTCTTGTTTATATTCAATGAATTTCTCGAAAGCTTCGGACTTGTGCTTTAATAAAAATACATGACCGAATCTTGAGAAATCGTCAGTGAACTTAATGAAGTATGAAAAACCGCCTCTATCCTGTGTAGACATTGGCCCACATACATCACTATGTATCAGTCCTAGGAGCTCGGTAGCTCTTTCTCCGTGTTCGGTAAACGGAGTTTTGGTCATTTTACCCTTGATACAAGACTGGCAAGTCGCATAAGATTTATATTCAAAAGAGTTTAAATATCCATTTTTGTGTAACTTGTTTAGTCTTGTTTCGTTAATATGACCAAGTCTACAGTGCCAAAGAAAAGCTTCATTTAATTCTGAAAGTTTTCTTTTATTAGTGTGTTGTATACTGAAAACTGTGTGTTGATTTAGGACGTATATCCCGTTATTAAGTGTACCATACCCAACCAACATTTGATTCAGGTGAATGTTCATAACATTGTTCTGCAATACAAAATTATATCCTTCATTATCTAACAAAGAAACATATATTATATTACATAGCATACTTGGTACAAAATAACATGGGTTCAAAACCAATATACACCCAGATGGAAACCCCAAGTGATACTCTCCCACTGCGACTGTATGTACATTGGAACCATTTCTAACGCGGAGAGTATGGTCACCTGTCTTCAAAACTTTGCTATTTCTCAGCCCCTTCATAGAATTGCAAATGTGAGAACATGAACCGGTATCTAATACCCAGGAAGCAGAGTTTATTGAAAAACAGTTTTCTGTCACAAACACACCTGAAGCGGAAGCATCCCCATGCTTCTTCTTGAGGTTCAAGTACTCCGTATAGTTGCGCTTCCAATGTCCTGTCTTGTGGCAACGAAAACATTCACCTTTCCCCGAGTCTCCAGCTTTGGACTTTTCCTTTCCCTTCACCTTTCTAACTCCATCCTTAGGATTGGTGGGCTTCTTATTTTTCTTTCCCTTGGCCTTAGCCTTTGGGCGAGAAGAGGAAGATCGCCCAATAGTCATAACGGGAGTTTTCACTGATTTCATAGTTCTCTCTGCACTCCTTAACATATTAAGGAGTTCAGGTAGCTCCTTCTCCATGCCGTGCATGTTGAAGTTAACTATGAACTGAGCAAAGGTGGAGGGGAGGGACTGCAGAATAATATCCGTATATTGTTCATTGTCCATTATCCATCCTAGGTCCTCAAGCTCTTCTATAAGAGCTATCATCTTCAGAACATGGTCTCCTACCGATGTGCCAGGGGCCATTCGCATCTGAAACAATTTCTTTGATGCTTCGTATCGTAATACGCGGGATTGCTCTCCATACAACTCCTTTGTATGGAGGAATATGTCATGAATGTCCATATTCTCATGTTGCTTTTGATGTGTATTGTCCATCGATGCAAGCGGGAGGCATTTGGCCGTGGCACAGACAGCGTCCCATGTCTTGCGGACTTCAATGTCCGCAACTGAGGATTTTGGACCTGGGATGGGCGGGGCTGAAGCCGTGAGGACATATGATACTTTATCATAAGTCAAGGCTATTTTCAGATTCCTCAGCCAGTCTTTATAATTGGTCCCATTCAGTTTGTTTTTATCTAGTAAAAGCTTGAGTCCAGTCATTGGTATCTGCCATTAAGAGAGAGAAAAGAATACACTCAGCGAAAGCTCTTGCATAGATCAGATTGGTTGTTATCTTGTCTAATCGATGTCTCCTACTGCTTTAATCAAGTTTTTCTTTCAAACCTTAAAAAGAAAACTAGCCAGGATTAATTACAGTCTACAACTTCGCTAACCGTTCAGCCAGGCCAGTGTCGGTACTTGAGGGAGGTTCCCCGTGCTTTTGCACGGACCTAATTAAAGTAAACCTCGTTTTCCCAGAGGCGTAGCCCCGTTAACACCTTTCTAGACACCTAATGAGTTAGCTAATTGTAAACTGTAAAACTCTCCTAGGAGCAACTATTGCCCACAGTGGGATCGGGATCCAACCATCATATGGAAGGTATGCAATCTCATTGCAAATCTCAACACTTGAAATTCCCGATGTGATTTTTACCCCTAGTACCTATAACCTTGGCTATGGTCAACAAATCACAAGTACTAGTCAAGTTCAGCCCGTCATTTCTTGATTAATCAGACCCGTTTACATGACCCTTGGCTAAGGTCAACAAAGTCATATACCCGTTCTAATTAATCTGCATCATATGCATTGTAGGAAGACATCACTCAGCTACCGTACACTACGCCTTGGCTAAGGTCAACAAACGTAGCACGAATACTAAGTACTCTACTTCCTAAAATGACAGAGGGTTGTGAATGATTTTTAAGAAAATCTTTAACGCTTTGAACTTGATATCGTCATAGAATCAAATGGTTTTCAAAAGGAGTGGCTTGTGCTCCGCAGTTTTGAAATATAGCTTTTTCATAAAGAGCCGAGTGGTTTTCAAATCTGATTCTACAACATCTATTTAGGTTTATTTTCTTTACATTAATCATATTAATGTAATCCCATCATTTAAGTCCTTAAGCCAATCACAGAAAAGAAACGAAAATAACACGTACGCTTATGCCATCCGCATTCGCCGCAATGTTCCGTTATGCACCGTTAGGTTACTTAACAAACGGCATACCGGGACAGGACTAGCGCGGGTGCAAAACATAAGCAACATCTACTATATATCTCATATATAATATATCAGTCATCTGAGATATCACAGAACACAGGCAGCAGAAACATATATATATAATGTGGGATATACTAGGACGTCCGTATTTAGTATTTAGCCAACAATAGAAAATACGGATTCCACAGTCGCGATGAATAGCCAAGCCCACACCCCTAGACCCCTACGAGAGCGGCAAGCGACCCTGCCAATCCTGGAGTTTAGGAGACCCGGTCTCGACTCCTCGAGATGGCCTCCCACTGAACCCCAGAACCCGGTCACTTGTGCTCCCCTTCTTGGGTCTATCCTAATGCGGAAAAGTAAATAATATACAACACTGGTGACATCAACCTCAACCCGGAAGTGCCCCAAATAAAAGAATATTACATTACAATTGAATTTACATGAATGAAAATATAAAACTCTCATCTCACATAAAACTCCCCGGCTATTCAATCGCGACAATCCTGCACATCATATCTCAGCAACACATAATATCATATATCATCAACGTAAGTAAGTATGCATACCCCGATTGTCGTTGATGTATAGCAACGAAACCGACGATATCGAACATACTACACTTACGGTCACAGAAAAGAAAGTGTAAAACTACAATATTTGGAATCCACATTCTCTTTAGACATCGTAAATCCGAGATATCACATACCTCGCATTTCATGCCTAACTATGTGAATTCCACATATTGTATCACATTCCAGATAAATAGACAGTATTAAATTCTTCGAACGAATAATCAAATACCCAAAAATTCCCTAAAGCTCAACACTTGAGCGGAGTTCAAAAACCCGGAGTGTGACACAGTAATAGCGGTCCAGCCGTAGAAGGGTCAAGCCAACGCCTCACATGTGGCACGCCGTACTGCCTCAAACCCTAAGGTTCAAAAGGCAGTTCAAGACGGTCACATAATCGAGTTAAAGTTTGTTGTCTTCTAGAGGGTCCACCACAAAAAAACTTGCATGTATTTCCGAAAGATTTAAACCCCGTGAAAAAGTGAGTAAATGATACTTGTTCGAACAATTCAATACTTTCTAATTTACCCGGAAAAAAACATGAAGTTAAAATTCCGATCGAATCAATGAACTCAAAACAATCTCCAGAACATACAACACTAAATTCAGATTAAAAATACCCCAAAAAATATATAAGCAGACAAAACAGTTACTGTACAAAAACGACACAATAACTCATCCGTACGGCCGCGGAACCGCGGCCCAAGCAGGCTCTTGCTGCGGTTCCGCGGTGGAATGTACTGTTCATGGCATCGTTTTTTACAGTTATCCTTAGATTTACCTGCTGAATTTTTTGCATATTTTTATTTCTGAAAAATAACAGTTTCAAAAAAATGTCCAGAGAGTGTCCCGAAAATCCGTATTTCGGTTCGATCGGAGTTTTTACTTCGCTAAAGTGTGGCCTAATGTTCTAGGTCGGCTCTGATACCAATGTTAGGTTTACCTAGCACCCTATGAAAGGTTTGGAAGCATCACATGTACCAAAGATTAGATTTTTATGGTGCTAAGTAAGCATATAAAGGATCTATCCTAGAAAATTAGGGTTTCATAACTTTACAAGTAACAAAGACTAGGGTTTTGAGAGTACAACCTTTGTAGCTCCCTACGCTAGACTCCTTGGCCACTTGAGGGTTGAAAAAAGGTTTGCTTGAGGTCTTCTAATGTCCACGACGATCCACCCGAAGCTCTTTTGTCCAAGCTTGCAACTTCACTTTATCAAGAGAATGAAATGAAGCTAACACTCTAAACAAGTGGGCAAGACTTGTGTAGAATGGTGTTGTGGTTCTTCTTCTCACTTCAAAATCCTATCTTGTTGAGTATTTTTATCACTAGAAAGATCTAGAGAGCAAAAGAGCAAGGTTGAAGATGATGATGGCTTTTTTAAGAAGAAGAGAAAAGATAATCTCATGAAAGAAAAATAGAAAATATATGTATATATATTTTTCTCTTCTCATCTCAAACCATGGTTAAATGATAAAGATAATATTTAATTTGAGTTAAAACATAAAAGGAAAGTTTAATCTATGCTTAAAAGTAGGTGAGCATGGTTATGTCAAAGAAGAGTGTAGAAACAAACCATGAATTATCCTTTCCTTTTTCATTTTGTTTTAACACAAATAGAAATAATTATCCATATAAGTAACCAAGGTGTGAGTCTTATATTGCCACCATTTTCTATGTATAAACAACCATGATAGAATGATGTATGTATGCATGTGTGCATGCACATCCATATGTGCATGAATAAGAATGAATGCATACATGCATGCATACATCCAAAAATAACAAAAAAGGATTTCTAGTGAGAAGCTAATGGTTAAATGATAAATCAACACTTGATTTATCAATCCGGCCATATCACATACGACCTAACCAAAAGTAAGCCGCCCGATTAATATACGGTATCTCATATGCGCATTTTAACCGGGTCCATGCGCATATCGTATACGCGCACCACAACATTTCGCCTGGACTAGGTAACTCCTTTGTGGGACTCTAAGACTCGTTAATACGCCGACAGTGGGTGATGATCATATCAAACACCCCCAAGCCGCAAGCAGTCAGCTAAACGTAACGGCCACCCGGGTATTGAGCGATCAGAAGAAAATAAGCGAACCTGCTACAACTCCCATCGAGCCAACCGGCAACACTACCGTACAGTCCGGTCTCTTCATCAGATATGCTGCATATCGAGCCTAGGGATGGTCACGTCGACCCCAATTAATCAATAAGTCGTGCCGATGAATGGTCTATAACATATCGAGAAATTACTGATAACACTTATCAGTAAATCTCAGCAGCCCTGGCCAGGGACTTACTGATATAACTAGTCGAGCACAGCAGAGCATCAACTCCCAATACCGGGAGAGACGAAACCCCTCCTATCACTCATCGCCTTCGTGTGTCTCGGGACTGTACCCAACGGCCACCTGTTTGCACGACTCAGTAGAGCCGTGGTAGGATGGTAATCAAAGTACAGTGGTAGAGCACACAAGACTCTATGACGATCTCGGGTCTACAGACTAACCTGTACCAGTGTCACTTGAGAACTGCTATCCGACGATAGATATAATTCCATATAGGAGTTCTCGGTGAGTCCGTCCAGTGTACCCAGTCACCACTGAGCACCCGTATATGATCTTGATGTCAAACATCGATGAATGTGGGAACATCCATCGCCCATCATATGGGTCTAGTATCATGTACGCTAGTCTACTCTTGTATATCGATGCCCCGTCTCGATACACCTACGACTAGGGATATTTCAGGATATGCTTATAAACTACAGATGTCCTACTAGTGTGATCTCTATCATAAACACTGCAATCAAGCCAATATCCTCAGGGCTTTATCAACATGTATGAATGAATAAAAGTATGATCAAATCAACATGTCAGATAAAGAAGAACCAGATAGCATACTATCATGTCGAGCATGAATGTACACTGAATATATATATATATACATGTATAAATACATCCACTATCACATAATGGCCTCTAGGGCATACATATATCCAACAAGCATACCTTCTGGAGTGTGATAACTTGAGTGGATTCCGTCACGTTGTCATGCGATGATAGTTGGATCCTGATTCCCACTGATGAGTTGGTTTACTTCTCGGGTGATCCCGACTAATTCTTCTTTCAGGTTTGGAGGAGAATTTGAGGTTACAGTGGGAGGTTTCCTGATTAGATAAAGTGACAATCATTCTGATGTAGGTTTGAGTGCACGCTGAGTGTTTCTTTTCTCTCTCTCTTTGGCAGTGACCATGACCCGACCCTTGACTATGACTCAGTGACCAAGATTAACCGAACCTTTTTAAAACACTGGGTTTTGGATTGTCAGAGTTGCAAACCTCATTGCCACTCCTACTTTTACCCTTTTCTCACGGACACCCCGTATTACTACGAACGTCCACTTCCATTGGATAAAACCATCGTATGGTTATATACGAACTCGAAGGAATTTATTCAAGGATGGTTTCCGGTTCTGGAGAAAACGAATAGGACTATTCAGTTGTCTTTTCTTTTTTACCTTCTCTCAGGTTGCGAGTACTCCTTGGTTTAGGAGATAGTACACCTATTACGCAAATTGGATAGTCTTCTTCCAAACCTTGGGCTGGTGCCGAACGGTGGGGAATGAAGAAAACCAATTAGCATAACGATGGTGTACAGAAGGTATTAAGTAAAGACATATCAAGGGATTAGTAGGAGGGCAAAGTAAATTGCGACTGCTGTTCACGACCAAACCAAGTATTTCTTCGCCAACCTAAATCACCTTTGTATTTCTCCAGGACACTCCGTATCACTACGAAGATCCACAGTTTATTGGATACTCCATCGTATGGTTATATACGAACTCGAAAGAAACTTGTTCCAGTTCGGGGATGGATTCTGGTTCAGGAGAAATAGGAATAAGGTTTATTCGGTTGTCTTTTATCTTCACCTTCTCTCGCATTGCGAGTGCTCCTAGGATTAGGACAGTACACCCATTATGCTTATTGGACAGTCTTCTTCCAAACCATAGGCTGGTGCCGAACGGTAGGGAAGGAAGAAAACCATTTGGCCTAAAGGGGTGTACAGAAGGTAATGACTAAAGACATATAAAGGGATTTGGAGAGATGGCAAAGAATTATACGGTTACAGTTGTGAATCTGGATAATGGAAGAGGCATTACTAGGAATACCGGGATACCCCATCGAAACATTTCAATGTTTCAGTTTCACTGTATACTGTTAAAAGAAAACTGATTTCCCAATTAGACACTTGCTCCACGGTATGTATTTACCAGGTTTGATTCTCACATCTGTATGGTTTTACAGATGATGAGTGGGAGTAAGTTATTGGGAATTGGGTGATCATCCTCATTATATCGGGATTCGTTGTAATCGGTGATATTTGAGGATGTCACCTGGGTTGTTTGCCGGTCGGCAAATATTTGGTTTTGAATATCCGTTTTTATGCACCAATTTCAAATTGATATATCTGTACGTCTATTTTTATAGAGTGAGATATACCTTTTTGAAATTATGTCTATGACATTTACTTATATCAGTGGATGGTTAGGTAAGGAGCATTGAACAGCGGCGTAATTCTTCTTAACCATAAGTACAGTTTTCAACCTACGACACAGAGTGATTGAGTCACTACACTCAGGGGACTTATACAGAGTATTGTATATTGTCCAATGTCCATTAGGACAGAGGGGTTGGTCCTCGTACTATATTCGGTTTACTTATGACTTCTTTAGTTTTTAGACAGGTGTTTCGTAGAAACACAGGGTCCAAGATTTGAGAAGTTATAGGTATATGGATAAAGTAGAGAACCAGGTGTTGCAAGTATCGGAATTCTTCAAGGTGATCGAAGATGTGGATACTTGTGTATGGTATTCAGTTGATAGTAATGATTAAGAGAACTTGCTTCACTTTCAGGTTACTCATAACTGGAAGTACTCCTAAGTTGAGTAACGCTGATCGGCCTCTTTCCATTTGGTTGACATGCACTGGAGACAGCTGCATGATTTGAATCTGGTTCAATTAAATATGTGCCTCTATTTCTGTATTGGATATAGAACAGTTCATATCTTAACGATGTTAAAGTACGGGGAGTTGTCCGGCTTATGCTTAAAGCCAGACTCCGGATAACTCAAGGAACGTTTCTGTAATGGCTGTTTGTGGGTTGACCCGGGCTATGACGAGGGTTGACTTTCTACCATCTGGAAGATCAATAGTGATATTGTTCTAGACTCGCCACAGTTTTAATAAAAATGGATCTTTTCAGAAAACTGTAGTGGGAGTATGGTAGAACAGGAAGTGATTCCAGAACCGCAAACGATTACTGAAAATTTGATAAGAACCTAAACATTCAATCTGATTTGACATTCCATTAGCCACTCCGCAGATATGGTGGGTAACCTCAGGCGCTCGAGAGGTACTTCGGTAGCCTCAAGGACGGTGACGGAGAGGTTCTTGTTTACCCAGACTTACCACTACTGTTGTTCCAGGCTATGAGACCCGGCAGGAGGATGAGTATAGCATCGTTCTAAACTAGCTTTAGAAGTGCGTGCGTATATGACTCTGCCAGAGGGTTGTCGTAGTCAGTGGGAGCAGCGGAAGCATAGTGGACAAGTGGCTTATGTCTATTTATAGGCTAAAGCAGATATAGCGGAGATAGATCATCTATTTCTGATGTGACAGTCATAGGTTTGACTTCATCAGAATAGGGGATGGATCTGTTAAGAAGGTAGTAGGGTGTGATGTTCTGGTTTTTGGATGACATACACAGAGTAGGAAGTGAAATTCCTATACTAGGTCAGTTATACTTTGGTTGTCACACAGTGATTTCTCCACATAGGGTATTAATCCAGTCCTGGAGAAACGATCGGAAACAGTTTTAGAACATAAGTGGATGTTCTAGGGATATGATAACGGCATCCTCCTCCGGGAGACAGTTATCACTCCAGTCTTCCAAGGTGACCTGGATGACAGAGTGTCTGTCAGAGTTATAGTTTTCCCTCTGACGAGGGGCAGTATTTTGGACAGGTGGTCCAAGCGGATACTGAGGGAGGCATGGCGCAGGATACTGATTAGGTTCAGTTGACGATACAGTCTAAGAAGTTTGGATTTGGAGTTCATTTATGAACTAGGTCCCATCAAATATCCAGACATATTCTAAGACAGGTATTGCTCATTTCGGGAGATGGTTTTCTCTGCGAACTTGAGATAAAGAGAGACATAGAAAGAAACATCTGAGAGGATCCACTCACTGAGGCTATTCCTCGAACACAATAGTTTCACAAACGGGCTTTGTGAGACTGACTAGTAGAGGAGTTGGGTGTTCGGTATCACACGGGCTGTGAGTATGCGACATCGCAATAATTAGCCTTGAGTGCAAGTGGGAGATTGTTGGAGGTAGTGCCCTCAGAGTCAATTATTGGATCACAGGCACGTGATTGCAATGATTGAGGGAGGACCTATCCCAGTAGGACAGTCTTACTCAAGATGATAGTATGCTATCTGGTTTATCTTTATCATCGTGTACTGCTTTAGGTTACCTGACAGGTCACTATTACACGTTGATAGAGCCCCTAGGATTCTTGCTTGAGTGCCAGCAGTATGAGGGCGATCATATACGTGGGAGCTGGTAGTCTATAAGCACATCCTTAAATGGTCCCTAGTCGTGGGAGTTTCGAGATAGGGCATCGATACTCCAGAGTAGACTAGTGTATACAGTCGAGACCCCGACGAGGGGCGATGGCCGGTCTCACAAGCCACTGGTGTCAGTTGGTTCACCTAAGATGTATACAGGTGCTCATTGGGTTATGAGTACACCGGACAGGACTCGCCGGGAACATGCTAGTTGGTATTATACCTGACGTCAGATAGCAGTTCCCTGGTGACATGTGTACAGGTTAGCTCATCGACCTGGGATCGTCATTTGTCTCGTGTGAGTTTCTACTGTACTTTGATTACTACCCTACCATGGCTCAAAGGAGTCGAGCAAACAGGTTTTAGTTCGGTACAGTCTTGAGCCACATGGAGGCGGTGAGCGGATCTGCAGGGGTTCGTCCCTCCCAGTATTGGGGGTGAGGTCGCGCTGTGTCTAGGAGAGCCATTACAGAAAGCCCTCGGTCGAGGCAGGAGATTTACTGGTACGTATTCCAGTAGTATCTCAGGGTGTTCTGGGATACACCCCGACACGACTTGTACCGCTTTTGGGGGTCTGACTTTTACCAACCCCCTAGGCCCGCCATGCAATACTCATAGACGAATGGACTGGACTGTACGGATATTGTCACTGACAGGCTCAGTAGGGTGTCAGGGTGAGTTCGCTCATCGACGTCCCTTTTGGTCAATACCTGGTAGCCCGTTACGTATAGGCTAATACCTCTGACGTGCTAGTAGTTAAATCCACAACCAAAGTATTGACGAGTCTTTAGAGTCCCCCACAGACCAGTTTCTCAAGTTTCAGGCGAAACGCTGTAGAGGCCGTATGGAGATATGGCAGGGTTCGATCATATACGTGCGGTATTGCATGGATCATGATCGAACGGATAATACTAGCGGGCTTTGGTTTAAGCCGGATCCTAGTATTGTACAGTGTAGATTTTGTCTTTTTGCATTTGTATTCAGTGGGAATACAAATGCGGGCATGCATATGCAGTCGCGGGGTTTTCCTCTAATTTATTATGGGATCAGTTTTCTGAAGTTGCCAGTTTGCATTCCGTTCCGGCCAGTTTTTCTTTGTTCCTTCACGGCCGGATTTTTCCGATGGAGGGGCTAATTTGCAAGTTTGCAAATTAGCTAAGTGGAGGGTTGTATGTGGCATTTGGCTTATCATGATAATTCAAAGCATCTTTGCTTTTTCTTTAATCATGGTTTTGCATTTAATGTGATGAGATTGTGATGAGAGTTGATTTGGATCTTTGAAGTGAGACTTGCTTTTGGATGTGGTCACCTCTTTTGATTCCTACACTCACCTCCCTTCATGGATTTTTTCCCACTCCTCTTTCTTATAGGGGCCGGCTACTTTTGAGTGAGAGAGAGAGTTCATTTTTCATGTGGGAAATATACATCTCTCATTTTCATGCTTGCAAAACATACACCATCCTTCTCCAAAAGTTCTTTCCTCACCTCCATCCTTTAAGGCAACTTCAATCACCCCATAGAGGCAAACCTTTCTACACTATTCTGCAGAAAATCTTAGGCACGTCGACTCGCCAACTTCGTGCCCGAGTTGCCTCGGTCCAGAGGTGGGAGCCCGTAAAAGAACCCGGCGATGTGGTGCCCGTTTCGACGAGGTGGCGACGACTGGAAATTCCGCGAGGAGATCGGAGTGGAGGCAAAGACCGAAGGACACGGATCGCTCGGTATAGCTTTCTTCCCATCTCTTGTTTGCTAGCTATAGGTTAATGGTTCGATCCGGGTTTTTAGGATGCGGTAGTGCCGGTTTAAAATTAAGAAAATTTTTGTTTCCGCATTTTGGCCTCGGAAAGACGGCCGGGGCGCTACCGTAGTCCTACACATCTTAGGTGATCCAACTGACACCGATGGCTTGTGAGACCGGCCACCGTCCCTCGTTGGGGTCTCGACTGTATACACTAGTCTACTAATGGAGTATCGATGCCCAGTCTCGAAACTCCCACGACTAGGGACCTTTTAAGGATGTGCTTATAGACCCCAGCTCCTGTAAGTCCACGTTGCGACCCCCGGTTCTTACGGGGAGGCGGAAACGGTATAAAAATCAAATTTTTAGCGCATGGGGCAACATGGACTAACAAAGTCGGGATCTTTTCCTAAACTAAAACTAGCAAACAAGCTAAAGAGAGTTAGCTACTCGGAAAGATGGTTATACCTAAACTTGAACTCCTTCTTCAAACTTTGTAGAGGTTGATGGTTCTTTCCTCGTCGCCTTCTTCCGTCAAAGATGGATCCACCTGAGGGTTCAACCTTCGGGCTCTTTCTCGAACTTTGAGAGAACTAGAATCTTCGGCTTGCTAAACCTTTGATCCTAGAGTGAGTAGAGAGTGTCTAAGGGGTGTTTTCTTTTCAAGGAGAGGGATTCTCAACACATGAGAAGGATTCTCCTTGAGCTTGAGGAAGAAGAAGATGAAGTGAGGAAAGAGAATGAATATGATAGAATGAGCTATCTTTTTCCTTTTTGCAACCATATCAAAAGAAAAAGAATTATCTAATTAGTAATAATAATTCAAATGAGAATAGTTGATGGTTGTTTTGGAATGACCACTATCATCACTTCATTAAATGAATGTTGGCAAGAATCAAGGAGCATCCTTGCAAAGTAATGATGATGGTCAAACATTCAACCATGGTCAACAAGTCAACCATGGTCAACAAGTCAACAAAACCAACCATAACATAATTTCATTTAATTACTATTATTAATTGATATCTCACTAATTCATTAGGGTTTGGAAAAAAGACGACTGTCAACTGTGCATGCGCACCCGTTCCGAAACCCTAATGAAAAACCTCTTCTTCCGCCTCAAACAACTGTGCATACACACCTGCATTCTTGTTCCGAGGAACATGAATACGGAGAGATAAAAGTAACCCCAAAACATATACCAGTATCCGGCTCAAACCAGAGCCCGCTGGCAATATCCGTCCGGACTCCAAACGTGCACAAGTGCGCGGATGAGAACGAACCCTGTCGCAAAACCATGCGACCTCTACTCTGTTTTGCCCAGAGGCGAATACCCTCTGTGTGGGACTCTAAAGACTCGACACTACGCTGGCAGTGGGTTTAACCACAGACCGCAAGCGGCACTAGCTGTGCGTAACGGTCCCCAGGTAGAAGCCGACAAGAAGGCTGACGAGGTGAACCCCATCTGAACTCCTACTGAGTCTGAATGTGACATTCTCCGTACAGTCCGGTCTGTTCGTCTGATACATCGCATGGAGGGCCTAGGGGGCGGTAAACGTCAGTCCCCTAATAGCGGTACAAGTCGTGTCGGAGTGAAGCCCAAAAACATCCTGAGATAACACTGGAAGCCTACCAGTATATCTCGCTTGCCCTGGCCAGAGACTACTCGTGTAATGGCTCTCCTAGACACAGCGCGATGTCAACCCCCAATACCGGGAGAGACGAATCCTGTCTAACCGTCACTGCCTCCAAGTGCTTCGGGACTGCACCCAACTACTACCTGTTTGCACGACTCCTTTGAGCCGTGGTAGGGTAGTGATCAAAGTGCAGTGGGAACACACTCGAGGCGAAGTGCCAGTGTCAAGTCAGCGGACTAAGCTGTACTCATGTCACCTGGGAACTGATAACTGACGATAGGTATAATACCAACTTGTCAGTTCCCGACGAGTCCTGTCCGGTGTACTCATAACCTAACGAGCACCCGTATACTATCTCCAGTACGACGTACTGATGGCTGTGGGACAGACCATCTCCCACACTGGGATGAGAAGCGCATACGCTAGTCTACTCCGGAGTATCGATGCCCTGTCTCGATAGTCCTGCGACTAGGGACCTGTATAAGGATGTGCTTATAGATTACCCAGCCCCCACTAGTGTGACTGCCATCACAACGCTGGTAATCAAGCAAAGATCCTAAGGGCTCCACTAATGTGTATAGGTGATATCGCAAAATAAACACATGTACACATTGAAGTAGAAACAAACCAAGTAGCATACTACTATATTGAGCAAGATTGTTTATACAAGGTGAATATCCCAAGCTTCCATTAAGTAATATACAAACTAGTATGATACAGTAATGGCCTCTAGGGCATATACACTAACAATCTCCCACTTGCACTAAGGCCATGTACTGGCGTATCGAAGACCTATCATCTCGATCAGCCGCTCGAACTGAGTCTGGGGTAGGGCCTTGGTGAATGGATCTGCAGTGTTTTCTTCTGAAGCAACCCTCCGAACCTCGATCTCCTTCCGATCCACGATCTCCCTGATCAGGTGATACCGCCTCAAGATGTGCCTGGATCTCTGATGGGACCTGGGTTCCTTCGCTAAAGCTATAGCCCCGTTGTTGTCGCAATACAGAGGTATTGGGTCAACAATGGACGGAACCACCTGAAGTTCTTTCAAGAACTTCCTCATCCAGACAGCTTCTTTTGCGGCATCAGATGCAGCGATGTATTCCGCTTCCATCGTCGAGTCTGCAACGGTTTCCTGTTTGGAACTCTTCCAACACACCGCCCCTCCATTGAGGGTAAAGACAAAATCCGACATGGACTTGGAATCATCCTTGTCACTCTGGAAGCTGGAGTCAGCAAAGGCCTCGATCTGGAGGTCTTTTCCGCCATACACCAAGAACATCTCCTTAGTCCTTCTCAGGTACTTGAGAATGTTCTTTACCGCTATCCAGTGTTTCTCCCCAGGGTTTGACTGATACCTGCTTACCACACTCAGTGCATAAGCTACATCCGGTCTGGTACACAACATCGCATACATTATAGAGCCTACCGCAGAAGCGTAGGGTATAATAGACATGCGATCCCTCTCCAAATCAGTCGTGGGGGACATCTCTTTAGAGAGGGTGATTCCGTGACAAGCCGGTAGATTACCGCGCTTGGAATCTTCCATACTGAATCTTTTCAGTACGGTGTCGATGTACCTGGACTGTGAAAGTCCTAATATCCTCTTGGATCTATCACGATGGATCCGGATCCCCAGGATGTAAGAGGCATCACCCAGGTCTTTCATGGAGAACCTGTGTGACAAGAAACCCTTGACAGATTGTAGCATAGGAATGTCATTTCCTATTAAGAGAATGTCATCCACGTATAAAACGAGGAATACTACAGTTCTCGCTACAAATCTACTATAGATGCATGGTTCATCTGGATTTTTGATAAAGCCAAATTCCTTGACCGTCTCATCAAAACAGATGTTCCAACTCCGCGATGCCTGCTTTAGTCCATAGATGGACTTAAGCAACTTGCACACCTTTCCGCTGCTCCCACTCTGAATGAAACCCTCTGGCTGATCCATATAGACACACTCCTCTAAATTCCCATTTAGAAAAGCGGTTTTTACATCCATCTGCCAAATCTCATAATCGTGGAAGGCAGCAATGGCAAGAAGGATCCGAATGGATTTCAACATAGCCACTGGAGAAAAGGTTTCGTCATAGTCCAAACCAGGTCTTTGACGGAAACCCTTTGCTACAAGTCTAGCTTTATAGGTCTCAACCTGTCCATCTACACCAATCTTCCTTTTGAAGATCCACTTCCATCCTACGGGTTTTACCCCGTCTGGAGCAATGTCCAACGTCCATACTTTGTTGGTGTACATGGACTCCATTTCGGTCCGCATTGCATCCAGCCATTTTACCGAGTCAACACTCTGAACGGCCTGCTGGAAGCTAGTAGGCTCATCATAATCTATGATGCAATCCTCTCTATCCCCGTCTATGAGAAAACCGTAGTATCTCTCGGGCGGATGAGACTGCCTACTACTCCTGCGGAGCGGCGTAGGAATGTCCTGTTCATTTGAACCCTCTGGTTCCACCAAACTTTCAGTAATAGCTTGTGGTTCTGGAATTTCTTCCAGTTCTACTGTGCTCCTACTTATCTGGTTTTCCAAAAACTCAGTTTCCAAGAAGTAGGCATGACGAGAAACAAGAACTTTTTGTTCCTCTTCACAGTAGAAGAAATATCCCTTGGAGTTCTTTGGATATCCCACAAACTTGCACTGTACTGAGCGCGCCTCGAGCTTGTCCGCATGCTGCTTTTTAACAAAAGCTGGACTTCCCCAAGTCTTAATGTAACTGAGATGGGGACTCTTCCCACACCACATCTCATATGGTGTGTTAGGCACAGTCTTAGTAGGAACTCGGTTCAAAAGGTACGCAGCTGATTCTAGCGCATACCCCCAGAATGATCACGGTAACTCAGCGTTACTCATCATGGACCGTACCATATCTAATAGGGTTCGGTTCCGTCTCTCCGATACACCGTTGTGTTGCGGAGTGTATGGAGGAGTAAGCTGAGAGAGAATCCCGTTCTCTTTTAAATAATTCAGGAACTCAGCACTTAAGTATTCTCCACCTCGATCCGATCTTAGAATCTTGATACTTTTGCCGGTTTGTTTTTCTACTTCATTCTTATATTCCTGGAACTTTTCAAAGGCTTCGGACTTATGTTTCATTAAGAAGACATAACCGTACCTTGAAAAGTCATCCGTAAAAGTAATGAAGTAAGAATAACCGCTTCGCGCATGTGTATACATTGGACCGCACACGTCGCTGTGTACGAGTCCCAAGAGCTCGCTTGCTCTTACTCCGTGTCCAGTGAACGGAGTCTTTGTCATCTTTCCTTTGAGACAGGATTGACAAGTGGCATATGATTGATATTCGAACGGATCCAAATACCCTTCTGTATGTAACTTAGTCAACCTTCTCTCATTGATGTGACCCAGTCTACAATGCCATAAGAAAGTCTGATTGATTTCCGGAGACTTTCTTTTGTGTGTATTCTGGACATTGAAAATCTGTGGTTGGTTCAATACGTATATACCATTGCTCAATGTACCTGACCCAATCAGAACTTGATTAAGGTGAATGTTTACAACATTACTTACAAACGCAAATTCATAACCTTCTTTAGAAACCAAAGATACAGAAATGATATTACAAGTTGCGTTGGGTACAAAAAAACAATTACGCAAAACCAAAACATGCCCATCTGACATTCCCAGGTGATAGTCCCCCACGGCTTTAGCATCCATGCTAGCTCCGTTCGCAACTCTGAGGGTCATGTCACCTGCCTTCAAAAACCTACGGTTTCTCAACGCCTGCAAAGAATTACAGATATGAGATCCTGATCCGGTATCCAATACCCAGGAAGTAGAGTTTATAGAAAGACAGTTTTCAATAACATACACACCTGAAGCTGAAGCCGCAACCTGCTTCAGTTCCTGTGTCCTGGCCTTCCAAGCCCTGCAATCTTTCTTCCAGTGTCCACTCTTGTGACAATAGAAGCATTCCTCTTTACCCACAAGCTTCCCCGCTTTCTTTGTTGCCTTTGCTTTTCCCTTCGTATCCACTTTACTAACACCCCCCCTTGGTTTGGCGGGGGCTTTCCTCTTCTTTCCCTTGGCTTTCGCCTTGGACCTAGAAGAAGAAGATCCTCCTACAAACAAAGTGGATGTTTCCCTACCTTTCTGTAGGGTGCCCTCTGCACTCCTCAGCATGTTGAGGAGTTCTGAAAGTTCAACTTCTTTTTCTTGCAAGTTGAAATTCAGTATGAACTGGGCGTAAGTGGAAGGAAGGGACTAGAGAACTAAGTCCGTATAGAGCTCACTCTCCAACGTGGTCCCAAGTTCTGTGAGCTCCTCAATGTAGCCTATCATCTTAAGCACGTGGTCCGCTACCGATGATCCGACGGCCAACTTTGCTTCGACACTTCGTATCTTGCGATACGAGACTGCTCTCCATACAGTTCTTTTGTATGAAGAAATATGGATTCCAAGTCCATATTCTCGTGCCTCCTCTGATGTTCCATGTCCATAGAGGCAAGCACGAGGCATCTGGCCTTCGCGCAATCAATCTCCCAAGTCTTACGGATTTCCTTATCCGCGACGCTGGAGGTGGGACCTGGGACGGGGGGAGCTTTGGTGGTAAGAAGATACCCCAGCTTGTCGTAAGTGATTGCCATTTAGACATTCCTGAGCCAATCTTTGTAGTTTGGCCCTGTCAGTATGTTTTTATCTAGAAGTAACTTAAGTCCAGTCATTTCGATTTGGTCGCTGCAGGGGGAGAGAAGAAACACTTAGCACGATGCTCTTGCAAGTTTAGAATGGTTTTTAATTTTTCTAAACAGGATGGCTCCCACTGTCTCTCGAATCCCTCCTCAAACCACAAAGGAAGAATTAGCCGGGATCAATCCCACCGCACAATACTTGCTTAACCGTTCAGCCAGGCCAGTGTCGGTACTTCGAGGGAGGTTTTCCAACGCTTTCGCGAAGTTCCTTAATTTAAGAACCTCTTTTCCTTGGGGGCGTAGCCCCGCTAACACCTTTCTAGGCACCTACTAGGTTTATAGCATTGATCGTTTAGTGAGAAATTTCCCGAGGAGTAGCATATACTCACAGTAGGATCGGGATCCAAATATCATCGCGTGACGAAAATGAAGGAATCCTACCATAATCATCACACTCCAAATGGTATGCAAATCTAGCAAGTTTCAGTACTTATGAAACTCCCGATGTGGATTTTTGCCCCATGCTCTTATGACCTTGACTTTGGCCAACAAATCATAAGTCACATGTCAAGTTCTGCCCGTCGTTCTCCAGGTTAATTTGAATCCATTCGTACCTACCCTTGACTTTGGCCAACAAGGTAGTGCGACTGTTCCAAATCAACGCATCTATCTATGCTGCACTTGAATACCCAATAGCTACCAATCACTATGCCTTGACTTTGGCCAACAAACATAGCTTGAATACTATTGACTATTTATGTGAAACGACGGAGGGCTACGAATGGTTTTGGTAAAACCGTGAACGTAGTGAACTTGATATAATCGATGGAACGAGATAGCTTTTAGAAGGAGTGGCTCAAGCTCCGCATTTAAAAGTTAGTTTTGAAAAGAACCGAGTGGTTTTTCGAAAGTGTTCCAACGACTTTAGCTTGGTTTATTATCTTGCATTAGTTCTTTTAATGCGTGATATTCTTGCATTAGTTCTTTTAATGCGTCCCATCATTTAATCCTACCATTGCAGAAAACAACCAAAATATGACGTACGCTTATGCCATTCGCATTCGCCACGGGGTCCCGTCATCACCCGTTAGGTTACTTAACTAACGACAGAGCGGGGGCTGGGCTAGCGCGGCTGTAAAACATAAGCAACGCCTAAATATAAAGCAATGATAGACATTACAGATCACAGATGAATACATTGGATATACTAGCAATCCGCAATCCGTTCGAGCCTGCAACGAAAAGCGGATTACACGATCGCGGTGAATAGCAAATACCCCACACAAGACCCCTACGGGTGCGGCAAACTACCCGCCAAGTACCCGGTAGTTTGTGCACCCCTCCATGGGTCTATCCTAGGAGCAAAAACAGTAAAAAGAATTATACAATGACGGCTACAACCCCGACCCGGTTGTGCGGCCATACAAATAATATTATTACATCAATTTACATTTACAAATGAATGAAAGAAAAACAAAAGCTCATCTCACATCCACCCCGGCTATTCACCCGCGACAGTCCAACACATTCATATACACATTCCAATATCAAACACAGATCACAGAGATGTATAACCCCGACTAATCGACTTATAGCGATTAGCCGACGTTCAATACATACAAACATCACAGATATAACCAATATAGCCAAAGTGTAGCGAAGTTCGAAAAAAAATACGGATTTATAGGACCCCAAAAGTAAATTTCTTTTCTGGAAAATCTGGGCACATATAACATATTTGAAAAATCCCAAAACCCTACCAGATGAACACTGCACAAAACACGATCACATGAAGAGGCTAAACGGCGGCGGATCCGCGGCGAAGAGAATAGCTGAGGCCGCGGATCCGCGGCGCTTTGAAGGATTCATGGGATCGTTTTTCATGGGTGTTCTCAAAAAACCCTGAGCCGATTTTAGGAGTAAAAAGTTTTACTTTTAGAGCATAAAAAAATTCAACAGAAACTTAGGGTTTTTGATTTCCGGTTTTTGTGATTTTTCGGTTTCGAACTTCCATACACTTCGCTACCAAGCTAGTTTAAGTTTAGTTAGGCTCTGATACCACTGTAAGTCCACGTTGCGACCCCCGGTTCTTACGGGGAGGCGGAAACGGTATAAAAATCAAATTTTTAGCGCATGGGGCAACATGGACTAACAAAGTCGGGATCTTTTCCTAAACTAAAACTAGCAAACAAGCTAAAGAGAGTTAGCTACTCGGAAAGATGGTTATACCTAAACTTGAACTCCTTCTTCTTCAAACTTTGTAGAGGTTGATGGTTCTTTCCTCGTCGCCTTCTTCCGTCAAAGATGGATCCACCTGAGGGTTCAACCATCGGACTCTTTCTCGAACTTTGAGAGAACTAGAATCTTCGGCTTGCTAAACCTTTGATCCTAGAGTGAGTAGAGAGTGTCTAAGGGGTGTTTTCTTTTCAAGGAGAGGGATTCTCAACACATGAGAAGGATTCTCCTTGAGCTTGAGGAAGAAGAAGATGAAGTGAGGAGAGAGAATGAATATGATAGAATGAGCTATCTTTTTCCTTTTTGCAACCATATCAAAAGAAAAAGAATTATCTAATTAGTAATAATAATTCAAATGAGAATAGTTGATGGTTGTTTTGGAATGACCACTATCATCACTTCATTAAATGAATGTTGGCAAGAATCAAGGAGCATCCTTGCAAAGTAATGATGATGGTCAAACATTCAACCATGGTCAACAAGTCAACCATGGTCAACAAGTCAACAAAACCAACCATAACATAATTTCATTTAATTACTATTATTAATTGATATCTCACTAATTCATTAGGGTTTGGAAAAAAGACGACTGTCAACTGTGCATGCGCACCCGTTCCGAAACCCTAATGAAAAACCTCTTCTTCCGCCTCAAACAACTGTGCATACACACCTGCATTCTTGTTCCGAGGAACATGAATACTGAGAGATAAAAGTAACCCCAAAACATATACCAGTATCCGGCTCAAACCAGAGCCCGCTGGCAATATCCGTCCGGACTCCAAACGTGCACAAGTGCGCGGATGAGAACGAACCCTGTCGCAAAACCATGCGACCTCTACTCTGTTTTGCCCAGAGGCGAATACCCTCTGTGTGGGACTCTAAAGACTCGACACTACGCTGGCAGTGGGTTTAACCACAGACCGCAAGCGGCACTAGCTGTGCGTAACGGTCCCCAGGTAGAAGCCGACAAGAAGGCTGACGAGGTGAACCCCATCTGAACTCCTACTGAGTCTGAATGTGACATTCTCCGTACAGTCCGGTCTGTTCGTCTGATACATCGCATGGCGGGCCTAGGGGGCGGTAAACGTCAGTCCCCTAATAGCGGTACAAGTCGTGTCGGAGTGAAGCCCAAAAACACCCTGAGATAACACTGGAAGCCTACCAGTATATCTCGCTTGCCCTGGCCAGGGACTACTCGTGTAATGGCTCTCCTAGACACAGCGCGATGTCAACCCCCAATACCGGGAGAGACGAATCCTGTCTAACCGTCACTGCCTCCAAGTGCTTCGGGACTGCACCCAACTACTACCTGTTTGCACGACTCCTTTGAGCCGTGGTAGGGTAGTGATCAAAGTGCAGTGGGAACACACTCGAGGCGAAGTGCCAGTGTCAAGTCAGCGGACTAAGCTGTACTCATGTCACCTGGGAACTGATAACTGACGATAGGTATAATACCAACTGGTCAGTTCCCGACGAGTCCTGTCCGGTGTACTCATAACCTAACGAGCACCCGTATACTATCTCCAGTACGACGTACTGATGGCTGTGGGACAGACCATCTCCCACACTGGGATGAGAAGCGCATACGCTAGTCTACTCCGGAGTATCGATGCCCTGTCTCGATAGTCCTGCGACTAGGGACCTGTATAAGGATGTGCTTATAGATTACCCAGCCCCCACTAGTGTGACTGCCATCACAACGCTGGTAATCAAGCAAAGATCCTAAGGGCTCCACTAATGTGTATAGGTGATATCGCAAAATAAACACATGTACACATTGAAGTAGAAACAAACCAAGTAGCATACTACTATATTGAGCAAGATTGTTTATACAAGGTGAATATCCCAAGCTTCCATTAAGTAATATACAAACTAGTATGATACAGTAATGGCCTCTAGGGCATATACACTAACAATCTCCCACTTGCACTAAGGCCATGTACTGGCGTATCGAAGACCTATCATCTCGATCAGCCGCTCGAACTGAGTCTGGGGTAGGGCCTTGGTGAATGGATCTGCAGTGTTTTCTTCTGAAGCAACCCTCCGAACCTCGATCTCCTTCCGATCCACGATCTCCCTGATCAGGTGATACCGCCTCAAGATGTGCCTGGATCTCTGATGGGACCTGGGTTCCTTCGCTAAAGCTATAGCCCCGTTGTTGTCGCAATACAGAGGTATTGGGTCAACAATGGACGGAACCACCTGAAGTTCTTTCAAGAACTTCCTCATCCAGACAGCTTCTTTTGCGGCATCAGATGCAGCGATGTATTCCGCTTCCATCGTCGAGTCTGCAACGGTTTCCTGTTTGGAACTCTTCCAACACACCGCCCCTCCATTGAGGGTAAAGACAAAACCCGACATGGACTTGGAATCATCCTTATCACTCTGGAAGCTGGAGTCAGCAAAGGCCTCGATCTGGAGGTCTTTTCCGCCATACACCAAGAACATCTCCTTAGTCCTTCTCAGGTACTTGAGAATGTTCTTTACCGCTATCCAGTGTTTCTCCCCAGGGTTTGACTGATACCTGCTTACCACACTCAGTGCATAAGCTACATCCGGTCTGGTACACAACATCGTATACATTATAGAGCCTACCGCAGAAGCGTAGGGTATAATAGACATGCGATCCCTCTCCAAATCAGTCGTGGGGGACATCTCTTTAGAGAGGGTGATTCCGTGACAAGCCGGTAGATTACCGCGCTTGGAATCTTCCATACTGAATCTTTTCAGTACGGTGTCGATGTACCTGGACTGTGAAAGTCCTAATATCCTCTTGGATCTATCACGATGGATCCGGATCCCCAGGATGTAAGAGGCATCACCCAGGTCTTTCATGGAGAACCTGTATGACAAGAAACCCTTGACAGATTGTAGCATAGGAATGTCATTTCCTATTAAGAGAATGTCATCCACGTATAAAACGAGGAATACTACAGTTCTCGCTACAAATCTACTATAGATGCATGGTTCATCTGGATTTTTGATAAAGCCAAATTCCTTGACCGTCTCATCAAAACAGATGTTCCAACTCCGCGATGCCTGCTTTAGTCCATAGATGGACTTAAGCAACTTGTACACCTTTCCGCTGCTCCCACTCTGAATGAAACCCTCTGGCTGATCCATATAGACACACTCCTCTAAATTCCCATTTAGAAAAGCGTTTTTACATCCATCTGCCAAATCTCATAATCGTGGAAGGAAGCAATGGCAAGAAGGATCCGAATGGATTTCAGCATAGCCACTGGAGAAAAGGTTTCGTCATAGTCCAAACCAGGTCTTTGACGGAAACCCTTTGCTACAAGTCTAGCTTTATAGGTCTCAACCTGTCCATCTACACCAATCTTCCTTTTGAAGATCCACTTCCATCCTACGGGTTTTACCCCGTCTGGAGCAATGTCCAACGTCCATACTTTGTTGGTGTACATGGACTCCATTTCGGTCCGCATTGCATCCAGCCATTTTACCGAGTCAACACTCTGAACGGCCTGCTGGAAGCTAGTAGGCTCATCATAATCTATGATGCAATCCTCTCTATCCCCGTCTATGAGAAAACCGTAGTATCTCTCGGGCGGATGAGACTGCCTACTACTCCTGCGGAGCGGCGTAGGAATGTTCTGTTCATTTGAACCCTCTGGTTCCACCAAACTTTCAGTAATAGCTTGTGGTTCTGGAATTTCTTCCAGTTCTACTGTGCTCCTACTTATCTGGTTTTCCAAAAACTCAGTTTCCAAGAAGTAGGCATGACGAGAAACAAGAACTTTTTGTTCCTCTTCACAGTAGAAGAAATATCCCTTGGAGTTCTTTGGATATCCCACAAACTTGCACTGTACTGAGCGCGCCTCGAGCTTGTCCGCATGCTGCTTTTTAACAAAAGCTGGACTTCCCCAAGTCTTAATGTAACTGAGATGGGGCCTCTTCCCACACCACATCTCATATGGTGTGTTAGGCACAGTCTTAGTAGGAACTCGGTTCAAAAGGTACGCAGCTGATTCTAGCGCATACCCCCAGAATGATCACGGTAACTCAGCGTTACTCATCATGGACCGTACCATATCTAATAGGGTTCGGTTCCGTCTCTCCGATACACCGTTGTGTTGCGGAGTGTATGGAGGAGTAAGCTGAGAGAGAATCCCGTTCTCTTTTAAATAATTCAGGAACTCAGCACTTAAGTATTCTCCACCTCGATCCGATCTTAGAATCTTGATACTTTTGCCGGTTTGTTTTTCTACTTCATTCTTATATTCCTGGAACTTTTCAAAGGCTTCGGACTTATGTTTCATTAAGAAGACATAACCGTACCTTGAAAAGTCATCCGTAAAAGTAATGAAGTAAGAATAACCGCTTCGCGCATGTGTAGACATTGGACCGCACACGTCGCTGTGTACGAGTCCCAAGAGCTCGCTTGCTCTTACTCCGTGTCCAGTGAACGGAGTCTTTGTCATCTTTCCTTTGAGACAGGATTGACAAGTGGCATATGATTGATATTCGAACGGATCCAAATACCCTTCTGTATGTAACTTAGTCAACCTTCTCTCATTGATGTGACCCAGTCTACAATGCCATAAGAAAGTCTGATTGATTTCCGGAGACTTTCTTTTGTGTGTATTCTGGACATTGAAAATCTGTGGTTGGTTCAATACGTATATACCATTGCTCAATGTACCTGACCCAATCAGAACTTGATTAAGGTGAATGTTTACAACATTACTTACAAACGCAAATTCATAACCTTCTTTAGAAACCAAAGATACAGAAATGATATTACAAGTTGCGTTGGGTACAAAAAAACAATTACGCAAAACCAAAACATGCCCATCTGACATTCCCAGGTGATAGTCCCCCACGGCTTTAGCATCCATGCTAGCTCCGTTCGCAACTCTGAGGGTCATGTCACCTGCCTTCAAAAACCTACGGTTTCTCAACGCCTGTAAAGAATTACAGATATGAGATCCTGATCCGGTATCCAATACCCAGGAAGTAGAGTTTATAGAAAGACAGTTTTCAATAACATACACACCTGAAGCTGAAGCCGCAACCTGCTTCAGTTCCTGTGTCCTGGCCTTCCAAGCCCTGCAATCTTTCTTCCAGTGTCCACTCTTGTGACAATAGAAGCATTCCTCTTTACCCACAAGCTTCCCCGCTTTCTTTGTTGCCTTTGCTTTTCCCTTCGTATCCACTTTACTAACACCCCCCCTTGGTTTGGCGGGGGCTTTCCTCTTCTTTCCCTTGGCTTTCGCCTTGGACCTAGAAGAAGAAGATCCTCCTACAAACAAAGTGGATGTTTCCCTACCTTTCTGTAGGGTGCCCTCTGCACTCCTCAGCATGTTGAGGAGTTCTGAAAGTTCAACTTCTTTTTCTTGCAAGTTGAAATTCAGTATGAACTGGGCGTAAGTGGAAGGAAGGGACTAGAGAACTAAGTCCGTATAGAGCTCACTCTCCAACGTGGTCCCAAGTTCTGTGAGCTCCTCAATGTAGCCTATCATCTTAAGCACGTGGTCCGCTACCGATGATCCGACGGCCAACTTTGCTTCGACACTTCGTATCTTGCGATACGAGACTGCTCTCCATACAGTTCTTTTGTATGAAGAAATATGGATTCCAAGTCCATATTCTCGTGCCTCCTCTGATGTTCCATGTCCATAGAGGCAAGCACGAGGCATCTGGCCTTCGCGCAATCAATCTCCCAAGTCTTACGGATTTCCTTATCCGCGACGCTGGAGGTGGGACCTGGGACGGGGGGAGCTTTGGTGGTAAGAAGATACCCCAGCTTGTCGTAAGTGATTGCCATTTTGACATTCCTGAGCCAATCTTTGTAGTTTGGCCCTGTCAGTATGTTTTTTATCTAGAAGTAACTTAAGTCCAGTCATTTCGATTTGGTCGCTGCAGGGGGAGAGAAGAAACACTTAGCACGATGCTCTTGCAAGTTTAGAATGGTTTTTAATTTTTCTAAACAGGATGGCTCCCACTGTCTCTCGAATCCCTCCTCAAACCACAAAGGAAGAATTAGCCGGGATCAATCCCACCGCACAATACTTGCTTAACCGTTCAGCCAGGCCAGTGTCGGTACTTCGAGGGAGGTTTTCCAACGCTTTCGCGAAGTTCCTTAATTTAAGAACCTCTTTTCCTTGGGGGCGTAGCCCCGCTAACACCTTTCTAGGCACCTACTAGGTTTATAGCATTGATCGTTTAGTGAGAAATTTCCCGAGGAGTAGCATATACTCACAGTAGGATCGGGATCCAAATATCATCGCGTGACGAAAATGAAGGAATCCTACCATAATCATCACACTCCAAATGGTATGCAAATCTAGCAAGTTTCAGTACTTATGAAACTCCCGATGTGGATTTTTGCCCCATGCTCTTATGACCTTGACTTTGGCCAACAAATCATAAGTCACATGTCAAGTTCTGCCCGTCGTTCTCCAGGTTAATTTGAATCCATTCGTACCTACCCTTGACTTTGGCCAACAAGGTAGTGCGACTGTTCCAAATCAACGCATCTATCTATGCTGCACATGAATACCCAATAGCTACCAATCACTATGCCTTGACTTTGGCCAACAAACATAGCTTGAATACTATTGACTATTTATGTGAAACGACGGAGGGCTACGAATGGTTTTGGTAAAACCGTGAACGTAGTGAACTTGATATAATCGATGGAACGAGATAGCTTTTAGAAGGAGTGGCTCAAGCTCCGCATTTAAAAGTTAGTTTTGAAAAGAACCGAGTGGTTTTTCGAAAGTGTTCCAACGACTTTAGCTTGGTTTATTATCTTGTATTAGTTCTTTTAATGCGTGATATTCTTGCATTAGTTCTTTTAATGCGTCCCATCATTTAATCCTACCATTGCAGAAAACAACCAAAATATGACGTACGCTTATGCCATTCGCATTCGCCACGGGGTCCCGTCATCACCCGTTAGGTTACTTAACTAACGACAGAGCGGGGGCTGGGCTAGCGCGGCTGTAAAACATAAGCAACGCCTAAATATAAAGCAATGATAGACATTACAGATCACAGATGAATACATTGGATATACTAGCAATCCGCAATCCGTTCGAGCCTGCAACGAAAAGCGGATTACACGATCGCGGTGAATAGCAAATACCCCACCCAAGACCCCTACGGGTGCGGCAAACTACCCGCCAAGTACCCGGTAGTTTGTGCACCCCTCCATGGGTCTATCCTAGGAGCAAAAACAGTAAAAAGAATTATACAATGACGGCTACAACCCCGACCCGGTTGTGCGGCCATACAAATAATATTATTACATCAATTTACATTTACAAATGAATGAAAGAAAAACAAAAGCTCATCTCACATCCACCCCGGCTATTCACCCGCGACAGTCCAACACATTCATATACACATTCCAATATCAAACACAGATCACAGAGATGTATAACCCCGACTAATCGACTTATAGCGATTAGCCGACGTTCAATACATACAAACATCACAGATATAACCAATATAGCCAAAGTGTAGCGAAGTTCGAAAAAAAATACGGATTTATAGGACCCCAAAAGTAAATTTCTTTTCTGGAAAATCTGGGCACATATAACATATTTGAAAAATCCCAAAACCCTACCAGATGAACACTGCACAAAACACGATCACATGAAGAGGCTAAACGGCGGCGGATCCGCGGCGAAGAGAATAGCTGAGGCCGCGGATCCGCGGCGCTTTGAAGGATTCATGGGATCGTTTTTCATGGGTGTTCTCAAAAAACCCTGAGCCGATTTTAGGAGTAAAAAGTTTTACTTTTAGAGCATAAAAAAATTCAACAGAAACTTAGGGTTTTTGATTTCCGGTTTTTGTGATTTTTCGGTTTCGAACTTCCATACACTTCGCTACCAAGCTAGTTTAAGTTTAGTTAGGCTCTGATACCACTGTAAGTCCACGTTGCGACCCCCGGTTCTTACGGAGAGGCGGAAACGGTATAAAAATCAAATTTTTAGCGCATGGGGCAACATGGACTAACAAAGTCGGGATCTTTTCCTAAACTAAAACTAGCAAACAAGCTAAAGAGAGTTAGCTACTCGGAAAGATGGTTATACCTAAACTTGAACTCCTTCTTCTTCAAACTTTGTAGAGGTTGATGGTTCTTTCCTCGTCGCCTTCTTCCGTCAAAGATGGATCCACCTGAGGGTTCAACCTTCGGGCTCTTTCTCGAACTTTGAGAGAACTAGAATCTTCGGCTTGCTAAACCTTTGATCCTAGAGTGAGTAGAGAGTGTCTAAGGGGTGTTTTCTTTTCAAGGAGAGGGATTCTCAACACATGAGAAGGATTCTCCTTGAGCTTGAGGAAGAAGAAGATGAAGTGAGGAGAGAGAATGAATATGATAGAATGAGCTATCTTTTTCCTTTTTGCAACCATATCAAAAGAAAAAGAATTATCTAATTAGTAATAATAATTCAAATGAGAATAGTTGATGGTTGTTTTGGAATGACCACTATCATCACTTCATTAAATGAATGTTGGCAAGAATCAAGGAGCATCCTTGCAAAGTAATGATGATGGTCAAACATTCAACCATGGTCAACAAGTCAACCATGGTCAACAAGTCAACAAAACCAACCATAACATAATTTCATTTAATTACTATTATTAATTGATATCTCACTAATTCATTAGGGTTTGGAAAAAAGACGACTGTCAACTGTGCATGCGCACCCGTTCCGAAACCCTAATGAAAAACCTCTTCTTCCGCCTCAAACAACTGTGCATACACACCTGCATTCTTGTTCCGAGGAACATGAATACTGAGAGATAAAAGTAACCCCAAAACATATACCAGTATCCGGCTCAAACCAGAGCCCGCTGGCAATATCCGTCCGGACTCCAAACGTGCACAAGTGCGCGGATGAGAACGAACCCTGTCGCAAAACCATGCGACCTCTACTCTGTTTTGCCCAGAGGCGAATACCCTCTGTGTGGGACTCTAAAGACTCGACACTACGCTGGCAGTGGGTTTAACCACAGACCGCAAGCGGCACTAGCTGTGCGTAACGGTCCCCAGGTAGAAGCCGACAAGAAGGCTGACGAGGTGAACCCCATCTGAACTCCTACTGAGTCTGTATGTGACATTCTCCGTACAGTCCGGTCTGTTCATCTGATACATCGCATGGCAGGCCTAGGGGGCGGTAAACGTCAGTCCCCTAATAGCGGTACAAGTCGTGTCGGAGTGAAGCCCAAAAACACCCTGAGATAACACTGGAAGCCTACCAGTATATCTCGCTTGCCCTGGCCAGGGACTACTCGTGTAATGGCTCTCCTAGACACAGCGCGATGTCAACCCCCAATACCGGGAGAGACGAATCCTGTCTAACCGTCACTGCCTCCAAGTGCTTCGGGACTGCACCCAACTACTACCTGTTTGCACGACTCCTTTGAGCCGTGGTAGGGTAGTGATCAAAGTGCAGTGGGAACACACTCGAGGCGAAGTGCCAGTGTCAAGTCAGCGGACTAAGCTGTACTCATGTCACCTGGGAACTGATAACTGACGATAGGTATAATACCAACTGGTCAGTTCCCGACGAGTCCTGTCCGGTGTACTCATAACCTAACGAGCACCCGTATACTATCTCCAGTACGACGTACTGATGGCTGTGGGACAGACCATCTCCCACACTGGGATGAGAAGCGCATACGCTAGTCTACTCCGGAGTATCGATGCCCTGTCTCGATAGTCCTGCGACTAGGGACCTGTATAAGGATGTGCTTATAGATTACCCAGCCCCCACTAGTGTGACTGCCATCACAACGCTGGTAATCAAGCAAAGATCCTAAGGGCTCCACTAATGTGTATAGGTGATATCGCAAAATAAACACATGTACACATTGAAGTAGAAACAAACCAAGTAGCATACTACTATATTGAGCAAGATTGTTTATACAAGGTGAATATCCCATGTTAGTTATATGTATGCCCTAGAGGCAATTACTGTACATAGGATGTATATTCTAGTGGATGCTGGGACATATATAGGAAGGACTTTCTTGCTCGACATGATAGTATGCTATCTGGTTGATCTTTACCTTAACGTGTATACTGATTGTCTCTCTGTTACATGTTGGTAAAGCCCTTAGGATCTGTACTTGACTACCTGGATTATGATGCGGATCATACTAGTGGGGACATGGTAGTCCATAAGTACATCCTTCAAAGTCCCTAGTCGTGGGTGTATCGAGACGGGGCATCGATATACCAGAGTAGACTAGCGTGTACCTTCTCGACCCATATAGATGGGCGATGGATGATCCCATATCCATCGGTGTTTGACATCAGAGATGATATACGGGTGCTCAGTAGAGACTGGGTACACTGGACGGACTCGCCGAGAACTCCCAGATGGTATTATACCTCACGTCAGATGGCAGTTCTCTGGTGACACTGGTACAGAGTAGTCTGTTGACCCGAGATCGTCATAGAGTCTTGTGTGGTTCCCACTGTGCTTTGATTTCCATCTTACCACGTCCAAGAGGGCGTGCAAAACGGTGGTTTTTGGGTACAGTCCCGAGTCACATGGAGGCAATGAGCGATAGGAGGGGATTCGTCTCTCCCGGTATAGGGGGTTGATGTTGTGCTGTGTTCGATTGGCTATAACAGGAAATCCCTGGCCAGGGTTGATGAGATTTACTGGTAAGTGTTACCAGTAGTTTCTCGAATAGTTATAGACCTCATATCGACATGACTTATTGAGCTATTGGGGTCTGACGTTTACCACCCCTAGGCGAGATGTGCGACATATCAGACGATCAGACCGGACTGTATGGTAGTGTTACTGGTCGGATTCACTGGAGTGTGAGCGGGCTTGCTCGTCGATCTTCAGATCGCTCAATACCCGGGTGGCCGTTACGTTTAGCAGACCGCTTGCGGCTTGTGGGTGTTTGATATGATCATCATCTGCTGCCGGCGTATTGACGAGTCTTTAGAGTCCTACACAGAGGTTTCCTGGCTCAAGCGAAACGAAATAGGAGCGCATATGAGATGTGTGCGGGACCGAGAATAATGCGTGTATGTGATACCGTATTTCATTCTCGCGATGAATGTATCGATTAGGTTATATGCGATATACCCTAGTTATCGAATCAAGGGTTGATTCGATAAACCGATGCATAGCATACTAGTCGGTTATATACGATATGACCGGATCGTTAAATCAAGTGTTGATTTAATGCTTTGATGCATAATTATATATTTGATATATTACTTTGCATTAACTAGTATCGGTTCACTTTAAATGGATTTTCTCGCTCGGATGTGCGCATTAAATATGCGATATGATTTTGTGCACATGTTTGTATCATGTTTGATGATACATGGTTTTTGGTTAAGTGTATAGAATTAAACAAAGGTTAAGATGATGGTTAGGGTTTATTTTTTGTTATTCATTTATCTTATTTAATTATCCTTTTATTTTTGATAAATGAATAAAAGAAAAGAGAAAAGAATGGTGGCTAATTTTGTTCTTTAGTTGAAGCTTCATGAAGCTTTGTTCAAGTCAACCATTCTTATCTCATTCTTAACCCTAACCATTCCCACTAACCATGATTTATTCTCTACACTTGACTAGAGTTAATATTATGATAAGTATTGTTTTTCTATTGATTTTTAATTAACTTATCATATATCATCTTCTTCTTCTTCCATTTTTCTTCAAGTGAAGAAAGCTTGCCCCATCAATGGCAAGTGATGGAAATGAGTGAGAAATCCAAAACTAAAGTCTACCCACTTCCTATTTCTTCATCCTCTACCTCTTGCCAAGTAGTAGAGTGTGTTTACTTCACAAGTTTCTTGACTTGGTGAAGTTGTGAGCTTGATCTAGCGATGCCTCGACGTAGATCATCTTCGACATGGACATCGACGACCTAGCTCCCTTTTTCTCCGACGAAGCCGACTCTAGAGCCCGGATTTGATTTGGACAGCGGAGACGACCTCGTTGCGGAGCCGTGGAGGTGGAGGACCGGATCTACAAAGGTTGTATTTCCGTATTCCCTTAGTTAATTGTTAACTAGTTAGTTTTTCGCCTAGACATCTAGCCGACGATCCGTAGTTTAGGGTTTGTAGGCACCGTAAAATTTGAAATTGGCATGATCGATGCCTTGTGAGACCTCTTGGGAGTGCCTAGGAACCCTACAGTGGTATCAGAGCCTAGCTAGAGCCTTAGGCGAAGTCTAGACGCGATTTGAAGTCCGATCGAACCGAAACCCTACCCGGAAAATTGCTCTCTGTCCTTTTTCTAAAAACAGTGATTTTTCATGATTAAAAATATCCAGAGAAATAAGCAGGAAAATATAAGAATTACGGCGCCAAATTGGGGCCATGAACAGTTCACTGTAGCGCGGATCCGCGGCATATTCCTTCATTAGGCGGCGGATTAGCGGCACAATGATGACGTCATCCTCCAAGATCTGCACAGTAACTCTTATTATTTTATTATGGATCTTCTGGGAATTTTTAATACTGTTTAAAGAGTTGAATTTTCTGCAGTTGTTTTGGGGATTCGGTATTTCGATCGGATTATCAAATTTCGTCTTTTGTGGCTTTCCGGATAAATTTTAGAATATGTTAAAAAGTTCGACCGGATATAAATACCCAATTTTTCCCCTATCGGGAAATTTCCAAGTGTTGGATTTTTCCGTAGTTTAACGACGTTCTAAGTAGTGCAAGTAACGCGATGGTCCCTCTAGAAGACACAAACCTTAACTCGATTATGTGACCGTCTTGAACTGCCCTTTGAACCTTCGGGTTTGGGGCAGTACGGCGTGCCACATGTGAGGCGTTGGCTTGACCCTTCTACGGCTGGACCGTTGGTACTGAGGTACGAACTGAATGTTGTTAGACTAGTTTCATGTGTTGATCTGTATCGGGAAAACTTGGGTGTTAGAATGTTCGATCGGAAATTTTAACATTTTCTATTTATCTGGAATGGGATACAATAATTGGAATTCACAAAGTTATGAGATAACTAAATGAATATTATAAACATAGCAGTTTAGTCTCACTTGATCGGTTGCCACGGAATTTTGATGTGATCAAAAGTCCGTCGCAATCACGTAGCGTACGTGGATACTCGCCGGATAAACTTAATAGACAGCCTCACTCCATAGCCCCGACCAAGTGACTGTAGGAGAACCCCGTCGCCGAAAGCATCCGTTCGGGTGCTCGCGGTAGCGGTGTTCCGCCTTGGTGCACTTCGTCGACGGTATCGGGGGTGCAGCCGTCTACTGAAGTTTGCGACGAGCATTCGATCAGGATGTCGGGAATCTTGTTGAATTGTCCGACTTGATATTGAAAAGAGTTTTCGATAATGAGACTAAAGTGCGGGGTTTATAATTGTTAGGCATGTGATGTCTAAGGAATTCATTTGGTCAGGCATGCGATGTCTGAGGTAATTGCGGGTTCCAACTGTTGTAGTTTTACACTTTCTTTTCTGTGACCGTAAGTGTAATATGTGATATCGCCGGTTTCGTTGCTATATGTCAACGACAATTGGGATGCGCATATTTACTTACGTTGATGACATGTGATGTTATGTGTTGCTGGATATGTTATATTGGATCGTCGTGTTTGAATAGCCGGGGTTTTTATGTGAGATGAGTGTTTTTCATTTTCATTCATGTAAAAACTTGTATGTAATATTCTTTTATTGGGGCGCTTCCAGGTTGCGGAAGTTGTCACCTGTTGTATATTCTTTACTTTTCCGCACTAGGATAGACCCAAGGAGGAGGGCACAAGTAACCGGGTTCTGGAGTCCAGTGGGAGAACAACTCGAGGAGTCGAGTCCGGGTCTCCTAACTCTAGAATTGGCAGGGTTGCTTGCCGCTCTCGTAGGGGTCTAGGGGTGTGGGTTTGGCTATTCATCGCGACCGTGGAATCCGTGTTTTATACTGGCTCGTATTGAAAACACGGACGTCCTAGTATATCCAATATTTCATATGTTTCTTCTGCTGCGATATCTGTGATGTGATCATGAGATGTTCTGTGATAGATACAGTATATAGTATATATGATATATTATATAGACGTTACTTATGTTTTACACCCGCGCTAGCCCTGCCCTGCTCTGCCGTTAGTTACCTAACCTAACGGTGCACGAGGGGACATCGAGGCGAATGCGGATGGCATAAGTGTACGTCATATCTATCTGTGATGTTTAGGTACTTAAATGATGGGACTTCATTAATGTGATTAATGAAAATAAAATAAACCTAAGATGTTGTAGAATCGAATTTCAAAATAAAACAGGTAGCTACAGTTCTTGCTTTGCACAGCGGTATATGTGATATATCCTGCACCTCATCCGACGAGGAAAGGACCGAGATCCCTTCACCGGGAGTGACTCCTTTAGCAATAACTGGCAGATGCTACACACTCGGTTTGTCTTTTGATTGCTTTTAAGTGTTTTTGCTTTGCACAGAGATATATACGATATATCCCGCACCTCATTCAACAAGGAAAGGACCGACGATCCCTTCACCGGGAGTGACTCCTTTAGCAAAACTAGAAAAGCCTAAAAAACACTCCATTTCAAAATTCATTCGATCCTACAACGATATCAAGTTCATTACGCAATAGGTTTTCAGAAAAACCTGTCGTAGCCCTCCTTCATTTCAGATAAATCCTGTTTAGTATTCGTGCTGCGTTTGTTGACCTTGTCAAGGCGCAGTGTGCGGTAGCTAACCAGTATTTATCTGCTTATGCATATGATGCAGATTGGGTCAGGGTAGTCGTGCGGCCTTGTTGACCTTGTCAAGGGTCGTGCGGGTGGGTTTGATTCAATCAAGAAATGACGGGTTGAACTTGACTTGCGGTCTATGGTTTGTTGACCTTGTCAAGGTCATAGATCGTTTAGGGCAAAACATTATCGGGAATTTCAAGTGTTGAAATTTGCAATGAGATTGCATACCTTCTATGAGATAGTTGGATCCCGATACCCGCTGCGATTAAGAGTTACTCCTGGGAGAGTTTTATACATTACAATTAGCCGATCAAGTAGGTGTCTAGAAAGGTGTTAACGGGGTTACGCCTCTGGGAAAACGAGGTTTACATTAATTAGGTTCGTGCGAAAGCACGGGGGACCTCCCTCAAAGTACCGACACTGGCCTGGCTGAAAGATTGGCAAACTTGTAGTGTGTAATTAATCCCGGCTAGTCTTTCCTTTTAGGGTTTGAAGGAAGATTTGATAAAAAGCAGTGGGAGCCATCCTGATTAGATAAAATAATAACCAATCTATTCTTGACAGAGCGCACGCTGAGTGTTTTCTTCTCTCTCTCTCCAGGTAGCGACCATATCACGCCTTAATCAAGATAATAATACGGAATATTGACCGAACCCGCTTGTTATACTGAGCTGGGGAACGTTGGTCCCGCTCCAACTTATAATTGTTATAAGACAGAGCAGGAAATTGGGGAATACCAGAATTCCCGTGCCGCCCAAACGAAGAGAGTGCATGCTGATGCATCATCTTCGGGTGTGTTCATTACAAAGAACTGTTTCTCTGTATCCTCTACGTCCTGGGTATGTGATACCAGATCAGGATCCCAGATATGTAATCTGTTACATAGGGCTACAGATAGGTAGAGAACTGAGAACGGGTGATAAGTTTCATGAGGCAGAAAACGGGGCAAGAGTTGCAGCCAAGTCTGTCGGTCACTGTCACCCTGTATTACCGATACATTGATTCTGAACGAATGTTATTAGATACCGAACCTGATATACAAAATCATATCAGTCTCTTTATCAGTAAAGAAATGATAAAATTTTGTATTGTTGGATAATGTTTTGAACATTTCCTATATCAAAAGTTGATCAGTTCAGGCACGTTATCTAAAAGCATTGATGTTCTAAATCAAATTACAGTTCTTAGTATACTGAACACACACAAGAGGAAAAGTTCAGAACTGAACGATTCCTTCTTGAGGTATTGTAGACTAGGTCAGATCAATGTGACCCGACTAGCTAGAGTTACATTTAGATGTATATTTAAATCAGTTTGAATTTACATCTTGTGAAACTCGCCAGTCATGTCACAAAGATAAGATGACCATAGCTCCGTTTATTGGAAACAGAGAAAGAGTTAGTGAACTCTTGGGATGATACATGTTGATGTATGTAGGTCCCCTGTCTACATATGCCAAGACCGGTTCTTTGTACTTCATTACATTCTCTGATAATCTCTCAAGATTCAGACATATGTTCCTGTTGAAACACAAGTCCGAACCTTTTGAGATATTCACAGAATATGATTTAGAAGTAGAGAACCAGAATACGGGTATAAGTATTATGTCCTATGATGAGATCAAGGAGGAGAATACTTGAGCACAGAAATACTGGACTATTCTAAAGGGGAATGAGATTCTCTCTCAGCATTACTCCTCTGTATACACCATAGCACGATGGTATATCAGGGCGGAGCAATCACACCCTATATGATAAGGTGTGCTCTATAATGAGTACTACTGAGTTACCCGTTTCCTTTTTGGGAGTTATGCGCTTGAGAAGCTGCATACCTATTGAATAGGTTCGAATCAAACCAGTTGCCTACCACCTCATATATGATATGGAAAGGGAAGAGCCCATATCTTAAGTTGGTTAAGATTTGGGGTTGTCCGGCCTATGTCAGAAAGCAAAATCCGGACAAGCTCGAGGCAAGGTCTGTAATGTAGAACTGGAAAGGTTCCAGCTATACGAACTACAGCAGATGATTTGATAGAACCAAGGGATTCAGTAGATACCAACGAACCTCAGCCTCTCCGCCGATCTAGTAGGGTTCCTCACCCACCTGAGAGATACTTCGGTTTCTCTATGACAGTGGGAGCGAGGATTGCATCATGAGATAATGACCCAACTAGTTTCGAGCTGGCCATCAAGAGTGAGACTCTGTAAGAATGGCTGGATGTTTATCGATCTGAGATGGAATCCATATACACCAACAAAGTATGGACTTTGGTTGCTATATCTGAAGGGTTAAATCCCCATCAGGAGCAAGTATATCTTGAGAAGATTACTTGGTGTAGATGGAAAAGTTGAGACTTTCAAAGCTAGACTAGTTAAAGGTTTTCGTCATCGACCAGGCGTGGATAATGATGAAACCTTTTTCCAGTATCTAAGCTTAAGTCCATCCAGATCCTACTTGTCACGGCTACATACCATGACTACGATATCTGGTGGTTGGGTGTCATGACTGCTTTTCTAAATGATATTTTAGAAGAGAGCGTCTATAAGTACACAGCCAGAGGGCCTCGTAGACAGTGGGAGCAGCGGAAACGTGTGCAAGATGTTTTATATGATAAAGCAGGCATCGCGGAGTTGGAACATCTGTTTTGATGAATTAGTCAAAGAAGTTGACATCATCAAAATGGTAGATGAACCTTGTATAAACAAAAAGGTAGTAGGGAGTATGGTGACGATCCTCGTAGAGTACGTGGATGACATACTCTTGATAAGAAAGGAGTTTCTTATGCTACGCTCGATCAATCTCCGCTTATCACAAAGATTCTCCATATAGGATTAAAGTGATACCTACTAAATCCTAGATTTTGGATCTATGAGATAGATCTAAATGGATGTTAGGAAACTCACTAGATGTAGTGAGATGGTATCAATCGATCCTAGGGAGAATCACTGGAAGTGTTCCAGGGTGATAAAGACGACTGAGTGTCAGTCACAGGCATTGTCTTTACCCTCAGTGAAGGGACGGTATGTTGGAAGAGTTCCAAGCTGGATACCGTGACATACTAGACGATAAAGGCTGGATACATCGCTACTAAAGATGCTACCAAAGAGGCTGTTTGGATGTATAATGGTTCATGAGATGAACTATGTTCCTCCCATTGTGTGACAATGGAGTTGTGGCTTATGCCAAGGAACGCCGGTCCCATCAGTGATCCAGACATATTCTAAGGCAGTATCACTTGATCATGGAGATGGTTGATCTCCAGGGAGATCGAGGTTAGGAGAGTAGACTCAGAGGACAACACAGCGGATCCACTCACAAAGGCCTGTTCCCAGAGAGAGATTTTTATGGGATGGTTGAGTATGAGATACTACAACCACTGCTACAGATGGCCCTAGTGCAAGTGGGAGATTGTTAGTTATATGTATGCCCTAGAGGCCATTACTGTACATAGGATGTATATTGTAGTGGATGCTGGGACATATATAGGGAGGACTTTCTTGCTCGACATGATAGTATGCTATCTGGTTGATCTTTACCTTAACGTGTATACTGATTGTCTCTCTGTTACATGTTGGTAAAGCCCTTAGGATCTGTACTTGACTACCTGGACTATGATGCGGATCATACTAGTGGGGACATGGTAGTCCATAAGTACATCCTTCAAAGTCCCTAGTCGTGAGTGTATCGAGACGGGGCATCGATATACCAGAGTAGACTAGCGTGTACCTTCTCGACCCATATAGATGGGCGATGGATGATCCCATATCCATCGGTGTTTGACATCAGAGATGATATATGGGTGCTCAGTAGAGACTGGGTACACTGGACGGACTCGCCGAGAACTCCCAGATGGTATTATACCTCACGTCAGATGGCAGTTCTCTGGTGACACTGGTACAGAGTAGTCTGTTGACCCGAGATCGTCATAGAGTCTTGTGTGGTTCCCACTGTGCTTTGATTTCCATCTTACCACGTCCAAGAGGGCGTGCAAAACGGTGGTTTTTGGGTACAGTCCCGAGTCACATGGAGGCAATGAGCGATAGGAGGGGATTCGTCTCTCCCGGTATAGGGGGTTGATGTTGTGCTGTGTTCGATTGGCTATAACAGGAAATCCCTGGCCAGGGTTGATGAGATTTACTGGTAAGTGTTACCAGTAGTTTCTCGAACAGTTATAGACCTCATATCGACATGACTTATTGAGCTATTGGGGTCTGACGTTTACCACCCCTAGGCGAGATATGCGACATATCAGACGATCAGACCGGACTGTATGGTAGTGTTACTGGTCGGATTCACTGGAGTGTGAGCGGGCTTGCTCGTCGATCTTCAGATCGCTCAATACCCGGGTGGCCGTTACGTTTAGCAGACCGCTTGCGGCTTGTGGGTGTTTGATATGATCATCATCTGCTGCCGGCGTATTGACGAGTCTTTAGAGTCCTACACAGAGGTTTCCTGGCTCAAGCGAAACGAAATAGGAGCGCATATGAGATGTGTGCGGGACCGAGAATAATGCGTGTATGTGATACCGTATTTCATTCTCGCGATGAATGTATCGATTAGGTTATATGCGATATACCCTAGTTATCGAATCAAGGGTTGATTCGATAAACCGATGCATAGCATACTAGTCGGTTATATATGATATGACCGGATCGTTAAATCAAGTGTTGATTTAATGCTTTGATGCATAATTATATATTTGATATATTACTTTGCATTAACTAGTATCGGTTCACTTTAAATGGATTTTCTCGCTCGGATGTGCGCATTAAATATGCGATATGATTTTGTGCACATGTTTGTATCATGTTTGATGATACATGGTTTTTGGTTAAGTGTATAGAATTAAACAAATGTTAAGATGATGGTTAGGGTTTATTTTTTGTTATTCATTTATCTTATTTAATTATCCTTTTATTTTTGATAAATGAATAAAAGAAAAGAGAAAAGAATGGTGGCTAATTTTGTTCTTTAGTTGAAGCTTCATGAAGCTTTGTTCAAGTCAACCATTCTTATCTCATTCTTAACCCTAACCATTCCCACTAACCATGATTTATTCTCTACACTTGACTAGAGTTAATATTATGATAAGTATTGTTTTTCTATTGATTTTTAATTAACTTATCATATATCATCTTCTTCTTCTTCCATTTTTCTTCAAGTGAAGAAAGCTTGCCCCATCAATGGCAAGTGATGGAAATGAGTGAGAAATCCAAAACTAAAGTCTACCCACTTCCTATTTCTTCATCCTCTACCTCTTGCCAAGTAGTAGAGTGTGTTTACTTCACAAGTTTCTTGACTTGGTGAAGTTGTGAGCTTGATCTAGCGATGCCTCGACGTAGATCATCTTCGGCATGGACATCGACGACCTAGCTCCCTTTTTCTCCGACGAAGCCGACTCTAGAGCCCGGATTTGATTTGGACAGCGGAGACGACCTCGTTGCGGAGCCGTGGAGGTGGAGGACCGGATCTACAAAGGTTGTATTTCCGTATTCCCTTAGTTAATTGTTAACTAGTTAGTTTTTCGCCTAGACATCTAGCCGACGATCCGTAGTTTAGGGTTTGTAGGCACCGTAAAATTTGAAATTGGCATGATCGATGCCTTGTGAGACCTCTTGGGAGTGCCTAGGAACCCTACATCCCAAGCTTCCATTAAGTAATATACAAACTAGTATGATACAGTAATGGCCTCTAGGGCATATACACTAACAGCTCCCACATGTATGATCGCCATCATACTGCTGGTAGTCAAGCATGAATCCTAAGGGCTCTATCAACGTGCAATAGTGATCTGTACCATCACCTAAAGCAGTACACGATGATAAAGATAAACCAGATAGTATACTATTTTCTATCAACGTGTAATAGTGAACTGTACACGATGATAAAGACAAACCAGATAGTATACAAAGCTCTCGAGTAAGACTGTCCTACCGGTATAGGTCCTCCCTCAATCATTGCAATCACGTGCCTGTGATCCAATAATTGACTCTGAGGGCACTATATCCAACAATCTCCCACTTGCACTTAAGGCTAATTATTACGATGTCGCATACTCACAGCCCGTGTGATACCGAATACCCAACTCCTCTACTAATCAGTCTCACAAAGCTCGTTTGCGAAACTATTGCGTTCGAGGAATAACCTCAGCTAGTGGATCCGCCCTGATGTTTCTTTCTATGTCTCTCTTTATCTCAAGTTCGCGAAGAAAGCCATCTCCCGAAATGAGCAATTCCTGTCTTAGAATATGTCTGGATATCTGATTGGACATAGCTCATAAATGAACTCCAAATCCAAACTTCTTAGACTGTATCGTCAACTGAACTTAATCAGTATCCTGCGCCATGCCTCCCTCAGTATCCGCTTGGACCACCTTGTTAGTTATATGTATGCCCTAGAGGCCATTACTATACATTGGATGTATATTGTAGTGGATGCTGGGACATATATAGGTAGGACTTTCTTGCTCGACATGATAGTACGCTATTTGGTTACTCTTTATCTTAACATGTATACTTTCTGTCTCTCTGTTACATGTTGATAAAGCCCTTAGGATGTGTACTCGACTTCCAGGACTATGATGTAGATCATACTAGTGGGGCCTGGATAGTCCATGAGTACATCCTTCAATGTTCCTAGTCGTGGGAATATCGAGACAGGGCATCGATATTCCAGAGTGGACTAGCGTATATCTTCTCGACCCATGTGATGGGCGATGGATGATCCCATATCCATTGGTGTTTGACATCAGAGATGGTATGCGGGTGCTCAGTAGAGACTGGGTACACTGAACGGACTCGTCGAGAACTCCAAGATGGTATTATACTTCACGTCAGATGGCAGTTCTCGGGTGACACTGGTACAGCTTAGTCTGTTGACCCGAGATCGTCATAGAGTCTTGTGTGTCTCCCACTGTGCTTTGATTTCCACCCTACCACGGCTCTACTGAGTCGTGCAAACAGGTGATTTTTGGGTACAGTCCCGATTCACATGGAGGCAATGAGCGATAGGAGGGGATTCGTCTCTCCCGGTATTGGGGGTTGATGTTGCGCTATGCACGACTGGCCATAACCGGAAATCCCTAGCCAGGGTTGCTGTGATATACTGGTAAGAGTTATCAGTGGTTTCACGAATGTTATGGACCTTATATCGGCATGACTTATCAAGCTATTGGGGTCTGACGTTTACCACCCCTAGGCGAGATATGCGACATATCAGACGAACAGACCGGACTGTACGGTAAGTGTTACTGGTTGGATTCACAGGAGTGTGAGCGGGCTTGCTCGTCGATCTTCTGATCGCTCAATACCCGGGTGGCCGTTACGTTTAGCAGACCGCTTGCGGCTTCTGGGTGTTTGATATGATCATCACCTGCTGCCGGCGTATTGACGAGTCTTTAGATTCCTACACAGAGGTTTCCTGACTCAAGCAAAACGAAATAGGAGCGCATATGAGATATGTACGGGACCGAGAATAATGCATGTATGTGATACCGTATTCTATTCTCGCGATGAATGTATCGATTGGTTGTATGCGATATAACCTAGTTATCGAATCGAGGATTGATTCGATAAGTCGATACATCGGATATTAGTCGGTCATATGCGATATGACCGGATCGTTAAATCAAGTGTTGATTTAATGATTTAATGTATAATTATATATTTGATATATTACTTTGCATTAACTAGTATTTGTTCACTTTAGATGGATTTTCTCACTTGATGTGCACAAGTTGTATATGTGATATATTTTTGCGCACTTGTTTGTATCATGTTTGATGATACATGCAAACATGGGTGTGTGTAAGACTTAAACCATGTTTAGTTGATGGTTTAGGGTTTTTTTACTTGTTTATTCATTCTTTTTATTTATTTTTGGCAAAATATAACATGGTGACTTTCTTTGTTTGATACTTGAAGCTTCTTGAAGCTTTGAAAAGTCTAGCTAGTTTGTCTTTTGCCTTAACCCTAACCATTCAACTAAACCCTAATTTATTTTCTACACTAAACCATGGTTGCAAATATGATAAGAATCACTTTATTTTCTATTTTCATTATTCTTATCATATTCTTTTTCTTCTTCTTCTTCTTCTTCAAGAAGAAAGAAGCATGCTAGCTTCAATGGTGACTTGAGAAAAAGAGTGAGAAATCCAATTCTAAAGTGAACCCACTTCCTATTTCTTCATCCTCTACCACTTGCCATGTAGCATAGGGTGTTTTCTTCACAAGATTCATGACTTGGTGAAGTTGGAGCTTGATCTTGTGTTGCCTCGACGTAGATCATCTTCGGCATCGAAGTCGACAACCTAGCCCGATCATTTCTCTGACGAAACCATCGCCAGAGTCCAGGATCAGATGATCGCAGCGGAGGGACGTCATCACAGAGCTAAGGAGGTGGAGGACCGGATCTACAAAGGTTGTAGTCTCTTTTATTTAGCAATAAAGTTGTTTACTTGCTTGCATCGCCTTACCTCTAGTAACGATCTAGTTTAGGGTTTCTCGGCACATAGAAAAATTTTGAATTGGCCATGTTTGATCACTTGTAGAACCTCATGGGTGTGCCTAGGATCCCTACAGTGGTATCAGATCCTAGCTAGAGCCTTAGGCGATGAGTAGACGAAGTTAGAAACCCTATCGAACCCGAAACCCTAACTCAAAACCGCTCTCTGGACTTAAATGATGGGATATTCATTAATGAGATTAATGAAAGAAAATAAACCTAAAAGATGTTGTGGAATCGAATTTCAAAAATAAAACAGGTAGCTACAGTTCTTACTTTGCATCGCGGTGTTCCTTGTAGAACATCCTGCACCTTATTCGATAAGGAAAGGACCGAGATCCTTTCACCGGGAGTGACTCCTTTAGCAATAACTTGCAGATGCTACTACCTTCAATTTGTCTTTTGATTGCTTCTGTAGTTTTTTGCTTTGCACAGCGGTATATGGGATATATCCTGCACCTTATTCGATGAGGAAAGGGCCGACGATCCCTTCACCGGGAGTGACCCCTTTAGCAAAACTAGAAAAGCCTAAAAAACATTCCATTTAAAAACCATTTAATTCCGCAACGAGATCAAGTTCAAAGCGTTAAAGGTTTTCTTAAAAACCATCCGCAACCCTCCGCCATTTTAGGAAGTAGAGTACTTAGTATTCGTGCTACGTTTGTCGACCATAGCCGAGGCGTAGTGTACGGTAGCTAAGTGATGTCTTCCTACACCGCATATGATGCGATTAGTTAGGACAGCCATGTGTCTTTGTTGACCTTAGCCAAGGGTCATGTGGGTGGGTGGGTCTAACTAATCACGAAATGACGGGTAGAACTTGACTAGTGCTTATGATTTGTTGACCTTAGCCAAGGTCATAGGTGCTAGGGGTAAAAACCTTTATCGGGAGTTTCAAGTGTTGAAATTTGCAATGAGATTGCATACCTTCTATATGATAGTTGGATCCCGATACCCACTGTGAGTAATTGTTACTTCTGGGAGAGTTTTGCACTTTGCAATTAGCCGATCAAGTAGGTGTCTAGAAAGGTGTCAACGGGGTTACGCCTCTGGAAAAACGAGGTTTACTGTAATTAGGTCCGTGCGAAAGCACGGGGAACCTCCCTTAAAGTACCGACACTGGCCTGGCTGAAAGATTGGCGAACTTGTAGAGTGTAATTAATCCCGGCTAGTCTTTCCTTTTAGGGTTTGAAGGAAGATTAGATAAAAACAGTGGGAGCCATCCTGATTAGATAAAATAAATAACCAATATAATCTTACAAGAGCGCACGCAGAGTGTTTTCTTCTCTCTCTCTCCAGGTAGCGACCATATCACGCCTTAATCAAGATAATAATATGGATGTATTGACCGAACCCGCTTGTTATACTGAGCTGGGGAACGTTGGTCCCGCTCCAACTTATAATTGTTATAAGACAGAGCAGGAAATAGGGGAATACCAGAATTCCTATGCCGCCCAAACGAAGAAAGTGCATATGATGCATCTCCTTCGGGTGTGTTCATTACAAAGAACTGTTTCTCAGCGTCCTCTGCATCCTGGGTATTTGATAGCGGATCAGGATCCCAGATATGTAATCTGTTACATAGGGCTACAGAAAGGTAGAGAACTGAGAACGGGTGATAAGTTTCATGAGACAAAAAACGGTGCAAGTGTTGCAGCCAGGTCTGTTGGTCACTGTCGCCCTGTATTACAAATACATTGATTCTGAACAAATGCTATTAGATACCGAACCTGATATACAAAATCATATCAGTCTCTTTATTAGTAAAGAAAGGATATAATTTTGTATTGTTGGATAATGTTTTGAACATTACCTATTTCAAAAGTTGATCGGTTCAAGCACGTTATCTAAAAGCATTGACGTTCTAAATCAAATTACAATTCCTAGTATACAGAACACACACAAGAGGAAGAGTTCAGAAATGAACGAATCCTTCTTGAGGCATTGTAGACTAGGTCATATCAATGCGACCCGACTGGCTGAAGTTACATTTTAGATGCATATTTAAATCAGTTTGAATTTACATCTTATGAAACTTGCCAGTCATGTCACAAAGATTAGATGACCATAGCTCCGTTTACTGGAAACAGAGAAAGAGTTAGTAAACTCTTGGGACTGATACATGATGATGTATGTAAGGTCCCCTGTCTACACATGCCAGGACCGGTTCTTTGTACTTCATTACATTCTCTGATAGTCTCTCAAGATTCAGCCATATGTTCCTGTTGAAACATAAGTCCGAACCTTTTGAGATATTCACAGAATATAAGTTAGAAGTAGAGAACCAAAATACGGGTATAAGTATTATGTCCTATGATAAGATCAGGGAGGAAAATACTTGCGCATAGCATTCCTGGACTATTCTAAAGGAGAATGAGATTCTCTCTCAGTGTTACTCCTCTGAATACACCACAGCACAACGGTGTATCGGAGTGGAGCAATCGCACCATATTGGATATAGTGTGCTCTATGATGAGTACTACTGAGTTACCTATTCCCTTTTGGGGGTTATGCACTTAAGAAGCTGCATACCTGTTGAATTAAGTTCGAATCAAATCTGTACCTACCACTCCATATAAGATATGGTTTAGAAAGAGCCTATCTCTTAAGTAAGTTAAGATTTGGGATTGTCCGGACTGTCAAAAAGCAAAATCCGGACAAGCTCGAGGCAAGGTCAGTTCTGTAGAATTGGAAAGGTTCCAGCTATACAAAACTGCAGCTGATAAATTGACAGAACCAAAGGATTCAATAGTCCCCGACGAACCTCAGCCTCTCCGCCGATCTGGTAGGGTTCCTCAGCCGCCTAAGAGATACTTCGGTGTCTCGATGATAGTGGGAGCGAGGATTGCATCATGAGATGATGACCTAACTAGTTTCGAGCAGGCCATCGAGAGTGGGGACTCTGTAAGAATGGCTGGATGCTTAGCGATCTGAGATGGAATCCATGTACACCAACAAAGTATGGACTTTGGTTGCTATATCTGAAGGGTTAAATCCCCATCAGAAGCAAGTGTATCTTGAGAAGATTACTTGGTGTACATGGAAAAGTTGAGACTTTCAAAGCTTGACTTGTTAAAGGTTTGCATCATTGACCAGGTATGGATCATGATGAAACTTTTTCTAAGGAGCTATGCTTAAGTCCATCCAGATCCTACTTGCCACGGCTACATACCATGACTACGATATCTGGCGGTTGGGTGTCATGACTGCTCTTCTAAATGATATTTTAGAAGAGAGAGTCTATAAGTACACAGTCAGAGGGCTTCGTAGACAGTGGGAGCAGCGGAAACGTGTACAAGATGCTTTATAGGATAAAGCAGGCATCGCGGAGTTGGAACATCTGTTTTGATGTAGTAGTCAAATAGTTTGACTTCATCAAAATGGTAAATGAACCTTGTATATACAAAAAGGTAGTAGGGAGTATGGTGGTGATCCTCGTAGAGTACGTGGATGACATACTCTTGATAAGAAAGGAGTTTCCTATGCTACGCTCGGTCAATCTCCGCTTATCACAATGATTCTCCATATAGGATCAAAGTGATACCTCCTAAATCCTAAGTTTTGATCTATGAGATAGATCTAAATGGATGTTAGGATTCTCACTAGATGTAGTGAGATGGTATCAATCGATCCTGGGGAGAATCACTGGAAGGGTTCCAGAGTGATAAAGACAACTGAATATCAGTCACAGGCATTGTCTTTACCCTCAGTAAAGGGACGGTATGTTGGAAAAGTTCCAAGCTAGATACCGTGGCATACTAGACGATTAAGGCTGGATATATCGCTACTTAAGATACTACCAAAGAGGCTGTCTCGGTGTATATTAGTTCATGAGATGAGCTCAGTTCCTCCCATTGTGTGACAATGGAGTTGTGGCTTATGTCAAGGAACGTCCTTCCCATCAGTGATCCAGACATATTCTGAGGCAGCATCACCTGATCATGGAGATAGATGATCTCCAGGGTGATCGAGGTTAGGAGAGTAGACTCAGAGGACAACACGGCGGATCCACTCACAAAGGCTTTTTCCCAGAGAGAGACTTATATGGGATGGTTGAGTATGTGATACTGCAACCACTGCTATAGATGGCCCTAGTGCAAGTGGGAGATAGTTAGTTATATGTATGCCCTAGAGGCCATTACTGTACATTGGATGTATATTGTAGTGGATGCTGGGACATATATAGGTAGGACTTTCTTGCTCGACATGATAGTACGCTATCTGGTTACTCTTTATCTTAACATGTATACTTTCTGTCTCTCTGTTACATGTTGATAAAGCCCTTAGGATGTGTACTCGACTTCCAGGACTATGATGTAGATCATACTAGTGGGGCCTGGTTAGTCCATGAGTACATCCTTCAATGTTCCTAGTCATGGGAATATCGAGACGGGGCATCGATATTCCAGAGTAGACTAGCGTATATCTTCTCGACCCATGTGATGGGCGATGGATGATCCCATATCCATTGGTGTTTGACATCAGAGATGGTATGCAGGTGCTCAATGGAGACTGGGTACACTGAACGGACTCGCCGAGAACTCTCAGATGGTATTATACCTCACGTCAGATGGCAGTTCTCTGGTGACACTGGTGCAGCTTAGTCTGTTGACCCGAGATCGTCATAGAGTCTTGTGTGTCTCCCACTGTGCTTTGATTTCCACCCTACCACGGCTCTACCGAGTCGTGCAAACAGGTGGTTTTTGGGTACAGTCCCGATTCACATGGAGGCAATGAGCGATAGGAGGGGATTCGTCTCTCCCGGTATTGGGGGTTGATGTTGCGCTATGCACGACTGGCCATAACTGGAAATCCCTGGCCAGGGTTGCTGTGATATACTGGTAAGAGTTATCAGTGGTTTCACGAATGTTATGGACCTTATATCGGCATGACTTATCAAGCTATTGGGGTCTGACGTTTACCACCCCTAGGCGAGATATGCGACATATCAGACGAACAGACCGGACTGTACGGTAAGTTTACTGGTTGGATTCATAGGAGTGTGAGCGGGCTTGCTCGTCGATCTTCTGATCGCTCAATACCCGGGTGGCTGTTACGTTTAGCAGACCGCTTGCATCTTGTGGGTGTTTGATATGATCATCACCTACTGCCGGCGTATTGACTAGTCTTTAGAGTCCTACACAGAGGTTTCCTGGCTCAAGCAAAACGAAATAGGAGCGCATATGAGATATGTGCGGGATCGAGAATAATGCGTGTATGTGATACTGTATTTTATTATCGCGATGAATGTATCGATTGGTTGTATGCGATATAACCTAGTTATCGAATCGAGGATTGATTCGATAAGTCGATACATCGGATATTAGTCGGACATATGCGATATGACCGGATCGTTAAATCAAGTGTTGATTTAATGATTTAATGTATAATTATATATTTGATATATTACTTTGCATTAACTAGTATTTGTTCACTTTAGATGGATTTTCTCACTTGATGTGCACAAGTTATATATGTGATATATTTTTGTGTACTTGTTTGTATCATGTTAGATGATACATGCAAACATGGTGTTAGTGTATATGCCCTAGAGGCCATTACTGTATCATACTAGTATGTATATTACTTGATGGATGCTTGGGATATTCACAGTTGTATAGACAATCTTGCTCGATATAGTAGTATGCTACTTGGTTTGTCTCTGCTTTAATGTGTATATGTGTGTTTCTTTATATCATCTATACGCATTAGTGGAGCCCTTAGGATCTTTGCTTGATTACCGGCGTTGTGATGGCGATCACACTCGTGGGGGCTGGGTAATCCACAAGCACATCCTTATACACGTCCCTAGTCGTTGGATCATCGAGACAGGGCATCGATAATCCGGAGTAGACTAGCGTATGCGCTTCTCATCCCAGCACGGGAGACGGTCTGTCCCACAGCCGTCAGTACGTCGTACTTGAGATAGTATGCGGGTGGTCGTTAGGTTACGAGTACACTGGACAGGACTCGTCGGGAACTGATGGTTGGTATTATACCTATCGTCAGTTATCAGTTCCCAGGTGACATGAGTACAGCTTAGTCCGCTGACTTGACACTGTCACTTCGCCTCGAGTGTGTTCCCACTGTTCTTTGATTACTACCCTACCACGGCTCTACTGAGTCATGAAAACAGGTAGTAGTTGGGAGCAGTCTCGAAGCACTTGGAGGCAGTGACGGTTAGACATGATTCGTCTCTCCCGGTATTGGGGGTTGATATCGCGCTGTGTCTAGGGGAGCCATTACATGAGTAGTCCCTGGCCAGGGCAAGCGAGATATACTGGTAGGTTTCCAGTGTTATCTCAGGGTGTTCTGGGCTTCACTCCGACACGACTTGTACCGCTATTAGGGGACAGACGTTTACCGCCCCCCTAGGCCCGCCATGCGATGTATCAGACGAACAGACCGGACTGTATGGAGATTGTCACATACAGACTCAGTAGGAGTTCGGATGGGTTTACCTCATCGGCCTTCTTATCGACATCTACCTGGGGACCGTTACGTACAGCTAGTGCCGCTTACGGTCTGTGGTTAAACCCACTGCCAGCGTAGTGTCGAGTCTTTAGAGTCCCACACAGAGAGTTTCCCTGCACTGAGCGAAACGTGTAGAGGCCGTATGGTTTTACGGCAGGGCTGCGATCACTTACGTATACTTGTATGCGTGTGGTGTTCGGGCAGGCAATACTAGTGGGCTTTGGTTTAAGCCGGATCCTAGTATTGCACGGATGGATTTGTTTTGTCTTCTGTGCATCCGCATTCTACGGAATACGGATGCAGGTGTGTATGCACAGTTTTCCGGAGCGATGAAGGAGGAGGTGCCTCATTAGGGTTTTGGCAGTTGGTTCGGCCAAAACCGTTATGTGGCAGGCTCATTAGGGCTTTTGAAAGTTCGTTTGGTCAAAACCATTATGAGCCGCGAACATCATTTACTAATCCTATTAGTGATAATTTTATGATGGCTAATTGCATTGACCATTTGACCGCGTTGACCTCTCTTGGCTTTGTTGACCGGTTGACCATGTTGACCATTGACTTTCAAGAGAGATCTACACTCTTCTTTTCTTTTTCATTTTCTTTTGGATTATGATAATAGTCATTTCAATGTAGCCATCAAACTTTATCTTGATGGGATTAGTAATGATGTTGTTTTTTCATTATTGCAACCATGGTTACTTTTCTTGGCATCATAATTTTCTTTCTCATTCTCTCTCTTGCTTTTTTTGAAAGTGAGAAGAAAAGAAATGAACCATGGTTGTTACTCCTCCTTCTTCCTCCTCCTCTTGTTTTGATCTTTTGATCTCATGTGTTGAGAGATAAAGATTTCACAAAGAAAAACCATCCCTTCATCACTTCTACACAACCTAGGGCTTTTAGATTAGCAATCTCTTTGCCCTAGTTATCTCGGCTCGAGGTGGAGCTCGGTGCACATCTCTCGGGTGGATCGTCTACGACTCAAGGAGGCCGCGGAGGTGACCAAAGTCCGGATCAACCCTCAGAGCAAGCAAGGAGAAGAACAACAAGAAGAGAAGGAGTTCAAGTTGAGGTATAACCCCTAACCGAGTATATAGATCTCTAGTTAGGATGCTAGTGTATTGTTTAGCAAAAATCCGGCTTTTACGGTCCATGTTATCAAGTTTAGAAAAAAATTTGTTTTACCGTTTCCGCAACCCCGAAAGTACCGGGAGAGGTAACGTGGACCTAACAGTGGTATCAGAGCCTAACTAAACACACCCTAGCATGTTAGCAAAGTATTTAGAATTTCGACCGGACGAAAAACCTCAAAACACCCCGGAAATTTGTAGTTTCTGCCGATTTTTAGAACTGTTCCAAAATTAAAAATTCATACACTAAAATCGGCTCAGGCTTTTGTTAGAACAGGCAAGAAAAATGATCGCACGAGTCGACCAACTCACCGCGGTTCCGCGGCAGAAGCTTGCTTCTGCCGCGGAACCGCGGCCGAGTTGACTCGGCCGTGGATCATTTTTGTTGCAGTGTTTTTCTGGTGGGTTTTTGGGATTTTTGGAATATGACTTTTTTGCCTAGATTTTCCAGAAAGCAAAATATGTTTTTGGGGCTTAAAAATCCGTATTTTTGGTCGATGTTCTGTAGACTTTGGCTAATGGTTATATCTGTAATGTTTTATGTGTATTGAACGTCTACTAATCGCTATACGCCGATAAGTGGGGGTTATACACATCTGTGATCTGTGTTGTTGATGGTATGTGTATATGAACTCGTTGGATTGTCGCGGATGAATAGCCGGGGTGGATGTGAGATGAGTGTTTCATTTTCTTTCATTCATGTAATAAATTTGTAAATTGATGTAATATTATTTGTATGACCGCACAACCGGGTCGGGGTTGTAGCCGTCATTGTATAATTCTTTTTACTGTTTTTGCTCTTAGGATAAACCCATGGAGGGGGTGCACAAACTACCGGGTATATCGAAGTGCCGAGTGGCCTACTCACGGCGTTGAGGGAGGTTGCTTCGCTTCGGGTACTTGACGGGTAGTTTGCCGCACCCGTAGGGGTCTTGGGTAGGGTATTGGCTACTCATCGCGACCGTGTAATCCGCTTTTCGTTGCAGGCTCGAACGAATCGCGGGTTCCTAGTATATCCAAAGTGTTCATCTGTGATCTGGATTGGCTATCATTGCTGTATATCTGTATATAATAACTATTTAGGCGTTGCTTATGTTTTTCAGCCGTGCTAGCCCAGCCCCCGCTCTGTCGTTAGTTAAGTAACCTAACGGGTGATGACGGGGCCCAGTGGCGAATGCGAATGGCATAAGCGTACGTCATATTTTGGTTGTTTTCTGCAATGGTAGGATTTAAATGATGGGACGCATTAAAAGAACTAATGCAAGAAAATAAAACTAAAAGACGTTGTTGGAACAAGTTTTTCAAAAAGCTGTTATTATAAGGACGTTCATCTTTTTGTTTTGCATCGAGGTATTCGGTTATGAATGCCCAGCACCTCAATCGACGAGGCAAGGGCCGAGATCCCCTCATCGGGAGTGACCCCTTGGACAAAAGGTTTGCGTCAGGGTAATAACTTCACCATAGTCGATTATTCTTGCTTTGCATCGAGGTATTCATCTTACGAATGCCCAGCACCTCAGTCGACGAGGAAAGAGCCGAGATCCCTTCACAGGGAATGACCACTTTAGCAAAAGTTTTCGCCACTATGTTTTCAAAAAGATGTATCACGTTCCTTCAACGATATCAAGTTCATTACGTTAACGGGCTTTTCGCCAAAAACTCAGCCGTAGCCCTCCGTCGTTTCTTATAAGTTATACTTAGTATTCGTGCTGCGTTTGTTGACTGTGTCAAGGCGCAGTGAACGGTAGCTAAGTGTAGCTTATTTGCTGGATACAATGTGATTGGTTAGGACATTTGTAGAACCTTGTTGACTGTGTCAAGGGTTATGCAGGTGGGTTTAATGCAATCAAGGTAATGACGGGATGAACTTGACTAGGACTTTTTGATTTGTTGACTGTGTCAAGATCACTTGGGTCCTAGGGGCAAAAACCACATCGGGAGTTTCAAAAGAACTGAAACTTGCAGATTTCGCATACCTTCTGGAGTGTAGTAGCTAGAGTGGATTCCATCTAGGTTATCACACAATGGCAGTTGGATCCCGATCCCACTGATGAGTTGGATTACTCTCGGGAGATTACTTTCACTTAACGATCAATGCTATAAACCTAGTAGGTGCCTAGAAAGGTGTTAGCGGGGCTACGCCCCCAGGGAAAAGAGGTTCTTAAATTAAGGAACTTCGCGAAAGCGTTGGAAAACCTCCCTCGAAGTACCGACGCTAGCCTGGCAGAAAGGTTAAGCAAGTATTGTGACGTGAATGAAATCCCGACTAGTTCTTCTTTTAAAAAGGTTTTAAGAAGAATTTGAGGAAACAGTGGGAGACATCCTGGTTAGATAAACTAATAAACCAATCAAATCTTGCAAGAGCGCACGCTGAGTGTTTCTTTTCTCTCTCTCTAGGTAGCAGCCATTTCACGCCCTAATCAAGATAATAAAATGTATCGCTTGACCGATCCGAATTCTTATTCGGGGCTGGGGAACGTTGGTTCAGCTCTAACTTGTGACAACAGTCATAAGTATGAGAAAGGGAAAGGGGATTGTATGGATTCCCAGGATACCCAGTTGAAGAAGAAGCATGGTTTTGCATCTACTTCAGGTGTTCTTGTAATTGAGAACTGTTTTACGGTCAGCCCTACCTCCTGGGTACTTGATACCGGATCAGGATCTCATATCTGTAATTTATTGCAGGGACTGAGAAAAAGTAGGAAAGTTGCACCGGATGATATGTCGCTCAGAGTAGCGAACGGAGCACAAGTTAGTGCGGCAGCCGTCGGTGAATATCACCTAGTATTGCCAAATGGCAAGACTATGATTTTGAACGATTGCTACTATGTACCCTCCATGGTTTGCAACATCATATCAGTTTCTTTACTCGATAAAGATGGATATAACTTTGTTCTTGACAAGAATATCATGAACATTTACCTTCATAAGGTACTGGTTGCAGAGGGTACACTGTGTAATGGTATCTACGTTCTAAATCAGAATACTGTTCTCAATATACAAAACACACGCAAGAGGAAAAATTCAGATACGAATGAATCCTACTTGTGGCATTGTAGACTTGGTCATATCGGAGAGAAAAGACTGAGTAAGTTGCATAAAGATGGACTCTTGAATGCGTTCGATTTTTCATCTTATGAAACTTGTCAGTCTTGTCTCAAAGGGAAGATGACCAAATCTCCGTTCACCGGACATGGAGAAAGAGCAGCAGAGCTCTTGGGACTCGTACATAGTGATGTATGTGGTCCGATGTCTATACATGCAAGGGGTGGGTTCTCCTACTTCATCACATTCACTGACGATCTTTCTAGGTTCGGATATGTGTATCTGATGAAACACAAATCTGAAGCTTTTGAGAAATTCAAGGAATTCAGAAAGGAAGTAGAGAACCAGACTGGCAAAAGTATCAAGATCCTCCGGTCTGATAGAGGAGGGGAGTACTTAAGCACGGAATTCCTAGATTACTTAAAAGAGAATGGTATTCTCTCTCAGCTTACTCCTCCTTATACACCACAGCACAACGGTGTTTCGGAGCGGAGGAATCGTACCCTATTGGATATGGTTCGCTCCATGATGAGTAGTGCTGAGTTACCTCTTTCATTCTGGAGATATGCACTTCAAACTGCAGCACATCTATTGAATCAAGTTCCATCCAAATCCGTGCCTATGACTCCGTATGAAATATGGAGTGGTAAAAGTTTGTATCTTAAACGTATTAAGATTTGGGGTTGCCCAGCTTATGTCAAAAAGCAGAACCCAGACAAACTTGAGGCACGAGCAGTTTTGTGTAAGTTTGTGGGATACCCAAAAGATTCAAGTGGGTATCTATTCTACCATGCAGAGGATCAGAAGATAATTGTTTCAAGAAATGCCACATTTTTAGAAAAAGAATTTCTTGTTAAAAACATTAGTGGCAGCACGGTAGAACTGGGTGAAATTCCAGAAACACAAGCTTTAACAGAAAATTTGGAGGAACCGCTAGATTCAATAACCCCAAACGAACCTCAGCCACTCCGCAGATCTGGTAGGATTTCTCATCCGCCCGAGAGATACTACGGTTTTCTCATAGACGGGGATCGAGAGGATTGCATCTTGGAAGAAGATGACCCTACCAGTTTCAGGCAGGCCATTATCAGTAGGGACTCTGATAAGTGGCAGGAAGCAATGCAATCCGAAATAGAGTCCATGTACGCCAATAAAGTGTGGACCTTGGATATTGCTCCACCTGGGGTAAAACCCGTTGGATGCAAATGGATCTACAAAAGGAAACTTGGTGTAGATGGGCAGGTGGAAACCTATAAAGCTAGACTCGTTGCAAAAGGTTTTCGTCAAAGACCTGGTTTGGACTATGACGAAACTTTTTCTCCGGTGGCTATGCTCAAATCCATTCGGATCCTACTTGCCATTGCTGCCTTCCATGACTATGAAATCTGGCAGATGGATGTAAAAACGGCTTTCCTAAACGGTTGTTTGGAAGAGTGCGTTTATATGGATCAGCCAGAAGGTTTCGTAGACAGTGGGAGCAGCGGGAAGGTGTGCAAGTTGCTTAGATCCATTTATAGATTAAAGCAGGTATCGCGGAGCTGGAACATCTGTTTTGATGAGGCAATCAAGGAATTTGATTTCATCAAGAACGAGGATGAACCTTGTGTCTATAAGAAGATTGTAGGACGAACTGTCGTATTCCTAGTCTTGTACGTGGACGACATTCTTTTGATAGGAAATGACATTCCTATGCTACAATCGGTCAAGCTATTTTTGTCACAACGGTTCTCCATGAAGGACCTGGGTGATGCCTCGTACATTCTGGGAATCAAGATCTATAGAGATAGATCCAAGAGACTACTGGGACTTTCGCAGTCCAGGTACATAGAGACCGTACTAAAAAGATTTAGTATGGAGGATTCCAAGCGCGGTAACATACCCGCATTGCACGGAATTACCCTCTCCAAGAAGATGTCTCCTAAGACTGACGAGGAGAGGGTTCGCATGAGCACTATACCCTACGCTTCGGCGGTAGGATCTATAATGTATGCGATGCTATGTACAAGACCAGATGTAGCTTACGCGCTGGGCGCGGTAAGCCGGTATCAGTCAGACCCAGGTGAGGACCACTGGACAGCAGTGAAGAACATTCTCAAGTACCTGAGAAGGACTAAGGAGATGTTCCTGGTTTACGGTAATGGAGACCTCAGGGTCGAGTCCTTTACCGATTCAAGCTTCCAGAGTGACAAAGATGACAGCAAGTCTGTCTCGGGTTTTGTGTTTACCCTCAACGGAGGGGCGGTATGTTGGAGGAGTTCCAAACAGGATACCGTCGCAGACTCGACGATGGAGGCTGAATACATTGCTGCAAGCGATGCCGCAAAAGAGGCGGTCTGGATAAAGAAGTTCATTAGTGAACTTCAGGTGGTTCCGTCCATTGTTGACCCAATACCTTGTATTGCGATAACAATGGGGCTATAGCTTTAGCGAAGGAACCAAGGTCCCATCAGAAATCCAGGCACATCTTAAGGCGGTATCACCTGATCAGGGAGATCATTGATCACCAGGAGATCGAGGTGCGGAGAGTGGACACAAAGGACAACACAGCGGACCCATTAACGAAGGCCTTACCCCAGACTCAGTTCGAGCGGCTGATCGAGATGATAGGTCTTCGATACGCCAGTACATGGCCTTAGTGCAAGTAGGAGATTGTTAGTGTATATGCCCTAGAGGCCATTACTGTATCATACTAGTATGTATATTACTTGATGGATGCTTGGGATATTCACAGTTGTATAGACAATCTTGCTCGATATAGTAGTATGCTACTTGGTTTGTCTCTGCTTTAATGTGTAAATGTGTGTTTCTTTATATCATCTATACGCATTAGTGGAGCCCTTAGGATCTTTGCTTGATTACCGGCGTTGTGATGGCGATCACACTCGTGGGGGATGGGTAATCCACAAGCACATCCTTATACACGTCCTTAGTCGTTGGATCATTGAGACAGGGCATCGATAATCCGGAGTAGACTAGCGTATGCGCTTCTCATCCCAGCACGGGAGACGGTCTGTCCCACAGCCGTCAGTACGTCGTACTTGAGATAGTATGCAGGTGCTCGTTAGGTTACGAGTACACTGGACAGGACTCGTCGGGAACTGATGGTTGGTATTATACCTATCGTCAGTTATCAGTTCCCAGGTGACATGAGTACAGCTTAGTCCGCTGACTTGACACTGTCACTTCGCCTCGAGTGTGTTCCCACTGTTCATTGATTACTACCCTACAACGGCTCTACTGAGTCGTGCAAACAGGTAGTAGTTGGGAGCAGTCCCGAAGCACTTGGAGGCAGTGACGGTTAGACAGGATTCGTCTCTCCCGGTATTGGGGGTTGACATCGCGCTGTGTCTAGGAGAGCCATTACACGAGTAGTCCCTGGCCAGGGCAAGCGAGATATACTGGTAGGTTTCCAGTGTTATCTCAGGATGTTCTGGGCTTCACTCCGACACGACTTGTACCGCTATTAGGGGACTGACGTTTACCGCCCCCTAGGCCCACCATGCGATGTATCAGACGAACAGACCGGACTGTACGGAGATTGTCACATACAGACTCAGTAGGAGTTCGGATGGGTTTACCTCATCGGCCTTCTTATCGACATCTACCTGGGGACCGTTACGTACTGCTAGTGCCGCTTACGGTCTGTGGTTAAACCCACTGCCAGCGTAGTGTCGAGTCTTTAGAGTCCCACACAGAGAGTTTCCCTGCACTGAGCGAAACGTGTAGAGGCCGTATGGTTTTACGGCAGGGCTGCGATCACTTACGTATACTTGTATGCGTGTGGTGTTCGGGCAGGCAATACTAGTGGGCTTTGGTTTAAGCCGGATCCTAGTATTGCACGGATGGATTTGTTTTGTCTTCTGTGCATCCGCATTCTACGGAATACGGATGCAGGTGTGTATGCACAGTTTTCCGGAGCGATGAAGGAGGAGGTGTCTCATTAGGGTTTTGGCAGTTGGTTCGGCCTAAACCGTTATGTGGCAGGCTCATTAGGGCTTTTGACAGTTCGTTTGGTCAAAACCATTATGAGCCGCGAACATCATTTACTAATCCTATTAGTGATAATTTTATGATGGCTAATTGCATTGACCATTTGACCCCGTTGACCTCTCTTGACTTTGTTGACCGGTTGACCATGTTGACCATTGACTTTCAAGAGTGATCTACACTCTTCTTTTCTTTTTCATTTTCTTTTGGATTATGATAATGGTCATTTCAATGTAGCCATCAAACTTTATCTTGATGGGATTAGTAATGATGTTGTTTTTTCATTATTGCAACCGTGGTTACTTTTCTTGGCATCATAATTTTCTTTCTCATTCTCTCTCTTGCTTTTTTTGAAAGTGAGAAGAAAAGAAATGAACCATGGTTGTTACTCCTCCTTCTTCTTCCTCCTCTTGTTTTGATCTTTTGATCTCATGTGTTGAGAGATAAAGATTTCACAAAGAAAAACCATCCCTTCATCACTTCTACACAACCTAGGGCTTTTAGATTAGCAATCTCTTTGCCCTAGTTACCTCGGCTCGAGGTGGAGCTCGGTGCACATCTCTCGGGTGGATCGTCTACGACTCAAGGAGGCCGCGGAGGTGACCAAAGTCCGGATCAACCCTCGGAGCAAGCAAGGAGAAGAACAACAAGAAGAGAAGGAGTTCAAGTTGAGGTATAACCCCTAACCGAGTAGATAGATCTCTAGTTAGGATGCTAGTGTATTGTTTAGCAAAGATCCGGCTTTTACGGTCCATGTTACCAAGTTTAGAAAAAAAATTGTTTTACCGTTTCCGCAACCCCGAAAGTACCGGGAAAGGTAACGTGGACCTAACACATGGGTGTGTGTAAGACTTAAACCATGTTTAGTTGATGGTTTAGGGGTTTTTTACTTGTTTATTCATTCTTTTTATTTATTTTTGGCAAAATATAACATGGTGGCTTTCTTTATTTTATACTTGAAGCTTCTTGAAGCTTTGAAAAGTCTAGCTAGTTTGTCTTTTGCCTTAACCCTAACCATTCAACTAAACCCTAGTTTATTCTCTACATTAAACCATGGTTGAAAATATGATAAGAATCACTTTATTTTCTATTTTCATTATTCTTATCATATTCTTTTTCTTCTTCTTCTTCTTCTTCAAGAAGAAAGAAGCTTGCTAGCTTCAATGGTGACTTGAGAAAAAGAGTGAGAAATCCATTTCTAAAGTGAACCCACTTCCTATTTCTTCATCCTCTACCACTTTCCATGTAGTATAGGGTGTTTTCTTCACAAGTTTCATGACTTGGTGAAGTTGGAGCTTGATCTTGTGTTGCCTCGACGTAGATCATCTTCGGCATCGAAGTCGATGACCTAGCCCGATCATTTCTCCAACGAAACCATCGCCAGAGTCTAGGATCCGATGATCGTAGCGGAGGGACGTCATCATGGAGCTAAGGAGGTGGAGTGTCACGCCCCGAAAGTACGGAACATGACCGGCACTTAAACTAAGAACGTCTCGAGACGTACGTAATCTAAGTAAACCGAAAACCCAGAAATCCAAACCAAGAAAAGTAGTAGAGTGCAGGAAAAACCAACTTAAAGCAAGTAATTTCAATAGCATAAGCCGAATTATGCGGTTTTTAAAACATCAAAAATTTACTGAAAATTTCGGCAGAGTCTCCTTTGTAAATTCTGGCCCCCAAACGGGATACAACATGAATAGTATACGAAATCAAGAAAAAGGCATCCCCAAGCGGGAGCTAGCTCTTCGTCAATCGACGGTCACAACCACACAAGCAATATAATATACAACGCCAACGGCGAGGATCAAAACTCAAAAGGAAACTCAAAACCACCAGAAATATAACGAGCGACTCTAAGGTCGAAAGAATAAACAACACTGGTCTCTATCTCAATAAATACATGTTTGGTTGATGGAACTTCTAGATACAACAGAATAATGATATACAAGATATATAATGGGGGTACGATACAAGTAAACCCACCTACTAGAAAATCACCCGAACGAAACTATGCCGCAAAGCCGTAATTAAACCTGTACGGCAAAACCTGCAAGAAACTGGGGCACAACGGGGGTGAGTTGCCAACTCGTGAATAGAAAAACATCTACGCACAGAAATCGCATAAATAACGCAATCCTAGGTCAATGACCATAATATATCCTCAAAAATGTATATAACATGCAGCCTATAACAATGGCTAGGGTAGTATCTAACCCGAGTGTAAACTCATGTGCCCGTGTCAGTGCCTCAGGTAGCAATATATCATATGAATGATGTATGAATGCATGAAAACAGAATACATGTAAATGAAGAACTGTTTTCATAAATTAGTGAGATTTCCTTTGTATTTTTAAAATGAGGTATCATAATGAAATCAGCATAAAACAGTGCCTAGCATCGGCACAAAACATAATCCCAATATCTCGATATCTCTGTATCACAGTCTCTGTACCTCAATATCTCGAAATCTCAATATCACAGTCTCAATATCTAGGGCGCCGTCAGTCCAGTCCGGCCCCTACCATCCATCTCAAGACCACGACGGTATCCTCCGGATATCCGACGCGTCGGGTAAAATCACCGGTAGGTAGTGCTCCCCTGCCAGGCTCACATCGTCATCATTACGCACTTCTTGCCCCGGGGTACCTTACCGGGTCCACCATGTACCCGAAACGGTTCATCCGTCTCCTCGAATCGGGTTTCGAAATCCATCAGCAAACTCATGGTGGACGACTCATACATCATGGGAAAACCGTACTTTTTATTTTAAAAGAGGAAAAAGGTTTATTTATGTTTTTGCGGTTTTCCTCCAAATCCAGAAAATCTCATGAAAATCCAAATCCAAAACCTCAATAACACGTAAAATGGTGAATATATGCATGAGAATCCATGAATGCGGCATAACAATGAATAACAGTATGCATGAAGTAGCAGGTAATAACTACAATGTCTAAACTAACATATAAGGCAAGTACACTAATATCATGTCTAACTATTAGCTAACAGGCTATGTCAAGCAATAATATTTTCTAAGGTGTATGTGACATGGCAATTACCGATGAAGATGTGTGTGAGCCGGCAAATAAGTGTACGTGGTACATACGCATCATCGGTAATGGTGCTGGTGTCCTAACAGCATGATATCAATAATGGAGTATGAAACATAAAATAAGAATGCGATGCGAAGCGGACCATAAAAGAAGAGCGGGAGCAGAAAACTAGACGCAACTATAACTAATCTGCATTAATCTAATATAAGTCCTACAAATGGTGCCTTTTGAAATAACACGAATCATGGGATTTTGAAAATAGGGGCTACGGTGTTTTTATGAAAAGATAAGTCTTTTGAAATATCCGTAGGATCCCTTGGGCTGTCTTTTAAAATACCCACGATTCGTTAGTTTTTGAAATAGGTAGGAGTCTAATCTAATCTAACAACTACACTAAACTATACGGCTGAACTAACAAGCTGAACTACAGGTAAGGAAACCGCCTATCATCTGAGTCGATACATATACCTACCTGTATATGTATAGTCGGTGATCCCGCCTCAATAATATCATATCCGATACCATATCTATAATCAGACATCCCAAGTCAAGAGTGCGGATCAATCATCAAAATATAGCTCGTACGTAAATCCTTCGTATGGCATCCCAAATCTGGGTACGGGTCAATATCACATTCATCATACTATTCACCTGGTATCCTCTTTATCAAATATCATAATCGCGGTACTGATCTACGTCTAGTACCATACTGATACCGCCTACGTATGCATGGACGTGTGTGATACACCACGTCAAGGACCCGCTACAACGTCATGTCGTATCTCAAATACGAACCCTGCTATATCACCGATCTCAAGGCCTCAAATCAAATCTCATCGACTCAGCTCAATCCCAAGTATCATCCTCAAATCCGTATGTGAACACATAGTCCCATACCCATGTGAACCCATAACTATAAAGAATCCCATGAGCACATATCAATAGGAATGTATGCAAGTATGTATGTGTGTATGTGTAGTGCAACACTACCCTAGGGTTCGCAACACTAAAGTAATCCAACACACCAATATCCATCCTAAGCATCATTATTAATCCCAAATAACATATAATAATTGTTGGTGTGTATACGCATCCGTATATACCACCACGGACTGCGGGGGTGCTATACGCCATCCACCCGACTTCTCCCCGTAGATATAAATCTACTCACCTGGTCCTCGCTAGCCGGTGCCGACGTCGCCACGCGCTTGCTTGTCGTCTCGAAGTCCACATGGGGGTACCTACATATCATAACGCACCATATCGCATTAAAACTAAATTCGAAATCGAAACGGCATACGAAAATCAAATCGGCACGCGTATCACGCATAGGTCCAAACCTATCGCCTACGCATGCAATAATAGTCAAACCAACCCTCGATGTCGATGTACAAACGTCAAACCATCGAGAAAAATCCAATCACACTCATTTGCACATTCACGAACACTAATTTTAATATAAACTAGGTTAAAACTCACAAAAACCCCAATTTTACTTAAAAAGTCATTTTTCCGAAAATCTAGCAAGCACAATTCGCCGTTTTTGTACAAAACAGGATGTTTAAATGAATGTAGCGGCCAATATATTTATTAAATATCTTAAATAAGTCATATAAACAATTCCCGGAATTTAATCTCATTAAATGCCAAAAACCCTAATATTCTAGTTTACAAAATACCTAAAATTTAACAATTTCAAAGCAAAAATGCACAAACTACAATCTAGCTTAGATTTGCATGATCTAAATCATTAAACCACACTTAATAAAGTTAATGAAGTAATGAAAAACCTAAACACATTTTTAATCCCAAGTATTTAACCAATTTCAAAAACCTAGTAAGCAAATTAGCAAATTAACACAATTTTTAAACTAACCATTAGCACAAGCTACTAATCTTGTATTAACATGACAAAAAGCCTAAATATAACACACAACCATACACCAATTTTATAAAACCCTAACTTGCATTCAAATTCATAACTTGAATTCCAAAACTTGCAACTTAAGCCTAATTAACACTTAAGTAGTTTAGCTTTAAGAAATTAGTAACAAATTAAGCAAAAATGTTTTAGAATTATACCCAAAAATATTTGAAGATCCACAAGCATCTATGGCCTCCCAAAATGCTCTCTTTTCACAAAGATCCATGCTATACGGGCTAAGCTAAAATGTGTAGGAGTCGGATTTGGGTTTTGGGATTTTTTTTGATGGATTTGAGGCAATTTTTGATGAAATTTGAAGAGAAAAGAGAAGGGAAATGGGGGGGGGGCTGCTGCTGCTGTAGGAAGGGGGGGTCGGCTGGAATGGGAGTAGGAGAGGAGAGAGAGGGAGGTAGAGAAAGTGGGGGGAGAAGTCAAAGTCAATTCAAGGTCAAAGGTCCACCTCATTTCTCCATTTTCTTTTCTTTTCTTTCATTTCTTTCCTTTGAAATTCAAGTGGGGAAAATAAATGGGGGCTGCTGAATTCTTCAAGAGGAGAAGTAAATGGGAGTGTGTGTATGTGGGTACGGGTGTGGGGTGATGAAAAATGATAAATATAATACCCCAAACATCCATTTACGCTAAAAAAAGCCTTTTTTCTTCAATAATTTCTAAACCGTTTTGGCAAATGATTTCGTTCCAAAAACTACATGATAAAATTTTATTTAATGTTTTATGATGCACAAAATTTGTTTCAACTCATTCCAATTTGTAATTTTCCCTAATTAAATGTATTAGTGACGGCTTAAATAATAATAAAATAATATTTTTTTCAGAAAATTTGAAATTTCACCAGCGGCTCAATAAACACCAAATAATAGCAATTACATAGCTAGAATATGTATATTTAATTTTTATAATAAGATATTTGTATTTTGACTTTTTACAGAAAACCCCCTTATTTTACCGATTTTTCGAAATTTCACCGAAACGATTTTTAAAACGTTACAATCTTCCCCCTTAAAGAAATTCGGTCCCCGAATTTAAATTCAAACTCCCCCAAATACTAAAACATCTAAGAAAAACCATCAAGTCGTCGGGGCTCCGAAATTGTAACTACATAAAACAATTCGTAGCGCAGCGCATGCGCTTGAAAAATGAGTATATAACTCAAATCAAAACTCCGTCAAGCATCCCGCAATCATCGGAGTCATGGAGAAGACATCAATGCCAAATCTAAATCAAACCAATATGATATAACTCGAAACTATACATGTAAACATCGAATCTATATCTGTAAGTATCTGAAGGAAATGCATGCCAAATCTCTTTAAGTCGCTGTGCAACGCGTATAACACTGCACAGCGGCGGACGTCTATCATAAGAAAATAACTATATACATATATACCTTTGTTTGAAATGTACGTTCAACCGTTTTGGAAACAATTTAGAAGGGTCTCCTTATTTTAAACATTTCGTGTCATATCAGACACGTAGGTAAATACTGAGGCTATAGCTCGCTTTTTGGAAATCCCTTCAATAACTATCAATGCATGCAAAATATATTCAGGTACTGTCCTCTGACTAGTCCTGCTCAGTACGAAAATACATAGCAATATCATAAAAACGTACTGCTCTATACGAAATCAATCCCAAAATATGCACATGAATGCTACGTGCGTCTGGTGCGCACGGAAATCAAAATCCATGAATGTGCCATACATGCGCACAGAAACAACATCTAAGTGCATCAGGTGTGCACGAAACATCTGTCGTAGGCAACATGTATGCCTGACAGCAAAATCAGGTGCATCTAACATGCACGAAGAATCTCGATTTAGTGCATCTGGTGTGCACCAAAATCGTATCTCAAAACCTGCGCTCAATCATGCGCGAAAACCCAAAACCAGGGGCATCCATCATGCACGAAATCATGAAATCCAATATCAAGCGCCGAACATGCGTAAAATCAAATCAGGTGCACAAGGTGCATAAAACAAACATCGAGTATCACAATCGAAATCGAAGTCCAGTGCATCTAAGTGCACAAAATGCGTATCACTGCACTGCAAGCATATGTGAACTATACTGAGTGCAAAAACCAATTCGTATGCGTACATACGCACAAAATCAACTCGAATGTCTAAAACCGTAAAATCACAAACATGTGAAACCCAAGCACGAAAACGATATCAAGTGCAACACTGTGCAAAGATCATAAATCCTCAATCATCAAAATCAGATCATTCGAATAAATCACCCAAAACATCGAAATCAATAATGGCGGCATAGTACCGCTCAAGCGCATCCTCTAAGAATCTCGGGCCAACTAGCGCGGTCACTAATGGGACGTCTCGTCGATGATCATGAACCCTGGCCTGCTGGTGTGCGTAACAATGACCACTCCTGGGTCAAGGTCTTCATCGGGAATTAAAAATCTCTCAGTCCCTCGGCTCATCGGCCTTGTCAGGTGTGCTAACGGGGATGATCCCGTTCTGGCACGCCTCTTGTCATCTCCCGGTCAATCATCGCGACCACTCGTGAGACAGCATATCACTGGCGTCGGCCTCTGGCTCTCTGAATATACGTGACACATCTGATCCTGGGTGCAAGTATCATTACAGCAGTGTCCTGGAAGGAATCCTGCTCACGGTCTCTTCCATGTCTCGTCTCTGCCAACTGTCCGGAAGTCGTTGTCCTTTCCTATATCTACATCTTGCTCTGGAACGACTGCATACTCATCGCGACTCCTTCTGGAAGGTAAGTCCAAGTACCATGCCTCGGCATGCGCATCGCATCTCTGATGTCGGCGGAGTGGAATGTCATCTCATCTAGATCTGGTACGAACCTCTTACTCCACTTTTCTCTAATGTCGTCTGCTTTGGACTCGTCTCGTCGCGGCCGTATGGACTGAGCTTCAACGGCTATCCTCGTATCTGGAGTCTCCCAAGAATGCATCTCACCACCTAGCATCCGATTGAAGTCGAACCATTCGATCGATTCGTCGAAACCTCATAATCCCCCAAGAGCTCAACATCTTGGTACAGTTTAATAGTATCGAGTACATACCACAGCATCGGTGGTCCAGCCGTAGAAGGGCAAACCCAAGCCTCACTAATGGCGCCGTGGAACTGCCGCAAACCCTAAGGTTCAAAGGCTTGAACTGTTTTCATGCATTCATACCTCATTCATATGATATATTGCTACCTGAGGCACTGACACGGGCACATGAGTTTACACTCGGGTTAGATACTACCCTAGCCATTGTTATAGGCTGCATGTTATATACATTTTTGAGGATATATTATAGTCATTGACCTAGGATTGCGTTATTTATGTGATTTCTGTGCGTAGATGTTTTTCTATTCACGAGTTGGCAACTCACCCCCGTTGTGCCCCAGTTTCTTGCAGGTTTTGCCGTACAGGTTTAATTACGGCTTTGCGGCATAGTTTCGTTCGGGTGATTTGCTAGTAGGTGGGTTTACTTGTATCGTACCCCCATTATATATCTTGTATATCATTATTCTGTTGTATCTAGAAGTTCCATCAACCAAATATGTATTTATTGAGATAGAGACCAGTGTTGTTTATTCTTTCGACCTTAGAGTCGCTCGTTATATTTCTGGTGGTTTTGAGTTTCCTTTTGAGTTTTGATCCTCGCCGTTGGCGTTGTATATTATATTGCTTGTGTGGTTGTGACCGTCGATTGACGAAGAGCTAGCTCCCGCATGGGGATGCCTTTTTCTTGATTTCGTATACTACTCATGTTGTATCCCGTTTGGGGGCCAGTATTTACAAAGGAGACTCTGCCGAAATTTTCAGTAAATTTTTGATGTTTTAAAAACCGCATAATTCGGCTTATGCTATTGAAATTACTTGCTTTAAGTTGGTTTTTCCTGCACTCTACTACTTTTCTTGGTTTGGATTTCTGGGTTTTCGGTTTACTTAGATTACGTAAGTCTCGAGACGTTCGTAGTTTAAGTGCCGGTCATGTTCCGTACTTTCGGGGCGTGACAAAGTTGGTATCAGAGCGTTAGGTTTTACCTTCGGAGCGTAGGATGACCCTTGGTTGATGGAATAGGTGACTAAAGTAGAGTGACGTACCGTTGGTTTGTTCCGCGGCATATTTACGACACGCCACTCCACTTAAGAAGCCTTAGGATGTACATTTCCTTGTTCAATATTATATTCCTTCCTGATCTAGCCTCATCGTTACCAGTTTGGTTTTGCTGCCACGATTTCGGGCAGGGAGAGCTACGGCTAGAGTTGCGGTTAGCAGGAGCTCGTCACAAACGAGGACTGACCAGGGCATGATTTCGGCGACACCCGATTGTAGAGAGGTGTCTTTTGATTGTGTTTTCGCACCACGAGCGTTGATGGATCGCTGTATGAGATTACTCGTACGGACAGATCAGCACCAGAGGATTGAGCCAATGATAGAAGGTCGTTAGTCACCCATGGATGAATGACTGAGACATGTGGTTCGTTCGCCTACCCGATGAGAGGTCATCAGATAGATTGATTCCAGCTAGAGACGACTTCACGCGGAGACGTTGGGAGTCGACAGAGACGATCGAATGTCAGAAACCTATTATTCCAAGTTTAAAGTAGTTGGAAGGACATGCAGGCAATTCTATGGTCCCTCTAGAAGAATGAAACCTTAACTCGACATAATGACCGTGTGAAAGCCTTTGAACCTTAGGGTTTGCGGCAGTTCCACGGCGCCATTAGTGAGGCTTGGGTTTGCCCTTCTACGGCTGGACCACCGATGCTGTGGTATGTACTCGATACTATTAAACTGTACCAAGATGTTGAGCTCTTGGAGGATTATGAGGTTTCGACGAATCGATCGAATGGTTCGACTTCAACGTCTCCGCGTGAAGTCGTCTCTAGCTGGAATCAATCTATCTGATGACCTCTCATCGGGTAGGCGAACGAACCACATGTCTCAGTCATTCATCCGTGGGTGACTAGCGACCTTCTATCATTGGCTCAATCCTCTGGTGCTGATCTGTCTGTCCGAGTAATCTCATACAGCGATCCATCAACGCTCGTGGTGCGAAAACACAATCAAAAGACACCTCTCTACAATCGGGTGTCGCCGAAATCACGCCCTGGTCAGTCCTCGTTTGTGACGAGCTCCTGCTGACCGCAACTCTAGCCGTAGCTCTCCCTGCCCGAAATCATGGCAGCAAAACCAAACTGGTAACGATGAGGCTAGATCAGGAAGGAATATAATACTGAACAAGGAAATGTACATCCTAAGGCTTCTTAAGTGGAGTGGCGTGTCGTAAATATGCCGCGGAACAAACCAACGGTACGTCACTCTACTTTAGTCACCTATTCCATCAACCAAGGGTCATCCTACGCTCCGAAGGTAAAACCTAACGCTTTGATACCAACTTTGTCACGCCCCGAAAGTACGGAACATGACCGGCACTTAAACTACGAACGTCTCGAGACGTACGTAATCTAAGTAAACCGAAAACCCAGAAATCCAAACCAAGAAAAGTAGTAGAGTGCAGGAAAAACCAATTTAAAGCAAGTAATTTCAATAGCATAAGCCGAATTATGCGGTTTTTAAAACATCAAAAATTTACTGAAAATTTCGGCAGAGTCTCCTTTATAAATACTGGCCCCCAAACGGGATACAACATGAATAGTATACGAAATCAAGAAAAAGGCATCCCCAAGCGGGAGCTAGCTCTTCGTCAATCGACGGTCACAACCACACATGCAATATAATATACAACGCCAACAGCGAGGATCAAAACTCAAAAGGAAATTCAAAACCACCAGAAATATAACGAGCGACTCTAAGGTCGAAAGAATAAACAACACTGGTCTCTAACTCAATAAATACATGTATGGTTGATGGAACTTCTAGATACAACAGAATAATGATACACAAGATATATAATGGGGGTACGATACAAGTAAACCCACCTACTAGCAAATCACCCGAACGAAACTATGCCGCAAAGCCGTAATTAAACCTGTACGGCAAAACCTGCAAGAAACTGGGGCACAACGGGGGTGAGTTGCCAACTCGTGAATAGAAAAACATCTACGCACAGAAATCGCATAAATAACGCAATCCTAGGTCAATGACCATAATATATCCTCAAAAATGTATATAACATGCAGCCTATAACAATGGCTAGGGTAGTATCTAACCCGAGTGTAAACTCATGTGCCCGTGTCAGTGCCTCAGGTAGCAATATATCATATGAATGATGTATGAATGCATGAAAACAGAATACATGTAAATGAAGAACTGTTTTCATAAATTAGTGAGATTTCCTTTGTATTTTTAAAATGAGGTATCATAATGAAATCAGCATAAAACAGTGCCTAGCATCGGCACAAAACATAATCCCAATATCTCGATATCTCTGTATCACAGTCTCTGTACCTCAATATCTCGAAATCTCAATATCTAGGGCGCCGTCAGTCCAGACCGGCCCCTACCATCCATCTCAAGACCACGACGGTATCCTCCGGATATCCGACGCGTCGGGTAAAATCACCGGTAGGTAGTGCTCCCCTGCCAGGCTCACATCGTCATCATCACGCGCTTCTTGCCCCGGGGTACCTTACCGGGTCCACCATGTACCCGAAACGGTTCATCCGTCTCCTCGAATCGGGTCTCGAAATCCATCAGCAAACTCATGGTGGACGACTCATACATCATGGGAAAACCGCACTTTTTATTTTAAAAGAGGAAAAAGGTTTATTTATGTTTTTGCGGTTTTCCTCCAAATCCAGAAAATCTCATGGAAATCCGAATCCAAAACCTCAATAACACGTAAAATGGTGAATATATGCATGAGAATCCATGAATGCGGCATAACAATGAATAACATTATGCATGAAGTAGCAGGTAATAACTACAATGTCTAAACTAACATATAAGGCAAGTACACTAATATCATGTCTAACTATTAGCTAACAGGCTATGTCAAGCAATAATATTTTCTAAGGTGTACGTGACATGGCAATTACCGATGAAGATGTGTGTGAGCCGGCAAATAAGTGTACGTGGTACATACGCATCATCGGTAATGGTGCTGGTATCCTAACAGCATGATATCAATAATGGAGTATGAAACATAAAATAAGCATGCGATGCGAAGCGGACCACAAAAGAAGGGCGGGAGCTGAAAACTAGACGCAACTATAACTAATCTGCATTAATCTAATATAAGTCCTACAAATGGTGCCTTTTGAAATAACACGAATCATGGGGTTTTGAAAATAGGGGCTACGGTGTTTTTATGAAAAGATAAGTCTTTTGAAATATCCGTAGGATCCCTTGGGCTGTCTTTTAAAATACCCACGATTCGTTAGTTTTTGAAATAGGTAGGAGTCTAATCTAATCTAACAACTACACTAAACTATACGGCTGAACTAACAAGCTGAACTACAGGTAAGGAAACCGCCTATCATCTGAGTCGATACATATACCTACCTGTATATGTATAGTCGGTGATCCCGCCTCAATAATATCATATCCGATACCATATCTATAATCAGATATCCCAAGTCAAGAGTGCGGATCAATCATCAAAATATAGCTCGTACGTAAATCCGTCGTACGGCATCCTAAATCTGGGTACGGGTCAATATCACATTCATCATACTATTCACCTGGTATCCTCTTTATCAAATATCATGATCGCGGTACTGATCTACGTCTAGTACCATACTGATACCGCCTACGTATGCATGGACGTGTGTGAAACACTACGTCAAGGACCCGCTACAACGTCATGTCGTATCTCAAATACGAACCCTACTATATCACCGATCTCAAGGCCTCAAATCAAATCTCATCGACTCAGCTCAATCCCAAGTATCATCCTCAAATCCGTATGTGAACACATAGTCCCATACCCATGTGAACCCATAACAATAAAGAATCCCATGAGCACATATCAATAGGAATGTATGCAAGTATGTATGTGTGTATGTGTAGTGCAACACTACCCTAGGGTTCGCAACCCTAAAGTAATCCAACACACCAATATCCATCCTAAGCATCGTTATTAATCCCAAATAACATATAATAATTGTTGGTGTGTATACGCATCCGTATACACCACCACGGACTGCGGGGGTGCTATACGCTATCCACCCGACTTCTCCCCGTAGATATAAATCTACTCACCTGGTCCTCGCTAGCCGGTGCCGACGTCGCCACGCGCTTGCTTGTCGTCTCGAAGTCCACATGGGGGTACCTACATATCATAACGCACCATATCGCATTAAAACTAAATTCGAAATCGAAACGGCATACGAAAATCAAATCGGCACGCGTATCACGCATAGGTCCAAACCTATCGCCTACGCATGCAAGAATAGTCAAACCAACCCTCGATGTCGATGTACAAACGTCAAACCATCGAGAAAAATCCAATCACACTCATTTGCACATTCACGAACACTAATTTTAATATAAACTAGGTTAAAACTCACAAAAACCCCAATTTTACTTAAAAAGTCATTTTTCTGAAAATCTAGCAAGCACAATTCACCGTTTTTGTACAAAACAGGATGTTTAAATGAATGTAGCGGCCAATATATTTATTAAATATCTTAAATAAGTCATATAAACAATTCCCGGAATTTAATCTCATTAAATTCCAAAAACCCTAATATTCTAGTTTACAAAATACCTAAAATTTAACAATTTCAAAGCAAAAATGCACAAACTACAATCTAGCTTAGATTTGCATGATCTAAAGCATTAAACCACACTTAATAAAGTTAATGAAGTCATGAAAAACCTAAACACATTTTTAATCCCAAGTATTTAACCAATTTCAAAAACCTAGTAAGCAAATTAGCAAATTAACACAATTTTTAAACTAACCATTAGCACAAGCTACTAATCTTGTATTAACATGACAAAAAGCCTAAATATAACACACAACCATACACCAATTTTATAAAACCCTAACTTGCATTCAAATTCATAACTTGAATTCCAAAACTTGCAACTTAAGCCTAATTAACACTTAAGTAGTTTAGCTTTAAGAAATTAGTAACAAATTAAGCAAAAATGTTTTAGAATTATACCCAAAAACATTTGAAGATCCACAAGCATCCATGGCCTCCCAAAATGCTCTCTTTTCACAAAGATCCATGCTATACGGGCTAAGCTAAAATGTGTAGGAGTCGGATTTGGGTTTTGGGATTTTTTTTGATGGATTTGAGGCAATTTTTGATGAAGTTTGAAGAGAAAAGAGAAGGGAAATGGGGGGGCTGCTGCTGCTGTAGGAGGGGGGGTCGGATGGAATGGGAGTGGGAGAGGAGAGAGAGGGAGGTAGAGAAAGTGGGGGGAGAAGTCAAAGTCAATTCAAGGTCAAAGGTCCACCTCATTTCTCCATTTTCTTTTCTTTTCTTTCATTTCTTTCCTTTGAAATTCAAGTGGGGAAAATAAATGGGGGCTGCTGAATTCTTCAAGGGGAGAAGTAAATGGGAGTGTGTGGATGTGGGTACGGGTGTGGGGTGATGAAAAATGATAAATATAATACCCCAAACATCTATTTACGCTAAAAAAAAGCCTTTTTTCTTCAATAATTTCTAAACCGTTTTGGCAAATGATTTCGTTCCAAAAACCACATGATAAAATTTTATTTAATGTTTTATGATGCACAAAATTTGTTTCAACTCATTCCAATTTGTAATTTTCCCTAATTAAATGTATTAGTGACGGCTTAAATAATAATAAAATAATATTTTTTTCAGAAAATTTGAAATTTCACCAGCGGCTCAATAAACACCAAATAATAGCAATTACATAGCTAGAATATGTATATTTAATTTTTATAATAAGATATTTGTATTTTGACTTTTTACAGAAAACCCCCTTATTTTACTGATTTTTCGAAATTTCACCGAAACGATTTTCAAAACGTTACATAGAGGACCGGATCTACAAAGGTTGTAGTCTCTTTCATTTAGCAATAAAGTTGTTTACTTGCTTGCATCGCCTTACCTCTAGTAATGATCTAGTTTAGGGTTTCTCGACACATAGAAAAATTTTGAATTGGCCATGTTTGATCACTTGTAGAACCTCATGGGCGTGCCTAGGAACCCTACACACCTGTCCAAAATACTGCCCCTCGTCAGAGGGAAAACTATAACTCTAACAGTCACTCTGTCATCCAGGTCACCTTGGAAGCCTGGAATGATAACTGTCTCCCGAAGGAGAATGCCGTTATCATATCCCTAGAATATTCACTTATGTTCTAAAACCGCTTCCGATCGTTTCTCCAGGATTGGATCAATATCAACATATCGCATCTCGTGCACAAACAACATCTGGTGTGGTACTTAACATCTCTTGATCAACTCAATTGCCTAAGCAAGTGATCTGCCAATCATGCACATCCCTCTCCCCTTTTGTCTGTAAGACACCTTTAGAGAGGGTGACTCCATCACCTGCAGGTACACTACCGTGCCAAGAGTCATCCATTCTAAAATACTTTTAGAATGCTGTCTAAGTACCCAGATTGGGAAACTACCCAAAAACCATAGATCTAGTAGTTAGAATGTCTGATATTATATCTATATCCTATGTGGAGAAACCACTGTGTGACGACCAAATGATAACCGATCGTAGTATAGGAATTTCACTTCCTACTCTGTGTATGTCATCCATATACCAGAACATCACACCCTCTTACCTTCTTAACAGATCCATCCCCTATTCTGATGAAGTCAAACCGATGACTGTCATATCAGAAATAGATGATCTATCTCCGCTACAACTGCTTTAGTCCATAAATAGACATAAGCCACTTGTCCACCAATGCTTCCGCTGCCCCCACTGACTACGACAACCCTTTGGCAAAGTCATATACACGTGCACTTCTAAAGCTAGTTCAGAACGACGCTATACTCATCCTTCTGCCGGGTCTCACAGTCTGTAACAACAGCAATGGCAAGTCTGGGTAAACAAGAACCTCCCTGTCACCGTCTTTGAGCATACTGAAGTACCTCTCGAGTGCCTGAGGTTACCCACCATATCTGTGGAGTGGCCAATGGAATGTCAAACCAGATTGAATTTTTAGGTTCTTATCAAACTTTCAGTAATCGTTTGCGGTTCTGGAATCACTTCCAGTTCTACTATACTCCCACTACTGTTTTCTGAAAAAATCCATTTTTATTAAAACTGTGGCGAGTCTAGAACAATATCACTATTGATCTTCCGGATGGTAGAAAGCCAACCCTCGTCATAGCCCTGGTCAACCCACAAACAGCCATTACAGAAACGTGTCTTGAGTTATCCAGAGTCTGGTTTTAAGCATAAGCCGGACAACTCCCCGTACCTTAACATTGTTAACATATGAACTATTCTATATCCAATATAGAAATAGAGGCACTGATTTAATTGGAACCAGATTCAAATTATGCAACTGTCTCCAGTGCATGTCAACTAAATAGAGAGAGGCCTATCAGTATTACTCAACTTAGGAATGCTTCCAATTATGAGTAACCTGAAAGAGAAACAAGTTTCTCTTAATCATTACTATCATCTGAATACCATACACAAGTATCTACATCTTCAATCACCTTGAAGAATCTCGATACCTGCAACACCTGGTTCTCTACTTTATTCATATACTTATAACTTCTCAAAACTTAGACCTTACATTTCAACGAAACACATGTCTAAGAATTAGAGAAGTCACAAGTAAACAGAATATAGTACGAGTACCAACCCCTCTGTTCTAATGGACACTGGACAACATACAATACTCTGTATAAGTCCCTTGAGTCTAATAACTCATTCCTTGTGTGTCGTAGGTTGAAAACTGTACTTATGGTTAAGAAGAATTACACCGCTGTTTAATACTCCTTACCTAATCATCCACTGATATAGGTAAATGTCATGGACATAATTTCAAAAAGTTATATCTCACTTTATAAAAATAAACGTACAGATATATCAATTTGAAATTGGTGCATTATAACGGATATTCAAAACCAAATATTTGCCATCCGGCAAACAACCCAGGTGATTTTCTCAAATATCACCAATTACAACGAATCCCGATATAATGAGGATGATCACCCAAATCCCAATAACTTACTCCCACTCATCATCTGTAAAACCATACAGATGTGAGAATCAAAATTGATAAATACATACCCTGGAGCAACGGCTAATTGGGAAATCAGTTTTCCTTTAACAAAACACAGTGAAACTGAAACATTGAAATGTTCCGTAGGGGTATCCGGGTATTCCTAGTAATGCCTCTTCCATTATCCAGATTCACAACTGTAACCGTATATTTCTTTGCCATCTCTCCAAATCCCTTCATATGTCTTTAGTCATTACCTTCTGTACACCCTCTCAGGCTAAATGGTTTTCTTCCTTCCCTATCTTTCGGCACCAGCCTATGGTTTGGAAGAAGACTATCCAATAAGCATAATGGGTGTACTGTCCTAATCCTAGGAGCACTCGCAATCCGAGAGAAGGTAAAGATAAAAGACACCTGAATAAAACCATATTCTTATTTCTCCTGAACCAGAATCCATCCCTGAACTGGAACAAGTTCATTTCGAGTTCGTATATAACCATACGATGGAGTAACCAATAAACTGTGGATCTTCGTAATGATACGGGGTGTCCTAGAGAAATACAAAGGTGAAGTAGGAGTGGCGATGAAATATTTGGTTTTGTCGTGAATAGCAGTCGCAATTTACTTTGCCCTCTTACTAATCCCTTTATTTGTCTTTAGTTAATACCTTATGCACACCATCGTTAGGCTAACTGGTTTTCTTCATTCCCCACCGTTCGACACCAGCCTATGGTTTGGAAGAAGACTATCCAATAAGCGTAATAGGTGTGCTGTCCTAATCCAAGGAACACTCGCAACCTGAGAGAAGGTAAAAGGAAAAGACAACTGAATAGTCCTATTCGTTTTCTCCAGAACCGGAAACCATCCTCGAATCTGGAACAAGTTCCTTCGAGTTCCTATATAACCATACGATGGTTTTATCCAATGGAAGTGGACGTTCATTGTAATACGGGGCGTTCTGAAGAAAAAAGGGTAAAAGTAGGACTGGAAATGAGGTATGCAACTCTAACAATCCAAAAGCCAGTGTTAAAAGAAGGTTCGGTCAACTTGGTCACTGAGTCATAGTCTAGGGTCGGGCCATGGTCGCTGCCAAAGAGAGAGAGAAAAGAAACACTCAGCGTGCACTCTAACCTAGATCAGAATGGTTATCACTTTATCTAATCAGGAAACCTCCCACTATACCGTCAAATTCTCCTCCAAACCTGAAAGAAGAATTAGTCGGGATCACCCGAGGAGTAAACCAACTCATCAGTGGGAATCGGGATCCAACTATCATCGCATGATAACGTGATAGAATCCACTCACGTTATCACACTCAAGAAGGTATGCACATATCTGGCAAGTTTCAGTTTCTTTAGAAACTCCTGATGTGATTTTTACCGCATGCTCTTATGACCTTGACTTTGGCCAACAAATCATAAGTCACATGTCAAGTTCTACCAGTCATTATCCAGGTTGATTTGAACCAACCCATACCTACCCTTGACTTTGGCCAACAAGACAGTATGACTGTCCCAAACCAACACATCTATCTATACTACAGAAAAGTAACAAATAGCTACCATACACTATGCCTTGACTTTGGCCAACAAACATAGCATGAATACTATGTGCTACCCGTCTGAAATGACGGAGGGCTACGAATGGTTTTTGGCGAAAAACCTTTAACGTAATGAACTTGATATCATTGAAGGAACCGGATAGCTTTTTATGAAAATATAGTGACGAAAACCTTTGCTAAAGAGGTCACTCCCGGTGAAGAGATCTCGGCTCTTTCCCCATATAATGAGGTACAGGATATTCCAACCGAATACCACGATGCAAAGCAAAAGGCAATCGGCTATAGTGAAGTTATTACCCTGACGCAAACTTCTGTCCAAGGGGTCACTCTCGGTGAAGGGATCTCGGCCCTTGCCTCGTCGACTGAGGTGCTGGATATTCATAACCGAATACCACTGTGCAAAACAAAAGAGAGCGTCCTTGCAATAACAGCTTTTTGAAAAATGTTCCAACAACATCAGAATAGGTTTGTTTAGCTTGCATTGATCCGAATCAATGCAGTCCCATCAATTGATCACACCAATAAAGAACGAAAATACGATGTATGTATATGCCATCCACATTCGCCACTGGGTCCCGTCATCACCCGTTAGGTTACTTAACTAACGAAAGAGCGGGGACTGGACTAGCGCGGATGCAAAACATATACAGCATCTACTAGTATATATATCAATATATAATAATCGCTTAAGGCATGATAAAATGCAACATCACAGAAATGTAATAAGCATCACAGAACAAAATAGATATCTGGGATCCCCGGGTTTCATAGAGCCGCTACTGAAACCCGACGTTCCCCTGGTCGTGTGGATAGCCTGTGCAATGAAATCCTAGACCTCTATGGGCGCGGCAAGTTACCCGCCAAAACCTGAAGCGAAGCAGCCCCCTTCAACAACGTGAATGGACCACCCAGCACTTCACGGAATCCGGTAACTTGAGCACCCCTCCTTGGGTCAACCTGTACCCCCTACGAGTGCGGCGAATAGCCCGCCAATTCTAGAGTAAAGCCCCCTTCGTCTCAAAGCCATGAGATGCGGGCCCGTTGCCCTCTAGAACCCGGCTATCCGTGCACCCCACCGCGGGGTAATCCTAGTACAGAAAGTAAAAATATACAACGGGTACATCGACCTCAGCCCGGTCGTGCCCCAAAAGAATAATATACAAACAGTCAGTGACGGCAGTTCACATGTCGGACGCTCGCCCCGCAATATCAAATGTACATATAAAATCAAACTGTACTACCATTGCAACCAGGTTATCCACCACGACAAATCTGCAACATTACAGCACAACACAGAACATCAACGTGAATGTCACGTTCGCAAATCCGTCTAAAAGGGCTATAGAAGTTAGACAGGATTTACCGATCAAGTGACATTCACGGTAGCAGATATAATGTAAATACTGTGAACTAACATGTTTAAAATTTTCGATCGACTAAATCTCCCGAAGTGGGCCCCAAGCACAACTGTAGCACTTAAAATAAATCTGGGCCCAAACAGAATATAACAAAACCCCAATTCCAACACAGAGACCTACTGAAGAAATTTGGTGCACTATGGCTACAGTACGGTGGCGAATCCATGGCCAAAACGTGGTTACGGCCGCGGAACGCCGCGCTACAGTAAAATCAGCCAACCAAATTTCTTCAGTTCTCTTGAAAAATCCTGCACATATTTCTGCAATATACAAAATAATTTTTTGACAACTAAAAAATTTCGACAGAAACTGATGCTTGGAAATTGTGGTTTTTAGTCGTTCGATCGAACTTGTAAACACGTTAGAGCAAACTAGTAAAGGTTAATGGCCTGGCTCTAATACCATGTTAGTCTACGGTAGCGCCCTGGCCGTCTGTCCGAGGCCAAAACGCGGAAACAAAAAATTTTCTTTAACTAGAAACCGGCGCTACCGCGGACTATAAACCTGGATCAGACCATTAACCTACCACTATCTAACTGGAGAAAGGGTAAAGAGCTATACCAAGCAATCTGTGTCCTTCGGTCTTCGGCCACCTTCCCAAGCTCCTCGCGGCATCTCCTGTCTTGTTCTCCTCGTCGGAAAGGGCACCACATCGAGAAGTCTTTTTACGGGCACCCACCTCTGGACCGAGGCAACTCGGACACGAAGTTGGCAAGCCGACGTGTCCAAGATTGCTGTAGACTAAGTGTAGAAATCTTTGTCTCAAGGGGTTAATGGAAGTTGCCATTTGGATGGAGGTGGAGGAAAAAAAACTTTTGAGATGAAATAAAGAGTTTTTGGTGCAAAAATGAGATGAATCATTTTCCACCCAATGAATGGAGCTCCCCAAGTAATAGCCAGCCATGATATGAGAGAGGAGGGAGGTCAAAATAATGCAAGAGAGAATAATGAGTGATGATGAGAAATAATGATCACAACAAAGTCTCCTCCTCATCAATCCATTCACATAAAGCAAGTAATGATGCAAATGGAAGTCAAAGTCAATCTAGCACCATCATGAAGCAACTACTTACAAAAAACACCCTCCACTTTGCTAATTTGCACATTTGCAAATAAGCCCCTCCCATCAAAGGAATTTCAGCCAAGAATGAACAAAGGAAAAATGGCCGAAACGGAATGCAAACTGGAAACTTGAAAAAGTGATCCGGTAACAAATTACTGGATAACCCGGCGACTGTATATACATACCCGCATCTGTATTCCGACCGAATACAAAATGAGGCAAAATCTACACTGCACAATACTAGGATCCGGCTTAAACCAAAGCCCGCTAGTATTATCCGTCCGATCATGATCCGTGCAATACCGCACGTATATGATCGAACCCTGCCATATACCCATACGGCCTCTACAGCGTTTCGCCCGAAACTTGAGAAACTGTTTGTGGGGGACTCTAAAGACTCGTCAATACTTTGGCTGTGGAATTAACCACTAGCACGTCAGAGGTATTAGTCGTACGTAACGAGCTACCAGGTATTGACCAAAAGGGAGGTCGATGAGCGAACTCATCCTGATACCCTACTGAGCCTATCAGTGACAATATCCGTACAGTCCGGTCCGTTCGTCTATGAGCATCACATAGCGGGCCTAGGGGGTTGGTAAAAGTCAGACCCCCAAAAGCGGTACAAGTCGTGTCGGAGTGTAGCCCAGAAGACCCTGAGATACTACTGGAATACCTACCAGTAAATCTCCTGCCTTGGCCAAGGACTTCGTGTAATGGCTCTCCTAGACACAGTGCGATCTCACCCTTAATACCGGGAGAGACGAACCCCTGCAGATCCGCTCACTGCCTCCATGTGGCTTGGGACTGTACCCAACTAAAACCTGTTTGCATGACTACTTTGAGCCGTGGTAGGGTAGTAATCAAAGTACAGTAGGAACTCACATGAGACAAATGACGATCTCAGGTCGATGAACTAACCTATACACATGTCACCAGGGAATTGCTATCTGATGTCAGGTATAATACCAACTTGCATGTTCCCGGCGAGTCCTGTCCGGTGTACTCATAACCCAATGAGCACCTGTATACATCTTAAGTGATCCAACTAACACCAATGGCTTGTGAGACCGGCCACCGCCCCTCGTCGGGGTCTCGACTGTATACACTAGTTTACTAATGGAGTATCGATGTCCAGTCTCGAAACTCCTACGACTAGGGACCTTTTAAGGATGTGCTTATAGACCCCAGCTCCCACGTATATGATCGCAATCATACTGCTGGTAGTCAAGCATGAATCCTAAGGGCTCTATCAACGTGCAATAGTGATCTGTACCATCACCTAAAGCAGTACACGATGATAAAGATAAACCAAATAGTATACTATTTTCTATCAACGTGTAATAGTGAACTGTACACGATGATAAAGACAAACCAGATAGTATACAAAGCTCTTGAGTAAGACTGTCCTACCGGTATAGGTCCTCCCTCAATCATTGCAATCACGTGCCTGTGATCCAATAATTGACTCTGAGGGCACTATATCCAACAATACATATCTGAAATGACGGAGGGCTACGACTGGTTTTGAAGAAAACCTTTAATGTAATGAACCTGATATCGTTGTAGAATCTTGTGATTTGAAAAGGAGTGGTTTAAGCTCCGCTTTAAAATCGAGTAGTTTTCAAAACAAACTGAGTGGGTTTTAGTATATGCTAGTTTTTGCTAAAGAGGTCATTCCCAGTGAAGAGATCTAGGCTCTTTCCTCATCGAATGAGGTGCTGGATATTCATAATGGAATATCACTATGTAAAGTAAGAACTAGAGCTACCTTTTTGAAAAAGTAATTCTAGAACATATTTTAGATTTCTTTTCTTTTCATTAATCTTATTAATGAAGTCCCATCATATATTTTTCCTAAACATCGCAGAGAAAACAAAAATAAAACACACATATATGCCATCCGCATTCACCACAGGGACCCGGGTCTTCACCGTAAAGTTACTTAACTTGGCAGGGCGGGGACAAGACTAGAGCAAATGCAAAACATATATAGTGTCTACTAGTATATCATATATATAAGTAGCATTCATCTCACGCAGTTATATGATCATATCACATCTCAGAACAGCAGAAACAAATATATGAAATATAAGATATACTAGGAGGTCCGTGTTTTAGATTAAGCCAGTAACGAAAAACATGGATTCCACAGTCGTGATGAATAGCCAAGTCCACACCCCTAGACGAGAGCGGCAATCAACCCTTCCAATTCAAGAGTTAGGCGACCGGTCTCGACTGCTCGAGATGGCCTCCCACTGGACTATAGAACCAGGTTACTTATGCCCTCCGCCTTGGGTCTATCATAATGTGGTAAAGTAAATAATATACATCGAACGGAGACAACAACCTCAACTCGGAAGTGTCCCAATAAAAGAATATTATATACAATTATTTACATAAATGAAAATCGAAAAACTCTCATCTCACATAAAACCCCGGCTATTCAATCACGACGATCCAATATAAGATATCGATATAGCAACACAATAATATCACATGTCATTAACATAAGTAAATATGCGTATCCCTAATGTAGTTGTCATATAGCAACGAGATCAGGGATACTGTCTCATATTACACTTAATAGACATCATAAACCCAGATTATCGCATATTCCGAATATCATGCCTAACCCTATAAACCTCACGTTTAAGCCTCAAATGAAAACCCTTTTCAAAGTGTAAGCCGGGAAATTCAACAAGATTCCTCATTAAAAGATCGAAGTCTCGTCAGGAACTTTAGTAGATGGCCGCACCCCCGAGGCCGTTAATGAAGTGGACTTGGATGGAACACCGTGGCCGTGAACACCCGAGTGGATGCTCTTGGCCATGGGGTTCTCCTATAGTTACTTGGTCAGGGCAAAGGGGCATAGCTCTCTACTAGTGTCTCCCGGCGAGTATTTGCATATGATACGAGATTACGACGGAGTTTCGATCCAAATCCAAACTCCGTGGTAATCCATCATATGAGACTAAAATGCGAGATTTACAAATCGACAATTAGTTTTTGCAAAACTATCCAACGTGGATTCCAAAAATTGTATCACATCACCAAAGCAATATAGACGATGTTAACATTTCGATCGATATTTCAAACAACAACAATTCACAGAGGCCTCAACCACTTGAGCCTCATTAAAAATATCCAAAAAATCCAAAATTTGAAAATGAAGCAGCACAAGAAGTGTAGACTCCTAACTCCACAATTTCGCGGTGGAACCTCGGCCAATACATGGCATAGGAGGCGGTTCCGCAGCCAATTGGTAGAGTTATGTACTCTTATTTTTTCTGCCTCCATAAAATAGCCTTCACGATTTTCAGAGCATTTTTAATCTGGAAAATATTGAAGTTTGAAAAATTGGACATAAACTTGCAAAAATCGTGTTTAAAACGTCGATCGAACACTTTAATTTCGTCTAAACTACTCCTATGCCTCTAGCTTGGTTCTGATACCATGAAAGTATTTCTTAGCACCTCTACTAGGTTTCAATGAGCATCAAGTATGCAATTTTAAAAAATCTATAGGGCTAAGTATACGAAACAAGAATCGAACTAGAGAATTAGGGTTACAAAGATGAGCAAAACAATTTCTAAGCTAAGTTAAGAAAGGATACAACCTTTGTATTCTAGTCCTTCACTTTAAAAGCTTCGAGTAGTAGTCCTAGAACTCTTATTTGACTCCACTTGAAGGATGGAACGGGCTTGCTCAAAGTCTTCATCATCGAAGATGATCCACCTTGAGGCAACTCACACTCAAGCTCACACTTCACTAATCAAGATATTAGTGAAGAGAATAACCTATACTAATTTGCTAGAGTAGTGTAGGTTGATGAAATAGGAATTTTGCTCACTAAAAAACTTTCTTTCTTTTTCTATTTCTCAACCTAGAAAAACTTAAAGAGGAGATCAAGAAGATGAACTTGGAAGTGAGATCAACCTAGAAATTAGATGAGCACCAGAAAATGATAAAAATCTATGAATAAAATAAGGAAAGAAGATGAGTCATGGCTTCTCCCTGATTCTCCAAGCACCCAAAAAATGACTCATTCTTCTTTTCTTTAATTCATATATCTTTTCTCCAATGTGATTCTCACACATCCTAGTTCTATGTATCATCAACCATGATACAATATATATATATATATATATATATAAAGAGAAGAAAACCTTAAGTGAGCTTAATATTAGTTATATATATATATATATATATATATATAATCATTGAATCAACACTTGATTGAATAATCCGGTTATATCAAAAAACGCTAGATTAGAATACAGTATCATATACTCGTATTTAATCAAGCTCCCGCACATATCTCTATACATGGCCTACTTCGTTTCGCTTGAGCTAGGAAACTTCTATATGGGACTCTAAAAACTCGTCAATACGTCAGCAGTATGTAATGATCACGTCAGATATCCACAAGCCGTCAGCAGTACTAGCTGGACATAACGGCTACCCAGGTATTGTATAAATAGAAGACAATAAGAAAACTTGTCCAAACTACCGTAGAGCCTATCAGCAAGTCATGCCGATGTTTGGCCTATAACCTTTTGAGAAACTATTGATAATACTTATCAACAAATCTCATTAACCCTGGCCAGGGACTTGTTGTTACAGTCAATCGAGCACAATACAACATCAACTCCCAATACCGAGAGAGACAAAACCCCTCCTATCGCTCACTGCCTCCATGTGACTCGGGACTATACCCAAAAACCACCTGTTTGCATGACTCATTTAAGTCGTGGTAGGGAGGAAATCAAAGAACAGTGGGAACCACACAAGACACAATGACGATCTCGGGTCTACAGACTAACCTGTACAAGTGTCACCAGAGAACTACTATCTGACAATAGGTATGGTACCATTTAGGAGTTCTCGGCGAGTCCTGTTCACTGTTCTCATTCTCTAATGAGCACCCGTGTACAATCTTTGATGTCAAACACCAATGGATGTGGGATCAACCATCGTCCCATACAGGGTCAAGAAACGTACACGCTAGTCTACTCTGGAATATCGATGCCTTGTCTCGATACTCTCTCGACTAAAAATTTTTAAGGATGTGCTTGTGGACTACTCAAGCCCCACTAATATGACTACATCATAGTCCTGGTAGTCAAGCCAACATCCTAAGGGTTTTATCAACATGCATCAAAGAGACAGCAAACTAAAAAACGTGCACATGTTAAGATAAAGAGCAACCAAATAGCATATTATCATGTCGAGCAAGAAAGTCCTCTCTCTCTCTCTCTATATATATATATATATATATATATATATATCCACTATAATATACAATAATGGCCTTTAGGGCATACATATTCCTAACAGGGTTAGGGTTTTCGAAGATGAGAGGCGAGTTGGGGCGGCGGCTTAGAACGACAAGTTGGGACGGCGACTTAGAGTGGCGAGTTGGGGCGATCGATGCAGCGAGGATAGTCGACGACAATGGTGATGGCAGCAATGACAATGGCGATGGTGATGACGAGGATATTTGCAAAAGCGAGAGAGAGAAAGGAGAAGAAATTTGAACGGTGGATTTGAGGAGGGGTATTTTGGTCACTTCCCTAATTAATTCAACACAGGCTTATTTTCTATTGGGCCAAGCGAGGTTTTGACAAAGATTTAAAAAAGCAGGACATTACTTCCTATTTCGAAAATTCCAGGGACTTTAAAACTTTTTTGGGTTGGGCCAGGGGTTTTTCAACAATTTACCCCTTTAAAAACATGTGAGAAACTCCCTGAGCTTTTTGAACATGTTGAAAACCTCCTAGGCTTATCAATTTTTTTTCTGAAATACTCTAAATTTTGGGTATTTTGGTATATCCCAAAACTGTCTCTTGTGACCCATATGCGCAAGTACAAAGAGACTGCTGCAAATTTGTGAGCACTTAATGCAGTTGAATTGCATGTAACGTGTAAAAAGTTGCCTGTAACTTCTATGTCTAATTGTGATTTGTTGATTTTTCCTTAAGAAACTGAGCATTAAGTGCTCCAACATAGCCATTTTCCTACAAAATTCACCACTTTCCCCCTTAAAAAACCTATATTGAAAACAGATCAAGAATTATCCCATTTATTATCTCCATTATCCATTATCTTCTCCCATTTACTCCACATTCATTTACTACCCCAACAAACTAAATCTTCATTTACTATCTTACTCATTGATGATGGCCAAAACTTAGAAATTAATGTGTTTTGTGAGTGAATCGAATGAGTAAATGAAAATACAAAGCTGAAAGGTTCCTAGTGCCATCGCCGCTAACCCTTGGCCAATACGGAATACGAAAATGAAAATTTTCATGGCACTAAAAACTTATACCCAAGAATCTAAACTAAACACCAAAACTAGCAAATACAAAAGGATAGAAATTACAACCTTTGTAGCGTCTTCATTTGCTCCAATTGGGTTGGTCTCTAGCATTCTCTCAAGAGTTCCGGATCGCGCTTGCAAGCCGGTCTTCCTTCACCGAAGATGATCTATTCGAAGTAACCAAGTTCAAGCTTCAACTTCATCAACGAAGTAACTAAAGATCCTAAGTTGCTAATTTAGGATGCTTAGGGATGTGTGTGAGTGTTTTAGAATTTTTCTTTCTCTTTATCTTCATATTCTCAACTCATGAGAGGGTTGGATATGAAGAAGAAGAAGAAGAAAGAGTCATGGAAGAAAGATGAGCTAGAATGGTAGAATGAATAAAACTCACTCACAAATTAAAGCATGTTTCATTTCTTTTGTTAAAAGAATTTTTTCCATTTTAAAATTACAACCATGCTTGAATAGTGTATGCAAATGAATTTAAAAGAATTTTCTCCATTTTAAAATTACAACCATGCCCATACCCTCCACCATTTCTTTCTTCCACCCTATTTCATAATTTCTTTAAAAAAATCCTAGAAATAAGTTGTCCTTCTTCTAGAAGTATTCTTGTATAAATACAAGAATACGTCCCCGCATATACATGCCTGTATTAGTATCAAAATACGAATACCCACGAGATAGAAAAATACAATGAACATAATACTAGAATACACATATCGAAATATATATATATATATATGTAAATTATTAAATCAGAACTTGATTTAATAATCCGGCTTAATCCTAAGCCGGCTAGTATTATTATCCGTCCGATTAAAGTCCGTGTGTCTAGCACACATATCTAATCGGTGTTAGTGTATATGCCCTAGAGGCCATTACTGTATCATACTAGTTTCTATATTACTTAATGGAAGCTTGGGATATTCACCTTGTATAGACAATCTTGCCCAAAATGGTAGTATACTACTTGGTTTGTTTCTACTTTAATATGTGCATGTGTTTCTTTTAGCATATCACTTATACATATTAGTAGAGCCCTTAGGATCCTTGCTTGATTACCAGCGTTGTGATGGCAGTCACACTCGTGGGGGCTGGGTAATCCACAAGCACATCCTTATACAGGTCCCTAGTCGTAGGACTATCGAGACAGGGCATCGATACTCCGGAGTAGACTAGCGTATGCGCTTCTCATCCCAGCAGGGGAGACGGTCTATCCCACAGCCGTCAGTACGTCGTATTTGAGATAGTATGCGGGTGCTCATTAGGTTACGAGTACATTGGACAGGACTCGTCGGGAACTGATTGGTTGGTACTATACCTATCGTCAGTTATCAATTCCCAGGTGATGTGAGTACAGCTTAGTCCGCTGAATTGACACTGTCACTTCGCCTCGAGTGTGTTCCCACTGTACTTTGATTACTACCCTACCACGGCACAAAGGAGTCGTGCAAACAGGTAGTAGTTGGGTGCAGTCCCGAAGCATTTGGAGGCAGTGACGGTTAGACAGGATTCGTCTCTCCCGGTATTTGGGGTTGACATCGCGCTGTGTCTAGGAGAGCTATTACACAAGTAGTCCCTGGCCAGGGCAAGCGAGATATACTGGTAGGTTTCCAGTGTTATCTCAGGGTGTTCTGGGCTACACTCCGACACGACTTGTACCGCTATTAGGGGACTGACGTTTACCGCCCCCTAGGCCCGCCATGCGATGTACTCAGACGAACAGACCGGAATGTACGGAGATTGTCACATTCAGGCTCAGTAGGAGTTCAGATGGGTTTCACCTCGTCCATCTTGTTATCGGCATCTACCTGGGGGCCGTTACGCACAGCTAGTGCCGCTTGCGGTCTGTGGTTAATCCCACTGCCAGCGTAGTGTCGAGTCTTTAGAGTCCCACACAGAGAGCTATTCTCCTTTAGGCAAAAGAGTAGAGGTCGCATGGTTTTGCGACAGGTCGCATGGTTTTGCGACAGGGTTCGGTCACATCCGTGCACTTGTGCACGTTTAGTGTCCGGGCAGTTATTACTAGCGGGCTTTGGTTTAAGCTAGATCCTGGTATACGTTTTGGGATTGGTTTTATCTAGTTTGTATTCGTGTTCCCCGGAACGTGGATACGGGTGTGTATGCACAGTTGACAGAGACAGAGGCAGAGGATTCTCATTAGGGTTGTTGACTGTTGACTTTTGCTTAACCCTAATGAGAATTAGAAATATGATTAACAATAATATTAATTGAGTATTATAGTGACATAGTTAGGGTTGAAAGGTTGACCTTATTGACTTGTTGATTTTTGTTGACCGGTTGACTAGGTTGGACTTGTTGACCACCATCATGACAATGGCTATCATTTGTTTGCATTGACTTTGGCTTGCTTGTTTTTGTTCACAATTTGCATTTAATGCAAGAAATGATATTGTTATTTATCATGATAACAACCATTACATTATACTTAATTATTATTACTTGTTATTATTTTTTTTGGATTATGAGAGCTTGGATGGCAAAAGACTTGCTCATTCTCTCATTTTCATTTCTCTCTCTTGCTCAAGCTCTCCCTCTTTCTCTTGCTCTCTCTAGCTCAAGGCAACCCCTTCTCATGAGTTGAGAACCATTGCCTTAGAGATAAAAACACCAAAACAATCCTCTACTCATCCTAGTTCATAAGGCCTAGCAAGCCAAGTGTTCTAGTTTCTTCAAGTTTGAAGTAGAAGCTAAAAGGTAGAAGCTTTCGGGTGGATCCATCTTCGGCGCGAGGTGACGACGAGGTGAGGCCGATCCGTACACCACCAAGAGTTGAAGATGAAGGAGTTCAAGAAAGGTATAACCCCCTAACCGAGTAGGTAAAACTCCTAGTTAGGTTGTTGGGTAGTTGTTTAACAAAGATCCGTATTATGAGTCCATGTTACCACCCTAAAGAAAATCGTTTTTCACCATTTCCGCAACACCATAAGTACCGGGGAAGGGTAGCATGGACTTACAGTGGTATTAGAGCCTAGTTAAACACTATCTAACATGTTAGCAAAGTAACTAGAAATTCGATCGGAGAAAAAGTTGCGAAATACGCCCAGAACACAAACTTTCTGTCAATTTTCAAACTGCTGTAAAAATTATTTGACATATACCAAAAATCGACTCAGGGTTTTTATAGTATACTGCAGAAAAACGATCCACAGAACCGACCAACTCACCGCGGTTCCGCGGCAAGAACAGCTTCTTGCCGCAGATCCGCGGCCGAGTTGACTCGGCCGTGGATCGGTTTCACTGCAGTATATTTTGTGGGGTATTTTGGGATTTTTGGAGTATGTTTTTTCAGCCCAAATTTTCCAGAAAGCAAAATTTGTTTTTGGGGCTTAAAAAAACGTATTTTGATCGAGTTTCTAAAGACTAAAGCTCACGGGTTTATATCTGTGATGTGATATATGTATTGAGCGTCTGCTAATCGCTATATGTCGATTAGTGGGGGTTATACATATCTGTGATCTGTAATGTTGATGGTATGTGTATATTAATTCATTGGATTGTCGCGGATGAATAGCCGGAGGGTTGTGAGATGAGAGATTTTTCTTTATCTTTCAATTCATGTAAATTTGTAATTGATGTAATATTATTTATTTGGCCGCACAACCGGGGTGAGGTTGTAGCCGTCATTGTATAATTTTTTTTACTGTTTTTGCTCCTAGGGTAGACCCATGGAGGGGGTTCACAAACTACCGGGTATCTCAAAGTGCCGAGTGGCCTACTCACGGTGTTAAGGGATGTTGCTTCGCTTCGAGTACTTGGCGGGTAGTTTGCTGCACCCGTAGGGGTCTTGGGTGGGGTATTGGCTATTCAACGCGACCGTGTAATCCGCTTTTCGTTACAGGCTCGTATGAATTGCGGATTCCTAGTATATCCAATGTGTTCATCTGTGATCTGGAATGGCTATCATTGCAATATATCTATATATGATAACTATTTAGGCGTTGCTTATGTTTTGCATCCGCGCTAGTCCAGCCCCCGCTCTGTCGTTAGTTAAGTAACCTAACGGGTAATGACGGGGCCCCGTGGCGAATGTGGTTGGCATAAGCGTACGTCATATTTTGGTTGTTTTCTGCAATGGTAGGATTAAATGATAGTACGCGTTAAAAAGAATTAATGCAAGAAAATAAACCAAAGTAAAGTCGTTGGAACACTTTCAAAACCACTCGGTTCTTTTCAAAAAGCAACTTTTAAATGCGGAGCTTGAGCCACTCCTTTTAAAAGCTATCTCGTTCCATCGATTATATCAAGTTCACTACGTTCACGGTTTTGCCAAAACTATTCGTAGCCCTCCGTTGTTTCACATGAATAGTCAATAGTATTCAAGCTATGTATGTTGGCCAAAGTCAAGGAATAGTGATTGGTAGCTATTGGGTATTCATGTGCAGCATAGATAGATGCGTTGGTTTGGAACAGTCGTACTGCCATGTTGGCCAAAGTCAAGGGTAGGTACGGGTGGGTTCAAATTAACCTGGAGAATGACGGGTAGAACTTGACATGTGACTTATGATATTTTGGCCAAAGTCAAGGTCATAAGAGCATGGGGCAAAAATCCACATCGGGAGTTTCAAAAGAACTGAAACTTGCTAGTGTTGCATACCATTTGGAGTGTGATGATTCTGGTAGGATTCCTTCAGCTTTGTCACGTGATGATATTTGGATCCCGATCCTACTGTGAGTATATGCTACTCCTTGGAAAATTTCTCACTAAACGATCAATGCTATAAACCTAGTTGGTGTCTAAAAAGGTGTTAGCGGGGCTACGCCCCAAGGGAAAAGAGGTTATTTAATCAAGGAACTTCGCGAAAGCATTGGAAAACCTCCCTCTAAGTACCGACACTGGCCTGGCTGAACGGTTAAACAAGTATTGTACGGTGAGATTGATCCCGACTAATTCTTCCTTTTTGGTTTGAGGAGGAATTCGAGAAACAGTGGGAGCCATCCTGTTTAGATAAACTAAAAACCACTCTAAACTTGCAAGAGCATCATGCTGAGTGTTTCTTCTCTCTCTCCTAATTGCAGCGACCAATCGACATGACCGGACTTAAGTTACTTCTAGATAAAAACATACTGACAGGGCCAAACTATAAAGATTGGCTTAAAATGGCAATCACTTACGACAAGCTGGGGTATCTTCTTACCACCAAAGCTCCCCCTGTCCCAGGTCCCACCTCCTGCGTCGCGAATAGGGAAATCCCTAAGACCTGGGAGATCGATTACGCGAAGGCCAAGTGCCTCGTGCTTGCCTCTATGGACAATGAACATCAGAGGAGGCACGAGAATATGGACCTCGAATCCATATTTCTCCATACAAAAGAACTGTATGGAGAGCAATCTCGTATCGCAAGATACGAAGTGTCGAAGAAGCTCTTTTCGGCAAGGTTGGCCATCGGATCATCGGTAGCGGAACACGTGCTTAAGATGATTGGCTTCATTGAGGAGCCCGCGGACCTTGGGACCACGTTAGAGAACGAGCTATATACGGACTTGATTCTCCAGTCCCTTCCTTCCACTTACGCCCAGTTTATCCTGAACTTCAACTTGTAAGGAAAAGAAGTTGAACTTCCGGAGCTCCTCAACATGCTGAGGAGTGCGGAGGGCACCCTACAGAAAGGTAGGGAAATATCCACTTTGTTTGTAGGAGGATCTTCCTCTTCTAAGTCCAAGGCAAAAGCCAAGGGAAAGAAGAAGAAAGCCCCCGCCAAACCAAGGGGCGGTGTTAGTAAAGTGGATACGAAGGGAAAAGCAAAGGCAACAAAGAAAGCGGGGCGGCTTGTGGGAAAGGAAGAATGCTTCTATTGTCATAAGAAGGGACACTGGAAGAAAGATTGCAGGGCTTGGAAGGCCAGAACACAGGATCTGAAGCAAGTTGCGGCTTCAGCTTCAGGTGTGTATGTTATTGAAAACTGTCTTTCAATAAACTCTACTTCCTGGGTATTGGATACCGGATCAGGATCTCATATCTGTAATTCTTTGCAGGCACTGAGAAAGCGTAGGGTTTTGAAGGCAGGTGATATGACCCTCGGAGTTGCAAACGGAGCTGGCATGGATGCTGAGTCCGTGGGGGACTATCACCTGGGCTTGTCAGATGGACACGTTTTGGTTTTGCGTAATTGTTGTTTTGTACCCAATGCAACTTGTAATATCATTTCTGTATCTTTATTATCTAAAGAAGCTTATGAATTTGCATTTGTAAGTAATGTTGTGAACATTCACCTTAATCAAGTCTTGATTGGGTCAGGTACATTGAGCAATGGTATATACGTATTAAACCAACCACAGATTTTCAATGTCCAGAATACACACAAAAGAAAGTCTCCGGAAACAAATCAGACTTTCTTATGGCATTGTAGACTAGGTCATATCAATGAGAGAAGGTTGACCAAGTTACATACAGAAGGATATTTGGATCCGTTCGAATATCAATCATATGCAACTTGTCAATCCTGTCTCAAAGGAAAGATGACAAAGACTCTGTTCTCTGGACACGGAGTAAGAACGAGCGAGCTCTTGGGACTCGTACACAGCGACGTGTGCGGTCCAATGTCTACGCATGCGCGAAGCGGTTATTCTTACTTCATTACTTTTACGGATGACTTTTCAAGGTACGGATATGTCTTCTTAATAAAACATAAATCCGAAGCCTTTGGAAAGTTCCAGGAATATAAGAATGAAGTAGAAAAACAAACCGGCAAAAGTATCAAAACACTGAAATCTGATCGAGGTGGTGAATACTTGAGTGCCGAGTTCCTGGATTACCTAAAAGAGAATGGAATTCTCTCTCAGCTTACTCCTCCATACACTCCGCAACATAACGGTGTATCGGAGAGACGGAACCGAACCCTATTGGATATGGTACGGTCCATGATGAGTAACGCTGAGTTACCGCGATCATTCTGGGGATATGCACTAGAATCAGCTGCATACCTTTTGAACCGAGTTCCAACTAAGACTGTGCCTACTACACCATATCAGATTTGGTGTGGGAAGAGACCCTATCTTAATCACATTAAGACATGGGGATGTCCAGCTTTTGTCAAAAAGCAGCATACGGACAAACTCGAGGCACGCTCAGTACAGTGCAAGTTTGTGGGATATCCAAAGAACTCCAAGGGATATTTCTTCTATTGCGAAGAGGAACAAAAGGTTTTTGTTTCTCGTCATGCCCACTTTCTGGAATACCAGTTCTTAGAAAAGGAAATTAGTGGGAGCGTAATAGAACTGGAAGAAATTTCAGAACCACAGACTATTACTGAAAGCTTAGTAGAACCAGAGGGTCCAAAGGAACAGGACATTCCTACGCCGCTCCGCGGGAGTAGTAGGCAGTCTCATCCGCCCGAGAGATACTACGGTTTTCTCATAGACGGGGATAGAGAGGATTGCATCATTGATTATGATGAGCCTACTAGCTTCCAGCAGGCCGTTCAGAGCATTGACTCGGTAAAATGGCTGGATGCAATGCGGACCGAAATGGAGTCCATGTACACCAACAAAGTATGGACGTTGGACGTTGCTCCAGATGGGATAAAACCCGTAGGATGCAAGTGGATCTTCAAAAGGAAGATTGGTGTAGATGGACAGGTTGAGACCTATAAGGCTAGACTTGTTGCAAAGGGTTTTTCGTCAAAGACCTGGTTTGGACTATGACGAAACCTTTTCTCCAGTGGCTATGCTGAAATCCATTCGGATCCTTCTTGCCATTGCTACCTTCCATGATTATGAGATTTGGCAGATGGACGTAAAGACCGCTTTTCTAAATGGAAATTTAGAGGAGCGTGTCTATATGGACCAGCCAGAGGGTTTCATTCAGAGTGGGAGCAGCAGAAAGGTGTGCAAGTTGCTTAAGTCCATCTATGGACTAAAGCTGGCATCGCGGAGTTGGAACATCTGTTTTGATGAGACGGTCAAAGAATTTGGCTTTATCAAAAATCCAGATGAACCATGCATCTATAGTAGATTTGTAGCAAGAACTGTCGTGTTCCTCGTATTATACGTGGATCACATTCTTTTGATAGGAAATGACATTCCTATGCTACAATCTGTCAAGGGGTTCTTGTCACACAGGTTCTCCAAGAAGGACCTGGGCGATGCCAACTACATTCTGGGGATCCGGATCCGTCGTGATAGATCCAAGAGGATGTTAGGACTTTCGCAGTCCAGGTACATCGACACCATACTGAAAAGATTCAGTATGGAAAAATCCAAGCACGGTAATCTACCGGCTTGTCACGGGATCACCCTCTCCAAAGAGATGTCTCCCAAGACTGATTTGGAAAGGGACCGCATGTCTATTATACCCTACGCTTCTGCGGTAGGCTCTATAATGTATGCGATGTTGTGTACCAGACCGGATGTAGCTTATCCACTGAGTGTAGTAAGCCGGTATCAGTCGGACCCAGGGGAGAAGCACTGGATAGCGGTAAAGAACATTCTCAAGTACCTGAGAAGGACTAAGGAGATGTTCTTGGTGTATGGCGGAAAAGACCTCCAGATCGAGGCCTTTGCTGACTCCAGCTTCCAGAGTGACAAGGATGATTCCAAGTCCATATCGGGTTATGTCTTTACCCTCAATAGAGGGGCGGTGTGTTGGAGGAGTTCCAAACAGGAAACCGTTGCTGACTCGACAATGGAAGCGGAATACATCGCTGCTGCTGATGCCGCAAAAGAAGCCGTCTGGATGAGGAAGTTCTTGAAAGAACTTCAGGTGGTTCTGTCTATTGTTGATCCAATACCTCTGTATTGCGACAACAACGGGGCTATAGATTTAGCGAAGGAACCCAGGTCCCATCAAAAATCCAGACACATCTTAAGGCGGTATCACTTGATCAGGGAGATCGTGGATCGCCAGGAGATCGAGGTTCGGACGGTTGCTTCAGAAGATAACACCGCAGATCCATTCACTAAGGTCTTGCCCCAGACTCAGTTCGAGCGGCTGATCGAGATGATAGGTCTTCGATACGCCAGTACATGGCCTTAGTGCAAGTGGGAGATTGTTAGTGTATATGCCCTAGAGGCCATTACTGTATCATACTAGTTTGTATATTACTTAATGGAAGCTTGGGATATTCACCTTGTATAGACAATCTTGCTCAAAATGGTAGTATACTACTTGGTTTGTTTCTACTTTAATATGTGCATGTGTTTCTTTTAGCTTATCGCTTATACATATTAGTAGAGCCCTTAGGATCCTTGCTTGATTACCAGCGTTGTGATGGCAGTCACACTCGTGGGGGCTGGGTAATCCACAAGCACATCCTTATACAGGTCCCAAGTCATAGGACTATCGAAACAGGGCATCAATACTCCGGAGTAGACTAGCGTATGCGCTTCTCATCCCAGCAGGGGAGACGGTCTGTCTCACAGCCGTCAGTACGTCGTACTTGAGATAGTATGCAGGTGCTCGTTAGGTTACGAGTACACTGGACAGGACTCGTCGGGACTGATTGGTTGGTACTATACCTATCGTCAGTTATCAGTTCCCAGGTGACAAGAGTATAGCTTAGTCCGCTGACTTGACACTGTCACTTCTCCTCGAGTGTGTTCCCACTGTACTTTGATTACTACCCTACCACGGCTCAAAGGAGTCGTGCAAACAGGTAGTAGTTGGGTGCAGTCCCGAAGCACTTGGAGGCAGTGACGGTAAGACAGGATTCGTCTCTCCCGGTATTGGGGGTTGACATCGCGCTGTGTCTAGGAGAGCCATTACACAAGTAGTCCCTGGCCAGGGCAAGCGAGATATACTGGTAGGTTTCCAGTGTTATCTCAGGGTGTTCTGGGCTACACTCCGACACGACTTGTACCGCTATTAGGGGACTGACGTTTACCGCCCCTAGGCCCTCCATGCGATGTACTCAGATGAACAGACCGGACTGTATGGAGATTGTCATATTCAGGCTCAGTAGGAGTTCAGATGGGTTTCACCTCGTCCGTCTTGTTATCGGCATCTACCTGCGGGCCGTTACGCACAGCTAGTGCTGCTTGTGGTCTGTGGTTAAACCCACTGCCAGCGTAGTGTCGAGTCTTTAGAGTCCCACACAGAGAGCTATTCACCTTTTGGCAAAAGAGTAGAGGTCGCATGGTTTTGCGACAGGTCGCATGGTTTTGCGACAGGGTTCGGTCACATCCGTGCACTTGTGCACGTTTAGTGTCCGGGCAGTTATTACTAGCGGGCTTTGGTTTAAGCCAGATCCTAGTATACGTTTTGGTATTGGTTTTATCTCGTTTGTATTCATGTTCCCCGGAACGCGGATACGGGTGTGTATGCACAGTTGACAGAGACAGAGGCAGAGGATTCTCATTAGGGTTGTTGACTGTTGACTTTTGCTTAACCCTAATGAGAATTAGAAATATGATTAACAATAATATTAATTGAGTATTATAGTGACATGGTTAGGGTTGAAAGGTTGACCTTATTGACTTATTGACTTTTGTTGACCGGTTGACTAGGTTGGACTTGTTGACCACCATCAGGACAATGGCTATCATTTGTTTGCATTGACTTTGGCTTGCTTGTTTTTGTTCATAATTTGCATTTAATGCAAGAAATGATATTGTCATTTGTCATGATAACAACCATTACATAATACTCAATTATTATTACTTGTTATTATTTTTTTTGGATTATGAGAGCTTGGATGGCAAAAGACTTGCTCATTCTCTCATTTTCATTTCTCTCTCTTGCTCAAGCTCTCCCTCTTCCTCTTGCTCTCTCTAGCTCAAGGCAACCCCTTCTCATGAGTTGAGAACCATTGCCTTAGAGATAAAAACACCAAAACAATCCTCTACTCATCCTAGTTCACAAGGCCTAGCAAGCCAAGTGTTCTAGTTTCTTCAAGTTTGAAGTAGAAGCCAAAAGGTAGAAGCTTTCGGGTGGATCCATCTTCGGCGCGAGGAGACGACGAGGTGAGGCCGATCCGTACACCACCAAGAGTTGAAGACGAAAGAGTTCAAGAAAGGTATAACCTCCTAATCGAGTAGGTAAAACTCCTAGTTAGGTTGTTGGGTAGTTGTTTAACAAAGATCCGTATTATGAGTCTATGTTACCACCCTAAAGAAAATCGTTTTTCACCATTTCCACAACCCCTTAAGTACCGGGGAAGGGTAGCATGGACTTACAATCGGAACCCTACATGTATCAATATACGACCACTACATCATTTTGTCTGAACCGGGATAATCCTCTGTGTGGGACTCTGAATACTCGTCAATACGCTGGCAGAGGGTTAACCACAAGCATGTCAGTGGAACTAGTTGTACATAACAGCTACCCATGTATTGAGTGAAAGGATGGCCGGCAAGCAAAATTATCCGAACCCCTACTGAGCCTGTCTGTGACAATCTCCATACAGTCGAGTCTCTTCGTCCGAGATAATCGCATACCGGGTCTAAGGAGTGGATAATGTTAGACCCCTACTAACCCGATAAGTCGTGCCGGACTGAAGCTCATCACCCACTGAGAAAATATCTCATCCATCTTGGCGAAGGATTTCTGGTGATGGCTGACCCAACATAGCACGACATCGACTCCCAATACCAGGAAAGACGAATCCCTGACGATTGTTCACCGCCTCCGTGTGGCTCGGGAATGTACCTAAACCTGTTTGCACGACTCCTTTGAGCCATGGTAGGGTAGTAATCTAAGTACAGTAGGAACTCACACGAGACAAATGAAAATCTCAGATCAAAGGACTAACTTGTACTCATGCCACAAGAGAACTTCCATCTGACGATAGGTATAATACCATTTAGAATTTCTCGGCGAGTCCGACCGGTGTACTCACCTCCAGGGAGCACCTGTATACTATCTTAGGTGAATCAACACCGATGGTTTGTGAGACCCGCCACCGCCCCTCGTCGGTGTCTCGAAAAGTATACACTAGTCTACTCCGAAGTATCGATACCCAGTCTCGATACTCCATCGACTAGGGACATTTAAGGATGTGTTTATGGACCACCCAGCTCCCACATATATGATCGCTATGAAAGTATGCCTTAGCACCACTACTAGGTTTTTAGAAGTATCAAGTATACAATTTTAAAAAATCTTGTGTGCTATTGCATGCTATCCTAGAATCGAACTAGAGAATTAGGGTTTCATTGCATGTAAACAAACTTTACACTAAGTGAATAGGAATACAATCTTTGTAGACCGGTCCTTCACTTCTAAAGCTCCAAGTAGTAGTCCCTTAGCTCCAAGTAGTGATCCGCCGAACACTTCTCAGGCTCCACTTGGTGAAAGGAACAAGCTTTCTTAAAGATCTTCGAGGCCAAAGATGATCTACCTTGAGGAATCTCTAACTCAAGCTACATCTTCACTAATTGAGAAATTAGTGAAGTAAACAACCTATACTAAATGGCTAGTTTGGTATAGATTGATAAAGTAGGAATTTTGCTCACTTTAGAATTATTTTTCTCTTTTTCTTTTCTCACCTCACTCAAAGCCACAGAGCAAAGAAGGAGATGAAGAAGATTTTCTACTGTGAACCATGGGTGAGAAAATATCTCAAAAGATATTAGTAGAGAGTTAACCATGGTTAAAAAAAATGGTTGGGTTAATAAATATCTAGAGTAAAACAAAATTAGTGGACTAAGTCAAGGCTTCTACATGCTTCCACAAGCATCTTAAGCCATGGCATTTTCCACCTAATTTTGGTTTATCCCTTAATAATTAAATCACCAAAATTATCTTTAGTTTGGTGTGAGTCTCACACACCCATATCAAATGTATCATCTAGCATGACACAATAGTAAATACATTAATATATATCTCATATGTATTTAAATGTATTTGTAGAAAAGAAATTCTTAAGTGAGCTAATATTAATTAATATATATTAATATATCAAATATATAATTATATATGTAATTATTAAATCAACATTTGATTTAATAATCCGGCTATATCATATATAACCGACTAATATCATTTATATGAATATCAAATATACATATAACAAATTATTGAATCAACACTTGATTCAATAATCCGGTTATATCACATATAACCTATATGGAGAGATTAGAATACAGTATCATATACACGTATTAATCTCGGTCCCACACATATCACATATATGCCCTACTTCATTTCGTTTGAGCTAAGAAAACTCTGTGTAGGACTCTAAAGACTTGTCAATACGCAAGCAGTAGGTGATGATCACATCAGTCACCCACAAGCCGTCAGCGGTACTAGCTGGACGTAACGGCTACCCAGGTATTGAGCGATCGGGATATCAACAAGCAAGCTTGTCCAAACTCCCATGAATCCTGTAAGTAACACTACCGTACAGTATGGTCTCTTCGTTGATAAGTCGCATATCGAGTCTGGGGGTGGTAAACGTCAGACCTCAATAACTTGATAAGTCATGCCGATGTGAGGCTCATAACGGGTCGAGAAACTACTGATAACACTTACCAGTAAATCTCATGATCAGCCCTGGCCATGGACTTCCTGTTATAACCAATCGAGCATAGCGCAACATCAACTCCCAATACCGAGAGAGACGAAACCCCATATCGCTCATTGCCTCCATGTGACTAGGGACTGTACACAAAATCCACCTGTTTGCATGACTCTTTTGAGCCGTGGTAGGAAAGAAATCAAAGCAAATTGGGAACCACACAAGACTCTATGACGATCTCGGTGTTAGTGTATATGCCCTAGAGGCCATTATTGTATCATACTGGATTGTATATTACTTAATGAATCTTGGATATTCACAGTAGTATTGACAGTCTTACTCAAAATGATAGTATGCTACTTGGTTTGTTTCTAATTCAATATGTGCATGTGTTTCTTTTAACATATCGCTTATACATATTAGTAGAGCCCTTAGGATCTTTGCTTGATTACCAGCGTTGTGATGGCAGTCACATTAATGGGGGCTGGGTAATCTACAAGCACATCCTTATACAGGTCCCTAGTCGTAGGATTATCGAGAAGGGGTATCGATACTACGGAGTAGACTAGTGTATACGCTTCTCATCCCAGCAGGGGAGATGGTCTGTCCTATAGCCATTAGTACGTCGTACTGGAGATAGTATGCAGGTGCTCGTTAGGTTACGAGTACACCGGACAGGACTCGTCGGGAACTGCTGGTTGGTATTATACCTATCATCAGGTAGCAGTTCCTAGGTGACATGAGTACAGCTTAGTCCGTTGACTTGACACTGTCACTTCGCCTCGAGTGTGTTCCCACTGTATTTTGATTACTACCCTACCATGGCTCTATTGAGTCGTGCAAAAAGGTAGTAGTTGGGTGCAGTCCCGAAGCACTTGGAGGCAGTGGTGGTTAGATAGGATTCGTCTCTCCCGGTATTAGAGGCTGATGTCGCGCTGTGTTCGGAACGCCATTATACAAAGACCCTGGCTAGGGAAAGTGAGATTTACTGGTAGGTACTCCAGTAGATTCTCAGGGTGTTTTGGAATGTACTCCGACACGACTTATACCGCTATCAGGGGTCTGACGCTTGCCGGCCCCTAGGCCCGATATGCGACACTCTAGACGAACAGACCTGACTGTACGGAGATTGTCACATTCAGGCTCAGTAGGAGTTCGGATGGGTTTCCTCATCGGCCTTCTTATCGACATCTACCTGGGGACCGTTACGTACATCTAGCACCGCTTGCGGCCTATGGTTAAACCCACTGCCAGCATAGTGTCGAGTCTTTAGGGTCCCACACAGAGAGTTTCCCAGCTTCGGGCTAAATGAGTAGAGATCGTATGGTTTTACGACAGGGTTCGATCACATACGTGTACTTGTGCGCTTGTGGTGTTCGAGCGGACAATACTAGTGGGCTTTGGTTTAAGCTGGATTCTAGTATTTGATTATTGGATTAGCTTCGTCTTATTGTATTCGTGTTTCTCAGAACACGGATGCGGGTATGTATATATGGATGAGAGGGGGTAAAGAAGGAGACATCTCATTAGGGTTTTGACAATTGACTTGGTCAAAGAAAATAAGAGAAAAAGGAAAAGTATTTGTTATTTTGATAAATGATAATCTTTTTTTGTCATGGCTACTTGGTTGACCATTTGACTTGGCTTAACTTGTTGACTTTAGATATTTTGGTGAGATATTTTTGGCCTAGATATTTTCATGAGATATTTTCTTGCCATGACAAATGGTCATATATAAGATAGCTATTACAATATTTTCATGAGATATTAGATAAGCTACTCCTAATTACACTCTACTCATTCTAGGTCACTTAGTCTAGCACCTCAAGTGATCTAGTTGCCTCATCTTGGAGGTTTATCTCAAGGCTGGAACTTTCGGGTGGATCTTCTTCGACTCCGAGAAGCCGACCAGGAGGCGCATCCATCATCACTTCAAGGAGCTCACATGAAAGAGGAGAAGAAGGACTTTTAGCTTGAGGTATAATCATCTTACCTAGTAGATACAACTCCTAGTTAGATTGTTAGTTAGGGTTTAGCAAAGATCCTTTTGGGTAGTCTATGTTACCTTGCAAAGAAAAATTCGATTTTACCTATTCTGCCTCCCCGTTAACTAGCGGGATGAGTAACATAGACTTACAGTGGTATCAGAGCCAGGTTAAACCATAACTAACATGTTAGAAAAGTCTTTAGAACTTCGATCACGGAAAAATCCTGAAAACATGATATTTTTGTGCACTTTCTGTCGATTTTTATATCTGGTCTAAAAATATTTTCAGGGACCTTAAAAATACGTACAGGGTTTTTGTAGATCACAGAAGAAATTTTGGCGCCTAAATCGGTGAGACCACCGCTGAACCGCGGCAGAACCAAGCATTCTGCCGCTGTTCCGCGGCCGAGTCAACTCCGAGTTGGGCCAAATTTTGTCTGTTGGTCTCTGAGGTTGTATTGTGTTTTCTGAGATATTTTTTTCTGCTCGGGATATTTTGTGTACAGTATTGTACTGGGAGTAGATTCAAATGTGGTTTTTGATCAAAATTCTATGAACTTTGGCTAATCGGATTATATCTGTGATGTGTTATATGTGCTGAACGTCTGCTAATCGTTATACGTCGATTAGTGGGGGTTGCACATATCTGTGATGGTTATATTGGTTTGTGTATATGAACTTGTTGGATTGTCATGGATGAATAGCCGGGGTTGTGAGATGAGTGTTTATTATCTTTCAATTGATGAAAATTGTAAATTGATATAATATTATTTTATGGTCGCATATCCGGGTTGAAGTTGTAGCCATCATTGTATATTATTTCTTTTACTGTTTTTGCTCCTAGGATAGGCCCAAGGTGGGGTGCACAAACTACCAGGTACTTTGAAGTGCCGAGTGGGCTACTCACTTTGTTGAGGGAGGTTGCTTCACTTCGGGTATTTGGCAGGTAGTTTGCCTCACCTGTAGGGGTCTAAGGTGGGGTTTGGCTATTCATCGCGACCTTGTAATACGTCTTTCATTGCAGGCTCAAACGAAACGCGGATTCCTAGTATATCCAATGTGTTCATTTGTGATCTGGAATGCCTATCATTGCGTCTGATGAATGTATATATCTATATATGATATCTAGTAGACGTTGCTTATGTTTTGCATCCGCGCTAGTCCAGCCCCCGCTCTGTCGTTAGTTAAGTAACCTAACGAGTGATGACGGGCCCCGTGGCGAATGCGGATGGTATAAATGTACGTTATATTTTCGTTGTTTTCTGCAATGGTGGGATTAATTGATGGGACTGCATTAGATTAATGCAAAGAAAACAAACCAAAGTTGAATCGTTGGAACACTTTCAAAACTACTCGGTTTTATCAAAACAGCAAAACTTTTAAAATGCGGAGCTTAAACCACTCCTTTTAAAAGCTATCAGGTTCATTCGATTATATCAAGTTCACTACGTTCACGGTTTCGCCAAAACCATTCGTAGCCCTCCATCATTTCATATGAATGTTCAATAGTATTCAAGCTATGTTTGTTGACCTTCGTCAAGGCATAGTGATTGGTAGCTGCTGGGTGTTCATATGTAGTATAGATAGATGCGTATGTTTGGGACAGTCGTATTACCTTGTTGACCTTCGTCAAGGGTATATACGAGTGGGTTCAAATTAACCTGGACAATGATGGGTAGAACTTGACATGTGACTTATGATTTGTTGACCTTCGTCAAGGTCATAAGAGCATAGGGCAAAAATCCAAATCGGGAGTTTCTAAAGAAACTGAAACTTGCTAGTGTTGCATACCATTTGGAGTTTGATAATGTTGGTAGGATTCCTTCAGCATTATCACACAATGATATTTGGATCCCGATCCTACTGTGAGTATCCGCTACACCTCAGGAGATTTTTTAACTTAACGATCAATACTATAAACCAAGTAGGTGTCTAGACCGGTGTTACCGAGGCTACGCCTCCAGGGAAAAGAGGTTATTTAATTAAGGAACTTCGCGAAAGCGTCGTAAAACCTCCCTCGAAGTTCCGACACTAGCCAGGCCGAATGGTTAAGCAAGAATTGTACGGTGAGATTAATACTGACTAATTCTTCTTTTATGGTTTGAGGAAGGGTTCGAGAAACAGTGGGAGCCATCCTGTTTAGATAAATTAAAAACCAAATCTAAACTTGCAAGAGTATCATGCTAAGTGTTTTTCTTCTCTCTCTCCTACAGCGACCCAATGACCAGACATAGGTTACATCTAGATAATAAAATGACTGAATCTGACTATAATGACTGGCAAAGGTCTGCCCAGATATCCATTGCCTATGGCAAGCTGGGACACCTCATTACTACTCAATCCCCTGCCATCCCAGGTCCAGTTTCCACCGTCACGGATATTAATATCCGTAAGACATCGGAAAAAGATAATACAAATGCCAAGTGCCTCATGTTGGCCTCAGTAGATAGTGCAAACCAGAGGCAACACGAGAAGATGGACTTAGATTCCATCATCCTCCATAAAAAAGATTTATATGGAGAGCAATCTCGTATCGCAACATATGAGACCTCGAAGGAATTGCTTCAAGCGAGGTTGGCTGTCGGATCATCTGTAGGGGACAACGTCCTTAAGATGACTAGCTATATTGATAAGCTCACGGACCTGGAGACCACGTTGGAAAACAGGTCATATGCTGACTTGTTTCTACAGTCCCTACCCTCTACTTATACCCTGAAGGAAACCAGGGAGACACCCACTCTGCTTATTGGGGAATCTTCCTCTTCTACATCCAATGAGAAAGCAAAGGGTGGGAAGAAGAAGACCTCCACAAAGACGATATGCGGTGTCAGGAAGGTAGAAGGAATGGGAAGGGCAAAAGTTTCAGGACTAAAAGTAGGAAAGGTGGGACGTTCCTATTGTTACGTGAAAGGACATTGGCAGAGGGATTGCAGGGCTTTGAAAGCCAGTGGACAGGATTTGAAGCATGTTGTGGCTTCGGCTTCGGGTGTGTTTGTAATGGAAAACTGTATGTCAATTAACTCTACTTCCTGTGTACTAGATACCGGATCAGGATCTCACATCTGTAATTCATTACAGGCTTTAAGAAACCGTAGAGTTATCAGGATAGGTGATATGACACTCAGAGTTGCGAACGAAATGAGCGTGGACGCTAAATCCGTAGAGGAATATCACCTAGGATTGACAAGTGGGCAGATATTGATTCTACGTAACTGTTTATATGTACCTAGTCTAGCTTATAATATCATATTTAGATCCTTACTTTCTAAAGAAGGATATGATTTTACATTTGTAAGCGATGTGGTCCACATCCACCTAAATCGAGTTCTGATTTGGTCAGGTACATTAGAAAACGGAATATACGTATTAAATCAAGCTTAGGTTTTCAGTGTCCAGAACACACTTAAAAGAAAGTCTCCGGAAACAAATCAGGCTTTCTTATGGCATTGCACACTGGGTCACATCAATGAAACACGGTTGACAAAGTTACATAGAGAGGGATATTTGAATCCATTCGAATATCAGTCTTATACTACTTGTGAATCTTGTCTCATGGGAAAGATGACAAAGACTCCGTTTACTGGACACGGAGTAAGAGCGAGCTAGCTCTAAGGGCTCATACACAGCGGTGTATGTAGTCCAATATCTACACATGCACGAGGTGGTTATTCCTATTTCATTACTTTTATGGATGATTTCTCTAGGTATGGACATATCTTCTTGATGAAGCATAAATTCGAGGCCTTTGAGAAATTCCGGGAATACAAGAATGAAGCGGAAAAACAAACAGGCAAAAGTATCAAGACAGTGAGATCTGATTGAGGTGGTGAATACTTAAGTGCCGAGTTCCTGGGATACTTAAAAGAGAATGGAATTCTCTCTCAGCTTACTCCTCCATACACACCACAACACAACGGTGTATCGGAAAGGCAGAATCGAACTCTATTGGATATGGTTCGTTCCATGATGAGTAAGGCTGAGTTACCGCGATCCTTCTAGGGTTATGAACTAGAATCAGCTGCATATCTTTTGAACAAGGTTCCAACCAAGACTGTGCCTACCACAGCATATCAAATGTGGAGTGGGAAGAAACCCTGTCTCAAGTACCTTAAGACATGGGGATGTCCAGCTTTTGTAAAAAAAGCAGCATGCGGACAAGCTCGAGGCACGCTCAGTACTGTGTAAGTTTGTGGGATACCCTAAGAACTCCAGGGGGTATCTTTTCTATTACCCAGAGAAACAAAAGGTTTTTGTTTCTCAACATCCCCACTTCTTGGAAGCTGAATTTTTAGAAAATCAGAAAAGTGGGAGCGCAATAGAACTGGAAGAAATTCCAGAACCACAAGCTATTACTAAAAGCTTGGTAGAACCAGAGGTTTCAGAAGAACAGGACATCCCAGCGCCACTCCGCAGAAGTAGTAGGCGGTCTCATCCGTTCGAGAGATACAACGGTTTTCTCATAGACGGGGATCGAGAGGATTGCATCATTGACAATGATAAGCCTACTAGCTTCCAGCAAGCCATTCAGAGCGGCGACTCGGTAAAATGGCTGGATGCAATGCGGACCGAAATGGAGTCCATGTACACCAACAAAGTTTGGACTTTGGACATTGATCCAGAAGGGGTAAAACCCGTAGGCTGCAAATGGATCTTCAGAAAGAAGATTGGTGTGGATGGACAGGTTGAAACCTATAAGGCTAGACTTGTTGCAAAGGGTTTTCGTCAGAGACCTGGTTTGGACTGTGACGAAACCTTTTCTTCAGTGGTTATGCTCAAATCCATTCGGATCCTTCTTTCCATTGCTGCCTTCCACGATTATGAGATCTGGCAGATGGACGTAAAGACGGCCTTTCTAAATGGTAATTTAGAAGAGTGCGTCTATATGGATCAGCCAGAGGGTTTCATTCAGAGTGGGAGCAGCGGTAAAGTGTGCCAGTTGCTTAAGTCTATTTATGGACTAAAGCAGGCATCGCGGAGTTGGAACATCTGTTTTGATGAGACAGTCAAAGAATTCGACTTTATCAAAAATCCAGATGAACCATGCATTTACCGTAAGATTGTAGGAAGAACTGTGGTATTCCTCGTCTTGTACGTGGATGACATTCTATTAATAGGAAATGATATTCCTATGCTACAGTCAGTCAAACGATTCTTGTCATAGAGGTTCTCCATGAAGGACCTGGGTGATGCCTCCTACATTCTGGGGATCCAGATCTATCATGAGATCTAAACGGATGTTGGGATTTTCCTAGTCAAGGTACATCGACACCATACTGAAAAGATTCAGTATGGAAGATTCTAAGCGCGGTAATGTTCATACCATAATATTGCATTATTTTATTCCCCATTTTTATTCAGTTTACAAATAAACATATGCTTTTGACCCATGTCTGCTACATAGTTACAGGTTACAGATTCTCGGGACAAAAACAGTGAAGAAGACAAAATACGATACAAAAGTAAGATTATGACCAATAAATGATGGAATCCTGATCAAGCCTACACGAAGATCAGTTTACAAAGTACAAGGCAGTGCAAGGTTCAAGACTTCATCACGAAGCAACGGTAAAAGTCCACTATAATTATTCACTGTGGAGATATGGAAGAAACCTATAAGCCAACCTGAGAAAAAGTGAAGAAAACATAAGACAACAGCAGCCAGAATCAGCCCAGGAAAAATGAGCCCACAAAGCCTATAAAATGGCCGCGGAACCGCGGCCAAACGTGGGCTTTAGCCACGGATCCGCGGCCGTGCGGGGCCCGTGGCGGTGCAAAGTTCTACCAGAGGCTGCGAGCGTTGACTAGGTCTTTTTCTTAGGCGGTATTTTTGTAATATCAGACATGCGGCAATTGTAAATCTAGGGTTTTCTATGTCCTATAAATAGAAACCCAAATCCTTGTATTAGGTTATGCCACCTTTCATTAATAAAATTCAGATTTCTTTTCGAGAGCATCGATGCCTCTTTTCATTTCATCTATTTAGATCTGACAACTCTTGTGTAAATGTTTGGAGAGAGCCATCAAGTAAGTAATTTTATTTAATTGCCCTAGTATAGATTTTAATTCCTTGCCCTAGTTAGATAGATAGAATGTTCTTCAATTCCCTAATGAGCGAGTAGTCTCCTCTCTTTTTAGGGTTAGCTTTGGGGAAGGCTTTTAAGAGATGAGATCTCTCATCCCTTTCTTGCCCATCACATTTTTTTAATAGGACTCCATGCATACATGCACACACCGCTCCCTACGGCACCCTATCCTTGAGGTAGCGGTGATACCGTAGTATAAAGGCCCGATTGAGCGTGTTTTCCATGGAGGTTAGGGTAAGGATTGATAAAGGAAGGACAAGAATCTAGAGGAAGAAATATCGTCCCGAATGGTTCTAATCCCCTTTATTAATAATTACCATAACACCTCATAGATCTTAATTTGGGTATAGAAAGCAGTGAGATTTATTTACATTTCCAAACCTACCCTAAACCTAACCCTAGCAAGATTTAGATCTAGATAGATTTAGTTTTTAGATTTAATCAATAAGATCCGACACCCATCGGAATTAACTCGTAAGAGCGATTAGGAAATTCACAAAATCCCTGTGGACCGACCCGTACTCACCGGCTAGCTACCAAGCGACGCCGTTCTTGATTGCGGTTTAGAAATATTTTTGATTCATCTTTTAAAAGCGCATAAGCTAAACAAAACAATTAAATCAGGTAACCTACCGGCTTGTAACAGAATCACCCTCTCCAAAGAGATGTCTCCCAAGACTGATTTGGAAAGGGCTCGCATGTCACCCTACGCATCTACGGTAGGCTCTATAATGTATGTGATGTTGTGTACTGGACCAGATGTAGCATACGCATTGAGCGTTGTAAGCCGGTATCATTCAAACTCAGGGGAGAAGCACTGGATAACAATAAAGAACATTCTCAAGTACCTGAGAAGGACTAAGGAGATGTTATTGGTGTATGGCGGAAAGACCTCCAGATCGAGGCCTTTGCTGACTCTAGCTTCCAGAGTGACAAGGATGACTCCAAGTCCATGTCGGGTTATGTCTTTACCCTCAATGGAGGGGCGGTCTGTTGGAAGAGCTCAAAGCAGGACACCGCTGTTGACTCGACGATGGAAGCAGAGTACATAGCTGCTTGCGATGCCACAAAAGAAGCTGTCTGGATAAAGAAGTTCCTCACAGAACTTCAGGTGGTTCCGACTATTGTTGATCCAATACCGCTGTATTGCGACAACAATGGCGCTATAGCTTTAGCGAAGGAACCCAGGTCCCATGAGAAGTCCAGATACATTTTGAGGCGATACCACCTGATCAGGGAGATCGTAGATCGCCGGGAGATCGAGGTAAAGAGAGTAGATACGGAGAATAACACTGCAAATCCATTCATAAAGCCCATCCCTCAGACGCAGTTCGAGAGGCTATTTGAGATAATACGTCTGCGATATGCCAGCACATGGCCCTAGTGCAAGTAGGAGATTGTTAGTGTATATGCCTTAGAGGCAATTATTGTATCATACTAGATTGTATATTACTTAATGGAAGCTTGGGATATTCACAGTAGTATTGACAGTCTTGCTCAAAATGGTAGTATGCTACTTGGTTTGTTTCTACTTCAATATGTGCATGTGTTTCTTTTAACATATCATTTATACATATTAGTAGAGCCCTTAGGATCTTTGCTTGATTACCAACGTTGTGATGGCAGTCACACTAGTGGGGGCTGGAAAATCTACAAGTACATCATTATACAAGTCCCTAGTCGTAGGATTATTGAGACGGGGCATCGATACTCCAGAGTAGACTAGTGTATACGCTTCTCATCCCTGCAGGGGAGATGGTCTGTCCCACAGCTATTAGTACGTCGTACTGAAGATAGTATGCAGGTGCTCGTTAGGTTACGAGTACACCGGACAGGACTCGTTGGGAACTACTGGTTGGTACTATATCTATCGTCAGGTAGCAGTTCCCAGGTGACATGAGTACAGCTTAGTCCATTGACTTGACACTGCCACTTCTCCTCGAGTGTGTTCCCACTGTACTTTGATTACTACCCTACCACGGCTCTATTGAGTCGTGCAAACAGGTAGTAGTTGGGTGCAGACCCGAAGCACTTGGAGGCAGTGGCGGTTAGATAGGATTCGTCTCTCCCGGTATTGGGGGTTGATGTCGCGCTGTGTTCGTAACGCCATTACACACAGTCCCTGGCTAGGGCAAGTGAGATTTACTGGTAGGTACTCCAGTACTTTCTCAGGATGTTTTGGACTGTACTCTGACACGACTTATCCGCTATTAAGGGTCTGACGCTTGCCGCCCCCTAGGCCCAATATGAGACACTCTTAGACGAACAGACCGGACTGTACGGAGATTGTCACATTCAGGCTCAACAGGAGTTCGGATGGGTTTCCTCATCGGCCTTCTTATCGACATCTACCTGTGGACCGTTACGTACATCTAGTACCGCTTGCGGCCTGTGGTTAAACCCACTGCCAGCGTAGTGTCGAGTCTTTAGAGTCCCACACAGAGAGTTTCCCAGATTCGGGCGAAATGAGTAGAGGTCGTATGGTTTTACGATAGGGTTCGATCACATACGTATACTTGTGCGCGTGTGGTGTTCGAGCGGACAATACTAGTGGGCTTTGGTTTAAGCCGGATCCTAGTATTTGATTATTAGATTAGCTTCGTCTCATTATATTCGCGTTTCTTGGATCACGGATGCGGGTATGTATATACGGATGAGATAGGGTGAAGAAGGAGACATCTCATTAGGGTTTTGACAATTGACTTGGTCAAAGAAAATATGATAAAAAGGAAAAGTATTTGTTATTTTGATAAATGATAATCTTTTTTTGTCATGGCTACTTGGTTGACCATTTGACTTGGCTTGACTTGTTGACTTTAGATATTTTGGTGAGATATTTTTGGCCTAGATATTTTCATGAGATATTTTCTTGCCATGACAAATGGTCATATATAAGTTAGCTATTACAATATTTTATTATCATTATCAAAAACACATTCTCTCTCCTAAGCTTGCTCTCTTCTTCTTCCTCCCTAACCCAAGTGTCTCATGAGTTTAGAATCAAGGGTTTATTGAGATAAGCAACTCATAATCACACCCTACTCATTCTAGGTCACTTAGTCTAGCACCTCAAGTGATCTAGTTGCCTCATCTTGGAGGTTTAGCTTAAGGTTGGAACTTTCGGGTGGATCTTCTTCGACTTCAAGAAACCGATGAGGAGGCGCATCCATCATCACTTCAAGGAGCTCACATCAAAGAGGAGAAGAAGGACTTGTAGCTTAAGGTATAATCCTTTTGGGTAGTCTATGTTACCTTGCAAAGAAAAATTCAATTTTTACCTATTCCGCCTCCCCGTTAACTAGCGAGGTGAGTAACATAGACTTACACTCGGGTCTACAGACTAACCTGTACCGGTGTCACCAGAGAACTGCTATCTGACGATAGGTATAATACCATTTAGGAGTTCTCAGCGAGTCATGTTCGGTGTACCACCAAATAGCACCGGTGTACAATCTTTGATGTCAAACACCAATGGATGTGGGATCATCTATCGCCCTATACAGGGTCAAGAAACGTACACACTAGTCTACTCTGAAATATCGATGCCCTGTCCCGATACTCCCTCGACCAAGAACAATTAAAGGATGTACTTGTAGACTACCCTGGCCCTACTAGTATGATCTGCATCATAGTCCTGGTAGTCAAATAAACATCCTAATGGATTTATCAACATATAATGGAGAGACGGTATAATGATACAAGTGTACATGTTAAGATAAAGAGCAACCAGATAGCATACTATCATGTCGAAGAAGAAAGTCCTCTCTATATATGTCCAAGCATCCACTATAATATACAATCATGTACAATAAGGGCCTCTAAGGCATACATATAACTAACAATCTTCCACTTGTACTAAGGCCAGTTGTTGTAGTATCTCATACCCAACATCCCAAAAAGTCTCTCAAATTGTATCTCGAGGAGAGCCTTCATGAGTGGATTCGCCGTGTTATTCTTCGTGACAACTCTGCTGACCTCGATCTCCCGGCGATCAACTATCTCCTGGATCAGGTGATACAGCCTAAGAATATGTCTAGATCGCTGATGGGACCGGGGTTCCTTGGCCAAAACCACAGCTCCATTGTTATCACAATACAAAGGTATTGGATACTCAATGGATGGAACCACACCAAGTTCAGTTATGAACTCGTTCATCCAGACAGCCTATTTGGCAGCATCGTTGGTGGCGATGTATTCAGCCTTCATCGTCGAGTGTTCTATGGTATCTAGCTTGGAACTCTTCCAACATACCATCCCTCGGCTGAGGGTAAAGAAAAAACCCGAGATTGACTTACAGTCATCCTTATCACTCTGGAAGCTCGAATCGGTAAAGGACTCGACATGGAGTTCATCGTGACCATACATCAAGAACAATTGTTTAGTCCTTCTCAAGTACTTAAGAATGTTCTTCACAGCTGTCCAGTGCTTTTCCCTAGGATCTAATTGACACCTACTCACTACAACTAGTGAGTATGATACATCCGCTTAGATATATCTCTATAGATCTTAATCCCCAGGATGTAGGAGGCATCACCTAGATCATTCATGGAGAAGCGTTGTGATAAAAAGAGCTTGACCGAGTGTAGCATAAGAACACTGTTTCCTATCAAGAGTATGTCATCCACGTACAATACGAGGAATACAACCTTACTCTCTACAACCATCTTGTATATACAAGGTTCATCTACGTTTTTGATGAAGTCAAACTCTTTGACTGCCACATCAAAACAGATGTTCCAACTCCGTGATGCATGTCTTAATCGGTAGATTGATTTAAGCAGCTTGCACATCTTTCCGCTGCTCCCACTGTCTACGAAGCCCTGTGGTTGTGTCACGTACATGCTCTTTTCTAAATCACCATTTAGAAAGGTGGTCTTGACGTCCATTTGCCAGATTTCGTAATCATGGTATGCATCGATGGAAAGTAGGATCCGGATGGACTTAAGCATAGCCACTGGAGAAAATGTTTCATCATAATCGACACCAGGTCGTTAACGAAAACCTTTTGCTACAAGTCTAGCTTTGAAAGTCTCAACTTTTCCATCTACACCTAATTTCTTCTTAAAGATCCACTTGCTCCCGATGGGTTTTACCCTTTCAGGAGCAACTTACAAAGTCCATACTTTGTTGGTGTACATGGATTCCATCTCAGATCGCATTGCATCCAGCCATTTCTCAGAGTCGCCACTTATGATGGCCTGCTCGAAACTAGATGGGTCATCATCTTTCATGATGCAATCCTCACTCCCACCGTCAATGAGAAAACCGTAGTATCTCTCAGGTGGATGAGAAATCCTACTAGATCTGTGGAGAGACTGAGGTTTGTTAGGGACTACTGAATCCTCCGGTTCTACCAAATCATCAGTCGTAGTTTGTGTAGCTGGAATTTCTTCCAACTCTACCTCTTTGCCACTAATTTCTTTTACAAGAAATTCCTTTTCTAAAAAGGTGGCATGTTGAGCAACAAACACCTTTTGTTCCTCACTGTGGTAGAATAAATATCCATATGAATTCTTTGGATATCCCATAAACTTGCACAAAATAGACCTTGCATTGATCTTGTCCGGATTTTGCTTTTTAACATAGTCTGGAGAACCCCATATCTTAACTCGTTTAAGAGATGGTCTTTTCCCATTCCATATCTCATATGGAGTGGTAGGCACTGATTTGGTTGGAAATCTATTCAATAGATATGCGGCTGTCTCAAGCGCATAACCCCAAAAGGAAATAGGCAATTCAGCACTACTCATCATAAAGCGCACTATATCTAATAGGGTGCGGTTTCTCCGCTCCGATACACCGTTGTGTTGTGGTGTATACGGAGGAGTAAGCTGAGAGAGAATCCCATTCTCTTTTAAATAGTCACGAAATTCCATGCTCAAGTATTCTCCTCCCAGATCAGATCGAAGGATTTTAATACTTTAACCCGTTTGGTTCTCTACTTCGCACTTATATTTCTTGAATTTCTCAAAAGCTTCAAACTTATGTTTCAACAGGAACACATGTCCGTATCTTGAGGGATCATCGGTGAATGTAATAAAGTACGCCGAACCATTTCTGGCTTGTGTAGACATGGGACCATATACATCACTATGTATCAGGCCCAAGAGTTCAGTAGCTCTTTCTCCGTGTCCAGTAAACGGAGTTTTGGTCATTTTGCTTATGATACATGACTGGCAAGTTTCATAAGATGTAAATTCGAACGGATTCAAATATCCATCTTTATGTAACTTAGATAGTCGTGTCGCATTGATATGACCTAGTCTACAATACCACAAGAAGGCTTCGTTCATTTCTGAACTTTTCCTCTTGTGTGTGTTCTATATGTTAAGAACTGTATTTTGATTCAAAACGTATATACCGATACATAGCGTGCCAAAACCAATCAACACTTGATTTAGGAAAATGTTCATAACATTATCCTGCAATACAAAATTATATCCATCTTTATGTAATGTAGATACCGATATAACATTGCACCTCATTTCTGGTACGTAATAATAGTCGTTTAGAATCAATGTATTACCATTAGGTAATACTAGATGATATTCGCCAACTGCTTTGGCTACAACCATTGCACCATTCCCTACTCTAAGAGAATCATCGTCTATTCCCGGTTCTCTACCTTTCTTTAGCCCATGTAACATATTACAAATGTGGGACCCTAATACAGTATCTAATATCCCGGACGTAGAACAAACTGAGAAACAATTCTCAGTAACGAACACACCCGAAGAAGATGCATCAACATGCTCATTCCTTGTTCGGGTCGAATGGGAATCCGGGTATTCCCCTATTTCCTGCTCAGACTTATAACAATTATAAGGTAGAGCGGAACCAATGTTTCCTAGCTTAGTATAATAAGCAGGTTCGATCAATACATCCATATTATTATCTTGATTAAGGCGTGTCATGGTCGCTATCTGGAGAAAGAGAGAAGAAAATACTTTAGCGTATGCTCTTGTAAGATTAGATTGGTTATTATTTTATCTAATCGGGATGTCTCCCACTGTTTTTATCAAATATTCCTTCAAACCCTAAAAGGTAAGACCTGCCGGGATTAATTACACCTTACAAGTTCGCCAATCGTTCAGCCAGGCATGTATTAGTACTCCGAGGGAGTCTCCCCGTGCTTTCGCATGGAACTAATTAAATAACCTCGTTTCCGCAGGGGCATAACCCCGTTAACACCTTTCTTAGGCACCTACTGGATCAGCTAATTGTAAAGTGCAAAACTCTCCCAGGAGTAACTCTTACTCGCAGCGGGTATCGGGATCCAACTATCTCATAGAAGGAATGCAATCTCATTGCAAATTTCAACACATGAAATTCCCAATAATGTTTTTGCCCCTAGCAACTTATGACCTTGGCTATAGTCAACAAATCATAAGCGCTAGCCAAATTCAACCCATCATTTCCTGATTGAATTAAACCCACCCGTACGAACCTTGGCTATGGTCAACAAAGCTGTACGACTACCCTAATCCAATCGCATCATATGGTTGCAGATAAGTACTAATTAGCTACCGCACACTACGTCTTGGCAATGGTCAATAAACGTAGCACGAATACTAAATAGCACTTATCTGAAATGACGGAAGGCTACGACAGGTTTTTAAGAAAACCTTTTGCGTAATGAACTTGATATTGTCGTAGAATCGAGTGATTTGAAAAGGAGTGGTTTAAGCTCAAATCGAATAGTTTTCAAAAAAAACCGAGTGGGTTGTAGTATTTGCTAGCTTTTTCTAAACAGGTCATTCCCGGTGAAGGGATCTCGGCACTTTCCTCATCGAATGAGGTGCTGGATATTCATAAAGAATACCGCTATGCAAAACAACAACTAGAGCTACCTTTTTGAAAATTTGATTCTACAACATCTTTAGGTTTCTATCCTTTTCATTAACCTCATTAATGAAGTCCCATCATTTATGTTTTCTAAACATCACAGAAGAAACGAAAATAGAATATACGCTTATGCCATCCGCATTCGCCATGGGGTCCCGTCATGCACCGTCAGGTTACTTAACTAACGGCAGAGCGGGGGAAGGACTAGCGCGGATGCAAAATATAAGCAACGTTTATTATATATCATATATATAATATAAAGCTTTCGTCTCACGCAGTTATATGATCTCATCACAGAACATTGCAGCAGAAGTCAACATATGAAATATAGGATTTACTAGGAGGTCTGTGTTTTAAATCAAGCCAGTAAAAAATACATATTCCAGGGTCGTGATGAATAGCCAAACCCACATCCCTAGACCCCTACGAGAGCGGCAAGCAACTCTGCCAATTCTAGAGTTAGGAGACCCGGTCTCGACTCCTTAGGATGGTCTCCCACTTGACTCTAGAACCCGGTTACTTGTGCTCCCCTCCTTGGGTCTATCCTAATGTGGAAAAGTAAATAATATTCATCAATGGTGACATCATCCTCAACCCGGAAGTGTCCAAATAAAAGAATATTACATACAAGTTTTTACATGAATGAAAATGAAAAACTCCCATCTCACGCAAAAACCCTCGGCTATTCAAACACAACGATCCAATATATCATATCACAGCAACACATAACATCGCATGTCATCAACATAAGTAAATATGCATATCCTAATTGTCGTTGATATATAGCAACGAAACCGGCGATACACCACAAATTGCACTTATAGTCGCAGAAAAGAAATGAAAACTACAATAATTAGAATCCGCAACCACCTTAGACATCATAAACCTGGAATATCGCAGACTCCAGATTTCATGCCTAACACTATAAACCCGGCATTTTAGTCTCAAATTGAAAACACTTTTAAATAACCAGTCGGGCAATTCAACATAATTCCCAACAAATGATCGAATGCTCGTCAGAAACATTAGTAGACGGCCGCACCCCCGATGCTGTCGACGAAGCGCACTTAGGCGGAACACAGCGGCCGCGAGCACCCTTACGGATGCTTTTGGCAACGGGGTTCTCCTATAGTCACTTGGTCAGGGCTATGGGGCGTGGCTATCTAGTAGTGTTACCCGGCGAGTGTTCACGTACTATATAAGATTGCGACGGAGTTTTGATCTGAATCGAAACACCGTAGCAATCTCTCAAAAGAGACTAAATTGCAAGATTTAAAAAACACTTACTAGTTTTCACAAAATTAATTATTGTGGATTCCAAATATTGTATCACATATCAAATATATCTAGACAAACATTTTGATCGATATCTCAAACACACACAAATTACAGAGACCTCAACACATGAGACTCACTAAAAATTCCCAGAGAGTTGTCTATAACAAGATTGAGCAGCACAAGAAAAAAGAGCCAACAACTCCTCAATACTGCAACGGAACCGCGGCCAAACCATGCGTTTGGCGGCGGTTCCACGGCAGCATGAGGGAGTTGAGGCCTCGAATTTCTTAAGACTCCATCAAATAACCTGCATGATTTTTTGAGAATTTTTAATCTTAAAAATTCCAACTTTTCGAAAATTTTCCAGAAACTATGAAACTTGGGTTTAGAAAAGTCGATCGAACACTTTTAACTTCGTCTAGATCACTCCTAATGCTCTACCTTGGCTCTGATACCATGAAAGTATGCCTTAGCACCGCTACTAGGTTTTTAGAAGCATCAAGTATACAATTTTAAAAAATCTAGTATGCTATTACATGTTGTCCTAGAATCGAACTAGAGAATTAAGGTTGTAAGTCCATATTGCGACCCCCGGTTCTTACGGGGAGGCGGAAACGGTATAAAATCAAAATTTTTATCGCAAGAGGCAACATGGACTAACTTATGGTCGGGATCGTTACCTAAACTAAAACTAGCAAACTAAGCTAAAGATGTTTAGCTACTCGGATGAAGATGGTTATACCTAAACTTGAACTCCTTCTCTTCAAGCTCCGGTGGTGGTCCGATGGCTCCTTCTCGTCGTCTCCGTACGCCGAAGATAGATCCACTTGAAAGCTCCAACCTTTAGCTCCTTCTTCGGTCTTTGAAGAAACTAGTTCACTTGGTTTGCTAAACCTAGTGAACTAGAATGAGTAGAGAGGAAAATAGAATGGGATTTTATCTATGGTTCTTGATTCTCAACTCATGAGACAAGAGAACCATAGATCAAGAGAGGGAGCAAGAGGTTGAGGGTGAGAGCAAGGGGAGAGCTCAAGAACAAGAGAGAGAATGAGCAAGAAAGAATGAGGCTCTCTTTTCTCTCTCACCCTCTCATAATCCAAAGTGATCATAACTCATCATATCAAAAAAGTCTTTTGGTGATGGTTAGAAGCAACCATAAGGTTATCATATCATGCACTCATTTTACTCAAAAAGCAAGCAAGAAAAAAGTCTTTGGCATGAAATGATAACCATGGTTATCATGATGGTCAACTAGTCAAGCCTAGTCAACCGGTCAACAAGTCAACAAAAGTCAACAAGTCACCAAAGTCAACAAGTCAACAAAAGTCAACAAGTCAACAACCATATCACCATAATACTTAATTAATATAATAGTTAATCACATATCATATTCTCATTAGGGTTGAGCAAAAAGTCAAAAGTCAACGGTCAACTGTCAACAACCCTAATGAGAATCCACTACCTCTGCCTCCCTGTCAACTGTGCATACACACCCGCATCCGCGTTCCGAGGAACACGAATGCAAACTGGATAAATCCAATCCCATAAGGTACACTAGGATCTGGCTTAAACCAAAGCCCGCTAGTGTAAACTGTCCGGACACTGTACGTGCACAAGTGCACGGATGTGACCGAACCCTGTCGCAAAACCATGCGACCTGTCGCAATACCATGCGACCTCTACTCTTTTGCCTAAAGGCGAAAAGCTTTCTGTGTGGGACTCTAAAGACTCGACACTACGCTGGCAGTGGGTTTAACCACAGACCGCAAGCGGCACTAGCTGTGCGTAACGGTCCCCAGGTAATGCCGACAAGAAGACCGACGAGGCGAAACCCATCTGAACTCCTACTGAGCCTGAGCGTGACATTCTCCGTACAGTCCGGTCTGTTCGTCTGATACATCGCATGGCGGGCCTAGGGGGCGGTAAACGTCAGTCCCCCAATAGCGGTACAAGTCGTGCCGGAGTGAAGCCCAATACACCCTGAGATAACACTGGAAACCTACCAGTATATCTCGTTTGCCCTGGCCAGGGACTACTCGTGTAATGGCTCTCCTAGACACAGCGCGATGTCAACCCCCAATACCGGGAGAGACGAATCCTGTCTAACCGTCACTGCCTCCAAGTGCTTCGGGACTGCACCCAACCACTACCTGTTTGCACGACTCCTTTGAGCCATGGTAGGGTAGTGATCAAAGTACAGTGGGAACACACTCGAGGCGGAGTGACAGTGTCAAGTCAGCGGACTAAGCTGTACTCATGTCACCTGGGAACTGATAACTGACGATAGGTATAATACCAACTAGTCAGTTCCCGACGAGTCCTGTCCAGTGTACCCGTAACCTAACGAGCACCCGCATACTATCTCAAGTACGACGTACTGACGGCTGTGGGACAGACCGTCTCCCACACTGGGATAAGAAGCGCATGCGCTGGTCTACTCCGGAGTATCGATGCCCTGTCTCGATAGTCCTGCGACCAGGGACCTGAATAAGGATGTGCTTATAGATTACCCAGCCCCCACTAGTGTGACTGCCATCACAACGCTGGTAATCAAGCAAAGATCCTAAGGGCTCCACTAATGCGTATAAGTGATATACTGAAATAAACACAAGTACACATTGAAGTAGAAACAAACCAAGTAGCATACTACTATTTTGAGCAAGATTGTATATACAAGGTGAATATCCCAAGCATCCATTAAGTAATATACAAACTAGTATGATACAGTAATGGCCTCTAGGGCATATACACTAACAATCTCCCACTTGCACTAAGGCCATGTACTGGCGTATCGAAGACCTATCATCTCGATCAGCCGCTCGAACTGAGTCTGGGGCAGGGCCTTGGTGAATGGATCAGCAGTGTTATCTTCTGAAGCGACTCTCCGAACCTCGATCTCCTGGCGATCTACGATCTCCCTGATCAGGTGATACCGCCTTAAGATGTGCCTGGATTTCTGATGGGACCTGGGTTCCTTCGCTAAAGCTATAGCCCCGTTGTTGTCGCAATACAGAGGTATTGGATCAACAATGGACGGAACCACCTGAAGTTCTTTCAAGAACTTCCTCATCCAGACAGCTCCTTTTGCGGCATCAGATGCAGCGATGTATTCCGCTTCCATCGTCGAGTCTGCAACGGTTTCCTGTTTGGAACTCTTCCAACACACCGCCCCTCCATTGAGGGTAAAGACAAAACCCGACATGGACTTGGAATCATCCTTGTCACTCTGGAAGCTGGAGTCAGCAAAGGCCTCGATCTGGAGGTCCTTTCCGCCATACACCAAGAACATCTCCTTAGTCCTCCTCAGGTACTTGAGAATGTTCTTTACCGCTATCCAATGTTTCTCCCCAGGGTTTGACTGATACCGGCTTACCACACTCAGTGCATAAGCTACATCCGGTCTGGTACACAACATCGCATACATTATAGAGCCTACCGCAGAAGCGTAGGGTATAATAGACATGCGATCCCTCTCCAAATCAGTCTTGGGAGACATCTCTTTAGAGAGGGTGATCCCGTGACAAGCTGGTAGGTTACCACGCTTGGAATCTTCCATACTGAATCTTTTCAGTACGGTGTCGATGTACCTGGACTGAGAAAGTCCCAATATCCTCTTGGATCTATCACGATGGATCCGGATCCCCAGGATGTATGAGGCATCACCCAGGTCTTTCATGGAGAACCTTTGTGACAAGAACCCCTTGACAGATTGTAGCATAGGAATATCATTTCCTATTAAGAGAATGTCATCCACGTATAAAACGAGGAATACTACAGTTCTCGCTACAAATCTACTATAGATGCATGGTTCATCTGGATTTTTGATAAAGCCAAATTCTTTGACCGTCTCATCAAAGCAGATGTTCCAACTCCGCGATGCCTGCTTTAGTCCATAGATGGACTTAAGCAACTTGCACACCTTTCCGCTGCTCCCACTCTGAATGAAACCCTCTGGCTGGTCCATATAGACACACTCCTCTAAATTTCCATTTAGAAAAGCTGTCTTTACGTCCATTTGCCAGATCTCATAATCGTGGAAGGCAGCAATGGCAAGAAGGATCCGAATGGATTTCAGCATGGCTACTGGAGAAAAGGTTTCGTCGTAGTCCAAGCCAGGTCTTTGACGAAAACCCTTTGCTACCAGCCTAGCTTTATAGGTCTCAACCTGTCCATCTACACCAATCTTCCTTTTGAAGATCCACTTGCATCCTACGGGTTTTACCCCGTCTGGAGCAATGTCCAACGTCCATACCTTGTTGGTGTACATGGACTCCATTTCGGTCCGCATTGCATCCAGCCATTTCACTGAGTCAACGCTCTGAACGGCCTGCTGGAAGCTAGTAGGCTCATCATAATCTATGATGCAATCCTCTCTATCCCCGTCTATGAGAAAACCGCAGTATCTCTCGGGCGGATGAGACTGCCTACTACTCCTGCGGAGCGGCGTAGGAATGTCCTGTTCTGTTGAACCCTCTGGTTCCACTAAGCTTTCAGTAATAGTCTGTGGTTCTGGAATTTCTTCTAGTTCTACTGCGCTCCCACTAATTTCCTTTTCCAAGAACTGGTGTTCTAGAAAGTGGGCATTACGAGAAACAAGGACTTTTTGTTCCTCTGCGTAGTAGAAAAGATACCCCCTGGTGTTCTTTGGGTATCCCACAAACTTGCACAGTACTGAGCGTGCCTCGAGTTTGTCCGCATGCTGCTTTTTGACAAAAGCTGGACATCCCCAGATCTTCAGATATTGAAGATAGGGTTTCTTCCCACTCCACATTTCATATGGGGTGGTAGGCACAGTCTTAGTCGGAACTCGGTTCAAAAGGTATGCTGCTGATTCTAGCGCATATCCCCAGAATGATCGCGGCAACTCAGCGTTACTCATCATGGACCGCACCATATCCAATAGGGTGCGGTTCCGTCTCTCCGATACACCGTTATGTTGCGGGGTGTATGGAGGAGTAAGCTGAGAGAGAATTCCGTTCTCTTTTAAATAGTCCAGGAATTCGGCACTTAAGTATTCTCCACCTCGATCCGATCTTAGAATCTTAATACTTTTGCCGGTCTGTTTCTCTACTTCATTCTTATACTCCTGGAATTTTCCAAAGGCCTCGGACTTATGTTTCATTAAGAAGACATAACCGTACCTTGAGAAGTCATCCGTAAAAGTAATGAAGTAAGAATGTCCGCTTCGGGCATGTGTAGACATTGGACCGCACACGTCACTATGTACGAGTCCCAAGAGCTCGCTCGCTCTTACTCCTTGTCCAGTAAATGGAGTCTTTGTCATCTTTCCTTTGAGACAAGATTGACAAGTGGCATACGATTGATATTTGAACGCATTCAAATATCCTTCTGTATGTAACTTAGTCAACCTTCTCTCATTGATGTGACCCAATCTACAATGCCATAAGAAAGTCTGATTTATTTCTGGAGACTTTCTTTTGTGTGTATTCTGGACATTAAAAATCTGTGGTTGGTTTAACACGTATATACCATTACTCAGAGTACCTGACCCAATCAATACTTGATTAAGGTGAATGTTTACAACATTACTTACAAACGCAAATTCATAACCTTCTTTAGAAACTAAAGATACAGAAATGATATTACAAGTTGCGTTGGGTACAAAAAAGCAATTACGCAAAACCAAAACATGTCCATCTGACATTCCCAGGTGATAGTCCCCCACGGCTTTAGCATCCATGCTAGCTCCGTTCGCAACTTTGAGGGTCATGTCACCTGCCTTCAAAACCCTACGGTTTCTCAACGCCTGCAAAGAATTACAGATATGAGATCCTGATCCGGTATCCAATACCCAGGAAGTAGAGTTTATTGAAAGACAGTTTTCAATAACATACACACCTGAAGCTGAAGCTGCAACCTGCTTCAATTCCTGTGTTCTGGCCTTCCAGGCCCTGCAATCATTCTTCCAGTGTCCTTTCTTATGACAATAGAAGCATTCTTCCTTATCCACAAGCTTCCCCGCTATCTTTGTTGCTTTGCCTTTTCCCTTCGTATCCACTTTACCAACACCGCCCCTTGGTTTGGCGGGGGCCTTCTTCTTCTTTCCCTTGGCTTTCGCCTTGGACCTAGAAGAAGATGATCCTCCTACAAACAAAGTGGATGTTTCCCTACCTTTCTGTAGGGTGCCCTCTGCGCTCCTCAGCATGTTGAGGAGCTCTGATAGTTCAACCTCTTTTTCTTGTAGGTTGAAGTTCAGTATAAACTGGGCGTAAGTGGAAGGAAGGGACTGGAGAACTATATCCGTATATAGCTCACTCTCCAATGTGATCCCTAGGTCAGCGAGCTCCTCAATGAAGCCGATCATCTTTAGCACATGCTCGGCTACTGATGATCCGACGGCCATTCTTGTCGAAAATAACTTTTTCGACGCTTCGTATCTTGCGATACGTGATTGCTCTCCATACAGTTCTTTTGTATGGAGCAATATGGACTCCATGTCCATATTCTCATGCCTCCTCTGATGTTCGTTGTCCATCGAGGCAAGCAGGAGGCACTTGGCCTTCGCGCTATCAATCTCCCAAGTCTTGCGGATTTCCTTATCCGCGACACTGGAAGTTGGACTAGGGACAGGGGGAGCTTTGGTGGTAAGAAGATACCCCAGCTTGTCATAAGTGATTGCTATCGTGACATTCCTGAGCCAATCTTTGTAGTTTGGCCCTGTCAGTTTGTTTTTATCTAGGAGTAACTTAAGTCCAGTCATGTTGATTGGTCGCTGCAATTAGGAGAGAGAAGAAGAAACACTCAGCATGATGCTCTTGCAAGTTTAGAGTGGTTTTTAGTTTGTCTAAACAGGATGGCTCCCACTGTTTCTCGAATCCCTCCTCAAACCATAAAGGAAGAATTAGTCAGGATCAATCCCACCGTACAATACTTGCTTAACCGTTCAGCCAGGCCGGTGTCGGTACTTCGAGGGAGGTTTTCCAACGCTTTCGCGAAGTTCCTTAATTAGAGAACCTCTTTTCCCTGGGGGCGTAGCCCCGCTAACACCTTTCTAGGCACCTACTAGGTTTATAGCATTGATCGTTAAGTGAGAAATTTCCCGAGGAGTAGCATATACTCACAGTAGGATCGGGATCCAAATATCATCGCGTGACGAAACTGAAGGAATCCTACCAGAATCATCACACTCCAAATGGTATGCAAATCTAGCAAGTTTCAGTACTTATGAAACTCCCGATGTGGATTTTTGCCCCATGCTCTTATGACCTTGGCGTGAGGTCAAAATGTCATAAGTCACATGTCAAGTTCGTCCCATCATTATCCAGGTTAATTTGAATCCACCCGTACATACCCTTGACGTAGGCCAAAATGGCAGTACGACTGTCTCAAACCAACGCATTCTATCTATGCAACAGATAAATATCCGGCAGCTACCAATCACTATGCCTTGGCGTGAGGTCAAAATACATAGCTTGAATACTACCGAATATTTAACTGAAATGATGGAGGGCTACGGATGGTTTTGGCAAAACCGTGAACGTAGTGAACTTGATTTGGTCGATGGAACGAGATAGCTTTAAAATGGAGTGGCTCAAACTCCGTATTTTAAAAGTTATTTTGAAAAGAACCGAGTGGTTTTTCGAAAGTGTTCCAACGACTTTAACTTGGTTTATTATCTTGCATTAGTTCTTTTAATGCGTGATATTCTTGCATTAGTACTTTTAATGCGTCCCATCATTTAACCCTACCATTGCAGAAAACAACCAAAATATGACGTACGCTTATGCCATTCGCATTCGCCACTGGGCCCCGTCATTACCCGTTAGGTTACTTAACTAACGACAGAGCGGGGGCTGGGCTAGCGCGTCTGTAAAACATAAGCAACGCCTAAATAGTAAGCAATGATAAACATTTCAGATCACAGATAAATACATTGGATATACTAGTAATCTGTAATTTGTACGAGCCTGTAACAAAAACAGATAACACGGTCGCGGTGAATAGCCAAAACCCCACCCAAGACCCCTACGGGTACGGCAAACTACCCGCCAAGTACCCGAAGCGTAGCAACCTCCCTCATCTCCATGAGTAGGCCACTCGACACTTCGGCATACCCGGTAGTTTGTGCACCCCTCCACGGGTCTATCCTAGGAGCAAAAACAGTAAAAAGAAATTATACAATGACGGCTACAACCCCGACCCGGTTGTGCGGCCAAACAAATAATTATTACATCAATTTACAAATTTACATGAATTGCAAGAAAAGTAAACTCTCGTCTCACAACCCCCGGCTATTCACCCGCGACAATCCAACATATTTATATACACATTCCAGCACATTACAGATCATGTATAACCCCGACTAATCGACTTATAGCGATTAGCCGACGTTCAATACATGCAAACATCACAGATATAACCATCATAGTCAAAGTGCAATGAAGTTCGGAAAAAATACGGAATTATAGGACCCCAAAAGGAAATTTCTTTTCTGTAAAATCTGGGCACATATAATATATCTCAAAAATCCCAAAACCAACACAGACACACACTGCACGAAAAACGACGCACTAAAGACAACAAACCGCGGCGCTTCCGCGGCGGCCAAGAAGGGTCACGCGGCGGAAGCGCGGCGGTTTAGACGAATTGGTGAATCGTTTTTCATGGGTGTTCTAACAAAACCCTGAGACGAATTTAGGAGTATGAAGTTTTTCATTTTGACCAGAAAAAAATTCAACAGAAACTCAGTTTTTGTAGTTTTCCGGTTTTGTGATTTTTTTCGGTTCCGAACTTCGTTACACTTTACTACCTAGCTAGTTTAAGTTTAGTTAGTCTCTGATACCACTGTAAGTCCATATTGCGACCCCCGGTTCTTACGGGGAGGCGGAAACGGTATAAAATCAAAATTTTTATCGCAAGAGGCAACATGGACTAACTTATGGTCGGGATCGTTACCTAAACTAAAACTAGCAAACTAAGCTAAAGATGTTTAGCTACTCGGATGAAGATGGTTATACCTAAACTTGAACTCCTTCTCTTCAAGCTCCGGTGGTGGTCCGATGGCTCCTTCTCGTCGTCTCCGTACGCCGAAGATAGATCCACTTGAAAGCTCCAACCTTTAGCTCCTTCTTCGGTCTTTGAAGAAACTAGTTCACTTGATTTGCTAAACCTAGTGAACTAGAATGAGTAGAGAGGAAAATAGAATGGGATTTTATCTATGGTTCTTGATTCTCAACTCATGAGACAAGAGAACCATAGATCAAGAGAGGGAGCAAGAGGTTGAGGGTGAGAGCAAGGGGAGAGCTCAAGAACAAGAGAGAGAATGAGCAAGAAAGAATGAGGCTCTCTTTTCTCTCTCACCCTCTCATAATCCAAAGTGATCATAACTCATCATATCAAAAAAGTCTTTTGGTGATGGTTAGAAGCAACCATAAGGTTATCATATCATGCACTCATTTTACTCAAAAAGCAAGCAAGAAAAAAGTCTTTGGCATGAAATGATAACCATGGTTATCATGATGGTCAACTAGTCAAGCCTAGTCAACCGGTCAACAAGTCAACAAAAGTCAACAAGCCACCAAAGTCAACAAGTCAACAAAAGTCAACAAGTCAACAACCATATCACCATAATACTTAATTAATATAATAGTTAATCACATATCATATTCTCATTAGGGTTGAGCAAAAAGTCAAAAGTCAACGGTCAACTGTCAACAACCCTAATGAGAATCCACTACCTCTGCCTCCCTGTCAACTGTGCATACACACCCGCATCCGCGTTCCGAGGAACACGAATGCAAACTGGATAAATCCAATCCCATAAGGTACACTAGGATCTGGCTTAAACCAAAGCCCGCTAGTGTAAACTGTCCGGACACTGTACGTGCACAAGTGCACGGATGTGACCGAACCCTGTCGCAAAACCATGCGACCTGTCGCAATACCATGCGACCTCTACTCTTTTGCCTAAAGGCGAAAAGCTTTCTGTGTGGGACTCTAAAGACTCGACACTACGCTGGCAGTGGGTTTAACCACAGACCGCAAGCGGCACTAGCTGTGCGTAACGGTCCCCAGGTAATGCCGACAAGAAGACCGACGAGGCGAAACCCATCTGAACTCCTACTGAGCCTGAGCGTGACATTCTCCGTACAGTCCGGTCTGTTCGTCTGATACATCGCATGGCGGGCCTAGGGGGCGGTAAACGTCAGTCCCCCAATAGCGGTACAAGTCGTGCCGGAGTGAAGCCCAATACACCCTGAGATAACACTGGAAACCTACCAGTATATCTCGTTTGCCCTGGCCAGGGACTACTCGTGTAATGGCTCTCCTAGACACAGCGCGATGTCAACCCCCAATACCGGGAGAGACGAATCCTGTCTAACCGTCACTGCCTCCAAGTGCTTCGGGACTGCACCCAACCACTACCTGTTTGCACGACTCCTTTGAGCCGTGGTAGGGTAGTGATCAAAGTACAGTGGGAACACACTCGAGGCGGAGTGACAGTGTCAAGTCAGCGGACTAAGCTGTACTCATGTCACCTGGGAACTGATAACTGACGATAGGTATAATACCAACTAGTCAGTTCCCGACGAGTCCTGTCCAGTGTACCCGTAACCTAACGAGCACCCGCATACTATCTCAAGTACGACGTACTGACGGCTGTGGGACAGACCGTCTCCCACACTGGGATAAGAAGCGCATGCGCTGGTCTACTCCGGAGTATCGATGCCCTGTCTCGATAGTCCTGCGACCAGGGACCTGAATAAGGACGTGCTTATAGATTACCCAGCCCCCACTAGTGTGACTGCCATCACAACGCTGGTAATCAAGCAAAGATCCTAAGGGCTCCACTAATGCGTATAAGTGATATACTGAAATAAACACAAGTACACATTGAAGTAGAAACAAACCAAGTAGCATACTACTATTTTGAGCAAGATTGTATATACAAGGTGAATATCCCAAGCATCCATTAAGTAATATACAAACTAGTATGATACAGTAATGGCCTCTAGGGCATATACACTAACAAAGGTTTCATTGCATGTAAACAAACTTTACACTAAATGAATAGGAATACAACCTTTGTAGACCGGTCTTTCACTTCTAAGGCTCCAAGTAGTAGTCCCTTAGCTCCAAGTAGTGGTCCTCCGAACACTTCTCAGGCTCCACTTGGTGAAAAGAATAAGCTTGCTTAAGGATCTTCGAGTCCGAAGATGATCTACCTTAAGGAATCTCTAACTCAAGCTATCTCTTCACTAATTGAGGAATTAGTGAAGTAAAAAACCTATACTAAATGGCTAGTTTGGTATAGACTGATGAAGTAGGAATTTTGCTAACTTTAGAATTATTTTTCTCTTTTTCTTTTCTCACTTCACTCAAAACTAGAGAGCAAAGAAGGAGATGATGAAGATTTTAATGTGAACCATGGGTGAGAAAATATCTCAAGAGATATTAGTAGAGAGTTAACCATGGCTAAAGATAATGGTTGGGTTAATAAATATCTAGAGTAAAACAAAATTAGTGGACTAAGGCAAGGCTTCTACATGCTTCCACAAGTATTTTAAGCCATGGAATTTTCCACCTAATTTTGGTTTATACCTTAATAATTAAATCACCCAAATTATCTTTAGTTTGGTGTGAGTCTCATACACCCATGTCCAATGTATCATCTAGCATGACACAATAGTAAATACATTAATATATATCTCATATATATTTAAATGTATTTGTAGAAAAGAAATTTTTATGTGAGCTAATATTAGTTTATATATATATATATATATATATTAATATATCAAATATATAATTATATATCAAATTATTAAATCAACATTTGATTTAATAATCTGGCTATATCATATATAACTGACAAATATCATTTATATGTATATCAAACATACATATAACAAATTATTGAATCAACACTTGATTCGATAAGTTATATCACATATAACCTATATCGTGAGATTTGAATACTGTATCATATGCACGTGTTAATCTCGGTCCCACACATATCACATATGTGCCCTACTTCATTCCGTTTGAGCTAGGAAACCTCTGTGTAGGATTCTAAAGACTTGTCAATACGCCAGCAGTAGGTGATGATCACATCAGTCACCCATAAGTCGTCAGCGGTACTAGCTGGACGTAACGGCTACCCAGGTATTGAGCGATCAGAAGATCAACAAGCAATCTTGTCCAAACTCCCGTGAATCCAGTAAATAACACTACAGTACAGTCCGGTCTCTTCGTCTGATATGTTGCATATCGAGTATGGGGGTGGTAAACGTCAGACCCCAATAACTTGATAAGTCATGCCGATGTGAGGCTCATAACGGGTCGAGAAACTACTTATAACACTTGCCAGTAAGTCTCATGATCAGCCATGGCCAGGGACTTCCTGTTATAGCCAATTGAGCATAGCGCAACATCAACTCCCAATACCGGGAGAGACGAAACCCCTCCTATCGCTCATTGCCTCGATGTAACTCGGGACTGTACCCAAAATCCACCTGTTATCACGACTCCTTTGAGCCGTGGTAGGGAGGAAATCAAAGAACAGTAGGAACCACACAAGACTCTATGACGATCTCGGGTCTACAGACTAACATGTACCAGTGTCACCAGAGAACTGCTATCTTACGATAGGTATAATACCATCTAGGAGTTCTCGGCGAGTCCTGTTCGGTGTACCCATTCTCCAATGAGCACCTGTGTACAATCTTTGATGTCAAACACCAATGGATGTGGGATCATCCATCGCCCCATACAGGGTCAAGAAATGTACACACTAGTCTACTCTGGAATATCGATGCCCTGTCTCGATACTCTCTCGACTAGGAACAATTAAATGATGTACTTGTGGACTACCCTGGCCCCACTAGTATGATCTACATCATAGTCTTGGTAGTCAAGTACACATCCTAAGGGCTTTATCAATATGTAACTGTAAGTGCACGGCGGCACCCCGGCCGTCAATCTGAGACCAAAATGCGGAAACGGTGATTTACTTTAAACTTTATAACCGGCATCACCGCGCACAAAAATCCCGGATCGGGCCATTAATCTAATTCTAGCTAACAAAAGAACGGGTAGAGAGATATACCGAGCGATCCGTGTCCTTCGGCCTTCTCGTCGTCGTCCCAATCTCCCCGCGGAATCTCCGGTCTTCACCTCCTCACGGAAGGGCACCACGTTGCCGGCTTCTTTTACGGGCTCCCACCTCTGGACCGAGGCAACTCGGGCACGAAGTTGGCGAGCCGACGTGCCCAAGGATTGCTGTAGGTTAACTGTAGAACTCTATGTCTCTTTAGGGTTTAAAGGAGTTGCCATATGGTGGAGGAAATGAACTGAGCTTATGGAGACGGAACTTATGGGATTTTACAAACATGAAGAGAACCAAAATCCCACCACTAACAATTTGGACAGCCCCCCATCTCATTTGGCCGGCTACAACTAAAGAATGGGGAGAGAGGAAAAATGAGAGGAGAGAATGCATATAAAAAAGAGTGAGTCCTCACATAATACAAGAGAGAGAAAAGGTGATGATGAGAAACAATGATCACCCCAAAACCAACACTCCAACAACCTAATCATCAACAACTATGATTACTCCAAAAGTCAAGCCATGATGAAAAGAAGAAGTCAAATGGTGGTAGAATTATCATGATACAACAATATGCAAATAACACCCTCCACTAACCAAATTTGCATTCTTGCAAATAAGCCCTCCTCCACCAATTTCCGGCCAAGGAAAGATACAAATGAAAATGGCCGAAACGGAAAGCAAACTGGCAATTCCAGAAAACTGATCCCGTAATAAATTACAGGAAAACCCCGCTACTGTATATACATACCCGCATTTGTATTCCGACCGAATACAAATGCAATGAGACAAAATCTACACTGTACTATACTAGGATCCGGCTTAAACCAAAGCCCGCTAGTATTAATCGTCCGATCATGATCCGTGCAATACCGCACGTATCTGATCGAACCCTGCCATATCTCCATATAGCCTCTACAGCGTTTCGCCCGAAACTTGAGCAACTGTCTGTGGGGGACTCTAAAGACTCGTCAATACTATGGCTGTGGACTTAACCACTAGCACGTCAGAGGTATTAGCCATACGTAACGGGCTACCAGCTATTGACCAAAAGGGACGTCGATGAGCGAACTCATCCTGACACCCTACTGAGCCTGTCAGTGACAATATCCGTACAGTCCGGTCCGTTCGTCTATGAGCATCGCATGGCGGGCCTAGGGGGTTGGTAAAAGTCAGACCCCCAAAAGCGGTACAAGTCGTGTCGGAGTGTAGCCCAGAACACCCTGAGATACTACTGGAATACCTACCAGTAAATCTCCTGCCTTGGCCAAGGACTTCGTGTAAGGGCTCTCCTAGACACAGCGCGACCTCACCCCCAATACCGGAAGAGACGAACCCTTGAAGATCCGCTCACTGCCTTCATGTGGCTCGGGACTGTACCCAACTAAAACCTGTTTGCACGTCTCCTTTGAGCGTGGTAGGGTAGTAATCAAAGTACAGTGGGAACTCACACGAGAAAAATGACGATCCTCAGGTCGATGAACTAACCTGTTCACATGTCACCAGGGAACTGCCATCTGACGTCAGGTATAAGACCAACTAGCATGTTCCGGGCGAGTCCTGTCCGGTGTACTCATAACCCAATGAGCACTGTATACATCTTAGGTGAACCAACGGACACCAGTGGCTTGTGAGACCGGCCACCGCCCCTCGTCGGGGTCTGACTGTATACACTAGTGTACTCTGGAGTATCGATGCCCTGTCTCGAAACTCCCACGACTAGGGACCTTTTAAGGATGTGCTTATAGACTACCAGCTCCCACGTATATGATCGCCCTCATACTGCTGGCAGTCAAGCAAGAATCCTAGGGGCTCTATCAATGTGTAATAGCGACCTGTCAGGTCACCTAAAGCAGTACACCATGATAAAGATAAACCAGACAGCATACTATCATCTTTAGTAAGATTATCCTACCGGGATAGGTCCTCCCTCAATCATTGCAATCACGTGCCTGTGATCCAATAATTGACTATGAGGGCACTATCTCCAATAGTAACGGAGAGACAGTATAATAATACAAGTGTTACATGTTATGATAAAGAGCAACCAGATAGCATACTATCATGTCGAGCAAAAAAGTCATTTCTATATATGTCCAAGCATCCACTATAATATACAATTATGTACAATAATGGCCTCTAGGGCATACATATAACTAATACACTATCATAATGCTGGTAGTCAAGCAATAATCCTACGGTCTTTATCAAAACGTATATACATAATGATAAATACAAACCAGATAGCATACTATCATCTCGAGTGAGACAATTCTACTTGTATAGGTCCTCGTTCAATTATCATAATCTCCTACTTGCAATTACAATAATTGCCTTGAGGGCACTTTATCCAACAATCTCCTACTTTCACTTAAGACTAATTATTGCGGTATCGCATACTTACAGCTCGTGTGCTACCAAATACCCAACTTCTCTACTAGTCAGTTTTTAAAAACTCGTTTTGAGAAACTTAAGTGTTCGAGAAATAGCCTCAGTGAGTGGATCCACTCCAATGTTTCTATCTTTATCTCTCCATATCTCAACTTCACGGAGAACGACTATCTCCCGAAATGAGCGATACCTGTCTTAGAACTTGTCGGATATCTGATGGGACCTTGTTCATAACATGAACACCAAATCCAACAAGTTTCTTAGACTATATCCATTGCTGATGTAATTAACACCCATCGCTATGACCATCTCAGTACCTCTCTTGGAAACCTATCCAACATATTGCATCTCAAAAGAGAGAAAAATATTAACTCTGACAACCACTTTGTCATCCAGGCCATCTTGGAAGCCTGAACCGGTAACCGCCTCCTGCAGGAGGCTTCCATTACCATACACTAAGAACATCCGCTTATGTTCTTTTCTGCTTTTTTTTATTTCTTCAGGATTGGATTAATATCCGCTTACTACAGCAAGTGCAAAAAGCAACATCTGATCTTGAACATGACATCGCATGATTGAATCAATTGCCTAAATAAGTGATATGAAATTCATCCAAGTCCCTTTCATCTAGAAGACATCACTTTTGGAGAGGGAGACTCCATCACCTGCAGGTAGACTACCACGTCAGGAGTCGTCCATTCTAAAACACTATAGAATAGTGTCTAAGTATCCGAATCGGAACACTTCCTAAATCTAGATCTAAAACCATAAATCTAGTCCCCAGAATCTGTGATATATTTTCCAAATCCTATGTGGAGAAACACCTTGTGACAACCAAAGTTTGACCGATCGTAATATAGGAGCATCACTTCCTATCAGGAGCTTGTCATCCAAATACTAGGACATCACTCCCTATTGCCTTCTTATAAGGTCCTTCTGTTGTTCTGATGAAGTCAAAATCTTTGACTTTCACATCAAACTAGATGACCAATTCTGCTCTCCTTGTTTTAGTCTATAAATAGACATAAGCAACTTGCCCACCACGCTTCCGCTGCTCCCACTGACTACAACAACCCTCTGGCAGAGTCATATATACGTGCACTTCTAAATTCAATCTAGAATGACGTTATAGTCTTCCACCTGCCAGATCCCATAGTCAAGGACAGCAACAGTGACAAGCTTAGGTTATCAAAACCTCCCTATCATCGTCTTTGAGGAAACCGAAGTACCTCTCGGGTGGCTGAGGTTACCCACTAAAAACTGCAGAGTGGCTAATGGATTGTCGAATCCAATTGAATCTCCAGGTTCTACTAAATTTTCAGTAACAGTTTGCGGTTCTGGAATCACTTCCGGTTCTACCATACTCCCACTTGTTTCTTTTGGAAAAAGATTCCTTTTGTAAAAAGGTGGCGAGTCAAGAGAAAAATAACCTTTGATCTTGCAAATGGTAGAATGTCAGACCCTTACTAAAAAGCCTGGAATAACCCACAAACTGCCATTCCAGAAATGTGTCTTGAGTTTGTCCGGATTCATCGTTTAAACAGAAACTGGATAACTCCAAATCTTAACATCCTTAAGATATGCAACCATTCTATGTCCACATAGAATCTAAGGCACTAATTTAGATGGATCCATATTCAATTGTTATGTAACTGTGTCCAGTGCATATCCCATATAGAAAAAGGCCATACAACATTATTCATCAAAGAGCACACCCACAGATGAGTAACCTGTGAGAGAATCATGTTCTCAAAATTACTATGATGGAATTCCTAGCATAAATATCTATATTTTCGAACACCCTGATACTTTTAACGTATGATTCTCTACTTTATTATTATACTTATAATGTTCTCAAAATCTTTGGATTTTGCATTACAAAAAATGCATGTCTAAAATCTGAGAACCCATAAGTAAACTGAATGAAGTATGATTACCATCCCCTTGTCCTAAAGGACACAGGAAAACATACATTTCCATCTATAAGTCCCTAAAGTATACTAATTTAAATTCCGTGTGTTGTAAGTTAAAAGCTGTATTTTGGTTAAGAATGTCTATACCGTTAATCAATGCGCATTACCTTATCCTCAACTGATAAAGGTAAATGTTTAGAACACAAGTTTCAAAATTTATAGCTCACTTTATAAAATAAAGATACACATATTCAATTTTAAAAATTGGTGCATAACAACGGTTATTCAAAACCAAATATTTGTTGTAAGGCAAAACCCAGGTGATTTCCTCAAATATCACCAATTACAAAGAATTTTGATATTGAGAATATAATCATCCAATTTCCCAAAATTCTACACCCACTCAGAATCTGTAATGTCCTACAGATGTGAGATCCAAGTCTGGTAAATACATACCTTAGAGTCAGAATCGAATTGGGAAAGCAGTTTTCAATTAACATCGCGCAGGAAAACTGAAACATGAAAATGTTTCGAGGGGTGGCTGGGTATTCCTAGTAATGCCTCTTCCACTATCCATATTCATGATAGTAGTCGCAAATTCCCTTGCCCTCACTGCAATCCCTTTATATGTCTTTACTTCTTACCTTCTATACACCACACTTAGGCTAATTTGTTTTCTTCTTTCCCTACCATTCGACACCAGCCTAAGGTTTGGAAGAAGACTATCCAAGAAGCGTAATAGGTGTACTCTCCTAATACTAGGAGCCCTCACAACCTGAGAAAAGGTAAAGATAAAAAACAACCGAATAATCCTATTCAATTTCTACAGAACCCATGGCCATCCTCGAACTGAAACAAGTTTATTCGAGTTCGTATGTAACTATACGAGATGGCCTTTCCAAACAATATGGATCTTCGTAGTGATACGGAGTGTTTTGGAGAAAAGTAAAGGGAAAGTAAGAGTAGTAGGGATAATGCGACTTTGTCGTGAATCATGACAATCCAAAACCAGAGTATGTAAGAAGATTTGGTCAACTTGTTAAGGTAGGTCATGGTTGAAAACTAAAGAGAGAAAAGAAACACTCAGCGTGCATTCTAACCTAGATTAGATTGGTTAATCACTTTATCTAATCAGGATAGCTCCTACTGTTTCCTCAAATTCTCCTTCAAACCCTAAAAGGAGAATTAGTCAGGATCATCTGAAAATCACCCAAGGAGTAACACCTACTCATCAGTGGGAATCGGGACCCAACTATCTGCTGGGTTCCCTAGGTCGCCGCTGGGTTTCGGGAGGCATCGTCCATGCCATTTTAAAAAATTTGGCCGCTAAAGAACCCTAACCTAGAGAATTAGACGAAAGCTAGAATGCAAACATCTCTACATCTAAGTGAACAAGGAATACAACCTTTGTAGACCGGTCCTCCACTTCAATAGCTCCGTGTAGTAGTCCCTTCGCTCCAAGTATTGAACTCCTGGACTCTAGAAAGGCTCCACAAGATGAACGGAATAAGCTTGCTTGAAGTCTTCGAGGCCGAAGATGATCTACGTTGAGGAGACACCAACTCAAACTATCTCTTCACTAATATGGAATTAGTGAAGCAAACACTCTAAACTAAATGGCTAACCTAGTAGAGGATGATGAAGTAGGAATTTTGCTCACTTTAGAAATATTTTTCTCACTCATTTTCTTCACCTCCCCAATTGCAAAAGAGCTAGAGGAAGGAGATGAAGAAAAACAACCATGGAAAAAGATCAAGTGTAGAATGGGAACCATGGGTGAGTTAATATCATATACTAACTCATGTAGAGACTAAACCATGGCTAATCTAATGGTTGGGTTAATAAATATCTTAAATAAAACAAAATTGGCGGACTTAGTCAATGAATCCACAAGCTTCCACAAGCTTCAACCATGAGAGTAATTTCCATCCAATTTTAATTCACTTTAAATAAATAAAACCCCTCATTATGTTAAGCATGGTGTGAGTCTCATACACCCATGTCGCATGTATCATCTAGCATGACACACAAAAATGTACATTAATATATATCACATATATACTATATGCACACAAGTGAGAAAAAGAAATCTTAAGTGAGATATATCACATACAACCGACTAATATATCAAATATATAATTATACATTAAATTATTAAATCAACACTTAATTTAATAATTCGGCTATATCACATACAGCCGACTAATATCAATCGTATCAACTTATCGAATTAACACTTGATCCAATAAGCCAACTATATCACATATAACCGACCGATATCACACATCGCGAGAATAGAATACGGTATCACATACTCATATTAATCTCGGTACCATACATATAACATATGTGCTCCTACTTTGTTTCGCCTGAGCCAGGAAACTTCTGTGTAGGACTCTAAAGACTCGTCAATACGACGGTAGTAGGTGGTGATCATATCAGTCACCCAAAAGCCGCAAGCGATCTGCTAAACGTAACGGCCACCAGGCTATTGAGCGATCAGAAGATCGACAAGCAATCCTGCTCATACTCTTGTGAATCCAATCAGTAACACTACCGTACAGTCCGGTCTTTTCGTATGATATGTCGCATATCACAGCCTAAGGGTGGTAAAACGTCAGACCCCAATAGCCTGATAAGTCATGCCGAGGCTCATAACGGTTCAAGAAACTACTGATAACACTTACCAGTAGATCTCAGCAACCGTGGCCAGGGATTTCCTGTTATGGCCAATCAAGCATAGCGCAACATCAACCCTCAATACCAGGAGAGACGAAATCCCCTCCTATCGCTCATTGCCTCCATGTGACTCGGGACTGTACCTAAAAACCATCGTTTTGCACGATCTCTTGAGTGTGGTTAGGTGGAAATCAAAGCACAGTGGGAATCACACAAGACTCTATAACGATCTCGGGTCGACAGACTAACATGTACCAGTGTCACCAGAGAACTGCTATCTGACGATAGGTATAATACCATCTAGGAGTTCTCGACGAGTCTGTCCAGTGTACCCAGTCTCCACTGAGCACCCGTATACCATCTCTGATGTCAAACAACAATGGATATGGGATCATCCATCGCCCATCATATGGGTCGAGAAGCGTATACACTAGTCTACTCTAGAATATCGATGCCCCGTCTCGATACTCCCACGACTAGGAACTATTAAAGGATATACTTACCGACTACCTCTGCCCCACTAGTATGATCTGCATCATAATCCTGGTAGTCAAGTACTCATCTTAAGGGCTTTATCAACATGTAATAGAGAGACAATAAGTGTACATGTTAAGATAAAGAGCAACCAGATAACATACTATCATGTCGAGCAAGAAACTCCTCCATATATATTTCCAAGCATCTACTATAATATACATCACATGTATAATAATAGCCTCTAAGTAATACATATAACTAACACTATCATTGTATGATAACCTTGACAGAAGTCGACCAAAATCACCACACTCCAGAAGGTATATGCATACTTGGCAAGTTTCCTTTATATTTGAAACTCTCGATATGGTTTATACCCCTAATGACTTCATGGCCTTGATAGAGACCTACATGCCATATGTCGGTAGTCAAGTTCAACCTGTCATTATCCAAAATTGATTTAGACTCACCCGCACAAGCTCTTAAAAGAGACCAATGTGACTATGCAGCTGTCCTAGATAATCGCATATCCATGATACCATACACAATGCCTTGATAGAGACCAACGTACATTGCACAAATACTATGAGCTACTTATCTGAAATGAAGGAAGGCTATAACTGGTTTTTGGTGAAAAACCATTAACGTAATGAACTTGATCTCGTTGAAGGAACCGAGTGGTTTTACAAATATATTGTAGCGCAAACTTTTGCCAAAGAGGTCACTCCATATGAAGGGATCTAGTCACTTTCCTCATTGAATGAGGTGCAGGATATTCTTAATCAAATACCACGATGTAAAGCAAAAGAATCGACTATAGTGAAGTTATTACAGTGACGCAAACTTTTTCCTAAGAGGTTACTCCCCGTGAAGGGATCTAGGCTCTTGCCTCGTCAGATGAGGTACAGGATATTCATAATGGAATTCTACGATGCAAAGCAAAAGGATACGCCTGTAATGTCAGTTTTAAAAACTTGGTTCCAACAACATCATTTAGGTTTTTTTCCTTGCATTAATCAGAATTAATGCAGTCCCATCAATTAAACATATCATGCTGGAAAGAAATGAAAATATGCACGCACATATATGCCATCCGCATTCACCATAGGGTCACGGGTCTTCACCGTAAGGTTACTTAACTTACGGTAGGGTGGGGATAGGACTAGCACGGATTCAAAACATATATAGAGTCTACTAGATATATATAATATATATGAACATTTGTCTCACGCATGATATCATGTAACATCACAGAAGCATCATAGCAGAAGCAAACACAGTATGGAAATGTGGATAATCTAGGAAAATTACATTTCAATGGAACCAAATATGAAATGCGATTTTCCCGGTCGTGTGGATAGCCCGTAGTATCGGATCCTAGACACCTAAGAGTGCGGCAAGCCACCTGCCAATCCCAAAAGCAAGGTAACCCCAATCAACGAAGTGAATGAGCTACCCAACACTTCCAAGATTCGGTGACTTAGGCACCCCTCTACGGGTCAATCCTATACCCCCTACGAGTGCGACGAATAGCCCACCAATTCTAGAGTAAGGCACCCTGGTCTCAATGCCATGAGATAGAGGCTCGTTGCTCTCTAGAACCTGGCTACTCGAGCACTCCACCGCGGGGTAATCCTAGTGCATGTAATGAAAACCTGAATATACAATGGTGACTACGTCCATAACCAGGACGTGCCCCAAAGAATAATACAAGCCGCGATGACGGCAGTCCACATGTCGGACGCTCGTCACGCAATATAAATAAACATTACATCACAGAGAATTACATCTAATACTACATACTCCGGGCTATCCATCACGACAAACCAACACAACCATAACAACATAGCAATATCCATTACAGAACATGCAAACTTGCGAGTATCAATTCCGTAACTCTATCTAATTGATACATATAGCAATTAGACGACGTTTTACCAAACGTTATGATACACGCTGTTGGATATAGTGCCCTCAAGAAAATTATTATAATCGCAGGAAAGCAATTATGATGATTGGGGGAGGATCTATACGGGTAGAACAGTCTTACTCGAGTTGATAGTATAATATCTGGTTCATCTATATCATCTTGTACATGTATTATGTGTTATTATAGATCACTATTACATGTTGATAGAGCCCATAGGATTCTTGCTTGACTATCAGGGTTATTGTAAAGATCACACTTATGAGAACTGGGTAGTCTATAAGCAAATCTTTAAATATCCCCAGTCGTGGGAATATCGAGACTAGGCATCGATATTCCAGAGTAGACTAGTGTATACGCGTCTTGACCTTGACGAAGGGAGATGGCCGGTCTCATAGCCACTGGTGTCAGTTAGTTACCAAAGATAGTATACAGGTGCTCATTAGGTTATGAGTAACACTGGACGGACTTGCCAAGAACATGCTCGATGGTATTATACCTATTGTCAGATAACAGTTCTTAGGTGATATGAGTACAAGTTAGTCTGTCGACCTGAGATCGTCATTTTTCTTGTGTGAGTTCCCACCGTGCTTTGATTAGTACCCTACCACGGCTCTACCGAGTCGTGCAAACTGGTTTTAGTTGGATACAGTCCCGAGCTATATGGAGGCATTGAGTGGACCGTCGAGGATTCGTCTCTCCCGGTATAGGGGGTAGATGTCGCACTGTGTCCGGATGGCCATCACCAGAAATCCTTGGCCAAGGTGGATGAGAATTACTGATTGCAGATCAGTAGTTTCTCAGTGGGTGATAGGCTATACACCGACACTACTTTTTGTGTTATTAGGGGTCTGACTTTAGCCATCCCTCTAAACCCGATATACAATACTCTTAGACGAACAGACCAGACTGTACGGAGACTGTCACTTTCAGGCTCATAAAGGATACGAACAAGTTTTCTTGTCGTCCTTCCTTTCGTTCAATATCTGGATATCCGTTACGTACAGCTAGTGCCGCAAACGTACTTGTGGTTAAACCCACTACCAGCGTATTGTCGAGTCTTTAGAGTCCCACACATAAGGTTTTCCCAACTCGGGCGAAACGATGTGGTGTACGTATTTCGATACGTACTTGGTTCGATTAAAGCATGTACTTTTAATTGGACAGTTTGTTAATACTTGCCGGTTTGAAAGATAGCCAGGTTATTGTTGGATATAGTGCCCTCAAGGCAATTATTGTGATCTCAAGTAGGTGATTATGATGATTGAAGGAGGATCTATACAGGTATAACAGTCTTACTTAAGATGATTGTGTGCTATCTAGTTTGTCAACATCTTTGATGAAGCCCGTAGGATTGTTTCTTGACAACCAGCATTATGATGGCGATCATATATGTGAGAGCTAGGCTGTCCATAAGCACATCCTTAAATGTCCCTAGTCGTGTGAGTATCGAGACTGGGCATCGATATTCCGGAGTAGACTAATGTATATGCTTCTATACCCCGACGAGGGGCGGTGGCCGGTCTCACAAGCCATTGGTGTTGTGTCACCTAAGATAGTATATAGGTGCTCACTGGAGGTGAGTACACTGGACGGACTCGCCGAGAACTTTTAGATGATATTATATCTATCGTCAGATGAAAGTTCTTAGGTGGCATGAGTACAGGTTAGTCCTTTGACCCGAAGTCATCATTTATCCCGTGTGAGTTCCCACTGTACTTTGATTACAACCCTACCGTGGCTCAAAAGAGTCGTGCAAAAAGGTTTTAGTTGGGTACAGTCCCGAACCACATGGAGGCAGTGGTCGACTGTTAGGGATTCGTCTCTCCTGGTATTAGGAGTCGATGTCGCGCTATATTCAGTTGGCTATCACCAGAAATCCGTGGCCACGGTGGATAAGATTTACTGATAGTTGATCAGTAGTATCTCTATTGGTAATGATCTTGACCCAGACACGACTTATCGGGTTAGTAGGGTTCTGACGTTATCCACCCTCTAGACCCGATATGCGATACTCTTTGATGAAGAGACCGAACTGTACGGAGATTGTCATATTCGGGTTCAGTAGGGTAAGGACGTACTTGATTGTCTACCCTCCTTTCGACAAGTACCTAGGTAGCCGTTACGTACAGCTAGTGCCGCTGACATGCTTGTCGTTAAACTCACTGCCGGCATATTGTCGATTCTTTAGAGTCCCACACAAAGGGTTTTCCCGGTTCAGGCGACAGATGTAGGAGCCGTACGTTGGTACGTACAGGGGTCCGACTAAATACATGTACGGGATACACAGACTTTAATCGGACGGCTGATAATACTAGCCGGCTTAGGATTAAGCCGGATTATTAAATCAGGTTTTGATTTAATAATTTGTGCATGTATTTTGATACATATATTTTAGTATTATTGTTCACTATTTATTTTCTATCTTTGGTACTATCCGTATTTGTATACAAATACACGTATATGTAGTGATACGTATACCGGGTGAAGTATTCTGTATTTATACGGGAATGCTTCTAAAAGAAGAACACATCATATTTGATTTTCTATTTAGAAAATTAAATGGTAATGAGGTGGAAAGGAGGTGGCATGAGGCATGGGTGCAAACATGTAGAGAGGTATGGCTTGGGGTTTTTTAAATGATAAAATCAGTTGTGTGCCCTATTGATGCATGGTTGAAAAATGCAAGCAATTCTCATTTTTTTCTTCACTTGAGTTTTTCTTCACATAATCTTCATGCTTCATGGTTTTCATCCTTATGTCTTCTCCTTCTTCTTCTTCTTTCTCTCTTTTTTTGACCATAGTTCATGAGAGAAATTTTTAGTGAAGTATTTCTACATCACCGACCATCCACACCTAGCAAGTATAAATCATTGGTTAGAGCCTCCTCCGGTTTCCTTCGGGTGGATCGTCTTCGGCAAGGGTGGTCGGTCTTCAAGCATGATCCCGGCAGCTACAAGCTTGGAGGGGTCTTCCATAATTAGGTGAACATGCGAAAAAGGTTGCAGTTCTTCAACCCTTGACTTTTAGTTAGCTAGTTTAGGTTATTGAACCATAGCCTGGGTTTTACGGGTGTTCGGTGCTCGCTAAAATTTTTGTTTTCCCTTCCGCCTCGACCGCAGTTTCCGCAGCGCGGGAACTGAAACCCAACATGGTATCAGAGCCACTCCATAAACCTTAACTAGCTAGTTTACACTTATTTAGAATTTCGATTGGCGAATTTTTCCGAATCGCATTTTCATTTTTCATGCCCGCTGTTCGAATTTTAAAGTTGTTCAAAAAATTGTTCAGGTTGTATTAAAATTATTTGCAGGCAATTATAGAGGCCAGAAAGAAATTTGGGACTATGATTCCAAATATTGGCCCGGAACCGCCGCCTAGAATGCCTATTGGCTGAGGTTCCGCGGTCTTATTTGGGCCGTTGTGCCTAAAAAAATTTCTTGTGCTTTAGGTTATGGAAATGTGATTTTTAGGATATTTGATTTTGGCCCAGATTTGTTTGAGTACTGGTTTGTGCTTGGGGCCAATGCGGAAAGTTTTAATCGATCGAAATTTTGAATTTGTGGTTTTCAGTGCATTTGTTAGTTTCTGCGACCGTGAATATCATTGCGCGGTACAATCCCACCGGTTGCTATATGTATAATCAAACGGGTTTACGAACATGATATTCACGTTGATGTTTTGTGATGCACTGATGTTATGGATGGATTGTCGTGATGGATAGCCTTGTGTGCAATGTTAGATGTATAGTTCAGATTCATTTGTATATTCATTATTGCGGGGCGAGCGTCCGACATGTGAACTGCCGTTTCTGCCAGTTTGTATATTCTTTTATTGGAGCACGACCGGGTTGAGATCGATGTCACCGTTGTATATATTTTTTTTTTCTGTACTAGGATTACCCCGGGGAGGAGTTCTCGAATAGCCGGGTTCTAGAGGGCAACGGGCCCGCATCTCATGGCATTGAGACCGGGGGGGCCTTACTCTAGAATTGGCGAGCTATTCGCCGCACTCATAAGGGGTATAGGTTGATCCATGGAGGGGTGCTTAAGTTACCAGATTTCGTGAAGTGCTGGGTGGCCCATTCACTTTGTTGACTGGGGTTGCCTCACTTCCAGGATTAGCGGATAACTTACCGCACTCGTAGGGGTATAGGATCTTCATTGCACTGGCTATCCACACGACTGGGGAATGTCGCGTCTCATTTATGGCTCAAATGAAACGCAGGGCTCCTAGATTATCCGCTATTCCATATTGTTGTTCGCATACTTGTGATGATTTTTATCAGCCTGTGATGATTGTTATCTGCCTGCGATGTTGATATATATATTATATATTTTGCATCCACGCTAGGCCTGCCCCAGCTCTGCCGTTAGTTAAGTAACCTAACGGTGCATGACGGGGCCCCGTGGCGAATGCGGATGACATATAAAAAGCATGTTATTTTGGTTGTTTCTTTTGTGGCTTGGAAACATAAAATGATAGGAACCCATTATCGATATAATGCAAGGAAAATAAACCTAAATGTTGTTATCGGAACCAATTTTAAAACTACTCGGTTTTCTTCAAAACTCATGGTCGTATTCTTTTGCTTTGCATAGAGGTGATCGGTTAGGAATATCTCGCACCTCATTCTATGAAGGAAGAGCCTTGATCCCTTCATTGGGAGTTCACTCTTAAGCAAAAGTTTATGTTACCTGTTTAAAAAAGCGAAGCTTAAGACATTCCATTTCAAAGCCACTCAAGTTCCTTCAATGATATCAAGTTCATTACGTTAAAGGTTTTTCGCCAAAAACCAGCCGTAGCCCTCCGTCATTTCAGATTAGTATTATTTAGTATTCATGCTATGTATGTTGACTGTGTCAAGGCGTAGTGTACGGTAGCTCTGTAATGCTTTTCTGTCGTATGGATATATGGATTAGTTAGGATAGCCGTGTAACCATTTTGACAGTGTCAAGGGTATTATGCAGGTAGGTTTAATGCAATCAAGATAATGACGGATTGAACTTGACTAAGACCCTTTGATATGTTGACTGTGTCAAGGTCACTTGGGTCCTAGGGGCAAAAACCATATCGGGAGTTTCAAACATACGGGAAACTTGCCAGGCATGCGCATACCTTCTGGAGTGTGGTGTGGATTCCGTCAAGTTATCACATGATGATAGTTGGGTCCTGATTCCCACTGATGAATATGTATTACTCCTCGGGAGATTTTTCACTTCACAATTAGCTAACCTATTAGGTGTATAGAAAGTGTTAACTAGGTTACTCCTCTGCGGAAATGAGGTTATTAATTAGGTCCGTGCGAAAGCACGGGGGACCTCCCTCAGAGTACCAACACTGGCCTGGCTGAACGGTTAGCAAACTTGTAAAGTGTAAATGATCCCGACTAGTTTTCCTTTAAAGATTTGAAGGAGTATTCGAGGATACAGTAGGAGCCATCCTGATTAGATAAAGTAAAAACCAATCTAATATTTATAGAGTGCACGCTGAGTGTTTCTTTTCTCTCTCTCTCTCTCTCTCTCTCTCTAGTACATCGACCCATGACTTACCTTAAAAACTCATGAACAACTTTGACCGAACCTTTTTACACCCTTGGCTTTGGCTTGTCTTGATTCGCGACAAAGTCTCATATATCCCTGCCACTTCTACTCTACTCTTTGCATTTCTTCAGAACACATCGTATCACTACGATGATCCATATTGCTTGGAACGGCCATCGTATAGTTACATACGAACTCGAAGAAGTTACTTCAGTCGAGGATGTCCACAGGTTCTAGAGAAATTGAATAGGATTATTCAGTTGTCTCTTCCCTTTACCTTCTCTCAGGTTGCGAGAGCTCCTTGTATTAGGAGAGTACCCCTATTACGCTTACTGGATAGTCTTCTTCCAAACCTTAGGCTGATGTCGAACGGTAGGGAAGGAATAAAACCAGTTAGCGCAGGGACGGTGTTCAGAAAGTAAAAGTAGAGACATATAAATGAACTGAAGTGAGGGAAAAGGAAATTGCGAGTACTGTCATGAATCTGGATAATGGAAAAGGCATTAGTAGGAATACATGACCATTCCCTATGAAACATTTTCATGTTTCAGTTTTTCTGTATACATGTAAAAGAGAACTATTTTCCCAATTAATTCTGACTCTAGGGTATGTATTTACCAGATTTCGATCTCACATCTATACGGTATTACGGATGATGAGTAGGAGTAGAATATTAAGAGATAGGCGATTTGACCCTCAATATCGGAATTCGTTGCAATTGGTGATATTGGATTAAATCATTTGGCTTTTGCCTGACGGCAAATATTTAGTTTCAAATGACCGTTGTTATGCACCAAATTTTAAAATGAAATATCTGTACCTTTATTTTTATAAAGTGAGATATAAATTTTGAAAATTGTGTTTTAAACATTTACCTTTATCAGTTGGGGATAAGGTAAGGTGCATTGAATAACGGTGTAAAACATTCTTAACCAAGATACAGTTTTAAATTTACAAAACACAGAATTTGAGTTAGTGTACTCTTGCGACTTATACATGAAAATGTATGTTGTCGAGTGTCCTTCGGGACAAAGGGATGGTACTCTTACTTCATTCAGGATTACATATGAGTTCTCCGGTTTTAGACACGCATTCGTCAAAGAGTAGAGTACGGCCTCTTCATCAAAGCGTATCGTATATCGGGTCTAGGGGTGGGTAACGTCGGATCCCTACTAACTCGATAAGTCATGTCTGAGTCAAGCACATCACCAACAGAGATACTACTGATCAACTATCAGTAAATCTCATTCACGTGGCCACAGATTTCTGGTCATAGCCAACTAAACACAGCGCGACATCGACTCCTAATACCAGGAGAGACGAATCCTCGACAGTCGAGCACTGCCCCCATGTGGCTTGGGACTGTACCCAAGTAAAACCTGTTTGCACGACTCCTTTGAGCCGTGGTAGGGAGTAATCAAAGTAAAGTGGGAACTCACACGATACAAATGACAACTTCAGGTCAAAGGACTAACCTGTACTCATGCCACCTGAGAACTTCTATCTGACGATAAATATAATACCATCTAGAAGTTTTCGGTGAGTCCGTCCAGTGTACTCACCTCCAGTGAGCACCTGTATACTATTTTAGGTGACACAACACTATTAGCTTGTGAGACCGGCCACCACCCCTCGTCGGGGTCTAAAAGCGTATACTCTAGTCTACTCCGGAATATCAATACCCAGTCTCGATACTCCCACGACTAGGGACATTTAAGGATGTGCTTATGGAAAACCCGGCTCCCACATATATGATCACCATCATAATGCTGGTTTTCAAGCAACAATCCTATGGGCTTCATCAATGATGAAGACAAACCGGATAGCATATTATCATCTCGAGTAAGACTGTAATACCTGTATAGGTCCTCTCTCAATTATCATAATTACCAGCTTGCGAACACAATAATTGCATTGAGGGCACTATATCTAACAATCTCCCACTTACACTTAAGGCCAATTATTGCAGTATCGCGTACCCACAGTTTGTGTGCTACCGAATACCCAACTTCTCTACTAATCAGTTTCGCAAACAATGTTTGTGAAACTTAATTTGTTCGAGAAATAACCTCAGTGAGTGGATCCGTTACAATGTTCCAATTTCATCTCTCTATATCTCAACTTTACGGAGATCAACAATCTCCCAAACTTGCTGGGTTCCCTAGGTCGTCGCTGGGTTTTAGGAGGCATCGACCATGCCATTTTAAAAAAAAATTGGCGCGCTAAAGAACCCTAACCTAGAATCTTAATTAGAGAATTAGATAATACTAGCATGCAAACAAATTTACATACAAAGTGAATAAGGAATACAACCTTTGTAGACCGGTCTTTCACTTCAATAGCTCCGTGTTGTAATCCCTTCGCTCCAAGTAGTGATCTCCCACACTCTAGTAAGGCTCCACAAGGTGAAATGAACAAGCTTGCTTGAAGTCTTCGAGGCCGAAGATGATCTACGTCGAGGAGACACTAACTCAAGCTAGCTCTTCACTAAAATGATGAGCTAGTGAAGAAATAACCCAATCTAAATGGCTAGTAGAGAAGAGGTTGATGAAGTAGGAATTTTGCTCACTTTAGAAATTATTTTCTCACTATTTTCTTCACCTCACATGAAGCTAGAAATCTTGAAGAAGGAGATGAAGAAAGAAACCATGGAATGAAGCAAGTGAAGAATGAATCAAGTGGTGAGAATAGAAACCATGGGTGAGTTAATATCATATACTAACTCATGTAGAGACTAAACCATGGCTAAACAATAATGGTTGAGTTAATAAATATCTTCAAGTAAAACAAAATTAGTGGACTTGGTCAATGGTTCCACAATCTTCTACAAGCTTCAACCATGTGACAATTTCCAAAAAAATTGATTTACTTTAAATAAACAAAACCTTACATTACTATAAACATGGTGTGAGTCTCATACACCCATGTAGCATATGGCATCAAGCATGACACAAAAGATGTACATTAATATATATCACATATATACTAAGTGTACACTAGTGAGAAAAAGAATACTTAAGTGAGCTAATATTTGTTAATGTAAGATAATATATAAAATATATAATTATATATTAAATTATTAAATAAACACTTGATTTAATAATCCGGATATATCACATACAACCGCCTAATATCAAATGTATCAACTTGTCGAATCAACACTTGATTCGACAGCCCGGTTATATCACATATAACCGACCAATATCACATATCGTGAGAATAGAATACGGTATCATATACGTGTATTAATATATGTCTCACACATATCACATATGTGCTCCTACTTCATTTCGCTTGAGCCAGGAAACCTCTGTGCAGGACTCTAAAGACTCGTCAATACGCCGGCAGTAGGTGATGATCATATCAGTCACCCACAAGCCGCAAGCGGTCTACTAAACGTAACAGCCACCCGGGTATTGAGCGATCAAAAGATCAACAAGTAAGCCTGCTCATACTCCTGCGGAAAAAAAAGTAACACTACCGTACAGTCCGGTCTCTTCGTCGGATATGTCGCTTATCACAGCCTGGGGTTGGTTAACGTCAGACCCAAATAGCCTGATAAGTCATGCCGTTGTGAGGCTTATAACGGTTCGAGAAACTACTGATAACACTTACCAGTAGATCTCAGCAACTCTGGCCAGGGATTTCCTGTTATGGCCAATCGAGCATAGCGCAACATCAACCCCCAATACCGGGAGAGACGAAATCCCCTCCTATCGCTCATTGCCTCCATGTGACTCGGGACTATACCCAAAAATCACCGTTTTGCATGATCTCTTGAACGTGGTAAGGTGGAAATCAAAGTACAGTGGGAATCACACAAGACTCTATGACGATCTCGGGTCGACAGACTAACCTGTACTAGTGTCACCAGAGAACTGCTATCTGATGATAGGTATAATACTATCTAGGAGTTCTCGGCGAGTCCGTTCAGTGTACCCAGTCTCTACTGAGCACCTGTATACCATCTCTGATGTCAAATACCAATGGATATAGGATCATCCATTGCCCATCATATGGGTCGAGAAGCGTATACGCTAGTCTACTCTAGAATATCGATGCCCCGTCTCGATACTCCCACGACTAGGAACAATTGAAGGATGTACTTACCGACTACCTCTGCCCCACTCGTATGATCTACATCATAATCCTGGTAGTCAAGTACTCATCCTAAGGGCTTTATCAACATGTAATAGAGAGACAATAAGAGTACATGTTAAGATAAAGAGCAACCAGATAGTATAGTATCATGTCGAGCAAGAAAGTCCTCCTTATATATGTCCAAGCACCCACTATAATATACATCACATGTATAATAATGGCCTCTAGGGCATACATATAACTAACAAAACTGAGTAATACCTCGCCTCAAGAATTTATCTAGATACTTGATGGGACCAAGTTCATAAATGAACTACTCCATCTAACAAACTTCTTAGGATGTATCCTTTATTAAGTTATAACTAGCATCCTACACCATGATTACCTTAGTATCCCTATTGGAACACTATCCAATATATTGATCCTCGGAAAACGCTAAACTCAAAACCCTGACAGCATCTCTATCATCCAGGTCACCTTGGAAGCCTGAGCCGAGAACCGCCTCCCACAGGAGGCTGCCGTTATCTTATACCAAGAACATCCTCTTATGTTCATGATAGCTTCCCTTTGTTTCTCGAGAATTGGATTAATACATACTTATTGCAGCTAGTGCAAAAGCAATATCTGGTGTTGTACAAGACATTGCATGATTGACTCAACTGCCTAATCAAATGATATGTCATTCATGCCAGTCCTTCTCCTCATCAGTTTAGAAGACATCCCTTTTAGAGATGGTGACTCCATCACCTACAAGTACACCACCACGCCAGGGGTCATCCATTCTAAAACACTTTTAGAATGCTGTCCAAGTACCCGATTGGGAAACTTCCTAAATCTAGATCTAAAACTTGAATCCCTGATACATTATCCATCTGGTTTTGTACAAGACATTGCATGATTGACTCAATTGCCTAAACAAATGATATGTCATTCATACCAGTCTCTCTCTTCATCAGTCTAGAAGACATCTCTTTAGAGAAGGTGACTCCATCGCCTGCGGGTACACTACTATGCCAGGAATCGTCCGTTCTAAAATACTTTTAGAATGCTGTCCAAGTACCCGATTTTGGAAACATCCCAAATTTAGATCTAGTCACCAGAATTCCTGATATATTATCCATGTTAGTGTATATGCCCTATGGGCCATTATTGTATCATACTAGCTTGTATATTACTTAATGGAAGTTTGGGATATTCACAGTTATATAACATTCTTGCTAAACATGGTAGTATTCTACTTGGTTTTATCTATCTTAATATGTGTGTACGTATTGATAGAGCCCTTAGGATCTTGCTTGACTACCGGCATTGTGATGGCTGTCACACTAGTGAGGGCTGGGTAGTCTACAAGCACATCCTTTTTCAGGTCCCTAGTCGTAGGATTATCGAGACAGGGCATCGATACTCCGGAGTAGACTAGTGTGTACGCTTCTCATCCCAGTTGGGGAGATGGTCTGTCCCACAGCCATCAGTACGTCGTACTGGAGATAGTATACAAGTGCTCGTTGGGTTACGAGTACACCGGTCAGGACTCGCGGGGAACTGTTGGTTGGTATTATACCCGTCGTCAGTTAACAGTTCCCAGGTGACATGAGTACAGCATAGTCCGCAGACTTAACACTGCTTCTTCGCCTCGAGTGTATCCTATTGTTCTTAGAGTGCTACCCTACCACGGCTCAAAGGAGTCGTGCAAACAGGTAGCAATTGGGTGCAGTCCCGAGCACTTGGAGGCAGTGGCGGTTAGACAGGATTCGTCTCTCCCGGTATTGGGAGTTGATATCGCGCTGTGTCAGAGAGCCATTATGCAAAGTCCCTGGCCAGGGCAAGCGAGATTTACTGGTAGGTTCCAGTAGTTTCTCAAGGTGTAATGGGCTTCGCTCCGACACGACTTATACCGCTTTTAGGGGACTGACGCTTGCCGCCCCTAGGCCCGATATGCGATAGTCCTAGACGAACAGACCGGACTGTACGGAGATTGTCACATCAGGCTCAGTAGGAGTTCGGATAGGTTTCCTCATCGGCCTTCTTATCAACATCTACCAGGGGACCGTTACGTACAGCTAGTGCCGCTTGCGGTCTGTGGTTAAACCCACTGTCAGCATAGTAATCGAGTATTTAGAGTCCCACACAGAGAGTTTCCCTGCTCCAGGCGAAACGATATAGAGGTCGTATAGTTTTACGACAAGGGTTCGGACGCATACGTGTTTAAACGCACGTACGACGTTCGGACAATTTTTACTAGCCGGCTTTGGTTTAAGCCAGATTCTAGTATCGGATTATTGGATTTATACAATCTAAAGTTTTTCCGTGTTTTCACGGATAAGAGAGGCATTCTCATAATTTGGCGGGAAGCTTCTAGAAGTATGGTGACTTGAGGGTTTAGGTGGCATAAGCATTTATTGCTTTAGTGACTCATTTGTGTGATTCATCCATGTTATTAATGCATCATTAAATGGTTAATGACTCATGTAGTGAATCACACATATTGAATTAATGAAGCATGATGATTAATCATTTTATTTATTTATTTGATAAATCATTATGCTTCATATATTCAAGAGAGATCATTATCTCATTATCATTCTCATGCTCACCTTCTCTCTCCTCAAGCTCACTCTCTCTTCAAACCCTAATCCTACCCCTCATGTGTTGAGATCAAGAATTAGATAGACTAATTAATCCATAACCATTCTCTATATCACCTAGGTACCTTTAATTAGCAACTAAAGAAAACCTAGTTACCTCAAGATTAGAGCTGAAGCTTGAAGTAGAAGCTCTCGGGTGGATCGTCTATTACATAGAGGAGGCCGAAGAGGAGGTGGAGAACGAAAAGACGAAGGACAAGGTTTACGAGGTATAATCTCTTCTCATAGCAGTTAACAACTCCTATGTATATGTTAGTTATAGTTTAGCAAAGATTCTTCGGTTAGTCGATGTTAATCCAAAGAACAAGATTGTTTTTCATATTTCCGCCTCCCCGCAACTCGTGGGGTGTTGTACATCGACTTACAATCCATATTAAACATGGAGAAAACACTATGTGACAACCAAAGTTTGACCGGTGGTAGTATAGGAACATCACTTCCAACCTGGAGTACATCATCCAAATCCCAGACAGTACTCCCTACATCCTTCTTACTAGGTTCATCTTTTTTTGATGAAGTCAATCACCTTGACTATTATAACAAAACATATGATCCATCTCCGCTATCCATGCTTTGGTCTGTGAATAGACATAAGAAACTTGCACACCTTCCGCTGCTCCCACTGACTACGATAACCCTCTAGCAGAGTCATATACACGTGCACTTTCAAATTCCCATTTGGAAAGAGGTTACAGTCACCCACTTGCCAAATATCATAGCCATGAAATACATCAGCGCCAAATCATATCCATATGGACTTCAGCGTAAACGCTGAAGTAAAAGTCACATCATAATCCACAACGGGTATTTGATGAAAACTCTTTACAACAAGTTTAACCTTATTAGGTTAGTACCTTTCCACCTGCACAGATCTCGAAAGATCTACTTGCTCCTAATGGGCTTTACCCCTTCAGGATCACCCAGCAAAGTCTAAAATCGATAATTTGCTGAAGTGCGTGGAGTCCATCTTGGATATGAAGCATCCGGTCACCTGGAAGCACCCACTTCCTACGACCTGCTGATAACAAGTAGGGAGAATAGCAGTATCAAGTCATATCCAATGGACTTTAGCATAGACACTGAAGTAAAAGTCTCATCACAATCTACAACGGGTATTTGATGGATGGACTTTAGCATAGACACTGAAGTAAAAGTCTCATCACAATCCACAACGGGTATTTGATGGAAACTCTTTATAATAAGTCCAGCCTTATTAAGTTAGTACATTTCCACCTGCATAGATCTCGAAAAGATCTACTTGCTCTTGATGGGTCTTACCCCTTTAGAAGCACCCAGCAAAGTCCAAAATCCATAATTTGCTGAAGTGCGTGGAGTTCATCTTCGATATGAAGTATCTGGTCACCTAGAAGTTACCACTTCCTATGACCTGCTGATAACTAGTAGGGTCATCATCACCATGATGCCGACCTCCCTGTCACTGTCTACGAGAAAACCGAAGTATGTCTCGGGTGTCTGAGGTCACCTACTAAAATCTGCGGAGTGGCTAATGGTTTGTCAAGTCCAATTGAATCCTTAGGTTCTACTAAATTTTCGGTAACTGTTTGTGGTTCTGAAATCACATCCAATTCTACCATACTCCCATTAGTTTATTTTGCAAAAAGATTCCTTTTATAAAAAGGTGGTGAGTCAAGAGCAATATAATTATTGATCTTAAAAATGGTAGGAAAAAAAATCCTAGCGAACGCTTGGGATAATCCACAAATAGCCATTACCGAAGCATGCCTCGAGTTTGTCCGGATTCTACTTTTAAACAGAAACTGGATAACTCCACATCTTAACAACCTTAAGATATGCAACCATTCTATATCCATATAGAATCAAGGCACTAATTTAGATGGAACCAAATTCAAATGTCATGCAGCTGTTTCCAGTGCATATCACTTAATAGAAAAGGGCCAATACAACATTACTTATCATGGAGCGCATTCACGGATGAGTAACCTGTGAGAGAATCAAGTTCTCAATATTACTATGATGGAATACATAGCATAAGTATCTACATCTTCGATCACCTCGAAGAATCCCAATACTTCCAACGTATGGTTCTCTACTTTAGTCTTATACCTACAAACTTCTCAAAATCTTTCACCTTGCATTACTACGAATGCGTGTCTAAAACTAGAGAACTTATGGGTAAACCTGAATGAAGTAAGAGTACCAGCCCTTTATCCTGAATGACACTGGACAACATACATTTCCATGTATAATTCCCAAGAGCATACCAGCTCAAATTTTGTGTTTTGTAAATTGAAAACTGTATCTTGATTAAGAATGTCTTACATCGTTATTCAATGCACCTTACCTTATCCTCAACTGATAAAGATAAATGTTTATAACATAATTTTCAAAATGTATATCTCACTTTATAAAATAAAGGTACAGATATTTCATTTTAAATTTGGTGCATAACAACGGTTATTTGATACCAAATATTTGCCGTTAGGCAAAAGCCAGGCGATTTAATCCAATATCACCAATTGCAACGATTTCCGATATTGAGGATCAAATTGCCCATTTCCCAATATTCTACTTCTACTCATCATCTGTAACACCGTACAGATGTGAGATCCAAATCTAGTAAATACATACCCTGGAGTCAGATTTAATTAGGAAAACAATTCTCTTTTACAAGTATACAGAAGATCTGAAATATGAAAATGTTTCATAGGGGTGGGCAGGTATTCCTAGTAATGCCTTTTCCATTATCCAGATTCATAACATTAGTCGCAATTTCCTTTGCCCTCACTTCAGTCCTTTATATGTCTCTACATCTTACATTCTGCACATTGCACTTAGGTAAATTGATTTTCTTTCTTCCCTACTGATTGATCTTTTGAAAAGTGTTTTGTAAAGTAAAGTTACCGCAATCAGGACGGTGTTGCTAGTAGCTTGCCGCGATGAGTACGGGTCGTTCGCAGGGAAACGTGAACCTTTTTCTTTCTTTAGACGAGTTGATTGAAAGATGGGTTGATTGGTTGTCGTTACGGATATACTAAGAATGTAGAATTTATGAAGAAGAGGCTTGTAGGGTTCATAGGACTTAGTAGTAATGGATGAATAATTAAAAATGACTCTTTTTATCTTTTAATAGTTTAAAACTAGATTGATAGTGATGAATGTAGATTAGGGTTCTTTTGGAAGAAACTAGGGTTTCCCCACTCTGAACCCTTGTCCTTGAATTGATCTCTATTCATGTCTAGCCCCTAACAAAACAAGTGTTAACCTAATCTCAAATCATGGTCGAGACTAGCAATAAATTGGTAGCGCACCCGATAAGGATGTTAACATTTATTTTGCTAAAGTTTATAGACTTTTAAATGTATAAAAGGAGTTAAATGATTTTATCATCCATTGATCTACCCTAGCCTACAAACCCAAGCAAACTAGGAATTACTCATGCATGGTTGGAGAAGAAAGGATGAAGAATGAGATCATAATGTAAGATGCAGAAATTAACTGCAGAAAGTAAAATGCAAAGAACTAAACTAAAGATCTATCTTTATTAATCAACTTTAACATGTACAAATCCTTTGAAATTAGAATACAAAGAATACTCGTGTTGCTCTCGATCTTTATCTCGTAGGAAGTAGATGTTCAGTCGATTGATCACGTCAATTTATCACGTCAATTCGTAGACCTGTCTTAGATCTCTTGATCTTGTCGGTGATTTTGGTGATGTAAAAGGTGATGATTTTTCATATGAAACTCTCGGTCCTTTAAATAGCCCTGGAAGCAGAAACCCTAGTGCCTATGTGTGATTATTTACTGTTGCGATCACACTGAGAAAATCTCAGATCCTACGGCCATGATATTGTCGCGGATCCGCCGCAGATATGCATATTTGGCTGCGGTTGGGCGGCGGCATGGTGAGATCAGGGTTTGAAAATTCTTGGGCTTCTAGGTGTTGACACGTGGAGATTGTTGTGATGTTTGGATTCTTTAAAATTTTGATCTGAGTCTCCGCCATTATTGATTTTAAGATTTGATTCAACTTTATCGGCAGATTTTATTCCCAACATCTCGGATATCTCGATCTCCAGACATGAGCTCATATCTGCACAATATCTCAATTCATAGTATTAGTAATATTTGTTATTTGTTTTGAGATATTATCCTAACCATTAGTATGATATGATATTTTAAGAATATTGATTAGGATTATTTGATATGATATACATATTTAAATTATCAAAATATCATATAAATATTATATGCATATATTTTCCTTCATAACGTTAATTATAATATATAAACATATGATAGAGAGTATTTTGCAGATAAACCCACATATGTTCCATAATTACAATAAACACCTTTAAGTACTTAACAAAAGTAAGGAAAATGTTCCATCAAATGTGCAATATTTTCGACTGAACAAATACCCCCAAACTTAACTTTGATCGTCCCGAGCAAACTAGTTATTCAAGAGAGAGAGAAAAAAGGAAAAGAAAAACCTAGCACACTTTCGTAGACAACACAATTGCACTTAGTACGTGCAACAAGCCTTTAAATCTCTAGGTGTCCCTAGTAGGAGGAATGTTGTCTCCTAAGGGTTTTCAGCGGATTACACCCACAAAATCCCATACTGAAAGAAAGAAGATGAAAGTTACATACAAAAATAAGAACATATAAAAGAAAGAACTTGAAAAGAAGAGTTTCAAACTACACTAGCTTTTTAGTTGCCATGAGCCCTATCTTAATAGTCATGAAAAGATGTCAGAAATCATATCATCCCTCAATAAAACGTCACCTTTAGTCTTCCTCCCTATCTTTCTTCCAAACATCGATCATATACCCCTACGTGTGTGTAAAAGACATCCCTACACTTAGAGAATTCAATTCAAGCTATCATGCCCTTATCTATCTTCCTTAATAATTTTAAGTCGGTGAATACTTTAGATGGAATTGCTCACACATTCTTTATACGACCGTTAATACTTCTTAAGGTACTAACCGTCCGATTACCAAATGTGCTCACTCATTTAGGCGTAATTAGCAATATCCTCATTTTACAACACCTAAGGCTTAACAGTGGCTCTCAAACCAGTTGGTCTAAGTCACTGGGTAATAAAGCAACCTCGCTATATTTTTTTATGCTACCTTAAGCAATTACAAAACCAGTGTTTATTTTTCTTCACCCCTTTTTTTTATGTTTCACTTTTTTTCATTGATCTTCATACAAAAGCTTTTAGACAAGAGCATTTCAAGGTATCCTCTACTAACCCAAGTTTCAAGATGTGTGTAAGTGCATATAGTAGGGTATCAATGTTCAGACGTCTGGATTCAAGAATGGGGACTATTTTTCAGACTCAATTCTATTATCAGATTAGTGATTCCCTTCATTTTACTAACCCTCGGGACAACAGCTCATGACTACTTATTACTAGTTTCGTTTTAAAAATATCTAATTTTCTTGCTTTTCTTAAACCTCTTCCTATCTTTTGTATGTATTTTTCACTTTCTAACTTTCATTATCAAAAAAAATTTGTGCCATTATTTAGTATAATGCAAAAAAATATGATGCGTGAATAAGCACAAACCTTCCCCAAAGCTATTTGCAGCAGTGTCCTCATTGATGTCATCTGTTAAGTTTAAAACCTGTAGACTTGGGAGGAAAAGTAAGTAAAGGGGACAAGAATTAATGACAGTGAAAACCTCCACCAAACTTATTTTTCGCTCACAATTTTATAAAAATTTGTTTTTCTTTCAAGAGCCAAAATATTTTTTCTGCCCCTCCCCCAAACTTGAGAAAAACAGTATTATGCATTTAAAATTATAAGAAGGGGGTAAGGTTATTGGTCTATGCAAAACTTTACAAAGACCAAAAGTCAACACCAACTATTCGAATATTTTATCAATGAAACACCATGGTTGGTGGAAGATTATAGATGTGAAGAAGTGGGGAGATAGGAGGCGGAATCGATCGGGTTTATGTCTCGGTTGGTAGAGAGGAAACGGTGATGGTGCACTACTCGCATTCTTGTTCTCGATAAGAAGAAGGGGTGGCAGTTCAACTTCTTTGGGTGGGGGTTGATTCATCACAACTCCCATGTCTTCTAGGAATGCGAGTTCTTCAGCAAAAATATCTTCAAAACTTTCATCAAGATTCCAAATGATGATCTCATCGGAAAGGGGGTTATGAAACTCGGATAGCTCGACTAAATCATTCGACAAGTCAAAGGGTTCATCAAGATTCCAAATGATGATCTCATCGGAAAGGGGGTTATGAAACTCGGATAGCTCGACTAAATCATTTGACAAGTCAAAGGGTTCTAGCTTAGGTGTGGACTTGCCGACAGAAGGGTCTTCACGTGTATAATAAACAGTAGGATCAAACCCTAACGCACTAGTAGCGTCGAGATCAGAATTATGAAGCTCCTCAAATTCGCAACTGTCAGAAGCTATCTTTTCGACAAAACAAACATGAGCACAGGGTTCTGATGGTTGACTTCCTAGCTTGTAGATGTTAAGCTCAATTGTCATCTTCCCCAAGGACAGGTTTATTGAACCGTTATGACAATTGATTATCGCATTTGAAGTTGGTAGGAAAGGTCGACCTAGAATCACCGGAATTTGGTTCCGTGGCTTCGCTACAGGCTGTGTACATATAACTATAAAGTCCACAGGGAATATAAATTCCCCGACTTTGATTAACACGTCCTCTAGCTCACCCTGAGGTTGGGTGATAGATCGATCGGCCATCTGGAGAGTGCAATGCGTAGGTTTCAACTCTCATATCCCTAATTGCTCATAAACAGAATATGGAAGAAAGTTAACACTAGCACCTAAATCGAGTAGAGCACGATTAATATTTTTACCCTCAATAGTTATTGATATTGTAGGACAACCGAGGTTCTTACGTTTCGTGGGCACCAATTGGGTAAGAGAATTGCTCATATTACTCGCTAAGAAAACCTTTTTAGGTACTAGAGTTTTTCTCTTCCTAGTGCACAAGCCCTTTAAAATTTTCGCATAGGACGGAACTTGTTTGATAGCATCTAGGAAAGGGATATTTATGTTAATTTGCTTTAAAATGTCCACAATCTTCTCCATTTGGGGACTTGGTTTGTTGGCCCTCAACCTATATGGAAAAGGAGCTTTATCAATAAGGGTTGGGTCCAACTTTTGAGGAGAAGTTTGTCGGGATGGAATGAATCCCAGAATTGGAGTTGGAATCGTTTTAGGTTGACTCGAGGGAGTGGGCGGAGGGTTTGAGCCTAGTGGAAAACGGAAAATAGGCTCAAAGAAGATGGTGGGCTAGACGAATTAGGGTTAGAAGAAGAAGCTGGGGTTTTATCTGATTCAACATCACCAACCTGTCCACCGACTTGATTGTTCAGCACTCTTCCAGATCTCAACGTGGTTACGGTACTCACATTATGACTTTTTAAGTGGCCAGAATTCGGTAGAGGTTGAGATGGGAGTTTCCCTTTCTCCTTCTCACTCGTCGCGGAATTTAACTGTGCAAGTTGTGCTTCTATCGATTTTATGCTTTCACTGTGGGAAGTGGTGTGTTGCACTAACGTTTGGATAGAAGAAGTTAAATTAGACGTCATTTGTGTGGATTGTCTTATGAACGTTTCTAAGTTACGTTCGAGCGAAGAGGTTTTATCGGTACCGGCCATTGAAATATTATTATAAGGATCAAAGTTGTTGGCCGGGTTTTGAAAAGATTGCGGTTGAAAGGGGAGCTGATTTTATTATGGTGGCTGTTGATGCTATAGGGGAGGCCTTTGATAGTTGCTTGAGAACTGGTTTTGAGTTTGGTTTTGGTTTCAAGAAAAATTAGGATGATTCCTCCATCCCTGATTGTATGTTGAAGAATAAGGATCGTTTCTAGGTCATTGCTGAAAAGAAGTAGTAGTTTGTTCTTGACCTTGAAACGGAGAATTCAAAGGACATTCTTATGTTAAGTGTGATGGGTCAGAACAGCAACCACACACAGTTTTTGGGAGCGTAACTTGGTTTAGGGAGGTTGATGAGAATTTGTTTTCCATAGCTTCGAGTTTCTTTTGCATCGCGGCCATTTCGGCTTTCACTGCGATGGAAACATCGAGCTGATAAATACCTGCCCTAGATGAAGTTGGTCTACCACTTTCCCACTGTAAGATTTGTTCGGCGAGATCTTCCAGGAATTGCCAAGCTTCGCTATCGTCTTTTGATATGAAATGGCATTGACAAATGGTTTCAAGCATCTATTTCGTGGCAGGATTTACCCCCTCATATATAATTCAGCAGAGTTTCCATCTATCAATTCTGTGATGAGGGCATTGTAGAAGAAGATCTTTAAATTGCTTAAACCATTTCCAGAATGGTTCGTTAGGAAGTTGGGTAAACCGGTTCATCTCTCTTCGAACACAGGCGGTTTTGTGATTGGGATAAAATTTCTTAAGGAATGCTAAAACGAATTTGTCCCATTTGGCGATAGAATGTGCGGCAGTGCTATAAAACCATTTTTCTGCTAGGTCGTACAAGGTAAAAGTGAGAAGACATAATCGCATAGCATCCCCTGAAAATTGGGTTGTGCCCATCATTGCGTATACGTTTTCGAATTTGGTGATAAAAACGTATGCGTTTTCGAATTCAAGCTTGTAAAATTCAAGCAAAAAGTTGATGAAGTGGAGTTTAATTTCAAAATTATCCCCATTGACCGGTGGAAGAGACAGACAAGTAGGAAGGGGTACACACACAGGGTAGCATCTTTCTTGAAGAGAGATGCGCGGTGGATTCTGCGCACCTACAGATGGTGGCAGGGTGGTATCATGAAATCCCGATGGAGATCTGTCCATTTCGCGAGATGTGTTGGGTGCAGGGGAAATAGAAAATGAAGAAGTACCGACTTCGGAGTCGATAGCAAAGATGCGGACAAGACGGGCACTAGAATCCCGTGTCCAGCCGATCATGCGCTGAGCGGGTTTAGCGCACGTGGCAGCATGTGTGAGAACGATTTTTAGAAAATGTTTGTTTTGAAAAAGTGTCGGACGTGAGGCTTGACTCAACAAATCACAAAAGTGCACAATCAAACCCTAGAACTAGAGTCACCTAGGTCAAGTCACTAGACCTCTCTTAGAGTTCCAAAGGAAAAGTCATAGGATCAATCCTCTACCACGTCTTTATCGCTCTTGTGGCAAGGTAAATGCCAAATAAGTGGGAGGTATCCGCTATACGAATCACCGAAAATAGAGAGCCTGATTATGTAACCACTTTCTTTAGTCACACTTGCCTAGACACCACAAGAGAGATGCGGATAAGCGATAGATTACCCACGACCCTCCACTGTCCTAATTGAGCGTGATAGTCCTTAGAGGCTTGGTCTATATATTTTTTCATTAATGTAGAGTGAAAATAAGCTCGTTTGGTGATTTGGGGGCCTAGGAAGGGTGATGAAATCCCCACCTAATCTGAATTTGGGTTATTTCCCCTTAATTTCTGGTTAAGATATGCACAAATAAACAAATATCAAAACATGCAAAAAGATTTTTGAGCGGCGATATTTGCAAAGAATCCTGCAAGAAAAATCAGAATATTGGATTTTAGAGGAGAGAGAAAGATCAGAGAAAGATACCAGAGAAGTTTGGCGACACAACTCCACCAAGCCGCCGCACTTCCGCCGCAAAGTGCTTACTTATGCCGCAGTTCTGCCACACTATGGTGCGTTCGTCTGCTAATTTTTCTTCGGTGCCCTCTAATTCTCCTCTGGCCCTCGTTAAAAGTCTCTGAATCTCTATTTTCTCGCTCCAGTAACTGCAGATTCCTATGGACCTCATCGGGAACTTTAGTAGATGGCCGCACCCCCGATGCCGTCGACCAAGTCCACTTAGGCGGAACACCGTGACCACGAGCACCCGAGTGGATGCTTTTGGCAACAGGATTCTCCTAAAGTCACTTGGTCGGGGCTTTAGGGTGTGGCTACCTAGTAAAGTTATCTGGTGAGTATTCGCGTATGATACACGATTGCAACGGAGTTTCGATCCGAATCAAAACTTCGTGGCAATCGATCAATAGAGACTAACATGCTAGATTTACAAATGAACTAGTTTTCACAAAACAAATTTAATGTGGATTCCAACTACTGTATCACATATCAAACTTAAAGCCAAAACGACGTTAGAACACGACTACGAAACACTCTGAATGGCCCTTAATGAAAAAGTTAACATCACATGCAAATCTGGCCAATCAAACATGACCTGAAACCCCAAAATAAAGCAAACAGAACACACAAAAAATTCGAGACCAAAATGGGAATAAAGGGCCAGCGAGGCCGGGTAAAATGAGGATCTCACCGGGTCTTTTAAGGAATTTAGGCCTCGAATTTCACTGGTATTCATGTTACATCATATGCAACATTCTGCAGTTCTTTAAAAATATTTCAGAGATCATTTTGAAATCGACAGAAACTTGGTTTCAAGGTTTCGGTTTTCGGAGTTGTTTCGTTTTCGTGTTTCTACTAACATCGTCTAATCTTCTTGCTTTGGCTCTGATACCATGGAAGTGTTTGTTAACACCACCACTGGCTTTTACTTGCATCATGCATGCCATTTTAAAAAAAATTTGGGTGCTAATTAACACTAATCAAGATCGTAAACTAGATGATTAGGGTTTAACTATGATATCATAAAAACTAGCTAAGAGAAAGGTGGCTACAACCTTTTTTGACCGTGTCCTACTCTTCTCAATCTCCGTGTAGTAGTCCACATGACTCCACTAGGCTCTACTTGAAGGTCTAACGAACTTGCTTCAATGACCTTCGTGCCGAAGATGATCTATCCGAAGTCCGCTAATTCAAGCTACATCTTCACTAAACTCTTTAGTGAAGGAAACACACCACACCAAAGCGCTAATCTAGTGTAGTATGGTGAAGTAGGGGTGTTGTTTTCTCACTAGGGTTCTCACAAGCTCAAGGTTTCACAACTCATCTGAGGGATTGAGCTTGGAGGATGAGGTGAAGAAAATGGAGAGAGCTATAGAGCAAGAAGCTCAAGTGAAGAAAATAACTCAATGGTAGAATGAAGTGTAGAATGGCTCTTCATTAGCTCACCCATTATTGAAGCATACAATTTTCAACAATTAAAAATTGTAGCCATGCTTCAAAAGTGCAAGCAAATGAATATAAAAAAGAATAAGCCATGCTATGCTCCATGCCACAAAAAAGTCTCCCCATTTTCCACCTCATTTTCTATTTTCTAAAAATAGAAAATCCATTCCATGCTTCATATAATATATATATATATATATATATATATATATATATATATATTATGAAGAATAATTAGTGAGCTAATAATATTAAATCAACACTTGATTCAATAATCCGGTTATATAACATATAACCTACTAATATCATTTATCTGTATACCACATTATCAAATCAACACTTGATTCGATAATCCAGCTATATCACATATAACCTGACCGATAACAGATCACCGCCAGATTAGAATATGGTATCTCACACACGTATTTAATCAGGCCTCCGCACATATCAGCATATGTGCCCTACTTCGTTTCGCTTGAACCAGAAAACTTCTATGTGGGACTCTAAAGACTCGTCAATACGCCAGCAGTAGGTGATGATCACCCATAAGCCGTTAGCGGTACTAGCTGGACGTAACAACTACCCAGGTATTAACCGAATAGAAGATCAACAAGCAAGCTTGTCCAAACTCCCATGAAGCCTATAGGTAACACTTACCGTACAGTCCGGTCTCTTCGTCTGATATGTCGCATATCGATTCTGGGGGTGGAATCATCAGACCCTAATAACTTGATAAGTCATGCCGATGTGTGGCCTATAACGGTACGAGAAACTACCGATAACACTTACCAGTAAATCTCATCAACAGCCCTGGCCAGGGACTTCCTGTTATAGCCAATCGAGCATAGCGCAACATCAACTCCTTATACCGGGAGAGACGAAACCCCTCCTATCGCTCATTGCCTCCATGTAACTCGGGACTGTAACCAAAATCCACCTGTTTGCACGACTCCTTTGAGCTGTGGTAGGGAGGAAATCAAAGCACAGTGAGAACCACATAAGACTCTATGACGATCTCGGGTCTACAGACTAACCTGTACCAATGTCACCAGAGAACTGCTATCTGACGATAGGTATAGTACCATCTAGGAGTTCTCGGCGAGTCCTGTTAAGTGTACCCATTCTCTAATGAGCACATGTGTACAATCTTTGATGTCAAACACCAATGGATATGAAATCAACCATCGCCCCATACAGATTCAAGGAATGTACACACTAATCTACTCTGGAATATCGATGCCCTGTCTCGATATTCTCTCGACTAGGAACAATTGAAGGATGTGCTTATGGACTACCCAGATCCCAGTAGAATGATTCGCATCATAGCCTTGTAGTCAAGCCTACACCCTAAGGGATTTATCAACATGTATCAAAGTGGCAGTATAATAATACTAGGTGTACATGTTGAGATAAAGAGTAACTAGATAGCATACTATCATGTCGAGTAAGAAAGTCCTCTATATATATGTCCAAGCATCCACTATAATATACATCAATGTATAATAATGGCCTCTAGGGCATGCATATTCCTAACAGTAGGGACCACTACCCGGAGCTATAGAAGTGAAGGACACGATCTACAAAGGTTGTATATTCTTTCACTTAGTGTAAAGTTTTTATATATCATGCTAAAACCCTAATATTCTAGTTAGATTCTAGGTTAGTGTAGCTTAGCACCCCAAAATTTTTAAAATTGCATGCTTGATGTCGGATAAAACCTTATGGTGGTGCTAGGACACACTTAATGAAGACCCGAAGGACACGGATCTTCTGGTATAACCTTCTCTCATAGTAGATAAAACTCCTAGTAGTTGCTAGTTTAGGGTTATAGTTTGATCACTTGAGTTAAGTTGGTTGTGCTTGCTTTAAAATTTATTTTTTGTGCATTCCGCCTCTCTACTTCGATGTAGAGTGAGCACAACTCACCAACACACGTCTCCAGAAAACTGTTATCTGATGATAGGCATAATACCATCTAGCCAGTTCTCGGTGAGTCCGTTCAGTGTACTCACCCCCAGTGAGCACCTGTATACAATCTTAGGTGCAACACACCAATGGCTGCGAGACCAACCATCTCCCCTCGTCAGGGTCTAGAAATGTATATACCGGTCTACTCTGGAGTATCAATGCCCATTCTCGATACTCCCATGACTAGGGACATTTAAGGATGTGCTTATCGACTACCCAGCTCCCACAAATATGATTTTCATCATAACGCTGGTAGTCAAGCAATGATCCTACGGGCTTTATCTACATGACAAGCGATATGAAATAACAAGTAAAATATATACACATGTTAAGATAAAGGCAAACCAAATAGCATACTATCATATTGAGCAAGATTGTCATATACATACATATCCCTAGTATCCTATACAATGAAGGCCTCTAGGGCATACATATCCAACAATCTCCCACTTGCACTAAGGCCTGTAATTAGAGTATTAAGTACCCAATGTCTGCACTAGAGCCAGTTGTTGGTGTACCGCATACCCAACATCTCGAACAGTCTCTCGAACTGGACTTGAGGGATGGCCTTGGTGAATGGATTTGCTGTGTTGTCCTTTGTATCTACTCTCCGCACCTCGATCTCCTGGCGATCCGCGATCTCCCTGATCAGGTGATACCGCCTAAAGATATGTCTAGATTTTTTATGAGACCGTGGTTCCTTTGCCAAAGCCATGGCTCCATTGTTATCATAATACAAAGGAATTGGATCAACAATGGATGGAACTACCTGAAGTTCAGAAATTAACTTCCTCATCCAGACCGCTTCTTTTGCGGCATCATTAGCAGCGATGTACTCAGCCTCCATCGTCGAGTCTGCTACGGTGTCCTATTTGGAGCTCTTCTAACAGACCGCCCCTCCATTGAGGGTAAACACATAACCCAAGACGAATTTAGAGTCATCCTTGTCACTTTGGAAGCCAGAGTCAGTAAAAGTCTCGATCTGGAGGTCCCCATCACCGTACACCAAAAACATCTCCTTAGTCCTTCTCAGGTACTTAAGAATGTTCTTTACTGCTATCCAATGTTTCTCACATGGGTTAGACTGATACCTGATTACGACACTGAGTGCGTAAGCTACATCTAGTCAGGTACATAATATTGGATATATTATCGACCTTGCCAACGAAGCATAGGGTACTATGCTCATGCGAGCCCTCTTCTCATCAGTCTTGGGAGATATCTCTTTAGAGAGAGTGATTTCGTGATAAGTGGGTAAATTACCGCGTTTGGAATCTTCCATAATAAACCTCTTTTGTACGGTGTCTATGTACCTTGACTGTGAAAGTCCCAACATTTTTTTAGATCTGTCACGGTATATTTTAATCTCCAGAATGTACGAGGCATCACCCAGGTCTTTCATAGAAAACTTCTGTGACAAGAACAGATTGGCCGATTGTAGCATAGGAATATCATTTCCTATCAGGAGAATGTCAGCAACGTATAAAACGAGGAATACCACAGTTCTCTTTACAATCTTTTTATAAATATAAGGTTCAGCTATATTTTTTATAAAGTCAAATTCCTTGACCGTCTCATCAAAGCAGATGTTCCAACTCCGCGATGCCTGCTTTAATCCATAAATGGATTTAAGCAACTTGCACACCTTTCCGCTTCTCCCACTGTCTTTGAAACCCTCTGCTTGATCCATGTAAACACACTCTTCTAAACATCAATTTAGGAAAGCGGTTTTAACATCTATCTGCCAGATGTCATAGTCATGGAAGGCAATAATGGTAAGTAGGATCCGAATGGATTTAAGCATAGCCACTGGTGAAAAGGTTTCGTCATAGTCCAATCATGGTCTTTGACGAAAACATTTAGCAACAAGCCTAGCTTTGTATATTTCTACCTGTCCATCTACACCAATCTTCTTTTTGAAGATCCATTTTCATCCTACTGGTTTATCCCAAGAGGAGCAACATCCAAAGTCCAAAATTTATTGGTGTACATGGATTCCATCTCGGATCTCATAGCATCCAGCCACTTCACCGAGTCTCTACTCATGATGGCTTGCTAAAAACTAGTCGGCTCATCATCATCGATGATGCAATCCTCTCAATCCCCTTCTATGATAAAACCGTAGTATCTCTCGGGTGGATGAGATGCCTGCTAGATCTGTGGAGTGGCGTAGGTACATCCGGTTCCATTGAAATCTCAGGTTCCACTAAGTCTTCAGTAATACTTTATGGTTCTGGAATTTCTTCCAGCTCTATTGCGCTCCCACTAAATTCTTTTTCAAGAAATTGAGTTTCCATAAAGCGAGCACGATGAGAAACAAAGACCTTTTGTTCCTCAGCGTAATAGAAATAATACCCCTAGTGTTCTTGGGATATCCCACAAACTTAGACAATACTGAACGTGCCTCGAGCTTGTGCAGATAAACCTTTTTGACAAAAACAAGACAACCATATATCTTAAGATACTTAATGTTAGTTATATGTATGCCCTAGAGGCCATTACTGTACATGAGATGTATATTGTAGTGGATGCTTGGACATATATAGGGAGGACTTTCTTGCTCAACATGATAATATGCTATCTGGTTGCACTTTATCTTAACATGTACACTGATTGTCTCTCTGTTACATGTTGATAAAGCCCTTAGGATGTGTACTTGACTACCTGGATTATGATGTGGACCATACTAGTGGGACAAAGGTATTCTGTAAGTACAAACTTTAATGTCCCTAGTCGTGGGTGCATCGAGACGGGGCATCGATATACCAGAGTAGACTAGCGTATAGCTTCTCGACCCATGTAGATGGGCGATGGATGATCCCATATCCATTGGTGTTTGACATCAGAGAAGATATACGGGTGCTCAGTGGAGACAGGGTACACTGGACGGACTCGCCGAGAACTCCCAGATGGTATTATACCTCACGTCATATGGCAGTTCTCTGGTGACACTAGTACAGGTTAGTCTGTCGACACGAGATCGTCATAGAGTCTTGTGTGATTCCCATTATGCTTTGATTTCCACTTTACCACGTTCATGAGAACGTGCAAAACGGTGGTTTTTGGGTACAGTCCCGAGTCACATGGAGGCAACGAGCGATAGGAGGGGATTCGTCTCTCCCGGTGTTGGGGGTTGATGTTGCACTGTGCTCGATTGGCTATAACAGGAAGTCCTTGGCCAGGGCTAATTCAGAGATTTACTGGTAAGTGTTACCAGTAGTTTCTCGACCCGTTATGAGCCTCATATCGGCACGACTTATCGAGTTACTGGGGTCTGACGTTTACCACCCCTAGACGAGATATGCGGCATATCAGATGAAGAGACCGGACTATATGGTAGTGTTACTGATTGGATTAGCAGGAGTATGAGAAAGCTTGCTTGTTGATCTTCTGATCGCTCAATACCCGGGTGGCCGTTACGTTTTGCAGACCGCTTGCGGCTTGTGGGTGTTTGATATGATCATCACCTACTGCCGGCATATTGACGAGTCTTCAGAGTCCTACAAAGAGGTTTCCTGGTTCATGCGAAACGGAGTAGGAGTACATATGTGATATGTGCGGGACCAAGATTGATGCGCGTATATGATACCGCATTCTATTCTCGTGATTTGTGACATCGGTCGATTATATGAGATATAGCCGGATTATCGGATCAAGTATTGATTCGATAAGTTGTTGCATTTGATATTAGTCGGTTATATGTAATATAGCCGGATTATTAAATCAAGTGTTGATTTAATAATTTAATGTATAATTTTATATTAGATATACTGGATTACATTAACTAATATTAGCTCACTTATTATTTCTTTTCTCACTTGTGTGCATTAGTGTATATGTGATATATATTATTGTACAACTTTTGTGTCATGCTAGATGCCACATGTGACATGGGTGTATGAGACTTGCACCATGCTTAATAATGTGATGGGTTTATATTTATCTAAGTTAAACAAAATTAGTGGGATTAAGTCACATGGTTGAAGCTTGTAGAAGCTTGTCGAACAATTGACCAAGTCCACTAAGTTTGTTTTACTTGTAGATATTTATTAACCTAACCATTATTAACTAGCCATGGTTTATTCTCTACATGGGTTAGTGTATGACACTAACTCACCCATGATTGCTATTCTCACCTCATGAGTTCATTCTCACATCTCTTCACTTGAGCTTCTTCTTCCTCATGAGAAAAGCTCACTAGCTTTTCTCAAGGTGAGAAAATATTGTAAGAAAAATAAATCTAAAGAGAGCCCACATCCTACTTCATCATCCTCTACTACTTGCCATTTAGTTTAGGGTGTTTGCTTCACTAATTTCACAATTTGTGAAGAGATAGCATGAGCTTGAGTCTCCTCGACGTAGATCGTCTTTGGCCTCGAAGACTTCGAGCAAGCTTGTTCATTTCTCCGGGAGAACCCATACTAGAGTTCGGAAGATCGATACTCACAGCGAAGGGACTACTACACGGAGCTTTAGAAGTGAAGGACCGGTCTACAAAGGTTGTATTTGTTGGGTCCCGGCAGTGCCCCGGCCACCGAAACGCGGCCAAAATGCGGAACAAAAATTTCTAAAACCGGCGCTACCGTTACCCGATTTACGGATCGACCTTAAACCCTAAACTAGCAATCTAAACTAAGAGTTAGAATTTTTATACCAAGTTGATCCGTTTCCTTTGGTCTTCATTCCAAGCTCCTAGCGGTTCTTTGACGATATTTGGTTGCCGGTCTTCCTCCATCTCCGATGATCCATTCGAGGGAAACGGCGCAAGCTCCAACCTCGACAAACGAGGTAACTGATGCTCCAAAGTCGCTAGCGATGGAGGGTCGAGGTGTAGTAGTGTGTCACTATGTTTTTCTCTCTACCCTTGAGCTCAAGAAGAAACTCAAGAAAGATGAATAAGGAGGTGATGAAGCTTTTGGCATGAGCAAAGAATTGGCTAAGTATTTTTGTGTGAATGAGAGAGTGGAGTGTAGCAAGCATAATCTCACAAATGGAATAAAATCAAATGAAAATGAACCCTCCACCAAAAGTGGCCGGCCCCCCTCTCTCCTCCATACAAAAAAATGTCATTTTCTTTTCCAATGTCAAATTACAATAAACAAATGAAACCATACTTTGAACCATGCCCAACACTATGCAAATACCACCTCACACCTCCACCTCATTTGTGAGTCAAATGAATTTCCAAAAATGGAAATTCATACAAATGATGTGGCACCTTCTAGAAGCTATTCCGTAGAAAATACGGAATACTTCCCGGTACATGTACCGAAATACATATACGCATATTCGTACAAAAATACGAATAGCCAAGAGAGAAAACGAATAGTGAACAATAATACTAGAATATATATATATATAAATACATATGTAAATTATTAAATCAAAATCCGATTTAATAATCCGGCTTAATCCTAAGCTGCTAGTATTATTAACTGTCCGATTAAAGTCTGCGCAGCATGTGCACATATTTAATCGGACACCTGTATGTATCAACATACCTCATGTACACCATATCGCCTGGATCGTGAAAACCCTTTATGTGGGACTCTAAAGACACGTCCATACGCTGGCAGTGGGTTTAACCACAAGCACGTCAGCGGCACTAGCTGTACGTAACGGCTACCCAGGTATTAAGCGAAAGGGAAGCCGACGAGCAAACTCATCCTGAACCCCTACTGAGCCTGACAGTGACAATATCCATACAGTCCGGTTTGTTCGTCTAAGAGTATCGCATATCGAGTCTAAGGGGGTGAATAAAGTCAGACCCCTAACAACGCGACATTTAGTGTCGGTATGAAACCCCATCACCACCTAAGAAACTATCGATTCTGGATCGATAATTCTCGTCCACCGTGGCCACGGATTTATGGTGATGGCCATCCGTACACAACGCAACATCAACCCCCAATATCGGGAGAGACGAATCCCCGACGATCCGATCACTGCCTCTATGTGGCTCGGGACTGTACCCAACTAAAACCTGTTTGCACGACTCTTTTGAGCCGTGGTAGGGTAGTAATCAAAGAACAGAGGGAACTCACACGAGACAAGTGACGATCTCAGGTCGACAGACTAACCTGTACACATGTCACCTGGGAACTGCTATCTGACAATAAGTATAATACCAACTAGCAGGTTCCCGGCGAGTCCGTCTGGTGTACTCATAACCCAATGAGCACCTGTATATTATCTTAGGTGAACAAACTAACACCAATGGCTTGTGAGACCTAGCCACCGCCCCTCGTCGGGGTCTCGATCAGTATACACTAGTCTACATTGGAGTATCGATGCCCGGTCTCGATACTCCTATGACTAGGGACATTTAAGGATGTGCTTATAGACTCCAGCTCCCACATATATGATCGCCATCATAATACTGGCAGTCAAGCAAGAATCCTATGGGCTCTATCAACATGTACATGATGATAAAGACAAACCAGATAGCATACTATCATCTTGAGTAAGACTGTTTTATCGGTATAGGTCCTCACTCAATCATCATAATCACAAGTCCGCGACTATGATAATTGCCTTGAGGGCACTATGGCCAACAATCTACCACTTGCACTTAAGGCCCATTTTTGCGATGTCGCATACTCACAGCCCATGTGATACCGAGCACTTAACTTCTCTACTAATCAGTTTCGCAAATCCCGTTTGCGAAAATGATTGCGTTCGAGAAATAGCCTCAGTGAGTGGATCCGCTCCAATGTTTCTTTTTGTATCTCTCTATATCTCAACTTCGAGGAGAAAACTATCTCCCAAAATGAGCAATACCTGTCTTAGAATTTGTCTGGATATCTGATGGGACCCAGATCACAAACGAACTCCAAATCCAGCAAACCTCCGAGACTGTATCATCCACTGAATTTAATCAGTAACATGCGCTATGCCTTCCTCAGTATCCGCTTGGACCACCTATCCAACATACCGTCCCTCAGAAGAGGGAAAACTATAATTCTGACAGTCACTCTGTCATCTAGTTCACCTTGGAAGCCTGAAATGATAACCGTCTCCTGAAGGAGGCTGCCGTTACCATATCCCAAGAACATTCACTTATGTTCATAAAGTGCTTCCCAATGTTTCTCCAAGCTTGGATATGTTTATTGCAGCTAGTGCAAAAACAACATCTGGTGTGGTACTTGAAATTTCATGATTAACTCAATTGCCTAATCAAGTGATATGTTAATCATGTAGATCCTTCTCCCCTTTAGTCTGTAAGACACCTTTAGAGAGGTTGACTCCATCACCTACAGGTTCACCACCATGCCAGGAGTCGTCCATTTAATGTCAAAGTACCCAGATTAGGATACTTCCCAAATCTAGATCTAAAACCATAGATCTAGTAACCAGAAACCCTGATATTACATCCATATCCTGTGTGGAGAAACAACTTTGTGACAACCATAGTACAACCGATCGTAGTATAGGAATATCTCTTCCTATCAAGTGCATGTCATCCCAATACCTGGACATCACTCTCTACTACCTTCTTACTAGATCCATTTCCTATTCTGATGAGGTCAAGACCTATGATTGTCACATCAAAAATAGATGATCTATTTCCGCTATACCTGATTTAGTCCATAAATAGACATAAGCTGCTTGCCTACTATGCTTCCGCTGCTCCCACTAACTACAATAACTCTCTGGCAGAGTCATATACACGTGCACTTCTAAAGCTAGTTTAGAACGATCCTCCTGCCGGGTCTTATAGTCTAGAATAGCAGCAATAGCAAGTCTGGGTAAACAAGAACTTCCCTGTCACCGTCTCTGAGAAGACCGAAGTACCTCTCTGGTGCCTGAGGTTACCCACCAAATCTGCGGAGTGGCGAATGGAACATCAAATCCAATTGAATCCTTAGGTTTTATTAAATTTCCAGTAATCGTTTGTGGTTCTGGAATAACTTCCAGTTCTACCATACTCACACTTCTGTTTTCTGAAAATATCCATTTTATTAAAACTGTGGCGAGTCAAGAACAATATAAATATTGATCTTCCTGATGGTAGAAAGTTATCCCTCGTCAAAGCCCGGGATAACCCACGAACAGCCATTACTAAAACGTGCCTTGAGTTTATCCGGATTCTGGTTTTGAGCATCAGCCGGAAAACTCCCTATACCTTAACTTAGTTAAGATATAAATTGATTCTATATATATCTAATATAGAAACAAAAACACTAATTTAATTGGAACCAGATTCAAAATCATGCAGCTGTCTCCAGTGCATATCAACCAAATGGAAAGAGGACAATCAGCATTACTCATCTAGGAGTGCATCCATATATGAGTAACCCGAAAGAGAAGCAAGTTCTCAAAACCATTACTATCAACGGAATACCAAACACAAGTATTTACATCTTCGACTACCTCGAAGAATCCTGATACTTCCAACAAATGGTTCTCTACTTTATTCTTATACCTATAACTTCTCAATATCTGGACTTTGCATTTCAACGAAATACTTGTCCAGAACTGGAGAAGTCATAAGTAAACAGAATATAGTACGAGTACCAACCCCATTGTCCTAATGGACACTGGACAGCATGCAATACTTTGTATAAGTCCCCTGAGTTCATTAACTCAAACGCTGTGCGTCGTAGGTTGAAAAACTGTGCTATGGTTAAGAAGAATTACACCGCTGTTGAATGCACCTTACCTAATCACCATCTGATATAGGTAAATGTCACAGACACAATATCAAAAAGTTATATCTCACTTTATAAAATAAACGTATAGATATATCAGTTTGAAATTGGTGCATAACAACGTATATTCAAAACCAAATATTTGTCGTCCGGCAAAATCCAGATGATTTCCTCAAATATCACCAATTAGAACGAATTCCGATATAATGAGGATCCAATCACCCAATTCCCAATATCTTACTCCCACTCACCATCCGTAATAACATGCAGATGTGAGAAACTGATCTGGTAAATACATACCCTGGAGTTAGAATCCAATTAAGAAAACAGTTTTCAATTAACATTGCGCAGTGAAACTGAAATATAAAATGTTTCAAAAAGGTTAACTGGTATTCCTAGTAATGCCTCTTCCATTATCCTGAATCATGACAGTAACCATATACTTACCTGCCCTCACTCCAATCCCTTTATTATGTCTTTACTTATTATCTTCTGTACACCTTCTTTAGGCTAATTGGTTTTCTTCATTCCCTACCTTTTGGCACCAGCCTAAGGTTTGGAAGAAGACTATCCAATAAGCGTAATAGGTGTACTCTCCTAATCCTAGGAGCCCTCGCAACCTGAGAGAAGGTAAAAAGAAAAAGACATCTTAATATTCCTATTCTTTTTCTCCTGAACCAGAATCCATCCTCGAAAAAGATCCTTCGAGTTCGTATATAACCATACGATGGATTTATCCAATGGAAGTGGACGTTCGTAGTGATACGAGGTGTTCTGGAGAAATGCAAAGGTGATATAGAAGTGGCAATGATATATACGACACCGTGACATTCCAAAAACCAAAATATTTTAAGAAGGTTCGGTTAATTGGGTTTCATGAGTTTTAGTCAAAGGTCGGGTCAAATTCGCAGCTAGAGAGAGAGAAAGAAAAGAAAACACTCAGCGTGCACCCTAACCTAGATCAGAATAGTTAATCATTTTATCTAATCTGGATAGCTCCTGCTGTTTTCTCAAATTCTCCTCCAAACCCAAAAGGAGAATTAGTCGGAATCAACCGAGGAGTAATCTTACTCATCAGTGGGAATCGGGATCCAACTATCATCGCATGATAACTTTATGGAAGCCACTCAAGTCACCACACTCCAGAAGGTATGCGCAAGCCTGGCAAGTTTCCTGTATGTTTGAAACTCCCGATGTGATTTTTTACCCCTAGGACCCAAATGACCTTGACACAGTCAACAAATCAAAGAGTCCTAGTCAAGTTCAACCCGTCATTATCCAGGATTGCATTAAACCCACCCGTACGAGCCCTTGACACAGTCAACAAGGCCGCACGACTATCCTAACAAATCGCATTAATATGCCACAAACAAGCACTACTTAGCTACCGCACACTATGCCTTGACACAGTCAACAAACGCAACACGAATACTAAGCAATACTTCTAAGAAATGACGGAGGGCTACGGCTGGTTTTTGGCGAAAAACCTTTAACGTAATGAACTTGATCTCGTTGAAGGAATCCAAGTGGTTTTTCAAATATATAGTGGCGAAAACTTTTGCTAAAGAGGTCACTCCCGGTGAAGGGATCTCGGCTCTTTCCCCGTCGAATGGGGTGCAGGATATCCCAAACCGAATACCACGATGCAAAGAAAAAGGAAACGACTATAGTGAAGTTATTACATTGACGCAAACTTTTACCCAAGGGGTCACTCCCGATGAAGGGATCTCGGCCCTTGCCTCGTCGAATGAGGTGCAGGATATTCCAAATGAATACCACGATGCAAAGCAAAAGAAAACGTCTGTAATATCAGTTTTTAAAAACTTGGTTCCAACAACATCATATATAGGTTTGTTTTATCCTTGCATTGATAAGAATCAATGCAGTCCCATCAATTAATCACACCACTGGGGCCCGTCATCACCCGTTAGGTTACTTAACTAACGATAGAGCGGGGACTGGGCTAGCGCGGGTGCAAAATATATACAACATCTACTAGTATATATAAATATATATAACATTCGTCCCAGGCATGATATAAAGAAACATCACAGAAACATCACAGAAACAACACAGAATGGTGGATAGTCTGGAGCCCCGGGTTTCACTTGAGCCGCAAGTGAGACCCGACGTTCCCTGTCGTGTGGATAGCATGTGCAATGAAACCTATACCCCCTATGAGTGCGGCGAATAGCCTGCCAAATCTAGAGTAAGGTCCCCTCCGTCCCAACGCCATGAGATGCGGACCTGTTGCCCTCTAGAATCCGGCTATTCATGCACCCCACCGCAGGGTAATCCTAGTACAGAAAAGAAAATAATATACAAGGGTGACATCGACCTCAGCCCGGTCGTGCCCCAAAAGAATAATATACAAACTGGCAGTGACGGCAGTCCACATGTCGGACGCTCGCCCCACAATATCAAATGTACAAATGAAATAAAACTGTACTATCATTGCACCACTGGATATCCACCACGACTATCTAACCAACATCACAGCACAACACAGAACATCAACATGAATGTCACGTTCGCAAACTCGTCTAAAAGAACATATAGCAGTTAGACAGGTTTACCGATCAAATGACATTCATGGTCACAGATAGAAATGTATGTACTGTTAAACGCACACTTAAAATATCGATCGACTAAGTTCCAAATTGGTCCCAATAGCAAAACCAACACTTCACAGAAACCTGGGCCAAAACAGGATATTACAAAAATCACAATTCCAAGTCAGGGGGCTATAGGAAAAATTCGAAGCCCTTCGCCACTAAATGGCCGCAGATCCGCCTCCAATAGGGGGTAAGTGCGGCGGTTCCGCGGCACTTTAGAGGGATCAGAAGCTCAAATTTTTTCTGTACCCATAAAATCGCCTGCAAGGATTTTTAAGCCACTGGAAAATATTTTTTGAACACATTTGAAAATCGACAGCAAACCCAAAAATGAAATCGTGATTTCGGTAAATTCTGTCGATCGATCTTTTAAGTACGTTTAAACAAGCTAGTAAGGGGTTTAAAGGGTGGCTCTGATACCATGTTGTGTCCCGGCAGCGCCCCGGCCATCGAAACGCGGCCAAAATGCGGAACAAAAATTTCTAAAACCGGCGCTACCGTTACCTGATTTACGGATCGACCTTAAACCCTAAACTAGCAATCTAAACTAAGAGTTAGAATTGTTATACCGAGTTGATCCGTGTTCTTCGGTCTTCATTCCAAGCTCCTAGCGGTTCTTTGACGATGTTTGCTTGCCAGTCTTCCTCCATCTCCGATGATCCACCCGAGGGAAACGGCGCAAGCTCCAACCTCGACGAACGAGGTAACCGACGCTCCAAATTCGCTGATGGAGAGTCGAGGTGTAGTAGTGTGTCACTATGTTTTTCTCTCTACCCTTGAGCTCAAGAAGAAACTCAAGAAAGATGAAGAAGGAGGTGATGAAGCTTTTGGCATGAGCAAAGAATTGGCTAAGTATTTTTGTGTGAATGAGAGAGTGGAGTGTAGCAAGCATAATCTCACAAATGGAATAAAATCAAATGAAAATGAACCCTCCACCAAAAGTGGTCGGCCCCCCTATCTCCTCCACACAAAAAAATGTCATTTTCTTTTCTAATGTCAAATTACAATAAACAAATGAAACCATACTTTGAACCATGCCCAACACTATGCAAATGCCACCTCACACATCCACCTCATTTGTGAGTCAAATGAATTTCCAAAAATGGAAATTCATACAAATGTTGCGGCACCTTCTAGAAGCTATTCCGTAGAAAATACGGAATACTTCCCGGTACATGTACCAAAATACATATGCGCGTATTCGTATAAAAATACGAATAGCCAAGAGAGAAAACGAATAGTGAACAATAATACCAGAATACATATATATAAATACATATGTAAATTATTAAATCAAAATCCGATTTAATAATCCGGTTTAATCCTAAGCCGCTAGTATTATCAACCGTCCGATTAAAGTCTGCGTAGCATGTGCACATATTTAATCGGACACCTGTATGTATCAACATACCTCATGTACACCATATGGCCTGGGCCGTGAAAATCCTCTGTGTGGGACTCTAAGGACTCGTCAATATGCTGGCAGTGGGATTAACTACAAGCACGTCAGCGGCACTAGCTGTACGTAACGGCTACCCAGGTATTGAGCGAAAGGGAAGCCGACGAGCAAACTCATCCTGAACCCCTACTGAGCCTGACAGTGATAATATCCGTACAGTCCGGTCTGTTCGTCTAAGAGTATCGCATATCAAGTCTAAGGGGGTGGATAAAGTCAGACCCCTAACAACGCGACATTTAGTGTCGGTATGAAACCTCATCACCACCTGAGAAACTATCGATCCTGGATCGATAATTCTCATCCACCGTGGCCACGGATTTATGGTGATGGACATCCGTACACAACGCGACATCAACACCCAATACCGGGAGAGACGAATCCCCGACGATCCGATCACTGCCTCCATGTGGCTCGGGACTGTACCCAACTAAAACCTGTTTGCACGACTCCTTTGAGCCGTGGTAGGGTAGTAATCAAAGCACAGTGGGAACTCACACGAGACAAATGATGATCACAGGTCGACAAACTAACCTGTACACATGTCACCTAGGAACTACTATTTGACAATAGGTATAATACCAACTAGCAGGTTCCCGGCGAGTCCGTCCGGTGTACTCATAACCCAATGAGCACCTGTATACTATCTTAGGTGAACAAACTAACACCAATGGCTTGTGAGACCTGGACACCGCCCTATACTGGAGTATCGATGCCCGGTCTCGATACTCCTATGACTAGGGACATTTAAGGATGTGCTTATAGACTCCAGCTCCCACATATATGATCACCATCATAATGCTGGCAGTCAAGCAAGAATCCTATTGGCTCTTTCAACATGTACAAGTGAAAGGTTCCTAGGCACTCTAGTGAGGTCTCACAAGGCATCGAACATGCCAATTTAAAAAAAATGGTGCCGAGAAACCCTAGACTACGGATCTTAGACTAGATGTTTAGGCGAAAAGGTAATCTAGTTAACAAATTAACTAAAAGTTAGGATGCTACAACCTTTGTAGATCCGGATACCCACTTCCTTAGCTCCACGAGGGCGTCCTCTCGCTGTCCATCTTGAACCTTGGACTCTCGTGACGACTTCATTGGAGAAACGTGCGGAATAGGTCGTCGGCTTCGTGTCAAAGACGATCTACGTCGAGGTTGCACAAGCTCAAGCTCCGACTTCACAAAGTTGTGAAACTTGTGAAGAAAACACCCAAAACAACTTGGCAAGAGGTAGAGGATGAAGAAATAGGAGGTGGGTTCACTTTTGAATTGGATTTCTCATTTTAGAAATCAAGTTGCCATTGATGGCATCAAGCTTTCTCTTTGAGGAAGAAGAAGAAGATCAAGAAAGAATGATAAGTGTTCTAATTTTAAAATAAAACTAATATGAATACTTATCATATCTTGACCATGGTCAAGTGTAGAGATTAAACCAAGGTTAGTTGGAGTGGTTAGGGTTAAGGATGAGATAAGGATGGTGGACTTTGTCAAAGCTTCAAGAAGCTTCAACATAGCTCCAAAATAAGCCACCATTCTTAACTTAATCCTTTCCAAATAAATAAACAAATAAATAAATGAAAAACCAAAAACCCTAATCATCACTTAACCATGGTTTAAACCTTTACACTTAACCACATTATCAAGTATCATCAAACATGATACAAAAAAAATGTGCACAAAAGTATATCACATATACCTTTTGCACATCAAGTGAGAAAATCCATTTAAAGTGAACCAATACTAGTTAATGCAAAGTAATATATCCAATATATAATTATACATTAAATCATTAAATCAACACTTGATTTAACGATCCGGTTATATCGCATACAACCGACTAGTATCTAATGTATCGATTTATCGAATCAATGATTCGATAACTAGGTCATATCGAATATAACCAATCGAAACATTTATCGCGAGAATGAAATACGGTATCACATACACGCATTATTCTCGGTCCCGCACATATCTCATATGCGCTCCTATTTCGTTTCGCTTGAACCAGGAAACCTCTGTGTAGGACTCTAAAGACTCGTCAATACGCCGGTAGCAGATGATGATCATATCAAACACCCACAAGCCGCAAGCGGTCTGCTAAACGTAACGGCCACCCGGGTATTGAGCGATCAGAAGATCGACGAGCTAGCCCGCTCACACTCCTGCGAATCCGACCAGTAACACTTACCGTACAGTCCGGTCTCTTCGTCTGATATGTCGCATATCAAGTCTAGGGGTGGTATACGTCAGACCCCAATAACCGATAAGTCGTGCCGATGTAAGGCTCATAACGGGTCGAGAAACTACTGGTAACACTTACCAGCAAATCTCTGATCAGCCCTGGCCAGGGACTTCCCTGTTACGGCCAATCGAGCACAGCGCAACATCAACCCCCAATACCGGGAGAGACGAAACCCCTCCTATCGCTCATTGCCTCCATGTGACTCGGGACTGTACCCAAAGACCACCGTTTTGCACGCCCTCATGGACGTGGTAAGGTGGAGATCAAAGCACAGTGGGAATCACACAAGACTCTATGACGATCTCGGGTCTACAGACTAACCTGCACAAGTGTCACCTGAGAACTGCCATCTGACGTGAGGTATAATACCATCTGGGAGTTCTCGGCGAGTCCGTCCAGTGTACCCAGTCTCCACTGAGCACCCGTATACCATCTCTGATGTCAAACACCAATGGATATGGGATCATCCATCGCCCATCACATGGGTCGAGAAGCATATACGCTAGTCTACTCTGGTATATCGATGCCCCGTCTCGATACACCCACGACTAGGGACCTTGAAGGATGTACTTATGGACTACCATGTCCCCACTAGTATGATCTGCATCAAAGTCCAGGTAGTCAAGTACACATCCTAAGGGCTTTACCAACATGTAACTACAAGACAGTATAAAGAGACTAGTGTACATGTTAAGATAAAGAGTAACCAGATAGCATACTATCATATCGAGCAAGAAAGTCATCTCTATATATGTCCAAGCATCCAATATAATATACAACATCTGTACAATACTGGCCTCTAGGGCATACATACAACTAACAATCTCCCACTTGCACTAGGGCCAGCTGCTGTAGTATCGCATACCGAGCATCCCGAAGAGTCTCTCAAACTGTGTCTGGGGAATGGCCTTCGTGAGTGGATCCGCCGTGTTGTTCTTCGTGTCAACTCTCCTGACCTCGATCTCCCGGCGATCAACTATCTCCCAGATCAGGTGATACCGCCTCAGAATATGCCTGGACCGCTGATGGGACCTGGGTTCCTTGGCCAAAGCCACCGCTCCATTGTTATCGCAATACAAAGGTATTGGACGCTCAATGGATGGAACCACTCCAAGTTCAGTAATGAACTTCTTGATCCAGACAGCCTCTTTGGCAGCATCGTTGGCAGCGATGTATTCAGCCTCCATCGTCGAGTCTGCCACGGTTTCCTGCTTGGAACTCTTCCAGCTAACCACCCCTCTGTAAAGGGTAAAGAAAAAACCCGACTGCGACTTAGAGTCGTCCTTATCACTCTGGAAGCTCGAATCAGTAAAGGACTCCACTTGGAGCTCTCCGTTACCATACACCAAGAACATATCTCTAGTCCTTCGCAAGTACTTGAGAATGCTCTTCACAGCTGTCCAGTGACTCTCTCCAGGATCAGCTTGATACCTGCTCACTACACTTAGTGAGTATGCCACATCGGGTCTGGTACATAGCATCGCATACATGATAGAGCCTACTGCCGAAGCATAGGGTATCCCTTACAAGCGAGCTCTCTCCAAATCAGTCTTGGGAGACATCTCTTTGGAGAGAGTGACTCCAGAGATCGTGGGCAAGTTCCCACGCTTGGACTCTTCCATACTAAACCTCTTTAGTATGGTGTCAATGTACCTGGATTGGGACAATCCCAAAATCCGTTTGGATCTATCTCTATAGATCCTAATTCCCAATATGCAGGAGGCATCACCAAGATCTTTCATTGAGAATCTTTGTGATAAGAAGAGCTTGACCGCTTGCAGCATAGGAATATCATTTCCTATCAAGAGTATGTCGTCCACGTACAATACGAGGAAGACAACCTTACTCTCTGCCACCTTCTTGTAGATACAAGGTTCATCTGGATTTTTGACGAAATCAAACTCTTTGATAACGACATCAAAGCAGATGTTCCAACTCCGTGATACTTGCTTTAATCCATAAATGGATTTAAGGAGCTTGCACACCTTCCCGCTGCTCCCACTGTCTACGAAGCCCTCTGGCTGAGTCATGTACACGCACTCTTCTAAATCACCATTTAGAAAGGCGGTCTTAACATCCATTTGCCAGATTTCGTAGTCATGAAAGGCAGCAATGGCAAGCATGATCCGGATGGATTTAAGCATAGCCACTGGAGAAAAGGTTTCGTCATAGTCCACACCTGGTCTTTGACTAAAACCCTTTGCTACAAGTCCAGCTTTGAAAGTCTCCACTTTCCCATCTATACCAAGTTTCTTCTTGAAGATCCACTTGCTCCCAATGGGTTTTACCCCTTCAGGAGCAACTTCCAAAGTCCATACTTTGTTGGTGTACATGGATTCCATCTCGGACCGCATAGCATCCAGCCATTTCACTGAGTCCCTACTCGTGATGGCCTGCTCGAAGCTAGTTGGGTCATCATCATCCATGATGCAATCCTCGCTTCCACCATCAATGAGAAAACCGTAGTATCTCTCAGGTGGACGAGAAACCCTACTAGATCGGCGGAGAGGCTGGGGTTCATCGGGAGCTACTGAATCCTCTGGTTCCACTAAATCTTCTGTTGTGTTTTGTTCAGCTGGAACCTCTTCCAGTTCTACCTCAGAGCCACTAATCTCTTTTGCAAGAAATTCCTTTTCTAAAAAGGTGGCATGTTGAGCAACAAATACTCTTTGTTCCTCACTGTGGTAGAAGATATACCCTCGCGAATGTTTGGGATATCCAACAAACTTACACAAAACAGATCTTGCCTCGAGTTTGTCCGGTTTTTGTCTTTTGACATAGGCCGGGCAACCCCATATCTTTATAAAATTAAGATATGGTCTCTTCCCTTCCCATATCTCATATGGTGTGGTAGGCACAGATTTGGTGGGAACCCTGTTCAGTAGGTATGCTGCTGTTTCCAGTGCATATCCCCAGAAGGAAACAGGTAACTCAGCTACACTCATCATAGAGTGCACCATATCTAATAGGGTGCGGTTTCTCCGCTCCGATACACCGTTGTGCTGTGGTGTATATGGAGGAGTTAGCTGAGAGAGAATCCCATTCTCTTTTAGGAAGTCCAGGAATTCATTGCTCAAGTATTCACCTCCTCGATCTGATCGAAGGATTTTAATACTTTTTCCGGTTTGGTTCTCGACTTCTTGTTTATATTCTCTAAATTTCTCAAAAGCTTCTGATTTGTGTTTCATCAGGAACACATATCCGAATCTAGAGAGATCGTCAGTGAATGTAATGAAGTACGAAGAACCATCCCTGGCATGTGTAGACATGGGACCGCATACATCGCTATGTATCAGTCCCAAGAGTTCGGTAACTCTTTCTCCGTGTCCCGTAAACGGAGTTTTGGTCATCTTGTCTTTGAGACATGACTGGCAAGTGTCATAAGATGAAAATTCAAACGGATTTAAATATCCATCTTTATGCAACTTAGCTAGTCGTGTCGCATTGATGTGACCCAGTCTACAATGCCACAAGAAGGATTCGTTCAGTTCTGAACTCTTCCTCTTGTGTGTGTTTGTTATGCTCAGAACCGTTGATTGATTTAGAACATAAATGCCATTGCATAACGTGCCTGATCCAACCAACTTTTGGTCACGGAAAATGTTCATAACATTGTCCTGCAATACAAAATTATATCCCTCTTTACTCAATAAAGAAACCGATATAATGTTGCATATCAGGTTCGGCATGTAATAGCATTCGTTCAGAACCAATGTATCACCAGTTGGTAATACAAGGTGATATTCCCCGACAGTCTTAGCTGCAACAATTGCACCATTTCCAACTCTAATGTCTTTATCACCTTCTCCAAGTTCTCTACCTTTCCTGAGCCCATGTAACTGATTACATATATGGGATCCTGACCCGGTATCCAATACCCAGGACGTAGAGCAAATAGAGAAACAGTTCTCAGTAACGAACACACCCGAAGAAAATGCATCAACATGTACTTTCTTCATTCGGGTGGCATGGGAATCCTGGTATTCCCCTATATCCTGTTCATTCCTATAACTCTTATAGGAAAGAACGGAACCAACGTTCCCCAGCACAGTATAACATGCGGGTTCGGTCAATACATCCATATTATTATCTTGATTAAGGCATGAACTGGTCGCTACCTGGAGAGAGAGAGAAGAAAACACTTTAGCGTAAGCTCGTGCAAGATCAGATTGGTTATTATCTTATCTAATCAGGATGGCTCCCACTGCTTTTTATCAAATCTTCCTCCAAACCCTAAAAGGAAAGACTAGCCGGGATTAATTACACACTACAAGTTCACCAATCTTTCAGCCAGGCCAGTGTCGGTACTTTGAGGGAGGTCCCCCGTGCTTTCGCACGAACCTAATTAAGGTAAACCTCGTTTTCCCAGAGGCGTAACCCCGTTGACACCTTTCTAGACACCTACTTGATCAGCTAATTGCAATGTGTAAAACTCTCCCAGGAGTAACTCTTACTCGCAGTGGGTATCGGGATCCAACTATCTCATAGAAGGTATGCAATCTCATTGCAAATTTCAACACTTGAAATTCCCGATAATATTTTGCCCCAAGCATCCTATGACCTTGACGGAGGTCAACAAACCAAAGGGTGCAAGTCAAGTTCAACCCGTCATTTCTTGATTGAATCAAACCCACCCGCACGACCCTTGACGGAGGTCAACAAGGTCGTACGACTACCCTAATCCAATCTGCATCATATGCATAAGCAGACAAATACTAGTTAGCTACCGCACACTACGCCTTGACGGAGGTCAACAAACGTAGCACGAATACTAAGTAGGATTTATCTGAAATGACGGAGGGCTACGCCAGGTTTTTCTGAAAACCATGAGCGTAATGAACTTGATATCGTTGTAGAATCAAATGAAGTTTTAAAATGGAGTGATTTTGAGGCTTTTTCAGTTTTGCTAAAGGGGTCACTCCCGGTGAAGGGATCGTCGGCCCTTTCCTCATCGAATGAGGTGCGGGATACATCATATATATCACTGTGCAAAGCAAAAACCCAAAAGCAGTCAAAAGCAAACCGAGTGTGTAGCATCTGCCAGTTATTGCTAAAGGAGTCACTCCCGGTGAAAGGATCTCGGTCCTTTCCTCATCGAATAAGGTGCAGGGTATATCATATATACCGCTGTGCAAAGCAAGAACTGTAGCTACCTGTTTTATTTTAAAATTCGATTCCACAACATCTTAGTTTTCTTATCTTTCATTAATCACATTAATGAAGTCCCATCATTTAAATACCTAAACATCACAGATAGATATGACGTACACTTATGCCATCCGCATTCGCCTGGATGTCCCCTCGTGCACCGTTAGGTTAGGTAACTAACGACAGAGCAGGGCAGGGCTAGCGCGGGTGTAAAACATAAGTAACGTCTATATAATATATCATATATACTATATACTATATCCATCACAGAGTCACAACACAGATATCGCAGCAGAATAAACATATGAAATATTGGATATACTAGGACGTCCGTGTTTTCAATACGAGCCAGTATAAAACACGGATTCCACGGTCGTGATAAATAGCCAATCCCACACCCCTAGACCCCTACGAGAGCGGCGAGTAACCCTGCCAATTCTAGGGTTAGGAGACCCGGACTCGACTCCTCGAGTTGGTCTCCCACTGGACCCCAGAACCCGGTTACTTGTGCTCCCCTCCTTGGGTCTATCCTAATGCGAAAAAGTAAATAATATACAAAAGGTGACAACTTCCGCTACCTGGAAGTGCCCCAAATAAAGGAATATTACATACAAGTTTTTAAATGAATGAAAATGAAAAACACTCATCTCACATAAAAACCCCCGGCTATTCGAACACGACGATCCAATATAACATATCCAGTAACACATAACATCACATGTCATCAACGTAAGTAAGTATGCATACCCCAATTGTCGTTGACGTATAGCAACGAAACCGGCGATATGAACATACTACACTTACGGTCACAGAAAAGAAAGTGTAAAACTACAACAATTGGAATCCGCAACTTCTTTAGACATCACATGCCTAATCAGATGAAATACTTAGACATCACATGCCTAACAGATATAAATTCCGCATTTTAGTCTCATTATCGAAAACTCTTTTCAATATAAAGTGAAACTAAACCGCTAGATTTATAACATTCATTCAGTTATCACATAACTGTTTGTGAATTCCAATTATTGTATCACATTCCAGATAAACAGAAAATGTTAAACTTCCCGATCGAACAGTCGAATACCCAAGTTTTCCCGATACAGTCCAACACATGAAATAAGTCTAGCAACATTCAGTTCGTGCCTCAGTACCAACGGTCCAGCCGTAGAAGGGTCAAGCCAACGCCTCACATGTGGCACGCCGTACTGCCCCAAACCCGAAGGTTCAAAGGGCAGTTCAAGACGGTCACATAATCGAGTTAAGGTTTGTTGTCTTCTAGAGGGTCCATCGCGTTACTTGCACTACTTAGAACGTCGTTAAACTACGGAAAAATCCAACACTTGGAAATTTCCCGACAGGGGAAAAATTGGGTATTTATATCCGGTCGAACTTTTTAACATATTCTATAAATTATCCGGAAATACACAAAGACGAAATTTGATAATCCGATCGAACTATAGAAGCTCCAAAGCAACCCCAGAAAGTGCAACTCATGAAATATATTAAAAACAACCAGAGAACTCAGCACTGTTAAATAAGAGTTACTGTGCACAAATATATGGATGACGTCATCAAGCCGCCGCGGAACCGCCGCCTAAGCTGGCTTAGGCCGCGGTTCCGCCGCGCTTGTCACTGTTCATGGAATAAAATTTGCGTCGTAATTCTTAGAATTCCCTGCTGAGTTTTCTTCATATTTTTAATTTTGAAAAATCCACGATTTTAGAAAAAGTACAGAGAGCAATTTTTGGGGTTCGGTTTCGGTTCGATCGGAGTTCAAATTCCGTCTAGACTTCGCCTAAGGCTCTAGCTAGGCTCTGATACCAGTGAAAGGTTTCTAGGCACTCTAGTGAGGTCTCACAAGGCATCGAACATGCCAATTTAAAAAAATGGTGCCGAGAAACCCTATACTACGGATCTTAGACTAGATGTTTAGGCGAAAAGACAATCTAGTTAACAAATTAACTAAAAGTTAGGATGCTACAACCTTTGTAGATCCGGATACCCACTTCCTTAGCTCCACGAGGGCGTCCTCTCGCTGTCCATCTTGAACCTTGGACTCTCGTGACGGCTTCATTGGAGAAACGTGCGGAATAGGTCGTCGGCTTCGTGTCAAAGACGATCTACGTCGAGGTTGCACAAGCTCAAGCTCCGACTTCACAAAGTTGTGAAACTTGTGAAGAAAACACCCAAAACAACTTGGCAAGAGGTAGAGGATGAAGAAATAGGAGGTGGGTTCACTTTTGAATTGGATTTCTCACTTTAGAAATCAAGTTGCCATTGATGGCATCAAGCTTTCTCTTTGAGGAAGAAGAAGAAGATCAAGAAAGAATGATAAGTGTTCTAATTTTAAAATAAAACTAATATGAATACTTATCATATCTTGACCATGGTCAAGTGTAGAGATTAAACCAAGGTTAGTTGGAGTGGTTAGAGTTAAGGATGAGATAAGGATGGTGGACTTTGTCAAAGCTTCAAGAAGCTTCAACATAGCTCCAAAATAAGCCACCATTCTTAACTTAATCCTTTCCAAATAAATAAACAAATAAATAAATGAAAAACCAAAAACCCTAATCATCACTTAACCATGGTTTAAACCTTTACACTTAACCACATTATCAAGTATCATCAAACATGATACAAAAAAAATGTGCACAAAAGTATATCACATATACCTTTTGCACATCAAGTGAGAAAATCCATTTAAAGTGAACCAATACTAGTTAATGCAAAGTAATATATCAAATATATAATTATACATTAAATCATTAAATCAACACTTGATTTAACGATCCGGTTATATCGCATACAACCGACTAGTATCTAATGTATCGATTTATCGAATCAATGATTCGATAACTAGGTCATATCGAATATAACCAATCGAAACATTTATCGCGAGAATGAAATACGGTATCACATACACGCATTATTCTCGGTCCCGCACATATCTCATATGCGCTCCTATTTCGTTTCGCTTGAACCAGGAAACCTCTGTGTAGGACTCTAAAGACTCGTCAATACGCCGGTAGCAGATGATGATCATATCAAACACCCACAAGCCGCAAGCGGTCTGCTAAACGTAACGGCCACCCGGGTATTGAGCGATCAGAAGATCGACGAGCTAGCCCGCTCACACTCCTGCGAATCCGACCAGTAACACTTACCGTACAGTCCGGTCTCTTCGTCTGATATGTCGCATATCAAGTCTAGGGGTGGTATACGTCAGACCCCAATAACTGATAAGTCGTGCCGATGTAAGGCTCATAACGGGTCGAGAAACTACTGGTAACACTTACCAGCAAATCTCTGATCAGCCCTGGCCAGGGACTTCCCTGTTACGGCCAATCGAGCACAGCGCAACATCAACCCCCAATACCGGGAGAGACGAAACCCCTCCTATCGCTCATTGCCTCCATGTGACTCGGGACTGTACCCAAAGACCACCGTTTTGCACGCCCTCATGGACGTGGTAAGGTGGAGATCAAAGCACAGTGGGAATCACACAAGACTCTATGACGATCTCGGGTCTACAGACTAACCTGCACAAGTGTCACCTGAGAACTGCCATCTGACGTGAGGTATAATACCATCTGGGAGTTCTCGGCGAGTCCGTCCAGTGTACCCAGTCTCCACTGAGCACCCGTATACCATCTCTGATGTCAAACACCAATGGATATGGGATCATCCATCGCCCATCACATGGGTCGAGAAGCATATACGCTAGTCTACTCTGGTATATCGATGCCCCGTCTCGATACACCCACGACTAGGGACCTTGAAGGATGTACTTATGGACTACCATGTCCCCACTAGTATGATCTGCATCAAAGTCCAGGTAGTCAAGTACACATCCTAAGGGCTTTACCAACATGTAACTACAAGACAGTATAAAGAGACTAGTGTACATGTTAAGATAAAGAGTAACCAGATAGCATACTATCATATCGAGCAAGAAAGTCATCTCTATATATGTCCAAGCATCCAATATAATATACAACATCTGTACAATACTGGCCTCTAGGGCATACATACAACTAACAACAAGATGATAAAGACAAACCAGATAGCAAACTATCATCTTGAGTAAGACTGTTTTATCGGTATAGGTCCTCACTCAATCATCATAATCACAAGTCCGCGACTATGATAATTGCCTTGAGGGCACTATGGCCAACAATATTCCTTATTCACTTAGTGTAATGGTTGATTACATGTTCATTTCATCTATTTACTCTAGATAGATCCTAGGTTAGGGTTCATTAGCACCTTAGAATTTTTGAAATTGGCATGTATGTTGTCTTGAAAACCCAGTAGGGTGCTAAGGAATCCCAACAGTGGTATCAGAGCTGCTAGGCATTGGATGTCGACCTATGGACGGTTCTCACTGTATGACAGTGTGGCGAAGCATAGGCCCTTACCCCCAGGGTGTCCCGAGATCGGAAGGTGTTCCGACGGGTTGTAGTCCTCGAGAGGGGGCATGCGTAAAAAGTAGCTGCTGAGGGACCTGTAGGTGCCACGGCGACCCCATTGGATGGGATGGTTGGCTGACTTTCATGGTATCAGAGCATAGCTAGAGCATTAGGCGTTGCGTAGGCGAAATTAAAAGTCCGAACGAACTCCGAATAACCATATTTTCCCACTTTCTGGAAATTTTTTCAAAAGTTGAAATTTTTCATATTAAAAATATTCAGAAAATCATGCAGGTAATTCTATGGACCCTCTTAAAGAACGAGTCCCTAACTCGCTTTAGTGACCGCGAAACCGAGGCCAAAACTTGGTTTTGGTGGCGGTTCTGCGGCGCCACTAAGGAGGCAAGGGACGACACTTCAACGGTTGGTCCATTAGTACTGGAGCATACTTCTGGGAATTTTTAATAGTGCTTAAGAGTTGAGCTCTCTAAGAATATTGGGAATTCGTGTATTCTATCGAATTATTTAACGTCGTCTAGCTTTCTGTAATGAGATACAATAATTGGAATCCACAAATATATTTGTTGCGTGTAAATCTAACATTTCGGTCTCGGGTGGAATCGGAAATCTTGTTGAATTGTCCGGCTTATTTTGAAAAGGTGTTTTCATGGGTGAGACCTAAATGCGAGCTTTACATTGTTAGGCATGAAATCTTGGATATGTGATATCACGGGTTTATGATGTCTAAGGGCAGTTACGATTCCAATTGTTGTAGTTTTTCATTTTCTTTTCTGCGACCGTAAGTGTAGTATGTGGTGTATTACCGGTTTTGTTGCTATACGTCAACGACAATTGGGATACGCTTATTTACTTACGTTGATGACATGTGATGTTATGTGTTGCTGGGTTATGTTATATTGGATCGTCGTGTTTGAATAGCCGGGGGTTTTATGTGAGATGGGAGTTTTTATTTTCATTCATGTAAAATTAATTGTATGTAATATTCTTTTATTGGGGCTCTTCCGGGTTGAGGATGATATCACCATTGTTGTATATTATTTACTTTTCCGCATTAGGATAGACCCAAGGAGGGGAGCACAAGTAACCGGGTTCTAGAGTCCAGTGGGAGACCATCTCGAGGCGTCGAGACCGGGTCTCCTAACTCTAGAATTGGTAGGGTTGCTTGCTGCTCTCGTAGGGGTCTAGGGATATGGGTTTGGCTATTCATCACGACTGTGGAATCCGTGTTTTATACAGGCTTAATATAAAACCCGGAAATCCTAGTATATCCAATATTTCATATATTGTTTTCTGCTGCAATATCTGTGATGTGATCATTTGATATGTTGAGATAGATACTATATGTAGTATATGTGATATATTATATAGACGCTTCTTATGTTTTACACCCGCGCTAGCCCTGCTCCGCTCTGCCGTTAGTTACCTAACCTAACGGTGCATGACGGGACATCGAGGCGAATGCGGATGGCATAAGCGTACGTTGTATTTATCTGTGATGCTTAGGTAACTTAAAATGATGGGACTTCATTAATGAGATTAATGAAAGAAAATAAACTTAAAGATGTTGTGGAATCGAATTTTCAAAAACAGGTAGCTCTAGTTCTTGCTTTACATAGCGGTATTCCTTGTAGAATATCCACCACTTTATTCGATAAGGAAAGAGCCGAGATCCCTTCATCGGGAGTGACCTCTTTAGCAATAACTGGCAAATGCTACAACCCTCGGTTTTGTCTTTTGATTGCTTTTCTAGTTCTTGCTTTGCATAGTGGTATTGTGAATATCCTGCACCTCATTCGACGAGGAAAGAGCCGAGATCCCTTCACCGGGAGTGACCTCTTTAGCAAAACTAGCAAAAACCTAAAAACACTCCCTTTCAAAATCACTCAATTCTACAACGATATCAAGTTCATTACGCAAAAGGTTTTCTTAAAAACCTGTCGTAGCCCTCCGCCATTTCAGATAAGTACTTCATAGTATTCGTGCTACGTTTGTTGACCTCCGTCAAGGCGTAGTGTGCGGTAGCTATTTATGCTTATCTGCAAAATCATATGATGTGATTGAGTTAGGGTAGTCGTGCGGCCTTGTTGACCTCCGTCAAGTGTCGTGCGGGTAGGTTTAATTCAATCATGAAATGTACAAGTTGAACTTGACTAGTGGCCTATGGTTTGTTGACCTCCGTCAAGGTCATAAGATGCTAGGGGCAAAATTATCGGGAATTTCAAGTGTTAAAATTTGCAATGAGATTGCATACCTTCTATGAGATAGTTGGATCCCGCTACCCACTGCGAGTAAGTGTTACTCCTGGGAAAATCTTGCACTTTACAATTAGCCGATCAAGTAGGTGTCTAGAAAGGTGTTTACGGGGTTATGCCTCTGGGAAAATGAGATTTATTTTAATTTGGTCCGTGCAAAAGCACGGGGAACCTCCCTCAAAGTACCGACACTAGCTTGGCTGAAAGATTGGCGAACTTGTAGAGTGTAATTAATCCCGGCTAGTCTTTCCTTTTAGGGTTTGAAGGAAGATTTGATAAAAACAGTGGGAGCCATCTTGATTAGATAAAATTATAACCAATCTAATCTTGCAAGAGCATACGCTGAGTGTTTTCTTCTCTCTCTCTCCAGGTAGCGACCATGTCACACCTTAATCAAGATAATAATATGGATGTATTGACCGAACCCGCTTGTTATACTGTGCTGGGGAACGTTGGTCCCGCTCCAACTCATAATTGTTATAAGACCGAGCAGGAAATAAGGGATTACCAGGATTCCCGTGACACCCAGACGAAGAAAGTGCATGCTGATGCATCTTCTTTGGGTGTGTTCATTACAGGGAACAGTTTCTCAATATACTCTAAGTCCTGGGTATGAGATACCGGATCAGGATCCCACATATGTAATCTGTTACATGGGCTACAGATAGGTAGAGAACTGAGAATGGGTGATAAGTTTCAAGAGTTAGAAACGGTGCAATTGTTGCAGCCAAGTTATTGGCAGTTATCACCCTGTATTACCAAATACATTGATTCTGAACAAATATTATTAGATACCAAACCTGATATACAACATCATATCAGTCTCTTTATTAAGTAAAGAAGGATATAATTTTGTATTGTTGGATAATATTTTGAATATTTCCTATATCAAGAGTTGATCGGTTCAGGCACGTTATCTAAAAGCATATAGGTTCTAAATTAAACTACAGTTCTCAACGTACAGAATACACACAAGAGGAAGAGTTCAGAAATGAATGAATCCTTCTTGGGGCATTGTAGACCAGGTCATATCAATGCGACCCGACTAGCTAAGTTACATTAAGATGCATATTTAAATCAGTTTGAATTTACATCTTGTGAAACTTGCCAGTCATGTCACAAAGATAAAATGACCATAGCTCCATTTACTGGAAACAGAGAAAGAGTTAGTGAACTCTTGGGATTGATACATGATGATGTATGTAGGTCCAATGTCTACACATGCCTGGACTGGTTCTTTGTACTTCATTACATTCACTGATGATCTCTCAAGATTCGCACATGTGTTCCTGTTGAAACACAAGTCTGAAATTTTGAGAAATTCAAAGAATACAAGTTAGAAGTAGAAAACCAAAACGGGTATAAGTATTATGTCTTATGATAAGATCAGGGAGGAGAATACTTGAGCACGGAGATCCTGGACTATTCTAAAGGAGAATGAGATTCTCTCTCAGCATTACTCCTCCGAATACACCACAGCACAACGGTGTATCGGGGTGGAGCAATCGCACCCTATTAGATATGGTGCACTCTATGATGAGTACTACTGAGTTTCCTATTTCCTTTTGGGGGTTATGCACTTGTGAAGCTGCATACCTATTGAATAGCGTTCCAACCAAATCAGGTGCCTACCACTCCATATGAGATATGGTATGGGAATAGCCCATGTCTTAAGTAAGTTAAGTTTTGGGGTTGTCCGGCCTATGTCAAAAGGAAAATCCGGACAAGCTCGAGGCAAGGTCAGTTCTGTGAAAGTTTGTTGGATATCCTATGCATTCGCAAGGGAATATCTTCTACCACGCTGAGGAACAAAAGGTGTTTTATTTCTCGGCATGCCACCTTTTTAGAAAAGGAATTTATTTTGGAAACAAATTTGTGGTCATGAGGTAGAACTGGAAGGAGTTCTAGCTATACAAACTACAGCTGATGATTTGGTAAAACTGCAAGATTCAATAGCTCCGAACGAACCTCAGCCTATCCGCCGATCTAGTAGGGTTCCTCATCCGCCTGAGAGATACTTTAGTTTTCTCTATGACAGTGGGAGCGAGGATTGCATCATGAGATGATGACCCAACTAGTTTCGAGCAGGCCATCAAGAGTGGAGACTCTGTAAGAATGGCTGGATACTATGTGATCTGAGATGGAATCTATATACACCAACAAAGTATGGACTTTGGTTGCTATATCTAAAGGGTTAAATACCCATCAGGAGCAAGTATATCTTGAAGATTACTTGGTGTAGATAGAAAAGTTGAGACTTTCAAAGCTAGACTTGTTGTAAAAGATTATCGTCATTGACCAGGTGTGGTTTATGATGAAACCTTTTCTGCAGTAACTATGCTTAAGTCCATCCGGATCCTACTTGCCATTGCTATATACCATGACTACGATATCTGACGGTTGGGTGTCATGACTACTTTTCTAAATAATGATTTAGAAGAGAGCGTCTATAAGTACACAGCCAGAGGGCTTCGTAGACAGTGGGAGCAGCGGAAATGTATGCAAGTTGCTTTACAGGTTAAAGCAGGCATCGCGGAGTTGGAATATCTGTTTTGATGTGGTAGTCAAAGTGTTTGACTTCATCAAAATGGTAGATGAACCTTGTATATACAAAAGGGCTGTAGAGAGTAAGGTGGTCTTCCTCGTATGGTACGTGGATGACATACTTTTGATAGGAAAGGTGTTTCCTATGCTACACTCGGTCAATCTCCATTTATCACATTGATTCTTCATATAGGATCGAGGTGATACCTCCTAAATCCTGGGTTTTTGATCTATAAGATAGATCTATGTGGATGTTAAGGTTCTCACTAGGTGTAGTGAGATGGTATCAATCGATCTTGGGGAGAATCACTGGATAGCTTCCAAGGTGGTAAGGTCGACTGAATGCCAGTCACAGGCATTGTCTTTACCCTCAGTGGAGGGACGGTATGTTGGAAGAGTTCCAAGCTAGATACCGTGGCAAACTAGACGATAAAGGCTCGATACATCACTACCAACGATACTACCAAAGAGGCAGTCTGGGTGCATATAAGATCATGATATGAACTTCGTTCCTACCATTGTGTGACAATGGAGTTGTGGCTCATGCCTAGGAACCCCCGTCCCATCAGTGACCCAAACATATTCTAAGGCAGTATCACCTGATCATGGAGATGGTTGATCTCCAGGGAGATCGAGATTAGGAGAGTAGACTCAGAGGACAACACGGTGGATCCACTCACAAAGGCCTTTTCCCAGAGAGAGACTTTTATGGGATGGTTGAGTATGAGATACTACAACCACTGCTATATGATGGCCCTAGTGCAAGTGGGAGATTGTTAGTTATATGTATGCCCTAGAGGCCATTACTGTACATGAGATGTATATTGTAGTGGATGCTTGGATATATATAGAGAGAACTTTCTTGCTCAGCATGATAGTATGCAATCTGGTTGCACCATATCTTAACATGTGCACTGATTGTCTCTCTGTTACGTGTTGATAAAGCTCTTAGGATGTGTACTTGACTACCTGGATTATGATGTGGATCATACTAGTGGGAAAAAGGTAGTCGGTAAGTACATCATTTAATGTCCCTAGTCGTGGGTGTATCGAGAAGGGGCATCGATATACCAGAGTAGACTAGCGTATAGCTTCTCGACCCATGTAGATGGGCGATGGATGATCCCATATCCATTGGTGTTGACATCAGAGATGATATACGGGTGCTCAGTGGAGACTGGGTATACTGGACGGACTCGCCGAGCACTCTCAGATGGTATTATACCTCACGTCAGATGGCAGTTCTCTGGTGACACTAGTACAGATTAGTCTGTCGACCCGAGATCGTCATAGAGTCTTGTGTGATTCCCACTGTACTTTGATTTTCACCTTACCACGTTCATGAGAACGTGCAAAATGGTGGTTTTTGGGTACAGTCCCGAGTCACATGGAAGCAATGAGCGATAGGAAGGGATTCGTCTCTCCCGGTGTTGGGGGTTGATGTTGCGCTGTGCTCGATTGGCTATAACAGGAAGTCCCTGGCCAGGACTGATTCAGAGATTTACTGGTAAGTGGTACCAGTAGTTTCTTGACCCGTTATGACCCTCATATCGGCACGACTTATCGAGTTACTAGAGTCTGACGTTTACCACCCCTAGACGAAATATGTGACATATCAGATGAAGAGACCGGACTGTACGGTAGTGTTACTGATTGGATTCGCAGGAGTATGAGTAGGCTTGCTTGTTGATCTTCTGATCGCTCAATACCCGGGTGGCCGTTACATTTAGCAGACCGCTTGCGGCTTGTGGATGTTTGATATGATCATCACCTACTGCCGGCTTATTGACGAGTCTTTAGAGTCCTACACAGTGGTTTCTTGGTTCATATGAAACGGAGTAGGAGCACATATGTGATATGTGCGGGACCGAGATTGATGCGCGTATGTGATACCGCATTCTATTCTCGCGATTTGTGACATCGGTCGATTATATGAGATATAGCCGGATTATCGGATCAAGTGTTGATTCGATAAGTTATTGCATTTGATATTAGTCGGTTATATATGATATAGCCGGATTATTAAATCAAGTGTTGATTTAATAATTTAATATATAATTGTATATTAGATATACTAGATTACATTAACTAATATTAGCTCACTTATGATTTCTTTTCTCACTTGTGTGCATTAGTGTATATGTGATATATATTAATGTACAACTTTTGTGTCATGCTAGATGGCACATGTGACATGGGTGTATGAGACTTGCACCATGCTTAATAATGTGATGGGTTTATATTTATCTAAGTTAATCAAAATTAGTGGGATTAAGTCACATGGTTGAAGCTTGTAGAAGCTTGTGGAACCATCGACCAAGTCCACTAAGTTTGTTTTACTTGTAGATATTTATTAACCTAACCATTATTAACTAACCATGGTTTATTCTCTACATGGGTTTGTGTATGACACTAACTCACCCATGGTTTCTATTCTCATTTATGAGTTCATTCTCGCATCTCTTCACTTGAGCTTCTTCTTCCTTATGAGAAAAGCCACTAGCTTTTCTCAAGGTGAGAAAATATTGTGAAAAAAATAAATCTAAAGAGAGCCCACTTCCTACTTCATCATCCTCTACTACTTTCCATTTAGTTTAGGGTGTTTGCTTCACTAATTTCACAATTAGTGAAAAGGTAGCATGAGCTTGAGTCTCCTCGACGTAGATCATCTTCAGCCTCGAAGACTTCGAGCAAGCTTGTTCATTTCTCCGGGAGAACCCATACTAGAGTTCGGGAGATCGATACTCGCTGCGAAGGGACTACTACACGGAGCTTTAGGAGTGAAGGACATGTCTACAAAGGTTGTATTTCTCATTCACTTAGTGTAATGGTTGATTACATGTTCATTTCGTCTATTTACTCTAGCTAGATCCTAGGTTAGGGTTCATTAGCACCTTAGAATTTTTGAAATTGGTATGTATTATGTCTTGAAAACCCAGTAGAGTGCTAAGGAATCCCAACACTTAAGACAGGGTGTTCCCGCCAAATTTTTTGGCTAAGAGCTATTTGTTCTCTTTTAAAAAAAAGAGAGAAGAAAGAGAAATAGAATTCTCATAGTTTGGCATCACGTGTTAAACACGTGAGCACAGCATATAAGCGCTGAAAGCAAATCTCAAAAAGGCCAAATAGGCCTCATATGTTAAACACGTGAGCGCTCATATGCAAAGAATATGAGCACTGAAGATAAATAACCAAAGGCCAAACATGCCTCACGTGTTAAACATGTGAGCGCTCATATGCAAAGCATATTAGCGCTGAAAATAAACAGACTAAAAACCCACACTAGAGGTCGCGTGTTAAACATGTGAGTTCTCTTGCTGCATTCTTTTGGCAGCGCTCAAATGCAAAGCATGTGTGTGCCGCTATTTAAAAATTGAATTGAATTCTATATAGAATTAAATTCTATTTTTGGAAAATATTTTCTCTGATTTTTCTAATATGGAAAGATCTTTCTCTAACAGAGAATCTGGGATTTAAAATCCAATTGTGATAAAATATCACCAATGAAACCATCTAGTAGAATTAAATTCTATGTGGGAAATATTTCCCTGATCTTTCTAAAATAAGAAAGATTTTCTCTATTAAACAAAATAAAATTCTATGTTAGGAAAATATCTTTCTAATCTTATTAAACTAACAAAATATTCATATGACAGAATAAAATTATAATCTTGTTAAACTAACAAGATATTCAAATGCTAGAATAAAATTCTAATCTTGTTAAACTAACAAGATATTCCTATGATAGAACAAAATTCTATCTTAGGAAAATATTTCCTAATTTTGTTAAACAAACAAGAAATCATCTCTGTTAAACAAAGAGCTTTTGGATTAAAAATCCAACGGTGAATAAAATTCACCAATTGATCTAAAAGATCATTTTTAATTGATTATGAAATCAATCATGATCTCTCAATGAGAGGTTTTCTTACAAAATTGTTTTTCTCTTCTCCTATAAATAGGAGCAAGAAGATTAAATCTAAAAAATGAGAGACCCCCCATAAGCTTCTGTAAAAAATACAGAAGGCTCTCCAACAACTTCCACAAAAAAAAGAACAGAGAATTTAATTCTCAAATAAGAAGATCTTCCTCCTCAAAACCCTAAGTAAAGAAAAAAGAAGATATCAAAATATCTCCTTTACCTATCATATCACATATAAGGGTTTAACCCTTTTAAAAGAACTTACTACTTTCTCTGGATCTGAGATCCACAAGACAAGTCTCTCACAAGTTGAGAATTTAATTCTCATCGGGAAGATCTTGTTCTTGAGAATCAAACATTCAGAGAAAAACAAATTTAAACAGAAAGAAGATGGAGTCCATAATACTCCAGGAACTTAGTTCCTTCAAATCAAGAACTTAGTTCTTAAAAAACCCGATCTCAGATCCTCAAAATAGTGATCTTGATGATCGTTAATGGTCAAAATACCATTAACAGAGATTTAACCTCTCTAAAAGTATGAACAGAAAAATATGGATAAAAGTACATGGAGAATATGGAGTCCATAATACTCCAGGAACTTAGTTCCTTCAAATCAAGAACTTAGTTCTTTAAGAACATGATCCTATATCCTAAAAATAGCGATCATTAATGGTCAAAATACCATCAACAGAAATTTAATTTCTCTAAAAATATCAACAGAGATTAAATCTCCAAAAATAACTCAGCGTCTCACGTGAAAAGCACATGAGCATCCAAGGCCAAGTTATATAGCGCCTCACGTGAAACACACATGAGCGCCTGAAAAAGTTAGTGCTTAGAAATAGTGCAGCGCCAAAACTCAGCACCTTACGTGAACTACACGTGAGCGCCCAAAAGAAGCCAAAACCTCAGCGCCTCACGTGAAACACGCATGAATGCCACAAAAGGCTAGTGCTTAGCACTATTATAGCACCTCACGTGAAACACATGTGAGCGCTATATGCAACTGAGTGCTTAGCACTGCTAGGTAGTACAGAAACTCGGTCTTACCCTAAATGGGCTAAGTTTCCTGAGGTTAAACCTCTTTGATTCTTCAAGCGAGTCCATATGCTCGTGATATCCAAACTGATCTTAGTCTCAAACATGACTAATTATCTCTCATTGATGATATCCAAAATGATATCCATCCCATATCTTCTAAGGTAATCTTAGTCTCAAATAAGGCTAATGATTCTTAGATATCCACCATGATCTTTCCCTCAAACATGGGATTTGGTTCAAGGGTACATCTCTTCACACCTTTGATATATGTCGTTGTAATTCCTCAACGTCTTCAGAGAAGTAGCGAGTCCCGACAACCAACAACTCATTTCCCATCCTAACTTGATATAAAATTTCATCAAGACAGGGAATGAAACATTGTACATTGATGCACTTCCAAATTGACGTGCACACCTCAAATTGGGTCGCACCCCAAATTAAGCGCATCCCATGTCACTATCGTTCACTTTGCCACGTAACAAATACACGTGCATGCAAGATGAATGTTGGACGGAAATATCCTTAAATTAACATTCGTCCCCAAAACAGGAATGTTGGATCGAAATGTCCTTAAACTAACATTCGTCCCCAAAACGGGAATGTTGGACCGAAATGTCCTCAAACTAATACTCATCCCCAAATTAGGAATGTTGGACCGAAACGTTCTTAAACTAATTTTCGTCCCAAACACGGTGATAATGGACCGAAACGTCCTTAAACTAATATTCGCTCCAAACATGGCGATGTTGGACCGTGATGTCCTTAAACTAATATAATTGAGCTCATATGCTCACTTGTTTCTAAGTTGATTTTAGTCTCAAATATGACTAACGATTCATAGATCAAACTCAAATATCTTATGAACGGATGGACCTCACAAATGTGAGAAATGCGTCCTAAGTTCATTCCCGTTAGCAAACCAAGCTACCAACGTGGACCCCGTCAAGCAATCCTTGATCCAAACCAAAATCTCAAATATACGGATTTGGACTAATCCGCGCCATATTGGCGATGACATAAATTAGTCTCCGTATACAATCCACGGGCAACCCAAAATAAAACAAAAATACACACGACACAAAGTGAACTGCTGGAGTATGAGAAAGTGGTTATCGCAATACGATAACGTAATTAACTGCAGGGGCTTGCGCCTACAGGGAAGAGAGTCCCCACAATCAAAAACACCTCAGAAATGAGGGGAAATCTGATACAACGGTCGCATCTATCCAAACCTCCGATATACGGGGCCATAAATCAACTTGGTATCTTAGAAGAGATGGATTGATATGTCCAAATAGCATCTGCCCCCAAATTCCGGCCAGACGTCCCAACGTCTCTGTCCGGTCTTTCGGCAGTGAACAGATTCTGGCACGCCGGTGGGACCGCTGTTTCCTGATTTAAAATCAGGAAAGCTTCTGGGAAAAGCTTCAGAAGAGGGTCACGTGCTTACACGTGACTAGCGGTCACGTGTTGGCACGTGACACCTAAAAGCATCATCAGGTCAGGTCCAGTTTTCCAACTACATCAAAGAAAGGGCTTCAGAAAGGGTCACGTGTCGGCACGTGACATTTAAATGCAAACGTCAAAGGCACACCGGTTCCCTGATCAAGTCAAGGAAAAGGATTCAGAAGAGGTCACGTGCTCCCACGTGACCAGGGTCACGTGTTGGCACGTGACGTTCAAAGCAGCAGACTCGTTCTCCAGATGAACCAAGGAAAAAGAGTTCAAACAAGGGTCACGTGCTCACACGTGACCAGGGGTCACGTGGTGGCACGTGACGTTTAAGCAACAATCGGAAGACAGAGCGCAAAAGAAAGAGGAAGGCTCGTTCCAAGGGGGTCACGTGCCCACACGTGACCATGGGTCACGTGGTCACACGTGACCGGCTTTCAAAGCCCATTTTGTCAACAGAATTAAATTCTGAAGGAGAATCAAATCTTTCCAAAGGAAAGTAATTATATGGAGCAGATCGAATTAAAGATTCAGAGGTGATGAAATATCATCTATCTATGGAAAAATCTCGGGTTTGGAAAGATTTCCCCTTTAAATCTAACCGAAACAACAAAGGAGAATCCCGGGACTTGAAATCCAATGGTGAATAAAATTCACCTAATAATCCAAAGGTCCAAAACGAATGATGGATGCAAATCAAATCTCTCAATGAAGATTCGTCAAAAACTAATTGACTCGGCTGCCTCTCCTATAAATAGGAGCCAAGAGACACAAAAAGAGATATATATACAGAGACAGGGAGAGAAAAAGAAAAGGAAGAAAGCTTCGATACTTGGAGAAACTTGGATCTTCTGCAAAAACCCTAGGTAAGAAAGGGAAAAGCTCCTTGAAAGAAAAAGAGAATTTAATTCTCAACAGAGTTTAACTCTGATACATAAAACAGAAGAACATATTTCTTCTCTCTTTGATAGAGGATCTGCAAAGTGCACATCTCCCCTTGAGGTTGAGAATTTAATTCTCAATGGGTTGAGATCCTGCCATGCAGATCCAAAACATAGAGAGGGAATGCAAGCACGAGAATTTAATTCTCACAGAACTATAGGAATTTAATTCCTTTAAAATAAAATTAGGGCTTGACCCTGTATCATGGGAATTTAATTCCTTCAGAACAAAAAGAAACAGGGTTTAACCCTAATTAAGAACATAGTTCTGTTGAAACAACGGGAATTTAATCCCTTTAATCATAATTTAACAGAGGATTCTGGCACGCCCGAAGTTCAAATTCCCTAAAAAAGCTTTTGTTAGGGTTTAACCCTATTTGATTCTTCACATGAACAAGGAATTTAATTCCTGCAGAAAATTCAGAGTCCAACTCTATTCAGAATGTAAACCTTTAAGAGAAAGTAGGAATTTAATTCCTCTGAAATCACTGTCAGGGTTTAACCCTACGAGGAATTTAATTCCTGGAAAAGATTAACAGATCCTCTAAAAACAACAGACATAGAGGCAGGGTCACGTGTCACCACGTGACCCCCCCAAGAGATCTGCAGAAAGCCCCTTTGAGGCAGCACCCCACGTGACCCACGTGACCCTTGGCAGAAGCTCTAATACATAGGCATTTGAATGCCCATCACGTGATGACACGTGATGCTCTGAAAGACGCGATAATCTCAGCAGAATAAATGAAGGGAGGGCGCTCTCACGTGCTGCCACGTGACCCCTCTTGCCTTAGTGTTTAACACTAAATTGAAACTCTCGAACCCAGTGTTAAAACACTGTTGGGCCTTAGTGTTCAACACTAATTAAAAAGCTTTATTTGCAGTGTTCAACACTGATCTGTTTTAGTGTTTAACACTAATTTGAAAAGCCTTGTTGCTGGTGTTAAACACCAATTATCTCTTAGTGTTAAACACTAACTTGTCAACCTCATTCCCAGTGTTCAACACTGACCGCTCTGTAGTGTTTAACACTAGGCTTTGGCCCAATTGGCCTAAATGGATAGAGGAAAAGCCTCTCCTGATTGGACTTAGCCCAAGATGGCCATAAGTCCTCAATTTGTGATTAACTGGGCCAATGGACTCATAACATAATTAATTCGTCTTGATCCCAAATTGGGCCAAGGACTATTTAATCCACTCCGGTTCTAGGGTACATCTCTTCACTCCTTTGATACTTGGCATTGTAATCCCTCAATGTCTTCAAAGAGGTGACGGGTCCCGACGACCACACATTGATACGGACTGTGGGGTCCTTAAACCCGTGTTTAATGCAAAATTCCTGGTTACGTGGAACGCGGATAATGTCACTCTTTGACCCCGTGGAAAACGTCCAGAGTGGAGCCTGGTCCTCGCAGAGCACGGCAGTGAACCCGTGTGAAGCATCCAGAGCACATACCGGACTGTGGGGTCCTTAAACCCATGGACTACGACATCCTTAACCTTGACCGAGATGTCTTAAAACTAACAATGGACGGTGGGGTCCTTAAACCCATGGACTACGACGTCCTTAACCTTGACCGAGATGTCTTAAAACTAACAATGGACCGCAATGTCCTTAAACTACCCATGGACCGCAACGTCCTTAAACTACCCATGGACCGCAATGTCTTTAAACTAGAACAATAGAGCCCCGTATGCTCTTTTGTCGGATCTAAACGGTCCCGTTTAAGTTGATCTTAGCCTCAAAGATGGCTAACGTATCCTTAAACCATCAAACAGACTGGACTATGAATCCCCCCAATTAACTCTGGCTCGAGGGTACATCTCTGAGCTCCTCTGACATCCGTCGTTGTAATCCTTCAACATCGTCAGAGAGGTGATGGGTCCCGACGGCCATACATACGATGGACCACTATGTCCCTAAACTGGAACAATAGAGCCCAAACGCTCCTTTGCCGGATCTAAACGATCCCGTTAAGTTGATCTTAGTCACAAAGTTAGACTAACGTATCCTTAAGAAACGTTTGAGTCGATCTCAGCCTCGAGTACGGCTGACGTATCCTCAAACCAAACCACCAAACCCAAATCTAAGATAATACGGATTTGGACTAGTCCACGCCCTACGGGCGACGACATAACTCAGTCTCCGTAAACAATCCACGGGCAACAAAACAAACACCCACGACACGAAGTGACCATCTGGAGAAGGAGAAAGTTGTTACCGCAATGCGGTAGCGTAATTAACTGCAGGGGCTTGCGCCTGCAGGGAAGAGCGTCCCCACAATCAAAAACCCCTCAAACGAGGGGGAATCTGACGAAGTCTGCTACATCGGACGCATCCGTCTAAACCTTCGATATACGGTGCCATAAATCAACTTGGCATCTTCGGAGAGGTGGACGGATAGCACCAATTAGCATCTGCCCCGAATCTCAGGCGAGACGTCACGTCGCGCCGTCTTTCGGAGGGGAACAGATTCTGGCACGCCCGGTGGGACCTTTTCCTCTTTCCACTCCACACTTCGTGTGTCGTGACTCGCGAACCAATCGCGGTTCGCTAATGGTTGCCCTTGGGTTTCAAGATACTAAGAATTGGCGTCTCGCTTATTGCAGAAAGCAAAGGATCGATGGCTTCTGCTTCCGTGAAATCCTCCAACTGCTCAGACTGCAATTGCAACCAACGCTCTGCCTCGCCAGGAGGTATAGCCTACGGACCCCAAGCTGCTTCGCTATTTACAATGCCCGTGGAACAGGTCACTCGCGCCACCACAGGATTGTTCTTCGGGACCATGCTCCCGCCGACAAACTTCACCGCTCCGGTGCTGACAACGGAAGCTCTCAAGAAGTCGGTCTTTGATCGTCTCACCCCTGTCGCGGCTCCTCTCAACGAGTCGCCCAACGTCAACGCCTCGGTCTTCTCTAGATTGGGCCAGAAATCCTGCAAACCCATCACGGGGCCTACAATCTCAGAGAAGGCTGCTTCTAAGAAAGTGGCTGCTCCTGCTCCCGAAATCGTCAAGGCGGCTTCTCCGGCCAAAAGGTCGGTCTTTACAAGATTGACGGCTCTAGCTCCCGCTCCTGCTGCCCAAAGGACGTCGGTCTTTGACAGGCTAACACCAACAGCGACCCCCCACCTACACAGGGGGCAAGACGAAACCATTCTTACTGCTGACCCTACGCCGTCCGCTCGACACGCTCGACGTCGCCATTGGCGCCGAGTAAGGAAGGCTGGGGGCAACTCCCCCTCTGGGTTGACTCCATCGGCCCCGGTGGCAGAAGTTAATGCTGCTGTTCCAACTGGGAACAGCTTCGAAATACTAAATAAGGTGCGAAGGAATTCTGCTACTGCAGTGCTGAAGAGGTCTCCTCCCCCATTAACAAAGGTTGTGGAAATAAAACCCGAACAGCCCCGACCTCCTCAGCGGTTGTCTTCCAAAATCTATAAAGTTTGGCAGCAGGCCCGAGACTCGATCATCGATCCAAACTTCTCCCGCCAGCACAAGAAATTGAAAATCCAACCGGAAGCTGGTCACCAGGCTAAACCCCAAAAGGCTGTTGATCAACTGACTCATAAAAGAAGGAGGCCAGAGAAGACCCCACAGCATGCAACGACGGCTAAAAGCACTGAGCCCAGACGCCCTAAGTCTGGGGGCATGGTGGTGCACACTGTTTACATGGCCTCTGGAAAAGAGGAAAGCCGCACTTCTACGGGCCACCGACCGCTAACCCGATCCGTGACGAAGGCCCAGGAGAAGCAACAAAAGCTTCAAGAAATGATGAATGCTATGGCCGCGCTCACCGGGCCAAAAGAAAACCCAGAAACGTCCTCAGACGCACGCCGGGAGGAAGAAACCGACGCTGAATTCCTTCGCCGGACACTGGAGAAAAAGGACAAAGAGGCTGCTGAACAAGCAGCCAACATACAACAGATGGGCTTTCTCTTCTAAGATATGATAGGAATGCTGATCCAGCAGGACTTACCCGCCGAGGATCCCCCAATCGTTCTTGAAGACGACCGAGGAGAAACGTCAAATCCACCACAAGCCCTCTCAACGGCCAAGGAGGAGGCAATCTCTAAGGCTGACTTGGCTGACTACATAGCCCAGCAAATCCGGGTTCATCACGCGACTGAGGCAGCTGGTCAAGTCGTGAAAACGGGGCGGCCGTATCCGAGCTGGTACGACCAAATCAAATACCCGCAGGGCTATACGATACCAAAATTCCACGTGTACAAGGGGACCGGCAACCCCCATCAACATGTCGCCCAGTTCCGGGCCCTCTGCGGTAACACCGGCGGTGATGATAAACTGTTGCTCCGCCAGTTCGTGGGCAGCTTATCAGAAACAGCGTTCGAATGGTATTCGGAACTCCCAAACGATTCTATCAAAACGTTCGCTGAAATGGAGTTGTTATTCACTCAGCGATTCGCAAGTGCCAGCGAACGCACTCCAATAACTGCATTGATTAACGCCAGGGTAAAACCAGGCGAAACCTGGGTCCAGTATGCTATACGCTGGCGGAATTTGTGGTCGAGATGTGAGCAACGCATTGAGGAAGCACCTGCAGTGGGCATGTTCGTGGGAACCCTAGACCCCCACGCAACTATCTCCCAGTTTATGATGTTCTTTAAGCCAACCACATTCCAGGCTTTGATCGACAAGTTGGCTCAGATGGACCAGATGGGTCATAGACCACCTCCCCCGAAGTCGGAACCTCGGAATGACAAGGGTAAAGGAAGAGCAACCTTTGTTGCGAATGCCCAACAGCAACCTAACGCCCCGAAACCGGCAGATCAACTGGAGGAAAGGCGTCGGTATTATAATGAGAAGATGAAGCGTCCCTACTCGTTCCCACGAGACAAGACGAAACGGCTATTCGAGCTGGCAATACGCAACAGACTTATAAGCCTACCAAATCCAAGGCGACCGCCGCAACCCACCGAGGCGAATAACCCTAACTATTGCCCTTACCATCAAACGGTAGGCCATCCGATTGAAGATTGCTTCGTCTTCAAAGGATGGATTGAAGACCAGTACCTCCAGGGGAAGTTTGTACTGTCCAAAAAGTGGAAGGTGAACCCACCACAACCGCATACTCCTAAGAAAGCAGAAACACCAGGGGCAACCTGCTCCTTTATTGAAGAAGCTCCATGGGAGGTCGTATTATCAACTAAAACCAAAAGAATGCTGAGAGACCTTCATGCGTGCCCTGCGATCGAATGGAAGGACCCTCTTGAACCTCAAATTATCGAAGGAATGTTGAAGCCCCGCCCAATTACGAAGATTCGCGATAAGGGCCCAAATACTCACGCCCAACCGTCAAAATCTTCGAAGAAAAAGAAGAAGAAATCCAAGAAGCCCGTGAAGCTTGGAAACGAACACACGAACTTGCAGAAGCAAATCGACGCGTTGGAAGAGTACAATCAAAAGGCGCGAACTCCTGTCACACTGCAAGAGTTCCTCAACCACATCTTTCAAGAGGAAGATGATGGAGAAAGCTCGTCGAATGAATCCGAAGGATATGTGGCGAGTTGTAACGTAATCTCCCACTCGCTTACCGATGATGGGAAAACTCCTGGCACTAAAAAGTTGGAGGCAGAGCCTGTACCAGAGCGTGCATGGCCAACAAACGAAATGATCGACGCTTTTCTAGACGAGATTCGTCTAAAATGTAAAGCGGACCAGGAGCGTGAGATGACCACGTCGGAAGGAGCCAAATACGGGCAACTGAACGAAAGAGTTGAACTACCCCTGCCAGAGCGAAAGGCATCCGAAGTAGACAAGAAGATATTCAAGACGAGGAAAAGGTTTGCCAAAGCCATGTCAATGGGAATGAACCTACCACCCTCGGAAGGAAACACACACGATGGGGTGGAGAGGCACCCCGACTATTGCGCATATCACCGGAAAGTCTCACACCCCACGGAGGAGTGCGACGCCTTTAAGATATGGTGGCAAGGATATGTCACTCGTCGACAACATGTTAAGCGCATGAAACGCAAGAGCCGTCGGGAGCGAAGAAGTACTATCGATGGGCACGACAGAGCTACTGGCAACTGTTACATGGTAAACGCCAGGGAGTCACAAGTTCTCACCTTTGGGAGCGACTCTGATGAAGAAATCGCTCTGGGCCCTCTCTTCAAAGAATCCGTGTTGGGGAAAGAGGAGGAATCGGAGATCTGCGAGAACATTCAGCTGCGCAATCGCACACTCCCAGATAAGAATCTCGGGCCCGGGAATAGAAAGGATAAGGGAAAAGAAAAGGTCACTGAAGATATCACTTTAGATGACCAAGTCATGAGAGAGCTGGCTGTCAAAGACCCTCTTAGGAAGAGTAAAGTGGACTATAACATCCTCGCGCACCTAAGGAAGCTACCTTCTCAGCTTAGCATTCTCGATGCCCTCCTGTTATCAAAAGAAGCGCGAGACTCACTAATTAAGGCGTTACAAGAACCTGAGCAATTCCAAGCCTTCCTCGCCACTGAAAAGATGAAGGATGAACTGGAGGAAGTGCATACAGCCGACATCACTTTCGGTGATGAAGACCTCCTTCTCGGGACGTGCGACCACAACCGTCCCCTATATGTCTCCGGATACTGCCATGATATCAAGATAGGAAAGATTCTGGTGGATAATGGATCCTCCGTCAATCTCCTTAATGTTCGGGTATTGAAGGAAATCTGCATGAGCGTGCAACACCTCGCTCGTGACAAGATTACTATCTCCGGTTTCGATTCACAATCGTCACGGACTCTCGGATCTGTGATACTAACATTACGCTTTGGACTTCTCGTCACAGACATCAAATTCCATGTCATTGACGCCAAGACCTGCTACAACGCCTTGCTCGGTCGTCCTTGGTTACACGAATACAACATCATCCCTTCTACACAACATCAGTGTATGAAGTACTTTAAGGATGGTTTCGAGTATACCGTAACAGGTGAGTTAAACCCATTTTCCGTGAACGAAGTCCGCAAATACGAAGATGCGAAATACTTTTTGCCAGATTTCGAGGATACAGAAATGTGTCGCAACCCGGAGAACAAAACCGTCGCCACCATCCCCGTTTTCGGAAGCGACACCGAAGAAGAGGAAGAGATAGTTTACGCAGGGCCATCTCAACGCAACAACCTGGGGACGCCCGCCCCCGTGTTGGCCTTCGGAAGTGATTCAGAAGATGAAGTTAATGCTGTGTTCTCTAATCGGCTGTCAATACAAGCACCCCCTGGCGATGACCATAGTTTGCAAATCACCATGGTACCGCGAGAACACTACAAGGATCTCGACACGCTTCAGGCTCACAATGTGCAGGACTTGCAAACATTTTACGTCCCTCCCAGGCGAAGGGGTGAGAAGGTGATCCTATTCTACCGATCCTCAGAGTCGAAAATAGAGAAAGAGATCTGGCATGGCGCGGATGCTACACTTGACAGGCTCCAACCCATCCGTCTGCCCAGATACTATACAAATGGATTAAAGAAGCAATTGAAGCGCCAAGGAGTACCTTTAGAACAGACCGTTCGGCAGGCGCGGTTCTACAACAGGATTTGGGATGTCCCCGGGACTCAACGCAAATTGCCCAACGGGAAGATGGAAACACTCGGGCTTGGATACGCAAGAGCCGGAAAACGGGAAAGGGCTCACAGCAGCTACGCTATATATACCTTTGATGAAGAGGAGGACGCCCTGTCAGGAGACGCTAACCCCTCACCAAAACTAGACCCCGCGATTGAAACGCCGAATCCGTCGTTTGAAGAACGAATGGGCAAGCCTATCAGGAAAGTGGGTCAGAAAGCTCGAGAAGACTACAACCGTGAAATGGCCATCTACGAGAAGGCCAGGACGCAACGTCTATTTCAACGTGCTGCAAAAGACAAAGACGCTTATCCTCGTCAATCCGCTGTACGAAAGGCCCGACACAGAGACGGAAATAAATCAAGAAGCGGCTCGGGTTTGTCCCTCATGAAGAAGATGAGTCGAGCGTACTCCTTCCCCCGAGACAAGACGGAGAGGTTACTCAACCTCGCTATAAAACATCAAATGATCACGCTTCCAGAGTCTAGACATCCTGAGCAAGCTAGCAAGGCCTCTCATCCGAGTTATTGCTCTTATCACCAAGCCATAGGACATCCTACCGAAGACTGCTTCACCTTCAAGAACTGGGTCGAGGACCAGTACCGACGGGGTAGATTCGCTTTATCCGACGGCTGGAAGGTAACGCCGCCGCAAAAGCATGAGCCCAAGGCCGCAAGAGCAGAACCGGGTCCACCTCAGGCCGGGGAGCGAGTTCGCACTTGCTATACGATTACGATATTAGGAGAAGAGCCCGAGAACGTAGATGACCCTCCCCGGTGCTTTGAGAATAGCGATGATGAGGTGATCTCAGAATTTCCGCCCGCTCCGAAAGAACTGGAAGATGGTATACATACTACTGCAGATAACCTCAAGAAGATTGAGTTGGGATCGGCGGACAACCCGCGACCGACATTTGTCAGCGAGCTACTATCTGAAGAAAGGGTGGCTGCGTTAAAGAACGTGCTTCTACGGCATAAAGATTGCTTCGCGTGGAACTACTCCGAGATGCCAGGATTAGATCCGGAGATTGCTGTGCATAAATTAGCAATATCCCCAGATATCAAGCCAGTCAAGCAGGCGCCAAGGAGGATGCGACTCGAGCTTGAGATGAGCATCAACGCCGAAGTCAAGAAGCTGATCGATTCTGGATTTATCCAAGAAGTCCAATATCCCGACTGGATCGCCAATATCGTCCCGGTAATGAAGAAGAATGGGACGGTACGCATATGCGTGGATTTCAGGGATCTCAATAAAGCATGTCCAAAGGACGATTTCCCGGTGCCGGTAACCGAGCTAATGATAGATAACACGTCCACTCACGAGGTTTTCTCCTTTATGGACGGTTCATCAGGATACAATCAGATAAAGATGCATCCCGAAGACCAGAAGCACACCGCTTTCCGGACCCCTTTAGGTATATTCTGCTACAGGGTTATGCCCTTTGGTCTAAAGAACGCTGGCGCTACCTATCAAAGGGCCATGACAAAGATCTTCGACGACCTCATACATGACATCGTCGAGTGCTATATCGATGACCTCGTAGTAAAGAGCATGTCATACGAAGAGCATTTAAAGCATCTGGAGACTGTATTTCGACGCCTTCGGCAATATAATTTGAAAATGAATCCCCTCAAATGCGCGTTTGGAGTCTCCTCGGGCAAATTCCTGGGATTCATCGTTCGACACTGAGGTATTGAAATAGATCCGTCAAAGATTAAAGCGATCATGGAAATGCCTCCGCCAAGAACCCTCAAGCAGTTGCGGTCTCTCCAAGGGAAGCTCGCGTACATCCGGCGGTTTATCGCTAATCTTTCGGGCAAATGCCGTCCTTACAGCCACCTGATGAAAAAGGGAACTCCATTCGTTTGGGATCACAAATGCCAAGGTGCACTAGACGAGATCAAGCAGTACCTGCAGAACCCTCCGGTGTTGGCCGCGCCGGTCAAGGGAAAACCCCTCATTCTTTATACAACCGCCCTCGAAGGTTCCTTGGGCGCATTATGGGCACAAGAGAACGATCAAGGGAAAGAGAGAGCACTCTACTACTTAAGTCGAGTTCTACTGGGGGCAGAAAGCAACTACTCTCCCATTGAAAAACATTGCTTGGCGTTAATCTTCGCGATAACAAAGCTCAGGCACTATGCGCTGGCGCATGAAGTCCGTCTCATTTCAAAGGTGGATCCCCTTAAGTACTTGATGTCGAAAGCCATATTGACGGGACGACTCGCTAAGTGGGCCCTGCTCTTGATGGAGTTCTCGATAACGTATCAACCTCTCAAGGCAGTGAAAGGCCAGGCCATTGCCGACTTCCTCGCCGAGCACCCGATACCGGCCGATTCTCCTCTGAACTGTGATTTGCCGGACGAGCATGCATTTGATGCGATTAGCGGCGGAAGCGCCCGATGGGAACTCTATTTCGATGGAGCGTCCTCCATAAAGAAACAGAAACGAGGTATCCCAATGATCAAATCAGGGATAGGCCTCATCTTTGCAACTCCACAAGGAGGGATAATGCGCTTCGCCTTCTCCTTAACAGAGCCGAGGACAAACAATGAAGCTGAATACGAAGCTCTGATAGCAGGCCTCGAGATCGCCATCGACATGGGAATTGAAGACCTCCTTATATACGGGGATTCTCAGCTGGTCGTTAGTCAAGTAAATGGTGACTACCAAACGTGCAAGCCAGAGTTGGTGAAGTACGGCGAAAGGGTGCGACACCTATTGACCCAAATTCCCTCCTATACTTTGGAGAACATACCGCGCGGAAAACAGCAAAGCAGACGCGTTGGCTAAACTTGCTAAAGAACTGGCTGACGAGAACCTTGATGACGTCAGAATCGTGGTACAAAGCCGTCGAGTGCTCGCCCCGGCCGAAATATCTCCGGAGTCATGCAAAGAAAAGGGAACGACTGAGCAGACGACCCTACAAATAAAAGACCATGAGAAGGCCGAAGACTGGAGGGAAGTCTTCATAGACTACTTTAAGTCCCACCGAATGCCCGAAGAAGCGTCCTCAAGACATCAGCTCATGAAACGAGCTTTATCTTTCGCTTTCGTCAACGATATTCTATACAAGAGATCGTTTGATTCTCTATGGCTGAGATGCTTAGGACCTGACGAAGCAGAAAGAGTCATTCAGGAAGTTCATGACGGACTTTGCGGTTCTCACCAAGCAGGCCCAAAGATGAAGTTAAAAATCAAACGGATGGGTTATTACTGGCCCACGATGATCCAGGACTGCCTCGAGTATGCGAAACAATGCCACTCATGCCAGATTCATGGAGACTTCATCCACCAACATCCGAATCCACTGCACCCAACGCTGGCTAGTTGGCCATTCGAAATGTGGGGGACTGACATAGTCGGCCCCATTGAGCCAGCATCATCCCGGGGACACCGTTTTATCCTGGCGACAACTGATTACTTCTCCAAATGGGCAGAAGCAGTACCACTGAAGGAAGTGAAGACGGAGAATATCCTCCATTTCTTCAAGACGCACGTCATCTATCGGTTCGGAACTCCACGGCGGATTATCTCCGATAATGGGCCGGCCTACCGAAGCCATAAGATTAGCCGCTTCGCACAGCAGCACAATATAGACTGGAGATATTCTTCGATTTACAATCCACGAGCTAACGGTCTGGCCGAGGCCTTCAATAAGACCTTGATGAAGATCATAAAAAAGACCGTTTCTAGGAATAAGAGAGACTGGCACGAAAGGCTGCAAGAAGCCCTTTGGGCTTACCGAACTACATTCAAGACGGCCACGAACACAACGCCGTACGCGTTGGTATTTGGGACGGAAGCAGTGCTCCCCCTCGAGATAGAGTTACCCTCTCTACGAGTAGCAGTCCACCACGAGCTGACGAACGAAGAAAATGCTCACCTTCGGCTTGAGGAGCTTGATGCCCTCGATGAAACCCGGCTCATAGCGCAACAACATCTAGAGGCCTACAAAGCAAAGATGACACGCTCGTACGAAAGATTGACCGGGCCGAGGACATTCTGCCAAGGCGAACTCGTACTAGTGGTCAAAAGACCTATGATCCCCAATCGTGCCAAGCGAGGAAAATTTGAGCCAAACTATGAAGGCCCGTACACCATAGACAAGGTCTACCAGGGTGGAGCCTACCTACTCATGGACATGCACGGTGAAAGGCCTTTCAGGCCAATAAACGGCCGCTTCTTAAAGAAATACTATGCTTAATAAGCCACAGCCTGGGTCAATGATAGATGACGACGACTATGTCCGCTCACTATCTTCCTAGGCTCAGACTTTACAAGCAGCAGCCAGCCTTCCCATATCGACGGACCGAAACGTCCTTAAACTAACGACGGACCGAAACGTCCTTAAACTAACGGCGGACCGAAACGTCCTTAAACTATCGGCGGACCGAAACGTCCTTAAACTAACGACGGACCGAAACGTCCCTAAAACTACTACCGCAGCATCTTTAGGCTGACGAGATAAAAAAAAAGGGAAAGAGAAAGAAGAAATAAAAAAAAAATATATGAAAAAGAATAAAAAAAAACGGTATGTCCATAAGCAAAATGGGCACGGATGAAAACCCGAAAGGGCTCCGTGAGTAAAAACAGCAGGGCTGCCGGCAAGTGTTCGTGAAAACCCGAAAGGGCGCGACCTTGTAAAAAAAAAAGTGAAAAAGAATAAAAAAAACGGTATGTCCATAAGCAAAATGGGCACGGATGAAAACCCAAAAGGGCTCCGTGAGTAAAAACAGCAGGACTACCGGCGAGTGTTTGTGAAAACCCGAAAGGGCGCAACCTCGTTAAAAGACACTTGTAAGGTCCTCTCGACCTTGTAAGGAGAAACCACCTGCGTGAGATCCTTACGACTCACAAAGGAGCAACACACTTAGGGATCCTCACGATTCCTAAGGAGAAAATACACTTACGAGATCCTCACGACTCGTAAGGAGAATTCTCTTATGGGACCCTCACGGCTCATGAGATTTGAAAGTCTTAAGTTACAGAAGCCTGAACCTGTTCTTAAGCAAATCCTCCACAACCTTCGATATTGCCCTACAAGAGGCTCAATACTGACCCTTGTATACAATCCACGGGCGCGAATAAACATTTCCCCAGCAAAGTCCCACCCGTGACTAGGGATATGCCCATATGATGAGCAACCCTTGTAGGTCCTCTCGACCCATAAGGAGAAAACCCTCTTGTAGGATCCTTACGACTTACAGAGGAACATACACTTAGGAATCCTCACGATCCCTAAGGAGAAAATACACCTGCAAGATCCTCACGACTTGTAGGGAGAAATACCTTTGTGAGACCCTTACGGCTCATGAAGTCAAAAGCCTTAGTCGACAGGACCTTAACCCTATTTGCTAAGCCACCTTTGTTCAACATCGACAGAGGCAAATGATGATTCGCTCCTGGCAATATTCCAGTTGCAGCGATGCTGATGCCTAAACCGGTATCAAATCCCAAGTTCTTTCATGGCAAATGATGATTCGCTCCTGGCAACATCCCAGTTGCAGCGATGCTGATGCCAACATCGGTGTCCAAAATCCGAGCTTGCGGCGAAAAAGCTAGCAAGCCACACATGCCTACAAAATAGCCGAAATGATGGGGCAACTTGCAATAAAAAGCAGCAAGTAAGATGAAGGCATAAAAAATAGCCGAAATGATGGGGCAACTCGCAATAAAAAGCAGCGAGTAGAAAATAAATAAATAGCCGAAATGATTGGGCACCGCGAAAAATAGCCGAAATGATGGGGCAATCGCAACCTTCGCGATATAAAAGCTGAAACGATAGAGCATCGCGGAAAAAGAAATAAAATAAAAATAAAATGTATGCCTTACAGACGATGTTCCATCACACCCTGTATACAATCCAATGGCATAAACAAAAAGGGAACGTACCTCCCTCCCCCAGGTTTCACCAAAGAACGAAGCTAAATCTCGACGGGCCACAAGCGACCTAGAGATCATCCCAACACTCGTCTTGTAACAACGGACACAACTTCAAGCTAAGCGGAACAGCGGCAACTCCCAGTTCCATGGCTCGGTGGTATACATATCGCCAACAGTCAAACCTTCATCCCGTGAAATGCGGATATATTCAGCAAAATTCCTGGTCACGTGGAACGCGGATAATGTCACTCTTTGACCCCGTGGAAAACGTCCAGAGCGGATCCTGGTCCTCGCAGAGCATGGCAATGAACCCGTGCGAAGCATCCAGAGCGGAGCCTAGTCCTCGCCTAACGCGGCAGTGAACCCGTGTGAAGCATCTAGTGCAAAATTCCTGGTCACGTGGAACGCGGATAATGTCACTCTTTGACCCCGTGGAAAACGTCCAGAGCGGATCCTGGTCCTCGCAGAGCATGGCAGTGAACCCGTGCGAAGCATCCAGAGTGGAGCCTAGTCCTCGCCGAGCACGGCAATGAACCCGTGTGAAGCATCTAGTGCAAAATTCCTGGTCACGTGGAACGCGGATAATGTCACTCTTTGACCCCGTGGAAAACGTCCAGAGCGGAGCCTAGTCCTCGCCTAACGCGGCAGTGAACCCGTGTGAAGCATCTAGTGCAAAATTCTTGGTCACGTGGAACGCGGATAACGTCACTCTTTGACCCCGTGGAAAACGTCCAGAGCGGATCCTGGTCCTCGCAGAGCATGGCAGTGAACCCGTGCGAAGCATCCAGAGCGGAGCCTAGTCCTCGCTGAGCACGGCAGTGAACCCGTGTGAAGCATCTAGTGCAAAATTCCTGGTCACATGGAACGCGGATAATGTCACTCTTTGACCCCGTGGAAAACGTCCAGAGCGGAGCCTAGTCCTCGCCGAACGCGGCAGTGAACCCGTGTGAAGCATCTAGTGCAAAATTCCTGGTCACGTGGAACGCGGATAATGTCACTCTTTGACCCCGTGGAAAACGTCCAGAGCGGAGCCTAGTCCTCGCCGAGCACGGCAGTGAACCCGTGTGAAGCATCTAGTGCAAAATTCCTGGTCACGTGGAACGCGGATAATGTCACTCTTTGATCCCGTGGAAAACGTTCAGAGCGGAGCCTGGTCCTCGCCTAACGCGACAGTGAACCCGTGTGAAGCATCTAGTGCAAAATTCCTGGTCACGTGGAACGCGGATAATGTCACTCTTTGACCCCGTGGAAAACGTCCAGAGCGGATCCTGGTCCTCGCATAGCATGGCAGTGAACCCGTGCGAAGCATCCAGAGCGGAGCCTAGTCCTCGCCGAGCACGGCAGTGAGCCCGTGTGAAGCATCTAGTGCAAAATTCCTGGTTACGTGGAACGCAGATAATGTCACTCTTTGACCCCGTGAAAAACGTCCAGAGCGGAGCCTGGTCCTCGCCAAGCACGGCAGTGAACCCGTGTGAAGCATCCAGAGCAAATACCGGACTGTGGAGTCCTTAAAATCCACGGACTATGATGTCCTTAACCTCGACCGTGATGTCTTAAAACTAACGATCAACCACCCCGATTCCCTATGGATTCTGCCTTGGCCTAAGGGTACATCTCTTCACTCCTTTGATGCCCGGCGTTGTAATTCCTCAACGTCTTCAAAGAGGTGACGGGTCCCTGCAACCAAACACCGGACTGTGGAGTCCCTAAACCCACGGACTATGAGGTCCTTAACCTTGACCGTGATGTCTTAAAACTAACAGCGGACTGTGGAGTCCTTAAATCCACGGACTATGAGGTCCTTAACCTTGACCGTGATGTCTTTAAACTACGATACCTTAATAGACCCCTGACTCCGTGAAACACGGATAAGGGTGATCACATCCGGCACCTGCAGGCCCTCACGACCTGTAAGGAAGAAAAACTCTCTTGCGAGATCCTTACGACTCTCAAGGGAAGACCCGCTTAAGGATCCTCACGATCTTTAAGAAGAACTTACACCTATGGGATCCTCTCGACCTGTAAGGAGAAAAACTCTTTATGAGACCCCCGTGGCTCGTAAAATGCAAAAGTCTTAGGAAGCAGATCTTAACCCTGAATCCTAAGCCATTGCTGTCCTGCAAGAAGATCGAGATAGAATATCCGCAGAATACATTCAATAAAAAGGGGGATACACCATCGAGAAGAAAAATGTATCTTTTATTCATAAACCAAAATGGGTACAAAGTACAATTCATGAAAGAAACAAAAAGAAAATACTCTTATCCATGAGTACGTACAAAAAGGAAGGAAAAGATACAAATGTTTCAAGCCGGCGGGCGATTCAGCAGCTTGGTCAGCTCATCCTGCTTTTGCTGGACCACGGCTTCATGACGCAAGATCTCCAAAAGACGAGCCTCCGCCTGAGCTTGTTGGGCCTGATATGAAGCGAGCCGGGCTTCAAGCTCTTTCTCAGTGGCCTTATGAGCCTTGACCCTCTCACGAGTGAACGTGGCAGCTTTATCGAGAGCCACCACCTCTTTGATGGACTCCTGAAGCACCCGCCAGAGTTCATACGCTTTGTTGGCTTTGACTGTGAGATTGGCTTGGAGCTCGCCCAGCGCCTTGGAGGCTAGCTCCCTTTCCGAGAACTTGCGACCGAGCCTCTTCTCACATGACGTCATGTTTGCCGCGCACCGTGCTATCAGCCCCCGTAACTCCGCCTTTGCAGCCACGGCCTCCGAGGAAAGGTGAGAACATTCAAGGGCGTGCAGGCAAGCCTCCACTCGCCGGCAGAACTCCACCCAAACTCGCACCACCTCTTCGCTGTGGTAGGTGGCAAGAAAAGGAAGAGAACCGTTAGCCTCGGCAGCGAATGCTTCAGCCGTGGTCGTGCTGCCAGCATGAAGCTCCTCGATCAGAGACGACAAGGAGACGAGGCTTAATTGGGCCAAGCGTTCTGAAGCCCGCAAGGCATAAGGGCCAGGTGGCATCACGATGCGCGACTCCAACGCCGTGGAGACTGGCAGAGCTGTTCAAATTTGGAAGACGTCAGCAAAATTCTTAATCAAAGAACGAGTGAGAGTGCAATGAGATGTCACTCACCTACAGTCGTGCAAGTAGGAGCTGAAGGCTCCCCTGGCCCTTCGAGAACCTCGACCTCATCATCGGCTTCCAGAACTGTAGAAAACATCAATGTCAGTACGCAAAATAACGACGATGCTATGAGAAGGGATGGACGACACCAACCTTGCCCAGACGAGAGGACAATGCGTTGAGGGGAGATCGCCTGCGGAACTGCCATCTCCAATAAACGCTGAAATGACTGTCGAGGCGACAGATCCGCGATCATGGTCGCCAAACCGCGCAATTCTGGGAAAGATAAAAAAGTTCAGACTATGAAGGGGTTGCTAAATTAAAACACGGAGGAATACCTTCAACAGTCCTCCCATTCTAAGCCGGGGGGATAGCAGCTTCAACGGTCTCCGCCATGACCTCAGGCCCCAACAAAGGAAGAGTAGTCCCGACTACCTCGCTCCCAGCCTTTGGGCCGCTCGCAGTAGGAGTCATTGGGGCGGCGGCCTCCAAAGGAGCCTCCTCCAAAGGGGCAAGCACTCCCTGATCAAGAACCGCCGCTGGAAGTTCCACCATGAGAGGAGCAGCCTCGTCAGCCCCCTCCATATCCCGCAAGGCCTCATTGAGAATTTTGGCGGGCTTTAGCTTTAATGGGCCCGTAGGGAGCTCCCCCAGCGTCGAAGATTCTGCACGATTCAAATAAGAATAATGATACATATGCACAGGCATAAATAATCGGAAAGACTACAAAGGAAGCACAACGTACCTATACGCAAAGAAGCCCTCAATATGGCTTCTTCAAGCCGCTGCTCCTTCTCAAGGAGGTGGGCTCGCCGGGGTTCAAGGGTAGACTCATGACCGCCGGTCCACAAAGAGAGTGCATCAGCTGCGTCTTCTGAAGCGGCCTGCTTCAAAGCCCTTTCCCCCCATTCCTCCAAAGGGCCGATAAATCGCCGCCGAATCCACGAAGGGTCTTCGTAGAAAATTACAGCGGGATAAGACTTCTTCGGAACCTTGGCGTTATGAGACGCGTCTTTTGAGCGCCGTATGGCCTCGGCCAACTGTGCAGCCTCCTCATTAGCTGAACTCGGGAAGAGAAGTCCAGCGTCTGACCCTTGCAGGGCCAATGGTTCGTCTTCAAGGATAGGCTCAGACTCCACCACAGAATCAAGCGGGGCAGTAGCCGCTTTCCTCCGCCGTTTAGACCCAGAGCCGGTCGCTGAGGATGACCGCTTCCTCCCTCGCGAAGCCTTAGGGCGGCGCTGGCCCACATCGCCCTTAGCGCCCTCATCCCTGTTACTCTCGCTCGGTGTCACAACCGAGGACGACATCGCCATTGTTGACGCCACGGGGGGCGGTGTCGCCACCGGCAAGGGTGCTACTACTGGGGCCCGTTTACCTCGCGATCGAGAACCCAAGGGCATACCAGCTATTGGAGTAAGGTCTACCCCGGACTCCTCCGGAATGAGCGCGGTGCCAATCTCCCTCAAAGGAAAGCGGACTGGAACCCTCGGTCGTAGCTTAGCCCCAGGAACCAGAGGAAGGGTATCGTGGCCGAGAAGCACCCTCCTTTCCTCAAGAATGATTGGGCTGACCCAATGAAGATACCAACCCGTAAACGCGCCCACGCATCGGGGCATGTACTCGGCTTCAGGGACCATGAAATGAGAGCCAGTATTCAGCCTCATGAAATGATGAGCGGCATCGCGAACAGCATCGAGCGAAGGGATCGGGGCAACTATAAAAGCCTCGAAAGGAACGCCCTGGTCGTATCCGAGCTGTCGGGCAAATCGATGCGGATTGTACCGCATGAAAAGAGCCGCACTGTCCTGGCGAAACACCAAGTAACCCGGTCTAATTGCATACAAATGCGTGGCCTCCCGGGGCTTCAGAGAAGGCGCGTTGTCTTTCGACTGGTCCTAGAGTTGTTGGACGGGACCCGAAGGAGTAGACAAGACCCGATCAGTAAAAAACCAACCCGCCAGCAGTGGCATGAGGAGAAATTAGCACCCGAATGGCCCCAAATTGAGTCGGGTCGGCAGCAGAAGCACCCACCAGTCGCATAAGTCGCGGGAAGGGATAGGCGTCGTAAAAGGCGGGCCTCTGATGCATAGCAAAAGACCCCAGCACATGCATTTCGATCCACGACGTGAAATAATGAAGCGAAAAGTTCACTACGTCCACGCCAGGAGTAGAGGTATTAGCTGCGGTGCCCAATCCATTATAGAGGTGCGCCAAGGCCGGGATGCCGATGGCCAACCGCATCCCCTCAGCAATACGATGAGCCGGGTAGATGACCGAGGCTCTCATGAAGCGGCGATGCATGGGGATAACGAACCAACTAAGCCAGACACTAACAAACCCCACAAAGAACGTCTCCTCGTCCATGCCCGGGACAGCAATGGATTCAAAAGATATCGGCGATATAATAGGGATGTAATATTGAGGTAGGTCTGACTCGTTGGTCGGCAACCTCTTCGGACCGAACCCAAAGGGGTCCCAAATGTTGGCAAACTTCGGGGCTGTTTTCGATAAGGCGTCCTCACGAAGGAAACAAGCAATGAAGCTCTTGAAAGTGACACCCTGCTCCTCGGACTCGGTGAATAATCGGTCGAAGATGCCTAGGGCCTTAATTAAACTGGGGTGCTTATGGCGAACAGCATTCTCAGCGGACAGGCCGTCAACCGGTGCAGACTCGGGCTCGAAGACATACTCGTCAGGAGGCAACAACTCATCATACAGTGCGCCCCTGATTGGTAATCCCGAGATTTCATAAAATTCTGCAAGAGAGATCGAGACCTCACGATCTCCTAGAATGAAAGTGTTGGTGGAAAGATTCCATTGGTTCAAAAACGCCTTAACCCACCAGGCATGCGGGGACTTATAATGGAATAGTGACGCGTATATGGCCTGATAAAGCCCGACTTTCTGCAACCGCGCACGATGGGCAGAAAGGATGTAGCGAGCCCAGAGAAGATAGCCCGTAGGATGCCGGGGAGTGAGCCCTATCTTATAAATTTGCCCCCACGGGTGGGCCTCACCCTGGCAGATACGCCGCCCCAAGATGTCTATGGCCGGAATCGGATGGTTCGGAATACCGGTCGTCGAAGGCTCAAGCCTCCCCGTTGGAGTCCAGTTGGGCATTTCCACAGCAAAAGTTGTCCTTGGAGGATCCATCGGTAAAAAGGGGAAAGTGGGCTCCGTTGGCACCGCGCAGAGAAAACTGCGACGACCCTGAATAATCTGACTATACCAAGATCCCCATTGAAGAAGGTTGGTGCAGTTCGGGTCATGGGCCCGAATCATCGCCATCGCCTCCTCATCAGATGGTGACTGAGGAAAAGCCGCCTCCGAGCGAGAAAAGGGAAAGCGTGGAACAGAAGCCATCGCACCTGAAATCCAATAAAGGGAGACCGTTAAAAGGAAAGTCAGCGATATATATTCATGCATAAACATGAAGACTAGTTAAAGAAAGCTACAGCAGAGTTTTCTGTGACCATTGGCCACAAAACATATGGGCCCCACAGAATCCGGATGACGGCTCATTAATATTGAGACCAAACAGTTACAATAAAACAAAAGGAATATCCTCATTTAATAAAAAATGATGACCATGCACATTCCCCTCAACAAGATCTGTCTAAGGCTCTACAATGAACCCAACAAAATCAGAGGAATTAAATTCCCACAGAAGACATCATTACAAAAACCCCATCGCATTAATTGCAGAAGAACAGCCTCGGGCCAAGAGACCCCAGGAAGCCTCTGTATGAAGAAAACTGAGTTCTTCATTGGAATTAAATTCCTTATTGAGAAAAGGGAATTAAATTCCCAGAAACATTTTTGATGGAATTAAATTCCATGGAGTTGAAACGCCATCATCATCTCCCCAAGGATCATCTAAACCCTAAAAGATCTACAGTTTGAAGGTTAAGCGGTTTCATGTTCTTATGGAAAAATATGAAGAAAAAAGGGTAAAAACCCTTGTTTTGGATTTAAAATCCAGAGGAATGTGAAGGTCCATCGTTGTCCAAAAACATTACCTGAAGAAAAGGATTCTTTTCGAACAGAGTTAAACTCTGCAGACTGTTTCAAGACAGAGAACTAAGCACTGGAAGCGAGAATTAAATTCTCAAGGAAGAAGTTCTCAGAAGAAGAAGATGAACAAAGTGAAGGCTCCTATGAAGAGATAGAGGTATTTATAGAAGACAATGAAAACGTTTCATCTCCCCAGATCCCTAGAGGAATCCAACGGTCACAAGAGGTGACAGCGTTGCACTCACGTGCAGACACGTGAGAACAACGCTGTGGGGGCATTTGTTTCCTGATTTAAAATCAGGAAAGCTTCTGGGAAAAGCTTCAGAAGAGGGTCACGTGCTTACACGTGACTAGCGGTCACGTGTTGGCACGTGACACCTAAAAGCATCATCAGGTCAGGTCCAGTTTTCCAACTACATCAAAGAAAGGGCTTCAGAAAGGGTCACGTGTCGGCACGTGACATTTAAATGCAAACGTCAAAGGCACACCGGTTCCCTGATCAAGTCAAGGAAAAGGCTTCAGAAGAGGTCACGTGCTCCCACGTGACCAGGGTCACGTGTTGGCACGTGACGTTCAAAGCAGCAGACTCGTTCTCCAGATGAACTAAGGAAAAAGAGTTCAAACAAGGGTCATGTGCTCACACGTGACCAGGGGTCACGTGGTGGCACGTGACGTTTAAGCAACAATCAGAAGACAGAGCGCAAAAGAAAGAGGAAGGCTCGTTCCAAGGGGGTCACGTGCCCACACGTGACCATGGGTCACGTGGTCACACGTGACCGGCTTTCAAAGCCCATTTTGTCAACAGAATTAAATTCTGAAGGAGAATCAAATCTTTCCAAAGGAAAGTAATTATATGGAGCAGATCGAATTAAAGATTCAGAGGTGATGAAATATCATCTATCTATGGGAAAATCTCGGGTTTGGAAAGATTTCCCCTTTAAATCTAACCGAAACAACAAAGGAGAATCCCGGGACTTGAAATCCAATGGTGAATAAAATTCACCTAATAATCCAAAGGTCCAAAACGAATGATGGATGCAAATCAAATCTCTCAATGAAGATTCGTAAAAAACTAATTGACTCGGCTGCCTCTCCTATAAATAGGAGCCAAGAGACACAAAAAGAGATATATATACAGAGACAGGGAGAGAAAAAGAAAAGGAAGAAAGCTTCGATACTTGGAGAAACTTGGATCTTCTGCAAAAACCCTAGGTAAGAAAGGGAAAAGCTCCTTGAAAGAAAAAGAGAATTTAATTCTCAACAGAGTTTAACTCTGATACATAAAACAGAAGAACATATTTCTTCTCGCTTTGATAGAGGATCTGCAAAGTGCACATCTCCCCTTGAGATTGAGAATTTAATTCTCAATGGGTTGAGATCCTGCCATGCAGATCCAAAACATAGAGAGGGAATGCAAGCATGAGAATTTAATTCTCACAGAACTATAGGAATTTAATTCCTTTAAAATAAAATTAGGGCTTGACCCTGTATCATGGAAATTTAATTCCTTCAGAACAAAAAGAAACAGGGTTTAACCCTAATTAAGAACATAGTTCTGTTGAAACAACGGGAATTTAATCCCTTTAATCATAATGTAACAGAGGATTCTGGCATGCCCGAAGTTCAAATTCCCTAAAAAACCTTTTGTTAGGGTTTAACCCTATTTGATTCTTCACATGAACAAGGAATTTAATTCCTGCAGAAAATTCAGAGTCCAACTCTATTCAGAATGTAAACCTTTAAGAGAAAGTAGGAATTTAATTCCTCTGAAATCACTGTCAGGGTTTAACCCTACGAGGAATTTAATTCCTGGAAAAGATTAACAGATCCTCTAAAAACAACAGACATAGAGGCAGGGTCACGTGTCACCACGTGACCCCCCCAAGAGATCTGCAGAAAGCCCCTTTGAGGCAGCACCCCACATGACCCACGTGACCCTTGGCAGAAGCTCTAATACATAGGCATTTGAATGCCCATCACGTGATGACACGTGATGCTCTGAAAGACGCGATAATCTCAGCAGAATAAATGAAGGGAGGGCGCTCTCACGTGCTGCCACGTGACCCCTCTTGCCTTAGTGTTTAACACTAAATTGAAACTCTCGAACCCAGTGTTAAAACACTGTTGGGCCTTAGTGTTCAACACTAATTAAAAAGCTTTATTTGCAGTGTTCAACACTGATCTGTTTTAGTGTTTAACACTAATTTGAAAAGCCTTGTTGCTGGTGTTAAACACCAATTATCTCTTAGTGTTAAACACTAACTTGTCAACCTCATTCCCAGTGTTCAACACTGACCGCTCTGTAGTGTTTAACACTAGGCTTTGGCCCAATTGGCCTAAATGGATAGAGGCAAAGCCTCTCCTGATTGGACTTAGCCCAAGATGGCCATAAGTCCTCAATTTGTGATTAACTGGGCCAATGGACTCATAACATAATTAATTCGTCTTGATCCCAAATTGGGCCAAGGACTATTTAATCCACTCCGGTTCTAGGGTACATCTCTTCACTCCTTTGATACTTGGCATTGTAATCCCACAATGTCTTCAAAGAGGTGACGGGTCCCGACGACCACACATTGATACGGACTGTGGGGTCCTTAAACCCGTGTTTAATGCAAAATTCCTAGTTACGTGGAACGCGGATAATGTCACTCTTTGACCCCGTGGAAAACGTCCAGAGTGGAGCCTGGTCCTCGCAGAGCACGGCAGTGAACCCGTGTGAAGCATCCAGAGCACATACCGGACTGTGGGGTCCTTAAACCCATGGACTACGACGTCCTTAACCTTGACCGAGATGTCTTAAAACTAACAATGGACTGTGGGGTCCTTAAACCCATGGACTACGACGTCCTTAACCTTGACCGAGATGTCTTAAAACTAACAATGGACCGCAATGTCCTTAAACTACCCATGGACCGCAACGTCCTTAAACTACCCATGGACCGCAATGTCTTTAAACTAGAACAATAGAGCCCCGTATGCTCTTTTGTCGGATCTAAACGGTCCCGTTTAAGTTGATCTTAGCCTCAAAGATGGCTAACGTATCCTTAAACCTTCAAACAGACTGGACTATGAATCCCCCCAATTAACTCTGGCTCGAGGGTACATCTCTGAGCTCCTCTGACATCCGTCGTTGTAATCCTTCAACGTCGTCAGAGAGGTGATGGGTCCCGACGGCCATACATACGATGGACCACTATGTCCCTAAACTGGAACAATAGAGCCCAAACGCTCCTTTGCCGGATCTAAACGATCCCGTTAAGTTGATCTTAGTCACAAAGTTAGACTAACGTATCCTTAACAAACATTTGAGTCGATCTCAGCCTCGAGTACGGCTGACGTATCCTCAAACCAAACCCCCAAACCCAAATCTAAGATAATACGGATTTGGACTAGTCCACGCCCTACGGGCGACGACATAACTCGGTCTCCGTAAACAATCCACGGGCAACAAAACAAACACCCACGACACGAAGTGACCATCTGGAGAAGGAGAAAGTTGTTACCGCAATGCGGTAGCGTAATTAACTGCAGGGGCTTGCGCCTGCAGGGAAGAGCGTCCCCACAATCAAAAACCCCTCAAACGAGGGGGAATCTGACGAAGTCTGCTACATCGGACGCATCCGTCTAAACCTTCGATATACGGTGCCATAAATCAACTTGGCATCTTCGGAGAGGTGGACGGATATGTAAGTGCACGGCGGCGCTCCGGCCGTCAAACCGACGCCGGAATGCGGAAGCGGTGATAAACTTTAATTTTGCGAACTTAGCAAACCGGCACCACCGCGCACTAAACCCGGATCGGGCCATTAAACTAAATCTAGCTAACTACAAAGAGAAGGGGAAGAGAGATATACCGACAGATCTGAGTCCTCCGGTCTTCTCTCCGTCGTCCCGATCTCCCGCGGAAACTTCGGTGGTCGCCATCTCGCCGGAAGGGCACCACGTGGCCGGATTCTTTTACGGGCTCCCGCCTCTATACCGAGGCAACTCGGGCGCGAAGTTGGCTAGCCGACGCGCCCAAGATTTGCTGCAGAATAATGTAGAAACTTGTCTCTTTGGGGTTTAAGGGGTTGCCATGTATGGAGGAATTTTTGCAAGAATAATCATGGATGAAAACTTGATGAAGAATGGAGCATCACTAGCAAAATGAGCTCGGCCAACCAAGAGAAAAGGCTCTCTGGAAAAATGAAAATGAAGCCAGCACCTCATTTTTGCTCACTGGAAAATTGGAATGAAGCCAGCACATTGAGCTCTCTAGAAAACTAAAGAGTGAAGTGTGCATTAATTATTCATCCACCAAGATATTTATTCCCACCTCAAGAAAAAATCCTTTACCAAACTTCAACCTCCAGCAATTAATCCAACAACTCATATTCCCCAAAGCACACATATTTTCCTGCACACTCAAGGGAGGGGGGGGACCCACGAAATTTATGAAAGGAAAAATTCCCTGCACACTCCCTTATGTTTCACTCCAGCAATTTTATATTTTAACACAATGCCATCATATAAATATAAATTAATTCCTCAAAACAATTCCAGCACCCCTATAAATGAGCTCAATGCAATCAATATAAATTAATCCACTCATCTCCATCATTCCAACAGTGGCCGGCCCATTTCCAAATGCCATCACACCCATGCCCACTCAAATCTCATTAATGCAAAATCAAATTCATTCTTGTCACAATAAATGCATGAAAAGCAAAGATGCTTATCATATCAATCCTTATGCAAATATATCCTCTACAAAGTGTTATTTGCAAACTTGCAAATAACCCCCTCCATCGGAAAAGTCCGGCCGGGAAAGAACAAAGGAAAACCGGCCGGAACGGAATGCAAACTGGCAACTCCAGAAAACTGGTCCCGTAATAAATTACAGGAAAACCCCGATACTGTGCATACACACCCGCATCTGTATTCCGTCCGGATACAAATGCAAAGAGACAAAACTACACTATCAAATACTAGGATCCGGCTTAAGCCAAAGCCGGCTAGTAAAAACCGCCCGATCATGATCCGTGCAATACCGCACGTATCTGATCGAACCCTGCCATATCTCCATACGGCCTCTACAGCGTTTCACCCGAAAGCTGAGTAACTGAATGTGGGGGACTCTAAAGACTCGTCAACACCTTAGTTGTGGATTTAACCACTAGCACGTTAGAGGTATAAGCCAATACATAACGGGCTACCAGGTATTGACTAAAAGGGATGTCTGTGAGTGAACTCAGCCTGACAACCCTACTGAGCCTGTCAGTGACAATATCCGTACAGTCCGGTCCGTTCGTCTATGAGCATCGCATGGCGGGCCTAAGGGGTTGGTAAAAGTCAGACCCCCAAAAGCGGTACAAGTCGTGTCGGAGTGTAGCCCAGAACACCCTGAGATACTACTGGAATACCTACCAGTAAATCTCCTTGCCTTGGCCAAGGACTTCGTGTAATGGCTCTCCTAGACACAGCACGACCTCACCCCCAATACCGGGAGAGACGAACCCCTGAAGATACGCTCACTGCCTCCATGTGGCTCGGGACTGTACCCAACTAAAACCTGTTTGCACGACTCCTTTGAGCCGTGGTAGGGTAGTAATCAAAGTACAGTGGGAACTCACACGAGACAAATGACGATCTCCAGGTCGATGAACTAACCTGCACACATGTCACCAGGGAACTGCCATCTGACGTCTGGTATATGACCAACTAGCATGTTCCCGGCGAGTCCTGTCCGGTGTACTCATAACCCAATGAGCACCTGTATACATCTTAGGTGAACCAACTGACACCAGTGGCTTGTGAGACCGGCCACCGCCCCTTGTCGGGGTCTCGACTGTATACACTAGTCTACTTTGGAGAATCGATGCCCTGTCTCGAAACTCCTACGACTAGGGACCATTTAAGGATGTGCTTATAGACTCCAGCTCTCACTTATATGATCGCCCTCATACTGCTGGCAGTCAAGCAAGAATCCTAGGGGCTCTATCAACGTGTAATAGCGACTTATCAGGTCACCTGAAGCAGTACATGATGATAAAGGCAAACCAGATAGCATACTATCATCTTGAGTAAGACTGTCCTACCGGGATAGGTCCTCCCTCAATCATTGCAATCACGTGCCTGTGATCCAATAATTGACTCTGAGGGCACTATCTCCAACAATCTCCCACTTGCACTCAAGGCTAATTATTGCGATGTCGCATACTCACAGCCCGTGTGATACCGAACACCCAACTCCTCTACTAGTCAGTCTCACAAAGCCTGTTTGCGAAACTCTTGCGTTCGAGGAATAGCCTCAGTGAGTGGATCCGCCTTAATGTTTCTTTCTATGTCTCTCTAAATCTCAAGTTCGCGGAGAAAACCATCTCCCGAAATGAGCAATACTTGTCTTAGAATGTCTGGATGTCTGATGGGACCTAGCTCATAAATGAACTCCAAATCCAAACTTCTTAGACTGTATCGTCAACTGAACTTAATCAGTATCCTGCGCCATGCCTTCCTCAGTATTGCCTTGGACCACCTGTCCAAAATACTGCCCCTCGACAGAGGGAAAACTATAACTCTGACAACCTCCTTGTCGTCCATGTCACCTTGGAAGCCTGGAATGATAACTGTCTCCCGAATAAGGCTGTCGTTATCATATCCCTGTTCTAAAAATGCTTCCGACTGTTTCTCCAGGATTGGATCAAATGTCAACTTATTGCATCTAGTGCAAGAACAACATCTGGTGTGGTACTTGACATCTCATGGTTGACTCAATTGCCTGAGCAAGTGATCTGCCAATCATGCCCGTCCCTCTCCCCTTTAGTCTGTAAGTCACCTTTGGAGAGGGTGACTCCATTACCTGCAGGTACACTACCGTGCCAGGAGTCGTCCATCCTAAATACTCTTAGAATGCTGTCAAGTACCCTGATTGGGAAACCACCCAAATCTAGATATAAAACCATAGATCTAGTAACCAGTATGTCTGATATAGAATCCATTTCCTTTGTGGAGAAACAACTGTGTGACGACCAAAGTATAACCGATCGTAGTGTAGGAGTTTCTTTTCCTACTCTGTGTATGTCATCCAAATACCATGACATCACACCCTACTACCTTCTCAACAGATCCATCCCCTATTCTGATGAAGTCAAACTCATGACTGTCACGTCAGAAATAGATGATCTATCTCCGCTACATCTGCTTTAGTCTATAAATAGACATAAGCTCCCTGTCCACCAATGCTTCCGCTGCTCCCACTGACTACGACAACCCTCTGGCAGAGTCATATAGACGTACACTTCTAAAACTAGTTTTAGAACGACGCTATACTCATCCTCCCGCCGGGTCTCGCAGCCTGGAACAACAGCAATAGTAATTGTGGGTAAACGCGAACTTCCCTGTCACCGTCCTTGAGGCTACCGGAGTACCTCTCGGGTACCTGAAGTTACCCACCGTATCTGCGAAGTGGCCAATGGAATATCAAATCAGATTCAAATCATGCAACTGTCTCCAGTGCATGTCAACTAAATGGAAGGAGGCCGATCAGCGTTACTCAACTTAGGAATGCTTCCAATTATGAGTAACCTGAAAGAGAAGCAAGTTCTCTTAGTCACTACTACCAACTAAATACCATACACAAGTATCTACATCTTCGATCTCTTTGAAGAATCCCGATACTTGCTACACCTGGTTCTCTACTCTATTCAAATACCTATAACTTCTCAAAATTCGGACCCTGTGTTTCCACGAAACACCTGTCTAAAAACTAGAGAAGTCATAAGTAAACCGAATATAGTACGAGGACCAACCCCTCTGTCCTGATAGACCCTGGACAACATACAATACTCTGTATGAGTCCCCTGAGTCTGATAACTCATTCACTGTGTGTCGTAGGTTGAAAACTGTACTTATGGTTAAGAAGAACTACACCGCTGTTTAATACTCCTTACCTAACCATCCACTGATATAGGTAAATGTCGTAGACATAATTTCAAAAAGTATATCTCACTCTATGAAAATAGACGTACAGATATATCGATTTGAAATTGGTGCATAACAGCGGATATTCAAAACCAAATATTTGCCGACCGGCAAACAACCCAGGTGACTTCCTCAAATATCACCGATTACAACGAATCCCGATACAATGAGGATGATCACCCAATTCCCAATAACTTACTCCCACCCATCATCTGTAAAACCATACAGATGTGAGAATCATACTTGGTAAATACATGCCCTGGAGCAAGTGTCTAACTGGGAAATCAGTTTTCCTTTAACATTACACAGTGAAACTGAAACATTAAAAATGTTTCGATGGGGTATCCTGGTATTCCTAGTAATGCCTCTTCCATTATCCAGATTCACAACTGTAACCGTATATTTCTTTGCCACCTCTCCAAGTCCCTTCATATGTCTTTAGTCGTTACCTTCTGCACACCCTATAGGCCAAATGGTTTTCTTCCTTCCCTACCGTTCGGCACCAGCCTATGGTTTGGAAGAAGACTATCCAATAAGCATAATGGGTGTACTGTCCCAATCCTAGGAACACTCGCAATGAGAGAGGGTGAAGATAAAAGACAACCGAATAAACCTTCCTATTTCCCCTGGACCAGAATCCATCCCCGAACTGGAACAAGTTCCATTCGAGTTCGTATATAACCATACGATGGAGTATCCAAATAAACTGTGGATCTTCGTAGTGATACGGAGTGTCCTGGAGAAATACAAAGGTGATGTGGGAGTGGTAACGAAATATTTGGTTTGGTCGTGAATATCTGTTGCAATTTACTTTGCCCTCTTACTAATCCCTTGCTTTGTCTGAACTTAATACCTTCTGTACACCATCGTTATGCTAATTGGTTTTCTTCATTCCCTACCGGTCGGCACCAGCCTAAGGTTTGGAAGAAGACAATCTAATTTGCGTAATAGGTGTACTACCCCTAAACCAAGGAGTACTCGTAACCTGAGAGAGGGTAAAAGGAAAAGACAACTGAATAATCCTATCCGTTTTCTCCAGAACCGGAAACCATCCTCGAATAAATCTTTCGAGTTCGTATCTAACCATACGATGGTTTTGTCCAATGGAAGTGGACGTTCGTAGTAATACGGGGTGTCCTGGAGAAAAGGGTAAAAGTAGGAGCGGCAATGAGGTTAGCAACTCTGACAATCCAAAAGCCGGTGTTAAGAAGGTTCGGTCAACTTGGTCACTGAGTCAAAGTCTTAGGGTCGGGTCAATGGTCGCTGCCAAAGAGAGAGAGAAAAGAAACACTCAGCGTGCACTCTAACCTAGATCAGAATGGTTACCAATTTATCTAATCTGGAAACCTCCCACTGTACCTCAAATTCTCCTCCAAACCTGAAAGAAGAATTAGTCGGGGTCACCCGAGGAGTAAACTAACTCATCAGTGGGAATCGGGATCCAACCATCATCGCATGATAACGTGACGGAATCCGCTCACGGTATCACACTCCAGAAGGTATGCGCATATCTGGCAAGTTTCAGTTCTTTTGAAACTCCCGATGTGATTTTTACCCCATGCTCTTATGACCTTGGCGTGAGGTCAAAATATCATAAGTCACATGTCAAGTTCTGCCCGTCATTATCCAGGTTAATCTGAACCCACCCGTACATACCCTTGACGTACGCCAAAATAGTAGTACGACTGTCCCAAACCAACGCATCTATCTATGCAACAGATAAATACCCGGCAGCTACCAATCACTATGCCTTGGCGTGAGGTCAAAATACATAGCTTGAATACTACCGAATATTTAACTGAAATGACGGAGGGCTACGAATGGTTTCTGGCGAAAACCTTTAACGTAATGAACTTAATATCGTTGAAGGAACTGATAGCTTTTAAATATATAGTGACGAAAACCTTCGCTAAAGAGGTCACTCCCGGTGAAGGGATCTCGGCTCTTTCCCCGTAGAATGGGGTGCAGGATATTCCAACTGAATACCATGGTGCAAAGCAAAAGTAATCGGCTATAGTGAAGTTAATGCCCTGACGCAAACTTCTGTCCAAGGGGTCACTCCCGGTGAAGGGATCTCGGCCCTTGCCTCGTCGACTGAGGAGCAGGATATTCCAACTGAATATCACGATGTAAAACAAAAGTGAACGTCCTTGCAATAACAGCTTTTTGAAAAGTGTTCCAACAACATCAGATTAGGTTTGTTTTTAACTTGCATTGATCCGAATCAATGCGGTCCCATCAATTGATCACACCAAAAAAAAAACGAAAATATACTGATGTACGTATATGCCATCCGCATTCGCCACTGGGTCCCGTCATTACCCGTTAGGTTAGCTTACTAACGACAGAGCGGGGACTGGACTAGCGCGGATGCAAAACATATACAACATCTACTAATATATATACCAATATATTATATTTCGCTCAAGGCGTGAAAAGAAATGCAACATCACAGAAATGTACAGCATCACAGAACAATACAGATATCTGGGATCCCCGGGTTTCACAGAGCCACTACTGAAACCCGACGTTCCCCTGGTCGTGTGGATAGCCTGTGCAATGAAATCCTAGACCCCTACGGGCGCGGCAAGTCACCCGCCAAAACCTGAAGCGAGGCAGCCCCCTTCAGCTCCGTGAATGGACCACCCAGCACTCCACGGAATCCGGCAACTTGGGCACCCCTCCTGGGTCAACCTGTACCCCCTACGAGTGCGGCGAATAGCCCGCCAATCCCAGAGTGAAGCCCCCTCCGTCTCAATGCCATGAGATGCGGGCTTGTTGCCTTCTAGAACCCGGCTATCCGTGCACCCCTCCGCGGGGTAATCCTAGTACAGAAAGTAAAATATACATACACCGGGTACAACGACCGCAACCTGGCCGTGCCCAAAAATAATAATACAATCAGGCAGTGACGGCAGTCCACATGTCGGACGCTTGCCCCGCAATATCAAATGTACATAATACAACCACAACTGTACTAGCATTGCATCCAGGCTATCCCCCACGACCGGTCCGCAACATCACAGCAAAAATAGAACATCAACGTGAAAGTCACGTTCGCAAATCCGTCTAACCGGGATATAGCAGTTAGACCGGATTTACCGATCGAGTGACATTCACGGTCGCAGATATAATGTAAATACTGTGAAAAATGTGTTTAAAATATCCGATCAATCAAATTATAACAAGTGGGCCTCCAAGCAATACTGTAGCAGTTAAAGAAATTCTGGGCCCAATGTTAATATTCCAAAACCCCAAATTTAAGCCCAGAGGCCCACTGGAAAAATCCGACCCATTGAACCTTTCATTCTGCGGCGGAACCGCGGCGCCAGGTGGGTATTGGCCGCGGTTCCGCGCTCTGACCGAAAAGTCAACGGCTCGAATTTTCCCAGAAGTCTTATGTCATCCTGTACAGTACTTTTATACAACCTGAAAAATTTTTAGAGACCATAAAAATTTCAACAGAAAACTGTCGTGACAAAATACGGGTTTTTGGACATTTCGATCGATCGGAACTGAAAAACACACTACACCAAGCTAGACTAAGTTAATGGCGAGGCTCTGATACCACTGTAAGTGCACGGCGGCGCTCCGGCCGTCAAACCGACGCCGGAATGCGGAAGCGGTGATAAACTTTAATTTTGCGAACTTAGCAAACCGGCACCACCGCGCACTAAACCCGGATCGGGCCATTAAACTAAATCTAGCTAACTACAAAGAGAAGGGGAAGAGAGATATACCGACAGATCCGAGTCCTCCGGTCTTCTCTCCGTCGTCCCGATCTCCCGCGGAAACTTCGGTGGTCGCCATCTCGCCGGAAGGGCACCACGTGGCCGGATTCTTTTACGGGCTCCCGCCTCTATACCGAGGCAACTCGGGCGCGAAGTTGGCTAGCCGACGCGTCCAAGATTTGCTGCAGAATAATGTAGAAACTTGTCTCTTTGGGGTTTAAGGGGTTGCCATGTATGGAGGAATTTTTGCAAGAATAATCATGGATGAAAACTTGATGAAGAATGGAGCATCACTAGCAAAATGAGCTCGGCCAACCAAGAGAAAAGGCTCTCTGGAAAAATGAAAATGAAGCCAGCACCTCATTTTTGCTCACTGGAAAATTGGAATGAAGCCAGCACATTGAGCTCTCTAGAAAACTAAAGAGTGAAGTGTGCATTAATTATACATCCACCAAGATATTTATTCCCACCTCAAGAAAAATCCTTTACCAAACTTCAACCTCCAGCAATTAATCCAACAACTCATATTCCCCAAAGCACACATATTTTCCTGCACACTCAAGGGAAGGGGGGGGGGACCCACGAAATTTATGAAAGGAAAAATTCCCTGCACACTCCCTTATGTTTCACTCCAGCAATTTTATATTTTAACACAATGCCATCATATAAATATAAATTAATTCCTCAAAACAATTCCAGCACCCCTATAAATGAGCTCAATGCAATCAATATAAATTAATCCACTCATCTCCATCATTCCAACAGTGGCCGGCCCATTTCCAAATGCCATCACACCCATGCCCACTCAAATCTCATTAATGCAAAATCAAATCCATTCTTGTCACAATAAATGCATGAAAAGCAAAGATGCTTATCATATCAATCCTTATGCAAATATATCCTCTACAAAGTGTTATTTGCAAACTTGCAAATAACCCCCTCCATCGGAAAAGTCCGGCCGGGAAAGAACAAAGGAAAACCGGCCGGAACGGAATGCAAACTGGCAACTCCAGAAAACTGGTCCCGTAATAAATTACAGGAAAACCCCGATACTGTGCATACACACCCGCATCTGTATTCCGTCCGGATACAAATGCAAAGAGACAAAACTACACTATCAAATACTAGGATCCGGCTTAAGCCAAAGCCGGCTAGTAAAAACCGCCCGATCATGATCCGTGCAATACCGCACGTATCTGATCGAACCCTGCCATATCTCCATACGGCCTCTATAGCGTTTCGCCCGAAAGCTGAGTAACTGAATGTGGGGGACTCTAAAGACTCGTCAACACCTTAGTTGTGGATTTAACCACTAGCACGTTAGAGGTATAAGCCAATACATAACGGGCTACCAGGTATTGACTAAAAGGGATGTCTGTGAGTGAACTCAGCCTGACAACCCTACTGAGCCTGTCAGTGACAATATCCGTACAGTCCGGTCCGTTCGTCTATGAGCATCGCATGGCGGGCCTAAGGGGTTGGTAAAAGTCAGACCCCCAAAAGCGGTACAAGTCGTGTCGGAGTGTAGCCCAGAACACCCTGAGATACTACTGGAATACCTACCAGTAAATCTCCTTGCCTTGGCCAAGGACTTCGTGTAATGGCTCTCCTAGACACAGCACGACCTCACCCCCAATACCGGGAGAGACGAACCCCTGAAGATACGCTCACTGCCTCCATGTGGCTCGGGACTGTACCCAACTAAAACCTGTTTGCACGACTCCTTTGAGCCATGGTAGGGTAGTAATCAAAGTACAGTGGGAACTCACACGAGACAAATGACGATCCCCAGGTCGATGAACTAACCTGCACACATGTCACCAGGGAACTGCCATCTGACGTCTGGTATATGACCAACTAGCATGTTCCCGGCGAGTCCTGTCCGGTGTACTCATAACCCAATGAGCACCTGTATACATCTTAGGTGAACCAACTGACACCAGTGGCTTGTGAGACCGGCCACCGCCCCTTGTCGGGGTCTCGACTGTATACACTAGTCTACTTTGGAGAATCGATGCCCTGTCTCGAAACTCCTACGACTAGGGACCATTTAAGGATGTGCTTATAGACTCCAGCTCTCACTTATATGATCGCCCTCATACTGCTGGCAGTCAAGCAAGAATCCTAGGGGCTCTATCAACGTGTAATAGCGACTTATCAGGTCACCTGAAGCAGTACACGATGATAAAGGCAAACCAGATAGCATACTATCATCTTGAGTAAGACTGTCCTACCGGGATAGGTCCTCCTTCAATCATTGCAATCACGTGCCTGTGATCCAATAATTGACTCTGATGGCACTATCTCCAACAGGATAGCACCAATTAGTATCTGCCCCGAATCTCAGGCGAGACGTCACGTCGCGCCGTCTTTCGGAGGGGAACAACCGCCCATAAGCTTCTGTAAAAAATAATACAGAAGGCTCTCCAAAAGCTCCCACAAAACAACAGAGAATTTTATTCTCAAGGAAGATCTTCTTCCTCAAAACCCTAGGTAAAGAAAACATCGAGATCAAAACATCTCCTTTACCTATATAAGGGTTTTACCCTTTTAAAAGAACTTAGTTCTTTCTCTGGATCTGAGATCCATAAGACAAGTCTCCACAAGTTGAGAATTTAATTCTCATCGGGAAGATCTTGTTCTTGAGAATCAAACATTCAGGGAAGAACAAATTTAAACAGAAAGAAGGTGGAGTCCATAATACTTCAGGAACTTAGTTTCTTCAAATCAAGAACTTAGTTCTTTAAAGAACCCGATCCAAGATCCTCAAAATAGTGATCTTGGTGATCCTTAATGGTAAAAACATCATTAAAAGGGGTTTAAGCTCTCTAAAAATATAAACATGGAACATATGGAGTTCATAATACTCTAGGAACTTAGTTCCTTCAAATCAAGAACTTAGTTCTTAAAGAACATGATCCCAGATCCTCAAAATAATGATCTTGGTGATCGTTAATGGTCAAAATACCATTAACAGAGATTTCAGTTCTCTAAAAACGTCAACAAAAATTAAATCTCCAAAAGAACTCAATGTCTCACATGAATAGCACGTGAGCGCTCAAGGCCAAGTTACATAGCGCCTCACATGAAATGCGGATGAGCGCCTGAAAAAGTTAGTGCCTAGCACTAGTGCAGCACCTCACGTGAAACACACGTAGGCGCCACAAAAAGCTAGTGCTTAGCACTAGTGCAGCGCCTCATATGAAACACATGCGGGCGCCACAAAAAACAAGTGCTTAGCACTATTTCAGTGCCTCACATGAAACACACGTGAGTGTTGTATAAATGAGCGCTTAGCACTGCTGGGTAGTACAGAAAACCAGTCTTAGCCCAAATTGGCTAAGTTTCCTAAGGTTAAACCTCTTTGATTCTTCAAGCGAGCCCATATGCTCGTGATTTCCAAACTGATCCTAGTCTCAAACATGACTAATGATCTTTTATTGATGATATCCAAAATGATATTCATCCCATATCTCCTAAGGTAATCTTAGTCTTAAATAAGGCTAATGATTCTTAGATGATCCATTGCGATCTTTCCCTCAAATATGGGATTTGGTTCAAGGGTACATCTCTTCACACCTCTGATATTTGTCGTCGTAATTCATCAACGTCTTCAGAGAGGTGGCGGGTCCCAAAAACCAACAACTCCTTTCTCGTCCCAACATGACGTAAAATTTCTTCAAGACAGGGAATAATACATCCCATATTGATGCACTTCCAAATTGACGTGCACACCTCAAATCAGACCGCACACCAAATTGGACGCATACCTTGTCACCATCGTTCGCTTTGCCACGTAACAAATACATGTGCGCGCAAGACGAATGTTGGACCGAAATATCCCTAAACTAATATTCGTCTTAAACATGGCGATAATGGGCCGAAACATTCTTAAACTAACATTCATCCCAAACAGGGAATGTTGGACCGTTATGTCCTTAAACTAAAATAATTGAGCCCATATGCTCATTTTTTTCTAAGTTGATCTTATTCTTAAATATGACTAACGATTCTTAGATCAAACTCAAATATCTTATGAACGGATGGACCTCACAAATGTGAGAAATGCGTCTTAAGTTTATTCCCGTTGGCAAACCAAGCTACCAACGTGGACCCCGTCAAGCAAATCCTTGACCCAAACCCAAATCTCAAATATACGGATTTGGACTAATCCGTGCCCTACAGGCGAAGACATAAATTAGTCTCCGTATACAATCCACGGGCAACCCAAAATAAAACAAAAATGCACACGACATGAAGTGTACTACTGGAGCAGGAGAAAGTGGTTATCGTAATGCGATAACGTAATTAATTGCAGGGGATTGCATCTGCAGGGAAGAGCATCCTCACAATCAAAAACCCCTCACAAATGAGGGGGAATCTGATAAAGTCTGCTACAACGGTCGCATCTATCCAAACTTCCGATATACAGTGCCATAAATCAACTTAGTATCTTCAGAGAAATGGATGGATATGTCCAAATAGCATTTGCCCCCGAATTTAGGCCAGACGTCCCAACGTCTTAGTCCGGTCTTTCGGCGGTGAACAAATTCTGGCTAATGCTTAGCCTTTGCTTTTCACACATCTTCAATCGAAGCCAGAATCTGTTCACCATCGAAAGACCGAGACCAAGACATCGGACGTCTGGCCCGAATTTGGGGGAAGATGATATTTAGACATATCCATCCACCTCTCCGAAGATACCAAGTTGATTTATGACACCATATATCGGAGGTTTGGACAGACGCGACAGTTGTAGCAGACTTTATCAGATTCATCCTCATTTGTGATGGGTTTTTGATTGTGGGGACTCACTTCCCTGCAGGCATAAGCCCCTGCAGTTAATTACGTTATCGTGTTGCGATAACCACTTTCTCCTGCTCCAGTGGTTCACTTCGTGTCGTGTTGTGTTTGTTTTATTTTGGGTTGCCCGTGGATTGTATACCGAGACTAATTTATGTCGTCGCCCGCAGGGAGCAGATTAGTCCAAATCCGTATATTTGATATTTGGGTTTGGGTCAAGGATTTGCTAGACGGGGTCCACGTTGGTAGCTTGGTTTTCCAACAAGAATGAACTTAGGACGCATTTCTTACATTTATGAGGTACATCCGTTCATAAGATATTTGAGTTTGATCTAAAGATCGTTAGTCATATTTAAGACTAAAATCAACTTAGAAACAAGTGAGCATATGAGCTCAATTATCTTAGTTTAAGGACATCACGGTCCAACATCACCATGTTTGGAGCGAATATTAGTTTAAGGACGTTTCGGTCCATTATCGCCGTGTTTGGGGGCGAATATTAGTTTAAGAATGTTTCGGTCCAACATTCCCGTTTTGGGGACGAATGTTAATTTAAGGACATTTTGGTCCAACATTCCCGTTTTAGGGACGAATGTTAATTTAAGGACATTTCGGTCCATTATCCATCTTGCGCGCACATGTATTTGTTACGTAGCGGAGTGAACGATGGTTACATGGAATGCGCCCAATTTGGGGTGCGATCTGATTTGAGGTGTGCACGTCAATTTGGAAGTGCATCAATGTGGGATGAAAGGAGTTGTTGGTTGTCGGGACCCGCCGCCTCTCTAAAGGCACTGAGAAATTACAACGACATATATCAGAGGTGTGAAGAGATGTACCCTTGAACCAAATTCCGTATTTGAGGGAAAGATGATGGATCATCTAAGAATCATTAGCCTTATTTCAGACTAAGATTACCTTAAGAGATATGGGATGAATATCCTTTTAGATATCATCAATGAGAGATCATTAGTCATGTTTGAGACTAAAATCGGTTTGGATATTAGTTTGGATATCACGATCATAAGCTTAGCCAATTTGGGCTAAGATTGGGTTTCTGTATCACCCAGCAGTGCTAAGAACTCAGTTATATAGCATTCACGTGTGTTTCACGTAAGGCGCTGAAATAGTGCTAAGCACTAGTTTTTTTTTTATGCCCACGTGCATTTCACATGAGGCACTGCACTAGTGCTAAGCACTAGCTTTTTATGGCGTCCACGTGTGTTTCACATGAGGCGCAGAACTAGTGCTAAGAGAATTTCTATCACGCCCGATGGGACTTTTTTCTCTTTCCACTCCACACTTCGTGTGTCGTGTTTTTCCGCGATCAAATAACCGCGGTATGTAGTTTCCCTTGGATGATGAGATACTGAAGCTGGCGTTTTGCCTTTTTCTAGAATGGCGTTTGCTTCCACTCACAGCAACTCAGGCTCTGTCACATCTGGTAGAGTCAAATATGGGCCACTTGCAGTCTCAAATCCCTGCAATCCAGCTCTTCAAGAAATCAATAGGATTTTCTTTGGGTCTATGCTCCCATCTCCTACCCTCGGTGCCTCAACACCGAAGGAGGAAGCCCAGAAGAAGTCTGTCTCCCTCAGGCTGGCTCCTCAAACTTTAGCTTCGCCAACAGAATCAGTCCCTAAACAACTGGTACCTGCCAAAGACCAAGGTCGACACAGGGGCAGAATAGTCATGCTCTTGAAGAAAACAGGGGGCAAGCTCAGCAAGCTCCTGAGACTGAAGTGTAAGTCGATGTCGCGCACCCCACGTGTTCGCGGGGAGGCGGGAATTGCAAATAATGATTTTTACGGGCTTCGCAACACCGACTAAAACCAAGGATCGAACATAAACTATAGCTAGCAAACTACTTGAGGTTTAACTACTCGGATACAAAGTTTTACCTCATGATACATGTCCTTCGGGTCTTCATCGTTGTCCTCCTCATCTTCATAGGCTCTAAGGATCGGAACGGATCGACGCAACCTCGACGGCCTCCTCGAGTCAAAGACGATCCACCCAAGAGCCTATAGTCCGAGCTCCTACCTCAAATCCGAGGTAACTACGACTTCTAGTTCGCTAAACTAGAAGTCCTAGATGGTGTAGAGAGTGAAGATGAGTTACTTTGTCTCTTGGAACCTTAGGATTCTCAACACATGAGAGCTTTTAGGGTTAGAGGAAGAATAAGGTCACTTGAGGAAAAGCTAGTGAAGAATGAGCTTGAGAAAACCTTGGCTGTCATCTTGCGATGATATGAAGAATATGAGATAAATATCATAATAAAATATCAACAAACCATTACGAATATCTTGTGGTGACTCATGACCATGAGTCACCAAGTAGCCATGCTAGGTTCAATGCTCAAATCCACCTCATTTCCTCCACCTATTTAGTTTAATCCAAAAAAGAATAAAACCCTAATAGGTGTCCGCCTTCTAGAAGCCAATCCCGAGGAATTACGAGAATACCCATCATCCGTATATACATACCCGCATCCGCATTCCGAAGAACACGAATACAAAGAGACGAAACAATCCATCAATATAATACTAGGATCCGGCTTAAACCAAAGCCCACTAGTATTATCCCCCCGATCATCATACGTGCACAAATACACGTAAGTGATCGAAGCATTGCTGTAAAACCATACGACCTCTACACCTTTTGCCTGGTGCAGGGAAACTCTCTATGTGGGACTCTAAGGACTCGACACTACGCTGGCAGTGGGTTTAACCATAGGCCGCAAGCGATACTAGCTGCATGAAACGGTTCCCAGGTAGATGTCGATAAGAAGGCCGATGATCTAACTCATCCGAACTCCTACTGAGCCTGTATGTGACAATCTCTGTACAGTCTGGTCTGTTCGTCTAAAGAGTATCGCATATCGGGCCAAGGGGGGCGGTAATCGTCAGACCCCTAATAGCGGAATAAATCATGTTGGAGAGTAGCCCAAAATACCCTGTGAAACTACTGGAGTACCTACCAGTAAATCTCGCTTGCCTTGGCCAAGGACTTTGTGTAATGGCCTTCCGAACACAGCACGATATCAACCCCCAATACCGAGAGAAACGAATCCTATCTAACCGCCACTGCCACCAAGTGCTTCGGGACTGAACCCAACTACTACCTGTTTGCACGACTCCTTTGAGCCATGATAGGGTAGTAATCAAAGTAAAGTGGGAAGACACTCGAGGCGAAGTAGCAATGTCAAGTCGACGGACTAAGCTGTACTCATGTCACATGGGAACTGCTGCCTGACGATAGGTATAATACCCACCAACAGTTCCCGACGAGTCATGTCCAGTGTACTCATAACCTAATGAGCACCCGCATACTATCTCCAGTACGACGTACTGATGGCTGTGGGACAGACCATCTCCCCTGCTGGTATGAGAAGCGTATACACTAGTCTAATTTGGAGTATCGATGCCCCATCTCGATAATCCTATGACTAGGGACCTGTATAGGATGTGCTTATAGACTACCCAGACCCCACTTGTGTGAATTCCATCACAACGCTGGTAATCAAGCAAAGATCCTAAGGGCTCTACCAATATGTATAAGCGATATGCTAAGAAAACACGTGCACATATTGAGGTAGAAACAAACCAGATAGCATACTACCATTTTGAGCAAGACTGTAACTATATCCGTGTATATCCCAAGCTCCCATTAAGTAATATACAATCCAATATGATACAATAATAGCCTCTAGGGCATATATCACTAACAATCTCTCACTTGCACTGAGGCCATATACTGGCATATCACAGACCGAAGATCTCGAATAGCCTCTCGAACACTTTCTGAGGGATGGCCTCTGTGAGTGGATCTAAAGTGTTGTTCTCCGTATCTACTCACCTCACCTCGATCTCCTGGGGATCAACGATCTCCCTGATCAGGTGGTACCGCCTCAAGATATGTCTGGATCTCTGATGTGATCTGGGTTCCTTCCCTAAAGCTATAGCACCATATGTTGTCACAATACTAAAGTATTGGACCAACAAATGGAAGAAACCACCTAAAGTTCAATTAAGAACTTCCTCATCCAGACTGCCAATTTTGCGGTATCTCATGCAGCGAACTACTCCGTTTCCATCGTCGAGTCTGCAACGGTGTCCTGCTTGGAGCTCTTCCAACAGACCGCCCCTGTACTAAGGGTAAAGCCATAACCCAATATGGACTTGGAGTCATTCTTATTACTCTGGAAGCTGGAGTCAGCAAAGGCCTCGATCTGGAGGTATTTTCCGCCATACACCAAGAACATCCCCTTAGTCCTTCTCAGGTACTTGAGAATGTTCTATACTGCTATCCAGTGTTTCTCCCCTTGGTTTGACTGATACCGGCTTACCACGCTAAGTGTGTAAGCAACATCTGGCCTGGTACACAATGTCACATACATTATAGAGCCTACCGCAGAAGCGTAGGGTATAGATATGATGCGAGCCCTTTCCAAATCAGTCTTGGTAGACATCTCTTTGGAGAGGGTAATTCAGTGACAAGTCGGTCGACTACCACGCTTTGAATCTTCCATACTAAATATTTTTAGTATGGTGTTGATGTACCTTGACTTTAAAAGTTCCACTATCCTCTTTGATCTATCACGATAGATCTGGATCCCCAGAATATAGTTGGTATCACCCAGGTCTTTCATGGAGAACCTCTGTGGCAACAATCCTTTGACTGATTGTAGCATAGGAATGTCATTTCCTATCAAGAGAATGTCATCCATGTACTCAACGAGGAATTCCACAGTTCTTGCAACAATCTTACTATAAATGCATGGTTCATCTGGATTTTTGATAAAGTCGAATTCTTTGACTGTCTCAATAAAAACAGATGTTCCAACTCCGCGATGCCTGCTTTAGTCCATAAATGGACTTAAGCAACTTGCACACTGTCCCGCTGCTCCCACTCTGATTGAAACCCTCTGGCTGATCCATATAGACGCACTCTTCCAAATCACCATTTAGAAAAGCCGTCTCTACGTCCATCTGCCGGATCTCAAAATCTTGAAAGGCAGCAATAGCAAGAAGGATCCGAATGGATTTGAGTATAGGCACTGGAGAAAAGGTTTCATCATGGTCCAAACTAGGTCTTTGATGAAAAACTTTTGCTACAAGTCTAACCTTATAGGTTTCAACCTATCCATCTACACCAATCTTCTTTCTAAAGATCCATTTGCGGCCTACGAGTTTTACCCCTTCTGGAGCAATGTTCAAAGTGCATACTTTGTTGGTGTACATGGACTCCATTTCGGTCCGCATTGCATCCATCCATTTTACCGAGTATCCGCTCTGAATGGCTTACTGGAAGCTAGTTGGCTCATCATTATCAATGATGCAATCCTCTCGATCCCTGTCTATAAGAAAACCATAGTATCTCTCGGGCGGATGAGACTGCCTACTAGTCCTGCAGATTAGCGTAGGGATGTCCGGTTCTTTTGAAACCTCTGGTTCTACCATACTTTCAGTAATAGTTTGTGGTTCTGGAATTTCTTCTAGTTCTATTGCGCTCCCACTATTTCCTTTTACAAAAAATTGATTTTCTAAAAAATGGGCATGACAAGGAACAAAAACCTTTTGTTCCTCTGCGTAATAGGAAAGATACCCCCTGGAGTTCTTTGGGTATCCCACAAACCTATACAGTACTGAGCGTGCCTCGAGCCTGTCCGCATACTGCTTTTCAACAAAAGCTGGACATCCCTATATGTTCAGATACTGAAGATAAGGTTTCTTCCTACTCCACATCTGATATGGTGTGGTAGGCACAGTCTTGGTAGGAACCTTATTCAAAAGATATGCAGCTGATTCTAGTGCATAACTTCAGAAGGATCGCGGCAACTCGGCATTACTCATTATGGAACGAACAATATCCAATAGGGTTCTGTTCCGCTTTTCCTATACACCGTTGTGTTGTGGTGTGTATGGAAGAGTAAGCTGAGAAAGAATTCCATTCTCTTCTAGGTAATCCGGGAACTCGAAAATTTAAGTATTCACCACGTCGATCAGATCCCAGTGTCTTGATACTTTTGCCTATTTTTTTTTCCACTTCATTCTTATATTCTCGGAATTTCTTAAAGGTCTTGGATTTATGCTTCATCAAGAAGACATGTCCTAACCTAGAGAATTTATCTGTAAAAGTAATGAAATAGGAATAACCACTAAGTGCATCTGTAGATATTGGACTACACACGTCGCTGTGTATGAGTCCCAAGAGCTCGCTCGCTCTTACTCCGTGTCCAGTGAACGGAGTCTTTGTCATCTTTCCTTTGAGACATGATTGACAAGTTGTATAAGATTGATATTTGAATGGATCCAAATATCCCTCTCTATGTAATTTCGTCAACCGTGTTTCATTGATGTGACCCTGTCTATAATGCCATAAGAAAGTCCTATTTGATTATGGAGACTTTCTTTTAAGTGTGTTTTGGACGTTGAAAACCTGAGCTTGATTTAACACGTATATACTGTCCTCTAGTGTACCTGACCTAATCAAACTTTGATTTAGGTGGATGTGGACCACATCGTTTACAAACTAGACTGGGTATAAACAAATAGTTACGTAGAATCCATATCTGCACACTTGTCAATTTTAGGTGATATACCCTACGGATACAGCATCCACGCCCATTCCGTTAGCAACCTTGAGATTCATATCACCTGCCCTGATAACCCTACAGTTTCTCAAAGCCTGTAATGAATTACCGATATGAGATCCTGATCCTGTATCTTGTACTCAGGAAGTAGAGTTAATTGACAGACTGTTTTCAATCACAAACACACCCGAAGTCGAAGCCACAACATGCTTCGGATCCTGGATTCTGCCTTTCCAAGCCCTGCATCCTTTCTGCCAATGCCATTTCCCGAAACAATAGGAGCATCCCTCCTTCCTTACTGTTAACCCCGAAACTTTTGCCCTACCCTTTCCATTTACCTTACTGACACCGCATATCGGCTTTGTGGAGGTCTTCTTCTTCTCACCCTTGGCATCCACCTTAGATCCAGAAGAGGAAGATTCCCCAATAAGCAGAGCGGGTGTCACCCTGGTTTCCTTCAGGATGCCCTCAACTGGAAGTATTACTTTTTTCCCCTGGGCTTAAGTAGGAGGTAGGGACTATAGAATCAAGTCAGCATATGACTCGTTCTCCAACGTGGTTTCCAGGTCCGTGAGCCTTTTAATATAGCTAATCATTGTAGGGACGTGGTCCCCTACAGATGACCCAACTGCCAACCTCGCTTGAAGCAATTCCTTCGAGGTCTCATATCTTGCGATATGAGATTGCTCTCCATATAAAACTTTGTTATGGAGGAAGATAGAAACTACGTCCATCTTCTTGTGCTGCCTATGGTATACACCATCAACTGAGGCCAACACAATGCACTTGACATTCGCACAGTCTTATTCCCTTGTCTTACGGATATCAACATCCACGACGGTGGAAACTGGACCTGGGACGGCGGAGTCTTGAGTAGTAATGAGTGGTCCAGCTTGTCATAAGTAATGGACATCTGGACAAACCTTTTCCAGTCAATATAGTATAACTCAGTCATTTTATTATCTATCTGTAACCTAATCTGGTCACCTGGTCGCTGCAATTAGGAGAGAGAGAAGAAAACACTCAGCATGATGCTCTTGTAAGTTTAGATTGGTTTTTAATTTATCTAAACAGGATGGCTCCCACTATTTCTCGAATCCTTTCTCAAACCATAAAAGAAGAATTAGTCAGGATTGATCTCACCGTACAATACTTTCTTAACCGTTCGTCCAGGCTAGTGTTGGTACTTCGAGGGAGATTTTCCAACGCTTTCGCGAAGTTCCTTAATTAAAAAAACTCTTTTCCCTGGAGGCGTAGCCCCGCTAACACTGTTCTAGACACCTACTTGGTTTATAGCATTGATCGTTAAGTGAAGAATCTCCTGAGGAGTAGCGGATACTCACAGTAGGATCGGGATCCAAATATCATTGTGTGATAATCCTGAAGGAATCCTACCAACATTATCACACTCCAAATGGTATGCAGCACTAGCAAGTTTCAGTTTCCTTAGAAACTCCCGATGTGGATTTTTTCCCCATGCTCTTATGACCTTGACGAAGGCCAACATATCATAAGTCACATGTCAAGTTCTACCCGTCATTGTCTAGGTTAATTTGAACCCACCCGTACATACCCTTGACGAAGGCCAAAATAGTAGTATGACTGTCCCAAACCAACGCATCGATCTGTGCTACAGATGAATATCCAGCAGCTACCAAACACTATGCCTTGGCGAAGGTCAAAATACATAGCTTGAATACTACTGAATATTCAACTGAAATGACGGAGGGCTACGAATGGTTTTGGCAAAACCGTGAACGTAGTGAACTTGATATAATCGAAAGAACCTGATAGCTTTTAAAAGGGGTGGTTTAAGCTCCACATTTAAAAGTCTCTTGTTTTAAAATAACCGAGTGGTTTTAAAAAAAATTCCAACGATTCAGTTTTGGTTTGTTTGCTTTGCATTAATGTAATGCAGTCCCATCATTTACACCTATCATCATAGAAAAAGACGAAAATATGATGTCCACTTATGCCATCCGCATTCGCCACTGGGCCCCGTCATCACCCGTTAGGTTACTTAACTAACGACAGAGCGGAGGCTGGACTAGCGCGGATGCAAAACATAATAAACGTCGACTAGATATCATATATAGATATATACATTCGTCTCACGCAATAATAGGCTTTGATACCACTGTAAGTCGATGTCACGTACCCCATGTGTTCGCGGGGAGGCGGAAATTGCAAAAAATGATTTTTACGGGCTTCGCAACACCGACAAAAACCAAGGATCGAACATAAACCATAGCTAGCAAACTACTTGAGATTTAACTACTCGGATACGAAGTTATACCTCACGATACATGTCCTTCAGCTCTTCATCTCTGTCATCCTCGTCTTCGTAGGCTCTAAGGATCGGAACGGATTGACGCAACCTCGACGGCCTCCTCGAGTCAAAGACGATCCACCGAGAGTCTATAGTCCGAGCTCCTACCTCAAATCTGAGATAACTACGGCTTCTAGTTCGCTAAACTAGAAGTCGTAGATGGTGTAGAGAGTGAAGATGAGTTACTTTGTCTCTTGGAACCCTAGGATTCTCAACACATGAGAGCTTTTAGGGTTAGAGGAAGAAGAAGCTCACTTGAGGAAAAGCTAGTGAAGAATGAGCTTGAGAAAACCTTGGTTGTCCTCTTGAGATGATATGAAGAATATGAGATATTTTATGAGATAAATATCATAATAAAATATCAACAAACCCTCACAAATATCTTGTGGTGACTCATGACCATGAGTCACCAAGTAGCCATGCTAGGTTCAATGCTCAAATCCACCTCATTTCCTCCACCTATTTAGTTTAATCCAAAAAAGAATAAAACCCTAATAGGTGTCCCCCTTCTAGAAGCCAATCCCGAGGAATTACGAGAATGCCTATCATCCATATATACATACCCACATCCGCATTCCGAAGAACACGAATACAAAGAGACGAAACAATCCATTAATATAATACTAGGATCCGGCTTAAACCATATCCCACTAGTATTATCCGCCCGATCATCATACGTGCACAAATACACGTAAGTGATCGAAGCCCTACCGTAAAACCATACGGCCTCTACACCTTTTGCCGGGTGGAAGGAAACTCTCTATGTGGGACTCTAAAGACTCGACACTACGCTTGCAGTGGGTTTAACCACAGGGCGCCAGTGGTACTAGCTGTGCGTAACGGTCCCCAGGTAGATATCGATAAGATGGTCGATGAGCTAACTCATCTGAACTCCTACTGAGCCTATATGTGACAATCTCTGTACAGTCCAGTCTGTTCGTCTAAGAGTATCGCATATCGGGCCTAGGGGGCGGTAATCGTCAGACCCCTAATAGTGCAATAAGTCATGTCGGAGAGTAGCCCAAAACACCCTGAGAAACTACTGGAGTACCTACCAGTAAAACTCTCTAGCCTTAGCCAAGGACTTTGTGTAATGGGCTTCCGAACACAGCGCGATATCAACCCCCAATACCGGGAGAGATGAATCCTATCTAACCGTCACTGCCTCCAAGTGCTTCGGGACTGCACCCAACTACTACATGTTTGCACGACTCCTTTGAGACATGGTAGGGTAGTCATCAAAGTACAGTGGGAACACACTCGAGGCGAAGTAGCAGTGTCAAGTCGACGGACTAAGCTGTACTCATGTCACCTAGGAACTGCTACCCGACGATAGGTATAATACCTACCAACAGTTCCCAGCGTGTCCTGTCCAGTGTACTCACAACCTAATGAGCACATGCATACTATCTCCAGTATGACGTACTGATGGCTGTGGGACAGACCATCTTCCCTGCTGGGATGAGAAGCGTATACACTAGTCTACTTTGGAGTATCGATGCCCCGTCTCGATAATCCTACGACTAGGGACCTGTATAGGATGTGCTTATAGACTACCCAGCCTCCACTAGTGTGACTGCCATCACAGCGCTTGTAATCAAGCAAAGATCCTAAGGGATCTACCAATATGTATAAGCGATATGCTAAGAAAATACATGCACATATTGAGGTAGAAATAAACCAGGTAGCATACTACCATTTTGAGTAAGACTGTTACTATATCCGTGTATATCCCAAGCTCCCATTAAGTAATATACAATCCAGTATGATACAATAATGGCCTCTAGGGCATATATCACTAACATGAAGAAACTCCGGTCGAAAGACCTGATTGTCGTCGATATCGGCATTATACAAAATGAGCGGGGGGCAGTTCTCCGTCTGCGTTGACTCCACCCACTTCAACTCCAAAGGTGAATGTTGTTGTTCCAACTGGGAACAGTTTCGAACTGTTGCGAAGGGTCAGACAAAATTCTCCCACCGCAATATTGAAGAAATCTCCGCAGCCCATGGAGATCCCACGAGAGCATAAACCAGTTCGCTCCCTAAAAGAACTTTCCTCATCTATATATAAGGTGTGGAAGCAGGTGAAGGACTCAGTCATCAACCACTGCTCTTCCCCTAAACGTCAGCCAAATTCTGACAATTCCCCTTTCAAATACAAGGGGACTCATACCAAGACGGTTCTTGATACAATAGTTCCTCCTAAAGCAGCTTCTCAGAAAAAAATGAGGCCTGATAAAGCCCAAGTGCCCGAGAAAAACTCCGAGGGTCAAAGCTCCAAATGCCCCAAGCCTGGTGGCATAATAGTTCACACGGTCTACATGATAAACTCCAAAGACGAAGGTCACACTTATACTAGTCACAGACCGCATACTCGGTCCCTGACAAAGGCTTAACTGCAATGTGAAAAGCTGCAGGAGATGCTTGCTTAGGCGGCAATACTCACTAATCTATCGTCTAAGGCAAATCTCGAAGATGCACCTGGTGAAAGAACAGGACAGGAGTCGGATGCTGACTTCCTATAGCGCGTTCTCAAAAAGAGAGATGAAGAAGCGGCAGAAATGTCCGCTAAAATGAACTAGATGGCCCTTCTGATCCAGAACATGGCTGGAATGATAGTCCATTCGGAACCACTGGCAGATGAACCGCCGGTAGTCACTCTTAAAGACAAGGGTGACATTTCAAATCCTCTACAAGTCTCATCAATGGCTGAGGAGGAAATGATCTTAAAGGCAAACCTGGACGCATATATCACTCAGCAAACCAAAGCTCATTATGCCAATGAAGTCGCAAAGAGATCGATCAAGACTGGTCGACGGTATCCGGCGTGTTACGATCAAGTGCAATACCTGCCAGAATACATGCTTCCGAAATTCCACATATACAAAGGAACCGGGATTCCTCGCCAGCACATTGCGCATTTTAAATCTATGTGCGGCAACACTGGAGGAAATGATATACTGCTCCTCCGACAGTTCGTCAACAGTCTGGCGGGTATCGCCTTCAAATGGTACGCGGGACTCCCAAATGATTCCATAAAAACCTTCAACGAGAGTGATATGCTCTTCTGTCAGAGATTCGCTAGTGTGAATAAACACACTACCATGGCGGCGTTGGTCAACGAAAGGGTTGGACCGAATGAGACCTTGGTTCAATATGTTACCCAATAGCAAAATCTCTGGTCAAAATGCGAGCAACGCATCGACGAAGCTACAGCCGTGGGAATGTTCATAGCCACCCTTGACCCAAATTCAAAGGTGTTCTCATATATGGCCCTCTTCAAGCCGACGACCTTCCAAGAACTCATGGATAAAATGGCTCGATTGGATCGGATGGGTCAAGACACTTCCTCATCCAATGAAGATGTATGAAAAGCAAAGGCAAGGTGGCGTTTTTTGCCATCGCTCAACAAAGAACAAGCGGCTTCGAAGCAACCTGTTGCCAAAACAGCGACAGCACGGGTTCTGCCCTTCAAAAGATTGGGGCACAAATACTCGCTCCCCCGGGATATATGCAAGGGGCATATTACTTATTGGCGGAATAATCTCTATACCAGATGGTCCCTTTTTCAAAAAACAAGAAGGATATTAAAGGACCAACAAACGGGTCCTACAATCAAGTGGACTATCCCTCTTAAACAAAAAAACCATGGGAGAGATGTGAAATCCATGTCTCACTCCGAATCAGACGATGAGGGGGAAAATCCCTAAGTCAAGTTCATTCTTCCAAGAAAGAGGAATACGTGGCAGAAAGAATGACATGATATCTCGGTCCATCGTATATGAAGAAGATACTCCATCAGTATCAAAAAGAGGTATTGATGAGCAGGGGGCAGGTGCCGTGTAAAATACCCGGTATTTCCCACAAAACAACCCGATTGCTGTGATGGGAAAATAAGCAGTCCAAGAGGGTGAAAATAGCCTAAAGAGTGAAGCGTCCATGCATACAAAGGACATGCAGCAGCGTCTCGGCCAATAAGCATTGGAAGGGATGAGTTATGTAACTCTCCGACCAAATAGTAAAAACGGATCGAAACGTCCCTAAACTAGTGCGTCACCTTAAATATAGCGCATCACCCCAAATACAGTGATATCCTCCCTTGAGATCTATATTGAAATCGAAGTCTCAACGGAGAAGGTTGCAACTCAAATCCTACCGGTTACACAACTACTCCAGCAATGAAGCCACCCACAAGTCCCGCCGACAAACAGATGGGTCACCTATGACGGAACTATTTTCGAGAGTTTCACCGCGTTAAAAAAAAGAAGAAGAAAAGAAGAAGGAAAAAAAAGGTTTGTCCACAAGCGAAATGGGCACAGATGAAAACCCGAAAGGGTGCCGTGAGTAAAAACAGCAGGACTGCCAGCGAGTTTGTGAAAACCCGAAAGGGCGCAATCTCGTTAAAAAATGGTATGTCCACATGCAAAATGGGTACGGATGAAAACCCGAAAGGGCGCCGTGAGAAAAAACAGCAGGACTGTCGGCGAGTTCGTGGAAACCCAAAAAGGGCACGAACTCGTAAAATAAAAAAATTCATGTGCACTTGCAAGGTCCTCTCGACCTTATAAGGAGAAAATACCTGCGTGAGATCCTTACGACTCACAAAGGAGCAACACACTTAGAAATCCCCACGATTCCTATGGAGAAATTACACATATGAAATACTCACGACTCGTAAGGAGAATTCGCCCTATGCGACCCTCATGGCTCGTAGGATTCAAAAGCCTTAAGCTATAAGGATCTAAATGTAGGAATTCCTAGCAGGACAGCAAGATTTCGGGAGGCATCATCCATGCCATTTTTAAAAATTTGCCATGCTAAACAACCCTAACCCTATAATCTTAACTAGAGAATTAGACAATACAATCATGTAAACAACTTTACATCTAAGTGAACATGGAATACAACCTTTGTAGACCGGTCCTTCAGTTCAATAGCTCCGTGTAGTAGTCCCTTCGCTCCAAGTAGTGATCTTCCGGACTCTAGAATGGCTCCACAAGATAAAAGGAACAAGCTTGCACGAAGTCTTCGAGGCCGAAGATGATCTACGTCGAGGAGACACCAACCCAAGCTACCTCTTCACTAATTAGGTATTAGTGAAGCTAACACCCTAAACTAAATGGCTAATCTAGTAGAGGATGATGAAGTAGGATTTTTTCTCACTTTAGAATTAATTTTCTCACTAATTTTCTTCACCTCTCCAAAACCTAGAGAGCTCTCTCTTGATGAAGAAGAAGATGAAGAGGAAAAATAGAATGAGTGAGAATAGCAACCATGGGTGAGAAAATATCATATACTAACTCTTGTAGAGACTTAACCATGGGTAATGACAATGGTTAGGTTAATAAATATCTAATGTAAGACAAAATTATTGGACCAAGTCAATGGGTTCTACAAGCTTCCACTAAGCATCAACCATGACTAATTTCCAACCAATTTGTGATTTATTTGGTGTGAGTCTCATACACCCATGTAGCATGTATCAACTAGCATGACACAATAATAATATATATCACATATATATTAAGTGTGCAATAGTGAGAAAAAGAAATGCATAAGTGAGCTAATATTAGTTAATGTAAATTAGTATATCAAATATACAATTATACATTAAATTATCAAATCAACACTTGATTTAATAATCCGGCTATATCACATATAACCGACTAATATCATATATATCAACTTATCAAATCAACACTTGATTCGATAACCCGGCTATATCACATATAACCGAACGATACCAATATCGTGAGAATAGAATATGGTATCACATACTCGTATTAATCTCGGTCCTGCACATATCACATACGTGCTCCTACTTCGTTTCGCCTAAGTCAGGAAACCTCTGTGTAGGACTCTAAAGACTTGTCAATACGCCGGCAGTAGGTGATGATCATATCAGTCACCCACAAGCCGTCAGCGGTACTAGCTGGACGTAACCGCTACCCGGGTATGGAGCGATCAGAAGATCAAGCAAGCTTGTCTAAACTCCCGCAAAGCCTGTCAGTAACACTACCGTATAGTCCGGTCTCTTCGTCTGATATGTCAAATATCTAATCTAGGGGTGGTAAATGCCAGACCCCAGTAACCGATAATTCCTTCCGATCTGAGGCTCATAACGGGTCGAGAAACTACTGATAACACTTACCAGTAGATCTCCGTATCAGCCCAGGTCAGGGACTTCCTGTTATGGCCAATCGAGCACAGCGCAACATCAACCCCCAATACCGGGAGAGACGAATCCCTTCCTATCGCTCATTGCCTCCATGTGACTCGGGACTGTACCCAAAAACCACCGTTTTGCACGTTCTCTTGAACGTGGTAAGGTGGAAATCAAAACACAGTGTGAATCACACAAGACTCTATGACGATCTCGGGTCTACATACTAACTTGTACCAATGTCACCCAAGAACTGCTATCTGACGATAGGTATAATACCAACTAGGAGTTCCCGGCGAGTCCGTTCAGTGTACCCAGTCCCCACTGAGCACCCGTATACCATCTTTGATGTCAAACACCAATGGATGTAGGATCATCCATCGCCCATCATATGGGTCAAGAAGCGTATACGCTAGTCTACTCTGGAATATCGATGCCCTGTCTCGATACACCCTCGACTAGGAACAATTAAAGGATGTACTTGTGGACTACCCTGGCCCCACTAGTATGATCTCCATCATAGTCCAGGTAGTCAAGTACACATCCTAAGGGCTTTATCAACATGTGAGAGAAAGACGGTATCACAATACAAGTCTACATATTAAGACAAAGAGCAACCAGATAGCATACTATCATGTCTAGCAAGAAAGTCCTCTCTATATATGTCCAAGCATCCACTATAATATACATCATATGTACAATAATGGCCTCTAGGGCATACATATAACTAACAATCTCCCACTTGCACTAAGGCCAGTTGTTGTAGTATCTCATACCCAACATCCCGAAGAGTCTCTCAAATTATATCTGGGGTATGGCCTTCGTGAGTGGATCCGCTGTGTTGTTCTTCGTGTCAACTCTCCTGACCTCGATCTCCCGGCGATCAACTATCTCCCGGATCTGGTGATACCGCCTCAGAATATGTCTGGATCGCTGATGGGACCTGGGTTCCTTGGCCAAAGCCACTGCTCTATTTTTATCACAATACAAAGGTATTGGATGCTCGATGTACGGAACCACACCAAGTTCGTTTATGAACTTCTTCATCCAGACAGCCTCTTTGGCAGCATCGTTGGCAGCGATGTATTCAGCCTCCATCGTCGAGTCTGCCACAGTTTCCTGCTTGGAACTCTTCCAATTAACCGCCCCTCCATTGAGGGTAAAGAAAAATCCCGAGACCGACTTAGAGTCGTCCTTATCACTCTGAAAGCTCGAATCGGTAAAGGACTCCACTTGGAGTTCACCGTTACCATACACCAAGAACATCTCTTTAGTCCTTCTCAAGTACTTGAGAATGTTCTTCACAGCTGTCTAGTGATTCACTCCTGGATCTGCTTGATACCTACTCACCACACTTAGTGAGTATGCTACATCGGGTCTGGTACATAACATCGCGTACATGATAGAGCATACTGCCGAAGCAAAGGGTATCCCTTGCATGCGAGCTCTCTCCAAATCAGTCTTGGGAGACATCTCTTTGGAGAGAGTGAGTCCTGAGATCGTGGGTAAATTCCCACGCTTGGAATCTTCCATACTAAACCTCTTTAGTATGGTGTCAATGTACCTGGATTGGGACAATCCCAGTATCCGTTTAGATCTATCTCTATATATCATAATCCGCAAGATGTAGGAGGCATCACCTAGATCTTTCATTGAGAATCTTTATGTTAAGAAGAGCTTGACCGAGTGCAGCATAGGAATATCATTTCCTATCAAGAGTATGTCATCCACGTACAATACGAGGAAGACAACCTTACTCTCTGCCACCTTCTTGTATATACAAGATTCATCTACGTTTTTTATGAAGTCAAACTCTTTGACTACCACATCAAAACAGATGTTCCAACTCCGCGATGCCTGCTTCAACCCGTAGATTGATTTAAGTAGCTTGCATATCTTTCTGCTGCTCCCACTGTCCACGAAGCCCTCTGGCTGAGTCATGTACACGCTCTCTTCTAAATCACCATTTAGAAAGACGGTCTTACCATCCATTTGCCAGATTTCGTAGTCATGGTATGCAACGATGGCAAGTAGGATCCGGATGGACTTAAGCATAGCCACAGAAGAAAATGTTTCATCATAATCCACACCTGGACGTTGACGAAAACCTTTTGCAACAAGTCTAGCTTTGAAAGTCTCAACTTTTCCATCTACACCAAGTTTCTTCTTAAAGATCCATTTGCTCCCAATGGGTTTTACCCCTTCGGGAGCAGCTTCCAAAGTCCATATTATGTTGGTGTACATGGATTCCATTTCAGATCGCATTGCATCCAGCCATTTCACAGAGTCCTCACTCGTGATGGCCTGCTCGAAGCTAGTTGGGTCATTATCTTCCATGATGTAATTCTCGCTCCCACCATCAATGAGAAAACCGTAGTATCTCTCAGGTGGATGAGGAACCCTACTAGATCGGCGGAGAGGCTGAGGTTCGTTGGGGACTATCGAATCCTCTGGTTCCAATAAATCATCAGTTATAGTTTGTACTGCTAGAACTTCTTCCAGCCCTACCTCTTCGCCACTAATTTCTTTTACAAGAAATTCTTTTTCTAAAAAGGTGGCATATTGAGAAACAAACACCTTTTGTTCCTCACCGTGGTAGAAAAGATATCCATATGAATTCTTAGGATATCCCACAAACTTGCAAAGATCTGATCGTGTCTCGAGTTTGTCCGGATTTTGCCTTTGGACATAGGCCGGATGTTCAGTCGAAAATATCGTGCATTTGATATGATATTTTCTTTACTATTTTTAAATAATAAAAGGTGTTTATTATAAATATGACACATAAGAGGGTTTATCTGTAAAAATACTATTTTCATATGTTTATATATTATAATTAACATTATGAAGGAAAATATAAGTATATAATATCTATATAATATTTAGTCCATTTAAATATGCATACCATATCAAATATTCTTAACCAATTCTCTTAAACTATAATATCATATTAAATGGTTAGGATAATATCTCAATAATCCCAAATATTACTAACATTATTTGTTAAGATATTGTGCAAAAATTACATCAGGACTGGAATCAAGGAAATCAGAGTTATTGAGATCAAATCTGCCGAAATATTCAAGTAAATCGAAGAAATCAATTCTGGCAGAGACTTAAAGAAGATTTCCAAAATCCAGATATTCAAAAGATCACCACATGTCAACTAGATGAAGCTCCAGAATTTTGAATCAAAGATCATACCAAGACGAGGGGCAACCGCGGCCAAAACACCAAAAATGCGGCGGATCCGCGGCCTAAAGAAGGAGTTGGGATTTGAGTTTTTCAGGTTGGATTTGCTACAGGTAACCCTAATTCTGGGGATCTATGGATTTCAACTTCTATGACTATAAATAGAACCGAGAGCCTCACTTGAAAACTTATCAAACCGACGAGATCACGAAGTCCAAGACGGCTCAAGAATCCAGGTTGATCATCAGCTGTTCATCTACCTCCTTAAGAAGAGATCGAGAAGCAAACTAGGGTTTTGTAATCACTTTCTAAAAGAACAAAGTGTAATTGATCAAGTTGATTAATAAAGGTAGTTGTTTTATTCTTGTTGCATTTTATTTTCTTCATGATCTCTATCCGTTCTTCTATCTCCATTATGCACGAGTAATTCTCCGCTTGTTAGGGTTTGTAAGATTAGGGTAGATCAATGGATGATTAAAATCCTTTAACTCCTTTTACGTTCTATAAAGTTTATAAACTTTACCAAAAGAATCGTTAACATCCTAATCGGGCGCGCTATCAATTCATTGATATTCACGACCATGATTAGAGATTAGATTAACAATTGTTTTGGTAAAGCCTGGACATGAACGGAGATCCATGTCAAGATAGGGGTTAAGAGTGGGAACCCTGTTCCCTCCAGAAACCCTAATCTACATGCATCACTGTCGATCTAGTTTTAAATCTATTAAAGAATAAAATGAGTAATCTTTAATTAATCATCCATGACTACTAAATCTTAACGAACCCTACAAGCCCCCTTCTAATATAAAACCTACATCCGTAGTTAATCTAGATCTATATCCTACATCCGTGATTGACGTAGATCTAGAATCTACAACCATTCTTCACTATTCATTATTCTTCCTCCTTTCATAATCAATACGCCTAAAGTAAGATTAAAAGATTCAACGTTTCCCTGAGGACGACCCGTACTCATCTCGGTCTAGCTACACGTGACACCATTATTGATTGCGGTTACTACACACACTTTACATCATCAATCACCGGACAACCCCATATCTTAACTCGTTTAAGACATGGTCACTTTCCACTCCAAATCTCATATAGTGTAGTGGGCACAGATTTAGATGGAACTTGATTCAATAGGAATGCTGTTGTCTCAAGCGCATAACCCGAAAAGAAAATAGGTAACTCAGTGGTTCTCATCATAGCGTACACCAAATCTAATAGGGTGTGATTCCTCCGCTCCGATACACCATTGTGCTGTGGGAGGAGTAAGCTGAGAGAGAATCCCATTCTCTATTAAATAGTCCAGGAACTCATTGCTCAAGTATTCTCTTCCCCGATCGGATTGAAGGATTTTAATACTTTTACCCGTCTGGTTCTCGACATTATGCTTATATTCTTTGAATTTCTCAAAAGCTTCAGGCTTGCGTTTCAACAAGAATACATGTCCGTATCTTGAGAGATCGTCAGTGAATATAATGAAGTACGAGGAACCATTCCTGGAATGTATAGACATGGGACCGCATACATCACTATGTATTAGTCCCAAGAGTTCCGTAACTCTCTCTCTCTCCATGTCCAATAAACGGAGTTTTGGTCATCTTTCCTTTGAGATATGACTGGCAAGTTTCATAAGATGATAATTCGAACGGATTCAAATATCCATCCTTATGTAACTTAGCTAGTCGTGTCACATTGATATGACCTAGTCTACAATGCCATAAGAAGGATTCGTTCATTTCTGAACTCTTCCTCTTGTGTGTGTTTTATATGTTAAGAACTATGGCTTGATTTAGAACGTAGATGCCATTATTTAACGAGCCTGATCCAATCAACTTTTGATTCAGAAAAATGTTCATAACATTATCCTGTACTACAAAACTATATCCTTCTTTACATAATAAAGAAGCTGATATAAGATTACATATCAGGTTTGGTATGTAATAGCATTCGTTCAGAATCAATGTATTACCATTTGGTAATACAAGGTGATATTCAACAACTGCTTTGGCTGCAACATTTGCACCATTCCCTACTCTTACAGAATGATCACACATTCCCAGTTCTCTACCTTTCCTTAGCCCATGCAACATATTACATATATGGGATCCCGATCCGGTATCTAATACCCAGGACATAGAGTGTACTGAGAAACAGTTCTCGGTAACTAACACACCCAAAGAAGATGCATCAACATGCTTATTCTTCGTTTGGGTGGCGTGGGAATCTAGATATTCCCCTATTTCCTGCTCATTCTTATAACAATTATAAGAAAGAACGGAACCAACGTTCCTCTGCTCAGTATAACAAGGGGGTTCGGTAAATACATCCATATAATTAACTTGATTAAGGCCTGACATGGTCGCTACCTGGAGAGAGAGAAGAAAACACTTAGTGTATGCTCTTGCAAGATTAGATTGGTTATTATCTTATCTAATCATGATGGCTCCCACTGTTTTTATCAAATCTTCCTTCAAACCCTAAAAGGTAAGACTAGCCGGGATTAATTACACCCTACAAGTTTGCCAATCTTTCAGCCAGACCAGTGTCGGTACTTTGAGGGAGGTTCCCCGTGCTTTAGCACGGACCTAATTAAAATAAACCTCATTTTCCCATGGGTGTAACCCCGTTAACACCTTTCTAGACACCTACTTGATCGGCTAATTGTGATGTGTAAAAGTCTCCCAGGAGTAACTCTTACTCGCAGTAGGTATCGGGATCCAACTATCGCATAGAAGGTATGCAATCTCATTGCAAATTTCAACACTTGAAATTCCCAATAATATTTTGCCCCTAGCGTCTTATGACCTTAACAAGGTCAACAAATCATAAGCGCTAGTCAAGTTCAACCTGTCATTTCCTGATTGAATTAACCCACCCGTACGACCCTTAACAAGGTCAACAAAGTCGTACGACTACACTAATCCAATCGCATCACATGCTTAAGCAGATAAGCACTAATTAGCTACCGCACACTACGCCTTAACAAGGTCAACAAACGTAGCACGAATACTAAGTAGGACTTATCTGAAATGACGGAGGGCTACGTCAAGTTTTTAGAAAAACCTTTTGCGTATTGAACTTGATATCGTTGCAGAATCGAGTGATTTTGAAAATGAGTGTTTTTTAGGCTTTTGCTAGTTTTGCTAAAGAGGTCACTCCCGGTGAAGAGATCTCGGCTCTTTCCTCATCGAATGAGGTGTTGGATATTCTGCAAGGAATACCGCTATGCAAAGCAAGAACTAAAAAAGCAATCAAAAAGCAAAACCGAGTGGGTGCAGCATCTGCTAGTTTCGCTAAAGAGGTCACTCCCGGTGAAGGGATCTCGGCTCTTTCCTCATCGAATGAGGTGCTGGATATTCCACAAGGAATACCGCTATGCAAAGCAAAAACTAGAGCCATCCTTTTTGAAAATTTGATTCCACACCATCTTATAGGTTTCTTTCTTTTTCATTAATCTCATTAATGAAGTCCCATCAATTATGCTTCCTAAGCATCACAGAAGAAACGAAAATGCAACGTACGCTTATGCCATCCGCATTCGCCACAGTGTCCCGTTATGCACCGTTAGGTTACTTAAGTAACGGCAAAGGGGCACGGGACTAGCGCGAGTGCAAAACATAAGCAACGTTTATTATATATCATATATATAATAATAAAGCATTCGTCTCAAACATATAAAGTGATCACATCACAGAATATCGGCAGCAGAAGACAACATATGAAATATTGGATATACTAGGAGGTCTGTGTTTTATATTAAGCCTGTAAAAAACACGGATTCCACGGTCGCGATAAATAGCCAAACCCACATCCCTAGACCCCTACGAGAGCGGCAAGCAACCCTACCAATTCTAGAGTTAGGTGACCCGGTCTCGACTCCTCAAGATGGTCTCCCACTGGACTCTAGAACCCGGTTACTTGTGCTCCCCGCCTTGGGTCTATCCTAATGCGGAAAAGTAAATAATATACAACAAGGGTGACATCATCCTCAACCCAGAAGTGCCCCATAAAAGAATATTACATACAAGTTTTTACATTAATGAAAATGAAAAACTCTCATCTCAAATAAAAAACCTCGGCTATTCAAAACACGACAATCCAATATAACATATCCCAGCAACACATAACATCACATGTCATCAACGTAAGTAAATATGCGTATCCTAATTGTCGTTGACATATAGCAACGAAACCGGCGATACACCACATATTACACTTACGGTCGCAGAAAATAAAATGTCAAACTACAACATTTGGAATCGACACAGCCCTTAGACATCATAAACCCTGAATATCACATATTTCGGATTTCATGCCTAACATTATAAATCTTACATTTGGGTCCCACTCATGAAAACACCTTTTCAAAAGAAATCGGGTAATTCAACAAGATTTCCGATTCCCACCGAGACCGAAATGTTAAATTTACAAGCAACTAATCAATTTTCAAAAAACTAATTAGTGTAGATTCCAAATATTGTATCACATTCCAAAGATAGCTAGACGATGTTAAACATTTCGATCGAATCAACAAACACCCAAAATTTCCCAAAGAGCTCAACACTTTAGCACAGTTTAAAAATACTCAGAACATGCCACAGTGCCTATAGACCAACCGTAGAAGGGCCAACCCTTGCATCACCTATGGTGCCGTAGAACTATCGCAAACCCTAGGGTTTGATGGCGGTTCCGACGGTCATAGAATCGAGTTAGGGTTTCATTCTTCTAGCGGATCCATAGAATTACTTGCATGATTTTTGAATATTTTCAACTTTGGAAAAATACAACTTTTGGAAAATTTCCAGCGAGGGAGAATGGGTTATTGATATCCGTTCGAACTTTTTAACGCCGTCTAAAATACCCGAAACGATGTTAGAATTAAGACTACGGAACACTCCGATTGCCTTTACAGAAAGATAACATCATATGCAATCTTAGCAAAATCAAGCAACGCCTAAAACACCAAAACCTAGGGACCAGAACACCAAACCAAAATGAACCCGAGAAGACTTCATTAGGCCGGCAAGGCCGGAATTTTAAGGCATGTCGCCGGGTCAAACCCGGCGGATGGAGTTCGTATTCGTTTGGTGTTCATATTACATCTCATGTAACATTCTGCAGTTGCTTAAAAAAATTATAGGACTTTTAAAATTCGACAGAAACTAGATTTTTAATTTCAATGTTTCGGAGTTGTTTCGGTTTCGTAATTTTACAATATCGTCTAATTCTCTAGCTTGGCTCTAATACAACTGTAGGAATGCCTAGCACAACAGCAAGGTTTTGGGAGGCATCATCCATGCCAATTTTAAAAATTTGCCATGCTAAACAACCCTAACCCTAGAATCTTAAGTAGAGAATTAGACAATACAATCATGTAAACAACTTTACATCTAAGTAATAAAACCTTTGTAGACCGGTCCTTCACTTCAATAGCTCCGTGTAGTAGTCCCTTCGCTCCAAGTAGGGATCTTCCAGACTCTAGAATGGCTTCACAAGATGAAAGGAACAAGCTTGCATGAAGTCTTCGAGGCCGAAAATGATCTACGTCGATGAGACACCAACCCAAGCTACCTCTTCACTAATTAGGGATTAGTGAAGCTAACACCCTAAACTAAATGGCTAATCTAGTAGAGGATGATGAAGTAGGATTTTTGCTCACTTTAGAATTAATTTTCTCACTAATTTTCTTCACCTCTCCAAAACCTAGAGAGCTCTCTCTTGATGAAGAAGAAGATGAAGAGGAAAAATAGAATGAGTGAGAATAGCAACAACCATAGGTGAGAAAATATCATATATTAACTCTTGTAGAGACGTTACCATGGGTAATGACAATGGTTAGGTTAATAAATATCTAATGTAAGACAAAATTAGTAGACCAAGTCAATGGGTTCTACAAGCTTCCACTAAGCATCAACCATGACTAATTTCCAACCAATTTGTGATTTATTTTAAATAAATAAACCCCATATTATCATGAGCATGGTGTGAGTCTCATATACCCATGTAGCATGTATCAACTAGCATGACACAATAATACTATATATCGCATATATATTTGTTAGTTATATGTATACCCTAGAGGCCATTATTATATATGTGATGTATATTATAGTGGATGCTTGGACATATATAGGAAGGACTTTCTTACTCGACATGATAGTATGTTATCTGGTTGCTCTTTATCTTAACATGTACACTTATTGTCTCTCTATTACATGTTGATAAAGCCCTTAGGATGAGTACTTGACTACCAGGATTATGATGCAGATCATACTAGTGGGGCAAGGGTAGTCGGTAAGTACATCCTTCAATTGTTCCTAGTCGTGGGAGTATCGAGACGGGGCATCGATATTCCAGAGTAGACTAGCGTATACGCTTCTCGACCCATATGATGGGCGATGGATGATCCCATATCTATTGGTGTTTGACATTAGAAATGGTAAACGGGTGCTCAGTGGAGACTGGGTACACTGGACGGACTCGCCGAGAACTCCTAGATTGTATTATACCTATCGTCAGATAGAAGTTCTCTGGTGACACTGGTACAGGTTAGTCTGTCGACCCAAGATCGTCATAGAGTCTTGTGTTATTCCCACTGTGCTTTGATTTCCACCTTACCACGTTCAAGAGATCGTGCAAAATGGTAGTTTTTGGGTACAGTCCCGAGTCACATGGAGGCAATTAGCGATAGGAGGGGATTTCGTCTCTACCAGTATTGGGGGTTGATGTTGCGCTATGCTTGATTAGCCATAACAGGAAATCCATGGCTAGGGTTGCTGAGATCTATTGGTAAGTGTTATCAGTAGTTTCTCTAACCGTTATGAGCCTCACATTGGCATGACTTATCAGGATATTCGGTTCTGACGTTATACCACCCCCAGGCTGTGATATACGACATATCAGACGAAGAGACCGGACTGTACGGTAGTGTTACTGATTGGATTCGCAGAAGTATGAGCAGGCTTGCTTGTTGATCTTCTGATCGCTCAATACCCGGGTGGCCGTTAAGTTTAGCAGACCGCTTGTGGGTGACTGATATGATCACCACCTACTGCCGGCGTATTGACGAGTCTTTAGAGTCATGCATAGAGGTTTCCTGGCTCAAGTGAAATGAACTAGGAGCACATATGTAATATGTGCGGGACCGAGATTAATGCGCGTATGTGATACCGCATTCTATTCTCGCGATATGTGATATCGGTCGGTTATATGTGATATAGCCGGGCTGTCGAATCAAGCGTTGATTCGATAAGTTGATACATAGGATATTAATCGGTTGTATTTGGTATAGACTGATTATTAAATCAAGTGTTGATTTAATAATTTAATGTATAAGTATATATTTGATATATTATCTTACATTAACTAATATTAGCTCACTTAATATTTCTTTTTCTCCCTTGTGTGCATTTAGTATATATGTGATATATATTAATGTACATCTTTAGTGTCATGCTTGATACCACATGCTACATGGGTGTATGAGACTCACACCATGCTTATAATAATGTAAGGTTTTGTTTATTTAAAGCAAATCAAATTAGTTAGAAATTGTCACATGGTTGAACTTTGTAGAAGCTTGTGGAACCATTGACCAAGTCCACTAATTTTGTTTTACTTGAAGTTATTTATTAACCCAACCATTATTGTTTAGCCATGGTTTAGTCTCTACATGAGTTAGTATATGATATTAACTCACCCATGGTTGCTATTCTCACCACTTGATTCATTCTTCACTTGCTTCATTCCATGAGAGCTTTCTTCATCTCCTTCTTCAAGCTTTCTAGCTTCATGAGAGGTGAAGAAAATTAGTGAGAAAATTATTTCTAAAGTGAGAAAAATTCCTACTTCATCAGCCTCTTCTCTACTAGTCATTTAGATTGGGTTGTTTCTTCACTAGTTCATCACTTAGTGAAGAGGTAGCTTGAGTTAGTGTCTCCTCGACGTAGATCATCTTCGGCCTCAAAGACTTCAAGCAAGCTTGTTCATTTCACCTTGTGGAGCCTCACTAGAGTCCGGGAGATCACTACTTGCAGCGAAGGGACTACTACACGGAGCTATTGAAGTGAAGGACCGGTCTACAAAGGTTGTATTCCTTGTTCACTTAGATGTAAAGATGTTTACATGCTTGTTCGTCTAATTCTCTAGTTTAGATTCTAGCATTAGGGTTCTTTAGCGCGCCAATTTTTTGAAAACGGCATGGTTGATGCCTCCCGAAACCCAGCAGCTACACTAGGAAACCCCAGCAGTGGTATCAGAGCCATGCAAGAGAATTAGACGATATTTTTAGAATTACGAAACCGAAACAACTCCGAAACACCCGATACAAAAACACGATTTCTGTCGAAATTTTTAAGGTGTCTAAAATTTTTTTAAGCAATTGCAGAATGTTATATAAGATGTAACATGAACACCACAGAAAACTTAGCCCCCCCTCTCCAGATTTTGACCGGCCACATGAAGCTTAAAACCGGCCTGCTCGATTTTTTAACTGAGTTTTGGGTTGAATTTTTTATGGTGTTCCAGTCTCTGGGTTTTGGTGTTTCAGGTGTTGCTTATTTTTATAGAAAGTTCATGTGATGTTATCTTTAAGTAAAGGCAATTCGGAGTGTTTCGTAGTAGTAATTCTATCTTTTTGGGTTATTTAGACGACGTTAAAAAGTTCGAACGGATATCAATAACCCATTTTTTCCTCGCTGGAAATTTTCCAAGAGTTGGATTTTTCCAGGTTTAAAATCTTCAGAAAATCATGCAGGTGTTTTCTGTAAGTGCACGGCGGCGCCCCGGCCGTCAATCCGACGCCGGAATGCGGAAGCGGTGAATAACTTAAATTTTGCGGACTTTGCAAACCGGCACCACCGCGCACTTTAACCGGATCGGACCATTAACTAGTCTAAGCTATCTACAAGAATGGGAATAGAGATATACCGACGATCCAAGTCCTCCGGTCTTCATCTCCACTCCGATCTCCTCGCGGGATCTCCGTCCACATCGTCGCCTCCTCGCCGGAAAGGGCACCACATCGCCTTCGTCTTTTACGGGCTCCCGCCTCAATACCGAGGCAACTCGAGCATGAAGCCGGCAACTCGACATGCTCAAGATATGCTGTAGGTTATCTAGTGTAGTGTCTCTTTTGGGGTTTGTTGCCATTTGAGGATGATGGAGGATACAAGATAAGAAAAATGGTGCTTGCATTTTTCTTATCATGAAATGAGATCAAGAAAATGAAACACTCTCAAGGATGAAGATGAAACCCTCTTCTTCTCTTTTCTTTCACTCTTTCTTTTTCTCAACCATGAATAAAACTCTCTTCTAGTGAGAATGAGAATGGTGGAGGAATCAACACATAATGCAAAGGGAGGTGAGTGTAGGAGCATAAGAAAGGTGACCATATCCAAGGTCAAAGAAACATACACCATGCTTAAACTACTATTCAACCCATACCCTTTCAATCACAATAAAAAGCAAGTCAATGGTGCAAGATATGAAAGCCATCATAATCAATACAATTGCAAGAAACCCCCCCACAAGTTGTTATTTGCAAAACTGCAAATAACCCCCTCCATCGAAAAAGTCCGGCCGGGAAAGAACAAAGGAAAACCGGCCGGAACGGAATGCAAACTGGCAACTCCAGAAAACTGGTCCCGTAATAAATTACAGGAAAACCCCGATACTGTGCATACACACCCGCATCTGTATTCCGTCCGGATACAAATGCAATAAGACAAAATCTACACTGTACTAAACTAGGACCGGCTTAAACCAAAGCCGGCTAGTAAAAACCGTTCGATCCTGATCCGTGCAATACCGCACGTATCTGATCGAACCCTGCCATATAACTATACGGCCACTAGTACAAAACTGTCCGATCCTGATCCGTGCAATACCGCACGTATCTGATCGGACCCTGCCATATCTCCATACGGCCTCTACAGCGTTTCGCCCGAAAGCTGAGTAACTGAAAGTGTGGTGGACTCTAAAGACTCGTCAATACTATGGCTGTGGATTTAACCACTAGCCCGTCAGAGGTATAAGCCAATACGTGACGGGCCACCAGCTATTGACCAAAAGGGACGTCGATGAGGAAGCTCACCCCGACACCCAACTGAGCCTGTCAGTGACAATATCCGTGCAGTCCGGTCCGTTCGTCTATGAGTATCGCATGGCGGGCCTAGGGGGTTGGTAAAAGTCAGACCCCCAAAAGCGGTACAAGTCATGTCGGAGTGTAGCCCAGAACACCCTGAGATACTACTGGAATACCTACCAGTAAATCTCCTTGCCTTGGCCAAGGACTTTGTGTAATGGCTCTCCTAGACACAGCACGACCTCACCCCCAATACCGGGAGAGACGAACCCCTGAAGATACGCTCACTGCCTCCATGTGGCTCGGGACTGTACCCAACTAAAACCTGTTTGCACGACTCCTTTGAGCCGTGGTAGGGTAGTAATCAAAGTACAGTGGGAACTCACACGAGACAAATGACGATCCCCAGGTCGATGAACTAACCTGCACACATGTCACCAGGGAACTGCCATCTGACGTCTGGTATATGACCAACTAGCATGTTCCCGGCGAGTCCTGTCCGGTGTACTCATAACCCAATGAGCACCTGTATACATCTTAGGTGATCCTACTGACACCAGTGGCTTGTGAGACCGGCCACCGCCCCTCGTCGGGGTCTCGACTGTATACACTAGTCTACTAATGGAGTATCGATGCCCAGTCTCGAAACTCCCACGACTAGGGACCTTTTAAGGATATGCTTGTAGACCCCCAGCTCCCACTTATATGATCGCCCTCATACTGCAGGTGGTCAAGCAAGAATCCTAGGGGCTCTATCAACGTGTAATAGCGACGTGTCATGTCACCTAAAACAGTACACGATGATAAAGGTAAACCAGATAGCATACTATCATCTCGAGTAAGACTGTCCTACCGGGATAGGTCCTCCCTCAATCATTGCAATCACGTACCTGTGATCCAATAATTGACTCTGAGGGCACTACCTCCAACAATCTCCCACTTGCACTCAAGGCTAATTATTGCGATGTCGCATACTCACAGCCCGTGTGATACCGAACACCCAACTCCTCTACTAGTCAGTCTCACAAAGCTCGTTTGCGGAACTATTGCGTTCGAGGAATAGCCTCAGTGAGTGGATCCGCTTAGTTGTTTCTTTCCATGTCTCTCTATATCTCAAGTTCGCGGAGAAAGCCATCTCCCGAAATGAGCAAAATCAGTCTTAGAATATGTCTGGATGTCTGATGGGACCTAGCTCATAAATGAACTCCAAATCCAAACTTCTTAGACTGTATTGACAACTGAACTTAATCAGTGTCCTGCGCGCCATGCCTCCCTCAGTATTGCCTTGGATTACCTGTCCAAAATACTGCCCCTCGTCAGAGGGAAAACTATAACTCTGACAACCTCCTTGTCGTCCATGTCACCTTGGAAGCCTGGAATGATAACAGTTTCCTGAATGAGGCTGTCGTTACCATATCCCTAGAACATCCACTTATGTTCTAAAACTGCTTCCGACTGTTTCTCCAGGAATGGATTAATGTCAACTTATTGCATCTAGTGCAAGAACAACATCTGGTGTGGTACTTCACATCTCACGATTGACTCAATTGCCTGAGCAAGTGATCTGCCAATCATGCACGTCCCTCTCCTCTTTAGTCTGTAAGACACCTTTGGAGAGGGGTGACTCCATTACCTGCAGGTACACTACCATGCCAGGAGTCGTCCATTCTAAATACTCTTAGAATGCTGTCAAGTACCCTGATTGGGAAACCACCCAAATCTAGATCTAAAACCATAGATCTAGTAACCAGTATGTCTGATATAATACCCAATTCCTATGTGGAGAAACTACTGTGTGACGACCAAAGTATAACCGATTGTAGTATAGGAGTTTCCTTTCCTACTCTGTGTATATCATCCAAATACCAGGATATCACACCCTACTACCTTCTCAACAGATCCATCCCCTATTCTGATGAAGTCAAACCCATGACTGTCACGTCAGAAATAGATGATCTATCTCCGCTACATCTGCTCTAGTCTATAAATAGACATAAGCAACCTGTCCACCAATGCTTCCGCTGCTCCCACTGACTACGACAACCCTCTGGCAGAGTCATATAGACGCACACTTCTAAAACAAGTTTAGAACGACGCTATACTCATCCTCCCGCCGGGTCTCGTAACCTGGAACAACAGCAATGGTAATTGTGGGTAAACAAGAACTTCCCTGTAACGGTCCTTGAGGCTACTGTAGTACCTCTCGGGTGCCTGAAGTTACCCACTTTATCTGCGGAGTGGCCAATGGAATGTCAATCCAGATTGAATCTTTAGGTTCCTTATCAAATCTTCAATAATCGTTTGTGGTTCTGGAATCACTTCCAGTTCTACCATACTCCCACTACTGTTTTCTGAAAAAATCCATTTTTAATAAAACTGTGGCGAGTCTAGAACAATATCGCTATTGTTCATCCAGATGGTAGAAAGTCAACCCGCGTCATAGCCTGGGTCAACCCATAAACAGCCATTACAGAAACGTGCCTTGAGTTGTCCAGTGTCTTGTTTTAAGCATAAACCGAACAACTCCCCGTACCTTAACATCGTTAAGATATGAACTGTTCTATATCCAATATAAAAACAGAGGCACTGATTTAATTGAACCAGATTCAAATCATGCAGCTGTCTCCAGTGCATGTCAACTAAATGGAGAGAGGCCGATCAGCGTTACTCAACTTAGGAATGCTTCCAATTATGAGTAACCTGAAAGAGAAGCAATTTCTCTTTATCATTACTATCAACTGAATACCATACACAAGTATCTACATCTTCGATCTCTTTGAAGAATCCCGATACTTGCTATACCTGGTTCTCTACTCTATTCAAATACCTATAACTCCTCAAAACTTAGACCCTGTGTTTCCATGAAACACCTGTCTAAAAACTAGAGAAGTCATAAGTAAACCGAATATAGTACGAGGACCAACCCCTCTGTCCTGATGGACCCTGGACAACATACAATACTCTGTATAAGTCCCTTGAGTCTGATAACTCATTCACTGTGTGTCGTAGGTTGAAAACTGTACTTATGGTTAAGAAGAATTACACTGCTGTTTAATGCTCCTTACCTAACCATCCACTGATATAGGTAAATGTCATCGACATAATATCAAAAGGTATATCTCACTCTATGAAAATAGACGTACAGATATATCAATTTGAAATTGGTGCATAACAGCGGATATTCAAAACCAAATATTTGCCGACCGGCAAACAGCCCAGATGATTTCCTCAAATATCACCGATTACAACGAATCCCGATATAATGAGGATGATCACCCAATTCCCAATAACCTACTCCCACTCATCATCTGTAAAACCATACAGATGTGAGAATCATACCTGGTAAATACATACCCTGGAGTAAGTATCTAATCGGGAAATCAGTTTTCTTTTAACAGTACACAGTGAAACTGAAATATTGAAATGTTTCGGTGGGGTATCCCGGTATTCTTAGTAATGCCTCTTCCATTATCCAAATTCACAACTATAACCGTATAATTCTTTGCCACCTCTCCAAATCCCTTCATATGTCTTTAGTCTTTACCTTCTGCACACCCCTTTAGGCCAAATGGTTTTCTTCCTTCCCTACCGTTCGGCACCAGCCTATGGTTTGGAAGAAGACTATCCAATAAGCATAATGGGTGTACTGTCCCAATCCTAGGAACACTCGCAATGAGAGAGGGTGAAGATAAAAGACAACCGAATAAACCTTATTCCTATTTCTCCTGAACCAGAATCCATCCCCGAACTGGAACAAGTTCCATTCGAGTTCGTATATAACCATACGATGGAGTATCCAAATAAACTGTGGATCTTCGTAGTGATACGGAGTGTCCTGGAGAAATACAAAGGTGATGTGGGAGTGGTAACGAAATATTTGGTTTGGTCGTGAATATCTGTTGCAATTTACTTTGCCCTCTTACTAATCCCTTGCTTTGTCTAAGCTTAATACCTTCTGCACACCATCGTTATGCTAATTGGTTTTCTTCATTCCCTACCGGTCGGCACCAGCCTAAGGTTTGGAAGAAGACAATCCAATTTGCGTAATAGGTGTACTACCCCTAAACCAAGGAGTACTCGTAACCTGAGAGAGGGTAAAAGGAAAAGACAACTGAATAATCCTATCCGTTTTCTCCAGAACCGGAAACCATCCTCGAATTCCTTCGAGTTCGTATCTAACCATACGATGGTTTTGTCCAATGGAAGTGGACGTTCGTAGTAATACGGGGTGTCCTGGAGAAAAGGGTAAAAGTAGGAGTGGCAATGAGGCCTGCAACTCTGACAATCCAAAAGCCGGTGTTTAAGAAGGTTCGGTCAACTTGGTCACTGAGTCAAAGTCTTAGGGTCGGGTCAATGGTCGCTGCCAAAGAGAGAGAGAAAAGAAACACTCAGCGTGCACTCTAACCTAGATCAGAATGGTCACCAATTTATCTAATCTGGAATCCTCCCACTGTACCTCAAATTCTCCTCCAAACCTAAAAGAAGAATTAGTCGGGGTCACCCGAGGAGTAAACTAACTCATCAGTGGGAATCGGGATCCAACTATCATTGCATGATAACGTGACGGAATCCGCTCACGCTATCACACTCCAGAAGGTATGCGCATATCTGGCAAGTTTCAGTTCTTTTGAAACTCCCGATGTGATTTCTGCCCCATGCTCTTATGACCTTGGCGTGAGGTCAAAATATCATAAGTCACATGTCAAGTTCTGCCCATCATTATCCAGGTTAATTTGAATCCACCCGTACATACCCTTGACGTAGGCCAAAATAGTAGTACGACTGTCCCAAACCAACGCATCTATCTATGCAACAGATAAATACCCGGCAGCTACCAAACACTATGCCTTGGCGTGAGGTCAAAATACATAGCTTGAATACTACCGAATATTTAACTGAAATGATGGAGGGCTACGAATGGTTTCTGGCGAAAACCTTTAACGTAATGAACTTGATATCGTTGAAGGAACGGATAGCTTTTTAGAAAATATAGTGACGAAAACCTTTACTAAAGAGGTCACTCCCGGTGAAGGGATCTCGGCTCTTTCCCCGTAGAATGAGGTGCAGGATATTCCAACTGAATACCACGGTGCAAAGCAAAAGTAATCGGCTATAGTGAAGTTAATGCCCTGACGCAAACTTCTGTCCAAGGGGTCACTCCCGGTGAAGGGATCTCGGCCCTTGCCTCGTCGACTGAGGAGCAGGATATTCCAAATGAATACCACGATGCAAAACAAAAGTGAACGTCCTTGCAATAACAGCTTTTTGAAAAGTGTTCCAACAACATCAGAATAGGTTTGTTTAACTTGCATTGATCCGAATCAATGCAGTCCCATCAATTGATCACACCACAAAGAACGAAAATATACTGACGTACGTATATGCCATCCGCATTCGCCACTGGGTCCCGTCATCACCCGTTAGGTTAGCTAACTAACGACAGAGCGGGGACTGGACTAGCGCGGATGCAAAACATATACAACATCTACTAATATATATATACCAATATATTATATTTCGCTCAAGGCGTGAATAAAATGCAACATCACAGAAATGTACAGCATCACAGAACAATACAGATATCTGGGATCCCCGGGTTTCACAGAGCCACTACTGAAACCCGACGTTCCCCTGGTCGTGTGGATAGCCTGTGCAATGAAATCCTAGACCCCTACGGGCGCGGCAAGTCACCCGCCAAAACCTGAAGCGAGGCAGCCCCCTTCAGCGCCGTGAATGGACCACCCAGCACTTCACGGAATCCGGCAACTTGGGCACCCCTCCTGGGTCAACCTGTACCCCCTACGAGTGCGGCGAATAGCCCGCCAATCCTAGAGTGAAGCCCCTTCCGTCTCAATGCCATGAGATGCGGGCTTGTTGCCCTCCAGAACCCGGCTATCCGTGCACCCCTCCGCGGGGCAATCCTAGTACAGAAAGTAAAATATGCATACACCGGGTACATCGACCGCAACCAGGCCGTGCCCCAAAAAAATAATACAAACAGGCAGTGACGGCAGTCCACATGTCGGACGCTCGCCCCGCAATATCAAATGTACATAATACAACCACAACTGTACTAGCATTGCATCCAGGCTATCCCCACGACCGATCCGCAACATCACAGCAAAAACAAAACATCAACGTGAAGGTCACGTTCGCAAATCCGTCTAACCGGGCTATAGCAGTTAGACCGGATTTACCGATCGAGTGACATTCACGGTCGCAGATATAATGTAAATACTGTGAAAAATGTGTTTTAAAATTTTCCGATTGATCAAACAATTAACAAGTGGGCCCCAAAGAAAACTGTAGCAACCACAGAAAATATGGGCCCAATTTTAATGTTCCAGAAACCACATTTTTTATTCAGGAACACACTGCAAAAATTTGAGGGGGTGAACAGTTAACTCCGCGGCGGAAGCGCGGCCAAAACAGGGGTTTGGCCGCCCTTCCGCGGCGGTATGGTAAGTTCGTGGAACCAAATTTTTACAGTGACCTTAAAATTCCCTGCACATCACTCTGAGACAACCTGAAAAATTTTTGGACTCAAAAAAAAATTCGACAGAAACTGATGTGCAAAAATACGGGTTTTTGGACTTTTTGATCGATCGGAAATGCAAACACATTTCACAAAGCTAGACTAAGTTAATGGCGAGGCTCTGATACCACTGTAAGTGCACGGCGGCGCCCCGGCCGTCAATCCGACGCCGGAATGCGGAAGCGGTGAATAACTTAAATTTTGCGGACTTTGCAAACCGGCACCACCGCGCACTTTAACCGGATCGGACCATTAACTAGTCTAAGCTATCTACAAGAATGGGAATAGAGATATACCGACGATCCAAGTCCTCCGGTCTTCATCTCCACTCCGATCTCCTCGCGGGATCTCCGTCCACATCGTCGCCTCCTCGCCGGAAAGGGCACCACATCGCCTTCGTCTTTTACGGGCTCCCGCCTCAATACCGAGGCAACTCGAGCATGAAGCCGGCAACTCGACATGCTCAAGATATGCTGTAGGTTATCTAGTGTAGTGTCTCTTTTGGGGTTTGTTGCCATTTGAGGATGATGGAGGATACAAGACAAGAAAAATGGTGCTTGCATTTTTCTTATCATGAAATGAGATCAAGAAAATGAAACACTCTCAAGGATGAAGATGAAACCCTCTTCTTCTCTTTTCTTTCACTCTTTCTTTTTCTCAACCATGAATAAAACTCTCTTCTAGTGAGAATGAGAATGGTGGAGGAATCAACACATAATGCAAAGGGAGGTGAGTGTAGGAGCATAAGAAAGGTGACCATATCCAAGGTCAAAGAAACATACACCATGCTTAAACTACTATTCAACCCATACCCTTTCAATCACAATAAAAAGCAAGTCAATGGTGCAAGATATGAAAGCCATCATAATCAATACAATTGCAAGAAACCCCCCCACAAGTTGTTATTTGCAAAACTGCAAATAACCCCCTCCATCGAAAAAGTCCGGCCGGGAAAGAACAAAGGAAAACCGGCCGGAACGGAATGCAAACTGGCAACTCCAGAAAACTGGTCCCGTAATAAATTACAGGAAAACCCCGATACTGTGCATACACACCCGCATCTGTATTCCGTCCGGATACAAATGCAATAAGACAAAATCTACACTGTACTAAACTAGGACCGGCTTAAACCAAAGCCGGCTAGTAAAAACCGTTCGATCCTGATCCGTGCAATACCGCACGTATCTGATCGAACCCTGCCATATAACTATACGGCCACTAGTACAAAACTGTCCGATCCTGATCCGTGCAATACCGCACGTATCTGATCGGACCCTGCCATATCTCCATACGGCCTCTACAGCGTTTCGCCCGAAAGCTGAGTAACTGAAAGTGTGGTGGACTCTAAAGACTCGTCAATACTATGGCTGTGGATTTAACCACTAGCCCGTCAGAGGTATAAGCCAATACGTGACGGGCCACCAGCTATTGACCAAAAGGGACGTCGATGAGGAAGCTCACCCCGACACCCAACTGAGCCTGTCAGTGACAATATCCGTGCAGTCCGGTCCGTTCGTCTATGAGTATCGCATGGCGGGCCTAGGGGGTTGGTAAAAGTCAGACCCCCAAAAGCGGTACAAGTCATGTCGGAGTGTAGCCCAGAACACCCTGAGATACTACTGGAATACCTACCAGTAAATCTCCTTGCCTTGGCCAAGGACTTTGTGTAATGGCTCTCCTAGACACAGCACGACCTCACCCCCAATACCGGGAGAGACGAACCCCTGAAGATACGCTCACTGCCTCCATGTGGCTCGGGACTGTACCCAACTAAAACCTGTTTGCACGACTCCTTTGAGCCGTGGTAGGGTAGTAATCAAAGTACAGTGGGAACTCACACGAGACAAATGACGATCCCCAGGTCGATGAACTAACCTGCACACATGTCACCAGGGAACTGCCATCTGACGTCTGGTATATGACCAACTAGCATGTTCCCGGCGAGTCCTGTCCGGTGTACTCATAACCCAATGAGCACCTGTATACATCTTAGGTGATCCTACTGACACCAGTGGCTTGTGAGACCGGCCACCGCCCCTCGTCGGGGTCTCGACTGTATACACTAGTCTACTAATGGAGTATCGATGCCCAGTCTCGAAACTCCCACGACTAGGGACCTTTTAAGGATATGCTTGTAGACCCCCAGCTCCCACTTATATGATCGCCCTCATACTGCAGGTGGTCAAGCAAGAATCCTAGGGGCTCTATCAACGTGTAATAGCGACGTGTCATGTCACCTAAAACAGTACACGATGATAAAGGTAAACCAGATAGCATACTATCATCTCGAGTAAGACTGTCCTACCGGGATAGGTCCTCCCTCAATCATTGCAATCACGTACCTGTGATCCAATAATTGACTCTGAGGGCACTACCTCCAACATTTTCTACGGACCCTCTAGATGAACGAAACCCTAACTCGATTCTGTGACCGTCGGAACCGCCACCAAACCTTAGGGTTTGTGGTAGTTCCGCGGCGCCACAGGTGAGGCAAGGGTTGACCCTTCTACGGTTGGTCTATAGGTGCTGTGGCATGTTCAGGGTACTTTTTAAACTCCGCTCAAGTGTTGAGCTCTTTGGGAAATTTTGGATGTTTGTTGATTCGATCGAAAAGTTTAACATCGTCTAGCTATCTGTGAATTGTGAAACAATACTTGGAATCCACAAATTTAGTTTTGTGAAAACTAATTTGAATTTTATAAATCTAGTAAGTTAGTCTCATGTGATCGGTTGCTACGGGATTTTGATGTGGATCAAAATTCCGTAGCAATCACGTAGCGTACACGGATACTCGCCGGGTAACCTTACTAGATAGCCACGCCCCATAGCCCGAACCAAGTGACTATAGGAGAACCCCGTCGCCAAAAGCATCCGTTCGGGTGCTCGCGACCGCTGTGTTCCGCCTAAGTGCACTTTGTCGACGGCATCGGGGGTGCGGCTGTCTACTAAAGTTTCCGACGAGCATTCGATCAAGTTGCCGGGAATCTTATTGAATTACCCGACTGGTTATTGAAAAGTGTTTTCAATATCGAGACTAAAATGCGGGGTTTATAATTGTTAGGCATGTGATGTCTAAGGAATTCATATAGTTAGGCATGAAATCCAAAGTATGTGATACATTAGGTTTATGATGTCTAAGGTGGTTGCGGATTCCAATTGTTGTAGTTTTTCACTTTCTTTTCTGCGACCGTAAGTGTAATATGTGGTGTATCGCCGGTTTCGTTGCTATATGTCAACGACAATTGGGATACGCATATTTACTTAGGTTGATGACATGTGATGTTATGTGTTGCTGTGCTATGTTATATTGAATCGTCGTGTTTTGAATAACCGGGGGTTTTTATGTGAGATGAGAGTTTTTCATTTTCATTCATATAAAAGCTTGTATGTAATATTTTTTATTGGGGCACTTCCGGGTTGAGGATGATGTCACCATTGATGTATATTATTTACTTTTCCGCATTAGGATAGAGCTAAGGAGGAGAGCACAAGTAACCGGGTTCTAGGATCCAGTGGGAGACCATCTCGAGGAGTCGAGACCGGGTCTCCTAATTTTAGAATTGGTAGGGTTGCTTGCCGCTCTCGTAGGGGTCTAGGGATGTGGGTTTGACTATTCATCGCGACCGTAGAATCCGAGTTTTTTATTGGCTTAATTAAAACAAGGAATACTTAGTATATCCAATATTTCATATGTGTTCTTCTGCTGCTGATATTCTGTGATGTGATCACTTGATATTCTGAGAAGAATGCTTATATTATATATATGATATATAATAAATATTGTTTCTTTCGTTTCTTCTGTGATGCTTAGGAAGCATAATTGATGGGACTTCATTAATGAGATTAATGAAATTAAAGAAACCTAATGATGTTGTAGAATATTGTTTTAAAAACTGGTAGCTCTAGTTCTTGATTTACATAGCAGTATTCCTTGTAGAATATCCGGCAACTTATTCGATAAGGAAAAAGCCGAGATCCTTTCACCGAGAGTGACCTCTTTAGTGAAACTAGCAGATGCTACAACCCACTCGGTTTTGTTTTTGATTGCTTTTTTAGTTCATGCTTTGCATAGTGGTATTTGTGAAATATTCAGCACCTCATTCGATGAGGAAAGAGTCGAGATCCCTTCACCGGGAGTGACCTCTTTAGCTAAACTAGTAAAAGCCTCAAAAACACTCCTTTTAAAATTCACTCGATTCTACAATGAGATCAAGTTCATTACGTAAAAGTTTTTCTTAAAAACCTGTCGTAGTCGTACGTCATTTCAGATGAGTGCTGCTTAGTATTCGTGCTACGTTTGTTGGACTTCGTCAAGGCGTTGTGTGCGGTAGCTAACTAGTGCTTATCTGCTAAAGCATGGGATGCGATTGGATTAGGGTCGTCATGTGATTTTGTTGGTCTTCGTCAAGGGTCGTACGGGTGGGTTTAATTCAATCATGAAATGTACGGGTTGAACTTGACTAGCAGCCTATGGTTTTTTGGCCTTCGTCAAGGTCATAGGAAGCTAGAGGTAAAATATTATTGGGAATTTCAAGTGTTGAAATTTGCAATGAGATTGCAAACCTTCTATGAGATAGTTGGATCCCGATACCCACTGTGAGTAAGTGTTATGTAAGTCCACGGTAGCGCCCCGGCCGTCTAACAGACGCCAAATACGGAACAAAAACTTTTACAACTGGCGCTATCGTGTACTATCACCCGGATCTTCCATTAAAGCTAAACTAACAAACTACAAAGTGGGTAGAAATATTATACCGAACGATCCGAGTCCTTCGGTCTTCAACCATCATCCCATGCTTTGTTGCGGCTGCTCCGATCTCCTGAATCTCTAGTCTTCTCGTCCAGGTGGCACCACGTCGACGGATCTTTAAACGGGCTCCCGCCTCTGACCCGAGGCAACTCGGTCATCAAGTCTGCTAAAAGAGATGACCAAGATTGATGTAGAGAATGAGTAGAACACTTTGTCTCGTTTCGTCCAAAGTCATGGACGAACGGTTAATGAAGTTGCCTTTTGGAATCGGGTAAATAAGAAATGAGCATACAAATTTTCATGAACCAAAATCTATCATCTTTTTTAACCAAGTGAGAGTGTGAGAAGAGGAGAGGAGGGCCGGCCACATATAGAGGAGGGGGTGAGGGTAAGAGCAAGGGAGGGCACTATATCCAACAATCTCCCACTTGCACTTAAGGCTAATTATTGCGATGTCGCATACTCACAGCTCGTGTGATACCGAACATCCAACTCCTCTACTAATCAGTTTCACAAATCCCGTTTGTAAAACTATTGTGTTCGAGAAATAGCCTTAGTGAGTGGATCCGCCCTGATGTTTCTTTCTTTGTCTCTCTTGATCTCAAGTTCGCGGAGAATTCCATCTCCCGAATTGAGTAATTGGTGTCTTAGAATATGTCTGGATATCTGATGAGACCTAGTTCATAAATGAACTCCAAATCCAATCTTCTTAGACTGTATCGATAACTGAACCTAATCAGTATCCAGCACCATGCCTCCCACAATATCCTCTTGGACCAACTGTCCATAATACTGTCCCTCGTCAGAGGGAAAACTATAACTCTGACAATCACTCTGTCATTCATGTCACCTTTGAAGTCTGGAATGATAACCGTCTCCCGAAGGAGGCTGCCGTTATCAAATCCGTAGAACATTCACTTATGTTCTAAAACTGCTTCCCTATGTTTCTCCAGGATTGGATTAATATAAACTTATCGCATCTAGTGCAAAAACAACATCTGGTGTGGTACCTGACATCTCACGATTGACTCAATTGCCTAAGCAAGTGATCTGCCAATCATGCACGTTCCTCTCCTTTTTAGTCTGTAAGACACCTTTAGAGAGGGTGACTCCATCACCTGCAGGTACACCACCATACCAGAGTCATCTATTCTAAAATACTATTAGAATACTGTCAAAGTACCCAGATTGGGAAACTACCCAATTCTAGATCTAAAACCATAGATCTAGTAACCAGAATGTCTGATATTATATCCATATCTTTTGTGGAGAAACAACTGTGTGACGACCACAATATAACCGATCGTAGTATAGGAATTTTACTTCCTACTCTGTGTATGTCATCCAAATACCAGGACATTACACCCTACCACCTTCTTAACAGATCCATCCCCTATTCTGATGAAGTCAAAACCATGACTGTTACATCAAAATTAGATGATCTTATCTCCGCTATATTTGCTCAAGCCTATAAGTAGACATAAGCTACTTGCCCACTATACTTCCGCTGCTCCCACTGACCACAACAACCCTCTGGTAGAATAATATATATACGTGCACTTCTAAAGCTAGTTTAGAATGTCACTAAACATATCCTCCTGCCGGGTCTCATAGTCTGGAACAACCGTAGTGTCAAGTCTGGGTAAACAAGAACCTCCCTGTCACCGTCCTTGAGGGTACCGGAGTACCTCTTGGGTGTCTGAAGTTACCCACCATGTCTGCGGAGTGGCTATTGGAATGTCAAACCTGATTGAATATATAGGTCCTATTAAATTTTCCGTAATCGTTTACGGTTCTGGAATCTCTTCCAGTTCTACCATACTCCTACTACTGTTTTCTGAAAAAATCCATTTTACTAAAACTGTGGCGAGTCAAGAACAATATCACTATTGATCTTTCAGATGGTAGAAAATCAACCCTCGACATAGCCCGGGTCAACCCACAAACTGCCATTACAGAAACGTGCCTTGAGTTATCCAGAGTCTGGTTTTAAGCATAAGCCGGACAACTCCCCGTATCTTAACATCGTTAAGATATGAACCATTCTATATACAATATAGAAATAGAGGCACTAATTTAATTGGAACCAGATTCAAACCATGCAGCTGTCTCCAGTGCATATCAACTTAATGGAGAGAGGCTAATCAGCATTACTCAACTTAGGAATCCATCCAATTATGAGTAACCTGAAAGAGAAACAAGTTTCTCAAAACCATTACTATCAACTGAATGCCAATCACAAGAATCTACATCTTCAATTTCTTTGAAGAATCCCGATACTTGCGATACCTGGTTCTCTACTTTATTCTTATACACATAACTTCTCAAAACTTAGACATTGTATTTTTACGAAACACTTGTCTAATAACTAGAGAAGTTACAAGTAAACAGAACAGAGTACGAGGACTAACCCCTTTGTCCTGATGGACACTGGACAACATACAATACTCTGTATAAGTCCGCTAAGTTGAATAACTCAAAACCTGTGCGTCGTAGGTTGAAAACTGTACCCAGGCGATTTCCTCAAATATCACCAATTACAACGAATTCCGATATAATGAGGATGATCATCTAATTCCTAATAACCTACTCCCACTCATCATCTATAAAAGCATACAGATGTGAGAATCATACCTGGTAAATACATACCTTGGAGTAAGTATCTAATCGGGAAATCAGTTTTCCTTTAACAATGCACTAAAACATGAAAATGTTTCGTAGGGGTATCCTGGTATTCTTAGTAATGCCTCTTCCATAATCCAATTCATGACTTTAACCGTATTTTTCCTTGCCATCTCTCCAAATCCCTTTATTTGTCTTTATTCATTACCTTCTGTACACCATCGTTAGGCTAAATGGTTTTCTTCCTTCCCTACCGTTCGGCACCAGCCTATAGTTTGGAAGAAGACTATCCAGTAAGCATAATAGGTGTACCCTCCTAAACCAAGGAGTACTCGCAACTTGAGAGAAGGTGATGACAAAAGACAACTGAATAATACTTTATTCTATTTCTCCCGAACTGGGGAAAAAAGCAAAGGTGAAATAGGAGTGGCGATGAAGTACGCGGTTTGGTCATGAATGATAACAGTCGCAATTTACTTTGCCCCTTTTCTAATCCCTTTATCTTGTCTTTACATATTACCTTCTGCACACCCTACTTAGGCTAATTGGTTTTCTTCATTCCCTACTTTCGACACCTGCCAATGGTCTGGAATAAGACTATCCAATAAGCGTAATAGGTGTACTCTCCTAAACCAAGAAGCCCTCGCAACCTGAGAAAAGGTGATAATAAAAGACAACTGAATAAACCAATTCTATTTCTCATGAACCTGGATCCATCCTCGAAGATGTCCCTTCGAGTTCGTATATAACCATACGATGGATCTATCCAATGGAAGTGTATGTCCGTAGTAATACGGGGTGTTCTGAGAAATGCAAAGGGTAAAAGAAGGAGCGGCAAATGACTTATGCAACTAAGACAATCCAAAGGCCAGTATCTTAAGAAGGTTCGGTCAACTTGGTTACTGAGTCATAGTCTAGGTTCGGTCAAAGGTCGCTGCCAAAGAGAGAGAGAAAAGAAACACTCTGCGTGCACTCTAACCTAGATCAGAATGGTTATCACTTTATCTAATCAGGAAACCTCCCACTGTACCGTCAAATTCTCCTCCAAACCTAAAAGAAGAATCAATCGGGATCACCCGAAGAGTAAACCAACTCATCAGTGGGAATCGGGATCCAACTCTCACCGCATGATAACGTGATGGAATCCACTCACGTTATCACACTCCAGAAGGTATGCGCATGCCTGGCAAGTTTCAATTTCTTTAGAAACTCCCGATGTGATTTTTACCCCATGCTCTTATGACCTTGACGAAGGCCAACAAATCATAAGTCACGTGTCAAGTTCTACCCGTCATAGTCCAAGTCAATTTGAACCCACCCGTACAAGCCCTTGACGAAGGCTAACAAGGCTATACGACTGTCCCAAACCAACACATCTATCTATGCAACAAATGAATACCCCAACAGCTACCAAACACTATGCCTTGACGAAGGCCAACAAACATAGCTTGAATACTACTGACCATCCATAAGACATGACGGAGGGCTACGGCTGGTTTTTGGCGAAAAACCTTTAATGTAATGAACTTGATCTCGTTGAAGGAACCTGATAGCTTTTTAAAAATATAGTGGCGAAAACCTTTTGCTAAAGAGGTCACTCCCGGTGAAGGGATCTCGGCTCTTTCCTCGTGGAATGAGGTGCAGGATATTCCAACTGAATACCGCTATGCAAAGCAACTTGTAATCGGCTATAATGAAGTTATTACCCTGACGCAAACTTCTGCCCAAGGGGTCTCTCCCGGTGAAGGGATATCAGCCCTTGCCTCATCGAATGAGGTGCAGGATATTCCAACCGAATATCACTATGGAAAACAAAAAGAAACGTCTTTGTAATAACACTTTTTAAAATTGTTCTAACAACATCAAATATAGGTTTGTTTTATCCTTGCATTGATAAGAATCAATGCACTCCCATCAATTAAACACACCAGAAAAGAACGAAAATATAATGTACGTATATGCCATCCGCATTCGCCTCTGGGTCCCGTCATCACCCGTTAGGTTACTTAACTAACGACAGAGCGGGGACTGGACTAGCACGGGTGTAAAACATATACAACATTTAATAGTATATATACCAATATACAATAATCGCTCCAGGCGTGATAATATGCAACATTACAGAAAAGTAATAAGCATCACAGAACAATACAGATAATCTGAGATCCCCGGGTTTTACAGAGCCGCTACTGAAACCCGACGTTCCCCTGGTCGTGTGGATAGCCTGTGCAATGAAACCTAGACCCCTACGGGTGCGGCAAGTTACCCGCCAAAACTTGAAGCGAGGCAGCACCCTACAGCAAAGTGAATGGACCACCCGGCACTTCACGGAATCCGGTAACTTGAGCACCCCTCCTTGGGTCAACCTGTACCCCTACGAGTGCGGCGAATAGTCTGCCAATTCTAGAGTGAGGCCCCTCTGCCTCTCAAAGTCATGAGATACGGACCCGTTGCCCTCCAGAACCCGGCTATCCGTGCACTCCGTCGTGGGGTAAACCTAGTACAGAAATAAAAATTTGTACAACGGGTACATCGACCTCAGCCCGGTCGTGCCCCAAAAAGAATATTATACAAACAGGCAGTGACGGCAGTCTACATGTTGGACACTCGCCCCGCAATATCAAATGTACAAATAAATCCAAACAGCACTACCATTGCACACTTCTATCCACCACGACATATCCGCAACATCACAGCACAACACAGAACATCAACGCGAATGTCACGTTCGCAAATCCGTCTAAAAGGACTATAGCAATTAGACGCAATTTACCGCTCGAATGACATTCACGGTCGGAGATATAATGTAAATACTGCATACTAACAAGTTTAAAATTTCGATCAACAAAACTTCCCGAAGTGGGCCCCACGTACATCTGGTGTATAGTAATAAAATCTGGGCCCAAAAGAAATATACCAAAAACCATAATTTCCATGGTAAACTCTCTGGAAAAATTTGGATCACTGTTCCCACATACTGGCCGCGGTTCCGCGGTCAAAACCTATCATTGACCGCGGATCCGCGGCAGTACTGTGGGATCACGTGCCCAAATTTCACCAGAATGCTTCAAAAAGCCTGCTTAAATTTCTGTGATATGCAAAATAATTTTTAGACCCCATTAAAAATCGACAGAAACTTTAGTGCAGAAAATTGTAGTTTCGGAAATTCCGTTCGATCGATCTTTTAAACGCGTTAGCAAAATTTAGTAAAGCTTAATGGCGAGGTTCTGATACCACTGTAAGTCCACGGTAGCACCCCGGCCGTCTAGCAGACGCCAAATGCGGAATAAAAACTTTTACAACTGGCGCTATCGTGTACTATCACCCGGATCTTCCATTAAAGCTAAACTAACAAACTACAAAGTGGGTAGAAATGTTATACCGAACGATCCGAGTCCTTTGGTCTTCAACCATCATCCCATGCTTTGTTGCGGCTGCTCTGATCTCCTGAATCTCCAGTCTTCTCGTCTAGGTGGCACCACGTCGACGGATCTTTAAACGGGCTCCCGCCTCTGACCCGAGGCAACTCGGTCATCAAGTTTGCTAAAAGAGATGACCAAGATTGATGTAGAGAATGAGTAGAACACTTTGTCTCGTTTCGTCTAAAGCCATGGACGAATGGTTAATAAAGTTGCCTTTTGGAATCGGGTAAATGAGAAATGAGCATACAAATTTTCATGAACCAAAATCTATCATCTTTTTTAACCAAGTGAGAGTGTGAGAAGAGGAGGGAAGGGCCGGCCACATATAGAGGAGGGGGTGAGGGTAGGAGCAAGGGAGGGTAACCATAAGCAAAGCTTATCACAACATTAATGGAATCAATGAGTCATCTAACACCTCACCCAAAACAATTAATGCAAATGGTGACACACTAATCCTAGTCACCAACCATTAATGCAAAATGGTGACTCACAATCCTAGTCACCAAAACTAGAACCATCCACACTCATGACTCACTCTCCAGAAAAGATAAATCTGCATTTAACCTAATGTTTAATACGGGTGATAGAAAACTGAAAACTGGCAATTTCCAAAAGCGATCCTGAAACGAATTTCAGGATAACCCCGTAATGGTATAAACATACCCGCATTTGTATTACGACCGAATACAAATGCAACTGAGACAAATATATTATATCTACACAGTATAATACTCGGATCCGGCTTAAACCAAAGCCCACCGGTATTATCTGCCCGAAATATGACACGTGTGTAAACGCACGTGCATTTTCCGAACCCTGTCATAAAACCATACGGCCTCTACAACGTTTCGCCCGAACTTGGGAAACTGTCTGTGGGGGACTCTAATGACTCATCAACACACTGGCACTGGGTATAACCACTAGCATGTCAGAGGTACTAGCTGTACGTGACGGTTGCCGATGTATTGATTGGAAGAGAAGATGACGAGCGAACTCATCCAGAAACCCTACTGAGCCTGACAGTGACAATATCCATACAGTCCGGTCCATTCGTCTAAGAGTATCGCATATCGGCCTAGGGGGCTGGTAACGTCAGACCCCCAATAGCGGTATAAGTCGTGTCAGAGAGTAGCCCAGAACACCTTGAGATACTACTGGAGTACCTACCAGTAAATCTCCTGCCTCGGCCGAGGGCTTTGTGTAATGGCTCTCCTAGACACAGCGTGATCTCACCCCCAATACCGGGAAAGATGAATACCCTGCCGATCCGCTCACTTTCCTCTATGTGGCTTGGGACTGTACCCAAAAAAGATCTGTTTGCACGAATCCTTTGAGCCGTGGTAGGGTAGAAATCAAAACACAGTGGGAACTCACACGAGACAAATAACGACCTCAGGTCGATGAACTAACCTGTACACATGTCACCAGGGAACTGCTATCTGACGCTAGGTATAATACCAACTAGCAGGTTCCCGGCGAGTCCTGTCCGGTGTACTCATAACCCAATGAGCACCTGTATACATCTTAGGTGAACCAACTGATACCAATGGCTTATGAGACCGGCCACCGCCCTCGTCGAGGTCTCGACTGTATACACTAGTCTACTCTAGAGTATCGATGCCCTGTCTCGAAACTCCCACGACTACGGACACTTTAAGGATGTGCTTACAGACCCCAGCTCCCATGTATATGATCGCCATCATACTGCTGGCAGTCAAGCAAGAATCCTATGGGCTCTATCAACATGCACTAGAGAACTAAAGCATGTATACGATGATAAAGACAAACCAGATAGCATACTATCATCTCGAGCAAGACTGTCATATCGGTATAGGTCCTGCCTCAATCATTGCAATCACGTACCTGCGATCTAATAATTGACTTTGAGGGCACTATATCCAACATGTTACTCCTGGGAGAGTTTTGCACATTACAATTAGCCGATCAAGTAGGTGTTTAGAAAGGTGTTAACGGGGTTACGCCCCTGAGAAAATGAGGTTTATTTTAATTAGGTCCGTGCGAAAGCGCGGGGAACCTCCCTCAAAGTACCGACACCTGCCTGGCCGAAAGATTGGCGAACTTGTAGGGTGTAATTAATCCCGGCTAGTCTTATCTTTTAGGGTTTGAAGGAAGATTTGATAAAAATAGTGGGAGCCATTCTGATTAGATAAAATAATAACCAATCTGATCTTGTAAGAGCATACGCTGAGTGTTTTCTTATCTCTCTCTCTCTCTCCTGGTAGCGACCATGTCACGTCTTAATCAAGATAATAATATGGATGTATTGACCGAACCTACTTATTATACTGAGCTAGGAAACGTTAGTTCCGCTCTATCTTATAATTGTTATAAGTCCGAGCAAGGAATAGGGGAATATCCAGATTCCTATGCCACCTATTCGAGAAATGAGCATGCTGACGCATATTCTTCGGGTGTGTTCGATTACCAAGAACTGTTTCTCAGTATCCTCTACGTCCTAGGTATGAGATACCGAATTAGGATCCCACAAATATAATCTGTTACATGGGCTACATAAAGGTAGAGAACTGGGATTGGATGATATGTCTCTAAGTGTTAGAGAATGGTGTAATTGTTGCAGCCAAATCAGTTGGCAAATATCACCTTGTATTACCAAATGGTAAATACATTGATTCTGAACAAATGTTATTAGATACTGAACCTGATATACAACATTAAATCAGTTTCTTTATTAAGTTAAAGAAAGATATAATTTTGTATTGCAAGATAATGTTGTGAACATTTTCATGAATCAAGAGTTGATTGGATCAGGCACGTTATGAAATGGCATATACGTTCTAAATCAAACCACAGTTCAAAGTATATAGAACACACACAAGAGGAGTAGTTCAGAAATGAATGAATTCTTCTTATGGCATTGTAGACTAGGTCATATCAATGCGACACGACCAGCTAAGTTACATAAGGATGAATATGAGAATCTGTTCGAATTTTCATTTTATGATACTTGCCAGTCTTGTCTCAAAGGTAAAATGACCAATACTCCGTTTACTGGGAACAGAGAAAGAGTTACTGAACTCTTGGGACGGATACATGATGTACGATCCTATGTCTACAAATGCCAGGGTTGGTTCTTTGTACTTCATTACATTCATCGACGATCTCTCAAGATTCGGACATGTGTTCCTGTTGAAACACAAATCTGAAACTTTTGAGAAATTCAAGGAATATAAGCTTGAAGTTAAGAACCAGATGGGTAGAAGTATTAAGTCCTTCGATGTGATCGAGGAGGCAAATACTTGCGTGGAGTTCCTGGAGTTTCTAAAAGGAGAATGGGATTCTCTCTCAGCTTACTCCTTCGTATACACCACAGCACAACGGTCTGTCGGGACGGAGGTATCGCACCCTATGAGATATGGTGTGCTCTATGATGAGTATTGTTGAGTTACTTGTTTCCTTTTGGAGTTATGCACTTGAGAAGTTGCATACTTATTGAATGGGGTTCCATCCAAATCAATGCCTACCACTACATATGAGATATGGAATGGGAAGAGATCATGTCTTAAACGAGTTAAGATGGGGTTGTCCGGCCTATGTGGAAAACAAAATCCGGACAAACTCGAGGCAAGGTCAGTTCTGTGTAAGTTTGTTGGATATCCCAAACATTTGCGAGGGAATATCTTCTACCACTCTGAGGAGCAAAATGTGTTTTGTTTCTCAGCATGCCACCTTTTTAGAAAAGGAATTTCTTATGAAGAAATTAGTGGTCGTGAGGTAGAACTGGAAGGAGTTCCAGCTGGACAAACTAACAGCTGATGATTTGGTGAAATCAAAGGATTCAATAGTCTCCAACGAACCTCAGCTTCTCCGCGAATCTAGTAGGGTTCCTCATCCACCTAAGAGATACTACGGTTTCCTCGGTGATTGTGGGAGCGAGGATTGCATCATGGTAGATGATGACCCAACCAGGTTAAGACAGGCCATCATGAGTGGGGACTCTATGAAATGGCTCGATGCTATGCAATCATAGATGGAATCCATGTACACCAACAAAGTATGATTTTGAATGTTGCTGAAGGGGTAAAACCCAACGGGAACAAATGGATCTTGAGAAGATTCTTGGTGTAGATAGAAAAGTTGAGACTTTCAAAGCTAGACTTGTAGTAAAAGGTTCTCGTCATGCAACCAGGTGTGGTTTATGATGAAGGCTTTTCTCCAGTGCCTATGCTTAAGTCCATCAGGATTAAAGCTCGCATCGTGGAGTTGGAACATCTGTTTTGATGTGGTAATCAAAGAGTTTGACTTCATCAAAAAAGTAGATGAACCTTGTGTAGGGTTACTTAGCACGACAGCAAGGTTTCGGGAGGCATCGTCCATGCCATTTTCAAATTTTTGCCATGCTACTTAACCCTAACCCTAGAATCTTAACTAAAGATTTAGAATAAACGATATGTAAACTGCTTTACAACTAAGTGAATGCGGAATACAACCATTGTAGACCGGTCCTTCACTTCAAATGCTCCGTGTAGAAGTCCCTTCGCTGCGAGTAATGATCTCCCGAACTCTTGAAACGCTCTAAAAGGTAAAAGATGCAAACTTGCTTGAAGTCTTCAAAGCCAAAGATGATCTACGTCGAGGAGACACCAACTCAAGCTACCTCTTCACTAATTAGGGATTAGTGAAGATAACACCCTAAACTAAATGGCTAATCTAGTAGAGGATGATAAAGTAGGAATTTTGCTCACTTTAGAATTTATTTTCTCACTATTTTTCTTTATCTCCTCAAAAGCAAGAGAGAGCTTGAAGAAGATGAATGAAGAAGATGAAGTGAATGAGAGTGAGGTTAGAAATGTAACCATTGTGAGTTTATGTCATGCACTAACCCATGTAGAGAATTGACCATGGCTAAGTGATAAGGGTTAGGTTAATAAATATCTTAGGTAAAACAAAATTGGTGGACTAAGTCAATGGTTCTACAAGCTTCATCCAAGCTCAACCATGACAAATATCCAAGCAATTTTGAATTACTTATATAAATAAAAACCAACACATTATCACAACCATGGTGTAAGTCTCATACACCCATGTGCATGTATAACCTAGCATGTCACAATAATATATATCACATATATATTATTTATGTAACAAAAGAAAACAATACAATAAACATATATCACATATATGTTAAATGTATCAAAAGTGAGAAAAAGAAATACTTAAGTGAGCATATATTAGTTAATGTAATTTAATATATCAAATATATAATTAAACATTAAATTATTAAATCAACACTTGATTTAATAATCCGGCTATATCACATACAACCGACTAATATAATATGTATCATTTCATCGAATCAACACTTGATCCGATAACCCGGCTATATCACATATAACCGGCCGATATCACATATCGCGAGAATAGAATACGGTATCACATACACATATTAATCTCGGTCCTGCACATATCACATATGTGCTCCTACTTCGTTTTGCCTGAGCCAGTAAACCTCTATGTAGGACTCTAAAGACTCGTCAATATGCCGGCAGTAGGTGATGATCATATCAATCACCCACAAGCCGTCAGCGGTACTAGATGGATGTAACAGCTACCCGAGTATTGAGCGATCAGAAGATCAACAAGCAAGCCCGCTCTAACTCCTGTAAAGCCTGTCGGTAACACTACCGTACAGTCCGGTCTCTTCGTCTGATATGTCGCATATCCAGTCTAGTGGTGGTAATCGTCAGACCCGAGCAACCGATAAGTCGTGCCGATGTGAGGCTCATAACGGGGCGAGAAACTACTGATGACAGCCACCAGTAGATCTCCATATCAGCCCTGGCCAGGGACTTCCTGTTATAGCCAATCGAGCACAGAGCAACATCAACCCCCAATACCGGGAGAGACGAAACCCCTCCTATCGCTCATTGCCACCATGTGATTCGGGACTATACCCAAAAGCCACCGTTTTGCACGTTCTCTTGAACATGGTAAGGTGAAAATCAAAGCACAGTGGGAATCACACAAGACTCTATGACGATCTCGGGTCTACAGACTAACCTGTACCAGTGTCACCAGGCTATCTGACGATAGGTATAATACCAACTAGGAGTTCTCGGGGAGTCCGTTCAGTGTACCCAGTCTCCACTGAGCACCCGTATACCATCTTTGATGTCAAACACCAATGGATATGGGATCATCCATCGCCCATCATATGGGTCGAGAAGCGTATACGCTAGTCTACTCTGGAGTATTGATGCCCTGTCTCGATACACCCTCGACTAAGAACAATTATAGGATGTACTTGTGGACTACCCTGGCCCCACTAGTATGATCTCCATCATAGTCCTAGTAGTCAAGTACACATCCTAAGGGATTTATCAACTTGTGAGAGCAAGACAGTATCACAATACAAATCTACATGTTAAGACAAAGTGCAACCAGATAGCATACTATCATGTCGAGCAAGAAAGTCCTCTCTATATATATCCAAGCATCCACTATAATATACATCATATGTACAATAAGCATATACATAACTAACACCTTGTATATACAAGAAGGTCATAGAGAGTAAGGTTGTCTTCCACGTATTGTACGTAGATGACATACTCTTGATAGGAAATGGTTTCCTATGCTACACTCGGTCAAGCTCCTCTTATCACGAGGATTCTCCAAAGAAGATCTGGTTGATACCTACTACATCTTGTGGATTATGATCTATGGTGATAGATCTAAGTGGATGTTGGGAGTGTCCCAAATCCAGGTACATTAACACCATACTAAAGGGGTTTAGTATGGAAGATTCTAAGCGTGGTGGTTCGCCCACTTACTCAGGAATCACTCTCTCCAAAAAGATATCTTCCAAGACTGATTTGGAGAGAGCTCGCGTGCAAAGGATACCCTATTCTTCGGCAGTAGGCTCTATCATGTGTGCGATGTTATGTACCAGACAAGATGTAGCTAACTCATAAGGTGTAGTGACCAGGAATCAATCGAATCTTGGGAGAATCACTGGACAGCTGCGTAGGACATTCTTAAGTACTTGAGAAGCACTAAAGAAATGTTCTTGGAGTTTTGGTAACGGTGTACTCCAGTAGGAGTCCTTTACCAATTCCAACTTCCAGAGTGATAAGGTCTACTGAAAATCAGTCACAGGACAACAATGGAGTTGTGGCTTTGGCCTATGAAAACTGGTCCCATCAGCGATCCAGACATATTCTGAGGACAGTATCACCTGATCAGGGAGAGGGTTGATCTCCAAGTGATCGAGGTAAGGAGAGTTGACGCGAAGGATAACACGGCGGATCCACTCATAGAGGCCTTTCCCTAGAGAGACTTTTATGGAACGTTGGTTATGAGATACTACAACAAATGGCCTTAGTGCAAGTAGGAGATTGTTAGTTATAGGTATGCCCTAGAGGCCATTATTATACATGTGATGTATATTATAGTGGATGCTTGGACATATATAGGGAGGACTTTCTTGCTCGACATGATAGTATGCTATCTGGTTGCTTTTTATCTTAACATGTACACTTATTGTCTCTCTATTGCATGTTGATAAAGCCGTTAGGACGAGTACTAGACTACCAGGATTATGATGCAGATCTGTCACGACCAGAAGGGTACGGAACGTGACTGGCACTTAAGTTACGAAACGTCTCAAGGCGTACGTAAAATAAGCAAGCCAAATCGCAGAAATCAAAACCCATAAAACAATAGAGTGAAAGAAAAACCGTATACGTCGCATCAAATCTTTTAAAGAACAACATCACATTTTTCCAAAAATTTCAGCAGAGCCTCCTTTGTAAAAATTGGCCCCCAAACAGGTAAAAAACAAGAATATATATGAATATCATGAAATAAGGCATCCCCAAGCAGGGGCTAGCTCTTCGCTGAAGCGGACTCAAATCCCACGCAATGTAAATCAGCAATTTGCAAAATCAGTAAAAAGGCATAAGTAATAACATCATGTCGGCTCAAGTGAGCTCGACCCCAAAATACAACATACGAGTCCACAAATTTCACTGTCTCGTCTCTAGGTCAATATACATCAATACAATAACAGGTACCGAAGATATAGTAGATGGAGTACTCTAGATGCCAAGAATATATAAGGCGGTACAAAATAATATCACAACCCACCTACGAGCAAAAACCTCGAGTCCAGGCAAAAGAGGCAAAAGGAGCAAGTGCGTCCGCCGCTACTGTGCTGACGGAGCGGACCTGCAAAAAGGCTGTGGCACAACGGGGGTAAGTTGCCAACTCGTGAGTAATAATAACATCTATAGAAGCTATCGCAAGCATGCACGCAAGTGTCATAACGTCAACAGTACAGATATGGCATGATATACTAGCAGGTATGTATACAACAGGAATCACTGTATAATACTAATCTGGCATGATGTGCTAGCAGGTATGTATACAACAGGAATCACTGTACAATACTAATCTGGCATGATGTGCTAGCAGGTATGTATACAACAGGAATCACTGTACAATACTAATCTGGCATGATGTGCTAGCAGGTATGTATACAACAGGAATCACTCGTGATCTGAATATGTAGGTATAAGAAATCATTATTTTCTTCTTAGAAATCTCTTTTGAAATGTCAGTATAATATCAATAAAATCAACAGAAATCCGTGTCTAGCATCGACACCTCAATAACTATCTCAAATCTCATGTATCTATATCACAGTATCTCTGGCCCCAGCCGTCCGGCTAACCCATCTCAAAGTATCAATATCTCAACATCTTACGGCCACGGTCGGTCCCCTCTGGGTATCCGCCGTGTCAACAATCACCGGTAGGTAGTATTCCCCTGCCAGGCTCATCGTCTATAACTCGATCTTCTTGCCCCGGGGTACCTTACCGGGCCCACCATGTACCCGAGACGGTTCATCCAACTCCTCGAAATGGGCCTCGAAAACCAACAGAAAAACTCATGGTGGACGACACATTCTTCACTAGAAAATCACAACTTGCATATTTTTAAAAAGGTAATAAGTTTATAATTCCTTGCGGTTTTCCCCCAAAATCCATAAATCTCATAAATCTCAAGAAATTCATCATAAGTGTACAGGTCAATGATAATGAATGCCTATGGTATCAACAAATCAAGCTGCAATGTATGATTAATAGACTAAGCATGAACGAATGATGTAATGAGGTACATGCATATGAATAGCAATCCTACATATTCATCTTGAGGAATTAAATGCATTAGCACAGGTTTAAGCATCATATATGGTGAGATGGTTCTAGATTGCAAGTTATCTAGTGTTGTGGCATAGCAATTACTAAAGCGTGTGTGCCCACATGAATAGTGCTCGTGCTGCATAAAAACCCTGGCAATGGTGCAGGTGTCCTATGAAATGAGTTCGCATATATATGTAAATATATAGATCATGAATGTAGCAAGATGTTCAGGCAAGCATTATACTCATAATTACTGATACCACTAGGAATCTTTTAAATTACTCAAACTATCGGGCATCTTGTGCCATCCAAACGATTGTCCCCCGTAGATGTTACATCTACTCACCCGTGATCTCGTGCTAGGTGTATCAGACCACCTGCTTTCCTTTCTCCGCGGCGCTCGAAGTCCACGCCTGCGAACCTAGAATTTTCACAAAGTAACACACGTAAGGTAAAAACCCTGCAAAAATGCGATATCACGATCAAGGAAAAACTCGCGTTGGAAACTCAACGCGCGTGCTCTCGATACGTCAAAACGTGCGTAACCTTACCAGAAACCACCCTAACTCACTGTGTCGCGCAGTGCACCACAGACCCAACACAGAACACACACGTGTCGCACGAGTTAAAAAGTATCGAAAAAGGGTTTTAAGTTCCAGATTTTGACTCGAGTGAAAATATAAAAAGTTGCATATACCAAAACCCTCAAATATACAGCAGACTCCCATAGCCCAAACCCCAACACAAAATACCATCATCTGGCTACAAATTGCGGCCAGAATGAATAAAACGGCGGCCAAACAGTGGGTAGGGGGTCTCGTGTTCTGTGTGTGTGATCAAGGTCAAAAGATTATGCTCCAGTTAACTCAGATTTTATCTGAAGTACACGAGTCAACAGCAGATCTTAAAATGGCTAAAAATCTTCATTAAAATGATAATTTACACTAAATTGAAACCCTATGGTATTTTAGTGAAATCTGGGCAAAACTTAGTTTAAATGGCCTTATAAACACTTAGTTAAGCTACACTAACCATAAAAATCATCACTTGGCCAAAACTCCATTTAAATCACCATAACTAGCACTAAAATCACATTAAACACTCATTTTAGCTTAAATAACCGTATTCTAGCAAAGAAAGAAGTTAAGTTTAAGAAATTATACCTCACTTGATTCTAGGTGCAAGAAGAAGAAGAAGGAGAAGGAGATGGGGGTGAGCACTTGCTGCAGCTGCTGTTACTGCTTGTTGTTGCTGTTGCTGCTATTTGCTTCTGGTGCTGATGCTAATGCTGTTGTTGCTTCAGCTGCTGCTGTTATGTTGTTGTTGCTGCTGCAGCTACAACTTCTGCTGCTGCTGTGTGTGTGTAAGTGAGAGGGAGAGAGTGATATGAGAGAGGGAAATGAGTGAAAATAATTGGTTTGAAACAAGGAAAGAAATGAGAGTCGACCCCTCTCTCTCTCTTCATTAATTGCCAAGCATGCTCAAGCCATCATGCTCCCTCTCTCTCACCTACTCAAGTCAACCCCTAACACTAATTCTATTTTTCTTTTTAAAAAAAAACAAAATTAGCTAACACTTTTAATTAACATCCTATTAACATAGTTAAATGGGTTAGTCCACCATGGTTACTAAACATGGTTTAACCCCAAACTTAACCCTACTTAACATGCACAAGTGTGTGCAGTCCAAATTAAATTCTAATAAAATATTCATAAATCCAGATAAAATATTTGAAAACCGTTTTGGTAAAATTTTTACTAAAATACCCCCCACATTAAACTATAATTAGCCACTGATCACAATCTAAGGTGTTACAATCTTCCCTTCTTAAAGAAAATTCGTCCCCGAATTTAAAATATAGCTACGTGTACCTTCAAAGAGATGAGGGAATTTCTTCCGCATCTCGCCCTCGGCCTCCCAAGTGATCTCATCACCATTCGGGCTGCGCCAAAGAACCTTCACAGTTGGCAAGACCTTTGATCGAAGTTTCTTCACCTGCCGATCCAATATCACTACTGGCTGCTCGGTGAACGAAAGATCGCGCTCAAGCTGAACGGTCTGATGCTGAATCATATGAGAAGGGTCATGAAGATATCTGCGAAGCATCGACACGTGGAAGACGGGGTGAACATCCGGAAAGCTGGATGGAAGAGCCAAACGATATGCAACCGCGCCTACACGCTCAAGGATCTCGAAGGGACCCACAAATTTGGGACTAAGCATTCCTTTTCGCCCAAATCTCATCACGCCCTTCATCGGAGAGACCCTCGTAAAAACGTGCTCGCCAACTGCGAACTCTAGTCTGCGACGGCGTCTGTCTGCATACGATTTCTGCCTACTCTGAGCCGCTCTCATCCGATCTCGAATCAACAGTACTTTCTCGGTCGTCTCCTACATGATCTATGGCCCCAATATACTGCTCTCGCTAAGCTCAGTCCAACAGACGGGCGATCTACATCTCCTCCCATACAAGGCCTCGAAAGGTGCCATCTGAATAGTATCCTAGAAGCTGTTGTTGTAGGAGAACTCCATTAAGGGTAAATGATGATCCCAGCTACCACCGAAATCTAAAACGCACGCTCGGAGCATGTCCTCGAGAGTCCAAATAATCCGCTCTAACTGGCCGTCGGTCTGCGGATGAAATGCCGTGCTGAAACTCAAATGGGTGCCCAATGCCTCCTGAAGTCTCTGCCAAAGTCGGCTGGTAAACTGGGTGCCTCGGTCTGACACGATACAAGTCGGGACGCCATGCAACCGTACGATCTCGTCGATGTAAATCTGGGCATACTGTTCATAACAGAATACTGCATTTTATACCGCCCATTCTTACGCTCGTGTGTTTATAGGTAGGTGCTTTTTATCCGTGTTTATCACATATTTGCAGAATACAGGTTCTCGGTCCTAAAACGGTGAAATTCATGGAAAACACGACAATATCCGGGTTCCTGCCAACCACTGATAAAACACGGTCTCCGCTCTTCATCTGTATGCTGCCAGATACCAGTTTAGGAAGACAAAATGTCAAATCAATGTCATCCTCATGCACAAGGCTCAATGGTAGCACAAAATCCAAGAGATCTACGCGGAGCTCGAGGCAATCATGACAAAAGCATCCACAAAAGTCCACCTTTCCTCAACAGAAATTCTGGAAGAAATGTAAAAGTATTTTCAGAAAATATGTATACCAGAATAAAGGGGACAGAGAACCAGGAACCCACAAAAAAGCACACTTCCCAATTCAACTTTACGGCCGCGCATGCGCGGCCAATATGGGGTATTGGCCGCGCTTGCGCGGCAAGGTGGGGCCCACTCTCTGTCGTGTTTCAGGGGCTTTTTGGTAATCTTGCATGGGGTCTGCTGGTTGCCCTAGAACTTCAACTCCCTGCCTATAAATACAGCAGAACTGAGCTTAGTCAAGGGGGTCATTCTTTGCATTCTTTTGTTCCTCTTTCTTTTGTAGTTTTAGTTCTTTTTCTTCTTCTTCTTCATTCCTCTTCCATGAATTGTAGTGAGAGCTTTTTGTGGATATGAATAAAGATGAGGGTTTTGTATCATTCTTTTGTGTTTCTTCTTCCCCTTGAGATTCTTGCTTTCTCTTGCTCATTCAACCTCTTTATTGAGCTTGAATGGGTAAGGGTTAGTTATTGATCTCAAAGGTCGTATTTTCTCCCGGGACTAGTTCTTCACTTCACATGCGTTTTCTACCCTTCCCTTGATCTTGCAACCTCTTCATTGAGCTTGCAAGTTTAAGGGTTGGCTATTGAGCACATGCTTGGCTTGGGTTCTACTTCCGTGTTCTTTTCTTGTTCTTTTTATTACTCGCTTTTTATTACTTGCATTCTATTTCATGCAATTTTATTCATGCTCTTTATTACTTGTATCTTTTCTTTTCTTTGTTCTTTTCTTTTTGTTCTCTTTTGTTCATTTTGTAAATGTTGTAATTATTGTTGTTGATAAGAATTAATACGGTTTTATAAGTTAACATTTCCTTGCCAATTCCTTTTCCCGTTATTTTCCATTTGAACTTCGCCCAAACCATACGCAAGCGCTCCGTTAGGCACCGTACCCTGACAAGGTAACGGTGATTCCTAACCACGACCGGTTGCGTTCGGTTTGGCCGGAGGCAAAGGCAAGAGACAAGAACGGAAGGACAAGGGTAAATAAGCCGTATTCCACGAATACCGCGCTTAAATCCCCTAATCCACGTTGTTGCCGATTGCTTAGCTTCAATTGGTCAAGACTCGGCTCAAAGGTTTTTGAGTACGGATTTCTTAGCTTATAATGTCGTATTTTCTTAACAACTTTATACTTGCAGATAAACACATAGGTTAGAACAAACAAACATACAAGATTCTTTATTGACTCGTCTAAAGCAAGAAGGTAAGATAACACCATCTCCCTGTGGACCGACCCGTGCTCACCGGCTAGCTGCATAGCGACACCGTCCTGATCGCGGTTACACTTAAATTCTTTGAACATCCGACACGCCAAAAGCGTGCGATCACATACTGAGCAAAAATGAAAGTGGTCTTCACTTGGAGGAAGTGAGCCGCTTTCGTCAATCGATCCACGATCACCCAAATGGAGTCGTACCCTCGACTAGTCCTAGGTAGACCCACAACGAAGTCCATATAAATCTACTCCCATTTCCATCCCGGAATGGGCAAAGGCTGCAACTCTCCTGCTGGCCTCTGGTGCTCGGCCTTGACTTGCTGACAAGTCAGGCATCTCGACACGAAGTCTGTGACGTCCCTCTTCATTCCGTCCCACCAATAAACATCTCTCAGATCGCGGTACATCTTGGTGGAACCCGAATGAACGCTATATATAAATATATGCGCCTCCTCAAGAATCTCATGCCGCAGTCCCTCAGAATCTGGCACGCACAATCGAGCCCCAAATCGCAGTACTCCCTGACCATCGATCACGAACTCGGAATCTCTGCCCTGCCTAATCTGCTCCATGATCTCTGAAAGACGGTCATCACCGGGCTGTGCCTCAAGAATACGGTCAAGCAACTGCGGACGTGCATGAATATGCTCAAGCTGTCCCCCTGTCAGAGTGAACTCGAACTCAACTCGGCTGTCGCAAAAAATCTGCTAATCTGCTGACGAATGCCTCTGTACGGCGCTCAAATAAGATAGACTACTTTCGGGCCTCCTACTCAAAGCATCTGCCACCACGTTCGCCTTGCCTGGATGGTAGAGGATCTCGCAATCATAGTCTTTCACCAGCTCCATCCAACGGCGTTGTCTCTGGTTCAAGTCTCGCTACTGAAATATGTACTTCAAGCTCTTGTGGTCCGTGAATATCTGGCACAACTCTCCATATAGGTAATGTCTCCAGATCTTGAGTACAAACACCACTGCAGCCATCTCTAAATCGTGCGTAGGATAGTTCTGTTCATGCGTCTTCAGCTGTCGAGAAATATAAACAATAACTCTGTCGTGCTGCATCAATACGCAATCTAGTCCCACTCGCGAAGCGTCGCAATAAACCACGAATCCGCCCGATCCCGAATGCAATGACAACACTGGTGCAGTAGTCAGACGAGTCTTCAACTGCTGGAAACTATGCTCGCACGCCTCGGTCCAATCAAAAGGAACTCCCTTCCGGGTCAATTCGGTCAACGGTGTAGCAATATGGGAGAAGTCCTGAAAGAATCGTCGGTGGTAGCCAGTCAGGCCTAGGAAACTGCGGATCTCCGTAACTGATGTCGGTCTGGACCAATGCTGAACGGCCTCGATCTTCCTCGAGACCACACATATGCCATCTCTCGTAATCACGTGACCCAAGAAATCAACGCTGTCAAGCCAAAACGCGCACTTGGAAAATTTCGCGAACAGCCGGTGCTCCCTCAAGGTCTGCAACGTGATCCGCAAATGCTGCTCGTGCTCCTCTCGGCTCCGGTAATACACCAAAATGTCATCTATAAACACAATGATGAACAGATCTAGATACGGCCTGAATATGTGGTTCATCAAATCCATAAACGCGGCTAGTGCATTGGTGAGTCCGAACGACATCACCAAAAACTCATAGTGCCCGTAACATATGCGAAAAGCCGTCCTCGGAATATCCTCCTGCCGCACCCTCAACTAATGGTAACCCGATCGCAAGTCAATCCTCGAAAAGTATCCCGCACCCTGAAGCTGGTCGAACAAATCATCGATACGTGGTAAGGGATATTTTTTCCGTACAGTAACCCTGTTCAGCTGGCGGTAATCAATGCACAAGCGCAAACTGCCGTCTTTCTTCTTGACGAACAAGATAGGAGCACCCCACGGAGAAACACTAGGTCGAACAAGCCCTCTATCTAACAAATCCTTCAACTAATCCTTCAGCTCTCTAAGCTCTGCCGGGGCAATCCGATAAGGCGGTATGGAAATAGGCCCCGAGCCGGGAATCAAGTCAATGCAGAAAGCAATATCGCGCTCAGGCGGTAACCCAGGCAGCTCGTCAGGGAAAATGTCAGGGAACTCACACACACAATCGGAACCTGGTCCAACGGAACCTCTGCAGCTCGAGTAACACAAACAGACGCTAAAAATCCCTGACATCCCTTTCGTAATAGCTGACCGGCACGAAGAGATGAAATCAAGCTGGGAAGGGTGACACTGCGGTCTCCCTGAATAACAAGGACTGGCTCTCCCAGAAAGCTAAATCTGACTGCCTTCTTACGGCAGTCCACAGATGCATAACAAGTGGCTAGCCAGTCCATGCCCAGAAGCACATCAAAGTCCAACATATCGAGAAGAATCAAATCAACCGATGAATCCCTCTCCCCGATACGAACGGAACACAAACGAAACACAAAACGAGCGACAAACGACTTGCCGGCCAGAGTAATAACAACAAGCGGCTGATCTAACGACGACGACTCACGGCCCAACATCGGTGCAAAGTGTATATATACATACAAATGTGTGGAACCTGGGTCGAATAATACTCGCGCGTCGAAAGAACATGCTGGCAAGGTACCTGTCACAACGGCATTGGATGCCTGCGCATCCTGCGGTGTCAAAGCGAAAACTCGGGCCATCCCCCACCAATAGCTGGCTGACCTCTGCCTCGGCCTCTGCCTCCTCGTCCTCTCTGAACAGGACCGCCGCGTCCATGGCCTCTGGGGGCATCTAACTGACGTGGAGCACCACCGGGGGTAGGAAGTAGAGCTCTCTGAGGAGGTGGTGAAGGTGGTAAAGTCACGTGTGGAACTGTCGCCGCTCCCTGTCGTCTCACCGGACAATCTCTGATACGATGGTGCGGACTCCCGCACCCAAAACATCCTGGCGACGCCTGCTGTCTTTACGGATAAGAACCAAATAGCTGACCTCGTCCAACTCCTCTGTCGCCACCAACTCTCGGAAAGAATCTAGCACGATGCCTCTGAGCTGGCATATCGGTACGAATCCTCTTCGGCCCAGAAACGGCCGAAGTCTCTGAAATGCGTGCCTTCATCTGTAAGGCCGTGTCCATAACAGCTGCATAAGTATCGAAATGCTGGGCGCCGATGGAAAGAAATAACTGGGTGTCAAGTCCCTGCATAAACCTCTTCACCCTCTTCTCTTCGGTATCAACCAAGTACGTAGCGTATCTGGACAACTGCTTAAACTGAACATCATACTCGAACACAGTCATTCATGGAGTCTTGCGGAAAGCCTCAAAACTACGAGCCCTAGCATCATGAACGCTCTCTGGAAGGAAACGGGCTAAAACTACTGCTGTGAACTCGGCCCAAGTCATAGGAGGTAGACCTGCAGCTCGACCTCTCCAGACCGACTCACACCATGTCTACGCAAGGCCCTCTAAACGGAAACTCGTAAGCTCCACCCATCTGTCGTCGGAACATCTGAGCGAACGGCAAACTCAAGCTAAATTGTCAAGGAATGTCTGCGGATCCTTCGCTGTATCGGTGCCGGTGAAGACTGGGGGCCTCAGTCTCATGAAGTCCTGTAGTGATACAGGAATAGCCACTGTAATAGTAGGAGCAACTTTCTGGACAGCAGGTACTATCGTAGTCTGTGCGGTGGTAGGTACGTCCTCCGATCTCGGTGCACGACTAGAGACTACTAAGGATCCCAACAACTGTCGTAACTCCTGCATACCTCCCATCATCTGTCGTAGCTCCTCCATACCAGACTCTAGCCTATCCATGTGGTTTGGGGAAGGCGGATCAGTATGTCCCTGGGGAGTAGGTATGTCACCCTACTCGGTCCTCGTCTCGGACGAGCCTGCTCGGATCTCATCTCGGGCGGCAGCCCTCTGCGCTTTCGTAGCCTTCGGCGGCATAGTGGCTGGTACAGGAAACAGGATAATAAGAACAGTGCAATAGAATCATAGGATACACGAAATTGAAGAAGGAATTTCCAAGCAAGTATATCCTAAAGTCACCTAGGCGGAGTACCGTATCGCAAGTATGCCGCGGACATACGCACGCTACGTTACCCTGCTTAAGTCACTTACTCCATCTACCAAGGGTCATTCTACACTCAGAAAGGTAAAACCTATCGCTCTGATACCGACTTTTTCACGACCCGAAGGGTACGGAATGTGACTGGCACTTAAGTTATGAAACGTCTCAAGGCGTACGTAAAATAAGCAAGCCAAATCCCAGAAATCAAAACCCATAAAACAATAGAGTGAAAGAAAAACCATATACGTCGCATCAAATCTTTTAAAGAACAACATCACATTTTTCCAAAAATTTCGGCAGAGCCTCCTTTGTAAAAATTGGCCCCCAAACAGGTAAAAAACAGGAATATATATGAATATCATGAAATAAGGCATCCCCAAGCGGGGGCTAGCTCTTCGCTGAAGCAGACTCAAATCCCACGCAATGTAAATCAGCAATTTGCAAAATCAGTAAAAAGGCATAAGTAATAACATCATGTCGGCTCAAGTGAGCTCGACCCCAAAATACAACATACGAGTCCACAAATTTCACTGTCTCGTCTCTAGGTCAATATACATCAATACAATAACAGGTACCGAAGATATAGTAGATGGAGTACTCTAGATGCCAAGAATATATAAGGTGGTACAAAATAATATCACAACCCACCTACGAGCAAAAACCTCGAGTCCAGGCAAAAGAGGCAAAAGGAGCAAGTGCGTCCGCCGCTACTGTGCTGACGGAGCGGACCTGCAAAAAGGCTGTGGCACAACGGGGGTGAGTTGCCAACTCGTGAGTAATAATAACATCTATAGAAGCTATCGCAAGCATGCACGCAAGTGTCATAACGTCAACAGTACAGATATGGCATGATATACTAGCAGGTATGTATACAACAGGAATCACTGTACAATACTAATCTGGCATAATGTGCTAGCAGGTATGTATACAACAGGAATCACTGTACAATACTAATCTGGCATGATGTGCTAGCAGGTATGTATACAACAGGAATCACTGTACAATACTAATCTGGCATGATGTGCTAGCAGGTATGTATACAACAGGAATCACTCGTGATCTGAATATGTAGGTATAAGAAATCATTATTTTCTTCTTAGAAATCTCTTTTGAAATATCAGTATAATATCAATAAAATCAACAGAAATCCGTGTCTAGCATCGACACCTCAATAACTATCTCAAATCGCATGTATCCATATCACAGTATCTCTGGCCTCAGCCGTCCGGCTAACCCATCTTAAAGTATCAATATCTCAACATCTCACGGCCACGGTCGGTACCCTTTGGGTATCCGCCGTGTCAACAATCACCGGTAGGTAGTATGTCCCTGCCAGGCTCATCGTCTACAACTCGATCTTCTTGCCCGGGGGTACCTTACCGGGCCCACCATATACCCGAGACGGTTCATCCAACTCCTCGAAACAGGTCTCGAAAACCAACAAAAAAACTCATGGTGGACGACACATTCATCACTAGAAAACCGCAACTTGCATATTTTTAAAAGGGTAATAAGTTTATAATTCCTTGCGGTTTTCCCCCAAAATCCAGAAATCTCATAAATCTCAAGAAAATCATCATAAGTGAACAGGTTAATGATAATGAATGCCTATGGTATCAACAAATCAAGCTGCAATGTATGATTAATAGACTAGGCATGAATGAATGATTTAATGAGGTACATGCATATGAATAGCAATCCTACATGTTCATCTTGAGAAATTAAATGCATTAGCACAGGTTTAAGAATCATATATGGTGAAATGGTTCTAAATTGCAAGTTATCTAGTGTTGTGGCATAGCAATTACCAAGGCGTGTGTATCCGCATGAATAGTGCTCGTGCTGCATAAAAACCCTGGCAATGGTGCAGCTGTCCTATGAAATGAGTTCACACATGTATCTAAATATATAGATCATGAATGTAGCAAGATGTTCAGGCAAGCATTATACTCATAATTACTAATACCACTAGGAATCTTTTAAATTACTCAAACTATCGGGCGTCTTGCGCCATCCAAACGATTGTGCCCCGTAGATATTACATCTACTCATCCCTGATCTCGCGCTAGATGTATCCGACCACCTGCTTTCCTTTCTTCGTGGCGCTCGAAGTCCCTGCTTACGAACCTAGAATTTTCACAAAGTAACACACGTAAGGCAAAAACCCTGCAAAAATGCGATATCACGATCAAGGAAAAACTCGCGTTGGAAACTAAACGCGCGTGCACTCGATACGTCAAAACGTGCGTAACCTTACCAGAAACCACCCTGACTCGCTGTCTCGCGCAGTGCACCACATACCCAACACAGAACACACACGTGTCGCACGAGTTAAAAAGTATCGAAAAAGGTTTTTAAGTTCCAGATTTTGACTCGAGTGAAAATATAAAAAGTTGCATATACCAAAACCCTCAAATATACAGCAAACTCCCACAGCCCAAACCCCAACACAAAATACCATCATCTGGCCGCAAATTGCGGCCAGAATGAATAAAACGGCGGCCAAACAGTGGGTAGGGTGTCTCGTGTTCTGTGTGTGTGATCAAGGTCAAAAGATTATGCTCCAGTTAACTCAGATTTTATCTGAAGTACACGGGTCAACAGAAGATCTTAAAATGGCTAAAAATCTTCATTAAAACGCTAATTTACACTAAATTGAAACCTTATGGTATTTAGTGAAATCTGGGCAAAACTTAGTTTAAATGGCCTTATAAACACTTAGTTAAACTACATTAACCATAAAAATCATCACTTGGCCAAAACTCCATTTAAATCACCATAACTAGCACTAAAATCACATTAAACACTAATTTTAGCTTAAATAACCATATTCTAGCAAAGAAAGAAGTTAAGTTTAAGAAATTATACCTCACTTGATCCTAGGTGCAAGAAGAAGAAGAAGAAGAAGGAGAAGGAGATGGGGGTGAGCTCTTGCTGCAGCTGCTGTTACTGCTTGCTGTTGTTGTTGCTGCTGCTTTCTTCTGGTGCTAATGCTGATGCTATTGTTGCTTCAGCTGCTGCTGCTGCTGCTGCTGTTATGTTGTTGTTGTTGTTGCTGCTGCTGCCACTTTTGCTGCTGCTTTGTGTGTGTAAGTGAGAGGGAGAGAGTGATATGAGAGAGGGAAATGGGTGAAAATAATTGGTTTGAAACAAGGAAAGAAATGAGAGTCAACCCCGCCTCTCTCTCTTCATTAATTGCCAAGCATGCTCAAGCCATCATGATCCCTCTCTCTCACCTACTCAAGTCAACCCCTAACACTAATTCTATTTTTCTTTTTAAAAAAAACAATATTAGCTAACACTTTTAATTAACCTCCTATTAACCTAATTAAATGGGTTAATCCACCATGGTTACTAAACATGGTTTAACCTCAAACTTAACCCTAGTTAACATGCACAAGTGTGTGCAGTCCAAATTAAATTCTAATAAAATATTCATAAATCCAGATAAAATATTTGAAAACCGTTTTGGTAAACTTTTTACTAAAAAAAACCCCCACATTAAAGTATAATTAGCCACTAATCATAATCTAAGGTGTTACAAGATCATACAAGTGGGGCAAGGGTAGTCGGCAATTACATCCTTCAATTGTTCCTAGTCGTGGGAGTATTGAGACGGGGCATCAATATTTCAGAGTAGACTAGCGTATACGCTTCTCGACCCATATGATGGGCGATGGATGATCCCATATCCATTGGTGTTTGACATCAGAGATGGTATACGGGTGCTCGGTGGAGACTGGGTACACTGGATGGACTCGCCGAAAACTCCTAGATGGTATTATACCTATCGTCAGATAGCAGTTCTCTGGTGACACTGGTACAGGTTAGTCTGTCGACCCGAGATCGTCATAGAATCTTGTATGATTCCCACTGTGCTTTGATTTCCACCTTACCACTTTCAAGAGATCGTTTAAAACGGTGGTTTTTGGGTACAGTTCCGAGTCACATGGAGGCAATGAGCGATAGGAGGGGATTTCGTCTCTCCCGGTATTGGGGGTTGATGTTGCGCTATGCTTGATTGGCCATAATAGGAAATCCCTGCCCAGGGTTGCTGAGATCTACTGGTAAGTGTTATCAGTAGTTTCTCGAACCATTATGAGCCTCACATCGGCATGACTTATCAGGCTATTGGGGTCTGACGTTATACCACCCCCAGGCTGTGATATACGACATATCAGACGAAGAGACCGGACTGTACGGTAGTGTTACTGATTGGATTCGCAGGAGTATGAGAAGGCTTGCTTGTTGATCTTCTGATCGCTCAATACCTGGGTGGCCGTTACATTTAGCAGACCGCTTGCGGGTTGTAGGTGACTGATATGATCACCATCTACTGCCTGCGTATTGACGAGTCTTTAGAGTCCTATACAGAGGTTTCCTGGCTCAAGCGAAACGAAGTAGGAGCACATATGTGATATGTGTGGGACCGAGATTAATACGTGTGTGATACCATATTCTATTCTCGCGATATGTGATATCGGTCGGATATATGTGATATAACCGGGCTGTCGAATCAAGTGTTGATTCGACAAGTTGATACATTTGATATTAGTCGGTTGTATGTGATATAGCCGGATTATTAAAGCAAGTGTTGATTTAATAATTTAATGTATAATTATATATTTGATATATTATCTTACATTAACTAATATTAGCTCACTTAATATTTCTTTTTCTCACTTGTGTGCATTTAGTATATATGTGATATATATTAATGTACATCTTTTGTGTCATGCTTGATGCCACATGCTACATGGATGTATGAGACTCACACCTTGCTTATAATAATGTAAGGTTTTGTTTATTTAAAGTAAATCAAATTAGTTGGAAATTGTCACATGGTTGAACATTGTAGAAGCTTGTGGAACCATTGACCAAGTCCACTAATTTTGTTTTACTTGAAGATATTTATTAACCCAACCATTATTGTTTAGCTATGGTTTAGTCTCTACATGAGTTAGTATATGATATTAACTCACCCATGGTTGCTATTCTCACCACTTGATTCATTCTTCACTTGCTTCATTGCATGAGAGCTTTCTTCATCTCCTTCCTTAAGCTTTCTAGCTTAATAAGAGATGAAGAAAATTAGTGAGAAAATTATTTCTAAAGTGAGCAAAATTCCTACTTCATCAACCTCTTCTCTACTAGCCATTTAGATTGGGTTGTTACTTCACTAGTTCATCACTTAGTGAAGAGGTAGCTTGAGTTAGTGTCTCCTCGACCAAGATCATCTTCGGCCTCGAAGACTTCAAGCAAGCTTGTTCATTTCACCTTGTGGAGCCTCACTAGAGTCCGGGAAATCACCAGCGAAGAGACTACTACGCGGAGCTATTGAAGTGAATGACCGTCTACAAAGGTTGTATTCCTTATTCACTTAGATGTAAAGATGTTTACATGCTTGTTCGTCTAATTCTCTAGTTTAGATTCTAGCGTTAGGGTTCTTTACCGCGCCATTTTTTTGAAAACGACATGGTCGATGCCTCCCGAAACCCAGCGGCAATACTAGGGAACCCCAGCAATATTAAGTCTGCAATAGTAAGAAAAAGAAATGCATAAGTGAGTTAATATTAGTTAATGTAAATTAGTATATCAAATATACAATTATACATTAAATTATCAAATCAACACTTGATTTAATAATCCAGATATATCATATATAACCGACTAATATCATATATATCAATTTATCGAATCAACACTTGATTCGATAATCCGGCTATATCACATATAACTGACTGATACCAATATCGCGAGAATAGAATACGGTATCACATACTCGTATTAATCTCAGTCCCACACATATCACACATGTGCTCCTGCTTCGTTTCGCCTGAGCCAAGAAACCTCTGTATAGGACTCTAAAGACTTGTCAATACGCCGGCAATAGGTGATGATCATATCAGTCACCCACAAGCCGTCGGCGGTACTAGCTGGACGTAACGGCTACCCGGGTATTGAGCAATCAGAAGATCAACAAGTAAGCTTATCTAAACTCCCGTAAAGCCTGTCTGTAACACTACCGTACAGTCCGGTCTCTTCGTCTGATATGTCGCATATCTAGTCTAGGGGTGGTAAACGTCAGACCCCAGTAACCGATAAGTCGTGCCGATCTGAGGCTCATAACGGATCGAGAAACTACTGATAACACTTACCAGTAGATCTACGTATCAGCCCTGGCCAGGGACTTCCTGTTATGGCCAATTGAGCACAGCGCAACATCAACCCCCAATACCGGAAGAGACGAATCCCCTCCTATCGCTCATTGCCTCCATGTGACTCGGGACTGAACCTAAAAACCACCGTTTTGCACGTTCTCTTGAACATGGTAAGGTGGAAATCAACGCACGGTGGGAATCACACAAGACTTTATGACGATCTCGGATCTACAGACTAACCTGTACCAGTGTCACCAGTGAACTGCTATCTAACGATAGGTATAATACCAACTAGGAGTTCCCAGCGAGTCCGTTCAGTATACCCAGTCTCCACTGAGCACACATATACCATCTTTGATGTTAAACACCAATGGATGTGGGATCATCCATCACCCATCATATGGGTCAAGAAGCATATACGCTAGTCTACTCTGGAATATCGATGCCCTGTCTCGATACACCCTCAATTAGGAACAATTAAAGGATGTACTTGTGGACTACCCTGACCCCACTAGTATGATCTCCATCATAGTCCAGGTAGTCAAGTACACATCCTAAGGGCATTATCAACATGTGAGAGCAAAACAGTATCACAATACAAGTCTACATTTTAAGACAAAGAGCAACCAGATAGCATACTATCATGTCGAGCAAGAAAGTCCTCTATATATATGTCCAAGCATCCACTATAATATACATCATATGTACAATAATGGCCTCTAGGGTATACATATAACTAACACTAAACATGTTCTTAAGCCATCATATCCCCCAACTTGCCCTACAGGCGTTCCTATATTGACTCTTGTATACAATCCACGGGCATAAATAAATATATCCCCCACCAAGTTTCACCAATAGCAAGAAATGTTCTCGTATGGTGAATAACACTTGTAGGTCCTCTCGACTTACAAGGAGAAAATACTCTTGTAAGATCCTTACGATTCCTAGGAGAAAACACACCTACAAGATCCTCTCGACTCGTAGGGAGAAATACCTCTATGAGACCCTTACAGCTCATAAACTCAAAAAGCCTTAGTCGACAGGATCCTAACCCTGTTTGCTAACCCACCTTTGTTCAAATCAACAAAGGAAAATGATGAGTCGCTCCAGTCAAAGCGATGCTGATGCCTAAAAAGGTATCAAACTTCAAGTCTTCTCACGGCAAATAATAATTCGCTCCCGGCAATATTCCAGTCATAGCGATACTGATGCCAAAATTGGTATCAGGACCCAAGTCCCCGACTCGCAACAAAATCAGCGAGCAAAAAAAATGCATATGAAATAGTCGAAATGATGGGGCAGCTCGCAATAAAAATTAGCGAGCAAAAAATATATGCATATGAAACAGCCAAAATGTTTAGGCAACTCGCAATAAAAAAATAACGAGTAAAAAAACGATATAGCCGAAATGATTGGGCATCGCGATAAATAGCCGAAATGATTTGGCAATCGCGACTTTCGCGATATAAAGGTTGAAAAGATAGAGTATCGCAGAAAGAAAAAAAAGAAAATGAAACTTTTTTGCCCTGCAGGTAGGTCCACACCGACCCCTGTATACAATCCATGGGCATAAATGAAAGAAAGGGAAGCATATTTTCCCACCAGGCTCCGTCAAAGGGAGAGCCAGATCTTAATGAAAACATCTACAACCTAGAGGTCATTCTGACGTTCTTCTCGTTCTGACAGGATGTAGATGCGACGCCGGAAAAGGCTCCAAGAAGCCAAATCAAAAAGTGGAGTGATGGCAAAATCCTAACTCCAGCTCGACGTGCTTCTCATGCCGGCAGGATGCAGACGCAACGTCAACAAGGACCCAAGGGTCAATTAAAGTGGAGTGATGGCAAAATCCTAGCTCCGGATCTTAATGGCAGTATCTACAGCCTAGAGATCACTTCGACGTTCTTCTCATTCCAGCAAGATGCAGACGCAACGTCATATAAAAAAGACCCAAAGGTCAAAGCAAAGTGGAGTAATGGCAAAATCCTAACTCCAGCTCGACGTGCTTCTCATGCCAGCAGGATGCAGACGCAACGTCATTGTTCATACCATAATATTGCATTATTATATTCCCCATTCTTATTCGTTTTATAAATAAACAGGTGCTTTTGACGCATGTCTGCTACATATTACAGGTTACAGGTTCTTGGAGAGAAAACAGTGAAAAAGATAGAAGACGATGCAAAAGTGAGACTTTGACCAATAAACAGAAGACTCTTGGTCAAGGGTACATAAAGATCAGTTCACAAAGCAAGGTTCAAGACGTTGATACAAAGCGAACGGTTAAAGTTCACCACAATTATTCATTGGAAAATCTGGAAGAGAACCAGAAGCTATTTTAAAGAAAGAACCAGAGAATTAGGAATACAAAAATGACCAGAGCCAGCACAAGAAAGAAGATGACCTAATCCTACTGTTTGGCCGTGGAACCGCGGCCAAACCATGCCTCGGGCCGCGGTTCTGCGGCAATATTGAGCAGAAAGAGAAAAATATTTTTCCATAATTTGTTGCGGCGCTGACTAAGTCAACCTAGGGCTATTTTGGTAAATGTAGACATGCGGATCAATTGTAACCTAGGGTTTCCTATCCTCTATAAATAGGAACTCTAAATCATTGTATTGGTTATGCCTCCCTTCATTAATAAATTTCAGAATTCTTTTGGAGAGCATCGGTGCCTCTTTTCATTTCATGAATTCAGATCTGACAACCCTGTGTTGATGTTTGGAGAGAGCCATCTGTTAAGTAGGTAATTTTTCATTCTTTGCCCTAGGTAGATTTAATTCCTTGCCCTAGATAATTGTTTAGAGTTAGCTTTGGGGAAGGCTTTTTGAGAGATGAGATCTCTCATCCCTTTCTTACCCATCACATATAATCAATAGAACTTCATGCATACACGCACACACCGCGCCCTACGGCACCCTATCCCTCGAGGTAGCAGTGATACCGTAGTATAAAGGCCCGGTTGTGCGCGTTTTCCATGGAGGTTAGGATGAGGATCTCTAAAGGAAGGACAAGAACCTAGAGGAAGGAACACCTTCCCGAATGGATCTAATCCCCTTTATTGATAATTACCATAACCCCTCTTAGATCCTAATTTGGGTATAGAAGGCGTTGAGATTTATTTATATTTTCAAACCATTCCTAAACCTAACCCTAGCAAGATTTAGATCTAGATAATCTTAGTATAGATAGATTTAGTTTTTAGATTTAATAAATCAATCCGACTCCCATCAGAATTAACTCGTTTGAGTGATTAGGAAATTCACAACATCCCTGTAGACCGACCAGTACTCACCGGCTAGCTGCAAAGCGACGCCGTTCTTGATTGCGGTTACATATATTTTTGATATAAAATCTCTATAAATCAAATAGCGCCGTTGCCGGAGATGGCGTATTATTTCCTTTTTGCAATTTCGGGTTAATCAAAATTAGAAAATCATAAAAACTGAAAAATCAAAAAAAAAGTATAAAAATATATCATCTGTTATTTTTGGAAAGGGTACTTTGTTGTTTGAATTTTGCAGGATCTATATTCGGATCTGGAAATCTACAGAAAGCGAAACAGCAAATAAACGATCCTATCAACAGAAGAGTGCAACAACAGAGGAACTGAAAAATTCTGGAGATCTGAACCACCCACCGCACCGCGTTTCCGCCGCGATAACCTACCTCATACCGCGGAATCGCGGCCTTCTAGTCAAATCAAAAGGTCAGAAAAATTCTTGGGACCCGTGCCAACTACCTGACCGCTGAACCGTGGTGGGACCCCCCCTTTGGCCGCGGAAAGGCTACGGTTTGGTGGCGACACCTGTCTAAATTTGCACTGTAAGCCCCTCTGTTTCTTCTCTGTAAATCTTGATATATCTTCTGTAAATTTGCCTGCAGGATTTCTTTGCGCTTAAAAATCTTCCCCCTTCCAAATAAGAAATCTTGTGCAGGATTCTTTGCGCGTGTTCAAAATAAAAATTGATTGCAAGAAATCTTTTCTGTTTTGCATATCTTTTCTCAAATTGCAATAACAAAAAAATCTTTGATTGCAAGTGATTTACTGTTTTGCATATCTTTAATCGGATCTTAAGGGGCTTTTGACCAATTCAGATTGGGTGGGGATTTCATCACCCTTCCCAGGACCCCAGAAATCACATAAGGCATTTGCATTGATCATTCTTAATTAAAAAATACTAGACTTAGCCCTAAGGACTTCGAGCACAATAGGACAGAGGACTAGTTATAGGCATCGACCGTTTATCCTAACCTGACTTTGCGGTGTCTAGGCAAGTATGTCAAGGCAAGTGGTTACTTAATTAGGACCGCTACTTGTAGCGGGGAGCCTCCCACTTACCTGGCACTTACCTGGCCACAATTGGCGGTGAAGAGGCGGTTTGAGGTCCTATTTCTAGCTCTTTGGAACAGTTAGGAGCTGTCTAGCTGACCAAGGTGACCCTAGATCGAGGTCTGATTGTGCATTTCTGGTTGATTGCATTTGTATCTAAGCCCTTTGTTAGTTATATGTATGCCCTAGAGGCCATTACTATACATAGAATGTATATTGTAGTGGATGCTTGGACATATATAAGGATGACTTTCTTGCTCGATATGATAGTATGCTATCTGGTTACTCTTTACCTTAACGTGTACACTGATTGTCTCTCTGTTACATGTTAGTAAAGCCCTTAGGATGTGTACTTGACTACCTGGATTATGATGCGGATCATACTAGTGAGGACGTGGTAGTCCATAAGTACATCCTTCATAGTCCCTAGTCGTGGGTGTATCGAGACGGGGCATCGATATACCAGAGTAGACTAGCGTGTAGCTTCTCGACCCATATAGATGGGCGATGGATGATCCCATATCCATTGGTGTTTGACATCAGAGATGATATACGGGTGCTCAGTGGAGACTGGATACACTGGACGGACTCGCCGAGAACTCCCAGATGGTATTATACCTTACGTCAGATGGCAGTTCTCTGGTGACACTGGTACAGGTTAGTCTGTAGACCCGAGATCGTCATAGAGACTTGTGTGATTCCCACTGTGCTTTGATTTCCATCATACCACGTCCAAGAGGGCGTGCAAAAAGGTGGTTTTTGGGAACAGTCCCGAGTCACATGGAGGCAATGAGCGATAGGAGGGGTTTCGTCTCTCCCGGTATAGGGAGTTGATGTTGCGCAGTGCTCGATTGGCTATAACAGGAAGTCCTTGGCCAAGGCTGTTTTAGGGATTTACTGGTAAGTGTTACCAGTAGTTTCTCGACCCGTTATGAGCCTCATATCGACACGGCTTATCGAGTTATTGGGCTCTGACGTTTACCACCCTTAGACGAGATATGCGACATATCAGACGAACAGACCGGACTGTACGGTAGTGTTACTGATTGGATTCACAGGAGTGTGAGCGGGCTTGCTCGTTGATCTTCTGATCGCTCAATACCCGGGTGGCCGTTACGTTTAGTAGACCGCTTGCGGCTTGTGGGTGTTTGATATGATCATCACCTACTGCCGGCGTATTGACGAGTCTTTAGAGTCCTACACAGGGGTTTCTTGGCTCAAGCGAAACGAAATAGGAGCGCATATAAGATATGTGCGGGACCGAGAATAATACCAGTATGTGATACTGCATTCTATTCTCGTGATTTGTGACATTGATCGGTTATATGCGATATAGCCGGGTTATCGGATCAAGTGTTGATTCGATAAGTTATTACTATTGATATTAGTCGGTTATATGCGATATGACCGGATCGTTAAATCAAGTGTTGATTTAATGATTTAATGTATAATTATATATTTGATATATTACTTTACATTAACTAGTATTGGTTCATTTAAGATTGATTTTCTCACTTGGATGTGCACATTGTTTATATGTGATATATGCAAGTGTACATGTTTGTATCATGCTTGATGATACAAACAAGTTGTGTGTATGAGACTTGAACCAAATCAAGGTTAGATTAGGGTTTACTAATTTCCTAAGCATATAACAAAAGAGTGTGACTTTGGTCAAAGTTATCAAGCTTCATAAAGCTTGATGAACATTGACAAAGTCAACTCTTTTTGTCATTTGTTTAAGATATTAGCTAACCCAACCCTTAACCTAATGCTTTGGTTAATTCTCTACATGAGTTAAGCATGAGGTCTTAACTCAACCATGGTGCCATGATTAAAAGGATAAGTTTCATATTATTCTTTTAATTCTTTCTTCTTCTTCATCTTCATCAAGCTTCAAGAAAGCTTGCTAGCTCCAATGGTGCCATGAGAAAAAGAGTGAGAAATCCAATTCTAAAGTGAACCCACTTCCTATTTCTTCATCCTCTACTACTTGCCATGTAGTATAGGGTGTTCTCTTCACAAAGTTTTTGACCAAGTGAAGGAATAGCTTGAGTCTGAGTCTCCCCGATGTAGATCATCTTCGGCCTCGAAGTCAATGACCTAGCCCGATCATTTCTCCGACGAAACCATCTTTAGAGTCCGGGATCCGATGATCGCAGCGGAGGGACGTCAACACGGAGCTTTAGAAGTGGAGGACCGGATCTACAAAGGTTGTATTTCCATTCACTTAGTAGCAAAGTAGTTTGCTTGCATGTTCTTTCGCCTAATCTCTAGTTAACGATCTAGTTTAGGGTTTCTCGGCACCGGAAAATTTGAATTTGGCATGGTTGATGCCTTGTGGAACCTCTTGTGTGTGCCTAGTAACCCTACAGTGGTATCAGAGCTACGGGGCTACACCCCATAGCCCCGACCAAGTGACTGTAGGAGAACCCCAACGCCGAAAGCATCCGTTCGGGTGCTCGCGGCAGCGGTGTTCCGCCTTATTGCACTTCGTCGACTGTATCGGGGGTGCGGCGGTCTACTAAAGTTTGCGACGAGCATCCGATCAGCATTTCGGGAATCTTGTTGAATTTCCCGACTCGATATTGAAAAGTGTTTTCGATAATGAGACTAAAATGCGGGGTTTATAATTGTTAGGCATGTGATGTCTAAGGAATTCAGATGGTTAGGCATGCGATGTCTAAAGAGTTTGCGGATTCCAACTGTTGTAGTTTTACACTTTCTTTTCTATGACCGTAAGTGTAATATGTGATATCGCCGGTTTCGTTGCTATATGTCAACGACAATTGGGATGTGCATATTTACTTACGTTGATGACATGTGATGTTATGTGTTGCTGGATATGTTATATTGGATCGTCACGTTTTGAATAGCCGGGGGTTTTTATGTGAGATGAGTGTTTTTCATTTTCATTCATGTAAAAACTTGTATGTAATATTCTTTTATTGGGGCACTTCCAGGTTGCGGAAGATGTCACCATTTGTATATTATTTACTTTTCCGCACTAGGATAGACCCAAGGAGGAGAGCACAAGTAACCGGGTTCTGGAGTCCAGTGGGAGACCAACTCGAGGAGTCGAGTCCGGGTCTCCTAACTCTAGAATTGGTAGGGTTGCTTGCCGCTCTCGTAGGGGTCTAGGGGTGTGGTTTTGGCTATTCATCGCGACCGTGGAATCCGTGTTTTATACAGGCTCATATTGAAAACACGGACGTCCTAGTATATCCAATATTTCATATGATCCTTCTGCTGCGATATCTGTGATGTGATCATTTGATGTTCTGTGATAAATACTGTATATAGTATATATGATATATTATATAGACATTACTTATGTTTTGCACTCGCGCTAGCTCTGCCCCGCTCTGTCGTTAGTTACCTAACCTAACGGTGCACGAGGGGACATCGAGGCGAATGCGGATGGCATAAGTGTACGTCGTATTTATCTGTGATGTTTAGGTGAATTAAATGATGGGACTTCATTAATGAGATTAATGAAATAAAAGAAATCTAATGATGTTGTGGAATCGAATTTTCAAAAATAGGTAGCTACGGTTCTTGCTTTGCATCGCGGTGTTCCTTGTAGAACATCCTGCACCTTATTCAATAAGGAAAGGGCCGAGATCCCTTCACCGGGAGCGACCCCTTTAGCAATGACTAGCAGATGCTACAACCCTCAGTTTGTCTTTTGATTGCTCCTATAGTTCTTGCTTTGCACAGCGGTATATGTGATATATCCTGCACCTTATTCGATGAGGAAAGGGCCGACGATCCCTTCACCGGGAGTGACCCCTTTAGCAAAACTAGAAAAGCTTCAAAAACACCCCATTTCAAAATCATTTGATTCTACAACGATATCAAGTTCATTACGCAATAGGTTTTCAGAAAAACCTGTCGTAGCCCTCCGTCATTTCAGATAAGTACTAGTTAGTATTCGTGCTATGTTTGTTGACTATGTTAAGGCGTAGTGTGCGGTAGCTGATTAGTGCTTATCTGTATAAGCATATGGTGCGATTGGATTAGGGTAGTCGTGCGACTTTGTTGACTATGTTAAGGGTCGTGCGGGTGGGTTTAATTCAATCGGAAAATGACGGGTTGAACTTGACTAGCACTTATGATTTGTTGACTATGTTAAGGTCATATAGCTGCTAGGGGCAAAATATTATCGGGAATTTCAAGTGTTGAAATTTGCAATTAGATTGCATACCTTCTATGAGATAGTTAGATCCCGATACCCACTGCGAGTAATTGTTACTCCTGAGAGAGTTTTACATATTACAATTAGCCGATCAAGTAGGTGTCTAGAAAGGTGTCAACGGGGTTACGCCTCTGGGAAAACGAGGTTTACTGTAATTAGGTCCGTGCGAAAGCACGGGGAACCTCCCTCAAAGTACCGACACTGGCCTGGCTGAAAGATTGGCGAACTTGTAGCGTGTAATTAATCCCGGCTAGTCTTTCCTTTTAGGGTTTGAAGGAAGATTTGATAAAAACAGTGGGAGCCATCCTGATTAGATAAAATAATAACCAATCTGATCTTGCAAGAGCGCACGCAGAGTGTTTTCTTCTCTCACTCTCCAGGTAGAGACCATGTCACGCCTTAATCAAGATAATAAAACGGATATATTGACCGAACCCGCTTGTTATACTGAGCTGGGGAACGTTGGTCCCGCTCCAAACTTATAATTGTTATAAGACAGAGCAGGAAATTAGGGATTACCAGAATTCCCGTGCCGCCCAAACGAAGAAAGTGCATACCGATGCATCATCTTCGGGTGTGTTCATTACAGAGAACTGTTTCTCAGTGTCCTTTACGTCCTGGGTATGAGATACCGGATCAGGATCCCGCATATGTAATATGTTACATGTTACATGGGCTACAGAAAGGTAGAGAACTGAGAACGGGTGATAAGTTTCATGAGACAGAAAACGGTGCAAGTGTTGCAGCCAGATCTGTTGGTCACTGTCACCCTGTATTACCATAATACATTGATTCTGAACAAATGTTATTAGATACTGAACCTGATATACAAAATCATATCAGTCTCTTTATTTAGATAAAGAAGGATATAATTTTGTATTGTTGGATAATGTTTTGAACATTTTCTAAATCAAGAGTTGATCGGTTCAGGCACGTTATCTAAAAGCATTAACGTTCTAAATCAAACTACAGTTCTTAGTATATAGAACACACAAAAGAGGAAGAGTTCAGAAATGAACAAATCCTTCTTGAGGCATTGTAGACTAGGTCATATCAATACGACCCGACTAGCTGAAGTTACATTAAGATGCATATTTAAATTAGTTTGAATTTACATCTTGTGAAACTTTCCAGTCATGTCACAGAGATAAGATGACCATAACTCTGTTTATTGGAAACAGAGAAAGAGTTAGTGAACTCTTGGGATTGATACATGCTGATGTATGAAGGTCCCCTGTCTACACATGCCAAGACCGGTTCTTTGTACTTCATTACCTTCCCTGATGATCTCTCGAGATTCAGACATATGTTCCTGTTGAAACACAAGTCCGAACCTTTTGAGGTATTCACAAAATATAAGTTAGAAGTAGAGAACCAAAAATGGGTATAAGTATTATGTCCTTTGATGTGATAAAGGAGGAGAATACTTGAGCACGGAATTCCTGGATTATTCTAAAGGAGAATGAGATTCTCTCTCAGCATTACTCCTCCGTATACACCATAGCACGATGGTATATCGGGGCAGAGCAATAGCACCCTATGTGATATGGTGTGCTCTATGATGAGTACTACTGAGTTTCCTATTTCCTTTTAGCGAGTTATGCACTTATGAAGTTGCATACCTATTGAATAGGGTTCCGATCAAATCAGATGTCTACCATTTCATATGAGATATGGAAAGGGAAGAGCCCATCTCTTAAGTCAGTTAAGATTTGGGGTTGTCCGACCTATGTCTAAAAGCATAATCCGGACAAGCTCGAGGCAAAGTCAGATCTGTGGAAGTTTGTTGGATATCCCAAGCATATGCAAGAGAATATCTTCTACCTAACCGAGGAACAAAAATGTTTTGTTTCTCAGCATGCCACCTTTGTGAAAGGGAATTTCTTGTGAAGAAATTATTGGTTATGAGGTAGAACTGGAAACAGTTCCAGTTATACAAACTGCAGCTGATGATTTGGTAGAACCAAAGGATTCAATAATAACCAACAAACCTCAGCCTCTCCACCGATCTAGTAGGGTTCCTCACCCACCTGAGAGATACTTCAGTTTCTCTATGACAGTGGGAGCAAGGATTGCATCATGAGATGATGACCCAACTAGTTTCGGGCTGGCCATCAGGAGTAGGACTCTGTAAGAATGGCTGGATGCTTATCAATCTGAGATGGAATTCTTATACACCAACAAAGTATGGACTTTGGTTGCTTTATGTGAAGGGTTAAATCCCCATCAGGAGCAAGTATATCTTGAGAAGATTACTTGGCGTACATAGAAAAGTTGAGACTTTCAAAGCTAGACTTGTTAAAAGTTTGCATCATTAACCAGGTATGGATTATGATGAAACCCTTTCTAAGTACCTATGCTTAAGTCCATCCAGATCCTACTTGCCACGGCTACATACCATGACTACGATATCTGGCGATTGGGTGCCATGACTGCTTTTCTAAGTGATATTTTAGAAGAGTGCGTCTATAAGTACACAGCCAGAGGGCCTCGTAGACAGTGGGAGCAGCAGAAAAGCGAGCAAGATGTTTTATGTGATAAAGCAGGCATCGCGGAGTTGGAACGTCTGTTTTGATGTGTTAGTCAAAGAGTTTGACATCATCAAAATGGTAGATGAACCTTGTATAAACAAAAAGGTAGTAAGGAGTGTGGTGGTGATCCTCGTAGAGTATGTGGATGACATACTCTTGATAGGGAAGGAGTTTCCTATGCTACGCTCGGTCAATCTCCGCTTATCACAAGGATTCTCCATATAGGATCATAATGATACCTCCTGAATCCTGGATTTTGGATCTATGAGATAGATCTAATTGGATGTTAGGATACTCACTAGTTGTAGTGAGAAAGTGTCAATTGATCCTGGGGAGAATCACTGGAAAGGTTCCAGGGTGATAAGGACGACTGAATGTCAGTCACAGGCATTGTCTTTACCCTCAGTAAAGGGACGGTATGTTGGAAGAGTTCCAAGCTAGATACCGTGGCATACTAGACGATAAAGGCTGAATACATCGCTACATAAGATGCTACCAAAGAGGCAGTCTGGATGTATATTAGTTCATAAGATGAACTTCATTCCTTCCATTGTGAGACAATGGAGTTGTGGTTTATGCCAAGGAACGCCCGTCTCATCAGTGATCCAGACATATTCTTAGGCAGTATCACCTGATCGAGGAGATGGTTAATCTCCAGGGGATCGAGGTTAAGAGAGTAGACTCAGAGGACAACACGGCGGATCCACTCACAAAGGCCTTTTCCCAGAGAGAGAATTTTATGGGATGGTTGAGTATGAGATACTACAACCACTGCTATCAGATGGCCCTAGTGCAAGTGGGAGATTGTTAGTTATATGTATGCCCTAGAGGCCATTACTATACATAGGATGTATATTGTAGTGGATGTAGGATTCCTAGGCACTCTCAAGAGGTCTCACAAGGCATCAACCATGCCAATTTCAAATATTATGGTGCCGAGAAACCCTAGTGTACGGATCGTTGGCTAGAAAACTAGGCGAAAAAGAAAACTAGTTAACACTTAACTACAAGATACGCAAATACAACCTTTGTAGATCCGGTTCTCCACCTCCATAGCTCCGCAATGAAGTCTCCTCGCTGTCCATAACAAGTCCCGGGCTCTAGCGTCGTCTTCATCGGAGAATGGACGGGCTAGGTCATCGATGTCCATGCCGAAGATGATCTACGTCGAGGCATCGCTAAATCAAGCTCCGACTTCACCAAGTCAAGAAACTTGTGAAGAAAACACACTCTACTACTTGGCAAGAGGTAGAGGATGAAGAAATAGGAAGTGGGTAGACTTTAGAATTGGATTTCTCACTTGTTTCATCAATCCACCATTGATGAGGCTTGCTTTCTTCAAGTGAAGAAAGGAAGAAGAAGATAGAAATTGTTATGATAAGTTAATTTAGAAAATAGAAAATAATAGAATACTTATCATAATCAACCATGGTAAAGTGTAGAGACTAAACTAAGGTTAAATGAAGTGGTTAGGGTTAAGCATGAGACAAAAATGGTCACATAGTCAAAAGTTCAAGAAGCTTCAACTAGAATCCAAAATTAGCAACCATTTTCATTTCATTTTCTTTTATTCATTTATCAAAAATAAATGGATAATTAAATAAGATAAATGAATAACAAATAATAAACCCTAACCATTTCATTAACCAAGGTTTAATACTTTACACTTAACCAAAAAGCATGCATCATCAAACATGATACAAGCAAGTGCACAAAATCATATCACATATATAATGCGCACATCCGAGTGAGAAAATCCATTCAAAGTGAACCGATACTAGTTAATGCAAAGTAATATATCAAATATATAATTATACATTAAATCATTAAATCAACACTTGATTCAATGATCCGGTCATGTCGCACATAACCGACTGGTATCAATAGTAACAACTTATCGAATCAACACTTGATCCGATAACCCGGCTATATCGCATATAACCGATCAATGTCACATCGCGAGAATCGAATGCAGTATCACATACTGGTATTATTCTCGGTCCCGCACATATCTCATATGCGCTCCTATTTCGTTTCGCTTGAACCAGGAAACCTCTGTGTAGGACTCTAAAGACTCGTCAATACGCCGGCAGCAGATGATGATCATATCAAACACCCACAAGCCGCAAGCGGTCTGCTAAACGTAACGGCCACCCGGGTATTGAGCGATCAGAAGATCGACGAGCAAGCCCGCTCACACTCCAGTGAATCCAACCAGTAACACTACCGTACAGTCCGGTCTGATCGTCTGATATGTCGCATATCTCGCCTAGGGGTGGTAAACGTCAGACCCCAATAGCTCGATAAGTCGTGTCGATATGAGGTCTATAACAATTCGAGAAACTACTGGTAACACTTACCAGTAAATCTCAGCAACCCTGGCCAGGGATTTCCTGTTATAGCCAATCGAACACAGCGCAACATCAACCCCCTATACCGGGAGAGACGAATCCCCTCCTATCGCTCATTGCCTCCATGTGACTCGGGACTGTACCCAAAAACCACCGTTTTGCACGCCCTCTTGGACGTGGTAAGATGGAAATCAAAGCACAGTGGGAACCACACAAGACTCTATGACGATCTCGGGTCAACAGACTACTCTGTACCAGTGTCACCAGAGAACTGCCATCTGACGTGAGGTATAATACCATCTGGGAGTTCTCGGCGAGTCCGTCCAGTGTACCCATTCTCCACTGAGCACCCGTATATCATCTCCGATGTCAAACACCAATGGATATGGGATCATCCATCGCCCATCTGTATGGGTCGAGAAGGTACACGCTAGTCTACTCTGGTATATCGATGCCCCGTCTCGATACACCCACGACTAGGGACTTTGAAGGATGTACTTATGGACTACCATGTCCCCACTAGTATGATCCGCATCATAGTCCAGGTAGTCAAGCACACATCCTAAGGGCTTTACCAACATGTAACAGAGAGACAATCAGTGTACACGTTAAGGTAAAGGGCAACCAGATAGCATACTATCATATCGAGCAAGAAAGTCCTCACTATATATGTCCCAGCATCCACTACAATATACATCCTATGTATAGTAATGGCCTCTAGGGCATACATATAACTAACAATCTCCCACTTGCACTAGGGCCATCTGTAGCAGTGGTTTGAAGTATCTCATACTCAACCATCCCATAAAAGTCTCTCTCTGGGAACAGGCCTTTGTGAGTGGATCCGCTGTGTTGTCCTCTGAGTCTACTCTCCTAACCTCGATGTCCCTGGAGATCAACCATCTCCATGATCAGGTGATACTGCCTTAGAATATGTCTGGATCACTGATGGGACGGACGTTCCTTGGCATAAGCCACAACTCCATTGTCACACAATGGGAGGAACTAAGTTCATCTCATGAACCAATATACACCCAGACAGCCACTTTGGTAGCTTCTTAAGTAGCGATGTATCCAGCCTTTATCGTCTAGTATGCCACGGTATCTAGCTTGGAACTCTTCCAACATACCGTCCCTTTACTGAGGGTAAAGACAATGCCTGCGACTGACATTCAGTCGTCTTTATCACCCTGGAACTATTCCAGTGATTCTCCCCAGGGTCGATTGATACCATCTCACTACAACTAGTGAGAATCCTAACATCCAATTAGATCTATCTCATAGATCCAAAACCCAGGATTTAGGAGGTATCACTTTGATCCTATATGGAGAATCATTGTGATAAGCGGAGATTGATCGAGCGTAGCATAGGAAACTCCTTCCCTATCAAGAGTATGTCATCCGCGTACTCTACGAGGATCGTCACCATACTCCCTACTACCTTCTTGTATATACAAGGTTCATCTACCATTCTGATGATGTCAACTTCTTTGACTAATTCATCAAAACAGATGTTCCAACTCCGCGATGTCTGCTTTATCCTATAAAGCATCTTGCACACGTTTCCGCTGCTCCCACTGTCTACGAAGCCCTCTGGCTGTGTACTTATAGACGCACTCTTCTAAAACTTCATTTAGAAAAGCAGTCATGACACCCAACCACCAGATATCGTAGTCATGGTATGTAGCCGTGGCAAGTAGGATCTGGATGGACTTAAGCATAGCTACTTGAAAAAGGTTTCATCATTATCCACGCCTGGTTGATGACGAAAACCTTTAACAAGTCTAGCTTTGAAAGTCTCAACTTTTCCATGTACACCAAGTAATCTTCTCAAGATATACTTGCTCCTGATGGGGATTTAACCCTTCAGATATAGCAACCAAAGTCCATACTTTGTTGGTGTATAAGGATTCCATCTCAGATCGATAAACATCCAGCCATTCTTACAGAGTCTCACTCCTGATGGCCAGCTCGAAACTAGTTGGGTCATCATCTCATGATGTAATCCTCGCTCCCACTGTCATAGAGAAACCGAAGTATCTCTCAGATGGGTGAGGAACCCTACTAGATCGGCGGAGAGGCTGAGGTTCGTTGGTTTCTACTGAATCCTCTGGTTGTACCAAATCATCTACTGTAGTTTGTATAGCTGGAACACTTCCAGTTCTACATAACAGACCTTGTCTCGAGCTTGTCCGGATTTTGCTTTTCGACATAGGCCGGACAACCCCAAATCTTAACTGGCTTAAGACATGGGCTCTTCCCATACCATATCTCATATGGAGTGGTAGGCAACTGATTTGATTCGAACCGTATTCAATAGGTATGCATCTTCTCAAGCGCATAACTCCCAAAAGGAAATAGGTAACTCAGTAGTACTCATCATAGAGCACACCATATCATATAGGGTGTGATTGCTCCGCCCCGACATACCATCGTGCAATGGTGTATACGGAGGAGTAATGCTGAGAGAGAATCTCATTCTCCTTTAGAATAGTCCAGGATTTCCGTGCTCAAGTATTCTCCACCTTGATCTCATCATAGGACATAATACTTATACCCTTATCGGTTCTCTACTTCTAACTTATATTCTGTGAATATCTCAAAAGGTTCAGACTTGTGTTTCAACAGGAACATATGTCTGAATCTTGAGAGATTATCAGATAACGTAATGAAGTATAAAGAACCGGTCCTGGCATGTGTAGAGAGGGGACCTTACATACATCAACATGTATCAATCCCAAGAGTTTACTAACTCTTTCTCTGTTTCCAATAAACAGAGCTATGGTCATCGTATCTCTGTGACATGACTGGCAAGTTTCATAAGATGCAAATTCAAACAGATTTAAATATGCATCTAAATGTAACTTCAGCTAGTCAGGTTGCATTGATATGACCTAGTCTACAATACCTCAAGAAGGATTTGTTCATTTCTGAACTCTTCCACTTTTGTGTGTTCCGTATACTAAGAACTGTAGTTTGATTTAGAACATCAATGCTTTTAGATAACGTGCCTGAACCGATCAACTTTTGATATAGGAAATGTTCAAAACATTATCCAACAATACAAAATTTTATCGTTTCTTTACTAATAAAGAGACAGATATGATTTTGCATAACAGGTTCGGTATCTAATAACATTCATTCAGAATCAATGTATTTGTAATACAGGGTGACAGTGACCAACAGACTTGGCTGCAACACTTGCACCGTTTTCTGCCTCATGAAACTTATCACCCGTTCTCAGTTCTCTACCTTTCTGTAGCCCTATGTAACAGATTACATATCTCGGATCCTGATCTGGTATCACATACCCAGGACGTAAAGGATACTGAGAAACAGTTCTCTGTAATGAACACACCCGAAGATGATGCATCAGCATGCACTCTCTTTGTTTGGGTGGCACGGGAATTCTGGTAATCCCCAATTTCCTGCTCTGTCTTATAACAATTATAAGTTGGAGCGGGACCAACGTTCCCCAGCTCAGTATAACAAGCGGGTTCGGTCAATAATCCGTATTATTATCTTGATTAAGGCGTGATATGGTCGCTACCAGGAGAGAGAGAAAAGAAAACACTCAGCTTGCGCTCTTGCAAGAATAGATTGATTATGATTTTATCTAATCAGGATGGCTCCCACTGCTTTTTATCAAATCTTCCTTCAAACCCTAAAAGGAAAGACTATCCCGGATTAATTACACACCACAAGTTCGCCAATCTTTCAGCCAGGCCAGTGTCGGTACTTTGAGGGAGGTCCCCCGTGCTTTCGCACGAACCTAATTAATGTAAACCTCGTTTTCCCAGAGGCGTAACCTCGTTGACACCTTTCTAGACACCTACTTGATCGGCTAATTGTAATGTATAAAACTCTCCCAGGAGTAACTCTTACTCGCAGCGGGTATCGGGATCCAACTATCTCATAGAAGGTATGCAATCTCATTGCAAATTTCAACACTTGAAATTCCCGATAATATTTTACCCCTAGCAGCTATATGACCTTAACATAGTCAACAAATCATAAGTGCTAGTCAAGTTCAACCCGTCATTTCCCGATTGAATTAAACCCACCCGCACGACCCTTAACATAGTCAACAAAGTCGCACGACTACCCTAATCCAATCACATCATATGCTTATGCAGATAAGCACTAATTAGCTACCGCACACTGCGCCTTAACATAGTCAACAAACGTAGCACGAATACTAACTAGTACTTATCTGAAATGACGGAGGGCTACGACAGGTTTTTCTGAAAACCTATTGCGTAATGAACTTGATATCGTTGTAGGATCGAATGAATTTTGAAATTGAGTGTTTTTGAGGCTTTTCTAGTTTTGCTAAAGGAGTCACTCCCGGTGAAGGGATCGTCGGTCCTTTCCTCGTCGAATGAGGTGCGGGATATATCATATATATCACTGTGCAAAGCAAAAACTCTTAAAAGCAATCAAAAGACAAACCGAGTGTGTAGCATCTGCCAGTTATTGCTAAAGGAGTCACTCCCGGTGAAGGGATCTCGGTCCTTTCCTCATCGAATAAGGTGCAGGATATATCACATATACCTCTGTGCAAAGCAAGAACTGTAGCTACCTGTTTTATTTTGAAATTCGATTCTACAACATCTTAGGTTTCTTTTATTTCATTAATCACATTAATGAAGTCCCATCATTTAAGTACCTAAACATCACAGATAAATACGACGTACACTTATGCCATCCGCATTCGCCTCGATGTCCCCTCGTGCACCGTTAGGTTAGGTAACTAACGGCAGAGCGGGGCAGGGCTAGCGCGGGTGTAAAACATAAGTAACGTCTATATAATATATCATATATACTATATACAGTATCTATCACAGAACATCACATGATCACATCACAGATATCGCAGCAGAAGAAACATATGAAATATTGGATATACTAGGACGTCCGTGTTTTTAATACGAGCCAGTATAAAACACGGATTCCACGGTCGTGATGAATAGCCAAACCCACACCCCTAGACCCCTACGAGAGCGGCAAGCAACCCTACCAATTCTAGAGTTAGGAGACCCGGACCCGACTCCTCGAGTTGGTCTCCCACTGGACTCCAGAACCCGGTTACTTGTGCCCTCCTCCTTGGGTCTATCCTAGTGCGGAAAAGTAAATAATATACAAACGGTGACAACTTCCGCAACCTGGAAGCGCCCCAATAAAAGAATATTACATACAAGTTTTTACATGAATGAAAATGAAAAACACTCATCTCACATAAAAACCCCCGGCTATTCAAACACGACGATCCAATATAACATATCCAGCAACACATAACATCACATGTCATCAACGTAAGTAAATATGCGCATCCCAATTGTCGTTGACATATAGCAACGAAACCGGCGATATCACATATTACACTTACGGTCACAGAAAAGAAAGTGTAAAACTACAACAGTTGGAATCCGCAACCACCTCAGACATCGCATGCCTGACCAAATGAATTACTTAGACATCGCATGCCTAACAATTATAAACCCCGCATTTTAGTCTCATTATCGAAAACACTTTTCAATATCAAGTCGGGCAATTCAACAAGATTCCCGACATCCTGATCGAATGCTCGTCGCAAACTTCAGTAGACGGCTGCACCCCCGATACCGTCGACGAAGTGCACCAAGGCGGAACACCGCTGCCGCGAGCACCCGAACGGATGGTTTCGGGGACGGGGTTCTCCTACAGTCACTTGGTCGAGGCTATGGAGTGAAGCTGTCTATTAAGTTTACCCGGCGAGTATCCGCGTACGCTACGTGATTGCGACGGACTTTTGATCACATCAAAATTCCGTGGCAACCGATCAAGTGAGACTAAACTGCTATGTTTATAACATTCATTCAGTTATCTCATAAAATATTGTGAATTCCAATTGTTGTATCCCATTCCGGATAAATAGAAAATGTCAAACTTTCCGATCGAACAATCGAACACCCAAGTTTTCCCGATACAGCTCAACACATGAAACATAAGTCTAAAAACATTCAATTCGTGCCTCAGTACCAACGGTCCAGCCGTAGAAGGGTCAAGCCAACGCCTCACATGTGGCACGCCGTACTGCCCCAAACCCGAAGGTTCAAAGGGCAGTTCAAGACGGTCACATAATCGAGTTAAGGTTTGTTGTCTTCTAGAGGGTCCATCGCGTTACTTGCACTACTTAGAACGTCGTTAAACTACGGAAAAATCCAACACTTGGAAATTTCCCGACAGGGGAAAAATTGGGTATTTATATCCGGTCGAACTTTTTAACATATTCTAAAATTTATCCGGAAAGACACATAGACAAAATTTGATACTCCGATCGAAACACCGAATCCCCAAATCAATCACAGAAAATTCAACTCTAGAAAAAATATTAAAAATACCAGAAAAATCACCACTAGAAACTAAGAGTTACTGTGCAAACAACTTTAAATAATGCGGCCGTACGGCCGCGGAACCGCCGCATGAGCATTGCTCATCCCGCGGATCCGCGGCTCCTTAGTGGAATTTGACTGTCGAATTTCACAGTAAGTCTTAGATGTTTGTGATGTGTTCTCTGCATATTTTTAATTTTGAAAAAGACCAGATTTCAGAAATTGTCCAGAGAGCAATTTAGGGTTGGGGTTTCGGGTCGATCGGACTTCAAAATCCGTCTAGACTTCGCCTAAGGCTCTAGCTAGGCTCTGATACCACTGTAGGATTCTTAGGCACTCTCAAGAGGTCTCACAAGGCATCAACCATGCCAATTTCAAATATTATGGTGCCGAGAAACCCTAGTGTACGGATCGTTGGCTAGAAAACTAGGCGAAAAAGAAAACTAGTTAACACTTAACTACAAGATACGGAAATACAACCTTTGTAGATCCGGTTCTCCACCTCCATAGCTCCGCAATGAAGTCTCCTCGCTGTCCATAACAAGTCCCGGGCTCTAGCGTCGGCTTCATCGGAGAATGGACGGGCTAGGTCATCGATGTCCAAGCCGAAGATGATCTACGTCGAGGCATCGCTAAATCAAGCTCCGACTTCACCAAGTCAAGAAACTTGTGAAGAAAACACACTCTACTACTTGGAAAGAGGTAGAGGATGAAGAAATAGGAAGTGGGTAGACTTTAGAATTGGATTTCTCACTTGTTTCATCAATCCACCATTGATGAGGCTTCCTTTCTTCAAGTGAAGAAAGGAAGAAGAAGATAGAAATTGTTATGATAAGTTAATTTAGAAAATAGAAAATAATAGAATACTTATCATAATCAACCATGGTAAAGTGTAGAGACTAAACTAAGGTTAAATGAAGTGGTTAGGGTTAAGCATGAGACAAAAATGGTCACATAGTCAAAAGTTCAAGAAGCTTCAACTAGAATCCAAAATTAGCAACCATTTTCATTTCATTTTCTTTTATTCATTTATCAAAAATAAATGGATAATTAAATAAGATAAATGAATAACAAATAATAAATCCTAACCATTTCATTAACCAAGGTTTAATACTTTACACTTAACCAAAAAGCATGCATCATCAAACATGATACAAGCAAGTGCACAAAATCATATCACATATATAATGCGCACATCCGAGTGAGAAAATCCATTCAAAGTGAACTGATACTAGTTAATGCAAAGTAATATATCAAATATATAATTATACATTAAATCATTAAATCAACACTTGATTCAATGATCCGGTCATGTCGCACATAACCGACTGGTATCAATAGTAACAACTTATCGAATCAACACTTGATCCGATAACCCGGCTATATCGCATATAACCGATCAATGTCACATCGCGAGAATCGAATGCAGTATCACATACTGGTATTATTCTCGGTCCCGCACATATCTCATATGCGCTCCTATTTCGTTTCGCTTGAGCCAGGAAACCTCTGTGTAGGACTCTAAAGACTCGTCAATACGCCGGCAGCAGATGATGATCATATCAAACACCCACAAGCCGCAAGCGGTCTGCTAAACGTAACGGCCACCCGGGTATTGAGCGATCAGAAGATCGATGAGCAAGCCCGCTCATACTCCAGTGAATCCAACCAGTAACACTACCGTACAGTCCGGTCTGATCGTCTGATATGTCGCATATCTCGCCTAGGGGTGGTAAACGTCAGACCCCAATAGCTCGATAAGTCGTGTCGATATGAGGTCTATAACAATTCGAGAAACTACTGGTAACACTTACCAGTAAATCTCAGCAACCCTGGCCAGGGATTTCCTGTTATAGCCAATCGAACACAGCGCAACATCAACCCCCTATACCGGGAGAGACGAATCCCCTCCTATCGCTCATTGCCTCCATGTGACTCGGGACTGTACCCAAAAACCACCGTTTTGCACGCCCTCTTGGATGTGGTAAGATGGAAATCAAAGCACAGTGGGAACCACACAAGACTCTATGACGATCTCGGGTCAACAGACTACTCTGTACCAGTGTCACCAGAGAACTGCCATCTGACGTGAGGTATAATACCATCTGGGAGTTCTCGGCGAGTCCGTCCAGTGTACCCAGTCTCCACTGAGCACCCGTATATCATCTCCGATGTTAAACACCAATGGATATGGGATCATCCATCGCCCATCTGTATGGGTCGAGAAGGTACACGCTAGTCTACTCTGGTATATCGATGCCCCGTCTCGATACACCCACGACTAGGGACTTTGAAGGATGTACTTATGGACTACCATGTCCCCACTAGTATGATCCGCATCATAGTCCAGGTAGTCAAGCACACATCCTAAGGGCTTTACCAACATGTAACAGAGAGACAATCAGTGTACACGTTAAGGTAAAGGGCAACCAGATAGCATATTATCATGTCGAGCAAGAAAGTCCTCACTATATATGTCCCAGCATCCACTACAATATACATCCTATGTATAGTAATGGCCTCTAGGGCATACATATAACTAACAGTGGATGCTTGGACATATATAGGGATGACTTTCTTGCTCGATATGATAGTATGCTATCTGGTTACTCTTTACCTTAACGTGTACACTGATTGTCTCTCTGTTATATGTTGGTAAAGCCCTTAGGATGTGTACTTGACTACCTGGATTATGATACGGATCATACTAGTGGGGACGTGGCGGTCCATAAGTACATCCTTCATAGTCCCTAGTCGTAGGTGTATCGAGACGGGGCATCGATATACCAGAGTAGACTAGCATGTAGCTTCTCGACCCATATTGATGGGCGATGGATGATCCCATATCCATTGGTGTTTAACATCAGAGATGATATACGGGTTCTCAGTGGAGACTGGGTACACTGGACGGACTCGCCGAGAACTCCCAGATGGTATTATACCTTACGTAAAATGGCAGTTCTCTGGTGACACTGGTACAGGTTAGTCTGTAGACCCGAGATTGTCATAGAGTCTTTTGTGATTCCCACTGTGCTTTGATTTCCATCATACCACATCCAAGAGGGCGTGCAAAAAGGTGGTTTTTGGGTACAGTCCCGAGTCACATGGAGGTAATGAGCGATAGGAGGGGTTTCGTCTCTCCCGGTATAGGGAGTTGATGTTGCGCAGTGCTCGATTGGCTATAACAGGAAGTCCTTGGCCAAGGCTGTTTTAGGGATTTACTGGTAAGTGTTACCAGTAGTTTCTCGACCCGTTATGAGCCTCATATCGACACGACTTATCGAGTTATTGGGGTCTGACGTTTACCACCCCTAGACGAGATATGCGACATATCAGACGAACAGACCGGACTGTACGGTAGTGTTATTGATTGGATTCACAGGAGTGTGCGCGGGCTTACTCGTTGATCTTCTGATCGCTCAATACCCGGGTGGCCGTTACGTTTAGCATACCGCTTGCGGCTTGTGCGTGTTTGATATGATCATCACCTACTGCCGGCGTATTGACGAGTCTTTAGAGTCCTACACAGGGGTTTCCTGGCTCAAGCGAAACGAAATAGGAGCGCATATGAGATATGTGCGGGACCGAGAATAATACCAGTATGTGATACTGTATTATATTCTCTCGATTTGTGACATTGATCGGTTATATGCGATATAGCCGGGTTATCGGATCAAGTGTTGATTCGATAAGTTGTTACTATTGATATTAGTCGATTATATTCGATATGACCGGATCGTTAAATCAAGTGTTGATTTAATGATTTAATGTATAATTATATATTTGATATATTACTTTACATTAAGTAGTATTGGTTCATTTAAGATTGATTTTCTCACTTGGATGTGCACATTGTTTATATGTGATATATGCAAGTGTACATGTTTGTATCATGCTTGATGATACAAACAAGTTGTGTGTATGAGACTTGAACCAAATCAAGGTTAGATTAGGGTTTACTAATTTCCTAAGCATATAACAAAAGAGTGTGACTTTGGTCAAAGTTATCAAGCTTCATGAAGCTTGATGAACATTGACAAAGTCAACTCTTTTTGTCATTTGTTTAAGATATTAGCTAACCCAACCCTTAACCTAATGCTTTGGTTAATTCTCTACATGAGTTAAGAATGAGGTCTTAACTCAACTATGGTGCCATGATTAAAAGGATAAGTTTCATATTATTCTTTTAATTCTTTCTTCTTCTTCATCTTCATCAAGCTTCAAGAAAGCTTGCTAGCTCCAATGGTGCCATGAGAAAAAGAGTGAGAAATCCAATTCTAAAGTGAACCCACTTCCTATTTATTCATCCTCTACTACTTGCCATGTAGTATAGGGTGTTCTCTTCACAAAGTTTTTGACCAAGTGAAGGAATAGCTTGAGTCTGAGTCTCCCCGATGTAGATCATCTTCGGCCTCGAAGTCAATGACTTAGCCCGATCATTTCTCCGACGAAACCATCTTTAGAGTCCGGGATCCGATGATCGCAGCGGAGGGACATCAACACGGAGCTTTAGAAGTGGAGGACCGGATCTACAAAGGTTGTATTTCCATTCACTTAGTAGCAAAGTAGTTTGCTTGCATGTTCTTTCGCCTAATCTCTAGTTAACGATCTAGTTTAGGGTTTCTCGGCACCGGAAAATTTGAATTTGGCATGGTTGATACCTTGTGGAACCTCTTGTATGTGCCTAGTAACCCTACACCCTTTATCGTAAATTTTTTTGCAAACAGTTTCAAATAAAGAGAAAAAGGAAAAAGGGGGAAAATTTTATAAAACTTGCAAGAATTTTGTCGCTAAGAAATCCTTGCACCCCACTTACACCTACCTTCTTTCTCTTCTCCTTCTGACATCATGGGTACCCCACCTCATAAATCTCTTGCCGAACTTTGGTATCCCGAACCTAACTTTGCCTCGTACGTCAATTGTTTCGGTCGATTTAAGGAAGATCCCTCCATGCCCAAAATTTCTTTGAAAGATCAAATAGAAGCGTTTAGGAGAAACTGTTTGACTTCACAACCCACTTTGTGTCAACCATGTCAACCTTCACTACCTTCGTACGTTGATACCACTTTTCTAAGTCCTGCTGTGACTCCTAAACCGATGTCCATTGCTGAGCATATTGCTCAATCTCGTAGCCGATCTTTCACCCCTCTCCCCTCATCTAGTTCTAGGAATCAACAAGTCCATCCACCTTTTTATCCACATGTCGATCCTAATCATGTCCTACCATCCACTTCCTACCAGTCCTACCCGACTTTCCCACCTTCACTAGACCCTGTTTCTACACAGCCTTTTGGGAGTTTCACGTATCCAAACAATTTCGAATCTTTTACCGAAACCCCTTCACCACCTATGTCTAGTTTAGAACAGTCGTTGGCAGCTTATATTGCAGCAACAAACAAAATGACTAGGAATGTGGAAGCGTCCATGGCCGCCCTTATGCAACCGAGTGAACCGGTAGCTAGTTTCCAACTAGCTCCAAATTTTCCAATATATGAGGAGGCGGTTGGACAGAATGAGAATGTGAGAGGATTTCCAAATCAAACCTACCCATACCCAATTGAATCCAACAACTCCAATTTTCAAACTTGTGTCCAAAATAACGAGTTGTGTGACTTTGTAGTGCTTGATTTGCCAGAGCATGAAGAACCCCTTCCGAGTGAAACCGCACCTAATCCGTTTGACCTTTACACCTCCAATCTAGGACCTGAATTGATAAATATCCATGCTTTTGATGAGGTGTCAAAAAAATTGATTTTCACTTGATTGAGTATTTAGACGCCGGAAATATTTTGGATGATGAACCAGTAGATTTGATTGATATTTTATGTCCAATTCATCATCCCGAGTCATTAAATGTTTCTCCCGAACTTCATATGCGTCTCGATTTTGATGATAATGGCATGGATGAGATAAATATTGAGGAGAATTATGAGGATAGTATTGAGGAGAGTATTGAGGATAATATTGAGGTTGAACCATTTTTGTTTGATATGTCGGATTTTCCAATTCATCTTCTTGAGTCTTTAACTAAATCACCCTCCCTCCTTTCCATCGTTCCGACCACGCCTAATATCGCGCTTGAAGACTGTGAGCTTGAAAAATTTTCCTTTGAATCTGACACAGTTCTCACAGCCGATAACACTTATGAGTGTTTCACTTTTTCGGACGATGTTGATGACTCACCGCCCGAGTGTGAGTCCTTTGAATTTTCAGATGAGTTAGTTGAACCATCAGACTCGGTTGCTTACAGTTGTTTCGAACCATTGATGGAATTTTTCAAGTTCGAGACAGTTTCCTACGGTGACAATGAGACTATCCCTAATTCACTCCCTTTCGTCCTTCCTATCGTTCCGACCGTGCAAGAGACTGTTACGCCTTCATCTCCAATACCAAGTTCGGCGTACCCATGCCTTCTTGTGAATCTTGAGGGATTTGACCCCATTTCTCGACGGGTTGATAGGTTAGCGCAATCGCTTTTAACACATCGGTCATCACAAATTGCGCTAATTTATTCACTCGATTTACACCCTCAAGACCGTACTCCACTTCTTTCTCCTTTCCGCCATTCTTCTCCTCCACCGAGACCATATTCTACCCTTCTTCCCATACGGTCTCGTGTGTTTCTCATTTCTTTTCTTTCCACTCCCTCCTTTCACCAACTCTACCATTACCACGATAAGATTTTTGAATGGTTGGTGCTAACCTTTGGCTTGTGTAAGGCCAAGCTTAAGTTTGGGGGGAACCTTGTTGTATATATGTATATATGTATATATATTTTTGTTTTCTTTTTCTATAAAAAATAAAAAAAATTCAAAACATTAAAAAATATATATATAATTTATAAATAAACAATCGGGGGAGTGCCGGCATTTTGACCCTCTTGGTGCAGCATGACAGTGAGGACACTGTCAAGTTTAAGTTTTGGGGTATGCTCGGTACGTCTTCTTCCTTCGCATTCATATGTATATTTTTGCATTTGCATACTTATTTGAAAACCCATAAAAATTGAAAATTTTCAAAAATTATAAAAATTAATGTATTCAATTTTGGCCATATTTGATTTGAGTTTGACAAATAGGTTAACTAGCTAGGAACAACTAGATCTTAGACTTAGTAAATTAAAAACCCTAAAAATAACCTTCCTTAAAGTTTAACGGTAGAAAGTATATGTCTTTGTAGTTTATTTAGAAATAGGCAAATTTTGAGTTCACTTCTTGGGCTAAGTCAAAACAAAGGAAAAGTATTGATACTTTTATTAGAGTATAAGTTTGAAAAATAATTCCTAGCTTAAGTCTAGATTCTGAAAATGTATACCCTACAATTTGCACAATCACGCACCTTGAAACTTGGAATAGTAGAGGAGACCTTGAAATGCTCTTGTCTGAAGTCCTTAATACGAAGAAAATGAAATAAAAAAATACAAGTGTGAATAAACAATAAAAAAAAAATGAACATTGGTTTTTGTGATTACTTAAGGCTTCATTAATGAAAAAATATTTAGCGAGGGTGCTTCATCACCTAGTGCCTTAGACCAACTGGTTTGGGAGTCACTGCTAAAAAGCCTTGGGTGTTGCAAGACTAGGAATTACGTTTTATTGTGCAAACACCTCTTGTAATCTGTTGTTGGTACCTCAAGAAGTATTAACGGTCGCATGAAGGATGTGTAAGCAAAATTCATTTAAATTCACCTATTAAGAAGTGCTTTGGACAACTGACAAGGGTATGATTGCTTGATTTGAATTTCCAAGTGTAGGAGTGATTTATACACACACGTAGGGATATGTGATTGGAGTTTAGACGAGAGAAAGGAGTGAAGAATAGAACTTGTATCTTTAATAGAGTTGATGAAAATTCCTAAGTGGAGATGGAACCCTAGAAGGAAAACTTAAGAGATGCCGAAAGCTAAGTAAGTCTATAGAACATATATAATCTTAAGTTAGATGATGAGGAAGTGTGAAGAATATGGGTGGATAATTTGCAAGTCGAAGATAATAGAGTTCCTTGTTAGAAACCCTAATTGGAGAACAAAAGTCGAAAAGCCGAATTGATAGGATTTTGTGGGTAGTATCCGCTGAAAACCCTCAGGAGACAACACTCCTCCTACTAGGGACACCTAGAGGTTTAACGGCTTGTTGCACGTGCTCAGTGCAATCGCGTTTCCCTGCGAAAGTGCGGTTAGGTTTTTGTAGAGAATAAAAAATAAGTTTGCTCGAGGACGAGCAAAAGATAAGTTTGGGGGTATTTGTTCATACCATAATATTGCATTATTATATTCCCCATTCTTATTCGTTTTATAAATAAACAGGTGCTTTTGACGCATGTCTGCTACATATTACAGGTTACAGGTTCTTGGAGAGAAAACAGTGAAAAAGATAGAAGACGATACAAAAGTGAGACTTTGACCAATAAACAGAAGACTCTTGATCAAGCCTACATAAAGATCAGTTCACAAAGCAAGGTTCAAGACGTTGACACAAAGTGAACGGTTAAAGTTCACCACAATTATTCACTGGAAAATCTGGAAGAGAACCAGAAGCTATTTTAAAGAAAGAACCAGAGAATTAGGAATACAAAAATGACCAGAGCCAGCACAAGAAAGCAGATGAACTAATCCTACTGTTTGGCCGTGGAACCGTGGCCAAACCATGCCTCGGGCCGCGGTTCCGCTGCAATATTGAGCAGAAAGAGAAAAATATTTTTCCATAATTTGTTGCGGCGCTGACTAAGTCAACCTAGGGCTATTTTGGTAAATGTAGACATGCGGATCAATTGTAACCTAGGGTTTCCTATCCTCTATAAATAGGAACTCTAAATCATTGTATTGGCTATGCCTCCCTTCATTAATAAATTTCAGAATTCTTTTGGAGAGCATCGGTGCCTCTTTTCATTTCATGAATTCAGATCTGACAACCCTGTGTTGATGTTTGGAGAGAGCCATCTGTTAAGTAGGTAATTTTTCATTCTTTGCCCTAGGTAGATTTAATTCCTTGCCCTAGATAATTGTTTAGAGTTAGCTTTGGGGAAGGTTTTTTGAGAGATGAGATCTCTCATCCCTTTCTTACCCATCACATATAATCAATAGGACTTCATGCATATAAGCACACACCGCGCCCTACGGCACCCTATCTCTCGAGGTAGCAGTGATACCGTAGTATAAAGGCCCGGTTGCGCGCGTTTTCCATGGAGGTTAGGGTGAGGATCTCTAAAGGAAGGACAAGAACCTAGAGGAAGGAACACCTTCCCGAATGGATCTAATCCCCTTTATTGATAATTACCATAACTCCTCTTAGATCCTAATTTGGGTATAGAAAGCGTTGAGATTTATTTACATTTCCAAACCATTCCTAAACCTAACCCTAGCAAGATTTAGATCTAGATAATCTTAGTATAGATAGATTTAGTTTTTAGATTTAATAAATCAATCCGACTCCCATCGGAATTAACTCGTTTGAGCGATTAGGAAATTCACAACATCCCTGTGGACCGACCCGTACTCATCGGCTTGCTGCAAAGCGATGCCGTTCTTGATTGCGGTTACATATATTTTTGATATAAAATCTCTATAAATCAGTCATCATCAAAAAAGAAAGACCCAAAGGTCAAAGAAAAAATAAAGCCATGGCAAAATCCTAGCTCCATGTCTTAACGCTACGTATACAGTCTAGAGACTATCTCTGTGTCTCCTCCCTCCTCATTCCAACAGGGGCAGACACGGTAATCAAATAAAAGTGAAGTGACGGCAAAATCCAAACTTCATATCTTAATGGCAACATCTAGAGCCTAGAGATCATCCTGACGTTCTTCTCGTTCCAGCAAGATGCAGACGCAACGTCAACAAAAAATCCAAGGGTCAAAGCAAAAATAGAGCCATGGAAAAATCCTAGCTCCAAGTCTTGACGGTACATATACAACCTAGAGACTATCCCGGCTTCCTCCTCATTTCAGCAGGATGCGAACGCAGCTATCAAATGAAATTGGAGCAATGGCATATTCCTAGCTTCGGACTTCAACTGCAATACACGCAGCATAGAGGTCCTACAGATGTCTACCCTATTTCAGCAAAGAATTGGCATGACATCGTTAAAACAAAAGAAAAAAAGCAAAGTGACGGTATATTCCCAGCTTCAGGTCTTGACGGCAACTCATATAAAACCTACAAGACCATTGGAGATCATCCCACCCCATAAGGGTGCGGTTATGGCTCATCGGGTCACCAAATTGAGCCTAACCTCAGGTAAAAATCGACATGGCAAATTCCTAACGCTTGCTCTTCCGACGGTAATATGACCTAAGGAGATTACTTGAAGACGTTTTGTCCAGCCCCCGAAGGGACCAAAGACACGACAGTCGCGGAGCTACTCGAACATCGGCTTAAAGACTGCATATCGAGGAATATATCAGCCAACGCGACGGTACCACGGACTAAAACCCTTGTACCACAAACCTAACGGACCCCTATCAAAAAAGGGGGTTATCTATATTTCACGTTAGGATACACCTGCGAGATACTCTTGACTCATCTCGACTCGTAGGGGAAAACATCTTTATGAAACCCTCATGGCTCATAAAGGTGAAAAACCTTAGGTGACGGGAATATCAACCTGTTTCCTTAGTACTGTGGCCCTACAAGTAGGTCCAAACTGACTCTTGTATACTATTCAAGGGCCACATTCTCTAAAGTCGCATACCGATAAGGAGGAAAAACCACTTACGAATCCTCTTGACTCGTAAGGGGAAAATTCCCTTGTGAGATCTTTACGGTTCTCAAGAGAAAAAGCACTTAGGAGTCCTTACGACTTCTAAGGAGAAAATACACCTACGAGATCCTGTCGACTCACAGGGAGAAACATCTTTATGAGACCCTCACGACTCATATAATTGAAAAGCCTTAGACGACAGATCTAAACCAGTTTCCTAAGCCATCGATGCCGTACAAGGAGGTCCAAACTGATTCTTGTATACTATCACGGGCCACATTCGCCAATAAAGTAAAAATGTACTTATGGGTCCTCACGACTCGTAAGGAGAAAATACCCGAGCGAAATCCTTACGACTCACGAAGGTGATGAACACTTAGAAATCTTCACGATTTCTAGGGAGAATACGCACCTATGAGATCCTCATGACTCATACGGAGAAAAACCTTCTTCAGACCCTTACGGCTTATGAAGCAGAAAAAAGCCTTAAGCTACAAGGATCTTAAACTTGTCTCCTAAACTATCAATTCTATGGCCATGCATAACTCTGTACTACTTCACCCACATACATACTTACGTGGGCAAAGTAATGGGGGGCATTTGATCCCGCCAAAATTTTTTGGTTAAGAGCTATTTGTTCTCTTATAAAAAAGGGAAAGAAAAAAGAGAAAAAGAATTCACACAGTTTGGTATCACGTGTTAAACACGTGAACGCTGCATATAAGCACTGAAAGCAAATCTCAAAAAGGCCAAACAGGCCTTACGTGTTAAATATGTGAGCGCTCATATGCAAAACATATGAACGTTGAACATAAATAACCAAAGGCCAAACATGCCTCACTTATTAAACACGTGAGCGCTCATATACAAAGCATATGACCGCTGAATATAAACAGGCTAAAAACCCACACTAGAGGTCGCGTGTTAAACATGTGAGTTCTCTTGCCGCATTCTTTTGGCAGCGCTCACATACTTAAAAATAGAATTTAATTCTATATAGAATTAAAATCTATTTTTAGGAATATTTTCCCTGATCTTTCTAATATGGAAAGATCTTTTTTTAACAGAGAATCTTGGATTTAAAATCCAATTGTGATAAAATATCACCAATTAAACCATGTAGTAGAATTAAATTCTATGTGGGAAATATTTTCCTGATCTTTATAAAATAAGAAAGATTTTCTCTGTTAAACAGAATAAAATTTTATGTTAAGAAAATATCATTCTAATCTTATTAAACTAACAAAATATTCATATGACAGAATGAAATTCTAATCTTGTTAAACTAACAAGATATTCATATGATAGAATAAAATTCTATCTTAGGAAAATATTTCCTAATATTGTTAAACAAACAAGAAATCTTCTCTGTTAAACAAAAGAGCTTTTGGATTAAAAATCCAACGGTGAATAAAATTCACCAATTGATTTAAAAGTTCATTTTTGATTGATTATGAAATCAATCATAATCTCTCAATGAGAGTTTTTCTTAACAAATTGTTTTTTTCTCTTCTCCTATAAATAGGAGTAAGGAGATTAAATCTTAAAAAAAAAGAGACCCCCCATAAGCTTCTGTAAGAAATACAGAAGGCTCTCCAAAAGCTTCAATAAAAAAAAGAACAAAGAATTTAATTTTCAAAGAAAAAGATCTTCCTCCTCAAAACCCTAGGTAAAGAAAAAAGAAGAGATCAAAATATCTCCTTTACTTATCATATCACATCTAAGGGTTTAACCCTTTTAAAAGAACTTGGTTCTTTCTCTGGATCTGAGATCCACAAGACAAGTCTCCCACAAGTTAAGAATTTAATTCTCATCGGGAAGATCTTGTTCTTGATAATCAAATATTCATGGAAGAACAAATTTAAACAGAAAGAAGATGGAGTCCATAATACTCCAGGAACTTAGTTCCTTCAAATCAAAAACTTAATTCTTTAAAAACCCGATCCAAGATCCTCAAAATAGCGATATTGATTATTGTTAATGGTCAAAATACTATTAACATAGGTTTAACCTCTCTGAAAACATGAACAAAAAAATATGGATAAAAGAACATGGAGAATATGGAGTCCATAATACTCCAGGAACTTAGTTCATTCAAATCAAGAACTTCGTTCTTTAAGAACATGATCTCAGATCCTCAAAATCGTGATCTTGGTGATCGTTAATGGTCAAAATACCATCAATAGAGATTTAAGTTCTCTAAAAATATCAACAGAGATTAAATCTCCAAAAAGAACTCAGCGCTTCACGTGAAAAGCACGTAAGCACCCAAGGCCAAGTTATATAGCGCCTCATGTGAAACACAGGTGAGCGCCTGAAAAAGTTAGTGCTTAGCACTAGTGCAACGCCAAAACTCAACGCCTCACGCGAAAAACACGTAAGCGCCCAAATGAAACCAAAACCTCAGCGCCTCACGGGAAACACGCGTGAGTGCCACCAAAAACTAGTGCTTAGGACTATTATAGTACCTCACGTGAAATACATGTGAGCGTTATACACAACTGAGTGCTTAGCACTGCTAGGTAGTACCGAAACCCAGTCTTAGCCCAAATGGGCTAAGTTTCCTGAGGTTAAACCTCTTTAATTCTTCAAGCGAGCCGATATGCTCGTGATTTCCAAACCGATCTTAGTCTCAAACATGACTAATGATCTCTCATTGATGATATTCATCCCATATCTCCTAAGGTAATCTTAGTCTCAAATAAGGCTAATGATTTTTAGATGATCCACCATGATCTTTCCCTCAAACATGGGATTTGCTTCAATGGTACATCTTTTCACACCTCTGATATATGTCATTGTAATTTCTCAACGTCTTCAGAGATGAGGTGGGTCCCGACAACCAACAACTCCTTTCCTGTCCCAACTTGATATAAAATTTCATCAAGACAGGGAATGATACATTCCACATTGATGCACTTCTAAATTGACGTGCACATCTCAAATTGGGTCGCATCCCAAATTGAGTGTATCCCATGTCACCATCGTTCACTTTGCCACATAACAAATACACGTGTGCGCAAGATGAATGTTGGACCGAAATGTCCTTAAACTAACATTCGTCCCCAAAACGGGAATGTTGGACCGAAATGTCCTTAAACTAATACTCATCCCCGAATTGGGAATGTTGGACCGAAACGTCCTTAAACTAATATTCGCCCCAAACACGGCAATAATGGACCAAAACGTCCTTAAACTAATATTCGTTCTAAACATGGAGATATTGGACCGTGATGTCCTTAAACTGATATAATTGAGCTCATATGCTCACTTGTTTCTAAGTTGATTTTAGTCTCAAATATGATTAATGATCCTTAGATCAAACTCAAATATCTTATGAACGGATGGACCTCACAAATGTGAGAAATGCATCCTAAGTTCATTCCCGTTAGCAAACCAAGCTACCAATGTGAACCCCGTCAAGCAAATCCTTGACCCAAACCCAAATCTCAAATATACGGATTTGGACTAATCCGCGCCCTACGGGCGACGACATAAATTAGTCTCCATATAAATCTAAGGGAAACCCAAAATAAAACAAAAATACACACGACACGAAGTGAACTGCTGGAGCAGGAGAAAGTGGTTATCGCGATACGATAACGTAATTAACTGCAGGGGCTTGCGCCTGCAGGGAAGAGCGTCCCCACAATCAAAAACCCCTCACAAATGAGGGGGAATCTGATAAAGTCTGCTATAACGGTCGCATCTATCTAAAGCTCCGATATACGGTACCATAAATCAACTTGGTATCTTTGGAGAGATGGATGGATATGTCCAAATAGCATCTACCCCCAAATTCAGTCCAGATGTCCCAACGTCTCGGTCCGGTCTTTCGTCGGTGAACACAGGGTTTCTTCCAACTCCACATTTCATATGGAGTGGTAGGCACAGACTTAGTTGGAACCGTATTCAATAAGTATGCAGAAGATTCTAGTGCATAACCTCGGAAAGATGGCGACAACTCGGCATTACTCGTCATGGAATGCACCATATCAAGTAAGGTGTGATTCTGTCTTTCTGATACACCATTGTGTTGTGGTGTGTATGGAGGAGTAAGCTTAGAGAGAATTCCATTCTCTTTTAGATATTCCAGGAACTCGGCACTTAAGTATTCACCACCCCGATCAAATCGGAGCATCTTGATATTTTTGCCGGTTTGCTTTTCCGCTTCTTTCTTATACTCCTGGAATTTCTCAAAGGCCTCGGATTTATATTTCATCAAGAATACATGTCCATATCTTGAGAAATCATCGATAAAACTAATGAAGTAGGAATAGCCACTTTTTGCATGCGTAGACATTGGCAAACACACATTGCTGTGTATGAGTCTCAGGAGCTCAATAGCTCTTTCTTCGTGTCCAGTGAACGGAGTTTTTGTCATCTTTCCTTTGATACATGATTGACAAGTTTTATATGATTGATACTCAAACGGATCTAAATATCCATCTTTATGTAACTTAGTCAATCGTGTTTCATTGATATGACCAAGTCTACAATGCCATAAGAAAACTTGATTTGATTCTGGAGTCTTTCTTTTTAGCGTGTTTTGGATATTGAAAACTTGATGTTGATTGAGAACGTATATTCCATTATTAAGTGTACCCGACCCAATCATTCCATGATTTAAGTGAATGTTTATGACATTACTTTCAAGTGCAAAATTATATCCTTCTTTAGATAACAAAAATACAGATATAATATTACACATCATACTGGGTACACAAAAGCAGTTATGCAATAACAAAATATGTTAACTCGTCAATCCTAGGTGATATTCTTCCACTGCAACAGCATCTACACTGGTTCCGTTGCCAATCCTGAGGGTCATATCACCTTTCCTCAAAACTCTACGACCTCTCAGCGCCTACAAAGAATTACAAATGTGAGATCCTGATCCGGTATCCAATACACAGGAAGTAAAGTTTATAAAGAAATAGTTTTCAATCACGAACACACCTGAAGCCAAACCCACAACTTGCTTCGTGTCCTGATTCTTGGCTTTTAAAACCCGGCAATACTTCTTCCAATGTCCCTTTTTCCGACAGTAGAAGCATTCTTCTTTTGTGGCTGCCCCCTGTTTTAATCTTTTCCCTTGCCCTGCACCTTCTGCACACCTCCTCTCAGTTTAGTGGGGGCCTTCTTCTTCTTCCTCTTGGATTTAGCGAAAGAAGATTCCCCAATAAACAAAGCGGGTGTTTCCTTGGATTTCTTCAAGGTGCCCTCTGCCACCCTTAGCATGTTGAGGAGCTCAGGAAATGTAACTTCCAGTTTTTGCATATTGAAATTTAATATGAATTGGGCATAGGTGGAGGGAAGGGACTATAGAATTAAGTCGATATACAACTCATTCTCCAATGTAGTTCCCAGGTCAGCGAACTCTTCAATGAGAGTAATCATCTTCAGGACGTGGTCTCTGTTCCCGCCAAATTTCTGCGCAAAAGAGTCCAAGGTATCAAATGGCAGTGATACGCTTAAGAAAATGCGAACCAGTATCTTCCGACCTGTATTTTGATAAACTCCCGAAGGAGAAACAGCTAATTTCTGATGATATTGGAAGCATCTCGGAAAACCCTTCGATTTGATTTATTATGGGCTTCATAAATCATCCGGGATCAAAAGTTATGAGCAAATATGCTATGCACTGTTCCCTAATTAAAAATCAGGAATTACCTCAATGAGGTATCACGTGCTCACACGTGATCAATGGTCACGTGTTGACACATGATAGTTAAAACAGGAATAAAAACAAACGGCTGAAGAAGGACCCAATTGGGGGTCACGTGCTCACACGTGACCAATGGTCACGTGTTGACACGTGATAGTTAAAACAGAAATAAAAACAAATGGCTGAAGGAAATACCTCAATGAGGTATCACGTGCTCACACGTGACCAATGGTCATGTGTTGACACGTGATGGTTAAAATTGAAGCATAAATAAACGCTGAGAAAAGGACTCAATTGGGGGTCACGTGCTCACACGTGACTAAAGGTCACGTGTCAGCACGTGACTGGCTTCGAAAGCCTTACAGTTTAATAGAATTAAATTCTAAAAGATTCTAAATCTTTCCAAATGGAAAAGGATTATGGGGACCGTTGGATTAAAGATCCAAGGGTGATTAAAAATCACCAATTTATGGGAAAATCTTAGACAAGGAAAGATTTCCCTAAATCTCACCGAAAATAACAAACAGAATATCTTTTGGATTTAAAATCCAACGGTGACTAAAATTCACTGAATGATCTAAAGGCTCATATTAAATATGAAAACAAATCAAATCTTTCAATGAGAGATTTGCTAAACAAATTGATTCTCTTCCTTCTCCTATAAATAGGAGCCTAGAAAAGAAAAGAGGGATCTACTTTTTTGAGAGAAGAACAGAGAGAGGAGAATTTAATTCTCAAGAGAAAAAAAGAGAGGAGAATTTAATTCTCAAGAGAGAAAGGAGATGAGAATTTAATTCTCAACAAAGAAAACCCTAGGTGAGAAAAGGAAGGGAATCAAAACTTAAAACAGAGAATTTAATTCTCAAATTTAAGAGTTTAACTCTTCAACACAAAAGAACTTAGTTCTTCCTCTGGTTGAAGATCTGCAAAGAGCACATATCCCCATAAGTTGAGAATTTAATTCTCATCGGGTTGAGATCCTGCCATGCAGATCCAAAACTTAGAAGAGGAATTGAGTTTAGAGAATTTAATTCTCCCAAAACAAAGTTAGGGTTTAACCCTATATGAGAATTTAATTCTCCCAAACTCACAGGAATTTAATTCCTTCAAGATGGACAGAACTAGGGTTTAACCCAAATTAAGAATTTAATTCTTTTACATGTATGGAAATTTAATTCCCCTAAAAAACAATTGGGGTTTAACCCTACTTAAGAATTTAATTCTTGCACAATAGGAATTTAATTCCTCTAAAATCATAATTAAGGTTTAACCCTACAGAGAATTTAATTCTTAAAAAAATAAAGAGACTTAAAAGATCTCCATGCATGCAAAGAACTAAGGTCACGTGGCTCCACGTGACCCCTGAAGAGATCCCCAGAAATGAAAAGGAGGAAAGCTTTGAGGCAATGCCTCACGTGCTCCCACGTGACCTACAAAACACAGAAAGAAAAGGCAAAGGAAATATGAGCTTTGGGCACTCTCATGTGCCCCCACGTGACCCCTTAGAAAGTACTTTAATGAGCAGTGCATAGATCTCCATCACGTGTCAATACGTGATGCTCAAAAGATGAAAAAGTGTTTAACACTTAATTGCAGAACGAAGAAAAGGGATCTGGTCCCACTTTAGGGCGCTCTCACGTGTCCACACGTGACCCCTCTTTCTTTAGTGTTTAACACTAATTTGGGGATTATATTTCCAGTGTTTAACACTGATTGTCTTTTAGTGTTTAACACTAATTTGAGAGTTCTACCTCCAGTGTTTAACACTGTTGTTCTCTAGTGTTTAACACTACTTTTAGCCAAATTGGATAATTTTCCAGAGGCAAAAGTCCCTCCTCCAAATGAATCTCAAAATTAAGGAAATCAAAAACAAATTGTTGTCAGAGCCTCCAAACCTCTGTTTAGCACTGCTGAATGATGAGGGGCTGAAACCAGACAAATGTCTAATGGCCCAAAGGGCCAATATTTTTAACATAATTGGACTTAGCCCAAACTGGCCATAAGTCCTCACATCATCTTGAACTGAGCACATCTGCTCTTTCAACCAACTCCTTGGTTCAAGGGTACATCTCTGAACTCCTCTGATATTTGTTGTTGTAATCCTTCAACGTCTTCAGAGAGGTGATGGGTCCCGACAGCCATACATTTTATGGACCACTATGTCCTTAAACTGGTATTGGACCACTATGTCCTTAAACTGGTATTGGACCACATGTCCTTAAACTGGTATTGGACCACCATGTCCTTAAACTGGTAATCGACCGCAATGTCTCTAAATTAAACAATTGAGTCCAAATGCTCTTTTGTTGGATCTAAATGATCCCGTTAAGTTGATCTTACTCAAAAATTAGACTAACGTATCCTTAACAAACGTTTAAGTTGATCTTAGTCTCAAATGAGACTAACGTATCCTTAAACCCAACCCCAAACCCAAATCTAAGAAAATACGGATTTGGACTAATCCACGTCCTACGGGCGACAACATAAATTAGTCTCCGTATACAATCCACGGGCAACCACAAACAAAACAAACACCTACGACACGAAGTGACCATCTGGAGAAGGAGAAAGTTGTTACCGCGATGCGGTAGCGTAATTAACTGCAGGGGCTTGCGCCTGCAGGGAAGAGCGTCCCCACAATCAAAAACCCCTCAAACGAGGGGGAATCTGACGAAGTCTGCTACATCGGCCGCATCCGTTTAAACCTTCGATACATGGAGCCATAAATCAACTTGGTATCTTCGGAGAAGTGGACGGATAGCACCAATTAGCATCTGCCCCGAATCTCAGGCAAGACAGTCTGTCTTACGCGTCTTTCGGAGGGGAACAGTCCCCAACAGATGATCCAACAGCCAACCTCGCTTGAAACAATTTCTTCGTGGTCTTGTATCTTGCAATACGAAATTGCTCTCTATATAAGTCTTTGGTATGGAGGAACATGGAAGCAATGTCCATTTTCTCGTGCCGCCTCTGATGTTCATTATCCATGGAGGCCAGCACGAGACACTTGGGTTTCGCATAATCAAGATCCTAAGTCTTACGAACCTCAATGTCCGCGGCCGAGGATTCTGGACCTGGAACATGGGGGCTTTACCCATGAGGACGTATGCAACCTTATTATAAGTAAGGGCCAAATGGATGTTCCTTAGCCAGTCTTTATAATTCACCCCAGCGAGTTTGTTTTTATTTAATATTAGCTTAAGTCTCGTTATGGTCGCCGCGATTAGGAGAGAGAGAAAAGAAACACTCGGTATTTGCTCTTGCAAGTTTAGATTGGTTATTAGTTTATCTAAACAGGATGTCTCCCACCGTTCCTCGAATTCTCCTTCAAACCCTAAAAGAATAATTAGTCAAGATTAATCGCACCCTACAAGTTCGCTTATCTTTCGGCCAGACCAGTGTTGTTACTTCGGAGGGAGGTGCCCCGTACTTTCGCATGGACCTAATTAAATAACCTTGTTTTCCCATAGGCATAGCCCCGTTAACACCTTTCTAGACACCTACTTGATTAGCTAATTGCAAAGTGAAAAATTCTCCCGAAGAGTAGCGGATACTCACAATAGGATCGGGACCCAACTATCATTGTGTGATAATTTTGAAGGAAGCCTACCAAACTACTACACTCCAGAAAGCATGTAATGTTAGTGTATATGCCCTAGAGGCCATTACTGTATCATACTAGTTTGTATATTACTTAATGGAAGCTTGGGATATTCACCTTGTATAAACAATCTTGCTAAATATAGTAGTATGCTACTTGGTTTGTTTCTATTTCAATGTGTACATGTGTTTATTTTGCGATATCACCTATACGCATTAGTGGAGCCCTTAGGATCTTTGCTTGATTACCAGCGTTGTGATGGCAGTCACACTAGTGGGGGCTGGGTAATCTATAAGCACATCCTTATACAGGTCCCTAGTCGCAGGACTATCGAGACAGGGCATCGATACTCCGGAGTAGACTAGCGTATGCGCTTCTCATCCCAGTATGGGAGATGGTCTGTCCCACAGCCATCAGTACGTCGTACTGGAGATAGTATACGGGTGCTCGTTAGGTTACGGGTACACTGGACAGGACTCGTCGGGAACTGAAAGGTTGGTATTATACCTATCGTCAGTTATCAGTTCCCAGGTGACATGAGTACAGCTTAGTCCGCTGACTTGACACTGGCACTTCGCCTCGAGTGTGTTCCCACTACACTTTGATCACTACCCTACCACGGCTCAAAGGAGTCGTGCAAACAGATAGTGGTTGGGTGCAGTCCCGAAGCACTTGGAGGCAGTGCCGGTTAGACAGGATTCGTCTCTCCCGGTATTTGGGGTTGACATCGCGCTGTGTCTAGGAGAGCCATTACACAAGTAGTCCCTGGCCAGGGCAAGCGAGATATACTGGTAGGTTTCCAGTGTTATCTCAGGGTGTTTTGGGCTTCACTCCGACACGACTTGTACCGCTTTTAGGGGACTGACGTTTTACCGCCCCCTAGGCCCGACATGCGATGTATCAGACGAACAGACCGGACTGTACGGAGAATGTCACATTCAGACTCAGTAGGAGTTCAGATGGGGTTTCACCTCGTCAGCCTTCTTGTCGGCATCTACCTGGGGACCGTTACGCACAGCTAGTGCCGCTTGCGGTCTATGGTTAAACCCACTGCCAGCGTAGTGTCGAGTCTTTAGAGTCCCACACAGAGGGTATTCGCCTCTGGGAAAAACAGAGTAGAGGTCGCATGGTTTTGCGACAGGGTTCGTTCTCATCCGCGCACTTGTGCACGTTTGGAGTCCGGACGGATTATACTGGCAGGCTCTGGTTTGAGCCAGATAATGGTATATGTTTTGGGGTTGCTTTTATATCTCGGTATTCTTGTTCCTCGGAACGAGAATGCAGGTGTGTATGCACAGTTGCTTGAGGCGGAGGATGAGGTTTTTCATTAGGGTTTCGGAACGGGTGCGTATGCACAGTTGACAGTCATCATTTTCCAAACCCTAATGGATTTATACATTATCTATTAATAATAGTAATTAAATAAGAATTATGTTATGGTTGATTTTGTTGACTTGTTGACCATGGTTGACTTGTTGACCATGGTTGAATGTTGACCACCATCATGCTTTGTAAAGATCCTCCTTGATTCATGCTTACATTTCATTTAATGAAGCATGATAGTGGTCATTCCAAATTACCATCAACTATTCTTATTTTGAATTATTATTATTTAGATAATTCTTTTTCTTTTGGCATTATGGTTGCAAGAAAGAAAAAGATAGCTCATTATCTCATTTGGCTTCTCTCTCCTCACTTCATCTTCTTCTTCCTCTAGCAAAAGAGAACCCTTCTTATGTGTTGAGAATCCTTCTCTTTAAAAAGAAAAGCAACCCCTAGTCACTCTCTACTCATTCTAGGTTCAAGGTTTAGCAAGCCGGAAACCCTAGTTCACTCAAAGATCGAGGAAGAGCCCAAAGGTCGAACCTTTGAGGTGGATCCATCTTCGACGGAAGAAGGCGACAAGAAGAGAACCATCAACCTCTACAAAAGTTTAAAGAAGAAGGAGTTCAAGTTTAGGTATAACCATCTTCCATAGTAGCTAACTTTCTTTAGCAAGTTTGCTAGTTTAGTTTAGACACGATCCCGACATTGTTTTAGTCCATGTTGCCTCTTGCGATAAAAATTTGTTTTTTATACCGTTTCCGCCTCCCCGTAAGCACCGGGGGTCGCAATATGGACTTACAGTGGTATCAGAGCCTAACTAAACTTAAACTAGCTTGGTAGCGAAGTGTATGGAAGTTCGAAACCGAAAAATCGCAAAACCGGAAAAACCAAAACCCTAAGTTTCTGTTGTTTTTTTTTCTGCTCTAAATGAAAAACTTTATACTTGAAAATTCGGCTCAGGGTTTTGTGTGAACACCCATGAAAAACGATCCAGTGTTTCGTTCAAACCGCCGCGCTTCCGCGGCACGAGGTAGGCAAGTGCCGCGGAACCGCCGCCGTTTGTCGTCTTCTCTGCATCGTTTTTCGTGCAGTGTGTGTCTGTGTTGGTTTTGGGATTTTTAAAATATATTATATGTACCCAGATTTTCCAGAACAGAAATTCACTTTTGGGGTCCTATAATTCCGTATTTTTTCCGAACTTCACTGCACTTTGGCTATGTTGGTTATATCTGTGATGTTTGCATGTATTGAACGTCGGCTAATCGCTATAAGTCGATTAGTCGGGGTTATACATGATCTGTGTTTGATATTGGATTGTGTATATGAATGTGTTGGACTGTCGCGGGTGAATAGCCGGGGTGGATGTGAGATGAGCTTTTGTTTTTCTTTCATTCATTGTAAATGTAAATTGATGTAATAATATTATTTGTTTGGCCGCACAACCGGGTCGGGGTTGTAGCCGTCATTGTATAATTCTTTTTACTGTTTTTGCTCCTAGGATAGACCCATGGAGGGGTGCACAAACTGCCGAGTACTTGGCGGGTAGTTTGCCGCACCCGTAGGGGTCTTGGGTGGGCTATTTGGCTATTCACCGCGACCGTGTAATCCGCTTTTCATTGCAGGCTCGAAAGGATTGCGGATTGCTAGTATATCCAATATATTCATCTGTGATCTGTAATGTCTATCATTGCTTTCTATTTAGGCGTTGCTTATGTTTTACAGCCGTGCTAGCCCAGCCCCCGCTCTGTCGTTAGTTAAGTAACCTAACGAGTGATGACGGGACCCCGTGGCGAATGCGAATGGCATAAGCGTACGTCATATTTTGGTTGTTTTCTGCAATGGTAGGATTAAATGATGGGACGCATTAAAAGAACTAATGCAAGAATATCACGCATTAAAAGAACTAATGCAAGATAATAAACCAAGTTATAGTCGTTGGAACACTTTCGAAAAACCACTCGGTTCTTTTCAAAACTAACTTTTAAATGCGGAGCTTGAGCCACTCCTTCTAAAAGCTATCTCGTTCCATCGATTATATCAAGTTCACTACGTTCACGGTTTTACCAAAACCATTCGTAGCCCTCCGTCGTTTCACATAAATAGTCAATAGTATTCAAGCTGTGTTTGTTGGCCAAAGTCAAGGCATAGTGATTGGTAGCTATTGGATATTCATGTGCAGCATAGATAGATGCGTTGATTTGGAACAGTCGTACTGCCTTGTTGGCCAAAGTCAAGGGTATGTACGGGTGGATTCAAATTAACCTGGAGAACGACGGGAAGAACTTGACATGTGACTTATGATTTGTTGGCCAAAGTCAAGATCATAAGAGCATGGGGCAAAAATCCACATCGGGAGTTTCACAAGTACTGAAACTTGCTAGATTTGCATACCATTTGGAGTGTGATGATTATGTTAGGATTCCTTCATTTTCGTCACGCAATGATATTTGGATCCCGATCCTACTGTGAGTATATGCTACTCCTCGGGAAATTTCTCACTAAACGATCAATGCTATAAACCTAGTAGGTGCCTAGAAAGGTGTTAGCGGGGCTACGCCCCCAGGAAAAAGAGGTTCTTAAATTAAGGAACTTCGCGAAAGCGTTGGAAAACCTCCCTCGAAGTACCGACACTGGCCTGGCTGAACGGTTAAGCAAGTATTGTACGGTGGGATTGATCCCGGCTAATTCTTCCTTTGTGGTTTGAGGAGGGATTCGAGAGACAGTGGGAGCCATCCTGTTTAGAAAAATTAAAAACCATTCTAAACTTGCAAGAGCATCGTGCTAAAGTGTTTCTTCTCTCCCCCTGCAGCGACCAAATCGAAATGACTGGACTTAAGTTACTTCTAGATAAAAACATACTGACAGGGCCAAACTACAAAGATTGGCTCAGGAATGTCAAATTGGCAATCGCTTACGACAAGCTGGGGTATCTTCTTACCACCAAAGCTCCCCCCGTCCCAGGTCCCACCTCCAGCGTCGCGGATAAGGAAATCCGTAAGACTTGGGAGATTGATTGCGCGAAGGCCAGGTGCCTCGTGCTTGCCTCTATGGACAACGAACATCAGAGGAGGCATGAGAATATGGACCTCGAGTCCATATTTCTCCATACAAAAGAACTGTATGGAGAGCAGTCTTGTATCGCAAGATACGAAGTGTCGAAGAAGTTATTTTCGACTAAGTTGGCCGTCGGATCATCGGTAGCGGACCACGTGCTTAAGATGATTGGCTACACTGAGGAGCTCGCGGAACTTGGGACCACGTTGGATAGTGAACTTTATACAGATTTAATTCTCCAGTCCCTTCCATCCACTTACGCCCAGTTCATACTGAATTTCAACTTGCAAGAAAAGGAAGTTGAACTTTCAGAACTCCTCAACCTGCTGAGGAGCGCAGAGGGCACCCTACAGAAGGGTAGGGAAACACCCGCTTTGTTTGTAGGAGGATCTTCTTCCTCTAGGTCCAAGGCGAAAGCCAAAGGAAAGAGGAAGAAAGCCCCCGCCAAACCAAGAGGCGGTGTTAGTAAAGTGGGTACGAAGGGAAAGGAAAAGGCAACAAAGATTGCGGGGAAGCTTGTTGGAAAGGAAGAATGCTTCTATTGTCATAAGAGTGGACACTGGAAGAAAGATTGCAGGGCTTGGAAAGCCAGGACACAGGAACTGAAGCAGGTTGCGGCTTCAGCTTCAGGTGTGTATGTTATTGAAAACTGTCTTTCTATAAACTCTACTTCCTGGGTATTGGATACCGGATCAGGATCTCATATCTGTAATTCTTTGCAGGCGTTGAGAAACCGTAGGTTTTTGAAGGAAGGTGACATGACCCTCAGAGTTGCGAACGGAGCTAGCATGGATGCTAAAGCCGTGGGGGACTATCACCTGGGAATGTCAGATGGGCATGTTTTGGTTTTGCGTAATTGTTTTTTTGTACCCAACGCAACTTGTAATATCATTTCTGTATCTTTGGTTTCTAAAGAAGGTTATGAATTTGCGTTTGTAAGTAATGTTGTAAACATTCACCTTAATCAAGTTCTGATTGGGTCAGGTACACTGAGCAATGGTATATACGTATTAAACCAACCACAGATTTTCAATGTCCAGAATACACACAAAAGAAAGTCTCCAGATATCAATCAGACTTTCTTATGGCATTGTAGACTAGGTCACATCAATGAGAGAAGGTTGACTAAGTTACATACAGAAGGATATTTGGATCCGTTCGAATATCAATCGTATGCCACTTGTCAATCCTGTCTCAAAGGAAAGATGACAAAGACTCCGTTCACTGGACACGGAGTAAGAGCGAGCGAGCTCTTGGGACTCGTACACAGCGACGTGTGCGGTCCAATGTCTACACATACGCGAAGCGGTTATTCTTACTTCATTACTTTTACGGATGATTTTTCAAGATACGGTTATGTCTTCTTAATGAAACATAAGTCAGAATCTTTTGAAAAATTCCAGGAATTTAAGAATGAAGTAGAAAAACAAACCGGCAAAAGTATCAAGATTCTAAGATCGGATCGAGGTGGAGAATACTTAAGTGCCGAGTTCCTGAATTACTTAAAAGAGAATGGGATTCTCTCTCAGCTTACTCCTCCATACACTCCGCAACATAACGGTGTATCGGAGAGACGGAACCGGACCCTATTGGATATGGTACGGTCCATGATGAGTAACGCTGAGTTACCGCGATCATTCTGGGGGTATGCACTAGAATCAGCTGCGTACCTATTGAACCGAGTTCCTACTAAGACTGTGCCTACTACACCATATGAGATGTGGTGTGGGAAGAGGCCCCATCTCAGTCACATCAAGACTTAGGGATGTCCAGCTTTTGTTAAAAAGCAGCATGTGGACAAGCTCGAGGCACGCTCAGTACAGTGTAAGTTCGTGGGATATCCAAAGAACTCTAAGGGATATTTCTTCTACTGTGAAGAGGAACAAAAAGTTCTTGTTTCTCGTCATGCCTACTTCTTGGAAACTGAGTTTTTGGAAAACCAGATAAGTGGGAGCACAGTAGAACTGGAAGAAATTCCAGAACCACGAGCTATTACTGAAAGCTTAGTAGAACCAGAGGGTTCAAATGAACAGGACATTCCTACGCCGCTCCGCAGAAGTAGTAGGCAGTCTCATCCGCCCGAGAGATACTACGGTTTTCTCATAGACGGGGATAGAGAGGATTGCGTCATAGATTATGACGAGCCTACTAGCTTCCAACAGGCCGTTCAGAGCGTTGACTCGGTAAAATGGCTGGATGCAATGCGGACCGAAATGGAGTCCATGTACACCAACAAAGTATGGACGTTGGACATTGCTCCAGACGGGGTAAAACCCGTAGGATGCAAGTGGATCTTCAAAAGGAAGATTGGTGTAGATGGACAGGTTGAGACCTATAAAGCTAGACTTGTAGCAAAGGGTTTCCGTCAAAGACCTGGCTTGGACTATGACGAAACCTTTTCTCCAGTGGCTATGCTGAAATCCATTCGGATCCTTCTTGCCATTGCTGCCTTCCACGATTATGAGATTTGGCAGATGGACGTAAAAACCGCTTTTCTAAATGGAAATTTAGAGGAGTGTGTCTATATGGATCAGCCAGAGGGTTTCATTCAGAGTGGGAGCAGCGGAAAGGTGTGCAAGTTGCTTAAGTCCATCTATGGACTAAAGCAGGCATCGCGGAGTTGGAACATCTGTTTTGATGAGACGGTCAAGGAATTTGACTTTATCAAAAATCCAGATGAACCATGCATCTATAGTAGATTTGTAGCGAGAACTGTAGTATTCCTTGTTTTATACGTGGATGACATTCTCTTAATAGGAAATGACATTCCTATGCTACAATCTGTCAAAGGTTTCTTGTCACACAGCTTCTCCATGAAAGACCTGGGTGATGCCTCTTACATCCTGGGGATCCGGATCCATCGTGATAGATCCAAGAGGATATTAGGACTTTCACAGTCCAGGTACATCGACACCGTACTGAAAAGATTCAGTATGGAAGATTCCAAACGCGGTAACCTACCGGCTTGTCACGGGATCACCCTCTCTAAAGAGATGTCTCCCAAGACTGATTTGGAGAGGGATCGCATGTCTATTATACCCTACGCTTCTGCGGTAGGCTCTATAATGTATGCGATGTTGTGTACCAGACCGGATGTAGCTTATGCACTGAGTGTAGTAAGCCGGTATCAGTCAAACCCTGGGGAGAAACATTGGATAGCAGTAAAGAACATTCTCAAGTACCTGAGAAGGACTAAGGAGTTGTTCTTGGTGTATGGCGGAAAAGACCTCCAGATTGAGGCCTTTGCTGACTCCAGCTTCCAGAGTGACAAGGATGATTCCAAGTCCATATCGGGTTTTGTCTTTACCCTCAATGGAGGGACGGTGTGTTGGAAGAGTTCCAAACAGGAAACCGTTGCAGACTCGACTATGGAAGCGGAATACATCGCTGCATCTGATGCCGCAAAAGAAGCTGTCTGGATAAGGAAGTTCTTAAAAGAACTTCAGGTGGTTCCGTCCATTGTTGACCCAGTACCTCTGTATTGCGACAACAACGGGGCTATAGCTTTAGCAAAGGAACCCAGGTCCCATCAGAGATCCAGGCACATCTTGAGGAGGTATCACCTGATCAGGGAGATCGTGGATCGAAAGGAGATCGAGGTTCGGAGGGTTGCTTCAGAAGAAAACACTGCAGATCCATTCACCAAGGCCCTACCCCAGACTCAGTTCGAGCGGCTGATCGAGATGATAGGTCTTCGATACGCCAGTACATGGCCTTAGTGCAAGTGGGAGATTGTTAGTGTATATGCCCTAGAGGCCATTACTGTATCATACTAGTTTGTATATTACTTAATGGAAGCTTGGGATATTCACCTTGTATAAACAATCTTGCTAAATATAGTAGTATGCTACTTGGTTTGTTTCTACTTCAATGTGTACATGTGTTTATTTTGCGATATCACCTATACGCATTAGTGGAGCCCTTAGGATCTTTGCTTGATTACCAGCGTTGTGATGGCAGTCACACTAGTGGGGGCTGGGTAATCTATAAGCACATCCTTATACAGGTCCCTAGTCGCAGGACTATCGAGACAGGGCATCGATACTCCGGAGTAGACTAGCGTATGCGCTTCTCATCCCAGTATGGGAGATGGTCTGTCCCACAGCCATCAGTACGTCGTACTGGAGATAGTATACGGGTGCTCGTTAGGTTACGGGTACACTGGACAGGACTCGTCGGGAACTGAAAGGTTGGTATTATACCTATCGTCAGTTATCAGTTCCCAGGTGACATGAGTACAGCTTAGTCCGCTGACTTGACACTGGCACTTCGCCTCGAGTGTGTTCCCACTACACTTTGATCACTACCCTACCACGGCTCAAAGGAGTCGTGCAAACAGATAGTGGTTGGGTGCAGTCCCGAAGCACTTGGAGGCAGTGCCGGTTAGACAGGATTCGTCTCTCCCGGTATTTGGGGTTGACATCGCGCTGTGTCTAGGAGAGCCATTACACAAGTAGTCCCTGGCCAGGGCAAGCGAGATATACTGGTAGGTTTCCAGTGTTATCTCAGGGTGTCTTGGGCTTCACTCCGACACGACTTGTACCGCTTTTGGGGGACTGACGTTTTACCGCCCCCTAGGCCCGACATGCGATGTATCAGACGAACAGACCGGACTGTACGGAGAATGTCACATTCAGACTCAGTAGGAGTTCAGATGGGGTTTCACCTCGTCAGCCTTCTTGTCGGCATCTACCTGGGGACCGTTACGCACAGCTAGTGCCGCTTGCGGTCTGTGGTTAAACCCACTGCCAGCGTAGTGTCGAGTCTTTAGAGTCCCACACAGAGGGTATTCGCCTCTGGGCAAAACAGAGTAGAGGTCGCATGGTTTTGCGACAGGGTTCGTTCTCATCCGCGCACTTGTGCACGTTTGGAGTCCGGACGGATTATACTGGCAGGCTCTGGTTTGAGCCAGATACTGGTATATGTTTTGGGGTTGCTTTTATATCTCGGTATTCTTGTTCCTCGGAATGAGAATGCAGGTGTGTATGCACAGTTGCTTGAGGCGGAGGATGAGGTTTTTCATTAGGGTTTCGGAACGGGTGCGTATGCACAGTTGACAGTCATCATTTTCCAAACCCTAATGGATTTATACATTATCTATTAATAATAGTAATTAAATAAGAATTATGTTATGGTTGATTTTGTTGACTTGTTGACCATGGTTGACTTGTTGACCATGGTTGAATGTTGACCACCATCATGCTTTGTAAAGATCCTCCTTGATTCATGCTTACATTTCATTTAATGAAGCATGATAGTGGTCATTCCAAATTACCATCAACTATTCTTATTTTGAATTATTATTATTTAGATAATTCTTTTTCTTTTGGCATTATGGTTGCAAGAAAGAAAAAGATAGCTCATTATCTCATTTAGCTTCTCTCTCCTCACTTCATCTTCTTCTTCCTCTAGCAAAAGAGAACCCTTCTCATGTGTTGAGAATCCTTCTCTTTAAAAAGAAAAGCAACCCCTAGTCACTCTCTACTCATTCTAGGTTCAAGGTTTAGCAAGCCGGAAACCCTAGTTCACTCAAAGATCGAGGAAGAGCCCAAAGGTCGAACCTTCGAGGTGGATCCATCTTCAACGGAAGAAGGCGACAAGAAGAGAACCATCAACCTCTACAAAAGTTTAAAGAAGAAGGAGTTCAAGTTTAGGTATAACCATCTTCCATAGTAGCTAACTTTCTTTAGCAAGTTTGCTAGTTTAGTTTAGACACGATCCCGACATTGTTTTAGTCCATGTTGCCTCTTGCGATAAAAATTTGTTTTTTATACCGTTTCCGCCTCCCCGTAAGCACCGGGGGTCGCAATATGGACTTACATGTAACACTATCAAGTTTCCTGTATGTTTGAAACTCCCGATGTGGTTTTTGCCCCGAGCGCTTATAACCTTAATGAAGGTCAAAATATTATAAGTCGCAAGTCAAGTTCAACCCGTCATCGTCCAGATTAATCTAGACCCATTTGTACAAGCCCTTGATGAAGGTCAAAACAGGTCTACGCCTGTCCTAAATTAATGCATTTATCTATTCTACAGATTAGCACCCACTAGCTACCAAATACTATGCCTTGGCGAAGGTCAAAACACATAGCATGAATACTAGTAGATACCTATCTGAAATGACGGAGGGCTATGGCTGGTTTTGGCGAAAACCGTTAACGTAATGAACTTGATATAGTCGAAGGAACCGAATAGCTTTTGAAAAGGAGTAGTTTAAGCTCCGCTTTTAAAAGTTGTTTTTGAAGAAAACCGAGTGGTTTTGCAATTATTCCAACGACGTCAGATTTTAGGTTTATTACTTTGCATTAAGTGAGATTAATGTGGTCCCATCAATTAACCTTATCACACAACAAAAAGAATGAAAATAGAATGTATGTATATACCACCCGCATTCGCCATGGGGCCCCGTCATGCACCGTTAGGTTACTTAACTAATGGCAGAGCGGGGGTTGGACTAGCGCGGATGCAAAACATATACAACATTTATTTATACATACATACATACATATATATATATATATATATATATATCCATCATGGGCATGATAAGCAACACAGGCAAATATAATCATCGCAGAGAATGGAAAAATGGATCTACTAGGAATATTTGCATTTGAATGAGCCACCTATGAAACATAGTCCTCCACGGTCGTGTGAATAGCCAAGTGTGAATCATCCTAGACCCCTACGAGTGCGGCAAGCTATCCGTAAATCCTAGAATTGAGTGACCTAGGTCTCGACTCCTCTAGATGTCCACCCACTGAATCCTAGAACCCGGTAGCTTGTGCACTCCTCCGTGGGTCAATCCTAGATGCGGAAATGAAAAGTAATATACAGCCGGTGACTAAATCCTCAACCCGGATGTGACCTAATAAAAGAATATACAAGAATTATTACATGAATTACAAAAAATCCACTCACATCTCACATCCAGATTCACATCGGGCCATTCACACGACGATCCATGAAACCATTCGCATCAGAACATCACAAGATATGTGCAACCCCTTCTAATCGACGTATAGTGATTAGAAGACGTTTAAGAATACATATACACATCATAAAGCATGTAAAGAAAACCATGACAATATAAAATCCGCGTACAATTAGCAAACAACACCAATTTTACAAGACATGAAAATTTAGTTTACTAAAGTCCCCAAAAAAATCGTTTTAAGCCAATCCGGGAGTCGAAACGAACTCGAAACCCGTCCGAATATTCATGAGGGCGAGGGGTAAAAAATTAACTGGCGATCCGGGGGCCTCAGAGAGGTACCCACCCCTGATGGCCACCACGAGATGGCCCCCAAAGGGAGGCAGACCCGAGAGCACCCTTTTGGGGTGCTCTCGGGTCACCACCTCCCAAGGCCGCCTTATGGTGGTCTTGGTGGTAGGCCCGGCCTTGGGTCCCCCTGAGGTATCCCCGAGGTGCTCATGCTTCATCCCGCAGCTTCTCGATTCAATCCGTGACCCCGTGGAGTGTGCAAACATCTTAAAACAACATTTTTAGGTACTGTTTTTGTCGGCGGTTCGTGCGCGACAAAAACAGCAGATTTTAAACGTTTCTATGAGCTATCTAAGGCTTATGGAGTGGCTCTGATACCATGTAAGTCGATGTCGCACACTCCACAAGGTTTTTGGAGAGGCGGAATTTACAAAAAAAACAATTTTATAGCAAGCAACATCGACAAAACTTCCAAGATATACCATAAGCCCTAGCTAACAAAACTCACAAAGGTTCTAATCTACTATGATAGTGATTTATACCTTTATGATACAATTCCTTCGGGTCTTACAGTCCTCTTCTTGAGCTCCTCGTTGGTACGGATTGAGCTTTGTCATTACCCTCCTCCTGTCGAAGACGATCCACCCGAGAGTCTTTGGTTCAAGCTCTGACCTCAAGAATGAGATAACTAAAGTACCTAGTTTGCTAATCTTGGTAGCTTAGAAAATATAGAGAGTTAATTGGACTATTTTATCTAAAATACCCTACATTTCATAACTCTTGTGAGGGTTGGGGTTTGAGGAAGAAGAAGAGAGCAAAGAAGGTGAGAGAATGTCAAGTGTAGAATGAATGAGGAATGGCTAAGCTCTAAACTATCAAGCATTTTATTTTTTCATAAAATATAGTAATCATGCTTGAATAGTGATGATAAACGAATAAAGAAAAGAAATAGCCATCCTTCATACCATGCTTTGAAAAAACTCATCCCTCCACCTCATTTTCTATTTTCAATAAATAGATATATCAAAAATGAGGTGTCTCCTTCTAGAAGCACTTCTTATGAAATTACAAGAATGCCCTCACCGTATATACATACCCATATTCGTACTGCAAAAAATACGAATACCAAGAGATAAAAATAATCCAATAATATAATACTAGAATGCGGCTTAATCCTAAGCCCACTAGTATTATTCGTCCGAACAAAATCCGTGTAGCTAGTACACGTATATGTTCGGAACCCTGCACGTAAAAACCATACGGTCTCTACATCATTTCGCTTGAACCAGAGAAACCCTTTGTGTGGGACTCTAAAGACTCGACAGTACGCTAACAGTGGGTTTAACCACAAGCCCGTCAGTGGCACTAGCTGTACATAACGGCTATCCAGGTACCTGTCGAAAAAAAGGCCGACGAGCAAACTCATTCGAAATCCTACTGAGCCAGTCCGTGACAATATCCGTACAATCCAGTCTGTTCGTCTGAGAGTATCGCATGCCAGGTCTAGGGGTTGGAAAACGTCAGACCTCTAATAAGATGACAAGTCGTGCCGATGTGGCTCAAGACCATCCGAGAATCTACTGATCTAACTATCAGTAATTTTCAATCCGCCCTGGCCAGGGACTTATTGTGTTGGCCAACCGAACATAGCGCGACATCAACTCCCTATACCGGAAGAGACGAATCGCCAACAATCGCTCAATACCTCCATGTGGCTCGGGACTGTACCCAACTAAAACCTGTTTGCATGACTCAGTAGAGTCGTGGTAGGGTAGTAATCAAAGCACGGTAGGAACTCACATGAGACAAATGACGACCTCAGGTCGACAGACTATCTGCACTCATGTCACCAGAGAACTGCTATCTGACGATAGGTATAATACCATCTAGCTAGTTCTCGACGAGTCTGTCCAGTGTACTCATCCCTAGTGAGCACATGTATACAATCTTAGGTGCAACACACCAATGGCTGCAGGACCAACCATCACCCCTCGTCAGGGTCTAGAAATGTATACGCTAGTCTACTCTGGAGTATCAATGCCCAGTCTCGATACTCCCACGACTAGGGACATTTAAGGATGTGCTTATCGACTACCCAACTCCCATAAATATGATTGCCATCATAACGCTGGTAGTCAAGCAATGATCATGCGGGCTTTATCTACATGTACAAGCAATATGAATAACAATTAAAACATATACACATGTTAAGATAAAGGCAAACCAAATAGCATACTATCATATTGAGCAAAATTGTCATGTGCATACATATCCCTAGCATCCTATACAATGAAGGCCTCTAGAGCATACATATCCAACACTATATGCCCAAATTAAAAATTCTATCAACTACACTTGCAAAGATAACATAATTGAATTGCTTAACAAAAGATATACCAATAGGGATAAGTAGTTAAGCTAACTACAATTGCAAACATAAATAACAGCAAGCAAGAATGGAGATAGTAATCAAGTCTAAGCAATGAGCATATAATCCAGAATATAAACATAGCATGCAATTTCTAAGAAATTGAAATATAAAGCATAAGAGAAATTGCAAACGCAAACACGAGTTGATTTTAGAGAGGTTCAGGAGATCCCCTGGTCCACTTTCTTTCGGCGTACGAGCCCGTTCCACTAAACGCGTCTCCACCGAGACTCTCATGTTGCGCATCCGCAACCAAACACGTCACTCGACACATGAGTGGCTCTTCTCTCTACAAGCACTTGCACTCCTCTCTTACAAAGGCAGCAATAACGTCTCGGTCCTCACACAAAAGAAAGAAATACAAATCTCTCACTCTTCTCAATTACAAAGGCACCATTGCACTTAAGGATCCTCACACAAAGATAATAAGAGGGTTTACAATGAAGCACAATACTCTCAAAGGAGTTTCTCTCAAAGCTCTGTCTCTAATACTCTTACAAGTATGGATAATCAAATGAAAACTCTTAATTTTGTGTGTGAGAGTGAATTTAGATAGCAAATTGAAAACTCTTTTAAACTTTCATAATAGATGAAATATTTTTTTTGAAGATTACTTTAGAATATAGGAAACTGAAATCTCTAAATGATTAGGGCTCAAAATACCAACACAAAACTTTTTTTATAGCCCCCAAAGAAAAATAGCCATTATGGGTCAAAGTCAGCAAAAAACGCTCACGGCAGACGTCTGAATAATATCGGGGCAGACGTTTATCCTTTTAGAAAAAAGTAACCCAACAGTTTTATTTTTCAAAAAATCTAAACTGCAGACATCTTAATTTCAAATAGGCAAACGTCTGAAGCAGAAAAAGTTTTGGTAAAAACATAACATCAGACGTTCGGCCCATTGAGCTGCAAACGTCTGTGTTCCTTACTGAAAAGCACAGAGCTAAAACCAGACGTCTGAAGATCAAATGGGCAGACGTCTGAAGTTTAAAAAATGCCATTTAAAACCCTTCATCAGACGTCTGATCCATTGACCTTCAGACGTCTGTCTCATTTCAATTTTGAAAAACATATCTGAAATATCAGATATCAACGGTGTATAAATGTCTGAACTTCAACGAGGCAGGCGTCTGGCTAAGCACAAAAAGCTGAAATCTGGGTTTTAATAAATACGAAAGTTTTAAACTCAAAAACCCAAAGTTTTATGCAATGTAAAATGTTTGTGCAATCGTATGTGAGTATTCAAGAGCTCTAAATGATATAACCATAATCTTTAAAGTACTTACAAGGATTCCTATATCGGTTTAGCAAATCTTCAAATTCTTGAATCATTATTGTCTCTAGCTCTTAAACCTTGGCGTTTCGCTTGGCTTGAATTTTGCGTTGGTCGATTGATCTTCAATTTGCTTCAACACTTGACGCTTCAAACTCGAACGTGCACTCACGAACATCTTCAAGTCGATATACGCTTGCACAAATCTTGAACTTCGACTTTTGATGCTTTAGTCTTGGACTTCGGCTTCTTAGGTATCCATAGCTTGAATGTACAATTAGAGTAGCACTCGTCCGAATCCTTTAACCTCCATTAGATATATCGTTTAAACTCGATTTGCTCCATCCTCCTTTATACGCTTGTGCCGTGAGATATCCGATATCCTGAAATTCAATCTCAACATAACCAAGCATATCATATACAATGTTATGAAATATAAGCAAATTAATAAACACAAGTATATGAACAATCATTGTTTTGGTATCACAAACAAGAATAGTATATCAATATCAATATATCAATCAAATGCAAAGTATGAGATATTGATATACTATATATATATATATATATCATGATATATGACAAGTAAGCTATAGAACACACACACGTGTGTGTGTGTATTCATATTTTGAATTACCAAAATAATGAATGAGAGCAATATATCGATATCTAGAATATAACACAAGTATAGCATGAGATATTGATATATTACTCGGTATACACAAGATATTGGATATGCAAGTTAAACATCAAGTGTATGCAAGTTTAGTGTCGATAGGATAAGAAAGATAAGCATGTGGCACTAAACGAACTATTCATGTTTAAACTATCATCAAAACCAAATAATTGGATTATCGAAATCCATAAGTCATCAGTCTAGAAGACCGACGAGAAGGCGGCGAAGGTCTAGAGTTTTGGTGTCGACTTGGGGACGATGAGAGGACGAGCGGGGGCTATAGAGTTAGGGTTTTCAATGATGAGAGACGATTTGGAGCGAGGAGTTTTGGTGTTGACTTGGGAAGGTGAGGTTGCGACGAGGGAGACAACGGTGACGAGAGGCGTGGATTCTCTGAAGAGCTCGAGCGACAGTGTGTTCGATTGACACAGAGAGAGAGAGAGAGAAAATTTTGAATGGGGGGTATTTTCGTCCCTGCACAAAAATATAATACCCAGGCCTTGGGCCAAGGGTGTTTAGACCAAGTTTTTTGAATTGGAGGCCCTTTCTCCCTATGTACAAAATACCGGGGACTTTTTGACCCCTTTTTCGTAAGCCGGGGGCTTTTAAACAATTTACCCTTATTTTTATTGTATGTATTGTAAGTCGATGCCGCACACTCTATAGGGTTTTTAAAGAGGCGGAATTAACAAACAATAATTTTATAGCAAGCAATATCGACTAGACTTCCACAATCGACCATAAGCCCTAACTAGCAATACTAACAAAGGTTCTAATCTAATATGAAGTGATTTATACCTTTATGTTCAAGTCCTTCGGGACTTCTTATCCTTTTATTAAGCTCCTCGTTTGTATGGATCGAGCTTGATTATCGGACTCCTCGTGTCGAAGAAGATCTATCCGAGAGTCTATGGTTTAAGCTTTAATCTCTAGAATGAGGTAACTAAAGTACATAGTTTGCTAATCTAGGTAGCTTAGGAGATGTAAAGATTGTTTATTACATTAATTTGTCTCAATAACCCTAGGTTTCTCAACTCAAGAGAGTGTTTAGGGTTTGAGGAAGAAGAAGAGAGCAAATGAGGAAAGAGAGTGTTGTGGTGAGAATGGTATGAAGAATGGTTAAGTGTTGATGACTATGAACCATATCTTTTGAATAATAATAACAATAATACAACCATACTTCATTGGTCATCCAAAGTGACTGAGTCATCACAGTAGCCATGCTTCAATCATGCTCTAATAACACCTCATTTCTCCACCTCATTATCCATTTGAATAAATGGATTAATCACAAATGAGGTGTCTTCTTCTAGAAGCACTATTATGAAATCACAAGAATACCCCTCACCGTATATGCATACCCGTATTCAAACTACGAATACCAAGAGATGAAAATAATTCGATATTATAATACTAGAATGCGGTTTCATCCTAAGCCCGCTAGTATTATCCGTCCGATCAAAAATATGTGCATCTAGTACACGCATATGATCGAAACCCTGTACGTAAAGCCATACGGCCTCTACATCGTTTTGCCTGAACCAGGGAAACCCTCTGTGTGGGACTCTAAAGACTCAACAGTACGCTGGTAGTAGGTTTAACCACGAGCACGTCAGTGGCACTAGCTGTACGTAATGACTACCCAGGTGTCTGTCGAAAAGAAGGCCGACGAGCAAACTCGTCCGAACTCCTACTGAGCCTGTCCGTGACAATCTCCGTACAGTCCGGTCTGTTCGTCTGAGAGTATCGCATGCCGGGTCTAGGGGGTGGAAAACGTCAGACCCCTAATAACCTGACAAGTCATGCTGATGTGGCTCAAGACCATCCGAGAATTTACTGATCTAACTATTAGTAATTCTCAATCCGCCCTGGCTAGGGATTTATGGTGTTGGTCAACCGAACACAGCGCGATATCGACTCCATATACCGGGAGAGACGAATCCCCAACAATCGCTCGCTGCCTCCATATAGTTCGGGACTGTTTTTTTATATGTATGCCCTAGAGGCCATTATTATACATGTGATGTATATTATGGTGGATGCTTGGACATAGATATATGGAGGACTTTCTTGCTCGACATGATAGTATGCTATCTGGTTGCTCTTTATCTTAACATGTACACTTATTGTCTCTCTATTACATGTTGATAAAGCCCTTAGGATGAGTACTTGACTACCAGGATTATGATGCAGATCATACTAGTGGGCAGAGGTAGTCGGTAAGTACATCCTTCAAATGTTCCTGGTCGTAGGAGTATCGAGACAGGGCATCGATATTCCAGAGTAGACTAGTGTATACGCTTCTCAACCCATGTGATGGGCGATAGATGATCCCACATCCATTGGTGTTTGACATCAGAGATGGTATACGAGTGCTCAGTGGAGACTGGGTACACTGAACGGACTCACCGAGAACTCCTAGATGGTATTATACCTATCGTCAGATAGAAGTTCTCTGGTGACACTGGTACAGGTTAGTCTGTCGACCCGAGATCGTCATAAAGTCTTGTGTGATTCCCAATGTGCTTTGATTTCCACCTTACCACGTTCAAGTGATCGTGCAAAACGGTGGTTTTTGGGTACAGTCCCGAGTCACAAGGAGGCAATGAGCGATAGGAGAGGATTTCGTCTCTCCCGGTATTGGGGGTTGATGTTGCGCTATGCTTGCTTGGCCATAACAGGAAATCCCTGGCCAGGGTTGCTGAGATCTACTGGTAAGTGTTATCAGTAGTTTCTCGAACCGTTATGGGCCTCACATCGGCATGACTTATCAGGCTATTGGGGTCTAACGTTTACCACCCCCAGGCTGAGATATGCGACATATATGACGAAGAGACCGAACTGTACGGTAGTGTTACTTATTGGATTCGCAGGAGTATGAGCAGGCTTGCTTGTTGATCTTCTGATCGCTTAATACCCGGGTGGCCGTTACGTCTGGCAGACCGCAGACGGCTTGTAGGTGACTGATATGATCACTACCTACTGCCGGTGTATTGACGAGTCTTTAGAGTCCTACACAGAGGTTTCCTGGCTCAGGCGAAACGAAGTACGAGCGTGCGGGACCGAGATTAATGAGCGTATGTGATACCGCATTCTATTCTCGTGATATGTGATATCGGTCGATTATATGCGATATAGCCGAGCTGTCGAATCAAGTGTTGATTCGATAAGTTGATACATATAATATTAGTCGGTTCTATGTGATATAGCCGGATTATTAAATCAAGTGTTGATTTAATAGTTTAATGTATAATTATATATTTGATATATTAACTTACATTAACTAATATTAGCTCACTTAAGAATTCTTTTTCTCACTTGTGCATTTAGTATATATATGTGATATATATTAATGTACATTTTTGTGTGTCATGCTAGATGATACATATGACATGGGTGTATGTGACTCACACCATGCTTAACATAATCAAAGGTTTTATTTATTTAAAGTAATTCAAAATTGGGTGGATATTAGTCATGGTTGGTGCTTAATGGAAGCTTGTAGAATCATTGACTAAGTCCACCAATTTTGTTTTACTTAAGATATTTATTAACCCAACCATTATGATTAGCCATGTTTAGTCTCTACATGAGTTAGTATATTATATTAACTCACCTATGGTTCCCATTCAACACTTGATCTTTTCCATAGTTGCTTTTCTTCATCTCCTTTCTCAAGCTCTCTAGTTTTTTGGGAGGTGAAGAAAATGAGTGAGAAAAATATTTCTAAAGTGAGAAAAAATCCTACTTCATCATCTTCTACTAGACTAGCCATTTAGTTCAAGGTGTTTGCTTCACTAATTCCGTATTAGTGAAGAGGTGGCTTGAGTTGGTGTCTCCTCGACGTAAATCATCTTCAACCTCGAAGACTTTAAGCATGCTTGTTCCTTTCATCTCGTGGAGCCTTTCTAGAGTCCAAGAGATCACTACTTGGAGCGAAAGGACTACTACATGGAGCTATTAAAGTGAAGGACCGGTCTACAAAGGTTGTATTCCTTGTTCACTTAGATGTAAAGATGTTTACATTCTAGTTTCGTCTAATTCTCTAGTTAAGATTCTAAGTTAGGGTTCTTTAGCGCGCCAATTTTTTTAAAATGGCATGGAAGATACCTCCTGAAACCCAGCGGCGATCCTAGGGAACCCTGCAGTGGCATCAGGGCCATGCTAGAGAATTATACGATATTTGTAGAATTACGAAACCGAAACAACTCCGAAACACTCGAAATAAAAACCAAGTTTCTGTCGAATTTTTTAAGGTGTCTAAAAATTTTTAAGCAGTTGCAGTATGTTATATGAGATGTAACATGAACGCCACAGAAATTTGAGCCCCCCTCGCCTTATTTTGGCCAGCGACATATCTTAAAAATCCGAGGTGGCCTGTTTTTTAGTGGTATTTTGGCTTCAAATTTTTATGGTGTTCCAGTCTCTGGGTTTTGGTGTTTTAGGTGTTGCTTGTTTTTACTGATATTGCATGTGATGTTATATTTCTGTAAAGGCAATTCAGAGTGTTTCATAGTCGTAATTCTAGCATCGTTTCGGGTAATTTAGACGATGTTAAAAAGTTCGAACGGATATCAATAACCCATTTTCTACCTCGCTGGAAATTTTCTAAGAGTTGGATTTTTCCAAGTTTAAAATCTTCAGAAAATCATGCAGGTGTTTTCTATGGACCCTCTAGAAGAACGAAACCCTAACTAGATTCTGTGACCGTCGGAACCGCCACAAAACCCTAGGGTTTATGGTAGTTCCGCGGCGCCATAGGTGAGACAAGGGTTGACCCTTCTACGGTTGGTCCATATGTGTTGTGGCATGTTCTGGGTGTTTTTTAAACTGTGCTCAAGTGTTAAGATCTTTAGGAAGTTTAGGGTGTTTGTTGATTCGATCGAATACAATACTTGGAATCCATAATATTTAGTTTTGTGAAAACTAATTTGAATTTTATAAATCTAGCAATTCAGTCTCATTTGGTCGGTTGCCATGGGATTTTGATATGGATCAAAAGTCCGTCTTAATCGCGTAGCGTACGCAGATACTCGCAAGGTAACCTTACTAGATAGCCACGCCCCATAGCCCAGACCAAGTGACTGTAGGAGAACCCCGTCGCCAAAAGCATCCGTTCGGGTGCTCGCGGCCGCAGTGTTCCGCCTAAGTACACTTCGTCGACGGCATCGGGGGTGCGGCCATCTACTAAGGTTTCCGACGAGCATTCGATCAGGTTGTCGGGAATCTTGTTGAATTACCCGACTGGTTATTGAAAAGTGTTTTCAATATCGAGACTAAAATGCGGGGTTTATAATTGTTAGGCATGCGATGTCTAAGAAATTCATTTGGTTAGGCATGAAATCCAAAGTATGTGATACATTGGGTTTATGATGTCTAAAATGGTTGCGGATTCCAATTGTTGTAGTTTTTCACTTTCTTTTCTGCGACCGTAAGTGTAATATGTGGTGTATCGCTGGTTTCGTTGCTATATGTCAACGACAATTGGGATACACATATTTACTTACGTTGATGACATGTGATGTTATGTGTTGCTGTGATATGTTATATTGGATCGTCGTGTTTTGAATAGCCGGGGATTTTTATGTGAGATGAGAGTTTTTCATTTTCATTCATGTAAAAACTTGTATGTAATGTTCTTTTATTGGGGCACTTCCGGGTTGAGGATGATGTCACCATTGATGTATATTATTTACTTTTCCGCATTAGGATAGACCCAAGGTGGGGAGCACAAGTAACTGGGTTCTGGAGTCCAGTGGGAGACCATCTCGAGGAGTCGAGAATGGGTGTCCTAACTCTAGAATTGGTAGGGTTGCTTGCTGCTCTCGTAAGGGTCTAGGGATGTGGGTTTGGCTATTCATCACGACCGTGGAATCCTCGTTTTTTACTGGCTTAATTTAAAACACGGAATTCCTAGTATATCCAATATTTCATATGTATTCTTCTGCTGCTGATATTCTGTGATATGATCACTTTATATGATGAGACGAATGTTGTTATTATATATATAATATATAATAAACGTTGCTTATGTTTTACACCCGCGCTAGTCCCGCCCCGCTATGCCGTTAGTTAAGTAACCTAACGGTGCATAACGGGATACTGTGGCGAATGCGGATGGCATAAGCGTACGTTATATTTTCGTTTCTTCTATGATGCTTAGGAAGCATAATTGATGGGACTTCATTAATGAGATTAATGAAATAAAAGAAACCTAAAAATGTTGCAGAATCTTGTTTTAAAAACTGGTAGCTCTAGTTCTTGCTTTGCATAGTGGTATTCCTTGTAGAATATCCAGCGCCTTATTCGATAAGGAAAGATCTGAGATCTCTTCACTGGGAGTGGCCTTTTTAGCGAAACTGGCAGATTTTACAACCCACTCGGTTTTGTCTTTTGGTTGATTTTTTAGTTCGTGCTTTGCATAGAGGTATTTGTGAAATATCCAGCACCTCATTCGATGAGGAAAGAGCCGAGATCCCTTCACCGGGAGTGATCTCTTTAGCAAAATTAGTAAAAGCCTCAAAAACACTCATTTTAAAAATCACTCGATTCTACAACGATATCAAGTTCATTACGCAAAGGGTTTTCTTAAAAACATGTCGTAGCCCTCCGTCATTTCAGATAAGGAATATTTAGTATCCGTGCTGCGTTTGTTGACCTTGTCAAGGCGTAGTGTACGGTAGCTGATTAGTGCTTATCTGCAAAGTATGAGATGCGATTGGATTAGGGTAATCGTGCGGCCTTGTTGACCTTGCCAAGGGTCGTGCGGGTGGGTTTAATTCAATCATGAAATGTACGGGTTAAACTTGACTTGCGATTTATAGTTTGTTGACCTTGTCAAGGTCATAGATCGCTTGGGGCAAAATATTATCGGGAATTTCAAGTGTTGAAATTTGCAATAAGATTGCATACCTTCTATGAGATAGTTGGATCCCGATACCCACTATGAGTAAGTGTTACTCCTGAGAGAGTTTTACACATTACAATTAGCCGATCAAAGTAGGTGTCTAGAAAGGTGTTAACGGGGTTACGCCCCTGGGAAAACGAGGTTTATTTTAATTAGGTACGTGCGAAAGCACGGGGAACCTCCCTCAAAGTACCGACACTGGCCTGGCCGAAAGATTGGCGAACTTGTAAGGTGTAATTAATCTCGGCTAGTCTTACCTTTTAGGGTTTGAAGGAAGATTTGATAAAAACAGTGGGAGCCATCCTGATTAGATAAAATAATAACCAATCTGATCTTGTAAGAGCTTACGCTGAGTGTTTTCTTCTCTCTCTCTCTCTCCTGGTAGCGACCGTAACATACCTTAATCAAGATAATAATATGAATGTATTGACCAAACCTACTTATTATACTGAGCTGGGGAACGTTGGTTCTTCTCCATCTTATAATTGTTATAAGTCCGAGCAGGAAATAGGGGAATATCCGGATTCCTACGCGACCCAATCGAGGAATGAGCATGTTGATGTATATTCTTCGGGTGTGTTCGTTACCGAGAACTGTTTCTCAGTACCCTCTACGTCCTAGGTATGAGATACCGGATCAGGATCCTACATATGTAATCTATTACATGGGCTACAGTAAGGTAGAGAACTAGGATTGGGTGATATGTCTCTAAGTGTTAGAGAATTGTGCAATTGTTGCAGCCAAATCAGTTGGCAAATATCACCTTGTATTATCAAATGGTAAATACATTGATTCTGAACAGATGTTATTACATGCCGAACCTGATATACAACATTACATCAGTTTCTTTATTCAGTTAAAGAAGGATATAATTTTGTATTGGAGTATAATGTTGTGAACATTTTCCTGAATTAAGAGTTGATTGCATCAGGCACGTTATGAAATAGCATATACGTTCTAAATCAAACCATAGTTCAAAGTATATAGAATACACACAAGAGGAGTAGTTCAAAAATGAACGAATCCTTCTTGTAGCATTATAGACTAGGTCATATCAATGCGACATGACCAGCTAAGTTATATAAGGATGAATATTTGAATCCGTTCGGATTTTCATTTTATAATACTTAAAAGTCTTGTCACAAAGGTAAAATGACCAATACTCCGTTTACTGGAAACAAAGAAAGAGTTACTGAACTCTTGGGACGGATACATGATGATGTATTTGGTCCTATGTCTACAAATGCCAGGTGATCAGTCGAAAATATTGCATTCTTAACATATCAATTTCCTTACTCTTTCTAATCATCTAAAGGTGTTTGGTGTAAATATAGCACATATTAGCAATTCGTCTGCAAAATATCAAATAACATGTGTTATACATTATAACCGGCATTATGAGGGAAATTGTGTGTTTATTACTACATGCATGATTTTGTATATCTCAACACTTTCATCAAGATTGTGTGCAGGAAATTCTTCAGGTAAACGAACTGGAATCGCAAAAGTGCCGATAAAGCGCAGCAAGTCAAGGACTTGAAATCTGGCAGCAACCAAGAAAGTATTATAATATTCCAGACATCAAAAGAACACCCAAAAGACAAAACCAAACATCCCCAGAAAAATGACCAAGAGATCTCCTTAAATGGCCGCGGATCCACGGCCGATCCAGGCCGAGTCGCCGCGGTTCCGCGGCCGAGTTGACTCATCTACGCTCGAGACTTTTCCAGAGCCTTCCTTGTAACGGCCTAGCTTCCTCAGGACGCTCCATTTCCACGTAGCATCTTCTAGAAGGCTCTGCATAACTACCAAGCTTTGGAGGGGAGATTCAATTTGAAATTATAAAAAGGGATCTAGATCTACAATTTTGGGGCTGTTAAGGGTTGAATAGTTAGTTAGATAATTGGAGCCAAAATTCAAATTCAAGTTGAGTGACACAACTTGATAACAAAACCCTAGCCCAAATCCATTTTCCAAAGCCAAATCAAGATCATTTTCAAGCGAGCCATTATCGATCCTTTATTCGCGAAGCCACTCTTCATCAAGAGCGCGGGATCCACGACGATCCAAGTCTTAAGGAGATCGAGCGGAGTGAACTTCGACGGATCTAGTTACCACTTCAAAAGGAGCGATCGAGAGCAATATCTTGTAACCTCGAATTGAGGGAATGTGTAATTAGTCGTCGATTTAATAAAGGTGATAATTAGTTAATTCTTGCTTTCTTTATATTCTTGCACTATGAAATTTCTAGATCTTGAATCTTTTATTTTCATGATGCTTGAGTAAATCTCCGCTTGTGAAGGAATCGAGAGATTTGGTAGATCTAGTGATGATAAAATCCTAATACTAATCTTAAGTCTTATGAGATTTGTGAAATTTAGGAAAAAGGATCATCAATGACCTAATTTGGATCGAGATCACATACTTGATTACTTCGTTGCAAATTAGGGATCAAAATGATTGATGAATCTCTTTGCTTGAGGCTAGATCCGAATGATGATCAATAAAAAGACAAGGGATAGAGAAGGAGAAATCCTAGTTTCTTCAATAGATCCCTAATCTTCATTCATCATCATCGATCTAGCTACAAATTATCCATAGATAAGATTAGTCATTATTAGATTCATCATTGCTACCAATTCGATCGATTCCTACAAGCTATTCTTCATAATCTTGATAACTAAAGTGATTGGGACATTTCTTGATTCTTGATTCTTGATCTATTTTCTTTATGTTTCTTAAAGTCAAATCTCATAAATCTTGAATCATTTTCTTTACTATTTTCATTTCAATTCATCTAAAACAAAATCGATTAAAACACACATCTCAATGGACGATCCGTTCACATTGACGAAACTACAATATGAAGAATAGCTTACTACACAAAAAAGAATGATCAATCACCAGGGTTGGTTCTTTGTACTTCATTACATTCATCGACGATCTCTCGAGATTCGGACATGTGTTCCTGTTGAAACACGAGTCTGAAACTTTTGAGAAATTCATGGAATATAAGCTTGAAGTTAAGAACCAAACGGGTAGAAGTATTAAGTCCTTCGATGTGATCGAGGAGGAGAATACTTGCACATGGAGTTCCTGGAGTTTCTAAAAGGAGAATGGGATTCTCTCTCAGCTTACTCTTTCGTATACACCACAGCACAACGGTGTATCGGGGCGGAGGTATCGCGCCCTATGAGATATGACGCGCTCTATGATGAGTACTGTTGAGTTACCTGTTTCCTTTTGGGAGTTATGCACTTGAAAAGCTGCATACCTATTGAATGGGGTTCCATCCAAATCAATGCCTACCACTACAAATGAAATATGGAATGGAAAGAGACCATGTCTTAAACGAGTTAAGATATGGGGTTGTCCGCCCTATGTTGAAAAGCAAAAACCGAACAAGCTCGAGGCAGGGTCAGTTCTGTATAAGTTTGTTGGATATCCTAAACATTTGCGAGGGTATATCTTCTACCACACTGAGGAGCAAAAGGTGTTTTTTCTCAGCATGCCACCTTTTTAGAAAAGGATTTTCTTATGAAGAATTAGTGGTCATGAGGTAGAACTGGAAGGAGTTCCAGCTGGACAAACTAACAGCTGATGATTTGGTGAAACCAAAGGATTCAATAGTTTCCAACGAACCTCAGCCTCTCCGCAAATCTAGTAGGGTTCCTAACCCACCTAAAAGATACTATGGTTTCCTAAGTGACGGTGGGAGCGAGGATTGCATCATGGTATATGATGACCCAACCAGATTCAGGCAGGCCATCACGAGTAGGGACTCTTTGAAATGGCTGGATGCTATGCGATCAAAGATGGAATCCATGTACACCAACAAAGTATGACTTTGAATGTTGCACCTGAAGGGGTAAAACTCATTGGAAGCAAATGAATCTTGAGAAGATTCTTGGTATAGATGGAAAAGTTGAGACTTTCAAAGCTATGCTTAAGTCCATCAGGATTAAAGCACGCATCGCGGAGTTGGAACATCTGTTTTGATGTGGCAATCAAAGAGTTTGACTTCATCAAAAAGGTAGATGAATCTTGTGTAAGTCGATGTACAACACCCCACGACTTGCGGGGAGGCGGAAATATGAAAAACGATCTTGTTCTTTGCTTAAACATCGACTAACCGCATGAATCGAAGCTAAACGATAACTAACAACTATCATAGAAGTTCTAAACTACTATGTGAAGTGATTATACCTAAAGATCCGCGTCCTTCGTCTTTACGAACTCCACCTCCTCCTCGGCCTTCTCCAAGTAGTAGACGATCCACCACGAGAGCTTTACTCCAAGCTTTGCCTCTAAACTTGAGGCAACTAGGTTTCTTTAAGTGCTAATCAAAGTACCTAGATGATATAGAGTGGGGGTTATGGATTAAGTAGTCTAACTAATCCTTGTACTCAACACATGAGAGGGGGAGATTAGGGTTTGAAGAGAGGAAGCTTGAGGAGAGAGAAGGTGAGAATAATCAATGAAATGAGAAAATGAGCTATCATAATATATATCAAGCATTATTGTTTTTCAAGAAAATAAAATAAAATGATTTACAACCATGCTTGATAAATATCTAATGGTGATTCATCTCCATGAGTCATTAAGCATTTATGATGCTTTAATGACATGGATGAATCATCCATGTGACTCACTAATCTCATTCAATGTATATGCCAGCTTAACCCCCTTAGTCACCATCTTCTAGAAGCTTCTCGCGCAATTACGAGAACGCCCCTCCTATCCGTGAAAACACGGAAAAACTTTAGACTGTATAAATCCAATAACCGGATACTAGTAACTGGCTTAAACCAAAGCCGACTAGTAAAAACTGTCCGAAAGTCGTACGTGCGTAAACACACGTATGCGTCCGAACCCTTGTCGTAAAACCATACGACCTCTATATCGTTTCGCCTGGAGTAGGGAAACTCTCTGTGTGGGACTCTAGAGACTCGACTACTACGCTGGCAGTGGATTTAACCACAGACCGCAAGCGGCACTAGCTGTACGTAACGGTCCCCAGGTAGATGTCGATAAGAAGGCCGATGAAGAAACCCATCCGAACTCCTACTGAGTCTGATGTGACAATCTCCATACAGTCATGTCCATTCTTCTAAGACTATCGCATATCGGGCCTAGGGGGGCGGCAAGCGTCAGTCCTCTAATAGCGGTATAAGTCGTGTCGGAGCGAAGCCCATTACACCCTGAGAAACTACTGGAACCTACCAGCAAATCTCGCTTGCCCTGGCCAGAGACTTTGCGTAATGGCTTTCTGATACAGCGCGATATCAACCCCAATACCGGGAGAGATGAATCTTGTCTAACCGCCATTGCCTCCAAGTGCTCGGGACTGCTCCCAACTGCTACCTGTTTGCACGACTCCTTTGAGCCGTGGTAGGGTAGCAATCTAAGAACAGTGGGACACACTCAAGGCGAAGTAGCAGTGTCAAGTCTGCGGACTATGCTGTACTCATGTCACCTGGGAACTGTTCACTGACGACTGGTATAAAACCAACCAACAGTTCCCTGTGAGTCCTGTCCGGTGTACCCGTAAACCAATGATCACCTGTATACTATCTCCAGTACGACGTACTGACGGCTGTGGGACAGACCATCTCCCCAACTGGGATGAGAAGTGTACACACTAGTCTACTCCAGAGTATCGATGCCCTGTCTCGATAATCCTACGACTAGGGACCTGAATAAGGATGTGCTTGTAGACTACCCAGCCCCCACGAGTGTGACTGCCATCACAACGCTGGTAGTCAAGCAAGATCCTAAGAGCTCTATCAATATGTATACTCACATATTAAGATAGAAAAACCAAGTAGCATACTACTATATTTAGCAAGACTGTAATATACATGTGAATATCCCAAGCTTCCATTAAGTAATATACAAACTAGTATGATACAGTAATGGCCTTCTACGGCATAAACACTAACAATCTCCCACTTGCACTAGGGCCATGTACTGGCGTATCGAAGACAGATGATCTCGAGTAGCCTCTCGAACTGAATCTGAGGTAGGGCCTTAGTGAATGGATCAGCAATGTTAATATCTGTATTTACTCTCTTTATCTCGATCTCCCGGCGATCTACGATCTCCCTGATCAGGTGATACCGCCTTAAGATGTGTCTGGACTTCTGATGGGACCTGGGTTTCTTCGCTAAAGCTATAGCGCCGTTGTTGTCGCAATATAGAGGTATTGGACCAACACTGGTAGGAACCACCTGAAGTTCTGTGAGGAACTTCTTCATCCAGACAGCTTCCTTTGCGGTATCGCAAGCAGCTATGTACTCCGCTTCCATCGTTGAGTCAGCAACGGTGTCCTGTTTGGAACTCTTCCAACAGACCGCCCCTCCATTGAGGATAAAGACATAACCCGATATGGACTTGGAGTCATCCTTGTCACTCTGGAAGCCGGAATCAGCATAGGCCTCCATCCTGAGGTCTTTTCCGCCGTAAACCAAGAACATCTCCTTAGTCCTCCTCAGGTACTTGAGAATGTTCTTTACTGCTATCCAGTGATTCTCCCCTGGGTTTGCCTGATACCGGCTTACAACGCTCAATGCGTATGCTACATCTGGTCTGGTACATAACATCGCATATATTATAGAGCCTACCGCAGAAGCGTAGGGTATAATCGACATGCGTTCCCTTTCCAAATCAGTCTTGGGAGACATCTCTTTGGAGAGGGTGATTCCGTGACAAGCCGGTAGGTTACCGCGCTTAGAATCTTCCATACTGAATCTTTTCAATATGGTGTCTATGTACCTGGACTGTGAAAGTCCCAACATCCTCTTTGATCTATCACGATAGATCTGGATCCCCAGAATGTAGGTGGCATCACCCAGGTCCTTCATGGAGAATTTCTGTGACAAGAATCTTTTGACTGACTGTAGCATAGGAATATCATTTCCTATTAGGAGAATGTCATCCACGTACAAGACGAGGAATACAACAACTCTCCCTACAATCTTACTGTATATGCATGGTTCATCTGGATTTTTTATAAAGTCGAATTCTTTGACAGTATCATCAAAACAGATGTTCCAACTCCGCGATGCCTGCTTTAGTCCATAAATGGACTTAAGCAGCTTGCATACTTTACCGCTGCTCCCACTCAGAATGAATCCCTCTGGCTGATCCATATAGACGCTCTCTTCCAAATTTCCATTTAGAAAGGCCGTCTTTACGTCCATCTGCCAGATCTCATAATCGTGGAAGGCAGCAATAGCAAGAAGGACCCGAATGGATTTCAGCATAGCCACTGGAGAAAAGGTTTCGTCATAGTCCAAACCAGGTCTTTGACGGAAACCCTTTGCAACAAGTCTAGCCTTATAGGTTTCAACCTGTCCATCTACACCAATCTTCTTTCTGAAGATCCATTTGCATCCTACGGGTTTTACCCCATCTGGAGCAGTGTCCAAAGTCCATACTTTGTTAGTGTACATGGACTCCATTTCGGTCTGCATTGCATCCAGCCATTTTACCGAGTCGCCGCTCTGAATGGCTTGCTGGAAGCTAGTAGGGTCGTCATTATCAATGATGCAATCTTCTCTATCCCCGTCTATGAGAAAACCGTAGTGTCTCTCGGGCGGATGAGACTGCCTACTACTTCTGCGGATAGGCGCTGGTATTTCCCTTTCTTCTAAAACTTATTATTCTACCAAACTTTCAGTAACAGCTTGTGGTTCTGGAATTTCTTCCAGTTCTACTGCGCTCCCACTCTTCTGATTTTCTAAAAATTCAGTTTCTAAGAAGTGGGCATGACGAGAAACAAAAACCTTTTGTTCCTCTGCGTAATAGAAATAATATCCCTTGGAGTTCTTTGGATATCCCACAAGCTTACACTGTACTGAGCGTGCCTCGAGCTTGTCCGAATGCTGCTTTTTTACAAAAGCTGGACACCCCCATGTCCTAAAATGTTTTAGACAGGGTTTCTTCCCACTCCACATCTGATATGGTGTGGTAGGCATAGTTTTGGTTGGAACCTGGTTCAAAAGATATGCAGCTGATTCTAGTGCATAATCCCAGAAAGATCGCGGTAACTCAGCCTTACTCATCATGGAACGAAACATATCCAATAGGGTTCGATTCCTCCTTTCCGATACACCATTGTGTTGTGGTGTGTATGGAGGGGTAAGCTGAGAGAGAATTCCATTCTCTTTTAAGTAACCCAGGAATTCGGCACTTAAGTATTCACCACCTCGATCAGATCTCAGTGTCTTTATACTCTTGCCTGTCTGTTTTTCCACTTCATTCTTGTATTCTTGGAATTTCTCAAAAGCCTCGGATTTATGCTTCATTAAGAAGATATATCCATACCTAGAGAAATCATCCGTAAAAGTAATAAAGTAGGAATAACCACCTCGCGCATGTGTAGACATTGGACCGCACACGTCACTGTGTATGAGTCCTAAGAGCTCGCTCGCTCTTACTCCGTGTCCAGTAAACGGAGTCTTTGTCATCTTTCCCATGAGACAAGATTCACAAGTGGCATAAGATTGATATTCGAACGGATTCAAATATCCTTCTCTATGTAACTTTGTTAATCGTGTTTCATTGATGTGACCTAGTCTACAATGCCATAAGAAAGCCTGATTTATTTCTGAAGACTTTCTTTTAAGTGTGTTCTGGACATTGAAAACCTGAGCTTGATTCAATACGTATATACCGTCATCTAATGTACCGGACCCAATCAGAACTTGATTTAGGTGGATGTGAACCACATCGCTTACGAATGTAAAGTCATATCCCTCTCTCGAAAGTGAGGATACTGATATGATATTACAAGTCAAACTAGGTACATACAGACAGTTACGTAGAATCAATATCCGCCCACTTGTCAAACCTAGGCGATATTCTCCCACGGATTCAGCGTCCACGCTCATTCCGTTTGAAACTCTGAGAGACAAATCACCTACCCTTATAACTCTACGGTTTCTCAAAGCATGTAACGAATTACAGATATGAGATCCTGCTCCGGTATCTAGTACCCAGGAAATAGAGTTAATTGACAAACAGTTCTCAATTACAAACACACTTGAGGCTGAAGCCACAACATGCTTCGTATCCTGGCTACTGGCTTCCAAAGCCCTGCAATCCTTCTGCCAATGTCCGTTCCCATAACAATAGGAACATCCCTCCTTGCCTACACCAAGTCCCGAAACTTTTGCTCTTCCCTTTCCTCCTACTTTACTGACACTGTATATCGGCTTTGTAGAGGTCTTCTTCTTTTCATCCTTTGCTTTCGCCCTGGATGTAGAAGAAGAAGGTCCCCCATTAAGCAGAGCTTGTGTCTCCCTGGTTTCTTTCAGGGTATAAGTAGAGGGTAGGGACTGTGGAAATAAGTCAGCATATAACCTGTTTCCCAACGTGGTCTCCAGGTCCTTGAGCTCATCAATATAGCTAGTCATCGTAAGCACGTCGTCCCTTACAGATGACCCGTCAGCCGACCTCGCTTGAATTAATTCGTTCGAGGCCTCATATCTTGTGATATGAGATTGCTCTCCATATAAATCTTTGTTATGGAGAAAGATGGAAACAGAGTCCATCTTCTCGTGCTGCTTCTGGTATATACCATCAACTGAAATTAACACGAGGAACTTGGCTTTCGTTTTATCCTTTTCCTTTGTCTGACGGATATCCATATCTGCGACGGTGGAAACTGGACCTGGGACGGCGGGATCTTGAGTAGTAATAGGGTGGTCCATCTTGTCATAGGCAATGGTCATCTGGACAGACCTTTGCCAGTCATAAAAGTTAGATTCAGTCAACTTCTTATCTAGATGTAACCTAGTCATGGTCACAAGGTCGCTGCAATGAAAGAGAGAGAAGAAAACACTTTAGCATGATGCTCTTGCAAGTTTAGATTGGTTTTTAATTTATCTAAACTGGATGGCTCCCACTGTTTTTCGAATCCTTCCTCAAACCATAAAAGAAGAATTAGCCAGGACTATTCTCACTGTACAATACTTGCTTAACCATTCAGCCAGGCTAGTGTCGGTACTTCGAGGGAGGTTTTCCAACGCTTTCGCGAAGTTCCTTAATTAAATAACCTCTTTTCTCTAGGAGCGTAGCCCCGCTGACACCTTTCTCGGCACCTACTTGGTTTATAGCATTGATCGTTAAGTGACGAATCTCCTGATAAGTAGCATATACTCACAGTAGGATCGGGATCCAAATATCATCGTATGATAATGTTGAAGGAATCCTACCAACATTCATCAAACTCCAAATGGTATGCATCTCTTTGCAAATTTCAGTTTCTTTAGAAATTCCCAATATTGATTTTTGCCCCATGTTCTTATGACCTTGACTAAGGGCCAACAAATCATAAGTCACATGTCAAGTTCTGCCCATCATTATCTTGTTGATTTGAACCCATCCGTATATACTCTTGACTAAGGGCCAAACAAAGTAATACGACTGTCCCAAACCAACTCATCTATCTATGCAATAAATGAATACCCCAGCAGCTACCAATCACTATGTCTTGACTAAGGGCCAAACAAATATAGCTTGAATACTGCTGACCATTCATAAGAAATGACGGAGGGCTACGACTGGTTTTGGCGAAACCGTGAACGTAGTGAACTTGATATAATCGAAGGAACCTGATAGCTTTTAAAAGGAGTGGTTAAAGCTCCGCATTTAAAAATATCTGTTTTAAAATTAACCGAGTGGTTTCTTTTAAATTGTTCCAACGATTAAACTTTTGGTTTATTTTCTTTGCATTATAAATAATGCGTCCCATCATTTAACCTATCATTGCAGAAAACAACGAAAATACAACGTCCTCTTATGCCATCCGCATTCGCCACTGGGTCCCGTCATCACCCGTTAGGTTACTTAACTAACGACAGAGCGGGGGCTGGGCTAGCTCGGGTGTAAAACATAAGTGACGTCTAAATAGCTATCATATATATAGATATTTTACATTCGTCAGACACAATAATATTCATTCCAGATCACAGATGAACTTTATTGGATTTGCAAGAAATCCGTATTTCTTTTGAGCCTGCAATGAAAAACGGATTACACAGTTGTGATGAATAGCCATTACCCCACCCAAGACCCCTACGGGTACGGCAAACTACCCGCCCGGTAGTTTGTGCACCCCACCTTAGGTCTGGCCTAGGAGCAAAAACAGTAAAATGAAATAATACAACGGTGGCTACAACCGCAACCTGGATGTGCCCCGAAAAAATAATATTACAACAAATTACATTTACATTGAATGAATTAAATAATCACCCATCACAAAACCCCGGCTATACATCACAACAGTCTAACACAGTTCATATACACAAACAGATAAAATCCATTACAGAAATGTGCAACCCCCTGCCAACCGACATACTAGCAGTTAGGGGAGGTTTATGAACACATTATACAAACACAGATATAATCATATTAGCAAACTTCATAAAATTTCGATCGAACAAACGCTTTTAGATTCTACTCCAATACTTCTCTGTGAACCTGAGATCTTAGCAGAAAATAAAACATCCCAGAAACATCACTGTTAACACCTAGGAGTTACTGAATAAATTTGGGCCGACTCGGCCTCAACTCGGTCGCGGATCCGCCTTGGATCGCATGGATCCGCCGCGGTTCCACGGTGAGATGGCCGAGTTAGGAGTCCAAATTTCTTCAGTAGCCCTAGTTTTTCCTGCTTGTTATTCTGAAGCACCCTGAAAAATTTTTAGAGCCAGTTTAAAATTCGACAGCAAGTGTGATAATCGACGATGTTTCCGGTTCTTTTTTGCGTTCGAAATTCTTACGACTTTGCTAATGAGTTATTTATTGTTTAGCGAGGCTCTGATACCACTGTAAGTCGATGTACAACACCCCACGACTTGCGGGGAGGCGGAAATATGAAAAACGATCTTGTTCTTTGCTTAAACATCGACTAACCGCATGAATCGAAGCTAAACGATAACTAACAACTATCATAGAAGTTCTAAACTACTATGTGAAGTGATTATACCTAAAGATCCGTGTCTTTCGTCTTTACGAACTCCACCTCCTCATCGGCCTTCTCCAAGTAGTAGACGATCCACCACGAGAGCTTTACTCCAAGCTTTGCCTCTAAACTTGAGGCAACTAAGTTTCTTTAAGTGCTAATCAAAGTACCTAGATGATATAGAGTGAGGGTTATGGATTAAGTAGTCTAACTAATCTTTGTACTCAACACATGAGAGGGGAGGATTCGGGTTTGAAGAGAGGAAGCTTGAGGAGAGAGAAGGTGAGAATAATCAATGAAATGAGAAAATGAGCTATCATAATATATATCAAGCATTATTGTTTTTCAAGAAAAGAAAATAAAATGATTTACAACCATGCTTGATAAATATCTAATGGTGATTCATCTCCATGAGTCATTAAGCATTTATGATGCTTTAATGACATGGATGAACCATATGTGACTCACTAATCTCATTCAATGTATATGCCACCTTAACCCCCTTAGTCACCATCTTCTAGAAGCTTCTCGCGCAATTACGAGAACGCCCCTCCTATCCGTGAAAACACGGAAAAACTTTAGACTGTATAAATCCAATAACCGGATACTAGTAACTGGCTTAAACCAAAGCCGACTAGTAAAAACTGTCCGAAAGTCGTACGTGCGTAAACACACGTATGCGTCCGAACCCTTGTCGTAAAACCATACGACCTCTATATCGTTTCGCCTGGAGTAGGGAAACTCTCTGTGTGGGACTCTAGAGACTCGACTACTACGCTGGCAGTGGGTTTAACCACAGACCGCAAGCGGCACTAGCTGTACATAACGGTCCCCAGGTAGATGTCGATAAGAAGGCCGATGAAGAAACCCATCCGAACTCCTACTGAGTCTGATGTGACAATCTCCATACAGTCCGGTCCGTTCGTCTAAGACTATCGCATATCGGGCCTAGGGGCGGCAAGCGTCAGTCCCCTAATAGCGGTATAAGTCGTGTCGGAGCGAAGCCCATTACACCCTGAGAAACTACTGGAACCTACCAGCAAATCTCGTTTGCCCTGGCCAGGGACTTTGCGTAATGGCTCTCTGACACAGCGCGATATCAACCCCAATACCGGGAGAGAAGAATCATGTCTAACCGCCACTGCCTCCAAGTACTCGAGAATGCTCCTAAATGCTACCTGTTTGCACGACTCCTTTGAGCCGTGGTAGGGTAGCAATCTAAGAACAGTGGGACACACTCGAGGCGAAGTAGCAGTGTCAAGTCTGCGGACTATGTTGTACTCATGTCACCTGGGAACTATTCACTGACGACTGGTATAAAACCAAGCAAGAATTGACATTTCCTCCTCGGCAAGTAGAGTGACCTCAACAGTTCCCTGCGAGTCCTGTCCGGTGTACCCGTAACCCAACGAGCACCTGTATATATCTCCAGTACGACGTACTGACGGCTGTGGGACAGACCATCTCCCCAACTGGGATGAGAAGCGTACACACTAGTCTACTCCGGAGTATCGATGCCCTGTCTCGATAATCCTACGACTAGGGACCTGAATAAGGATGTGCTTGTAGACTACCCAGCCCCTACGAGTGTGACTACCATCACAACGCTGGTAGTCAAGCAAGATCCTAAGAGCTCTATCAATATGTATACTCACATATTAAGATAGAAAAACCAAGTAGCATACTACTATGTTTAGCAAGACTGTAATATACATGTGAATATCCCAAGCTTCCATTAAGTAATATACAAACTAGTATGATACAGTAATGGCCTTCTAGGGCATAAACACTAACATCTTGTATATACAAGAAGTTTGTAGAGAGCAAGGTTGTCTTCTACGTATTGTACGTAGATGACTTACTCTTGATAGGAAATGGTTTCATATGCTACACTCGGTCAAGCTCCTCTTAACACGAGGATTCTCCATGGAAGATCTGGATGATACCTACTACATCTTGTGGATTATGATCTATGGGGATAGATCTAAGTGGATGTTGGGAGTGTCCCAAATCCAGGTACATTAACACCATACTAAAGGGGTTTAGTATGGAAGATTCTAAGCGTGGTGGTTCGCCCACTTACTCAGGAATCACTCTCTCTAAAAAGATGCCTTCCGAGACTGATTAGGAGAGAGCTCGCGTGCAAGGGATACCCTATGTTTCGGAAGTAGGCTCTATCATGTATGCGATATTATGTACTAGACCAGATGTAGCTAACTCACTAGGTGTAGTGATTAGGAATCAATCGGATCTTGGGAGAATCACTGGAAAGCTGTGAAGAACGTTCTTAAGTACTTGAGAAGCACTAAAAAAATGTTCTTAGGGTTTGGTAACGGTGAACTCCAGTGGGAGTCCTTTACCAATTCCAGCTCCCAGAGTGATAAGGTCGACTGAAAGTCAGTCTCGGGCTTTGTCTTTACCCTCAGTGGAGGGACGGTATGTTGGAAAAGTTCCAAGATAGATACCGTGGCAAACTAGACAATAAAGATTGAATACATCGCTACCAACGATGCTACCATAGTGGATGTCTGGATAATTCTTGTTCAAGAGATTAACATGGTTCCTACCATTGAGCGTCCAATAACTGTTATTGTGACAACAATGGAGTTGTGGCTTTGTCCTAGGAACGCCGGTCCCATCAGCGATCCAGACATATTCTGATGACAGTATCACCTGATCAGGGAGATGGTTGATCACCAAGGGATCGAGGTAAGGAGAGTTGACGCGAAGGATAACACGGCAGATCTGTTAGTTATACGTATGCCCAAGAGGCCATTATTGTACATGTGATGTATATTATAGTGGATACTTGGACATAAATAGGGAGGACTTTCTTGCTCGACATGATAGTATGCTATCTGGTTACTCATTATCTTAACATGTACACTGATTGTCTCTCTGTTACATGTTGATAAAGCCCTTAGGATGTGTACTTGACTACCTGGATTATGATGCGGATCATACTAGTGGGACAAAGGTAGTCCGTGAGTACATCTTTTAATGTCCCCAGTCGTGGGTGTATCGAGACGGGGCATCGATACACCAGAGTAGACTAGCGTATAGCTTCTCAACCCATACAGATGGGCGATGGATGATCCCATATCCATTGGTGTTTGACATCAGAGATGGTCTACGGGTGCTCAGTGGAGACTGGGTACACTGTACGGACTCGCCGAGAACTCCTAGATGGTATTATACCTCACGTCAGATGGCAGTTTTCTTGTGACACTGGTGCAGGTTAGTCTGTCGACCCGATATCGTTATAGAGTCTTATGTGATTCCCACTTTGCTTTGATTTCCACCATACCAGGGTCAAGAGATCGTGCAAAAAGGTGGTTTTTGGGTACAGTACCGAGTCACATGGAGGCAATGAGCGATAGGAGGGGATTCGTCTCTCCCGGTATTGGGGGTTGATGTTGCGCTGTGGTCGATTGGCTATAACAGGAAATCCCTGGCCAAGGCTGTTTCTGAGATTTACTGGTATGTGTTATCAGTAGTTTCTCGACCCGTTATGAGCCTCATATCGGCATGACTTATCACGCTATTGGGGTCTGACATTTACCACCCCCAGGCGAGATATGCGACATATCAGATGAAAAGACCGGACTGTACGGTAGTGTTACTGATTGGATTCGCAGGAGTATGAGCAGGCTTGCTTTTTGATCTTATGATCGCTTAATACCCAGGTGGCCATTACATTTAGCAGACCACTTGCGGCTTGTCGGTGTTTGATATGATCATCACCTACTGCCGGCGTATTGACGAGTCTTTAGAGTCCTACACATAGGTTTCCTGTTTCATGCGAAACGAAGTAGGAGAACATATGTGATATGTGCGGGACCGAGATTAATCCGATATGTGATACTATATTCTATTCTCGCGATTTGTGTTATCGGTCGGTTATATGTGATATAGCCGGGTTATCAAATCAAGTGTTGATTCGATAAGTTGATACACATGATATTACTCGGTTGTATGAGATATAGCCGGATTATTAAATCAAGAGTTGATTTAATAATTTAATGTATATTTATATATTTGATATATTAAGTTACATTAACTAATACATGCTCACTTATGATTTCTTTTCTCACTTATGTGCATGTGTATATATGTGATATATATTATTGTACATGTTTTTGTGGCATGCTTGATGATACATGCTTTATGGGTGTGTGTGTGACTTACACCATGCTTGATGTAATAAAGGGTTTTATTTATTTAAGGTTAATCGAAATTAGTGGAAATTGGTTTAATGGTTGAAGCTTGGAGAAGCTTGTGGAACCATTGACCAAGTCCACTCATTTTGTTATACTTAAGATATTTATTAACCCAACATTTACATTAGCCATGGTTTAGTCTCTACAAGGGTTAATATATGATATTAACTCACCCATGATTTACATTCTACACTTGCAATTTTCCATGGTTGCATTTCTTCATCTCCTTCCTCAAGCTCACTAGCTTTTTGGAGATGATGAAAATATTGTGAGAAAATAAAAATCTAATGTGAGCAAAATTCCTACTTCATCATCCTCTACTATTAGCCATTTAGTTTAGAGTGTTTGCTTCACTAATATCACCATTAGTGAAGAGGTAGCATGAGCTTGAGTCTCCTCGACGTAGATCATCTTCAGCCTTGAAGACTTCGAGCAAGCTTGTTCCGTTCATCTTGTGGAGCCTTTCTAGAGTTCGGGATTTCACTACTTGCAGCTAGGGGACTACTACACGGAGCTATTGAAGTGAAGGACCGGTCTATAAAGGTTGTATTCCTCATTCACTTAGATGTAAAGTTGTTTACATTTGTATTCGTCGGATTTTCTAGTAATGATTCTACGGTTAGGGTTAGCTAGAACGGCAAATTTTTGAAATTGGCATGGACGATACCTCCCGAAACCTTGCTGCCGTGCTAGGCAACCCTTCAGTGGTATCAGAGCCATGCTAAAAAATTAGATGATGTTTTTTAGATTACAAAATCGAAACTACTCCGAAACTTTAAACATTGCGACCCAGTTTCTGTCGAATTTAAAAAGGGCTCTAAAAATTTTTTACACAACTGCAGAATGTTTTATGAGATATGACATGAACACAGAGAAATTTTGAAGGGGTTTGCTCGGAATTTGGCTGAGCACATGGGCACAAAAACCGAGGAGGCCGGCCCCATTGAAGTGTTCTGTCTTCAAAAATTTTCTGTGTTCCAGTCTCTGGGTTTTGGTGTTTCAGGTGTTATTTGTTTTTGCTAAGTTTGCCTGTGATGTGATCTTACAGTATAGGCAATTCGGAGTGTTTCGTATTTGTAGTTTTAACATTGTTTCGGGAATTCGCATGTTGTCTAGGCAAAGTTAAAATGTTCGAACGAATGTCAAAAACCTATTTTTCCAAGTTTAACGTATTCGGAAAATCATGCAAGTAATTTTGGGAAACCTCTAGAAGAATGAAACCCTAACTCGACATAATGACCATGGAACCGCTTTCGAACCTTAGGGTTTACAGCAATTCCGCGGTGCCATTAATGAGGCTTGGGTATGCCCTTCTACGGTTGGTCCATAGGTACTATGGCATGTTCTGGGTATTATTAAACTGTTCTCAAGTGTTGAGCTCTCGGAGAATTATGGGACTTTGATGAATCGATCGAAAAGTTTAACGTCGTCCGGATATCATGTGATAGGATACAATACTTGGAATCCACAAGAAAACTAATTTGAATTTTGTAAATCTAGCAATTTAGTCTCATTTGATCGGTTGCCACGGGATTTTGATGTGATCAAAAGTCCATCGCAATCACGTAGCGTACGTGGATACTCGCCGGGTAACCTTACTAGATAGCCATGCCCCATAGCCCCGACCAAGTGACTGTAGGAGAACCCCATTGCCAAAAGCATCCGTTTGGGTGCCCACGGCCGCGATGTTCCGCCTAAGTGCACTTTGTCGACGGTATCGGGGGTGCGGCCGTCTACTAAAGTTTCCGACGAGCATTCGATCAGGATGTTGGGAATCTTGTTGAATTACCTGACTTGATATTGAAAAGTGTTTTCGATATCGAGACTAAAATGCGGGGTTTATAATTGTTAGGCATGCGATGTCTAAGGAATTCATGTGGTTGGGCATGAAATCCAAAGTATGTGATACATTAGGTTTATGATGTCTAAGATGGTTGCGGATTCCAATTGTTGTAGTTTTTCACTTTCTTTTCTGCGATCGTAAGTGTAATATGTGGTGTATCGCCGGTTTCGTTGCTATACATCAACGACAATTGAGATACGCATATTTACTTACGTTGATGACATGTGATGTTATGTATTGCTGGGATATGTTATATTGGATCGTCGTGTTTGAATAGCCGGGGGTTTTATGTGAGATGAGAGTTTTTCATTTTCATTCATGTAAAAACTTGTATGTAATATTCTTTTATTGGGGCACTTCCGGGTTGAGGAAGATGTCACCGATGATGTATATTATTTACTTTTCCGCATTAGGATAGACCCAAGGAGGGGAGCACAAGTAACCGGGTTCTAGAGTCCAGTGGGAGACCATCTCGAGGCGTCGAGTCCGGGTCTCCTAACTCTAGAATTGGTAGGGTTGCTTGCCGCTCTCGTAGGGGTCTAGGGATGTGGGTTTGGCTATTCATCACGACCGTGGAATCCGTATTTTATACTGGCTTAATTTAAAATCCGGAAATCCTAGTATATCCAATATTTCATATGTTGTTTTCTGCTGCTATATTCTGTGATGCGATCACTTTATATGATGTGATAGATACTGTATATAATATATGTGATATATTATAGACGTTGCTTATGTTTTACACCCGCGCTAGCCCTGCCCCGCTCTGCCGTTAGTTACCTAACCTAACGGTGCATGACGGGACTTCGTGGCGAATGCGGATGGCATAAGCGTACGTTGTATTTATCTGTGATGCTTAGGTAACTTAAATGATGGGACTTCATTAATGAGATTAATGAAAGAAAATAAACCTAAAGATATTGTGAAATCAAATTTTCAAAAACAGGTAGCTCTAGTTGTTGCTTTGCATAGCGGTGTTCCTTGTAGAATATCATGCACCTTATTCGATAAGGAAAGAGCCGAGATCCCTTTACCGGGAGTGACCTCTTTAGCGATAACTGGAAGATGCTACAACCCTCGGTTTCGTCTTTTGATTGCTTTTCTAGTTTTTTGCTTTGCATAGTGGTATTGTGAATATCCTGCACCTCATTCGACGAGGAAAAAGCCGAGATCCCTTCACCGGAAGTGACCTCTTTAGCGAAACTAGCAAAGGCCTCAAAAACACTCTATTTTAAATCATTTGATTCTACGACGATATCAAGTTCATTACGCAAAAGGATTTCTTAAAAACCTGTCGTAGCCCTCCGACATTTCAGATAAGTGATATTTTAGTATTCGTGCTATGGTAGTTTGGCCTGCGTCAAGGCGTAGTGCACGGTAGCTAAATTAGTACTTATCTGCTGCATGAGATGCGATTGGATTAGGGTATTCGTACGGCGTAGTTTGGCCTGCGTCAAGGGTCGTACAGGTGGGTTTAATTCAATCCAGCAATATACGGGTTGAACTTGACTAGCGGACTATGGGTAGTTTGGCCTGCGTCAAGGTCATAGCCACGCTAGGGGCAAAATTATCGGAAATTTCAAGTGTTGAAATTTGCAATGAGATTGCATACCTTCTATGAGATAGTTGGATCTTGATACCCACTGCGAGTAATGGTTACTCCTGAGAGAGTTTTGCACTTTACAATTAGCCGATCAAGTAGGTGTCTAGAAAGGTGTCAACGGGGTTACGCCCGTGGAAAAATGAGGTTTATTTTAATTAGGACCGTACGAAAGTACGGGGAACCTCCCTCAAAGTACCGGCACTGGCCTGGCTGAAAGATTGGCGAATTAATAGAGTGTAATTAATCCCAGCTAGTCTTTCCTTTTAGGGTTTGAAGGAAGATTTGATAAAAACAGTGGGAGCTATCCTAATTAGATAAAATAATAACCAATCTAATCTTGAAAAAGCATACGCTGAGTGTTTTCTTCTCTCTCTCTCTCTCCAAGTAGCAACCATGTCACGCCTTAATCAAGATAATAATATGGATGAATTGACCGAACCCGCTTGTTATACTGTGCTGGAGAATGTTGGTCCCGCTCCAACTTATAATTGTTATAAGACCGAGCAGGAAATTGGGGATTACCGGGATTCCCGTGCCGCCCAAACGAAGAAAGTGCATGATAATGATCTTCTTCGGGTGTGTTCGTTACAAAGAACTGTTTCTCAGTATCCTCTACGTCCTGGGTATGAGATACCGTATCAGGATCCCATATATGTAATCTGTTACATAGGCTATGGATAGATAGAGAACTGGGAATGGATGATAAAGTTTCAAGAGTTGGAAACGATGCAATTTTTGCAGCCAAGGTGTTAGCGATTATTGATCAGTCAAAAATATTGCATTTTTAACACGTCAATTTCCCTACCATTTACACTCATCTATAAGTGTTCGGTATTAATATAGCACATATTAGCAAAACAGTCGTAAAATACCAAATTACCTCTGTTATACTTTAAAACCGACATTTTGAGGGAAATTGAGTGTTTATCATGGCATCGCATCATCCTTGTATAGCGCAACACTTGTTTCGAGAATCTGTGCAGGAAATTCCAGGAGAAAAGCCAAATTAGTTAAAAGTGCTGTTAAAAATACGCCAACTCAAAGACTTGAGAGCTGTCAGTGATCAAGGACTAATTATAAGATTCAACATATCAGCAAAATACCATGAAGTCAGCAGGAAGACACACTGGAAAATTGATGCACCAAGGCAGCCAAACGGCCGCGGATCCGCGGCCAGAGCAAGGCATGTGCCGCAGATCCGCGGTCACGTGACAGTGATGTCATCTGAAATCTTCTCCACTACTCTTCTCTCAATGCCTACACCTCATCAAGCTATGGCAATTTCCAGAAATCTCCAGAGTCTTCTGCCAGATCAGCAAGCTCCTTGTTCAAGCTAATCATGTTCAAGCTTCCACAGCAAGCTACTTAACAAACTAAGCCTAGAAACTTCTCCCTAACCTCCAAGCTTATGAAAGAAGCTAAGCCTAACTAACTACCTCTAGAAGCTTCTACCTAACTACCTATCTTACAAGGGAAGCTAAACTAAACCTAGCTTCTAAAGGAAGCCAAAGCTAGTGAAGGCTATAAAAGGAATCCTAGAGCTTCTTCTCAAAGGTTGTTCATTCTTCCACCATCTCCCCAATACAAGTTGAGTGACACGACTTGTAAACCCTAATCCCCAATTCAAAATCCAAAGCCAAAATCAAGAACTCCGAGTACCAAATCAAGCATGAAGCCTTCGATCCTTTAGAAAGCAACGCCGGACTTCATCGGAGCAAGTGATCCAAGGAGATCCGCGACTCAAGGAGACGAGCGAAGCCGAAATCAACGATCGAGTTCTTTCCTCTTGTAGATCTTGAGAGAATTGTAACAAAATAGTTGATAAATAAAGGTGAAATTTCTATATCTTGCTTTCTTTACATTCTTGCATCATGATTCGATCTCAATTTGTGATTGTGTTTCTTGTTATGATGTTTGAGTAAAACTCCGCTCGTGGAGGAATCGAGACGATCAATAGACGATGATGTGACAAATCTTGAAACGATTCTTAATTCCTATAAGTTTTGTAAACTCGTGTAAATTGAAGAATCAGCAACCTAGTTTCGAGCGATGCTTTCATGATTGTGTTCGCTCTTAATTAGTGATCCACGATCGATTCATGAATTTACTCGAGGCTAGAATTTGAATGAGATTCATCGAAAGGACAAGGGATGAGATGAAGAAACCCTAGTTTTTTTAAAAGATCCTTAAACCTCGATTAATCATCATCGATCTAGTATCAACTCATTAATGGATAAGAATACGTAATCACTAGATTTCATCACGTCTATAGATTCGATCGATTCCTACGAGCCTCATTTCGATTCTTGATTATTGGATTTGGAAATCATCAATTCTTGATTCTTGATTTTAATGTTTTCTTGATTTTAGATTAGATCTAGATGATTCTTGAATTCATTTTACAAATCTTGAATTGAATTGTCTTCTTTTCTCTTTTCTTTAATTTTCAATTCATCTAATTCGAATTACGAACGGATTACACTTTCCCTATGGACGATCCGCACTTGCTAACGCGCTACAAATCGACACCGTTATTGATTGCGGTCAAAATATTTTTGGTTGTGATTTCTTACACTTTTCTTATATACACACCGAGAAATCATTCAATCAAATGGCGCCGTTACCGGGGATAGTGCGCTAAATCGTTCGTTTTTTAAATTTGAGTTGAAAAGTTTATTCCATCTATATTTTTAGATCTAAATTCGCGCAAACACTAAATGATTCGTTGTGATTTGTTGCGAAGAAATCTGGAATCTGTGGAGCTTGGGAAAAAAAATTCTGAATATTCCAAAGAGCCTAGAAGGTGAATAGTAGCAGCCTGAAGAAATTTGGTGCAGGGAACAGACTATCAAACCGCGGAACCGCGGCAATAGGGCTTCATTGCTGCTGAACCGCGGCGCTCCTGTAGCGTTACTGTACGGAATTTCTCAGGTGATTCCTTAACTTTCTTATCTCTCTCTGTCTGCTCCAATAACAAATTTGCTGCAGGTTTCTTTGTAAATAATTCGCAGCGCCGTAAAAAGCAATAAAAATTGTGCGTGTTTTTTATTCTTGGTTGTTTGCATATTAATACGGAATTTAAGGGGCACGGCCAAATTCAGATTAGGTGGGGAGTTCATTACCCTTCCTAAACCCCGAAAATCATAAACTTGCATCCGCATTACCCTCATTAACTAAAAGAAATCTAGACATGACTCTAAGGACCGTCGCGCTCAGTTAGGATAGAAGAAGGCCGTGGATAATCCATTGTTTATCCACGTTTCTGTAAGGATCCTAGGCACACTAATGAGGTCTCACAACAAATCAAACATGCCCAATTCAAATTTTTTCATGTGCCTACAAACCCTAATACGGATCATTAACTAGATGATAAGGCGATGCAAGCAAGTAAACAATTTTATTGCTAAAGGAAAGTGACTACAACCTTTGTAGATCCGGTCCTCCACTTCCTAGGCTCCGTGATGACGTCCCTCCGCTGTACCTATCGGAATCCGGACTCTGGCGAAGGTTTCGTCGGAGAAATGATTGGGCTAGGTCGTCGACTTCGATGCCGAAGATGATCTACGTCGAGGCAACTCAAGATCAAGCTCCAACTTCACCAAGTCATGAAACTTGTGAAGAAAACACCCTATACTACTTGGCAAGTGGTAGAGGATGAAGAAATAGAAAGTGGGTTCACTTTAGAATTGGATTTCTCACTCTTTTTCTCATGTTGCCATTAATGGTAGCAAGCTTTCTTCATGTTGAAGAAGAAGAAGAAGAATAAAAAGAATATGATAAGTATTATTCAAAATAGAAAATGAAGTGATTCTTATCATATAGCAACCATGGTTAAGTGTAGAGAATAAACTAGGGTTAGGTTTAATGGTTAGGTTAAGGCTAAGAAACAAAATGGTCAAAGCTTCAAAGCTTCATGAAGTTTCAACAAAGGACAAAACAAGCAACCATTTCATTTCTTTCCAAAATAAATGAATAAACAAAAATAAATAGATAAGTAAATCAAAACCCTAACCATTAACATAACCATGGTTTAATCATACACACCCAAGTTTGCATGTATCATCAAACATGATACAAACAAGTGCACAAAAATATATCACATATACAATGTGCACATCAAGTGAGAAAATCAATCTTGAGTGAACCAATACTAGTTAATGCAAAATAATATATCAAATATATAATTATACATTAAATCATTAAATCAACACTTGACTTAACGATCCGGTCATATCGCATATAACCGACTAATATCAATAGCAACAACTTATCGAATCAACACTTGATCTGATAACCCGGCTATATCACATATAACCGATCAATGTCACAAATCGCGAGAATCGAATACAGTATCACATACTGGTATTATTCTCGGTCCCGCACATATCTCATATGCGCTCCTATTTCGTTTCGCTTGAGCTAGGAAACCTCTGTGTAGGACTCTAAAGACTCGTCAATACGCCGGCAGCAGGTGATGATCATATCAAACACCCACAAGCCGCAAGCGGTCTGCTAAACGTAACGGACACCCAGGTATTGAGCGATCAGAAGATCGACGAGCATGCCCGCTCACACTCCTGTGAATCCAACCAGTAACACTTACCGTACAGTCCAGTCTGTTCGTCTGATATGTCGCATGTCTCGCCTAGGGGTGGTAAACGTCAGACCCCAATAGCTCGATAAGTCATGCCGACGTGAGGTCCATAACATTCGTGAAACTACTAATAACTCTTACCAGTATATCACTGTAACCCTGGCCAGGGATTTCCTGTTATGGCCAGTCGAGCATAGCGCAACATCAACCCCCAATACCGGGAGAGACGAATCACCTCCTATCGCTCATTGCCTCCATGTGAATCGGGACTGTACCCAAAAACCACCTGTTTGCACGACTCAGTAGAGCCGTGGTAGGGTGGAAATCAAAGCATAGTGGGAGACACACAAGACTCTATGACGATCTCGGGTCAACAGACTAAGCTGTATTAGTGTCACCAGAGAACTGCCATCTGACGTGAGGTATAATACCATCTGGGAGTTCTCGGCGAGTCCGTTCAGTCTACCCAGTCTCCACTGAGCACCCGCATACCATCTCTGATGTCAAACACCAATGGATATGGGATCATGCATCGCCCATCACATGGGTCGAGAAGATATACGCTAGTCTACTCTGGAATATCGATGCCCCGTCTCGATATTCCCACAACTAGGAACATTGAAGGATGTACTCATGGACTACCCAGGCCCCACTAGTATGATCTGCATCATAGTCCTGGAAGTCAAGTACACATCCTAAGGGCTTTATCAACATGTAACAGAGAGACAGAAAGTGTACATGTTAAGATAAAGAGCAACCAGATAGCGTACTATCATGTCGAGCAAGAAAGTCCTACCTATATATGTCCCAGCATCCACTACAAAATACATCCAATGTACAGTAATGGCCTCTAGGGCATACACATAACTAACAATCTCCCACTTGCACTAGGGCCATCTGTAGCAGTGGTTGTAGTATCTAATACTCAACCATCCCATATAAGTCTCTCTGTGGGAAAAGGCCTTCGTGAGTGGATCAGCCGTGTTGTCCTCTGAGTCTACTCTCCTAATCTCGATCACCCTGGAGATCAACTATCTCCATGATCAGGTGATGCTGCCTCAGAATATGTCTGGGTCACTGATGGGATCATGGTTCCTTGGCCAAAACCACACTTCCATTGTTACACAATGGTGGGAACCTAGTTCATCTCATGAACCAATATACACCCAAACTTCCTCTTTGGTAGTATCTTTAATAGCGATGTTACCAGCCTTTATCGTCTAGTTTGCCACGGTATCTAGCTTGGAACTCTTCCAACATACTGTCCCTTTACTGAGGGTAAAGACAATGCCTGCGACTGACATTCAGTCGTCCTTATCACCCTGGAACCTTTCCAGTGATTCTCCCCAGGATCAACTGATACCATCTCACTACAACTAGTAAGAATCCTAACATCCATTTAGATCTATCTCATAGACCCAAATCTCAGGATTTAGGAGGTATCACCTTTATCCTATTGGAGAATCCATGTGATAAGAGGAGATCGATCGATCGTAGTATAGGAAACTCTTTTCCTATCAAGAGTATGTCATCTACGTACTCTACGAGGATCACAACCATACTCCCTACTACCTTTTTGTATATACAAGGTTCATCTACCATTTTGATGAAGTCAAACTCTTTGACTACCACATCAAAACAGATGTTCCAACTCCGCGATGCCTGCTTTATCCTGTAAAGCAACTTGCACACGTTTCCACTGCTCCCACTGTTTACGAAGCCCTCTGGCTGTGTTCTTATAGACGTTCTCTTCTAAATCATTATTTAGAAAAGTAGTCATGGCACCCAACCACCAGATATCGTAGTCACGGTATGTAGCAATGGTAAGTAGGATCTGGATGGACTTAAGCATAGTCCCTGGAAAAGGTTTCATCATTATCCACGCTTGGTCGATGACGAAAACCTTTAACAAGTCTAGCTTTGAAAATCTCAACTTTTCCATCTAAACCAAGTAATCTTCTCAAGATATGCTTGCTCCTGATGGGGATTTAACCCTTCAGATATCGCAACCAAAGTCCATACTTTGTTGGTGTATATGGATTCCATCTCAGATCGCTAAGCATCCAGCCATTCTTACAGAGTCCCTACTCTCGATGACCTGCTCGAATCTAGTTGGGTCATCATCTCATGATGCAATCCTCGCTCCCACTGTCATCGAGAAACCGAAGTATCTCTCAGGTAGGTGAGGAACCCTACCAGATCGGCGGAGAGGCTGAGGTTCGTCGAGGACTATTGAATCCTTTGGTTCTGTCAAATCATCAGTTGCAGTTTTGTATAGCTAGAACCTTTCCAATTCTATAGAACTGACCTTGCCTCGATCTTGTCTGGATTTTGCTTTTGACATAGGCCGGACAATCCCAAATCTTAATTTACTTAAGAGATAGGCTCTTCCCATACCATATCTTATATGGAGTGGTAGGCAGTGATCTGACTTGAACCTAATTCAATGGGTATGCAGCTTCTCAAGTGCACAACCCCAAGAGGAAATAGGTAACTCAGTAGTACTCATCATAGAGCACACCATATCTAATACGGTGCGATTGCTCCACCCTGATACACCGTTGTGCTTTGGTGTATACAGAGGAGTAGCACCGAGAGAGAATCTCATTCTCCTTTAAAACAGTCCAAGAATTCCATGCACAAGTATTCTCCTCCCTGATCTTATCATAGGATATAATACTTATACCCGGTTTTTGGTTCTCTACTTCTAACTTATATTCTGTGAATATCTCAAAAGGTTCGGTCCTATGTTCAAACAGGAACATATGGCTGAATCTTGAGAGACTATCAGAGAATGTAATGAAGTACAAAGAACCGGTCCTGACATGTGTAGACAGGAGACCTTACATACATCATCATGTATCAGTCCTAAGAGTTCATTAACTCTTTCTCTGTTTCCAATAAACAGAGCTATGGTCATTTCATCTTTGTGACATGACTGGCAAGTTTCATAAGATGTAAATTTAAACTGATTTAAATATGCATCTAAAATGTAACTTCAGCTAGTCGGGTTGCATTGATATGACCTAGTCTACAATGCCTCAAGAAGGATTCGTTCATTTCTGAACTATTCCACTTGTGTGTGTTCTATATACTAGGAACTGTAGTTTGATTTAGAACATCAATGCTTTTAGATAACGTGCCTGAACCGATCAACTTTTGATATAGGAAATGTTCAAAACATTATCCAACAATACAAAATTATATCCTTTCTTTACTAATAAAGAGACTGATATGATTTTGTATATCAGGTTCGGTATCTAATAACATTCATTCAGAATCAATGTACTGGTAATACAGGGTGACAGTGACCAACAGACTTGGCTGCAACACTTGCCCCGTTTTCTGTCTCATGAAACTTATCGCCCGTTCTCATTTCTCTGCCTTCATGTAGCCCTATGTAACAGATTACATATCTGGGATCCTGATCCGGTATCAAATACCCAGGATGCAGAGGATACTGAGAAACAGTTCTGTGTAACGAACACACCCGAAGAAGATGCATCATATGCACTTTCTTCGTTTGGGCGGCATAGGAATTCTGGTATTCCCCTATTTCCTTCTCGGTCTTATAACAATTATAAGTTGGAGCGGGACCAACGTTCCCCAGCTCAGTATAACAAGCGGGTTAAGTCAATACATCCATATTATTATCTTGATTAAGGCGTGATATGGTCGCTACCTGGAGAGAGAGATAAAAAAAACACTCTGCGTGCGCTCTTGCAAGATCAGATTGGTTATTTATTTTATCTAATCAGGATGGCTCCCACTGTTTTTATCAAATCTTCCTTCAAACCTTAAAAGGAAAGACTAGCCGGGATTAATTACACTCTACAAGTCTGCCAATCTTTCAGCCAGGCCAGTGTCGGTACTTTGAGGGAGGTTCCCCGTGCTTTCGCACGGACCTGATTACAGTAAACCTCGTTTTCCCATAGGCGTAACCCCGTTGACACCTTTCTAGACACCTACTTGATCGGCTAATTGTAAAGTGCAAAACTCTCCCAGGAGTAACAATTACTCGCAGTGGGTATCGGGATCCAACTATCATATAGAAGGTATGCAATCTCATTGCAAATTTCAACACTTGAAACTCCCGATAAAGGTTTTTACCCCTAGCACTTATGACCTTAACTATAGTCAACAAATCATAAGCACTAGTCAAGTTCTACCCGTCATTTCGTGATTAATTAGACCCACCCACATGACCCTTAACTAAGGTCAACAAAGTCACGTAACTGTCCTAACTAATCGCATCATATGCGGTATAGGAAGACATCACTTAGCTACCGTACACTGTGCCTTGACTATGGTCAACAAACACAGCACGAATACTAAGTACTCTACTTCCTAAAATGACGGAAGGTTGCGAATGGTTTTTATGAAAACCTTTAACGCTTTGAACTTGATCTCATTGCGGAATCAAATGGTTTTTAAATGGAATGTTTTTGAGGCTTTTCTAGTTTTGCTAAAGGGGTCACTCCCGGTGAAGGGATCGTCGGCCCTTTCCTCATCGAATAAGGTGCGGGATATATCATATATATCACTGTGAAAAGCAGAAACTATAGAAGCAATCAAAAGACAAACCGAGTGTGTAGCATCTGCCAGTTATTGCTAAAGGAGTCACTCCCGGTGAAGGGATCTCGGTCTTTCCTTATCGAATAAGGTGCAGGATGTTCTACAAAGAACACCGCGATGCAAAGCAAGAACTATAGCTACCTGTTTTATTTTGAAATTCGATTCCACAACATCTTTTAGGTTTATTTTCTTTCATTAATCTCATTAATGAATGTCCCATCAATTAAGTCCGCCTAAACATCACAGATAAATATAACGTACGCTTATGCCATCCGCATTCGCCTCGATGTCCCGTCTGCACCGTTAGGTTAGGTAACTAACGCCAGAGTGAGGCAGGGCTAGCGCGGGTGTAAAACATAAGCAACGTCTATATAATATATCATATATGCTATATATAATATCTATCTGAACAAATCACATGATCACATCACAGATAACACAGCAGAAGAATCATATGAAACATTGGATATACTAGGACATCCGTGTTTTTAATACGAGCCAGTATAAAACACGGATTCCACGGTCGTGATGAATAGCCAATCCCACACCCCTAGACCCCTACGAGAGCGGCAAGCAACCCTACCAATTCTAGGGTTAGGAGACCCGGACTCGACTCCTCGAGATAGTCTCCCACTGGACCCTAGAACCCGGTTACTTGTGCTTCCCTCCTTGGGTCTATCCTAATGCGGAAAAGTAAATAATATACAAATGGTGACATCATCCGCAACCTGGAAGTGCCCCAATAAAAGAATATTAAATACAGGTTTTTACATGAATGAAAAAGGAAAAACACTCATCTCACATAAAAAAAACCCGGCTATTCAAACACGACGATCCAATATAACATATCCAGCAACACATAACATCACATGTCATCAACGTAAGTAAACATGCGTATCCCAATTGTCGTTGACATATAGCAACGAAACCGGCGATATCACATATTACACTTACGGTCACAGAAAAGAAAGTGTAAAACTACAACAGTTGGAATCCGCAACCTCTTTAGACATCGCATGCCTAATCAAATGAAATACTTAGACATCGCATGCCTAACAATTATAAACCCCGCAATTTAGTCTCATTATCGAAAACACTTTTCAATATTAAGTCGGGCAATTCAACAAGATTCCCGACATCCTGATCGAATGCTCGTTGCAAACTTCAGTAGACGGCCGCACCCCTGATACCGTCGACGAAGTGCACCAAGGCGGAACACCGCTGCCGCGAGCACCCGAACGGATGCTTTCGGCGACGGGGTTCTCCTATAGTCACTTGGTCGGGGCTATGGGGTGAGGCTGTCTATTAAGTTTACCCGGCGAGTATCCGCGTACGCTACGTGATTGCGACGGACTTTTGATCGTATCAAAATTCCGTGGCAACCGATCAAGTGAGACTAAAGTGCTATGTTTATAACATTCATTCAGTTATCTCATAACTATTTGTGGATTCCAAATATTGTATCATATTCCGGATAAATAGAAAATGTTAAACTTTCCGATCGAACAATCGAACACCCAAGTTTTCCCGAAACAGCTCAACACATGAAATAAGTTTAAAAACATTCACTTCATGCCTCAGTACCAACGGTCCAGCCGTAGAAGGGTCAAGCCAACGCCTCACATGTGGCACGCCGTACTGCCCCAAACCCTAAGGTTCAAAGGGCAGTTCAAGATGGTCACATAATCGAGTTAAGGTTTCTTCTAAAGGGACCATCGTGTTACTTGCACTACTTAGAACGTCGTTAAACTACAGAAAAATCCAACAATTGGAAATTTCCCGGCAGGGGAAAAAGTGGGTATTTACATCCGGTCGAACTTTTTAACATATTCTAAAATTATCCGGAAAAACACATAGACAAAGTTAAAGATTCCGATCAAAATGTCGAACTCCCAATACAACCCAGAAAACTCAACTCTTGAGTAGAAGTTAAAAATTCCCAGAAAATACAGCACCAAAATATAGGAATTACTGTGCAAAAATCAATTGAAGAAGCGACTAAGTGGCCGCGGTTCCGCCGCGCTTTAATGGAATCAGGAGTAGGGGCTTCACAGTAATTCTTAGAAACTCCTGCTGATTTTTCTGCATATTTTTAATTCTCAAAAATCCCTGATTTCAAAAAATGTACAGAGAGCAATTTGAGATTAGGGTTTCGGTTCGATCGGACTTCTAACTCCGTCTACGCATCACCTAAGGCTCTAGCTAGGCTCTGATACCACTGTAGGGATCCTAGGCACACTAATGAGGTCTCACAACAGATCAAACATGCCCAATTAAAATTTTTTCATGTGCCTACAAACCCTAATACGGATCGTTAACTAGATGATAAGGTGATGCAAGCAAGTAAACAACTTTATTGCTAAAGGAAAGTGACTACAACCTTTGTAGATCCGGTCCTCCACTTCCTAAGCTCCGTGATGACGTCCCTCCACTGTACCTATCAGAATCCGGACTCTAGCGAAGGTTTCGTCGGAGAAATGATTGGGCTAGGTCGTCGACTTCGATGCCGAAAATGATCTACGTCGAGGCAACTCAAGATCAAGTTCCAACTTCACCAAGTCATGAAACTTGTGAAGAAAACACCCTATACTACTTGGAAAGTGGTAGAGGATGAAGAAATAGGAAGTGGGTTCACTTTAGAATTGGATTTCTCACTCTTTTTCTCATGTTGCCATTAATGGTAGCAAGCTTTCTTCATGTTGAAGAAGAAGAAGAAGAAGAATAAAAAGAATATGATAAGTATTATTCAAAATAGAAAATGAAGTGATTCTTATCATATAGCAACCATGGTTAAGTGTAGAGAATAAACTAGGGTTAGGTTTAATGGTTAGGTTAAGGCTAAGAAACAAAATGGTTAAAGCTTCAAAGCTTCATGAAGTTTCAACAAAGGACAAAACAAGCAACCATTTCATTTCTTTCCAAAATAAATGAATAAACAAAAATAAATAGATAAGTAAATCAAAACCCTAACCATTAACATAACCATGGTTTAATCATACACACCCAAGTTTGCATGTATCATCAAACATGATACAAACAAGTGCACAAAAATATATCACATATACAATGTGCACATCAAGTGAGAAAATCAATCTTGAGTGAGCCAATACTAGTTAATGCAAAGTAATATATCAAATATATAATTATACATTAAATCATTAAATCAACACTTGACTTAACGATCCGGTCATATCGCATATAACCGACTAATATCAATAGCAACAACTTATTGAATCAACACTTGATCCGATAACCCGGCTATATCACATATAACCGATCAATGTCACAAATCGCGAGAATCGAATACAGTATCACATACTGGTATTATTCTCGGTCCCGCACATATCTCATATGCGCTCCTATTTCGTTTCGCTTGAGCCAGGAAACCTCTGTGTACGACTCCAAAGACTCGTCAATACGCCGGCAGCAGGTGATGATCATATCAAACACCCAAAAGCCGCAAGCGGTCTGCTAAACGTAACGGCCACCCGGGTATTGAGCGATCAGAAGATCGACGAGCAAGCCCGCTCACACTCCTGTGAATCCAACCAGTAACACTTACCGTACAGTCCAGTCTGTTCGTCTGATATGTCGCATGTCTCGCCTAGGGGTGGTAAACGTCAGACCCCAATAGCTCGATAAGTCATGCCAGCGTGAGGTCCATAACATTCGTGAAACTACTGATAACTCTTACCAGTATATCACTGCAACCCTGGCCAGGGATTTCCTGTTATGGCCAGTCGAGCATAGCGCAACATCAACCCCCAATACCGGGAGAGACGGATCCCCTCCTATCGCTCATTGCCTCCATGTGAATCGGGACTGTACCCAAAAACCACCTGTTTGCATGACTCAGTAGAGCCGTGGTAGGGTGGAAATCAAAGCACAGTGGGAGACACACAAGACTCTATGACGATCTCGGGTCAACAGACTAAGCTGTATTAGTGTCACCAGAGAACTGCCATCTGACGTGAGGTATAATACCATCTGGGAGTTCTCGGCGAGTCCGTTCAGTGTACCCAGTCTCCACTGAGCACCCGCATACCATCTCTGATGTCAAACACCAATGGATATGGGATCATCCATCGCCCATCATATGGGTCGAGAAGATATACGCTAGTCTACTCTGGAATATCGATGCCCCGTCTCGATATTCCCACGACTAGGAACATTGAAGGATGTACTCATGGACTACCCAGGCCCCACTAGTATGATCTGCATCATAGTCCTGGAAGTCGAGTACACATCCTAAGGGCTTTATCAACATGTAACAGAGAGACAGAAAGTGTACATGTTAAGATAAAGAGCAACCAGATAGCGTACTATCATGTCGAGCAAGAAAGTCCTACCTATATATGTCCCATCATCCACTACAATATACATCCAATGTACAGTAATGGCCTCTAGGGCATACATATAACTAACAGTTTCTTTTGTGGTGTCTAAGGCAAGTGTGTCTAAGGCAAGTGGTTACTTAATTAGGCCCACTACTTAAACACCACAAAAGTGTGTCTAAGGCAAGTGTGTCTAAGGCAAGTGGTTACTTAATTAGGCCCACTACTTAAACAGTTCCTTAGACACTCTAGAACCTCCCACTTACCTGGCACTTACCTAGCCACAGGAGAGACAAAGAGGCAGTGGAGGATTGATCCTGTGACTTGTCTTTTGGCAGTTAGGAGCGGTCTAGAGACTTGACCTAGGTGACCACTAGACTTAGTGTTGTGCTTGTGCATTTGATGTGATTTGCATCAATTTTTTTTTCAAAAATCCGTATCTTTTTCAAAACAAACACCAACCAATCTTTCCCCTAATTATTACCAACGCTGCCACTTGTGCTACAACCATTTCGCACATGTTAGGCTGGACACGGGATTCCATTTCCCGTCTTGTCCGTGTTTCTTTTATCGACCCCAGAGTCGGTAATTCTCCGTCTTCTCCCCCACCACCCACCACGACCGCGATGGAAGGATTTCCATCAAACCTTAACACCACTCTGCCACCGCCCGCAGGTGCGCAGAATTCTCTACGCATTTCTCTCCAAGAGAGATGCTATCCTACACGTGTTCCCCTTCCCACCTGTCTTTCTATACCACCTGCCAACGGAGAAAATTTTGAAATCAACCCCCATTCATCAAACTGTTACCCAAATTTCACAGTCTTGATTCTGAAAACGCATACATGTTTATTTCCAAATTCGAAAACGTATGTGCTTTGATGGGAAATTCACAACTGTCTTTGGATGCTCTGCATTTACGTCTTCTCCCATTCACCTTGTGCGACTTAGCCGAGAAGTGGCTTTACAATACACCCGCACATTCTATTTCAACATGGGACGAATTCGTTGCAGCATTCCTTAAGAAATTTTATCCCAATCACAAGACCAGCCGTGTTCGGAGCGAAATCTTCAAATTTACCCAACTTCCCAATGAACCATTTTGGAAATGCTTTGAACGGTTCAAGGATCTTCTTATCCAATGTCCTCATCACGAAATCTCCAGATGGGATTTGTGTCGAATTATTTATGAGGGTGTTGATCTCACTACTAGACAGATACTTGAAACTATGTGTCATTGCCAATTCCTATCTAAAAATGATGGTGAAGCTTGGAAATACCTAGAAGAGTTAGCTCAAAACACAGCACAATGGGAAAGTGTTAGACCACCACCGCCTAGGGAAGATGTCAATCAGCTCGATGTTTCCGTCATAATGAAAGCCGAAATGGCCGCAATACAAAGGAAACTCGACACTATAGAAAACAAAATCTCTTCAGCCTCCCTAAACCAATACACACTTCCCAAAACCGTGTGTGGCTGCTGTTCAAACCCTTCACATTTGACGGAAGAATGTCCTTTGAATGTACCGTTTCAAGGTCACACTATTGCTGCATTTCAGCAAAGACCTGGAAACGATCCTTCTTCTTCCTCATATAATCAAGATTGGAGGAATCACCCTGATTTTTCTTGGATCCAACACCAACCTCAATACATGGATCTTAACCAGAATACTTTCCAAAGGGCTCTTCCACCCTAACAGCAACCACTTCAATTGAGTCAGCACCCCCACCAATCACAAAACTTCCAAAATCCGGCCAACACTTTTGCACCTCATGAAAACTCTTTGCAATTGGCTGGTACTGATAATACCTCTGCACTAGTACAAACCTTGGTTACTTTCATGAAACAATCCATCCAAGGGTCGGCAAGTTTTCAATCTTCCGTCGATAATATGATGAGGATCATTCTCAATCAAAATGAGAATATTAAATCGATGGAAGCACAAATTGAACGAATAACAGCCGAAATAAGTGCTAGAGAAAAAGGGAATCTTCCATCTCAATCCCTACCTGATCCTGGACCTTCACATTGCATTAATGTGGATGCTTTTATAACGTTGAGATCTGGAAGAGTGCTAGACAATCATGTGGGTGAACAAATTAATAGTGATGAATTGATCATTAACACCCCGGCTTCCACTTCCACTTCCATTCCCACTTCTACCTCTTTTCCTATTTCGTCTACCCCACCACCTTCTTCCGAGCCTATTCTCCGTTTTCCTAAAGGCTCGAACCCTCCACTCACCTCACCTTTTCCACACCCACAAACTTCTCCACAAATGTTGGACCCGACACTTATTGATAGAGCTCCATTTCCTGGAAAGTTGAGGCCCAACAAACATGATGCACAAAGGGAGAAGCTTGTGGACATGTTTAAGGAAGTTAATATCAACATCCCTCTCCTAGATGCTATCCAACAAGTTCCGTCCTATGCGAAAATTCTTAAGAACTTGTGCACTAGGAAGAGGAAGATTCAAGTGCCGAAAAAAGTGTTCATGTCAAGCACTGTAGACACGGATTTTTCCCAACAATTACAAAGGAAACGTAAGGACCCTGGTTGTCCTACTATTTCTATTTCTATTGGGGATAAACACATTAATCGTGCTTTACTTAACCTCGGCGCTAGTGTTAACTTGCTTCCTTACTCGGTTTACGAGCAACTAGGTATCGGAGTGTTAAAGCCTTCGAACGTAACTCTCCAGATAGCCGACCGATCTATCGCCAAACCTAGGGGTGAACTTGAGGATGTGTTGATAAAAGTCGGGGAATTTGTATTCCCTGTGGACTTTATTGTACTTGATACACAACCTATAGCGAACCCACGGAATCAAATTCCGGTGATTTTAGGTCGCCCCTTTTTGGCCACTTCCAATGCTATCATCAACTGTCGTAATGGCTCTATGACCCTATCTTTCGGGAACAGGTCAATTGAGCTGAACATTTACAAGTTGGGAAGTACACCCTCCGAACCTACTGCTTAGGTCTGTTCTGTCGAATTAATGGATGTCGACAGCAGCGAAATTGATGATCCTCATGATACTGATCTTGACTCTTTTCATATATTGTTGTTTGACCCAATTATATATCATACACATACGGACTCTTCCACCGAGTTGTCCGGGTCAACAACTAACACTGAATATGAACCATTTTTGGAGTCTGAAGATCACCCCGCGCTTTGTGATGACATTATTCTTCAGGGTATTGATGGAATCTTCGCTGATAAACTCGCATTTTTGAATGACATGGGCGTTGAGATGAATCCACATCAAAACAATGAAATTGAACCTCCACCCCTTCTTCTGGACTGTAAAGAGAATGCGAGTAATCCATCACAATCACTGCATCGTCTCTCCAAAACGAGACGCAAACACATTCTATTCCACCACGTACCCTTTCCCCACTTCTGCTTCCACCAACTGATGCACTACATTGATAAAAAATTTAAATGGTTGGTGTTAATTTTCGGTCTTTGCAAAGCTTGGCATCGACCAATGATTCTTGACCCCCTTATGTGATTTTCAAAGATTAACATGGCTTAATTCAAGTTTGGGGGGGTATAATCTGACTCCTGAAAAGAAAATTTTTACACAAAATGATGAGCCAAAAATAAGTTTGGGGGAGGATTTTCACTTAAATATTTTGCCCCTATTAATAAATTTCCTCCTAGGCTTACAGGTTTTTCGAGACATAGCGGATGGCAACAGTGAGGACACTGTTGAAAATAAGTTTGGGGGAGGTTTGTGCTTATTTTCGCATCATTTGCATCATACTTTGCATAAGCACAAAACATTTTTAAAACCTATAAAAATTTCAAAAATTTCAAAAAAAAAATATAATAAAAATATTTTTGTACATAAATAAGATAATAAAAGATTAGATAGTGAAAAATTACATCCATAAGATTAGAAAAATTTAAGAAAACCAAGAAAATTAAAAGTTTTCTTATACGAACTAGTAATAAGTAGTTATGAGCCGTTGTCCCAAGGGTTAGTAAGATGAAGGAAGTCATTAATCTGAGGATAAAAATAAGTCTGAAAAATAGTTCCTATTCTGGAAGCCAAACATTTGAACGTTGATACCCTACTATTCGCACTTACACACGTCTTGAAACTCGGGATAGTAGAGGATACCTTGAAATGCTCTTGTCTAAAAGCCAAAGTATGAAAGAAATAAAAATAAATGAATAAAATATAAAATGGTAAAAAAAAATGAACACTGGTTTTGTTATCGCCAAGGCAGCAATAAAAAAATATAGCGAGGGTGCCTCTTCACCTAGTGCCTTAGACCAACTGGTCTGGGAGTCACTGCTAAGCCTTAGGTGGTGCAAGACGAGAAAATACACCAAATAAGCAAGCACATGAGTAATCGGTCGGTTAGTACTTCAAGAAGTATTAACGGTCGCATGAAAATGTGTGAGCAAATCTAAATATTCATTAATTAAAAAGTACTGAGGCAGATGGACAAGAGTATGATAGCTTGAATTGAATTCTCCGGGTGTAGGGATGCATATTACATACACGTAGGGTTATATGATCGATGTTTGGAAGAAAGATAGGAATGAAGAATAAAGACGATGTTTTATTGAGGGATGATGTGATTTCTGACATCTTTTCATGACTATTAAGATAGGGCTCATGACAACCGAAAAGCTAGCATAGTTGGAAACCCTAATTTTCAAAGTCTTTCTTTTACAATTCTTATCTTTATTTGTAATTTTCACAGTCTTCCTTTTATTATTGGATTTTGTGGGTGCAATCCGCTGAAAACCCTCAGGAGACAACACTCCTCCTACTAGGGACACCTAGAAGTTTAAAGGCTTGTTGCACATGGTCAGTGCAATCGTGTTGCCTACAAAAGTGTGCTAGTTAGTTTTTCTCTTTCTTTATTTTCTCCTTCTCTTTTTAATAAAACAGTTCGCTCGAGACGACCGAAAATAAGTTTGGGGGAATTTGATCAGTCGAAAATATTGCATTTTTAACACGTCAATTTCCCTACCATTTGCACTCATCTATAGGTGTTCGGTATTAATATAGCACATATTAGCAAAACAGTCGTAAAATACCAAATTACCTGTGTTATACTTTAAAATCGACATTTTGAGGGAAATTGAGTGTTTATCATGGCATCGCATCATCCTTGTATAGCGCAACACTTGTTTCGAGAATATGTGCAGGAAATTCCAGGAGAAAAGCCAAATCAGTTAAAAGTGTTGTTAAAAATACGCCAACTCAAAGACTTGAGAGCTGTCAGTGATCAAGGACTAATTATAAGATTCAACATATCAACAAAATACCATGAAGTCAGCAGGAAGACACACTGGAAAATTGATGCACCAAGACAGCCAAACGGCCGCGGATCCACGGCCGGAGCAAGGCATGTGCCGTGGATCCGCAGTCACGTGACAGTGATGTCAGCAGAAATCTTCTCCACTACTCTTCTCTCAATGCCTACACCTCATCAAGCTATGGCAATTTTCAGAAATCTCCAGAGTCTTCTGCCAGATCATCAAGCTCCTTGTTCAAGCTAATCATGTTCAAGCTTCCAAAGCAAGCTACTTAACAAACTAAGCCTAGAAGCTTCTCCCTAACCTCCAAGCTTATGAAAGAAGCTAAGCCTAACTAACTACCTCTAGAAGCTTCTACCTAACTACCTAGCTTACAAGGGAAGCTAAACTAAACCTAGCTTCTAAAGGAAGCCAAAGCTAGTGAATGCTATAAAAGGAACCCTAGAGCTTCTTCTCAATGGTTGTTCATTCTTCCACCATCTTCCCAATACAAGTTGAGTGACACGACTTGTAAACCCTAATCCCCAATTCAAAATCCAAAGCCAAAATCAAGAACTCCAAGTACCAAATCAAGCATGAAGCCTTCGATCCTTTAGAAAGCGACGCCGGACTTCATCGGAGCAAGTGATCCAAGGAGATCCGCGACTCAAGGAGACGAGCGAAGCCGAAATCAACGATCGAGTTCTTTCCTCTTGTAGAGCTTGAGAGAATTGTAACAAAATAGTTGATAAATAAAGGTGAAATTTTTATATCTTGCTTTCTTTACATTCTTGCATCATGATTCGATCTCAATTTGTGATTGTGTTTCTTGTTATGATGTTTGAGTAAAACTCCGCTCGTGGAGGAATCGAGACGATCAATAGACGATGATGTGACAAATCTTGAAACGATTCTTAATTCCTAAAAGTTTTGTAAACTCGTGTAAATTGAAGAATCGGCAACCTAGTTTCGAGCGATGTTTTCTTGATTGTGTTCCCTCTTAATTAGTGATCCACGATCGATTCTTGAATTTACTCGAGACTAGAATTTGAATGAGATTCATCGAAAGAACAAAGGATGAGATGAAGAAACCCTAGTTTCTTTAAAAGATCCTTAAACCTCGATTAATCGTCATCGATTTAGTATCAACTCATTAATGGATAAGAATACGTAATCACTAGATTTCATCACGTCTATAGATTCGATCGATTCCTACGAGCCTCACTTCGATTCTTGATTATTGGATTTGGAAATCATCAATTCTTGATTCTAGATTTTAATGTTTTCTTGATTTTAGATTAGATCTAGATGATTCTTGAATTCATTTTACAAATCTTGAATTGAATTCTTCTTTTCTCTTTTCTTTAATTTTCAATTCTTCTAATTCGAATTACGAACGGATTACACTTTCCCTGTGGACGATCCGCACTCGCTAACGCGCTACAAATCGACACTGTTATTGATTGCGGTCAAAATATTTTTGGTTGTGATTTCTTACACTTTTCTTATATACACACCGAGAAATCATTCAATCAGTTATCACCCTGTATTATCAAATACAATGATTCTGAACGAATGTTATTAGATACCGAACCTGATATACAACATCATATCAGTCTCTTTATTTAGTAAAGAAGGATATAATTTTGTATTGTTGGATAAATGTTTTGAACATTTCCTATATCAAGAGTTGATCGGATCATGCACGTTATCTAAAAGCATATACGTTCTAAATCAAACTACAGTTCTTAACGTACAGAACACACACAAGAGGAAGAGTTCAGAAATGAACGAATCCTTCTTGAGGCATTGTAGACTAGGTCATATCAATACGACCCGACTAGCTAAGTTACATTAAGATGCATATTTAAATCAGTTTGAATTTTACATCTTGTGAAACTTGCCAGTCATGTCACAAAGATAAAATGACCACAGCTCCGTTACTGGAAACAGAGGAAGAGTTAGTGAACTCTTGGGATTGATACATGATGATGTATGTGGTCCCCTGTCTACACATGCCAGGATTGGTTTTTCGCACTTCATTACATTCACTGATGATCTCTCAAGATTCAAACAGGTGTTTCTGTTGAAACACAAGTCTGAAGCTTTTGAGAAATTCAATGAATATAAATCAGAAGTAGAGAACCAAAATGGGTATAAGTATTATGTCATTTGATGTGATCAAGGAGGAGAATACTTGAGCATGGAGATCCTAGACTATTCTAAAGGAGAATGAGATTCTCTCTTAGCATTAATCCTCCGTATACACCACAGTACGTCGGTGTATCGGGGCGGAGCAACCGCGCCCTATTTGATATGGTGCGCTCTATGATGAGTACTACTGAGTTGCCTATTTCCTTTTGGGAGTTATGCACTTGAGAAGTTGCATACCTATTGAATTGGGTTTCAACCAAATCAATACCTACCACTCTATATGCGATATGGTATAGAAAGAGCCCATCTCTTAAGTAAGTTAAGATTTGGGGTTGTCCGGCCTATGTCTAAAAGCAAAATCCGGACAAGCTCAAGGCAAGGTCAGTTCTGTGGAAGTTTATTGGATATCCCGCAAGGGAATATCTTCTACTGCACCGAGGAACAAAAGGTGTTTTATTTCTCGGCATGCCACCTTTTTAGAAAAGAAATTAGTGGTAATGAGGTAGAACTGGAAGGAGTTCCAGCTATATAAACTACAGCTAATGATTTGGTAGAACCAGAGGATTCAATAGCTTCCGACGAACCTCAGCCTCTCCGCCGATCTGGTAGGGTTCCTCATCCGCCTGAGAGATACTTCGGCTTTCTCAATGACAGTGGAAGCGAGGATTGCATCATGAGATGATGAGCCAACTAGTTTAGAGCAGACCATCAGGAGTGGGGACTCTGTAAGAATGGATGGATGCTAAGTGATCTGAGATGGAATCCATATACAACAACAAAGTATGGACTTTGGTTGCTATATCTGAAGGGTTAAATCCCCATCAGAAGCAAGTATATCTTGAGAAGATTACTTAGTGTAGATGGAAAAGTTGAGACTTTCAAAGCTAGACTTGTTGCAAAAGGTTCTCGTCATTGATCAGCTGTGGTTTATAATGAAACCTTTTCTCCAGAAGCTATGCTTAAGTCCATCCGGATCCTACTTGCCATTGCTACATACCATGATTATGATATCTGGCAGTTGGGTGTCATGACTGCTTTTCTAAATACTGATTTAGAAGAAGGCGTCTATAAGTACACAGCCAGAAGGCTTCGTAGACAGTGGGAGCAGCGGAAACATGTGCAAGTTGCTTTACGGGTTAAAGCAGGCATCTGGAGTTGGAAAAACTCTTTTGAGATGATAGTCAAAGTGTTTGACTTCATCAGAATGGTAAATGAACCTTGTATATACAAAAAGGAAGTAGAGAGTATGGTGGTCTTCCTCGTATTGTACGTGGATGACGTACTCTTGATAGGGAAGGAGTTTCCTATGTTACGCTCGGTCAATCTCCTCTTATCATAAGGATTCTCCATATAGGATCAAGGTGATACCTCCTAAATCCTAGGTTTTGGATCTATGAGATAGATCTAAGTGGATGTTAGGATTCTCACTAGGTGTAGTGAGATGGTATCAATGGATCCTGGGGAGAATCACTGGATAGCTTCCAGGGTGGTAAGGATGACTGAAAGTCAGTCACAGGTATTGTCTTTACCCTAAGTGGAGGGACGGTATGTTGGAAGAGTTCCAAACTAGATATCGTGACAAACTAGACGATAAAGGATCGATACATCGCTACCAACGATACTACCAAAGAGGCAGTATGGGTGTATATAAGTTCATGAGATGAACTTCGTTCCTACCATTGTGTGACAATGGAGTTGTGGCTTATGCCTAGGAACCCCCGTCCCATTGGTGACCCAGACATATTCTAAGGCAGTATCACCTGATCATGGAGATGGTTGATCTCCAGGGAGATCGAGGTTAGGAGAGTAGACTCAGAGGACAACACGGAGGATCCACTCACAAAGGCCTTTTCCCAATAAAGACTTTTATGGGATGGTTGAGTATGGGATACTACAATCACTGCTATATGATGGCCCTAGTGCAAGTGGGAGATTGTTAATTATATGTATGCCCTAGAGGCCATTATTGTACATGTGATGTATATTATAGTGGATGCTTGGACATACATAAGGAGGACTTTCTTGCTCGACATGATAGTATGATATCTGGTTACTCTTTATCTTAACATGTACACTGATTGTCTCTCTGTTACATGTTGATAAAACCCTTAGGATGTGTACTTGACTACCTGGATTATGATGCGGATCATACTAGTGGGACAAAGGTAGTCCATGAGTACATCTTTTAATGTCCCTAGTCGTGGGTGTATCGAGACGGGGCATCGATACACCAGAGTAGACTAGCGTATAGCTTCTCGACCCATACAGATGGGCGATGGATGATCCCATATCCATTGGTGTTTGACATCAGAGATGGTATACGGGTGCTCAATGGAGACTGGGTACACTGGACGGACTCGCCAAGAACTCCTAGATGGTATAATACCTCACGTCAGATGGCAGTTCTCTGGTGACACTGGTGCAGGTTAGTCTGTCGACCCGAGATCGTCATAGAGTCTTGGATGATTCCCACTGTGCTTTGATTTCCACCATACCACGGTCAAGAGATCGTGCAAAAAGGTAGTTTTTGGGTACAGTCCCGAGTCACATGGAATCAATGAGCGATAGGAGGGGATTTGTCTCTCCCGGTATTGGGGGTTGATGTTGCGCTGTGCTCGATTGGCTATAACAGTAAGTCCCTGGCCAAGGCTGTTTCTGAGATTTACTGGTAAGTGTTATCAGTAGTTTCTCAACCCGTTATGAGCCTCACATCGGCATGACTTGCTTGTTGATCTTATGATCGCTCAATACCCGGGTGGCCGTTACGTTTAGCATACCACTTGCGGCTTGTCGGTATTTGATATGATCATCACCTACTGCCGGCGTATTGACGAGTCTTTAGAGTCCTACATAGAGGTTTCCTGGTTCATGCGAAACGAAGTAGGAGCACATATGTGATATGTGCAGGATCGAGATTAATACGATATGTGATACCGTATTCTATTCTCGCGATTTATGTTATCGGTCAGTTATATGTGATATAGCCGGGTTATCGAATCAAATGTTGATTCGATAAGTTGATACACATGATATTAGTCGGTTGTATGAGATATAGCCGGATTATTAAATCAAGAGTTGATTTAATAATTTAATGTATATTTATATATTTGATATATTAAGTTACATTAACTAATACATGCTCACTTATGATTTCTTTTCTCACTTGTGTGCATGTGTATATATGTGATATATATTATTGTACATGTTTTTGTGTCATGCTTGATGATACATGCTTCATAGGGGGGGGTGTGACTTACATCATACTTGATGTAATAAAGGGTTTTATTTATTTAGGGTTAATCAAAATTAGTGGAAATTGGTTAAATGGTTGAAGCTTGGAGAAGCTTGTGGAACCATTGACCAAGTCCACTCATTTTGTCATACTTAAGATATTTATTAACCCAACCATTACATTAGCCATGGTTTAATCTCTACAAGGGTTAATATATAATATTAACTCACCCATGGTTTACACTCCATACTTGAAATTTTCCATGGTTGCATTTCTTCATCTCCTTCCTCAAGCTCACTAGCTTTTGGGAGATGATGAAAATATTGTGAGAAAATAAAATCTAATGTGAGCAAAATTCCTACTTCCTCATCCTCTACTATTAGCCATTTAGTTTAGGGTGTTTGCTTCACTAATCTCACCATTAATGAAGAGGTAGCATGAGCTTGAGTCTCCTCGACGTAGATCATTTTCGGCCTCGAAGACTTCGAGCAAGCTTGTTCCGTTCATCTTGTGGAGCCTTTCTAGAGTCCGGGATTTCACTACTTGCAGTGAGGGGGACTACTATATGGAGCTATTGAAGTGAAGGACCGGTTTACAAAGGTTGTATTCCCCATTCACTTAGATGTAAAGTTGTTTACATTTGTATTCGTCGGATTTTCTAGTAACGATTCTAGGGTTAGGGTTAGCTAGAACGGCAAATTTTTGAAATTGGTATGGACGATGCCTCCCGAAATCTTGCTGCCGTGCTAGGCAACCCTTCACGATCCACTCACAGAGGCCTTTCCCTAAAAAGAATTTTATGGGGCGTTGAGTATGAAATACTACAACAAATGGCCTTAGTGCAAGTGGGAGATTGTTTGTTATATGTATGCCCTAGAGGCCATTATTATACATGTGATGTATATTATAGTGGATGCTTGGACATATATATTGAGGACTTTCTTGCTTGACATGATAGTATGCTATCTGGTTGCTCTTTATCTTAACATGTACACTTATTGTCTTTCTATTACATATTGATAAAGCTCTTAGGATGAGTATTTGACTACCAGGATTATGATGCAGATCATACTAGTGGGGCAGAGGTAGTCGGTAAGTTCATCCTTCAAATGTTCCTAGTAGTGAGAGTATCGAGACGGGGCATCGATATTCCAGAGTAGACTAGCGTATACGCTTCTCGACCCATGTGATGGGCGATGGATGATCACACATCCATTGGTGTTTGACATCAGAGATGGTATATGGGTGCTCAGTGGAGACTGGGTACACTAAACGGACTCGCCGAGAACTCCTAGATGGTATTATATCTATCGTCAGATAGCAGTTCTCTGGTGACACTGGTACAGGTTAGTCTGTCTACCCAAGATCATCATAGAGTCTTGTATGATTCCCACTGTGCTTTGATTTCCAACTTACCATGTTCAAGAGATCGTGCAGAACGGTGGTTTTTGGGTACAGTCCCGAGTCACATGGAGGCAATGAGCGATAGGAGGGGATTTCGTCTCTCCCGGTATTGGAGGTTGATGTTGCGCTATGCTTGATTAGCCATAACAGGAAATCCCTGGCCAGGGTTGCTGAGATCTACTGGTAAGTGTTATCAGTAGTTTCTCGAACCGTTATGGGTCTCACATCGGCATGACTTATCAAGCTATTGGGGTCTCACGTTTACCACCCCCAGGCTGAGATATGCGACATATCTGATGAAGAGACCAGACTGTACGGTAGTGTTACTTATTGGATTCGCAGGAGTATGAGCAGGCTTGCTTGTTGATCTTCTGGTCGCTCAATACCCGGATGGCCGTTACGTTTGGCAGACCACTGACGGCTTGTAGGTGACTGATATGATCACCACCTACTGCCGGCAATTGACGAGTCTTTAGAGTACTACACAGAGGTTTCCTGGCTCAGGCGAAACGAAGTAGGAGCATATATGTGATATGTGCGGGACCGAGATTAATGCACGTATGTGATACCGCATTCTATTCTCGCGATATGTGATATCGGTCGGTTATATGTGATATAGCCGAGCTGTCGAATCAAGTGTTGATTCGATAAGTTGATACATATGATATTAGTCGGTTATATGTGATATAGCCGGATTATTAAATCAATTGTTGATTTAATAGTTTAATGTATAATTATATATTTGATATATTAACTTACATTAACTAATAATAGCTCACTTAAGAATTCTTTTTCTCACTTGTGCATTTAGTATATATATGTGATATATATTAATGTACATTTTTGTGTGTCATGTTAGATGATACATGTGACATGGGTGTATGTGACTCACACCATGCTTAACATAATCAAGGGTTTTATTTATTTAAAGTAATTCAAAATTGGGTGGATATTAGTCATGGTTGATGCTTAGTGGAAGCTTGTAGAATCATTCACTAAGTCCACCAATTTTGTTTTACTTAAGATATTTGTTAACCCAACCATTATGATTAGCCATGGTTTAGTCTCTACATGAGTTAGTATATGATATTAACTCACCCATGGTTCACATTCAACACTTGATCTTTTCCATAGTTGCTTTTCTTCATCTCCTTCCTCAAGCTCTCTAGCTTTTTGGGAGGTGAAGAAAATGAGTGAGAAAAATATTTCTAAAGTGAGCAAAAATCCTACTTCATCATCCTATACTAGACTAGCCATTTAGTTTAGGGTGCTTGCTTCACTAATTCCATATTAGTGAAGAAGTAGCTTGAGTTAGTGTCTTCTCGACGTAGATCATCTTCGGCCTCGAAGACTTCAAGTAAACTTATTCCTTTCATCTTGTGGAGCTTTTCTAGAGTCCGGGAGTTCACTACTTGGAGCGAAGGGACTACTATATGGAGCTATTGAAGTGAAGGACTGGTCTACAAAGGTTATATTCCTTGTTCACTTAGATGTAAAGATGTTTGTCACGCCCCGCTTCCCGGTATACGGGGAAGGGGACGCGACTGGTCCGCTACGTATTTACTGTGAAGTAAATACGCTAAGCGTATCTAAGCAATATAAAAGTAAATGCACAAAAGACAAAATATAATAAAATAGCAACTTTATTTATTCACATTCTTTCTGTACAATGCATGGAAATGTAAATACATCTGATATAAAAAGCAATGCCTAAACAATGGCATAACAGAAAAAGAAAAAGTACTGGAATGAAATGTGTACAATAAAGCTAGAGCTCTGGGTCTTCGATAATCTGGTCCAAGTCCTCGATGCTGGGCTCTGTCTCTAGAAGGTCCGAAACACCTGATGACATTCAAAGAAGAAAGAAAGAGAATGTCGTCGGCGAACAAATCGCTCAGTAAGTCCCAAAGATAAGGGAGAAGTAGAAGAGAAGAAAGAGAGAGTGTAGCTTTTAAAGTTGTATTATATTGTTATAATGTTAATGCTGTTATTATCGTAAGTTCAAGTGTGAATGTCAACTAATCTCAAGAGTGTTCTCAAACCCAACAGGCCACAGTCCAGGGGTAGGGAACCACGGGCCCAAATGATATGTTAGTAGCGGGACTTCGACCGTCGTCGAAGTATTCCAAACTCAATAGGCCACAGTCCAGGCGCATAGAAACACGGGCTCTCATGATTGCTTTCTTGTGTTAGTAGACATGGATTCATGATGTAAGGGGACTCTGGAGATTATGTTGGATTCACGAATGAACTATCCCAATACCCCGTGTAGTTATTGTATTGATAGTATTGTATTGCATTGTAATGTCTTGTAAATTGAATTGTATAATTGGATGACTTGCCGAAACCATGATATCAGTAAACGGATGTAACTGTAGAATCATGTATGTAACTGTAGAATCATGGATGTAGCTGTATAATCATATAAATGGAATGTATATCCATGGTTCGGTTCAGTCAAGTTGTATAGATTGATAGATTGAATATATGGAATAATGGATTCATGGATTCGTGTTGAATTGTAATATTGTAGATTGTAAATTGTAGATTGTAGATTGTACTTGAATCATATTCAAGTCAGATTATAATGAGACTTAAACTGAGTCAGACAATTAGAAAAGTAAATTGAAGTCCTGATTGTTTTGATATTCTCGGTAACCGCTGCACATGGACGGCAGGATTTGTGTCTTTTTCAAAGACGATTACCGTATTGATAACACCGTTTGTTAATTGTCAACCTTAAATAGGCAAGCACCCACTTCTCCGGCTCCCTGAGGCTCAAGAGATTGGTCCCGCTTAAAACTATGTTTACTAGGGTCCTTAGGGTAATTTATAGAACTTGAGAGGGTTTTATGTAAAAATACTTTTATATACTTTTAAAAATACACCCCAAGTATTTATTAATCGTCTTTAAAGTTGTAATAATTGTAGATTTTATACTGTGATATTTCTAGTGAAAATATCCTAATTTCAGAAATAAAGGTATTTATTTGTAATATTGATTTGTATGGAATTCATGGTATTTTAGTGTAAAATTGATTCTTATGATATTGTAGAAAAAGTGGAATATTTATAATAATTCAAAAATATATATGTTTATGTTACATATACATATATTTATATGAAAATAATTTTTGTATATATCTATAAAATTCTAGAAATCTCGTTTTCTTAAAATGTCGTATTTTAAATCTTTCGAGACCGAATGCTTCTTGCGGAGGTCTGAATCTCGCACTACTAAGCCCGAGAATGTGCGATAATCCGCACCATCCCGAACGGATTCCCCAAATGGGTTGTAGCGGCGCTTTGCAAAGATTTGTTTAAATACTAATTTTTAAAGAAAAACGGTTTTATTGAGTTATGGTATTTATTTGCAAAGATGTCGAATTCCCGTATTCTATGTTTTAGACTGCTCCTAACTGGAGACAAGTTGTGAGATACCTCAAATCGTCTCTTCACCGCCAATTGTGGCCAGGTAAGTACAAGTGAAGAAAGGAGGGATCCGCTCACGAATCACCGTGAGACGGGCCTTTTAAAGTTACCTTTCTCACTTGTCTAGCCTAGACACCACAAAGTCAGGTTTAGATAAACGACTGATGCCCACAACCTTATCCTATTTTCTTAATAAGTGGTATTTATTTGTAAAGATGTATCAATACTAAATTTTTTTTAGAAATAGTTTTATTAAGTAAATGGTATTTAAATGAAAATGTTTGTTTCCTCGTATTCTAAATTCCCAAGATTATTGTACTATGTTTACATGTGAGTGTGTGAGGAGGTAGGTCGTTACCTCGTGATCTACTTAAAGATATAGTAAGGTTTAATGAAGTTAAATGTATAATTGAAACAATGTGGTATTTAAATGAAAAATACGATGAATGGAAATAGCTATCATTTTATGTAATGAAACTTGATCAATCTAGTTGATTAGTGTTTAATAATCAACATGAGAGTGTTTAAACATAACTGAAATAACGAGAAGTGAAGTTTATAAGAAAAACCGAATCGGAAATCGGATTTGTGCCGATTCCGTCGGGTTTTGTAATTTTGTAATTTTAGAATAGAAAGAGAGATAGAAAATGGGACTTACGGGTTTGAGAAAACAAGAAGAGTGAGAGGGAAGTAGAGGAATCGCCGGTGTGTTGCTTCGTCGCCGGGGTTCCTAGAACGATCGCCGGAAGTTCCGCCGGGAAATCGCCAGAGCTTCGCCTCGTGCTCGTTTTCAAAGTACACAAGTTTATTAGAAATTTTGAGAGAGTTGGCTCAGAATTTTGGGATGAGAGGGTGTAACACCTTAGAATGTGTTTTGTGGCTAATTATATTTTAATATATGGTTTTTAATAAAAAAAAGTTTACCAAATTGGTTTTCAATTATTTTATCATATTTAATGAATATTTTATTAGTTTTTTTCCTAGGCTTGCACACACTTGTGCATGATAACTAGGGTGTTAAGTGGGGTTAAACCATGATTAGCAATCATGGTGGATTAATCCACTTGCCTTAATCTAGTTTATAATTTGTTTAGGTGCTTTTAGGTTTAATAGTGTGCATGGTTGTTTTAAAAACAAAATGGATTTAAAAAGAATTTGAAAATGGTTTGAATTGTTGACTTTGTGAGAGGGAGAGGGCATGGGGCTTCATGGCCAAAGCCATGCCTCATTAAATGATGAGAGAGAAGGAGAGAGGGAGGGGTCTTTTGCCTTGCACTCATTTCTCAACTTCTCACTCTCATTTCTCTCACTCTCAAACACACACACACACACACACCCTCAGCAGAAGACCAGTAGCAGCAGCAACAACAGTGACAACAACAACAACAACAGCATCTGGCAGCATCAGCAGCAGCTGCAGAAGAAAGCAACAACAGCAGCAGCCCCAATCCCAGCATCAGCTCCAGCAACAAGAAGAAGATGAAGTAGCAGCAATAGAGCAGCAGCAGCAGCAGAAGCAGCAGCCATCAGCAGCAGCAGCAGCAGGCAGCAACAGCAGCAAGAGCTCTAGCTACTTGCAAGCTCTCTTCTTCCTCCATACACTTCTTCACCTGCTTCCTAGGATCTCATAGGGTATAATTCTGAAACCCAAATTCCTAGTTTGCTTAGTTGTGTGATAATTAGCTTCGGTTTGTGTTTAATTATGAGTTTAGTGCTAATTATGGTGTTTATGTGGAAATTGGGATAAGTGATGATTGTATTAGTTAACCTAGCCTATTTTAGTGTTGTTAGGGTTACTTTAACTGAGAATTGACCCAGATTACACTAAAATACCATAGGGTTTGTGTTTTGTGCAAAATTGGTGTTTTTAAAGCGATATATTAGCATTTTGTAATCTGCTATTGACCCGGACTCTTCAGGGTAAAATTGAGAAGACTGGAGTATGCACACTAGGTCTAGATTACACCACCAAAACACGAGACCCTAACTCCTATTTGAGGCCGCAGATTTAATCATATTGGCCGCAAATTGTGGCCATGAGGGGGTGCTAGGTCTTGGGGTTTTGGGTAGGGTACTCTGCAGTGTATTGTAGTGTTTTGGCATGTATAGTTTCGTAAGATTTGACCTGTAGGAAAATCTGGGACAATATATCGTATTGCATGTCCGTTGTGTTTGTGCGATACGCGCGATACGTGAGTGGGTTCTGCGATCCAGCGTGTCGCGGCGTGTCGCGGTAGTTTTAGACGTGTATATACATGTTTTAGCGTATCGTGCACACGCGCGTTTAGTACGCGACGCGAGTTTCTCGTTTGGGTTCGATATCGTGTTTTGCGGAATATTTGGCTTATATATGATTTCCATGTCTAAATTGCAGGTTTGCAGGTGGGGACTACGGACACTGCTACAGGAGGGAGCAGATGGTAGGATTCACCTAGCGTGGAGCGTAGGTGAGTAGATTTAACATCTACAGGGGAATCGCCCGCATGGCGTTATGCGTCTGGGCTAGGATTCTAATACTTGTTGCGTATTCTACGTCATTGTTAGAATTGCGCCTTACCCTATTTATTAGATATAATGGTACTGTGACTAGCAGCCGTAGGACACTGCACATATTATTGACGGTTCATTTTGCACGAGCACGGATTGTATGCTACACACACACCGTCAATAATTTCCATATCACACACAAACCATTATAGATATCATATTGCTTGGTTAGGGACTTTACGACATCGATTCACATTACTTATCACTTTGGACATTTAGTTACCGATATACCTTACTCACATATTCCACTCATACCCGGAGGAGGTATACTTCATCAGTTCTTATAGGTAGATACCTATACATTGCTACACCTGTATGTTACACACATATTAAGTTGCAGTTATATATTTATCTTTACTGATGTTACTTAGTTGTACCTTATTGGTTTCGCATACATCTGGTTTCAGCTATATATTCTCATTTATGTGCTTGCATTTCAGATATATCGCATATATTTATTCCTGGATTTGCGCATTGTTTATTTGGATTTTACATGATGTCTTCTGGATTTTGGAACCGCGGGAGTTCATGAAATTATGCATACATTGAAAAATCCGGTTTCCTTGATATGATATTTGCGCAGCCACCATGAGATTTATCGGTTCTGATTATATACTCCATACGAGGTGTGGTTGCCGTATGAGGGTACATGGTGGGGCCCGGTATGGTTCCCCTTGGCAAGATGATCGATGGACTTCGCCGATTGAGCCTGGAGGCGGGCGAGTACCTACCGGTGACAGTACCAATGACTCGGCGGGGATCATGGAGATACCGTTGGGAGTCATGCACGTATGCATACATCGAAAGGCGAGGGTCGGAGCCAGGCACTTGTGCTTTCGGGATATCGTATGATACGTACCTATCAGGATTTCTGTGTCGATGCTTGGCATATTGTTTTCATGATATTTTCTTTAAACACCTTTGTATATATAACAGGAAATTTAGCCGTTGTTATATATACCCTTACACCAATATTAGTGGAATGGGACGCTAATATATGTGTATTGACCCCATCATATTTATTTCTGCAAATATATACCTTTAGGATGTTAGAATTCTACTTGAGATTTGATTTGGAATATTAGGTGATTCATTGAGATTGGATATTGGACATACATATGGGATTATTGATTTGTACATTCGGGATATAGGAGATTACTCGATATTGTACATTGAGGAGATGTGAGACTTATATAATGTGAGAGCCCAACTTGGGGGCTGACTTGAGGAATTGGGATTTGAGTGTCTTGATGGATTATGATCCTACCACGATGACAGGATTCCGTAGGATGACATGTTTCACCCCATACCTCACACTTATCTATTTATGCACAGTTTCATATATTGGTAGTACCTGTTAGTGTACCCTTATGATTGCTGCATATCTACATTCTCATATCCCTATTGCATGGTTATTGCATACTATTGTCATGTTATTATTGCTTCACATATTGATTGTACCTGCTAGTGTACTTTCCTTTATTCTGCATTTCACATGACCTGTTATTACTGCAATTGTATATCTTAGATTCATGCTATACGTACATTCCTGCGATTACCTGCATATGTTATCTCCTATTCACGAGTTGGCAACTCACCCCCATTGTGCCACAGGTGTTGCAGGGTGTTCCCCAGAGTAGTCGAGGCAAGCTATTCAGCTATTCACCTATCATCTTTTTGTTAGTTATATGTATGCCCTAGAGGCCATTACTATACATAGGATGTATATTGTAGTGGATGCTGGGACATATATAGGGAGGACTTTCTTGCTCGACATGATAGTATGCTATCTGGAGGATCTTTACCTTAATGTGTACACTGATTGTCTCCCTGTTACATGTTGGTAAAGCCCTTAGGATCTGTACTTGACTACCTGGACTATGATGCGGATCATACTAGTGGGGACATGGTAGTCCATAAGTACATCCTTCAAAGTCCCTAGTCGTGGGTGTATCGAGACGGGGCATCGATATACCAGAGTAGACTAGCGTATACCTTCTCGACCCATACAGATGGGCGATGGATGATCCCATATCCATTGGTGTTTGACATCAGAGATGATATACGGGTGCTCAGTAGAGACTGAGTACACTGGACGGACTCGCCGAGAACTCCCAGATGGTATTATACCTCACGTCAGATGGCAGTTCTCTGGTGACACTGGTACAGAGTAGTCTGTTGACCCGAGATCGTCATAGAGTCTTGTATGGTTCCCACTGTGCTTTGATTTCCATCTTACCACGTCCAAGAGGGCGTGCAAAACGGTGGTTTTTGGGTACAGTCCCGAGTCACATGGAGGCAATGAGCGATAGGAGGGGATTCGTCTCTCCCGGTATAGGGGGTTGATATTGCGCTGTGTTCGATTGGCTATAACAGGAAATCCCTGGCCAGGGTTGCTGAGATTTACTGGTAAGTGTTACCAGTAGTTTCTCGAATTGTTATAGACCTCATATCGACACGACTTATCGAGCTATTGGGGTCTGACGTTTACCACCCCTAGGCGAGATATGCGACATATCAGACGATCAGACCGGACTGTACGGTAGTGTTGCTGGTTGGATTCACTGGAGTGTGAGCGGGCTTGCTCGTTGATCTTCAGATCGCTCAATACCCGGGTGGCCGTTACGTTTAGCAGACCGCTTGCGGCTTGTGGGTGTTTGATATGATCATCACCTGCTGCCGGCGTATTGACGAGTCTTTAGAGTCCTACACAGAGGTTTCCTGGCTCAAGCAAACGAAATAGGAGCGCATATGAGATATGTGCGGGACCGAGAATGATACCAGTATGTGATACTGTATTTGATTCTCGCGATATGTGACATCGATCGGTTATATGCGATATAGCCGGGTTATCGGATCAAGTGTTGATTCGATCAGTTGTTACTGTTGATATTAGTCGGTTATATGCGATATGACCGGATCGTTAAATCAAGTGTTGATTTAATGATTTAATGCATAATTATATATTTGATATATTACTTTGCATTAACTAGTATCGGTTCACTTTAAATGGATTTTCTCACTCGGATGTGCGCATTGTATATGCGATATACTTTTGTGCACTTGTTTGTATCATGTTTGATGATACATGATTGTTTGGTTAAGTGTAAAGAATTAATCTTTGGTTAAGTAAATGGTTAGGGTTTTATTTATTTATTCATTCTTTTATCTATTTCTTTTTGGATGAAAAGAATGAGAAAAGAAAAACAAATGGTTGCTTTCTTAGAAGCTTCTTCAAGCTTCATGCTACTTTGACCAAAGCAACCATTCTTGTCTTCTTCTCTAACCCTAACCATTCCACCTAACTAAAGTTAATTCTCTACACTTTACCATGGTTCTAATATGATAAGTATTCATTTTCTTTTCTAATTTTAATAAACTTATCATAACAATTAGCTTCTTCTTCTTCATCTTCTTCAATGAAGAAAGCTTCTCTTCATCAATGGTGGATTGATGAAAAGAGTGAGAAATCCAATTCTAAATTGAACCCACTTCCTATTTCTTCATCCTCTACCTCTTGCCAAGTAGTAGAGTGTGTTTACTTCACAAGTTTCTTGACTTGGTGAAGTCGGAGCTTGATTTTGCGATGCCTCGACGTAGATCATCTTCGGCATGGACATCGACGACCTAGCTTGCCCATTCTCCGATGAAGCCGACGCTAGAGCCCGGAATCCGTCTTGGACAGCGAGGAAACTTCATTGCGGAGCTATGGAGGTGGAGCACCGGATCTACAAAGGTTGTATTTTCGTTTTCCCATTAGTTAATTGTTAACTAGTTATCTTTTCGCCTAGAAATCTAGCCAACGATCCGTAGTCGGGTCTCTCGGCACCTAGAAAAATTTAAAATTGGCATGGTTGATGCCTTGTGAGACCTCACTAGTGTGCCTAGGAACCCTACAGTGGTATCAGAGCCTAGCTAGAGCCTTAGGCGAAGTCCAGACGGAATTTGAAGTCCGAACGAACCCGAAACCCCGAATCAAACTTGCTCTCTGTCCTTTTTCTGAAAACAGGGATTTTTCCAAATTAAAAATTACTAAAAAATTCAGCAGGGAAATATAAGAATTACGATGCAAAAATTATTTCATGAACAGTAAATTTCGAGGCGGATCCGCGGCAGAAGCATGGCTTCTGCGGCGGATCAGCGGCCACTTGATGACGTCAGCCCTATATTTTTGCATTGTAATTCCTGATAAATTCTTCTGAGTTTTCTGGGAATTTTTAAAAGTTATTCAAGAGTTGAATAATCTGGGATTGTTTTGGGGATTCGGTGTTTCGATCGGAGTATCAAATTTTGTCTGTGTGGCTTTCCGGATAATTTTTAGAATATGTTAAAAAGTTCGACCGGATATAAATACCCAACTTTTCCCCTGTCGGGAAATTTCCAAGTGTTGGATTTTTCCGTACTTTAACGACGTTCTAAGTAGTGCAAGTAACGCGATGGACCCTCTAGAAGACAATAAACCTTAACTCGATTATGTGACCGTCTTGAACTGCCCTTTGAACCTTCGGGTTTGGGGCAGTACGGCGTGCCACATGTGAGGCGTTGGCTTGACCCTTCTACGGCTGGACCGTCGGTACTGAGGCACGAACTGAATGTTGTTAGACTTATTTCATGTGTTGATCTGTATCGGGAAAACTTGGGTGTTCGAATGTTCAATCGGAAAGTTTAACATTTTCTAATTATCTAGAATGGGATACAATAATTGGAATTCACAAGAAGTTATGAGATAACTGAATGAATGTTATAAACATAGCAATTTAGTCTCACTTGATCGGTTGCCACGGAATTTTGATGCGATCAAAAGTCCGTCGCAATCACGTAGCGTACGCGGATATTCGCCGGGTAAACTTAATAGACAGCCTCACTCCATAGCCCCGACCAAGTGACTGTAGGAGAACCCCGTCGCCGAAAGCATCCGTTCGGGTGCTCGCGGCAGCGGTGTTCCGCCTTGGTGCACTTCGTCGACGGTATCGGGGGTGCGGCCGCCTACTGAAGTTTGCGACGAGTATTCGATCAGGATGTCGGGAATCTTGTTGAATTGCCCGACTTGATATTGAAAAGAGTTTTCGATTTTGAGACTAAAATGCGGGGTTTATAATTGTTAGGCATGCGATGTCTAAGGTATTCATTTGATTAGGCATGCGATGTCTATGCAGATTGCGGATTCCAACTGTTGTAGTTTTACACTTTCTTTTCTGTGACCGTAAGTGTAATATGTGATATCGCCGGTTTCGTTGCTATATGTCAACGGCAATTGGGATGGACATATTTACTTACGTTGATGACATGTGATGTTATGTGTTGCTGGATATGTTATATTGGATCGTCGTGTTTGAATAGCCGGGGTTTTTTATGTGAGATGAGTGTTTTTCATTTTCATTCATGTAAAAACTTGTATGTAATATTCTTTTATTGGGACACTTCCAGGTTGCGGAAGTTGTCACCGTTGTTGTATATTATTTACTTTTCCGCACTAGGATAGACCCAAGGAGGAGGGCACAAGTAACCAGGTTCTGGAGTCCAGTGGGAGACCAACTCGAGGAGTCGAGTCCGGGTCTCCTAACTCTAGAATTGGTAGGGTTGCTTGCCGCTCTCGTAGGGGTCTAGGGGTGTGGGTTTGGCTATTCATCACGACCGTGGAATCCGTGTTTTATACTGGCTCGTATTGAAAACACGGACGTCCTAGTATATCCAATATTTCATATGTTTCTTCTGCTGCGATATCTGTGATGTGATCATGTGATGTTCTGTGATAGATACAGTATATAGTATATATGATATATTATATAGGCGTTACTTATGTTTTACACCTGCGCTAGCCCTGCCCCGCTCTGCCGTTAGTTACCTAACCTAACGGTGCACGAGGGGACATCGAGGCGAATGCGGATGGCATAAGTGTACGTCGTATTTATCTGTGATGTTTAGGTACTTAAATGATGGGACTTCATTAATGTGATTAATGAAATAAAAGAAACCTAAGATGTTGTAGAATCGAATTTCAAAATTAAAACAGGTAGCTACAGTTCTTGCTTTGCACAGCGGTATATGTGATATATCCTGCACCTTATTCGATAAAGAAAGGACAAAGATCCCTTCACCGGGAGTGACTCCTTTAGCAATAACTGGCAGATGCTACACACTCGGTTTGTCTTTTGATTGCTTTTAAGTGTTTTTGCTTTGCACAGTGATATATATGATATATCCCGCACCTCATTCGATGAGGAAAGGACCGACGATCCCTTCACCGGGAGTGACTCCTTTAGCAAAACTAGAAAAGCCTCAAAAGCACTCCATTTTAAAATCATTTGATTCTACAACGATATCAAGTTCATTACGCAATAGGTTTTCAGAAAAACCTGTCGTAGCCCTCCGTCATTTCAGATAAGTTGTATATAGTATTCGTGCTGCATTTGTTGGCTTTCGTCAAGGTGCAGTGTGCGGTAGCTATATGCTGCTTATCTGCTAGCAAACGATGCGATTGGATTAGGGTAGTCGTGCGGCTTTGTTGGCTTTCGTCAAGGGTCGTGCGGGTGGGTTTAATTCAATCAAGAAATGTACGGGTTGAACTTGACTAGCGGGCTATGGTTTGTTGGCTTTCGTCAAGGTCATAGCACGTTAGGGGCAAAATATTATCGGGAATTTCAAGTGTTGAAATTTGCAATGAGATTGCATACCTTCTATGAGATAGTTGGATCCCGATACCCGCTGCGAGTAAGAGTTACTCCTGGGAGAGTTTTATACATTACAATTAGCCGATCAAGTAGGTGTCTAGAAAGGTGTCAACGGGGTTACGCCTCTGGGAAAACGAGGTTTACATTAATTAGGTTCGTGCGAAAGCACGGGGGACCTCCCTCAAAGTACCGACACTGGCCTGGCTGAAAGATTGGCGAACTTGTAGTGTGTAATTAATCCCGGCTAGTCTTTCCTTTTAGGGTTTGAAGGAAGATTTGATAAAAAGCAGTGGGAGCCATCCTGATTAGATAAAATAATAACCAATCTATTCTTGACAGAGCGCACGCTGAGTGTTTTCTTCTCTCTCTCTACAGGTAGCGACCATATCACGCCTAAATCAAGATAATAATACGGCATATTGACCGAACCCGCTTGTTATACTGGGCTGGGGAACGTTGGTCCCGCTCCAACTTATAATTGTTATAAGACAGAGCAGGAAATTGGGGAATACCAGAATTCCCGTGCCGCCCAAACGAAGAGAGTGCTTGCTGATGCATCATCTTCGGGTGTGTTCATTACAGAGAACTGTTTCTCAGTATCCTTTACGTCCTGGGTATGTGATACCAGATCAGGATCCCAGATATGTAATTTGTTACATAGGGCTACAGAAAGGTAGAGAACTGAGAACGGGTGATAAGTTTCATGAGGCAGAAAACGGGGCAAGAGTTGCAGCCAAGTCTGTTGGTCACTGTCACCCTGTATTACCAATACATTGATTCTGAACAAATGTTATTAGATACCGAACCTGATATACAAAATCATATCAGTCTCTTTATTAGTAAAGAAATGATAAAATTTTGTATTGTTGGATAATGTTTTGAACATTTCCTATATCAAAAGTTGATCGGTTCAGGCACGTTATCTAAAAGCATTGATGTTCTAAATCAAACTACAGTTCTTAGTATACGGATCACACACATAAGAGGAAGAGTTCAGAAATGAACGGATCCTTCTTAAGGTATTGTAGACTAGGTCAGATCAATGTGACCCGACTAGCTGAAGTTACATGTAGATGCATATTTAAATCAGTTTGAATCTACATCTTGTGAAACTTGCCAGTCATGTCACAAAGATATAATGACACTAGCTCTGTTTATTGGAAACAGAGAAAGAGTTAGTGAACTCTTGGGATGATACATGTTGATGTATGTAGGTCTCCTGTCTACACATGCCAAGACCGGTTCTTTATACTTCATTATATTCTCTGATAATCTCTCAAGATTCAGACATATGTTCCTGTTGAAACACAAGTCCGAACCTTTTGAGATATTCACAGAATATAAGTTAGAAGTAGAGAACCGATACGGGTATAAGTATTATGTCCTTTGATGAGATCAAGGAGGAGAATACTTGAGCACGGAATTCCTGGATTATTCTAAAGGAGAATGAGATTCTCTCTCAGCATTACTCCTCCGCATACACCATAGCACGATGGTATATCGGGGTGGAGCAATTACACCCTATGTGATAAGGTGTGCTCTATGATGAGTAATACTGAGCTACCTATTTCCTTTTGGGTGTTATGCACTTGAGAAGCTGCATACCTATTGAATAGGGTTCTAATCAAATCAGTTGCCTACCGCTTCATATGTGATATGGAATGGGAAGAACCCATGTCTTAAGTTAGTTAAGATTTGGGGTTGTCCGGCCTATGTCTAAAAGCAAAATCCGGACAAGCTCGAGGCAAGGTCTGTAATGTACAACTGGAAAGGTTCCAGCTATACAAACTACAGCAGATGATTTGATAGAGCCAAAGGATTCAGTAGATTCCAACGAACCTCAGCCTCTCCGCCGATCTAGTAGGGTTCCTCACCCACCTGAGAGATACTTCTGTTTCTCTATGACAGTGGGAGCGAGGATTGCATCATGAGATGATGACCCAACTAGTTTCGAGCTGGCCATCGAGAGTAAGACTCTGTAAGAATGGCTGGATGCTTAGTGATCTGAGATGGAATCCTTATACACCAACAAAGTATGGACTTTGGTTGCTATATCTGAAGGGTTAAATCCCCATCAGGAGCAAGTATATCTTGAGAAGATTACTTGGTGTACATGGAAGAGTTGAGACTTTCAAAGCTAGACTTGTTAAGGGTTTTCGTCATCTACCAGGCTTGGATAATGATGAAACCTTTTCCAGTGGCTATGCTTAAGTCCATTCAGATCCTACTTACCACGGCTACATACCATGACTACGATATTTGGTGGTTGGGTGTCATGACAGCTTTTCTAAATGATGTTTTAGAAGAGTGTGTCTATAAGTACACAGCCAGAGGGCTTCGTAGACAGTGGGAGCAGCGGAAACGTGTGCAAGATGCTTTATTTGATAAAGCAGGCATCGCGGAGTTGGAACATCTGTTTTGATGAATTAGTCAAAGAGTTTGACATCATCAAAATGGTAGATGAACCTTGTATAAACAAAAAGGTAGTAGGGAGTATGGTAGTGATCCTCGTAGAATACGTGGATGACATACTCTTGATAAGAAAAGAGTTTCTTATGCTACGCTCGGTCAATCTCCGCTTATCACTAGGATTCTCCATATAGGATCAAAGTGATACCTACTAAATCCTGGATTTTGGATCTATGAGATAGATTTAATTGGATGTTAGGATTCTCACTAGTTGTAGTGAGATGGTATCAATCGATCCTAGGGAGAATCACTGGAAGGGTTCCAGGGTGATAAAGACGACTGAATGTCAGTCACAGGCATTGTCTTTACCCTCAGTAAAGGGACGGTATGTTGGAAGAGTTCCAAGCTAGATACCGTGACATACTAGAAGATAAAGGCAGGATACATCGCTACTTAAGATGCTACCATAGAGGCAGTCTGGGTGTATAATAGTTCATGAGATGAACTTCGTTCCTACCATTGTGAGACAATGGAGTTGTGGCTTATGCCAAGGAACACTCGTCCCATCAGTGACCCAGGCGTATTCTGAGGCCGCATCACCTGATCATGGAGATAGTTGATCTCCAGGGTGATCAAGGTGAGGAGAGTAGATTCTGAGGACAACACAGCGGATCCACTCACAAAGGCCTGTTCCCAAAGAGAGATTTTTTTATGGGATGGTTGAGTATGAGATACTGCAACCACTGCTACAGATGGCCCTAGTGCAAGTGGGAGATTGTTAGTTATATGTATGCCCTAGAGGCCATTACTATACATAGGATGTATATTGTAGTGGATGCTGGGACATATATAGGGAGGACTTTCTTGCTCGACATGATAGTATGCTATCTGGTTGATCTTTAACTTAACGTGTACACTGATTGTCTCCCTGTTACATGTTGGTAAAGCCCTTAGGATCTGTACTTGACTACCTAGACTATGATGCGGATCATACTAGTGGGGACATGGTAGTCCATAAGTACATCCTTCAAAGTCCCTAGTCGTGGGTGTATCGAGACGGGGCATCGATATACCAGAGTAGACTAGCGTATACCTTCTCGACCCATACAGATGGGCGATGGATGATCCCATATCCATTGGTGTTTGACATCAGAGATGATATACGGGTGCTCAGTAGAGACTGAGTACACTGGACGGACTCGCCGAGAACTCCCAGATGGTATTATACCTCACGTCAGATGGCAGTTCTCTGGTGACACTGGTACAGAGTAGTCTGTTGACCCGAGATCGTCATAGAGTCTTGTGTGGTTCCCACTGTGCTTTGATTTCCATCTTACCACGTCCAAGAGGGCGTGCAAAACGGTGGTTTTTGGGTACAGTCCCGAGTCACATGGAGGCAATGAGCGATAGGAGGGGATTCGTCTCTCCCGGTATAGGGGGTTGATGTTGCGCTGTGTTCGATTGGCTATAACAGGAAATCCCTGGCCAGGGTTGCTGAGATTTACTGGTAAGTGTTACCAGTAGTTTCTCGAATTGTTATAGACCTCATATCGACACGACTTATCGAGCTATTGGGGTCTGACGTTTACCACCCCTAGGCGAGATATGCGACATATCAGACGATCAGACCGGACTGTACGGTAGTGTTGCTGGTTGGATTCACTGGAGTGTGAGCGGGCTTGCTCGTCGATCTTCAGATCGCTCAATACCCGGGTGGCCGTTACGTTTAGCAGACCGCTTGCGGCTTGTGGGTGTTTGATATGATCATCACCTGCTGCCGGCGTATTGACGAGTCTTTAGAGTCCTACACAGAGGTTTCCTGGCTCAAGCGAAACGAAATAGGAGCGCATATGAGATATGTGCGGGACCAAGAATGATACCAGTATGTGATACTGTATTTGATTCTCGCGATATGTGACATCGATCGGTTATATGCGATATAGCCGGGTTATCGGATCAAGTGTTGATTCGATAAGCTGTTACTGTTGATATTAGTCGGTTATATGCGATATGACAGGATCGTTAAATCAAGTGTTGATTTAATGATTTAATGCATAATTATATATTTGATATATTACTTTGCATTAACTAGTATCGGTTCACTTTAAATGGATTTTCTCACTCGGATGTGCGCATTGTATATGCGATATACTTTTGTGCACTTGTTTGTATCATGTTTGATGATACATGATTGTTTGGTTAAGTGTAAAGAATTAATCTTTGGTTAAGTAAATGGTTAGGGTTTTATTTATTTATTCATTCTTTTATCTATTTCTTTTTGGATGAAAAGAATGAGAAAAGAAAAACAAATGGTTGCTTTCTTAGAAGCTTCTTCAAGCTTCATGCTACTTTGACCAAAGCAACCATTCTTGTCTTCTTCTCTAACCCTAACCATTCCACCTAACTAAAGTTAATTCTCTACACTTTACCATGGTTCTAATATGATAAGTATTCATTTTCTTTTCTAATTTTAATAAACTTATCATAACAATTAGCTTCTTCTTCTTCATCTTCTTCAATGAAGAAAGCTTCTCTTCATCAATGGTGGATTGATGAAAAGAGTGAGAAATCCAATTCTAAATTGAACCCACTTCCTATTTCTTCATCCTCTACCTCTTGCCAAGTAGTAAAGTGTGTTTACTTCACAAGTTTCTTGACTTGGTGAAGTCGGAGCTTGATTTAGCGATGCCTCGACGTAGATCATCTTCGGCATGGACATCGATGACCTAGCTTGCCCATTCTCCGATGAAGCCGACGCTAGAGCCCGGAATCCGTCTTGGACAGCGAGGAAACTTCATTGCGGAGCTATGGAGGTGGAGCACCGGATCTACAAAGGTTGTATTTCCGTTTTCCCATTAGTTAATTGTTAACTAGTTATCTTTTCGCCTAGAAATCTAGCCAACGATCCGTAGTCGGGTCTCTCGGCACCTAGAAAAATTTAAAATTGGCATGGTTGATGCCTTGTGAGACCTCACTAGTGTGCCTAGGAACCCTACACTTTTGCTACAGATACTGCATCGGCTCACAGTATACTATTTTTGCTTAGGTGGGTTGGATGATTATCTGTATTTCATATTGTACATTCGTTGTATCTTGTACTCTCCATCTACTATTATGTTGTTAACTTAGAGACTTGGTGAGGATGATATTGTACATTATTTGTGGCTTTGTTGTCTTATATTCAGCCTTATCTCTATTGTCTTTATTTCTTCGCTACGGCGTCGTATATTTGTGATGTGGATTGTTTTCCACCTTTGGGCCAGTTTTTACAAAAAGGGGTGTTGCCAAAATTTTAAATATAGAAAGTGGGGCTTTTAAAGAATTTGGGTTGCGATTTCAAATATTTCAAAACTGCTATCATCTTTTCTTATCTTCTTTTTATGGTTTAGATTTCTGGGTTTTGGCTTTCTTTTACTGCGTTACGTCTTTAGGCGTTGCGTAGTATTAGGGCCGTCACGTGCCAATTTCGGGTCGTGACAGAGGGTAGGGGTGTATTTATAAGGTTAGGTTAGGGTTAGGGTAGGTGAAGGGTTTTAATTTAAAAAATGTAAAAATGTAGGAAAAAAGTATTAAAAATGGAGTAAATGAGTGTTAATAGGCTCTCTGAAACCGATCTCACTATTTAAAGTATGCATGGGGTATGAGAAGAGGAAGAGCCACATTTCCCATGTTGACGAGTCGGCCGGTCCGCCGGCCGACTCGGCCGAGTCAGGCCGAGTCGGGGTCTTGGGAGGTGAGGGTCGCCGAGGGTAGGCACTGGTATATTCAGATTTTCAGGTTCAGTTCAAAGTTTGGGAGTTATCTTAGGTGGACTGTTGGGCTTCTATAAAATTTAAACAAAATAAATATTAAAAAATAATGTGGGGCAGGGGATTTGAACTCTGGTGGCCTGGTTCAGCAGTGCAAGGTATTACCAATAAGCTAAAAGCTCCTTCTTGTAATTAAATTGCTAATTAATTACTTAAGTCTTGTGCTGAGGCAATAAATACCCCTTTATGGATTTTTGAAAAAAAAATTGTAAAAATTTGTATAGTAAATTTGGGGTTGTTACATTCTACCCTCCTTATAAAAATTTCATCCTCGAAATTTGTAAAAGGAAAGTGTAACAGATTCAAGGAAAGTTTGGTCATAGTGTATGAATAATAACAAAGTGATACAAATGTGTGAAAAAGGTTGAAGAGAATTACTAGGGTTATCCTAACCAACCGTCTCAGCTTCTACGGCCGCCAAATTGTATGCCTAGCGTCTCGGCACGTTTCTTCGTGCATGCTGGTACAATGCTGATTGTCGAGGTAAAGGTGGTCCACGTGGAGGTGGTGCAGGAAAAGTTAACCGAGTAGATGGAGCTTGGATAGCTGGTCTAGCTGCGGAATTAGAATTAGTTCGGTTGTGTGGGCAAGTTCCTATGGTATGTGAGGATGATCCACATATCAGGCAAAGACCATTTGCTCGTCGACAAACCTCCATCAGATGTCCAGCTCTCTTGCAGTAGGTACAAAAGGTTGGGTTGGGCCTGTTGATTGGTACTCCCGGTCTCCTTGGTACAAATGACGGTCCTAATGCGGCTCCTCCTGCCATATGGTTGGCAGGGCGCTTCACTCCTGTAGACTGAGGTTTGCCCCTCGCCTTTATCACTGCCTCATAACTGCGGGCAGCTTCCAAAGCATCTTCATGAGTCGGAAATTTCCCTGTGGCTAGTGCAGCCTGGATTTCCGTGTCCAAACCTTGTTGAAATTGACGGGCTCTGATCTCATCCGTCAGTATCAGGTGTGCTGCAAATCTGTTACGGTCTTGTGTTAGCTGTGTGGTATGTGATATTAAAAATTTGAAATACTGTGACATATCTTACCGACTGAGCATGGTGAACTCAGCGTCATACTCATCTACTGACTTGACCCACATAGAACCTTGTTATAGATGAATGAACTGCTGTTCCATGGCAAACCTGGCAGACACAGGGAAGTACTTCGCGTCGAACTTATCGCGGAAAGTCTTCCATTCAATGGGCTGATCAAGACGGCTTTCTTCCGCCTTCCACCAGTTCCGTGCATTGTCCATGAGCTGTAATTTTGCCACACGAACCCAAGCTATTTTTGGCACTTATGCCGCTGCCAGATCATCTTCTATGCTCTGAGCCCATTCCTCAGCTTCCAGTGGGCTCCCCTTTCCTGAGAACTGTTTGGGTGTAAAGCCCTGAATTGCTTTACCCCAGGTGCGTCAGTCTCGGGAAGGTTCAGGAGTTGTTGTTGTCCCTCTAAGAGGCTGCGGATCGCCTCAAGCAGAACTGTTTGCTCGGTGGGTGGAGCAGGAATGGCAGGTGTGATTGGTAGTGTAGGTGGAGTGTTGTTGAAGTTGGTGCTGGTGTTGTTTGGGGAATCCATAACCTTGAAGAAAAATTTATGTTAGGACAGATTCAAGTACATGAAATGATAAGATTCAAGGAATATGAAATTGTAAGATTCAAGGAACATGAATTGTAAAGAATGTTTTAGTTGCTGGTTCTTGTGTTATATTGCTTAGGTTGTTCACGCAGAACAAAACTGCATAGTAGGGTTCTATACAGCTCTGACCTGCATGGGCCGCCAACAAAACCTGTCACGCCCCGCTTCCCGGTATACGGGGAAGGGGACGCGACTGGTCCGCTACGTAAAGTAAATACGCTAAGCGTATCTAAGCAATATAAAAGTAAATACACAAGAGACAAGATATAATAAAACAGCAACTTTATTTATTCACATTCTTTCTGTACAATGCATGGAAATGTAAATACATCTGATATAAAAAGCAATGCCTAAATAATAGTATATAAAAAGAAAAAGTACTGGAATGAAATGTGTACAATGAAGCTAGAGCTCTGGGTCTTCGATAATCTGGTCCAAGTCCTCGATGCTGGGCTCTGTCTCCAGAAGGTCCAAAACACCTGACGACATTCAAAGAAGAAAGAAGGAGAATGTCGTCAGCGAACAAATCGCTCGGTAAGTCTCAAAGATAAGGGAGAAGTAGAAGAGAAGAAAGAGAGAGTGTAGCTTTTAAAGTTGTACTATATTGTTATAATGTTAATGCTGTTATTATCATAAGTTCAATGATGAATGTTAACTAATCTCAAGAGTGTTCTCAAACCTAACAGGCCACAATCCAGAGGTAGGGAACCACGGGCCCAAATGATATGTTAGTAGCGGGACTTCGACCATCGTCGAAGTATTCCAAACTCAACAGGCCACAGTCCAGGAGCATGGAAACACGGGCCCTCATGATTGCTTGCTTGTGTTAGTAAACATGGATTCATGATCTAGGGGGACTCTTGAGATTATGTTGGATTCACGAATGAATTACCCCAATACCCTGTGTAGTTATTGTATTGATAGTATTGTATTGCATTGTAATGTCTTGTAAATTGAATTGTATAATTGGATGACTTGCCGAAACCATGATATCAGTAAACGGATGTAACTGGAGAATCATGTATGTAACTGTAGAATCATGGATGTAACTATATAATCATGTAAATGGAATGTATATCCATGGTTCGGTTCAGTCAAGCTGTATAGATTGATAGATTGAATATATGGAATAATGGATTCATGGATTCGTGTTGAATTGTAATATTGTAGATTGTAGATTGTACTTGAATCATATTCAAGTCAGATTATAATGAGACTCAAACTGAGTCAGACAATTAGAAAAGTAGATTGAAGTCCTGATTGTTTTAATGTTATCGGTAACCGCTGCGCATGGACGGCAGGATTTGTGTCTTTTTCAAAGACGATTACCGTGTTGATAACACCGTTTGTTAATTATCTACCTTAGATAGGCAAGCACCCACTTCTCCGGCTCCCTAAGGCTCAAGAGATTGGTCCCGCTTAAACCTATTTTTACTAGGGTCCTTAGGGTAATTTATAGAACTTGAGGGGATTTTATGTAAAAATACTTTTATATACTTTTCAAAATACACCCCAAGTATTTATTAATCATCTTTAAAGTTGTAATAATTGTAGATTTTATACTGTGATATTTCTAGTGAAAATATCCTAATTTCAGAAATAAAGATATTTATTTGTAATATTGATTTGTATGGAATTCATGGTATTTTTGTGTAAAATTGATTCTTATGATATTGTAGAAAATGTGGAATATTTATAATACTTCAAAAATAGATATGTTTATGTTACATATACATATATTTATATGAAAATAATTTTTGTATATATCTATAATATTCTAGAAATCTCGTTTTCTTAAGATGTCGCATTTTAAATCTTTCAAGACCGAATGCTCCTTGCGGAGGTTTGAATCCCGCATTACAAAGCCCGAGAATGTGCGATAATCCGCACCATCCCGAATGGGTTCCCCAAATGGGTTGTAACGGCGCTTTGCAAAGATTTGTTTAAATACTAATCTTTAAAGAAAAACGGTTTTATTGAGTTATGGTATTTATTTGCAAAGATGTCGATTTCCCATATTCTATGTTTTAGACTGCTCCTAGCTGGCAACAAGTTATGAGATACCTCAAATCGTCTCTTCACCGCCAATTGTGGTCAGGTAAGTACAAGGGAAGAAAGGAGGGATCCGCTCACGAATCACCGTGAGACGGGCCTTTTAAAGTTACCTTTCTCACTTATCTAGCCTAGACACCACAAAGTCAGGTTTAGATAAACGACTGATGCCCACAACCTTATCCTATTTTCATAATAAATGGTATTTATTTGTAAAGATGTATCAATACTAATTTTTTTTAGAAATAATTTTATTAAGTAAATGGTATTTAAATGAAAATGTTTGTTTCCTCATATTCTAAATTCCCAAGATTGTTGTACTATGTTTACATGTGAGCGTGTGAGGAGGTAGGTCGTTACCTCGTGATCTACTTAAAGATATAGTAAGGTTTAATGAAGTTAAATGTATAATTGAAACAATGTGGTATTTAAGTGAAAAATACGATGAATGGAAATAGCTATCATTTTATGTAATGAAACTTGATCAATCTAGTTGATTAATGTTTAATAGTCAACATGAGAGTGTTTAAACATAATTGAAATAACGAGAAGTGAAGTTTATAAGAAAAACCGAATCGGAAATCGGATTTGTGCCGATTCCGTCGGATTTTGTAATTTTGTAATTTTAGAATAGAAAGAGAGATAGAAAATGGGACTTACGGGTTTGAGAAAACAAGAAGAGTGAGAGGAAAGTAGAGGAATCGCCGGTGTGTTGCTTCGTCGCCGGGGTTCCTAGAACGATCGCCGGAAGTTCCGCCGGGAAATCGCCGGAGCTTCGCCTCGTGCTCGTTTTCAAAGTACACAAGTATATTGGAAATTTTGAGAGAGTTGGCTCAGAATTTTGGGATGAGAGGGTAGGGGGTAGGGGTGTATTTATAGGGTTAGGCTAGGGTTAGGGTAGGTGAAGGGTTTTAATTTAAAAAAGGTAAAAATGTAGGAAAAAAGTATTAAAAATGGAGTAAATGGGTGTTAATGGGCTCTCTGGAACCGATCTCACTATTTAAAGTATGCAGGGGGTATGAGAAGAGGAAGAGCCACATTTCCCATGTTGACGACTCGGCCGTCCGGCCGAGTCCGGCCGACGGCGCCGGCCCAAGTCGGCCGGTCCGTCGGCCGACTCGACCGAGTCAGGCCTAGTCGGGGTCTTTGGAGGTAGGGGGTTGCCGGGGGTAGGCACTGGTATATTCAAATTTTCAGGTTCAGTTCAAAGTTTGGGAGTTATCTTAGGTGGACTGTTGGGCTTCTATAAAATTTAAACAAAATAAATATTAAAAAATAATGTGGGACAGTGGATTTGAACTCTGGTGACTTGGTTCAGCAGTGCAAGATATTACCAATATGCTACAAGCTCCTTCTTGTAATTAAATTGCTAATTAATTACTTAAGTCTTGTGCTCAGGCAATAAATACCCCTTTATGGATTTTTGAAAAAAAAATTGTAAAAATTTGTATAGTAAATTTGAGGTTGTTACAATGTTTACACACTAGTTTTGTCTAATTCTCTAGTTAAGATTCTAGGTTAGGGTTCTTTAGCGCGCCAATTTTTTTAAAATGGAATGGACGATACCTCCCGAAACCCAGCGGCGACCCTAGGGAACCCTGCAGGGACTGTACCCAACTAAAACCTATTTGCATGATTCGGTAGAGCCGTAGTAGGGTAGTAGTCAAAGCACGGTGGGAACTCACACGAGTCAAATGACGACCTCAGGTCCACAGACTATCTGTACTCATGTCACATGAGAACTGCTATCTGACTATAGGTATAATACCATCTAACCAGTTCTCGGCGAGTCTGTCCAGTGTACTCACCTCCAGTGAGAACCTGTATACAATCTTAGGTGCATCATACCAATGGTTGCGGGACCAACCATCACCCCTCGTCAAGGTCTAGAAATGTATACATTGGTCTACTCTGGAGTATCGTTGCCCAATCTCAGTACTCCCACGACTAGGGACATTTAAGGATGTGTTTATCGACTACCCAGCTCCTACAAGTATGATTGTCATCATAACGCTGGTAATCAAGCAAGGATCTTAAAGGTTTTATTAACATGTATAAACGATTTGAAATAACAAGTAAAACATATCACATGTTAAGATAAAGGCAAACCAAATAATATACTATTATATTGAGCAAGATTGTCCTGTACATACATATCCCTAGCATTCTATATAATGAAGGTCTCTAGGGCATACATATCCAACATGTATTACATAACATTCAATTTTAAAATTTGAACTTTGGTCTTTGTACTGACCCAATTTTGTACATTTGGAGACAGGCCTAAAAGCCCAACTCTTCTTCTTCAAAAAGAAAACAAGGGAAAATGAGCCTAGCCCTTGGGAGCAATCTATAGGTGGCTCCCTGAGCTTAAAAAATTGACCAAAACTTCATAATACATACTTTTCATGTATTAGATCAGTATAATATTTTAATTGTTTAAACAGTTTATTAAATATCCATAAGGCCATTCTCTATCTCTCCATGTGCCCCATGTGTGCCAACGTCCATCTTTTCTTCACACTCTTATAGCTAATTTCTGCATATAGCAGTTAACTACTACATATACTACTTAATTACTACATTTACTATTCATTTACTATTAATATCTACATATCTTTATCTCTCCTATTTTAGTGCAAAAGGCAGGTCTTCAATTTGGAAGTTTGGCTATCTAATTTGCAAGTGAAATTCGTTATAAAAAATATAAAAATCGAAACTCAATTCGTAACCGCAAATAAAACCATACATCTCTTCTAATTACTAACTCCACACATTTCTCTCGATAACTAAATCTATACATATCTTTTTTTAATTACTTTTAATATATAACGTGCATTGTATGTGTAAGATATTAGTACCTTTTAACTATTAAATTTACAGGTTAACTAATAAATCCATCTATCTATTGGGTGTTACATCAACAAGAGTAAAAAAGGTCAGCGGTTGGCCCAATGGCCCATTGGAGAAACAACTGATCCAGTCCAAGATGATGTAAAGAAACAGCTTGAAAGCGGGCCGAATAGATGTTTAGAGTTCGGACCAATCAAGGAAAGCTTGAGCTCCAAGTAACGTCTATAAAGAGGCACCGAGATTCACTGAGATAGAGACGGCCAAAAATCAGCCTCAAAACCCTAGAAATTAACTAGCTCTGCTTTTGTTCTAGATCCCCCCGCCTCTCCTACAGCCGCGGGAATGTTAGGTGGCTGATCGGTGACCACCGATTATCGCCATCATCGGCGTTTGAGATAGAGAAGACCTGCCCTCCTCAGCAGGTAATGCCTCCTTTGTCCTCGATCTAGCCATTGTAACACCAGATGGGACGATCCTCGGCCCTGGCGCCAGTGCGCAGCTCCTTCATAGTTGTCGATGCCGGTGCTAAGAGGGCTGAGATGATCCTGAGAGGGACTCTGTAGGTGCACGGTGCTAGAGTCGCAACACTTGCGGACCGCAACTGAATATAGAACAAAAATTTCTAATACTTAACACCGAACACCAAACCCAAAATCATCCATTTACAAGCAATTGCAATAAATAAAAGAGCAAAGCGAAAGGTTAAAGGGGCTATAACCTTTGTAGCGTGTACACTCTCTAGTGGAAAACCCAAATTAGGCTCTTTGAGTGTCCGGAACGAATTTGGTGGCCGACCGTCTCGCCGAATGTGATCCACGGTGAAAGAACCCAACCCAAACTCTCATTTTACTTAGAACACTTCTATGTAAAACTACTACCTCTTACATTTTTCTAAAATGAGGAGGTAGGAGATGATGTGAGGAGCTCTTTCATTTCTCTCTTTTCTTTTTCTCTTTTTCATTCTCTAGAAAAACTTAAGAGAAGAGGAGGATGAAGAAGAAGATAACTCTCATCTCTTTTCTTTTTCCATCTAAAAGGAAAATGTTAAAGTCAATGAGAATGAGATATTCTCATCTCATTTACCCCCTCCCCTTTCTCTCTCTCCCACTTGTCAAATAAAAGAGGGTGGTGTGGATGTGGGCCCCACCTCTTTCACATGGCATCCATTTGTTATATATATAAATAATATATATATATATAGAGAGAGAGAGAGAATAATGGAGAAAAGAGGCCATAGGAGGAAATTTCCTCCTATGGCATGAAAAAAATACAACCTCCACCAATTTTTTCGACGATCGGTCCCCATCATCTTCATCGTTATCATCTAAGATGTGGGTACACCAAATTTCATGTGATTCTACAACTTTTTCACCGTTGATTTAGCAATGTAAAAAGTTCTATTGTCGGTAAACCGTTAATTTTGAACCCACTAAATCAACGGTGAAAAAGTTGTGGAATCATATAAAATTTGGTGTACGCACATCTTAGATGTTAACGATGATGATTATGGGTGCCGATCGTCGGAAAAAATGGTGGAGGTTGTATTTTTTCCACGCCATAGGAGAAAATCCCCTCCTATGGCCTCTCTTCTCCATTAATCTCATATATATATATATATATATATATATATATATATATATATATATAAGGTTAATGGAGGAAAGAGGCTATATAGGAGGGAATTTCCTCCTATGGCGTCGAAAAAATACGCCCTCTCTCATTTTTTCCGACGATCGGCATCCACCATTTTCATCGTTATCATCTAAGATGTGTGTACACCAAATTTCATGTGATTCTACAACATTTTCACCGTTGATTTAGTGGGTTTAAAATTAACGGTTTATCGACAATAGAACTTTTTACATTGCTAAATCAACGGTGAAAAGGTTGTAGAATCACATGAAATTTGGTGTACCCACATATTAGATGATAACGATAAAGCTGGTGGGTGCCGATCGGCGGAAAAAATAAGGAATGATGTGTTTTTTCGACGCCATATATATATAGAGAGAGAGTGAATAATGGAGGAAAGATGCCATAGGAAGGAATTTCCTCCTATGGTGTCGAAAAAATGCATCATTCCTTATTTTTTCCGCTGATCAGCACCCACCATCTTCATCGTTATCATCTAAGATGTGGGTACACCAAATTTCATGTGATTCTACAACCTTTTCACCGTTGATTTAGCAATATAAAAAGTTCTATTTTCGGTAAACCGTTAATTTTAAACCCACTAAATCAACGGTGAAAATATTGTAGAATCACATGAAATCTGGTGTACCCACATCTTAGATGATAACGATGAAGATGGTGGATGCTGATCAGCGGAAAAAATAAGGAAGGATGTGTTTTTTCGACGCCATAGGAGGAAAATCCTTCCTATGGCATTTTTCCTCCATTATTCTCTCTCTCTCTATATATATGGCGTCGAAAAAACACATCCTTCCTTATTTTTTCCACCGATCGGCACCCACCATCTTTATCGTTATCATCTAATATATGGGTACACCAAATTTCATGTGATTCTACAACCTTTTCACCGTTGATTTAGCAATGTAAAAAGTTCTATTGTCGGTAAACCGTTAATTTTGAACCCACTAAATCAACGGTGAAAATGTTGTAGAATCATATGAAATTTGGTGTACACACATCTTAGATGATAACGATGAAGATGGTGGATGCCGATCGTCGGAAAAAATGAGGGAGGGCGTATTTTTTCGACACCATAGGAGAAAATTCCCTCCTATATAGCCTCTTTCCTCCATTAACCTTATTTTTATATATATATATATATATATATATATATATATATATATGAGAATAATGGAGGAAAGAGGCCATAAGAGGGAATTTCCTCCTATGGCGTGGAAAAAATACGCCCTTCCTCATTTTTTCCGACGATCGGCCCCCACAATCCTCATTTTTTCCAACGATCAGCCCCCATCATCTTCATCATTCCATCATCTTCATCGTTATCATCTAAGATGTGGATACACCAAATTTCATGTGATTCTACAACTTTTTCACCGCTGATTTAGCAATGTAAAAAGTTCTATTGTCGGTAAACCGTTAATTTTAAACCCACTAAATCAACGGTGAGAATCACATGAAATTTGGTGTACCCACATCTTAGATGATAACGATGAAGATGGTGGGTGCTGATCGTCGGAAAAAATGAGAGAGGACGTATTTTTTCGACGCCATAGGAGGAAATTCCCTCCTATGTCCTCTTTCCTCCATGATATATATATGGGTGTGTGTGTGTGTGTATGTGTGTATGTATATATATGAGAATAATGGAGGAAAGAGGCCATAGGAGGGAATTTTCTCCCTATGGCGTGGAAAAAATATGCCCTTCCTCATTTTTTCCGACGATCGGCCCCCACAATTCTCATTTTTTTCAACGATCGGCCCCCATCATCTTCATCATTATCATCTAAGATATGGATACACCAAATTTCATATGATTCTACAACCTTTTCACCGTTGATTTAGCAATGTAAAAAGTTCTATTATCGGTAAACCGTTAATTTTGAACCCACTAAATCAACGGTGAAAAAGTTGTAGAATCACATGAAATTTGGTGAACTCACATCTTAGATGATAACGATGATTATGATGGGTGCCGATCGTCAGAAAAAATGGTGGAGATTGTATTTTTTCCACGTCACAGGAGGAAATCCCCTCCTATGGCCTCTTTCCTCCATTATTCCCCCTCTCTCTCTCTCCCCCTCCCTCTCTCCCCCTATATATTTGTGTGTGTGAAGTTAACGGAGGAAAGATGCCATAGGAGGGAATTTCCTCCTATGGCGTCGGAAAAATGCATCTTCTATGTTTTTTTCGATGATCGGCATACATCATCTCCATCTTTATCATCTAAAATGTGGATACACCAAATTTCATATGATTATACCATTTTTCACCATTGATTTAGTTGGTGCAAAATTAACGGTTTACCGACAATAGAACTTTTTACATTGCTAATTCAACGGTGAAAAAGTTGTGGAATCACATGAAATTTGGTGTATGCACATCTTCCGATCGTCGGAAAAAATGGCGGAGGTTATATTTTTTCGACGCCATAGGAGGAAATTCCCTCCTATGGCCTCTTTTCTCTATTATTATTATTATTATTATTATTATTATTATTATTATTATTATATAAAGAGATAGAATAAATGTATCATATACATAAACATATTATGTATCATATGCATAGTAATACAATAGTATTATATACTAATGAGTGAGAGAGATAGAGAGAGTGTGTGTGTATCATATACACACACATATTATATATCATGTATATAATAATACATTAGTATCATATGCTAATGAGAGATAGAGAGAGTATGTATCATATATAAAATACTAGCTACCATATCACATATATGAATATTAAGTCAACACTTGACTTAATATTTCGGCTTCAAAATAAACCGGCCGGTATTATCAAATGTCCGATTAATATATGTGTATCATATACACGTATTTAATCGAACTCCAGCATGTATCCCCATACACATGCCACATCATCATTTCTCATGGGCAGTCACTTTCGTTGTCGAACTCTAAAGACCTGACAATACGCTGGCAGTAAGTTAAACATGATCATATCCGATTGAATCTGAAACACTTTCAGATCAATCCCCTCACGGGTTAACCCACAAGAACGTCAGCAGTACTAGCTGCAAGTAACGGCTACCCAGATATTGATCAATAGGTAGGTCGACAAGCAAACTCATCCGAACCCAACAAAGTCTATCAGTGATAATTACCATACTGTCCGATCTCTTCGTCATAGAGTATCGCATACCAAGTCTCGGGGTGGAAACTATCAGACCCCCAATAACCCAATAAGTCATGCAGACATCGAACTCATAACCATCCGAGATACAATTGATAACACTTATCAGTTTATCTCAAGCGCCCTGGCCAGGGACTTCTGGTTATAGTCATGTCCTGCATAACACGACATCAACTCCCTATACCGGGAGAAATGAATCCCCTCAACCGCTCACTACCTCTATTTGCTTCGGGACTTTACCTAACTAAAACTTGTATGCATGGCTATTTAAAGCCATGGTTGGGTAGTAATCAAACTACAGTAGGAACACACACAAGACACTATGGTGATCTTAGGTCAAACGACTATCATGTACTATCGTCACCAGAGAACTGTTGTCTGACAATAGGTATAATACCATCTAGGAGTTCTCGGCGAGTCGGTTCAGTGTACTCATGTTAGTGTATATGCCCTAGAGGCCATTACTGTATCATACTAGTTTGTATATTACTTGATGGAAGCTTGGGATATTCACAGTTGTATATACAATCTTGCTCGAAATGGTAGTATGCTACATGGTTTGTCTCTGCTTTAATATGTGCATGTGTTTCTTTTAGCATATCGCTGATATACATATTAGTAGAGCCCTTAGGATCTTTGCTTGATTACCAGCGTTGTGATGGCGCTCACACTCGTGGGAGCTGGGTGATCTATAAGCACATCCTTATACAGGTCCCTAGTCGTTGGACTATCGAGACAGGGCATCGATACTCCGGAGTAGACTAGCGTATGCGCTTCTCATCCCAGCGTGGGAGACGGTCTGTCCCACAGCCGTCAGTACGTCGTACTTGAGATACTATGCGGGTGCTCGCTAGGTTACGAGTACACTGGACAGGACTCGTCGGGAACTGTTGGTTGGTATTATACCTATCGTCAGTTAGCAGTTCCCAGGTGACATGAGTACAGCTTAGTCCGCTGACTTGACACTGTCACTTCGCCTCGAGTGTGTTCCCACTGCACTTTGATTGCTACCCTACCACGGCTCAAAGGAGTCGTGCAAACAGGTAGTTTTTGGGTGCAGTCCCGAAGCACTTGGAGGTAGTGACGGTTAGACAGGATTCGTCTCTCCCGGTATTGGGGGTTGACATCGCGCTGTGTCCAGGAGAGCCATTACACGAGTAGTCCCTGGCCAGGGCAAGCGAGATATACTGGTAGGTTTCCAGTGTTATCTCAGGGTGTTCTGGGCTACACTCCGACATGACTTGTACCGCTATTAGGGGACTGACGTTCACCGCCCCCTTAGGCCCGCCATGCGATGTATCAGACGAACAGACCGGAATGTACGGAGATTGTCACATACAGGCTCAGTAGGAGTTCAGATGGGGTTCACCTCGTCAGTCTTCTTATCGACATCTACCTGGGGACCGTTACGTACAGCTAGTGCCGCTTGCGGTCTGTGGTTAAACCCACTGCCAGCGTAGTGTCGAGTCTTTAGAGTCCCACACAGAGAGCTATTCGCCTTTAGGCAAAATGAGTAGAGGTCGCATGGTTTTGCGACAGGGTTCGTTCACATCCGCGCACTTGTGCACGCTTGCTGTCCGGACAGCTTATACTAGCGGGCTTTGGTTTAAGCCGGATCCTAGTATATGATTTGGGATTGGTTTTTCTCATTGTATTCGTGTTCCTCGGATCACGAATACGGGTGCGTATGCACAATTGCTTGAGACAGAGGGAGAGGACTTTGATTAGGGTTAATGACTATTGTCATTTTATTAACCCTAATGATTATGTGTGTATTATGGTTAATTATGTTAGTTTAATAATTATGCATGGTTATGGTTGTTGACCATTTGACCCATCTTGAATTGTTGACCTTGTTGACACTTTGACCATCATCATTTCATTTGGAAGATGCTCTTTGATCCTTGCAATTTGCATTAAAAATGAAATGATAATGGTCATGTCTTGATTAACCATGACAATTATCTAGCTAATTATCTAATTACAATAATTCACACATATATGTGAGAATGGTTTATTTTATTCTCATTCTATAATTTACTTTCTCTCTCTTGTTCTTCCTCTCCCTCAAGCTCTCCCCTCTCATGTGTTGAGAAACACTTGAGCTTGAGAAAAACCCTTTCTTGATAATCTCTACTCTCATCTAGGGTTCAAGTATTAGCACTTCTTGCACCCTAGTTACTTCTAGCTTGGAGTTGAAGCCAAAGGTCGAGGCTTTCGGGTGGATCTTTCTTCGACGTGAGAAGACGACTAAGGTGACCTCCTTCCACCACTCCAAGGAGCAAGGAGAGAAGGACATAAAGTCCAAGGTATAACCTTTCTAGCACTTAGCTAGTTTCTAGTTAGTTTTAGCTTGTTTTTGTTTAGCAAAGATCCTTCATAGTGTAGTCCATGTTGCCTAAGCTCATAAAAATTCGATTTTTATTCCGTTTTCCGCCTCCCCGCAAGTACCGGGGTGGGCAACGTGGACTTACAGTGGTATCAGAGCCTAACTAAACATTAACTAGCTAGGTAGTAGAGTGTATCGAAGTTCGAATCAAAAAAATCGAAAAACCGAGTTTTCAAAATTCTAAGTTTCTGTTAATTTTTTTTCTGTTCAAAATAAAATTTGTCATACTCCAAAAATCATCTCAGGGTTTTGTAAAGAAAACCACCAAAAATGATCCAGTGATTCGACCAAAGAGCCGCGGTTCCGCGGCAATAGCAAGCTATTGCCGCGCAACCGCGGCCGTCTTGGCTCTTCACTGGGTCGAGTTTGGTGCAGTGTATTTCTGGCTTGGTTTTAGGATTTTTAAGATGGTTTATATGTGCCCAGATTTTCCAGAATAGAAATTTGTTTTTGGGGGCCTATAAATCCGTATTTTTTTCCGAACTTCAATACACTTTGACTAAAAGGTTATATCTGTGATGTTTATATGTATTGAACGTCGGCTAATCGCTATATGTCGATTAGTCGGGGTTATACATATCTGTGATCTGTGTTTGATGATGGTATGTGTATATGAATTGGTTGGATTGTCGCGGATGAATAGCCGGGGTGGATGTGAGATGAGTGTTGCTTTTTCTTTCATTCATTGTAACATGTAAATTGATGTAATATTATTATTTGTTTGGCCGCACAACCGGGTCAGGGTTGTAGCCGTCATTGTATAATTCTTTTTACTATTTTTGCTCTTAGGATAGACCCATGGAGGGGGTGCACAAACTACCGGGTATCTCGAAGTGCCGAGTGGCCTACTCACGGTGGTGAGGGAGGTTGCTTCGCTTCGGGTACTTGGCGGGTAGTTTGCCGCACCCGTAGGGGTCTTGGATGGGGTATTGGCTATTCACCGTGACCGTGTAATCCGCTTTTCGTTGCAGGCTCGAACGGATTGCGGATTCCTAGTATATCCAATGTATTCATCTGTGATCTGTAATGTCTATCATTGCTATATATTTATATATGATAACTATTTAGGCGTTGCTTATGTTTTACAGCCGCGCTAGCCCAGCCCCCGCTCTGTCGTTAGTTAAGTAACCTAACGGGTGATGACGGGGCCCCGTGGCGAATGCGAATGGCATAAGCGTACGTCATATTTTGGTTATTTTCTGCAATGGTAGGATTAAATGATGGGACGCATTAAAAGAACTAATGCAAGAAAATAAACCAAGTAAAAGTCGATTGGAACACTTTGAAAACCACTCGGTTCTTTTCAAAACTAAACTTTTAAACGCGGAGCTTGAACCGCTCCTTTTAAAAGCTATCTCGTTCCATCGATTATATCAAGTTCACTACGTTCACGGTTTCGCCAAAACCATTCGTAGCCCTCCGTCATTCCACATGAATGGTCAAAAGTATTCAAGCTATGTATTTTGGCCAAAGTCAAGGCATAGTGATTGGTAGCTATTGGGTATTCATGTGCAGCATAGATAGATGCGTTAATTTGGGACAGTCGTGCTGCCATTTTGGCCAAAGTCAAGGGTAGGTACGGGTGGGTCCAAATTAACCAGGAGAATGACGGGTAGAACTTGACATGTGACTTATGATATTTTGGCCAAAGTCAAGGTCATAAGAGCATGGGGCAGAAATCCACATCGGGAGTTTCATAAGTACTGAAACTTGCTAGCGCTGCATACCATTTGGAGTGTGATAATTCTGGTAGGATTCCTTCGGTTTTATCACGCGATGATATTTGGATCCCGATCCTACTGTGAGTATATGCTACTCCTCGGAAAAATTCTCACTTAACGATCAATGCTATAAACTTAGTAGGTGTCTAGAAAGGTGTTAGCGGGGCTACGCCCCCAGGGAAAAGAGGTTACTTAATTAAGGAACTTCGCGAAAGCGTTGGAAAACCTCCCTCGAAGTACCGACACTGGCCTGGCTGAACGGTTAAGCAAGTATTGTACGGTGAGATTGATCCTGACTAATCCTTTCTTTACGGTTTGAGAAGGGATTCGAGAGACAGTGGGAGCCATCCAGTTTAGACAAATTAAAAACACTCTAAACTTGCAAGAGCATCATGCTAAAGTGTTTCTTTTCTCTCTCCTAATTGCAGCGACCATTCAACATGACCGGACTTAAGTTATTACTAGATAAAAACATATTGACAGGGCCAAACTACAAAGATTGGCTCAGGAATATCAAGATGGCAATCACTTACGACAAGTTGGGGTATGTCCTTACCACCAAAGCTCCCCCTGTCCCAGGTCCCAAAACCAGTGTCGTAGATAGGGAAATCTACAAGACCTGGGAAATAGATTGCGCGAAGGCCAGATGCCTCGTACTAGCCTCGATGGACAACGAACATCAGAGGAGGCACGAGAATATGGACCTAGAGTCCATATTTCTTCATACAAAAGAACTGTATGGAGAGCAGTCTCATATCGTCAGATACGAAGTGTCGAAGAAGTTGTTTTCGGCAAGGTTGGCCGTCGGATCATCGGTAGCGGAACACGTGCTTAAGATGATTGGCTACATAGGGGAGCTCGCGGACCTTGGGACCACGTTGGAGAATGAACTCTATACTGATTTGATTCTCCAGTCCCTTCCTTCCACTTACGCCCAGTTTATTCTTAACTTCAACATGCAAGGAAAGGAGGTTGAACTTTCCGAACTTCTGAACATGTTGAGGAGTGCTGAGGGCACCCTACAGAAAGGTAGGGAGACATCCACTTTGTTTGTAGGAGGATCTTCCTCTTCTAGGTCCAGGGCGAAAGCCAAGGGCAAGAAGAAGAAAGCCCCCGCCAAACCAAGAGGCGGTGTCGGTAAAGTGGATACGAAGGGAAAAGGAAAAGCAACAAAGATAGCGGGAAAGCTGGTGGGGAAGGAAGAATGCTTCTATTGTCACAAAAGTGGTCACTGGAAACAGGATTGCAAGGCTTGGAAGGCCAGAACACAGGATTTGAAGCGAGTTGCAGCTTCAGCTTCAGGTGTGTATGTTATTGAAAACTGTCTATCAATAAACTCTACATCCTGGGTATTGGATACCGGATCAGGATCTCATATCTGTAATTCTTTGCAGGCGTTGAGAAAGCATAGAGTTTTGAAGGCAGATGACATGACCCTCAGAGTTGCAAACGGTGCTAGCATGAATGCTGAGGCCGTGGGGGACTATCACCTGGGATTGTCGGATGGACACTTTTTGGTTTTGCGTAGTTGTTATTATGTACCAAATGCAACCTGTAATATCATTTCTGTATCTTTATTATCTAAAGAAGGTTATGAATTTGCATTTGTAAGTAATGTAGTGAACATTCACCTTAATCAAGTTTTGATTGGGTCAGGTACATTGAACAACGGTATATACGTATTAAACCAACCACAGATTTTCAATGTCCAGAATACACACAAAAGAAAGTCTCCAAAAATCAATAAAACTTTCTTATGGCATTGTAGACTGGGTCACATCAATGAGAGAAGGTTGACTAAGTTACATACAGAAGGATATTTGGATCCGTTCGAATATCAATCGTATGCAACTTGTCAATCCTGTCTCAAAGGAAAGATGACAAAGACTCCGTTCACTGGACACGGAGTAAGAGCAAGCGAGCTCTTGGGACTCGTACACAGCGACGTGTGCGGTCCAATGTCTACACATGCGCGAAGCGGTTATTCTTACTTCATTACTTTTACGGATGACTTTTCAAGGTACGGTTATGTCTTCTTAATGAAACATAAATCCGAGGCTTTTGAAAAATTCCAGGAATATAAGAATGAAGTAGAAAAACAAACAGGCAAAAGTATCAAGGCACTGAGATCTGATCGAGGTGGTGAATACTTGAGTGCCGAGTTCCTGGGTTACTTAAAAGAGAATGGAATTCTCTCTCAGCTTACTCCTCCATACACTCCGCAACATAACGGTGTATCGGAGAGACGGAACCGAACCCTATTGGATATGGTACGGTCCATGATGAGTAACGCTGAGTTACCGCGATCGTTCTGGGGATATGCGCTAGAATCAGCTGCATACCTTTTGAACTGAGTTCCAACTAAGACTGTGCCTACTACACCATATCAGATGTGGTGTGGGAAGAGACCCTATCTTAATCACATTAAGACATGGGGATGTCCAGCTTTTGTAAAAAAGCAGCATGCGGACAAGCTCGAGGCACGCTCAGTATAGTGCAAGTTTGTGGGATATCCAAAGAACTCCAAGGGATATTTCTTCTATTGCGAAGAGGAACAAAAGGTGTTTGTTTCTCGCCATGCCCACTTTCTAGAACACTAGTTCATAGAAAAAGAATTAAGTGGGAGCGCAATAGAACTGGAAGAAATTCCAGAACCACGAGCTATTACTGAAAGCTTAGTAGAACCAGAGGGTTCGAAAGATCAGGACATTCCCATGCCACTCCGCAGGAGTAGTAGGCAGTCTCATCCGCCCGAGAGATACTACGGTTTTCTCATTGACGGGGATAGAGAGGATTGCATCATAGACTTTGATGAGCCTACTAGCTTCCAGCAAGCCATTCAGAGCGTCGACTCGGTAAAATGGCTGGATGCAATGCGGACCGAAATGGAGTCCATGTACACCAACAAAGTATGGACGTTGGACATTGCTCCAGATGGGGTAAAACCCGTAGGATGCAAGTGGATCTTCAAAAGGAAGATTGGTGTAGATGGACAGGTTGAGACCTATAAAGCTAGACTGGTAGCAAAGGGTTTTCGTCAGCGACCTGGTTTGGACTATGACGAAACCTTTTCTCCAGTAGCTATGCTGAAATCCATTCGGATCCTTCTTGCCATTGCTGCCTTCCACGATTATGAGATTTGGCAGATGTACGTAAAGACAGCTTTTCTAAATGGACATTTAGAGGAGTGTGTCTATATGGACCAGCCAGAGGGTTTCATTCAGAGTGGGAGCAGCGGAAAGGTGTGCAAGTTGCTTAAGTCCATTTATGGACTAAAGCAGGCATCGCGGAGTTGGAACATCTGTTTTGATGAGACAGTCAAGGAATTTGGCTTTATCAAAAATCCAGATGAACCATGCATCTATTGTAGATTTGTAGCGAGAACTGTAGTATTCCTCGTTTTATATGTGGATGACATTCTCTTAATAGGAAATGACATTCCTATGCTACAATTTGTCAAGGGGTTCTTGTCACACAGGTTCTCCATGAAAGACCTGGGTGATGCCTTATACATTCTGGGTATCCGGATCTACCGTGACAGATCCAAGAGGATATTAGGACTTTCACAGTCCAGGTACATCGACACCATACTGAAGAGATTCAGTATGGAAGATTCCAAGCGCGGTAATCTACCGGCTAGTTACGGGATCACCCTCTCCAAAGAGATGTCTCCCAAGACTGATTTGGAGAGGGATCGCATGTCTATTATACCCTACGCTTCTGCGGTAGGCTCTATAATGTATGCGATGTTGTGTACCAGACCGGATGTGGCTTATGCACTGAGTGTGGTAAGCAGGTATCAGTCAAACCCTGGGGAGAAACATTGGATAGCAGTAAAGAACATTCTCAAGTACCTGAGAAGGACTAAGGAGTTGTTCTTGGTGTATGGCGGAAAAGACCTCCAGATTGAGGCCTTTGCTGACTCCAGCTTCCAGAGTGACAAGGATGATTCCAAGTCCATGTCGGGTTTTGTCTTTACCCTCAATGGAGGGGCGGTGTGTTGGAAGAGCTCCAAACAGGAAACCGTTGCTGACTCGACTATGGAAGCGGAATACATCGCTGCATCTGATGCCGCAAAAGAAGCTGTCTGGATGAGGAAGTTCTTGAGAGAACTTCAGGTGGTTCCGTCCATTGTTGACCCAATACCTCTGTATTGCGACAACAACGGGGCTATAGCTTTAGCGAAGGAACCCAGGTCCCATCAGAAATCCAGACACATCTTGAGGCGGTATCACCTGATCAGGGAGATCGTGGATCGCCAGGAGATCGAGGTTCGGAGGGTTGCTTCAGAAGATAACACAGCAGATCCATTCACCAAGGCCTTGCCCCAGACTCAGTTCGAGCGGCTGATCGAGATGATAGGTCTTCGATACGCCAGTACATGGCCTTAGTGCAAGTGGGAGATTGTTAGTGTATATGCCCTAGAGGCCATTACTGTATCATACTAGTTTGTATATTACTTGATGGAAGCTTGGGATATTCACAGTTGTATATACAATCTTGCTCGAAATGGTAGTATGCTACTTGGTTTGTCTCTGCTTTAATATGTGCATGTGTTTCTTTTAGTATATCGCTGATATACATATTAGTAGAGCCCTTAGGATCTTTTCTTGATTACCAGCGTTGTGATGGCGCTCACACTCGTGGGAGCTGGGTGATCTATAAGCACATCCTTATACAGGTCCCTAGTCGTTGGACTATCGAGACAGGGCATCGATACTCCGGAGTAGACTAGCGTATGCGCTTCTCATCCCAGCGTGGGAGACGGTCTGTCCCACAGCCGTCAGTACGTCGTACTTGAGATAGTATGCGGGTGCTCGTTAGGTTACGAGTACACTGGACAGGACTCGTCGGGAACTGTTGGTTGGTATTATACCTATCGTCAGTTATCAGTTCCCAGGTGACATGAGTACAGCTTAGTCCGCTGACTTGACACTGTCACTTTGCCTCGAGTGTATTCCCACTGCACTTTGATTGCTACCCTACCACGGCTCAAAGGAGTCATGCAAACAGGTAGTTTTTGGGTGCAGTCCCGAAGCACTTGGAGGCAGTGACGGTTAGACAGGATTCGTCTTTCCCTGTATTGGGGGTTGACATCGCGCTGTGTCCAGGAGAGCCATTACACGAGTAGTCCCTAGCCAGGGCAAGCGAGATATATTGGTAGGTTTCCAGTATTATCTCAGGGTGTTTTGGGCTACACTCCGACACGACTTGTACCGCTATTAGGGGACTGACGTTCACCGCCCCCCTAGGCCCGCCATGCGATGTATCAGACGAACAGACCGGACTGTACGGAGATTGTCACATACAGGCTCAGTAGGAGTTCAGATGGGGTTCACCTCGTCAGTCTTCTTATCGACATCTACCTGGGGACCGTTACGTACAGCTAGTGCCGCTTGCGGTCTGTGGTTAAACCCACTGCCAGCGTAGTGTCGAGTCTTTAGAGTCCCACACAGAGAGCTATTCGCCTTTAGGCAAAATGAGTAGAGGTCGCATGGTTTTGCGACAGGGTTCGTTCACATCCGCGCACTTGTGCACGCTTGCTGTCCGGACAGCTTATACTAGCGGGCTTTGGTTTAAGCCGGATCCTAGTATATAATTTGGGATTGGTTTTTCTCATTGTATTCGTGTTCCTCGGATCACGAATACGAGTGCGTATGCACAGTTGCTTGAGACAGAGGGAGAGGACTTTGATTAGGGTTAATGACTATTGTCATTTTATTAACCCTAATGATTATGTGTGTATTATGGTTAATTGATGTTAGTTTAATAATTGTGCATGGTTATGGTTGTTGACCATTTGACCCATCTTGAATTGTTGACCTTGTTGACACTTTGACCATCATCATTTCATTTGGAAGATGCTCTTTGATCCTTGCAATTTGCATTAAAAATGAAATGATAATGGTCATGTCTTGATTAACCATGACAATTATCTAGCTAATTATCTAATTACAATAATTCACACATATATGTGAGAATGGTTTATTTTATTCTCATTCTATGATTTACTTTCTCTCTCTTTTTCTTCCTCTCCCTCAAGCTCTCCCCTCTCATGTGTTGAGAAACACTTGAGCTTGAGAAAAACCCTTTCTTGATAATCTCTACTCTCATCTAGGGTTCAAGTATTAGCACTTCTTGCACCCTAGTTACTTCTAGCTTGGAGTTGAAGCCAAAGGTCGAGGCTTTCGGGTGGATCTTTCTTCGACGTGAGAAGACGACTAAGGTGACCTCCTTCCACCACTCCAAGGAGCAAGGAGAGAAGGACATAAAGTCCAAGGTATAACCTTTCTAGCACTTAGCTAGTTTCTAGTTAGCTTTAACTTGTTTTTGTTTAGCAAAGATCCTTCATAGTGTAGTCCATGTTGCCTAAGCTCATAAAAATTCGATTTTTATTCCGTTTTCCGCCTCCCCGCAAGTACCGGGGTGGGCAACGTGGACTTACAACTCATTCTCCAATGAACATCTGTATATAATTTTTGGTGTCAAACATTAATAGATGTGGAACCAGCCATCGCCCCGGTCGGGGTCAAGAAATGTATACACTAGTCTACTCTGGAGTACCGATACCCAGTCTCGATACTCTTACGACTAGAAATATTTAAGGATGTGCTTATGGACTATCCAAGCCTCACTAGTATGATCACCATCATAATCCTTGTATTCAAGCAAAGTTCCTAAGAGCTTTATTAACATTTATTAGCGATACACAATAATAAGTAAAACATATACACACGACGATAAAGACAAATCATATAGCATACTGTCATGTCGAACAAGAATGTTCTATCAATATAGGTCCATGTACAATTACAATAATTTCCTTCAGGGCACCTATATCTAACAGATCCGTCGTGGATCCACCACCATGAGCGATGCAGATGTCCACTCCTACGCTTGCAATGAGATAGATCTTGGGAGGATCCAACTTGGGACGAGGTAAATTAGCCCGTGCTCGTCTTCTCCCCTGCGGTGAGGCTGAGCACGAAGACCGAGGATTGAATCGTTGCTTAAGACTCGTACCGCCTGTGAATCAGATGTCCATTCCTGGGTAGGCGTATGGTCTTTAGGCACTGGTTCGGTCGATGAAGCAGTTCCCCGAAAATGATGATTGATGTAGCTCAATGATCATTGGTAGGTTTTTAGGTCGAATACCCTTGGATCAATGAGGCAGAAGAGCATTCGGCCTCCACTTCATGCTTGTTATGAATTTTTCGAGAGCTAAGCAAATTATGTTATCTGATTGCTTTTGGATTGGAAAATATCTCATGTAATTGCAACAATCCGCTGTTATCGAGTTGATTCAATGTGTTTAATAGCAGTTTTGTAAAAGAGAGGATAAGTTACTGTGAAACCCAATCGACTCGCTTGTGACCGATTTGGGGATCTATCTCACAATCGTTTGTATTGAAATATTGAAAGATAAATGAATCTGGCCGACTGGCATGGTTGAGGCCTATTTTTGCACTTGTTGTTATCCATTTCTTCTGCACAGTGTTGGTCAAATCCTTTTAGGAAGATCGTTCTCCCCTTCGTCTAAAATAAAATCAATTATTTATGGAGACATAGTTGCTGAATGGGTTGCTCATTTGATAAATGCAGAACCGGTCACCGGAAGCCTGTTATAAAAATAAAGCAACATAATGAAATAAGTATTTGTTAGTTTTTTAGTTTATTAATACATGTTGGGTAAATCTTACTAAACCCCATCCACCTTTTGAGTTTTTTGAGACAACCCCATTGAACTTTAAAAATATTATAGAATCCCACTGAACTGTCAATATTGTATGAAATCATTAGTTTGATTATCTCGTGCAAACCACAATTGGACTGAATAACCCCAAAATGTTTTACAAATAGATTGAATAGACTCAAAATGAACGGAATATGATATTTTGGACAAAAATACCTTACAATTTTTTTATGAAAATATCCTTTAATGCGGTTTTATAGTATTTTTAAAGTTCAACGGGGGCTATCTCAAAAGCCTTTAAGATGGATGAGGTTTAGTTAAGATAATGATAATATCCACAACAAATATTTATTTTACTCCAGATGATGCATCGCACTTAACCAATTAGGCTTTAACTCATGTGCTAATAGTCTCAACCGATTAGGCTCAACTCGTGTGCTAATATTTTTATTTGGGTTTTTTACCTCAAGTACCCACTAATGTGGTACCAGCATTGCCTTTGCAGTGTTTGTTTTAGGCTAAAATTGCAACAAAATACAACTCGCTCTTATCTTATTCCTAGTCTGACTATTTACCCGTGTGTCCTCCCTGGTCCTTTAAGAAGCTGCGTCTTGCCGTTGAGGGGGCAAAAAATATCATCCCTCCAAGCATGTAAACCCGATCAGACCTCAGTTTCCCCCAAACTCCTCGAGCCACACATCTAATAGCGTGGATTTATCAAAGTATCTATAGCAAATACCTTTATGCTTGTGTGACTTCAAAGAAACCTCTCTCTTCCCCCCTCTCTCTCTCAATTTCTCTCTGCAAAAAATGGCAACATGCTTCTCCAATGGCTGCAGCTCAGCCCCATTCTTAAACCCCTCTCTCAAGACTGAAGAAAGTCTCTCGAAAAGGTTGAAGCCTTTTCCTTCAAGCTCTCGCCACAATGAGATCACACATCGAAGGAGGGGTTTTCACATGAAATCCTCAAATGGGTACCCTTTAGTTGCTGCTTCCTTGCAGGATGGTTAGTTTCTTGGATACCCATTTAACCCATTTTTTTAGCAACATTGCCTTTTACTTGCTTCAATGGGATTGCTAATTTTTGTTGGAAGTTAAGCCAAAAATAAATTAAGTCAAAGTCTTATAGAAATTATTATTTCCAATGTGTGCATGTTGTTAAATGTCTAGAGAATGGTAAGAGTCAAATGCATGAATGCAGAATGCCAAACGTCAAATGCATGAATGCACCTAATAGAGTAAGTTCAATAACCATCTAATTGGCTATATAAACCCATGTATGGATGGGTTGTTGATGTAGCAAAAAAAAAAGTACGAATCAATCATAGTGTTGTGCCCAATCTCCTCTATGTTATATTAACCTCCACTTGCATCTTTTTTCTCCTCAACACTAAATTCTCCAACACTCTTATTTCCAACAAATTGGTATCAGAGCTCAAGAAAGATGGCCACCCCCATGAGCTTCACCCTTCCGACGCCAAAGCTCGAGAAGGACTACGAGACATGGTGGATCCACATGGAGGCAGTGCTTATCTCATACGGCGTTTGGAGCGTCGTCAAAGATGGCTACACACGACCGCAAGAAGGAGCGACTTTAACGACGAATGAGAGGATGACTTTGAGGGAGAATGAAAGGAAGGATGGCTACACTCGAGCCACCATTCTTTCGGACATCGATGATTCCACTAAACAATAGGTCATCACCTCCGCTACTTCTAAAGAGATGTAGAAGAAAATCAAAAACATCTTCAAAGGAACCGAGAAGGTGAAGGTGCACTTACAAACTTTTTGAGGAGAGTTTGAGTCATTGAAGATGACCGAGAAAGAGTCTGTTTCCGACTACTTCACAAGAGTTTCCACAATCGTCAACCAATTAAAGAGGAACTGCGAGACACTGAAGGATGTTCGCATCATCGAAAAGATCCTACGTTCCTTGGATTCTAAATTCGACTGTATCGCTGTGGCGATCGAAGAGTCCAAAGACTTGGACACGATGACTATCGAAGAACTTACAGGCTCACTTGAAGTGCAAGAGCAACACGTTACAAAGAATAAGAACCGGTGGAAGAACTCTTACAAGCAAATTTAATTTGAAGGAAGATGCTAAAAGCGGAAGAGGTCGTGGTCAATTCCGTGATCGTGGCTGTGGAAAAGGCCACATACATGGACAAGCAAGAGGAGAATCCCAACAAAACGAGGAAGCTACTCAAGCCCGAAGTCATGCCAACACAAGAGGATGCGGAAGAGGCGGTCCCGGAAGAGGCTATAGGAATGATAGAAGCAAAATTCAATGCTTCACTTGCAAGAAATACGGCCATTACTTTTCGGAGTGTTGGTACAATGAGAACATTCAAACAGACGAAAGAGCCAACTTTCTTAATGAAGACAATCAAGGTTATGTGTTGCAAGCTTACAACAATGAAGAGCTTGCAAGAGACGACACATGGTACTTGAACACCGGCGCGAGCAATCACATGTGCGGGAAGGACATGTTCGTGAAACTAGATGAGTCCAAGCAAACCTCCGTCTCATTTGGAGATCACTCCAAAGTTTTCGTTGAAGGAAAAGGTAAAATTCTCATCCGCCTGAAAAATGGAGACCATCAATTCATTTCAAATGTCTACTATGTGCCTTCCATAAAGAACAACATTTTGAATATAGACCAATTTCTCGAGAAAGGCTACCATTTCGAGATGCAGGACAAGACTCTCATCATGAGAGACCGCAACAAGAAGATTGTTGCTAGAGTCGAAATGACTCAAAACAGGATGTTCATCTTGAAGATCAAGTATGAAGTTGCTAAGTATTTGAATAGTTGCATAAAAGATACCTCATGACTATGGCACTTAAGATTCGGGCATCTCAACTTTCATGGGTTGAAACTTCTGTCCGCAAAAAAGCTGGTGAACGGACTTTCACACATCGATCATCCTAATCAAGTATGCGAAGGGTGCATCTTCGGCAAGCAAGGAATCCATTTCCGAAGGAGGCTAAGTATCATGCAAGACAATCATTGTAATTGATACATTCCGATATTTGTGGTCCTATCACTTTTTATAGCTCTTACAAATATTTTATTACCTTCATTGATGACTTTTCTAAAAAACATGGATGCATTTCATGAAGGAGAAGTCCAATGTGTACGATATCTTCAAAAATTTCAAAATCTACATCGAGAAGCAAAGTGCCTACAACATCAAAGTTTTGAAGACCGACCACGGTGGAGAGTTCACTTCTAAAGAGTTTGAAGATTTTTGCCGAAATCACGGCATATGGCGACAACTAACGGTGGCCTACTCTTCACAACAAAATAATATCGCCGAGTGGAAGAATAGAACCATTATGGAGATGGTTAGAAGCATGCTCAAGAGCAAGAACTTGCCAAAAAAGTTGTGGGCCGACGCGGTGCACTGTGCAGTCTACTTGCTCAACCTATGTCTCACAGAAAGCCTTGGATACATCATACCATAAGATGCATGGAGCGGTCAAAAACTGAATGTCGCCCACCTAAAGGTATATGGAAGTATTGCGTGCGCTCAAGTACCATAATAAAGAAGGACCAAGCTCGATGACAAGAGCAACAAATTCATTTTCATTAGGTATGATGTTCGCTCCAAAGCATATAAATTGTTTGATCCTAGCACGTGTGATTCATGTTAGCAGGGATATCCGCTTTGATAAAGAAGATACATGGCATCAAAACACCCAAAAGCAAACTCACATGGAGTTGCAACATCCTACTACACCAAGTGCGCTATCACCACCTACTTCGGTGCCTAGATCTCTTACTTCTTCAACCACATCCTCCTCCGAAGAAAAGCCCAAGGCCACACAAGATGAGAAGCTTGAACGAGATCTATAAAGCTATAGAGGAGCTTCATTTCATTTGTCTCCTTGCCAAAAGTGAAACAATTCAATTTGAAGAAGCCATCCAAGACAAGAAGTGGAAAGTCGACATGGATGAGAAGATCAAATCTATCGAGAAGAACAAGATTTGGGAGCTTACTACACTTTCCGAAGGCCATCAACCCATTGGAGTCAAATGGGTGTACAAAGAAAAGAAGAACACAAAAGGCAAGATCGAGAAGTACAAGGAAAGACTAGTGGCGAAGGGTTACAAGCAAAAGGCCGGTATCGACTACGACGAGGTATTTGCTCCCGTCATCCGCATGGAGACTATCCGTCTTATCATTTTTATTGCGGCGCAACACAAGTGGAAGCTATATCAAATGGACGTGAAGTCCGCCTTCCTCAATGGATACTTTGTGAAGAAGTATATATTGAACAACCTCCAGGTTATGTGAAGAAAAGACGAGAAGACAGTTTTGAAGCTCAACAAGATGCTATACGGCCTAAAGAAATCTCCAAGAGCTTGGAATGCTCGAATTGACTCCTAGTTCAAGGCAACGGCTACATCCAATGTCCGCACGAGCCCTTGCTCTACACCAAAGTGAAGAATGAAGAAGTCTTGTTTGTTTGCCTTTATGTTGATGATTTGATCTTCACCGGCAACAATCCACACATGTTCGAAGAGTTCAAACAAACTATGAAAAGGGAGTTCGAAATGACTGACATATGTCTTATGGCATATTTCCTTAGCATCGAAGTGAATCAAACCGAAGGCGACATCTTTATTTCCCAAGAAACTTATATAAATAAGGTTCTCAAAAGATTCAAGATGGAAAAATGCAAGCTCGTTGACACACCGGTCGATTGCGGCACCAAATTGTCAAAACGCAATGAAAGACAAAAGGTAGATCTTACTCACTTCAAAAGCCTCGTCGGATGTTTGAGATGCTTGATGTGTACGAGGCCGGACATTCTATATGGTGTTGGTATCATCAGCCGCTACATGAAAGAGCCAAAATCCACTCACATGACGGTCGCCAAAAGAATTCTCCGCTACATCAAAGGTACTATCCGTGATGGACTTCTCTACACTTCTTTAAGCAACGCTCAATTGCATGGATATTCGGATATCGATTGGTGTGGAGATGTTGATGATCAAAAAATCACTACGAGATTCATTTTCTACTTTGGTGACACCGCATTCATAGGGGTATCCAAGAAGCAACCAATCGTCACACTATCATCATGCGAAGCCGAGTATGTTGCAGCTTCATCTTCCACGCGCCATGCTATTTGGCTAAGGAGATTGCTTGATGACATTCACTTTCCTCAACAAGACTCTATAAATTTATATGTAGACAAGAAATCGGCGATCGCATCGGCGAAAAATCCCGTCCATCATGAAAGAAGCAAGCACATTGACACTTGATTCCACTTCATTAGTGACCAAGTCAAGAAAAAGGAGATCGAGCTTATACACATCATGACCGGCGATCAAGTTGCAAACATTTTCACCAAACCGCTCATGGCGGATCTCTTCTTTAAGTTTAAGACTCTACCCGGCATGAAAAATTTGGCTTAAGGGGTCATGCTGGAAATTAAGAAAAAAATAAATTAAGTCAAAATCTTCTGGAAATTATTATTTCCAATTTGTGCATATGTCTAGAGAATGGTAAGAGTCAAATGCATGAATGCATCTAGAAAATGGTAAGAGTTAAATGCATGAATGCATTTAGAGAATGATAAGAGAAATGGATATACCCATTTAATAGAGTAAGTTCAACATCCATCTACTTGGCTATATAAACCCATGTATGGGTGGGTTGTTGTTGTAGCCTAAAAAAGTTCAAATCAATCATAGTATTGTGCCCAATCTCCTCTATATTATTTAGCCCCCACTTGCATTTTTTTCCACAACACTAAATTCTCCAACACTCTCATTTCTAACAATTTTTACATTTTAGTTGTTTTTGTTAAATTAACTAAGAAACTATAGCGAAAACAACGATTTAGTTTGATTTCTTTGAGATCATGTCATGCGAGAATAAAAATGTGACACATGATTTATGAGACATTCATTTGAGAGAGGCGTAGTAACACCGAAGTAAGAAAGAGTGAGTTGTATTTTGTTATAACAAATATTATTAAAATAAGAGTTTTTTGAGTTATCTTTATAAAAAATACTATTTATTTTTAATAAGCATTCTGTATCCCCCTACTTCTATCGAATTAGTATCAGAGCTCGTTTGATCAAACCACACCAACCAAATTCGATCCTTTACAAAATGGCGAAGATGATCCAACGAGAAATTCCAAAACTTACAAAGGGAAATTACCACTTCTGAAGTATACAAATGAAAGTATTGCTCAGCTCGTAGGAGTTATAGGAGTTCATCAAAAACAATTATGCGAAAATCGAGTTTCCGACCATAGAAATGACGCTTAACAATACTTGGAAGAATGAATTGAAGCAGTCAAGAAAGAAAGACAAAAGGGCGTTCTTAATTTATCAAGATGTAGAGGAGTTAACATTCGAGCACATGTCAAATGCAAAATTCTACAAATAAGCCCTTAATATTTTACAAAAAGGCTTATCGAGACACTAATAAATCAAAAAAGGCACACGTTCAAGTTTTGAGAGCAGAGTTGGAGACTCTGGAGATGAAGCTGATGAGACAAAATAAAGTCCAAACCATTTCACATCAAATGTAAATAAATGGAGAGGAGCTCGATGCCATTAGAATTATGGAGAAAATTCTAAGATCATTAATTTAGAAATTTAATTATATAGTCTCCGCTATCGAAGAGGCAAAATATCTCTCATAAATTTTATTGATGAATTATAAGGCTCGTTCCAAGCATATGAGCAGAGAATGAGCAGGAAAAATCAAATTGAGAATTTTGAGCAAGCTCTTCAAAGCAAGCTTACAATCAAGAGGCTGGTGCACGAAGATGTCCAGACGGCCACAAAGGCTAAGAAGACGAAGTGTACAAGTTGAAGAAGATGCTATATGGTATAAAGCAAGCGTCCAGAGCATAAAATATGAGAATTGATACGTATTTTCAAGAGAATGCCTTTCAAAAAAGCCTATAAGAGTATGCGCTGTACACTAAGAATGATGACGATATAATGGTCATATGTCTACATAAATCATATTATCTTCAACTAAAACAATCCAAAAATATTCGATGACTTAAAAACGGCCACGGTCAAAGTGTTCTAAATCCCTGACATTGGAGAGATGTCTTACTTGGCGTGGTGGTGCTACAATCCGAGAACGGGGTTTTCATCACACAAAAGAAGTATGCAAACCAGATTCTCATGAAGTTCTACATAAAAAACTATAAGCGAGTTAGAACACCGGCAGAAACATGTAAGATCTTGCGAGACTCACTCGATAAACCAGTCGATTCGATGTTATATAAAAGCTTAATCGGGAGTTTATGCTACCTGACTATCACAAGGACTCTTGTTATATACGCCGTTGGACCGGTAAGCAAATATATGAAGAAACCTAAACAAGAACACTTCATGACGGTCAATAGAATTCTAAGGTGTGTCAAAGAAAGTATTGATCATCGTTTACTTTATGCACAGAGCACATATATGAAACTGCTAGGCTACACGGACAACGATTACGGTGGTGATCTAGATGAAAGAATAAGCACATCCGGGTTTGTGTTCAATATTGGGTTGGCAACATTTTCATGGCCCTCGAAGATGCAGTTAGTATCATGTGAAGCAAAATACATGTAGCAGCATCGTGTGCTTGTTTTGCGATATGGCTTTGAAATCTGATGAAGGAACTATATTATCAACATGACGGATCGACGAAAATAAACACTTTCAACAAGTCATCATTAGTGCTTGTGAAGAATCTAATGGCGTATGGAAGAAGCAAGCACATTGAGACGAGTTATCATTTTCTCAGGCACCCACTAAAAGAAAAGAATATGAAGTTTGTATACTATCGAACAGAGTATTAAGTCACAGACATATTTACCAAAGCTTTGAAGACCGAAGCTCATAAGTAATTGAAGAAACAACGATGCATGGTGAAACAATTTAAGGGGAGTGTTGGAGTATTAAAATATTTCACATGCATGCACTATATACTTTACCTACTAAAGCTGAAAATTTCTACACATGCAAGAAACCTATGGGCTGCTCTTACTACCAATGCTCATCAGCCTAATATATTGGCTATGAAGAAATAATTTTTATTTGTTAAATAGTAATATATTTTGGATATAAATTGGCTACAGTTTGAGTTAGGAATCAAGCCAAGAGAGTGAAAATAAAGAGAAGGGAAAGAAGTAGAGAGGAATTTGAGAGAGTTTGAGAGAGGTGTAGTAACACCGAAGTAAGAAAGAATGAGTTGTATTTTGTTGTGACAAATATTATTGAAATAAAAGTATTTTGAATTATCTTTATAAAAAAGTGCTATTTATCTTTGATTAACATCCTCCATCTCTCTTACTTCTATCAATATTAACTGACATTAACTGGTGGACTTGATATTGTGAGATTAGAAAACATGCAATCACACAAGAATGCTCACTGTTGTATAAGAAGAAGGTTTTGGAATATAAATAAATTTCTCAACCTTCATCATAATTTCAGAGTTTTGGTGTAGTGGAATGGATTGTTTAAGATGGTAACTAATCAACCCAAGTTCCCAATGAGTGTTAATTAAATGCACATAAAGGTAAATAAAAATACTGCTCTCCAAAAGTCCATGTTTCAGCCCAAATGTCCTCCGACGAGTAGGAGCTTGCTAGAATATTAAAACACATCTTTCAATTCTCATCATGGCTTTGGAGTTTTGGAATCTTCTAAATTTTACAACTGCTTCATACCAATATCTATTGGTTGCTGTGAAATTCCTCGATGAGGAAGATATAAATAAGAATGGCATCCCATAATCCTAGATAATGAATGGTGCACTTTATAGTCTCCTTTAATTAACCTAAACTTGAGGAGAATTCTAAGTGGGGGGCGGGGGGGGATTTGCTTTGGGGAATTAGTTTCAATTCTAAGAGGAAGATTAAGCAAAAGATAAACAGAACACATCACCCTAATGACACGAAGAAAAAGTAATTACACAGAGGGCATATAATGATGATAGTCTTACAAGAGCTGTAGGGCATTTTACAAGTTCAAGGGAAGCAACCAACACAAGGGCGGTGGAGTTTTCAACCATATTTATTTGGGGAAGATGGATCACACTTTATGTGCACATTTCTTTTTACTTGCAAAAGAGTACATCAGAGAAACTAAGTTTACATATTATGTATTCCCAAAAAATGAGTGCGTCTAAAATTAGAATATTAAGATGGATGAGTGGTAATATACTAAAAGATAAGATAAAAATGAGAGGTAGCTTTTATAAAGGATAAGTGCGAGAGAACCGATTGAGATGGTTTGGACATGTACAATGAAAACCAATCAATGTCCCAGTTAGAAAAAGTAACAAAATTATAGTTTATTGTGCAACTAAGGAGCAGTAAACCCAAATGAAGATGGATAGAGGTGACTAAGAACGATATGCTAATTGTTAATTTGACCAAGAGACCAGAACGGAATGGAAGAGAAGGATTCACAAAGCTGACCCAAAGAATTTGGGATGAAGGCTTGTTGTATTCCCAAATGCAGTCAAAGAAGTCCAGAATTAGTGTAAGTGTGCAATTGTGGTGTAACTGGAACACATGCAGGAGGAGAAACAATCTCCAGATATTTGCCATGTTTATATCACGGTAGAACAAGATGGATTGATGGAATAGCAGACCTCTCCAATAAAATCAAGTTGGAAACATCCTTTATTAATCCAACAATGTTGGCATAACATGGTGAATTAGAGATTCCATTTGGTTGTTAAACACCATTCAGAAATTTAAATGAAACGGGAGAATATGAATTCTATTAGCACGATACACAAATATGTGATATTTGAAGAAGGTCCGGAAACAAGGAATGCCGCTCATGTAGGATAGGTCAAAGGACTTACAGTCAAGATGGTTTTTGATAGTATAGTAGGCTATCCAAGACAGCTGAAATGAGGAAAATATCTGATTCTTAAGTACAAGTTGAAAAAGAGTAGGAATGGAGGTGGCTTTGTTTTTTATTGGAAAGATGAATTTCATGACACTTCCTATTTTTTCCTAAATGGGCTTTAAATTCTGTAATAAGTTGCTATTATTTAACAGAGAAATGTCTTTGTATTCTTTGAGTTATCTTTCTCTACTTGTTTTTACGTTCTCCATCATCAAATAAATTTCCTTTTCTTATATACGTCTTATCCGCTTTAATTTGTGCTTTTTTTCCCAGTCCAGTTGTCTGAATAATGGGATTCTTTGCGTAGGCTTAGCTGCAGAGAAATCTGTTGATAAGCTGTCGAAAGCCCACTCAATTTATTTATCTGGGCCGGAACAAAATGAGACTACAGTTAGTATTACAGTTGTTGGAGCTTCGGGGGATCTCGCCAAGAAGAAAATTTACCCAGCTCTTTTTGCTCTATTTTATGAAGATTTTCTTCCTAAGGTCCTTTTTCTTTTATTCTTCACACACACACGCGCGCCCCTTTGATTACTATACCACGACTTATGATTTACCTATTTTTGCAGCATTTCACAATTTTTGGATATGCACGTAGTAAATTAACAGACGAGGAACTGAGAATAATGATTAGTCAAACTCTGACGTGCAGAATTGATAAAAGGTACGGTTTTTGTAATTTGTTTTCTGACATGCTATGTTGATCCTATATATTTTTTGCAAGTTGCGAGACAATTTAGCACACTGGGTCTATACACTTGTTCAAATCTAATTTGATATACTAAATTTCATCGTTTCGTTTTCTTTTCTTCGATCTTCCTTTTGTTTATCTTTATTTTATAAAACTACAATCTGATAAACTATTTTCAATATTTTTACAGGGAAAATTGTGGTGACAAGATGGAACAATTTTTGCAGAGATGCTTCTACCATGCTGGGCAATATGGCTCAGAAGCAGATTTTTCTGAGTTGAATAAGAAGCTTAAAGAAAAAGAGGTGACGAGTTCATCAGTCTTCAACTTAGATAACAACCTTAATGAAAAAGCATCAAATGTTCCGAACTGTTTGTTCACTGATTCCATGTATCTATAAGTTCCGCAAACAGAAACATTCTTCATTTTGAAATTTAATTTTAATTTTCAGGCCGGAAGATCACCAAATAGGTTATTTTACCTCTCGATTCCTCCAAATATTTTCGTCGATGTGGTGAGATGTGCCAGCCGTTCTGCTGCTTCTCCTAGTGGATGGACCCGGGTCATTGTTGAGAAGCCATTCGGCCGTGATGCCGAATCATCTGCATTGCTCACTCAATCTTTGAAACAATATTTAACCGAGGATCAAATTTTTCGGTAATCATTCTACAAAATCTAGCTATCATTTCTTTTGGGCTAAATTGTAGGAATCACTCGTCAAACTTACCCGTATTGCAATAAATACTCCTCTCTTTAAACCTACACTTTGACCCCTCTTAGTTTAACGGCGTCATTATTTCCCTTAAATTAGAATTTTGTTTTCCAATAATATCTCTAAACTTCTAATATTTTCTGCAATTGTTTCGATAACGGATCATAATTAATATTCTTACTAAGAGGTATTTTGGGAATGAAATGTGGACTTTAATGGAAAAGTTTAAATGTCGTTAAAAAGGGGGCAAAGGTTTCGGATTTATAAAAAAGGATATTATCTGCTACATGGCCAAAAGTAAAGGGGTATTAACCATTTGTTTTTTCTGTAATATATGAATTGTTACCGAGCCTTTATCCATAAACTTGTGTAGAATTGATCATTACTTGGGGAAAGAGCTTGTTGAGAATTTATCGGTGCTTCGGTTCTCCAATTTAGTCTTTGAGCCATTATGGACTCGACAGTACATCAGAAACGTTCAACTTATTTTTTCAGAAGATTTTGGAACAGAGGTTCGAGGCGGGTTTGTAACATACCTTTTTCTTTCTTTCTCAGAGAGAAAAATTCTACCATCAAAGTAATCGGCTCATTTTATGTATTTTCACCTGCAGTTACTTTGATAGTTATGGGATCATCCGAGACATCATGCAGAATCATCTCCTCCAAATATTAGCGTTATTTGCGATGGAGACGCCTGTCAGTTTAGATGCCGAAGACATTCGAAACGAAAAGGTTTGCCAGAACCAGCTTTCATATAAGTCTTGTTGAGACCGGTTTGTTAGTTCATAGAAACACGATATATGTTAGATTTAGTGTGACTTGTTATTTCACCATAAAGCTGATCAGCGTGTCAAACAGTTAAAGTTGTAACCGGTCAATGCATAGGTGCTGGGTGATATGAAACAATTAATATTTGAGCCATCACTGATATAAACTGAAGCTTTAGGGTAAAAACATTACCTTTTATAAGCACAATGTCAGAAAGATTCCCGGATTGAGTTCCACCATAAACGCAGAAATAAATATTTGCCATCTTGTATTGTCAGCCTCGTGAGTACAGTGTTGGCTGTTATTAAACAATTGTTGCCTCATCACTTACAAACTCGAGCTTTTGATAGCTAAAAAGATGAAGGATATCACTAGTTTGACTCATGCATATAATACAAAGAGAATAGAAATCGGCCCTATTTATTTAGAAGAGATGGAGAGTACCTCATGTTGGAGTAAAGGCTCAGTTGTTGTTGGAGGGTACCTTATGGATTAAAAATTACAACTTTATAATCCCAACATATAGATAGCTCTGAGATTCATGTTTTTAGTTTTTCATTTTCATTTGAAGTAGGAAGTCAGATTAAAAGATCTATTCTCAATTTTAATGGTCCAATTCTTAAAGTCACCAAAACTCCAAAGTTATGGTGACAGCTGAGGCATATACTTTACTCGTTGTTTTAAATGCGTTGACGGAGGGATTTTAACCTTGAGTTCTATGGATACAACTTAAAGTTTCTGTCACTACACCACAACTCTGAAGTATGATGAGGAGGGCTGAGAATTTTTACCTTTTAAATTAAATTGTAACATTCCCCCAACAAAATTAGAGCCAAACTCAACTATAGTAGCCTTATTCATCATTGCATGTGTGCGCACACGGGTGCACATGTTCGTGTGTGCGTTGAAATAGTTTGTGTTTATTGTTGCTCAAATTAAATTGCTTATATTGTTGCTCAACTTGTGTGTTGTTTGTTTAGGTTAAAGTGTTACGGTCAATGAGGACTTTGCAACTTGAAGATGTCGTTGTGGGACAATACAAGGGCCACACAAAGGGCGGAACAACTTATCCTTCATATACCGATGATCCTACGGTGCCAAACAACAGCCTTACTCCAACATTTGCAGCTGCTGCCCTTTTCATCGACAACGCAAGATGGGATGGTGTACCTTTTCTTATGAAAGCAGGAAAGGCATTGCACACAAAACGGTTAGACCGCTTCTTTTACATTTTCGCTACATACCCTTAACTACCATACAGTTCTTGTTTTATTTATTTATTTTTGAGTAATGAGTGACCCATATGGGTTCACCCCCTACCCTATTTAATATATAGTGTTTTGTATCCTCTCCTCCTATGTTGGTTGCATGTCCTGAACATGTGACCTCCTTGGCACAATTCCCATGGTTTCACGAACCATCTTACTTCTTGCGATACCTTAAAGTTTTCATTACCCTTAAACTGTGGTTTTGAAGGAGTTTTTTTTTTTATACTCTAAGATACTCTTAAATGTACCAGTTTAAGGGAGTTTACTTGTATAAAAACTTGTAGGTGGTTTAGTGAAAAAGGTTATAGTTAAGGGCATTTCAGTGAATTAATCATTTGTGTATACTTGGTGAAGTTATAATTTTTCATAGAACTAACATGAAGTTGTAACTGTTTCTGAGAATTCAGAACAGAGATTAGAGTTCAGTTCCGGCATGTTCCTGGCAACTTGTATAAGGGAAAATTTGGGAGTGATTTGGATAAAGCTACCAATGAGCTTGTGATCCGAGTGCAACCTGACGAAGCGATATATCTGAAGATAAACAATAAGATCCCTGGCCTTACCATGAGACTGGACCGTAGTAATCTCAATCTCCTTTATTCATCAAAGTAAGAAACTATTCTTGATATGTTAATTTCCATTACTTTCTTGATTCTCCAGAAAGAATGCTTTAATATGATATCAACGTGAGCGTGGAAAGTGCCGAGGAAGTCCATTCCCAAGACAACAGGACAACATGAAGAAATATTATACTACAGGACCTTATCTAAAATGCACTTACTGGCTGCATTACGATAGAGTTCATATCAGATTATATGTCATCTTCCCAAAAAGAATAATAAAAAACAAGAGATCAAAGTTGGGGTATGGATTGTTAAATTATCTGAAAAAGCCACCTACTTTGACGTGTTGCTGGTTAATTGTACAAATTACAACATATCTCAAGACTAAAATTGCGAAAAGCCATGAATACACGAGTAAAAAGAAAACGGTACTAATAAAATGGTTTCAAATATTAGTATTAGGGTATTAGCCTTATTATTCTGAATAAAAATAAGGGTTAATTGCGGATACACCCCATGTACTATGGGGGTCAGCACTTATACCCTGAAGTATCATAATAAGGGCTTTTAACCCCTCTGATTTAAAAAATTTCTTCCAATTCCCATCATATCCTTTTTCCCTTCCGCTTCAAGTATGAAGAGCCTAATATCCAATGAAAAGAAAATCTTAGTAAAATCAACTAAAGTAAATAATGATAAAATAAAATTGAAAAATACTCATCTTGAATTTCTTTTTACCTCTTCTTGAAATTAATGCGAAGATATGTTAAATATCAAGCTTTTAGATTAGAATTAATAACTTAAGCACCTTTGAGATAATGGAAGAAAGTTTGGAGGTGTAATGGAAGAAAAGACAACATCAAGCTTTTAAATTAGGGCTAAAATATTGATATTTTAGGATTAAAGATTGGGTTTTTTAGAGTAGAAGAGAAGAAAAAGGGGTCAAATAAGTATTAAGAAAATATCTAATAAGCATAGAAAGTGTAAGTGCTTATTATTATAGTTCAGGAGTAGTGCTCAGTCCCAAATAGTTGAGGGGTAATGACAAACTTTTCTTGTCGACTACATGCGTCTTTATGTTAAGTGAGTTTTCTTTCTACAAAGCTCTTATTATCATATACTTTTGTTTCATTATTATCTCTTAATGAAATGGAGTGGGCTTTCTCCACCTTTCCACATTGCCCGCGAAAGTTAAGACCTTGTTTGGCTTTAGAGTTAGGATAACTATAGCTATTTTTCAAGGACGGGCTAGGTCATGCAAACTATAGCTTGCCAATCTCTGCCTCCTCTTTAAAAATAACTCCAATTATTATTGTTTGCCGTATATTTATCCTAGCTCCATTTCTTTCTACATAAATTAAATTGACATAAATGGGATCGGATAGCTAAATCTTGTCATCTCAACTCGATACCCCACCCTAGAAAGAATCCGATTTCTATCTAGATTCATGTACTGCTAATAAGAATTTCTAATTTGCAGGAAACACCCCCCAAATTTTGGTTGAATATTAGGAAATACCCATCTTTTCAAACTTGCAATTTGCCGCCTATGTCACCAGCCATAATTTTTCTTGTTAAAGTCAAATATTTATCCTCAAACTATACCACAATAAGTTAATTAATTAAGAACCATTAACGAAACAATTCCTAAAAAATAATAGCACCATTAAGCCCGGAGGGGTGGCAAAGTACAGGTTTTAAAAAGAAGGGGGTGGTTTTTGCTATACGCCCCAAAAGTGAGGAGTTTCCCAGCAATTTTTCTTTTAAAAACTCTACAAACTGGAGTTATCCTGACTAAACTTGTTACAGGTACCCAGCAGAGATACCAGACGCATATGAAAGGCTCCTATTGGACGCAATTGAAGGAGAGCGCCGCCTTTTCATCAGAAGCGACGAGCTCGATGCGGCTTGGGCTATCTTCACGCCGGTGCTGAAGGAATTGGAAGAGAATAAGATTGCGCCGGAGCTTTACCCATATGGAAGCGGAGGACCTGTGGGCGAGCATTATCTTGCTGCTAAGTACAATGTCAGATGGGGAGATCCCAGCACTGAAGACTGCTTGTAGCCTATACATACTTGCATATTTTTTCATAAGACTTCATTTGTGTACTTCAAACCCTGTATGTGTTGCACCATAGATGTCTTGTACATGAGATTCATTCAAATCTACAGAATTATATAATACTTGTTTGAGAATAATAGACGACAAAGTTCTTATGAGTGAATCCTCCTACGGTGGTAGTTAAAAGTCAACCCTTCATCATTTTCCTCGACGAACGAACATCCTCCTTTTTCATCATCATTGTATGAGATGTTGATACACTAAATCACATGCGACTCTAATACCTTTTCAACATTAATTTAGTGGGTGCAAAATCAACGGTTTTTCAATAATAGATCATTTTTATATCACTAAGTCAAGGTGAGAATGCGTGAGAAATACATTAGATTTGGTGTAACCATATCTTGGACGATGAAGATCAAGATAGACGATTCTGGCCGTCGAAAAAAGCTTTGATGGTTTGATTTTTCTTAGCACTATAAGAGAGTTTTCTTCTTATGGGCTTTGTCTTCTGTTATTCTCTATTTCTGAAAAGAAAGTTTGGTGTTTTGGTTAGTGATTCTTAAAAGATGCTTGAGAATTACATTAGATTTGGTGTGACCATATCTGAGTTTGCTGTACCATAACAAAGAATCTAAATACCGTGTATGGCAATAAATCTAAGAAGCGGTTTTTGAACACGATTTTTCTAAAGCCCGAAGATACGCTGTCGATTTTCACAAATCTCCATGATGAATCTGCTGCCCTCTAAACCCACCTATACAAGGTAGACGCCCTTCGAAATCATGGTACTCACTCTTTCATAGCTAAAACCCTTATTCTAAAAGCGGTGCCTGACTTATGCATCTCAGGAGGTTGCCGGAATACCATCTCCAAGCCTCTTCTGTTTTGCAGGTCCGCGACACCACGGTCTACCACAAATACAAATTTATTGGTGCTCACAAATATGTCGAATTAATTCCATGCAACATCAGTTGGCACCGCATGTGGGAAACAACTCCATGGTAGATTTTCAGTCCGGCATCGAGCAAACCGCAAAGTCATCTCATTTGTCTATGAAAACATCCATTAACAACCAGTACTGTCTTCCAAAAAGCCTTCTGAAAAGGCCTTTTCTGTCTTCCCTAAACACCCTGCAAACACCCTGAGCGAGCTCAAGGAGAAGGCCGTGAAATATATTAGAGAGGAGGAAGTAATGGGCACATGGAGAGATGGCTCAAGGAAGAGAAGCATGCAAGAAGAAAAACCGCCAACAAGATGAAACGTGCAAAGAGTCGGGTTAATGAATTCCCACTTAATAGAGGGTCGGATCCAAGGACTTGGATTCGATTTAGGCCAACGTATTTCATCTAAATCTTCCAATTCTGTGTTCATGGTAAAGTTAAAATCCAGCTTATGTCGTCGAATAATTCTATAGGAGGCCACTTGGACCTCTATAGGTAGGACTACATCGTGACCGAAAGTCAAGGAGAAAGGGGTGACTCCTATGCTCGTCCTCTTCGAAGTCCTATATTGATCCAGAACCCTGTAGGTTTTTGCAGACTCCATCACCTCCTGTCCTGTGAATACAGTTCCATTGTCGGCCGTTACGCTTTCCGGTAGGCCGAACCTGTGGATTATATTTTCTTTTATGAATTCAATGACCGATCTCTGGTTAACGGTCTCTAAAGGTCTAGCTTCGACCCATTTTGATGATGCTCTATATTGGCGACCTTCCAGATCAGGACACGTGGCAGATGACGTGTCCTAGAACTCAGAAGAGAGGACCCACAGGGGCTGATCAGGCCACCCCTGTACCCGACCTACAAGCACAAAGCTGGCTCACCTCAGAGCCCCTGCAAATTGGCCTCCTCGGCTTCTCAGCTCGCCTCCGAGCTACCGCAGGACCAAGATACCTCGGCCCTCTCGCTCGTTCCCGAGCTCTCCCGCCGAGGCTATCTTCCCGGTCTCTCTGACCGACCAACTCCACCACTCACAGGCGTAACCGCCGCTCCGCAAATCTCGCCATGCGCAGATTCTCCGCCAGCAACATCCCATGTTCCACGCCATCACGATCCCCATTAATGGGCGATCCGCTCTTTACGCGGGCGTGACGTCGGGAGCGTAACAGCCGGCGAGATTCTCGCGCCTTCTACTGCGTGCTGCCGCCACTATATAAACCCCCATCATAGAGGGGTCAAGTAAGCCATTTTTTACTCTTTTAAGCCGTTACTCTGCTCGGATCTCATCACTAACTTGATCGTCGGAGGGTCTTTGGTGGTACCAAATCACCCCGGGACTTCTTTGCAGGTACTTGGCACTGAACTCCTCATATCATCTCTTCCACCAAAACCCATTGAGACCCACACGCAACGGAAGGTAACCACCTAAATCCATCAGGAGATCAGCGGAAGACAATATTTGACGGAGACCCGAAAAGGACCTCCATCAGTTGGCGCCGTCTGTGGGAAACGAAACTCCACAAAAACAAAAGTTGGCCTTCCGATCTCCGTCCACATGGCGCGCGATCACCCTGAAGATTCAGGTACCAACCGCCACCTCCCCCTCATCGGGGGCGCGGATGAACCTCCTCCGGCGACCGTCATTAATGCCCTCGCCGGCCGATAGACCGACTAAAGTCCAAACGGCCAGGCCAGGGCCCAGATCGCCGCTCCCCCGCCTCCAGAAGACTCTGCCTTTGTCGGCACGGCAGACCACTGGCAGGCTACGTCCCATGGACACAGATCTCACGGGCCGATACTCGTCCGCTGGGCGATCATTGAGCCTCCTCTAGCGGAATCGAAACGATGCGGCCCTGGCGTTTCGCCCCCCTGCACAATCGATGCGCGTGCTACGCGCACGTTCACCGCGACCGTTCCTGTTCTCCATACCTGCAAATGGATAGTCGGGCGAAACCTTATGAAGAATCAGCCGAGCAGCTACCCTGCTCGGTTATCCCTGGCCGGTAGCTTCCCTACTCGCAACGCCAGGGATCAAAGTCCTCCGTAGAGGCAGCCGAGCAGCTTTTCTGCTCGGCTATCCCTGGCCGGTAGCTTCCCTACTCGCAACGCCAGGGATCAAAAGTCCTCCCAGAGGCAGTCGAGCCCGAGGATCTCTCGCTCGGCTATTCCAGGCGGGTAGCTTCCTTACCGCAATGCTAGGGATCAGAAAGTCCTCCCAGAGGCAGTCGAGCCCGAGGATCCCTCGCTCAGCTATCCCTGGCGGGTAGCTTCCCTACCGCAACGCCAGGGATCAGAAAGTCCTCCCAGAGGCAGTCGAGCCCGACCCTCGCTCGGCTATCCCTGGCGGGTAGCTTCCCTACCTGTAACACCTTGGAATTTTTTTTTTGGATAATTATATTTTAATATATGGTTTTTAATAAAAAGTTTACTAAATTGGTTTTTAATTATTTTATTCTATTTAATGAATATTTTATTAGATTTTTCCTAGGCTTGTACACACTTGTGCATGATAACTAGGGTGTTAATTTGGGGTTTAACCATTTCTTAACCTAGTTTTATAATTTGTTTAAGTGTTTTGGGTTCTCTTTGCATGGTTGTTCTTGTAGGGTTCCTAAGCACACCCATGAGGTTCTACAAGTGATCAAACATGGCCAATTCAATTTTTTTTTCATGTGCCTACAAACCCTAATACGGATCGTTAACTAGATGATAAGGCGATGCAAGCAAGTAAACAACTTTATTGCTAAAGGAAAGTGACTACAACCTTTGTAGATCCGGTCCTCCACTTCCTAGGCTCCGTAATGACGTCCCTCCGCTGTACCTATCGGAATCCGGACTCTGGCGAAGGTTTCGTCGGAGAAATGATCGGGCTAGGTCGTCGACTTCGATGCCGAAGATGATCTACGTCGAGGCAACTCAAGATCAAGCTCCAACTTCACCAAGTCATGAAACTTGTGAAGAAAACACCCTATACTACTTGGCAAGTGGTAGAGGATGAAGAAATAGGAAGTGGGTTCACTTTAGAATTGGATTTCTCACTCTTTTTCTCATGTTGCCCTTAATGGTAGCAAGCTTTATTCTTGTTGAAGAAGAAGAAGAAGAAGAAAAAGAATATGATAAGTATATTGAAAATAGAAAATAAAATGATACTTATCATATTTGCAGCCATGGTTTAGTGTAGAGAATTAACTAGGGTTTAGTTGAATGGTTAGAGTTAGGAGATGAAGACAAAAATGGTCACTTAGTCAAAGATGCATGAAGTATCAAGAAGCTTCTTGTATGAAAGCAACCATTTTGTTTTCCTTTTTCTTTTAACCAAAATAAATAGATAAATAAATAAGTGAAATGAAACCCTAACCATTCACTAAAACCCAAGTTTGCATGTATCATCAAACATGATACAAACAAGTGCACAAAAATATATCACATATACAACTTGTGCATTTCAAGTGAGAAAATCCATTTAAAGTGAACAATATTAGTCAATGTAAAGTAATATATCTAATATATAATTATACATTAAATCATTAAATCAATACTTGATTTAACGATCCGGTCATATCGCATATAACCGACTAATATCAATAGTAACAACTTATCGAATCAACACTTGATCCGATAACCCGGCTGTAACGCATATAACCGATCAATGTCACAAATCGCGAGAATCGAATACAGTATCACATACTGGTATTATTCTCGGTCCCGCACATATCTCATATGCGCTCCTATTTCATTTCGCTTGAGCCAGGAAGCCTCTGTGTAGGACTCTAAAGACTCGTCAATACGCCGGCAGCAGGTGATGATCATATCAAACACCCACAAGCCGCAAGCGGTCTGCTAAACGTAACGGCCACCCGGGTATTGAGCGATCAGAAGATCGACGAGCAAGCCCGCTCACACTCCTGTGAATCCAACCAGTAACACTTACCGTACAGTCCGGTCTGTTTGTCTGATATGTCGCATATCTCGCCTAGGGGTGGTAAACGTCAGACCCCAATAGCTTGATAAGTCATGCCGACGTGAGGTCCATAACAATCGTGAAACTACTGATAACTCTTACCAGTATATCACTGCAACCCTGGCCAGGGATTTCTGGTTATGGCCAGTCGAGCATTGCCCAACATCAACCCGCAATACCGAGAGAGACGAATCCTCTCCTATCACTCATTGCCTCCATGTGAATCGGGACTGTACCCAAAAACCACCTGTTTGCACGACTCAGTAGAGCCGTGGTAGGGTGGAAATCAAAGCACAGTGGGAGACACACAAGAATCTATGACGATCTCGGGTCAACAGAATAAGCTGTACCAGTGTCACCAGAGAACTGCCATCTGACGTGAGGTATAATATCATCTGGGAGTTCTCGGCGAGTCTGTTCAGTGTACCCAGTCTCCACTGAGCACCCGCATACCATCTCTGATGTCAAACACCAATGGATATGGGATCATCCATCGCCCATCACATGGGTCGAGAAGATATACGCTAGTCTACTCTGGAATATCGATGCCCCGTCTCGATATTCCCACGACTAGGAACATTGAAGGATGTACTCATTGACTACCCAGGCCCCATTAGTTGATCTACATCATAGTCCTGGAAGTCGAATACTCATCCTAAGGGCTTTATCAACATGTAACAGAGAGACAGAAAGTATACATGTTAAGATAAAGAGCAACCAGATAGCGTACTATCATGTCGAGTAAGAAAGTCCTACCTATATATGTCCCAGCATCCATTACAATATACATCCAATGCACAGTAATGGCCTCTAGGGCATACATATAACTAACAGTTCTTTTAAAAGAAAAATGAAAAAAAAAATGAATTTTAAAAGGGTTTTAAATTGGGTTGAAGTGTTGACCAAGAGAGAGAGAGTGAGGGCATGGTGCTACATGGAGAGAGCCATGCCTCATGTAATGAAGGAAGAGAGAGAGGGGGGTCTTGGTTTTGTTTCTCTCATTTCTCCCTCTCATTTTCTTTTCTCATTCTCTCACACACTCTCTCTCTCACACACACACAACAACAAAGCAGCAGCAGCAGCCCCAGAAGCAAGCAGCTTCTGCAGCAGCAGCAGCAAACAGCAGGCAGCAACAGCAACAGCAGGAGCCCAGCAGCAATGGCAACCCCTCATCTTCTCCATACACTTCTTCTCCTGCTTCCTAGGACCCTTTAGGGTATATTTTCTTAAACCCAATTCCCCTTATTGCTTAACTTGTGTAGGTTTAGTTTCGATTAGTGTTAAATAGTTAACTTTTGTGCTAATTAAGGTGATTTTGTGGACTTTTGATTAAATGGTGATTGTGTTAGTTAACCTAGCCTATTTTAGTGTTGTTAGGGTCACCTTATCTGAGTTTAACCCAGATTTCACTAAAATACCATAGGGTTTGCTTTTTGTGCAAAATTGGTGTTTTTAAGCGATATTGTGGCATTCTGTGATCTGCTATTGACCCGAATCCTTCAGGATAAAATTGAGAAGACTGGAGCATGCACACTAGGTCTAGACAACACCACCTGAGCACGAGACCCTAACTCCTAATTTTGGCCGCCAGTTTATCAGTTCTGGCCACAATTTGCGGCCAGGTAGGGGACTGGGGTGTTGGGTTTTTGTGTGGGGTAGTCTACTGTGATTTGTAGTGTTTGGGCATGTATAGTTTTGTAAGATTTGACCTGTAGGAAAATCTGGGATAATATATCGTATTGCATGTCCGTTTTGTTTGCGCGATACGCGCGATACGTGAGTGAGTTCTATGATCCAGCGTATCGCGGCGTGTCGCGGTAGTTTTAGATGTGTATACACACGTTTCAGCGTATCGTGCACATGCGCGTTTAGTTCGTGACGCGAGTTTCTAGTTTGGGTTTGATATCACGTTTTGCGAGATATTTGGCTTATATATGATTTCCTTGTCTAATTTTCAGGTTTGCAGGCGGGGACTACGGACACTGCTACGGGGAGGAACATGTGGTAGGATTCACCTAGCTTGGAGCGTAGGTGAGTAGATTTAACATTTACAGGGGAATCGCCCGCATGGCGTTATGCGTCTGGGCTAGAATTCTAATACTTGTCGCATATTCTACGTCATTGTTAGAATTGCGCCTTACCCTATTTATTAGATATAGTTGTACTGTGACTAGTAGCCGTAGGACACTGCACATATTATTGACGGTTCATGTTGCACGAGCACGGATTGTATGCTACACACACACCGTCAATAATTGCCATGTCATATTACTTATCACATTTGACATTTAGCTATAGAGATACCCTTGCTCATATTTTACCTATACCCAGGGGGGGTATACTACATATTTTACTTATACCCAGGGGGTATACTACATCTTTTACTCATAGGTAGACATCTATACTTAGCTGTACCTTATTGATTTCGCATACATCTGGTTTCAACCACATATTTTCCTTTATATGCTCGCATTTCAGATACATCGCACATATTTATTTCTGGATTTGCGCATTGTTATTTGGATTTTACATGATGTTTTCTGGATTTGGGAACCGCGGGAGTTCATGAAATTATGCATACATTGAAAAACCCAGTTTTCTTGATATGATATTTGAGCAGCCACCATGAGATTTATCGGTTCTGATTTTATACTCCATACGAGGAGTGGGTGCCGTATGAGGGTACATGATGGGGTCCAGTATGGTTCCCCTCAGCAAGATGATCGATGGACTTTGCCGATTGAGCCTGGAGGCGGGCGAGTACCTACCGGTGATAGTACCAATGACTCGGCGGTGATCATGGGAATACCGTTGGGAGTCATGTACGTATGGATACGTCGAAAGGCGAGGGTCAGAGCTAGGCACTCGTGCTTTCGGGACAGCGTATGATACGTACCTATCAGGATGCTAGTCTTGGTGACGGCATCTGATAGATCAGGATTTCTGTGTCGATGCTTGGTACATTGTTTTCATGATATTTCTTTTAACACCTTTGTATATATAACAGGGGATTTAGCCGTTGTTATATATACCCTTACACCAATATTACTGGAGTGGGACGCTAATATATGTGTATTGACCCCATCATATTTATTTCTGCAAATATATATTTAGGATGCTGGAATCTTACTTGAGATTTTACTTGGGATATTAGGTGATTCATTGAGATTGGATACCGGATACATATGAGATTGTCGATTTGTATATTCGGGATATAGAAGATTATTCGATATTGTACATTGAGAAGATGTGAGACTTATATGATATGAGAGCCCAACTTGGGGGCTGATTGAGGAATTGTGAATTTGAGTGTCTTGATGGATTGTGATCCTACCACGATGTCAGGATTCCGTGGAAATGACATATTTCACTCCATACCTCATACCTATTTACTTATGCACTGTTCCATGTATTAGGAGTACCTGTTAGCCTACCCTTCATGATTGCTGCATATCTATATTCTCATATCCCTATTGCATGATTATTACATACTATTGTCATGTTATTATTGCTTCACATATTGATTGTACCTGCTAGTGTACTTTCCATTATTCTGCATTCACATGACCTGTTATTATTGTAAATTGCATACCTTAGATTCATGCTGTACGTACATACCTGCGATTACCTGCACATGTTATCTACTATTCACGAGTTGGCAACTCACCCCCGTTGTGCCACAGTTGTTTTGCAGGGTGTTTCCCCAGAGTAGTCGAGGCAGGCTATTCATCTATCATCTTTTGCTACAGATACCGTATCGGCTCACAGTGTACTATTTTTCTTAGGTGGGTTTTGATGATGATCTGTATTTCATATTGTACATTCGTTGTATCTTGTACTCTCCATCTACTATTATGTTGTTGATTTAGAGACTTGGTGAGGACGATATTGTATATAATTTGTGGATTTGCTGTCTTTTATACAGTTTTCTTTCTGTTGTCTTATATTCAGCTTTATCTCTATTGTCTTCATTCCTTCGCTACGGCGTCGTATATTTGTGGTGGTGATTGTTTTTCGCCTTTGGGTGTGTATTTGCTCCCGTTTGGGGATAATTTATTTATCTTTATTTGTTGTACCCATTTTAGGGTTAGTTTTTACAAAGGGGGTGTTGCCAAAATTTTAAAGAAAGAAGTTGGACTTTTAAAGAATTTGGGTTGCGATTTCAATTGTTTCAAAAACTTTTATTATCTTTTTCGTATTTTCATGGTTTATATTTCTGGGTTTCGGCTTTCTTTTACTGCGTTACGTCTTTAGGCGTTGCGTAGTATTAGAGCTATCACGTGCCAATTGTAGGGTTCCTAGACACTCTTGTGAAGGTTCATAAAGCATCAAACATTCCCGAATAAAATTTTAGATGTGCCGAACAACCCAAAGCCGGGATCTTTGCTAGATTATTTGGGTTTAACATGCAAGATAACATCTTTAAACCTAAGTGTGAGGGATTACAACCTTTGTAGTCCGCTCCTTCGCTTCACAAGCTCCGAGTAGAAGTCCCTTCGCCGCGATCCATGATCTCCCGGACTCAAGAGAGGCTCCACGACTCGAACGATCCATGATAGCTTGTCGTATTCCTTTTCTCCGATGATCTACGTCGAAGTTGCAATAGCTCAAGCTTTCTCTCACTCTAATGAGGTGAACACCCTAATCTAATGGGCTAGATTAGATGAGGATGATGGAGTAGTATTTATGCTTTCTTTTTATATCATTTTCTCAAAATAACTCATCACAAAAGAAAACTCAAGTGAACTCTCTCCTAAACTCAAGAGAGAAGAAGATGAAGAATGAAAAGAAGAAATCCTTTTGTGATGAATAGTAGATAATAGTATATGATTGATTATGGAACCATGGTCAAGGATGAGAGGCTAAAACTTTGTAGAGAATAAACTAGAGTTAGGGTTTGGTTAGGTTAAGGATAAGGATCAACCAAAATATTTTAACCAAGACAAAAGAGAATCCTTCTAGAATGAACAAGAAGGAGCTAACCCTAATCAAACCCTAATCCCTTTTTAACATCCTTAAACATGTTTCATAATAAATCATATCATGTCATAATAATATATATCACATATATATTATATATTTGCAACAAAAGAAAATAATACAATCAACATATATCGCATATATATCAATGTATTAATCCGGTGAGAAAATGAAATAATAAAGCGAGCCAATATTAGATAATGTAATACAATATATCATATATATCATTATACATTAAATCATCGAATCAACACTTGATCCGACGATCCGGCTATATCGAATATAACCGACTAATATATCATGTACCGATTCATCGAATCAACACTTGATTCGATGTTCCGGTTCATATCTAAATATCGCGAGAACATAATACGGTATCTCATATCGCATTATCCTCGGTCCTGCACATATCACATATGCGCCTCTACTCCGTTTTTCCTGAGCCAAGAAACCTCTGTGTAGGACTCTAAAGAATCGTCAATACGCCGGTAGCAGGTGATGATCATATCAAACACCCACAAGCTGTAAGCGGTCAGCTAAACGTAACAGCCACCCAGGTATTGAGCGATCAGAAGATCAACAAGCTAGCCTGTCCGTTCTACTGTGAATCCAATCAGTAACACTCCCGTACAGTCCGGTCTGTTCGTCTGATATGTCGCATATCAAGTCTAGGGGTGGTATACGTCAGACCCCAGTAACCGATAAGTCGTGTCGATGTGAGGCTCATAACAGGTCGAGAAACTACTAGTAACACTTACCAGTATATCTCTATATCAGCCCTGGCCAGGGACTTCCAGTTATAGCCAATCGAACACAGCACAACATCAACTCCCTATACCGGGAGAGACGAATCCCCTCCTATCGCTCATTGCCTCCATGTGATTCGGGACTGTACCCAAAAGCCGCCGTTTTGCACGCCCTCTTGGACGTGGTAAGGTGGAAATCAAAGCACAGTGGGAATCACACAAGACTCTATGACGATCTCGGGTCTACAGACTACCCTGTACCAGTGTCACCGGAGAACTGCCATCTGACGTGTGGTATATCACCATCTGGGAGTTCTCGGCGAGTCCGTCCAGTGTACCCAGTCTCCACTGAGCACCCATACACCATCTCTGATGTCAAACACCGATGGATATGGGATCATCCATCGTCCATCATATGGGTCAAGATGCGTATACGCTTGTCTAGTCTGATGTATCGATGCCCTGTCTCGATATACCCTCGACTAGAAACAGTTATAGGATGTACTCATCGACTACTATGGCCCCACTAGTATGATCTCATCATAGTCCCAGTAGTCGAGTACAGATCCTATGGGCTTTATCAACATGTGAGAGTAAGACAGTAAACCAATACAAGTCAACATGTTAAGATAAAGTGAAACCAAATAGCATACTATCATGACGAGCAAGAAAGTCCTCTCTGTATATATCCAAGCATCCATTATAATATACATCATATGTACAACAATGGCCTCTAGGGCATATACATAACTAACAATCTCCCACTTGTACTAAGGCCAGCTGCTGTAGTATCTCATACCCTAGCATCCCGAATAATCTCTCAAACTGTATCTGGGGAATGGCCTTCGTGAGTGGATCCGCAGTGTTGTCCTTCGTATCTACTCTCCTGACCTCGATCTCCCGGCGATCAACTATCTCCCTGATCAGGTGATACCGCCTCAGAATATGTCTGGACTTCTGATGGGATCTGGGTTCCTTGGCCAAAGCCACAGCTCCATTGTTATCGCAATACAGAGGTATTGGATGTTCAATGGATGGAACCACACCAAGTTCAGTAATGAACTTCTTCATCCAGACAGCCTCTTTGGCAGCATCGTTGGCAGCGATGTATTCAGCCTCCATCGTCGAGTCTGCAACGGTATCCTGTTTGGAACTCTTCCAACATACCGCCCCTCCATTGAGGGTAATGATAAATCCCGAGTGCGACTTAGAGTCGTCCTTATCACTTTGGAAGCTGGAATCGGTAATGGACTCCACCCGGAGTTCTCCGTTACCATACACCAAGAACATGTCTCTAGTCCTTCGCAAGTACTTGAGAATGTTCTTCACAGCTGTCCAGTGACTCTCTCCAGGATCTGCTTGATACCGACTTACTACACTTAGTGAGTATGCTACATCGGGTCTGGTACATAGCATCACATACATGATAGAGCCTACTGCCGAAGCATAGGGTATCCTTTGCATGCGAGCTCTCTCCAAATCAGTCTTGGGAGACATCTCTTTGGAGAGAGTGAGTCCAGAGATCATGGGTTGGTTCCCACGCTTGGATTCTTCCATACTAAACCTCTTTAGTATGGTGTCAATGTACTTGGATTGGGACAATCCCAGTATCCGTTTGGATCTATCTCTATAGATCTTAATCCCCAATATACAGGAGGCATCACCTAGATCTTTCATTGAGAATCTTTGTGATAAGAAGAGCTTGACTGATTGCAGCATAGGAATATCATTTCCTATCAAGAGTATGTCATCCACGTACAATACGAGGAAGACAACCTTACTCTCTGCTACCTTCTTATAGATACAAGGTTCATCTATGTTTTTGATGAAGTCAAACTCTTTGACTACAACATCAAAACAGATGTTCCAACTCCGCGATGCTTGCTTTAACCCATAAATGGATTTAAGCAGCTTGCACTCCTTTCCGCTGCTCCCACTATCTACGAAGCCCTCTGGCTGAGTCATGTACACGCACTTTTCTAAATCACCATTTAGAAAGGCGGTCTTAACATCCATTTGCCAGATTTCGTAGTCATGGTATGCAGCAATGGCAAGTAAGATCCGGATGGACTTAAGCATAGCCACTAGAGAAAAGGTTTCGTCATAATCCACACCTGGTCGTTGACGAAAACCCTTTGCTACAAATCTAGCTTTGAAAGTCTCAACTTTTCCATCTACACCAAATTTCCTTTTAAAAATCCACTTGCTCCCAATAGGTTTTACCCCTTCAGGAGCATTTTCCAAAATCCATACTTTATTGGTGTACATGGATTCCATCTCAGATCGCATTGCATCCAGCCATTTCACAGAGTTACCACTCGTGATGGCCTGCTCGAAACTAGTCGGGTCATCATCTTCCATGATGCAATCCTCGCTTCCACCATCAATAAGAAAACCGTAGTATCTCTCAGGTGGACGAGAAACCCTACTAGATCGGCGGAGAGGCTGGGGTTCGTCGGGTACTACTGAATCCTTTGGTTCTACTAAATTTTCAGTTGCAATTTGTGTTTCTGGAACCTCTTCCAGCTCTATCTCTTTGCTACTAATTTCTTTTGCAAGAAATTCCTTTTCCAAAAAGGTGGCATATTGAGAAACAAACACTTTTTGTTCTTCAGCATGGTAGAAAAAATATCCTTGGGAATTCTTAGGATATCCCACAAACTTGCAAAGAACTGACCGTGCCTCGAGTTTGTCTGGATTTTGCCTTTTGACATAGGCCGGACAACCCCATATCTTAACTCGTTTAAAATATGGTCTCTTCCCACTCCATATCTCATATGGTGTGGTAGGCACAGATTTAGACGGAACTTGATTCAATAGGTATGCTGCTGTCTCAAGCGCATAACCCCAGAAGGAAATATGCAACTCAGCCTCGCTCATCATAGAGCGCACCATATCTAATAGGGTGCGATTCCTCCGTTCCGATACACCGTTGTGCTGTGGTGTATAAGGAGGAGTAAGCTGAGAGAGAATCCCATTCTCTTTTAGATAATCTAGGAACTCATTGCTTAAGTATTCACCTCCTCGATCAGATCGAAGAATCTTAATACTTTTGCCCGTTTGATTCTCTACTTCGTGCTTATATTCTCTGAATTTCTCAAAAGCTTCAGACTTGTGTTTCATTAGGAACACATGTCCGAATCTAGAGAGATCGTTAGTGAATGTAATGAAGTAGGAAGAACCGTTCCTGGCATGCGTAGACATGGGACCGCATACATCACTATGTACCAGTCCTAAGAGTTCAGTAACTCTTTCTCCGTGTCCACTAAACGGAGCTTTGGTCATTTTTCCTTTGAGACATGAATGGCAAGTATCATAAGATGATAATTCGAACGGATTCAAATAACCATCCTTATGTAACTTAGCCAGTCGTGTCGCATTGATATGACCAAGTCTACAATGTCACAAGAAGGATTCGTTCATTTCTGAACTTTTCCTCTTGTGTGTGTTTTGTATATTGAGGACTGTATTCTGATTTAGAATGAATATGCCATTATGTAACGAGCCTAATGCAATCAACTTTTGACCTAGGAATATGTTCATAACATTATCCTTTACTACAAAATTATATCCTTCTTTACTTAATAAAGAGACTGATATAATGTTGCACATCATGTTCGGTATATAATAGCACTCATTTAGAATCAGTGTATTACGACTTGGCAATATAAGGTGATATTCGCCAACTGCTTTGGCTGCAATACTTGCACCGTTTCCTACTTGAACGGAATGATCACCTTTTCCCAGTTCTCTACCTTTTCGTAGCCCATGTGACAATTTACATATGTGGGATCCTGATCCGGTATCTAATACCCAGGACTTAGGGTGAACTGAGAAACAGTTTTCAATAACTAACACACCTGAAGAAGATGCATCAACATGCATGTTCTTCTGGGCGGCTTGAGAATCCAGATATTCCCCTATTCCCTGTTCAGTCTTATAACTCTTATAAGAAAGAACGGGTCCAACGTTCCCCTGCTCAGTATAATAAGCGGGTTCAGTCAATACATCCATATTATTATCTTGATTATGGCCTGACATGGTCGCTACCTGGAGAGAGAGAAGAAAACACTTTAGCGTATGCTCTTGCAAGATTAGATTGGTTATTATCTTATCTAATTAGGATGTCTCCCACTGTTTTTATCAAATCTACCTTCAAACCCTAAAAGGTAAGATTAGCCGGGATTAATTACACCCTACAATTTCGTCAATCTTTCAGCCAGATCAGTGTCGGTATTTGAGGGAGGTTCCCCGTGCTTTCGCACGGACCTAATTAAAGTAAACCTCGTTTTCCCAGAGGCGTAACCCCGTTAACACTTTTCTAGACACTTACTTGATCGACTAATTGTTCTGTGTAAAACTCTCCCAGGAGTAACTCTTACTCGCAGTGGGTATCAGGATCCAACTATCTTATAGAAGGTATGCAATTTCATTGCAAATTTCAACACTTGAAATTCCCGATAATATTTTGCCCCTAGCAATTTATGACCTTAACATAGTCAACAAATCATAATTGCTAGCCAAGTTCAACCCGTCATTTCCCGATTGAATTAAACCCACCTGTACGACCCTTAACATAGTCAACAAAGTCGTACAACTACCTTAATCCAATCACATCTCATGTTTTAACAGATAAGTACTAATTAGCTACCGCACACCACGCCTTAACATAGTCAACAAACGTAGCACGAATACTAACTAGTCTTTATCTGAAATGACGGAGGGCTACGCAGGTTTTTCAGAAAACCATGAGCGTAATGAACTTGATATCGTCGTAGAATCATGTGAAATTTTGAAATGGAGTGTTTTTTAGGCTTTCATTAGTTTTGCTAAAGAGGTCACTCCCGGTGAAGGGATCTCGGCTCTTTCCTCATCGAATAAAGTGCAGGACATATCATATATATCACTGTGCAATGCAAAACTCTAAAAGCAATCAAAAGACAAACCGAGTTTTGTAGCATCTTCCAGTTTCGCTAAAGAGGTCACTCCCGTTGAAGGGATCTCGGCTCTTTCCTCATCGAATAAGGTGCAGGGTATATCATATATACCACTATGCAAAGCAAAACTGTAGCTACCCTTTTTATAAAGTTTTGATTCTACAACATCTTTTAGGTTTCTTTTCTTTTTATTAATCTCATTAATAAAAAATCCCATCAGCTTATGCTTCCTAAGCATCACAGATAAATACGACGTACACTTATGCCATCCGCATTCGCCTCGATGTCCACTCGTGCACCGTTAGGTTAGGTAACTAACGACAGAGCAGGGCAGGGCTAGTGCGGGTGTAAAACATAAGTAACGTCTATATAATATATCATATATACTATATACTGTATCCATCACAACATATCAAATGATCACATCACAGATATCGCAGCAGAAACATAGATATAATGTGGGATATATTAGGACGTCCGTATTTAGTATTTAGCCAACAATAGAAAATAAGGATTCCACAGTCGCGATGAATAGCCAAGCCCACACCCTAGACCCCTACGAGAGCGGCAAGCGACCCTACCAATTCTGGAGTTTAGGAGACCCGGTCTCGACTCCTCGAGATGGCCTCCTACTGAACCCCAGAACCTGGTCACCTGTGCTCCCCTCCTTGGGTCCATCCTAATGCGGAAAAGTAAATAATATACAACACTGGTGGCATCAACCTCAACCCGGAAGTGCCCCAAATAAAAGAATATTACATTACATTTGGGCTATTCAATCGCGACAATCCTGCACATCATATCTCAGCAACACATAATATCTCATATCATCAACGTAAGTAAATATGCGCATCCCAATTGTCGTTGACATATAGCAACGAAACCGGCGATATCACATATTACACTTACGGTCACAGAAAAGAAGTGTAAAACTACAACATTTGGAATCCACAATCTCTTTAGACATCGTAAATCCGAAATATCACATATTTCGCATTTCATGCCTAACTGTATGAATTCCACATATTGTATCACATTCCAGATAAATAGACAGTATTAAACTTTTCGAACAGATAATCAAATACCCAAGATTTCCTAAATCGCTCAACACTTAAGCGGAGTTCAAAAGCTACAGAATACGTCACAGTAGCAACGGTCCAGCCGTAGAAGGGTCAAGCCAACGCCTCACATGTGGCATGCCGTACTGCCCCAAACCCGAAGGTTCAAAAGGCAGTTCAAGACGGACACATAATCGAGTTAAGCTTTGTTGTCTTCTAGAGGGTCCATCGCGTCACATGCACGGTTTTCCGAAAGATTTAAACCCGAGAAAAATTCAACACTTGAATATTTTTCGTGCCGGGAAAAATTGAGTTAATGATATCCGTTCGAACTTTTTAACAGTTTCTAAATATCCGGAAAAAATAACGAATTTAAATATTCCGATCGAATCTAAGATTACAAAATAAACCCCAGAATACTCAACACTTGAGTGAGATTAAAAATACCCATAAAAATTAAATCACAGAAAGAGAAATAACTGTGCAAAAATTAGTCCTTGATTGCTCAATACTGTCGTGGATCCGCGGCCCAAGCGAGGTACGACCGTGGTTCCGCGGCGGTTTGTATGGAACAGGGGCACGTTTTTCACAGAAGTGCTTATGTTTCCCTGCTGATTTTTTAGGTATTTTTAATTCGGAAAAATCACAGATTTCAAAAAATATCCAGAGAGGGGTTGATTTTGACGTATTCGGGTTCGTTCGGAGTTTTAACTTCGTTAACACATCGCCTAATGCTCTAGCTAGTCTCTAATACCACTGTAGGATTCCTAGGCACTCTTGTGAAGGTTCATAAAGCATCAAACATGCCCGAATAAAATTTTAGATGTGCCGAACAACCCAAAACCGGGATCTTTGCTAGATTATTAGGGTTTAACATGCAAGATAACATCTTTAAACCTAAGTGTGAGGGATTACAACCTTTGTAGTCCGCTCCTTCGCTTCACAAGCTCCGAGTAGAAGTCCCTTCTCCGCGATCCATGATCTCCCGGACTCAAGAGAGGCTCCACGACTCGAATGATCCATGATAGCTTGTCGTATTCCTTTTCTCCGATGATCTACGTCGAACTTGCAATAGCTCAAGCTTTCTCTCACTCTAATGAGGTGAACACCCTAATCTAATGGGCTAGATTAGATGAGGATGATGGAGTAGTATTTATGCTTTCTTTTTATATCATTTTCTCAAAATAACTCATCACAAAAGAAAACTCAAGTGAACTCTCTCCCAAACTCAAGAGAGAAGAAGATGAAGAATGAAAAGAAGAAATCTTTTTGTGATGAATAGTAGATAAGAGTATATGATTTATTATGGAACCATGGTCAAGGATGAGAGGCTAAAACTTTGTAGAGAATAAACTAGAGTTAGGGTTTGGTTAGGTTATGGATAAGGATCAACCAAAATATCTTAACCAAGACAAAAGAGAATCCTTCTAGAATGAACAAGAAGGAGCTAACCCTAATCAAACCCTAATCCCTTTTTATCATCCTTAAACATATTTCATAATAAATCATATCATGTCACAATAATATATATCACATATATATTATATATTTGCAACAAAAGAAAATAATACAATCAACATATATCGCATATATATCAATGTATTAATCCGGTGAGAAAATGAAATAATAAAGCGAGCCAATATTAGATAATGTAATACAATATATCATATATATCATTATACATTAAATCATCGAATCAACACTTGATCCGACGATCCGGCTATATCGAATATAACCGACTAATATATCATGTACCGATTCATCGAATCAACACTTGATTCGATGTTCCGGTTCATATCTAAATATCGCGAGAACATAATACGGTATCTCATATCGCATTATCCTCGGTCCTGCACATATCACATATGCGCCTCTACTCCGTTTTTCCTGAGCCAAGAAAGCTCTGTGTAGGACTCTAAAGAATCGTCAATACGCCGGTAGCAGGTGATGATCATATCAAACACCCACAAGCTGCAAGCGGTCAGCTAAACGTAACAGCCACCCAGGTATTGAGCGATCAGAAGATCAACAAGCTAGCCTATCCGTTCTCCTGTGAATCCAATCAGTAACACTCCCGTACAGTCCGGTCTGTTCGTCTGATATGTCGCATATCAAGTCTAGGGGTGGTATACGTCAGACCCCAGTAACCGATAAGTCGTGTCGATGTGAGGCTCATAACAGGTCGAGAAACTACTAGTAACACTTACCAGTATATCTCTATATCAGCCCTGGCCAGGGACTTCCAGTTATAGCCAATCGAACACAGCACAACATCAACTCCCTATACCGGGAGAGATGAATCCCCTCCTATCGCTCATTGCCTCCATGTGATTCGGGACTGTACCCAAAAGCCGCCGTTTTGCACGCCCTCTTGGACGTGGTAAGGTGGAAATCAAAGCACAGTGGGAATCACACAAGAATCTATGACAATCTCGGGTCTACAGACTACCCTGTACCAGTGCCACCGGAGAACTGCCATCTGACGTGTGGTATATCACCATCTGGGAGTTCTCGGCGAGTCCGTCCAGTGTACCCAGTCTCCACTGAGCACCCATACACCATCTCTGATGTCAAACACCGATGGATATGGGATCATCCATCGTCCATCATATGGGTCAAGATGCGTATACGCTTGTCTTCTCTGATGTATCGATGCCCTGTCTCGATATACCCTCGACTAGGAACAGTTATAGGATGTACTCATCGACTACTATGGCCCCACTAGTATGATCTCATCATAGTCTCAGTAGTCGAGTACAGATCCTAAGGGTTTTATCAACATGTGAGAGTAAGACACTAAACCAATACAAGTCAACATGTTAAGATAAAGTGAAACCAAATAGCATACTATCATGACGAGCAAGAAAGTCCTCTCTGTATATATCCAAGCATCCATCATAATATACATCATATATACAACAATGGCCTCTAGGGCATATACATAACTAACACCAATTTCGGGTCGTGACACTACCGCGACGCCAGGGATCAGAAAGCCCCCCTGAGGATCCCTCGCTCGGCTATCCCTGGAGGGTAGCTTCCCTACCGTGACGCCAGGGATCAGAAAGTCCTCCCAGAGGCAGTCGAGCCTAAGGATCCCTCGCTCGGCTACCCTGGCGGGTAGCTTCCGTACCGCGACGCCAGGGATCAGAAAGCCCTCCCAGAGGCAGTCGAGCCCGAGGATCCCTCGCTCGGCTATTCCTGGCGGGTAGCTTCCCTACCGCGACGCCAGGGATCAGAATGCCCTCCCAGAGGCAGTCGAGCCTGAGGATCCCTCGCTCGGCTATCCCTGGCGGGTAGCTTCCCTACCGTGACGCCAGGGATCAGAAAGCCCTCCCAGAGGCAGTCGAGCCCGAGGATCCCTCGCTCGGCTATCCTTCAGGACACAAGCCCTCGGCAAGAGGCATCGGATAGTAACCCTGCCCGGCCAAGGGTCCTTGGTAGGTTTCTTACAGCCCCTCCCGCGCTAAGGACCAAAGTCCTCCCAGAGGCAGTCGAGTCCTTGCTCGGCTATCCCCGGCTGGTAGCTTTCTACCACAACCGACAGGGATCAAAGTCCTCGCCAAGAGGCACTGGGCAGTAACCCTGCTCGGTCCCCATCCTGAAGGATCAAAAGTCCTCCCAGAGGCAGTCGAGCCCGAGGATCCCTCGCTCGGCTATCCCTGGCGGGTAGTTTCCCTACCGCTACGCCAGGGATCAGAAAGTCCTCCCAGAGGCAGTCAAGCCCGAGGATCCCTCGCTCGGCTATCCCTGGCGGGTAACTTCCCTACCGCAACGCCAGGGATCAGAAAGCCCTCGCCAAGAGGCGCCGAGCAGCTACCCTGCTCGGCCATCCTTCGCAGGCCTCTCACGGCCCCTCCAGCGTCAAAGATCAAAGCCCTTGCCAGGGGGCACCGAGCAGCTACTCTGCTCGGCCATCCTTCGCAGGTCTCTCGTGTCCCCTCTAGCGTCAAGGATCAAAGCCCCCGCCAGGAGGCACCGAACAGCTACCCTGCTTAGCGCATCCCCAGCGGACATCCTCCTGCCCATCAGACGCTGATGGTCTGAAGCCCTCATCGTGAGGCCGCTGAGTTCCTTCTTGCTTGGCGCATCTTCAGCGGGCATCCTCCTGCCCGTCAGACGCTGATGGTCTGAAGCCCTCATCATGAGGCCGCCGAGTTCCTTCCTGCTCGGCGCATCCCCAGCGGGTATCCTCCTGCCCATCAGACGCTGAGGATTTGAAGCCCTCATCGCGAGGCCGCCGGGTTCCTTCCTGCTCGGCGCATCCCCAGTAGGCATCCTCCTGCCCATCAGACGATGAGGATCGGAAGCCCTCATTGCGAGGCCGCCGGGTTCCTTCCTGCTCGGCGCATCCCTGGCGAGCATCCTCCTGCCCATCAGACGCTGATAGTCTGAAGCCCTCATCACGAGGCCGCCGAGTTCCTTCCTGCTCGACGCATCCCTAGCGGGCATCCTCCTGCCCATCAGATGCTGAGGATCTCAAGCCCTCATCGTGAGGCCGCCGAGTTCCTTCCTACTCGGCGCATCCCCAGCGGGCATCTTCCTGCCCATCAGACGCTGATGGTCTGAAGCCCTCATCGTGAGACCGCCGAGTTCCTTCCTGCACTGCGCATCCCCAGCGGGCATCCTCCTGTCCATTAGACGCTGATGGTCTGAAGCCCTCATCGCGAGGCCGCCGAGTTCCTTCCTGCTCGGCGCATCCCCAGCGGGCATCCTCCTGCCTATCCGATGCTGAGGATCTTAAGCCCTCATCGTGAGGCCGCCGGGTTCCTTCCTGCTCGGCGCATCCCCAGTGGGCATCCTCCTGCCCATTAGACGTTGATGGTCTGAAGCCCTCATCGCGAGGCCGCCGAGTTCCTTCCTGCTCGGCGCATCCCCAGTAGGCGTCCTCCTGCCCATCAGACGCTGAGGATCTGAAGCCCTCTTCGCGAGGCCGCCGAGCCCCTTCCTACTCGGCGCATCCCGGCGGGTAGCTTCCTACCCAGCAAAGACAAGGATCAAAGTCCTCCTTAGAGGCAGCCGAGCGCCTTCCCTGCTCGTTTGTCCCAGGATGGCGGTTGCCTACCCACGATGCCAGAGATCAAAGCCCTCGCCAAGAGGCAACCGCGTAGCTTCACTGTCCGGTCATCCTTAGTGGGCTTCTTACTGCCCCTCCAACGCTAAGGATCAAAGTACTCCCACAGATAGCCGAGCGGCTTCCCTGCTCGGCTATCCCTGGCCGGTAGCTTCCCTACTCGCAACTCCAGGGATCAATGCCCTCGTCAAGATCAACCGAGCAGCTTCCCTGCTCGGTCATCCCCAGCAGGCATCCTCCTGCCCAACAGACGCTGCAGGTTTGTAGCCCTCATAACGAGGCCACTGAGCCTATCACATGCAGCGGACCTGAAGCCCCGACAAAAGACATTAGGTGATCGAAGTCAACTCGACGACCGATTGCTCCACTTGTCATTCCCGCACTGGACCGCGCCCCATCAGACGCCACAGGTCTGCACACGTCGCGTCGGTCAACCGACGCTTGACACGCAGACAGTCGCTTCAGTGACAGGAAGCACAAACCGGCGCACCTTCCTTAAAATGCATAGAGTTCGCCCTGATTCGCTGGCAGGAAAGGCAGCTGACGGCCCGGGGACACGTCCTGACGAAATCTTAGGAGGGAGCTCTCCCCGGGCGGCCCGGCAGTCCACTCTTGGCCCAACCCGCTAGCTGGTCGGGACAAGAGTTGGGGGCTAATGATGATGCTCTATATTGGCGACCTTCCAGATCAGGACACGTGGCAGATGACGTGTCCCAGAACTCAGAAGAGAGGGCCCACAGGGGTCGATCAGGCCATCCCTGTACCCGACCTACAAGCACAAAGCTGGCTCACCTCAGAGCCCCCTGCAAATTGGCCTCCTCGGCCTCTCAGCTCGCCTCCGAGCTACCGCAGGACCAAGATACCTCGGCCCTCTCGCTCGTTCCCGAGCTCTCCCGCCGAGGCTATCTTCCTCGGTCCCTCCGACCGACCAACTCCACCACTCACAGGCGTAACCACCGCTCCGCAAATCTCGCCATGCGCAGATTCTCCGCCAGCAACATCCCACGTTCTACGCCATCACGATCCCCATTAATGGGCGATCCGCTCTTTACGCGGGCGTGACGTCGGGAGCGTAACAGCCGACGAGATTCTCGTGCCTTCTACTGCGTGCTGCCGCCACTATATAAACCCCCATCACAGAGGGGTCAAGTAAGCCATTTTTTACTCTTTTAAGCCGTTACTCTGCTCGGATCTCATCACTAATTTGATCGTCGGAGGGTCCTTGGTGGTACCAAACCACCCCGGGACTTCTTTGCAGGTACTCGGCACCGAACTCCTCATATCACCTCTTCTACCAAAACCCATTGAGACCCATACGCAACGGAAGGTAACCACCTAAGTCCATCAGGAGATCAGCGGAAGACAATATCTGACGGAGACCCTAAAAGGACCTCCATCACATTTTGTAAGATAATCCGTGGCCACAATTATGAACGTATGCCTCTTAGAATATGGGGATGGATCATACCGATTAAGTCCATGGCCCAGACTATAAAAGGCTACCACTTGACTACGGGATTGAGATCCATAGCCGGTGCATTCTTCACGAGGCCATATCTTTAGCAAGCACGACACCTCTTCGCGTAATGATAACATTCGGAGAGGATAGTCAGCCGATAGCAGCCGTACTGCCGAATTAGCCAACGCATTTTCATTCCGGCTTGATGTGCTCAGCAAATGCCCTCATGGGCCTCTTCCATCAGAGTCATTAATGTTAGTTATATGTATGCCCTAGAGGCCATTACTGTACATAGGATGTATATTGTAGTGGATGCTGGGACATATATAGGGAGGACTTTCTTGCTCGACATGATAGTATGCTATCTGGTTGCTCTTTACCTTAACGTGTACATTGATTGTCTCTCTGTTACATGTTGGTAAAGCCCTTAGGATGTGTACTTGACTATCTGGACTATGATGCGGATCATACTAGTAGGGAATGGTAGTCCATATGTACATCCTTCAAAGTCCCTAGTCGTGGGTGTATCGAGACGGGGCATCGATATACCAGAGTAGACTAGCGTATACCTTCTCGACCCATACAAATGGGCGATGGATGATCCCATATCCATTGGTGTTTGACATCGGAGATGATGTACGGGTGCTCAGTGGAGACTGGGTACACTGGACGGACTCGCCGAGAACTCCCAGATGGTATTATACCTTACGTCAGATGGCAGTTCTCTGGTGACACTGGTACAGAGTAGTCTGTTGACCCGAGATCGTCATAGAGTCTTGTGTGGTTCCCACTGTGCTTTGATTTCCACCTTACCACGTCCAAGAGGGCGTGCAAAACGGTGGTTTTTGGGTACAGTCCCGAGTCACATGGAAGCAATGAGCGATAGGAGGGGATTCGTCTCTCCCGGTATAGGGAGTTGATGTTGCGCTGTGTTCGATTGGCTATAACCGGAAATCCCTGGCCAAGGTTGCTGAGATTTACTGGTAAGTGTTACCAGTAGTTTCTCGAACTGTTATAGACCTCATATCGACACGACTTATCGAGCTATTGGGGTCTGACGTTTACCACCCCTAGGCAAGATATGCGACATATCAGACGATCAGACCGGACTGTACCGTAACTGTTACTGGTTGGATTCACAGGAGTATGAGCGGGCTTGCTCATCGATCTTCTGATCGCTCAATACCCGGATGGCCGTTACGTTTAGCAGACCGCTTGCGGCTTGTGGGTGTTTGATATGATCATCACCTGCTGCCGGCGTATTGACGAGTCTTTAGAGTCCTACACAGAGGTTTCCTGGCTTAAGCGAAACGAAATAGGAGCACATATGAGATATGTGCGTGTAAGTCCACGTTGCGACCCCCGGTTCTTACGGGGAGGCGGAAACGGTATAAAAATCAAATTTTTAGCGCAAGGGGCAACATGGACTAAGCAAAGTCGGGATCTTTAACTAAACTAAAACTAGCATACTTTGCTAAAGAGAGTTAGCTACTCGGATGAAGATGGTTATACCTAAACTTGAACTCCTTCTTCTTCAAACTTTGTAGAGGTTGATGGTTCTCTTTTTGTCGCCTTCTTCCGTCGAAGATGGATCCACCTCGAGAGTTCAACCTTTGGGCTCTTCCTCGTGCTTTGAGTGAACTAGGGTTTCCGGCTTGCCAAACCTTGAACCTAGAATAAGTAGAGAGTGTCTAAGGGGTGCTTTTCTTTTTAAAGAGAAGGATTCTCAACACATGAGAAGGTTTCTCTTTAGCTAGAGGAAGAAGAAGATGAAGTGAAGAGAGAGAATGAATATGATAGAATGAGCTATCCTTTTTCTTTCTTGCAACCATAATGCAAAAGAAAAAGAATTATCAATAATAATAATAATGAAAATGAAAAGGTTGATGGAAAGTTTTAGAATGACCATTATCATTTCAAACATTAAATGAATTTGCTAGAATCAAAGAGCATCTTTCTTTTGTAATGATGATGGTCAAAACTTCAACCATGGTCAACAAGTCAACCATGGTCAACAAGTCAACAAAAACCAACCATGACACAATTTCATTTTATTATATATTATTAATTGATATAATACAAATCCATTAGGGTTTGGAAAAAGACGACTGTCAACTGTGCATACGCACCCGTTCCGAAACCCTAATGAAAGTCATCTTCCTCTTCCTCAAATAACCGTGCATACACACCTGCATCCTCGTTCCGAGGAACATGAATACTGAGATAAAAGCAACCCCAAAACATATACCAGTATCTGACTCAAACCAGAGCCAGCCAGTAATATCCGTCCGGACTCCAAACGTGCACAAGTGCGCGGATGAGAACGAACCCTGTCGCAAAACCATGCGACCTCTACTCTGTTTTGCCCAGAGGCGAATACCCTCTGTGTGGGACTCTAAAGACTCGACACTACGCTGGCAGTGGGTCTAACCACAGACCGCAAGCGGCACTAGCTGTGAGTAACGGTCCCCAGGTAGATGTCGACAAGAAGGCTGACGAGGTGAAACCCCATCTGTACTTCTACTGAGTCTGAATGTGACAGTCTTCGTACAGTCCGGTCTGTTCGTCTGATACATCGCATGTCGGGCCTAGGGGGCGGTAAAACGTCAGTCCCCCAATAGCGGTACAAGTCGTGTCGGAGTGAAGCCCAAAACACCCTGAGATAACACTGGAACCTACCAGTATATCTCGCTTGCCCTGGCCAGGGACTACTCGTGTAATGGCTCTCCTAGACACAGCGCGATGTCAACCCCCAATACCGGGAGAGACGAATCCTGTCTAACCGTCACTACCTCCAAGTGCTTCGGGACTGCACCCAACCACCACCTGTTTGTACGACTCCTTTGAGCCGTGGTAGGGTAGTGATCAAAGTGCAGTGGGAACACACTCGAGGCGAAGTGCCAGTGTCAAGTCAGCGGACTAAGCTGTACTCATGTCACCTGGGAACTGATAACTGACGATAGGTATAATACCAACCTGTCTGTTCCCGACGAGTCCTGTCCACTGTACTCGTAACCCAACGAGCACCCGTATACTATCTCCAGTACGACGTACTGATGGCTGTGGGACAGACCATCTCCCACACTAGGATGAGAAGCGCATACGCTAGTCTACTCCGGAGTATCGATGCCCTGTCTCGATAGTCCTGCGACTAGGGACCTGTATAAGGATGTGCTTATAGATTACCCAGCCCCCACTAGTGTGACTGCCATCACAACGCTGGTAATCAAGCAAAGATCCTAAGGGCTCCACTAATGCGTATAAGTGATATACTGAAATAAACACAAGTACACATTGAAGTAGAAACAAACCAAGTAGCATACTACTATATTGAGCAAGATTGTTTATACAAGGTGAATATCCCAAGCTTCCATCAAGTAATATACAAACTAGTATGATACAGTAATGGCCTCTAGGGCATATACACTAACAATCTCCCACTTGCACTAAGGCCATGTACTGGCGTATCGAAGACCTATCATCTCGATCAGCCGCTCGAACTGAGTCTGGGGTAAGGCCTTGGTGAATGGATCTGCAGTGTTCTCTTCTGAAGCAACCCTCCGAACCTCGATCTCCTTGCGATCCACGATCTCCCTGATCAGGTGATACCGCCTCAAGATGTGCCTGGATCTCTGATGGGACCTGGGTTCCTTCGCTAAAGCTATAGCCCCGTTGTTGTCGCAATACAGAGGTATTGGGTCAACAATGGACGGAACCACCTGAAGTTCTTTCAAGAACTTCCTCATCCAGACAGCTTCTTTTGCGGCATCAGATGCAGCGATGTATTCCGCTTCCATAGTCGAGTCTGCAACGGTTTCCTGTTTGGAACTCTTCCAACACACCGCCCCTCCATTGAGGGTAAAGACAAAACCCGACATGGACTTGGAATCATCCTTGTCACTCTGGAAGCTGGAGTCAGCAAAGGCCTCGATCTGGAGGTCTTTTCCGCCATACACCAAGAACATCTCCTTAGTCCTTCTCAGGTACTTGAGAATGTTCTTTACCGCTATCCAGTGTTTCTCCCCAGGGTTTGACTGATACCGGCTTACCACACTTAGTGCATAAGCTACATCCGGTCTGGTACATAACATCGCATACATTATAGAGCCTACCGCAGAAGCGTAGGGTATAATAGACATGCGATCCCTCTCCAAATCAGTCTTGGGAGACATCTCTTTAGAGAGGGTGATCCCGTGACAAGCCGGTAGGTTACCGCGCTTGGAATCTTCCATACTGAATCTCTTCACTATGGTGTCGATGTACCTGGACTGAGAAAGTCCTAATATCCTCTTGGATCTATCACGATGGATCCGGATCCCCAGGATGTATGAGGCATCACCCAGGTCTTTCATGGAGAACCTGTGTGACAAGAACCCCTTGACAGATTGTAGCATAGGAATGTCATTTCCTATTAAGAGAATGTCATCCACGTATAAAACGAGGAATACTACAGTTCTTGCTACAAATCTACTATAGATGCATGGTTCATCTGGGATTTTGATAAAGCCAAATTCCTTGACCGTTTCATCAAAACAGATGTTCCAACTCCGCGATGCCTGCTTTAGTCCATAGATGGACTTAAGCAACTTGCACACCTTTCCGCTGCTCCCACTCTGAATGAAACCCTCTGGCTGATCCATATAGACACACTCCTCTAAATTTCCATTCAGAAAAGCGGTCTTTACGTCCATCTGCCAAATCTCATAATCGTGGAAGGCAGCAATGGCAAGAAGGATCCGAATGGATTTCAGCATAGCCACTGGAGAAAAGGTTTCGTCATAGTCCAAGCCAGGTCTTTGACGGAAACCCTTTGCTACAAGTCTAGCTTTATAGGTCTCAACCTGTCCATCTACACCAATCTTCCTTTTGAAGATCCACTTGCATCCTACGGGTTTTACCCCGTCTGGAGCAATGTCCAACGTCCATACTTTGTTGGTGTACATGGACTCCATTTCGGTCCGCATTGCATCCAGCCATTTTACCGAGTCAACGCTCTGAACGGCCTGCTGGAAGCTAGTAGGCTCATCATAATCTATGATGCAATCCTCTCTATCCCCGTCTATGAGAAAACCGTAGTATCTCTCGGGCGGATGAGACTGCCTACTACTCCTGCGGAGCGGCGTAGGAATGTCCTGTTCTTTTGAACTTACTGGCTCTTCCAAGCTTTCAGTAATAGCTTGTGGTTCTGGAATTTCTTCCAGTTCTATTGCGTTCCCACTTATCTGGGTTACCAAAAACTCAGTTTCCAAGAAGCGGGCATGTTAAGAAACAAAAACCTTTTGTTCCTCAATGGAATAGAACAGATACCCCCTGGAGTTCTTTGGGTATCCCACAAACTTACACTGTACTGAACGTGCCTCGAGCTTGTCCGCATGCTGCTTTTTTACAAAAGCTGGACATCCCCATATCTTAATGTACTTAAGACAGGGTTTCTTCCCACTCCATATCTGATATGGAGTGGTAGGCACTGTCTTGGTAGGAGCCTTGTTCAACAGATATGCAGCTGCTTCTAGCGCATAGCCCCAAAAAAGATCGCGGTAACTCAGCCTTACTCATCATGGAACAAACCATATCCAATAGGGTTCGATTCCTCCTTTCCGATACACCGTTATGTTGCGGAGTGTATGGAGGAGTACGCTGAGAGAGAATTCCATTCTCTTTTAAATAGTCCAGGAACTCGGCACTCAAGTATTCTCCACCTCGATCCGATCTTAGAATCTTAATACTTTTGCCTGTTTGTTTTTCAACTTCATTCTTGTAATCCCGAAATTTCTCAAAGGCCTCGGATTTATGCTTCATTAAGAAGACATGTCCATACCTAGAGAAATCATCTGTGAAAGTAATGAAGTATGAATAACCGCTTCGCGCATGTGTAGACATTGGACCACACACGTCACTGTGTATGAGTCCCAAGAGCTCGCTCGCTCTTTCTCCGTGTCCAGTGAACGGAGTTTTTGTCATCTTTCCCATGAGACAAGATTCACAAGTGGCATAAGACTGATACTCGAACGGATCCAAGTATCCTTCTTTATGTAACTTAGTCAACCGTGTCTCATTGATGTGACCCAGTCTACAATGCCATAAGAAAGCCTGATTAATATCTGGTGACTTTCTTTTGTGTGTATTCTGGACATTGAAAATCTGTGGTTGGTTCAATACGTATATACCATTGCTCAGTGTACCTGACCCAATCAGAACTTGATTAAGGTGAATGTTTACAACATTATTTACAAACGCAAATTCATAACCTTCTTTAGAAACCAAAGATACAGAAATGATATTACAAGTTGCGTTGGGTACAAAAAAGCAATTACGCAAAACCAAAACATGCCCATCTGACATTCCCAGGTGATAGTCCCCCACGGCTTTAGCGTCCATGCTAGCTCCGTTTGCAACTCTGAGGGTCATGTCACCTGCCTTCAAAACACTACGGTTTCTCAACGCCTGCAAAGAATTACAGATATGAGATCCTGATCCGGTATCCAATACCCAGGAAGTAGAGTTTATAGAAAGACAGTTTTCAATAACAAACACACCTGAAGCTGAAGCTGCAACCTGCTTCAGTTCCTGTGTCCTGGCTTTCCAAGCCCTGCAATCTTTCTTCCAGTGTCCACTCTTATGACAATAGAAGCACTCTTCCTTTCCAACAAGCTTCCCCGCAATCTTTGTTGCCTTTTCCTTTCCCTTCGCACCCACTTTACTAACACCGCCTCTTGGTTTGGCGGGGGCTTTCTTCCTCTTTCCCTTGGCTTTCGCCTTGGACCTAGAGGAAGAAGATCCTCCTACAAACAAAGCGGGTGTTTCCCTACCCTTCTGTAGGGTGCCCTCTGCGCTCCTCAGCAGGTTGAGGAGTTCTGAAAGTTCAACTTCCTTTTCTTGCAAGTTGAAGTTCAGTATGAACTGGGCGTAAGTGGATGGAAGGGACTGGAGAATTATATCCGTATAGAGTTCACTGTCCAACGTGGTCCCAAGTTCCGCGAGCTCCTCAGTGTAGCCAATCATCTTAAGCACGTGGTCCGCTACCGATGATCCGACGGCCAACTTTGTCGAAAATAACTTCTTCGACACTTCGTATCTTGCGATACGAGACTGCTCTCCATACAGTTCTTTTGTATGAAGAAATATGGATTCCAAATCCATATTCTCGTGCCTCCTCTGATGGTCGTTGTCCATCGAGGCAAGTACGAGGCATCTGGCCTTCGCGCTGTCAATCTCCCAAGTCTTACGGATTTCCTTATCCGCGACGCTGGAGGTGGGACCTGGGACGGGGGGAGCTTTGGTGGTAAGAAGATACCCCAGCTTGTCGTAAGAGATTGCCAACTTGACATTCCTGAGCCAATCTTTGTAGTTTGGCCCTGTCAATATGTTTTTATCTAGAAGTAACTTAAGTCCAGTCATTTTGATTTGGTCGCTGCAGGGGGGAGAGAAGAAACACTTTAGCACGATGCTCTTGCAAGTTTAGAATGGTTTTTAATTTGTCTAAACAGGATGGCTCCCACTGTCTCTCGAATCCCTCCTCAAACCATAAAGGAAGAATTAGTCAGGATCAATCCCACCGCACAATACTTGCTTAACCGTTCAGCCAGGCCAGTGTCGGTACTTCGAGGGAGGTTTTCCAACGCTTTCGCGAAGTTCCTTAATTAAATAACCTCTTTTCCCTGGGGGCGTAGCCCCGCTAACACCTTTCTAGGCACCTACTAGGTTTATAGCATTGATCGTTTAGTGAGAAATTTCCCGAGGAGCAGCATATACTCACAGTAGGATCGGGATCCAAATATCATCGTGTGACGAAACTGAAGGAATCCTACCAGAATCACCACACTCCAAATGGTATGCAAATCTAGCAAGTTTCAGTACTTATGAAACTCCCGATGTGGATTTTTGCCCCATGCTCTTATGACCTTGACGAAGGTCAACAAATCATAATTCACATGTCAAGTTCTGCCCGTCATTATCCAGGTTAATTTGAACCCACCCGTATATACCCTTGACGAAGGTCAACAAGGCAATACGACTGTCCCAAACCAACGCATCTATCTATGCTACATATGAACACCCAACAGCTACCAATCTCTATGTCTTGACGAAGGTCAACAAACATAGCTTGAATACTATTGAACATTCATACGAAACGACGGAGGGCTACGAATGGTTTTGGCGAAACCGTGAACGTAGTGAACTTGATATAATCGATGGAACGAGATAGCTTTTAGAAGGAGTGGCTCAAGCTCCGCATTTAAAAGTTAGTTTTGAAAAGAACCGAGTGGTTTTTCGAAAGAGTTCCAACGATTTTAACTTGGTTTATTATCTTGCATTAGTTCTTTTAATGCGTGATATTCTTGCATTAGTACTTTTAATGCGTCCCATCATTTAATTCCTACCATTGCAGAAAACAACCAAAATATGACGTACGCTTATGCCATTCGCATTCGCCACGGGGTCCCGTCATCACTCGTTAGGTTACTTAACTAAGGACAGAGCGGGGGCTGGGCTAGCGCGGCTGTAAAACATAAGCAACGCCTAAATAGAAAGCAATGATAGACATTACAGATCACAGATGAATACATTGGATATACTAGCAATCCGCAATCCTTTCGAGCCTGGAACGAAAAGCGGATAACACGGTCGCGGTGAATAGCCAAATACCCCACCCAAGACCCCTACGGGTGCGGCAAACTACCCGCCAAGTACCCGGCAGTTTGTGCACCCCTCCATGGGTCTATCCTAGGAGCAAAACCGTAAAAAGAATTATACAATGACGGCTACAACCCCGACCCGGTTGTGCGGCCAAACAAATAATAATTATTACATCAATTTACATTTACAATGAATGAAAGAAAAACAAAAGCTCATCTCACATCCACCCCGGCTATTCACCCGCGACAGTCCAACATATTCATATACACATTCCAATGTCAAACACAGATCATGTATAACCACGACTAATCGTCTTATAGCGATTAGCCGACGTTCAATACATGCAAGCATCACAGATATAACCATCATAGTCAAAGTGCAGTGAAGTTCGGAAAAAAAATACGGAATTATAGGACCCCAAAAGTGAATTTCAGTTCTGGAAAATCTGGGCACATATAATATATTTTAAAAATCCCAAAACCAACACAGACACACACTGCACGAAAAACGATGCACAGAAGACGACAAACCGCGGCGCTTCCGCGGCACATGCCTACCTCGTGCGGCGGAAGCGCGGCGGTTTGAACGAATCACTGCATCGTTTTTCTTGGGTGTTCACACAAAACCCTGAGCCGAATTTACAAGTATAAAGTATTTCATTTAGAGCAGAAAAAATTTCAACAGAAACTTAGGGTTTTGTTTTTCCGGTTTTGTGATTTTTTTCGGTTCCGAACTTCGTTACACTTCACTACCAAGCTAGTTTAAGTTTAGTTAGTCTCTGATACCACTGTAAGTCCACGTTGCGACCCCCGGTTCTTACGGGGAGGCGGAAACGGTATAAAAATCAAATTTTTAGCGCAAGGGGCAACATGGACTAAGCAAAGTCGGGATCTTTAACTAAACTAAAACTAGCATACTTTGCTAAAGAGTGTTAGCTACTCGGATGAAGATGGTTATACCTAAACTTGAACTCCTTCTTCTTCAAACTTTGTAGAGGTTGATGGTTCTCTTTTTGTCGCCTTTTTCCGTCGAAGATGGATCCACCTCGAGAGTTCAACCTTTGGGCTCTTCCTCGTGCTTTGAGTGAACTAGGGTTTCCGGCTTGCCAAACCTTGAACCTAGAATAAGTAGAGAGTGTCTAAGGGGTGCTTTTCTTTTTAAAGAGAAGGATTCTCAACACATGAGAAGGTTTCTCTTTAGCTAGAGGAAGAAGAAGATGAAGTGAAGAGAGAGAATGAATATGATAGAATGAGCTATCCTTTTTCTTTCTTGCAACCATAATGCAAAAGAAAAAGAATTATCAATAATAATAATAATGAAAATGAAAAGGTTGATGGAAAGTTTTAGAATGACCATTATCATTTCAAACATTAAATGAATTTGCTAGAATCAAAGAGCATCTTTCTTTTGTAATGATGATGGTCAAAACTTCAACCATGGTCAACAAGTCAACCATGGTCAACAAGTCAACAAAAACCAACCATGACACAATTTCATTTTATTATATATTATTAATTGATATAATACAAATCCATTAGGGTTTGGAAAAAGACGACTGTCAACTGTGCATACGCACCCGTTCCGAAACCCTAATGAAAGTCATCTTCCTCTTCCTCAAATAACCGTGCATACACACCTGCATCCTCGTTCCGAGGAACATGAATACTGAGATAAAAGCAACCCCAAAACATATACCAGCATCTGACTCAAACCAGAGCCAGCCAGTAATATCCGTCCGGACTCCAAACGTGCACAAGTGCGCGGATGAGAACGAACCCTGTCGCAAAACCATGCGACCTCTACTCTGTTTTGCCCAGAGGCGAATACCCTCTGTGTGGGACTCTAAAGACTCGACACTACGCTGGCAGTGGGTCTAACCACAGACCGCAAGCGGCACTAGCTGTGTGTAACGGTCCCCAGGTAGATGTCGACAAGAAGGCTGACGAGGTGAAACCCCATCTGTACTCCTACTGAGTCTGAATGTGACAGTCTCTGTACAGTCCGGTCTGTTCGTCTGATACATCGCATGTCGGGCCTAGGGGGCGGTAAAACGTCAGTCCCCCAATAGCGGTACAAGTCGTGTCGGAGTGAAGCCCAAAACACCCTGAGATAACACTGGAACCTACCAGTATATCTCGCTTGCCCTGGCCAGGGACTACTCGTGTAATGGCTCTCCTAGACACAGCGCGATGTCAACCCCCAATACCGGGAGAGACGAATCCTGTCTAACCGTCACTGCCTCCAAGTGCTTCGGGACTGCACCCAACCACCACCTGTTTGTACGACTCCTTTGAGCCGTGGTAGGGTAGTGATCAAAGTGCAGTGGGAACACACTCGAGGCGAAGTGCCAGTGTCAAGTCAGCGGACTAAGCTGTACTCATGTCACCTGGGAACTGATAACTGACGATAGGTATAATACCAACCTGTCTGTTCCCGACGAGTCCTGTCCAGTGTACTCGTAACCCAACGAGCACCCGTATACTATCTCCAGTACGACGTACTGATGGCTGTGGGACAGACCATCTCCCACACTGGGATGAGAAGCGCATACGCTAGTCTACTCCGGAGTATCGATGCCCTGTCTCGATAGTCCTGCGACTAGGGACCTGTATAAGGATGTGCTTATAGATTACCCAGCCCCCACTAGTGTGACTGCCATCACAACGCTGGTAATCAAGCAAAGATCCTAAGGGCTCCACTAATGCGTATAAGTGATATACTGAAATAAACACAAGTACACATTGAAGTAGAAACAAACCAAGTAGCATACTACTATATTGAGCAAGATTGTTTATACAAGGTGAATATCCCAAGCTTCCATCAAGTAATATACAAACTAGTATGATACAGTAATGGCCTCTAGGGCATATACACTAACAGTGCGGGACCGAGAATAATGCGAGTATGTGATACCGTATTTCATTCTCGCGATGAATGTGTCGATTGGTTGTATGCGATATAACCTAGTTATCGAATCAAGGATTGATTCGATAAATCGATACATTGAATACTAGTCGGTTATATGCGATATGACCGGATCGCTAAATCAAGTGTTGATTTAATGATTTAATGCATAATTATATATTTGATATATTACTTTGCATTAAGTAGTATTGGTTCACTTTAAATGGATTTTCTCACTTGGATTGTGCACATTGTATATGTGATATACTTTTGTACACAAGTTTGTATCATGTTTGATGATACATGCTAACTTGAGCATGTGTAAAGATTAAACCATGGTTGTGTAATGGTTAGGGTTTTCCTTTCATTTTCTTATTCATTTATTCATTGATTTATTCTTTATGGAAAATGAAAAGCATAAAGAGAAAAATGGTTGCTAACTTTGTTTGTATTATGAAGCTTCATGAAGCTTTGACTTAGTGACCATTTTGTCTCATGCTTAACCCTAACCATTCCCACTAACCCTAGTTTAGTCTCTACACTTGACCATGGTTGGTAGATGATAAGTATTATTATTATTTTGATTTTACTTAACACTCATCATATCATCTTCTTCTTCTTCTTCATCTTCTACTTGAAGAAAACCTTGCCTCCATCAATGGCAAAGTGAGAAAATGAGTGAGAAATCCAATTCTAAAGTGAACCCACTTCATATTTCTTCATCCTCTACCTCTTGCCAAGTAGTATAGGGTGTTTTCTTCACAAGTTTCATGACTTGGTGAAGTGGGAGCTTGATCTTGTGATGCCTCGACGTAGATCATCTTCGGCATCGTCGTTGATGACCTAGCCCGCTTTTTCTCCGATGAAGCCGACGCTAGAGCCCAAGATCCAATTTGTACAGCGCGGAGACATCATCGCGGAGCCATGGAGGTGGAGAACCGGATCTACAAAGGTTGTATTTCCGTTTACTCTTAGTAAAGTAGTTTACTAGTTGCATCTTTCGCCTAGACATCTAGTTAACGATCCGTAGTCTAGGGTTTCTCGGCACCGTAAAGTTTGAAATTGGCATGGTTGATGCCTTGTGAGAACTCATTAGTGTGACTAGGAACACTACAGTGGTATCAGAGCCTAGCTAGAGCCTTAGGCGATGCGTAGACGAAATTTGAAACCCGAACGAACCCGAAACCCTAAACTAAACATGCTCTCTGGACTTTTTCTAAAATCTGGGATTTTTCCACATTAAAAATGCTTAAAAAATTCAGCAAAGAAATCTAAGAATTACGGTGCAAATTTTTTTCCATGAACTGTTCATAGTGCGGCGGAACCGCGGCAGAAGCCTGGCTTCTGCGGCGGTTCCGCGGCCAAATGATGGAAGTTGCCTTTCTATTTTGCACAGTAACTCATGGTTTCATGTGCTGAGTTTTATTGGAATTTTTAATCTGTACTCAAGAGTTGAGTATTTTGGGGTTGCTTTGGGGATTCGGTGTTTCGATCGGAGTATCAGATTTTGTCTATGTGGCTTTCCGGATAATTTTTGAATATGTTAAAAAGTTCGACCGGATATAAATACCCAAATTTTCCCCTGTCGGGAAATTTCCAAGTGTTGGATTTTTCCGTAGTTTAACGACGTTCTAAGTAGTGCAAGTAACGCGATGGTCCCTCTAGAAGACAACAAACCTTAACTCGATTATATGACTGTCTTGAACTGCCCTTTGAACCTTCGGGTTTGGGACAGTACGGCGTGCCACATGTGAGGCGTTGGCTTGACCCTTCTACGGCTGGATCGTTGGTACTGAGGCACGAACTGAATGTTTTTAGACTTATTTCATGTGTTGATCTGTATCGGGAAAACTTGGTTGTTTGAATGTTCGATCGGAAAGTTTAACATTTTCTATTTATTCGGAATGTGATACAATAATTGGAATTCACAAGTAGTTATGAGATAACTGAATGAATGTTATAAATCTAGCGGTTTAGTCTCACTTGATCGGTTGCCACGGAATTTTGATGTGATCAAAAGTCCGTCGCAATCACGTAGTGTACGCGGATACTCGCCGGGTAAACTTAACAGACAGCCTCACCCCATAGCTCCGACCAAGTGACTGTAGGAGAACCCCGTCGCCGAAAGCATCCGTCAGGGTGCTCACGGTAGCGGTGTTCCGCCTTGGTGCATTTCGTCGACGGTATCGGGGGTGCGGCCGCCTACTAAAGTTTGCGACGAGTATTCGATCAGGATGTCGGGAATCCTGTTGAATTGCCCGACCTGATATTGAAAAGTGTTTTCGATTTTGAGACTAAAATGCGGGGTTTATAATTGTTAGGCATGTGATGTCTAAGGAATTCATTTGATTAGGCATGCGATGTCTATGCAGATTGCGGATTCCAACTGTTGTAGTTTTACACTTTCTTTTCTGTGACCGTAAGTGTAATATGTGATATCGCCGAATTCGTTGCTATATGTCAACGACAATTGGGATGCGCATATTTACTTACGTTGATGACATGTGATGTTATGTGTTGCTGGATATGTTATATTGGATCGTCGTGTTTGAATAGCCGGGTTTTTTTTTGTGAGATGAGTGTTTTTCATTTTCATTCATGTAAAAACTTGTATGTAATATTCTTTTAATTGGGGCACTTCCAGGTTGCGGAAGATGTCACCTTTTGTATATTATTTACTTTTCCGCACTAGGATAGACCCAAGGAGGAGGGCACAAGTAACCGGGCTCTGGAGTCCAGTGGGAGACCAACTCGAGGAGTTGAGTCCGGGTCTCCTAACTCTAGAATTGGTAGGGTTGCTTTCCGCTCTCGTAGGGGTCTAGGGGTGTGGGTTTGGCTATTCATCGTGACCGTGGAATTCGTGTTTTATACTGGCTCGTATTGAAAACACGGACGTCCTAGTATATCCAATATTTCATATGTTTCTTCTGCTGCGATATCTGTGATGTGATCATGTGATGTTCTGTGATAGATACTTTATATAGTATATATGATATATTATATAGACGTTACTTATGTATTACACCCGCGCTAGCCCTGCCCCGCTCTGCCGTTAGTTACCTAACCTAACGGTGCACGAAGGGACATCGAGGCGAATGCGGATGGCATAAGTGTACGTCGTATTTATCTGTGATGTTTAGGTATTTAAATGATGGGACTTCATTAATGTGATTAATGAAAGTAAAAGAAACCTAAAGATGTTGTAGAATCGAATTTCAAAATAAAACATGTAGCTACAGTTCTTGCTTTGCACAGCGGTATATATGATATATTCTGCACCTTATTCGATAAGGAAAGGACCGAGATCCCTTCACCGGGAGTGACTCCTTTAGCAATAACTGGCAGATGCTACACACTCGGTTTGTCTTTTGATTGCTTTTAAGAGTTTTTGCTTTGCACAGTGATATATGTGATATATCCCGCACCTCATTCGACGAGGAAAGGACCGACGATCCCTTCACCGGGAGTGACTCATTTAGCAAAACTAGAAAAGCCTCAAAAACACTCCATTTTAAAATCATTTGATTCTACAACGATATCAAGTTCATTACGCAATAGGTTTTCAGAAAAACCTGTCGTAGCCCTCCGTCATTTCAGATAAGTTGTATATAGTATTCGTGGTGCATTTGTTGGCTTTCGTCAAGGTGCAGTGTGCGGTAGCTATATGCTACTTATCTGCCAGCATACGATGCGATTGGATTAGGGTAGTCGTGCGGCTTTGTTGGCTTTCGTCAAGGGTCGTGCGGGTGGGTTTAATTCAATCAAGAAATGTACGGGTTGAACTTGACTAGCGCGCTATGGTTTGTTGGCTTTCGTCAAGGTCATAGCTGTTAGTGTATATGCCCTAGAGGCCATTACTGTATCATACTAGTTTGTATATTACTTAATGGATGCTTGGGATATTCACCTTGTATATACAATCTTGCTCAAAATAGTAGTATGCTACTTGGTTTGTTTCTACTTCAATGTGTACATGTGTTTATTTTTGTATATCGCCTATACACATTAGTAGAGCCCTTAGGATCTTTGCTTGATTACCAGCGATGTGATGGCCGTCACACTAGTGGGGCTGGGTAATCTATAAGCACATCCTTATGCAGGTCCCTGGTCGCAGGACTATCGAGACAGGGCATCGATACTCCGGAGTAGACCAGCGCATGCGCTTCTCATCCCAGTGTGGGAGACGGTCTGTCCCACAGCCGTCAGTACGTCGTACTTGAGATAGTATGCGGGTGCTCGTTAGGTTACGGGTACACTGGACAGGACTCGTCGGGAACTGACTAGTTGGTATTATACCTATCGTCAGTTATCAGTTCCCAGGTGACATGAGTACAGCTTAGTCCGCTGACTTGACACTGTCACTTCGCCTCGAGTGTGTTCCCACTGTACTTTGATCACTACCCTACCACGGCTCAAAGGAGTCGTGCAAACAGGTAGTGGTTGGGTGCAGTCCCGAAGCACTTGGAGGCAGTGACGGTTAGACAGGATTCGTCTCTCCCGGTATTGGGGGTTGACATCGCGCTGTGTCTAGGAGAGCCATTACACGAGTAGTCCCTGGCCAGGACAAACGAGATATACTGGTAGGTTTCCAGTGTTATCTCAGGGTGTTTTGGGCTTCGCTCCGGCACGACTTGTACCGCTATTGGGGGACTGACGTTTACCGCCCCCTAGGCCCGCCATGCGATGTATCAGACGAACAGACCGGACTGTACGGAGAATGTCACACTCAGGCTCAGTAGGAGTTCAGATGGGTTTCGCCTCGTCGGTCTTCTTATCGGCATTACCTGGGGACCGTTACGCACAGCTAGTGCCGCTTGCGGTCTGTGGTTAAACCCACTGCCAGCGTAGTGTCGAGTCTTTAGAGTCCCACACAGAAAGCTTTTCGCCTTTAGGCAAAAGAGTAGAGGTCGCATGGTATTGCGACAGGTCGCATGGTTTTGCGACAGGGTTCGGTCACATCCGTGCACTTGTGCACGTACAGTGTCCGGACAGTTTACACTAGCGGGCTTTGGTTTAAGCCAGATCCTAGTGTACCTTATGGGATTGGATTTATCCAGTTTGCATTCGTGTTCCTCGGAACGCGGATGCGGGTGTGTATGCACAGTTGACAGGGAGGCAGAGGCTGCGGATTCTCATTAGGGTTGTTGACAGTTGACCGTTGACTATTTGACTTTATGCTCAACCCTAATGAGAATATGATATGTGATTAACTATTATATTAATTAAGTATTATGGTGATATGGTTGTTGACTTGTTGACTTTTGTTGACTTGTTGACTTTGTTGACTTTTGTTGACTTGTTGACCGGTTGACTAGGCTTGACTAGTTGACCATCATGATAACCATGGTTATCATTTCATGCCAAAGACTTTTTCTTGCTTGCTCATTTGAGTAAAATGAGTGCATGACATGATAAGGTTATGGTTGCTTCTAACCATCACATAAGACTTTTTTGATATGATGAGTTATGATCACTTTGGATTATGAGAGGGTGAAAGAAAAAAGAGTTGCTCATTTTTTCTTGCTCACTCTCTCTCTTGTTCTTGAGCTCTCCTCTTGCTCTCACCCTCAACCTCTTGCTCCCTCTCTTGATCTATGGTTCTCTTGTCTCATGAGTTGAGAATCAAGAACCATAAATAAAATCCCATTCTAAATCATCTCTACTCATTCTAGTTCACTAGGTTTAGCAAACCAAGTGAACTAGTTTCTTCAAAGAACGAAGAAGGAGCTAAAGGTTGGAGCTTTCAAGTGGATCTATCTTCGGCGTACGGACACAACGAGAAGGAGCCATCGAACCACCATCGGAGCTTGAAGAGAAGGAGTTCAAGTTTAGGTATAACCATCTTCATCCGAGTAGCTAAATATCTTTAGCTTAGTATGCTAGTTTTAGTTTAGGTAAAGATCCCGACCTAGCTTAGTCCATGTTGCCTCTTGCGTTAAAATTTTGATTTTATACCGTTTCCGCCTCCCCGTAAGAACCGGGGGTCGCAACGTGGACTTACAGTGGTATCAGAGCCTAACTAAACTTAAACTAGCTTGGTAGTGAAGTGTAACGAAGTTCGGAACCGGAAAAATCCAAAAACCAAACTTTTACAAAAACTGAGTTTCTGTTGAAATTTTTTTGGCTCAAAATGAAAAACTTTACACTTGTAAATTCGGCTCAGGGTTTTGTGTGAACACCCAAGAAAAACGATACAGTAATTCGTCCAAACCGCCGCCCTTCCGCCGCGAGAGCTAGGCATCCGCCGCGGAAGCGCCGCGCTTTGTCGTCTTCTGTGCATCGTTTTTCGTGCAGTGTGTGTCTGTGTTGGTTTTGGGATTTTTGAAATATATTATATGTGCCCAGATTTTCCAGAAAAGAAATTTCCTTTTGGGGTCCTATAATTCCGTATTTTTTCCGAACTTCACTGCACTTTGACTATGATGGTTATATCTGTGATGTTTGCATGTATTGAACGTCGGCTAATCGCTATAAGTCGATTGGTCGGGGTTATACATGATCTGTAATGTGCTGGAATGTGTATATAAATATGTTGGATTGTCGCGGGTGAATAGCCGGGGTTTGTGAGACGAGAGTTCTCTTTTCTTGCAATTCATGTAAATTTGTAAATTGATGTAATAATTATTTGTATGACCGCACAACCGGGTCGGGGTTGTAGCCGTCATTGTATAATTTCTTTTTACTGTTTTTGCTCCTAGGATAGACCCATGGAGGGGTGCACAAACTACCGGGTATGCCGAAGTGTCGAGTGGCCTACTCATGGAGATGAGGGAGGTTGCTACACTTCGGGTACTTGGCGGGTAGTTTGCCGCACCCGTAGGGGTCTTGGGTGGGGTTTTGGCTATTCACCGCGACCGTGTAATCTGTTTTTGTTACAGGCTCGTACAAATTACAGATTCCTAGTATATCCAATGTATTTATCTGTGATCTGAAATGTTTATCATTGCAGTATATCTATATATGATATTATTTAGGCGTTGCTTATGTTTTACAGACGCGCTAGCCCAGCCCCCGCTCTGTCGTTAGTTAAGTAACCTAACGGGTAATGACGGGGCCCCGTGGCGAATGCGAATGGCATAAGCGTACGTCATATTTTGGTTGTTTTCTGCAATGGTAGGATTAAATGATGGGACGCATTAAAAGAACTAATGCAAGAATATCACGCATTAAAAGAACTAATGCAAGATAATAAACCAAGTTAAAGTCGTTGGAACACTTTCGAAAAACCACTCGGTTCTTTTCAAAAACAAACTTTTAAAATACGGAGTTTGAGCCACTCCATTTAAAAGCTATCTCGTTCCATCGACCAAATCAAGTTCACTACGTTCACGGTTTTGCCAAAACCATCCGTAGCCCTCCATCATTTCAGTTAAATATTCGGTAGTATTCAAGCTATGTATTTTGACCTCACGCCAAGGCATAGTGATTGGTAGCTGCCGGATATTTATCTGTTGCATAGATAGAATGCGTTGGTTTGAGACAGTCGTACTGCCATTTTGGCCTACGTCAAGGGTATGTACGGGTGGGTTCAAATTAACCTGGATAATGATGGGACGAACTTGACATGTGACTTATGACATTTTGACCTCACGCCAAGGTCATAAGAGCATGGGGCAAAAATCCACATCGGGAGTTTCATAAGTACTGAAACTTGCTAGATTTGCATACCATTTGGAGTGTGATGATTCTGGTAGGATTCCTTCAGTTTCGTCACGCGATGATATTTGGATCCCGATCCTACTGTGAGTATATGCTACTCCTCGGGAAATTTCTCACTTAACGATCAATGCTATAAACCTAGTAGGTGCCTAGAAAGGTGTTAGCGGGGCTACGCCCCCAGGGAAAAGAGGTTCTTTAATTAAGGAACTTCGCGAAAGCGTTGGAAAACCTCCCTCGAAGTACCGACACCGGCCTGGCTGAACGGTTAAGCAAGTATTGTACGGTGGGATTGATCCTGACTAATTCTTCCTTTATGGTTTGAGGAGGGATTCGAGAAACAGTGGGAGCCATCCTGTTTAGACAAACTAAAAACCACTCTAAACTTGCAAGAGCATCATGCTGAGTGTTTCTTCTTCTCTCTCCTAATTGCAGCGACCAATCAACATGACTGGACTTAAGTTACTCCTAGATAAAAACAAACTGACAGGGCCAAACTACAAAGATTGGCTCAGGAATGTCAAGATAGCAATCACTTATGACAAGCTGGGGTATCTTCTTACCACCAAAGCTCCCCCTGTCCCTGGTCCAACTTCCAGCGTCGCGGATAAGGAAATCCGTAAGACTTGGGAGATTGATAGCGCGAAGGCCAAATGCCTCCTGCTTGCCTCGATGGACAACGAACATCAGAGGAGGCATGAGAATATGGACATGGAGTCCATATTGCTCCATACAAAAGAACTGTATGGAGAGTAATCACGTATCGCAAGATACGAAGCGTCGAAAAAGTTATTTTCGACAAGAATGGCCGTCGGATCATCAGTAGCCGAGCACGTGCTAAAGATGATCGGCTTCATTGAGGAGCTCGCTGACCTAGGGATCACATTGGAGAGTGAGCTATATACGGATATAGTTCTCCAGTCCCTTCCTTCCACTTACGCCCAGTTTATACTGAACTTCAACTTACAAGAAAAAGAGGTTGAACTTTCAGAGCTCCTCAACATGCTGAGGAGCGCAGAGGGCACCCTACAGAAAAGTAGGGATACATCCACTTTGTTTGTAGGAGGATCATCTTCTTCTAGGTCCAAGGCGAAAGCCAAGGGAAAGAAGAAGAAGGCCCCCGCCAAACCAAGGGGCGGTGTTAGTAAAGTGGATACGAAGGGAAAAGGAAAAGCAACAAAGATAGCAGGGAAGCTTGTGGATAAGGAAGAATGCTTCTATTGTCATAAGAAAGGACACTGGAAGAATGATTGCAGGGCCTGGAAGGCCAGAACACAGGAATTGAAGCAAGTTGCAGCTTCAGCTTCAGGTGTGTATGTTGTTGAAAACTGTCTTTCAATAAACTCTACTTCCTGGGTATTGGATACCGGATCAGGATCTCATATCTGTAATTCTTTGCAGGCGTTGAGAAACCGTAGGGTTTTGAAGGCAGGTGACATGACCCTTAGAGTTGCAAACGGAGCTAGCATGGATGCTAAAGCCGTGGGGGACTATCACCTGGGAATGTCAGATGGACATGTTTTGGTTTTGCGTAATTGCTTTTTTGTACCCAACGCAACTTGTAATATCATTTCTGTATCTTTAGTTTCTAAAGAAGGTTATGAATTTGCGTTTGTAAGTAATGTTGTAAACATTCACCTTAATCAAGTTTTGATTAGGTCAGGTACATTGAGTAATGGTATATACGTGTTAAACCAACCGCAGATTTTTAATGTCCAGAATACACACAAAAGAAAGTCTCCAGAAATAAATCAGACTTTCTTATGGCATTGTAGATTGGGTCACATCAATGAGAGAAGGTTGACTAAGTTACATACAGAAGGATATTTGAATGCGTTCGAATATCAATCGTATGCCACTTGTCAATCTTGTCTCAAAGGAAAGATGACAAAGACTCCGTTTACTGGACAAGGAGTAAGAGTGAGCGAGCTCTTGGGATTCGTACACAGTGACGTGTGCGGTCCAATGTCTACACATGCTCGAAGCGGACATTCTTACTTCATTACTTTTACGGATGACTTCTCAAGGTACGGCTATGTCTTCTTAATGAAACATAAGTCCGAGGCTTTTGGAAAATTCCAGGAGTATAAGAATGAAGTAGAGAAACAGACCGGCAAAAGTATTAAGATTCTAAGATCGGATCGAGGTGGATAATACTTAAGTGCCGAGTTCCTGGACTATTTAAAAGAGAACGGAATTCTCTCTCAGCTTACTCCTCCATACACCCCGCAACATAACGGTGTATCGGAGAGACGGAACCACACCCTATTGGATATGGTGCGGTCCATGATGAGTAACGCTGAGTTACCGCGATCATTCTGGGGGTATGCGCTAGAATCAGCTGCATACCTTTTGAACCGAGTTCCGACTAAGACTGTGCCTACCACACCATATGAAATATGGAGTGGGAAGAAACCCTATCTTCAATATCTGAAGATCTGGGGATGTCCGGCTTTTGTCAAAAAGCAGCATGCGGACAAACTCGAGGCACGCTCAGTACTGTGCAAGTTTGTGGGATACCCAAAGAACACCAGGGGGTATCTTTTCTACTACGCAGAGGAACAAAAAGTCCTTGTTTCTCGTAATGCCCACTTTCTAGAACACCAGTTCTTGGAAAAGGAAATAAGTGGGAGCGCAGTAGAACTGGAAGAAATTCCAGAACCACAGACTATTACTGAAAGGTTAGTGGAACCAGAAGGTTCAACAGAGCAGGACATTCCTACGCCGCTCCGCAGAAGTAGTAGGCAGTCTCATCCGCCCGAGAGATACTACGGTTTTCTCATAGACGGGGATAGAGAGGATTGCATCATAGATTATGATGAGCCTACTAGCTTCCAGCAGGCCGTTCAGAGCGTTGACTCAGTGAAATGGCTGGATGCAATGCGGACCGAAATGGAGTCCATGTACACCAACAAGGTATGGACGTTGGACATTGCTCCAGACGGGGTAAAACCCGTAGGATGCAAGTGGATCTTCAAAAGGAAGATTGGTGTAGATGGACAGGTTGAGACCTATAAAGCTAGGCTGGTAGCAAAGGGTTTTCGTCAAAGACCTGGCTTGGACTACGACGAAACCTTTTCTCCAGTAGCCATGCTGAAATCCATTCGGATCCTTCTTGCCATTGCTGCCTTCCACGATTATGAGATCTGGCAAATGGACGTAAAGACAGCTTTTCTAAATGGAAATTTAGAGGAGTGTGTCTATATGGACCAGCCAGAGGGTTTCATTCAGAGTGGGAGCAGCGGAAAGGTGTGCAAGTTGCTTAAGTCCATCTATGGACTAAAGCAGGCGTCGCGGAGTTGGAACATCTGCTTTGATGAGACGGTCAAAGAATTTGGCTTTATCAAAAATCCAGATGAACCATGCATCTATAGTAGATTTGTAGCGAGAACTGTAGTATTCCTCGTTTTATACGTGGATGACATTCTCTTAATAGGAAATGACATTCCTATGCTACAATCTGTCACGGGGTTCTTGTCACACAGGTTCTCCATGAAAGACCTGGGTGATGCCTCATACATTCTGGGTATCCGGATCTACCGTGACAGATCCAAGAGGATATTAGGACTTTCACAGTCCAGGTACATCGACACCATACTGAAGAGGTTCAGTATGGAAGATTCCAAGCGCGGTAACCTACCGGCCTGTCACGGGATCACCCTCTCTAAAGAGATGTCTCCCAAGACTGATTTGGAGAGGGATCGCATGTCTATTATACCCTTCGCTTCTGCGGTAGGCTCTATAATGTATGCGATGTTGTGTACCAGACCGGATGTAGCTTATGCACTGAGTGTGGTAAGCCGGTATCAGTCAAACCCTGGGGAGAAACACTGGATAGCGGTAAAGAACATTCTCAAGTACCTGAGAAGGACTAAGGAGATGTTCTTGGTGTATGGCGGAAAAGACCTCCAGATCGAGGCCTTTGCTGACTCCAGCTTCCAGAGTGACAAGGATGATTCCAAGTCCATGTCGGGTTTTGTCTTTACCCTCAATGGAGGGGCGGTGTGTTGGAAGAGTTCCAAACAAGAAACCGTTGCAGACTCGACGATGGAAGCGGAATACATCGCTGCATCTGATGCCGCAAAAGAAGCTGTCTGGATAAGGAAGTTCTTGAAAGAACTTCAGGTGGTTCCGTCCATTGTTGATCCAATACCTCTGTATTGCGACAACAACGGGGCTATAGCTTTAGCGAAGGAACCAAGGTCCCATCAGAAATCCAGGCACATCTTGAGGCGGTATCACCTGATCAGGGAGATCGTGGATCGCCAGGAGATCGAGGTTCGGAGAGTCGCTTCAGAAGATAACACTGCAGATCCATTCACCAAGGCCTTGCCCCAGACTCAGTTCGAGCGGCTGATCGAGATGATAGGTCTTCGATACGCCAGTACATGGCCTTAGTGCAAGTGGGAGATTGTTAGTGTATATGCCCTAGAGGCCATTACTGTATCATACTAGTTTGTATATTACTTAATGGATGCTTGGGATATTCACCTTGTATATACAATCTTGCTCAAAATAGTAGTATGCTACTTGGTTTGTTTCTACTTCAATGTGTACATGTGTTTATTTTTGTATATCGCCTATACACATTAGTAGAGCCCTTAGGATCTTTGCTTGATTACCAGCGATGTGATGGCCATCACACTAGTGGGGCTGGGTAATCTATAAGCACATCCTTATGCAGGTCCCTGGTCGCAGGACTATCGAGACAGGGCATCGATACTCCGGAGTAGACCAGCGCATGCGCTTCTCATCCCAGTGTGGGAGACGGTCTGTCCCACAGCCGTCAGTACGTCGTACTTGAGATAGTATGCGGGTGCTCGTTAGGTTACGGGTACACTGGACAGGACTCGTCGGGAACTGACTAGTTGGTATTATACCTATCGTCAGTTATCAGTTCCCAGGTGACATGAGTACAGCTTAGTCCGCTGACTTGACACTGTCACTTCGCCTCGAGTGTGTTCCCACTGTACTTTGATCACTACCCTACCACGGCTCAAAGGAGTCGTGCAAACAGGTAGTGGTTGGGTGCAGTCCCGAAGCACTTGGAGGCAGTGACAGTTAGACAGGATTCGTCTCTCCCGGTATTGGGGGTTGACATCGCGCTGTGTCTAGGAGAGCCATTACACGAGTAGTCCCTGGCCAGGGCAAACGAGATATACTGGTAGGTTTCCAGTGTTATCTCAGGGTGTTTTGGGCTTCGCTCCGGCACGACTTGTACCGCTATTGGGGGACTGACGTTTACCGCCCTCTAGGCCCGCCATGCGATGTATCAGACGAACAGACCGGACTGTACGGAGAATGTCACACTCAGGCTCAGTAGGAGTTCAGATGGGTTTCGCCTCGTCGGTCTTCTTATCGACATTACCTGGGGACCGTTACGCACAGCTAGTGCCACTTGCGGTCTGTGGTTAAACCCACTGCCAGCGTAGTGTCGAGTCTTTAGAGTCCCACACAGAAAGCTTTTCGCCTTTAGGCAAAAGAGTAGAGGTCGTATGGTATTGCGACAGGTCGCATGGTTTTGCGACAGGGTTCGGTCATATCCGTGCACTTGTGCACGTACAGTGTCCGGACAGTTTACACTAGCGGGCTTTGGTTTAAGCCAGATCCTAGTGTACCTTATGGGATTGGATTTATCCAGTTTGCATTCGTGTTCCTCGGAACGCGGATGCGGGTGTGTATGCACAGTTGACAGGGAGGCAGAGGCTGCGGATTCTCATTAGGGTTGTTGACAGTTGACCGTTGACTATTTGACTTTATGCTCAACCCTAATGAGAATATGATATGTGATTAACTATTATATTAATTAAGTATTATGGTGATATGGTTGTTGACTTGTTGACTTTTGTTGACTTGTTGACTTTGTTGACTTGTTGACTTTTGTTGACTTGTTGACCGGTTGACTAGGCTTGACTAGTTGACCATCATGATAACCATGGTTATCATTTCATGCCAAAGACTTTTTCTTGCTTGCTCATTTGAGTAAAATGAGTGCATGACATGATAAGGTTATGGTTGCTTCTAACCATCACATAAGACTTTTTTGATATGATGAGTTATGATCACTTTGGATTATGAGAGGGTGAAAGAAAAAAGAGTTGCTCATTCTTTCTTGCTCACTCTCTCTCTTGTTCTTGAGCTCTCCTCTTGCTCTCACCCTCAACCTCTTGCTCCCTCTCTTGATCTATGGTTCTCTTGTCTCATGAGTTGAGAATCAAGAACCATAGATAAAATCCCATTCTAAATCATCTCTACTCATTCTAGTTCACTAGGTTTAGCAAACCAAGTGAACTAGTTTCTTCAAAGAACGAAGAAGGAGCTAAAGGTTGGAGCTTTCAAGTGGATCTATCTTCGGCGTACGGAGACAACGAGAAGGAGCCATCGAACCACCATCGGAGCTTGAAGAGAAGGAGTTCAAGTTTAGGTATAACCATCTTCATCCGAGTAGCTAAATATCTTTAGCTTAGTATGCTAGTTTTAGTTTAGGTAAAGATCCCGACCTAGCTTAGTCCATGTTGCCTCTTGCGTTAAAATTTTGATTTTATACCGTTTCCGCCTCCCCGTAAGAACCGGGGGTCGCAACGTGGACTTACAATAGCACGTTAGGGGCAAAATATTATCGGGAATTTCAAGTGTTGAAATTTGCAATAAGATTGCATACCTTCTATGAGATAGTTGGATCCCGATACCCGCTGCGAGTAAGAGTTACTCCTGGGAGAGTTTTACGCATTACAATTAGCCGATCAAGTAGGTGTCTAGAAAGGTGTCAATGGGGTTACGCCTCTGGGAAAACGAGATTTACATTAATTAGGTTCGTGCGAAAGCACGGGGGACCTTCCTCAAAGTACTGACACTGGCCTGGCTGAAAGATTGGCGAACTTATAGTGTGTAATTAATCCCGGCTAGTCTTTCCTTTTAGGGTTTGAAGGAAAATTTGATAAAAAGCAGTGGGAGCCATCCTGATTAGATAAAATAATAACCAATCTATTCTTGAAAGAGCGCACGCAGAGTATTTTCTTCTCTCTCTCTCCTGGTAGCGACTATGTCACGCCTTAATCAAGATAATAATACGGAATATTGACCGAACCCGCTTGTTATACTGTGCTGGGGAACGTTGGTCCCGCTCCAACTTATAATTGTTATAAGACAGAGCAGGAAATTGGGGATTACCAGAATTCCCGTGCCGCCCAAACGAAGAGAGTGCATGCTGATGCATCATCTTCGGGTGTGTTCGTTACAAAGAACTGTTTCTCAGTATCCTCTGCGTCCTGGGTATTTGATACCGGATCAGGATCCCAGATATGTAATCTATTACATAGGGCTACAGCTAGGTAGAAGACTGAGAACGGGTGATAAGTTTCGTGAGGCAGAAAACGGGGCAAGTGTTGCAGCCAAGTCTGTTGGTCACTGTCACCCTGTATTCCAAATACATTGATTCTGAACAAATGCTATTAGATACCGAACCTGATATACAAAATCATATCAGTCTCTTTATTAGTAAAGAAAGGATATAATTTTGTATTGTCGGATAATGTTTTGAACATTTCCTATATCAAAAGTTGATCGGATCAGGCACGTTATCTAAAAGCATTAATGTTCTAAATCAAACTACAGTTCTTTAGTATGCGGAACACACACAAGAGGAAGAGTTCAGAAATGAACGAATCCTTCTTGAGGCATTGTAGACTAGGTCATATCAATGTGACCCGACTAGCTGAAGTTACATGTAGATGCATATTTAAATCTGTTTGAATTTACATCTTATGAAACTTGCCAGTCATGTCACAGAGATAAGATGACCATAGCTCCGTTTACTGGAAACAGAGAAAGAGTTAGTGAACTCTTGGGATGATACATGTTGATGTATGTAGGTCCCCTGTATACATATGCCAAGACCGGTTCTTTGTACTTCATTACATTCTCTGATAATCTCTTTAGATTCAGACATATGTTCTTGTTGAAACACAAGTCCGAACCTTTTGAGATATTCACAGAATATAAGTTAGAAGTAGAGAACCAACGTGGGTATAAGTATTATGTCCTATGATGAGATCAAGGAGGAGAATACATGAGCACGGAATTCCTGGACTTTTCTAAAGGAGAATCAGATTCTCCCTCAGCATTACTCCTCCGTATACACCATAGCACGATGGTATATCGGGGCGGAGCAATCACACCCTATATGATAAGGTGTGCTCTATGATGAGTACTACTGAGTTACCTATTTCCTTATGGGAGTTATGCACTTGAGAAGCTGCATACCTATTGAATAGGGTTCAAATCAAATCCGTTGCCTACCACTTCATATTTGATATGATAAGGGAAGAGCCCATCTCTTAAGTTGGTTAAGATTTGGAGTTGTCCGGGCTATGTCTAAAAGCAAAATCCGGACAAGCTCGAGGCAAGGTCTGTAATATAGAACTGGAAAGGTTCCAGCTATACAAACTACAGCAGATGATTTGATAAAACCAAAGGATTCAATAGTTGCCAACGAACCTCAGCCTCTCCGCCAATCTAGTAAGGTTTCTCACCCACCTGAGAGATACTTCTGTTTCTCTATGACAGTGGGAGCGAGGATTGCATCATGAGATGATGACCCAATTAGTTTCGAGCTGGCCATCAGGAGTAGGACTCTGTAAGAATGGCTGGATGCTTAGCGATCTGAGATGGAATCCATGTACACCAACAAAGTATGGACTTTGGTTGCTATATCTGAAGGGTTAAATCCCCATCAGGAGCAAGTATATCTTGAGAAGATTACTTGGTATAGATGGAAAAGTTGAGACTTTCAAAGCTAGACTTGTTAAAGGTTTTCGTCATCGACCAGGCGTGGATAATGATGAAACCTTTTCAAGTGGCTATGCTTAAGTCCATCCAGATCATACTTGCCACGGCTACATACCATGACTACGATATCTGGGGGTTGGGTGTCATGACTGCTTTTCTAAATGATGTTTTAGAAGAGAAAGTCTATAAGTACACAGCCAGAGGGCTTGGTAGACAGTGGGAGCAGCGGAAACGTGTACAAGATGCTTTATAGGATAAAGCAGGTATCGCGGAGTTGGAACATCTGTTTTGATGTGTTAGTCAAAGAGTTTGACATCATCAAAATGGTAGACGAACCTTGTATAAACAAAAAGGTAGTAAGGAGTATAGTGACGATCCTCGTAGAGTACGTGGATGACATGCTCTTGATAGGGAAGGAGTTTCCTATGCTACGCTCGGTCAATCTCCGCTTATCACAATGATTCTCCATAAAGGATCAAAGTGAAACCTCCCAAATCTTGGGTTTGGATCTATGAGATAGATCTAATTGGATGTTAGGATTCTCACTAGTTGTAGTGATATGGTATCAACCGATCCTGGGGAGAATCACTGGAAGGGTTCCAGGGTGATAAAGACGACTGAATGTCAGTCACAGGCATTGTCTTTACCCTCAGTAAAGGGACGGTATGTTGGAAGAGTTCCAAGCAAGATACCGTGGCATACTAGACGATTAAGGCTGGATACATCGCTACTCAAGATGCTACCAAAGAGACTGTCTGGGTGTATATTTGTTCATGAGATGAACTGAGTTCCTCCCATTGTGTGACAATGGAGTTGTGGCTTATGCCAAGGAACGTCCATCCCATCAGTGATCCAGACATATTCTAAGGCAGTATCACCTGATCATGGAGATAGTTGATCTCCAGGGTGATCGAGGTTAGGAGAGTAGACTATGAGGACAACACGGCGGATCCACTCACAAAGGCCTTTTCCCAGAGAGAGACTATTATGGGATGGTTGTGTATGAGATACTGCAACCACTGCTATCAGATGGCCCTAGTGCAAGTGGGAGATTGTTAGTTATATGTATGCCCTAGAGGCCATTACTGTACATAGGATGTATATTGTAGTGGATGCTGGGACATATATAGGGAGGACTTTCTTGCTCGACATGATAGTATGCTATCTGGTTGCTCTTTACCTTAACGTGTACATTGATTGTCTCTCTGTTACATGTTGGTAAAGCCCTTAGGATGTGTACTTGACTATCTGGACTATGATGCGGATCATACTAGTGGGGACATGGTAGTCCAAAAGTATATCCTTCAAAGTCCCTAGTCGTGGGTGTATCGAGACGGGGCATCGATATACCAGAGTAGACTAGCGTATACCTTCTCGACCCATACAGATGGGCGATGGATGATCCCATATCCATTGGTGTTTGACATCGGAGTTGATGTACGGGTGCTCAGTGGAGACTGGGTACACTGGACGGACTCGCCGAGAACTCCCAGATGGTATTATACCTTACGTCAGATGGCAGTTCTCTGGTGACACTGGTACAGAGTAGTCTGTTGACCCGAGATCGTCATAGAGTCTTGTGTGGTTCCCACTGTGCTTTGATTTCCACCTTACCACGTCCAAGAGGGCGTGCAAAACGGTGGTTTTTGGGTACAGTCCCGAGTCACATGGAGGCAATGAGCGATAGGAGGGGATTCGTCTCTCCCGGTATAGGGAGTTGATGTTGCGCTGTGTTCGATTGGCTATAACCGGAAATCCCTGGCCAGGGTTGCTGAGATTTACTGGTAAGTGTTACCAGTAGTTTCTCGAACTGTTATAGACCTCATATCAACACGACTTATCGAGCTATTGGGGTTTGACGTTTACCACCCCTAGGCAAGATATGCGACATATCAGACGATCAGACCGGACTGTACCGTAAGTGTTACTGGTTGGATTCACAGGAGTATGAGCGGGCTTGCTCGTCGATCTTCTGATCGCTCAATACCCGGGTGGCCGTTACGTTTAGCAGACCGCTTGCGGCTTGTGGGTGTTTGATATGATCATCACCTGCTGCCGGCGTATTGACGAGTCTTTAGAGTCCTACACAGAGGTTTCCTGGCTCAAGCGAAACGAAATAGGAGCACATATGAGATATGTGCGGGACCGAGAATAATGCGAGTATGTGATACCGTATTTCATTCTCGCGATGAATGTGTCGATTGGTTGTATGCGATATAACCTAGTTATCGAATCAAGGATTGATTCGATAAATCGATACATTGAATACTAGTCGGTTATATGCGATATGACCGGATCGTTAAATCAAGTGTTGATTCAATGATTTAATGCATAATTATATATTTGATATATTACTTTGCATTAAGTAGTATTGGTTCACTTTAAATGGATTTTCTCACTTGGATTGTGCACATTGTATATGTGATATACTTTTGTACACAAGTTTGTATCATGTTTGATGATACATGCTAACTTGAGCATGTGTAAAGATTAAACCATGGTTGTGTAATGGTTAGGGTTTTCCTTTCATTTTCTTATTCATTTATTTATTTATTGATTTATTCTTTATGGAAAATGAAAAGCATAAAGAGAAAAATGGTTGCTAACTTTGTTTGTATTATGAAGCTTCATGAAGCTTTGACTTAGTGACCATTTTGTCTCATGCTTAACCCTAACCATTCCCACTAACCCTAGTTTAGTCTCTACACTTGACCATGGTTGGTAGATGATAAGTATTATTATTATTTTGATTTTACTTAACACTCATCATATCATCTTCTTCTTCTTCTTCATCTTCTACTTGAAGAAAACCTTGCCTCCATCAATGGCAAAGGGAGAAAATGAGTGAGAAATCCAATTTTAAAGTGAACCCACTTCCTATTTCTTCATTCTCTACCTCTTGCCAAGTAGTATAGGGTATTTTCTTCACAAGTTTCATGACTTGGTGAAGTGGGAGCTTGATCTTGTGATGCCTCGACGTAGATCATCTTCGGCATCGTCGTCGATGACCTAGCCCGCTTTTTCTCCGATGAAGCCGACGCTAGAGCCCAAGATCCGATTTGTACAGCGAGGAGACATCATCGCGGAGCCATAGAGGTGGAGAACCGGATCTACAAAGGTTGTATTTCCGTTTACTCTTAGTAAAGTAGTTTACTAGTTGCATCTTTCGCCTAGACATCTAGTTAACGATCCGTAGTCTAGGGTTTCTCGGCACCGTAAAGTTTGAAATTGGCATGGTTGATGCCTTGTGAGAACTCATTAGTGTGCCTAGGAACCCTACAATTAACTCTGCGTTACTCAAGCACCAGAGCATTAGGCCATCATAACTCTTTCGGTACAAGATTTCTTCAATTAGTGTATACCGAACCGAGGTAGCCTTTACTTTTGTATCGGCCGAGGAGCCAGGATTCTTGAGATATTGAATAATAAGATAGCGCCATTCGCTGCTGGCTATAGTTGCCTCCCCTACCAGCCAACTGGTTTCAGCAGAACCTTCCTTCCTTTGGCCAATTTTGACGATAGTGTTCTCTTCCATCAGTACCCTACCTAAACCAGACGCCAGTTGGGCAAGATTATTTGCTTTCCTATTGAATTCTTTGTCGATATGGAAAACCTGAACTTCGGCGAAGTTGTCCATCAAATGGCTGACTTTCTCAATGTATCTGATTAAATTCATGCTCAGGCATTGGTATTTTTCGAACATCATTACTGATTCAGAACCTCTGAAAATCTTAATTCTGAGGACCCCCATATCAATAAGAATCTCTGGTCCGAGGATTAGGGCTTCGTACTTATCCTGATTATTTGTACAGCCATCGGCAAGAGCTGCCAAATAGTAAAATGAAGTCCGTTGGGCGACACGAGGATGCCGCCAGCCCAGCACTTCGTTTGGTGCGTGATCCGTCGAAATACAGCATCCAACTCCCAGTGCCAACGTAGCCAATCACCTCTTCCTCTTCTTCAAATCCCATGACTAAACACGGGTGGTCAGCTAGAAATCTGCCACCGCCTGTCCCTTGATAGCCCTCATTGGAATATATTTTATCGAAAATTCCGATAAAACCATTGTCCACTTCCCGATTCGACACTTTTAGACAGGATTTTTTAGCATGTACTTCAAGATGTCTACCTTGCTAACGAGGTGAACTTCGGTAGCCAAAAGGCAGCGTCTCAGCTTCGTGCAGACGTTGTAAAGTGACGAGCACATTTTCTTTATCGGCTGATAACGTTTCTCTACATCCGATAACACTCGAGTCAAATGATAGACAGCCTGTTCATGTCCACCCTCATTCTCTTGCGAGAAAGCTACTAATAGAATCCTTAGTGGTGGAGATGTACACTTTGATTGGTTTGGTGATGATTGGGATACCAACACTGGTGGGGCGGTTAAGTAGTCCTAAATGCCGTCAAAAGCCTTCTGCTGATCCTCCCCCTAGATGAATTCATTGTCGTTTTTATCCTTAGGAGAGAATGTTCTTACCTTGTCGGCCAGGTTTGCTATGAATCTTCGTAGATAATTTACATGCCCCAACAGCCTTTGCAGTTCCTTCTTATTTCTCGGTGGCAGAGCCTAAATTATAGCCTTGGTTTTATTCTGATCGATCTCGATCCCCTTATGGTGAACTAAGAAACCTAAGAAGTTTCCTGGCGAGACACCGAACTCACATTTCTAGGGGTTGAGCAGCAAATTGTGTTGACGCATTCGCTCGAAAGCGTTCCTCAGATCCGCCAAATGGTCTTCCTTTTCCTTAGACTTAACTATGATTTCGTCTTTGTAGACCTCCACAAACATCATGATCATATCATGGAATATATGATCCAAAGTGCGCTGGTAAGTGGTGTAAGTCCACGTTGCGACCCCCGGTTCTTACGGGGAGGCGGAAACGGTATAAAAATCAAATTTTTAGCGCAAGGGGCAACATGGACTAAGCAAAGTCGGGATCTTTGACTAAACTAAAACTAGCAAACTTAGCTAAAGAGAGTTAGCTACTCGGATGGAGATGGTTATACCTAAACTTGAACTCCTTCGTCTTCAAGCTCCGATGGTGGTTCGATGGCTCCTTCTCGTTGTCTCCGTACGCCGAAGATAGATCCACTTGAAAGCTCCAACCTTTAGCTCCTTCTTCGTTCTTTGAAGAAACTAGTTCACTTGGTTTGCTAAACCTAGTGAACTAGAATGAGTAGAGAAGATTTAGAATAGGATTTTATCTATGGTTCTTGATTCTCAACTCATGAGACAAGAGAACCATAGATCAAGAGAGGGAGCAAGAGGTTGAGGGTGAGAGCAAGAGGAGAGCTCAAGAACAAGAGAGAGAATGAGCAAGAAAGAATGAGGCTCTCTTTTGTCTCTCACCCTCTCATAATCCAATGTAATCATAACTCATCATATCAATAAAAGTCTTATGTGATGGTTGAAGCAACCATAACCTTATCATGTCATGCACTCATTTTACTCAAATGAACAAGCAAGTAAAAGTCTTTGGCATGAAATGATAACCATGGTTATCATGATGGTCAACTAGTCAAGCCTAGTCAACCGGTCAACAAGTCAACAAAAGTCAACAAGTCAACAAAGTCAACAAGTCAACAAAAGTCAACAAGTCAACAACCATATCACCATAATACTTAATTAATATAATAGTTAATCACATATCATATTCTCATTAGGGTTGAGCATAAAGTCAAATAGTCAACGGTCAACTGTCAACAACCCTAATGAGAATCCGCTGCCTCTGCCTCCCTGTCAACTGTGCATACACACCCGCATCCGCGTTCCGAGGAACACGAATGCAAACTGGATAAATCCAATCCCATAAGGTACACTAGGATCTGGCTTAAACCAAAGCCCGCTAGTGTAAACTGTCCGGACACTGTACGTGCACAAGTGCACGGATGTGACCGAACCCTGTCGCAAAACCATGCGACCTGTCGCAATACCATGCGACCTCTACTCTTTTGCCTAAAGGCGAAAAGCTTTCTGTGTGGGACTCTAAAGACTCGACACTACGCTGGCAGTGGGTTTAACCACAGACCGCAAGCGGCACTAGCTGTGCGTAACGGTCCCCAGGTAATGCCGACAAGAAGACCGACGAGGCGAAACCCATCTGAACTCCTACTGAGCCTGAGTGTGACATTCTCCGTACAGTCCGGTCTGTTCGTCTGATACATCGCATGGCGGGCCTAGGGGGCGGTAAACGTCAGTCCCCCAATAGCGGTACAAGTCGTGCCGGAGCGAAGCCCAAAACACCCTGAGATAACACTGGAAACCTACCAGTATATCTCGTTTGCCCTGGCCAGGGACTACTCGTGTAATGGCTCTCCTAGACACAGCGCGATGTCAACCCCCAATACCGGGAGAGACGAATCCTGTCTAACCGTCACTGCCTCCAAGTGCTTCGGGACTGCACCCAACCACTACCTGTTTGCACGACTCCTTTGAGCCGTGGTAGGGTAGTGATCAAAGTACAGTGGGAACACACTCGAGGCGGAGTGACAGTGTCAAGTCAGCGGACTAAGCTGTACTCATGTCACCTGGGAACTGATAACTGACGATAGGTATAATACCAACTAGTCAGTTCCCGACGAGTCCTGTCCAGTGTACCCGTAACCTAACGAGCACCCGCATACTATCTCAAGTACGACGTACTGACGGCTGTGGGACAGACCGTCTCCCACACTAGGATGAGAAGCGCATGCGCTGGTCTACTCCGGAGTATCGATGCCCTGTCTCGATAGTCCTGCGACCAGGGACCTGCATAAGGATGTGCTTATAGATTACCCAGCCCCACTAGTGTGACGGCCATCACATCGCTGGTAATCAAGCAAAGATCCTAAGGGCTCTACTAATGTGTATAGGCGATATACAAAAATAAACACATGTACACATTGAAGTAGAAACAAACCAAGTAGCATACTACTATTTTGAGCAAGATTGTATATACAAGGTGAATATCCCAAGCATCCATTAAGTAATATACAAACTAGTATGATACAGTAATGGCCTCTAGGGCATATACACTAACAAGTGGCTCCAGTGTTCTTCAAACTGAATGGCATAACGACCCATTCATGGAGTCTAAGCGGATTGGGGCAACGAAAAGTCGTCTTGATTACATCTTGCTCCGAAATGTAGATCTGGTTGTATCCTGAATTCCCGTCCATTAGGGACATTATTATGTCTAGCCAAAACACCAACAGTGATTTGGCCATCAGCATTGAGTATTTGTCGGGGTTGCCTTGTTGAGGTCCTTAAAATTGATACAAACGCTATGTTTGCCATTTTTCTTTCGTACCGTGACTGTATTGGCGATCCAATCAGGATACCAAGTTTTCCTGATGAAGCCAACCTTTAGCAGCCGTTCAACTTCTTCTTTTACTTTTGAAATGCTCTTAGCCGCCATTCTTCCAGGCAACTGCTTTCAGGGTTTGAAGTATTGGATATAGTTCCCTCAAGGCAATTATTGTAATTGCAGGTAAGCGATTATAATAATTATAGGAGAACCTATACAAATAGAACGGTCTTGCTCGAGATGATAGTATGCTATTTGGTTTGTCTTTATCATTCATATGTATACGTTTTACTTGCTATTACGTGTCGCTAATAAATAATGATAAAGCTCGTAGGATTCTTGGCTGACTATCAGAATTATGATGGCAATCATATATGTGGGAGCTGGGTAGTCCATAAACACATTCTTAAATGTGTTGGGGTAAAAATTTACACCCCGGTTGACCGAGTCAAAGTCAAGGTCAACCCCAAGCCAGGTGGGCCCAATCCCAGGTCAAGCGGGCCTATGCCCAAGTCGAGCCCACGGCCAGCCTCCCCATGCAAACAACAAAATCATGTAATAAATAATTTCTATGTAATTTTTTTTATATACATGAATGTATACAAAACGGGCAGAAAGCCAAATTTTTGTAAGCCCATGGCTTATGTGCAAAAATAAATGGCACATGAGCCATGGGATAGGCAAAACGCCATTTTGTAAAGCCCAAAGGGCTATATGTAAATATGTAAGCCTATAAAAGGCAACATGATAAATAAAAAAAGGGGATACTTTCATTCTCTCAAAAAAAACCTAGGGTTTGTATTTCTTTCCCTTTTCTAAAGGTCTCAAACCTTCTTCTTTCTTCTGAATTAAATCAAGAGTTTTACTCTTCCTTTTCAAAAACAAAATAGTTTTTCACCACCAAACCCACAAAGGGGAACTTGGATCTGTCTTTAGATCCCAAAAAGGAGAGATTTTGAGATCTCACATCTCTTGATCTTCAAGATCCAGCTAACAGAGGAGGAAGAAGAAGAACTCTTTTCACTAAACCCAAAAAAAAACACACTTAGGAGTCCAAATCCTCTTTAATTTCTCTTCCGAGAAATTTTTTAGGCTAAAAGCCTCTTTTTCTCGCCGGCGCTCAAGTGCAGAGCGCCCGCGTGCCGACACGTGGCGCGCTTGCACTCAAGCGCGCAGCGTTCGAGCGCAAAGCGCCCACGTGCCGACACGTGGCGCGCTTGCGCTACAGCGGCCTGCGCTCGAGCGCAAAGCGCCCACCTGCTGACATGTGGCGCGCTTGCGCTCGAGCACGAGCGCAAGTCGCCCCGTTGCCGACACGTGGCGCGCTTGCGCTTGAGCACGAGCGCAAGTCACCCCGGTGCCGACACGTAACGCACTTGCGCTCAAGCGCAAGCGCTCAGGCGCAAGTCGCCCCCGTGCCGACACGTGGCGCACTTGCGCTCAAGCACCCAGCGCTCAAGCGCAAGTCTCCCCCGTGCCGACACGTGGCGCACTTGCGCTCGAGTGTCAGGCGCTGAAGCGCAAAGCACCCACGTGCCGACACGTGGCGCTTGCGCTCAAGCGCCCAGTGCTCAAGTGCAGAGCGCCTACGTGCCGATACGTGGCACTCTAGCGCCAGAGCGCACAGCACCTAGGCGCACAGCGTCTAAGGTGCTGCCCCTACGCATCCTTTGGATGCCTTTTCTTCCTTTTTTTTTTCTTTTTCTTATATATATACATATACACACACACACACACATACACATATGTATACATATGTGCACATACACATACACCACGACACTGTCCCTGTTAGAAAAAAATTTCTAACGGGGCGCTGCCCCGCACCCCGCACCTTGCAAGGGAGCTGCTAGCCCCCTTTGACCCCCAGCCCGCTATTCGGGTAGCGGGACCCCCGTAAAAACTCTGCGTGGCTCCCAACATATCCAAAACCCCCTTTCAAAAAACAACACACACATATACTGCACATTGAGTTCGCATGACCAGTTTAACCCGTCAATCGGAGGTTCTCTCGCCCCAAAGGCGAGAGGTAATTAACGGCAGCTTAGTCCGCGGCTGCCGGAGATTCGGATCCCCACAATCAATAAACCCTAGCCTACCCTAGGCAGGGAGAATCTATAATGTGCCTGACAAGCGCGCGTGTATTCCCATCTCAACGGGGTGACGAAAAACACCCTACAAAATGTCCCTAGTCAAGAGAGTATCGAGACTGGGTATCGATATTCTGGAGTAGACTAGTGTATACGTTTTTAGAACCTGACGAGGGGCGGTGGCCGGTGTCACAAGCCATTGGTGTTATGGCATCTAAAATTGTTTACAGGTGCTCATTGGAGATGAGTACACCGGACGGACTCGTCGAGAACTTCTAGATGGTATTACACCCATCTTCAGATAGCAGTTCTCTAGTGATATGAGTATATGTTAGTTTTTTGACCTGAGATCGTCATTTGTCTCGTGTGAGTTTCTACTATACTTTGATTACTACCCTACCATGGCTCAAAAGAGTCATGCAAACAGATTTTAGTTGGGTACAGTCCTAAGCCACATGGAGACAGTGAGCGATTGTCAGGGATTCGTCTCTTCTGGTATTAGGGGTCGATGTCGCACTGTGTTTGGTTGGTCATCATCATAAATCTCTGACTAGGGTGGATGAGATTTACAGATAAGAGTTCAGTAGTTTCTCGGTGGGTGATGAACTTGACTCCGGCAAGACTTATCGGGTTATTAGGGGTCTGACGTTATCCATCCCTAGACACGGTATGCGATACTTTTAGACGAAGAGACCGGATTGTATGGAGATTGTCACATTCAGTTTCAGTTAGATACGAATGGACTTGATTGTCGATCTCCTTTTTTGAAATATACCTGGATAGCCCTTACGTACAGCTAGTGCTGCTGACGTGCTTGTGCTTATGGATTTATCCAGTAACTCACTGCCAGCGTATTGTCGAGTCTTTAGAGCCCCACACAGAGAGTTTCCCTGGTTCAGGCGAAACGATGTAGATGCCATATATTTATACGTGCAGGGTCCCGATTAAATACGTGCACTAGCTACACGGATTTAAATCGGACGGTCAATACTAGCGAGTTTAGGATTATGCCGGATTATTAAATCAAGTATTGATTTAATAATATTCTAGTATTATGTTTATTGTATTTTTTCTATCTCTTATGTATTCGTATTTTGATACGAATACGGGTATGTATATACGGTATTATATTCTTGTATTTATACAAGAATGTTTTTAGAAGGAGGACACCTCATTTTGAATTTTCTATTTATTAGAAATATGGAAATGAGGTGGAGGGATGAGGTAGCATGGAGAATGGTGAGAGGAATGACTATGTATTTTTTTTATTGTAGTTGGGTTTACTATTGAAGTATGGTTGATATATTTTATAGTAAAATGTTTTTGAAAAAAAGAAGAAATACATAGCAAATTCCTCTCATATCTTTTCTCATTCTTCTGTTAGATTTTTCTCTCATCCATGAGATCCTTATTTTTCCTCTACTTTCTAATGTGTTGAGAATCAAGAGGATTAAGAGATAGTTAAATCACACAAACACTCTTCACATCCCTAAGCACCTTAGTATAGCAAGCGTTGGTCTTTAGTTACTTCACTTGATGAAGTTGGAACTTGAATTACATCCCTCGGGTGGATCATCTTCGGCAAGGGAGATGGGTTCTCAAGCGTGTTCCTGACGGCCTACAGAACTTGGAGGGGCCTTCCACGATTGGGTGGACACGCTACAAAGGTTGTATTTCTCAACCTTGTATGTTTTGCTTTCTAGTTTTAGTGTATGGATGAATTCTTGGGTATTGGTGACTTGTGCTTGCTTTGAAATTATTAAAATCCATTATGCATTGGCTGCGACTCTCGCGGTAAGAGCACAAGCCACCCAACATGGTATCAGAGCCAACCATACACCAAAACTTGCTTGCATGACCGAAAAATTTGTCGCAATCTCCATCAAAACCGTTTTTTCTTAACAGCAAAACCAGCGACTAAACTTGTGTTTTCATGCGTGTATTCGATCCCCGGCGTTCTCGTTTTGGAATGGGGACCCCATAGGGGTTCGATGGTGACCTGAGGAGTCTCGGGAAGCCATTTTTTAAAAATTATATCGAGTTTAGTCACTGTTTTTCGAAGGTTAAAACTGTTTTTGGTGGCTGTCCTAAAATTGCGCTTAGCTATCAAAAAATTCGTTGTTTTGCGATGTATCTGATCTCAGCGGGGTCTTGGTTCGAACCAAGACCCGCGGTAGGGATCGGGTGTAACATTTTAGAAAAATTTTAAATGATATTTTAATTTTTAAATAATGATAAAAAGGTTTTTTTTAAAGATTATGGTAATTAAGTGTAGTAGTAATTAAATTTAGATAATAATTGTTTGCAAAAGGGTTTTTATTGGTAAAAAGTTTTATCTACAAAGAGAGTTTGTAAGTTTTTTTGTGAGATTAAGTAGGTGTTATGCTATAATTTACCCTCACACACAACACACCATGTTGTCCACCATGAGCCTACATCTCCTACTTACTCTACACACACCTCCTTCCATCAAATCATAACTCTTATGTTGTTTTGCTTTATCAAACTGAACATAGCTTTCCTCCAACACTACATCTCAAATTTTTCCAGTCTTCACTATCTCACAAGGGAAAGTTAGAGTTATTCATGGAAATTGTTCCAAACATCTAAGCTAAGCCTACACAACTTCAAGTGTGTACTTCTTGAGCTTATAGTTTCTGTGGAATTCATCAAGTTAGGTAAAATCCCAAACTTTTCATGTTACTCAAGAGTTTTAGTCTCAAATAACTTGTTTGATAGCTGAAATTTGTGGTTGGTATAAGGTTTTGGCCTTAAATTTTATTCTGCTATCTTTCTAGTGTTCACAAAAATAAACTAATATTACTGGAAGCTTATTTTAGAACGTTAAATACACCTTAGAAACCCGAGCCCATTTCTTCAAGGTTCAACCGCCGAAATATTTATTTCGCTCGCCATTGGCAGTTTTTTTTGTGGAGTTAGGTGTTGGGTTTTTGTTAGAGGCTCTCTGTGTCTTATATAAGGTTTCTGGCATACTTAGTTTTTTCCCAGATTGTCTATACAAAAATCTGGAAGGTGTTTACTAGACGTAGTGTGATGTATTAGCGTATGATACATATATTTCTTATCAAGTATTGGTAGTTTTTCTAATTATGACGATTCGGGGTAGTTATAGGTAACTTCGCATTTGTTTAGTGAAAGTGTTTGCTAGCACCGCGACGGGGTTTAAATAGGCATCACACATGCAATTTTAAAAATTACGGGTGCTAACGAACACTAACCAAGATCTTAACTAGAATAATTAGGGTTTCCTATGATGATATGACAAAACTAATAGAAGGGAAGGAGGGTACAACCTTTGATGACCGTGTCCTTCTCTTCTAAAACACTGGGTTGTAGTCCACACGATTTCACTAGGCTCCACTTCAAGTTTGAACATGTAACGCTTTGAAAATTCGTTTAGGTTAATTTCGCGTTAATTAGTGATAATGCGTGTTTTTCATAAAACCTCGTTAATAATTATTTTCCACGTCGACCGGAATAAATCTATTTTAATTGTGAAATTATGTAATTACATATTTATTGTGTTTTATTAATTAACATTTAAATTAATGTTCACTAAATTATCTATTTGCCAATTTATTATTTACTAAGCTAGATTTTTATTTAATCATGCACTAATCCAATTTTACCCTAGTTCATTATGTGCTTAGCAACCTTGGCAAATCAACACAAAATTTTGTAGCATGCTTTTACCTCTAATTCTTTTATGGTTCTATAATCCTTTTTAAAAGAAAAACAAAAGAAAAGAAATGAAAAAGGGGTGAGGCATGGGGCATTTATGAGGCATGGGGAAACTTTGACATTCACACATACCCTCACACACTCTCTCTCCCCCTCAAGCCTTCGGCTCCCTCCAGCAGCCCCCTTTTGGGTTACGGCAGTGCCCCGGCCGTCAATCCGAGGCCAAATGCGGAACAAAAACTTTTCAAAACCGGCGCTACTATAACCAATCATCCGGATCGAACCATTAACCCTAAATTAGCTATCTACAAGAAATTAGAATGGCTATACCGATCGATCCGTGTCCTTCGATCTTTAGCCACCATTCCTAGTTCCTCGCGGCATCTCCGATCTCGCTTGATCTCCGGTCTCCTCGTCGAAGTGGCACCACATCTAGAAAACCTTTTACGGGCTCCCACTTCAAACCGAAGTAACTTGGACATAAAGTTTGCTAGCCGATATGTCTAAGGTGAAGTAGAGAATGTGTGTGATAACTTTGTCTCAAGCATCCATTGATTCTCAACTCATGAGATTGTATGGATGGAGGTTGAAAATGAAGCCATGGATGAAACTTGTGAGCTTGAGAAGGAAGAAGAAGAAGAGCTAGACTTATTATTGTGTTGGAATCAAAATGAGAGCACTAGAACTAAATCTCAAGACCAACCCCACAACTTGTGGCTGTCCATTATCTCTCCACACATCATTTTAACACAATACTCAATCACAAATGTTAACATAGCACAAAAAATAAGACCATGAGTCATCACCTATGCACATGCCACATTAATTTCTCTTCATGATGATTTCCACTAACAATTTCCACCACAAAAAATTTAAACCAAAATATTTAATCCAAAAAGAGAATGGCAACATCTAAAGTAAACTCGTGAAGGATCACAAGGATACCCCTCACATGTATATACATACCCGCATCTGCATTCCGACTGAATGCGAATGCAATGAGACTAAAGTAATCCAACAAATCTAATACTAGGATCCGTCTTAAACCAAAGCCCACTAGTATGATCCGTCCGATCATGATGCGTGCATAAGTGCACGTATATGATCGAACCCTTCCATAAAACCATACGGCCTCTACAACGTTTCGCCCGAACTTGGGAAACTTTCTGTTGGGGACTCTAAAGACTCGTCAATACGCTGGCAGTGGGTTTAACCACAAGCACGTCAGTGGTACTAGCTGTACGTAACGGCTACCCATGTATTGACCAAAAGGGAGGCTGATGAGCGAACTCATCCTGAAACCCTACTGAGCCTATCTGTGACAATCTCCGTACAGTCCGGTCTGTTCGTCTAAGAGTATCGCATATCGGGCCTAGGGGGATGGTAAACGTTAGACCTCCAATAGCGGTATAAGTCGTGTCGGAGTGTAGCCCAGAACACCTTGAGAACCTACCGGAATACCTACCAGTAAATCTCACTTGTCTTGGCCAAGGACTTTGTGTAATGGCTCTCCAGACACAGTGCGATATCAACCCCCAAATACCGGGAGAGACGAATCCTGTCTAACCGCCACTGCCTCCAAGTGCTTCGGGACTGCACCCAACTACTACCTATTTGCACGACTCCTTTGAGCCGTGGTAGGGTAGTAATCAAAGAACAGTAGGAACACACTTGAGACAATGTAGCAGTGTCAAGTCAACGGACTAAGCTGTACTCATGTCACCTGGGAACTGCTCCTGACGATAGGTATAGTACCAATCAGCAGTGCCCCTGCGAGTCCGTCCGGTGTACTCATGATCCAACGAGCACCTGTATACTATCTTAGGTGAACCAATTGACACCAATGGCTTGTGAGACCAGCCACCGCTCCTCGTCGGGGTTTCGATCCGTATACACTAGTCTACTCATGGAGTATCGATGCCCTGTCTCGAAACTCCCTCGACTAGGGACCATTTAAGGATATGCTTATAGACCCCAGCTCCCACGTATATGATCGCCATCATATTGCTGGCAGTCAAGCAAGAATCCTATGGGCTCTATCAACATGTAATAGTGATCTGTAATGTCACCTGAAGCATGTACACGATGATAAAGAAAAACCAGATAGTATACTATCATCTCGAGTAAGACTGTCCTACCGGTATAGATCTTCCCTCAATCATTGCAATCACGTGCCTGTGATCCAATAATTGACTTGAGGGCACTATAGCCAACAATCTCCCACTTGCACTTAAGGCTAATTATTGCGATGTTGCATACTCACAGCCCGTGTGATACCGAACACCCAACTTCTCTACTAATCAGTTTCACAAAGCCTGTTTGTGAAACTATTGCATTCGAGAAATAGCCTCAGTGAGTGGATCCGCTCTGATGTTTCTTTCTATGTCTCTCTTTATCTCAAGTTCTCGGAGAAAGCCATCTCCCGAAATGAGCAATACCTGTCTTAGAATATGTCTGGATATCTGATGGGATCTAGTTCATAAATGAACTCCAAATCCAGCAAACTTCTTAGACTGTATCGTCAACTGAATTTAATCAGTATCCTGCGCCATGCCTCCCTCAGTATCCGTTTGGAACACCTGTCCAAACTACTGCCCCTCGTCAGAGGGAAAACTATAACTCTGACAGTCACTTTGTCATCCGGGTCATCTTGGAAGCCTGAAATGATAACCGTCTCCCGAAGGAGGCTGCTATTATCAAATCCCTATAACATCCACTTATGTTCTAAAATTGCTTCCGAACGTTTCTCCAGAATTGGATTAATATCTCAACTTATTGCATCTAGTGCAAAAACAATATCTGGTGTGGTACTTGACATCTCATGATTGACTCAATTGCCTAAGCAAGTGATATGCCAATCATGCACATCCCTCTCCTCTTTAGTCTGTAAGACACATTTAGAGAGGGTGACTCCATCACCTGCAGGTACACCACCATGCCATAAGTCGTCCATTCTAAAACACCTTTAGAATGCTGTCTAAGTACCCTGATTGGGACACTACCCAAATCTAGATCTAAAACCATAGATCTAGTAACCAGAATGCTAGATATTATATCCATAGCCTATGTGGAGAAACTACTGTGTGACAACCACAGTATAACCAATCGTAGTATAGGAATATCACTTCCTACTATGTGTATGTCATCCAAATACCAGGACATCACACCCTACTACTTTATTAAAAGATCCATCCCTTATTCTGATGAAGTCAAAGCCCATGAATGTCACATCAAAAATAGATGATCTATCTCCGCTGTATTTGCTTTAGTCTATAAATAGACATAAGCTTCTTGTCTACTATGCTTCCGCTGCTTCCACTGACTATAACAACCCTCTGGCAGAGTCATATACACGTACACTTCTAAAGCTAGTTTAGAACGACGTTATACTCATCCTCCTACTGGGTCTCATAGTCTGGAACAACAACAATGGCAAGTCTGGGTAAACAAGAACCTCCCTGTCATCGTCCTTGAGGATACCGGAGTACCTCTCGGGTGCCTGAGGTTACCCACCATATCTGCGGAATGGCTAATGGAATGTCAAACCTAATCGAATGTTTAGGTCCTATTAAATTTTCAGTAATCGTTTGCGGTTTTGGAATCACTTCCAGTTCTACCATACTCCCACTACTGTTTTCTGAAAAAATCCATTTTACTAAAACTGTGGCGAGTCAAGAACAATATCACTATTGATCTTCCAGATGGTAGAAAGTCAACCCTCGTCATAGCCCGGGTTAACCCACAAACTGCCATTACAGAAACGTGCCTTGAGTTATCCAATGTCTGGTTTTAAGCATAAGCCAGACAACTCCATATACCTTAACATTGTTAAGATATTAACTGTTCTATATCCAATATAGAAACAGAGGCAATGATTTAATTGGAACCAGATTCAAATCGTGCAGCTGTCTCCAGTGCATGTCAACTAAATGGAGAGAGGCCGATCAGCATTATTCAACTTAAGAGTGCGTCCAATTATGAGTAACCTGAAAGAGAAACAAGTTTCTCAAAACCATTACTATCAACTAAATACCTCACATAAGTATCTACATCTTCGATCACCTTAAAGAATACCGATAATTGCAACACGTGGTTCTCTACTTTATTCTTGTACCTATAACTTCTCAAAACTTGGACTTTGTACTTCTACGAAACACTTGTCTAAAACTTAAGAAGTCACAAGTAAACAGAATATAGTACGAGGACCAACCCTTTTGTCCTAATAGACACTGGACAACATACAATACTTTGTATAAGTCCCCTGAGTTGAATAACTCAAACCCTGTGCGTTGTAGGTCGAAAACTATACTATGGTTATGAAGAATTACACCGCTGTTGAATGCTCCTTACCTAACCATCAACTGATATAGGTAAATGCCATGGACATACTTTTAAAAATATATATCTCACTTTATAAAATAAACGTACAGATATATCAATTTGAAATTGGTGCATAACAACGGATATTCAAAACCAAATATTTGTCGTCCGGCAAAAACCCAGGCGATTTCCTCAAATATCACCAATTACAACGAATTCCGATATAATGAGGATGATCACCTAATTCCCAATAACTTACTCCCACTCATCATCTGTAAAACCATACAGATGTGAGAAGCATACCTGGTAAATACATACCTTGGAGTAAGGATCTAATTGGGAAATCAGTTTTCCTTTAACAACGCATAGTGAAACTGAAACATGAAAATGTTTCGTAGGGGTTTCCGGGTATTCCCAGTAATGCCTCTTCCATTATCCAGATTCATGACTATAACCGTATATTTCTTTGCCATCTCTCCAAATCTTTTTATATGTTAGTCATTACCTTCTGTACACCTCCTTAGGCTAAATGGTTTTCTTCTTTCCCTACCGTTCGACACCAGCCTATGGTTTGGAAGAAGACTATCCAATAAGCGTAATAGGTGTACTCTCCTAATCCTAGGAGTACTCACAATCTGAGAGAAGGTAAAGAGAAAAGACAACTGAATAAACCTTATTCCTATTTCTCCTGAATCAGAATCCATCCTCGAATTGGAACAAGTTCCTTTGAGTTCGTATATAACCATACGATAGATTTATCCAATGGAATTGGATGTTCGTAGTGATACGGGGTGTTCTGGAGAAATACAAAGGTGAAATAGGAGTGGCGATGAGATACTCAGTTTGGTCGTGAATGATAGCAGTTGCAGTTTACTTTGCCCTCTTTCTAATCTCTTTATTTGTCTTTACTTATTACCTTCTGTACACCACACTTAGGCTAATTTTTTTCTTCTTTCCCTACCTTTCGGCACCTACCTATGGTTTGGAAGAAAACTATCCAATAAGCGCAATAGGTGTACCCTCTCCTAATCCTAGGAGCCCTCACAACCTGAGAGAAGGTAAAAGGAAAAGACAACTGAATAATTCTATTCAATCTCTTCAGAACCAGAATCCATTCTTGAATCTGGAACAAGTTCCTTCGAGTTTGTATATAACCATACGATAGATTTATCCAATGGAATTGGATGTTCGTAGTGATACTGTTAGTGATATGTATGCCCTAGAGGCCATTACTATACATACGATTTATATTGTAGTGGATGCTTGGACATATATATGGAGGACTTTCTTGCTCGACATGATAGTATGCTATCTGATTGCTCTTTATCTTAACATGCACGCTAATTGTCTCTATATTACATGTTGATAAAGCCCTTAGAATGAGTACTTGACTACCAGGACTATGATGAAGATCATACTAGTGGGGACATTGTAGTCGCTAAGTACATCCTTCAAATGTTCCTAGTCGAAGGTGTATCGAGACAGGGCATCGATATACCAGAGTAGACTAGCGTATAGCTTCTCGACCTATGTAGATGGGCGATGGATGATCCCATATCCATTGGTGTTTGACATCAGAGAACGTATATGGGTGCTCAGTGGAGTCTGGGTACATTGGACGGACTCGCCGAGAACTCCCAGATGGTATTATACCTCACGTCAGATAGCAGTTCTCTGGTGACACTGGTACAGGTTAGTCTGTAGACCCGAGATCGTCATAGAGTCTTGTGTGATTCCCACTGTGCTTTGATTTCCACCTTACCACGTTCAAGAGAACGTGCAAAATGGTGGCTTTTGGGTACAATCCCGAATCACATGGAGGCAATGAACGATAGGAGGGGTTTCGTCTCTCCCAGTATTGGGAGTTGATGTTGCGCTGTGTTCGATTGGCTATAACTGAAAATCCCTGGTCAGGGTTGCTGAGATTTACTGGTAAGTGTTATCAGTAGTTTCTTGAACCGTTATGGACCTCATATCGACACTACTTATCGGTTACTGGGGTCTGACGTTTACCACCCCTAGACCAGATATGCGACATATCAGACGAAGAGACCGGAATGTACATGAGTGTTACTGATTGGATTCACAGGAGAATGTACAGGCTTGCTTGTTGATTTTCTGATCGCTCAATACCTAGGTGGCTGTTATATTTAGCTGACCGCTTGTAGCTTGTGGGTATTTGATATGATCATCACCTATTGCCGGCGTATTGACGATTCTTTAGAGTCCTACACAGAGGTTTCCTGGCTCAGGCAAAACGGAGTAGGAGCACATATGTGATATGTGCGGGACCGAGAATAATACGTGTATGTGATACCGTATTAGATTCTCGCGATATGTGATATTGGCCGGGTATATGTGATATAGCCGGGTTATTGGATCAAGTGTTGATTCGATGAACTGATACAGATTATATTAGTCGGTTATTTGAAATAGCTGGATTATCGGATCAAGTGTTGATTCGATAATTTAATCTATAATTATATATTTGATATATTACATTACATTAACTAATATAAGCTCACTTAAAGATTCTTTTTCTCACATGGTGATACATTGATATATATGTGATATATGTTAATTGTATTAGTTTCTTTTGTTACAAAATATTGTATATGTGATATATAATATTGTAACATGTTAGGGTTACAAATGCAACTAGAGTTTAGAGTTTAAACCATGCTAGGGTTTTAAATTAGGGTAACATTTTATTATGGATTAATTCATTTTGGATGGATAATTCATTTTGTTTTGGATGAGCTTTGAGGAAGCTTCATGATCCGTTGACTTTGTCCACCCTCTTTATTTTATCCTTGATATTTGTTAACCTAAGTTTAACCCTAGCCTATGGTTTATTCTCTATATGAGTTAGCCATGATACATATTAAACCATGGTTGCATTTCTAACCTCAAAAAATAATTCATTCATCACAACTTCATCTTCTTCTTGCTCACTCCAAAAGCTTTCTAGCTTTTAATTTGTGATGGATTGTGAGAAATTGAAAACAAAAGAGAGCAAAATTCCTACTTTATTATCCTCATCTATTCTAGCCACTTAGATTAGGGTGTTTGCTTCACTAATACTTGATTAGTGAAGTGAGAGTTTGGGTTTGATTTTCTTCAAGGTAGATCATCTTAGTTTTTGAAGATTAGAAGCAAGATTGCATCATTCTCTTCATGGAGCCTCTCTAGAGTCCGGGTACTTGATGATCGCAGCGAAGGGACCTCAACTCGGAGCTTATGAAGCGAAGGAACGGACTACAAAGGTTGTAATCCCTAACTCTTGGATGTTAAAGTGTTACATGCTAGTTTTGTTTGATTCTCTAGTTAATGATCTAGGTTTAGGGTTATCTATAATGGCAAATTTTTGAAATTGGCATGTGTGATGCCACCCGAAATCTTGCTGCCGTTGTAGGCCCAACAGATACGAGGTGTTCTGGAGAAATGCAAAGGGTAAAAGAAGGAGTGGCAATGATGTATGCAACTCAAGCAATCCAAAGGCCAGCGTTTTAAGAAAGTTCGGTTAACTTGGTTACTGAGTCATAGTCTAGGGCCGGGTCATGGTCGCTGTCAAAGAGAGAGAGAAAAGAAACACTCTGTGTGCACTCTAACCAAGATCAGAATGGTTAATCACTTTATCTAATCAGGATGTCTCCCACTGTATTCTCAAATTCTCCTTCAAATCTGAAAGAAGAATTAGTCGGGATCACCCGAGGAGTAAACCAACTCATCAGTGGGAATCGAGATCCAACTATCATCACATGATAACGTGATGGAATCCATTCACGTTATTACACTCCAGAAGGTATGCGCATGCCTGGCAAGTTTCAGTTTCTTTAGAAACTCCCGATGTGGATTTTTACCCCATGCGGCTTATGACCTTGACTAGGTCAACAAACCATAAACCGCTAGTCAAGTTCAACCCGTCATTATTCTGGATTGCATTAAACCCACCCGTACGTGCTCTTGACTAGGTCAACAAGGCCGCACGACTGTCCTAACCAATCCCATTTATGCAACAAACAAGCACCACTTAGCTACCGAACACTACGTCTTGACTAGGTCAACAAACGCAGCACGAATACTAAATAATACCCGCAAGAAATGACGGAGGGCTACGGTTGGTTTTTGGCGAAAAACCTTTAACGTAATGAACTTGATATCATTGAAGGAACTGCATAGCTAATTACAAATATATAGTGGCGAAAACCTTTGCTAAAGAGGTCACTCCTGGTGAAGGGATCTCAGCTCTTTCCCCGTAGAATGAGGTGCAGGATATTCCAAATTGAATACCACGATGCAAAGCAAAAAGTAATCGACTATAGTGAAGTTATTACCCTGACGCAAACCTCTGCCTAAGGGGTCACTCCCGTTGAAGGGATCTCGGCCCTTGCCTCGTCGAATGAGGTGCTGGATATTCCAAACTGAATACTACTGTGCAAAACAAAAGAGAACGTCCTTGCAATAAAAGCTTTTTGAAAATTGTTCCAACAACATCGAATAGGTCTATTTTCCTTGCATTGATCCGAATCAATGCAGTCCCATCAATTAATCACACCACAAAAGAACGAAAATATAATGTACGTATATGCTATCCGCATTCACCACTGGGTCCTGTCATCACCCGTTAGGTTACTTAACTAACGACAGAGCGGGGACTGGAGTAGCGCGGGTGTAAAACATATACAACATCTACTAGTATATATATCAATATATAATAATCACTCCAGGCGTGATAAATGCAACATCACAGATAAGTAATAAGCATCACAGAACAATACAGATAATCTGGGAGCCCTGGGTTTCCTTTGAGCCGCAACTGAAACCCGACGTTCCTCTGGTCGTGTGGATAGCCTGTGCAATGAAAACCTAGACCCCGACGAGTGCGGCAAGTTACCCGCCAAAACTTGAAGCGAGGCAGCCCCTTTCAGCAAAGTGAATGGACCACCCAGCACTTCACGGAATCCGGTAACTTGAGCACCCCACCTTGGGTCAACCTGTACCCCTATGAGTGCGGCGAATAACCCGCCAATTCTAGAGTGAGGCCCCCTCCATCTCAATGCCATGAGATGAGGGCTCGTTGCCCTCTAGAACCCGGTCGTGCCCCAAAAGAATAATATACAAACAGGCAGTGCAGGCAGTCTACATGTCGACGCTCGCCCCGCGATATCAAATGTATAAATAAATCCAAACTGTATTAACATTGCATCCAAGCTATCCACCACGACAAATCCACAACATCACAACATAACACAGAACATCAACGTGAATGTCACGTTCGCAAACCCGTCTAAAAGAGTTATAGCAACTAGACAAGATTTACCGCTCGAATGACATTCACGGTCGCAGATAGAAATATAATATACTGTAAACAATAAACAATGTTATAATATATCGAGCTCGAAATAACCCCGAATAGTCCTCAAACAAGTAGATAACTCCATATCAAAACTGGGCTAAACAAACAATACCACCAAACCAAGATTCCAGAGACAAGACCAGCACCCAAATACGAAGTCCAAATTCACCAGTCTGGCCGAGCTCGCTGGCCCAGGGAGCAATGTGCTCAGTTTTTTAGTGAGGGAATTTGTTCGTATTTGGTTTGTGGTCATGTCAGTAGTATTCTGCAATTGTTAAAATTTTTTTTGAAGACACTTTTTAAAACGACAGAAACTGGAATGCAGTTTGGTGTGAATCGGGTTTGTTTCGATTTCGATAGATTAATATTGTCTAAACAAGCTAGCTAAGGGTTAATGGGTTGGCTCTGATACCATGTTGGGTTACGGCAGCGCCCCGGCCGTCAATCCGAGGCCAAATGCGGAACAAAAACTTTTTAAAACCGGCGCTACCATAACCAATCATCCGGATCGAACCATTAACCCTAAACTAGCTATCTACAAGAAATTAGAATGGCTATACCGATCGATCTGTGTCCTTAGGTCTTTAGCCACCATTCCTAGCTCCTCGCGGTATCTCCGATCTCGCTCGATCTCTGGTCTCCTCGTCGAAGTGGCACCACATCAAGAAAACCTTTTACGGGCTCCCGCTTCAAACCGAAGCAACTCGGACATGAAGTTTGCTAGCCGACATGTCCAAGGTGAAGTAGAGAATGTGTGTGATAATTTTGTCTCAAGTATCTATTGATTCTCAACTCATGAGATTGTATGGATGGAGGTTGAAGATGAAGCCATGGATGAAACTTGTGAGCTTGAGAAGGAAGTGTTAGTTATATGTATGCCCTAGAGGCCATTACTGTACATACGATGTATATTGTAGTGGATGCTAGGACATATATAGGGAGGACTTTCTTGCTCGACATGATAGTATGCTATCTGGTTGTACTTTATCTTAACATGTACTCTGATTGTCTCTATGTTACATGTTGATAAAGCCCTTAGGATATGTACTCGACTACTGGGACTATGATGAGATCATACTAGTGGGGCCACGGTAGTCGGTGAGTACATCCTATAACTGTTCCTAGTCGAGGGTGTATCGAGACAGGGCATCGATGCACCAGAGTAGACTAGCGTATACGCATCTTGACCCATATGATGGGCGATGGATGATCCCATATCCATCAGTGTTTGACATCAAGGATGGTGTACGGGTGCTCAGTGGAGACTGGGTACACTGGACGGACTCGCCGAGAACTCCCAGATGGTATTATACCATACGTCAGATGGCAGTTCTCCGGTGACACTGGTACAGAGTAGTCTGTTGACCCGAGATCGTCATAGAGTCTTATGTGGTTCCCACTGTGCTTTGATTTCCATCATACCACGTCCAAGAGGGCGTGCAAAAAGGTGGCTTTTGGGTACAGTCCCGAATCACATGGAGGCAATGAGCGATAGGAGGGGATTCGTCTCTCCCGGTATAGGGAGTTGATGTTGTGCTGTGTTCGATTGGCTATAACCGGAAATCCCTGGCCAGGGTTGCTGAGATTTACTGGTAAGTGTTATCAGTAGTTTCTCGAACTGTTATAGACCTCAAATCGACACGACTTATCAAGCTACTGGGGTCTGACGTTTACCACCCCTAGGCGAGATATGCAACATATCAGACGACGAGACCGGACTGTACGGGAGTGTTACTGTTTGGATTCGCAGGAGAAGTTACAGGCTTGCTTGTTGATCTTCTGAGCGCTCAATACCTGGGTAGCTGTTACGTTTAGCTGACCGCTTGCAGCTTGTGGGTGTTTGATATGATCATCACCTACTGCCGGCGTATTGACGATTCTTTAGAGTCCTACACAGAGGTTTCTTGACTCAGGCAAAAAGGAGTAGGAGCACATATATGATATGTGCGGGACCGAGGATAATGCGGTATGTGATATCGTATTGTATTCTCGCGATATTTGATATCAGCCGGGTCATCGGATCAAGTGTTGATTCGATAAATCGGTACGGATAAATATTAGTCGGTTATATGCGATATAGCCGGATTGTCGGATCAAGTGTTGATTCGATAATTTAATGTATAATAATATATTTGATATATTAAATTGCATTAACTAATATTAGCTCACTAAAAGATTCTTTTTCTCACTCGGGTAATACATTGATATATATGCGATATATGTTAATTGTATTATTTTATTTTGTTGCAATAAATATTGTATATGTGATATATAATATTGTAACATGTTATAATTATTAATGCAACATGATTAGAGGAGTTTAAACGAGATTAGGGTTTGATTTGGGTTAATGGCTTCTAGAAGTTTCTAGATGGTTTTACTTTGTCATGATAAAGATATTTGTATTGATCTTTATCCATGACTCACACTTAACCCAACCCAAACCCTAACCCTAGTAAACTCTCTACATTGGTTACTACAACCATAGTTGCATAAATAATTATGATAACCTTTTTTATTATTCATCACAAACATTATTCATCTTCTTCCTTCATTCTTTTCATGGAAAAAGCTTGCTTGATTTTTCAAAGGTGATGAATAATTGTGAGAAAAATATAAATAAAGAGAGCAAAAATCCTACTTCATCATCCTCATCTTCCCTTGCCATTTAGATGAGGGTGTTCACATCATTTCATGAGTGTTAGCTTGTGTTAAAGAAACTTCAAGGTAGATCATCTTAGTATCGAAGATCGGAAGCAAAGGTTGCATCTTTCTCTTCGTGGAACCTCTCGAGAGTCCGGATCCCGATGATCACAGCGAAGGGACCACAACACGGAGCATATGAAGTGAAGGACCGGATCTACAAAGGTTGTAATCCCTCTCACTTAGTGTTAAAGTGTTTAGCATGCTTGTTTTCGCCTAATCTCTAGTTTAAAGTTCCGTATTCGGGTTGTTCGGCACGGCTAAATTTTTATTCGGGCATGGTTGATGCCTCGTAGACCCTTGTGCGCGTGCCTAGCAACCCTACAGTGGTATCAGAGCCAAGCTAGAGCTTTAGGCGAAGTCTGAACGAAGTTTAAAGTCCGATCGAAACCCGAAACCCCGATAAAACATGCTCTCTGGAAATTTTCTAAAAATTGGGATTTTTCCACATTAAAAATATCCAAAAATTACAGCAGGTAATTATAAGGATTACTGTGAAGCACGTGAGCGTAAGTCGCCCAAAGAGCCACGGAACCGCGGCCCCACCCCAGCATGTGCGGCGGTTCCGCGGCCACGTGGTCGATTCATGGCACATGGTTTTCACAGTAACTCCTATTTTGTAATGTTGTATTTTCTGGAAATTTTTATTTTTTTTATTCAACTGTTGAATTATCTGGGTTATATTGGGGACTTAAAGTTTCGATCGGATATTATAACTTTGTTTAGTTTTGTCCGGATAACTTTTAGAAACTGTTAAAAAGTTCGAACGGATATCAATAACTCACTTTTTCCCCTGTCGGAAATTTTTTCAAAAGTTGGATTTTTCCTCGTGTTTAAGAATGTTCTAAGTCGTGCAAGTAACTCGATGGACCCTCTAGAAGACAACAAACCTTAACTCGATTATGTGACCGTCTTGAACTGCCTTTTGAACCTTAGGGTTTGGGGCAGTACGGCGTGCCACATGTGAGGCGTTGGCTTGACCCTTCTACGGCTGGACCATTGGTACTGTGGCATGTGATGGACGGTTTTAAACTGATTTCAAGTGTTGAGATATATTGGGGAAATCTTGGGTGCTTGATGATTCGATCGGAAAGTTTAACTTTTTCTATTTATCTGGAATGTGATACAATATTTGGAATCCACAGGTAGTTATGAGATAACTAATTTGAATGTTATAAATCTAGCAATTCAGTTTCAGATGATCGGTTGCCACGGAATTTTGATGTGATCAAAAGTCCGTCACCATCACGTAGCGTACGTGGATACTCGCCGGGTAAACTTAATAGACAGCCACGCCCCATAGCCCCGACCAAGTGACTGTAGGAGAACCCCGTCGCCGAAAGCATCCGTTCGGGTGCTCGCGGCAGCAGTGTTCCGCCTTAGTGCACTTCGTCGACGGTATCGGGGGTGCGGCCGTCTACTAAAGTTTGCGACGAGCATTCGATCAGGACGTCAGGAATCTTGTTGAATTGCCCGACTTGATATTGAAAAGTGTTTTCGATAATGAGACTAAAATGCGGGGTTTATAATTGTTAGGCATGCGATGTCTAAGGAATTCATTTGGTTAGGCATGCGATGTCTAAGGAGGTTGCGGATTCCAACTGTTGTAGTTTTACACTTTCTTTTTTGTGACCGTAAGCGTAGTATGTGGTATATCGCCGGCTTCATTGCTATACATCAACGACAATCGGGATACGCATACTTGCTTACGTTATTGATATGAGATATTATGTGTTGCTGTGATATGTTGTATTGGATCGTCGCGTTTTGAATAGCCGGGGGTTTTATGTGAGATGAGAGTTTTTTCTTTTTCATTCATGTAAAATTCATTTGTATGTAATATTCTTTTATTGGGACACTTCTAGGTAGCGGAAGATGTCACCATTGTATATTATTTACTTTTCCGCATTAGGTAGACCCAAGGCGGGGAGCACAAGTAACCGGGTTCTAGGGTCCAGTGGGAGACCATCTCGAGGAGTCGAGACCGGGTCTCCTAACCCTAGAATTGGCAGTGTTACTTGCCGCTCTCGTAGGGGTCTAGGGATGTGGGTTTGGCTATTCATCGCGACCGTGGAATCCGTGTTTTATATAGGCTCGTATTGAAAACACGGACGTCCTAGTATATCCAATATTTCATATATGTTCTTCTGCTGCAATGTTCTGTGATGAGATCATATTACTGCCTGAGACGAATGTTTATATTATATATATGAGATATATGTTATATTGCAGATTTCGTTTCAAATGAGATGCTTATGAAGCATATTAAAATGGGACTTCATTAATGAGATTAATGAAATAAAAGAAACCTAAGATGTTGTAGAAACTTGTTTATAAAAACTGGTAGCTCTAGTTCTTGCTTTGCATAGCGGTGTTCCTTGTAGAACATCCAGCACCTTATTCGATAAGGAAAGGACCGAGATCCCTTCACCGGGAGTGACTCCTTTAGCAATAACTGGTAGATGCTACACACTCGGTTTGTCTTTTGATTGCTTTTAAGAGTTTTTGCTTTGCACAGTGATATATATGATATATCCCGCACCTTATTCGATGAGGAAAGGGCCGACGATCCCTTCACCGGGAGTGACCCCTTTAGCAAAACTAGAAAAGCCTCAAAAACACTCCATTTAAAATCACTCGATTCTACAACGATATCAAGTTCATTACGCAAAGGGTTTTCTTAAAAACCCGTCGTAGCCCTCCGTCATTTCAGATAAGTACTACTTAGTATTCGTGCTGCGGTAGTTTGGCATTCGTCAAGGCGTAGTGTACGGTAGCTAACTAGTGCTTATCTGCTAGCATACGATGTGATTGGATTAGGGTATTCGTACGGCGTTGTTTGGCATTCGTCAAGGGTCGTGCGGGTGGGTTTAATTCAATCAAGAAATGTACGGGTTGAACTTGGCTAGCGGACTATGGGTGGTTTGGCATTCGTTAAGGTCATATAACGCTAGGGGTAAAATATTATTGGGAATTTCAAATGTTGAAATTTGCAATGAGATTGCATACCTTCTATGAGATAGATGGATCCCGATACCCACTGCGAGTAAGAGTTACTCCTGGGAGAGTTTTATACATTACAATTAGCCGATCAAGTAGGTGTCTAGAAAGGTGTTAACGGGGTTACGCCTCTGGGAAAACGAGATTTACATTAATTAGGTTCGTGCGAGAGCACGGGGGACCTCCCTCAAAGTACCGACACTGGCCTGGCTGAAAGATTGGCGAACTTGTAGCGTGTAATTAATCCCGGCTAGTCTTTCCTTTTAGGGTTTGAAGAAAGATTTGACTAAAACAGTGGGAGACATCCTGATTAGATATATTAGATAACCAATCTAATCTTGCAAGAGCATACGCTGAGTGTTTTCTTCTCTCTCTCTCCAGGTAGCGACCATATCACGCCTTAATCAAGATAATGAAACGGATATATTGACCGAACCCGCTTGTTATACTGAGCTGGGGAACGTTGGTCCCGCTCCAACTTATAATTGTTATAGGACAGAGCAGGAAATTGGGGAGTACCAGATTTCCCGTGCCGCCCAAACGAAGAAAGTGCATGCTGATGCATCATCTTCGGGTGTGTTCATTACAGAGAACTGTTTCTCAGTATCCTTTACGTCCTGAGTATGTGATACCGGATCAGGATCCCGCATATGTAATCTTTTACATGGGCTATAGAAAGGTAGAGAACTGAGAACGGGTGATAAGTTTCATGAGACAGAAAACGGTGCAAGTGTTGCAGCCAAGTCTGTTGGTCACTGTCACCCTATATTACCTGAATACATTGATTCTGAACAAATGTTATTAGATACCGGACCTGATATACAAAATCATATCAGTCTCTTTATTAGAAAGGATAAAATTTTGTATTGTTGGATAATGTTTTGAATATTTCCTATATCAAGAGTTGATCGGTTCAGGCACCTTATCTAAAAGCATTGACGTTCTAAATCAAACTACAGTTCTTAGTATACGGAACACACACAAGAGGAAGAGTTCAGATATGAACAAATCCTTCTTGAGGCATTGTAGACTAGGTCATATCAATGCGACCCGACTGGCTGAAGTTACATTTAGATGCATATTTAAATTAGTTTGAATTTACATCTTGTGAAACTTGCCGGTCATGTCACAAAGATAAGATGGTTACAGCTCTGTTTATTAGAAACAGAGAAAGAGTTAGTGAACTCTTGGGATTGATACATGCTGATGTATGAAAGTCTCCTGTCTACACATGCCAAGACCGGTTCTTTGTACTTCATTACATTCTCTGATGATCTCTCAAGATTCAGACATATGTTCCTGCTGAAACACAAGTCCGAACCTTTTGAGATATTCACAGAACGTAAGTTAGAAGTAGAGAACCAACGACGGGTATAAGTATTATGTCCTTTGATATGATCAAGGAGGAGAATACTTGAGCACGGAATTCCTGGACTATTCTAAAGGAGAATGAGATTCTCTCTCAGCATTACTCCTCCGTATACACCATAGCACGATGGTATATCGGGGCGGAGCAATAGCACCCTATGTGATATGGTGTGCTCTATGATGAGTATTACTGAATTGCCTATTTCCTTTTGGGAGTTATGCACTTGAGAAGTTGCATACCTATTGAATAGGGTTCAAATCAAATCAGTTGCCTACCACTTCATATGTGATATGGAAAGGGAAGAGCCCATATATTAAGCTTGTTAAGATTTGGGGTTGTTCGGACTATGTCTAAAAGCAAAATCCGGACAAGCTCGAGGCAAGGTCTGTTATGTAGAACTGGAATGGTTCCAGCTATAGAAACTGCAGCTGATGATTTGGTAGAACCAAAGGATTCAATAGTTTCCAACGAACCTCAGCCTCTCCGCCGATCTAGTAGGGTTCCTCACCCACCTGAGAGATACTTCGGTTTCTCTATGACAGTGGGAGCGAGGATTGCATCATGAGATGATAACCTAACTAGTTTCGAGCTGGCCATCAGGAGTGGGACTCTGTAAGAATGGCTGGATGCTTATCGATCTGAGATGGAATCCTTATACACCAACAAAGTATGGACTTTGGTTGCCTTATCTGAAGGGTTAAATCCCCATCAGGAGCGAGTATATCTTGAGAAGATTACTTGGTGTACATGGACAAGTTGAGACTTTCAAAGCTATGCTTAAATCCATCCAGATCCTACTTGCCACGGCTACATACCATGACTACGATATCTGGTGGTTGGGTGTCATGACTGCTTTTCTAAGTGATGTTTTAGAAGAGAACGTCTATAAGTACACAGCCAGAGGGCTTCGTAGACAGTGGGAGCAGCGGAAACGTGAGCAAGATGTTTTATATGATAAAGCAGGCATCGCGGAGTTGGAACATCTGTTTTGATATGGCGGTCAAAGAGTTTGACTTTATCAAAATGGTAGATGAACCTTGTATATACAAAAGGGTAGTAGAGAGTATGGTGGTGATCCTCGTAGAGTACGTGGATGACATACTCTTGATAGGGAAGGAGTTTCCTATACTACGCTCGGTCAATCTCCGCTTATCACAAGGATTCTCCATATAGGATCAAAGTGATACCTCCTAAATCCTGGGTTTTGGATCTATGAGATAGATCTAATTGGATGTTAGGATACTCACTAGTTGTAGTGAGATGGTATCAATCGATCCTGGGGAGAATCACTGGAAAGGTTCCAGGGTGATAAGGACGACTGAATGTCAGTCGAAGGCATTGTCTTCACCCTTAGTGGAGGGACGGTATGTTGGAAGAGTTCCAAGCTAGATACCGTGACATACTAGACGATTAAAGGCAAGATACATCGTTACCAATGATACTGCAAAAGAGGCAGTCTGGATATTTATAAGTTCATAAGATGAACTTCGTTCCTACCATTGTGTGACAATGGAGTTGTGGCTTTAGCCAAGGAACTTCCGTCCCATCAGAAATCCAGATATAATTCTTAGGCAGTATCACCTGATCATGGAGATGTTTGATCTCCAGGGAGATCGAGGTGAGGAGAGTAGACACAGAGGACAACAGCGCGAATCCACTCACAAAGGCCTTTTTCCCAGTAGAGACTTTTATGGGATGGTTGAGTATGAGATACATCAACCGCAGCTAATTGTTGGGTATGTGATACCACAACAGATGGCCCTAGTGAAAGTGGGAGATTGTTAGTTATATGTATGCCCTAGAGGCCATTACTGTACATACGATGTATATTGTAGTGGATGCTAGGACATATATAGGGAGGACTTTCTTGCTCGACATGATAGTATGCTATCTGGTTGTACTTTATCTTAACATGTACTCTGATTGTCTCTATATTACATGTTGATAAAGCCCTTAGGATATGTACTCGACTACTGGGACTATGATGAGATCATACTAGTGGGGCCACGGTAGTCGGCGAGTACATCCTATAACTGTTCCTAGTCGAGGGTGTATCGAGACAGGGCATCGATGCACCAGAGTAGACTAGCGTATACGCATCTTGACCCATATGATGGGCGATGGATGATCCCATATCCATCAGTGTTTGACATCAAGGATGGTGTACGGGTGCTCAGTGGAGACTGGGTACACTGGACGGACTCGCCGAGAACTCCCAGATGGTATTATACCATACGTCAGATGGCAGTTCTCCGGTGACACTGGTACAGAGTAGTCTGTTGACCCGAGATCGTCATAGAGTCTTGTGTGGTTCCCACTGTGCTTTAATTTCCATCATACCACGTCCAAGAGGGCGTGCAAAAAGGTGGCTTTTGGGTACAGTCCCGAATCACATGAAGGAAATGAGCGATAGGAGGGGATTCGTCTCTCCCGGTATAGGGAGTTGATGTTGTGCTGTGTTCGATTGGCTATAACCGGAAATCCCTGGCCAGGGTTACTGAGATTTACTGGTAAGTGTTATCAGTAGTTTCTCGAACTGTTATAGATCTCAAATCGACACGACTTATCAAGCTACTGGGGTCTGACGTTTACCACCCCTAGGCGAGATATGCAACATATCAGACGACGAGACCGGACTGTACGGGAGTGTTACTGTTTGGATTCGCAGGAGAAGTTACAGGCTTTCTTGTTGATCTTCTGAGCGCTCAATACCTGGGTAGCTGTTACGTTTAGCTAACCGCTTGCAGCTTGTGGGTGTTTGATATGATCATCACCTACTGCCGGCGTATTGACGATTCTTTAGAGTCCTACACAGAGGTTTCTTGACTCAGGCAAAAAGGAGTAGGAGCACATATGTGATATGTGCGGGACCGAGGATAATGCGGTATGTGATATCGTATTGTATTCTCGCGATATTTGATATCAGCCGGGTCATCGGATCAAGTGTTGATTCGATAAATCGGTACGGATAAATATTAGTTGGTTATATGCGATATAGCCGGATTGTCGGATCAAGTGTTGATTCGATAATTTAATATATAATAATATATTTGATGTATTAAATTGCATTAACTAATATTAGCTCACTAAAAGATTCTTTTTCTCACTCGGGTAATACATTGATATATATGCGATATATGTTAATTGTATTATTTTATTTTGTTGCAATAAATATTGTATATGTGATATATAATATTGTAACATGTTATAATTATTAATGCAACATGATTAGAGGAGTTTAAACGAGATTAGGGTTTGATTTGGGTTAATGGCTTCTAGAAGTTTCTAGATGGTTTTACTTTGTCATGATAAAGATATTTGTGTTGATCTTTATCCATGACTCACACTTAACCCAACCCAAACCCTAACCCTAGTAAACTCTCTACATTGGTTACTACAACCATAGTTGCATAAATAATTATGATAACCTTTTTTATTATTCATCACAAACATTATTCATCTTCTTCCTTCATTCTTTTCATGGAAAAAGCTTGCTTGATTTTTCAAAGGTGATGAATAATTGTGAGAAAAATATAAATAAAGAGAGCAAAAATCCTACTTCATCATCCTCATCTTCCCTTGCCATTTAGATGAGGGTGTTCATATCATTTCATGAGTGTTAGCTTGTGTTAAAGAAACTTCAAGGTAGATCATCTTAGTATCGAAGATCGGAAGCAAAGGTTGCATCTTTCTCTTCGTGGAACCTCTCGAGAGTCCGGATCCCGATGATCACAGCGAAGGGACCACAACACGGAGCATATGAAGTGAAGGACCGGATCTACAAAGGTTGTAATCCCTCTAACTTAGTGTTAGAGTGTTTAGCATGCTTGTTTTCGCCTAATGTCTAGTTTAAAGTTCCGTATTCGGGTTGTTCGGCACGGCTAAATTTTTATTCGGGCATGGTTGATGCCTCGTAGACCCTTGTGCGCGTGCCTAGCAACCCTACAGGAAGTAGAAAAAGAAGAAGCGCTAGACTTATTATTGTGTTGGAATCAAAATGAGAGCACTAGAATTAAATCTTAAGACCAACCCCACAAGTTGTGGCTGTCCATTCTCTCTCCACACATCATTTCAACACAATAATCAATCACAAATGTTGGCATAGCATAAATGTCACGACCCGAAAGTACGGAACATGACCGGCACTTAAACTACGAACGTCTCGAGGCGTACGTAATCTAAGTAAACCGAAAACCCAGAAATCCAAACCAAGAAAAGTAGTAGAGTGCAGGAAAAACCAACTTAAAGCAAGTAATTTCAATAGCATAAGCCGAATTATGCGGTTTTTAAAACATCAAAAATTTACTGAAAATTTCGGCAGAGTCTCCTTTGTAAATACTGGCTCCCAAACGGGATACAACATGAATAGTATACGAAATCAAGAAAAAGGCATCCCCAAGCGGGAGCTAGCTCTTCGTCAATCGACGGTCACAACCACACAAGCAATACAATATACAACGCCAACGGCGAGGATCAAAACTCAAAAGGAAACTCAAAACCACCAGAAATCCACAGAAATATAACGCGCGACTCTAAGGTCGAAGGAATAACATCACTGGTCTCTATCTCAAAAATAAATACATGTTTGGTTGATGGAACTTCTAGATACAACAGAATAATAATATACAAGATATAATGATGGGTAAGATACAAATAACCCACCTACTAGCAAGCCATCCGGAAATGGAAATAGTGCCAGCAAAGCCGTAATGAAACCTGTACGGCGAAACCTGCAAGAACTGTGGCACAACGGGGGTGAGTTGCCAACTCGTGAGTAGAAAAACATCTACGCACAAAAATTGCATAAATAACGCAATCCTAGGTCAATGATCATAATATATCCTCAAAAATGTATAAAACATGCATCCTATAACAATGGCTAGGGTAAATATCTAACCCGAGTGTAAACTCATGTGCCCGTGTCAGTGCCTCAGGTAGCAATATATCATATGAATGAGGTATGAATGCATGAAAACAGAATACATGTAAATGAAGAAACTGTTTTCATAAATTAGTGAGATTTCCTTCGTATTTTTAAACTGAGGTATCATAATTGAAATCAGTATCAACAGTGTCTAGCATCGACACAAAACATAAATCTCACTGTCGCGAAATATCAATGTCTCAATCTCAATATCTAGGACGCCGTCAGTCCAGACCGGCCCCTACCATCCATCTCAAGACCATGACGGTATCCTCCGGATATCCGACGCGTCGGTTAATATCATCGGTCGGTAGTGCTTCCCTGCCGGGCTCAACGTCAACACCACATTCCTCTTGCCCCGGGGTACCGCACCGGGCCTACCATGTACCCGAAATGGTTCCTCCACTCCTCGAATCGGGTCTCGAAATCCATCAGCAAACTCATAGTGGATGACTCATACATCATGGGAAAACCGCACTTTTTATTTTAAAAGGGAGAAAAGGTTAATTTATGTTTTTGCGGTTTTCCTCCAAATCCAAGAAATCTCATGAAATCCGAATCCAAGTCATCAATAGCATGTAAACAGTGAATATAGGCATGAGAATCCATGAATGCGACACAACAGTGAATAATAACATGCATGAAGTAGCAGGCAATAACTACAATGTCTAACTAGCATATAAGGCAAGTACACTAATATCATGTCTAAACTATTAGCTAACAACCTATGTCAAATGAAATAGTATTTTCTAAAGTGTTCGTGACATGTCAATTACCGATTAAGATGTGTGTGAGCCGGCAAGTAAGTGTACGTGGTACATACGCGTCATCGGTAATGGTGCTGGTATCCTAACAGCATGATATTAATAATGCAATAAGAAATTATAATATAAGTATGCGATGCGGAGCGAACAGTAAAAATGAGCGGGAGCTGAATACTAGACGCAACTATAACTAACCTGCACTAATCTAATATAAGTCCTACAAATGGTGTCTTTTGAAATAACACGAATCATGGGGTTTTGAAAATAGGGGCTACGGTGTTTTTAAGAAAAGATACGTTTTTGAAATATCCGTAGAATCCCTTGACCTGTCTTTTAAAATACGCATGATTCGTAAGCTTTGAAATAGGTAAGAATCGAATCTAATCTAACAACTAAACTAAACTAAAGGGCTAAGCTAACAAGCTGGACTACAGGTAAGGAAGCCGCCTAACGTCTGAGTCGATACATATACATACCTGTATATATATTAGTCGGTGATCCCGCCTCAATAATATCATATCCGATACCATATCTATAATCAGACATCCCAAGTCAAGAGTGCGGATCAATCATCAAGATATAGCTCGTACGTAAATCCGTCGTACGGCATCCTCCAATTCTGGGTACGGGTCAAAATCACATTCATCATACTATTCACCTGGTATCCTCTTTATCAATATTATGATCTGGTACTGATCTACGTCTAGTACAATACTGATATCGCCTAAGTATGCATGCACGTGTGTAAAAACTACGTCAAGGACCCGCTACAACGTCATGTTGTATCTCAAATACGAACCCCGCTATATCACCGATCTCACGGCCTCAAATCAAATCTCATCGACTCATTATAAATCCTAAGTACTATCCTCAAATCCGTATGTGAACACACAGTCCCATACCTATGTGAACACATAACTATATACTCCCGAATAAGCACAAAAGAAAGAAGAAAGTATGCAAGTATGGGTGGGTGTGTGCAAGTGTGGTGCGACCGCTACTCTAGGGTTTCGCGACACTCAATCATCCAAGAACACCAAATATCCATATTTATCATCAATAACTCAAACAACATATAACCAATATATATATCTGTGTGTATACGTGTCCGTATACATCACCACGAACTGCGGGGGTGCTATACGCCATCCACCCGACTTCTCCTCGTAGATATCAATCTACTCACCTGGTCCTCGCTAGCCGGTGCCGACGTCGCCACGCGCTTGCTTGTCGTCTCGAAGTCCACATGGGGTACCTACATATCATAACGCACCGTATCGCATTAAAACTAAATTCGACGTCGAAACGGCATACGAAAATCAAATCGGCACGCGTATCACGCATAGGTCCAAACCTATCGCCTACGCATGCAAGAATAGTCAAACCAACCCTCGATGTCGATGTACAAACGTCAAACCATCGAGAAAAATCCAATCACACTCATTTGCACATTCACGAACACTAATTTTAATATAAACTAGGTTAAAAATCACAAAAACCCCAATTTCACTTAAAAAGTCATTTTTCCGAAAATCTAGCAAGCACAATTCGCCGTTTTTGTACAAAGCAGGATGTTTAAATGAATGTAGCGGCCAATATATTTATTAAATATCTTAAATAAGTCATAAAAACAATTTCCATAATTTAATCTCATTAAATTCCATTAACCCAAAAATTCTTGTTTACAATTTTACCCAATTTTAACACTTTTAAAGCAACAATACATAATTCAACAACTAGACTAGGTTTCGCACAACCTAAGGTGTTAAAATACTCATTAACATGCCAAAGACATGATGAAAGCCTTACCATATTTTAATTCTCAATTTAACACAATATTTACAAAAACTAGTTTGCAATATATATATTTTTCACAAATTTAAATTAACAAAAATGCAACTAGCAACTAGATTTGATTTTAGCAAGCAATTATATGTTAATCTACCCATCACAATCCTAATCAAATGCTCAAGCTCTAATCTTCATTCAAAACCATACACTTGAAATTTCAAACTTCAATTCAAAACCCTTTTTCTTTCTTAAACACCTAATTAAACACTTAATTAACTTAGATTAAGCAACTAGATAACAAATTTAGCAAAAGCATGAGATTATACCTCCTATGAGATCAAGCTCAAGATCTAACCTCCTAAAATGCCATTTTGATCCCTAGATCCGTGCTAGAATGGCTAATGAGAAATGGGTAGGAGTTGGATTTTGATTTGGATATTTGCTTGATTTTTAGTGGATTTTTCTTTGGATTTTCTTTGATGGAACAAAGAGAGGAGAAGAGGAAAAGGGGGTTGTTGGGGGGTTGCTGGTTTCGGCCAAAAATGTGGGGGGTTGGGTGAGGGAGGAGAGAGAGTGAGGTGGAGAAAGTTAGTTCAAGTCAAAGTCAACTCAAATTATATCATTTTCTACTCTTTTCTTTTCTTTTCTTTTGACCAAAGAAGTGATTGGAGAGAGGGAGAGGGGGAGGGCTGTCATGGTGGGTCCGGCCATATGAGGAGGGGGGAGAGAGGGTGAGGTGTGGGTGTGTGGGTTAGGAAAAAGATAAATGCTAAACCCCAATTCCCATTAACACTAATTTCATCGAAAAAAGCCTTTTTCTTCGATATTTTCTAAACCGTTTTAGCAAACGATTTCATTCCAAAAACCACATGATAAAATTTTATTTAATGTTTTATGATGCACAAAATTTGTTTCAACTCATTCCAATATGTAATTTTCCCTAATTAAATGTATTAGTGACGGCTTAAAATAATAATAAAATATTTTTTTTCAGAAAATTTGAAATTTCACCAGCGGCTCAATAAACACCAAATAATAGCAATTACATAGCTAAAATATGTATATTTAATTTTTATAATAAGATATTTGTATTTTGACTTTTTACAGAAAACCCCCTTATTTTACCGATTTTTCGAAATTTCACCGAAACGATTTTCAAAACGTTACAATCTTCCCCTCTTAAAGAAATTCGGTCCCCGAATTTAAATTAAAACTCCCCCCAACTACTAAAACATCTAAGCAAAACCATCAAGTCGTCGGGGCTCCGAAATCATAAATATATAAAACAAATCGTAGCGCAGCGCATGCGCGTGAAAAATAAGCATATAACTCAATTCAAAACTCCATCCAGCATCCCGCAATCATCGGAGTCATGGTGAAGACACAATGTCCAAATCCAAAATGAAAATCAGTATGATATAACTCGAAACTATACATGTAAATATCGAATATATATATGTAAGTATCTGAAGGAAATGCATGCCAAATCTCTTTAAGTCGCTGTGCAACGCGTATAACATTGCACAGTGGCGGACGTCTATCATAAAAAAATAACTATATACATATATACCTTCGTTTGGAATGTACGTTCCACCGTTTTGGAATAATTTAGAAGGGTCTCCTTGTTTTAAACATTTCGTGTCGTATCAGACACGTAGGTAAATACTGAGGCTATAGCTCGCTTTTTTTTCTTTTTGTTTTGGAAATCCCTTCAATAACTATCAATGCATGCAAAATATTTTCAGGTACTGTCCTCTGACTAGTCCTGCTCAGTACGAAAACACATAGCAATATCATAAAAACGTATTGCTCTATACGAAATCAATCCCCAAAATATGCACATGAATGCTACGTGCGTCTGGTGCGCACGGAAATCAAAATCCATGAATGTGTTATACATGCGCACAGAAACAACATCTAAGTGCATCGGGTGTGCACGAAACATCTGTCGTAGGCAACATGTGTGCCTGACAGCAAAATCAGGTGCATCTGACATGCACGAAAAATCTCGATTTAGTGCATCTGGTGTGCACCAAAATCGCATCTCAAGACATGCGCTCAACATGCGCGAAAACCCAAAACCAGGGGCATCCATCATGCATGAAATCATGAAATCCAATATCAGGCGCCGAACATGCGCAAAATCAAATCAGGTGCACAAAACAAATATCGAACATCACCATCGAAATCAAAGTCTAGTGCATCTAAGTGCACAAAAGGCGTATCACTGTACTGCAAGCATATATAAACTATACAGAGTGCAGGAACCAAATCGTGTGCATGCATACACACAAAATCAACTCAAATATCTAAAACCGTAAAATCACAAACATGTGAAACCCAAGCACGAAAACGATATCAAGTGCAACACTGTGCAAAGATCGTAAATCCTCAATCATCAAAATCAAATCATGCGAATAAATCACCCAAAACATCGAAATCAATAATGGCGGAATAGTATCGCTCAAGTGCATCCTCTAAGAATCTCGGGCCAACTGTCGCGGTCACTAATGGGACGTCTCGTCGATGATCATGAACTCTGGCCTGCTGGTGTGCGTAACTATGACCACTCCTGGGTCAAGGTCTTCACTGTGAATTACCAATCTTTCGGTCCATCGGCTCATCGGCCCTGTCGGGCGTGCTAACGGGGATGATCCAGTTCTGGCACGTCTCTTTTCATCTCCCGGTCAATCATCACGACCACTCGTAAGACAGCATATCACTGGCGTCGGCCTCTGGCTCTCTAAATGTACGTGACACCTCTGATCCTGGGTGCAAGTATCATTGCAGCAGTGTCCTGGAAGGAATCCTGCTCACGGTCTCTTCCATGTCACGTCTCTGCCAACTGTCCGGAAGTCATTGTCCTTTCCTATATCTGCATCTTACTCTGGAACGACTGCATACTCATCGCGACTCCTTCTGGAAGGTAAGTCCAAGTACCATGCCTCGGCATGCGCATCGCCTCTCTGATGTCGGCGGAGTGGAACGTCATCTCATCTAGATCTGGTGCGAACCTCTTACTCCACTTTTCTTTAATGTCGTCTGCTTTGGACTCGTCTCGTCGCGGCTGCATGGACTGAGCTCCAACGACTATCCTCGTATCTGGAGTCTCCCAAGAATGCATCTCACCACCAAGCATCCGATTGAAGTTGAACCATTCGATCGATTCGTCAAAACCTCATAATCCCCCAAGAGCTCAACATCTTGGGCACAGTTTAATAGTATCGAATATATATACCACAGCATCGGTGGTCCAGCCGTAGAAGGGCAAACCCAAGCCTCACTAATGGCGCCGTAGAACTGCCGCAAACCCGAAGGTTCAAAGGCTTTCACACGGTCATTAAGTCGAGTTAGGGTTTCATTCTTCTAGAGGGACCATAGAATTGCCTGCATGTCTTTCCGACTACTTTAAACTTGGAATAATAAGTTTCCGACATTCGATCGTCTCTGTCGACCCTCACGTCTCTGCGTGAAGTCGTCTCTAGCTGGAATCAATCTATCTGATGACCTCGCATCGGGGTAAGCGAACGATCCGCATGTCCTAGTCATTCATCCTCGATGACTAGCGACCTCCTATCATCTCTTAGTACAACTCGTCCTGCACGAATTCCAGCATCTGGGGCAATATCTCGTCGTTCGCAGCAATAACTGGCTCGCTCGTCTGCACGCTGAACAGTGCCTCGATCGTCATGAATAAGCAACACACCAACGGTCATCAAGATCTGGCTGTCCTCTATCATTGGCTCAATCCTCTAGTGTCGATCAGCACATCCGAGTAACCTCATAAAGGCGATCCGCCAAACGCTCGTGGCGCGGAAACACAGTAAAAAGACATATCTCTGCAATTGTGTGTCGCCGGAATTTCTCCCTGGTCAGTCCTCGTTCGTGACGAGCTTGTGCTGACCGCAACTCTAGCCGTAGCTCTCCCTGCCGTAACCGTAGCAGCAAAACCAAACTGGTACCGATGAGGCTAGATCAGGAAGGAATATAATACTGAACAAGGAAATGTACATCCTAAGGCTTCATAAGTGGAGTGGCGTGTCGTAAATATGCCGCGGAACATATCAACGGTACGTCACTCTACTTTAGTCACCTACTCCATCAACCAAGGGTCATCCTACGCTCCGAAGGTTAAAACCTAACGCTCTGATACCAACTTAGTCACGACCCGAAAGTACGGAACATGACCGGCACTTAAACTACGAACGTCTCGAGGCGTACGTAATCTAAGTAAACCGAAAACCCAGAAATCCAAACCAAGAAAAGTAGTAGAGTGCAGGAAAAACCAACTTAAAGCAAGTAATTTCAATAGCATAAGCCGAATTATGCGGTTTTTAAAACATCAAAAATTTACTGAAAATTTCGGCAGAGTCACCTTTGTAAATACTGGCTCCCAAACGGTATACAACATGAATAGTATACGAAATCAAGAAAAAGGCATCCCCAAGCGGGAGCTAGCTCTTCGTCAATCGACGGTCACAACCACACAAGCAATACAATATACAACGCCAACGGCTAGGATCAAAACTCAAAAGGAAACTCAAAACCACCAGAAATCCACAGAAATATAACGCGCGACTCTAAGGTCGAAGGAATAACATCACTGGTCTCTATCTCAAAAATAAATACATGTTTGGTTGATGGAACTTCTAGATACAACAGAATAATAATATACAAGATATAATGATGGGTAAGATACAAATAACCCACCTACTAGCAAGCCACCCGGATATGGAAATAGTGCCAGCAAAGCCGTAATGAAACCTGTACGGCGAAACCTGCAAGAACTGTAGCACAACGGGGGTGAGTTGCCAACTCGTGAGTAGAAAAACATCTACGCACAGAAATCGCATAAATAACGCAGTCCTAGGTCAATGATCATAATATATCCTCAAAAATGTATAAAACATGCAGCCTATAACAATGGCTAGGGTAAATATCTAACCCGAGTGTAAACTCATGTACCCGTGTCAGTGCCTCAGGTAGCAATATATCATATGAATGAGGTATGAATGCATGAAAACAGAATACATGTAAATGAAGAAACTGTTTTCATAAATTAGTGAGATTTCCTTCGTATTTTTAAACTGAGGTATCATAATTGAAATCAGTATCAACAGTGTCTAGCATCGACACAAAACATAAATCTCACTGTCGCGAAATATCAATGTCTCAATCTCAATATCTAGGGCGCCGTCAGTCCAGACCGGCCCCTACCATCCATCTCAAGACCACGACGGTATCCTCCGGATATCCGACGCGTCGGTTAATATCACCGGTCGGTAGTGCTCCCTTGCCGGGCTCAACGTCAACACCACATTCCTCTTGCCCCGGGGTACCGCACCGGGCCCACCATGTACCCGAAACGGTTCCTCCACTCCTCGAATCGGGTTTCGAAATCCATCAGCAAACTCATGGTGGACGACTCATACATCATGGGAAAACTGCACTTTTTATTTTAAAAGGGAGAAAATGTTTATTTATGTTTTTGCGGTTTTCCTCGAAATCCAAGAAATCTCATGAAATCCGAATCCAAGTCATCAATAGCATGTAAACAGTGAATATAGGCATGAGAATCCATGAATGCGACACAACAGTGAATAATAACATGCATGAAGTAGTAGGCAATAACTACAATGTCTAACTAGCATATAAGGCAAGTACACTAATATCATGTCTAAACTATTAGCTAACAACCTATGCCAAATGAAATAGTATTTTCTAAAGTGTTCGTGACATGTCAATTACCGATGAAGATGTGTGTGAGCCGGCAAGTAAGTGTACGTGGTACATACGCGTCATCGGTAATGGTGCTGGTGTCCTAACAGCATGATATTAATAATGCAATAAGAAATTATAATATAAGTATGCGATGCGGAGCGAACAGTAAAAATGAGCGGGAGCTGAATACTAGACGCAACTATAACTAATCTGCACTAATCTAATATAAGTCCTACAAATGGTGCCTTTTGAAATAACACGAATCATGGGGTTTTGAAAATAGGGGCTACGGTGTTTTTAAGAAAAGATACGGTTTTGAAATATCCGTAGAATCCCTTGACCTGTCTTTTAAAATACGCATGATTCTTAAGCTTTGAAATAGGTAAGAATCGAATCTAATCTAACAACTAAACTAAACTAAAGGGCTAAGCTAACAAGCTGGACTACAGGTAAGGAAGCCGCCTAACGTCTGAGTCGATACATATACATACCTGTATATATATTAGTCGGTGATCCCGCCTCAATAATATCATATCCGATACCATATCTATAATCAGACATCCCAAGTCAAGAGTGCGGATCAATCATCAAGATATAGCTCGTACGTAAATCCGTCGTACGGCATCCTCCAATTCTGGGTACGGGTCAAAATCACATTCATCATACTATTCACCTGGTATCCTCTTTATCAATATTATGATCTGGTACTGATCTACGTCTAGTACAATACTGATATCGCTTAAGTATGCATGCACGTGTGTAAAAACTACGTCAAGGACCCGCTACAACGTCATGTCGTATCTCAAATACGAATCCCGCTATATCACCGATCTCACGGCCTCAAATCAAATCTCATCGACTCATCATAAATCCCAAGTACTATCCTCAAATCCGTATGTGAACACACAGTCCCATACCTATGTGAACACATAACTATATACTCCCGAATAAGCACAAAAGAAAGAAGAAAGTATGCAAGTATGGGTGGGTGTGTGCAAGTGTGGTGCGACCACTACTCTAGGGTTTCGCGACACTCAATCATCCAAGAACACCAAATATCCATATTTATCATCAATAACTCAAACAATATATAACCAATATATATATATATATGTGTGTATACGTGTCCGTATACATCACCACGAACTGCGGGGGTGCTATACGCCATCCACCCGACTTCTCCCCGTAGATATAAATCTACTCACCTGGTTCTCGTTAGCCGGTGCCGACGTCGCCACGCGCTTGCTTGTCGTCTCGAAGTCCACATGGGGTACCTACATATCATAACGCACCCTATCGCATTAAAACTAAATTCGACGTCGAAACGGCATACGAAAATCAAATCGGCACGCGTATCACGCATAGGTCCAAACCTATCGCCTACGCATGCAAGAATAGTCAAACCAACCCTCGATGTCGATGTACAAACGTCAAACCATCGAGAAAAATCCAATCACACTCATTTGCACATTCACGAACACTAATTTTAATATAAATTAGGTTAAAACTCACAAAACCCCCAATTTCACTTAAAAAGTCATTTTTCCGAAAATCTAGCAAGCACAATTCGCCGTTTTTGTACAAAGCAGGATGTTTAAATGAATGTAGCGGCCAATATATTTATTAAATATCTTAAATAAGTCATAAAAACAATTTCCATAATTTAATCTCATTAAATTCCATTAACCCCAAAATTCTAGTTTACAATTTTACCCAATTTTAACACTTTTAAAGCAACAATACATAATTCAACAACTAGACTAGGTTTCGCACAACCTAAAGTGTTAAAATACTCATTAACATGCCAAAGACATGATGAAAGCCTTACCATGTTTTAATTCTCAATTTAACACAATATTTACAAAAACTAGTTTGCAATATATATACTTATCACAAATTTAAATTAACAAAAATGCAACTAGCAACTAGATTTGATTTTAGCAAGCAATTATATGTTAATCTACCCATCACAATCCTAATCAAATGCTCAAGCCCTAATCTTCATTCAAAACCATACACTTGAAATTTCAAACTTCAATTCAAAACCCTTTTTCTTTCTTAAACACCTAATTAAACACTTAATTAACTTAGATTAAGCAACTAGATAACAAATTTAGCAAAAGCATGAGATTATGCCTCCCATGAGATCAAGCTCAAGATCTAGCCTCCTAAAATTCCATTTTGATCCCTAGATCCGTGCTAGAATGGCTAATGAGAAATGGGTAGGAGTTGGATTTTGATTTGGATTTTTGCTTGATTTTTAGTGGATTTTTCTTTGGATTTTCTTTGATGGAACAAAGAGAGGAGAAGAGGAAAAGGGGGTTGTTGGGGGGTTGCTGGTTTCGGCCAGAAATGTGGGGGGTTGGGTGAGGGAGGAGAGACAGTGAGGTGGAGAAAGTTAGTTCAAGTCAAAGTCAACTCAAATTATATCATTTTCTACTCTTTTCTTTTCTTTTCTTTTGACCAAAGAAGTGATTGGAGAGAGGGAGAGGGGGAGGGCTGTCATGGTGGGGCCGGCCATATGGGGAGGGGGGAGAGAGGGTGAGGTGTGGGTGTGTGAGTTAGGAAAAAGATAAATGCTAAACCCCAATTCCCATTAACACTAATTTTACCGAAAAAAGCCTTTTTCTTCGATATTTTCTAAACCGTTTTAGCAAACGATTTCATTCCAAAAACCACATGATAAAATTTTATTTAATGTTTTATGATGCAAAAAATTTGTTTCAACTCATTCCAATTTGTAATTTTCCCTAATTAAATGTATTAGTGACGGCTTAAAATAATAATAAAATAATTTTTTTTCAGAAAATTTGAAATTTCACCAGCGGCTCAATAAACACCAAATAATAGCAATTAAATAGCTAGAATATGTATTTAATTTTTATAATAAGATATTTGTATTTTGACTTTTTACAGAAAACCCCCTTATTTTACCGATTTTTCGAAATTTCACCGAAACGATTTTCAAAACGTTACAATAAAAAATAAGACCATGAGTCATCACCTATGCACATGCCACATTAATTGCTCTTCATGATGATTTCCACTCACAATTTCCACCACAAAACATTTAAACCAAAATGTTTAATCCAAAAAGAGAATGACAACATCTAAAGTAAACTCGTGACGGATCACAAGGATACCCCTCACCTGTATATACATACCTGCATCCGCATTCCGACTGAATGCGAATTCAATGAGACTAAAGTAATCCAACAAATCTAATACTAGGATCCGGCTTAAACCAAAGCCCACTAGTATAATCCGACCGATCATGATCCATGCATAAGTGCACATATATGATCGAACCCTTCCATAAAACCATACGGCCTCTACAACGTTTCGCCCGAACTTGAAAAACTTTTTATGGGGGACTCTAAAGAATCGTCAATACGCTGGCAGTGGGTTTAACCACAAGCACGTCAGTGGTACTAGCTGTACGTAACGGCTACCCTTGTATTGACCAAAAGGGAGGCTGATGAGCGAACTCATCCTGAAACCTTACCGAGCCTATCTGTTGTTAGTTATGTATATGCCGTAGAGGCCATTATTGTACATATGATGTATATTATAGTGGATGCTTGAATATATATAGAGAGGATTTTCTTGCTCGATATGATAGTATGCTATCTGGTTGTGATTTATCTTAACATGTTGACTTGTATTGGTTTACTATCTTGCTCTCACATGTTGATAAAACCCTTAGGATATGTACTTGATTACTAGGACTATGATGGAGATTATACTAGTGGAGCCAAAGGTAGTCAACGAGTACATCCTATAATTGTTCCTAGTCGAGAGTGTATCGAGACGGGGCATCGATACACCAGAGTAGACCAGCGTATACGCATCTTGACTCATATGATGGGTGATGGATGATCCCACATCCATTGGTGTTTGACATCAAAGATGGTATATGGGTACTCACTGGAGACTGGGTACACTGAACGGACTCGCCGAGAACTCCTAGATGGTACTATACCTATCGTCAGATAGCAGTTCTCTGGTGACACTGGTACAGGTTAGTCTGTAGACCCGAGATCGTCATAGAGTCTTGTGTGATTCCTACTGTGCTTTGATATCCACCTTACCGCGTTTACGAGAACGTGTAAAACGGTGGCTTTTGGGTACATTCCCGAATCACATGGATGTAATGAGCGATAGGAGGGGTTTCGTCTCTCCCGGTATTGGGGGGTTGATGTTGCGCTGTGTTCGATTGGCTATAACTGGAAGTCCCTGGCCAGGGCTGATATGGAGATTTACTGGTAAGTGTTATCAGTAGTTTCTCGACCCGTTATGAGCCTCACATCGACACGACTTATCGGTTATTGGGGTCTGACGTTTACCACCCCTAGACTGGATATGCGACATATCAGACGAAGAGACCGGACTGTACGGGAGTGTTACTGAGTGGATTTTCAGGAGAATGTACAGGCTTGCTTGTTGATCTTCTGCTCGCTCAATACCCGGGTGGTTGTTACGTTTAGCTGACCGCTTGCAGCTTGTGGGTGATTGATATGATTATCACCTACTACAGGCGCATTGACGAGTCTTTAGAGTCCTACACAGAGCTTTCCTGGCTCAGGCGAAACGGAGTAGGAGCACATATGCGGTATGTGCGGGACCGAGAAAAATACGATATGTGATACCGTATTCTATTCTCGCGATATGTGATATCGGCCGGGTATATGAGATATATCCGGGTCATCGGATCAACTGTTGATTCGATGAAATGATACATTTTATATTAGTCGGTTATATGAGATATAGCCAGATTATCGGATCAAGTGTTGATTCGATAATTTAATGTATAATTATATATGTGATATATTATATTACATTAACTAATATAAGCTCACTTAAGTAATTCTTTTTCTCATTATGGATACATTAATATATATGTGATATATGTTAAATGTATTCTTTTGTTACTTAATTATATATATGTGATATGTATAATTGTAACATGCTTGGTTATAAATGCAACTAGGGTTTATTAGAGTTTAACCATACTAGGGTTAATATTAGGGTTTATATTTATCATTAAGTAATTTAAATATTGTGGATAATGTTCATGGATGAAGCTTGTAGAAGCTTGTAGTTTCTTTGACTTTGTCCACTCATTTTATCTTGCTTAAGATATTTATCAACCATACCTTTAACCATAGCTAATGGTTAAGTCTCTACATGGTTAAGGATGTTATTCTTGACCTTGGGTTGCATTTCTAACCACACACAAGTTTTATTTCTCATCTTTTCATCTTCTTCTTCCTCAAAAAGCTTGCTAGCTTTTTCAATGGTGATGAAATAAATTGAGAAAAAGAAAACTAAAGAAAGAAAAATTCCTACTTCATCACCCTCTTCTATACTAGCCATATAGATTAGTGTGTTAGCTTCACTAATTCATAATTAGTGAAGAGTTAGCTTGAGTTTATATTTCCTCAAGGTAGATCGTCTTGGATTTTGAAGACTTCAAGGAAGATACATCATTCACCTTATGGAGCCTCTCTAGAGTCTGGGAGCATGATGATCGCAGCGAAGGGACCACAACTCGGAGGTTATGAAGCGAAGAAACGGACTACAAAGGTTGTAATCCCTTTCTCTTAGACGTAAAGATGTTTGCATGTATAGTTTACCCTAATTCTCTAGTTAAGATCTTGGTTAGGGTTTCATAGCACCCCAAATTTTATAAATTGGCATGTGTGATGCTTTGCTAAACCTTGTTGTAGTGCTATACAACCCTACATCTGTGACAATCTCCGTACAGTCCGGTCTGTTCGTCTAAGAGTATCGCATATCGGGCCTAGGGGGATGGTAAACGTCAGACCTCCAATAGCGGTATAAGTCGTGTCGGAGTGTAGCCCAGAACACCTTGAGAACCTACTGGAATACCTACCAGTAAATCTCACTTGCCTTGGCCAAGGACTTTGTGTAATAGCTCTCCAGACATAGTGCGATATCAACCCCCAATACCGGGAGAGACGAATCCTGTCTAACCGCCACTGCCTCTAAGTGCTTTGGGACTGCACCCAACTACTACCTGTTTGCATGATTCCTTTGAGCCGTGGTAGGGTAGTAATCAAAGAACAGTGGGAACACACTTGAGAAAATGTAGCAGTGTCAAGTCAACGGACTAAGCTGTACTCATGTCACCTGGAACTGCTCCTGACGATAGGTATAGTACCAATCAGCAGTGCCCCTGCGAGTCCGTCCGGTGTACTCATGACCCAATGAGCACCTGTATACTATCTTAGGTGAACCAACTGACACCAATGGCTTGTGAGACCAGCCACCGCCCCTCGTCGGGGTCTCGATCCGTATACATTAGTCTACTCATGGAGTATCGATGTCCTGTCTCGAAACTCCCTCGACTAGGGACCATTTAAGGATATGCTTATAGACCCCGGCTCCTACGTATATGATCGCCATCATACTACTGGCAGTCAAGCAAGAATCCTATGGGCTCTATCAACATGTAATAGTGATCTGTAATATCACCTGAAGTATGTGCACGATGATAAAGACAAACCAAATACCATACTATCATCTCGAGTAAGACTGTCCTACCGGTATAGGTCCTCCCTCAATCATTGCAATCATATGCCCGTGATTAAATAATTGACTTGAAGGTACTATAGCCAACACCCCCTCTCCACTTCTTCTTCTTCATCTTCTTCTTCTCAAAAACCAAGCCTCCATTTCAATGAAAATCCAAGAATTCTAGCAAAATCATCACTACTTCCCCTTTTCCAAATCACGGTTCTTGGCCAAGTCTCCTTAGGTGCTAGCTTGTTTGGATCACCTTCTCAACCATCTTGAGATATAGCATGAACCCAATACTTATTTTGCTAAACATTTAGTTTATTTTGCTTAATGTAGTGTTTAAGTAGTATATTAGTACTAATTATGTGTTTTAAGAGGAGATTATGTTAAGATAGGGTTTTTATGGCTTGAGTAGGTTAATTAAGTGTTGTTTGTGTCTTTTAATCCAAGTCTTTTCATAAGTTTTCACTAAACACCTTAATGTAGCAAATTAGTGTTTTAAAACTTTTTTAAATCAAGTTTTAGGATACGGTGTATCTGCTATATCAGTGGTTATTTTCTGGGTTAACAAACATATACAGAATACTATAAATGGTGGTGAGAGTGTTGTGTAGTGATTCGAGCCTGTTTCACCCCCCTCGACCCGGTGAAACCCCCTTGGTTTCCGAGCTCGCCGGCCCCCTGGTGGAGTTGGGTGTTGGTGCTTTGCAGGCAGGTGTCTGCATGTATTTTATAGTGTTTGGTGTTGCTTGTTTTCCTTGTTTTTTCTCCAGATAAAATCTGGGACCTATTACCTATAGTTAGTATAGTGTGACTTGCGCGACATGTACGCTCCGAGTCTGGGTTTGGTGTTTGTTGTGTATCATAGCCAATCGGGGTAGTTCTGACTTTAGCACACACGTTTTGGTTTTTCGAGTGCACACGTGTTCGCTTGTGGCGCTCGTTTCGCGTATGGTCTTGATATCGTGTTTTGCAGAATATTAGCCTTATGTGTATTGCATTGTGTGATTCTAGGATCGGTCGCGGAGACATCGGACGTGGCACGGAAAGGGAAAGCGGTGATTGGACCAGGCTATCTGAGGCATTCCAGTGAGTAGATGTACACATCTACGGGGGAATCGTTTGGATGGCGCAAGACGCCCGATAGTTAGAATTTCGATTAGTACTTACACTTATATGCATAGTTCCTAGTTAAATCATCTCGTTGCATTGCATCCTCTTTTATGTATATATATGATATCATCTCATAGGACACTTGCACCATTACCAGTGGTTTATGCTGCATGGGCACTACTCATGTGGACACACACGCCTTGGTAATTGCTATGCTACGAACACTATATAGCTTGTTTAAATCCGGATCTTATCAATTGCGCCAATTATGATTAATAAACCTGTATGTATGTATATATATATATATATATATATATATATATATTCAATTCATCAGGACGGATACGTAAGATTGCTAGTCATGTGAATATATCTAATTGCATCATCGTTCATGCATAGTTTTCCAGTTTCGCATCGCATTTCATATTGTTGATATCATAGACATTCATGCATTATGATTCTTCTTGAGGATTTCTGCATTTACGAGATTTATGGATTTGGAGAAACCGCAAGGATTTAAAGAATGTATTGTCATTTTAAAATGTAAGTTGCGGTTTTCTCGTGATATGATATATATATATCATCCACCATGAGATTTCTCGGTTCTTGAGCGGTATCATACACCCGATTCGAGGAGGAGGAGGAGAAACCGTCTGTGGGTGCATGGTGGACCCGGTGCGGTATCCCGGGGCAAGATGGTCGCAGATGATGGTATTGAGCCCGGCAGGGGAGCACTACCGACCGATTATTTATGACGCGGCGGATATCCGGAGGATACCGACATAGTCTTGTGATACGATGATATGGGCCAGTCCGGATTGCCGGAGCCCGGGATAATTGAGATATTCATATTTGGTGTCGATGCTTGACACGGATTTATATTGATTTCATTGATGATACTTCAATCAATTACCGAAGCTTTACTAAGATAAGAATACAGATTTCCCATGCTAAACATATTCAGATCTCGTGTGGTTTATTGCATTCATGTTGCATACATACTAGTGCATCACATCATATTAGTATATGTAGGCTGTGACGTAATTGTGTACATGCTTACGATAGCCTTATTAGATGTTACTTATTACTCACGAGTTGGCAACTCACCTCCGTCATGCCACAGTGTTTTGTAGGTCCGACCCGTCAGCACAGTAGCGGCGTGCGCACCTCCTCTTTTGCTCCTTTTGCTTGGACTCGTAGCATTGTTCGTAGGTGGGTTGCGGGGTTATTTTGTTTCCACCTTGTTTCAGTATTGTATCCAGTGTACTCCATCTACCGTATCTACCACTTGTACTGTTGTATTTGTGACCTAGAGATGAGACAGCGAGATTTGTGTACTTTTATGTTGTTTCTCTGGGTCGAGCTCACTTGAGCCGACATGATGCTTTATTACTTTGTGCCTTTACATGCTTATTTTGCATAGTGATGATATTTATTGCGTGTGATTGTGAGTCCGCCTTTCGTGAAGAGCTAGCTCTCGCTTGGGGATGCTTTATTTTATGTTGTATATATATTCTTGTTTTGTACCCGTTTGGGGCTAGTATTTACAAAAGGAGACTCTGCCGAAATTTTCGGAAAAATGGATGTTGCTTTTAAAAAGCTTGATGCGACTTATTTGGTTGAAAATCGTTTCTTGATTTGGTTTTCCCTCACTCTACTGCTTTAATTGGTTTTGATTTCTGGGTTTTGGCTTACTTAGATTACATACACATCGAGACATTTCGTAATTTAAGTGCCAGTCACGCTCCGCACTTTTCGGGTCGTGACAGGACGAGCCTCCTCCGTGATCTTCGTGCCGAAGATGATCCACCCGAAGTCTCTCTAGCTCAAACTACCTCTTCACTAAACTATCTTTAGTGAAGGAAACACACTACACTTGATTGCTAATCAAGTGTAGGATAGTGAAGTAGGGGTTTGGTTTGCTCACTAGGATTTTAATTCAAGCCCCATGGTTTACATCACATATGAGGGGTTGGGGCTTGAAGCATCAAGAGGAAGAAGAAAATAAGAGCAAGAGAGAGTGTGAGCTCAACTCAAGAAAAAATTGGCTAAGTGTTGGAATGGTTACTCATTTGTGTTCACTTATTGAAGATACAAAATATCTTGCATTATTAAAATGCAACCATACTTCAATAGTGCACACAAACAAATAAACAAATGATAAAAACCATGCCACACCATACCCTCCATGTCTCCTTATTTTCCACCTCAATTTTCTATTTTCCAAAAATAGAAATTTCATGCCATGCTTCATATATATATATATATAAGAAAATATTTAGTGAGCTAATAATTTTAGTTAAGATATAAGTATATCAAATATAATATATCATATTATTAAATCAACACTTGATTTAATAATCTGGTTATATCACATATAACCGACTAATAACATTTATCTGTATATCACATTATCAAATCAACACTTGATTCGATAATCCGGTTATATCACATATAACCTGAGTGATATCAGATAACTGCCAGATTAGAATACGGTATCACATACACGTATTTAATCAGGCCCCCGTACATATCACATATGTGCCCTACTTCGTTTCGCTTGAACCGGGAAACTTCCGTGTGGGACTCTAAAGACTCGTCAATACGCCAGCAGTAGGTGATGATCACATCAATCACCCACAAGCCGTCAGCGGTACTAGCTGGACGTAACGGCTGTCCAGCTATTGAGCAATTAGAGGATCAACAAGCAAGCTTGTCCATACTCTCCATGAAGCCTATAAGTAACACTTACCGTACAATCCGGTCTCTTCGTCTGATATGTCGCATATCAAGTATAGGGGTAGAATCGTCAGATCCCAGTAACTTGATAAGTCATGCCGATGTATGGCTCATAACGGTTCAAGAAACTACTAATAACACTTACCGGTAAATCTCATCAACATCCCTGGCCAGGGACTTCCAGTTATAGCCAATCGAGCATAGCACAACATCAACTCCAAATACCGGGAGAGACAAAACCACTCCTATCGCTCATTGCCTCCATGTGACTCGGGACTATACCCAAAATCCACCTGTTTGCACGACTCTTTTGAGCCGTGGTAGGGAGGAAATCAAAACACAGTGGGAGCCACACAAGACTCTATGATGATCTCGGGTATACAGACTAACCTGTACTAGTGTCACCAGAGAACTGCTATCTGACGATAGGTATACTACCAACTAGGAGTTCTCGACGAGTCCTGTTCGGTATACCCATTCTCTAATGAGCACCTGTGTACAATCTTTTATGTCAAACACCAATGGTTATGAGATCAACCATTACCCCTATACAGGGTCAAGAAACGTTCACACTAGTCTACTCTAGAATATCGATACCCTGTCTCGATATACCCTCGAGTAGGAACAATTTAAGGTTGTGCTTGTGGACTACCCAGGTCCCAGTAATATGATCCGCATCATAGTTCTGGTAGTCAATCCAACATCCTAAGGGTTTTATCAACATGTATATGAGAGACGGTATAATAATACCAGTGAACATTTTAAGATAAAGACAACCAGATAACATACTATCATGTCGAGCAAGAAAGTCCTCCATATATATGTCCAAGCATTCAATATATCATATAATAATGGCCTCTAGGACATACATATCACTAACAATCTCCTACTTACACTAAGACCAGTTGTTATAGTATCTCATACCCAACATCCCAAAAAGTCTCTCGATTAGCATCTGGGGGAGGGCCTTGGTGAGTGGATCCGCTGTGTTATTCTCAATGTCAACTCTCCTGACCTCGATCTCCCGGCGATCTACTATCACCCTGATTAGGTGATACCGCCTAAGAATATGTCTGGATCACTGATAGGACTGGGGTTCCTTGGCCAAAACCACAGCTCCATTGTTATCACAATACACAGGTATTGGATGCTCAATGGATAGAACCTCACTAAGTTCATCTCATGAACTTCTTCATCTAGTCAGCCTCTATGGGAGCATCGTTGGTAGCGATGTATTCGGCCTTCATCGTTGAGTCTACTACGGTATCTAGCTTGGAACTCTTCCAACATACCGTCCCTCCACTGAGGGTGAAGACAAAACCCGAGACCGACTTACTGTCGTCCTTATCACTCTGGAAGCTCGAATCGGTAAAGAACTCCACCTGGAGTTCACCGTTACCATACACCAAGAACATCTCTTTAGTCCTTCTCAAGTACTTATGAATGTTCTTCACAGCTGTCCAGTGTTTCTCTCCAGGATCTGATTGATACCTACTCACTACACTTAGTGAGTATGCTACATCCGGTCTCGTACATAACATTACAAATATGATTGACCCGATTACCGAAGCATAAGGTATCCCTTATATGCGAGCCCTCTCCAAATCAGTCTTGGGAGATATCTCTTTGGAGAGAGTGATTCCTGAACAAGCGGGTAAATTACCACGCTTAGAATCTTCCATACTAAACCTCTTTAGTATGGTGTCTATGTACCTGGATTGGGACAATCCCAACATCCGTTTAGATCTATATCTATAGAACTTAATCCCCAGGACGTAGGAGGCATCACCAAGATCTTTCATGGAGAACTTATATAATAAGAAGAGCTTGACCAACTGTAGCATAGGAACATTGTTTCCTATCAAGAGTTTGTTATCCTCGTACAATATGAGGAAGAAAACCTTACTCTCTACTATCTTCTTATATATACATGGTTCATCTATATTTTTGATGAAGTCAAACTCTTTGACAGCTTCATCAAAACAGATGTTCTAACTCCGCGATGCCTGCTTTAATCTGTAGATTGATTTAAGCAGCTTGCACACGCTTCCGCTGCTCCCACTGTCTACGAAGCCCTCTGGCTGTGTCATGTACCCGTTCTCTTCTAAATCACCATTTCGAAAAGCGGTCTTGACGTCCAACTGCCAGATTTCGTAGTCATGGTATGCAACAATGGCAAGTAGGATCCTGATGGACTTAAGCATGGCAACAGGAGAAAAGGTTTCATCATAATCGACACCTGGTCATTGACGAAAATCTTTTGCTACAAGTCTAGCTTTGAAAGTCTCAACTTTTCCATCTACACCAATTATCTTCTCAAGATCCACTTGTTCCCGATGGGTTTTACCCCTTCAGGAGTAACATCCAAAGTCTATACTTTGTTGGTGTACATGGATTCCATCTCAGATCGCAAAATATCTAACCATTTCACAGAGTCACCACTCGTGATGGCCTGCTAGAAAATAGTTGGGTCATCATCTTCCATGATGCAATCCTCGCTCCCACCGTCTATGAGAAAACCGTAGTATCTCTCAGGTGGATGATGAACCCTACTATATCTGCGGAGTGGCTGAGAGTCGTTGGGTACTATTGGATCCTCCGGTTCTACCAAATCATCAGTTCTAGTTTGTTCAGCTGGAACTCTTCCAGTTCTACCTCATTGCCACAAATTTCTTTCACACAAAAATTCTTTTTCTAAAAAGGTGGCATTCCGAGAAACAAAAACCTTTTGTTCCTCGGTGTGGTAGAAGATATACCTTTGCGAATATTTGGGATATCCTACAAACTTGCACAGAACTGATCTTGCCTTGAGCTTGTCTGGATTTTGATTTTTAACATAAGCCGAACAACCTCAAATCTTAACTCGTTTAAGAGATGGTCTCTTCCCATTCCATATCTCATATGGAGTGGTAGGCACCGGATTTGGTCGGAACTCAATTCAATAGGTATGCAGCTATCTCAAGTGCATAACCCCAAAAGGAAATAGGTAACTCAACATTACTCATCATAGAGCGCATCATATCTAATAGGGTGCGATTCCTCCACTCCGAAACTCCATTGTGCTGTGGTGTATACGGAGGAGTAAGCTGAGAGAGAATCCCATTCTCTTTTAAGTAGTCTATGAATTCCATGCTCAAGTATTCTTCTCCTCGATCATATCGAAGGATATTAATACTTTTACCCATCAGGTTCTCAACTTTGTACTTATATTCCTTGAATTTATCAAAAGATTCAGATTTGTGTTTCAACAGGAACGCATGTCCGAATCTTGAGAGATCATCGGTGAATGTAATAAAATACGAGGAACCATTCCTGGCATGCGTAGACATAGGACCGCTTACATCACTATGTATCTGTCCCAAGAGTTCAGTAGCTCTTTCTCCATGTCCAGTAAATGGAGATTTGGTCTTCTTGCCTTTGAGACATGACTGACAAGTTTCATAAGATGTAAATTCAAACAGATTCAAATATGCATCTTTATGCAACTCAGCTAGTTTTGTCGCATTGATATGACCTAGTCTACAATGCCACAAGAAGGCTTCGTTTATTTCTGAATTGTTCCTCTTGTGTGTGTTCTGTATACTTAGAACCGTGTTGTGATTTAGAACGTATTTACCGTTATATAACGTACCACACCCAATCAACACTTGATTTAGGAAAACATTCACAACATTTTTGGTACGAAATAACAGTCGCTCAGAATCATTATGTTACCATTTGGTAATACAAGGTGATATTCGTCAACTGATTTGGCTGCAACAATTGCACCATTCCCTACTATTAGAGACATATCACCCTTTTCCAGTTCTCTACCTATCTTTAGCCCGTGTAACAAATTACATACATGGGATCCTGATCCGGTATCCAATACCCAGGACGTAGAGTTAACTGAGAAACAGTTCTCGGTAACGAACACACTCGAAGACGATGCATCAACATGCTTATTCTTCGTTCGGGTGGCTGGGAATCCAGATATTCCCCTATTCCTTGCTCAGACTTATGATAGTCATAAGATAGAGAGGAACCTAGGCCAGTATAATAAGTAGGTTCGGTCAATATATCCATATTATTATCTTGATTAAGGAGTGTCATTGGTCGCTACCAGGAGAGAGAGAAGGATAATCACATTGCGTGCGCTCTTTACAAGATTAGATTGATTGTTATTTTATCTAATCAGGATGGCTCCCATTGTTTTTATCAAATCTTTCTTCAAACCCTAAAAGGTAAGATTAGCCGGGATTAATTACACCCTACAAGTTCCCCAATCGTTCGGCCATGCAGGTATTGGTACTCCGAGGGAGTCTCCCCATGCTTTCGCATGGAACTAATTAAATAACCTCGTTTTCGTAGGGGTATTATCCCGTTAACACCTTTCTTAGACACCTAATGGATCGGCTAATTGTAAAGTGGAAAACTCTCCCAGGAGTAACTCTTACTCGCAGTGGGTATCGGGATCCAACTATCATATAGAAGGTATGCAATCTCATTGCAAATTCCAACACTTGAAATTCCCAATATTTTTTTACCCCATGCGATTTATGACCTTGACAAGGTCAACAACCATAAACCGCAAGTCAAGTTTAACCCGTTCATTTCTTGATTGAATTAAACCCACCCGTATGACTCTTGACAAGGTCAATAAGGCCGCATGACTACCCTAATCTAATCGCATCACATGCGGTAGATAAGCACTAATCAGTTACCGCACGATACGCCTTGACAAGGTCAACAAATGCAACACGAATACTAAATAGCAATTATCTGAAATGACGGAGGGTTACGTTGGTTTTTAAGAAAACATTTAGCGTAATGAACTTGATATTGTTGTAGAATCTAGTAATTTTGAAAAGGAGTGGTTTAATCTCCGTTTTTAAAATCGAGTAGTTTTCAAAAACAAACCAAATAGCTTTTACTAGCTTTTGCTAAAGAGGTCACTCCTGGTGAAGGGATCTCGACTCTTTCCTCATCGAATGAGGTGCTGGATATCGATCAAGGAATACCACAATGCAAAGCAAGAACTACAGAAGCTATGATGATAAACCGAGTGGGTTGTAGCATTTGCTAGTTTTTCTAAAGAGGTCACTCCCGGTAAAGGGATCTCGGCTCTTTCCTCGTCGAATGAGGTGTTGGATATTCATCAAGGAATACCACTATGCAAAGAAAGAACTAGAGCTACCTTTTTGAAAAATCTTGATTCTACAATATCTTTAGGTTTCTTTTCTTTTCATTAATCTCATTAGTGAAGTCCCACCATTTAATGTTTCCTAAACATCACAGAAAATGAAACGAAAATAGAACGCACGCTTATGCCATCCGCATTTGCCACGGGCCCCCGTCATGCACCGTTAGCTTACTTAACTAACGGCAGATCGGGGGCTGGGCTAGCACAGGTGCAAAACATAAGCAACGTTTATTATATATTATATATATAATATAACATTCGTCTCACGCAGTTATATGATCACATCACAGAACCAAGCAGCAGAACCAACATATGAAATATTGGATATACTAGGAGGTCCGTGTTTTAAATTCAGCCAGTAATGTAAAACATGAATTCTACAGTCGTGATGAATAGCTAAATCCATATCCCTAGACCCTTAAGAGAATGGCAAGTAACCCTACCAATTCTAGAGTTAGGAGACTGTTAGTGATATATGCCCTAGAGGCCATTATTGTATCATACTGGATTGTATATTACTTAATGGGAGCTTGGGATATACACGCATATAGTAACAGTCTTGCTCGAAATGGTAGTATGCTACCTGGTTTGTTTCTACCTCAATATGTGCATGTGTTTTCATAGCGTATCGCTTATACATATTGGTAGAGCCCTTAGGATCTTTGCTTGATTACCAGCGTTGTGATGGCAGTCACACTAGTAGAGGCTGGGTAGTCTATAAGCACATCCTATACAGGTCCCTAGTCGTAGGATTATCGAGACGGGGCATCGATACTCCACAGTAGACTAGTGTATACGCTTCTCATCCCAGCAAGGGAGATGGTCTGTCCTACAGCCATCAGTACGTCGTACTGGAGATAGTATGCAGGTGCTCATTAGGATATGAGTACACTGGACAGGACTCGTCGGGAACTGTTGGTAGGTATTATACCTGTCGTTGGGTAGCAGTTCCTAGGTGACATGAGTACAGCTTAGTCTGTCGACTTGACACTGCTACTTCGCCTCAAGTGTGTTCCCACCGTACTTTGATTACTACCCTACCACGGCTCAATGGATCGTGCAAACTGGTAGTAGTTGGGTGCAGTCCCGAACCACTTGGAGGCAGTGGCAGTTAGATAGGATTCGTTTCTCCCGGTATTGTGGGTTGATATCGCACTGTGTTCGGAAGGCCATTACACAAAGTCCCTGGCCAAGGCAAGCGAGATTTACTGGTAGGTATTCCAGTAGTTTCTCAGGGTGTATTGGGCTACTTTCTGACATGACTTATTGCGCTATTAGGGGTTTGACGATTACCGCCCCCTAGACCCGATATGCGATACTCTTAGACGAACAGACCGGACTGTACAGAGATTGTCACATTCAGGCTCAGTAGGAGTTTGGATGGGTTTTCCTCATCGGCCTTCTTATCGACATCTACCCGAGGACCGTTACGTGCAGCTAGTACTGCTTGCGGCCTGTGGTTAAACCCACTGCCAGCGTAGTATCGAGTCTTTAGAGTCCCACACAGAGAGTTTCCCTGCACCGGGCAAAAGATGTAGAGGCCTTATGGTTTTACGGTAGGGCTTCGATCATTTACGTGCACTTGTGCACGTATGATGTTCGGGCGGATAATACTAGTGGGCTTTGGTTTAAGCCGGATCCTAGTATTATATTGATGGATCGGTTTTGTCTCCTTGTATTCATGTTTCTCGGAACACGAATGCAGGTATGTATATACGGATGAGAGGAGCACAGAAGTAGACACCTCATTAGGGTTTTGACCATTTACTTGATTAAAACAATTATGAGGTGGAGGAAAGTATTTGTTATTTTTTGTAAATGATAAATGAGGCATGGCTACTTGTTTTGACTACTTGACTTTACTTAACCATTTGACTTGGCTTGACCACTTGACTTGGTTTGACTATTTGACCTAGATATTTTTGTGAGATATTTTGATGCCATGATAGTGGTCATGTCAAGGTAGCCATCTCATTTTTCATTAAGCATTATCATTTATCAAATACTTTCTCTTTCTTCAAGTGAGCTCTCATGTTAGCTCTCTTCTTCTTCCTCTCAACACAAACTTTTAAGGTCTCATGAGTTGAGTAAATTAGGATTTCAAGAGACAAATAAATCCATCTTCATACTCTACATCACCTAGGACATCAAGTTTAGCAAACTTGTTGCCCTAGTTACCTCGGTTTTGAGGTGGAGCTCGGACTATAGACTCTCGGGTGGATCGTTTTTGACTCGAGAAGGCCGTGGAGGTTGCGACGATCCGGATCGATCCTTGGAGCCTACGTAGACGAGGAGGACAACGATGAAGACCCGAAGGACATGTATCATGAGGTATAACTTTGTATCCGAGTAGTTAAACCTCAAGTAGTTTGCTAGCTAGGGTTTATGGACGATCCTTGGTTCTAGTCGGTGTTGCGAATCCCTTAAAAATCAATTTTTGCATATTCCGCCTCCCCACGAACACGTGGGATGCGTGACATCGACTTACAGAGACCCGGTCTCGACTCCTCAAGATGGTCTCTCACTGGACGCTAGAACCCGGTTACTTGTGCTCCACACTTTGGGTCTATCCTAATGCGGAAAAGTAAATAATATACATCAGTGGTGACATCATCCTCAACCCGGAAGTGTACAAATAAAAGAATATTACATGAATGAAAATGAAAAACTCTCATCTCACGCAAAACCCCCGCTATTCAAGCATGAGGATCCAATAAAACATACCATAGCAACACATAATATCATATATCATCAACGAAAGTAAATATGTGTATCCCGAAAGTTGTTGACATATAGCAATGAGATCGGGATACCCCACATATTACACTTACGGTCACAGAAAAGAAATGAAAAACTACAATAATTAGAATCTGTATATCCTTAGACATCATAAACCAGAAATATCTCATATTCCGGATTTCATGCCTAACCTATAAACCTTGAACTTTAGTCTCAAACTGAAAACACTTTTCAATCATTTAGTCGGGTAATTCAACAAGATTCTCGAATTCCTTATCGAATGCTCGTCGGAAACTTTAGTAGATGGCCGCACCCCCGATGCCGTCGACGAAGTGCACTAAGGCAGAACACCGTAGCCGCAAGCACCCGAGTGGGTGCTTTTGGCAACGGGGTTCTCCTACAGTCACTTGCTCGGGGCTATGGGGCGTGGCTGTCTACTAGAGTTACCCGGTAGGTGTTCGCGTACAATACGCAATTGCGACGGAGTTTTGATCCGAATCAAAACTCCGTAGCCACCGATTAACCGAGACTAAAACACTAGATTTACAATATACTAACTAGTTTTCACAAAACTAATTATTCCGAATTCTAACAATTGTATCACATATCATCAAAGTCTATGCAACGTTAAACATTTCGATCGATTTATCGAATATCCACAAAATCCAGAGACCTTAATAACTTGAGAATCATTAAAAATATCCAGAGAGTGCATGATCACCAAATGGAGCAGCACAAGAGAAATGAAACCTTAACTCGACTAACCTGCGGCTGAACCGCGGCCAAACATGGGGTTTGGCTGCGGTTCCGCTGCCGTTTGAGGGAGTTGGGTCATCAAATTTCTTGAGGCTCCATTAAAAAGCCTGCACGATTTTCTGCATATTTTTAATCACCAAAATTCCAACTTTTGAAAATTCGACAGAAACATGATAAATTGCGGGTTTCGAAACTCGATCGAACACTTTAATATCGTAAAGACCTACCCAAATGTTCTAGCTTGGCTCAGATACCAAGTTTTTTCTAGCACCGCGACGGGGTTTAAACGGGCATCACACATGCAATTTAAAAAATTTCGGGTGCTAACAAACACTAACTAAGATCTTAACTAGAATAATTAGGGTTTCCTATGATGATATGACAAAATTAATAGAAGGGAAGGAGGCTACAACCTTTGATGACCATATCCTTCTCTTCTAAAGCTCCGGGTTGTAGTCCACGCGACTCCACCAGGCTCCACTTCAAGTTTGAACGAGCCTCCTCTGTGATCTTCGTGCCGAAGATGATCCACCCAGAGCCCCTCTAGCTTAAACTACCTCTTCACAAAACAATCTTTAGTAAAGGAAACACATTACACTTGATTGCTAATCAAGTGTAGGATGGTGAAGTAGAGGTTTGGTTTGCTCACTAGGATTTTAATTCAAGCCCCATGGTTCATATCACATGTGAAGGGTTGGGGCTTGAAGCATCAATAGGAAGAAGAAGATGAGAGCAAGAGAGAGTGTGAGCTCAACTCAAGAAAAAATTGGCTAAGTGTTGGAATGGTTACTCATTTTTGTTCACTTTTTGAAGATACAAAATATCTTGCATTATTAAAATGCAACCATACTTCAATAGTGCACACAAACAAATAAACAAATGATAAAAACCATGCCACACAATACCCTCCATGTCTCCTTATTTTCCACCTCAATTTTCTATTTCCAAATTAGATTTTTCATGCCATGCTTCATATATATATATATTATATATTATATATATATATATATTAATATATATAAGAAAATATTTAGTGAGCTAATTATATTAGTTAAGATATAATTATATCAAATATAATATATATCATATTATTAAATCAACAATTGATTTAATAATCCGGTTATATCACATATAGCCGACTAATATCATTTATCTGTATATCACATTATCAAATCAACACTTGATTCGATAATCCGGTTATATCACATATAACCTGAGCGGTATCAGATAACTTCCAGATACACATATTTAATCAGGCCCCCTGCACATATCACATATGTGCCCTACTTCTTTCGCTTGAACCAGGAAACTTCTATATGGGAATCTAAAGACTCGTCAATATTCTAGCAGTAGGTGATGATCACATCAATTACCCACAAGCCGTCAGCGGTACTACTTGGACATAACGGCTACCAAGGTATTGAGCGATTAGAAGATTAACAAGCATGCTTGTCCATACTCTCTATGAAGCCTATAAGTAACAGTTACCGTATAGTCCGGTCTCTTCGTCTGATATGTCGCATATCAAGTCTAGGGGTGGAATCGTCAGACCCCAGTAACTTGATAAGTCATGCCGATGTATGGCTCATAACGGTTCGAGAAACTACTAATAACACTTACTAGTAAATTTCATCAACAGCCCTGGCCAGGGACTTCCAGTTATAGCCAATCGAGCATAGCGCAACATCAACTCCCTATACCGGGAGAGACGAAACCCCTCCTATTGCTCTTTGCCTCCATGTGACTCGGGACTGTACCCAAAATCCACCTGTTTGCACGACTCCTTTGAGCCGTAGTAGGGAGGAAATCAAAGCACAGTGGGAGCCACACAAGACTCTATGACGATCTCGGGTCTACAGACTAAACTGTACCAGTGTCACCAGAGAACTGCTATCTGACGATAGGTATACTACCAACTAGGAGTTCTCGGCGAGTCCTGTTCGGTGTACCCATTCTCTAATAAGCACCTGTGTACAATCTTTGATGTCAAACACCAATGGTTATGGGATCAACCATCGTCCCTATACAGGGTCAAGAAACGTACACACTAGTATACTCTGGAATATCGATGCCCTGTCTCAATATACCCTCGACTAGGTGTAAGTTGACGTCACTTACCCCACGGGTTTGTGGGGAGGCGGAACGGGTAAAAAATGATTTTTCTAACAAGGTAACATCGACTTGAACTCCAGGATCTTAGTTAAACCATAACTAACAAACTAACTAGAGGCTTTATCTACTATGTAAGAAGATTATACCTAAAGTTTCAAGTCCTTCTTGTCTTCTCGCGTCCTCCTTCACCTCGCGAGCACCTTGGAGTGGAAATGGATAGCACCTCCTCGTCGGCTTCTCGAAGTCGAAGAAGATCCACCCGAGTGTTCCAACCTTGAGCTTAATCTCCAAGTTGAGGCAATTAGATCACTTGGTGTGCTAAACTAAGTAACCTAGAATAAGTAGAGTGTGATTTTGGGTAGCTTAGTCTCACTAACCCTTGATTCTCAACACATGAGATACTAGGGTTTTGAGAGGAAGAAGGAGAGAGTGAACTTGAAGAAAGAGAAATGACTTTTGATAATGATAATAGAAAATAGAATGACTAACTTGACATGACCACAAGCATAGCATGAAAAAATATCTCATCAAAATATCTAGGTCATAAAATATCTCACAAAAATATCTAAAGTCAAAAAGTCAAACCAAGTCAAGTGGTCAACCCAAGTCAAGTGGTCAATAACAAGTAGCCATGCCACAATTATCATTCGCAAAAAATCACAAATAATTTTCTCCACCTCATAATTGTTTTAATCAAGTCAATGGTTAAAACCCTAATGAGGTGTCTCCTTCTATACTCCTCTCATCCGTATATACATACCCGTATCTGTGTTCCGAGAAACACGAATACAATGAGATGAAACTAATCCAATAATCAAATACTTGGATCCAGCTTAAACCAAACCCCACTAGTATTATCCGCTCGAACATCACACGCGTACAAGTACACGTATGTGAACGAACCCTGTCGTAAAACTATACGACCTTTAAATCGTTTCGCCCGAAGCTGGGAAACCCTCTGTGTAGGACTCTAAAGACTCGACAGTATGCTGGCAGTAGGTTTAACCACAAGCACGTCAGCGGTACTAGCTGCACATAACGGCTACCCAAGTATCTGTCGTTAAGAAGGCCGACGAGCAAACTCATCCAAACTCCTGCTGAGCCTGTTTGTGGCAATCTCCGTACAGTCCGGTCTGTTCGTCTAAGAGTGTCGCATATCGGTTCTAGGGGCCGGCAAGCGTTAGACCCTTAATAGTGCAATAAGTCATGTCGGAGTGCGGCCAAAAACACCCTGAGAAACTACTGGAGTACCTACTAGTAAATCTCGCTTGCCCTGACCAGGGACTTTGTATAATAGCTTTCCGAACACAGCGCGACATCAACCCCCAATACCGGGAGAGACGAATCCTATCTAACCGTCACTGCCTCTAAGTGCTTCGGGACTGCACCCAACTACTACCTGTTTGCACGACTCAATAGAGCCGTGGTAGGGTAGCAATCTAAGAACTGTGGGAACACATTTGAGGCGAAATAGCAGTGTTATGTCAACGGACTAAGCTGTACTCATATCACCTGGAAACTGCTACCTGACGATAGGTATAGTACAAACCGGCAGTACCCCACGAGTCCGTCCAGTGTAACTCATAACCCAATGAGCACCTGCATACTATCTCCAGTACGACGTACTGATGGCTGTGTGACAGACCATCTCCCCTGTTGGGATAAGAAGCGTATACACTAGTCTACTCTGGAGTATTGATGCCTTGTCTCGATAATTCTACGACTAGGAACCTGTATAAGGATGTGCTTGTAGACTACCCAGCCCCCACTAGTGTGATTGCCATCACAACGCTGGTAGTCAAGCAAAGATCTTAAGGGCTCTATCAATATGTATTAGCGATACGTTAAAAGAAACATATACACAATACAAACCAAGTAGCATACTACTATATTGAGCAAGACTTTTATAAATCCGTATATATATCCCAAGCTTCCAAAATGTAATATACAAACTAGTACTATACAATAATGGCCTCTAGGGCACATAACACTAACACTAGGAACAATTGAAGGATGTGGTTGTGGACTACCCAGGTCTCAGTAGTATGATCCGCATCATAGTCCTGGTAGTCAAGCCAACATCCTAAGGGCTTTATTAACATGTATATGAGAGACGGTATAATAATACCAGTGAACATGTTAAGATAAAGACAATCAGATAGCATACTATCATGTCGAGCAAGAAAGTCTTCCATATATATGTCCAATCATCCACTATATCATACAATAATGGTTTCTAGGGCATACATATCACTAACATTTAGCACACGATAATCACACATTTTAAGTTACGTGAGTTTGGTTCACTTTTTGTTGTATATTCGTCGTATCGAAAATCTAGTTACGTGTGAAAGTTTTATTTCGATGTTAGAATCGGTTGCGAGGACTTCGGAGGCGACAAGAAAGGGAAAAGAAGTTATTGGATTCGAGTAGATTGAGACTTGTTCCGATTAATAGGGGGACATTTACAAGTGGGAACTCGGGCGGATGGCGTATAGCACCCTCGACTACCAGAAGCTTTATAAAACTCCGTATCGGTTTTTAAACACTATTCATGACACTTAGCCACATTCTATGTCATATGCATTACATTGAGTACCATTCCATCTTTAGTGTATAACTATACTTGCTAGAATAGATACACTGAATAGAACACAAGCACAATACTAATGATTCCATGTCGCACAGTTCACAGGCTCGCATGCTACACTACACATAATTAGTACTGCCATGACATGTAGAATTTCTATGTTTAACTGTATTACCATATTTAATGATAATATTACTTGCTATTTACCATGTTCCATTATTCGAATGCTATAGTCCGTTTATTTACATGTTATAATTGCTAAATGTTGCATGAATGGGTCATTCTCTGTTAATATCATAGATTTGATATTTCTATGGATTTGAGAAATCTCGGTATCTTTCATAAAACGGATTATGCTTTCAAAAGTACAGTTTTCTCATGATATGATGATTTGGCATCCACCATGAGTTTTGGTTTTCATGATGAGATATCCGAATCGAGGGAGAGGTTAATCGATTACGGATACATGGTGGACCCGGTACGACTCCGAGGGGCAAGAAGACCTAGGGAGGTACGGAGAGCCTAGCGGGATGATTGATACCAGAGGTGACATTGGAGCGCGGTGGATATCTGGAGGATTCCAACCGTGGCTGAGTTGATATCAGGAGAGGACCGATCGATTGGAGAGTGCCTATGATATCCAGATTTTATTTGTGTCGACGATGGACACGAGTTTGATAAGGATTTAATGATGATGTATATTTATTCTTATGCGACTTCATTTATATCTCACTTGCATTCATTGCTACACATGTCATATTATATCTTGTGATATATACTTCTATTTACTGAGTTGGAAACTCACTCCCGTTGTGCCTTAGCTCCTTGTAGGATAGAGCACACGGACGCATAGCAAAATAGTGGATTCATACTTTGGGGTTCATCGCAGATTTTGCTAGGTGGGTTACACGTGTAGTAACCGTCTCTTTTGTTGATATTGTATTCTGTATCTAGTGTCACTCCATCAGAACACCTGTATTATTTAATTTAGATTGAGTTGTGACTTTATGTATATTCTTTTAGGTCGAACTCGGATAGAGTTAACTAGTTAGCTTTATTACGCTGTTCATTTTATATTTGCTTGTGATCCTTCACCTTCGAGCGTCATATTTAACTGCGTGGTTATGATTCCTTCATTGAGCGTTGAGATAACTCCCAAGTGGGGATGCCATTATAATTATATGTATATGTACCTGTATTTATCAAAAAAATTATAAAGGAGGTGCTGTCGAAATTTCAAATAACAAAAATATTTTAACATTATTTCAAAACACTTGACATATGCTTTTAAATAACCAATCTTTGTATATGAATTATGTTTTATACTAAATAAATTTTGAAAACTTCACCTTTTTATTCTTTAAAAAGGTTTAGATCTTGGTTTTTTGCTTATTTAGGTCGCGTCGACATCTTTAGACGTCATGTGATCTAAGTGCCGGTCACGTGCCAATTTGGGTCGTGACAAAGTTGATATTAGAGTGCTAGGTTTAACCTTTGTTGAGTTTTGGTTTGAATATGTGGAGTCTAGGGTATATATTTCTGGAACCTAGGTTTAACCTTAAAGAACTTAGACTTGACTTTAGGGGTATTATACCCGAACTTTAATTTCATAGATTGACCTTGGTTTGATGGAGTCGGTGTTGGGTTACACTAACGCCCTGGCCATCAACCGAGGCCGATTGCGGAACAAATTTTTTTCTAACGATGTAAACTTGGCGTTAGAATAACCCTAAACCGGATCTACCATAAACCTAACTAGCATCTAAAGAAGCTATCTACTATGAAAAGAGTATATACCAAGAGGTTCAAGTCCTTCGGGTCTTCACTCCTCTCCTTTAGCATGCTCCTAGTGGCCTCCATGATCGAGCTTGATCGATGGCTCCCTCTCGTCAAAGATGATCCACCCGAGAGTGTCTACTTTGAGCTCCTACGTTTAAACCAAGGTAACTAGGTTACTTAGTATGCTAATCTAAGTAGCCTAGATCATGTAAAGAGTGATGATGGATTGTTTTGTCTCAAGAATCCTAGGTTTCTCAACACATGAGACTATTAGGGTTTGAGGTAGAAGAAGAGAAGCTTGGAGGAGATGGGAGTGTTGTTGTGAGCATAGAAATGAAGAATGGCTAAGTCTTGTAGATAATAACGCAAACACAAAATATCTACACTAAAATATCTCAAAATATCTAGCATACCCTAATAGTAAATCATGAGTCACCCCATGAGTCACTACATGAGTCATCAAGTAGCCATGCTTCATTCAATGAATGATAACACCTCACCCTCTACCTCATTAACCATTTAACTAAATGGTTAAAACAAATAATGATGTGTCTTCTTCTAAAAGAACACCCCTCACAGTATATACATACCCGCATCCGTATTCTGAAAAATGCAAATTCAATGAGACGAAAATAATCCAACAATATAATACTAGAATCCGGCTTAAACCAAAGCCCACTAGTATTATCCATCCGAACATCATACGTGAACAAGTACACGTATGTGATCGAACCCTTGCCGTAAAACCATACAGCCTCTACATCGTTTCGCCCGAAGAAGGGAAACCCTATGCGTGGGACTCTAAAGACTCGACGGTACATCAGCAGTGCGTTACTGGATAAATCCATAACCACAAGCACGTCTGTGGCACTAGCTGTACGTAACGGCTACCCAGGTACCTGTCGAAAAGAAAAGCCGACGAGCAAACTCATCTGGATCCCTACTGAGCCTATCCATAACAATATCCGTACATTTTGGTCTCTTCGTTTAAGAGTATTGCATACCAGATCTAGGGGGTGGTAAATGTCAGACCCTAATAACCTGATAATTCGTGCTGATGCGGCCCAGGACCAATCCGGGAAACTACCGATCAACCTATCAGTAAATCCCAACTACCTTAGCCAAGGTCTTATGGTCGCCAATCGAACACAGTGCGATATCGACTCCCAATACCTGGAGAAATGAATCCCTGACAATCACTTACTGTCTCCATATGGCTCGGGACTGTACCCAACCAAAACCTGTTTGCACGACTCAGTAGAGCCGTGGTAGGATAGTGATCAAAGCACAGTGGGAACTCACACGAGACAAATGTTTACCTTAGGTCCAAAGACTAACCTATACACATGTCACATGAGAACCGCTACCTGACGATAGGTATAATACCATCTAGAGGTTCTCAGTGAGTCCGTCCAGTGTACTTACCCCAAGTAAGCACCCGTATACAATCTTAGGTGATTCACCAATGGTTGTGGGACCAACCATCACCCCTCGTCAGGGTCTAGAAACGTATACGCAAGTCTACTCTGGAGTATCGATGCCCGATCTTGATACTCCTACGGCTTGGGACTGTCACACCCCGCTTCCCAATATACAGGCAGAGGACGCGACGAGGCCGCTGCATATTTACTCTGAAGTAAACACGCTAAGCGTATCTAAGCAATATAAGTAAAATGCACAAGAGACAGGATATAAATGAACAACAACTTTATTATTAACATTCTTTTTACAATACATCTGAAAAGTAAATACATGGAATGAAAAGTAATGCCTAAACAGTGGCATAACAGAAATGGAAAGTACTGAAATGAAATGTGCAAGTAACCAGAGCTCCGGGTTGAAGGCTAGCTGATCTAAGTCCTCACTGGTGGGATCGATCTCCTGAAGGTTCGAATCACCTGACAACATTCTAAAGAAGAAGAAAGAGAATGTCATCAGCGAACAAATCGCTCGGTAAGTCCCAAAGATGAGGGAGAAATAAAATAGACAGAGAGAGAGTGTGTAACTTTTAAAGTTGTATTATATTGTTAACGCCGTTGTTTGCAGCTTGGTACAGAAGAGGCCATTGTATACGAGAGGAGTCTCACTTACCCTGGAGACTAAGGTATCAGGAGTACAAGGAACCGTTCAGCCACGGTACAACAGCAATTGAATTCAGGTTAGGTGTATTATGGTTGCAGTCTCGTGCCACTTCTAACACCTTCCATACCAATCTACCCCTTATAAACCCCACGATGTCTTGATTGTATTGATGTATTGTTTGAATTGTATATTGTATATAGATGGATGACTTGCCGAAACCATGATATCAGTAATAAAACGGATATAATGGATGATCATGTAGATGGAATATATCCATGGTTCGGTTCAGTCAATATAGATTGAATATATGGATTCATATTGAATGGCAGTTTTGTAATTTCATACTTGAATCATATTCAAGTCAGATTGATTATATTGAGACTCAGTCTGAGTCAGACAATTAGAAAAGAAATTGAAATCCTGAATTATGTTTTGGTGCTATCGGTAACCGCTGCACATGGACGGCAGGATTTGTGTCTTTTTCAAAGATGATTACCGTGTTGATAACACCGTTTGTTAAGTTGTCTACCTTAAATAGGCAAGCACTCATATCTCCGGCTCCCTAAGGCTCAAGAGACTGGTCCCGCTTAAAGCTATGTATACTAGGGTCCTTATTGTAATTTAGTATAACTTGAGGGGGTTTTATGTAAAAATAATTTTGTATAATTTTCAAAATACACCTCAAGTATTTTATTATCATCTTTAGAGTTTTCATGAATGTATATTTTATCAATGTGACATTTCTAGTGAATAAAACCTAATTTCATAATATATGGTATTTATTTGTAATATTGGAATTGTATGGTATTTTCTTGTAAATGAGATGTTTTTCTTGAATTTTGGAAATGTGAAATATTACAAATATTAAAAATAGGTATTCTGATATTAATTACATATATATTTATTTATTAAAAATATAAGTTTTATTTATAATATAAATCACATTTTCTAAAGAAAATTGTATTTTAATTCTTTCGAGACCGTATGCTCCTTGCGGAGGTCTGCATCTCGCACTACTAAGCCTGAGAATGTGCGATAATCCACACCATCCAGAACGGGTTCCCCGAAATGGGTTGTAGTGGCACATTGAAAAGATTTGTTAAAAATACACATCTTGTAGAAAAAGGTTTTTATAAGTCGGAGGTAGTTATGTGTAAAATCGTATTTTTCCAAATCAATGTTCCCAAATTCCACCGTGCTATGTTACATATGAGTGTTGTGAGGAGGTAGGTCATTACTTCGTGAGTTTTCTAAAGCTAGCATGGTTAAAGGTATAAATATGTCGATATGAAATATAAAGGTATTTTACTGTAAAAGTGGAATAAAACTTGCTACGATTATCATTTTAATGTCAAACTTGTTCTATTGTCTTAGTTAATGAGTATTAAACAATATATATCAAAAGTTATAGGTTTGTTACTAAGAAAATGTTGTATTTTTGAAAGAAAAGAGAATCGTAAGCCGGATAACTCCGCTTCCGACACGTTTTAAGGATTAAGAATTTGAGAATAGCAAAAGAGAGAGAGAAGGAGGACTTACAGGTTTAGGGTCAAGAGAAGAGGAAGAGGAAGATAAGGGAAGCACCGGTGCATTGTTTCGTCACCGTAAACTCCTCGGATCGTCGTCGGAAGTTCGTCGGAGTTTCGCCCTTTGCTAACTCCACTTGCACACAAAAAGTCTTGAGAATTTTCTTGAGAGTTTGGGCAGAGATTTGAGAGTGAGGGGGGTGATTTGAGGTATGGTATTTATAGGAAAAATTAGGGTTTAGGGTAATGAATGGGTGTATTAAAATTTGTATTAAAAAATGGATTAAATGGGGTTTTAATTTGCTCTTTAAATGTGCAGGGAATTTAAATAATACAGGGGTTATGGGGAGTTCAAGAGTTGCCAGAAAAATGAAAAATATAGGGTTTAGAGCTGAGTCGGCCGACGGCGCCGGCCAATTCGTGCTTCCCGCCGGCCCGAGTCGGGGCTCCTCTCGACGCCACGTGTCCCCGACGCTTTGACTACTGCAGTGGACTTGTTTGTTTTATGTGCGACCTTTTGTTTTACGGGTTATGCACATGTAGACTCTTGGGCTTCTAAAAAGATTAAAAGAAATCAAATTAAAAATAATGTGTGGCTGATGGGATTTGAACTCTGGTGCTATGGTTCAGCAGTGCAAGGTCTTACCAATGAGCTACAAGCTCCTTCTTACTGTTCTAAAGCAAAACAAACTTATAACTTGTGCTTAGGCTTAAGTACTCCTTTCTGTATTTTTTGAAAAAAAAATGTACAGAAAGTTTAGGGTTGTTACAGGGACTTTTAAGGATGTGCTTATAAACTACCCAGCTCTCACAAGTATGATCGCCATCATAATGCTGGTAGTCAAGCAAGATCCTACGGGCTTTATCAACATGTGGTCGACATATATAACATATGCACATGTTAAAATAAAATCAAACCATGATAGTATACTATTGTATCGAGTCTTTATCAATATGTGCAAGCAACATAAAGCATCATACGAAAGAAATACACACATCCCGATAAAGACAACTCAAATAATATACTATATAACTGAGCAAGATTATTTTGTACATACATATCCCCAGCATCCACATGTATACATATACAATAATGGCCTTTAGGGCATACATATCCAACAAGCCCCCACTTGCACTAAAGGCCAGTAATTGGCGTACCGAATACCCAACGTTTGCTCTAAGGCCAGCTGCTGGCGTACCACATACCCAACATCTCAAAAATTCGCTCGAACTGCGCTTGAGGGAGGGCCTTTGTAAATGGATCCGCCGTGTTCTCTTTTGTATCCACTCTCCGGACATCGATCTCCTGGCGATCTATGATCTCCTTGATCAATTGAAACCGCCTTAAGATTTGTCTGGATTTCTGATGGGACCGTGGTTTCTTCACTAAAGCTATAGCCCCATTGTTATCGCAATACAAAGGTATTGGATCAATAATGTACGGAACTAGCTGAAGTTCAGTAATGAACTTCTTCATCCAGACCGCTTCTTTTGCGGCATCGTTTGCAGCAATGTGTTCAGCCTCCATCGTCGAGTCTGCGACGGTGTCCTGTTTGGATCTCCTCCAACACACCAACCCTCCGTTGAGGGCAAACACAAAACCCAGGATAGACCTACTGTCATCCTTGTCACTCTGGAAGCTTGAATCGACCTTTAGGTCTCCATTACCGAAAACCAAGAACATCTTCTTAATCCTTCTCAGGTACTTGAGAATGTTCTTCACTGCTGTCCAGTGGTTCTCACCTGGGTTCAACTGATACCGTCTCACCATGCTAAGCGCGTAAGCTACATTTGGTATTGTACATAGCATCGCATACAATATAGATCCTACCGCCGAAGCGTAGGGTATAGTGCTCATGCGAACCCTCTCCTCATCAGTCTTGGGAGACATCTCTTTGGAGAGAGTGATTCCATGCAGTGCGGGTATGTTACCGCGCTTGTAATCTTCCATACTAAATCTCTTTAGTATGGTCTCTATGTACCTGGACTGCGAAAGTCCCAATAATCCCTTAGATCTATCTCTGTAGATCTTAATCCCCAGAACGTATGAGGCATCACCCAGGTCCTTCATGGAGAAACTTTGTGATAAGAACAGCTTGACCGATTATGGCATAGGAATATCATTTCCTATCAAGAGAATGTCGTCCACGTACAAGACTAGGAATACGATAGTTCATCCTATAATCTTCTTATAAATACATGGCTCATCCTCGTTCTTGATGAAGTCAAAGTCCTTGACTGTTTCATCAAAACAGATGTTCCAGCTCCGCGATGCCTGTTTCAATCCATAAATGGATTTGAGCAACTTGCACACCTTCCCGCTACTCCCACTGTTTACAAAACCTTATGCTGATCTATATAAACGCACTCTTCCAAACTTCCGTTTAGAAAAACCATTTTTACGTCCATCTGCCAGATTTCATAGTCATGGAAGGCAGCAATGGCAAGTAGGATCCTAATGGATTTGAGTATAGCCACTGGAGAAAAAGTTTCGTCATAGTCCAATCCCGGTCTTTGACGAAAACCTTTTGCAACATGTCTAGCCTTATAGGTTTCCACCTGCCTATCTACACCAATCTTCCTTTTGTAGATCCATTTGCATCCCACGGGTTTTACCCTAGGTGGAGCAATCTCCAAGGTCCACACTTTATTGGTGTACATGGACTCCATTTCGGATTGCATAGCATCCAGCCACTTATCAGAGTCCCTACTGATAATGGCCTGCCTGAAACTAGTAGGATCATCTTCTTCCAAGATGCAATCCTCTCGATTCCCGTCTATGAGAAAACCGTAGTATCTCTCGGGCGGATGAGAAATTCTACTAGATCTACGGAGTGGCTCAGGTTCGTATGGGATTATTGAATTCTCTGGTTCTACCAAATCTTCAGTTATAGTTTGTCCTTATGGAATTTGTAAGTCCGCGGCGGCGCCCCGGCCGTCGATCCGACGCCGGAAACGCGGAAACAAAAACTTTTGCAAACTAGCAAACCGGCACCACCGCGCACTTTTCACCTGGATCGGGCCATTAACCTAGCTACTAGCAAACAAGAAAAGAGTAGAGAAGCTATACCAAGCGATCCGTGTCCTTCGGTCTTCGTCTCCACTCCGATCTCCCGCGGAATCTCCGTCCGTCACGTCCTCGTCGAAAAGGGCATCACATAGCCGGATACTCTTACGGGCTCCCACATCTTGACCGAGGCAACTCGGGCGTGAAGTTGGCTAGCCGACGCGTCCAAGGTTTGCTGCAGCTAGTGTAGAAGCTTGTCTCTTTTGGGGTTATGATGTTTCCATTGGATGGAGGGAATGAGCCTAGGAATTTTGAAGCAAGCAAACCTCAAATGAGAATGAATCATTTTCCCTCATCAAAAAGAAACCTCTCTCTCATCCTCCTCTAATGTTGTGGCTGGCCCCCCCATGGAATAATGATGGAGATAATCAAATTGAAACATCAAGGGAGGTGATGGTAGTAAAAGCAAAGGGGTGACCACATCCAAAAGCAATGATAACAATATCATATCAACTTCAACTCATTTCTAATCACAAAAAAGCAAGAAATGATGATAGAAAAGAATGGTATCAAAAGATACTTTCATAATCTCCCATTTCACAAATAACACCTCCACAAAGAGTTATTTGCAAACTTGCAAATAACCCCCTCCATCGGAAAAGTCCGGCCGGGAAAGAACAAAGGAAAACTGGCCGGAACGGAATACAAACTGGCAACCTCAGAAAACTGATCCCGTAATAAATTACAGGAAAACCCCACTACTGCATATACATGCCCGCATTTGTATTCCCACTGAACATAAATGCAAAGAGATAAAACTACACTAGCTAATACTAGAATCCGGCTTAAGCCAAAGCCGGCTAGTAAAATCCGTCCGATCACGATTCGTGCAATACCGCACGTATCTGATCGAACCCTGCCATATCTCCATACGGCCTCTACAGCGTTTCGCCCAAAACCTGAGTAACTGTGTGTGGTGGACTCTAAAGACTCGTCAATACTATGGCTGTGGATTTAACCACTAGCACGTCAGAGGTATCAGCCAATACGTAACGGGCTACCAGGTACTGACCAAAAGGGACGTCGATGAGCGAACTCATCCTGACACCCTACTGATCCTGTCAGTGACAATATCCGTACAGTCCGGTCCGTTCGTCTATGAGTGTCGCATGGCGGGCCTAGGGGGTTGGTAAAAGTCAGACCCCCAATAGCGGTATAAGTCATGTCGGAGTGTAGCCCAGAACACCCTGAGATACTACTGGAATACCTACCAGTAAATCTCCTGCCTTGGCCAAGGACTTTTCATGTTCTGGCTCTCCTAGACACAGCGCGATCTCACCCCCAATACCGGGAGAGACGAACCCCTGCAGATCCGCTCACTGCCTCCATGTGGCTCGGGACTGTACCCAACTAAAACCTGTTTGCACGACTCCTTTGAGCCGTGGTAGGGTAGTAATCAAAGCACAGTGGGAACTCACACGAGACAAATGACGATCTCAGGTCGATGAACTAACCTGTACACATGTCACCAGGGAACTGCTATCTGACGTCAGGTATAATACCAACTAGCAGGTTCCCGGCGAGTCCTGTCCGGTGTACTCATAACCCAATGAGCACCTGTATACATCTTAGGTGAACCAACTGACACCAGTGGCTTGTGAGACCGGCCACCGCCCCTCGTCGGGGTCTCGACTGTATACACTAGTCTACTCTGGAGAATCGATGCCCTGTCTCGAAACTCCCACGACTAGGGACCTTTTAAGGATGTGCTTATAGACTCCAGCTCTCACGTATATGATTGCCCTCATACTGCTGGTAGTCAAGCAAGGATCCTAGGGGCTCTATCAACGTGCAATAGCGACTCGTAAGGTCACCTAAAGCAGTACACGATGATAAAGATAAACCAGATAGCATACTATCATCTCGAGTAAGACCGTCCTACTGGGATAGGTCCTCCCCTCAATCATTGCAATCACGTGCCTGTGATCCAATAATTGACTCTGAGGGCACTATCTCCAACAGAATTTCTTCCAGTTCTACCGCGCTCCTACTTGATTCTTTTTCAAGAAATAATCTTTCAAGAAAGGTGGCGTGTCTAGAAACAAATACCTTTTGTTCTTCGACATGGTAGAATAGATATCCATTTGAATGCCTGGGATATCCTACAAACTTACATAAAACTGACCGTTCCTGAAGTTTGTCCGGATTCTGGTTTTTCACATAGGCCGGACTACCCCATATCTTAACCCTTTTAAGACATGGTTTTTTACCACTCCATATTTCATATGGAGTCTTAGGCACCGATTTTGACGAAACATGATTCAATAGATACGCTGTTGTTTCAAGCGCAAGTCCTCAGAATGAAAGAGGAAATTCTGCATTACTCATCATGGAGCGAACCATGTCCAATAGGGTACGGTTCCCCCTCTCTGATACACCATTGTGCTGTGGTATATATGTAGGAGTAAGATGAGTGAGAATACCATTCTCTTTCAGAAAGCCTCAGAATTCTGTGCTCAAGTACTCCCCTCCTCTATTAGACCGGAGGATCTTGATACTTTTGCCAGTCTGATTCTCTACTTCCTTTCTGAATTCTTTGAATTTCTCAAAAGCTTCAGATTTGTGTTTGATAAGATACACATACCCGAACCTAGAGAGATCGCCAGTGAATGTGATGAAGTACGAGAACCCACCCCTTGCATGTATAGACATCGGACCACACACATCACTGTGTATGAGTCCTAAGAGCTCTGCTGTGTTGAAATCAAAATTTGCATCCCGGTTGACCAAGTCAAAGTCAAGGTCAACCCCAAGCCAGGCGGGCCCAAGCCCAAGCAAGTGGGCCAATGCCCAGGTCGAGCCCGAACATGAAGCGTTCGGTCTTCCGCCATACCAAAATAAAAAAATCATGTAACAAATAATTTTGATGTAATTTTTGTTCATGAATGTATGCAAAATGGGCATAAAGCTAATTTTTTGTAAGCCCATGGCTTATGTGCAAAAAGAAATGGCACATGAGCCATGGGTTAGGCAAAATGCCATTTTGAAAAGCCCAAGGGGCTATATGTAAATATGTAAGCCTATATAAGGCAACATGATGAAAATATCTAATATACCTTTTCATTCCCCAAAAAAAACTAGGGTTCTTTGTACCTCCTGCTCCTTCTCCAAGGTTCTAAACCTTCTCATTTCTTTTGAATTAAAACAAGAGTTTTACTCTTTCTTTTCCAAAACTAAGTAGTTTTCCACAACAAAACCCACAAAGGGGAACTCAGATCTCCCATCAGATCTCAAAAAGGAGAGATTTTTAAAATCTCCTACTTCTTGATCTTCAAGATCCGGCCAACAAAAGAAGAAGAAGGAGACCCATCTCCAGAAACCCCACTTTGGGGAAGAACTAGGGCTCAAGGGGAGAAGCCCTTCATTAGCTTCAAAACATCCTAGGAGTTTAACTCCTCATATATATATATATATATACACATACAGAATAATAAGCGCTCCTTTCTGGGAGTACAACTCCCATTGCAGGGACCGAGTCCCTTTTGCTGCTCGAGTGCCCACGTGCTGACACGTGGCGCACTAGCGCTCTTGTGCTCGGAGCGCTAGCACCTAAAGCGCTAGCGCCCGAGCGCCCACGTGCTGGCACGTGGTGCGCTAGCGCTCAAAGCGCTAGCGTTCTTGCGCTCAGAGCGCTAGCGCCCAAAGCGTAGCGCCCGAGCGCCCACGTGCTGACACGTGGTGCGCTAGCGCTTAAAGCATTAGCGCTCTTGCGCTCAGAGCGTTAGCGCCCAAGCGCCCATATGCTGACATGTGGTGCGCTAGTGCTGAGCGCTAGCGCTCTTGCGCCCAGAGCGCTAGCGCCCGAGCGTCCACGTGCGGACACATAGTGCGCTAGCGCTCAAAGCGCGAGCGCTCTTGCGCTGGCGCTGGCCCCACGCATCCTTTGGATATCTTTTCTCCATTTTATATATATATATATATATATACATATATACATATGTATACATATATACATATGTATACATATGTATATACATATGTATACATATATACACACACACATACTCTACAACACTATCCCCCTTAAAAAATTTTTGGGCCGGGGCGCTGCCCCGCACCCCGCAAGGGGGCTGCTAGCCCCCTTGACCCTCCAGCCCGCTATCCGGGCAGCGGGACCCCTGTAAAAACTCCGCGGGCCCCCCGATATATCCAAGCCCCCTCCAAAACAAAACACACGGACACTGCACATTGAATTCACATGACTAGTTTAACCCGTCAATCGGAGGTTCTCTCGCTCCAAAGGCGAGGGGTAATTAACGGCAGCTTAGTCCGCGGCTGCCGGGGATTCGGATCCCCACAATCATTAAATCTCCACCTACCCTAGGCAGGGGGAATCTGTAGTACGCCTGAAAAGCGCGCGTGTATTCCCATCTCAATGGGGTGACGAAAAACACCCTTCATGCTGCTCTTTCTCCGTGTCCGGTGAATGAAGATTTGGTCATCTTTCCCTTGAGACAAGACTGACAAGTTTCATAAGATGAAAATTCGAACGTATTCAAAAATCCATCCTTATGCAACTTACTTAGTATTTTCTCTCCAATATGACCAAGTTTACAATGCTACAAGTAGGATTCGTTCATATCTGAACTCTTCCTCTTGCGTGTGTTTTGTACATTGAAAACCGTGTTTTGATTTAGAACATAGATACCATTACACAGTATACCTTCTGCAACCAATACCTGATTAAGGTAAATGTTCATGATATTTCTATCAAGAACAAACTTATATCCATCTTTATCAAGTAAAGAAACTGATATGATGTTGCAAACCATGAAAGGTACATAGTAGAAATTGTTCAAAATCATAGTATTGCCATTTGGCAACACTAGGTGATATTCACCGACGACAGCAGCATCAATTTGTGCTCCATTCCATACTCTGAGGGACATACCACCAGGTCCAACCATCCTACTTTTTCTCAGTCCCCGCAATAAATTACAGACATGAGATCCTGATCCGGTATCTAGTACCCAGGAGGTAGGACTGACCGAAAAACAGTTCTCAATAACAAGAACACCTGAAGGAGATGCAACAATATACTTCTTCTTCGTTGGGGTCATCAAGGAATTCATGCAATCCTCTTTCCCTTGCTCGTACTTAAGACCGCCGTTATAAGTTAGAGCCAAATCGATGTTCCCTAGCCCTGAATAAGAATTCGGATCAGTCAAGCGATACATTTTATTATCTTGATTAGGGCGTGAAATGGTTGCTACCTTGAGAGAGAGAAAAGAAACACTTAGCGTGCGCTCTTGCAAGATAAGATTGGTTATTAATTTACCTAATCAGGATGGCTCCTACCATTTCCTCAAATTCTTCTTCAAACCTTAAAAGAAGAACTAGTCGGGATTAATCGCACGTCACAATACTTGCTTAACCTTTCGGCCAGGCTAGTGTTGGTACTTCGAGGGAGGTTTTCCAACGTTTTCGCGAAGTTCCTTAATTATATAACCTTTTTTCCCTGGAGGCGTAGCCCTGCTAACACCGTTCTAGACACCTACTTGGTTTATAGCATTGATTGATAAGTGAAATAATCTTCCAAGAGTAATCCTACTCATCAGTGGGATCAGGATCCAACTATCATTGTGTGATGACCTAGATGAAATCCACTCTAGTCACTACACTCCAGAAGGTATGCTAAATCTGCAAGTTTCCTGTATGTTTGAAACTCCTGATATGGTTTTTGCCCCTAACGACATATGGTCTTGATAGAGACCAACGTACCATAAGTCGAAATTCAAGTTCAACCCATCATTGTCCTGGATTAACTTAGAGCCACCCGCATAAGCCTTTGAAAGAGACCAATGTGGCTATGCGACTATCCTAATTAAACGCATCCTAAAATGCAACAGATAAGAAACATTTAGCTACCATTCACTATGCGTTGATAGAGACCAACGTATATAGCACGAATACTAACTGCTACTTATCTGAAATGACGGAGGGCTACGGATGGGTTTTTGGCAAAAACCCTTTAACGTAATGAACTTGATATCGTTTAAGGAACCTGAGCAGTTTTGAAAAGGAGTGGTTTAAGCTCCGCTTTTGAAAACTTCTGGTTTTGAAGAAAACCGAGTAATCTACTGTATAAACTTTTGCTCAAGAGGTCACTCCTCGTGAAGGGATCTCGGCTCTTGCCTCCTGGAATGAGGTGCTGGATATTCACAAACGAATACCACTATGCAAAGCTAAAGAATATATCTATAGTTTTTCGAAATTTGTTCCAACAACATATTTTAGGTTTCTTTTCTTGCATTAATCAAAATTAATGCGGTCCCATCAATTAACCTATCATACTAGAGAAGAACGAAAAATACAATCTACGTATATGCCAACTGCATTCGCCACGGGGCCTCGTCATGCACCGTTAGGTTACTTAACTAATGGCAGAGCGGGGGCTAGACTAGTGCGGGTGCAAAAAATATACAACATCTATTAGTATATATATAAATATATATAACATTCGTCCCAGGCATGATATAATCAACATCATAGAATCTGTACAAGCAACACAGAGTGGTGGATAAACTTGGAGTCTCGGGTTTCACTTGAGCTGCAAATAAAACCCGACGTTCCCGGTTGTGTGGATAGCCTATGCAATGAAAACCTGGACCCCTACGAGCGTTGAAAGTTACCCACCAATCCCAGAAGTGAGGCAACCCCAATCAACAAACTCAGCATGGATTCTTTTACCGATTCGAGCTTCCAGAGTGAAAAGGATGACAGTAAGTCGGTCTCAGGTTTTTTCTTCACACTCAATGGAGGGGCGGTATGTTGGAAGAGTTCCAAGCAAGATACCGTAGCAGACTCGACGATGGAGGCTGAATACATCGCTGCCAATGATGCTGCCAAAGGGGCTCTCTGGATGAAGAAGTTCATAGCTGAACTTGGTGTGGTTCCATCCATTGAGCATCCAATACCTGTGTATTGTGATAACAATGGAGCTATGGCTTTGGCCAAGGAACCTCGGTCCTATCAGAGATCCAGACATATTCTTAAGCGGTATCACTTGATCCAAGAAATAGTTGATCGCCGGGAGATCGAGGTCAGGAGAGTTGACACGAAGGACAACGTAGTGGATCCACTCATGAAGGCCCTCCCCCAGATGCAATTCGAGAGACTATATAGGATGTTGGGTATGAGATACTACAACAACTGGCCTTAGTGCAAGTGGGAGATTGTGAGGGATATGTATGCCCTAGAGGCTATTATTGTACATTGATGTATATTATAGTGGATGCTTGGACATATATATAGAGGACTTTCTTGCTCGACATGATAGTATGCTATCTGGTTGCTCTTTATATTAACATGTACACTTGTATTATTATACTGTCTCTCTGATACATGTTGATAAAGCCCTTAGGATGTTTGCTTGACTACCAGGATTATGATGCAGATAATACTACTGGGACTTATGTAGTCTACAAGCACATCCTTTAACAGTTCCTAGTCGAGGGAGTATCGAGACAGGACATCGATATTCCAGAGTAGACTAGTGTGTACGTTTCTTGACCCTGTAAGGGGCGATGGTTGATCCCATAGCCATTGGTGTTTGACATCAAAGATTGTACATAGGTGCTCATTAGAGAATGGGTACACCGAACAGGACTCGCCGAGAACTCCTAGATGGCACTATACCTATCGTCAGATAGCAGTTCTCTGGTGACACTGGTACAGGTTAGTCTGTAGACCCGAGATCGTCATAGAGTCTTGTATGGTTCCCACTGTGGTTTGATTTCCTCCCTACCACGGCTCAAAGGATTCATGCAAACATGTGGATTTTGGGTACAGTCCCGAGTCACATGGAGGCAATGAGCGATAGGAGGGGTTTCGTCTCTCCCGGTATAGGGAGTTGATGTTGCGCTATGCTCGATTGGCTATAACAGGAAGTCCCTGGCCAGGGCTGTTGATGAGATTTACTGGTAAGTGTTATCAGTAGATTCTCATATTGTTATAGGCCACACATCGGCATGACTTATCAAGTTATTGGGGTCTGACGATTCCACCCCCAGACTCGATATGCGACATATCAGATGAAGATAATGGACTGTACGGTAAGTGTTACCTATAGTCTTCATGGGAGTTTGGACAGGCTTGCTTGTTGATCTTCTATTCGCTCAATACCTGGGTAGCTGTTATATCCAGCTAGTACCGCTGATGGCTTGTGGGTAACTGATATGATCATTACCTACTGCTGGCGTATTGACGAGTCTTTCGAGTCCCACATAGAAGTTTTCTGGTTCAAGCGGAACGAAGTAGGGCACATATGCTGATATGTGCGGGGGCCTGATTAAATACGAGTATGTGATACCGTATTCTAATCTGGCGGTTATTTGATATCAGTTAGGTTACATGTGATATAACTGGATTATTGAATCAAGTGTTGATTTGATAATGTGATATACAGATAAATGATATTAGTCGGTTATATGTGATATAACCGGATTATGATTATTAAATCAAGTGTTGATTTGATTTAATAATATGATATATATTTATATTTGATATAATTGTATATTGACTAATATTATTAGCTCATTAATTATTCATCATAATATATATATATATATATATATATATATATATATATATATATATATATATATATATATATATGAATCATGGCATGGATTTTCTATTTTTAGAAAATAGAAAATGAGGTGGAAAATGGGGAGACTTTTTTGTGGAATGGGCAAGCATGGCTTTGTTATTTATTTTATTCATTTGCTTGCAATATTGATGTTAGTGTAATATGCCCTGGAGGCCATTGTTGTATAGTACTAGTTTGTATATTACATTTTGGAAGCTTGGGATATATACACGGATTTATAACAGTCTTGCTCAATATGATAGTATGCTACTTGGCTTGTATCAATTTTAATATGTGTATATGTTTCTTTTAATGTATCGCTAATACATATTGATAGAGCCCTTAGGATCTTTGCTTGACTACCAGCGTTGTGATGGCAGTCACACTAGTGGGGGCTGGGTAGTCTATAAGCACATCCTTATACAGGTCCCTAGTCATAGGATTATCGAGACAGGGCATCGATACTCCAGAATAGACTAGTGTATACGCTTCTCATCCCAGCATGGGAGATGGTTTGTACCATAGCTATCAGTACGTCGTACTGGAGATAGTATGCAGGTGCTCATTGGGTTATGAGTTACACTGGACGGACTCGTGGGGTACGGCTGGTTGGTACTATACCTATCGTCAGGTAGCAGTTCCCAGGTGACATGAGTACTGCTTAGTCCGTTGACTTGACACTGCTACTTCGCCTCAAGTGTGTTCCCACTGTTCTTAAATTGCTACCCTACCACGGCTCTATTGAGTCGTGCAAACAGGTAGTAGTTGGGTGCAGTCCCGAAGCACTTAGAGACAGTGGCGGTTAGATATGATTCGTCTCTCCCGGTATTGGGGGTTGATGTCGCGCTGTGTTCGGAACGTCATTACACAAAGTCCCTGGACAGGGCAAGCGAGATTTACTGGTAGGTACTCCAGTAGTTTCTTAGGGTGTTTTGGACTGTACTCCGACACGACTTATTATGCTATTAAGGGTCTGACGTTTACCGTCTCCCTAGGCCCGATATGCGATACTCTTAGACGAACAGACCGGACTGTACGGAGATTGCCACAGACAGGCTTAGTAGGAGTTTGGATGAGCTTGCTCATCGGCCTTCTTATCGACAGATACCTGGGTAGACGTTACGTGCAGCTAGTACCGCTGACGTGCTTATGGTTAAACCCACTACCAGCGTACTGTCGAGTCTTTAGAGTCCCACACAGAGGGTTTCCTAGCTTCGGGCGAAACGATGTAGAGGTCGTATGGTTTTACGACATGGTTCAATCACATACGTGTACTTGTGCGTGTGTGATGTTCGGGCGGACAATACTACTGGGCTTTGGTTTAAGCCGGATCCTAGTATTCAATTGTTAGATTAGTTTCGTCTCATTGTATTCGTATTTTTCGGAACACGGATGCGGGTATGTATATACGGATGAGAGGGGTATTGAAGGAGACACCTCATTAGGGTTTTGACCATTGACTTAGTCAAAACAAATATGAGGTGGAGAAAAGTATTTGTTATTTTTGGTAAATGATAATTTTGTGGCATGGCTATTTGGGTTGACCATTTGACTTGGATTGACTTTTTGACTCTAGATATTTTGATGAGATATTTTGTGATCTAGATATTTTGATGAGATATTTTTATTGAGCCATGCTTATGGTCATGTCAAGCTAGCCATTCTATTGATCAATTATTATTTATCAAAAACATTTCTCTTTCCTCAAGAGTTCACTCTCCCCTTCTTTCTCTAAAAAACACTAGTGTCTCATGTGTTGAGAATCAAGGATTAGTGAGACTAAGCTATCCAAAATCACACTCTACTCATTCTAGGTTACTTAGTTTAGCATACTAAGTGATCTAGTTGCCTCAACTTGGAGATTTAGCTCAAGGTTGGAACTCTCGGGTGGATCTTCTACTACGTCGAGAAGCCGACGAGGAGGTGCTATCCATTTCCACTCCAAGGAGCTCGCGAGATGAAGGAAGACAGCGAGAAGACAAGAAGGACTTGGAACTTTAGGTATAATCTTCTTACATAGTAGATAAAATCTTTAGTTAGTTTGTTAGTTATGGTTTAGCTAAGATCCTGGAGTTCAAGTCGATGTTACTTTGTTAGAAAAATCGTTTTTTACTCGTTCCGCCTCCCCGCAAACCCGTGGGGTGAGTGACGTCGACTTACAATAGTATTAGAGCCAACTAAACCATATCTAACTTGATTGCAAGTATTAGAACTTCGATCGTCGGAAAAACCGGAAAACTAAACTCCGAAAACCCTATATTCTGTCGATTTTTAAAACTGTCTGGAAAAATATTTCAGTACCATGACAAATACATGCAGGGTTTTCTAAGATATCACAAGAAAATTGAGCCACTGAATCGCCGAGACGACCGCGGAACCGCCTCAGAATGGACCTTTCTGCGGTGGAGTCGCGGCTGAGTCAAGGCCGATTCAACTCATCTTTCTTCTGTTATTTCTTAATTTTGGTGTTTTATTTTCTGCAATATTTGGTTTCTACCAAGTATGTTTTTGAATGCTGATTTGCATTTGGGGTGGTTACGGAAAATATGTTTCGATCGAATTTCTATTGTACTTGGCCAGTTGGTCCTTCTGTAATGATAAATTTGTTTGTAAACTTCCGCTAATTGCTATACGTCGGTTAGTTGGGGGTTGCACATTTCTGTGATGGTTATATTGGTTTGTGTATATGAACTTGTTGGATTGTCGTGGATGAATAGCTAGGGATGGGAGATGAGGGTTTTTATTCTTTCATTCGATGTAAAATTTATAAAGTGATGTAATATTATTTTTGTGGGGCACATCCGGGTTGAGGTTGTAGACACCGTTGTATTATTTCTTTTACTATTTTCTGCTCCTAGGATAGACCCAAGGTGGGGTGCACAAACTACCGGGTACTTTGAAGTGCCGAGTGGCCTACTCACTTTGTTGAGGGAGGTTTCTTCACTTCGGGTATTTGGCGGGTAGTTTACTGCACCCATAGGGGTCTAGGGCGGGGTTTTGGCTATTCATCACGATCGTGGAATCCGTTTTTCGTTACAGGCTCAAACGAAATGCGGAATTCCTGATATATCCAATGTGTTCATCTGTGATCTGGAATGCCTATCATTGCGTCTGACGAATGGATATTATTATATATGTATTATGTAATAGACGTTGCTTATGTTTTGCATCCGTGCTAGTCCAGCCCCCACTCTGTCGTTAGTTAAGTAACCTAACGGGTGATGATGGGGCCCCGTGGCGAATGTGGATGGCATAAGCGTACGTTGTATTTTTGTTGTTTTCTGCAATGGTAGGTTAATTGATGGGATTGCATTAAATTAATGCTAAGCAAACAAACCAAAGTTGAATCATTGGAACAATTTCAAAACCACTCGGTTTTTTCAAAACAGCAAAACTTTTAAAATGCGGAGCTTAAACCACTCCTATTTAAAAGCTATCAGGTTCCTTCGATTATATCAAGTTCACCACGTTCACGGTTTCGCCAAAACCATTCGTAGCCCTCTGTCATTTCAGTTGGATATTCAGTAGTATTCAAGCTATGTATTTTGACCTTCGCCAAGGCATAGTGATTGGTAGCTGCTGAATATTCATCTGTAGCATAGATAGATGCATTGGTTTTGGACAGTCGTACTGCTATTTTGGCCTTAGTCAAGGGTATGTACGGGTGGGTTCAAATTAACCTGGACAATGACGGATAGAACTTGACATGCGACTTATGATACGTTGGCCTTCGTCAAGGTCATAAGAGCATGGGGCAGAAATCCACATCGGGAGTTTCTAAAGAAACTGAAGCTTGCTAGCGTTGCATACCATTTGGAGTGTGATAATTTTGGTAGGATTCCTTCGACTTTATCACACGATGATATTTGGATCCCGATCCTACTGTGAGTATATGCTACTCCTCGGGAGATTTTCACTTAACGATCAATGCTATAAACCAAGTAGGTGTCTAGAAAGGTATTAGCAGGGCTACGCCCCTAAGGAAAAGAGGTTATTTAATTAAGGAACTTCGCGAAAGCATTGTAAAACCTCCCTCGAAGTACCGACACTGGCCTGGCTGAACGGTTAAGCAAGAATTATATGGTGAGATTAATCCTGACTAATTCTTCTTTTATGGTTTGAGGAAGGATTCGAGAAATAGTGGGGGCCATCCTGTTTAGATAAACTAAAAACCAATCTAAATTTGCAAGAGTATCATGCTAAAGTGTTTCTTCTCTCTCTCCTAATTGCAGCGACCAAATATGACAAGCCTTAAGTTACTATTACATAAAAATATACTGTCAGGGCCAAACTATAAAGATTGGTTCAGGAATGTCAAGATGGCAATCACTTATGACAAATTGGGGTATGTCCTTACTACTAAAGCCCCCGCCGTCCCAGGTCCAAAGTCCAGCGTCGCAGATAGGGAAATCCGTAGGACCTGGGAGATTGAATGCGCGAGGGCCAAGTGCCTCGTGCTGGCCTCTATGGACAATGAGCACCAGAGGCGGCACGAGAATATAGATCTTGAATCCATATTCCTCCATACCAAGGAATTATATGGAGAGCAATCTCGTATCGCAAGATACGAGACATTGAAGAAACTTTTTCAGGCGAGGTTGGCCGTCGGATCATCTGTAGGGGAACACGTCCTTAAGATGATCGGCTATATTGAAGAGCACGTGGACCTCGGGACCACGTTAGAGAACGAGCTGTATACAAACTTGATTCTCCAGTGTCTTCCTTCCACCTACGTCCAGTTTATCTTGAATTTTAATATTCAAGGTAAAGAAGTTGAGCTATCGGAACTCCTCAACATGTTGAGGAGTGCTGAGGGCACCCTGAAGAAATCCAGGGAAACACCCGCTCTGCTTATTGGTGGAACTTCCTCTTCTAGGTCCAAGGCGAAAGCCAAAGGAAAGAAGAAGAAGGACCCCACCAAACCGAGAGGCGGTGTTAGTAAGGTGGAAGCAAAGGGAAAGGAAAAAGTGGCAGGGCCGACAGTAGGAAAGGAAGAATGCTTCTACTGTCATAAAAATGGCCATTGGAAGAAAAATTGCAGGGCTTAGAAGGCTAAGAACTAGGACCCGAAGCAAGTTGTGGCTTTGGCTTCAGGTGTGTTTGTAATTGAAAAGTGTCTGTTAATCAACTCTACTTCCTGGGTATTGGATACCGGGTCAGGATCTCATATCTACAATTCTTTACAGGCACTGAGAAGCCGTAGGGTTCTGAAGACTGGTGATATGACCCTCAGTGTTGCTAACGGAGCGAGCGTGGATGCTGTGTCCGTAGGGGAATATCACCTTGGATTGATGAGTGGACATATTTTGGTTTTGCGCAACTGTTTTTGTGTACTTAGTTTGACTTGCAATATCATTTCTGTATCTTTGTTATCTAAAGAAGGTTATGATTTTACATTTGTAAACGATGTCGTAAACATCCACCTTAATCATGGTCTGATTGGGTCAGGTACTCTAAACAACGGTATATACGTATTAAACCAACTACAAGTTTTCAATGTCCAGAACACACATAAAAGAAAGACTCCAGAATTAAATCAAGCTTTCTTATGGCATTGTAGACTAGGTCACATCAATGAGACAAGGTTAACCAAGTTACATAAAGAAGGATATTTGGATCCGTTCGAATATCAATCTTATGCAACTTGTCAATCATGTCTCAAAGGAAAGATGACAAAAACTCCGTTCACTGGACACGGAGTAAGAGCGAGTGAGCTCTTGGGACTCATACACAGCGAAGTGTGTGGTCCAATGTCTACACATGCCAGAAGTGGTTATTCCTATTTCATTACTTTTACGGATGATTTCTCTAGGTATGGACATATTTTCTTGATGAAACATAAATCCGAGACCTTTGAGAAATTCCGGGAATATAAGAATGAAGTGGAAAAACAAACCGGCAAAAGTATCAAGACACTGAGATTTGATCGAGGTGGTGAATACTTGAGTGCCGAGTTCCTAATTTACCTAAAAGAGAATGGAATTCTCTCTCAACTTACTCCTCCATACACACCACAACACAACGGTGTATCGGAGAGACGGAACCGAACCTTATTGGATATGGTACGTTCCTTGATGAGTAACGCTGAGTTACCGCAATCATTCTGGGGTTATGCACTAGAATCGGCTGCATATCTTTTGAACAAGGTTCCTACCAATACTGTGCCTACCACACCATATCAGATGTGGAGTGGGAAGAAACCCTATCTTCAGTATCTGAAGATATGGGGATATCAAACTTTTATTAAAAAGCAGCATGCGGACAAACTCGAGGCACGCTCAGTACTGTGTAAGTTTGTGGGATACCCAAAGAACTTCAGGGAGTATCTTTTCTATTACGCAGAGGAACAAAAAGGTTTATGTTTCTCGTCATGCCTACTTTTTGGAACATCAATTTTTAGAAAAAGAAACTAGTGGGAGCGCAATAGAACTGGAAGAAATTCCAGAACCACAAGCTATTACTGAATGCTTGGTGGAACCAGAAGTTTCAAAAGAATAGGACATTCCCGCACCACTCCGCAGGAGTAGTAGGCTGTCTCATCTGCCTGAGAGATACTACGGTTTTCTCGTAGACGGGGATAGAGAGGATTGCATCATTGATAATGATGAGCCGACTAACTTCCAGCAATCCATTCAGAGCACTGACTAGGTAAAATGACTTGATGCAATCCGGACCGAGATGGAGTTCATGTACACCAACAAAGTGTGGACTTTGGAAATTGCTCCAGAAGGGGTAAAAACCGTAGGCTGCAAATGGATCTTCAGAATGAAGATTGGTGTAGATGGACAGGTTGAAACCTATAAGGCTAGACTTATTGCAAAAGTATTTCGTCAAAGACCTGGTTTAGACTATGATGAAACCTTTTCTCCAGTGGCTATGCTCAAATCCATTTGGATCCTTCTTGCCATTACTTCTTTCCACGACTATGAGATTTAGCAGATGGACGTAAAGACCGCTTTTCTAAATAGACAATTGGAAGCGTGTGTCTATATGGACCAGCCATAGGGTTTCATTCAGAGTGGGAGCAGCGGGAAAGTGTGCAAGTTTCTTAAGTCCATTTATGGACTAAAGCAGGCATCGCGGAGTTGGAACATCTGTTTTGATGAGACAGTCAAAGAATTTGACTTTATCAAAAATCCAGATGAGCCATGCATTTATTGAGCCATGCATTTATAGTAAGATTGCAGCACGAACTGTTGTATTCCTCGTCTTGTACGTGGATGACATTCTCTTGATAGGAAATGCCATTCCTATGCTACAATCTGTCAAAGGATTCTTGTCACACAAGTTCTCCATGAATGACCTGGGTGATGCCTCTTACATTCTGGGGATCCAGATCTATCGTGATAGATCTAAGAGGATGTTAGGATTTTCACAGTCCAGATACATCGACACCATACTTAAAAGATTCAGTATGGAAGATTCTAAGCGCGGTAATCTACCGGCTTGTCATGGACTCACCCTCTCCAAATAGATGTCTCCTAAGACTGATTTGGAAAGGAATCGCATGTCTAGTATACCCTACGCTTTTGCGGTAGGCTCTATAATGTATGCAATGTTGTGTACCAGACCAGATGTAGCTTATGCATAGAGCGTGGTAAGCCGGTATCAGTCAAACCCTTGGGAGAAGCACAGGATAGCAGTAAAGAACATTCTCAAGTACCTGAGAAGGACTAAGGAAATGTTCTTGGTTTACGGCGGAAAAGACCTTCAGATCGAGGCCTTTACTGACTCCAGCTTCCAGAGTGACAAGGATGACTCCAAGTCTATGTCAGGTTATGTCTTTACCCTCAATAGAGGGGCGGTCTGTTAGAAGAGTTCCAAGCAGGACACCGTTGCTGACTCGATAATAGAAGCGGAGTATATCGCAGCTTCTGATGCCGCAAAAGAAGCAGTCTGGATGAGGAAGTTCCTAACAGAACTTCAGGTGGTTCTGTCCATTGTTGATCCAATACCTCTGTATTATGACAACAACGGGGCTATAGCTTTAGCAAAGGAACCCAGGTCCCATCAGAAGTCCAGACACATCTTGAAGCGGTATCACCTGATCAGGGAAATCGTGGATCGCCGGGAGATCGAGGTGAGGAGAGTTGCTACGGAGGATAACGCTGCAGATCCATTCACAAAGGCCATCCCTCAGACGCAGTTCGAGATGCTATTCGAGATGATAAGTCTGCGATATGCCAGCACATGGCCTTAGTGCAAGTGGGAGATTGTTAGTGTAATATGCCCTAGAGGCCATTGTTGTATAGTACTAGTTTGTATATTACATTTTGGAAGCTTGGGATATATACACGGATTTATAACATTCTTGCTCAATATGGTAGTATGCTACTTGGTTTGTATTTATCTTAATATGTGTATATGTTTCTTTTAACGTATCGCTAATACGTATTGATAGAGCCCTTAGGATCTTTGCTTGATTACCAGCGTTGTGATGGCAGTCACACTAGTGGAGGCTGGGTAGTCTATAAGCACATCCTTATACAGGTCCCTAGTCATAGGATTATCGAGACAGGGCATCGATACTCCAGAGTAGACTAGTGTATACGCTTCTCATCCCAGCATGGGAGATGGTCTGTCCCATAGCCATCAGTACGTTGTACTGGAGATAGTATGTAGGTGCTCATTGGGTTATGAGTTACACTGGACGGACTCGTGGGGTACTGCTGGTTGGTACTATATCTATCGTCAGGTAGCAGTTCCCGGGTGATATGAGTACTGCTTAGTCCGTTGACTTGACACTGCTACTTCGCCTCAAGTGTGTTTCCACTGTTCTTAGATTGCTACCCTACTACGGCTCTATTGAGTCGTGCAAATAGGTAGTAGTTGGGTGCAGTCCCGAAGCACTTGGAGGCAGTGGCGGTTAGATAGGATTCTTCTCTCCCGGTATTGGGGGTTGATGTCGCGCTGTGTTCGGAACGCCATTACACAAAGTCCCTGGCCAGGGCAAGCGAGATTTACTGGTAGGTACTCCAGTAGTTTCTCAGGGTATTTTGGACTGTACTCCAACACGACTTATTGCGCTATTAGGGGTCTGACGTTCGCCCCCTAGGCTCGATATGCGATACTCTTAGATGAACAGACCGGACTGTACGGAGATTGCCACAGACAGGCTCAGTAGGAGTTTGGATGAGCTTGCTCGTCGGCCTTCTTATCGACAGATACCTGGGTAGCCGTTACGTGCAGCCAGTACCACTGACGTGCTTATGGTTAAACCCACTGGCAGCGTACTTTCGAGTCTTTAGAGTACCGCACAGAGGGTTTCCTAGCTTCGGGCGAAACGTTGTAGGGGTCGTATGGTTTTACGACAGGGTTCGATCACATACGTGTACTTGTGCGCGTGTGATGTTCGGGCGGACAATACTACTGGGCTTTGGTTTAAGCCGGATCCTAGTATTCAATTGTTATATTAGTTTCGTCTCATTGTATTCGTGTTTTTCGGAACACGGATGCGGGTATATATATACGGATGAGAGGGGTATTGAAGGAGACACCTCATTAGGGTTTTGACCATTGACTTGGTCAAAACAAATATGAGGTGGAGAAAAGTATTTGTTATTTTTGGTAAATGATAATTTTGTGGCATGGCTACTTGGGTTGACCATTTGACTTGAATTGACTTTTTAACTCTAGATATTTTGATGAGATATTTTGTGACCTAGATATTTTGATGAGATATTTTTATTGAGCCATGCTTATGGTCATGTCAAGCTAGCCATTCTATTGATCAATTATAATTTATCAAAAACATTTCTCTTTCCTCAAGAGTTCACTCTCTCCTTCTTCCTCTCAAAAACCCTAGTGTCTCATGTGTTGAGAATCAAGGGTTAGTGAGACTAAGCTACCCAAAATCACACTCTACTCATTCTAGGTTACTTAGTTTAGCACACCAAGTGATCTAGTTGCCTCAACTTGGAGGTTTAGCTCAAGGTTGGAACTCTCGGGTGGATCTTCTACTATTTCGAGAACCCGACGAGGAGGTGCTATCCATTTCCACTCCAAGGAGCTCGCGAGGTGAAGGAGAACAGCGAGAAGACAAGAAGGACTTAGAACTTTAGGTATAATCTTCTTACATAGTAAATAAAAGCTCTAGTTAGTTTGTTAGTTATGGTTTAGCTAAGATCCTGGAGTTCAAGTCGATGTTACTTTGTTAGAAAAATCATTTTTTACTCGTTACGCCTCCCCGCAAACCTGTGGGGTGAGTGATGTAGACTTACAATTGAAGCATGGTTACAATTTTTAATGGTTAAAAATTTTATGCTTCAATAATTTTGAGCTTTGAAGAGCCATTCTACACTTCATTCTTCACTTGAGTTATTTTCCTCACTTGAGCTCCTTGCTCTCTAGCTCTCTCCATTTTCTTCACCTCCTCCTCCAAGCTCAATCCCTCACATGAGTTGTGAAACCTTGAGCTTGTGAGAACTCTAGTGAGCAAACAAAACCCCTACTTCACCATCCTACACTAGATTAGCATTTTGGTGTAGTGTGTTTTCTTCACTAAAGAGTATAGTGAAGAGGTAGCTTAGATTAGCGGACTTCAAGTGGATCATCTTCGGCACGAAGGTCATCGTAGGAAGTTCGTTCAACGTTCAAGTGGAGCTTAGTGGAGTCGCGTGGACTACAACCCGGAACTTTAGAAGAGAAGGACACGGTCTACAAAGGTTGTAGCCATCCATCTCTTAGTACAGTTTTTATGATATCATAGTTAAACTATAATCATCTAGTTTAAGATCTTGGTTAGTGTTGATTAGCACCACAAATTTTTTTAAATTGGCATGCTTGATGCTAGTAAAACCCAGTGGTGGTGCTAACATACAGTTTCAGATTCGGGAAGATTACGGCGATCCCACGACTCCACGAAGCTCTCAAAACCTTCCTCCATCCCTCCTCTCTACCCTAAACTCATAAGTACCCTCTCCTCCTCTCTCTTCCTATTCTAAAAAGTTCTCTTTTTAAAACTCATCGGAACTAGAGTTAATCCGACATCCGATTCTAAATTTGTTAAAAAAACCCAACTTTTCTTAATAACAAATCAACCATTTCTTTGTATATTGTTTAGCAACCATAAACCAACATTGAGAACAAGTTTCAATTTAAAATATCATGCCATGCAACTTGTATTACACTTTTACAGTTAAATACCACAAAATTTACCTACTACATTTTTTTATCATAATTGCTCATGTTACCTTTAGTAAAATCTCACGTGGTAATGACCTACGTCACACAACACACATCTTGACATAGCAAGATTGCTTGAAAACAATATTTTTGGGACAAATACGGATTTACATTTAAATACCATAAACTATTAAAAACCGTATTCTTTAAATTGTTTTAAATTAAATTCCTTGCGATTATATCTCTACAACCCACTTTTGGGGAACCCGATTTGGATGGTGTGGGTTATCGCACATCCTCGGAACTTGTAGAGCGAGATGCAGACCTCCTCACAGAGCATCCGATCTCGATGGAATTTTTAATACAGTTTGTTAGAATAATGTGATTTTCTATTTAATAAATAAATTCTATTTTAATAATTATATATATATATATATATATATTATCAAAACATCTATTTTATATTTATAATAAATTTCATGTTTTCTAAACACAAGAATCACAAATTTCATGAATATACCATCACAAATCCATACAATTCCCATTTACACTAAAATACCATATACTATTCAATCTAGGTTTATAATCATTAAAATACTATCATATAAAAAAATTACATCTATGAAAACCCTAAATACGATAAATAAATATTTGAGGATTATTTTGAAAGTATACTAAAACTATTTTTCATAAAACACCCTCAAGTTATATTAATTTACAATAAGGATCTTAGTAAATATAGGTTTAAGCGGGACCAATTCTCTTGAGTTTCAGGGAGCCGGAGAAAGTGGGTTCTTTCCTAGTTAAGGTAGGAAACTAAAACGGGGTTATCAATGGTAATTGGCTTGGAAAAAGTCACAAATCCTGCCGTCCATGTGCAGCAGTTACCGATAACTCCAAAATCTAATTCATGAATCCAATTCTGTTTAAGTGTCTGACTCAGACAGAGTCTCAGTCTAATCTGAATACAATTCCAATCTACATACAACTCAAATATATCTCCAATTCAACATGAATCCTTATATACTGGAACTTGAACATGAATACCAGAACAACATCAACATGATTTGAATTAACCGAACCATGGATATATCTTGATTTGACTACATGACTATCCGTTTACATGAACAATTGATATCATGGTTTCGGCAAGTCTTACATCTATAAAACAACACAATATACATTACGGGGTTAAAGGGGTAGAATGGTACGGAATGTGTAAAAGTAGCATGAGATGGTCATTAAAAGACGTAACTAAACATCCATTGCCGTTGTTCCGTGGGGTTTGACGGAGCCTTGTACTACGGGTTAGCTTAGTCCACGGGATAGATGGACTCTTCTCGTAAACACTAATATCTTCTGTACCAAGCTACAAACATATACATTAGTATAGCGAACATAATATTTTATACTTTATATGTTCTATTCTCTGTCTATTCTTCTCTACCTCTTAGGACTTACCGAGTGATTGTTCGCTGATGACATTTCTTTTCTATTCTTTCTTTGGAATGTTGTCAGGAGGACCCGACTCTGTGGAGATCGATCCCAGCTCCGAAGAATTGGAGCAGTTCATCGAGGACCTCGAGCTCTAGTTCACTTGTATATACTTTTACTTTCAGTTCATGCTATTGTTTAGGCATCGCTTTCCAGTATTGTATTTACTTTCCAGTTGTATTGTAAAGAATGTTTAATCAATAAAAATTTGCTGTTCATTTACATCTCATGTCTTTCTTGTATACATTTATTATATTGCTTATTTACGCTTAGCGTGTTTACTTCTGAGTAAATACGTCGCGGGCCTAGCCGCGTCTCCTTACCCGTACTTCGGAAAGCGGGACGTGACAGGTTTTTGTTGGCGGCCCATGCAGGTCAGTTCTTCATGAAGTCTTACGCAATATATCACAAGAATCAGCAACTAAAACATTCTTTACATTTCATATTCCGTGAATCTATTATAACCCTATTTTTCTTTCAAGGTTATGGATTCTCCGAACAACACGAGTACCAATGTGAACGCCAACACCACGCCACCACCTCTTCCACTTACGCCTAATGTAGCAGCTCCTATTAACGAGCAGACGGTATTGCTCAAGGTGATCAAGAGCCTCTTGGAGGGACAACAGCAGCAGACTGCTATACTCTTGAACTGCCCAGAAGCTGAGGCACCTGGAGTAAAACAATTCCGGGCACTACATCCTAAGCAATTCTCTGGGAAAGAGAGTCCTTTGGAAGCTGAGGAATGGGCTCAATCAATCGAAGATGATCTGGCAGCAACACAAGTGCCAGACATTGCTTGGGTAAGGGTTGCGAAGCTGCAACTTACTGATAACGCCGGGGTATGGTGGAAGGCGGAAGAAAGCCGTTTTGCCCATCCGATCGAATGGAGGATTTTTCGCGAGATGTTCGACGCGAAATATTTTCCCGAGACTGCCCGCTTTGATATGGAGCAGCAATTCATCCACTTGTAACAAGGTTCAATGTGGACCAAAATTGTGGATGAGTATGATGCTGATTTCACCATGTTCAGAAAGTTTGCGGCCCATCTCATACCGACTGCTGAGATCAGAGCTAGAAGATTTCAGCAAGGGTTGGACCCGGAGATCCAAGCTCCGGTAGGTACGGGGGATTTTCTAACCCATGATTTGGCTTTGAAGGCTGCCCGAAAATATGAGGCAGTGGTGAAGAAGAAGGGCAGACCTCAATCTGCCGGTGTGAAGCGCCCTGCTAGTCAGACAGTATGAGGAGCCTCTTCCAGGCCACCGTTTGTACCCAGAGGACTGGAAGTAACATTTTACTGGTCAAGTCCAGACTTTTGCTACTACTGCAAGAGGGATGGACACCTGTTGAAGGACTGCAGGCGCGCAAATGGCCTAGTCTTAGTTTGTGGCGTATCCACTCATGGAATTGGAACATGTCCTCATAGACGAAACCCAGTTCCAACACACATCAACTATTCGCAGCGGCCAACTATTCAGGAACCTGCACCTCGTCTTGCTCTCACAGCTTCACCTCCATGTGGACCTCCTGCACAGCCTACTCGCCAATTCCATCAGGCACTGAAGAACATGCCTCGAGGGTAGAGGAACATGCCCTAAGGACAGAGGAATGTGCCTCCAGCTAGGAGGAACGTACCCCGGCGTCAGGCCTACACATTAGCGGTAGTAGAAACCGAGGCTATAGACCAAGGTAACATTGGTAATTTTCTTCAATCTTTTCAAACCTTTGCATCATCTCGTTAATTTTCATGCACTACCATTATTTCTTTCACCACCACTATCACCAAATTTTTTCTTGAATCTGTTACAACTTCCTTCTATAAATTTCGGGGATGAAATTTTTATAAGGAGGGTAGAATGTAACAACCCTAAACTTTCTGTATAAATTTTTTGTAAAGTACAGAAAGGAGTACCTAAGCCCGAGCACAACTTAAAAGTATTTCTTGTTTAAGAACAACAAGAAGCAACTTGTAGCTCATTGGTAAATCTTTGCACTGCTGTGACATAGCCCCTGTGTTCAAATTCCCCCAGCCACATATTATTTTTTATGATTTTTCTTTTAAACTCTTTGGAAGCCCAAAAGTTTACACGTGCAATACACCTAAATTGAAAAGTCAGATTAAATCAAACATGTGAAAATTGATATATGAAAAAACCCCGACCCATGGCACAAATCCCACCACATCCCTCACTTGAATGGCTGGCAAAATGGCCAATAGGGCCGGCGCCACCGGGCCCCCCCGTCGGGATTGCTCTCATATTTTGAACCCTAGTCGTTTGGCCTCCCCCCACTACTCCTCTTCTGTTTGTTTTTTCTGCAATTAACCAGAGGATTAAAAGTCACCATTAAACCAATGTTTTAATGAATTTTAATTCTCATTTTTAATTCGCTAAACCCTAATTCTATCCTATAAATACCATCCCATATCTAGCCCTCACTATTCTGAAATCCATTTTCAAAACACTCAAACTTTTCCAAGTCAAATAAGTTGTACAAGTGGAGTTAGCCAAGGTCAAGTTCCGGCGACGATTCGGGAAGATTCCGGTGATTCCACGACTCCACGAAGCTCTCAAAACCTTCATCTATCTCTCTTCTTTACCCTAAACTCGTAAGTCCCCTCTCCTCCTCTCTCTTCCTATTCTAAAAAATTCTCTTTTCAAAACTCGTCAGAAGTGGAGTTAATCCGACATCCGATTATAAATTTGTTAAAAAACCCAACTTTTCTTAATAACAAAGCAACCATTTCTTTATATATTGTTTAGCAACCATAAACCAATATTGAGAACAAGTTTCAATTTAAAATACCATGCTATGCAACTTGTCTTACACTTTTATAGTTAAATACCACAAAGTTTACGTACGACATTCTTTTATCATAATTGCTCATATTACCTTTAGAAAAATCTCATGAGGTAATGACCTACCTCACACAACACACATCTTGACATAGCATGATTTCTTGAAAATAATATTTTTGGGACAAATACGAATTTACATTTAAATACCATAAACTATTAAAAACCGTATTCTTTAAATTGTTTTAAATTAAATTCCTTATGATTATGTCTCTACAACCCACTTTTGGGGAAGCCGATTTGGATGGTGCGGTTTATCGCACATCCTCGGAACTAGTAGAGCGAGATGCAGACCTTCTCACGGAGCATCCAATCTCGATGGAATATTTGATACAGTTTTTAAGAATAATGTGATTTTCTATTTAATAAATAAATTCTATTTTTAATAATCATATATATATATATATAAATATTATCAAAACATCTATTTTATATTTATAATAAATTCCATGTTTTCTAAATACAAGAATCACAAATTTCATGAATATACCATCACAAATCCATACAATTAAAATTTACACTAAGATACCGTATACTATTCAATCTAGGTTTATAATCATTAGAATACTATCATATAAAAGAATTACATCCATGAAAACCCTAAATATGATAAATAAATACTTGAGGATTATTTTGAAAGTATACTAAAACTATTTTTCATAAAACACCACCAAGTTATATTAATTTACAATAAGGACCCTAGTAAATATAGGTTTAAGCGAGACCGATTCTCTTAAGCCTCATCGAGCTGGAGAAAGTGGGTGCTTACCTATTTATGGTAGGAAACTAAAACGGGGTTATCAATGGTAATTGGCTTGGAAAAAGTCACAAATCCTGCCGTCCATGTGCAGCAGTTCCCGATAACTCCAAAACCTAATTCAGGAATCCAATTATGTTTAAGTATCTGACTCAGACAGAGTCTCAGTCTAATATGAATACAATTCCAATCTACATACAATTCAAATATATCTCCAATTCAACATGAATCCTTATATACCGGAACTTGAACATGAATACTAGAACAACATCAACATGACTTGAATTAACCGAACCATGGATATATCTTGATTTGACTACATGACTATCCGTTTACATCCTTATCCGTTTACATGAATAATTGATATCATGGTTTCGGCAAGTCTTACATCTATAAAACAACACAATATACATTACGGGATTAAAGGGGTAGACTGGTAAGGAATGTATTAAAAGTTGCACGAGATGGTCATTAAAAGACTTAACTAAACATCCATTGCCGTTGTTCCGTGGGGTTTGATGGAGCCTTGTACTAAGGGTTACCTTAGTCCACGGGATAGATGGACTCCTCTCATAAACACTAATATCTTCTGTACCAAGCTACAAACAACTACGTTAGTATAGCGAGCATAATCTTTTATACTTTACATGTTCTATTCTCTGTCTATTCTTCTCTATCTCTTGGGACTTACTGAGCGATTGTTCGCTGACGACATTCCTTTTCTATTCTTTCTTTAGAATGTTGTTAGGAGGACTCGGCTCTCTGGAGATCGAGCCCAGCTCAGAAGACTTGGAGCAGTTCATCGAGGTCCCCGAGCTCTAGTTCACTTGTATATACTTTTACTTTCAGTTCATGCCATTGTTTAAGTATCGCTTTCTAGTATTGTATTTACTTTCCAGTTGTATTAATCAATAAAAAGTTGTTGTTCATTTACATCTCATGTCTTTCTTGTGTACATTTATTATATTGCTTATTTACGCTTAGCGTGTTTACTTCTGAGTAAATACGTCGTGGGCCTAGTCGCATCTCCTTACCCGTACTCTGGGAAGTTGGGCATGACATATTGGATAGTCTTCTTCCAAACCATAGGCAGGTGCCGAAAGGTAGGGAAGGAAGAAAACCAACTAAGCCTAAGTGTGGTGTACAGAGGGTAATAAGTAAAGACATATAAAGGGATTAGGGTTAGGGCAAAGGAAATTGCAACTACTATCATTCACGAAGAAACTGCGTATACCCCTTGTAGGGTTCCTAGGCACTCTCAAGAGGTCTCACAAGGCATCAACCATGCCAAATTAAAATTTTACGGTGCCGAGAAACCCTAGACTACGGATCGTCGGCTAGAATTCTAGGCGAAATATGAATCTAGTTAACACTTTAACTAAAAGAAGAGAGCTACAACCTTTGTAGATCCGGATATCCACTTCCTTAGCTCCTCGTAGTCATCCTCTCGCTGTCCTTTTCGAATCCTAGACTCATTCGTCGGCTTCATCGGGAAAACGAGCGGAATAGGTCGTCGGCTTCGTGCCGAAGATGATCTACGTCGAGGTTGCACAAGTTCAAGCTCCAACTTCACCAAGTTGTGAAACTTGTGAAGAAAACACCCAAAACAATTAGGCAAGAGGTAGAGGGTGAAGAAATAGGAGGTGGGTTCACTTTAGAATTGGATTTCTCACTTTGGATCTCAAGTTGCCATTGATGGCATCATAGTTTCTTTCTTGAAGATGAAGAAGAAGAAGTAGATAGAATATGATAAGTCTTATGAAAAAAGAATAATAAAATCAACACTTATCATATTCTAACCTAGGTTAAGTGTAGAGAATAAACCATGGTCAAATGAGAATGGTTAGGGTTAAGGATGATGACAAAATAGTCACTTTAGTCAAAGCTTCATGAAAGAAACCATTTTGTTATCATATATATTTATTTATCAAAAAGAATAGATAAATAAATAAGTAAATAAATAAAAACCCTAACTATTATCATAACCATGGTTTAAGTCTTAACACAACACCAAACTACATGTATCATCAAACATGACACAAAGTAGTGCACAAAAGTATATCATATATACTTCTTGCACATCGAGTGAGAAAATCCATATAAAGTGAACCAATACTAGCTAATGCAATGTAATATATCAAATATATAATTATACATTAAATCATTAAATCAACATTTGATTCAATGATTCGGTCATGTCGCATATAACCGACTAGTATCCAATGTATCGACTTATCGAATCAATGATTCGATAACTAGGTCATATCGAATATAACCAATCGAAAACTATATATCGCGAGAATGAAATGCGGTATCACATACACGCATTATTCTCGGTCCTGCACATATCTCATATACGCTCCTATTTCGTTTCGCTTGAACCAGGAAACCTCTGTGTAGGACTCTAAAGACTCGTCAATACGCCGGTAGCAGATGATGATCATATCAAGCACCCACAAGCCGCAAGCGGTCTGCTAAACGTAACGGCCATCCGGGTATTGAGCGATCAGAAGATCGACGAGCTAGTCCGCTCACACTCCTGTGAATCCAACCAGTAACACTTACCGTACAGTCCGGTCTGTTCGTCTGATACGTCGCATATCAAGTCTAGGGGTGGTAAACGTCAGACCCCAATAACCGATAAGTCGTGCCGATGTGAGGCTCATAACGGGTCGAGAAACTACTGGTAACACTTACCAGCAAATCTCTGATCAGCCCTGGCCAGGGACTTCCCTGTTACGGCCAATCGAGCACAGCGCAACATCAACCCCCAATACCGGGAGAGATGAAACCCCTCCTATCGCTCATTGCCTCCATGTGACTCAGGACTGTACCCAAAGACCACCGTTTTGCACGCCCTCATGGACGTGGTAAGGTGGAGATCAAAGCACAGTGGGAATCACACAAGACTCTATGACGATCTCGGGTCTACAGACTAACCTGCACAAGTGTCACCTGAGAACTGCCATCTGACGTGAGGTATAATACCATCTGGGAGTTCTCGGCGAGTCCGTCCAGTGTACCCAGTCTCCACTGAGCACCCGTACACCATCTCTGTTGTCAAACACCAATGGATATGGGATCATCCATCGCCCATCCCATGGGTCGAGAAGCGTATACGCTAGTCTACACTGGTATATCGATGCCCCGTCTCGATACACCCACGACTAGGGACCTTAAAGGATGTACTTATGGACTACCATGTCCCTACTAGTATGATCTGCATCATAGTCCAGGTAGTCAAGTACACATCCTAAGGGCTTTACCAACATGTAACCATAAGACAGTTTAGTGTACATGTTAAGATAAAGAGTAACCAGATAGCATACTATCATATCGAGCAAGAAAGTCATCTCTATATATGTCCAAGCATCCAATATAATATACATCATCTGTACAATACTGGCCTCTAGGGCATACATACAACTAACAATCTCCCACTTGCACTAGGGCCAGCTGCTGTAGTATCGCATACCGAGCATCCCGAAGAGTCTCTTAAACTGTATCTGGGGAATGGCCTTCGTGAGTGGATCCGCCGTGTTGTTCTTCGTGTCAACCCTCCTGACCTCGATCTCCCGGCGATCAACTATCTCCCGGATCAGGTGATACCGCCTCAGAATATGCCTGGACCGCTGATGGGACCTGGGTTCCTTGGCCAAAGCCACCGCTCCATTGTTATCGCAATACAAAGGTATTGGACGCTCAATGGATGGAACCACTCCAAGTTCAGTAATGAACTTCTTGATCCAGACAGCCTCTTTGGCAGCATCGTTGGCAGCGATGTATTCAGCCTCCATCGTCGAGTCTGCCACGGTTTCCTGCTTGGAACTCTTCTAGCTAACCGCCCCTCCGTAAAGGGTAAAGACAAAACCCGACTGCGACTTAGAGTCGTCCTTATCACTCTGGAAGCTCGAATCGGTAAAGGACTCCACTTGGAGTTCTCCGTTACCATACACCAAGAACATATCTCTAGTCCTTCGTAAGTACTTGAAAATGCTCTTCACAGCTGTCCAGTGACTCTCTCCAGGATCAGCTTGATACCTGCTCACTACACTTAGTGAGTATGCTACATCGGGTCTGGTACATAGCATCGCATACATGATAGAGCCTACTGCCGAAGCATAGGGTATCCCTTGCATGCGAGCTCTCTCCAAATCAGTCTTGGGAGACATCTCTTTGGAGAGAGTGACTCCAGAGATCGTGGGCAAATTCCCACGCTTGGATTCTTCCATACTAAACCTCTTTAGTATGGTGTCAATGTACCTGGATTGGGACAATCCCAAAATCCGTTTGGATCTATCTCTATAGATCCTAATTCCCAATATGCAGGAGGCATCACCAAGATCTTTCATTGAGAATCTTTGTGATAAGAAGAGCTTGACCGATTGCAGCATAGGAATATCATTTCCTATCAAGAGTATGTCGTCCACGTACAATACGAGGAAGACAACCTTACTCTCTGCCACCTTCTTGTAGATACAAGGTTCATCTGGATTTTTGACGAAATCAAACTCTTTGATAACGACGTCAAAGCAGATGTTCCAACTCCGCGATGCTTGCTTTAATCCATAAATGGATTTAAGCAGCTTGCACACCTTGCCGCTGCTCCCACTGTCTACGAAGCCCTCTGGCTGAGTCATGTACACGCACTCTTCTAAATCACCATTTAGAAAGGCGGTCTTAACATCCATTTGCCAGATTTCGTAATCATGATATGCAGCGATGGCAAGCATGATCCGGATGGATTTAAGCATAGCCACTGGATAAAAGGTTTCGTCATAGTCCACACCTGGTCTTTGACGAAAACCCTTTGCTACAAGTCTAGCTTTGAAAGTCTCCACTTTCCCATCTACACCAAGTTTCTTCTTGAAGATCCACTTGCTCCCAATGGGTTTTACCCCTTCAGGAGCAACGTCCAAAGTCCATACTTTATTGGTGTACATGGATTCCATCTCGGACAGCATAGCATCCAGCCATTTCACTGAGTCCCCACTCGTGATGGCCTGCTCGAAGCTAGTTGGGTCATCATCCTCCATGATGCAATCCTCGCTCCCACCGTCCATGAGAAAACCGTAGTATCTCTCAGGTTGGCGAGGAACCCTACTAGATCGGCGGAGTGGCTGGGGTTCATTGGGAACTACGGAATCCTCTGGTTCCACCAGATCTTCTGTTGTAGCTTCTGCAGCTGGAACTTCTTCCAGTTCTACCTCGTGACCACTAATCTCTTTTTCAAGAAATTCCTTTTCTAAAAAGGTGGCATGCCGAGAAACAAACACTCTTTGTTCCTCAGGGTGGTAGAAGATATACCCTTGAGAATTCTTGGGATATCCTACAAATTTGCATAGAACAGACCGTGCCTCGAGTTTGTCCGGATTTTGTCGTTTGACATAGGCTGGACAACCCCATATCTTAACATAGTTAAGACATGGTCTCTTCCCTTTCCATATCTCATATGGAGTGGTATGCACAGATTTGGTGGGGACCATATTCAATAGATGTATGGCTGTCTCAAGCGCATACCCCCAGAAGGAAATAGGTAACTCAGCTGTGCTCATCATAGAGCGCACCATATCTAATAGGGTGCGGTTCCTCCATTCTGATACACCATTGTGCTGTGGTGTATATGGAGGAGTCAGCTGAGAGAGAATCCCATTCTCTTTTAGGAAGTCCAGGAATTCATTGCTCAAGTATTCACCTCCTCGATCAGATCGAAGGATTTTAATACTTTTTCCGGTTTGGTTTTCGACTTCTTGTTTATATTCTCTAAATTTCTCAAAAGCCTCAGACTTGTGTCTTATTAAGTACACATGTCCGTATCTTGAGAGATCGTCAGTGAATGTATTGAAGTACGAATAACCATCCCTGGCATGTGTAGACATGGGACCACATACATCACTATGTATTAGTCCCAAGAGTTCGGTAACTCTTTCTCCGTGTCCCGTAAACGGAGTTTTGGTCATCTTGCCTTTGAGACATGACTGGCAAGTGTCATAAGATGAAAATTCGAATGGTTTCAAATATCCATCCTTATGCAACTTAGCCAGTCGTGTCGCATTGATGTGACCCAGTCTACAATGCCACAAGAAGGATTCGTTCAGTTCTGAACTCTTCCTCTTGTCTGTGCTTGTTATGCTCAGAACTGTTGATTGATTTAGAACATAAATGCCATTGCACAACGTGCCTGATCCAACCAACTTTTGGTTACGGAAAATGTTCATAACATTATCCTGTAATACAAAATTATATCCCTCTTTGCTTAATAAAGAAACCGATATAATGTTGCATATCAGGTTCGGCATGTAATAGCATTCGTTCAGAACCAATGTATTACCAGTTGGTAATACAAGGTGATATTCCCCGACAGTCTTAGCTGCAACAATTGCACCATTTCCAACTCTAATGTCTTTATCACCTTCTCCAAGTTCTCTACCTTTCCTGAGCCCATGTAACTGATTACATATATGGGATCCTGACCCGGTATCTAATACCCAGGACGTAGAGCAAATGGAGAAACAGTTCTCAGTAACGAACACACCCGAAGAAAATGCATCAACATGTACTTTCTTCAATCGGGTGGCATGGGAATCCTGGTATTCCCCTATATCCTGTTCATTCCTATAACTCTTATAAGAAAGAACGGAACCAACGTTCCCCAGCACAGTATAACATGCAGGTTCGGTCAATACATTCATATTATTATCTTCATTAGGGCTTGAAATGGTCGCTACCTGGAGAGAGAGAGAAGAAAACACTTTAGCGTATGCTCGTGCAAGATCAGATTGGTTATTATCTTATCTAATCAGGATGGCTCCCACCGCTTTTTATCAAATCTTCCTCCAAACCCTAAAAGGAAAGACTAGCCAGGATTAATTACACACTACAAGTTCGCCAATCTTTCAGCCAGGCCAGTGTCGGTACTTTGAGGGAGGTCCCCCGTGCTTTCGCACGAACCTAATTAATGTAAACCTCGTTTTCCCAGAGGCGTAACCCCGTTGACACCTTTCTAGACACCTACTTGATCAGCTAATTGCAATGTGTAAAACTCTCCCAGGAGTAACTCTTACTCGCAGTGGGTATCGGGATCCAACTATCTCATAGAAGGTATGCAATCTCATTGCAAATTTCAACACTTGAAATTCCCGATAATACTTTTGCCCCTAGCGTGCTATGACCTTGACGAAAGCCAACAAACCACAGCCCGCTAGTCAAGTTCAACCCGTACATTTCTTGACTGAATTAAACCCACCCGCACGACCCTTGACGAAAGCCAACAAAGCCGTACGACTACCCTAATCCAGTCGCATCATATGCAGCAGATAAACAGCACATAGCTACCGCACACTACACCTTGACGAAAGCCAACAAATGCAGCACGAATACTATATGTAACTTATCTGAAATGACGGAGGGCTACGCAGGTTTTTCTGAAAACCTATTGCGTAATGAACTTGATATCGTTGTAGAATCAAATGAAGTTTTGAAATTGAGTGATTTTGAGGCTTTTGTAGTTTTGCTAAAGGAGTCACTCCCGGTTAAGGGATCTCGGTCCTTTCCTCGTCGAATGAGGTGCGGGATATATCATATATATTGCTGTGCAAAGCAAAAACTCTTAAAAGCAATCAAAAACAAACCGAGTGTGTAGCATCTGCCAGTTATTGCTAAAGGAGTCACTCCTGGTGAAGGGATCTCGGTCCTTTCCTCATCGAATAAGGTGCGGGATATATCATATATATCGCTGTGCAAAGCAAGAACTGTAGCTACCTGTTTTATTTTGAAATTTGATTCTACAACATCTTAGGTTTCTTTTCTTTCATTAATTACATTAATGAAGTCCCATCATTTAAATACCTAAACATCACAGATAGATATGACGTATACTTATGCCATCCGCATTCGCCTCGATGTCCCCTCGTGCACCGTTAGGTTAGGTAACTAACGACAGAGCAGGGCAGGGCTAGCGCGGGTGTAAAACATAAGTAACGTCTATATAATATATCATATATACTATATACTATATCCATCACAGAATCACATCACAGATATCGCATCAGAAGAAACATATGAAATATTGGATATACTAGGACGTCCGTGTTTTTAATACGAGCCAGTATAAAACACGGATTCCACGGTCGTGATGAATAGCCAATCCCACACCCCTAGACCCCTACGAGAGCGGCAAGCAACCCTGCCAATTCTAAGGTTAGGAGACCCGGACTCGACTCCTCGAGTTGGTCTCCCACTGGACCCCAGAACCCGGTTACTTGTGCTCCCCTCCTTGGGTCTATCCTAATGCGGAAAAGTAAATAATATACAAAAGGTGACATCTTCCGCTACCTGGAAGTGCCCCAAATAAAAAGAATATTACATACAAGTTTTTACATGAATGAAAATGAAAAACACTCATCTCACATAAAAACCCCCGGCTATTCAAACACGACGATCCAATATAACATATCCAGCAACACATAACATCACATGTCATCAACGTAAGTAAATATGTCCATCCCAATTGTCGTTGACATATAGCAACGAAACCGGCGATATCACATATTACACTTACGGTCACAGAAAAGAAAGTGTAAAACTACAACAGTTGGAATCCGCAACCTCTTTAGACATCACATGCCTAATCAAATGAAATACTTAGACATCACATGCCTAACAGATATAAATCCCGCATTTTAGTCTCATTATCGAAAACTCTTTTCAATATCATGTGGGACTAAATTGCTAGATTTATAACATTCATTCAGTTATCTCATAACTGTTTGTGAATTCCAATTATTGTATCACATTCCAGATAAACAGAAAATGTTAAACTTTCCGATCGAACAGTCGAATACCCAGGTTTTCCCATACAGCTCAACACATGAAATAAGTCTAACAACATTCAGTTCGTGCCTTAGTACCAACGGTCCAGCCGTAGAAGGGTCAAGCCAACGCCTTACATGTGGCACGCCGTACTGCCCCAAACCCGAAGGTTCAAAGGGCAGTTCAAGACGGTCACATAATCGAGTTAAGGTTTGTTGTCTGCTAGAGGGTCCATCGCGTTACTTGCACTACTTAGAACGTCGTTAAACTACAGAAAAATCCAACACTTGGAAATTTCCCGACAGGGGAAAAATTGGGTATTTATATCCGGTCGAACTTTTTAACATATTCTAAAAATTATCCGGAAATACAAAAATGACGAAATTTGATAATCCGACATATATAGAGATGACTTTCTTGCTCGATATGATAGTATGCTATCTCCCCTGCCACTCCTACTTCCCCTTTGCATTTCTCTAAAACACCCCATATCATTACGAAGATCTATATTTATTGGATATGCCATCATATAGTTACATACGAACTCGAAGAAACTTGTTTCTGATCGAGGATGGATTCTGGTTCTGGAGAAATAGAATAAGGATTATTCAATTGTCTTTTCTCTTTACCTTCTCTCAGGTTGCGAGGGCTCCTTATATTAGGAGAGTACACCTATTACGCTTATTGGATAGTCTTCTTCCAAACCTTAGGCTGGTGCCGAACGGTAGGGAAGGAAGAAAACCAATTAGCCTAAGTGTGGTGTACAGAAGGTAATAAGTAAAGACATATAAAGGGATTGGAGTGAGGGCAAAAAAGTATATGGTTACTGTCATGAATCTGGATAGTGGAAGAGGCATTACTAGGAATACCCGGCTACCCCTTCGAAACATTTTCATGTTTCAGTTTGACTGTGCAATGTTAATTGAAAACTGATTTCCCAATTAGATTCCGACTCCAGGGTATGTATTTACCAAATTTGATTCTCACATCTGTATAGCTTTACAGATGCTGAGTGGGAGTAAGATATTGGGAATTGGGTGATTAGATCCTCTATATATTAGAATTCTTTGTAATTGGTGATATTTGAGGAAATCACTGAAGGGTTACCCAAGTGCCTGGGCCAACTTCCGTGGCCAAATACGGAACAAAATTTTTCTAATGAACAAAAACTTGGCACTAGTTTAACTCTAAAACCCGGATCTTTCCATAAAACTAACTAGCTACACTAGGAGAGCTATCTACTATGATGAGGAATTCATACCAAACGATCCAAGTCCTTCGGTCTTCGTTCTTCATCCTTAAGCTCCTACTAGCCACCTTGAAGTTGCTTGATCTTCTTTCCATGCTCCGTCGGTCCTCCGGGATCGAGCTTATTCTCCGGCCTTCCTTGGTCCTTGATGATCCACCCGGGGAATATGATCCATGGCTCTAGCTCTTTGCTAAATGTCAAAAGAACAACTAGAAAACTTAGGATGCTAGTCCAAGTAATCTAGGAGGTATTTTGGATGTCTAAGTGTTTGCTATCTCTTTTCTAACCTCTTCACTTGTTTCTCAACTCATGAGAATGTTAGTGGAGAGGAAGAAGATGAAGGTGGAGGAAAGCAAGAGGAGGAGGAACTTGAGAGAAAATGGGAGCTCAAGAAATTATGAAGCATAGCATGAAAGAGAAAATACACACATAGGTTTTGTGTATGAATTCTTTCATTAAACAATTAGCAACCATGCTTCAATAGTAACTCCAAAATGAATTATAAATTCATTTGATTACTATTGAAGCATGGTCACCTCCATTCCTCCCTCACCTCTCACTTTACACCTCATTTCCAATTATCAAATAAAAGGAAAATACATAATGAGGTGGCCACCTTCTAGAAGGAAATCTGTAATAAATACGGATTTCAGTCTACTGTACATATATACCGGCAATCAGATAAAAATCCGAACGCCCAAAGAGATAGAATAACACGAAGAATGCAATACTAGAATATATGTATCGAAATACATATATGTAAATTATTAAATCAATACCTGATTTAATAATCCGGCTCAAATCCGAGCCGGCTAGTATTACCAACTGTCCAATCGAAAGTTTGAGTACAAAGTACATCAATCGATCGAACCCTGCATGTATCCAATACGGCCACTACATTATTTTGCCTGAATCAGGGAAACTCTCTGTGTGGGACTCTAAAGACTCGACAGTACTCTGGCAGTGGGTTTAACCACAAGCACGTCAGCGGCACTAGCTGTACGTAACGGCTACCCAGGTACCTGTCGAAAAGGAAGGCCGGTGAGCAAACTCATCCGGATCTCCTACTGAGCCTATCCGTGACAATATCCGTACAGTCCGGTCTCTTCGTCAAAGAGTATCGCATACCGGGTCTAGGGGATAGTGAACGTCAGACCCTAATAACCTGATAAGTCGTGCCGATGTGGCTCAGGACCAATCCGGGAAACTACTGATCAACCTATCAGTAAATCCCAAGTGCCTTGGCCAAGGTCTTATGGTCCTGACCAATCGAATCACAGTACGATATCGACTCCCTATACCGGGAGAGACGAATCCCCGACAATCGCTCACTGCCTCCATGTGGCTTGGGACTGAACCCAACCAAAACCTGTTTGCATGACTCAGTAGAGCCGTGGTAGGTTAGTGATCAAAGTTCAATGGGAACTTACACGAGACAAATGCCGATCTCGGATCCAAAGACTAACCTGTACACATGTCACCTGAGAACTTCCATCTGACGATAGGTATAGTACCACATGGAAGTTCTTGGCGAGTCCGTCCAGTGTACTCATACCCAGTGAGCACTTGTATACGATCTTAGGTGCATCAGACCAATGGCTGCGGGACCAACCATCCCCCGACGGGGCTAGAAACGTACACACCAGTCTACTCTGGAGTATCAGTGCCCAGTCTCGATACTCACGAGACTAAGGACCATTTAAGGATGTGCTTATAGACTACCCTGCTGCCACAAGTATGATCGCCATCAAAACGTAGGTAGTCAAGCAAGATCCTAGGGGCTTTATCAACATGTAACCGCAATATGTAATAACGAGTATGACATATGCCATGTTAAGATAAAGACAAACCACAATAGTATACTACCGTATCGAGTCTTTATCAATATATGCAAACCAGATATAATAACGATACAAATAAATACACATATCCCGATAAAGGCAAGTCAAATAATATACTATAAAACCGAGCAAGATTGTTTTGTACATACATATCCCTAGTATCCTATATGTATACATATACAATACTGGTCTCTAGGGCATATACATCAAACAATCTCCCACTTGTACTAAAGGTCAGTGATTGGCGTACCGAATACCCAACGTCTGCTCTAAGGCCGCCTGCTGGCGTACCGCATACCCAACATCCCAAAAAGTCGCTCGAACTGTGCTTGAGGGAGGGCCTTTGTGAATGGATCCGTCGTGTTGTCTTTCGTATCCACTTTCCGGACTTCGATCTCCTGGCGATCTGCGATCTCCCTGATCAGGTGATACCGCCTTAAGATGTGCCTGGATTTCTGATGGGACCGTGGTTCCTTCGCTAAAGCTATAACCCCATTGTTATCATAATATACTGGTATTGGATTAACAATGGACGGAACCAGCTGAAGTTCAGCTATGAACTTCTTTATCCAGACCGCTTCTTTTGCGGCATCGCTTGCAGCAATGTATTCAGCCTCCATCGTCGAGTCTGTGATGGTATCCTGTTTGGAACTCTTCCAACACACCGCCCCTCCGTTGAGGGTAAACACAAAACCCGAGACAGACTTGCTGTCATCCTTGTCACTCTGGAAGCTTAAGTCGGTAAAGGACTCGACCCTGAGGTCTCCATTACCATAAACTAGGAACATCTCCTTAGTCTTTCTCAGGTACTTGAGAATGTTCTTTACTGCTGTCCAGTGGTTCTCACCTGGGTCTGACTGATACCGTCTCACCACGCTCAGCTTGTAAGCTACATCTGGTCTTGTACATAGCATCGCATACATTATAGATCCTACCGCCGAAGTGTAGGGCATGCGAACCCTCTCCTCGTCAGTCTTGGGAGACATCTCCTTGGAGAGGGTGATTCCGTGCAATGTGGGTATGTTACCGCGCTTGGAATCTTCCATACTAAATCTCTTTAGTACGGTCTCTATATACCTGGACTGCGAAAGTCCCAGTAATCTCTTGGATCTATCTCTGTAGATCTTGATCCCCAGAATGTACGAGGCGTCACCTAGGTTTTTCATATAGAACCTTTGTGATAAGAATAGCTTGACCGATTGTAGCATAGGAATGTCATTTCCTATCAAAAGAATGTCGTTCAAGTACAAGACTAGGAACACGACAGTTCGTCCTACAATCTTCTTATAAATACAAGGCTCATCCTCGTTTTTGATGAAGTCAAAGTCCTTGACTGTCACATCAAAACAGATGTTCCAGCTCCGCGATGCTTGCTTAAATCCATAAATGGATTTAAGCAGCTTGCACACCTTTTCGCTGCTTCCACTGTCTACAAAACCTTCTGTTTGATCCATATAAACGCACTCTTCTAAACTTCCGTTTAGAAAAACCGTTTTTACGTCCATCTGCCAGATTTCATAGTCATGGAAGGCAGCAATGGCAAGCAGGATCCTAATGGATTTGAGCATAGCCACTGGAGAAAAGGTTTCGTCATAGTCCACTACTGGTCTTTGACGAAAACCTTTTGCAACGAGTCTAGCCTTATAGGTTTCCACCTGCCCATCTACACCAAGTTTCTTCTTATAGATCCATTTGCATCCAACGGGTTTTACCCCAGATGGTGCAACTTCCAGGGTCCACACTTTATTGGTGTACATGGACTCCATTTCAGATTGCATAGCATCCAACCACTTATCAAAGTCCCTACTGATAATGGCCTGCCTGAAACTAGTAGGATCATCTTCTTCCAAGATGCAATCCTCTCGATCCCTATCTATGAGAAAACCGTAGTATCTCTCGGGAGGATGAGAAATCCTACTAGATCTGCGGAGTGGCTGAGGTTCATTTGGGATTACTGAATCTAGTAGTTCCTCCAAATCTTCAGTTACATTTTGTGATTCATGGATTTCTCCCAGTTCTACCGTACTCCCACCAGTTTCTTTTGCAAGAAACCCCCTTTCTAAGAAGGTAGCATGGCGAGATACAAACACCTTCTATTCCTCAGTGTGGTAGAATAGATATCCTAGTGAATCCTTAGGATATCCCACAAATTTACATAGAACTGACCGTGCCTCTAGTTTGTCCGGTTTCTGTGTTTTCACATAGGCTGGACAACCCTATATCTTAATAAATTTAAGACATGATTTCTTGCTACTCCATTTTTCATACGGAGTGTTGGGCACAGATTTGGACGGAATTTGATTCAAAAGGTATGCTGCTGTCTGAAGTGCATATCCCCAGAATGAAAGAGGCAACTCAGCATCACTCATCATGGAGCGAACCATATCCAATAGGGTACGATTCCTCCACTCCGATACACCGTTGTGCTGTGGTGTGTAAGGAGGAGTAAGCTGAGAGAGAATTCCATTCTCTTTTAAGTAATCTAGTAATTCCGTGCTCAAGTACTCCCCTCCCCTATCAGACCGGAGGATCTTAATACTTTTGACAATCTGGTTCTCTACTTCATTTCTAAATTCTTTTAATTTCTCAAAAGCTTCAGATTTGTATTTCATAAGATACACATATCCGAACCTAGAGAGATCTTCAGTGATTGTGATGAAGTACGAGAACCCACCCTTGCATGTATAGACATTGGACCGCATACATCACTGTGTATGAGTCCCAAGAGCTCTGCTGCTCTTTCTCCATGCCCGGTGAACGGAGATTTGGTCATCTTTCCTTTGAGACAAGACTGACAAGTTTCATAAGATGAAAGTTCGAACGTATTCAAGAGTCCATCTTTATGCAACTTACTTAGTCTTTTCTCTCCGATATGACCAAGTCTACAATGCCACAAGTAGGATTCGTTCGTACCTAAACTCTTCCTCTTGCGTATGTTTTGTACATTGAGAACTGTGTTTTGATTTAGAACATAGATACCATTACACAGTGTACCTTCTGCAACTAGTACCTTATCAAGGTAAATGTTGATGATATTTCTATCAAGAACAAAGTTATATCCATCTTTATCAAGAAAAGAAACTGATATTATGTTGCAGAGCATGGAAGGTACATAATAGCAATTGTTCAAAATCATAGCATTGCCATTTGGCAACACTAGGTGATATTCACCGACGGCTGCAGCATTAACTTGTGCTCCATTCCCTACTCTGAGGGACATATCACCAGGTCCAACTAACCTACTTTTTCTCAGTCCCTGCAATAAATTACAGATATGAGATCCTGATCCGGTATCGAGTACCCAGGAGGTAGGACTGACCGAAAAACAGTTCTCAATAACAAGAACACCTGAAGAAGACGCAACAGTATGTTTCTTCTTTGATGGGGTTATCAAGGAATTCACACTTTCCTCTTTCCCTTGCTCATACTTATGACAGTTGTCGTAAGTTAGAGCCGAACCGACGTTCCCCAGCCCAGAATAAGAATTCGGATCGGTCAAGCGATACATTTTATTATCTTGATTAGGGCGTGAAATGATTGCTACCTAGAGAGAGAGAGGGAAAACACTCAGCGTGCGCTCTTGCAAGATTAGATTGGTTTATTAATTTATCTAATCAGGATGGCTCCTACTGTTTCCTCAAATTCTTCTTCAAACCTTAAAAGAAGAACTAGTCAGGATTAATCACACGTCACAATACTTGCTTAATCTTTCGGCCAGGCTGGTGTTGGTACTTCGAGGGAGGTTTTCCAACGCTTTCGCGAAGTTCCTTAGTTACATAACCTCTTTTCCTTAGGGGCGTAGCCCCGCTAACACCGTTCTAGACACCTACTTTGTTTATAGCATTAATTGTTAAGTGAAAAAATCTCCCAAGAGTAATCCTACTCATCAGTGGGATCGGGATCCAACTATCATTGTGTGATGCACTAGATGGAATCCACTCTAGTCACCACACTCCAGAATGTATGCTAAATCTGCAAGTTTCCTGTATGTTTGAAACTCCCGATGTGGTTTTTACCCCCAGGAGCCAAGTGACCTTGACGAATAATCAACAAATCAAAAGGTCTTAGTCAAGTTCAACCCGTCGTTATCCTGGATTGCATTAGACCCACCCGCATGATCCTTGATGAATAATCAACAAAATTATGCGAACGTTCTAACCAATCGCATTTATCTGTGCAACAGAGAACTACTACTCAGCTACCGTTCACTGTGCCTTGACGAATAATCAACAAACACAGCACGAATAGTAAGTAGTAATTATCTGAAACGATGGAGGGCTACGGCTAGGTTTTTGGCGTAAAACCCGTTAACGTAATGAACTTGATATCGTTGAAGGAACTTGAGTGTTTTTTTTACAAATATATAGTGGCGAAAACCTTTGCTAAAGAGGTCACTCCCTGTGATGGGATCTCGGCTTTTTCCTCGTCGAATGAGGTGCAGGATATTCCAAACTGAATACCACGATGCAAAGCAAAAATAGTCGACTATATTGAAGTTATTACGTTGACGCAAACTTTTACTCAAGGGGTCACTCTCGGTGAAGGGGTCTCGGCCCTTGCCTCGTCGAATGAGGTGCTAGATATTCCAAACTGAATACCACAGTGCAAAGCAAAAGAGAATGTCTGTAATGTCAGTTTTTAAACCTTGGTTCCAACAACATCTTTTAGGTTTATTATTTGCATTAATCAAAATTAATGCGGTCCCATCAGTTTGTAACCTATCACTGTTAGTTATGTATATGCTCTAGAGGCCATTATTGTACATAGGATGTATATTATGATGGATGCTTGGATATATACAGAGAGGAATTTCTTGCTCGTCATGATAGTATGCTATTTGGTTTCACTTTATCTTAACATGTTGACTTGTATTGGTTTACTGTCTGACTCTCACATGTTGATAAAGCCCTTAGGATCTGTACTCGACTACTGGGACTATGATGAGATCATACTAGTGGGGCCATAGTAGTCGATGAGTACATCCTATAACTGTTCCTAATCGAGGGTATATAGAGACAGGGCATCGATACACCGGAGTAGACTAGCGTATACGCATCTTGACCCATATGATGGGCGATGGATGATCCCATATTCATCGGTGTTTGACATCAAGGATGGTGTACGGGTGCTCAGTGGAGACTGGGTACACTGGACGGACTCGCCGAGAACTCCCAGTTGGTGATATACCACACGTCAGATGGCAGTTCTCCGGTGACACTGGTACAGGGTAGTCTGTAGACCCGAGATTGTCATAGAGTCTTGTGTGATTCCCACTGTGCTTTGATTTCTACCTTACCACGTCCAAGAGGGCGTGCAAAACGGTGGCTTTTGGGTACAGTCCCGAATCACATAGAGGCAATGAGCGATAGGAGGGGATTCGTCTCTCCCGGTATAGGGAGTTGATGTCGTGCTGTGTTCGATTGGCTATAACTGGAAGTCCCTGGCCAGGGCTAATATAGAGATATACTGGTAAGTGTTACCAGTAGTATCTCGACCTGTTATGAGCCTCACATCGACACGACTTATCGGTTACTGGGGTCTGACGTATACCACCCCTAGACTTGATATGCGACATATCAGATGAATAGACCGGACTGTACGGGAGTGTTGCTGATTGGATTCACAGGAGAACGGGCATGCTAGCGTTGATCTTCTGATCGCTCAATACCTGGGTGGCTGTTACGTTTAGCTGACCGCTTGCAGCTTGTGGGTGTTTGATATGATCATCACCTGCTACCGGCGTATTGACGATTCTTTAGAGTCCTACACAGAGGTTTCTTGGCTCAGGCAAATCGGAGTAGAGGCACATATGTGATATGTGCAGGACCGAGGATAATGCGATATGAGATACCGTATTATATTCTCGCGATATTTAGATATGAATCGGGACATCGGATCAAGTGTTGATTCGATGAATCGGTACATGAAATATTAGTCGGTTATATTCGATATAACCGGATCGTTGGATCAAGTGTTGATTCGATGATTTAATGTATAATGATATATATGATATATTGTATTACATTATCTAATATTGGCTCACTTTATTATTTCATTTTCTCACCGGATTAATACATTGATATATATGCGATATATGTTAATTGTATTATTTTCTTTTGTTGCAAATATATAATATATATGTGATATATATTATTGTGACCTGATATGATTTATTATAAAACATGTTTAAGGATGATAATGAGGGATTAGGGTTTGATTAGGGTTAGCTCTTTCTTGCACATTCTAGAAGGATTATCTTTTGTCTTGGTTAAGATATTATGGTAGATACTTATCCTTAACCTAACTAAACCCTAACTCTAGTTTATTCTCTACAACTTTTATCCTATCATCCTTGACCATGGTTAGATAATCAATCATATACACTTGACTACTATTCATCACAAAAGGATTATGTTTCGCCCAATCAGAGCAAAGCTCTGTTGAAATTCAAAATTCAAAATTTTGAAGCAACGCTTCAAATCTCGGGCGCAACGCGCCACATGTCAGGCGCTGATACGTCAGCGCAGCGCCCAAGAAGACGCGCTCAATCATAGCAAAGCTCTATTTTAAGCAAAATTAAAGGAAGCAACGCTTCAGTTGCGCAGGCATCAGCGCAGATGCGCTAGCGCATCTGCGCAGGCGCTGCGCGACACGTGTCAGCGCAGATGCGCTAGCGCATCTGCGCAGGCGCTGCGCTGCGCGACACGTGTCAGCGCAGATGCGCTGCGCTGTGCGCTGCACGACATGTGTCAGCGTAGATGCGCTAGCGCAGTTGCGCTGCGCTGCGCTGTGCGCTGCACGACACGTGTCAGAGCAGATGCGCTAGCGCAGTTGCGCTGCGCTGTGCGCTGCGCGACACGTGTCACGCGCTGGAGCATTTGCGCCAAAACAGAATAAAGATTTTAATGAAATCTTTCTGTTCTTGTTAAAACAAGAAGATTCTCTTCTGTAAAACAGAAGCCCTTGGATTAAAGATCCAACGGTGGGGAAAATTCCCCAAATCACTCAGAGAAAGATCTCTTTAACTAATTTATGGGCACTATAAAAAGGACCCCAAGCCTCAATTCAAAGGCAGGAACATTTTTCTAAAAAAGAAGAGAACTCTGAAGAAATTTCAAGAAGAAAGGTAAAAGACCTTTTAGATAGAAGAATTTCTTCTGATAGATCATTGATCTAAGAACAAGATCAATGATCTTTAATAAAAAAACAAAATAAAAATAGTGCTTTGCACTTATGAACCATTGGTTCTCTAAGATCAAGAAAAATAAGAAACACTTGTTTTCTTTGATCTAAATTAGATCAAGAAACCAAATAGTGCTTTGCACTTATGAACCATTGGTTCTGGAATCTAAAAAAATTCTTAGAGCTTTGCACTTGCAAACTGCGCTGTTGCGATCTTAGGAGAGCGCCACGTGTCAGCTACAGAACAACTTGCGCTACGTGCTTTTGAAATAGAGCTTTGCTCTCTGTAATTGGCGCAACTCAGCAGAGCGCGCCACGTGTCAGCAGCGTAACAGCGCAGCGCACTAGCGCAACGCACTGCGCTGTTGCGCTTGCGCTCACCAGAGCATGACACGTGTCCTCACCACAAGCGCTTGCGTTCAGTGATTGGCGCAAAGCGCCTGACAAATGTAATGCATTTCTTTTACTAAAGGGCCAGGCCCAAATCAGAGGGGCCTAGTAGGCCAAAATAAATTGCAAAGCAATAAAAAGGGGGCAGAGCCTAAGCGAAATTGATGCTCTGCATCTTTTATGGGCAGAGCCCAAACAAAAAGATAGAAGTAATGCAATGCATTATTTAAGCGTGGGCAAAGCCCTAGCACAGGTCTAATAGACCAAAAATAAATAAGGGTGTTGAATATTTTCAACGGGATTTAGCCCAATTTTGGCCGTAAGTTTTCAAATTAAATTGACTGAGCACAACTGTTCTCTTAAATTAATTTATACCCGGTTCGAGGGTACATCTCCGAACTCCTCGATACCCATCGTTGTAATCCTTCAACGACGTCAGAAAGGTGACGGGTCCCGACGACAACACATCAATATGGATTGCGGGGTCCTTAAACTCGTGGACCGAAACGTACTTAAACTAATATTGGACCGAAACGTCCCTAAACTAATATTGGACCGAAACGTCCTTAAACTAATATTGGACCGAAAAGTCCTTAAACTAATGTCGGACCACTACGTCCCTAAACTGGAATATGGACCGCAACGTCACTAAACTGGATCATGGACCGCAACGTTCCTAAACTACCTATGGACCACTACGTCCCTAAACTAGAACAATAGAGCCTCCAAATATTCTTTTGCCGGATCTAAACGATCCCGTTTAAGTTGATCTTAGCCCCCAAGTACGGCTAACTTATCCTTAAACATTCAAACGGACTATAAAACTCCAAATCAACTTTGGTTCAAGGGTACATCTCTGAACTCCTCTGACATTGGCCGTTGTAATCCTTCAACGACGTTAGAGAGGTGACGAGTCCGGATGGCCAGATATTAAATGGATTATCACGTTAAGTTGATCCTAGTCTCAAACAGGACTATCGTATCCTTAACGAACGTTTAAGTTGATCTTAGCCGCAACGCGACTAATGCATCCTTAAACTAAAAACACCAAACCCAAATCTATGAAAATACGGATTTGGACTAATCCACGTCCTACGGGCGACGACATTATTCAGTCTCCGTATACAATCCACGGGCAACCACAAACAAAACAAACACACACGACACGAAGTAAAATTCTGGAGAAGGAGAAAGTTGTTACCGCGATGCGGTAGCGTAATTAACTGCAGGGGCTTGCGCCTGCAGGGAAGAGCGTCCCCACAATCAAAAACCCCTCAAGCGAGGGGAAATCTGACAAAGTCTGCTACATCGGCCGCATCCGTCTAAACCTCCGATACACGGTGCCATAAATCAACTTGGCATCTTCGGAGAGGTGGACGGATAAAACCATATAGCATCTGCCCCGAACCTCAGCGTCAGGACATCGCGGTCTTGTGCGCTGTCTTTCAGAGGGGAACAGATTCTGGCACGCCCGGTGGGACCTTTTCCTCTTTCCACTCCACACTTCGTGTGTCGTCTTCGCGAACCAGTCGCGGTTTGTTAATGGTTGCCTTAGGATTTCAAGTTACTAAGATTTGGTCTTTTGCCTGGCGTAGAACTCAAGATTCAATGGCCTCTAATTGCACCAACTGCTCGAAGTGCCACTGCAACGGTCGCTCCACCTCACTGGGAGGTGTAGCATATGGGCCCCAAGCGGCTTCCTTCCTCACTCTGCCAGTAGACCAGGTGACCCAGGCCACCACTGGCCTGTTCTTCGGGACCATGATCCCACCTACAAGCTTCTCTGAGCCAATACTTGCACCGGAAGTGAACAAGAAGTCGGTCTTCGACCGGCTTACTGCTACGACGACCCCTGTCAACGGGTCATCCACTTCCAAACCAACAGCCTCTGTTTTCGCCAGGCTAAATCAGAACTCTAAATTGGCTGTCCCAAGGAAGGCAATGACTGCTGCTCCAGAAGTCATCAATGCAGCTTCCCATGTCAAAGAGTCAGTCTTTTCAAGACTGACGGTTCCTGCTCCTGCCCCTGCTCGAGGATGTAAGTGCACGGCGGCGCCCCGGCCGTCGATCCGACGCCGGAATGCGGAAGCGGTGATAAACTTTAATTTTGCGAACTTTGCAAACCGGCACTACCGCGCACTAAACACCCGGATCGGACCATTAACAAGTCTAAGCTAACTACAAGATGGGGAAGAGATGTACCGACTGATCCGAGTCCTCCGGTCTTCATCTCCACTCCGATCTCCTCGTGGGATCTCCGTCCGTCTCCTCCTCGTCGGAAAGGGCACCACATCGCCTGTAGCTTTTACGGGCTCCCACCTCAATACCGAGGCAACTCGGGCGCGAAGCTGGCGAATCGACGCGTCCAAGATTTGCTGTAGGAAGTGTAGTGTAGAGTGCATGTCTCACTTTGGGGTATTGGAGTTGCCTTTGGATGGAGGAAACATGAATGGACTTTGGAATGAAGTGAAGAATTTTGCAAGCATGAAAATGATATGTGAATTAATCCCTCATACCAAAAAATGAACTCCTCTCTCTCACTCCAAGATGTGGCCGGCCATATCTTATATGAGAATGGTGGAGGGTGAACCAAAGATGTGAAGGAAGGTAACCGTAGGAAAAAGTGAAGAGGTTACCATATCAAAAAACATCATCATAACAAAAGAACATGCAAACCTTAACCTTTCAAATCTCCATTAATGCAAAAGCATGGAGCAAAAGAAATGATGCTATCATAATAAATCCTTATGCAATAAACCCCCTCCATAAATGTTATTTGCACAATTGCAAATAACCCCCTCCATCGGAAAAGTCCGGCCGGGAAAGAACAAAGGAAAAACGGCCGGAACGGAATGCAAACTGGCAACTCCAGAAAACTGGTCCCGTAATAAATTACAGGAAAACCCCGATACTGTGCATACACACCCGCATCTGTATTCCGTCCGGATACAAATGCAATGAGACAAAATCTACACTGTACTAAACTAGGATCCGGCTTAAACCAAAGCCGGCTAGTAATATCCGTTCGATCCTGATCCGTGTAATACCGCACGTATCTGATCGAACCCTGCCATATACCTATACGGCTACTAGTACAAACCGTCCGATCCTGATCCGTGCAATACCGCACGTATCTGATAGGACCTTGCCATATCTCCATACGGCCTCTACAGCGTTTCGCCCGAAAGCTGAGTAACTGAAAGTGTGGTAGACTCTAAAGACTCGTCAATACTATGGCTGTGGATTTAACCACTAGCCCGTCAGAGGTATAAGCCAATACGTAACGGGCCACCAGCTATTGACTAAAAGGGACGTCGATGAGCGAACTCATCCTGACACCCTACTGAGCCTGTCAGTGACAATATCCGTACAGTCCGGTCCGTTCGTCTATGAGCATCGCATGTCGGGCCTAGGGGGTGGGTAAAAGTCAGACCCCCAAAAGCGGTACAAGTCGTGTCGGAGTGTAGCCCAGAACACCCTGAGATACTACTGGAATACCTACCAGTAAATCTCCTGCCTTGGCCAAGGACTTCGTGTAATGGCTCTCCTAGACACAGCGCGACCTCACCCCCAATACCGGGAGAGACGAAACCCCCGAAGATCCGCTCACTGCCTCCATGTGGCTCGGGACTGTACCCAACTAAAACCTGTTTGCACGACTCCTTTGAGCCGTGGTAGGGTAGTAATCAAAGCACAGTGAGAACTCACACAAGACAAATGACGATCCCCAGGTCGATGAACTAACCTGTACACATGTCACCTGGGAACTGCTATCTGACGTCAGGTATAAGACCAACTAGCATGTTCCCGGCGAGTCCTGTCCGGTGTACTCATAACCCAATGAGCACCTGTATACATCTTAGGTGAACCAACTGACACCAGTGGCCTGTGAGACTGGCCACCGCCCCTCGTCGGGGTCTCGACTGTATACACTAGTCTACTCTGGAGAATCGATGCCCTGTCTCGAAACTCCCACGACTAGGGACCTTTTAAGGATGTGCTTATAGACTCCAGCTCTCACTTATATGATCTCCCTCATACTGCCGGTAGTCAAGCAAGAATCCTAGGGGCTCTATCAACGTGCAATAGCGACCTGTCATGTCACCTAAAGCAGTACACGATGATAAAGGTAAACCAGATAGCAAACTATCATCTCGAGTAAGACTGTCGTCCCGGGATAGGTCCTCCCTCAATCATTGCAATCACGTGCCTGCGATCCAATAATTGACTCTGAGGGCACTATTTCCAACAATCTCCCACTTGCACTCAAGGTTAATTATTGCGATGTCGCATACTCACAGCCCGTGTGATACCGAACACCCAACTCCTCTACTGGTCAGTCTCACAAAGCTTGTTTGCGAAACTATTGCGTTCAAGGAATAGCCTCAGTGAGTGGATCCGCCATGATGTTTCTTTCTATATCTCTCTATATCTCAAGTTCGCGGAGAAAACTATCTCCCGAAATGAGCAATACCTATCTTAGAATGTCTGGATGTCTGATGGGTCCTGGTTCATAAATGAACTCCAAATCCAAAATTCTTAGACTGTATCGTCAACTGAACTTAATCAGTATCCTGCGCCATGCCACCCTCAGTATTGCCTTGGACCACCTGTCCAAAATACTGCCCCTCGTCAGAAGGAAAACTATAACTCTGACGATCACCCTGTCGTCCATGTCACCTTGGAAGCCTGGAATGATAACTGTCTCCCTAATGAGGCTGTCGTTATCATATCCCTAGAACATCCACTTATGTTCTAAAACTGCTTCCGACTGTTTCTCCAGGATTGGATCAATATCAACTTATTGAATCTTGTGCAAGAATAACATCTGGTGTGGTACTTGAAATCTCATGATTGACTCAATTGCCTAAGCAAGTGATCTGTTAATCATGCACATCCCTCTCTACTTTAGTCTATAAGACACCTTTAGAGAGGGTGACTCCATTACCTGCAGGTACACACCATGCCAGGAGTCGTCCATTCTAAATACTCTTAGAATGCTGTCAAGGTACCCTGATTGGGAAACCACCCAAATCTAGATCTAAAACCATAGATCTAGTAACCAGTATGTCTGATATAATGTCCAAGTCCCTTGTGGAGAAAACACTGTGTGACGACCAAAGTATAACCGATCGTAGTATAGGAATATCACTTCCTACTATGTGTATGTCATCCTAAACCCAGATATCACACCCTACTACCTTCTCAACAGATCCATCCCTTATTCTGATAACGTCAAACCCATGACTGTCACATCAGAAATAGATGATCTATCTCCGCTATTTCTGCTTTGGTCTATAAATAGACATAAGCGTGATGTCCACCAATGCTTCCGCTGCTCCCACTGACTACGACAACCCTCTGGCAGAGTCATATAGACGTGCACTTCTAAAGCTAGTTTAGAACGACGCTATACTCATCCTCCTGCCGGGTCTCGCAGCCTGGAACAACAACAATGGCAAGTGTGGGTAAACAAGAACTTCCCTGTCACCGTCCTTGAGGCTACCGGAGTACCTCTCGGGTGCCTGAAGTTACCCACCGTATCTGCGGAGTGGCCAATAGAATGTCAAAACAGATTGAATCTTTAGGTTCCTTATCAAATCTTCAGTAATCGTTTGCGGTTCTGGAATCACTTCCAGTTCTACCATACTCCCACTACTGTTTTTGAAAAAATCCATTTTTAATAAAACTGTGGCGAGTTTAGAACAATATTTCTATTGATCTGCCAGATGGTAGAAAGTCAACCCTCGTCATAGCCTGGGTCAACCCACAAACAGACATTACAGAAACGTGCCTTGAGTTATCCAGAGTCTGGTTTTAATCATAAGCCGGACAACTCCCCGTACCTTAACAACGTTAAGATATGAACTGTTCTACATCCAATATAGAACCAGAGGCACTGATTTAATTGAACCAGATTCAAATCATGCAGCTATCTCCAGTGCATGTCAACTAAATGGAAGGAGGCCGATCAGCGTTACTCAACTTAGGAATGCTTCCAATTATGAGTAACTTGAAAGAGAAGCAAGTTCTCTTTATCATTACTATCAACTGAATACCATACACAAGTATCTATATCTTTGATACTTGCTACACCTGGTTCTCTACTCTATTCAAATACCTATAACTCCTCAAAACTTAGACCTTGTGTTTCTACGAAACACATGTCTAAGAACTAGAGAAGTTAAAAGTAAACAGAATATAGTATGAGGACCAACCCCTCTGTCCTAATGGACACTGGACAACATACAATACTCTGTATAAGTCCGCTGAGTCTAACAACTCTTTCACTGTGTGTCGTAGGTTGAAAACTGTACTTATGGTTAAGAAGAATTACACCGCTGTTTAATGCTCCTTACCTAACCATCCACTGATATAGGTAAATGTCATCGACATAATATCAAAAGGTATATCTCACTCTATGAAAATAGACGTACAGATATATCAATTTGAGATTGGTGCACAACAGCGGATATTCAAAACCAAATATTTGCCGACCGGCAAACAGCCCAGGTGATCTCCTCAAATATCACCGATTACAACGAATCCCGATATAATGAGGATGATCACCCAATTCCCAATAACTTACTCCCACTCATCATCTGTAAAACCATACAGATGTGAGAATCATCCTGGTAAATACATACCCTGGAGCAAGTGTCTAATCGGGAAATCAGTTTTCTTTTAACAGTACACAGTTGAACTGAAACATTGAAAATGTTTCGATGGGGTATTCTGGTATTCCTAGTAATGCCTCTACCATTATCCAGATTCACAACTGTAACCGTATATTTCTTTGCCACCTCTCCAAATCCCTTTATATGTCTTTAGTCATTACCTTCTGCACACCCCTTTAGGCCAATTGGTTTTCTTCCTTCCCTACCGTTCGGCACCAGCCTATGGTTTGGAAGAAGACTATCCAATAAGCATAATGGGTGTACTGTCCTAATCCTAGGAGCACTCGCAATGCGAGAGAAGGTGAAGATAAAAGACAACTGAATAAACCTTATTCCTATTTCTCCTGGACCAGAATCCATCCCCGAACTGGAACAAGTTCCTTTCGAGTTCGTATATAACCATACGATGGATTATCCAATAAACTGTGGATCTTCGTAGTGATACGGAGTGTCCTGGAGAAATACAAAGGTGATTTAGGATTGGCGAAGAAAAACTTGGTTTGGTCGTGAATATCAGTCGCAATTTACTTTGCCCTCTTACTAATTCCTTGCTTTGTCTTAATCCTAATACCTTCTGCACACCATCGTTATGCTAATTGGTTTTCTTCATTCCCTACTGTTCGGCACCAGCCTAAAGTTTGGAAGAAGACTATCGAATTTGCGTAATAGGTGTACTATCTCCTAAACCAAGGAGTACTCGCAACCTGAGAGAAGGTAAAAGGAAAAGACAACTGAATTATACTATCCGTTTTCTCCAGAACCGGAAACCATCCTCGAATTCCTTCGAGTTCATATCTAACCATACGATGGTTTTGTCCAATGGAAGTGGACGTTCGCAGTAATACGGGGTGTCCTGGAGAAAAGGGTAAAAGTAGGAGTGGCAATGAGGTCTGCAACTCTGACAATCCAAAAGCCAGTGTTAAGAAGGTTCGGTCAACTTGGTCACTGAGTCATAGTCTTAGGGTCGGGTCAATGGTCGCTGCCAGAGAGAGGGAGAAAAGAAACACTCAGCGTGCACTCTAACCAAGATCAGAATGGTTACCAATTTATCTAATCTGGAAACCTCCCACTGTTCCTCAAAATTCTCCTCCAAACCTGAAAGAAGAATTAGTCGGGGTCACCCGAGGAGTAAACCAACTCATCAGTGGGAATCGGGATCCAACTATCATCGCATGATAACGTGACGGAATCCGCTCACGGTATTACACTCCAGAAGGTATGCGCATATCTGGCAAGTTTCAGTTCTTTTGAAACTCCCGATGTGATTTCTACCCCATGCTCTTATGACCTTGGCGTGAGGTCAAAATATCATAAGTCACATGTCAAGTTCTACCCATCATTGTCCAGGTTGATTTGAACCCACCCGCACATACCCTTGACGTAGGCCAAAATAGTAGTACGACTGTCCCAAACCAACGCATCTATCTATGCAACAGATAAATACCCGGCAACTACCAAACACTATGCCTTGGCGTGAGGTCAAAATACATAGCTTGAATACTACCGAATATTTAACTGAAATGATGGAGGGCTACGAATGGTTTCTGGCGAAAACCTTTAACGTAATGAACTTGATATCGTTGAAGGAACGGATAGCTTTTTAGAAAATATAGTGACGAAAACCTTTACTAAAGAGGTCACTCCCGGTGAAGGGATCTCGGCTCTTTCCCCGTAGAATGAGGTGCAGGATATTCCAAATGAATACCACGGTGCAAAGCAAAAGTAATCGGCTATAGTGAAGTTAATGCCCTGACGCAAACTTCTGTCCAAGGGGTCACTCCCGGTGAAGGGATCTCGGCCCTTGCCTCGTCGACTGAGGAGCAGGATATTCTAAATGAATACCACGATGCAAAACAAAAGTGAACGTCCTTGCAATAACAGCTTTTTGAAAAGTGTTCCAACAACATCAGATTAGGTTTGTTTAACTTGCATTGATCCGAATCAACGCAGTCCCATCAATTGATCACACCACAAAGAACGAAAATATACTGACGTACGTATATGCCATCCGCATTCGCCACTGGGTCCCGTCATCACCCGTTAGGTTAGCTAACTAACGGCAGAGCGGGGACTGGACTAGCGCGGATGAAAAACATATACAACATCTACTAATATATATACCAATATATAGTATTTCGCTCAAGGCGTGAATAAAATGCAACATCACAGAAATGTACAGCATCACAGAACAATACAGATATCTGGGATCCCCGGGTTTCACAGAGCCGCTACAGAAACCCGACGTTCCCCTGGTCGTGTGGATAGCCTGTGCAATGAAAACCTAGACCCCTACGGGCGCGGCAAGTTACCCGCCAAAACCTGAAGCGAGGCAGCCCCCTTCAGCGCCGTGAATGGACCACCCAGCACTTCACGGAATCCGGTAACTTGGGCACCCCTCCTGGGTCAACCTGTACCCCCTACGAGTGCGGCGAATAGCCCGCCAATTCCAGACTGAAGCCCCCTCCGTCCCAATGCCATGAGATGCGGGCTTGTTGCCCTCCAGAATCCGGCTATCCGTGCACCCCACCGCGGGGTAATCCTAGTACAGAAAGTAAAATATACATACACCGGGTACATCGACCGCAACCAGGTCGTGTCCCAAAACAATAATACAAACAGGCAGTGACAGCAGTCCACATGTCGGACGCTCGCCCCGCAATATCAAATGTACATAATACAACAACAGAAACTGTACTAGCATTGCATCCAGGCTATCCCCCACGACCGATCCGCAACAACACAGCAAATACATAGAACATCAACGTGAAGGTCACGTTCGCAAATCCGTCTAACCGGGCTATAGCAGTTAGACCGGATTTACCGATCGAGTGACATTCACGGTCGCAGATATAATGTAAATACTGTGAAAAATGTGTTTAAAATTTTCCGATTGATCAAACAATTAACAAGTGGGCCCCAAAGAAAACTGTAGCACTCACAGAAATAATTGGCCCAATTTTAATATTCCAAAACCCCTAAAATAAGCCCAGAAGCCCACTGGAAAAATACGAAGCATTGACCCCACCAACTTGCGGCGGAATCGCGGCAACAAGGGGGTTCTTGCCGCGGTTCCGCGCTCGAGGTGAGGGTTCATTGTCTCGTTTTTTCTCAGAGTTCTTAGAACTCCCTGCACATCATTCTGAGATCACCTGAAAAATTTTTAGACTTCAAAAAATTTCAACAGAAACTGATGTGAAGGAAAAATACGGTTTTTGGAATTTTGGTCGATCGGAACTGAAAAACACATCAAACGAAGCTAGACGAAGTTAATGGCGAGGCTCTGATACCACTGTAAGTGCACGGCGGCGCCCCGGCCGTCGATCCGACGCCGGAATGCGGAAGCGGTGATAAACTTTAATTTTGCGAACTTTGCAAACCGGCACCACCGCGCACTAAACACCCGGATCGGACCATTAACAAGTCTAAGCTAACTACAAGATGGGGAAGAGATGTACCGACTGATCCGAGTCCTCCGGTCTTCATCTCCACTCCGATCTCTTCGCGGGATCTCCGTCCGTCTCCTCCTCGTCGGAAAGGGCACCACATCGCCTGTAGCTTTTACGGGCTCCCACCTCAATACCGAGGCAACTCGGGCATGAAGCTGGCGAATCGACGCGTCCAAGATTTGCTGTAGGAAGTGTAGTGTAGAGTGCATGTCTCACTTTGGGGTATTGGAGTTGCCTTTGGATGGAGGAAACATGAATGGACTTTGGAATGAAGTGAAGAATTTTGCAAGCATGAAAATGATATGTGAATTAATCCCTCATACCAAAAAATGAACTCCTCTCTCTCACTCCAAGATGTGGCCGGCCATATCTTATATGAGAATGGTGGAGGGTGAACCAATGATGTGAAGGAAGGTAACCGTAGGAAAAAGTGAAGAGGTTACCATATCAAAAAACATCATCATAACAAAAGAACATGCAAACCTTAACCTTTCAAATCTCCATTAATGCAAAAGCATGGAGCAAAAGAAATGATGCTATCATAATAAATCCTTATGCAATAAACCCCCTCCATAAATGTTATTTGCACAATTGCAAATAACCCCCTCCATCGGAAAAGTCCGGCCGGGAAAGAACAAAGGAAAAACGGCCGGAACGGAATGCAAACTGGCAACTCCAGAAAACTGGTCCCGTAATAAATTACAGGAAAACCCCGATACTGTGCATACACACCCGCATCTGTATTCCGTCCGGATACAAATGCAATGAGACAAAATCTACACTGTACTAAACTAGGATCCGGCTTAAACCAAAGCCGGCTAGTAATATCCGTTCGATCCTGATCCGTGTAATACCGCACGTATCTGATCGAACCCTGCCATATACCTATACGGCTACTAGTACAAACCGTCCGATCCTGATCCGTGCAATACCGCACGTATCTGATCGGACCCTGCCATATCTCCATACGGCCTCTACAGCGTTTCGCCCGAAAGCTGAGTAACTGAAAGTGTGGTAGACTCTAAAGACTCGTCAATACTATGGCTGTAGATTTAACCACTAGCCCGTCAGAGGTATAAGCCAATACGTAACGGGCCACCAGCTATTGACTAAAAGGGACGTCGATGAGCGAATTCATCCTGACACCCTACTGAGCCTGTCAATGACAATATCCGTACAGTCCGGTCCGTTCGTCTATGAGCATCGCATGTCGGGCCTAGGGGGTGGGTAAAAGTCAGACCCCCAAAAGCGGTACAAGTCGTGTCGGAGTGTAGCCCAGAACACCCTGAGATACTACTGGAATACCTACCAGTAAATCTCCTGCCTTGGCCAAGGACTTCGTGTAATGGCTCTCCTAGACACAGCGTGACCTCACCCCCAATACCGGGAGAGACGAAACCCCCGAAGATCCGCTCACTGCCTCCATGTGGCTCGGGACTGTACCCAACTAAAACCTGTTTGCACGACTCCTTTGAGCCGTGGTAGGGTAGTAATCAAAGCACAGTGGGAACTCACACAAGACAAATGACGATCCCCAGGTCGATGAACTAACCTGTACACATGTCACCTGGGAACTGCTATCTGACGTCAGGTATAAGACCAACTAGCATGTTCCCGGCGAGTCCTGTCCGGTGTACTCATAACCCAATGAGCACCTATATACATCTTAGGTGAACCAACTGACACCAGTGGCCTGTGAGACTGGCCACCGCCCCTCGTCGGGGTCTCGACTGTATACACTAGTCTACTCTGGAGAATCGATGCCCTGTCTCGAAACTCCCATGACTAGGGACCTTTTAAGGATGTGCTTATAGACTCCAGCTCTCACTTATATGATCGCCCTCATACTGCCGGTAGTCAAGCAAGAATCCTAGGGGCTCTATCAACGTGCAATAGCGACCTGTCATGTCACCTAAAGCAGTACACGATGATAAAGGTAAACCAGATAGCAAACTATCATCTCGAGTAAGACTGTCGTCCCGGGATAGGTCCTCCCTCAATCATTGCAATCATGTGCCTGCGATCCAATAATTGACTCTGAGGGCACTATTTCCAACAGAGGATCCGTCTTCGACAGGTTGAATATTACCCCTTAAAAGACAACCTCAGTCTTTAAGAGGTTAACACCAGCGATGCCTCATTCAAACAGGGGGCAAAAAGAAGATGTTTCAATCTCTGAGCCAGTCCCAACGGCTCGTCGTGCTCGACGTCGCCACTGGCAACGAGTAAGGAAGGCAGGGGGCAACTCCCTCTCAGGGCTAACTCCACCGGCTCCAGTGGTGGAAGTCAACGCTGCTATTCCAACTGGGAACAGCTTTGAACTGCTGAGGAGGGTACGGAAGAATTCTCCAACCGCTACACTGAAAAGATCTCCTCCGCCCGCGGAGAGAGTCCCAGAAACAAAGCAAGAACAGCCCCTTCAATGGCTGTCCTCAAGAATTTATAAAGTTTGGAGGAGGGTTCAAGACTCCGTGATCGACACGGATCACTCCCGTCAACGAAAGAAGATGAAGGTGCAAAAAAAAAGGACCGTCCTATTAAACAGCAGAGGACAACGATCACCAAGATGCCCACTGCAACGGCCCCTTCAACTTCAACGGCCCACAAAAGAAGAAGGCCGGAGAAAACCCCCGCGCCCGCGGCAAATGCCAGAGGTGGTGAGCCTAAACGCCCTAAGTCCGGGGGCATGATAGTTCATACAGTTTATGTGGCATCGGGAAAGGAGGATAGCCGCATATCAACAGGTCATAGACCGCACACGAGGTCGGTGACCAAGGCTCAGGAGCAGCAGCAGAAGCTTTAAGAAATGATGAACGCTATAGCCGCACTTACAGGGCTAAAAGAAAACCTTGAAACGTCCTCGGATGAACGCCAAGAGGAAGAAACCGACGCTGAATTCCTTCGTCGGATATTGGAGAAGAAGGACAAAGAGGCTGCTGAACAAGCAGCCAACATACAGCGTATGGGCCTCCTCTTCCAAGACTTGATAGGGATGATGATACAACAAGATCCTCCGGCTGAAGAGCCCCCGATCGTCCTTGGAGACGATAGGGGAGAAACATCAAATCCTCCACCAGCTCTGTCGATGGCCAAGGAGGATACAATCTCCAAAGCTGATTTGGATGAGTACATCGCCCAGCAAATACGGGTTCATCATGCGACCAAAGCGGCCGGTCAGGTCGTAAAAACGGGGCGGCCATATCCAAGTTGGTACGATCAAATCAAGTACCCACCCGGTTACACAATTCCCAAGTTCCATGTCTATGAAGGGACGGGCAATCCTCATCAGCATGTTGCCCAGTTCAGGGCACTCTGCGGCAACACCGGCGGTGATGACAAGCTGTTGCTTCGCCAGTTTGTTGGAAGCTTATCAGATACGGCGTTCGAATGGTACTCTGAGCTCCCGAACGACTCTATTAAAACCTTCGCGGAAATGGAGCTGTTGTTTACTCAGCGTTTTGCAAGCGCCAGTGAACGTACCCCGATGACAGCACTGATTAACTCCAGGGTAAAACCCGGCGAGACGTGGGTTCAGTACGCTATACGATGGCGTAACTTATGGTCGAAGTGTGAGCAGCGCATTGAAGAAGCTCCCGTGGTGGGTATGTTTGTGGGAAACCTTGATCCGCAAGCAACCATCTCACAATTCATGATGTTTTTCAAGCCAACTACCTTCCAGGCCTTGATTGACAAACTAGCGCAAATGGATCAAATGGGCCATAAACCCCCTCTTCCAAGGCCGGACTCCCGAAATGACAAAGGGAAAGGAAAAGCAATCATCGTCGCTAATGCTCAACAACAACCGAGCGACTCGAAGCCGGTTGCTCGTCAAAATAATATGCGCCCGTACGTACCCCTTGAGGATAGGATGGGACGTCCTTATTCCTTTCCCCGCGATAAAATGAGGAGGTTATTCGAGCTGGCATTGCGCAACAGACTCATAAATCTGCCGGATCCAAAACGTCCGTTGCAACCAAGTGACGTCAACGAGCCCAACTACTGTCCTTATCATCGAGTACTAGGCCATCCGATCGAAGATTGCTACGTTTTCAAGAATTGGTTTGAAAACCAGTACCGACAGGGCAAGTTCGCGTTATCTGACAAATGGAAGGTGAATCCCCCACAGCCCCACACCTCTAAGGGGACGAATACGCCGGGGGCAACATGCTCCGTCATTGAAGAAGCTCCTTGGGAGGTTGTATTATCAGCCAAGACAAAGAGGATGCTAAACGATCTTGAGACATGTCCAGCGATCGAGTGGAAGAACCCGTTGGAACCGCAGGTCATTGAAGGGATGTTGAAACCGCGTCCAACTCCAAAGACCGATGGTGGTGGTTCAAGCACTTGCAGCTAGCCGTCAAAACCTTCGAAAAAGAAGAAGAAGAAATCTAAGAAGCCCGTGAAACCTGGAGACAAGCGCACGGACCTGCAAAAACAAATTGACGCGCTGGAGGAATACAATCAAAAGGCATAGACTCCCATTACGCTCCAAAAATTCCTCAATCACGTTTTTCAAGAAGAAGATGAGGAAGGAAGTTCATCAGATGAATCCAAGGAATATGTGGCGAGCTGTCATATGATTTCCCATTCGGCCACAAATGTGGAGGAGACTCCTTGCACTGAAAAGCTGGGGGCAGATCCTGAACCAAAAGTTCTGGGGCCATCAGATGAAGTAATTGACGCGTTCCTTAATAAAGCTCGGTTGAAAAGTAAAGCTGATAGGGAGCGCGAAGCGGCTATATTTGAAGGGGCTAAACGCCAGCGACTTGATGAAGGAGCTGAGACGATCCCGCTGGAGCAAAACACCCCCGCTGCCAACAAAAGCCAATTCAAGATGAGGAAAAAGTTTGCTAAGGCCATATCAATGGGCATGTAGCTACCATCCTCTGAAGGAAATATCACCGGTGAGGTGGAAACGCACCCCTCCTATTGCTTATATCATCAAAAAATTTCGCACCCCACTCAGGAGTGCAAAGCTTTCGACAGATGGTGGCAAGGATATGTTGCTCATCGACAACACTTTAAGCGGGAAAAGCGTAAAACTCGTCGAGGGCAAAGAAATATGACCGAAGGGCTTAAAAGAACTGCTGGTGATTGTTGCATGGTTAACACCGATAGATCACAAGTGCCTACATTCGGGAGTGATTCTGATGAAGAACTAGAACTTGCCCCTCTCTTTAAAGAGTCCGTCTCGAGAAAAGAAGAAGAACCGAAGGTTTGCGAAAATATCCGGCTACGTAATCGCACGCTGCCCGAAAAGAACCTCAGACCCTCGAACAAAAAAGATAAAGGGAAAGAAAAGGCCACTGAAGATATCGTCTTAGATGACCAAGTGGTGGAAGAGCTAGCTGCCAAAGACCCACCAAAGAAGAATAAGGTGGATTACAACGTCTTAGCACATCTGAGGAAGCTGCCCTCACAGCTCAGCATTCTTGACGCCCTTTTGCTATCAAAAGAGGCGAGAGATTCGTTAATTAAGGCGCTCCAAGACCCAGAACAATTCCAAGCATGCTTGGCCGAGGAAAAGATGAAGGATGAATTGGAGGAAGTGCACAAGGCCGATGTTACTTTTGGCGATGAAGACCTTCTACTTGGGACGTGCGAACACAATCGCCCTCTCTATGTCTCGGGATACTGCCATGATATAAAGATAGGCAAAATCCTGATCGATAACGGGTCGTCTGTTAACCTACTCAACGTGCGAGTGTTGAAGGAAATCTGCATGAGCGTCCAGCACCTTGCTCGGGACAAGATCACCATCTCCGGATTCGACTCCCAATCGTCAAAAACTCTTGGATCTGTGATACTGACACTACGCTTCGGGCTACTCGTCACGGACATTAAGTTCCACGTCATAGACGCCAAGACATGCTACAACACTTTACTCGGCCGACCATGGTTACACGAGTACAACATCATCCCTTCTACACAACATCAGTGTATGAAGTATTTTAAGGATGGTTTCGAGTATACCGTGACGGGAGAACTGAACCCGTTCTTTGTGAACGAGGTCCGCATATACGAGGATGCCAAATACTTCTTACCGGATTTCGAAGACACAGAGAAGTGTCACAAGACAGAGGATAAAACTAACGCTACCATCCCTGTCTTCGGCAGTGATACTGAGGAGGAAGAGGAGAGAGTGACAGAGGATAAAACTAACGCTACCATCCCTGTCTTCGGCAGTGATACTGAGGAGGAAGAGGAGAGAGTTTATTCGGGTCCGCCCCAATACACCAAGCCGGGACCATCGGCTCCTACATTGATCTTTGGTCGACATTCGGAAGATGAAGTCCATGCTGTATTCTCTGCTCGACCTTCAATACAAACGTCCGCTGACGAAGAGCAAAGTCTACAAGTCGCCATGATGCCGCCTAAACATCATAAAGAACTGGATGCACTTAATATCTACAGTGTAGAAGAGCTGCGGACATTCTATATCCCTCCCAGACGAGAAGGCGAAAAAGCAATTCTATTCTACCGCTCTGAAGAAAACAAAGTGGAGAAAGAAATCTGGCACGGGGCGGATCCTACGTTGGACAGGCTTCAACCCATCCGTCTACCCAGATATTATACAGAAGGCTTGAAGAGGCTGATGAAGCGCCAAGGGATACCCTTCAAACAGACCGTTAGAAAGGCCAAATTCTATGACAGGGTCTGGAACGTCCCTGGAACTCAGCACAAGCTGCCTAATAGGAGAATGGAGACAATCGGGCTCGGATACATTCGCTCCAAGAAACGAGAGCTGCTCCGCGACTGTTACGTCGTGCACAACTTCAACGAAGAAGCGGGTGCTCAATGGGAGGACGCCAATCCTGAACCAGTAAAAGTTCCAGATGCAAAAGTGCCCGGTCCGTCGTTTGAAGAACAAATGGACCGGCTTATAAGGGAAGCCGGTCAAAAAGTCCGAGATGATCACAACCGCGAGATGACCATCGACAAGAAGGCCAAAACGCAACGCCTCCTTCAACAGGCCGTCAAAGATGAAAGTGCCGCCCCTTGCCAACCTGTTATAAAAAAGGCTCGACGCAGAGGCGGAAACAAATCGAAAGGCCAAAAAGACGCTCAACAGCAAAAAAGCGGGGCTAAGAAGCCACGCAAACGGGAGTCGAGCGTTATTGATCTGTCCCTCATGAAGAAAATGGGTCAAGCATATTCATTTCCTCGGGACAAGACGAAGAAGATACTTGAGCTTGCTCTAAAACATCAGATGCTCACACTGCCGGAATCCAAGCACCCCGAACAAGTAAGCGAAGTCTCTGACCTAAACTATTGCTCTTACCATCGAGTAATAGGGCACCCACTCGAAAACTGCTTCACCTTTAAGAATTGGGTCGATGATCAGTACCAGCTCGACAAGTTCGCTCTGTCTGACAACTGGAAGGTAACGCCGCCGCAGAAGCACGAACCCAAAGCTACAAAAATAGAACCAACTCCGCATTGGGATTGGAAGCGGATTCGCACTTGTCACATGATAACAATATCAAAAGAAGAGCCCGAGAACATGGACAGCCTTCCCTGGTGCTTCGAAAACAGCAATGAGGAGATGATCTCAGAATTTCCGCCAGCTCCGAAAGAATTGGAGGATGGAATACATACCACCGCAGATAACCTCAAGAAAATCGAGTTGGGGACAGCTGATGACCCATGGCCGACGTTTGTCAGTGAGCTGCTATCTGAAGAAAGGGTGACGGCGTTAAAAGACGTCCTTGTACAGCACAAAGATTGCTTCGCATGGAACTATTCCGAAATGCCGGGACTAGATCCAGAAATTGCTGTGCATAGGTTGGCAATATCTCCGGACGTCAAACCGGTAAAACAGGCGCCGAGAAGAATGCGACTCGAGCTTGAGATGAGCATCAACGCTGAGGTCAAAAAGTTAATCGACTCTGGCTTTATTCAGGAGGTTCAATATCCTAATGGATCGCTAACATCGTCCCGGTGATGAAGAAAAATGGGACGGTGCGCATATGTGTGGACTTCCGGGATCTCAACAAAGCCTGCCCGAAGGATGATTTCCCGGTGCCTGTCACCGAACTGATGATAGACAACACGTCCACTCATGAGGTTTTCTCCTTTATGGACGGCTCGTCAGGGTATAATCAGATAAAAATGCATCCCGAAGACCAGAAGCACACCGCCTTCAGAACCCCTTTGGGTATATTCTGCTACAAGGTGATGCCCTTCAGTTTAAAGAACGCCGGCTCCACCTATCAGAGGGCCATGACGAAGATCTTCGATGACCTCATACACGAAATCGTCGAATGTTATATCGACGATCTCGTGGTTAAAAGCAAATCATACGAGGAACATCTCGAGCATCTGAAGACCGTATTTCAGCGCCTTCGACAATACAACTTGAAGATGAACCCTCTCAAGTGTGCATTCGGAGTTTCTTCTGGTAAATTCCTGGGATTCATCGTCCGACACCGAGGCATCGAAATAGATCCGTCTAAGTTCAAGGCGATCATGGAAATGCCTCCGCCAAGGACTCTCAAACAGTTACGGTCTCTCCAAGGAAAGCTCGCATATTTTCGGCGATTTATAGCCAACCTCTCTGGCAAGTGCCGCCCTTACAGTCACCTGATGAAGAAGGGAACTCCATTCGTCTGGGATCAAAAATGCCAGCGCGCGCTGGACGAAATTAAACGGTACCTGCAGAACCCGCCGGTGTTGGCTGCTCCGGTCAAGGGAAAACCCCTCATTCTTTATACAACCGCCCTCGAAGGTTCCTTGGGCGCATTATGGGCACAAGAGAACGATCAAGGGAAAGAAAGAGCACTCTACTACTTAAGTCGAGTTCTACTGGGGGCAGAAAGCAACTACTCCCCCATTGAAAAACACTGCCTAGCGTTGATCTTCGCGATAACAAAGCTCATGCACTATGCGTTGGCGCATGAAGTCCGTCTCATTTCGAAGGTGGACCCTCTTAAGTTTTTAATGTCAAAGGCCATACTGAAAGGTCGACTCGCTAAATGGGCTCTGCTCTTGATGGAGTTCTCGATAACGTATCAATCTTTCAAGGCAGTGAAAGGCTAGGCCATTGCCGATTTCCTCGCTGAGCACCCGATACCGGCCGACTCCCCTTTAAACTGCGATCTTCCAGACGAACATGCGTTTGATGCGGTCGACGGTGATGAGACTCGATGGGAGCTTTATTTCGATGGCGCATCTTCCATGAAGAAGCGCAAACAAAGCACCCCTATAATCAAATCGGACGTAGGGCTCATCTTTATAACTCCACAAGGAGGGATAATGCTCTTTGCTTTTTCCCTAACAGAGCCGATGACAAACAATGAAGCCGAATATGAAGCTCTGATAGCAGGCCTCGAGATCGCCATCGACATGGGAATTGAAAACCTCCTCATATACGGAGACTCCCAGCTGGTCGTTAGTCAAGTAAACGGTGACTACTAAACGTGCAAACCGGAGTTGGTGAGGTACGGCGAAAAAGTGCAACGATTGTTGACCCAAATTCCCTCTTATACTTTGGAGAACATACCGCGCGCGGAAAACAGTAAAGCAGACGCATTGGCCAAACTTGCTAAAGAACTGGCTGACGAGAATCTCGATGTCGTTAGAATCGTGGTACAAAGCCGTCAAGTGCTTGCCCCAGCAGAAATATCTCCGGAATCATCCGAAGGGAAGGGAGCGACTGAGAAAACGACCCTGCAAATAAAAGACCGGGAAAAGGTTGAAGATTGGAGAGAAGTCTTCATAGACTACTTTAGGTCCCACCGAATGCCTGAAGAAGCGTCCACAAGACATCAGCTTATGAAACGAGCTCTGTCTTTCTCCTTTGTCAATGATACTCTGTACAAGAGGTCGTTTGATTCTCTGTGGCTGAGATGTTTAGGACCTGACGAAGCGAAAAAAGTCGTTCAGGAAGTTCACGACGGACTCTGCGGTTCTCACCAAGCGGGCCCAAAGATGAAGTTGAAGATCAAATGGATGGGCTACTATTGGCCCACGATGATTCAGGACTGCCTTGAATATGCGAAGCAATGCCACTCATGCCAAATCCATGGGGACTTCATCCACCAGCATCCAAATCCACTACATCCAACGGTGGCTAGCTGGCCATTCGAAATGTGGGGGACTGACATAATCGGCCCTATAGAACCAGCATCATCTAGGGGACATCGTTTCATCCTGGCGACGACTGACTACTTCTCTAAATGGGCAGAAGCAGTACCGTTAAGAGAAGTGAAGACGGAAAATATCCTCCACTTCTTCAAGACGCACGTCATATATCGGTTTGGAACTCCGCGACGAATCATCTCCGATAACGGGCCAGCTTACAGAAGCCACAAGATCAGTCGCTTTGCGCAGCAGCATAATATAGAATGGAGATATTCCTCAATTTATAATCCACGAGTTAACGGTCAAGCTGAAGCCTTCAACAAGACCTTGACGAAGATCATGAAGAAAACGGTGTCCCGAAATAAGAAAGACTGGCACGAAAGACTGTATGAAGATCTCTGGGCGTATCGAACCACGTTTAAAACGGCCACGAACGCAACGCCATATGCGTTGGTATTCGGTACAGAAGTAGTACTCCCTCTCGAGATAGAGTTACCCTCTCTACGAGTGGCAGTCCACTACGAGCTGACGGACGAAGAAAATGCTCACCTTCGGCTTGAGGAGCTTGACGCCCTTGAAGAAACACGACTCATAGCGCAACAAAATCTGGAGGCCTATAAAGCAAAGATGACGCGCTCATATGAAAGACTGACCCGACCGAGGACATTCCGCCAAGGCGAGCTTGTGCTAGTGGTCAAAAGGCCTATGATCCCCAATCGCGCCAAGCGGGGAAAATTCGAGCCAAACTATGAAGGCCCGTACGTCATAGATAAGGTCTACCAGGGTGGAGCCTATCTACACATGGACATGCACGGTGAAAGGCCTTTCAGGCCAATAAACGGTCGCTTCCTAAAGAAATACTATGCTTAATGAGCCAAAGCCTAGGTCAATGGTGGATGACGATGACTATGTCCGCTCGCTATCTTCCTAAGCTCAAACTCTATCAGCAGTAGCCAGCCTTCTTAAAGTCGGACCGAAATGTCCTTAAACTAATAGCAGACCGAAACGTCTTTAAACTACTACCGCAGCATCTTTTAGGTTGACGAGATATAAAAAAAACATATGAAAATAAAATAAAAAAATGGTATGTCCATAAGCAAAAAGGGCACGGATGAAAACCCGAGAGGGCTCCGTGAGTAAAAACAGCAGGGCTACCGGCGAGTGTTTGTGAAAACCCGAAAGGGCGCAACCTCGTTAAAAGACACTTATAGGGTCCTCTCGACCTTGTAAGGAGAAACCACCCGCGTGAGATCCTTACGACTCACAAGGGAGCAACACACTTAGGGATCCTCACAATTCCTAGGGAGAAAATACACTCGCGAGATCCTCACGACTCGTGAGGAGAATTCTCTTATGGGACCCTCATGACTCATAAGATTTGAAAGTCTTAAGTTACAGAGACCTAAACCTGTGCTTAAGCAAACCCCCACAAACTTCCAATATTGCCCTACAAGTGGCTCAATACTGACCCTTGTATACAATCCACGGGCACGAATAAACATTTCCCTAATCAAGTCTCATCCGAGACTGGGGATATGTTCGCATGATGAACAACCCTTATAAGTCCTCTCGACTTACAAGGAGAAAACCCTCTTGTTGGATCCTTATGACTTACAGAGGAACATACACTTAGGAATCCTCACGATTCCTAAGGAGAAAATACACCTACAAGATCCTCACGACTTGTAGGGAGAAATACCTTTGTGAGACCCTTACGGCTCATGAAGTTAAAAGCCTTAGACGACATGACCTTAACCCTGGTCGCTAAGCCACCTTTATTCAACATCGACAGAGGCAGATGATGATTCGCTCCTGGCAATATCCCAGTTGTAGCGGTGCTGATGCCGAAATCGGTGTTTAATTCCAGGTTTACGGAGGAAAGCCAGTAAGCCGCACATGCATACGAAATAGCCGAAATGATTGGGCAACTTGCAATAAAAATTAGCAAGTAAAAATGTATGCATGCAAAATAGCCGAAATGATTGGGCAACTCGCAATAAAAAGCAGCGAGTAAAAATAAAATAAATAGCCGAAATGATTGGGCACCGCGAAAAATAGCCGAAATGATTGGGCAATCATGACCTTCGCGATATAAAAGCTGAAATGATAGAGCATCGCGGAAATAAAACAAAAAAAAGGAAGATGATAAAACTTTGGCCCTACAGTTAAGATCACATCGATCCCTGTATACAATCCAAGGGCGTAAACAAAGAGGGAACCGTACTTTCCCAACAGGCTCCGCCAGAAGACGAAGCCAAATCTCGACCGTTCAGTCCAACTCCGAAGAAACCAGTGTCTTCAGCAAATTCCTCGACTCACGGATACAAACACTCCTTGACGAGAGCCTCCTGATCCGCGTCGACTCGCAGAGCCACCAGTGCCTCCGTGGGAAATTCTCGACTCGTTTCAAACCCCAAGGAAACAAATAATCCTTGGCGCTTGGGAAACAAATAATCCCTAGCAAATTCCTCGACTCACGGATACAAACACTCCTTGACGAGAGCCTCCTGATCCGCGTCGACTCGCAGAGCCACCGGTGCCTCCGTGGGAAATTCTCGACTCGTTTCAAACCCCAAGGAAACAAATAATCCTTGGCGCTTGGGAAACAAATAATCCCTAGCAAATTCCTCGACTCACGGATACAAACACTCCTTGAAGAGAGCCTCCTGATCCGCGTCGACTCGCAGAGCCACCAGTGCCTCCGTAGGAAATTCTCGACTCGTTTCAAACCCCAAGGAAACAAATAATCCTTGGCGCTTGGGAAACAAATAATCCCTAGCAAATTCCTCGACTCACGGATACAAACACTCCTTGACGAGAGCCTCCTGATCCGCGTCGACTCGCAGAGCCACCAGTGCCTCCGTGGGAAATTCTCGACTCGTTTCAAACCCCAAGGAAACAAATAATCCTTGGCGCTTGGGAAACAAATAATCCCTAGCAAATTCCTCGACTCACGGATACAAACACTCCTTGATGAGAGCCTCCTGATCCGCGTCGACTCGCAGAGCCACCATTGTCTCTGTGGGAAATTCTTGACTCGTTTCAACACCAGGGAAACAAATAATCCTTGGCAAATGCCTCAACTCAGGGAAACTAGCATCCTTGACGAGAGCCTCCTGATCCGCGTCGACTCGCAGAGCCACCAGTGCCTCCGTGGGAAATTCTCGACTCGTTTCAAACCCCAAGGAAACAAATAATCCTTGGCGCTTGGGAAACAAATAATCCCTAGCAAATTCCTCGACTCACGGATACAAACACTCCTTGACGAGAGCCTCCTGATCCGCGTTGACTCGCAGAGCCACTAGTGCCTCCATGGGAAATTCTCGACTCGTTTCAAACCCCAAGGAAACAAATAATCCTTGGCGCTTGGGAAACAAATAATCCCTAGCAAATGCCTCAACTCAGGGAAACTAGCATCCTTGACGAGAGCCTCCTGATCCGCGTCGACTCGCAGAGCCACCGGTGCCTTCGTGGGAAATTCTCGACTCATTTCAAACCCTAAGGAAACAAATAATCCTTGGCGCTTGGGAAACAAATAATCCCTAGCAAACTCCTAGACTCACGGATACAAACACTCTTTGACGAGAGCCTCCTGATTCGCGTCGGCTCGCAGAGCCACCAGTGTCTCCGCGGGAAATTTCCCGATTTGTCTCAAACTGCAAATGAAGTCTTAGGTAGCAGGGACTAAAAAACTTGCTCCCTGAACAATGGGACCCTGCAAGTCGATCCAAAAAGGTCTCTTGCATACTATTCACGGGTCTCACTCTCCAAAATCGAATCTCGACAAGGGGGGAAACAACCGCTTACGGGTCCTCTCGACTCGTAAGAGGGAAAAATTCTCTTATAGGATCCTTACGACTTACAAGAGAAAATCACACTTAGGAATCCTCACGATTCCTAAGGAGAAAAACCCACCTACGAGATCCTTTCGATCTGTAGGGAGAAAAATCTCTACGAGACCCTCACGGCTCATAGAGTTGAAAAGTCTTAGGCAGCAGATCTGAACCTGCGGCCTAAGCCATCGCTGATTCTTAAGAAAGTCAAGATGTATGCTCTATTATCTGTTGACCATATTTACTAAGGTGGCATGCTGATGATAAAAGAAAGAAAAAGCAAGGAAATAGCACAAGACATTACAAAAAATGTGTATCTTTTATTCATAAACTTGATTGAGTACAGGATACATTGCGCTAAAGGATAATATATATATATATATTTATTTATTTATTTACAATTACAAACGATATAAAGAGGGATAGCTACTGAGGAGGAAGTGTCTTTAACAAATCCGCAAGACGCTCTCGCACTTCCTTCAACGCCTCCTCCTGAGTGGCTGCCGCGGCCACCTCTGCTTCCACCTGGGCTCGCTGCTGCAAGAAAGATAAAAGTTGCTCCTCCACCGCCTTTTGGGCTGCTTCCTGGCTAGGCGCATCTCGCTCGACGACGTCAAGCTGTTGCCTCAATGATAACCCTTCGGAAAGACATTGCAGAAGGCCCTCAAAATCAACCTTCAGCCGTACAACATTGGCCTCCACCCGAGCATGCGGTTAGGCAGACTTGCTCAAAGTCTCACCGCGCTCCTTACGCCTTGAAATGACTTCTTGTTCGAGATGGCGGAAGTAAGAAGCGCTCTGCTCAATCCACGCTGCTCTTTGATTGCTGGCGGCCAAGGTCTCGGGAGCGGGACACAGCGACTCCAACTGATGCAGGCGGGCCTCGATCTCCCTGCAATGGTTAACCCAAGATGCGATGATACCCTCGTCATGAAAGTTCACGAGTATCACCAGCATCGGGTTAACCGCTGTAGCAAAATCCACAGCAGAAGTAGGGGTCTCGACGTCGAGCTCCTCAATGTAATCGCTCAACATACGCAAGCTGTTCGCGGCGCTTTTCGAAGATGGACGTCTTAGGTAAGGACCTGCTGGCATTATGATGCGAGATTCGAAGGGCGCCGAGACCGGAACGACAGCTGAAAAGAAACAAGATGTGATCAGATAACAGTTCAGAAAATAAAAAAGGGGAGATTTATCAATGTGATAGTCGCTGTACCAGCTGAGGCAGGTGGCAGGGCCGGAAGGGTCGGCAGCGCAGCCGATCTTTCATCCCCTCCTTCGATTTGTAACACTGCAGTCGAAATGAGAAAAAAGGGTTTAGAAGTAATTCCATCAATGAAGAAAGAAGGATATCAATGGAAATCATACTCACTAACGCCACCAAAGGAAGAAGCGAGTTCGGATGGGAAGGAGAAGTGTGGGAGCAACATCTGGTAAAGATGGTCAAAAAGCACTCCTGAAAGACACAATAGTATGACTTTAGTACACAAATTATGCGTCTGGAAGATAAGATTAATAAGTTGCAAACCCATACCTTCCAACATCTTCGAGGGTATGAGAGAGGGTTGAGAGGTGACCACCGCCAAGGTAGTCGTTGAAGGCGCTCCCTCGAGCAGTGGGGCATCGGCGCTGGCTGCACCTGCGTTACAAAAAAGGTAAATTTGTCAGAAAGATTGTAAAGCAAAGTAATGAAAAACAGCAACTTGGGGTTTACCTGAGGAGCTCCCAGCTGAAACGGAGGCGATTCCCTCCTCTATCGACATGAGACCACCGCCCATGACCTCATCGCCTGACTCAATGAGGTCCGTCGTCGTGCTAGCGCGACCAGGAGACGGCAGGAGATCGTAAGCAGGGAGGGCAATTATTGGAGCGTTGCCGGATTCTTGGAAGGAAGCGGCTGACTCTTCCCCAAGAGTCATACCCATCTCACCCGCTACTTCTTCGGGCTCCGCCGTCTCCATCGGCTCATCCACCGTCACCATGAGGTCGCCGGCCTCAAGCGCCTCGTCCGCCAACACCCTCGGTTCATTTGTAATGATCATTTCATCTGCCGCCACTTCAGGCTGGGCATCAATGACCCTCTCAGCTGCAGACCCCTCAACCTCCATCTCGGGCCCCGAAGCCTCGGCGACATTGCCCACCGTCGGCTCGGGCTCGGTAGGAGCTGCCTCCTCTGTCTCCTTGGGATCAACGGTTTTCGCCTCCCCCTCGATCGGACTTGGCCCTGCAAGATAAGAAATATAAGGACCAATGGCATTAAAATCCTTATAACAAAAACTCTGAGAGAAATATTACCTGAAGCGGATTTACCGTTTGCGCTCCGAACTGCGCGCGCCACCTCTCTGCGGGCAGTGGATAGGGCGACAGGGGGCTCTTCGGATGGAGTGTCAGCGCGAGGGACGGTGCTGGGGCCCGCTCCCACAGCCAAGGCAGCCCTGCGCGCCTTCGCCTCACGCCTCAGCCGCTTCCTTTCCTCCCGGGCTGTCACGATGGACCTTCGTGACGCTTCTTTCAAGGCGTCGTCATCCTCGTTCAGGGATGCCTCCAGAGCCTTTAGGGCATCTTTCATCGGCTATTCAAGACGAACCTCCTGCGGTGGCCCAGAGGAAGCGGGAACATCGGCGGCTGGCGGAACATTTGCGTCGCTTCGTGGGAACGGCATTGAGGTTTCTATAATAAAAAGGGAGAGGTTAGATCGACCATAACACGAGGGAGATGAAAACTTGATGAATAGAGACTTACTAAGGCCTAAAGACGCTCTAAGGCGTTCTTCCTCCTGGAAGGTCTTGAGTGAAGCGGCAATGGCTTCCTCATCAGTGATGCCTGTTGGAAGAAAGGAAAGAAAAGCGTTACTCAAAAGCAATAAGGAAGATATGTTACAAAAAAGAAAATGTGACTAGTAGTTACCTGATTGCGCAAGCTTAGCCAGCCACGCGTCACGCTTTGCCAACCACGCAGAAGTTTCGAGAGCGGCTTCCAAGTCTGTGTCGTCCGGCGGCGGCATGATTAATCCCTCGTTAGTCCTATATTCGATTAGGCCCTCGGCGTAGGGAGCATGGGGTTCCTGGCCGAACACGACATCTGCAGCGAAGAGCGATTTCTTTTTCTTCTGCCCTCCGCCCTTAGGCTCACGTGAGATCGACTTCCGCTTAGCAGTCACCTTGGGACGACGGGTCCCGATGTCCGCACCCACGCCAGACTCCAGCGAGGATACAACCACTGTCTCCACTGGAGCACGGGGAGCTGCAGGTGCATCTGCGACATCAGGGAGCGACAAGCCACGTGGAGGACTTTGCGCATGCGATGGTCAAGTTCTGACCTCTTTTAGAGGGGCAACTACTGGAGTCCTCGGGACCAAAGGAGCGTTGCGATCGGTACCTGGAGGCACACCCTTACGATCGACCAACAGTTGCCTTTCCTCCTTTATAACTGCTCCTGTTGCATGATTGTACCAGTCTTTGTACACATCGAGGAGTCTCGGAGCGTAAGCCGGTGCATTGATAAAAAAATGAGAGCTCGTATTCAGGCGCATGAAATGGTGCAGTGCGTTCTCCATCCCTTCTTCAGTGGCAGTGGGTTCCAGCAAGAAGGCTTCCAAGGGGACCCCTTGATCGTAGCCCAATTGTTGAGCAAAACGATGCGGGTTGTACCTCATAAAAATTGCCACATCATTCTGCCTACAAACTAAGAAACCCGGTCTAATGGAATATAAGTGAAGGTTCTCCCAAGCCGTCAAAACTGAGGCTCCATCCTTAAAGACATCTTGTAATGGCCGCGTCACAGTGGTAGACACCTTTCCAATGGTCAATACCTTATCGACAAAAGACATACCGGCTCCAACGGTATGAGGGCGAAGGAGTAATCCCCTGGCGTTCCGCGGTGATGGGGTTACAATTGATGCGCCGATTAGCTGTATAATGTGAGGAAACCGCACTTGTCAAAGAACGAGGGCCTTTTATGCATGCCGAAGACACCCGCTGTGTGTAGCTCGAGCCACGATGCAACGTAATGCATCGGGAAGACCACATCCAGTACCCCGGGCTCATTAGCATCCGCTGCTCGACTGAGGCCATGGTATAAGTGCGCCAAGCCAGCGATCCCAACAGCTACCTTTACCCCGATGACCATCCGGTGGGCTGGGTAAAAGACAGAGGGTCGCATCCGATGAGAGTGCATTGGGATCGCAAACCAGCTCAGCCACAATCCAAGAAATCCTAAGAAAAAGGCCTCCTCATCCATTCCAGGGTCCGCAATTTCTGCAAATGACATAGTAGGGAAGTCCGGAAGAAAAAAACCCTTTTGATCTATATCCTTCTCCGGTAGGTTGTCCACACCTAGACCGAAAGGGTCATCCAGGGTGGCAAACTTGGCAGCTTCTGATGAGATGACGCTTGGACGAAGGAAACGAGCAATGAAGTCCTCAAAGTTAACTCCCCGACTCCCATGTTCGACGAAGAGGGACTCATATATGTTCAACACTTTAATCAAGCTTGGGAATTGATGTTGAACGGCATTCTCCGGTGTGACCCCCCTTACCATCGGCCTAGCACCAAAGACGTACACATCTGTCGGGAGCAGCTCCTCATAATGTTCCCCCATCACTGGTAAACCGGATACCTCCGCGAACTCCTCCAAGGAGATTGACACTTCCCGATCCATGGCAAGGAAAGTGTGGGTAGGAATATTCCATTGCTCCAAGAAAGCTTTGAACCACCAGGTGGGGAGCGTGGGATACTGGAAAAGAGAGATGTAGACCGCGGTGTACAGTCCTAATCTTATCAACTGCGACTTCTTCATCGACAGGATGTACCGGGCCCACGGCAGATAGCCAATCGGGTGGCGGGCGATCAGACCAAGGTTATACGATTGCCCCCAAGGTCGTGCTTCACCCTGACAGATACGGCGTCCTAGGATTGTTAGTGTATATGCCCTAGAGGCCATTACTGTATCATACTAGTTTGTATATTACTTAATGGAAGCTTGGGATATTCACCTTGTATATACAATCTTGCTCAAAATAGTAGTATGCTACTTGGTTTGTTTCTACTTCAATGTGTACATGTGTTTATTTTAGTATATCACCTATACACATTAGTGGAGCCCTTAGGATCTTTGCTTGATTACCAGCGTTGTGATGGCAGTCACACTAGTGGGGGCTGGGTAATCTATAAGCACATCCTTATGCAGGTCCCTAGTCGCAGGACTATCGAGACAGGGCATCGATACTTCGGAGTAGACTAGCGCATGCGCTTCTCATCCCAGTGTGGGAGACGGTCTGTCCCACAGCCGTCAGTACGTCGTACTTGAGATAGTATGCGGGTGCTAGTTAGGTTACGAGTACACTGGACAGGACTCGTCGGGAACTGACTAGTTGGTTTTATACCTATCGTCAGTTATCAGTTCCCAGGTGACATGAGTACAGCTTAGTCCGCTGACTTGACACTGGCACTTCGCCTTGAGTGTGTTCCCACTGTATTTTGATTACTACCCTACCACGGCTCAAAGGAGTCGTGCAAACAGGTAGTAGTTGGGTGCAGTCCCGAAGCACTTGGAGGCAGTGACGGTTAGACAGGATTCGTCTCTCCCGGTATTGGGGGTTGACATCGCGCTGTGTCTAGGAGAGCCATTACACGAGTAGTCCCTGGCCAGGGCAAGCGAGATATACTGGTAGGCTTCCAGTGTTATCTCAGGGTGTTTGGGCTTCACTCCGACACGACTTGTACCGCTATTAGGGGACTGACGTTTACCGCCCCCTAGGCCCGCCATGCGATGTATCAGACGAACAGACCGGACTGTACGGAGACTGTCACATTCAGACTCAGTGGGAGTTCCGATGGGGTTCACCTCGTCAGTCTTCTTATCGGCATCTACCTGGGGACCGTTACGCACAGCTAGTGCCGCTTGCGGTCTGTGGTTAAACCCACTTCCAGCGTAGTGTTGAGTCTTTAGAGTCCCACATAGAGGGCTATTCGCCTCTGGGCAAAACAGAGTAGAGGTCGCATGGTTTTGCGACAGGGTTCGTTCTCATCCACGCACTAGTGCACGTTTGGAGTCCGCACGGATATCACTAGCGGGCTCTGGTTTGAGCCAGATACTAGTATATGTTTTGGGGTTAGTTTTATCTCATAGTATTCATGTTCCTCGGAACAAGAATGCGGGTGTGTATGCACAGTTGATTGAGGCGGAGGAAGAGGATTTTCATTAGGGTTTCGGAACGGGTGCGTATGCACAGTTGGCAGTCGTCTTTTTCCAAACCCTAATGAATTTATGATATATCAATTAATAATATTAATTAAATGAAATTGTGTCATGGTTGGGTTTGTTGACTTGTTGACCAAGGTTGACTTGTTGACCAAGGTTGACTTGTTGACTATGGTTGAAACTTTGACTATCATCATTACATATTAAAGATGCTCTTTGATTCTAGCAAAACCATTTAATGTGTGTAATGATAATTGTCATTTCAAACCATCCATCAACTATTTCATTTTGATTATTATTATTATTTTGATAATTCATTTGATATTATGTTATGGTTGTAAAAAAAGCATTTCATTCTATCATAACACTTCTCTCTCCTCTCTTCTTCTTCCTCCTCCTCTAGTTCAAGGAGACTCACTCTCATGTGTTGAGAAACCCCCTCCTTGAGATAAAAACACCCCAAAAACACTCTCTACTCTCTCTAGGGTTAGAGGTCTAGCAAGCCAAAGACCTTAGTTCTCTCAAAGTTCGAGAAAGGAGCCCGAAGGTTGAACCCTCAGGTGGATCCATCTTTGACGGAAGAAGGCGACGAGGAAAGCACCATCCAAGCTCTACAAAGGTTTCAAGAAGAAGGAGTTCAAGTTAGGTATAACCTCTTTTCCGAGTAGCTAACTCTCTTTAGCTTAGTAGCTAGTTTAGTTTAGAAAAGATCCGACTTTTGTTAGTCCATGTTGCCTAATGCGCTAAAAATTTGTTTTTTTATACCGTTTCCGCCTCCCCATAAGAACCGGGGTTGGCAACGTGGACTTACAGTGGTATAAGAGCCTAACTAAACTTAAACTAGCTTAGTAGTAAAGTGTATGGAAGTTCGATCGGAAAAATTGCAAAAACCTAAACATCAAAACCCTAACTTTCTGTTGAAATTTTTTGTGCTCTAAAAATAAAAAGTTTTACTCCAAAAATCGGCTCAGAGTTTTGTGAAGACACCCACCAAAAACAGTCGCCTGAATCCTTCAAACCGCCGTGGTTCCGCGGCAATGGGTATACATTTGCCGCGGAACCGCCGCCGTTTAAGCTCTTCTCGTGACCGGGTTTGGTGCAGTGTTCATCTGGTAGGGTTTTGGGATTTTTAAGATGGTTTATTTGTGCCCAGGTTTTCCAAAAAAGAAATTTGGTTTTGGGGGCCTATAAATCCGTATTTTTGATCGAATTTCACTATACTTTGACTAATCGGTTATATCTGTGATGTTTATATGTATTGAACGTCGGCTAATCGCTATATGTCGATTAGTCGGGGTTATACATATCTGTGATATGTATTTGATGATGGTTTGTGTATATGAATGCGTTGGACTGTCGCGGGTGAATAGCCGGGGTGGATGTGAGATGAGTGTTTCTTTTTCTTTCTTTCATTGTAAAATGTAAATTGATGTAATATTATTATTTGTATGGCTGCACAACCGGGTCGGGGTTGTAGCCGTCATTGTATAATTCTTTTTACTGTTTTTGCTCCTAGGATAGACCCGTGGAGGGGGTGCACAAACTACCGGGTATCTCGAAGTGCCGAGTGGCCTACTCACGGCGTTGAGGGAGGTTGCTCCACTTCGGGTACTTGGCAGGTAGTTTGCCGCACCCGTAGGGGTCTTGGGTGGGGTATTGGCTATTCACCGCGACCGTGTAATCCGTTTTTCGTTGCAGGCTCGAACGGATTGCGGATTCCTAGTATATCCAATGTATTCATCTGTGATCTGTAATGTCTATCATTGCTATATATATTTATAACTATTTAGGCGTTGCTTATGTTTTACAGCCGCGCTAGCCCAGCCCCCGCTCTGTCGTTAGTTAAGTAACCTAACGGGTGATGACGGGCCCCGTGGCGAATGTGAATGGCATAAGCGTACGTCATATTTTGGTTGTTTTCTGCAATGGTAGGATTAAATGATAGGATGCATTAAAAGAACTAATGCAAGTATATCACGCATTAAAAGAACTAATGCAAGATAACAAACCAAGCAAAAGTCGTTGGAACACTTTCGAAAAACCACTCGGTTCTTTTCAAAACCAACTTTTAAATGCGGAGCTTGAGCCACTCCTTTTAAAAGCTATCTCGTTCCATCGATCATATCAAGTTCACTACGTTCACGGTTTAGCCAAAACCATTCGTAGCCCTCCGTCGTTTCACATGAATAGTCAATAGTATTCAAGCTGTGTTTGTTGGCCAAAGTCAAGGCATAGTGATTGGTAACTATTGGGTATTCATGTGCAGCATAGATAGATGCGTTGATTTGGAACAGTCGTACTGCCTTGTTGGCCAAAGTCAAGGGTAAGTACGGGTGGATTCAAATTAACCTGGAGAACGACGGGTAGAACTTGACATGTGACTTATGATTTGTTGGCCAAAGTCAAGGTCATAAGAGCATGGGGCAAAAATCTACATCGGGAGTTTCATAAGTACTGAAACTTGCTAGAGTTGCATACCATTTGGAGTGTGATGATTCTGGTAGGATTCCTTCAGTTTCGTCACGCAGTGATATTTGGATCCCGATCCTATTGTGAGTATATGCTACTCCTCGGGAAATTTTTCACTAAACGATCAATGCTATAAACCTAGTAGGTGTCTAGAAAGGTGTTAGCGGGGCTACGCCCCCAGGAAAAAGAGGTTCTTAAATTAAGGAACTTCGCGAAAGCGTTGGAAAACCTCCCTCGAAGTACCGACACTGGCCTGGCTGAACGGTTAAGCAAGTATTGTGCGGTGGGATTGATCCCGACTAATTCTTCCTTTATGGTTTGAGGAGGGATTCGAGAGACAGTGGGAGCCATCCTGTTTAGACAAACTAAAAACCATTCTAAACTTGCAAGAGCATCGTGCTGAGTGTTTCTTATCTCTCTCCTAATTGCAGCAACCAATCGACATGACTGGACTTAAGTTACTTCTAGATAAAAACATACTGACAGGGCCAAACTACAAAGATTGGCTCAGGAATGTCAAAATGGCAATCACTTACGACAAGCTGGGGTATCTTCTTACCACCAAAGCTCCCTCCGTCCCAGGTCCCACCTCCAGCGTCGCGGATAAGGAAATCCGTAAGACTTGGGAGATTGATTGCGCGAAGGCCAAGTGCCTCGTGCTTGCCTCTATGGACAACGAACATCAGAGGAGGCACGGGAATATGGACCTGGAATCCATATTTCTCCATACAAAAGAACTGTATGGAGAGCAGTCTCGTATCGCAAGATACGAAGTGTCGAAGAAGTTATTTTCGGCAAGATTGGCCGTCGGATCATCGATAGCGGAACACGTGCTTAAGATGATTGGCTACATTGAGGAGCTCGCAGAACTTGGGACCACGTTGGAGAGTGAGCTCTATACGGACTTGATTCTCCAGTCCCTTCCTTCCACTTACGCCCAGTTTATACTGAACTTCAACTTACAAGAAAAAGAAGTTGAACTTTCAGAACTCCTCAACATGCTGAGGAGCGCAGAGGGCACCCTACAGAAAGGTAGGGAAACACCCACTTTGTTTGTAGGAGGATCTTCTTCTTCTAGGTCTAAGGCGAAAGCCAAGGGAAAGAAGATGAAAGCCCTCGCCAAACCAAGGGGCGGTGTTAGTAAAGTGGATACGAAGGGAAAGGCAAAAGCAACAAAGATAGCAGGGAAGCTTGTGGGTAAAGAAGAATGCTTCTATGGTCATAAGAGTGGACACTGGAAGAAAGATTGCAGGGCTTGGAAGGCCAGGACACAGGAACTGAAGCAGGTTGCGGCTTCAGCTTCAGGTGTGTATGTTATTGAAAACAGTCTTTCGATAAACTCTACTTCCTGGGTATTGGATACCGGATCAGGATCTCATATCTGTAATTCTTTGCAGGCGTTGAGAAACCGTAGGGTTTTGAAGGCAGGTGACATGACCCTCAGAGTTGCGAACGGAGCTAGCATGGATGCTAAAGCCGTGGGGGACTATCACCTGGGAATGTCAGATGGACATGTTTTGGTTTTTCGTAATTGCTTTTTTGTACCCAACGCAACTTGTAATATCATTTCTGTATCTTTGGTTTCAAAAGAAGGTTATGAATTTGCGTTTGTAAGTAATGTTGTAAACATTCACCTTAATCAAGTTCTGATTGGGTCAGGTACACTGAGCAATGGTATATACGTATTAAACCAACCACAGATTTTCAATGTCCAGAATACACACAAAAGAAAGTCTCCAGATATCAATCAGACTTTCTTATGGCATTGTAGACTGGGTCACATCAATGAGAGAAGGTTGACTAAGTTACATACAGAAGGATATTTGGATCCGTTCGAATATCAATCGTATGCCACTTGTCAATCCTGTCTCAAAGGAAAGATGACAAAGACTCCGTTCACTGGACACGGAGTAAGAGCGAGCGAGCTCTTGGGACTCGTACACAGCGACGTGTGCGGTCCAATGTCTACACATGCGCGAAGCGGTTATTCTTACTTCATTGCTTTTACGGATGACTTTTCAAGGTACGGTTATGTCTTCTTGATGAAGCATAAGTCCGAAGCCTTTGAAAAGTTCCAGGAATATAAGAATGAAGTAGAAAAACAAACCGGCAAAAGTATCAAGATTCTAAGATCGGATCGAGGTGGAGAATACTTAAGTGCCGAGTTCCTGAATTACTTAAAAGAGAATGGAATTCTCTCTCAGCTTACTCCTCCGTACACTCCGCAACATAATGGTGTATCGGAGAGACGGAACCGGACCCTATTGGATATGGTACGGTCCATGATGAGTAACGCTGAGTTACCGCGATCATTCTGGGGGTATGCGCTAGAATCAGCTGCATACCTTTTGAACCGAGTTCCCACTAAGACTGTGCCTACCACACCATATGAGATGTGGTGTGGAAAGAGGCCCCATCTTAATCACATTAAGACATGGGGATGTCCAGCTTTTGTCAAAAAGCAGCATGCGGAAAAACTCGAGGCACGCTCAGTACAGTGCAAGTTCGTGGGATATCCAAAGAACTCCAAGGGGTATTTCTTCTACTGCGAAGAGGAACAAAAGGTTTTTGTTTCTCGTCATGCCTACTTCTTGGAAACTGAGTTTTTGGAAAACCAGATAAGTTGGAGCACAGTAGAACTGGAAGAAATTCCAGAACCACGAGCTATTACTGAAAGCTTAGAGGAACCAGAGGGTTCAAAAGAACAGGACATTCCTACGCCGCTCCGCAGGAGTAGTAGGCAGTCTCATCCGCCCGAGAGATACTACGGTTTTCTCATAGACGGGGATAGAGAGGATTGCATCATAGATTATGATGAACCTACTAGCTTCCAGCAGGCCGTTCAGAGCGTTGACTCGGTAAAATGGCTGGATGCAATGCGGACCGAAATGGAGTCCATGTACACCAACAAAGTATGGACGTTGGACATTGCTCCAGACGGGGTAAAACCCGTAGGATGCAAGTGGATCTTCAAAAGGAAGATTGGTGCAGATGGACAGGTTGAGACCTATAAAGCTAGACTGATTGCAAAGGGTTTTCGTTAAAGACCTGGTTTGGACTATGACGAGACCTTTTCTCCAGTGGCTATGCTGAAATCCATTCGGATCCTTCTTGCCATTGCTGCCTTCCACTATTATAAGATTTGGCAGATGGACGTAAAGACCGCTTTTCTAAATGGAAATTTAGAGGAGTGTGTCTATATGGACCAGCCAGAGGGTTTCATTCAGAGTGGGAGCAGCGGAAAGGTGTGCAAGTTGCTTAAGTCCATCTATGGACTAAAGCAGGCATCGCGGAGTTGGAACATTTGTTTTGATGAGACGGTCAAGGAATTTGGCTTTATCAAAAATCCAGATGAACCATGCATCTATAGTAGATTTGTAGCGAGAACTGTAGTATTTCTCGTTTTATACGTGGATGACATTCTCTTAATAGGAAATGACATTCCTATGCTACAATCTGTCAAGGGGTTCTTGTCGCACAAGTTCTCCATGAAAGACCTGGGTGATGCCTCATACATCCTGGGGATCCGGATCCATCGTGATAGATCCAAGAGGATATTAGGACTTTCAAAGTCCAGGTACATCGACACCATACTGAAAAGATTCAGTATGGAAGATTCCAAGCGCGGTAACCTACCGGCTTGTCACGGGATCACCCTCTCTAAAGAGATGTCTCCCAAGACTGATTTAGAGAGGGATCACATGTCTATTATACCCTACGCTTCTGCGGTAGGCTCTATAATGTATGCGATGTTGTGTACCAGACCGGATGTAGCTTATGCACTGAGTGTGGTAAGCCGGTATCAGTCAAACCCTGGGGAGAAACACTGGATAGCGGTAAAGAACATTCTCAAGTACTTGAGAAGGACTAAGGAGATGTTCTTGGTGTATGGCGGAAAAGACCTCCAGATCGAGGCCTTTGCTGACTCCATCTTCTAGAGTGACAAGGATGATTCCAAGTCCATGTCGGGTTTTGTCTTTACCCTCAATGGAGGGGCGGTGTGTTGGAAGAGTTCCAAACAGGAAACCGTTGCAGCTTGACTATGGAAGCGGAATACATCGCTGCATCTGATGCCGCAAAAGAAGCCATCTGGATGAGGAAGTTCTTGAAAGAACTTCAGGTGGTTCCATCCATTGTTGATCCAATACCTCTGTATTGCGACAACAACAGGGCTATAGCTTTAGCGAAGAAACCCAGATCCCATCAGAGATCCAGACACATCTTGAGGCGGTATCACCTGATCAGGGAGATCGTGGATCGCCAGGAGATTGAGGTTCGGAGGGTTGCTTCAGAAGAAAACACTGCAGATCCATTCACCAAGGCCTTGCCCCAGACTCAGTTCGAGGGGCTGATCGAGATGATAGGTCTTTGATACGCCAGTACATGGCCTTAGTGCAAGTGGGAGATGGTTAGTGTATATGCCCTAGAGGCCATTTCTGTATCATACTAGTTTGTATATTACTTAATGGAAGATTGGGATATTCACCTTGTATATACAATCTTGCTCAAAATAGTAGTATGCTACTTGGTTTGTTTCTACTTCAATGTGTACATGTGTTTATTTTAGTATATCACCTATACACATTAGTGCAGCCCTTAGGATCTTTGCTTGATTACCAGCGTTATGATGGCAGTCACACTAGTGGGGGCTGGGTAATCTATAAGCACATCCTTATGCAGGTCCCTAGTCGCAGGACTATCGAGACAGGGCATCGATACTCCGGAGTAGACTAGCGCATGCGCTTCTCATCCCAGTGTGGGAGACGGTCTGTCCCACAGCCGTCAGTACGTCGTACTTGAGATAGTATGCGGGTGCTCGTTAGGTTACGAGTACACTGGACAGGACTCGTCGGGAACTGACTAGTTGGTTTTATACCTATCGTCAGTTATCAGTTCCCAGGTGACATGAGTACAGCTTAGTCTGCTGATTTGACCCTGGCACTTCGCCTCGAGTGTGTTCCCACTGTATTTTGATTACTACCCTACCACGGCTCAAAGGAGTCGTGCAAACAGGTAGTAGTTGGGTGCAGTCCCGAAGCACTTGGAGGCAGTGACGGTTAGACAGGATTCGTCTCTCCCGGTATTGGGGGTTGACATCGCGCTGTGTCTAGGAGAGCCATTACACGAGTAGTCCCTGGCCAGGGCAAGCGAGATATACTGGTAGGCTTCCAGTGTTATCTCAGGGTGTTTTGGGCTTCACTCCGACACGACTTGTACCGCTATTAGGGGACTGACGTTTACTGCCCCCTAGGCCCGCCATGCGATGTATCAGACGAACAGACCGGACTGTACGGAGACTGTCACATTCAGACTCAGTAGGAGTTCCGATGGGGTTCACCTCGTCAGTCTTCTTATCGGCATCTACCTGGGGACCGTTACGCACAGCTAGTGCCGTTTGCGGTCTGTGGTTAAACCCACTGCCAGTGTAGTGTCGAGTCTTTAGAGTCCCACATAGAGGGCTATTCGCCTCTGGGAAAAACAGAGTAGAGGTCGCATGGTTTTGCGACAGGGTTCGTTCTCATCCACGCACTAGTGCACGTTTGGAGTCCGGACGGATATCACTAGCGGGCTCTGGTTTGAGCCAGATACTAGTATATGTTTTGGGGTTAGTTTTATCTCATAGTATTCATGTTCCTCGGAACAAGAATGCGGGTGTGTATGCACAGTTGATTGAGGCGGAGGAAGAGGATTTTCATTAGGGTTTCGGAACGGGTGCGTATGCACAGTTGACATTCGTCTTTTTCCAAACCCTAATGAATTTATGATATATCAATTAATAATATTAATTAAATGAAATTGTGTCATGGTTGGGTTTGTTGACTTATTGACCAAGGTTGACTTGTTGACCAAGGTTGACTTGTTGACCATGGTTGAAACTTTGACTATCATCATTACATATCAAAGATGCTCTTTGATTCTAGCAAAACCATTTAATGTGTGTAATGATAATTGTCATTTCAAACCATCCATCAACTATTTCATTTTGATTATTATTATTATTTTGATAATTCATTTGATATTATGTTATGGTTGTAAAAAAGCATTTCATTCTATCATAACACTTCTCTCTCCTCTCTTCTTCTTCCTCCTCCTCTAGTTCAAGGAGACTCACTCTCATGTGTTGAGAAACCCCCTCCTTGAGATAAAAACACCCCAAAACCACTCTCTACTCTCTCTAGGGTTAGAGGTCTAGCAAGCCAAAGACCTTAGTTCTCTCAAAGTTCGAGAAAGGAGCCCGAAGGTTGAACCCTCAGGTGGATCCATCTTTGACGGAAGAAGGCGACGAGGAAAGCACCATCCAAGCTCTACAAAGGTTTCAAGAAGAAGGAGTTCAAGTTAGGTATAACCTCTTTTCCGAGTAGCTAACTCTCTTTAGCTTAGTAGCTAGTTTAGTTTAGAAAAGATCCGACTTTTGTTAGTCCATGTTGCCTAATGCGCTAAAAATTTGTTTTTTATACCGTTTCCGCCTCCCCGTAAGAACCGGGGTTGGCAACGTGGACTTACAAGGATGTCCAAAACTATAGGACGTTGAACCGGTATCGCATCTATGGCGGGATGTAGAAAGCCCTTCGATGTCCAATCCACCAACTCCACGGCATACTGCACTGAGGGTGGGGTAGCATAATGAATCGCCGTGATGGGCTCAGACGGCACTGCGCATGTGAAGCTGCGTCGACCCATAATGATCTGGTTATACCAGGACCCCCAAAGGTGAAGATTCTTGTACTCCGGATCGTATTCTCTAATCATGGTCAGGACTTCACGGTCCGAGGGCGCCTCGGGAAATCCCTCCTCCGAGCGGACGAACGGGAATGAAGTGTCTAAAGACATGATCGCTGCAAAAAGAACAATTTAGCCGTTAGTGTTGTAATTCCAACGTTTGGCGTCTAAAAAGAAAATGCATTAATTAAATTAAAATTAATTAATTACACCACACAGCAGCGCAGTGAGTAGGAGACCAAAAGGGGACCCACAAAATCTGGATGACAATACGTCAATTAATAAGACAACCTCATCATTGGATGAGATTGTCAGTTGGTCCCCAGAAAAACATTCCCATTTAAAAAAAAAGGGGAGAATCCCTAGAGACAAGGAGAAAATCTTCTCTTTCAGAGCAAAACTCTGTCACAGAGTGACACTTGTCAAACTCTGGTCTCAGGGAAATAAGGTTCCTTAAAGAAGCATGGCTCTGTGGCAATAATGGAAAAGGTCCATCAGAAAATTTTTTACACTTAAAAGAATTAAAAATTTTGGAATCTTGAAAGATTCATGAAAAATTTATAAAAAGACTCTTCATTTTTCAAATCTAAAAGAGCTATTTTTAGATCTATGAGCAAAGCTCTGTTCATGGGTTAAAACCCATGAACAAGATCCCTGCAGATCTATAAGTTTTGAGAGCAAACCTCTGTTTATGAAACCCCAATGGGGATCTCTTTAGATCAAAAGATCTGTGAGAGCAAAGCTCTTTGGTTAAGATTAATTTAAATTAATTTGATTTAAATTAATTTTTACCTAAAGTTTCTAACTTTGGAAATGAGCAAAGCTCTGAAGTTCTTAAGCAAGAGCAAAGCTCTGTTGAAATCAAAAATCTTAAAACGGTAAGATTTTTCTAAGGGCCAGAGGTCCTATTTATAAGGCGCTTGCACCCCTTGAGCTCACCCCTTGATCCAACGATCAGGAGTTTGCCACCGTTGCACTCACGTGTGCGCCACGTGAGCGCAACGGTGGGGGGGCATTTATTTCGCCCAATCAGAGCAAAGCTCTGTTGAAATTCAAAATTCAAAATTTTGAAGCAACGCTTCAAATCTCGGGCGCAACGCGCCACATGTCAGGAGCTGATACGTCAGCGCAGCGCCTAAGAAGGCGCGCTCAATCTGAGCAAAGCTCTATTTTAAGCAAAATTAAAGGAAGTAACGCTTCAGTTGCGCAGGCGCTGCGCTGCGCGACACGTGTCAGCGCAGATGCGCTAGTGCAGTTGCGCTGCGCTGTGCGCTGCGCGACGCGTGTCAGCGCAGATGCGCTAGCGCAGTTGCGCTGCGCGACACGTGTCAGAGCAGATGCGCTAGCGCAGTTGCGCTGCGCTGTGCGCTGCGCGACACGTGTCACGCGCTGGAGCATTTGCGCCAAAACAGAATAAAGATTTTAATGAAATCTTTCTGTTCTTGTTAAAACAAGAAGATTCTCTTCTGTAAAACAGAAGCCCTTGGATTAAAGATCCAACGGTGGGGAAAATTCCCCAAATCACTCAGAGAAACATCTCTTTAACTAATTAATGGGCACTATAAAAAGGACCCCAAGCCTCAATTCAAAGGCAGGAACATTTTTCTAAAAAAGAAGAGAACTCTGAAGAAATTTCAAGAAGAAAGGTAAAAGACCTTTTAGATAGAAGAATTTCTTCTGATAGATCATTGATCTAAGAACAAGATCAATGATCTTTAATAAAAAAACAAAATAAAAATAGTGCTTTGCACTTATGAACCATTGGTTCTCTAAGATCAAGAAAAATAAGAAACACTTGTTTTCTTTGATCTAAATTAGACCAAGAAACCAAATAGTGCTTTGCACTTATGAACCATTGGTTCTGGAATCTAAAAAAATTCTTAGTGTTTTGCACTTGCAAACTGCGCTGTTGCGCTCTCAGGAGAGTGCCACGTGTCAGCTACAGAACAACTTGCGCTACGTGCTTTTGAAATAGAGCTTTGCTCTCTGTAATTGGCGCAACTCACCAGAGCGCGCCACGTGTCAGCAGCGTAACAGCGCAGCGCACTAGCGCAGCGCACTGCACTGTTGCGCTTGCGCTCACCAGAGCATGACATGTGTCCTCACCACAAGCGCTTGCGCTTAGTGATTCGTGCAAAGCGCCTGACAAATGCAATGCATTTCTTTTACTAAAGGGCCAGGCCCAAATCAGAGGGGCCTAGTAGGCCAAAATAAATTGCAAAGCAATAAAAAGGGGGCAGAGCCCAAGCGAAATTGATGCTCTGCATCTTTTATGGGCAGAGCCCAAACAAAAAGATAGAAGTAATGCAATGCATTATTTAAGTGTGGGCAAAGCCCTAGCACAGGTCTAATAGACCAAAAATAAATAAGGGTGTTGAACATTTTCAACTGGACTTAGCCCAATTTTGGCCGTAAGTTCTCAAATTAAATTGACTGAGCACAACTGTTCTCTTAAATTAATTTATACCCGGTTCGAGGGTACATCTCCGAACTCCTCTGACACCCATCGTTGTAATCCTTCAACGACGTCAGAGAGGTGACGGGTCCCGACGACCACACATCAATATGGACTGCGGGGTCCTTAAACACGTGGACCGAAACGTCCCTAAACTAATATTGGACCGAAACGTCCCTAAACTAATATTGGACCGAAACGTCTTTAAACTAATGTCGGACCACTACGTCCCTAAACTGGAATATGGACCGCAACGTCCCTAAACTGGAGCATGGACCGCAACATCTCTAAACTACCTATGGACCACTATGTGTAACGTTTTGAAAATCGTTTCGGTGAAATTTCAGAAAAATCGGTAAAATAAGAGGGTTTTCTGTAAAAAAGTCAAAATACAAATATTTTTATTATAAAGTTTAAATATACATATTCTAGCTATGTAAATGCTAGTATTTGGTGTTTATTGAGCCACTGGTAAAATTTCTAAATTTCTGAAAATTTTTCCGAAATTAATTATTTTAATATTATTTTAAGCCGTCACTAATACATTTAATTAGGGATAATTACAATTTGGAATGGGTTAATCATACCCTAATGAACCATGACAACTTAATAACAAGTTTGTAACATGCTCTTTTCTTCTCAAATTGTCTCCAAGTTTCTAGAGATTCTAGGATCAAGATAATTAGAAAAAAATAATTAATTAAGAAATGAATTTATATATGTTATATTGGGCTTTGTTTTGACATGGAATTTCCTCACTCACTCACACACATAGCCTCTCCCCAAGCATGGCCGAACTCACCAGCAGCTCTCCCCATTTTCCCAACTCTTTTCCCACTTCAAACTTCATAGAAAAGAGAATTAATGAATAAAATAAACTAAGGAGTGGTGTGTAGATAATGTGAGGTATGGGTGAAACTTTGACCTTGACGCCCACTCATTTTCTCTTCCCCTCTCCACTAGGGCTCGGCCAAAAAAAAATTCAGCAGCCTTCCCTACTTCTACAGCCCCAATTCTTCATCTCATCCTACTTCAAAAATCCACAAAATCCATTCTAAAATCAACACAAGATCTCACTAAGTCTTCATTAAATCTTTACCCTATATTCCTTACATCTATTCTAGCTTGAATCTTAGAGCAATGGAACCATCTTTGGAGGCTAGGTGCAAGCTAGATTTCAAAACTTGTGAGGTATGATCTCAACCTTAGGTTAATTGGTTGTTTAATTTCTTTGAAATGAACTTAATTAGGTATTATTTTGGCTTTAACCTCAAGTTTGAAAATTTAAGAGAAAGGGGATATGAATTCAAGTTAGGGTTTTGAGCATATTATTAAGGTTGCAATGTTTAGTTTAACATCCTAAGACATGCCAAAACTTAGTTTAGTTGATGAATTATGAATTGTTACTTTGAAAATTGTTAAAATTGGTTATGTTTGCAAACTAGATTTTGAGATTAATATTAAGAGGTAAATTTAAAATCTAATTAACATTGGTATGACTTAATTAAGATGTTTAATGAACATTATATCTACTAGAATTGTTAAAATATTTAGATTGGTTAAAGCATGAAGTTTTGAACCGAAATGGGAATTTGTGCTAACTAGGTTTTTGGGAAATAAAATGATTTGATTAATTTTAATGTTTTGATGATTTAAACCCTATTTCATATATAATTAGTTATTTGTGAAAACACGATTGGGGTGTTTGGGTTTTTCTCGATAGTTTGACATTTGTACATCGACATCGAGGGTTGGTTTGGCTATTTTTGCATGCGTAGGCGATATGTTTTGACCTATGCGTGATACGCATGCCAATTTGGTTTTCGTATGCTGTTTCGATTTCGAATTGGGTTTTTATGCGATACGATACGTTGTGACATGTAGGTACCCTCATGTGGACTTCGAGACGACAAGCAAGCACGTGGCGACGTCGGCACCGGCGAGCGAGGACCAGGTGAGTAGATTTATATCTACGGGGAGAAGTCGGGTGGATGGCGTATAGCACCCCCGCAGTTCATGGTGATGTATACGAATACGTATACACACAAATATTGAGTATATATATTGTTCGAGAGTATTGATGACATAGATGGATTTTGGGTGTGATCGGATTAGTTTAGTGTTGCGAGACCCTAGAGTAGAGGTTGCACCACATTTACACACACATATACCCATACTTGCATACATTCTTTTTTCATATGTGCTTATATGGGGTTATATTGTTATGTGTTCACATGGATATGGGAATATGTGTTCACATACTGGATTTGAGGATAGTATTTGGGATTTGAGATGAGTCGATAAGATTTGATTGAGATCGCGAGAACGGTGATATGGCAGGATTCGTACTTGAGATACGTCCTGGTGTTATAGCGGATCTTGGGACGACGATACATGTGAATAGTGTTATACATTGAATGGTTGACATGTAATCGTGATATGAGATAAGATATGTTAAGATATTCATAATAGGTCGCATTAGGCGATGTATACCTCTTTATGACGATATATGATGATGATATCGGTTTGTATGAGGCTGTAGATCAGCAGTCAGATCATGATTAGATTGATGATATTAGTATTGTACTAGACGTAGATTAGTACCCCGGATTATGATCTTTGATAAAGAGGATACCAAATGATTAATTTGATGAATGCGATACTGACTTGTACCCAGATTTGGGGATGCCGTACGATGGATTTGCGCACGAGCTATATATTGATGTTTGATCCGCCCTCTTGACTTGGGAATTTCTGATTTTAGATATGGTATCGGATGTGATATTATTGAGGCATGATCACCAACTAACATATACATGTAGGTATATGTATCGACTCAGAGGTTAGGCGGTTTCCTTACCTTCAGTTAGCCTGTTAGCTCAGCCCTATAGTTTAGTGTAGTTGGTAGACTAGATTTATATTAAATGCAGATTAGTTATCATTGTGTTTAGTATTCAGCTCCCGCACATTATTGCTGTTGCTCCGCATCGCATACTTATTGTAATTCATATTTCATTATTGATATCATTCTGTTAGGACACCAGCACCATTACCGATGATGCGTATGTACCACGTACACTTACTTGCCGGCTCACACACATCTTCATCGGTAATTGCCATGTCACGTACACTTAGAAAATACTATTGCTTGACTTAGCTTGTTAGATAGTAGTTTTGACACGATATTAGTGTACTTGCCTTATATGCCAGTTTAGACATTGTAGTTATTACTTGTCACTTCATGCATACTGTTATTCATTGTTATGCCTCATTCATGGATTCTCATGCATATATTCACTATTTTACGTGCTATTGAGGTTTTGGATTCGGATTTTCATGAGATTTTATGAATTTGGGGGAAAACCGCAAAACTTATACAAACTTCTTCTCTCTCTCTTTTTAAATGAAAAGCGCGGTTTTCCCATGATGTATGAGTCGTCCACCATGAGTTTGCTGATGGATTTCGAGACCCGATTCGAGGAGACGGATGAACCGTTTTGGGTACATGGTGGACCCGGTAAGGTACCCCGGGGCAAAAAGCGCGTGGTGATGACGATGTGAGCCTGGCACGGGGAGACTACCTCCCGATGATTTTACCCGACGCGTCGGATATCCGGAGGATACCGTCGTGGTCTTGAGATGGATGGTAGGGGCCGGTCTGGACTGACGACGACCTAGATATTGTGATTTAGACATCGAGATTTCGAGACATTGAGGTACAGAGACCGTGATACAGAGATATCGAGATATTGGGATTACGTTTGGTGCCGATGCTAGGCACTGTTTTATGCTGATTTCATTATGATACCTCATTTTAAAAATACAGAAATCTCACTAATTTATGAAAGCAGTTTTCTTCAGTACATGCATTCTGTCATGTATTCATACATCATCCATATGATATATTGCTACCTGAGGCACTGTCACGGGCCCATGAGATTACACTCGGTTAGATATTACCCTAGCCATTGTTATAGGCTGCATGTTATATATATAATTGAGGATATATTATGATCATTGACCTAGGTTGCGTTAATTATGCGATTTCTTTCTGTAGATGTTTTTCTATTCCCGAGTTGGCAACTCACCCCCGTTGTGCCCCAGTTTCTTGCAGGGTACAGGTTTCATTACGGCTTTGCTGGCACAGCTTCCCATTTCCGGATGACTTGCTAGTAGGTGGGTTTACTTGTATCGTACCCCCATTATATATCTTGTATATCATTATTCTGTTGTATCTAGAAGTTCCATCAACTAAACATGTATTTATTTTTGAGATAGAGACCAGTGATGTTATTCTTTCGACCTTAGAGTCGCGCGTTATATTTCTGTGAATTTCTTGTGGTTTTGAGTTTCCTTTTGAGTTTTGATCCTCGCCATTGGCGTTGTATATTATATTGCTGGTGTGGTTGTGACCGTCGATTGACGAAGAGCTAGCTCCCGCTTGGAGATGACTTTTATTGATTTCGTATACTATTCATGTTGTATCCCGTTTGGGATCCAGTATTTACAAAGGAGACTCTGCCGAAATTTTCAGGAAATATTTGATGTTTTTAAAACCGCATAATTCGGCTTATGCTATTAAAACTACTTGATTTTAAATTGGTTTTCCTTCACTCTACTACTTTTCTTGGTTTGGATTTCTGGGTTTTCGGCTTACTTAGATTACGTACGCCTCGAGACGTTCCTTGTTTAAGTGCCGGTCATATTCCGTACTTTCGGGACGTGACAAAGTTGGTATCAAAGCGTTAGGTTTTACCTTCGGAGCGTAGGATGACCCTTGGTTGATGGAATAGGTGACTAAAGTAAAGTGACGTACCGTGGGTATGTTCCGCGGCATACTTACGATACGCTACTCCACTTAAGAAGTCTTAGGATGTACATTTTTTTATTCAGTATTATATTCATTCCTGATCTAGCCTCATCGGTACCAGTCATGGTTTTGCTGCCATGATTACGGGCAGGGAGAGCTACGGCTAGAGTTGCGGTCAGCACGAGCTCGTCAAGAACGAGGACTGACCAGGGCATGATTCCGGTGACACACGATTGCAGAGATGTGTCTTTTTATTATGTTTTCGCGCCACGAGCGTTGGGTGGATTGCTGTATGAGATTACTCAGACGTGCAGATCAGCCTTAGAGGATTGAGCCACTGATAGGGGCCAACCAGATTTTGATGACCGTTGATGTATTGCTTATTCATGATGATTAAGGCACGGTTCAGCGTGCAGATGAGTGAGCCAGTTGTTGCTGCGAACGACGAGATATCGCCCCAGATGTTGGTGCTATTGCAGTACGAGTTGTACTAAGAGATGATAGAAGGTCGCTAGTCACCCGAGAATGAATGACTAGGAAATGTGGTTCGTTCGCCTACCCCGATGCGAGGTCATCAGATAGATTGATTCCAGCTAGAGACGACTTCACGTGGAGACGTTGAGAGTCAACAGAGACGATCGAATGTCTGAAACCTATTATTCCAAGTTTAAAGTATTCGGAAGAGCAAGCAGGAAATTCTATGGACCCTCTAGAAGAATGAAACCCTAACTTGACTTAATGACCGTGTGAAAGCCTTTGAACCTTAGGGTTTGCGGCAGTTCCGCGGCGCCATTAGTGAGGCTTGGGTTTGCCCTTCTACGGCTGGACCATCGATGCTGTGGTATGTACTCGATACTATTAAACTGTACCCAAGATGTTGAGCTCTTGGGGGATTATGAGGTTTTGACAAATCGATCGGCTGGTTCGACTTCTTTCGGATGCTAGGTGGTGAGATGCATTTCTTGGGAGACTCCAGATACGAGGATAGCCATTGGAGCTCAGTTTATGCAGCCACGACGAGACGAGTCCGAAGCAGTCGACATTAGAGAAAAGTGGAGTAAGAGGTTCGTACAAGATCTGGATAAGATGACGTTCCACTCCGCCGACATCAGAGATGCGATACGCATGCTGAGGCATTGTACTTGGATATACCTTCCAGCAGGAGTCACGATGAGTATGCAGCCGTTCCGGAACAAGAAACTGATATAGTAAAGGACGATGACTTCCGGATAGTTCGGCAGAGACGAGATTTGGGAGAGATCTCGACAGGACCTTTCTGGGATAAATTACGAGAAGGCTTGGACCCAGGAGTGGTCATGTTACGCACACCAGCAGACCAGAGTTCATGATCATTGACGAGATATGCTATGAGTGACCACTTGGACCCAGGAGTGGTCATGTTACGCACACCAGCAGACCAGAGTTCATGATCATTGACGAGATATGCTATGAGTGACCACGACAGTTGGCCAGAGATTCTTGAGGATGTGCTTGAGCGGGACTATTCCGCCATACTTGATTTCGGTATTTTGGGTGATCTATTCGCATGATTGATTTTGATGATTGAGTTTCATGATATTTGTTTTCATGCACTATGGTTGCACCTACTGAGTATTTACGATTTTTGCACAGTTGTTGCACTTGACATCGTATTCGTGCCTTGGTTTCTCATGTTTATGATTTTATGGGTTTCATACAGCTGAGTTGATTTTGTGCATATGTACGCACACGATTTGGTTCTTGCACTCGGTATAGTTCATATATGCTTGCAGTGCAGTGATTCGCATTATGTGCACTTAGATGCACTGGACTCCGATTGCGATTGTAATACTCGATATTGTTTGTGCACTTTTTGCACCTGATTGGATTTTGCGCATGTTCGACGCTTGATATTGGATTTCATGATTTCGTGCACGATGGATGCACCTGATTTGGATTTTCGCGCATATTGGGCGCATGTTTTGAGATGCGATTTTGGGCACACCAGATGCACTAAATCGAGATTCTTCATACATGCCAGATGCACCTGTCTCTGCTGTCAGGCACACACGTTGCCTATGACAGATGTTTCGTGCACACCTGATGCACTTGATGTTGTTTCTGTGCGCATGTATGGCACATATATGGATTTTGATTTCCGTGCGCACCAGACGCACGTAGTATCCATATGCATATTTTGGGATTGATTTCTTATAGAGCAGTACGTTTTTATGATATTTGCTATGTGTTTTCGTACTGAGCAGGACTAGTCAGAGGACAGTACCTGAATGTATTTTGCTTGCATTGATAGCTATCGAAGGGAATTCCAAAAAGCAAGCTATAGTCTCAGTATTTACCTACGTGTCTGATATGACACAAAACGTTTAAAAATAAGGAAACCCTTCTAAATTGTTTCCCAAAACGGCGGAACGTACATTTTAAACAAAAGGTATATATGTATATGGTTATTTTCTTATGATAAGACGTCCGCCACTATACAGTGTTATGCGCATTGCACAGCGACTTTAAGAGATTTGGCATGCATTTCCTTCAGATATTTACATATATAGATTTGATATTTACATGTATAGTTTCGAGTTATATCACAATGGTTTTGTATTGGATTTGACATTTGTGTCTTTACCATGACTTCGATGATTGCGGGATGCTTGATGAAGTTTTGATTTTGAGTTATATGCTCATTTTTCATGCGTATGCGCTGCGCTACGATTTGTTTTATGTATTTATGATTTCGGAGCCCCGACGACTTGATGGTTTTGCATAGATGTTTTAGTATTTGGGGGGAGTTTTAATTTAAATTCGGGGACCGAATTTCTTTAAGGGGGAAGATTGTAACGTTTTGAAAATCGTTTCGGTGAAATTTTGGAAAAATCGGTAAAATAAGAGGGTTTTCTGTAAAAAGTCAAAATACAAATATCTTTATTATAAAATTTAAATATACATATTCTAGCTATGTAAATGCTAGTATTTGGTGTTTATTGAGCCACTGGTAAAATTTCTAAATTTCTGAAAATTTTTCCGAAATTAATTATTTTAATATTATTTTAAGCCGTCACTAATACATTTAATTAGGGATAATTACAATTTGGAATGGGTTAATCATACCCTAATGAACCATGACAACTTAATAACAAGTTTGTAACATGCTCTTTTCTTCTCAAATTGTCTCCAAGTTTCTAGAGATTCTAGGATCAAGATAATTAGAAAAAAATAATTAATTAAGAAATGAATTTATATATGTAATATTGGGCTTTGTTTTGACATGGAATTTCCTCACTCACTCACACACATAGCCTCTCCCCAAGCATGGCCGAACTCACCAGCAGCTCTCCCCATTTTCCCAACTCTTTTCCCACTTCAAACTTCATAGAAAAGAGAATTAATGAATAAAATAAACTAAGGAGTGGTGTGTAGATAATGTGAGGTATGGGTGGAACTTTGACCTTGATGCCCACTCATTTTCTCTCCCCCTCTCCACTAGGGCTCGGCCAAAAAAAAATTCAGCAGCCTTCCCCACTTCTACAGCCCCAATTCTTCATCTCATCCTACTTCAAAAATCCACAAAATCCATTCTAAAATCAACACAAGATCTCACTAAGTCTTCATTAAATCTTTACCCTATATTCCTTACATCTATTCTAGCTTGAATCTTAGAGCAATGGAACCATCTTTGGAGGCTAGGTGCAAGCTAGATTTCAAAACTTGTGAGGTATGATCTCAACCTTAGGTTAATTGGTTGTTTAATTTCTTTGAAATGAACTTAATTAGGTATTGTTTTGTCTTTAACCTCAAGTTTGAAAATTTAAGAGAAAGGGGTTATGAATTCAAGTTAGGGTTTTAAGCATATTATTAAGGTTGCAATGTTTAGTTTAACATCCTAAGACATGCCAAAACTTAGTTTAGTTGATGCATTGTGAATTGTTACTTTGAAAATTGTTAAAATTGGTTATGTTTGCAAACTAGATTTTGAGATTAATATTAAGAGGTAATTTAAAATCTAATTAACATTGGTATGACTTAATTAAGATGTTTAATGAACATTATATCTACTAGAATTGTTAAAATATTTAGATTGGTTAAAGCATGAAGTTTTGAACCGAAATAGGAATTTGTGCTATCTAGGTTTTTGGGAAATAAAATGATTTGATTAATTTTAATGTTTTGATGATTTAAACACTATTTCATATATAATTAGTGATTTGTGAAAACACGATTGGGGTGTTTGGGTTTTTCTCGATAGTTTGACATTTGTACATCGACATCGAGGGTTGGTTTGGCTATTTTTGCATGCGTAGGCGATATGTTTTGACCTATGCGTGATACGCGTGCCAATTTGGTTTTCGTATGCTGTTTCGATTTCAAATTGGGTTTTTATGCGATACGATACGTTGTGACATGTAGGTACTCTCATGTGGACTTCGAGACGACAAGCAAGCGCGTGGCGACGTCGGCACCGGCGAGCGAGGACTAGGTGAGTAGATTTATATCTACGGGGAGAAGTCGGGTGGATGGCGTATAGCACCCCCGCAGTTCATGGTGATGTATACGAATACGTATACACACAAATATTGAGTATATATATTGTTCGAGAGTATTGATGACATAGATGGATTTTGGATGTGATCGGATTAGTTTAGTGTTGCGAGACCCTGGAGTAGAGGTTGCACCACATTTACACACATATATACCCATACTTGCATACATTCTTTTTTCATATGTGCTTATATGGGGTTATATTGTTATGTGTTCACATGGATATGGGACTATGTGTTCACATACTGGATTTGAGGATAGTATTTGGGATTTGAGATGAGTCGATAAGATTTGATTGAGACCGCGAGAACGGTGATATGGCAGGATTCGTACTTGAGATACGTCCTGGTGTTATAGCGGATCTTGGGACGACAATACATGTGAATAGTGTTATACATTGAATGGTTGACATGTAATCGTGATATGAGATAAGATATGTTAAGATATTCATAATAGGTCGCATTAGGCGATGTATACCTCTTTATGACGATATATGATGATGATATCGGTTTGTATGAGGCTGTAGATCAGCAGTCAGATCATGATTAGATTGATGATATTAGTATTGTTCTAGACGTAGATTAGTACCCCGGATTATGATCTTTGATAAAGAGGATACCAAATGATTAATTTGATGAATGCGATACGGACTTGTACCCAGATTTGGGGATGCCGTACGATGGATTTGCGTATTGATGTTTGATCCGCACTCTTGACTTAGGAATTTCTGATTATAGATATGGTATCGGATGTGATATTATTGAGGCAGGATCACCGACTAACATATACATGTAGGTATATGTATCGACTCAGAGGTTAGGCGGTTTCCTTACCTTCAGTTAGCCTGTTAGCTCGACCCTATAGTTTAGTGTAGTTGTTAGACTAGATTTATATTAAATGCAGATTAGTTATCATTGTGTTTAGTATTCAGCTCCCGCACATTATTGCTGTTGCTCCGCATCGCATACTTATTGTAATTCATATTTCATTGTTGATATCATGCTGTTAGGACACCAGCACCATTACCGATGATGCGTATGTACCATGTACACTTACTTGCCGGCTCACACACATCTTCATCGGTAATTGCCATGTCACGTACACTTAGAAAATACAATTGCTTGACTTAGCTTGTTAGATAGTAGTTTTGACACGATATTAGTGTACTTGCCTTATATGCCAGTTTGGACATTGTAGTTATTACTTGTCACTTCATGCATACTGTTATTCATTGTTATGCCTAATTCATGGATTCTCATGCATATATTCACTATTTTACGTGCTATTGAGGTTTTGGATTCGGATTTCCATGAGCTTTTCTGAATTTGGGGGAAAACCGCAAAACTTATACAAACTTCTTCTCTCTCTCTTTTTAAATGAAAAGCGCGGTTTTCCCATGATGTATGAGTCATCCACCATGAGTTTGCTGATGGATTTCGAGACCCGATTCGAGGAGACGGATGAACCGTTTCGGGTACATGGTGGACCCGGTAAGGTACCCCGGGACAAGAAGCGCGTGGTGATGACGATGTGAGCCTGGCAGGGGGAGACTACCTACCGGTGATTTTACCCGATGCGTCGGATATCCGGAGGATACCGTCGTGGTCTTGAAATGGATGGTAGGGGCCGGTCTGGACTGACGGCGCCCTAGATATTGTGATTTAGACATCGAGATTTCGAGACATTGAGGTACAGAGACCATGATACAGAGATATCGAGATATTGGGATTACGTTTGGTGCCGATGCTAGGCACTGTTTTATGCTGATTTCATTATGATACCTCATTTTAAAAATACAGAAATCTTACTAATTTATGAAAGCAGTTTTTCTTCAGTACATGCATTCTGTTTCATGTATTCATACATCATCCATATGATATATTGCTACCTGAGGCACTGTCACTGGCCCATGAGATTACACTCGGTTAGATATTACCCTAGCCATTGTTATAGGCTGCATGTTATATATATAATTGAGGATATATTATGATCATTGACCTAGGTTGCGTTAATTATGCGATTTCTTTCCGTAGATGTTTTTCTATTCATGAGTTGGCAACTCACCCCCGTTGTGCCCCAGTTTCTTGCAAGTTTTGCCGTACAGGTTTCATTACGGCTTTGCTGGCACTGCTTCCCATTTCCGGGTGACTTGCTAGTAGGTGGGTTTACTTGAATCGTACCCCCATTATATATCTTGTATATCATTATTCTGTTGTATCTAGAAGTTCCATCAACCAAACATGTATTTATTTTTGAGATAGAGACCAGTGATGTTATTCTTTCGACCTTAGAGTCGCGCGCTATATTTCTGTGGATTTCTTGTGGTTTTGAGTTTCCTTTTGAGTTTTGATCCTCGCCATTGGCGTTGTATATTATATTGCTGGTGTGGTTGTGACCGTCGATTGACGAAGAGCCAGCTCCCGCTTGGAGATGCCTTTTATTGATTTCGTATACCATTCATGTTGTATCCCGTTTAGGAGCCAGTATTTACAAAGGAGACTCTGCCGAAATTTTCAGGAAATATTTGATGTTTTTAAAACCACATAATTCGGCTTATGCTATTAAAACTACTTGATTTTAAATTGGTTTTCCTTCACTCTACTACTTTTCTTGGTTTGGATTTCTGGGTTTTCGGCTTACTTAGATTACGTACGCCTCGAGACATTCCTAGTTTAAGTGCCGGTCATATTCCGTACTTTCAGGACGTGACACTACGTCCCTAAACTGGAACAATAGAGCCTCCAAATGCTCTTTTGCCGGATCTAAACGATCCCGTTTAAGTTGATCTTAGCCCCCAAATACGGCTAACGTATCCTTAAACATTCAAACGGACTATAAAACTCCAAATCAACTTTGGTTCAAGGGTACATCTCTGAACTCCTCTGACATTTGCCGTTGTAATCCTTCAACGACGTTAGAGAGGTGACGAGTCCCGATGGCCAGATATTAAATGGATTATCATGTTAAGTTGATCCTAGTCTCAAATAGGACTATCGTATCCTTAACGAACGTTTAAGTTGATCTTAGCCGCAACGCGACTAATGCATCCTTAAACTAAAAATACCAAACCCAAATCTAAGTAAATACGGATTTGGACTAATCCACGTCCTACGGGCGACGGCATTATTCAGTCTCCGTATACAATCCACGGGCAACCACAAACAAAACAAATACACACGACACGAAGTAAAATTCTGGAGAAGGAGAAAGTTGTTACCGCGATGCGGTAGTGTAATTAACTGCAGGGGCTTGCGCCTGCAGGGAAGAGCGTCCCCACAATCAAAAACCCCTCAAGCGAGGGGGAATCTGACAAAGTCTGCTACATCGGCCTCATCCGTCTAAACCTCCGATACACGGTGCCATAAATCAACTTGGCATCTTCGGAGAGGTGGACGGATAAACCATATAGCATCTGCCCCGAACCTCAGCGTCAGGACACCGCGGTCTTGTGCGCCGTCTCTTGGAGGGGAACAGATTATTCTTTCATTCTTCATCTTCTTCTCTCTTTGGTTTTTGAGAGAAAGCTCACTACTTATTCCTTTTGTGATGATTTATTGTGAGAAAGTGATATAAAAAGATAGCATAAATACTACTCCATCATCCTCATCTAATCTAGCTCATTAGATTACGGTGTTCATCTCTCTAGAGTGAGAAAGCTTGGGTTATAGCAACTTTGACGTAGATCATCGGAGAATCGGAACGCTTCAAGCTAGTATGGATCGTTCGAGTCGTGGAGCCTCTCTTGAGTCCGGGAGATCGTGGATTGCGGGAAAGGGACTTCTACTCGGAGCTTGTGAAGCGAAGGGGTGGACTACAAAGGTTGTAATCCCTCACACTTAGCTTTAAAGATGTTATCTTGCATGCTAAACCCTAATAATCTAGCAAAGATCCCGTCTTTGGGTTGTTCGGCACATGTAAAATTTTATTCGGGCATGTTTGATGCTTTATGAACCTTCACTAGTGTGCCTAGGAACCCTACAATCACACCAGAAAAGAACGAAAATATGATGTACGTATATGCCATCCGCATTCGCCACTGGGCCCCGTCATCACCCGTTAGGTTACTTAACTAACGACAGAGCGGGGGCTGAACTAGAGCGGGTGCAAAACATATACAACATCTACAGTATATATATAAGTATATATAACATTCGTCCCAGGCATGATAATAAACAACATCACAGATAACAATACAGAATGGTGGATAATCTTGAAGCCCCGGGTTTCATTTGAGCCACAAATAAAACCCGACGTTCCCGGTCGTGTGGATAGCCTGTGCAATGAAAACCTGTATCCCATACGAGTGCGGCGAATAGCCCGCCAATCCTAGAATGAAGCCCCCTCCGTCTCGGCACTATGAGATACGGGCTTGTTGCCTTCTAGAATCCGGCTATTCGATCACTCCTCCATGGGGTAATCCTAATACAAAAAAAGAAAATAATATATACAAATGGTGACATCGGCCTCAACCCGGTCCTGCCCCAAAATAATATACAATCCGGCAAAGACGGCAGTCCACATGTCGGACGCTCTCCCCGCAATAACAAATATACAAATGAATATAAACTGTATTGCTAACATTGCACCACATGCTATCCACCACGACAGTCCAACCACAACATCAGCACAACTACAGAAACATCAATACGAATGTCACGTTCGCAAATCCGTCTAAAATAACATATAGCAGATAGACGGATTTACCGATCAAATGATATTCACGGTCGCAGAATCTAAACTAAGTACTGATAACAAAATACATATTTTAAAATTACGATCGACTAAACTTTCCAAGTGGGCCCCATGTATTAAACCAACACTATAACAAAACTGGGCCCAAAAATAATTATCCCAGAAACCACAATTCCAAAAATAAGAGGCCCAGAAGAAATTTTGTTCACGTGGTCCCCAAAACGGCCGCGGAACCGCCGCCAATAGGGGGTTTTCGCGGCGGTTCCGCGGTGGTTTAGAGGGATCACATGACCAATTTTCTTCTGTCGTCTTAAAAAAGCCTACATGATTTTTTGAGAGCATAAAATTGATTTTTCGAGCACTTTTAAAATCGACAGAAAACCCATGAATGGAAATACGGTTTTTGAAAAATCCGGTCGATCGTTATTTTAAACACGTTAGAACTAGCTAGTGTAAGTTTTATGGGTGGCTCTGATACTATGAAGGGTTACCCTAGTGTCCCGGCCAACTTCCGTGGCCAAATACGGAACAAAAATTTTCTAATGAACAAAAACTTGGCACTAGTTTAACTCTAAAACTCGGATCTTTCCATAAAACTAACAAGTTTAGGAGAGCTATCTATTATGATGAGGAATTCTTACCAAACGAACCAAGTCCTTCGGTCTTCGTTCTTCATCTTTAGCTCCTACTAGCCATCTTGAACTTGCTTGATCTTCTTTCCTTGCTCCGTCGGTCCTCCGGGATCGAGCTTGTTCTCCGGCCTTCCTTGGTCCTTGATGATCCGCCCGGGGAATATGATCCATGGCTCTAGCTCTTTGCTAAATGTCAAAAGAGCAACTAGAGAACTTGGGATGCTAGTCCAAGTAATCTAGGAGGTAGTTTAGATGTCTAAGTGTTTGCTATCTCTTTTCTAACCTCTTCACTTGTTTCTCAACTCATGAGAATGTTAGTGAAGAGGAAGAAAATGAAGGTGGAGGAAAGCAAGAGGAGGAGGAACTTGAGAGAAAATGGGAGCTCAAGAAATTATGAAGCATAGCATGAAAGAGAAAATACACACATAGGTTTTGTGTATGAATTCTTTCATTAAACAATTAGCAACCATGCTTCAATAGTAACTCCAAAATGAATTATAAATTCATTTGATTACTATTGAAGTATGGTCACCTCCATTCCTCCCTCACCTCTCACTTTACACCTCATTTCCAATTATCAAATAAAAGGAAAATACATAATGAGGTGGCCACCTTCTAGAAGGAAATCGATAATAAATATGGATTTCAGTCTACTGTACATATATATCAGCAATCAGATAAAAATCCGAACGCCCAAAGAGATAGAATAACACGAAGAACGCAATACTAGAATATATGTATCGAAATACATATATGTAAACTATTAAATCAATACCTGATTTAATAATCCGGCTCAAACCCGAGCCGGCTAGTATTACCAACTGTCCAATCGAAAGTTCGAGTACAAAGTACATCAATCGATCGAACCATGCACGTATCCAATACAGCTACTACATCATTTTTCCAGAATCAGGGAAACCCTCTGTGTGGGACTCTAAAGACTCGATAGTACTCTGGCAGTGGGTTTAACCACAAGCACGTCAGCGGCACTAGCTGTACGTAACGGCTACCCAAGTACCTGTCGAAAAGGATGGCTGATGAGAAAACTCATCCGGATCTCCTACTGAGCCTATCCGTGACAATATCCGTACAGTCCGGTCTCTTCGTCAAAGAGCATCGCATACCGGGTCTAGGGGATGGTGAACGTCAGACCCTAATAACCTGATAAGTCGTGCCGATGTGGCTCAGGACCAATCCAGGAAACTACCGATCAACCTATCAGTAAATCCCAAGTGCCTTGACCAAGGTCTTATGGTCCTGACCAATCGAATCACAGTGCGATATCGACTCCCTATACCGGGAAAGAAGAATCCCCGACAATCGCTCACTGCCTCCATGTGGCTCGGGACTGAACCCAACCAAAACCTATTTGCACGACTCAGTAGAGCCATGGTAGGGTAGTGATCAAAGTTCAGTGGGAACTCACACGAGACAAATGCCGATCTCGGGTCCAAAGACTAACCTGTACACATGTCACCTGAGAACTTCCATCTGATGGTAGGTATACTACCACATGGAAGTTCTCGGCGAGTCCGTCCAGTGTACTCACACACAGTGAGCACCTGTATACGATCTTAGGTGCATCAGACCAATGGCTGCGGGACCAACCATCCCCCGACGGGGCTAAAAACGTACACACCAGTCTACTCTGGAGTATCAGTGCCCAGTCTCGATACTCATGTGATTAGGGACCAATTAAGGATGTGCTTATAGACTATCCTGCTCCCACAAGTATGATCGCCATCACAATGCAGGTAGTCAAGCAAGATCCTAGGGGCTTTATCAACATGTAACCACAATATGTAATAACGAGTATGACATATGCCATGTTAAGACAAAGACAAACCACAATAGTATACTACCGTATCGAGTCTTTATCAATATGTGCATACCAGATATAATAACAATATAAATAAATACACATATCCCGATAAAGACAAGTCAAATAATATACTATAAAACCGAGCAAGATTGTTCTGTACATACATATCCCTAGTATCCTATATGTATACATATACAATACTGGCCTCTAGGCCATATACATCCAACAATCACCTGGGTTTTTCCTAACGGCAAATATTTGGTTTTGAATATCCGTTGTTATGCACCAATTTCAAACCGATATATCTGTACGTTTATTTTATAATGTGAGATATAACTTTTTGAAATTATGTTTATGACATTTACCTATATCAGTTGATGGTTAGGTAAGGTGCATTCAACAGCGGTGTAATTCTTCTTAACCATAGCACAGTTTTCAACCTACGACGCACTGGGTTTGAGTTATAAAACTCGGTGGACTTATACAGAGTATTATATATTGTCCAGTGTCCGTTAGGTCAAAGGGGTTGGTACTCGTACTATATTCTGTTTATTCATGACTTCTCTAGTTTTAGACATTCGTTGAAATACAAGGTCCAAATTTTGAGAAGATATAGGTATAAGAATAAAGTAGAGAACCATATGTTGCAAGTATCGAGATTCTTCAAGGTGATCGAAAATGTAGATACTTGTGTTAGGTATTCCGTTGTAAGTAATAGTTTTGAGAAATTGCTTCTCTTTCAGGTTACTCATACATGGGTGCATTGATTGTTTGCTATTTTCTATGCGTGCTTAAACATTTAATTACTGCAATCAAGGCGGTGTCGCTTGGTAGCTAGCCGGTTGAGTACGGGTCGATCCACAGGGAAATGGAATCTTTTTCTTTATGTTTTAACGAGTTAAATCCAAATATTTGGGTTTTGTGTTAAGATCTACTAACGAGATAAAAGATGATAAAGGACTTGCTAGGGTTAGGATTAGGTTAGTTCGAGTTAGGAATATCTCACCTCTTTCAATGCCCTTTTTAATATCGGTGTTAAGGCAATCGGCAACAACGGGGATTAGCACGGCTAGGAAGGAACTTGCAAGTAAAAGCTAGGATTTCTATGCTTAGTTTCTTCCTTTCGGTCCTTGTCCTTCCGTTCTTGTCTCTTAGCCCTAACCTCTAATTAATTCAACCACAGCCGGTCTAACTAGGGAATCACCGCTATCCTATAGTATAGGGTGCCGTAGTGAGCGGATTGTGGTTCAATTAAAGAGAGTCCGAATTAAGGTGTTGGGAAAAAAAAGGAGTGAAAGGGATTTCCTTCTCTCAAACCTTCCTTCTCCTGCCCTAATAAGTGGGAAATTACCCAATCATTAAAAAGATAAAAATAAAACAAGAGGGAAGGTAGAAATAATTTAGGTTAAGAGGAATTTACAACTAGCTATTTGAGACCTCACCTAGGCAAGGATCTTACTCAAGCATCATCGTTGTTTAATGATAAAGAAAAATAGAAAAGAGAAAAACACAATTAAATATTATGACTAGATTAGAAAATAATAAAAAGCGATAATAAATTGCAGAAAATAAATAGGCATTCAAGATAAATAAAAGAACTCTTTTTTTATTGATAACCTCTCAAACCTCACTACAATTTTTCATAGAGAATTTAAATTCTAGATCTAATAAAAAGAGGCATCCTTAATTTGGCTTTGAGCTCTCCTATTTATAGATAGGAAAACCCTAGGTTTGTATTCTGATCCAATCACGAATTTACAAAACTACCCCAAAAGAGTCGAGTCAACGCACCGACACTGCCACCGACAATGTGCATACACGGCCGCGGAACCACGGCAGAAGTGCTTGTTTGGCCGCGGTTCCGCGGCCATTTGGTGGACTTGGGGTATCAAACTTTCTGGTCTTTTTCATGTTGCTTTTATCTTCTGTTTTATCCTCTTGGTTTCTCGGATTCTCTTCAATTTCCTTCTAGATTTTTAACAGCGAAAGATAATGTGGACTTTTGCCTTGAGTTCCGCGTTGAAGTCTTGGATCTTGTGCTGCCCTTGTGCTTTGTGCATTAAAATGCCCAATGATTTTCCATTTGTCCCTTGAACTGGTAGGCGGCATCATACGGATGGTTAGCGGAGATCAGTATTCATCTGTTGCTTGTCGTAGTCCCGCATTTGTTGCGACTTTTCATGAATTTTACTGTAAAGAGCTGAGAACCTGTAACCTGCAACTATTTAGCAGACATTGATCAAAAGTACCTACTTATATGCAATGTTATTAAGAATGGGCGATATAAAAATGCAAAAATCTGATATGAACAAATACCCCCAAACTTATCTTTTGCTCGTCCCGAGCAAAGCCAATTTTATTCTCAAAAATTCTTAACCTCACTTTCGCAGGTAACGCGATTGCACTGAGCTCGTGCAACAAGCCGTTAAACCTCTAGGTGTTCCTAGTAGGAGGAGTGTTGTCTCCTGAGGGTTTTCAATGGATTGCACCCATAAAATCCTATAATAAAAGGAAGACTGTGAAAGTTACATATAAAGATAAGAATTATAAAAGAAAGACTTTGAAAATTAGAGTTTCCAACTACGCTAGCTTTTCGGTTGTCATGAGCCCTATCTTAATAGTCATGAAAAGATGCGAGAAATCACATCATCCCTCAATAAAATATCGTCTTTATTCTTTATTCCTACCTTTCTTGCAAACACTGATCATTTACCCCTACGTGTGTGTAAAGAACATCCCTACACTCGGAGAATTCAATTCAAGCTATCATACTCTTGTCCATCTACCTCAGTACTTTTTAATTAATGAGTATTTAGATGGAATTGCTCACACATTTTTCATGCGACCGTTAATACTTCTTGAGGTACTAATCGACCAATTACTCATGTGCTTGCTTATTAGGTGTATTTAGTATTTTTCTCGTCTTGCAACACCTAAGGCTTAGCAGTGACTCCCAAACCAGTTGGTCTAAGGCACTGTGTGATGAAGCACCCTCGCTATATTTTTTTATTGCTGCCTTAGTGATTACAAAACCAGTATTCATTTTTCTACACCATTTTATCTTTTATACTCCATTTATAATTTCTTTCATACTTTGGCTTTTAGACAAGAGCATTTCAAGGTATACTTTACTATCCCGAGTTTCAAGCGTGTGTAGGTGCGTATAGTAGGGTATCAATATTCAAATGTTTGGCGTCCAGAATAAGAACTATTTTTCAGACTTATTTTTATCAGCAGATTAGTGACTTCTTTCATCTTACTAACCCTTGGGACAACGGCTCATAACTACTTATTACTAGTTTTGTTTAAGAAAACATCTCACTTTCTAGGTTTTCTTAAATTTTTCTAATCTTTTGATTAATGACTTTTTCACTTTCTAATCTTTTATTATAAAAGAAAATTTTTGAAATTTTTTTGCTTATGCAATGTATGATGCAAATTGATGCGTAAATAAGCACAAATCTCCCCCAAACTTGTTTACAACTGTGTCCTCACTGTTGCCATCTGTTAAATCTCAGAAATCTGTAAACTTGGGAGGAAAAATTTATTAACGGGGACATGAAATATGATTGTGAAAATCTCCCCCAAACTTATTTTTGGCTCACCACTTTGAGTAAAAAACAATTTATTTTCAAGAGCCAAATTATACCCCCCCAAACTTGAGTTAAAGAATGTTAAGCTTTTAAAGAGGGGGGTCAAAGTTACTGGTCAATGCCAAGCTTTGCAAAGACCAAAAGTCAACACCTACCATTTGAAGAATTTATCAGTGAAACGGACCAGTTGGTGGAAGAACATGTTGTATGGAGCCAGGAAGAAGTGGGGAAGAGATAAGTGGTGTAAAAGAAAGGGTTTGCGTCTCAATTTGGAGAGACGACACAGTGATTGTGATGATGGATTATTTGCATTTTTGTGATTGTCAAGAAGAAGTGGTGGAGGTTCAATTTCCTTTTGGAGTTGATTCATCTCAACACCCGTGTTTGCTAAAAATGCGAGCTCATCAGCGAAAATTTCCTCAAAGCTTTCATCGATATCCCGAAGAATAATGTCATCAGAAAGAGCGGGATGATCTCTAGACTCCATTAAAGATTCATAATCAACGTTAGATGTTGACCCGGACAACTCAATGGAAGAGTCCGTATGTGTATAATACATAGTTGGGTCAAACAACAACATATGAAAAGAGTCTAGATCAGTATCGTGAAGCTGACCAAATTCGCTGCTGTCGACATCCATTAATTCGACAGAACATGCATGAGCAGAAGGTTCGGAGGGTTGACTTCCTAGCTTGTAGATATTAAGCTCAATTGTCATCTTCCCGAAGGATAGAGTCATAGAGCCGTTACGGCAGTTGATTACAACATTGGAAGTGTCCAAAAAGGGTCGACTGAGAATCACCGGAATTTGGTTCCGTGGGTTTGCTATAGGTTGTGTATCTAGAACAATAAAATCAACGGGGAATATGAAGTCCCCTACCTTTATTAACACATCCTCTAGCTCACCCCTAGGATGGGTGATAGATCGGTCGGCCATTTGGAGAGTACAATGTGTGGGTTTCAGCTCTCCTACACCTAGTTGCTCATATACTGAATACGGAAGCAGGTTAACACTGGCACCAAAATCCAAAAGTGCGCGGTTGATGTTCTTATACCCAATGATTATTGAAATCGTAGGACAGCCGGGGTCCTTCCGTTTTTGAGGTAAAGCTTGGGTAAGAGAATCACTCACGGCACTAGCTAAGAAAACCTTCTTAGGTACCAGAGATTTTCTCTTCTTAGTGTATAAGTCCTTCAAGATTTTTGCGTAGGAAGGGACTTGTTGGATTGCATCCAAGAGGGGAATGTTAATGTTAACTTGTTTAAATAACTCCATAATCTTCTCCATTTATGGATTTTGTTTATTGGATCTCAACCGATTTGGAAATGAAACATTTTGAAAATTGGTTGAATCCAATGCTTTTGGAGGAGATTGTGGAGCAGGAACGGATCCCAGTGCTGGTGTTTTCGTAGAGTGAGATGTGGGTCCATTCAGAGCAGTAGAAGAAGAAGAGCCTTTTGAAGAAAGGAAAACATGCTCAGAAGACGAAGAAGAAGAAGAAGAAGCGGCCGGGGTGTCATCATTTGTGCCAACATTGTTGTGCAGCATCCTTCCAGATCTCAACGTAGTCACGGCACTCATATTATGGTTTTGTTGTTCCAGAGCAACATGTGCATTATGTGGGTGACCAGGATTTGGGAGTGGTTGAGATGGAAGCTTCCCCTTCTCTCGCTCGCTTAAAGCTGCATTCAGTTGTGCAATCTGAGCTTCGATGGTTTTGATGGTTTGCCCTTATACAGCAGTGTGTTGCACCAAAGATTGAATGGAAGACTGGATGTTGGCGTTTGATTGAGTCAATTGCTTTACAAACGCCTCCAGACTTCGTTCTAGTGAGGAAACCTTATCATTGTTTGACGGAAGAAAATTGTTTTGAGAAAAAGAATTATTGGGTGCAAAATTGTTCGTCGGATTTTGAAAAGGTTGGGGTTGGAAACGCTGCTGATATTGATTTAGAGCTTGTTGTTGAGGAGGAGGAGGCCTTTGGAAGTTGTTGTGGCCTTGGAATTGTTGCTGGTTCTGATTCCAGGCGAAATCGGGGTGGTTCCTCCAACCAGGATTGTAAGTGGAAGTGTATGGATCATTTCTTTGTCTTTACTAAAATGCAGCATTGACCTGATCCTTTCTTTGAGCAGGTGGGTTGTAAGGACACTCTTCGGTCAGATGGGATGGGTCTGAACAACAAGCGCAGATGGTACAAGGGGGAAGAGCAGGGGCAGGAGAAGGCGATGAGAATTTGCTCTCAATTGCTTCTAGTTTTCGTATGATTGCTGCCATTTCGGCCTTCATTGCAATTGAGATATCAAGTTGATGAACGCTTCCCTTAGACAGACAGGAAAGAGTAGTATATGAAGTGTTTGGTCTGGTGCTTTCCCACTGAAGCGTTCGCTCTGCGAGATCGTCGAAAAATTGCCAAGCTTCCTCGTCAGATTTGGATAGGAAGTGGCCTTGACAAATGGTCTCCAACAACTGCTTAGTTGCTGGGTTCAGTCCTTCGTATAAGGTCTGGCAAAGTTGCCATCTCTTAATACCGTGATGAGGGCACTGAACAAGAAGGTCTTTGTATCGGTCAAAGCACTTCCAAAAAGGTTCAGCAGGAAGTTGGGAAAATTGGTTAATTTCGTTTCGTATTCTCACGGTTTTGTGATTTGGGTAGAATTTTTTAAGAAACTCTTTTACGAACTCATCCCAACTATTTATAGAATGCGATGCAGTACTATACAGCCACTTCTTAGCTAGGTCACACAGAGTGAAAGGAATGACTCGTAACCGTATAGCATCGTCGGACAGTTGGGTCGTCTTCATCATTTCACAGACGTTCTGGAATTTGTTAATGAAGATGTAGGCATCTTCGGATTCCAACCCGTGAAATTTAGGCACCATGTTGATGAAGTGGGGCTTAATTTCGAAATTATCCCCATTGGCCGGCTGAAGTGAAAGACAGGTAGGAAGTGCGGAGCGGGTGAGATAGAAACGATCCTGGAGCGCGATTCGCTGAGGCACTTCAACAGGAGGTGGTTGCGGGTTATTCGCACCCAGATGAGGTGGAATCAGTCCCGAGGGAGGTAAAGGGATGTTAGGAGGAAATCCTGACATCTCAGAAGAATTTGGTGGTGATGAAAATGAAGATGAAGATGTATAAACAGAATTCCGGTCAACGTCGGAGTCGACCGGCAAAGAAAAAGGTGAAAGAAGTGTGGAGGGAGTTTCGACGTCGGAGTCGATCGTGTAGTCGGTAGCGACTAACGAAACACGGACTAGGCGGGCACTATTGTCCCGAGTCCAACCGGACATACACTAAACGAGTTTAGTGTAGTTAAAGCGTAGAATGTGAAGGTAAGAAAACGTCAAAGAAGAAATGCGGATGAAAGGTGGGTGAAATGGGATTCTAGTGTCAAAGGGAAAGTTTTTATAATTTTTTTTTGTTTTGTGTTTTTTTTTATTTAAGAAAGAGTTTTGCAAAAATGTGTACGGACTTACGGACTTACTTCAAACAATCACAGTTAAAACACACACAATCAAATCTAGAGCTATGATCTTCTAAGTCCACTAGACTGCTCCTAACTGTTCCAAAGTGACAAGTTGTGAGATAACCCTCAAATCGTCTCTTCACTGCCAATTGTGGCCAGGTAAGCACAAATGAAGAAAGGAGGGTTCCGCTCACGAATCACCATGAGACGAGCCTTTTAAAATTACCTTTCTCACTTGTCTAGCCTAGGCTCCATAAAGTCAAGTTTAGATAAACGATTGAATGCCCACAACCTTCCTCTGTCCTAATGAGCACGACAGTCCTTAGTTGGCTGAGTCTAGATATTTTTTAATTAAGCTTAAGGGTGATGCGTATGCTTTTAGTGATTTTTGGGGTCTTACGAAGGGTGATGAAATCCCCACCCAATCTGAATTGGTGTTATAGCCCCTTAAAATCCGTATTAATCATGCAAAGCAGGAACAACCAAAAATCTAAAACACTTTCAAAAATTTTTATTTTGGCTGCGGCGCAAAGAATCCTGCACAAAAATCAGTTTATTGGAGAGGGGAAGAGAATTTGCACAAAGAATGCTGCAGAAAAATTTGTCAGTGGTGTTCGGAGGAGAGAAGAAGAGAAATGAGATACTTACAGAGAAAATTGGGTCGCTGACGTCATCCATTGACCGCGGTTCCACGGTCAAACCCTTGCTTTTGCCGCGGTTCCACGGCTGAACAGTTGGTTTGGATCTTCAAATTTAGTCCCTGTGCTTAGTTGGTTCTCCTATTTCTGTTTAGATCCCCTGAATTTTGATTTGTTCATTGAGTTTGCTCCAAGCCTGCACACTTGCACAAAAACTAATCAAAAATAACAAGATGATTTTTTTTTTGTTTTTTGTTTTTTCAATTTTTATATTTTCAATTTTTTTTAATTATCCCGAAATTAAACAAAGAATTAAACTACCGTCTCCCCGGCAACGGCGCCATTTGATTATTCTCTATTTTCTATGCGTGCTTAAACTTTTAATTACCGCAATCAAGACGGTGTCGCTTGGTAGCTAGCCGGTTGAGTATGGGTTGATCCACAGGGAGATAGAATCTTTTTCTTTATGTTTTAATGAGTTAAATCCAAATATTTTGGGTTTTGTGTTAAGATCTACTAACGAGATAAAAGATGATAAAGGACTTGCTAGGGTTAGGATTAGGTTAGTTCGAGTTAGGAATATCTCACCTCTTTCAATGCCCTTTTTAATATCGGTGTTAAGGCAATCGGCAACAACGGGGATTAGCACGGATAGGAAGGAACTTGCAAGTATAAGCTAGGCTTTCCATGCTTAGTTTCTTCCTTTCGGTCCTTGTCCTTCCGTTCTTGTCTCTTAGCCCTAACCTCTAATTAATTCAACCACAGCCGGTCTAATTAGGGAATCACCGCTATCATGTAGTATAGGGTGCCGTAGTGAGCGGATTGTGGTTCAATTAAAGAGAGTCCGAATTAAGGTGTTGGGCAAAGAAAGGAGTGAGAGGGATTTCCTTCTCTCAAATCTTCCTTCTCCTGCCCTAACAAGTGAGAAATTACCCACTCATTAAAAAAATAAAAATAAAACAAGAGGGAAGGTAGAAAGAATTTAAGTTAAGAGGAATTTACAACTAGCTATTTGAGACCTCACTTAGGTAAGGATCTTACTCAAGCATCATCGTTGTTTAATGATAAAGAAAAATAGAAAAGAGAAAAATAAGAGAAAAACACAATTAAATATTATGACTAGATTAGAAAATAATAAAAAGCGATAATAAATTGCAGAAAATAAATAGGCATTCAAGATAAATAAAAGAACTCTTTTTTTATTGATAACCTCTCAAAACTCACTACAATTTTTCATAGAGAATTTAAATCCTAGATCTAATAAAAAGAGGCACTTTTAATTTGGTTTTGAGCTCTCCTATTTATAGATAGGAAAACCCTAGGTTTATATTCTGATCCAATCACGAATTTACAAAACTACCCCAAAAGAGTCGAGTCAACGCACCGACAATGTGCATACGCGGCCGCGGAACCGCGGCAGAAGTGCTTGTTTGGCCGCGGTTCCGCAGCCATTTGGTGGACTTGGGGCATCAAACTTTCTGGTCTTTTTCATATTGCTTTTATCTTCTGTTTTATCCTCTTGGTTTCTCAGATTCTCTTCATTTTCCTTCCAGATTTTTAACAGCGCAAGATAATGTGGACTTTTGCCTTGAGCTCCCCGTTGAAGTCTTGGATCTTGTGCTGCCTTTATGCTTTGGGCATTGAAATGCCCAATGATTTTCCATTTGTCCCTTGAACTGGTAGGCGGCATCATACGGATGGTTAGCGGAGATCAGTATTCATCTGTTGTTGGTCGTAATCCTGCATTTGTTGCGACTTTTCATGAATTTTACTGTAAAGAGCTGAGAACCTGTAACCTGCAACTATTTAGCAGACATGGATCAAAAGTACCTACTTATATGCAATGTGATTAAGAATGGGCGATATAGAAATGCAAAAATCTGATATGAACATGCATTCCTTGATGAGTAATGCTGCTTGGCCTCCTTCCATTTAATTGATATGCACTGGGATCGGCTGCATGTATTTTGAATCTGGTTCAAATTAAATTAGTGCCTTTGTTTCTATATTAGATATATAAAATGGATTCATATCTTAACGATATTAAGGTATATGGAGTTGTCCGGCTTATGCTGAAAACCAGAATCCGGAAAAACTCTAGGCACGTTTCAGTAATGGCTGTTTGTGGGTTATCCCGCGCTTTGACAAGGTTAACATTCTACCATCTGGAAGATCAATAGTTATATTGTTCTTGACTCACCACAGTTTTACTAAAATAAATTCTTTTCAGAAAACATTAGTGGGAGTATAGTATAACTGGAAGTTATTCCAGAACCACAAACGATTACTAAAAATTTAGTAGAATCTAAAGATTCAATTGGATTCGACAATCCTTTAGCCACTCCGCAGATTTGGTGGGTAATCTCATGCACCCGAGAGATACTTCGGTCTCCTAAAAAACGGTGATAGGGAGGTTTTTGATTACCCAAACTTGCCACTGCTGCTGTTCTAGACTATGAAGTTTGGCAGGAGGATGAGTATAACGTCATTCTAAATTAGCTTTAGAAGTGCACGTGTATATGACTCTGCCAGAGGTTTTTGTAGTCAGTGGGAGCAGTGGAAGCGTAGTGGGCAAGTGGCTTATGTCTATTTATAGACTAAAGCAAGTATGGCGGAGATAGATTGTCTAGTTTTGATGTGATAGTCATAGAGTTAGACTTCATCAGAACAACAGATGGACCTGGTAAGAAGGTAGTAGGGAGAGATGTCCTGGTATTTGGATGACATGCTCTTAATAGGAAGTGATATTCCTATACTACGATCGGTTATACTATAGTTGTCATAAATAGTTTCTCCACATAGGATCTGGATAAAATATCAAGGATTCTGGTGATTAGATCTATGGTTTTTTGGATCTAGATTTGGGAAGTGTCCCAACTTGGGTACTTTGACACTATTCTAAAGTGTTTTAGAATGGACGACTCCTGGCGTGGTGGTATACCCACAGGTGATGGAGTCTGCCTCTCTAAAGAGATGTCTTTCAGACTAATTAGGAGAGGGATTTACATGATTGGCATATCACTTGCTTAGGCAATTGAGTCAATCATGAGATGTCAAGTACCACACCAGATGTTGTTTTTGCACTGACTGCAATAAACATATATTAATCCAATCCTGGAGAAACATTAGGAAGCAGTTATGAACATAAGTGGATGTTCTTGGTATTTGGTAACGACAGCCTTCTTCAAGAGGCGGTTATCATTTCAGACTTCCAAGGTGACCTGGATTACAGAGTGGCTGTCAGAGTTATAGTTTTTCCTCTTTTGAGGGGCAGTATGTTGGACAGGTGGTCCAAGCGGATACTGAGGAAGGCATAGCGTATGATACTGATTAAATTTAGTGGATGATAGTTTAAGAAGTTTGTTGGATTTGGAATTCATTTATAAACCGGGTCCCATCAAATATCTAGACAAATTCTAAGACAGGTATTGATCATTTCGGGAGATAGTCTTTCTCCGCGAAGTTGAAATATAGAGAGATAAAGATAGAAACATTGGAGCGGATCTACTCACTGAGGCTATTTCTCGAACGCAATAGTTTCACAAACGGGCTTTGTGAGACTGATTAGTAGAGAAGTTGGGTGTTCGGTATCACACGGGCTGTGAGTATGCGACACCGCAGTAATTAGCCTTAAGTGCAAGTAGGAAATTGTTGGTTGTAGTGCCCTCAAGTCAATTATTGTAATCGCAGGCACGCGATTGTGATGATTGAGGGAGGACCTATACGAGTAGAACAGTCTTATTCAAAATGATAGTATGCTATCTGGTTTGTTTTTATCATCATGTACATGCATTATGTGGTAATACATATCACTATTACATGTTGATAGAGCCCATAGGATTCTTGCTTGACTACCAACATTATGATGGCGATCATATACGTGGGAGCTGGTTGGTCTATAAGCACATCCTTAAATGTCCCTAGTCGAGGGAGTATCTCGAGACTGGGCATCGATACTCCGGAGTAGATTAGTGTATACTTATCGAGACCCCGATGAGGGGCGGTGGCTGGTCTCATAAACCATTGGTGTCAGTTAGTCACCTAAGATAGTATACAGGTGCTCATTGGGTTATGAGTACACTGGACGGACTCGCCGGGAACATGCTAGTTGGTATTATACCTATTGTCAGATAGCAGTTCCTAGGTGACTTGTGTACAGATTAGTCTATCGACCTGAGATCGTCATTTGTCTCGTGTGAGTTCCCACCGTGCTTTGATTACTGCCCTACTACGGCTCAAAGGAGTCGTGCAAACAAGTTTTAGTTGGGTACAGTCCCGAGCCACATGGAGGCAATGAGCGGATCGTCGGGGATTCGTCTCTCCTGGTATTGGGGGTTGATGTCGTACAGTACACGGGTGACCATCACCAGAAATCCTTGGCCAAGATAGTCGAGAATTACTAATTATGGATCGGTAGTTTCTCAGTTGGTGATGGGCTTCATACCGACAAAAAATATCGCGTTATTAGGGGTCTGACTTTATCCGCCCCTCTAGACCCGATATACGATACTCTTAGTCGAACAGACCGGACTGTTCGGAGATTGTCACTGACAGGCTCAGTAGGGGTTCAGATGAGTTTTCTCAATGGCCTTCCTTTCGCTCAATACCCGGGTAGTTATTGGTTCAGATTTTTAGATCAAAAATATTTGTTAACAGCAATCAAGAACGGCGTCGCTTAGTAGCTAGCCGGTGAATACGGGTCGGTCCACAGGGATGTTGTGTATTTCCTAATTGTTCTAACAAATTAATTCCATATGGTGTTTGGATCTTTATCACTAAAAACTAAGTTGACTTAGACTAGGATTAGAAATCTTGCTAGGGTTAGGTTTAGCTTAAGTTTGGAAAATTAAGATTTTCCACCGCTTTCAATGCCCTAATTTAGATCTCTTAGGTGTTATGGTAATTATTAATAAAGGGGATTAGGACGATCGGGAAGAAACGATGTTTCTTCCTCTAGGTCTTTGTCCATCCTTTTTTAATCCTTACCCTAACCTCCATGGAAAACATGCATATCCGGTCTTTTATACTACGGTATCACCGTTACCTCGTGGGTAGGGTGCCGTAGAGAGCGGTATGTGTATGTATGCATGGAGTCCTAATTATTAATATGTGATGGGCAAGAAAGGGGTGAGAAATTTGCATCTCTCAAACCTTCCCTGTTCCTAACCCTAACAAGCGAGGAACTACTCGCTCATTAAGGGATCTACGAAAAACATGATTTTTATGAGTTTTTGATTTAAGAGATTAATTATCTAACTACTGCAGATTAATAAAAAGTTCTAATCTAAATTAAACTAGGGCAGAGAATAAATTAAACTAGGGCAGAAAATAAATTAAACTAGGGCAGAAATAAAAACTAAGAACTACTTACAAAATTGATGCTATCAAATCATGAAGGAATTCTGAATTTTATTCAATGAAAAGAGGCATGACCTAAAAAAGTTTTAGGGCTTCTATTTATAGAGCATAGAAAACCCTAGGGTTACAATCGACGCACATCTGCTTTTACAAATATACCCTTAGGAAGACTAGTCAACGCACCGACGCGCCGCCAAAGAAATTTCGACCTATACGGGCTCAACACGGCCACGGAACCGTGGCCATAGGCCAGGTTTGGCCGCGGTTCCGCGGCCAAGTAAGAAGTGTGTGGGCAGATTTTTTCTGTGATGCTTTTGGCTGTATTTCTCTTCCTGTTTCTTCAGTTGGTTCTTCAGAATGTCTTCTATGTCTCATCCAGATCTCCACAGTGAATAATTGTAGTGGACTTTTACTGTTGCTTCGTGTCGAAGTCTTGAACCTTTCGCTGCCTTTGTGCTTTGTGAACTTGTTCATTGATCTTCATTGTCCCTCAACATGTAGGCACGATCAAGATTCCACCATTTATTGGTCGTAGTCTCACTTTGTATCATCTTTTTCATCAATTTTACTGTTTTTGTTCCGAGAACCTGTAACCTGCAACTATGTAACAGACATGGGTCAAAAGCACCTGTTTATTTGTAAAATGTATAAGAATGGGGAATATAATAATGCAAAATTATGATATGAACAAATACCCCCAAACTTATCTTTTGCTCGTCCTCGAGCAAACCTTGTTTTATTCTTGAAAAAAGACCTAGCCTCACTTTCGCAGCGAAACACGATTGCACTGAGCTCGTGCAACAAGCCGTTAAACCTCTAGGTGTCCCTAGTAGGAGGAGTGTTGTCTCCTGAGGGTTTTCAGCGGATACTACCCACAAAATCCTATCAATTCGGCTTGTTAAATTTTGTTCTCCAATTAGGTTTTCCAACAAGGAATTCTATTATCTTCGACTTAGAAATTATCCACCCGTATTTTTCACGCTTCCTTATCATTTAACTTAAGATTATATATGTTCTGTAGGCTTACTTAGTTTTCGGCATCTTTTAAGTTTTCCTTCTAGGGTTCCATCTCAACTTAGGAATTTTTATCATCTCTATTAAAAATATAAGTCCTATTCTTCATTCCTATCTCTTATCGAAACCCCAATCACATACCCCTACGTGTGTGTATATATCACCCCTACACTTAGAAATTCAAATCAACTTATCATACTCTTGTCCGTCGTCCAACGCACTTCTTAATTGGTGAATTTTTTTTAGATGAATTTTTCTCACACATCCTTCATGCGACCGTTAATATTTCTTGAGGTACCAACAACCGATTACAAGATGTGTTTGCACATTAAAACGTAATTCCTAGTCTTGTAACACCTAAGGCTTTAGCAGTGACTCCCAAACCAGTTGGTCTAAGGCACTAGGTGATGAAGCACCCTCGCTAAATTTTTTTCTGTTTTTGTAGCCTTAAGTAATTACAAAAACCAATGTTCATTTTTTTTCATTATTCACACTTGTATATTTTTTTTATTTTTCTTCGTACTAAGGACTTTAGACAAGAGCATTTCAAGGTCTCTCCTACTATTCCAAGTCTCAAGGTTCGTGTTTGTGCAATTTTGTAGGGTATATATTTTCAGAATTTAGACTAAGATTAGGAATTATTTTTTAAACTTATACATTAATAAAGATATCAATACTTTTCCCTTGTTTTAACTTAGCCTAAGAAGTCAACTCGAAATTTGCCTATTTCTAAATAAACTACAAAGACTTATACTTTCTACCGTTAAATTTTAAGAAAAGTTATTTTTAGGGTTTTAAAATTTACTAAGTCTAAGATCTAGTTGTTCCTAGCTAGTTAACCTATTTGTCAAACTCAAGTCGATTAAGACCAAAATTGAATGTTTTAATTTTTATAATTTTTCAATTTTTTCAGTTTTTATTTGATTTTTCTTTTTCTATTTTTTTTCCTTCAAAATTTTCACTTTTTATGATTTTTATATAAGGATGCAAATGCAAAAATATACATATGAATGCGAAGGAAGAAAACTTACCGAGCATACCCCCAAACTTAAACTTGACAGTGTTCTCACTGTCAGGCTACACCAAGAGAGTCGAAAATGTCGGCACTGCCCTGTTTATTTTTTTTTAATGTTATTTTGTATTTATATTTGGAAATGATACACACCCCCAAACTTATTTAAAATAAAGTTTTGGTAAGATGATCAAAAATTTGGGGGTAAAATGGAGGAAAATCAATCGGTGTAAATTGGCTCCTGCAAAAACAGGAGCTCTTTCGACGGGTCCGCAGTGAGGAACGGTTTCAGTCGATGTCCATTTACTTTGAATAAAGTACCGTCCTCCGGATTTTCAAGATCTACCGCACCGTGCGGATATACGGTGCGTACTAAAAATGGCCCTTTCCACCTAGATCTGAGTTTGCCAGGGTGAAAGTGTAACCGAGTGTCATAGAGTAAAACCTGTTGACCAAGTTTAAACGTTTTGCGCATAAGGTGTTTGTCATGGAACACCTTAGTTTGGTTTTTAACAATGACAGCATTATCATAAGCCTCATTCCGCAGCTCTTTTCGTTCGTTTAGTTGCAGCTTTCGATTGCTGCCCGCATCTCCCATTGATAAATTCAACTCCTTGATCGCCCAAAATGCCTTGTGCTCAATCTCAACTGGTAGGTGGCAAGCCTTCCCATAAACAAGCCGGTATGGAGACATACCAAGATGGTCTTGTATGCAGTACGGAACACCCATAGTGCATCAATCAACTTATGTGACCAATCTTTTCGGTTTTTAGAAACCGTTTTCTCTAAGATTTGCTTAATTTGCTGATTTGAAACCTCGGCTTGCCCACATGTTTAGGGATGGTATGGTGTTGACAGTTTGTGAGTAATGGAATATTTGCGCATTAAGGACTCAAAAGTCCTATTGCAGAAGTAAGATCCATTATCACTTATAATTTCTCGAGGGTGCCTAAATCGAGAAAAGATATGTTCTTTAAGAAATCTAACGAGAACCTTGTTATCATTCGTTCGGCTAGGCACAGCCTCGACCCACTTTGACACATAGTCAACAGCCAAAAGAATATACACATTCCTAAAAGAATTGGGAAATGGTCCCATGAAGTCTATTCCCCAAACATCAAAAATATCCACAACCAAAATTGGTTGGAGCGGCATTTCGTTTATCTGCGATATCCGGCCCAAGTGTTGGCACCGGGAGCATGTCTTGCAGTATTCATATGCATCCTTAAAGAGTCGTGGCCAATAGAAACCACACTGCAAGATTTTCTCGGCTGTCTTCTTAGGGCCAAAATGCCCACCACACGCTTGATCGTGGCAAAAAGACAGCACACTCTTAAACTCATTTTCAGGTACACACCGACGAATGATTTGGTCCGAACAGTATTTAAAAAGATACGGTTCATCCCAGTAAAAATGCTTTACTTGGGACAAGAATCGGAGTTTATCCTGTTTCGACCAATCTTTAGGTATCAAGCCGGCGGCCAAGTAGTTTACTATATCAGCGAACCAAGGTTCGCAAGACACGGTTAAGAGTTGCTCATCAGGAAAAACATTTTTAATTGGAATTTCAAGTGTAGGTGAAGAAGGAAGTCGTGAAAGGTGATCGGCTACTATATTGTCACATCCTCTTTTGTCCCTTATGACAAGGTCAAACTCTTGTAGCAAGAGGATCCAACGTATTAGCCTCGATTTAGCATCCTTCTTCGCAAAAAGGTGGCGAAGAGCTGAATGGTCCGTATACACAATCACTGGAGAGCCGATTAAATAAGGCCGGAATTTTTCAAGTGCAAACACAACGGCTAAAAATTCTTTTTCTGTTGTTGTGTAGTTCAGTTGGGCCTCATTTAATGTTTGGCTAGCGTAATAAATTACGTGTGGTATCTTATTAATGTGTTGTCCAAGAATAGCAACAATGGCGAAATCTGATGCATCGCGCATAATTTCGACTGGATGCGTCCAGTCTGGAGATGAAAGAATGGGCGCAGAAATGAGAGAGTGTTTCAATGACTCGAACGCTTCCATGCAAATTGAGTCAAAATTAAATGTTGTGTCCTTGCCCAATAAGAGAGTCAGAGTCAAGGGTCTAGCAATCTTGCTAAAATCCTTGATGAACCGTCTATAAAAACTGGCATGGCTAAGGAAGGCTCGTATGTCTTTGACGCATTTAGGAGGAGGAAGATTAGAAATGACTTCAATCTTGGCTTTATCAACCTTTATGCCGTTTTGCGAGATGACATGTCCTAAAACAATGCCTTGTGATACCATAAAGTGGTACTTCTTCCAATTTAAAGTGAGGTTCTTATCCCTACAGCGGGTAAGAACTGCGTCAAGGTGTAGCAAACACTCGTCGAAGGAGTCACCAAAAATGGAGAAATCATCAATAAAGATCTCCAAAAACTTTTCAACCATGTCTGAAAAGATCCCTATCATACACCGCTGAAATATAGTGGGTGCATTGCATAACCCAAAGGGCATGCGACGATAAGCAAAAGTACCGAAAGGACAAGTAAATGTGGTCTTGTCTTGATCCTTTTCGGCGATGGGGACTTGGTTATAGCCGGAATAGCCATCCAAAAAGCAGTAAAACTCATGCCCAGCCAATCGTTCTAGCATTTGGTCAATGAAATGTAAAGGAAAGTGGTCTTTCCTTGTCACGGTATTGAGTTTTCTATAGTCGATGCAAACTCGCCACCCAGTTTGGGTGCGAGTAGGTATTAACTCATTTTCCTCATTAGTTATGATCGTAATGCCCGATTTCTTTAGGACAACATGAATGGGGCTAACCCACCGGCTATCCGAGATAGGGTAAATGATACCACTATCAAGACATTTAACAATCTCCTTCTTGACAGCCTCTTTCATTATGGGGTTGAGACATCTTTGAGGATCCCTTACTGGCTTGGCATCATCCATCAAGTGTATATGATATTCAACTATGAGGGGACTAATCCCCTTGATGTCCGCCATAGACCAGCCAAAAGCTTGTAGGTTATTTTGTAAGACCATTAAAAGGGCCTTCTCTTGCTCGAGAGCTAGAGAGGCCGATATGATAACGGGAAGGGTCTCATTCTCACCTAGGTAAGCTTATTTAAGGTGAGACGGCAAAAGCTTTAGTTCGAGTTTAGGAGGTGAAACAATTGAAGGTAACATAGGTGAAACTGTTTCAAACTCGAAGGATTCCATCAACGGTTCAAATCGAGTATACGCAACCGAGTAGGATGGTTCAACTAACTCATCCGAAAAATCAAAAGACTCAAACTCGGGTGGTGAGTCTTCAAAATCATCCAAAAAGGTGAAACACTCATAATCGTTGTCCGGCGTGAAAGCTGTGTCGGATTCTAGGAGGAACGCGCTAGAGGTGTCAACACTGCTGTGATCGAACATAAATTTTTCCAGCTCACAGTCCTCCTCCGTGATCTCATTGATCGAGCAAACATCAAGTACACTAGAATTAGGCTCGGAAGGCTGAATTCCCAACTTAAAAATGTTGAGTTCAATTGTCATATTGCCAAAAGATAGATTCATTGAACCATTACGACAATTGATCACCGCATTAGAAGTCGCAAGGAATGGTCGACCAAGTATCACCGGAATTTGACTCCGGGGGTTAGCTATAGGTTGTGTATCCATATCGATAAAGTCAACGGGGAAAATGAAATCCCCTACTCTAATTAACACATCCTCTAACTCACCCTAGGATGGGTGATAGATCGGTCGGCCATTTGGAGAGTACAATGGGTGGGTTTAAGCTCTCCAACGCCTAATTGCTCGTATATAGAATAGGGTAGCAAATTGACACTAGTACCAAGATCTAATAGTGCTCTATTGATATTCTTGTCCCCAATTGTTATCGAAATGGTAGGACAGTCGGGGTCCTTGTGTTTTTGGGGTAAAGATTGGACAAGAGTATCACTAACAGCACTAGCAACGAAAACTTTCTTTGGTATTTGTGACTTCCTCTTCTTGGTGCATAAGTCCTTTAATATTTTCGCGTAAGAAGGAACTTACTGGATTGCATCCAAGAGAGGTATATTTATGCTAACCTGTTTGAACAACTCTACAATCTTCTCCATTTGTGGAGTTGGTTTATTGGATCTCAACCTGTTTGGAAAAGGAACATTTTGAAGATTTGTCGAGTCCAATTTTTGTGGATCAGATTGTGGAGTTGGAATGGATCCCTGTGTAGATGTGTTCGTGATGTGAGAAGTGGGTCCGTTCGAAGTAGAAGAAGTAGAGCCTCGTGAAGAATGAAGAATAGGCTCTAGCAAAGAAGAAGAAGATGAAGAAGAAGGTGAAGAAGATGAAGAAGGACCACCGGCAGGGGTGTTATTATTAATACCGACGTTATTATGCAACACTTTTCCGGATCTCAACGTGGTCACAGTATTTACGTTATGATTTTGCTGTTCATATGCAACATGTGCGTGATCGGGATTTGGCAGTGGTTGAGATGGAAGCTTTCCCTTTTCTCGCTCGCTCAACGCAGCATTGAGTTGTGTAATTTGTGCTTCAATAGATTTGATGCTTTGATCGTGTGAAGCACTATTTTACACCAAAGATTGAATGGAAGTTTCCAATCTTGCTGCGGATTGTGTAGATTTCTTTAGAAACGCATCTAGACTTCTTTCTTGCGAGGTAACCTTATCATTATTAGGTTGAACAAAATTGTTTTGAGGGTAAGAATTGTTGGGCACAAAATTGTTCATTTGGTTAGGGTAAGGTTGTGGGTGGAAAGGTTGCTGGTATTGAGTTTGTGGAGGTGCTTATTATTATGGAGGAGGAGGCCTTTGAAAGTTGTTGTTTCCTTAGAATTGCTGATTTTGATTCCAAGCAAAATTTAGGTGACTCCTCCAACCCGGATTATAAGTCGAAGAGTATGGATCATTTCTTTGTCGTTGCTGAAAGGCAGCATTGACGTGATCTTGTCCTTAAGTAGGTGGATTGTAAGGACACTCTTCGGTAACATGTGATGGATCCGAACAACAAGCACAAACAGTTCGTGGGGGCAAAGCAGGGGCAGGAGAAGGCGATGAGATTTTGGTCTCAATCGCATCTAGCTTTTTCGTAAGTGCGGCCATCTCGGCCTTCATAGCAATCGACATATCTAGTTGATGTATGCCTGCCCTAGACTGACCAATAGAAGAAGATGAGGTGGTCTTGGTGCTTTCCCACTGAAGTGTTTGTTCAGCAAGATCCTCGAGAAACTGCCATGCTTCCTCACTAGATTTGGTTAGAAAGTGACCTTGACAAATGGTTTCCAGCAACTGCTTCGTTGCTGTGTTCAATCCCTCGTATAAAGTTTGGCAAAGTTGCCAATTTTCGATACCATGGTGAGGGCATTGAACAAGTTGGTCTTTGAATCTTTCAAAACAAAGGGTTCGGAAGGAAGCTGGGAAAATTGTATAATCTCATTGCGAATTCTCGCAGTCTTGTGGTGAGGATAAAACTTTTTAAGAAAAGTTTTAACAAACACTTCCCAATTTTTAATTGAATGTGATGCTGTGCTGTATAACCACTTCTTGGCTAAGTCACATAAGGTGAAAGGAATGACCCTTAGCCTTATAGCATCATCTGATAATTGGGTTGTTTTCATCATTGTGCAAACATTTTGGAATTTGTTTATGAAGATATAGGCATCTTCGGATTCCAGTCCGTGAAATTTTGGCAACATATTGATGAAGTGGGGTTTGATCTCAAAGTTGCCCCCATTTGCCGGTAGGAGTGAAAGACAAGTAGGTAAGGAGATGCGGATCGGGTAGAAAAGATTCTGGAGCGCGATTCGTTGGGGCGCTTCAACAGGCGGGTGTTGCGGGTTATTCGCACCTAACGGAGGTGGAATCAGTCCCGTGGGTAAGATGTTGTTAGGATTATATCCCGACATCCCTTCGGAGGAAGAATGTGAAGATGAAGGTAAAGAAGTGGAAGGAATTTCGACTTCGGAGTCGAAAGCTTCGTCGGTCGGTACCAACGAGACACGGACTAATCGGGCACTAGTGTCCCTAGTCCAACCGGACATACACTAAAGAGGTAGTGTAGTCAAAAAGATGAAAAACAGAATGTGGGGGTAAGATAACGTCAATGAAAAGAAAGTGGTGTAAGCGGGGTGCACGGATTTCTTAGCGACAAGCTGCAAGTTTTTGTAAAAAATTTTCCTTTTTTCTTTTTTTTATGTGGAGCTTTTTGCAAAAAAGATTTTCGATAAAAGGCTTAGACACACGTTCAATCAACCACAAATGCACAATCAGGCCTAGATCTAGGGTCACCTAGGTCAGCTAGACAGCTCCTAACTGTTCCAAAGGGCAAAAAGTAGGACCTCAAACCGCCTCTTCACCGCTAATTGTGGCCAGGTAAGTGCCAGGTAAGTGGAAGGTTCTCCACTACGTAAGTAGTGGGCCTAATTAAGTAACCACTTGTCTTAGACACACTTGCCTAGACACCACAAAGTCAGGTTAGGATCAACAGTCGATGCCTACAACTAGTCCTCTGTCCTATTGAGCGCGAAGTCCTTAGGGCTGGGTCTAATCTTTTTTAATTAATTGATGGTCAATGCAATATGCCTTATGTGATTTCTGGGGTCCTGGGAAGGGTGATGAAATCCCCACCCAATCTGGATTAGTTTCAAGCCCCTTAAAGTCCGATTAAATATGCAAAACAGCAAACAACTACTTGCAAACAATTTTTTTATAATTTTAGCGCGGCGCAAAGAATCCGGCACAAGATCAATTATTGGAAGGGGGAGAGATTTTTTAGCGCAAAGAATCCTGCAGGAAAATTTACAGAGGAGATATCAGGGGGTTCAGAGGAGGAGAGAAAAAGCAAACAGTGATTTTTCCAAAAGCTGACGTCACCACCCCACCGTGGAAGCGCGGTCGGAGCAGGGCTATCGCGGCGGAATCGCGGTCTCCTGGACTGTTCGGTTCCCGAGAAAATTTCTTCTCCTCTGTTGTTGTAATCCTCTGTTGTTCAGATCATCAGTTTTCTGTTTCGCTTTCTGGATTTTTCTAGATTCGAACTCGTTCGTTGATCCTGCAAAAATTCATACGAAAAACCCTTCAAACAATAAAAAGATGATAAATTTTTATATTTTTTTAATTTTTCAATTTTTTATGATTTTTATGATTTTATATTAACCCGAAATTACAAAAAGAAAATACCACGCCATCCCTGGCAACGGCGCCATTTGATTGGTTCAGATTTTTAGATCAAAAATATTTGTTAACCGCAATCAAGAATGGCGTCGCTTGGTAGCTAGCCGATGAGTACACATCGGTCCACAGGAATGTTGTGTATTTCCTAATTGTTCTAACGAATTAATTCCAAATGGTGTTTGGATCTTTATCACTAAAAACTAAGTTGACTTAGATTAGGATTAGAAATCTTGCTAGGGTTAGGTTTAGGTTAAGTTTGGAAAATTAAGATTTCCCACCGCTTTCAATGCCCTAATTTAGATCTCTTAGGTGTTATGGTAATTATTAATAAAGGGGATTAGGACGATCGGGAAGAAACGATGTTTCTTCCTCTAGGTTCTTGTCCGTCCTTTCTTAATCCTTACCCTAACCTCCATGGAAAACATGCACATCCGGTCTTTTAGACTACGGTATCACCGTTACCTCGTGGGTAGGGTGCCGTAGAGAGAGGTTTGTGTATGTATGCATGGATTCCTAATTATTAATATGTGATGGGGAAAAAAGGGGTAAGAGATTTGCATCTCTCAAACCTTCCCTGTTCCTAACCCTAACAAGCGAGGAACTACTCGCTCATTAAGGGATCTATGAAAAACCTGATTTTTATGAGTTTTTGATTTAAGAGATTAATTATCTAACTACTGTAGATTAATAAAATGTTCTAATCTAAATTAAACTAGGGCAGAGAATAAATTAAACTAAGGCAGAGAATAAATTAAACTAGGGCAGAAATAAAAACTAAGAACTACTTACAAAATTGATGCTCTCAAAACATGAAGGAATTCTGAATTTTATTCAATGAAAAGAGGCATGACCTAAAAAAAGTTTTAGGGCTTCTATTTATAGAGCATAGAAAACCTTAGGGTTACAATCAACACACATCTGCTTTTACAAATATACCCCTAGGAAGACTAGTCAACGCACCGACGCGCCGCCAAAGAAATTTCCACCTATACGGGCTCAACACGGCCACGGAACCGCGGCCATAGGCCAGGTTTGGCCGCGGTTCCGCGGCCAAGTAGGGAGTGTGTGGGCTGATTTTTGCTGTGATGGTTCTGGCTGTATTCTCTTCCTGTTTCTTCAGTTGGTTCTTCAGAATGTCTTCTATGACTCTTCCAGATCTCCACAGTGAATAATTATACTGGACTTTTACCGTTGCTTCGTGTCGAAGTCTTGAACCTTGCACTGTCTTTATGCTTTGTGAACTTGTTCATTGATCTTCATTGTCCCTCAACATGTAGGCACGATCAAGATTCCACCATTTATTGGTCGTAGTCTCACTTTGCATCATCGTTTTCATCAATTTTATTGTTTTTGTTCCGAGAACCTGTAACCTGCAACTATGTAGCAGACATGGGTCAAAAGCACCTGTTTATTTGTAAAATGTATAAGAATGGGGAATATAATAATGCAAAATTATTATATGAACAGGTAGCCGTTACTATTAGCTAGTGTCGCTGACGTGCTTGTGGTTAAGCCCACTGCTAGCGTATTGACGAGTCATTAGAGTCCCACACAGAGGGTTTCCCTGGTTCAGGAGAAACGATATAGTAGCCATATTTGATACATGCAGGGTTTCGATGGAATGAGTGTACTGTGTACCCGGACTTTCGATCGGACGGTTGATAATACTAGTTGGCTCGAGTTTGAGCCGGATTATTAAATCAGGTATTGATTTAATAATTTACATATATGTATTTCAATATTTATATTCTAGTATTATGTTCTTTGTGTTATTCTATCTCTTCAGGTATTCGTATTTTGGTACGAATACAGGTATGTATATACAGTAGAATGTAATCCATATTTATCCGGAAAACATTCTAGAAGGTGGACACCTCATTTTGGGTTTGACCATTTAGTTTAAATGGATAATGAGGTGGATAATAGGAGAGAGGGGAGTATGGTGAGAACCATGCTTGCATAGTATGCACAAATGAATTAATAATTCATTTGTGCAAACTATTCAAGCATAGGCTTGATATTAAAATGAAAGAAAATGTTTTACAAAACCTTGGATGATATTTTCTCACTCATGGATGGCTCATTCATTCTCACTTGAGTTTTCCCACCTCACCATCATGCTTCACTCCCTCTCTAGGTTTTTCATGAGTTCCTCCACCTTCAACCTCAACCTCCCCTCTACAATCTAATGAGTTGAGAATCAAGAGAGGAGCTGAGATGGATAAACACTTAGAACACTCAATACATCCTAGGCATTCTAGATTAGCAACTAAGAATCCCAAGTTGCTTCACTTTCTTTTGATGTGGAGCTAGAGCCAAGAACTACATCCCTCGGGTGGATCATCTTCGACAAAGGAAGACCGGCAACCAAGTTCAATCGAGCACGCCTCAAGGAGCTAAGGAAGATGATGGAACACTGAAGGACTTGGTTCGTTCGGTATAACATTTCTAATGGTGTAGTTTAGCTCTTTTGTAGATGCTAGTATTGGTTTATGGTTCGATCTAGACGGATACGTTAGCGTCAAATTTTTAAACGCCAGTTTTTGTTCCGCACCAGCCATGGTAGATCGCCAGGGCGCTATCGTAACCCAACAAAATGTTTTTAAGGATAATTTTTACTTAAGATCCATCAAAAGAGTATTTAGGCTCAACTGCAAGAAACCTTCAGAGACTTAGCCAATTTGGGCTTAGTTTGCTTATTCTTTTTCTTTTTCATTCAAAAGTGCTAAGCACTTATTTAGGCTCTGTTTGTTCAGCCCTTTTCTTTTTATGTAAAAGTGCTAAGTACTTATTTGAAATCTGATGCTCACATATATATCATGTGAAGCATTCAGTCATGGGCGATGCCCAATGAATGTTGAACATTTTTGTCCCTTTGACTAAATGTGAAGTGCTAAGCACTTCCTATGGCGTCCACGTGAGGTGCACGTGCGGCATTGGGCGCTGCCCAATTAGTCCTAAGCACTCAGCCGTTTTGTCTGTATATGGAGTGATAAGCACTTTTTATATGGCGCCCACGTGAGGAGCACGTAAGGCGCTGGGCGCTGCCCAATCAGTGCTAAGCACTTAGCTGTCTTTGGCTGTATATGGAGTTTTGAGCACTTTTATTCAGCGCCCACGTGTGTTTCACGTGAGGCGCTGGCCTTCTGTTTTGTGCGTCCGCGTGTTTTTTACGTGAGGCACTAGGCGCTGTTAAAAAGGCGCCCACGTGGGAAGCACGTGAGGCGCTAGTCTCTTTTTATGGAGATTTAAACTCTATTGATGTTTTCAGAGAGATTAAACCTCTATCAATGGTATTTTGACCATTAACGCTCGCCAAAATCACTAATTTTTTTCAGGATCTCGAGCTGAGTTTTTAAAGAACTATGTTCTTGATTTGAAGGAACTGAGTTCCTGGAGTATTATGGACTCCATCTTCTTTCTCTTTAAATTTGTTCTTCCCTGAATCTTTGGTTCTCAAGAACAAGATCTTCCCGATGAGAATTAAATTCTCAACTATGGGAGACTTATCTTGTGGATCTCAGATCCAGAGAAAGAACTAAGTTCTTTTAAAAGGATTAAACCCTCAGATATGATATTACAGGTAATAGTGATAATTTTATCTCTTTTCTTTACCTAGGGTTTTGAGAAGTAAGCTCTTCTTCTTTGAGAATTGAATTATCTGTTCTTTCTATCTGTGGTCTCTCTATGTCTATATCTCTCTGTGGTCGTCGTTTTGTGAGACTTGAAATCTCGGGTCCTTTATATAGTGGAGGCAGATTGTTAATTAGTTTTGAGAAAATCTTTCATTGAGAGATTCCAATTGATTTAATTGGTCTCAAAATTGATTTGGAGAATTTTATCCACCGTTGGATCTTTGATCCAAGGACTTCTGTTTTACAGAATGTGTTTTCTTGTTTTAACAAGACTGGGAAAATATTTTCCCATATACAGAATTTATTCTATAAAATGGTGATTTTTAATCACCGTTGGATTTTTAATCCAAGCGTCTCTGTTTTACAGAGAGCAATCTTTTTTTGTTGTTTAGAAAGATTGAGAGAACAAATTCCCAAAAATAGAATTTTATTCTATTATTGGATCATTGATCCAACCGAGAGTATCTTTTTTTTTTAGAAAGATTTGGGAGATATTTTCTCCTAATAGAATTTGATTTTATATTTTGATGATTTATCATCTCCGTTGGAACTTTGATCCAACGGCTCTGTTTAACAGAGAGTATCGTAGAATTTAATTTTACTTAGGTGCCGGTGCTCACGTGGGCACCATTTAAGAATTTAATTCTTAAGATGGGTATTCCTGTGCTTTGCACATTGGCGCCCACGTAAGGAGTACGTGAGGCGCCACCATAATATTTAATCCTATAAAACTGGCTCTGGTGTTGGAGCCCTCATGGAAAGCACGTGAGGCACTGCCTCATTAAATTCCAATAGAGCTTTGCTCTTTTACTATGTTTAAATATTTGGGGAACAATCATCAACTCAAGAATAAAGAATAATACACAAGTCTCGTCACTAAGTCCAAAGAATATGCAAGTCTCTGGTTTCTAAGTCTACCAAATATACATAATCTGGTTGATGGAGCTTTTAACTAGATACAAATGAAAATAAAATAGTGTACAAGTCGTGGTTACGATCCGAAGTGTAACCCACCTACCAAGCAATCACCCGAAGAGGAAATGTTCTAGCAAGCCGCTACCGAATCCGAGCGGTCGATCCTGTAAGAAAACTATGGCACGGCAGGGGTTAATTGCTAACTCGTGAGTAGAAGACATCATCAGATAGAAATCGAATGCATAATGATTTACCTAGGTCATACTATAATAATATTATATCATATCATATCGTATCGAAGGTGATCGTGTACACACACACACAGATATATATATATATATAAATATATAATATCGTGTCGGTATCAATATATGGTACCATGTCATCCATACCATGTATATATACATATCATCCGATGAGTGTCCATCAATGACACTCGAAATCATCATAAAACACAGAGTGTCCAACATCGACACTCGAAATCATCATAAATCCCGTGTCCAACATCGACACGTAAATCCTCATATCTCAGGCACCGTCTCATCGGATCGCCCCTCATATCTCAGGTACTATCTCATCAGATCAGTCTTCATATCCCTCTATCACATATCCCTCTGGTCGGTATCCTCCGGATATCCGCCAAGTCCAATACTGTCATCGGTAGGTCGTGTTCCCAGCCAGGCTCAACGCCTTTCTATACGATCTTCTTGCCCCTGGGTACCATTCCGGGTCCACCATGTATCTGCAAACGGTGACTCCTCACTCCTCAAATAGGGTAGTAATCATAGCTCAGAACCGAGAAATCTCATGGTGGATGTCGAAATATGATATCAAGAGAAAACCGCGTTTTTAAAATATTCATAAGTTTTTAAATAATATTTGCGGTTTCTCAAATCCAGAAATCTCATGAAAGCAAAATCTTATAAGAATATGGTAATCATGAAAAGATATGTATAGGCATAGAACAATACAGTAATGCATAGCAAGTGTGTTCATATAAGCATGTCGTATAGCATTGTAAAGAAAATACTAATAGAATCTAACATGCTAATAGGTTATAGTATGATGCGGTAACGTAGCAAGTTCTATCTGTGTACGTGGCATGGCAATTACCGATGATATGTGTGTGAGCATACGAGTATGTGAACGTGCAACATGTAAATCATCGGTAATGGTGCACGTGTCCTAGTACGAGGTCAAGTAAAACTAAAGGTATAAACGCAATATACATCGTAAATGATCAAAGCGCGAGCGTATGCAGAAATAAGAAATTGAAATGTCAGCGTAAACGGAATAAAGAAATCGTAACGCGAAAAAGTATAAAAATATGCAACTACGTATGAGCCATACAATTATAGTTTAATATAGTACGAAACGTTATTTTAGAAAATAGGGGGTTACGATGTTTTTGAAGAAGACACCTTTTGAAAAATCGTAGCGTCCCCTTGAAGTGATCATTTGAAAGTGTGTAACGGTTCGTTAGTTTTGAAAGTAGGTATGGCTCTAAACATATCATAATATCTACTTTGTGATTTTAACCAAGATTTTCTGGAATCGAAATAAATATCGACGATCCGTCCTCATCATATCACATACGGAAAATCCATCGTACGATATCATCAAATCAATAGTACGGATCTATAGTCGCGTACATCATCTCATCTCATCTCATCACATATCATCTCATGTCATCTCGTATCATATCATATCATCATATCGACTCATATCATCATATCGTAAATATCCTTATATAATTTATGTATATATGTATAGCCCAATGGAATAGAGACTAGGGGTATAACTTCTACTAAGTATAGGAATGTACGCAAATAGTATTCTAGTAAAACCTATAGGCTAAGTATACTATTCCAATATATATAGTATCCTAATTCTACGGTTGCCGGGGGGTGTTATATGCCATCCACCCGACTTCCCCCGTAGATATACCTCTACTCACCTAATATTCTTGCTCTAGTCAAAGTCGTCAGACACCTTGCTCTTCTTCGTTGTCTCGGAAGTCCGCGCGATTGTACCTACAATCAAATCCATAACCAAAATCGCATAAAAACTTGAATCGAATTTGAAATCACGAGCAAAGTGCACATAGGTTAGAACTTATGGTCAACGCATGCTAAAACAACAAAATACTCCCCGGCGTCGACGTACGAACGTCAAACGACTGGGTCAAAATACAAATACCAAAAACCAAGTCTTCAAATATCGCAAAATATTGACAGAAATTAAGTTAAACAACTCCAGATTTTTCTGAAGGTGATCTAGGACATTTTAGCGTATAGGGTAGTTTTAGTTATCTAATAAGTGAGCTACAGAACAAATATCAAAGCCTAATTCCAAAATTGACCCGCAAATTGCGGCCAAATCCATTAAATTTGCGGCCATGACTAGGAGATAGGGGCTCGGGCTTCTACGGTGGCTTTTTAATGGTCTATACATCTCTCTATATCCTCTATTTAATTTTCAGAGTCTCCAAGTCATCCTAGATTTCATTTGATTATCAAAAGTTCAACAAAACCGACATCGGAAAATTCTAAATTCATATAATCCAAGAATTTCTCCACTAAAACACCCTCACTTATCACTAATGAGCTTATAATCGCTCTCTAACCCTTTACTACATCACCACTACAAGTTCTATCCTCAAAATCTCACTTTTGAGTAACGTAAGTATACAGAACATGCACATAAGGCTCTACAACCAACTCTAACTAGTTTGTGAGGTTAGGAAATCTAAACACTTGAAGAAAGGTGAGAGTTTTACCTCGAGAAGCAACTCAAGAAAATTCCAAGATGGCCAAAAGAGCTCAGAACGAAAACTTGATCCTACCAAGAAGCTTAGGATAAGATTAGGAACACTTTTAGTGAAGGATAAGTTATATTTTGAGGTGGTTTGTGGGGTGACGTATGGTGGTAGAAAGGGTGGAGGAGGTGGAGGAAGAAGAGGAAGAAGGAGATGAAGATGAGAAAATGAAGAAAAGAAATGGTTAAAGTTGTAGCCATAGCACCCCCTTTCTTTCTCACTCTCTCTCATGCCCATACTTATGTGTTTCCTTGTTTCCTCTCATATTCATTTCTTTTTCTCTTTTCTCTTTTCTTTTCTTATCTTTCTTTTGCAAAAAGATTACAAATGAAACCATATATCACAATGCAAAAGTTAACATGTCATGACAAGTTAAATATGGTTTAACAAAATAAATTCGGTTTAATGCACAATTAAGAAAAACACTAATTAAATTCAACATTAACCTGCATGGAAATAATTATATACTAATTTATGGAAATCTCAATTAAATAAATGCTTCCATAAATGATAATTCATTTTGAATTTCCAATTATTTTCCAAAATAAAGGTATATAATTATACCATTTTACGAAAACTCAAGTCTATGTACTTATAATATCCGTAAAATTTATTATTTTATTATTTAAATTCCAAAATAATATTTTTTATTTTCCGAAATGTTACAGTAGCGAGGCAGAATACACAAAAAATAATTTTAATCCAAGAGTTCGCTAAACTAACTAAATCCCAAACTAATTCCCAAAAACTACCATGAGCCTAAAACTAGTTAACATTAAGAGTTCATTAAACTACTCGGTTTAGAATACAACCTTTAGAGTCGTGTTCTTCGGGTCTTTGTATCCTCTCCTTGAGCTCTTCGGTGATCCTTTCATCGAGCTTGCTCCACAGTCCTCTTGATCAAAGATGATCCACCCGAGAGTTGTAGCTGAAGCTTCAACTTCATCTAATGAAGTAACTAAAGACCCTAGTTTGCTGATGTAGGGTGCTTAGTGATGTAGAGATTGTTTGTGTGATTAATTTATCTCTTAATCCTTATGTTTCTCAACTCATGAGAGTGTAGAGGAAGAAGAATAAGAAACTAGGAGAGAGAAAGCAAAACTTAGAATGAAAATGAAAATGAGAAGTATTTTGCTGTATCATTCATTTTCAAAAAAATGGTTTACTATAAAAAATATGAACCATACTTCAATAGTAACCACTAATGAATAAAGAAATGATTAAGCCATACCTTTCACCATTTTCTTTCCACCTCACCCTTCCACCCCATTTCCATTTAATTGAATAAATGGATAAATAAAAAATGAGGTGTCTTCTTCTAAAAACTATCTTGTCTAAATACAGGAAAGTTATACCTTATATACATACTCGTATTCATATCAATATACGAAAAAAAAAAGAGATAGAATAATATAACAAACATAGTACTAGAATATTATTAAATCAATACTTGATTTAATAATCTGGCTTAATCTTAAGCCCGCTATTATTATCGATCGTCTGATTAAATTCCGTGTAGTAGCACACCTATTTAATCGAAACCCTGCACGTATCAATATATATGCTCTGCATTATTTCACCTGAACCAGGAAAACTCTCTGTGTGGGACCATAAAGACTCGACAGTACGCTGGCAGTGGCTTTAACAACAAGCACGTTAGCGGCCCTGGCTGTACGTAACGGCTACCCACGAACAAGCTCATCCGAACCCCTACTGAGCCTATCCTCGACAATCTACATACAATACGGTCTCTTCGTCTGAGAGTATCGCATACCGGGTCAAGGAGGTAGATAACGTTAGGCCCCTAATAACCTAACAAGTCATGCTAATGTGGCTTAGGACCAACCGAGAAACTACGGATCTCACAATCAGTAAATATCATCTGCCTTGGCCAAGGTCTTATGGTGCTGGCCAACCGAACATAGTGCGAAATCGACTCCCCATATCGGGAAAGACGAATCCCTGATGATTGCTCACTGCCTCCATGTGGCTCGGGACTGTACCTAACTAAAACCTATTTGCATGACTCAGTAAAGCCGTGGTAGGGTAGTAATCAAAGCACAGTGGGAACTCTCATGAGATAAATGATGATCTCAGGTTGACAGACTATCTGTACTCATGTCACCAGAGAATTGTTATCTGGCAATATGTATAATATCATCTAGTTCTTGGTGAGTCTATTCGGTGAACTCACCCCCAGCGAGCACCTGTATACAATCTTAGGTGATACACACCAATGGCTGTGGAACTAACCACTATCCCTCATCGAGGTCTAGAAACGCATAGACTAGTCTACTTCGGAATATCGATGCCCAGTCTTGATACTCTCACGACTAGGGACATTTAAAGATGTGCTTATGGACTACCCAGCCCTCACAAGTATGATTTCCATCACAACGTTACTATTGAAGCAAGAATCCTACGGGATTTATCAACATGTATTAGCGACACGTAATAGCGAGAAAAACATAGACACATAATGATAAAGACAAACCATATAGCATACTATCATCTCGAGCAAGACTGTTCTACCTGTAAAGGTCCTCCTTCAATTATTATAATCGCCTACCTCAATCTGAATAATTGCCTTGAGAGCACTATAGCCAACAATAGAAAGTGGTAAATTCTAGGTGACTAGATGCATTATATCCAAGTTGGGCTCCACACACATCAACAAATTATGAAATTTGCTGGGTACTCCTGAAAGGATAAAACTCATCAGGAGCACGTAGATTTTTCGAGATCAGTGTAGGTGGAAAAGTGGTAACCTAATAAGGCTAGACTTGTAGTAAAAGTTTTTCATCAAATACCCGGTGTGGATTGTAATGAAACTTTTATTTCAGTATCTGGGCTGTAACACCTTAGAATGCGATTAGTGTTAATTAAGTGATAATACGGATTTTTAGTAAAAATTTTACCAAAATATTTCCAAATATTTTATTAAAATTAATTAATATTTTATTAATATTTAATTTGGGCTTGCCCACACATGTGAATGTTAACCTAGGGTTTATTAGGGTTAACCATGCTTAACTAGCAATGGCATCATAACCCCATTTCAATTAGGTTGTAATATGTATTTATTCAAAGTATTTTGTTTTAAAAATTAGGGTTTGAATTATCTTGACTTGGGAGAGAGAGAGAGAGCGTTGACCATGACATGATGAGGCATGGCATGCATTTATGAGGAGAGAGAAAGGGAGGGGCATGGCTCATCTAAACTCACACCCCTATTCTTTACATATCACCCTCACTCACACACACCTCCCTCACTCTCACTCTCATTTGTTTTTCACTCTCATATTTTTCCCTTCATCTCACCCTCACTCCCTCAACTAAAACCCCTCTTGTTCTTCACTAAACCAAAGTTAAACCAACACCAAATCTTCACTAAACTTCATATAAACTCCTCACAAGCTAAGATCAAGCCACTAGGATCACTTGGAGCAAGGAAAGATAGGATTTTGGAGCAAGTGTGAATAGGTAATGGCCCCTAACTGTTAACTAGGATATTGTGATGTTAAGTTGATAATTAGTTGCTGATTAGAACACTAAAATTTTAGTTTTTGTGAAAATATCGTATTTTGGTTAGGAATCGTGTCTCGAGTGAATCTGCTCTCAAACCAGGAATTTGCTGGAGAAGTTTCCATCACAGAGACCTAGTTTAGAGGCCTAGAACCCATCACAGAAACCTGAGACCATTCCCTGTACACTGGGCCGCAAATAAATAGGTTCTGGCCGCAAATTGCGGCTAGATTAGGGACTGGGGTCTCGAGTCTTGGTCGTGGGGTCTTTGGGGTTATTTGTAGTCTTGTGGAACTTGCAACTTTCACCAATTGTTTGTGTAGAAAAAACTGGGACCAGTTAGCTAGTTTTAAGCGTTTCGGCAATGCGGATTATCTGCTATTTGTGTAAGTGTTTCGTACGATGTGTAGCCGTACGGCTGGTCAAGGAAGTTGCTGCACGCGTTTAGCCTGCTAAGAGATCACTTGGGAGCTTTTGGAAGTCGGTTTGTTGTTGCCGTTGTTGTGTATGGTTTCTAATGTGCACTTGTTATGTTGTGTATGATTTTAGGATCGCAGGCAGGGACTTTGGACGCTGCGAAGAAAGGGAAGCAGGTGGTCGGATATACCTAGCTCGAGATCACGGCGAGTAGATTTAACATTTACGGGAGAATCGCCCCTATGTCGTTATGCGTCGGGGCTAGATTTAATGATATGACTATTAGTTATAAGTATATACATATACATTGATCGTGCATGTGTACCATTGTTGCATACCTCATTTCCTGTTGCATACAGACATAGTATTAATGAGACAAAACACTATTACTAATGGTTCATGTTGCACGAGCACTAAACTGTATGCCGCACACACATCGTTAGTAATTTCCATGACACTCACACTATAGAATTGCCATGGACAATACATTCCTTGGCTTATCTTATCATTAGACATGATTCTTATTCTATTGCGCATATGAATTGCATTAAGCGTACCTACATACTTGCGTACATACATAACTTGCTATAGCTACATATATGCTCATATGTGATGTTGCATTGGATTTTGGAGAAATTAGGAACCGCATGATAAATTTAAAAACTGGATTCATTTAAAAGAGCAGTTTTCCCTTGATGTGCTCATATTACTGTTTTATGTTGCATATATCATATTCATGGATTTTCGCATTGAGTTATCGATTTCATGTGATTTATGGATTTGAGAACCGTGGTATTATTTTAAGAAAGTATGCATTGTTTTGAAAACCCGGTTTCTCTTGATATGATATTTCAGTGCGTCCACCATGAGTTTTCTTGGTTCTAAGAGTTGTGTTAGATACCCGATTCGAAGAGCGGTAGGCACCTTCTACGGGTATATGGTGGACCTGGTATGGTACCCCACGGCAAGAAGACTCGTATAGATTGACGGTGAGCCCAGCGGAGGGACTACTACCTACCGGTGATAGTATAGAATCCGACGGATATCCGGAAGATACCGTTTGGGAGTTATGACATGAGATATATTGAGGGCCGATCTGGGGATGCGGTGCCTGAGAGATGAGTATATACGTGTTGATATTGGACACGAGTATTTCATGATGTTTTCGAGTGCCGATGTTGGGCACTCAGGTTCTATGAGATTTACAGGATATGAGGGCCGATCAGAGTGACGACACCTGAGGTATTAGGATTTTGGTCGTATTTGATGGACACCGGTTTTTTCACGATGATGATTCATTAATGATGACATGTTTTATCCAATACTCAACATTCATTGATATGCATTGCATCATGTACTCGCAGTGCCTGATAGAGTACCTTTCATGATTGTTGCATGTCCATATTACAACATTGATACTATCAGATTACATGTGATAGGGTATCGCAGTACGTGCATACCTGCGATTACCTGTATGATTTTACTTACTATTCATGAGTTGGCAACTCACCCCCGTTGTGCCACAGTGTTTTGTAGATTGACCCTCAGAGTAGTCACGGAAGGGGCTATCTTCTTGTATCTTTTTGCAGCGGATACCGCTACTGTTGGCTGTGAGCCATTTTGTTGTAGGTGGGTTGCGGTTATCCGACTTTATATTTCATTGTACATCTATTGTTGTATCTAGTACTCTCCATCTACTTTTTCATGTATTGACTTAGAGACGAGTTGTGAGTACGATGTTTTATATTTTGTGACTCTGGGTGTCGTGCTCGTGTGAGCCGGCTTTTATTATGCAGTTTTATCTTTTATGCTGTTTTTCACTCATATTGTCCATTTCTTCGCTACGGCGTCATATATATATGCTTGTGGTGGTTGTTTCCGCCTTCGGGCGTGATTTGCTCCCGTTGGGGATGCTTTATTTATATCATATGTTGTTTTACTTATATCTTATGTCTGTACCCGTTTTGGGGCTAGTTTTTACAAAGGAGGTGTTGCCGAAATTTTTAAGAAAATAAATTTAAACTTTAAAGATTTTTACTTAAGATTTTCAAATGTTTTTAACATTGTTTTTATCACTTACTACTTTTGATGGTTTAGATTTCTGGGTTTTCGGCTTACTTAAATTGCGTTACGCCTGTAGACGTTACGTGGTTTAAGTGCCGCTTACGTGCCAAGTTTTGGGTCGTGACAAAGTTGGTATCAGAGCGCTAGGTTTTACCTTTCGGAGTGTAGGATAACCTTGGTATGATGGAGTAGGCAGCTTAAGCAGAGTGACGCAGCGTGAGTATGTTCCGTGGCATACTTATGACACGGTACTCTGCCTAAGTGACCTTAGTTGGTTGAAATTCCTTCTGTGATCATATACATTCTTGTGATTCGATTTCCGTGTTCTTATCGAATCCTATTTTCATTTCCAGCCATTGTGCCGCCGAAGACTACGAGGGCACAGAGAGCGGCCGCGAGAGCCGAGGTCAGAGTTGGCTCGTCAGAGACGAGGACTGACAAGGACGATACGCCCGTTGTACAGGAGCAGGTTGATCCACCTTCCCTAGATCGTATTACTAGGCTAGAGGTCGATATGCAGGATTTGAGCCAGATGATGGGATCGTTGGTTGGGGCCAGTCGAGCGCAGCGACAGGAGGTTGTCCCACCTGTTACCTAGTTGTTTATCACTATCAGCGCCCAGCATTGCGACACGTATGCAGTAGCAGTGGACGCAGCCCTACCAGTTGAGGAGCGTCTTCCCGAGATGTCGGTCGTTCTAGAACCAAAGAGGTTTCGTACTAGTGTATCAGCCCGGAGGCAGATGTTTAGACCCTGCGACAGATTTCATTCAGGTCGTGGGAGTAGCAGAGGCTTGGGACTAGGCCAGTTGTTTAGCTCTTATTCCCAGGAGGGTCAGCAGTCATCTTATGGATGTTTCCGGTGCAGGAGTTTCTATCATCGCGTTCGAGATTGTACCGTGATACGCCAGAAAGAGGCAACGGTTCCACATGTTACCTTACCACCTTCACCTCAGGGAGCGTTTCCTCCTACGCTTGTCGATGCTCAGTGTCAGACTTTTGCTCAGAGAGGTCGTGGTCGCGGGGGTTTTGCTCAGAGGGGACGAGGTGGCAGAGGCGGAGGACAGCCAGTTGCTGGTAGAGGGCAGGCATGAGTTTTTGCTTCGACTCATCAGGACACGCAGGCGTCCAATGCAACGGTTTCAGGTACTTTTCTGTATGTTCTTTTGTTGAACACATTTTGTTTGATCCGGGATCTACGCACTCATATGTTTCCATACACTTCGTACCGAGGTTGGGCCAAGAGTCATGGTTGCTAGATCAGCCTCTTGTTGTGACTACTCCTGGTGGAGAGTCGTTAGTTGCACGATACGTGTTTCGGTCATGTGTCGTCTGTTTAGGAGATAGAGAGTCGTCCGTCGATTTGATCCTTCATGAAGTGAAGCTAGGATACTATACTACCTGGTATTAAGGAAAAGCAGTTAAAGTGGTTATAGACTGACTTCCCTTCATAGGAGAGGAGTTGAAGAAATGTTGGACTTCAACGTTCTCCAGGGCATGGACTGGTTAGCTAAGTGCTATGCGTCCGTAGACTGCCGCGAGAAGACAGTCAGGTTTTGTTTTCCCGGCAAGTCAGTTCTTGTTGTGTAGGGGGACCGTGGTGCCGCCCCTCACCGTTTGAGGATGTCAGGGATTCTTAGCTTTCATTCGAGATACTGGAGCCATAGTAGAGTCGTTGTACCGGGTTCCTATCATGCGAGAGTTTCCCGACGTATTTCCCGATGAGTTACCTGGATTGCCGCCAGAGCGTGAGATTGAGTTTTGCATTGATCTGATCCCCGGCACGGGGCCTATTTCTATACCGCCTTACCGGATGGCCCCGGCGGAGCTTAAGGAGCTTAAGGATCAATTGCAAGAGTTGCTTGATAGGGGACTTGTACGTCCGAATGTTTCGCCTTGGGGAGCTCTTGTTCTATTCGTCAGGAAGAAAGACGACAGTTTGAGGTTATGCATTGATTATCGTCAATTGAACCGAGTTACGGTGCGGAATAGGTATCCTTTACCTCACATTGACGATTTGTTTGATCATCTCCAGGGTGCGGGACATTTTTCTAAGATTTATTTGAGATCAGGTTATCATCAGTTGCGGGTTCGGAATGATGACGTTCTGAAGACTTCTTTTCTTACGCGCTATGGGCATTATGAGTTTTTGGTGATGTCGTTCGGACTCACCTATACCCCAGCAGCATTCATGAATTTGATGAACCGGATTTTCAGGCCGTTCCTCGACCAGTTTATTATTGTGTTTATTGATGACATTCTGGTTTATTCCAAGAGTCATGAGGAGCATGAGCAGCACTTGAGGATTGCTTTGCAGACATTGAGAGAGTACAAGCTGTTTGCTAAATTCTCGAAGTGTGCCTTCTGGCTTGATAGTGTTGATTTCCTAAGTCATGTGGTTATGGGAGCCGGTATTTGTGTGGACCCGAGGAAGATCAAGGCCGTACAGCTTTGGCCCAGACCTGTATCAGTGACCGAGGTCCGCAGCTTTTTGGGCTTATCCGGTTATTACCGCCGTTTCGTGCATGACTTCTCGAGTATCGCTGCACCGCTGACTGGACTGACCAGGAAGGGAGTTCCTTTTATTTGGACTGAGGCATGCGAGCAGAGTTTTCAGCAGTTGAATATTCGGTTGACGACTGCACCAGTTCTATCTTTGCCTTCTGGATCGGGCGGTTTTGTCGTTTACTGTGATTCTTCTTGAGTGGGGCTCAGTTGTGTATTGATGTAGCATGATAGAGTTATCGCTTATACTTCCCGGCAGTTGAAGAAGCATGAGCAGAATTATCCCACTCATGATCTCGAAATGGCCGCGGTGGTCTTTGCGCTTGAGATTTGGAGACACTACTTGTACGAAGAGTCGTGTTAGATTTTCACAGATCGCCAGAGCTTAAAGTACATCTTCCAGCAGCGGGATCTGAATTTGAGGCAGCGTCGTTGGATGGAGCTTGTGAAGGATTATGATTGTAAGATCCTTTATCACCCGGGCAAGGCGAATGTGGTAGCCGATGCTTTGAGTCGTAGGCCCGGGGGTAGCTTGTCCTAGTTGAGCGCAGTTCAGATACAGTCTTCTGCAGATTGGCAGATCTTATGCGACAGTAGAGTACAGTTTGAGTTCACTTCCACTGGGGGAAAGCTTGCTCATGTCCGCGCCCGTCCACTTCTACTAGATCGTATTTGTGAGGCATAGCCCGCTGATGCCCGTTTGTCCGAGATTCTTGAGCATGTTCGGCAGGGTAGAGATTCGGAGTTCTTGATTGATGACCAGGGTGTGCTACATTTTAGGACCCGTTTGTGTGTACCTGATACCAATGGGTTCAGACACGAGATCTTAAAGTAGGCACATCAGTCAGCTTTTAGTGTTCACCCAAGTTCTACCAAGATGTATCGTGAATTGAGAGATATTTATTGGTGGGCAGGGATGAAGAGTGATGTTTCGGATTTTGTTTCGAGCTTCCTGACTTGTCAGCGAGTCAAGGCTGAGCATTAGAGACCGGCAGGAGAGTTGCAGCCATTACTCGTCCCGGAGTAGAAATGGGAGCAGATTTCCATGGACTTAGTTGTAGGTCTACCCAGGTCTAGTCGAGGGTATGACTCCATTTGGGTGATTGTTGACCGGTTGACGAAAGCAGCTCACTTCTTTCCAGTGAAGACCACTTTCGGTTATTCTCAGTATGTTCAGTTGTACATTGATGAGATTGTGCGTTTGCACGGAGTTCCTTCATGCATTGTATCCTATAGGGGCACCCAGTTCACTAGCCGTCTTTGGCAGAAGCTTCAGGAAGCCTTAGGTACCCGTTTGAGCTTTAGCACAGCTTTCCATCCGCAGACTGATGGTCAGTCAGAGCGGACTATACAGACTCTGAAGGATATGCTTCGTGCGTGCGTGCTTGATTTTAGTAGCAGTTGGGATCGTCACTTGCCATTGATAGAGTTCTCCTACAATAACAGTTATCAGGAGACGATTCAGATGGCACCTTTTAAGGCTTTGTATGGTAGAAAGTGTCGATCGCCAGTCTGTTGGACCGAACTCAGCGAGAGCAGGATTTTAGGACCCCAGCTAGTTCAAGAGACTACGGAGAAAATTCAGTTAATTCAAGATAGGATGAGAGCAGCCCAGTGCAGACAGAAGTCTTATGCCGACCGTCGTCGTCGCAGGCTCGAGTTCGCGGTAGGGGATCATGTATTCCTACGGATTTCTCCGATGAAGGGCATGATTTGATTTGGAAAGAAAGAGAAGCTTAGCCCCAGATTTGTAGGTCCTTTCGAGATCCTTGAACGAGTTGGTACCATTACCTATCGTTTGGCACTTCCACCCAGTTTTTCGGATGTTCACCCCGTATTCCATGTGTCGATACTTCGGAAATACCTTCATGACCCTTCTCACATGATTCAGCACCAGACCGTTCAGCTAGAGCGCGATCTTTCATTCACCGAGCAGCCAGTAGTGATATTGGATCGGCAGGTGAAGAAACTTCGGTCAAAGGTCTTGCCAACTGCGAAAGTTCTTTGGCATAGCCCGAATAGTGAAGAGGTCACTTGGGAGGCCGAGAGAGAGATGCGGAAGAAATTCCTTCATCTCTTTGAAGGTACGCATCATAAGATTTTTAAATTCGGGGATGAATTTCTATAGGGGGGAAGATTGTAACACCTTAGAATGCAATTAGTGTTAATTAAGAGATAATGCGGATTTTTAGTAAAAAGTTTACCAAAATAGTTTTCAAATATTTTATAAAAATTAATTAATATTTTATTTATATTTAATTTGGGCTTGCACACACATGTGCATGTTAACCTAGGGTTAATTAGGGTTAACCATGCTTAAGTAGCCATGGCACCATAATCCCATTTCAATTAGGTTGTAATATGTATTTATTTAAAGTATTTAGTTTTAAAAATTAGGGTTTGAATTATGTTGACTTGGGGGAGAGAGGGGGGTTGACCATGGCATGATGAGGCATGGCATGCATTTATGAGGAGAGAGAAAGGGAGGGCATGGCTCATCTAAACACACACCCTCATTCTTCAGGTATCACCCTCACTCACACACACCACCCTCACCCTCACTCTCATTTGTTTTTCAATCTCATAGTTTTCCCTTCATCTCACCCTCACTCCCTCAACTGAAACCCCTCTTGTTCTTCACTAAACCAAAGTTAAACCAACACCAAATCTTCACTAAACTTCACTTAAACCCTTCACAAGCCAAGATCAAGCCACTAGGATCACTTGGAGTAAGGAAAGATAGGATTTTGGAGCAAGTATGAATAGGTAATGGCCTCTAACTGTTAACTAGGATATTATGATGTTGCGTTGATAATTAGTTGCTGATTAGAACACTAAAATTTTAGTTTTTGTGAAAATATCGTATTTTGGTTAGGAATTGTGTCTCGAGTGAATCTGCTCTCAAACCAAGAATTTGCTGGAGAAGTTGCCGTCACAGAGACCTAGTTTAGAGGCCTAGAACCCAGCATAGAAACCTGAGACCATTCCCTGCACACTGGGCCGCAAATAAATAGGTTCTGGCCGCAAATTGCGGCCAGATTAGGGACTGGGGTCTCGAGTCTTGGTCGTGGGGTCTATGTGGTTGTTTGTAGTCTCGTGGAACTTGCAACTTTCACCAATTGGTTGTGTAGAAAAATTTGGGACCAGTTAGCTAGTTTTATGCGTTTCAGCAACGTGCGATGCGGATTATTTGCTATTTGTTTAAGTGTTTCGTACGATGTGTAGCCGTAGGGCTGGTCTAGGAAGTTGCTGCGCGCGTTTAGCCCGCTAAAAGATCACTTGCGAGCTTTTGGGAGTCGGTTTGTTGTTGCGTGTGTTATCGAAAGGTTTCTAATGTGCACTTATTATCTTGTGTATGATTTTAGGATCGCAGGCAGGGAATTCGAACGCTGCGAAGAAAGGGAAGCAGGTGGTCGGATATACCTAGCTCTAGATCACGGTGAGTAGATTTAACATCTACGGGAGAATCGCCTGTATGGTGTTATGCGTTGGGGCTAGATTCAATGATATGACTATTAGTTATAAGTATATATATATATATATATATATATATATATATATATATATATATATATACACACACACATTGATCGTGCATGTGTACCATTGTTGCATACCTCATTTCCTGTTGCATACGGACATAGTATTAATGAGACACAACACTGTTACTAACGATTCATGTTACACGAGAAGTAAACTGTATGCCGCACACACACAGTTAGTAATTGCCATGACACTCACACTATAGAATTGCCATGGATAATACATTGCTTAGCTTATCTTATCATTAGACATGATTCTTGTTTTATTGCGCATATGAATTGCATTATGCGTACAAACATACTTGCGTACCTACATACTTGCGTACATACATACCTTGCTATAGCTACATATATGCTCATATGTGATGTTGCATTGGATTTTGGAGAAATTGGGAACCGCATGATACATTTAAAAACTAGATTCATTTAAAAAAGCAGTTTTCCCTTGATGTGCTCATTTTACTGTTTTATGTTGCATATATCATATTCATGGATTTTCGCATTGAGATATGGATTTCATGTGATTTATGTATTTGAGAACCGTGGTATTATTTCAAGAAAGTATGCATTGCTTTGAAAACCCGGTTTCTCTTGATATGATATTTCAGTGCGTCCACCATGAGTTTTCTTGGTTCTAAGACTTGTGTTAGATACCCGATTCGAAGAACGGTAGGCACCGTCTGCGGGTATATGGTGGACCTGGTATGGTATCCCGCAGCAAGAAGACTCATATAGATAGGCGGTGAGCCCAGCCGAGGGACTACTACCTACCGGTGATAGTATAGAACCCGACGGATATCCGGAAGATACCGTTTGGGAGTTATGACATGAGATATATTGAGGGCCGATCTGGGGATGCAGCGCCTAAGAGATGAGTATTTATGTGTCTATGCTAGATACGAGTATTTCATGATGTTTTCGAGTGCCGATGTTAGGCACTCAGGTTCCAAGAGATTTACAGGATATGAGGGCCGATCAGAGTGACGGCACCTGAGCTATTGGGATTTTGGCCGTATTTGATGGACACCGGTTTTTCCACGATGATGATTCATTGATGATGACATGTTTTATCCAATACTCAGCATTCATTGATATGCATTGCATCATGTACTTGCAGTGCCTGATAGAGTACCTTTCATGATTGTTGCATGTCCATATTACCACATTGATACTATCAGATTACATGTGATAGGATATCGCAGTACGTGCATACCTGCGATTACCTGTATGATGTTACTTACTATTCACGAGTTGGAAACTCACCCCCGTTGTGCCACAGTGTTTTGCAGGTGGACCCTCAGAGTAGTAGCGGCAGGGGCTATCTTCTTATATCTTTTTGCAGCGGATACCGCTACTGTTGGCTGTGAGCCGTTTTGCTGTAGGTGGGTTGCGGTTATCTGACTTTATATTTCATTGTACATCTATTATTGTATCTAGTACTCTCCATCTACCTTTTCATGTATTGACTTAAAGATGAGTTGTGAGGACGATATTGTACATTTTGTGACTCTAGGTGTCGTGCTCGTGTGAGCCGGCTTTTATTATGCAGTTTTATCTTTTATACTGTTTTTCACTTATATTGTCCATTTCTTCGCTACGGCGTCGTATATATATGCTTGTGGTGGTTGTTTCCGCCTTCGGGCGTGATTTGCACCCGTTGGGGATGCTTTATTTATATCATATGTTGTTTTACTTATATCTTATGTCTGTACTCGTTTCGGGGTTAGTATTTACAAAGGAGGTACTGCCGAAATTTTTAAGAAAATAAATTTAAACTTTAAAGATTTTTACTTGAGATTTTCAAATGTTTTTAACAATGTTTTTATCACTTACTATTTTTGATGGTTTAGATTTCTGGGTTTTTGGCTTACTTAAATTGCGTTACGTCTGTAGACATTACGTAGTTTAAGTGTCGGTCACGTGCCAAGTTTTGGGTTGTGACAAGGGTAGAAGTCCATACGGATATGACTTGTTACTGCTACTATTCATGACTATGATATCTGGCAGGTGGATGACTATAACGTTTTTCTAATTGGGAATTTAGAAGTGCAGGTGGACTCTGCTACAGGGTTATCGTAGTCAATGAGAGCAGTAGAAGGTGTGCAAGTTGCTTATATCTATTTATAGACTAAAGCTTGTATTGAGGAGACAGATCATTTATTTTTATGTGAGAGTCAAGGTGATTGAGTTCATCAAAGCAACAGATGAACCTAGTAAGAAGGGTGTAGGGAGTACTGTCCTGTGATTTGGATGACAAACTCCGAATAGGAAGTGATGTTTCTAAACCACAATTGGTCAAACTTTGGTTGTCATAGGTGTTTCTCCATAAAGGATATGGATAATATATCAAAAATTCTGGCGACTGGATCTATGTCGGTAGATCTTGATTTGGGAATTGTCCCAATCAGGATACTTGGACACCATTCTAAAGGGGTTTAGAATAGATGACTTCTGATGCTATATGTTCATATCAGATTTTTGCATTTTCATACCGCCCAATTTTTATCACATTGCATATCGGTAGATACTCTTGAGCCGTGTTTGCTAGTCAATTGCAGGATACAGGTTCTCGGTTCTAAAACGGTGAAATTCATGGAAAACACGACAAAATCCGGGTTCCTGCCAACCACAGATAAAACACGGTCTCCGCTCTTCATCCGTATGTTGCCAGATACCAGTTTAGGGAGACGAAATGTCAAATCAATGTCGTTTTCATGCACAAGGCTCAATGGCAACAACAAGTTCCAAGAAATCTACGCGGAGCTCGAGGCAATCATGACAAAAACATCCACAAAAAGTCCACCTTTCCTCAACAGAAATTCTGGAAGAAATGTGAAAGCATTTTCAGAAAATACATATACCAGACAAGAGGGGACAGAAGACCAGGGAAGTACACAGAAGCCGACACCCCAACTCACCCATAGGGCCGCGGATCCGCGGCCAATAGGGGGTCTAGGCCACGGATCCGCGGCCGTACTGGCGCCGTTGGAAGTCAAACTTCAGGGGTAGAATTGTCTTTTCATTTGTGTTCTGGTGGTTGCCCTAGGTTTTCATTTTTTGGCCTATAAATAGCCCAGAACTTTGTGAAGGAAAGGGTCCATTCTTGTATTTTCTTTTTGCTAGGTTTTAGATTACATGTTCTTCTTCTTCTCATCTCTTCTCCATTAAACTTGAGTGAGCTTTGTGAGTGAAGAATGGTGAATAAAGAAGATCATTTTATTATCATGCTTGTCTTACTTTTGCTATAATTGTTGTAATTTTAATTCGTTAAGTAGTTGTTATTTTCTTGTTGTTTCTTTCTTCTATCTTTTTCTTTATCCTTAATACGACAATGATGCTCACGCTCGATCCTCGCCAAGGTGAGGTCGCAAATAGCTAGTCGTATTCTTCTACTCTCCTTCTTTCTATCTTCCTCTTTTGTTTTGTTTTATTTTTCCGTATCATGATGTGTGAGTAGTTCATACTTGTTAGGGTAGGATAAGGGAAGTTTGAGAGAAGGAAATCTCTCTCACTCTTTCCTTGCCCAACAGCTTAAATCAACTCCCGTTAATTGAACCACAATCCGCTCCTCACGGCACCCTATCCTACATGATAGCGGTGATTCCGTAGTGAGACCGGTTGTGGTTGAATTAACCGGAGGTTATGGCTAAGAGCCAAGAACGGACGGACAAGCACCAAAAGGAAGGACTTATGCGTTGGAAAGCCTAGCTTATACTCGCAAGTTCCTTCCTAGTCGTGCTAATCCCCGTTGTTGCCGATTACCGTAACACCGATATTAAGAGGGGCAACGAAAGATGTGGGGACTCCTAACTCAAACTAACCTAATCCTAACCCTAACAAGCTCTCTTTAAATATCAACTCAACACTTAGATAATCACAAACAAATCTGAACTCTCGGACTTAACTCGTTAAAGCACATAGAAAAACACTCCCATCTCCCTGCGGACGACCCGTACTCAACCGGCTAGCTACAAGCGAAACCGTCTTGATTGCGGTATTTAAAACTAAAACTTGAACACGCAGAACCACTAACAATCAAATGGCGCCGTTGCCGTGGAGACGGTAGTTTATTTCCTTGTGTAATTTCGGGTTAATTTGTGAATATAAAAACAACCGAAAAACAACAAAAAAAAATACACTTTGTAAAAAAATCATCTTGTTATTTTTTATTAGCTTTTGTGCAAGTGTGCAGGAAAATACAAGGTTCGAGTTCAGTGGCCAAGACGTTGATAGTACGGAGTTCAAGTACAGTGCCAAAGACGTGGGAAGATAGACCCACATTTCGCGGCTACACCGCGACGGACAAAACGAAGCATACGGTCTACTGTTAAGATCTGGAGCAGGTACAGTGAGCAAGTAAAAATTTAGTACATCCAGACAAGAAGAGGAGACCCAGAACAGCACCTGAACCAAAATTGATGGCCTATCTCACCCTTACTGCCGCGGATCCGCGGCAATAGAGGGCTTAGGCCGCGGATCCGCGGCCACTTGGTGGCCTCTGGCTTCCAAAATCTTTCTGGTGAGTCTCTCTCTTCTCCCCACTCCTCTGGACTCCAATAAATTGTGTTTTCTGCAGCCTTCTTTGCGCAAATTCTTCTCCCCCTTCCAATAAACTGTTCTTGTGCAGGATTCTTTGCGCCGCAAAATAAAAATTGTTTGCAGTTGATTTGTTACTGCTTTGCATTTCTTTAATATGGACTTAAGGGGCTTGAAACCAATCCAGATTGGGTGGGGATTTCATCACCCTTCCCAGGACCCCAAAAATCACTAAAGCATATGCATTGTCCATTGTAAATTAAAATAATACTAGACTTCATCCCTAAGGACTTCACGCTCATTAGGAGAAGATAAACCGTGTTTAGAACCTCGCTTAACGGTATATTGTTTACGGGGTGTCTAGGAAAGTGTTAAAGGCGCAACCGCCGAAAGAGAAAGGGTTATTTAATTAAGGAACTTCGCGAAAGCGTTGGACAAGCTCCCCTTATCTCTGCACTTACCTGGCCTCGTGATCAGTGTATTTTTAAGCCCGTTTCTCGACACTGTTTAACTTCGACAATCAAGTTCAGGAGCAGGTCTAGTAGACCTAGGTTACCCTATATCTAGGTGTGATTGTGCATATCTTGTTTGTGATTGCTTAAGCCATATAACCGTACATATTTATGTAAATCTCTTTCTAAAAACAAAAAAAAAATCAAAAAACTTTTATAAAAACTTGCCCTTTGTCGCCAATTCCATTTTCTCACCCACCACCCATCGCCTTTCTCCATTGACGTTTTCTTACCCTCACCTTCTCCGCTTTGACTATACTAAACTCGTTTAGTGTATGTCCGCTTGGACTCGGGACACTAGCGCTCGTCTAGTCCGCGTTACGTTAGTCGCTACCGACTACGCGATCGACTCCGAAGTCGATACTCCGTCCACTCCTCTTTCACCCCTTCCTTTGCCGGCCAACTCCGACGTTGACCGGAATTCTGTTCATACATCTTCACCTTCACCTTCACCAACCTCTTCTTCCGCGATGTCGGGATTTAATCCGAACATCTCTTTGACCACCCCTGGATTGGCTCCACCTCCTACGGAGACCAATCTCCCACCACCTCCGCCTGTTGTAGCGCCGCAGCGAATCGCGCTCCAGGATCGTTTCTATCCCACCCGTTCTGCACTTCCCACCTGCCTTTCTCTTCCTCCGGCCAATGGGGACAACTTTGAAATTAAGCCCCACTTCATCAACATGCTTCCACGTTTTCATGGGCTTGAATCTGAAGATGCCTATATCTTCATCAACAAATTTCAAAACGTCTGTGCCATGATGAAAACCACCCTGCTGTCGGACGATGCTATACGTCTACGGGTCATTCCGTTTACTCTATGCGATCTTGCTGAAAAATGGCTGTATAGCACCGCCTCCCACTCAATCACCAGCTGGGACGAGTTTGTTAAAGCGTTTCTGAAAAAATTCTATCCGAATCATAAAACCGCAAGGATTCGAAATGAAATCAACCAATTCTCCCAGTTTCCTTCTGAACCCTTCTGGAAGTGCTTTGACCGATACAAAGACCTTCTTGTTCAGTGTCCTCACCACGGTATAGAGAAATGGCAACTTTGCCAAACCTTATACGAGGGCTTGAACCCAGCAACGAAGCAGTTGTTGGAAACCATCTGTCAGGGCTACTTCCTATCGAAATCTGACGAGGAAGCGTGGCAGTTCTTTGACGACCTTGCGGAGCAAACGCTACAGTGGGAGAGCACCAGACCGACTTCTTCTTCTTCTACCTCCACTTCTACCGGTCAGTCTAGGGTAGGAATCCACCAACTTGACGTCTCTATTGCGATGAAAACTGAAAGGGCTGCTATAACAAGAAAGCTTGAAGCGATAGAAAGCAAATTCTCTGCTCCTGCTCCTGCCCCTGTTCTCCCCCTTCGTACCATTTGCGCTTGTTGTTCCGATCCTTCTCACTTGACCGAAGAGTGTCCTTACAATCCACCCTCGCAAGGACAGGATCAGGTTAATGCTGCCTTCCAGCAAAGACCGAGGAATGATCCATACTCTTCCACCTACAATCCCGGTTGGAGGAACCACCCCAATTTCGCCTGGAATCAGAATCAGAATCAATTCCAGGGCAACAATTTCCAAAGGGCCCCTCCGCCGCAACAACAAGCGCAACAACAAACTCAACACCAATATCAGCAGCCCTTCCAACCCCAACCTTTCCAAAATCAAACGAACAACTTTGCACCAAAAAATTCTTTTCCACCAAACAACTTTGTTCCATCAAACAACGATAAGGTTTCCTCGCTCGAGCGAAGTCTGGAGGCGTTTGTTAAACAATCGACTCAATCCACCGCCAACGTCCAGTCTTCCATTCAATCTTTAGTGCAACACACTGCCGCACACGGGCAAAGCATCAAGACCATCGAGGCCCAGATTGCACAGCTGAACGCGGCCTTAAGCGAGCGAGAGAAGGGGAAGCTCCCGTCCCAGCCACTTCCAAATCCCGGTCACCCACATAATGCACATGTTGCTCTTGAACAACAGAACCATAATGTGAGTGCCGTGACCACACTGAGATCGGGGAGGATGCTGCAAAACAACATTGGCAAACGGATCAACGATGACACCCCGGCCGCTGCTTCTTCTTCTTCTTCTTCTTCTTCTTCTTCGTCTTCTGAGCCTATTCTCCGTTCTTCACAAGGCTCCCCTCCCTCTTCTTCTGCTCTGAACGGACCCACTTCTCACTCCACGAAGACACCTATTCTGGGATCCGTTCCAACTCCACAATCTCCTCCTCCAGCATTAGACTCAACCAATTTTCAAAATGTTCCATTTCCAAACCGGTTGAGGTCTAATAAACAAAATCCTCAAATGGAGAAGATTCTGGAGTTATTTAAGCAGGTTAACATTAACATTCCTCTTTTAGATGCTGTCCAACAAGTCCCGTCCTACGCGAAAATCTTAAAGGACTTGTGCACGAAAAAGAGGAAGTCTCAGGTACCCAAGAAAGTTTTCTTGGCTAGTGCTGTGAGTGATGCCCTTACCCAATCTTTACCACAAAAACGGAAGGACCCTGGCTGTCCTACGATTTCAATTACTATTGGGGATAAGAACATCAACCGCGCACTATTAGATCTTGGTGCCAGTGTTAACCTGCTTCCGTATTCAGTATACGAGCAATTAGGCGTCGGAGAGCTGAAACCCACACACTGCACTCTCCAAATGGCCGACCGATCGATCACCCATCTTAGGGGTGAGCTAGAGGATGTGTTAATCAAAGTCGGGGACTTCATATTCCCTGTTGACTTCATTGTATTAGATACACAGCCTGTAGCTAACCCCCGGAATCAAATTCCGGTGATACTCGGTCGCCCATTTCTCGCAACCTCAAATGCTGTGATCAATTGTCGCAATGGTTCGATGAACCTCTCTTTTGGAAATATGACGATTGAACTCAACATTTTTAGGTTAGGGAATCAGCCCGCCGAACCTAATGCTCATATACTGGACGTCTGCTCGATCCAGGAGATCACCCCAGAAGAATGTGAATTCGAGGAGTTTCTGTTTGATCACGATAATCTTGACGCCACTAGTGCGTTTCTCTTCGAACCTGCTGCTGTTTCTGCGCCCAACAACGACTATGAGTGTTTCACGTTTTTGAACGACCTTAGCCGCGCACAACCCGAGTTTGAATCCTTCGACTTTCCGGATGAGTTACCTGAACCATCCAACTCGGTTGCTTACACTCGCTTTGAACCTTTGCTGGAGTCCTTTGAGTTCGAGACCTTTGCACCAGTCTTGCCTTCCATCGTTTCACCTCCAACGCTCGAACTCAAGCCGTTGCCGTCTCACCTTAAGTATGCTTACTTAGGTGAGAACGAGACCCTCCCTGTCATCATCTCGGCTTCTCTAGCTCCCGAGTAAGAGGAAGCCCTTCTCGCGGTCTTGCACGGCAACAGGCAAGCTTTTGGCTGGTCCATGGCGGACATCAAGGGGATTAGTCCCCTGATCGTTGAGCATCACATTCATCTGATGGATGATGCCAAACCAGCCCGGGATCCACAGAGACGTCTCAATCCAGTCATGAAAGAGGCTGTGAAGAAGGAGATCGTAAAATGTCTAGATAGTGGTATCATTTACCCTATCTCTGATAGCCGTATCATTTACCCTATCTCTGATAGCCAGTGGGTTAGCCCCATTCATGTTGTCCCCAAGAAGTCGGGCATCACGGTCATCACTAACGAGGCGAACGAGTTAATCCCTACTCGCACCCAAACTGGGTGGCGAGTTTGCATTGATTACAGAAAACTCAACGCCGCAACGCGGAAAGACCACTTTCCGCTACCTTTCATTGACCAGATGCTTGAACGATTGGCCGGACACGAGTACTACTGCTTTCTTGATGGCTACTCCGGCTATAATCAAATTCCCATCGCCGAAAAAGACCAGGACAAGACCACTTTCACTTGTCCTTTCGGCACGTTTGCATATCGTCGCATGCCCTTTAGGTTATGCAATGCGCCCGCTACCTTCCAGCGGTGTATGATGGGTATCTTCTCAGACATGGTGGAAAAATTTCTGGAGATTTTCATGGATGACTTCTCCATCTTCGGCGATTCCTTCAACGAGTGTTTGCTGCATCTTGACGCTGTCCTTACCCGATGTAAGGACAAGAATCTCACTTTGAACTGGGAGAAATGCCACTTCATGGTGCGCGAAGGTATTGTCTTAGGACATATCATCTCGCAAAATGGCATAGAGGTTGACAAAGCAAAGATTGAGGTCATTTCCAATCTGCCTCCTCCCCGATGCGTCAGAGATATGCGAGCCTTCCTTGGCCATGCCGGTTTCTATAGACGGTTCATCAAGGACTTTAGCAAGATTCCTAGGCCCTTGACTCTTTTGCTGGCTAAGGATATGCCTTTCGACTTCAACTCGAGCTGTGTGACTGCATTCGAGTCACTGAAACGCTCACTCACTTCTGCTCCCGTTCTTTCCTCACCTGACTGGACGCACCCATTCGAGATTATGTGCGATGCATCCGACTTTGCCATTGGTGCTGTCCTTGGACAACACATCAACAAAATGCCGCACGTAATCTATTACGCGAGCCGAACCCTGAACGACGCACAACTCAATTATACAACAACTGAGAAGGAATTCTTAGCTGTTGTATTTTCTTTAGAAAAGTTCAGGCCCTACCTCATCGGCTCTCCAGTCATTGTCTACACGGACCATTCTGCTCTGCGCCATCTTTTTGCGAAGAAAGATGCAAAATCTCGGTTAATCCGTTGGATCCTCTTGCTTCAAGAGTTTGACCTTGTCATTAAGGAAAAACGAGGATATGAAAACGTGGTTGCCGACCATCTCTCACGACTTCCTTCTTCGCCTTCGCTTCCAATTCCGATCAACGACGTTTTCCCGGATGAACAGCTCTTGACAGTATCATGCGAACCCTGGTTCACAGATATTGTGAACTACTTGGCTACAGGATTACTCCCGACTGAATGGTCGAGTCAGGACAGACTTCGCTTCTTATCCCAAGTAAAACACTTTTACTGGGACGAACCCTACTTGTTCAAGTACTGTCCCGACCAGATTATTCGTCGGTGTGTCCCTGACGAGGAATTCAAGAGTGTGCTGTCATTTTGCCACGATCAAGCGTGTGGCGGGCATTTTGGGTCCAGAAAGACAGCTGAGAAGATCTTGCAATGTGGTTTCTACTGGCCATAACTCTTCAAAGATGCTCATGACTATTGCAAGACTTGCTCCCGGTGCCAACACATGGGCCGGATATCCCGGAGGAACGAGATGCCGCTCCAACCGATCTTGGTTGTGGAGATTTTCGATGTTTGGGGGATAGATTTCATGGGGCCGTTTCCCAGCTCTTTCGGGAACTTGTACATCCTTCTAGCTGTTGATTACGTCTCTAAATAGGTTGAGGCTGTGCCCAGCCAGACTAATGACAACAAGGTTGTCGTTTGGTTCCTTAAAGAAAACATTTTCTCCCGGTTTGGGCACCCCCGAGCGATCATTAGCGACAATGGAAGTCATTTCTGCAATAAAACTTTCGAAGCTTTGATGCGGAAATACTCCATTAATCATAAGCTCTCTACGCCCTACCACCCCCAAACCTGCGGGCAGGCCGAAGTTTCAAATCGGCAAATCAAGCAGATACTGGAGAAGACGGTTTCCAAGAACCGTAAGGATTGGTCTCTGAAACTCACTGATGCCCTTTGGGCATTTAGAACCGCTTATAAGACCGACCTTGGCATGTCTCCCTATCGGCTCGTGTACGGAAAAGCCTGCCACCTACCTGTCGAAATAGAGCATCGCGCATTTTGGGCGATAAAGGAGCTGAATCTGTCTCTTGAGGATGCGGGCAGCCATCAGAAGCTGCAGTTGAACGAACTAAGCGAGCTTAGGGATGAGGCTTACGATAACGCGGTTGTCGTTAAGAATCGAACGAAGGTGTTTCATGATAAACACCTTTTGCGCAAACCCTTCGTACCTGGTCAGCAGGTACTGCTTTACGACACCCGACTTCACTTCCATCCTAGAAAGCTCAGATCTCGCTGGAAAGGGCCGTATTTTGTGCGGAATGTGTATCCGCAGGGCGCTGTGGATTTGGAAAATCCAAAGGACGGTTCACTTTTTAAAGTAAACGGACACCGATGCAAACCGTACCTTAGCGCCGAACCAACAGAGGAGCTCCTGTTCTTACAGGAGCCGGTTTACCCTGAATGATCTTCCTCTGCCTACCTCCAAACTCCGGTTATCCAGCCAAGAACAGTGGACACTGTTCCAAATAAGTTTGGGGGTATGTATAAACCATTTTGTATATATTTGTATATATTCTGTTTCTTTTCTTTAAAAACAACAACAAATAAAAATTTGTGTATCGCTAACCGACAATTTTGACCCTTCAAATAATCTCTTCATGCAACGACAGTGAGGACACTGTCCAGTTTAAGTTTGGGGGTATGCTCGGTACGCATTTCTTACCTTCGCATTCATATGTATATTTTGCATCTGCATATTAAAATCCATAAAATCCATAAAAATCTGAAAATTTTCTATAAAAAAAAGAATAAAAAAAAACATAAAAACTTTTCTGTCAAGTTAGCTTGTGGAAGAACTCTGATTCAATATTTCGACGGTTTTTGTTTGAAAAAATAGGAATAACTAGATCTTATGTTTGGATTTTGAAAACCTGAAAGATAACTCTCCTTTGATGTTAACTATAGCTGATATACGTCTTTACATCACACTACACGTGTCGTGAATTTTGGGAATTAGATGACAAGTCTTTCATGTTTAAACTTTTAAAAAGATAAATGATTTTCTGAGGATCAAATAGGTTTGTTCTGAAATAAGTAATGTCAAGAATAGTTTATGAAGTAAAGCGAATATGAAGGAATGTTATTGATGCCGTAATTGGAGCTAAGTCTGAAAAAATAACCCATCTGAAACTTGATTGGAATGATTACACACCAAACCCACTAAACACGTCTTTTATCCAAAAAAAATAAAATAATTGAACTGCCAGTTATATCTCCGTTCGTATTAAATCATTTGATTTTCACGCCAAACTGTCTTTTGTTTTTGGACCTAGGTAACTTGAGTAATTAAGTCCGCTGGGGTGTTTCTACACCTAATGCCCTAAAACCAACTGGTTTGGGAGCATTGGCCCAAAGCTCGCTAAGAAGCCTAGAAAGTCCAGTTTTAAAACAAAGTCAAGCAAGTGTTCTCTCCGAGTTAAAATTCCTAACGGTTCTTTGTGTGAGAATAATCTTGATAAAAGACAGGCTTTTATAAAAAATTTTAGCGGAGATATGAAGGTTTTATTCTATGATAAAGACTATTGCACGTTCACAGAGGTGTGTATGAAATGAAAACAAGAAAAAGGTGGAGTGAAAAATACGACTTAGTTTCCTGTTATGCAAGATAGAAATTCTGAAGTTGAAACCTTACTGGGAAACGAAACTTGAAAAATGCTTAACTCTCTATAAAACTTATGTGATCCTTTTAAAATTTTTGTCTGGGCTTTATTGTGCGACATGATGACTTTAATCGATCCTTCTGGAACTTAACGACACTATTTGCACTGCACGTAAAGACATATAAAATCTGCAGTTAAAGAAGAAGCGAGGTGTGAAAAATAAAGGTTCGATGGTCTAGACTTAGGATTATAGAATTATTATTTTCTAAAACAAAAACTTTAGGGTTTGAATCTTAGTTATTTTACAAAACCAACTTGACCGGATTTTGTGGGTAGTATCCACTGAAAACCCTCAGGAGACAACACTCCTCCTATTAGGGACACCTAGAGGTTTAACGGCTTGTTGCACATGCTCAGTGCAATCGCGTTCCCTGCGAAAGTGAGGTTAGGAAATTTTTTTATGAATAAATGGGCTTTGCTCGGGATGAGCAAATGATAAGTTTGGGGGTATTTGTTCATATCAGATTTTTGCGTTTTCATACCGCCCAATTTTTATCACATTGCATATCGGTAGATACTCTTGAGCCGTGTTTGCTAGTCAATTGCAGGATACAGGTTCTCGGTTCTAAAATGGTGAAATTCATGGAAAACACGACAAAATCCGGGTTCCTGCCAACCACAGATAAAACACGGTCTCCGCTCTTCATCCGTATGTTGCCAGATACCAGTTTAGGAAGACGAAATGTCAAATCAATGTCGTTTTCATGCACAAGGCTCAATGGCAACAACAAGTTCCAAGAAATCTACGCGGAGCTCGAGGCAATCATGACAAAAACATCCACAAAAAGTCCACCTTTCCTCAACAGAAATTCTGGAAGAAATGTGAAAGCATTTTCAGAAAATACATATACCAGACAAGCGGGGACAGAAGACCAGGGAAGTACACAGAAGCCGACACCCCAACTCACCCATAGGGCCGCGGATCCGCGGCCAATAGGGGGTCTAGGCCGCGGATCCGCGGCCGTACTGGCGCCGTTGGAAGTCAAACTTCAGGGGTAGAATTGTCTTTTCATTTGTGTTCTGGTGGTTGCCCTAGGTTTTCATTTTTTGGCCTATAAATAGCCCAGAACTTTGTGAAGGAAAGGGTCCATTCTTGTATTTTCATTTTGCTAGGATTTAGATTACATGTTCTTCTTCTTCTCATCTCTTCTCCATTAAACTTGAGTGAGCTTTGTGAGTGAAGAATGGTGAATAAAGAAGATCATTTTATTATCATGCTTGTCTTACTTTTGCTATAATTGTTGTAATTTTAATTCGTTAAGTAGTTGTTGTTATTTTCTTGTTGTTTCTTTCTTCTCTCTTTTTCTTTATCCTTAATACGACAATGATGCTCACGCTCGATCCTCGCCAAGGTGAGGTCGCAAATAGCTAGTCGTATTCTTCTACTCTCCTTCTTTCTATCTTCCTCTTTTGTTTTGTTTTATTTTTCCGTATCATGATGTGTGAGTAGTTCATACTTGTTAGGGTAGGATAAGGGAAGTTTGAGAGAAGGAAATCTCTCTCACTCTTTCCTTACCCAACAGCTTAAATCAACTCCCGTTAATTGAACCACAATCCGCTCCTCACGGCACCCTATCCTACATGATAGCGGTGATTCCGTAGTGAGACCGGTTGTGGTTGAATTAACCGGAGGTTATGGCTAAGAGCCAAGAACGGACGGACAAGCACCAAAAGGAAGGACTTATGCGTTGGAAAGCCTAGCTTATACTCGCAAGTTCCTTCCTAGTCGTGCTAATCCCCGTTGTTGCCGATTACCGTAACACCGATATTAAGAGGGGCAACGAAAGATGTGGGGACTCCTAACTCAAACTAACCTAATCCTAACCCTAACAAGCTCTCTTTAAATATCAACTCAACACTTAGATAATCACAAACAAATCTGAACTCTCGGACTTAACTCGTTAAAGCACATAGAAAAACACTCCCATCTCCCTGCGGACGACCCGTACTCAACCGGCTAGCTACAAGCGAAACCGTCTTGATTGCGGTATTTAAAACTAAAACTTGAACACGCAGAACCACTAACAATCACTATAGTATACCCGCAGGTGAAGGAGTCACCCTCTTTAAAGAGATGTCTTCTGGACTGATGAGGAGAAGGACTTGCGTGAATGACATTTCAATTACTTTGGCAATTAGGTCAATCATGCGATGTCACGTACAAGACCGGATATTGCTTTTGCACCTGCTGTAGTAAGCAGATATTAATCCAATCCTAGAGAAACAAATGGAAGCAGTGAAGAACATATTAGGATGTTCTTGGAATATGGTAATGGCAGTCTCCTATAGGAGGAGATTATCGGTTCTAACTTCCCTGGTGATCTGGATGATAGAGATGTTTTCAGAGTTTTGAGTTTACCTTTTTCTAACGAGCAGTATATTGGATAGGGTTCCAATAGGGATACTGAGAAAGGCATGGAGCAGGATGCTAGTTATGACTCAACGGAGGATACAGCTCAAGAAGTTTGTTGGATAAAATTGTTCATTTATGAACATGGTCCCATCAAGTATCCAGACAAATTCTTAAGGTGGGTTATCGCTCAGCTCGGAAGATTGTTGATCTCCGTGAAGTTGAGATATGAAGAGATGAAGTTGGAATATTGTAGTGGATCAACTCACTGAAGCCATTTCTCGAACATGGATGTTTTTTAAACACGATTTGCGAAACTGACTATTAGAGAAGTTGGGTATTCGGTAGTACATGATCTGTTGGTATGCGATATCATAATAATTAGCCTTAAGTGCAAGTGGGAGATTGTTGGATATAGTTCTTTCAAGGAAATTATTGTAATTGCAGGTAGGCAATTATGATAATTGAAGAAGGACTTATACAAGTAGAACAGTCTTGCTCGAGATGATAGTATACTATCTGGTTTGTCTTTATCATTCATGTGTGTATGTTTTACTTGCTATTAAGTATCGCTAATACAGAATGATAAAGCCCATAGGATTCTTTCTTGACTACCAGCATTATGATGGCGATCATATACATGAGAGTTGGGCAGTCCATAAGCATGTCCTTAAATGTCCCTAGTCGAGAGAGTATCGAGACTGAACATCGATATTCTGGAGTAGACTAGCATATACATTTCTAGTCCCCGACGAGCGGTGGTGGCCTGTCTCACAAGCCATTGGTGTTATGGAACCTAAGATTGTATACAGGTGCTCACTGGAGGTGAGTATACCGGACGGACTCACCGAGAACTTCTACATGGTATTATACCTATTGTCAGATATCAGTTCTCTAGTGACATGAGTACAGGTTAGTCTTTTGACCTGAGATCATCATTTTTCTCATGTGAGTTCCCACTGTACTTTGATTTCTACCATACCACGGTTCAAAGGAGTCGTGCAAACAGGTTTTAGTTGGGTACAGTCCCGAGCCACTTGGAGGCACTGAGCAATTGTCAGGGATTTGTCTCTCCTGGTATTAGGAGTCGATGTCGCGCTGTATCCAGTTGGACATCACTATAAATCCCTAGCCAGGGTGGATAAGATTTACTGGTAGGAGTTTAGTAGTTTCTCGGTGGGTGATGAGTTTGACTCCGTCACGACTTATCGGGTTATTATGGGTCTGACGTTATCCACCCCTAGATCCGGTATGCAACACTTTTAGAGGAAGATACATGACTGTACAGAGATTGTCACATTCAGGCTCAGTAGGTTATGGAAGGACTTGATTGTCGACCTCCCTTCTCGACATATACCTGGGTAACTGTTACGTACAGCTAGTGCCGTTGACGTGCTTGTGATTATGGATTTATCCAGTAACTCACTGTCAGCGTATTGTTGAGTCATTAGAGTCCTACACAGAGGGGTTTCCCTGGTTCAGGCGAAATGATATAGAGGCCGTATATTTATACGTGCAGGGTCCTGGTTAAATACATGTACTAGCTACACGGATTTAAATCGGATGGTTACTACTAGCGGGTTTAGGATTAGGCCGAATTATTAAATCAAGTGTTGATTTAATAATATTCTAGTATTGTGTTTATTGTATTTTTTCTATCTCTTATGTATTCGTATTTTGGTACGAATATGGGTATGTATATACGGTATTGTATTCTTGTATTTATACAAGAATGTTTTTAGAAGGAGAACATCTCATTTTGGATTTTCTATTTATTAGAAATATGGAATGAGATGGAGGGGTGAGGTGGCATGGAGAATGGTGAGATGAATGGCTATGTATTATTTTATTGCATTTGGGTTTATTATTGAAGTATGGTTGATATATTTTATAGTAAAATGTTTTTGGAAAAAAAAAGAAATACATAGCAAATTCCTCTCATATCTTTTCTCATTCTTATGTTAGCTTTCTCTCTCATTCATGAGCTCCTTATTCTTCCTCTACTCTCTCATGTATTGAGAATTAAGAGAATTAAGAGATAGTTAAATCACACAAACACTCTCTGCATCCCTGCACCTTAGTCTAGCAAGCGTTGGTCTTTACTTCACTTGGTGAAGTTGGAACTTGAATTACATCTCTCGGGTGGATTATCTTCGGCAAGGGAGATGGATTCTCAAGCGCGTTCCCAAACAGCCTATGGAGCTTGGAGGGGTCTTCCACGATTGGGTGGACACGCTACAAAGGTTGTATTTATCAACCTAGTATGTTTTTGCTTTCTAGTTTTAGTGTGTGGATGAATCCTTGGGTATTGGTCACTTGTGCTTGCTTTGAAATCATTAAAATCCATTCCTCGTTGGCCACGGATCTCGCGGCAAGAGAAAAAGCCACCCAACATGGTATCAGAGCCAACCACATAACAAAACTTGCTTGCATGACCAAAAAATTCGTCGCAAACTCCATTTTTCAAAGTGTTCCTAGTCATGGGATTATGATGAGATCATAATAGTGGGGCCTGGTAAGTTGCTACGCACATTCTTAAAGTGTTCCTAGTCGTGGGAGGGTCGAGGCAGAATATCGACACTCCAGAGTAGACTATTTTCTGGGATGCTAGGCTCACCTAGTAGGGTTTTAAAGCACGGCAGAAGCGATAGTTTTATAAAAACTAGAGAGCTTTAGCACACAAAACCAAGAATCTAACCAAAAGACCTAAACTTGATACAAACAAGTAAGCTTAAAAGGAAGTTTGGCGGGCTACAACCTTTGTAGCACGTTAGCCATCTCTCCTTGGACCCTGGCTAGTCTCCAAGAAGTCCGGAATAAGCTTGCTCAGCGATCTCTTTGCCAAAGATGATCCACTTTGAGATCCCTCCATCACAAGCTATAACCTCACATGATCACATCATATGTGAAGTAACTCACTAATCAAACTTGCTAAGAATAATTAATAAGTGATGTAGAATATTTAGCTCACTAATTTTCTTCTCTTTTCTTTCTCTCTTGAATAGAAACTGAAGAGAGATGATGAAGTATTAGAATGGCCAAGGATTTTCAACCATGAGAACTAAAGATATACATACTTATTTAAAAGGATAAAATAAGAATGAGTCATTTGATTCTACACAAAACCAAAGAATAACTCATTATCTTTTATTCAAAACGATAAATAAATATCCTTGTTCTAATCTTTAATCCTATATGATTCTTATACATACAACTTGTATGTGTAAACACATATGACAAAGTGTATAAATAATATTTATATCAAATATAAATATTATAAAAGAGAAGAAAAATAGTGTTAACATGATAATAGTTTAATACATACACACACACACACACACACACACACACACACATACATATAAAATTATTAAATCAACAATTTATTTAATAATCCGGTTATATCATATATATACCGGCTAATATCATTAAACAACCGATTAAAATATGTGTATCACATACACGTTTTTAATCGAACTCCTGCATGTATCCCTATACATGCCCTACATCTTTTATTCTGTGTGGGACTCTAAAGACTCGATAATACACAGGCAGTAGGTTAGGATCATATTCATAGCCTATAAGCATATCAATGGTATTAGCTGCACGTAACGGCTACCCAAGTATTGATCGAAAGAAGGTCAATAAGAAAGCTCATCCGAACCCTGCAAAGTCTATCAGTGACAATCACCGTACAGTCTGGTCTCTTTGTCTAAGAGAGTAACATACCGAGTTTAGGAAGTGGAAACCGCCAGAATCCCAATAATTCCATAAGTCGTGCCGATCATGAACTCATAACCACCCGAGAAACCACTGAAACTATTATCAGTAAATCTCAATTGCTTTATCCAAGGACTTATGGTTATAGTTGATCCCACAGCACGACCTTGACTCCTAATACCGGGAAAGACGAAATCCCTTCGATCGCTCACTGCCTCCATGTGTTTCGGGACTGTACCCAACTAAAACCTGTCTGCATGACTCTTTAAAGTCATGGTAATGTAGTAATCAAAGTACAGTGGGAACACACAAGACACTATGGCGATTTTAGGTCTACAGACTACGATGTACTTATGTCACATGAGAACTACTATCTGACGATAGGTACAATACCATCTAGGAGTTCTCAGGTGAGTTCGTCCAGTGAAACTCATTCATCTAATGAGCACCTGTATAAAATCTTTGGTGTCAAACACCAATGGCTATGGGATCAACCATCGCCCCTGTCGGGGTCAAGAAACGTATATACTAGTCTATTCTGGAGTATCGATGCCCAGTATCGATACTCCATCGACTATGGATTTTTAAGGATGTGTTTATAGACTACTAAATCCCCGCTAGTATTGTCCATATCATAATCCTGGTAGTCAAGCAAAAATCCTATATGCTTTATCATTATGTATTAGCGATACGTGATAACGAGTAATGTATACACATGAATGATAAAGACAAACCAGATAGCATATTATCATCTCGAGTAAGATTGTTCTCTTTTATAAGTCCTCTTTCAATTACAATAATTTCCTTGAGGGCATCTATATCCAACAATCTCCTACTTGTACTTAAGGCCAATTATTGCGGTATCGCATACACAACTTCTCTACTAACAATTTCACAAACTGTATTCGAGAAACAGCCTCAGTAAGTGGATCCGCTGCAATGAATCTATCATTTTCTCTATATATCTCAATTTCGTGGAGAACAACTATCTCCCGAATTGAGTGATACATGTCCCAGAATTTTTCTGGATAGACGATGGGACAAAATTCATAAATGAACAATTTTATCTAGCAACTTCTTGCGCTGTATCCACAGCTGATTCATAATCAACACCCAGCGCCATGACTGCCGGTATCCTTCTTGGAACTCTTTCTAATATACTGCTCCCACTAAAGAGAGTAAACTTATAACTCATGACAGACACTCTGTCTTTCATTTCACCTAGGAAACCAAAATCGGTAACTACCTCCTACTGGAGGCTGCCATTACTTTACATCAAGAACATTCATATATGCTCTTCACTGGCTTCCTTTGTTTCTCTAGGGTCGGACTAATATTTGCTTACTACATCAAGTGTGAAAACAAAATCTGGTCTGGTACATGACATCTCTTTAGAGAGAGTGACTCTTCTATATGCTGGTACACTACCGCGCTATGAGTCGTCTATTCTAAACCGCTTTAGAATGGTGTCATCTTAGCTGAGTTGGGACAATCCCAAAAACTCCTACTAGATCTATCTCTATAGACTTAGTTAGCAGAATCAGTTGATATATTATCCAAATCTTTTATGGAGAAACATTTGTGACTACCATAGTTTAACCGAACTGTAGTATAGAAATTTTACTTCCTATCAGGAGTTTGTTATCCACATACAATATGAGGAACATAATAATACTCCCTACAACCTTCTTAAAAATACTAGGCTCATCTATCATTTTGATGAAATTAAAAACTTTGACCGTAATATCAAAAAACAGATGATCTTTTCTCCGCTTTGCCTACTTTAATCTATAAATAGACGTAAGCTACTTGCACACCTTCCATTGCTCCCACCGATTATGATAACCCTCTGGTAGAGTTATATACACGTACACATCTAAATCCCTATTTAGAAAGACATCATATTCATCCACCTGCCAAATATCATATTCGTGAAGAACAACAGTGGTAAGTTATATCCGTAAGGACTTCAGCACAGACCATTAAGTAAAAGTTTCATCACAATCCACATCGGGAATTTGATGAAAATCTTTTATTACAAGTCAAGCCTTATTAGGTTAATACCTTTCCATTTGTACTGATTTCGAAAGATTTACTTGCTACTTATGAGTTTTACCCCTTTCAGAAGCACGGAACAAAGTCTATACTTTGTTGCAGTGTATGGAGTCCACTTGGATATCTTCGCATCCAACCATCAGTCAGAAGTCACCACTTCCTATGGCCTGCTGATATAGTAGGGTCATCATCACATGATTCAAGCCTCCCTGTCACTGTCTACGAGGGAAGCGAAATATCTCTTAGGTGGCTGAGGTCACCTACTAAATCTGCGGAGTAGCTAAGGTTTGTCAGGGTCAATCGAATCTTTGGGTTCTACTAAATCTTCAGTAACCATTTATGGTTTTGGAATCACTTCCAGTTCTACCATACTCCCACTAATTTCTTTTGAAATGCAAAATTACTTTTCTAAAAAGGTGGGGTGTTGAGAACAAAACAACTTTTGATCCCGAAAATGGTAGAAGTTAAACCCTTGCTAAAGTTTGGGATAACCCACAAACTGCCTATTACCGAAACGTGCCTTGAGTTCATCCGGATTGTGTTCTTAAGAATAAACTGGATAACTCAATATCTTAACAACCTTAAGATATGTCTATCACATATAGAATCATATGCACTAATTTAGATGGAACCATATTTAATTGGTATGCAACTGTTTCCAGTGCATATCCCTAAATGAAAAGGGCCACTTATCATTACTCAGTAAGGAACGCACCTACAGATGAGTAATCTAAGAGAGAATCAAAATCTTGATTACAGAATACCTAGCATAAGTATCCACATCTTTGAACACTTCGAAGAATCTTGATATTTTCGACGTTTGGTTCTCTACCTTATTCTTATATCCTATAAACTTCTCAAAATCTTTAGATTTTGCATTTCAACAAGAATGCGTGTCTAAAAACAGAGAACTCATAAGAAAATGGAATGAAGCATGAGTACCAATCCTTTGTCCAGGTGGACATCGGAAAACATACATCATTATGTATAAGTTCTATGAGTTCACTAACTCATACTCTATGTGTTGTAATTTGAAAACTATATTTTTCTTAAGAATGTATATCCCGTTATTTAATATACCTTACTCAATCATCAAATGATATAGGCAAATGTTTAGAACATGTTTTTTAAAATTTGTATCCCACTTTATTAAATAAAGACACAGATATATGAGTTTTAAATATCGGTGCATTATAACAGTTATTCAAAACCAAAAGTTTGCTGATAGGCAAAAACAGGTGATTTCCCCAATAGCAATAATTGCTTCAATTTCCAACATTGAGGATTAAATCACCCTTCCTAATACTCTAATCCTTCACAACATCTACAGCATCTTACAGATGTGGGATATTAATCCGGTATCTATTATACCCAGGAGTTAGAGTTAATTGGAAAACAGTTTTCGATTACAATCATATATTAAACATAAAACATCAAAATGTTTTGTAGGGTGGCCGGGTATTCCTAGTAATGTCTCTTTCACCGCCCATGGTCATAACAGTAGTTTCATTTTCCTTTCCGCTCACTTCGATCTCTTTTGACGTCTTTCCATCTTACCTTTTGTATTCCGAACTTAGGCTAGTTGTTTTTCTTCATTCCCTATCTTTCAGCACCAGCCTAAGATTTGGAAGGAGACTATCCAACAAACATATCTGGTATATTCTCCTTATTTAAGAAGCTTTCAAACTTGAGATAAGGTACAATAGAGAGACAAATGAACAGTTCATTTGCTCCAAAACCAGTGGCCATACTCGGACTGAAACAATTTTTCGAGTTCGTATCTAACTATACGATGGCCTTCCAAGTAATATGGATCTCTGTACCAGATACAGAGGGTTATGGAGCAACAAAGTGGAAGTAGGAGAGTTAGGGAAATCATGACATTCCAAAGCCGTAGATAATAAAAAGGTTCGGTTAACTTGATTTACGAGTTTTAGTTTAACATCAGTCACGGGTCGCTGCCAGAGAGAGAAAAGATACACTCAGTGTACACTCTATCATAGATTAGATTGGTTAATTAATTTATCTAATCTGGTCTCCTATCGTTTTGTCAAATTCTCTTTCAAACTCTAAAAGGAGAACTAGTCAGGATCATTTGAAAATCTCTTGAGAGTAACATTTACTCACAGTGGGAATCGGGACCCAAACTATCATGGCATGGTAATCTTGACGGATGCCAACAAGTCACCCCACTCCATAGAAGGTATACAATCACATTGCAAATTTCAACTCTTGAAACTCCTGAAATGGTTTTTACCCCTAACGACTTATGACCTTAACTGAGTCAACAAATCATTAGTTTCTAGTCAAGTTCAACCGATCATTTCATGATTAATTTAGATCCACCCGTACGACCCTTAACTGAGTCAACAAAGTCGTACGACTGTCCTGACCATTCGCATCATATGCTTGGCAGGAAGACATCACTTAGCTACCGTACACTACGCCTTAACTGAGTTAACAAACGAAACATGAATACTAAGTACCCTACTTCCTGAATTGACAGAGGGCTACGACTGGGTTTGAAAAAACCTTTAACGTAAAGAACTTGATATCATCGAAGGAACCGAGTAGTTTTTCAAATTTATAGTTATATAGACTTTTGCTTAAGTGTGGGCTCTTACCTCATCGAATGAGGTGCAGGATATTCCTAACCAAATACCACGATGCAAGACAAAAGAATACGGTTATAATTTCTTTTGTAAAAAGTTGGTTCCATCAACGTATTTTTAGGTTTGTTTTCTTTACATTAATCCGAATTAATGTAATCCCATCAATTGGATAATCTCATATTATCTAGAAACTCCTTACACTATTATAGATAAAGCATGATATGAAAAGAAAAATAGAATGCACATATACGCCATCCGCATTCGTTACGGGGCCCCGGGTCTTCACTGTAAGGTTACTTAACTTATGACAGGGCGGGGGCAAGGCTAGCATGGGTGTAAAACGTATATAGTATTTATTTATATATATGCATATAATCGTAGGCATATAATCAACATCACAGGAATGCGGTAAATATCATCACAGGCAGGTAATCACATTACAAGTGTGCAATGAACATCACTGAATATGGAAAAGCAAAAATACTAGGAATAACGCATTTCAATTAAACTAATTGTGAAACACGAAATTCCACGATCGTGTGAATAGCCCGTACATCTTCGATCCCCGACCCCTATGAGCGCAGCAAGCTATCATGAGTGGGCCACTCATCGCTATCTAGAACCCGGTAACTTGGGCGCTTCTCTGTGGGTCATACCTAACCACCAACAAGCGCGGCAAACCACCCACCAATTCTAGAATAGGATAACCCGGATCTTAACTCCTTAAGATTGCCACCCGATGTATTTTAGAAATCGGTAATCCGTGCGCTTCCCTGCGGGGTATCCTAGTACATGAATCGAAAAAAATATACATTAAGTGGTGACATCAACCTCAACCTGGAAGTGTCCCAATGAAGAAATATACAACAAGTGGTAATGACGAGCACAATCTGGCCACTCGTCCCAAATTAATGAAATACATATATAGCAATAATGCAAGTATCTCACATGAGAGGTTATTCATCCAACGATCCGCCAAACAATAATACAACATCAAGATATTACAATATCACAACATCGCAAATAACTACTGTTCAACCCCGTCGAATTGATCGCGTCAATACAACGACGTTTAACAATACAAAACATTATCCACGAAACAAAAACGATGCTATAATTTCGATCGCAAAACATTCTGAACACTACGATGATCAAATCAAAATCTAGGACAGAACAATGTATTCCAAAAATCCTATTTCCAAACAATTGACCCACTGTATGAACATAAGCCCCAAATTCACACATCAAACAGCTAAAAATCCTCTATTAGCGGGCAGTGCAAGGAATTATGGGCTCGGGTTCGTGTCACATCATTTTTAATTCACTGGTATAGTTTAAAAAAATTTCAGGTTGTGTTTCAAAAAATGAATAGTGGCTTAATCTTCAGAAATAAAATACGGAAAATTTTCGTGATCGAAACTATAACTTCTTCAAAACAAGTTGCAGTCTTTTGGTATGACTCTGATACCACTACTGGGATGCTAGGCTCACCTAGTAGGGTTTTAAAGCGCGATGGAAATGATAGTTTTATAGAAACTAGAGAGCTTTAGAACCCAAAACAAGTAATCTAACCAAAAGACCTGAACTTGATACAAACAAGTAAGCTTGGCAGGCTACAACCTTTGTAGCGCGTTAGCCACCTCTTCTTAGACTCCGACTAGTCTCCACGAAGTCAGGAACAAGCTTGCTCGGTGATCTCTTTGCCGAAAATGATCCACCTTGAGATCCATCCATCACAAACTATAACCTCACATAATCACATCATATATGAAGCAACTCACTAATCAAACTTGCTAAGAATGATTAGTAAGTGATGTAGAATATTTAGCTCACTAATTTTCTTATCTTTTCTTTCCTTTCTCACTTGAATAGAAACTCAAGAGAGACGATGAAGTATTAGAATAGCTAAGGATTTTCAACCATGGAACTAAAGATATACATACTTATCTAAAAGGATAATAAAAGAATAAGTCATTTGATTCTACACAAAACCAAAGAATGACTCATTATCTTTTATTCAAAAAGATAAATAAATATCCTTGTTCTTAACTTTAATCTTATATGATTCTTATGCATACAACTTGTATGTGTAAATACACATGATAAAGTGTATAAATAATATTTATATCAAATATAAATATTATAAAAGAGAAGAAAAATTAAGTGAACATGATATCAGTTTAATACATATCTATATCATACATAAATATATATCTAATTATTAAATCAACACTTAATTTAATAATCTGGTTATATCATATATATACCGGTTAATATCATTAAACACCCGATTACAATATATGTATCACATACACGTGTTTAATCGAACTCCTACACATATTCCTATATATGCCCTACATCTTTTCTCCTATGCTTAGAAACCTCTGTATGAGACTCTAAAGACTCGACAATACGATGATAATAGATTAGGATCATATCCATAGCCCACAAGCACGTCAGCGGTACTAGCTGCACGTAACGGTTACCCAGGTATTGATCGAAAGAAGGTCAACGAGAAAGCTCATCCGAACCCTGCAAAGTCTATCAGTGACAATCACCGTATAGTCCAGTCTCTTCGTTTAAGAGAGTCACATACCGGGTCTAGGAGGTGGATGTTGGAGATAGTGCCCTCAGAGTCAATTATTAGGTCACAGGTACGTGATTGTAATGATTGAGGGAGGACCTATCCCGGTAGGACAGTCTTACTCGAGATGATAGTATGCTATCTGGTTTACCTTTATCATCGTGTACTGTTTTAGGTGACATGACACGTCGCTATTACACGTTGATAGAGCCCCTAGGATTCTTGCTTGACCACCAGCAGTATGAGGGCGATCATATAAGTGGGAGCTGGGGGTCTACAAGCATATCCTTAAAAGGTCCCTAGTCGTGGGAGTTTCGAGACCGGGCATCGATACTCTATTAGTAGACTAGTGTATACAGTCGAGACCCCGACGAGGGGCGGTGGCCGGTCTCACAAGCCACTGGTGTCAGTTGGATCACCTAAGATGTATACAGGTGCTCATTGGGTTATGAGTACACCGGACAGGACTCGCCGGGAACATGCTAGTTGGTCATATACCAGACGTCAGATGGCAGTTCCCTGGTGACATGTGTGCAGGTTAGTTCATCGACCTGGGGATCGTCATTTGTCTCGTGTGAGTTCCCACTGTACTTTGATTACTACCCTACCACGGCTCAAAGGAGTCGTGCAAACAGGTTTTAGTTGGGTACAGTCCCGAGCCACATGGAGGCAGTGAGCGTATCTTCAGGGGTTCGTCTCTCCCGGTATTGGGGGTGAGGTCGTGCTGTGTCTAGGAGAGCCATTACACAAAGTCCTTGGCCAAGGCAAGGAGATTTACTGGTAGGTATTCCAGTAGTATCTCAGGGTGTTCTGGGCTACACTCCGACACGACTTGTACCGCTTTTGGGGGTCTGACTTTTACCAACCCCCTAGGCCCGCCATGCGATACTCATAGACGAACGGACCGGACTGCACGGATATTGTCACTGACAGGCTCAGTAGGGTGTCAGGATGAGTTCGCTCATCGACGTCCCTTTTGGTCAATAGCTGGTGGCCCGTTACGTATTGGCTTATACCTCTGACGTGCTAGTGGTTAAATCCACAGCCATAGTATTGACGAGTCTTTAGAGTCCACCACACTTTCAGTTACTCAAGTTTCGGGCGAAACGCTGTAGAGGCCGTATGGAGATATGGCAGGGTCCGATCAGATACGTGCGGTATTGCACGGATCAGGATCGGACAGTTTTGTACTAGTGGCCGTATGGATTTATATGGCAGGGTTCGATCAGATACGTGCGGTATTGCACGGATCAGGATCGAACGGTTTTTTACTAGCCGGCTTTGGTTTAAGCCGGTACTAGTTTAGTACAGTGTAGATTTTGTCTCATTGCATTTGTATCCGGACGGAATACAGATGCGGGTGTGTATGCACAGTATTGGGGTTTTTCTGTAATTTATTACGGGACCAGTTTTCTGGAGTTGCCAGTTTGCATTCCGTTCCGGCCGGTTTTCCTTTGTTCTTTCCCGGCCGGACTTTTCCGATGGAGGGGGTAATTTGCAGTTTTGCAAATTACAATTGTGGAGGGGTTTTCTTGTAAAAGATTGATATGATAGCTTTCATATTTTTTCCACCATGCTTTTGCTTTATTGTGACATGAAAGGGTATGGTTGGATTTGATATGAAGCATGGTGTTTGTTTTCTTGTCTCTTGGATGTGGTCACCTCCTTCTTCTCCTACACTCACCTCCCTCATATGATACATATTGTTATTTCTCTTCACCATTTGGAGATTGGCCGGCCACACTTGAAGATGAGGGAAAAATGAGAGATGTGTTTCTTTTGTTGTATGGAAATTATTCTCATTTCTCTTTTTGTATCAAAGTTCACCACCTCTCTTCATATCATCTTGTTTCCTCCATCATGGCAACACTACCCCAAAGAGATAAACCCTACACATCCTACAGCAAGCCTTGGGCATGTCGAGTTGCCGGCTTCATGCGCGAGTTGCCTCGGTATAGAGGCGGGAGCCCGTAAAAGTACCCGGCTTCGTGGTGCCCTTTCCGACGAGGAGGAGACGGACGGAGATCCCGCGAGGAGATCGGAGTGGAGATGAAGACCGGAGGACTTGGATCGTCGGTACATCATTTCCACACTCTTTACTGTTTGTTAGTTTAGCAATAATGGTAGATCCGGGTTAAAGTATACGATAGCGCCAAGTTAAAAAGTTTTATTCCGCAATTGGCGTCTGTAGACTGCCGGGGCGCTAACGTAGACTTACAGTGGTATCAGAGCCTCACCATTTTGCTATGCTAACTTGTGCTAACGCGTTTAAAACTTCGATCCGACCGGAAATCGAAAACTGCAAAAATCCAAGCCGACAGTTTCTGTTGTTTTTAAACGGTCTCAAAAATGATTTCTGGATGTCTTAAAAATCAGAGCAGGAACTTCTAAGAGTGACGACAGAATTTGGGTTCGTGATCCCTCGAAGTCGCCGCGGAAGCGCGGCTAAACCCATGGTTTGGCCGCGCAACCGCGGCCACGTGGGGAGCACGTGCTCCCAAATTTTGTCAGGTTGTTCTCACTGGGATTTTGGGGTTTTTGATATATATCGTTTTTGCCCAGATTTTGTTTCTGTTCACCAGTAAGTCGTGGGGCCCACTTCTTGATATTTTGTCGATCGAAATTTAAACACGTTAGTTTTCACAGTATTTACATTATATCTGCGACCGTGAATGTCACTCGATCGGTAAATCCGGTCTAACTGCTATAGCCCGGTTAGACGGATTTGCGAACGTGATTTTCACGTTGATGTTCTATGTATTTGCTGTGTTGTTGCGGATCGGTCGTGGGGGATAGCCTGGATGCAATGCTAGTACAGTGTTGTTGTATTATGTACATTTGATATTGCGGGGCGAGCGTCCGACATGTGGACTGCCGTCACTGCCTGATTGTATTATTCTTTTGGGGCACGACCTGGTTGCGGTCGATGTACCCGGTGTATGTATATTTTACTTTCTGTACTAGGATTACCCCGCGGAGGGGTGCACGGATAGCCGGGTTCTAGAGGGAAACAAGCCCGCATCTCATGGCATTGGGACGGAGGGGGCTTCACTCTAGGATTGGCGGGCTATTCGCCGCACTCGTAGGGGGTACAGGTTTGACCCAGGAGGGGTGCCCAAGTTGCCGGATTCCGTGGAGTGCTAGGTGGTCCATTCACGGAGCTGAAGGGGGCTGCCTCGCTTCAGGTTTTGGCGGGTGACTTGCCGCGCCCGTAGGGGTCTAGGATTCTCATTGCACAGGCTATCCACACGACCAGGGGAACGTCGGGTTTCAGCGGCTCTGTGAAACCCGGGGATCCCAGATATCTGTATTGTTTCTGTGATGCTGTTCATTCTCTGTGATGTTGCATTCTATTCACGCCTTGAGCGAAATATAATATATTGGTATATATATTAGTAGATGTTGTATATGTTTTGCATCCGCGCTAGTCCAGTCCCCGCTCTGTCGTTAGTAAGCTAACCTAACGGGTAATGACGGGACCCAGTGGCGAATGCGGATGGCATATACGTACATCAGTATATTTTCGTTCTTTGTGGTGTGATCAATTGATGGGACTGCATTGATTCGGATCAATGCAAAGTTAAAAACAAACCTAATCTGATGTTGTTGGAACACTTTTTCAAAAAGCTGTTATTGCAAGGACGTTCACTTTTGTTTTGCATCGCGGTATTCATTGGAATATCCTGCTCCTCAGTCGACGAGGCAAGGGCCGAGATCCCTTCATCGGGAGTGACCCCTTGGACAGAAGTTTGCGTCAGGGCATTAACTTCACTATAGCCGATTACTTTTGCTTTGCACCGTGGTATTCATTTGGAATATCCTGCACCTCATTCTACGGGGAAAGAGCCGAGATCCCTTCACCGGGAGTGACCTCTTTAGCGGAAGTTGTCGTCACTATATTTCTAAAAAGCTATCCGTTCCTTCAACGATATCAAGTTCATTACGTTAAAGGTTTTCGCCAGAAACCATTCGTAGCCCTCCATCATTTCAGTTAAATATTCGGTAGTATTCAAGCTATGTATTTTGACCTCACGCCAAGGCATAGTGTTTGGTAGCTGCCGGGTATTTATCTGTTGCATAGATAGATGCGTTGGTTTGGGACAGTCGTACTACTATTTTGGCCTACGTCAAGGGTATGTACGGGTGGATTCAAATTAACCTGGATAATGATGGGCAGAACTTGACATGTGACTTATGATATTTTGACCTCACGCCAAGGTCATAAGAGCATGGGGCAGAAATCACATCGGGAGTTTCAAAAGTACTGAAACTTGCCAGATATACGCATACCTTCTGGAGTGTGATACCGTGAGCGGATTCCGTCACGTTGTCATGCGATGAGAGTTGGATCCCGATTCCCACTGATGAGTTAGTTTACTCCTCGGGTGACCCCGACTAATTCTTCTTTTAGGTTTGGAGGAGAATTTGAGGTACAGTGGGAGGATTCCAGATTAGATAAATTGGTGACCATTCTGATCTAGGTTAGAGTGCACGCTGAGTGTTTCTTTTCTCTCTCTATCTGGCAGCGACCATTGACCCGACCCTAAGACTTTGACTCAGTGACCAAGTTGACCGAACCTTCTTAAACACCGGCTTTTGGATTGTCAGAGTTGCAGACCTCATTGCCACTCCTACTTTTACCCTTTTCTCCAGGACACCCCGTATTTCTACGAACGTCCACTTCCATTGGACAAAACCATCGTATGGTTAGATACGAACTCGAAAGAATTTATTCGAGGATGGTTTCAGGTTCTGGAGAAAACGGATAGGATTATTCAGTTGTCTTTTCCTTTTACCCTCTCTCAGGTTACGAGTACTCCTTGGTTTAGGGGTAGTACACCTATTATGCAAATTGGATTGTCTTCTTCCAAACCTTAGGCTGGTGCCGACCGGTAGGGAATGAAGAAAACCAATTAGCATAACGATGGTGTGCAGAAGGTATTAAGTTCAGACAAAGCAAGGGATTAGTAAGAGGGCAAAGTAAATTGCAACAGGTATTCACGACCAAACCAAATATTTCGTTACCACTCCCACATCACCTTTGTATTTCTCCAGGACACTCCGTATCACTACGAAGATCCACAGTTTATTTGGATACTCCATCGTATGGTTATATACGAACTCGAATGGAACTTGTTCCAGTTCGGGGATGGATCCTGGTTCAGGAGAAATAGGAATAAAGTACATTCAGGTGTCTTTTATCTTCACCCTCTCTCATTGCGAGTGTTCCTAGGATTGGGACAGTACACCCATTATGCTTATTGGATAGTCTTCTTCCAAACTATAGGCTGGTGCCGAACGGTAGGGAAGGAAGAAAACCATTTGGCTTAAGGGGTGTACAGAAGGTAAAGACTAAAGACATATGAAGGGATTTGGAGAGGTGGCAAAGAACTATACGGTTACAGTCGTGAATCTGGAAGAGGCATTACTAGGAATACCAGGATACCCCAACGAAACATTTCAATGTTTCAGTTTCACTGTGTACTATTAAAAGAAAACTGATTTCCCAATTAGACACTTACTCCAGGGTATGTATTTACCAGGTATGATTCTCACATCTGTATGGTTTTACAGATGATGAGTGGGAGTAGGTTATTGGGAATTGGGTGATTATCCTCATTATATCGGGATTCGTTGTAATCGGTGATATTTGAGGAAATCACCTGGCCTGTTTGCCGGTCGGCAAATATTTGGTTTTGAATATCCGCTGTTATGCACCAATTTCAAATTGATATATCTGTACGTCTATTTTCATAGAGTGAGATATACCTTTCTGAAATTATGTCTACGACATTTACCTATATCAGTGGATGGTTAGGTAAGGAGCATTAAACAGCGGTGTAATTCTTCTTAACCATAAGTACAGTTTTCAACCTACGGCACGCAGTGAATGAGTTATCAGACTCAAGGGACTTATACAGAGTATTGTATGTTGTCCAGGGTCCATCAGGACAGAGGGGATGGTCCTCGTACTATATTCGGTTTACTTATGACTCCTCTAATTTTTAGACCGGTGTTTCGTGGAAACACAGGGTCTAAGTTTTGAGGAGTTATAGGTATTTGAATAGAGTAGAGAACCAGGTATAGCAAGTATCGGGATTCTTCAAAGAGATCGAAGATGTAGATACTTGTGTATGGTATTCAGTTGATAGTAATGATAAAGAGATCTTGCTTCTCTTTCAGGTTACTCATAATTGGAAGTATTCCTAAGTTGAGTGACGCTGATCGGCCTCTTTCCATTTAGTTGACATGCACTGGAGACAGCTGCATGATGTGAATCTGGTTCAATTAAATCAGTGCCTCTGTTTCTATATTGGATATAGAACAGTTCATATCTTAACGATGTTAAGGTACGGGGAGTTGTCCGGTTTATGATTAAAACCAGACACTGGACAACTCAAGGCACGTTTCTGTAATGGCTGTTTGTGGGTTGACCCAGGCTATGACGAGGGTTGACTTTCTGCCATCTGGATGAACAATAGCGATATTGTTCTTGACTCGCCACAGTTTTATAAAAAATGGATTTTTTTCAAGAAAACAATAGTGGGAGTATGGTAGAACTGGAAGTAATTCCAGAACCACAAACGATTACTGAAGATTTGATAAGGAACCTAAAGATTCAATCTGGATTGACATTCCATTGGCCACTCCGCAGATACGGTGGGTAACTTCAGGCACCCGAGAGGTACTACGGTAGCCTCAAGGACGGTGACAGGGAAGTTCTTGTTTACCCACAATTACCATTGCTGTTGTTCTAGGCTGCGAGACCCGGCGGGAGGATGAGTATAGCGTCGTTCTAAACTAGTTTTAGAAGTGTACGTCTATATGACTCTGCCAGAGGGTTGTCGTAGTCAGTGGGAGCAGCGGAAGCATTGGTGGACAGGTAGCTTATGTCTATTTATAGACTAAAGCAGATGTAGCGGAGATAGATCATCTATTTCTGACGTGACAGTCATGAGTTTGACTTCATCAGAATAGGGGATGGATCTGTTGAGAAGGTAGTAGGGTGTGATGTCCTGGTATCTGGATGACATACACAGAATAGGAAAAGAAACTCCTATACTACAATCGGTTATACTTTGGTCGTCACACAGTGGTTTCTCCACAAAGGACATGGATTTTATATCAGACATACTGGTTACTAGATCTGTGGTTTTAGATCTAGATTTGGGTGGTTTCCCAATCAGGGTACTTGACAGCATTCTAAGAGTATTTAGGATGGACGACTCCTGGCACGGTAGTGTACCTGCAGGTAATGGAGTCACCCTCTCTAAAGGTGTCTTACAGACTAAAGGGGAGAGGGACGTGCATGATTGGCAGATCACTTGCTTAGGCAAGTGAGTCAATCATGAGATGTCAAGTACCACACCAGATGTTGTTCTTGCACTAGATGCAATAAGTTGACATTAATCCAGTCCTGGAGAAACAGTCGGAAGCAGTTTTAGAACATAAGTGGATGTTCTAGGGATATGATAACGACAGCCTCATTCAGGAGACGGTTATCATTCCAGGCTTCCAAGGTGACATGGACGACAAGGAGGTTGTCAGAGTTATAGTTTTCCCTCTGATGTAGGGCAGTATTTTGGACAGGTGATCCAAGGCAATACTGAGGGAGGCATGGCGCGCAGGACACTGATTAAGTTCAGTTGTCAATACAGTCTAAGAAGTTTGGATTTGGAGTTCATTTATGAGCTACGTCCCATCAGACATCCAGACATATTCTAAGACTGATTTTGCTCATTTCGGGAGATGGCTTTCTCCGCGAACTTGAGATATAGAGAGACATAGAAAGAAACAACTAAGCGGATCCGCTCACTGAGGCTATTCCTCGAACGCAATAGTTTCGCAAACGAGCTTTGTGAGACTGACTAGTAGAGGAGTTGGGTGTTCGGTATCACACGGGCTGTGAGTATGCGACATCGCAATAATTAGCCTTGAGTGCAAGTGGGAGATTGTTGGAGATAGTGCCCTCAGAGTCAATTATTAGGTCACAGGTACGTGATTGTAATGATTGAGGGAGGACCTATCCCGGTAGGACAGTCTTACTCGAGATGATAGTATGCTATCTGGTTTACCTTTATCATCGTGTACTGTTTTAGGTGACATGACACGTCGCTATTACACGTTGATAGAGCCCCTAGGATTCTTGCTTGACCACCAGCAGTATGAGGGCGATCATATAAGTGGGAGCTGGGGGTCTACAAGCATATCCTTAAAAGGTCCCTAGTCGTGGGAGTTTCGAGACCGGGCATCGATACTCCATTAGTAGACTAGTGTATACAGTCGAGACCCCGACGAGGGGCGGTGGCCGGTCTCACAAGCCACTGGTGTCAGTTGGATCACCTAAGATGTATACAGGTGCTCATTGGGTTATGAGTACACCGGACAGGACTCGCCGGGAACATGCTAGTTGGTCATATACCAGACGTCAGATGGCAGTTCCCTGGTGACATGTGTGCAGGTTAGTTCATCGACCTGGGGATCGTCATTTGTCTCGTGTGAGTTCCCACTGTACTTTGATTACTACCCTACCACGGCTCAAAGGAGTCGTGCAAACAGGTTTTAGTTGGGTACAGTCCCGAGCCACATGGAGGCAGTGAGCGTATCTTCAGGGGTTCGTCTCTCCCGGTATTGGGGGTGAGGTCGTGCTGTGTCTAGGAGAGCCATTACACAAAGTCCTTGGCCAAGGCAAGGAGATTTACTGGTAGGTATTCCAGTAGTATCTCAGGGTGTTCTGGGCTACACTCCGACACGACTTGTACCGCTTTTGGGGGTCTGACTTTTACCAACCCCCTAGGCCCGCCATGCGATACTCATAGACGAACGGACCGGACTGCACGGATATTGTCACTGACAGGCTCAGTAGGGTGTCAGGATGAGTTCGCTCATCGACGTCCCTTTTGGTCAATAGCTGGTGGCCCGTTACGTATTGGCTTATACCTCTGACGTGCTAGTGGTTAAATCCACAGCCATAGTATTGACGAGTCTTTAGAGTCCACCACACTTTCAGTTACTCAAGTTTCGGGCGAAACGCTGTAGAGGCCGTATGGAGATATGGCAGGGTCCGATCAGATACGTGCGGTATTGCACGGATCAGGATCGGACAGTTTTGTACTAGTGGCCGTATGGATTTATATGGCAGGGTTCGATCAGATACGTGCGGTATTGCACGGATCAGGATCGAACGGTTTTTTACTAGCCGGCTTTGGTTTAAGCCGGTACTAGTTTAGTACAGTGTAGATTTTGTCTCATTGCATTTGTATCCGGACGGAATACAGATGCGGGTGTGTATGCACAGTATTGGGGTTTTTCTGTAATTTATTACGGGACCAGTTTTCTGGAGTTGCCAGTTTGCATTCCGTTCCGGCCGGTTTTCCTTTGTTCTTTCCCGGCCGGACTTTTCCGATGGAGGGGGTAATTTGCAGTTTTGCAAATTACAATTGTGGAGGGGTTTTCTTGTAAAAGATTGATATGATAGCTTTCATATTTTTTCCACCATGCTTTTGCTTTATTGTGACATGAAAGGGTATGGTTGGATTTGATATGAAGCATGGTGTTTGTTTTCTTGTCTCTTGGATGTGGTCACCTCCTTCTTCTCCTACACTCACCTCCCTCATATGATACATATTGTTATTTCTCTTCACCATTTGGAGATTGGCCGGCCACACTTGAAGATGAGGGAAAAATGAGAGATGTGTTTCTTTTGTTGTATGGAAATTATTCTCATTTCTCTTTTTGTATCAAAGTTCACCACCTCTCTTCATATCATCTTGTTTCCTCCATCATGGCAACACTACCCCAAAGAGATAAACCCTACACATCCTACAGCAAGCCTTGGGCATGTCGAGTTGCCGGCTTCATGCGCGAGTTGCCTCGGTATAGAGGCGGGAGCCCGTAAAAGTACCCGGCTTCGTGGTGCCCTTTCCGACGAGGAGGAGACGGACGGAGATCCCGCGAGGAGATCGGAGTGGAGATGAAGACCGGAGGACTTGGATCGTCGGTATACATCTCTTCCCTTTCTTTTAGTAGCGTAGACTTGTTAATGGTTACGATCCGGAGTTTAGTGCGCGGTGGTGCCGGTTTGCAAAGTCCGCAAAATTTTAAGTTTATCACCGTTTCCGCATTCCGGCGTCGGTTTGACGGCCGGGGCGCCGCCGTGCACTTACAGTGGAAACTGTCAGAATCCTAATAATCCGATAAGTTGTGTCGATCATGAATTCATAACCACCCAAGAAACTGTAAGTCGATGTCTCACATCCCGCGGGTTCGTGGGGAGGCGGAATTCATGAAACGCGATTTTTAACTTGCAACATCGACCAAACAACTAAGATCTTCCGGAAACCCTAACTAGCTAAAAATACAAAGAGGTTCTAACTACTCGGTAAGAGTTTTATATCACTAGAGTTCAAGTCTTTCGGGTCTTGTTCTCCACTTCTTAAGCTCCTAGATGGCTTGAATCAACCTCGGTCTTCGGCCTCCTCATGTCACAGATGATCCATCCGAGGGTCTATGGTTCAAGCTTTAACGTCAAAAATGAGGTATCTAAGGTATTTAGTTTGCTAATCTAGATAGCTTAGGAGATGTAGAGAGATGATTAGAGTATTTTATCTCAAGAACCCTAGAATTCACAATACATGTGAGGGTTAGGGTTTGAGGAAGAAGGAGAGGAGTAAAAATGGAGAGAGAGTGAGAAAACACAAATGAGCTAAGGAGTAGAGGCAAATGAGGAATGGCTAAGTCTTTCAATAATCAAGCATGCAATATTTCTAATAGAAAATAATCAACCATGCTTGAATAGTAAAGTCAAATGAATAAACAAATGAATTAGCCATGCTTCAACCATGCCACAAATATCTCCATTTTCTACCTCATTAATCTATTTCTAAAAATAGATAAATGCAATAATGAGGTGTCCCCTTCTAGAAGCATCTCTTGTGAAATTACAAGAATGCCCTCACCGTATGTACATACCCGTATTCGTACTGTAAAAAATACGAATACAATGAGATAATAATAATCCAATAATATAATACTAGAATCCGGCTTAAACCAAAGCCCACTTGTATTAACCGTCCGAACAACATCCGTGTAGCCAGTACATGTATATAATCAGAACCCTGCACATAAAACCATACAGCCTCTACATCGTTTCTCCTGAACCAGGGAAACCCTCTGTGTGGGACTCTAAAGACTCGATAGTACGCTGGCAGTGGGTTAACCACAAGTCCGTCAGTGGCACTAGTTGTACGTAACAGCTACCCAGGTATCTGTCAAAAAGAAGGAAGATGAGCGAACTCATCCGAACTCCTACTGAGCCTGTCCGTGACAATCTCCGTGCAGTCCAGTCTGTTCGTCTGAGAGTAATGCATGCAAGGTCTAGGGGGTGGAAAACGTTAGACCCCTAATAACCATACAAGTCATGCCGGTGTAGCTCAAGCCCATCCGAGAATTTATTGGTCTAACTACCAGTAATTCTCAATCCGCTCTGGCCAGGGACTTATGGTGTTGGCCAACTGATCACAGTGTGACATCGACTCCCTATACCGGGAGAGAAGAATCCCCAACAGTTGCTCATTGCCTCCATGTGGCTCGGAACTGTACCCAACTAAAACCTGTTTGCACGACTCAGTAGTGCCGTGGTAGGGTAGTAATCAAAGTATAGTGGGAAATCACACGAGACAAATGACGACCTCAGGTCGACAGACTATCTGCACTCATGTCACCAGAGAACTACTATCTGACGCTAGGTATAATACCATCTAGCCAGTTCTCGGCGAGTCCGTCCGGTGTACTTACCCCCAGTGAGCACCTGTATACAATCTTAGGTGCACCATACCAGTGGCTGCGAGACCAATCCATCACCCATCGTCAGGGTCTTGATATGTAAACACTAGTCTACTCTGGAGTATCGATGCCTGGTCTCAATACTTCCATGACTAGGGACATTTTAAGGATGTGCTTATGGACCACCCAGCTCCCACAAGTATGATTGCCATCACAATGCTGGTAGTTAAGCAAGTTTCCTACGGGCTTTATCAACATGTATACAAGATATGAAATACTAAGTAAAACACATCACATAATAAGATAAAGACAACCAAATAGCATACTATCATATCGAGCAAGATTTTCCTGTACATACATATCCCTAGTATCCTATACAATAAAGGCCTCTACGGCATACATATCCAACAATCTCCAACTTGCACTAAGGCATGTAATTGGTGTATTAAGTACCCAACGTCTGCACTAGAGCCATTTGCTGGCGTACCGCATACCCAACATCTCGAACAGTCTCTCGAACTGGACTTGAGGGATGGCCTTGGTGAATGGATCTGTCGTGTTGTCTTTTGTATTTACTCTCCGCACCTCGATCTCCTGGCGATCCATGATCTCCTTGATCAGGTTATACCGCCTCAAGATATGTCTGGATTTTTGATGGGACCGTGGTTCTTTTGCCAAAGCCATGGCTCCGTTGTTATCGCAATACAAAGGTATTGGATTAGCAATGAATGGAACCACTTGAAGTTCAGAAACGAACTTCCTTATACAAACTGCCTCTTTTGCAGTATCGTTAGCAGTGATATACTCAGCCTCCATCATCAAGTCCGCTACGGTGTCCTGTTTGGAAATGACCGTCCCTTCGTTGAGAGTAAACACATAACCCGAGACAGATTTAGAGTCATGTTCACACCATAATATTGCATTTATTACTGCCCATTCTTATGCTCGTTTGTTTATAGGTAGGTGCTTTTAATCCGTGTTTGCTACATATTTACAGGCTACAGGTTCCTAGTCCAAAATAACGCAAATGAGACAAAATCTCCACTGTTACGCCAAAATACAGAACATCTATTGCCAACAGATAAAAGCCAGGTTCCTGTCATCCGTATCCGTCCAGTGCCGCGTACCAGTTCCAGAGACGACAAATGATAGTGGTGTTGGATATAGTGCCCTCAAAGTTAATTATTAGATAGCAGGTACGTGATTGCAATGATTGAGGAGAACCTATACCAATAGGATAGTCTTACTCGAGATGATAGTATGCTATCTGATTTGCCTTTATCATCGTGTACTGCTTTAGGTGACATTACAGATCACTATTACACGTTGATAGAGCCCTTAGGATCCTTGCTTGACTACCAGCAGTATGATGGAGATCATATACGTGAGAGTTGGGTAGTCTATAAGCACATCCTTAAAAATGGTCCCTAGTCATGGAAGTTTCGAGATAGGGCATCGATACTCCGGAGTAGACTAGTGTATACATTCAAGACCCCGACGAGGGGCGGTGGCCGGTCTCACAAGCCATTGATGTCAGTTGGTTCACCAAACATGTATACAGGTGGTCATTGGGTTATGAGTGCACCGGACAGGACTCGCCGGGAACCTGCTAGTTGGTATTGTACCTAGCGTCAGATAGCAGTTCCCTGGTGACATATGTACAGATTAGTTCATTGACCTGAGATCGTCATTTGTCTCATGTGAGTTCCCACTGCGCTTTGATTACTACCCTACCAAGGCACTAAGGAGTCGTGCAAACAGGTTTTAGTTGGGTACAGTCCCGAGCCACATGGAGGCAGTGAGCGGATAGGTAGGGGTTTCGTCTCTCCCGGTATTGGGGGTGAGATCGCGCTGTGTGTAGGAGAGCCATTACACAAAGTCCTTGGCCAAGGCAGGATATTTATTGGTAGGTACTCCAGTAGTATCTCAGGGTGTTCTGGGCTACACTCCGACATGACTTATACCGCTTTTGGGGGTCTGATATTACCAGCCCCCTAGGCCTGATATGCGATGCTCATAGACGAACGGACCGGACTGTCCGGATATTGTCACTGATAGGCTCAGTAGGGTTTCAGGATGAGTTCTCTCATCGGCCTCCCTTTTGGTCAATACATGGGCAGCCGTTACGTACAGCTAGTACCACTGATGTGCTTGTGGTTAAACCCACTGCCAGGGTATTGACGAGTCTTTAGAGTTCCCCACAGATAGTTTCCCAAGTTCGGGCGAAACGTTGTAGAGGCCGTATGGTTTTATGGCAGGGTTCGAACATATACGTGCACTTGTGCACGTGTCATGGTTCGGACAGATAATACTAGTGGGCTTTGGTTTAAGCCGGATCCTAGTATTATATTGTGTAAGAATATTTTTGTCTCATTGCATTCATATTCGGTCGGAATATAAATACGGGTATGTATATACAGTTGTGGGGTAATCCTGTAATTCGTTACGGGATTACTTTTGATGTTGCCAGTTTTTCTTTACTTGATTAAATATTAGTTTTAATGTTTAATTAATGGTTATTGTGTGTGTATCATTTTTTGCCCATTTCCTTAATGTTTTTCCTCATGGCCGAACCTTGTGTGGGAGTGGGTTTGATTTGTTTTGGGTGAGTCATTGTTGTGAGTCATTAGAATGATTCTAGAATGGCATGGGTTTTAGTATGAGGTGGCTTGAGCATTTATTGTTTTTAGTTTATGCTTTGGATATTTGCTTTGTGATATTTTGTGATGATATCCTTATGGTCATCACTAATGGTTTATGCTCACCCCATCACATATTCCCAGTGAACAAAAGAGTGGCCGGCCCCCCCATTTTGAGAAATGCACACATTTTTTTCAAAGCTAATTTTCTCACTTGATTTCAAATCAGCAACTTCATTTACCTTCACTCAATTCATTGGGTGCCTTAAGACAAAGTATTCTACACTCTCTCTACTTCAATCTTGGACATGTCGGCTAGAAAACTTCATGTCCGAGTTGCTTCGGTTTGAAACGGGAGCCCGTTTAAAGATTCGTTGACGTGGTGCCACTTCGACGAGGAGACCGGAGATCGAGCGAGATCGGAGATTCCGTGAGGAGCGTGGGATGATGGCTAAAGACCGAAGGACATGGATCGATCGGTATAGCCATTCTATCATCTTTGTAGTTTGCTAGTTTAGTGTTAATGGCACGATCCCGGTGAAAGTCTATGTTAGCGCCAGTTCAAAAAAAATTTTGTTCCGCGTTTGGCGTAGGATTGATTGCCGGGGTGCTACCGCAGACTTACATGGTATCAGAGCTAGGCCATTAACACATATTAGTGGTTTAGACAATGTTAAAGTATCAAAACCGAAACGACTCAATTTCACTGCACCGTACATTTAGTTTCTGTCGATTTCAAAGCGTCTTCTAAAATTATTTAAACAAGTGCAGAAGACTACTGACATGACCACAAGACCACTGGCCAAATACGAGTAGATTCCTTCATAATAAATCCGATCACATTGCTCCATGGGCCGGTGAGCTCGGCCAGACTGGTGAGTCTGGGCTTCATATTTGGGTGTTGGTCTGGTCTCTGGAATGTTGGTTCAGTGGTATTGTTTGTTTAGCCCAGATTGGATATGGTTTTATCTAGTTGTTTGGGGCTATTCGGGGGTTATTTCGAAATCGATATTTTCTAACATTGTTTAAAGTTTACAGTGCATTACATTTCTATCTGTGACCGTGAATGTTATTCGAGCGGTAAATCTTGTCTAATTGCTATAGCTCTTTTAGACGGGCTTGCGAACGTGACATTCGCGTTGATGTTCTGTGTTGTGCTGTGATGTTGCGGATTTGTCGTGGTGGATAGCTTGCATGCAATGTTAGTGCAGTTTGGATTTATTTGTACATTTGATATCGCGGGGCGAGCGTCCGACATGTGGACTGCCGTCACTGCCTGTTTGTATATTATTTGTTTGGGGCACGACCGGGTTGAGGTCGATGTATCCGTTGTACATATTTTCTTTTCTGTGCTAGGATTACCCTGCGATGGAGTGCACGGATAGCCGGATTCTGGAGGGAAACAGATCCACATCTCATAGCTTTGAGAGGGAAGGGACCTCACTCTAGGATTGGCGGGCTATTCGCCGCACTCGTAGGGTTACAGGTTGATATAAGGAGGGGTGCTCAAGATACCGGATTCCGTGAAGTGCTGGGTGGTCTATTCACTTTATTAAAGGGGGCTGCCTCGCTTCAGGTTTTGGCGGGTAACTTGCCGCACCCGTAGGGGTCTAGGTTTTCATTGCACAGGCTATCCACACGACCAGGGGAACGTCGGGTTTCATTTGCGGCTCAAAGGAAACCCGGGGATCCCAGCTTATCTGTGTTGTTCTGTGATACTTATTACTTTTCTATGATGTTGTATTTATCACGCCTGAAGCGATTATTGTATATTGATATATATACTAGTAGATGTTGTATATGTTTTACACCCGCGCTAGTCCAATCCCCGCTCTGTCGTTAGTTAAGTAACCTAACGGGTGATGACGGGACCCAGTGGCGAATGCGGATGGCATATACGTACATTTTATTTTCGTTCTTTTCTGGTGTGATTAATTGATGGGACTGCGTTGATTCAGATCAATGCAAGGAAAACAAACCTATTGGATGTTGTTGGAACAATTTTCAAAATACAGTTATTACAAGGACGTTCTCTTTTGTTTTGCACAGCGGCATTCAGTTTGGAATATCCAGCACCTCATTCGACGAGGCAAGGGCCGAGATCCCTTCACCGGGAGTGACCCCTTGGGCAGAGGTTTGCATCAGGGTAATAATTTCACTATAGTCGATTACTTTTTTCTTTGCAGCATGGTATTCAGTTGGAATATCCTGCACCTCATTCTACGGGGAAAGAGCCGAGAAACCTTCAGCGGGAGTGACCTCTTTAGCAAAGGTTTTCGCCACTATAATTTTGTAAAAAGCTATCAGGTTCCTTCAACGATATCAGGTTCATTACGTTAAAGGTTTTTCGCTAAAAACCAGCCATAGCTCTCCGTCATTTCAGACGGATAGCACTTAGTATTCATGCTATGTTTGTTGGCCTTAGTCAAGGCATAGTGTATGGTAGCTATTTGTTACTTTTCTGTTGCATAGATAGATGCGTTGGTTTAGGACAGTCATACAGCCTTGTTGGCCCTAGTCAAGGGCTTGTACGGGTGGGTTCAAATTAACCTGGACAATGACGGGTAGAACTTGCCATGTGACTTATGATTTATTGGCCTTAGTCAAGGTCATAAGAGCATGGGGTAAAAATCATATCGGGAGTTTTAAACATACAGGAAACTTGCTAGGCATGCGCATACCTTCTGGACTGTGATAACGTGAGTGGATTCTATCACGTTATCATGCGATGATAGTTGGATCCCGATTCCCACAGATGAGTTGGTTTACTCCTTGGGTGATCCCGACTAATTCTTCTTTCAGGTTTGGAGGAGAATTTGAGATTACAGTGGGAGACATCCTGATTAGATAAAGTGATAACCATTCTGATCTAGATTATGTTAGTGATATGTATGCCCTAGAGGCCATTACAGTACATACGATGTATATTGTAGTGGATGCTTGGACATATATATGGAGGACTTTCTTGCTCGACATAATAGTATGCTATCTGGTTGCTCTTTATCTTAACATGTACTCTGATTGTCTCTATGATACATGTTGATAAAGCCCTTAAGATGAGTACTTGACTACCAAGATTATGATGCAGATCATACTAGTGGGGACAGAGTAGTCGCTAAGTACATCCTTCAAATGTTCCTAGTCGTAGGTGTATCGAGACAGGGCATCGATATACGAGAGTAGACTAGTGTATAGCTTCTCGACCCATGTAGATGGGCGATGGATGATCCCATATCCATTGGTGTTTGTCATCAGAGACAGTATACGGGTGCTAAGTGGAGATTGGGTACACTGGACGGACTCCCCGAGAACTCCCAGATGGTATTATACCTCACGTCAGATGGTAGTTCTCTGGTGACACTGGTACAGGTTAGTCTGTAGACCCGAGATCGTCATAGAGTCTTGTGTGATTCCTGTTAGGTTTACCTAGCACCCTATGAAGAGTTTGGAAGCATCACATGTCACAAAGATTGGATTTTTATGGTGCTAAGTAAGCATACAAAGGATCTATCCTAGAAAATTAGGGTTTCTAAACTTTAAAGGCAACAAAGACTAGGGTTTCGAGAGTACAACCTTTGTAGCTCCCTACGCTAGACTCCTTAGCCTCTTGAGAGTTGGAGGAAGGTTCTCTTGAACTCTTCTAGTGCCCACGATGATCCACCCGGAGCTCCTTGTCCAAGCTAACAACTTCACTTTTCAAAGAGAATGAAATGAAGCTAACACTCTAAACAAGTCGGCTAGACTTGTGTAGAATGATGTTGTGGTTCTAATTCTCACTTCAAAATCCTATCTTGTTAAGTATTTTGCTCACTACAAAAGTCTAGAGAGCAAAAGAGGAAGGAAGAAGAAGATGATGGCTTTTCTTTGAACAAGAGTGAAAAGAATAACTCTTGAAAAGAAAATGAAAATATATCTATATATATTTATTTCTTCTCATCTCAAACCATGGTTAAATGACAAAGATATTATTTAATTTGAGTTTAAAACATAGAAGGAAAGTTTAATCCATGGTTAAGAGTAGGTGAACATGGTTAGGTCAAAGAAGGATGTAGAAACTAGCCATGAATTATCCTTTCCTTTTCCATTTTGTTTTTAACACAAATATAAACAATAATCCATATAAATAACCAAGGTGCGAGTCTTATATTGCCACCATTTTCTATGTATAAGCAACCATGAAGGATGATGCATGTATGTATGTGTGTATGCACATCCATGTGTGCATGAATCTAAAAAGAAAGAAAGCATACATGCATGCATACATCCATCATATACAAGAAAAGATTTCAAGTGAGAAAACTAATGGTTAAATGATAAATCAACATTTTATTTATCAATCCGGCCATATCACATACGACCCCACCAAAAGCAAGCCGCCCGATCAATATACGGTATCCTATACACGCATTTTAACCGGGTCCATGCGCATATCGCATACGCGCACCACAACGTTTCGCCTGGACTAGGTAACTCCTTTGTGGGACTCTAAGACTCATCAATACGCTGGCAGTGGGTGATGATCATATCAAGCACCCCTAAGCCGCAAGCGGTCAGCCAAACGTAATGGCCACCCGGGTATTGAGCGATCAGAAGAAAACAAGCGAACCTGCTACAACTCCCGTCGACCCAACCGGCAACACTACCGTACAGTCTGGTCTCTTCGTCAGATATGCTGCATATCAAGCCTAGGGATGGTCACATCGACCCCAATAACTCAATAAGTCGTGCCGGTGAATGGTCTATAACAGATCGAGAAACTACTGATAACACTTATCAGCAAATCTCAGCAGCCCTGGCCAGGGACTTACTGATATAACCAGTCGGGCACAACACAGCATCAACTCCCAATACCGGGAGAGACGAAACCCCTCCTATCGCTCATCGCCTTCATGTGTCTCGGGACTGTACCCAACGGCCACCTGTTTGCATGACTCAGTAGAGCCGTGGTAGGGTGGCAATCAAAGTACAGTGGGAGAACACACAAGACTCTATGACGATCTCGGGTCTACAGACTAACCTGTACCAGTGTCACCTGAGAACTGCTATCCGACGATAGACATAATTCTATATAGGAGTTCTCGGTGAGTCCGTCCAGTGTACCCAGTCACCACTGAGCACCCGTATATGATCTCGATGTCAAACATCGATGAATGTGGGAACATCCATCGCCCATCACATGGGTCTAGTATCATATATGCTAGTCTACTCTGGTATATCGATGCCCCGTCTCGATACACCTGCGACTAGGGACATTCCAGGATATGCTTATAAACTACAGATGTCCCACTAGTACGATCTCCATCATAATCACAGTAGTCAAGCCGATATCCTCAGGGCTTTATCAGCATGTATGAATGAATAAAAGCATGATCAAATCAACATGTCAGATAAAGAATAACCAGATAGCATACTATCATGTCGAGCAAGAATGTAAACTGAATATATATATATATATATATATACATGTACATATACATCCACTATCATATAATGGCCTCTAGGGCATACATATATCAAACAATCTCCCACTTGCACTAAGGCCAGTTATTGGTGTATCTCATACCTAACATCTCAAAAAGTCGCTCATGCTGCGGCTGAGGGAGGGCCTTGGTGAGTGGATCCGTGGCGTTATTCTTTGTGTCTACTCTCTTAATCTCGATCTCGCGGCGATCTACAATCTCCCGATCAAATGAAAGCGCCTCAGGATGTGTCTGGACCGCTGATGGGACCTGGGCTTCTTGACTAACGCCATAGCCCCGTTATTATCACATTACAATGGTATTGGATCAATAATGGTTGAAACTAATCCTAGCTCCAAGACGAACTTCTTCATCCAGACGACTTCCTTGGCGGCATCATTTGCAGCAATGTACTCAGCCTCCATTGTAGAGTCTGCAACGGTATCCTGTTTGAAACTCTTCCAACTTACCGCCCCTCCATTGAGGGTAAATACAAACCCTGAGATTGATTTGCTGTCGTCCTTATCACTCTGGAAGCTCGAATCGGTAAAGGCCTCCATTTGGAGATCTCTATTACCATACACCAAGAACAATTCTTTATTCCTTCGTAAGTACTTAAGAATGTTCTTCACAGCTGTCCAGTGGTTCTCCCCTGGGTTGGATTGATACCTGCTTACAACACTAAGCGCATAAGCTACATCTGGGCGTGTACATAACATCACATACATTATAGATCCTACTGCCGGAGCATAGGGTATAACGCTCATGCGAGCTCTCTCTTCATCGGTCTTTGGACAAGAATCCTTGGAGAGAGTGACCCCATGGCAAGCGGGTAAGGCACCCCGCTTGGAGTCTTCCATATTAAACCATTTTAGGATGGTGTTGATGTACCTGGTTTGGGACAATCCCAATAACTTTTTGGATCTATCCCTATAGATCCTTATGCCCAGGATGTATGTGGCATCACCCAGGTCCTTCATGGAGAACCTTAGTGATAAGAAAGATTTGACCGACTGTAGTATAGGAATATTATTTCCTATCAGAAGAATGTCATCCACGTACAATACGAGGAATGTGACAGCTCTTCCTACAGCCTTCTTATAAACACAAGGTTCATCCGGATTTTTGATGAAATCAAACTCTTTGATAACATCATCGAAACAGATGTTCCAACTCCGAGATGCCTGCTTTAACCCATATATGGATTTAAGCAATCTACATGCTTTCCCGCTGCTCCCACTGTCAGTGAAGCCCTCCGGCTGATCCATATAAACGCATTCTTCTAAATCTCCATTTAGAAATGCTGTTTTAACGTCCATCTGCCAGATTTCATAGTCGTAGTGAGCAGCAATAGCAAGTAGGATCCGAATGGATTTAAGCATGGCTACGGGCGAAAAAGTTTCGTCATAGTCCAAACCTGGTCTTTGACGAAAACCCTTCGCCATAAGTCTTGCCTTATAGGTCTCTACCTGCCCATCTACACTAATCTTTCTTTTAAAGATCCATTTGCATCCCACAGGTTTTACCCTAGGGGGTACAACGTCCAAAGTCCATACTTTGTTGGTGTACATAGACTCCATTTCGGATCTCATGGCATCCAGCCACTTCACAGAGTCTCCACTCGTGATAGCTTGCTGAAAACTGGTAGGATCATCATCATCCATGATGCAGTCTTCTCTGTCACCATCAATGAGGAAACCGTAGTACCTCTCCGGTGGGCGAGAAGTCCTACCAGACCTTCGAAGTGGCCGAGGTTCCTCAGTTTCTATTGCAACAGCCGGTTCAACCAAATCGTCATTTGTAGTTTGTATCTCTAGAACCTCTTCTAGATCCACCACCTTGCCATCATCTTTATCTATGAAAAACTCTTTTTCCAAGAATGTGGCATACTGACAAACAAACACCTTTTGTTCCTCTTTGTGGTAGAAAAGATATCCATAAGAATTCTTTGGATACCCCATAAAATTACATATGACTGACCGTGTCTCGAGTTTGTCCGGATTCTGCTTTTTAACATCGGCCGGGCAACCCCAAATCTTAATTCTCTTAAGAGATGGTCTCTTCCCATGCCATATCTCATATGGCGTGGTAGACACGGCTTTGGTTGGAACCCTGTTCAGTAGAAACGCTGCAGTCTCCAATGCATGCCCCCAAAATGAGACGGGTAACTCAGCATCACTCATCATGGATCGGACCATATCTAATAGGGTCCTATTCCGTCGTTCAGACACACCGTTGTGCTGTGGTGTGTAAGGAGGAGTGAGCTGAGAGAGAATCCCATTCTCTTTTAGGAAGTTTGCAAATTCTGTACTAAGGTATTCCCCACCTCGATCTGATCGAAGCATCTTGATACTCAAGCCGGTTTATTTTTCTACTTCTTGTTTATATTCAATGAATTTCTCGAAAGCTTCGGACTTGTGCTTTAATAAAAATACATGACCGAATCTTAAGAAATAGTCAGTGAAAGTAATGAAGTAAGAAAAACCGCCTCTAGCTTGTGTAGACATTGGACCACATACATCACTATGTATGAGTCCTAGGAGCTCGGTAGCTCTTTCTCCGTGTCCGGTAAACGGAGTTTTGGTCATTTTACCCTTGATACAAGACTGGCAAGTCGCATAAGATTTATATTCAAAAGGGTTTAAATATCCATCTTTTTGTAACTTGTTTAGTCTTGTTTCGTTAATATGACCGAGTCTACAGTGCCAAAGAAAAGCTTCATTTAATTCTGAAAGTTTTCTTTTTTTAGTGTGTTGTATACTGAAAACTGTGTGTTTATTTAGGACGTATATCCCGTTATTAAGTGTACCATACCCAACTAACATTTGATTTAGGTGAATGTTCATAACATTGTTCTGCAATACAAAATTATATCCTTCATTGTCTAACAAAGAAACAAATATTATATTACATAGCATACTTGGTACAAAATAACATGGGTTCAAAACCAATATACACCCAGATGGCAACCCCAAGTGATACTCTCCCACTGCGACTGCCATTAAGAGAGAGAAAAGAATACACTCAGCGAAAGCTCTTGCATAGATCAGATTGGTTATTATCTTGTCTAATCGATGTCTCCTACTGCTTTAATCAAGTTTTTCTTTCAAACCTTAAAAAGAAAACTAGCCAGGATTAATTACAGTCTACATTGGAACCATTTCCAACGCGGAGAGTATGGTCACCTGTCTTCAAAACTTTGCTATTTCTCAGTCCCTACATAGAATTGCAAATGTGAGAACCTGAACTGGTATCTATTACCCAGGAAGCAGAGTTTATTGAAAAACAGTTTTCTGTCACAAACACACCTGATGCGGAAGCATCCCCATGCTTCTTCTTGAGGTTCAAGTACTCCGTACAGTTGCGCTTCTAATGTCCTGTCTTGTGGCAATGAAAACATTCACCTTTCCCCGAGTCTCCAGCTTTGGACTTTTCCTTTCCCTTCACCTTTTTAACTCCACCCTTAGGATTGGTGGGCTTCTTCTTTTTCTTTCCCTTGGCCTTAGATTTCGGACGAGAAGAGGAAGACTGTCCAACAGTCATAACGGGAGTTTTTACTGACTTCATAGTGCTCTCTGCATTCCTTAACATATTAAGGAGTTCAGGTAGCTCCTTCTCCATGTTGTGCATGTTGAAGTTAACTATGAATTGATCAAAGGTAGAGGGGAGGGGCTGCAGAATAATATCTGTATATTGTTCATTGTCCATAGTCCACCCAAGGTCCTCAAGCTCTTCTATAAGAGCTATCATCTTCAGAACTTGGTCTCCTACTGGTGTGCCAGGGGCCATTAGCATCTGAAACAATTTCTTTGATGCTTCGTATCGCAATACGCGGGATTGCTCTCCATACAACTCCTTTGTATGGAGCAATATGGTTTGAATGTCCATATTCTCATGCTGCTTTTGATGTGTATTGTCCATCGATGCAAGCGCGAGGCATTTGACCGTGGCACAATCAGCGTCCCATGTCTTGCGGACTTCTTTGTCCGCAACTGAGGATTTTGGACCTGGGACGGGCGGGGCTGAAGCCGTGAGGACATATGATACTTTATCATAAGTCAAGGCTATTTTCAGATTCCTCAGCCAGTCTTTATAATTGGTCCCATTCAGTTTGTTTTTATCTAGTAGAAGCTTCAGTCCAGTCATTGGTATCTGCCATTAAGAGAGAGAAAAGAATACACTCAGCGAAAGCTCTTGCATAGATCAGATTGGTTATTATATTGTCTAATCGATGTCTCCCACTGCTTTAATCAAGTTTTTCTTTCAAACCTTAAAAAGAAAACTAGCCAGGATTAATTACAGTCTACAACTTCGCTAACCGTTCAGCCAGGCCAGTGTCAGTACTTGAGGGAGGTTCCCCGTTCTTTCGCACGGACCTAATTAAAGTAAACCACGTTTTCCCAGAGGCGTAGCCCCGTTAACACCTTTCTAGAAACCTAATGAGTTAGCTAATTTTAAACTGCAAAACTCTCCTAGGAGCAACTATTGCCCACAGTGGGATCGGGATCCAACCATCATATGGAAGGTATGCAATCTCATTGCAAATCTCAACACTTGAAATTCCCGATATGATTTTTACCCCTAGTGCTTATGACCTTAACTATGGTCAACAAATCATAAGTACCAGTCAAGTTCTACCCATCATTTCTTGATCAATTAGACCCACCCATATGACCCTTAACTATGGTCAACAAAGTCGTATGAATGTCCTAATTAATCTGCATCATATGCAGTGTAGGAAGACATCACTTAGCTACCGTACACTAACTAAAGTCAACAAACGTAGCACGAATACTAAGTACTCTACTTCCTAAAATGACGGAGGGTTGCGGATGATTTTTAAGAAAATCTTTAATGCTTTGAACTTGATATCGTCGTAGAATCAAATGGTTTTCAAAAGGAGTGGCTTGTGCTCCGCAGTTTTTGAAATATAGCTTTTTCATAAAGAGCCGAGTGGTTTTCAAATCTGATTCTACAACATCTATTTAGGTTTATTTTCTTTACATTAATCATATTAATGTAATCCCATCATTTAAGTCCTTAAGCCAATCACAGAAAAGAAACGAAAATAACACGTACGCTTATGCCATCCGCATTCGCCGCAATGTTCTGTTATGCATCGTTAGGTTACTTAACTAACGGCATACCGGGACGGGACTAGCGCGGGTGTAAAACATAAGCAACGTCTACTATATATCATATATATAATATGTCATTCGTCTCAGATATCTCAGAACACAGGCAGCAGAAACATATATATAATGTGGGATATACTAGGACGTCCGTATTTAGTATTTAGCCAACAATAGAAAATACGGATTCCACAGTCGTGATGAATAGCCAAGCCCACACCCCTAGACCCCTACGAGAGCGGCAAGTGACCCTACCAATCCTGGAGTTTAGGAGACCCGGTCTCGACTCCTCGAGATGGCCTCCCACTGAACCCCAGAACCCGGTCACTTGTGCTTCCCTCCTTGGGTCTATTCTAATGCGGAAAAGTAAATAATATACAACACTGGTGACACAACCTCAACCCGGAAGTGACCCAAACAAAAGAATATTACATTACATTTGAATTTACATGAATGAAAATATAAAACTCTCATCTCACATAAAACCCCCCGGCTATTCGATCGCGACAATCCTGCACATCATATCTCAGTAACACATAATATCATATATCATCAACGTAAGTAAGTATGCGTACCCCGATTGTCGTTGATGTATAGCAACGAAACCGGCGATATCGAACATACTACACTTGCGGTCATAAAAAAGAAAGTGTAAAACTACAATATTTGGAATCCACATTCACTTTAGACATCATAAATGCGAAATATCACATACTTCGTATTTCATGCCTAAACTATATGAATTCCACATATTGTATCAAATTCCAGATAATTAGACAGTATTAAAGTTTTCGAACGAATGATCAAATACCCAAAATTCCTTAAAGCTCAACACTTGAGCGGAGTTCAAAAACCCGGAGTGTGACACAGTAGTAGCGGTCCAGCCGTAGAAGGGTCAAGCCAACGCCTCACATGTGGCACGCCGTACTGCCCCAAACCCTAAGGTTCAAAGGGCAGTTCAAGACGGTCACATAATCGAGTTAAGGTTTGTTGTCTTCTAGAGGGTCCACCACAAAACTTGCACGTATCTCCAAAGTATTTAAACCCCGTGAAAAGTGAGCAAATGATACTCGTTCGAACACTTCAATACTTTCTAATTTACCCGGAAAAGCAACGAAATGAAAATTCCGATCGAATCGTCGAGCCCAAAACCATCTCCACAATATTCAGTACTAGATTCAGATTAAATATACCCAAAAATGTACACAAGAAGGTAGGAGAGAAACCATGCAAAAATGAGCCAGTGAGTCACCTATACGGCCGCGGAGCCACGGCCTAAGCAAGCTATTGCCGCGGTTCCGCGGCAGAATTTACTGTTCACTGCTTCGTTTTTCAGGGTTTGTCTTAGATTTTCCTGCTGTATTTTTTAAGTATTTTTAATTCTGAAAAACAACAGATTTTAAAAAATGTCCAGAGAAGGTCCCGAAATACCGTATTTTGATCCGATCGGAGTTTTTACTTCGTAAAATTGTCGCCTAATATTCTAAGTCGATTCTGATACCAATGTTTGGTTTACCTATCACCCTATGAAGAGTTTGGAAGCATCACATGTCACAAAGATTGGATTTTTATGGTGCTAAGTAAGCATACAAAGGATCTATCCTAGAAAATTAGGGTTTCTAAACTTTAAAGGCAACAAATACTAGGGTTTCGAGAGTACAACCTTTGTAGCTCCCTACGCTAGACTCCTTGGCCTCTTAAGAGTTGGAGGAAGGTTCTCTTGAACTCTTCTAGTGCCCACGATGATCCACCCGAAGCTCCTTGTCCAAGCTAACAACTTCACTTTTCAAAGTGAATGAAATGAAGCTAACACTCTAAATAAGTGGGCTAGACTTGTGTAGAATGATGTTGTGGTTCTAATTCTCACTTCAAAATCCTATCTTGTTAAGTATTTTTCTCACTACAAAAGTCTAGAGAGCAAAAGAGGAAGGAAGAAGAAGATGATGGCTTTTCTTTGAACAAGAGTGAAAAGAATAACTCTTGAAAAGAAAATGAAAATATATCTACATATATTTATTTCTTCTCATCTCAAACCATGGTTAAATGGCAAAGATATTATTTAATTTGAGTTTAAAACATAGAAGGAAAGTTTAATCCATGGTTAAGAGTAGGTGAACATGGTTAGGTCAAAGAAGGATGTAGAAACTAGCCATGAATTATCCTTTCCTTTTCCATTTTGTTTTTAACACAAATATAAACAATAATCCATATAAATAACCAAGGTGTGAGTCTTATATTGCCACCATTTTCTATGTATAAGCAACCATGAAGGATGATGCATGTATGTATGTGTGTATGCACATCCATGTGTGTATGAATCTAAAAAGAAAGAAAGCATACATGCATGCATACATCCATCATATACAAGAAAAGATTTCAAGTGAGAAAACTAATGGTTAAATGATAAATCAACATTTGATTTATCAATCCGGCCATATCACATACGACCCCACCAAAAGCAAGCCACCCGATCAATATACGGTATCCTATACACGCATTTTAACCGGGTCCATGCGCGTATCGCATACGCGCACCACAACGTTTCGCCTGGACTAGGTAACTCCTTTGTGGGACTCTAAGACTCGTCAATACGCCGGCAGTGGGTGATGATCATATCAAGCACCCCTAAGCCGCAAGCGGTCAGCTAAAGGCCACCCGGGTATTGAGCGATCAGAAGAAAACAAGCGAACCTGCTACAACTCCCGTCGAGCCAACCGGCAACACTATCGTACAGTCCGGTCTCTTCGTCAGATATGCTGCATATCGAGCCTAGGGATGGTCACGTCGACCCCAATAACTCAATAAGTCATGCCGGTGAATGGTCTATAACAGATCGAGAAACTACTGATAACACTTATCAGCAAATCTCAGCAGCCCTGGCCAGGGACTTACTGATATAACCAGTCAGGCACAGCACAACATCAACTCCAAGTACCGGGAGAGACGAAACCCTTCCTATCGCTCATCGCCTTCGTGTTTCTCGGGACTGTGCCCAACGGCTACCTGTTTGCACGACTCAGTAGAGCCGTGGTAGGGTGGCAATCAAAGTACAGTGGGAGAACACAGAAGACTCTATGACGATCTCGGGTCTACAGACTAACCTATACCAGTGTCACCTGAGAACTGCTATCCGACGATAGATAATTCCATATAGGAGTTCTCGGTGAGTCCGTCCAGTGTACCAAGTCACCACTGAGCACCCGTATATGATCTCGATGTCAAACATCGATGAATGTGGGAACATCCATCGCCCATCACATGGGTCTAGTATCATATACGCTAGTCTACTCTGGTATATCGATACCCCGTCTCGATACACCTGCGACTAGGGACATTCCAGGATATGCTTATAAACTACAGATGTCCCACTAGTATGATATCCATCATAATCACAGTAGTCAAGCCGATATCCTCAGGGCTTTATCAGCATGTATGATTGAATAAAAGCATGATCAAATCAACATGTCAGATAAAGAATAACCAGATAGCATACTATCATGTCGAGCAAGAATGTAAACTGAATATATATATATATACACACACACACACACATGTACATATACATCCACTATCATATAATGGCCTCTAGGGCATACATATATCCAACAATTCCCACTGTGCTTTGATTTCCACCTTACCACGTTCAAGCGAACGTGCAAAACGGTGGCTTTTGGGTACAGTCCCGAATCACATTAATCACATGGAGGCAATGAGCGATAGGAGGGGTTTCGTCTCTCCCGGTATTGGGAGTTGATGTTGCGCTGTGTTCGATTGGCTATAACTGGAAATCTCTGGCCAGGGTTGCTGAGATTTACTGGTAAGTGTTATCAGTAGTTTCTCGAACCGTTATGGACTTCATATCGACACGACTTATCGGTTACTGGGGTCTGACGTTTACCACCCCTAGACTAGGTATGCGACATATCAGACGAAGAGAACGGACTGTACGGGAGTGTTACTGATTGGATTCACAAGAGAATGTACAGGCTTGCTTGTTGATCTTCTGATCGCTCAATACCTGGGTGGCTGTTACGTTTAGCTAACCGCTTGCAGCTTGTGGGTGTTTGATATGATCATCACCTACTGCCGGCGTATTGACGATTCTTTAGAGTCCTACACAGAGGTTTCCTGGCTCAGGCAAAACGGAGTAGGAGCACATATGTGATATGTGCGGGACCGAGAATAATACGTGTATGTGATACCGTATTAGATTCCCGCGATATGTGATATCGGCCGGGTATATGTGATATAGCCGGGTCATCGGATCAAGTGTTGATTCGATGAACTGATACATTTTATAGTAGTCGGTTATTTGTGAAATAGCCGGATTATCGGATCAAGTGTTGATTCGATAATTTAATGTATAATTATATATTTGATATATTATATTACATTAACTAATATAAGCCCACTTAAAGATTCTTTTTCTCACATGGTGATACATTGATATATATGTGATATATGTTAATTGTATTAGTTTCTTTTGTTACAAAATATTGTATATGTGATATATAATATTGTAACATGTTAGGGTTACAAATGCAACTAGGGTTTAAACCATGTTAGGGTTTTAAACTTGGGTTAACATTTTATTATGGATTAATTCATTTTGGTTGGATTTTGTTTTGGATAAGCTTTGAGGAAGCTTCATGACACTTTGACAAAGTCCACCCTCTTTGTTTTATCCTTGATATTTGCTAACCCAACTTTAACCCTAGCCTATGGTTTAATCTCTACATGAGTTAACCATGACACATTCTTAACCTTGGTTGCATTTCTAACCTCAACAATTAATTCATTCATCACAACTTCATCTTCTTCCTCCTCACTCCAAAAGCTTTCTAGCTTCTCATCTGTGATGGATATTTTGTGAGAAATTGAAAATAAAAGAGAGCAAAATTCCTACTTCATCATCCTCATCTATTCTAGCCACTTAGATTAGGGTGTTTTCTTTACTAATACTTGATTAGTGAAGCAAGAGCTTGGGTTTGAGATTTTTCAAGGTAGATCATCTTAGTTTTTGAAGATTACAACCAAGGTTGCATCATTCTCTTCATGGAGCCTCTTTAGAGTCTGGTTACTTGATGATCGCAGCGAAGGGACCTCAACTCGGAGCTTATGAAGCGAAGGAACGGACTACAAAGGTTGTAATCCCTAACTCTTAGATGTTAAAGTGTTAACATGCTAGTACTATTTGATTCTCTAGTTAACGATTTAGGTTTAGGGTTATCTATAATGGCAAATTTTTGAAATTGGCATGTGAGATGCCAACCGAAACCTTGCTGCCGTTGTAGGTAACTCAACAGTGGTATCAGAGCCCAGCCAGAGAATTAGGCGGATAAGTGTAGGATTAGGAAACCGAAACAACTCCGAAACACCCGATGCAAAACCATTGTTTCTGTCGATTTTAAAATGAGATCTAAAATTTTTTCAAACAACTGCAGAATCATGTATGAGACAAATAGTGAACATGGGCAAAACTTAGACCCCTGTGCTCGAAATTTGGCCGAGCAAAAGGCTTGAATTTCCGAGGAGGCCGGCCCCCATGTGGCTTCTGGGCTTCAGGTTTTGGTCATGCTCTGGTCTCTAGGGTTTGGTATTTCAGGTGTTGTTTGTTTTTGCAAAAATTGCATGTGATGTTAATTTACTGCATTAACTAATTCGGAGTGTTTCGTATTCGCAATTCTAGCTTTGTTTCGGTTTGTTTAGACAGTGTTAAAAAGTTCGAACGGATATCAATAACTCACTTTTTCCCTACCGGAAAATTTCCAAGTGTTGGATTTTTTCTTAGTTAAAGAACATTCAAATATCGTGCAAGTAACTTGGTGGACCCTCTAGAAGAACGAAAATCTTAACTCGATTATGTGACCGTCAGAACCACCTCTAAACCATAGGGTTTGTGGTAGTTCGGCGTTGCCACATTTGAGGCGTTGGTTTGACCCTTTTACGGCTGGTCTATTGGTACTGTGGCATGTGATGGATGCTTTTAAACTAAGTTCAAGTGTTGAGCAAATAGGGAAATTTTGGGTGTTTGTTGATTCGATCGGAAATGTTTAACGTTGTCTAATTTTTTCTGTAATGTGATACAATATTTGGAATCCACATATGAGAAAACTAGTTTGAATTTTATAAATCTAGCAGTTTAGTCTCATTTTGATCGGTTTCCACGGGATTTTGATGCGATCAAAAGTCCGTCGCAATCACGTAGTGTACGTGGATACTCGCCGGGTAAACTTAATAGATAGCCACGCCCCATATCCCCGACCAAGTGACTGCAGGAGAGCCCTGTCGTCAAAAGCATCCGTTCGGTTGCTCGCGACAGCGGTGTTCCGCCTCAGTGCACTTCATCGACGGCATCAGGGGGTGCGGCTGTCTACTAAAGTTTCCGACGAGCATTCGATCAGGAAGTCAGGAATCTTGTTGAATTGCCCGACTAGATATTGAAAAGTGTTTTCGAGATCGAGACTAAAATGCAGGGTTTATAATTGTTAGGCATGCGATGTCTAAGGAATTCATCTGGTTAGGCATGCGATGTCTAAGGTGGTTGCGGATTCTAACTGTTGTAGTTTTTCACTTTCTTTTCTGCGGCTGTAACTGTAATATGTGGTGTATCGCCGGTTTCGTTGCTATACGTCAACGACAATTGGGATACGCATATTTACTTACATTGATGACATGTGATGTTATGTGTTGCTGTGATATGTTATATTGGATCGTCGCGTTTTGAATAGCTGGGGGTTTTATGTGAGATGAGTGTTTTTATTTTCATTCATGTAAAATTCATTGTATGTAATATTCTTCTATTGGGGCACTTCCGGGGTGAGGATGATGTCACCATTGTATATTATTTACTTTTCCGCATTAGGATAGACCCAAGGCGGGGAGCACAAGTAACCGAGTTCTAGGATCCAGTGGGAGACCATCTCGAGGAGTCGAGACCGGGTGTCCTAACTCTAGAATTGGTAGGGTTGCTTGCCGCTCTCGTAGGGGTCTAGGGGTGTGGGATTGGCTATTCATCACGACCGTGGAATCCGTGTTTTATACAGGCTCGCAATAAAACACGGACCTCCTAGTATATCCAATATTTCATATGTTTTTTCTACTGCGATATCTGTGATATGATCATTTGATATGTTGAGATAAATACTGGATATGGTATATGTGATATATTATATAGACGTTGTGTCACGCCCCGCTTCCCAGAGTACGCAAAATTGGGCACGTGACATAGCCAACCATGCTACCTGTGGGTAGGAAGTATCCATCCACAGTCACATTACGGTTGTAAGGATATCGAGAACAAGATAAAAAAAACTAATCTAATACATGTCCAAATCCATAATAACAAGAATCAATAAACAATAAGTGCGGAAGCTAATGATCCAATACAATGAATAAACGGTACGTCCCATAATGCGGGCTCACATACGGAAATGAAAAGAAATAAATAAATTAAACCCTAAGGACTCACTGTTCAGCCTGCTGGCTGAAGTACTCCTGCTCGGTCGTCGACAGTGGTACGGAATCTGGGCCATGCAAAACCCAGACGTCAGTGCGTCATGACATCAAGTATATAGTATAACATGGTAATAAGCAATGCAAGTATGAACATGAATAAAGCAATAATAAGAGATAACAAGCAGGGTAATGTGCAATGGTGTCCAAACTGTCCTATCAGGTTTTCTACTCTATAGTCTTTGAAATCAATTGATGAATCGTCGATGTAACTCAATAGTATCCCGTGCGTGCCCGGGACCACGGTCAAAACCCTCGGGGCTGAATCCGAGACGTGCCGCTAAGCAGTAAAAGGTAGTAGGATGGACGAGTGATGTCAGCATCAACACTCCGGAGCTGGCCAAGCCCGTAAGACTGATCAGAACAATGTATCGAACTGTTGAGTTACAAGTCGGTTTCACCTTTGATTTCCCCATACCCCAAGCTATGTATGTCAGGTCAGGTATTCAGTAGTCAAGGACTAATGCCAACACAAAATCCGGTAAGAGTAGGTCTGTCTGGATAGACAGCAGGGATGGTCGGGTTTGTCGGCATTAGGCATGAAATCATGAAACAAGTAATGTCATGGTACAACAGGATGAGTCGGTATGTATGTATATGGTCATGTGTAGCAGGGTCAGGCCAATATGTAGTGCAATCGAGCATGTGCTCACAACAGGTGTACAATCAAGTAATGAACAGTAGCAGGAAACAGTAAATAAAAATAATATTCCAAATAACCACAGTGATGTTTGTATTCTCTTATTAACAGGTTCAAGCACCTTTAGGGTGCAATAGCCACAAGGTGATTCAATATCCACAATCATGAAGTAATGAAACTACAGGAATTTACATTAAGTATAATAATTGTTTCGTGAATGATTTAACAGTTTAAGCAGATATGATTAGTCGTTTTATTTAGTTGAAATATGGATTGATGTGGGTTGGTTAATTACGAGGAACTGTTGTAATGATTCCATTATAAAGTTAACTGCAATAATATGATATCAATTGCCATCATTAAGTTGTAGTATTAATTAGTATGAATTCAATTGCGTGGCAAGACTAGATCTCGCACACTAGCATGTTAGAGCAAGTATTCAGATACTTGCCTCGACGGTCTGCAAACTGGAACACGGGTGCGATGTCGGCAGAAAACACGATATGATAGCACGGGCCACGGATCGAGTCCCAACAGAGAACAACGGGATCACACGGACCAGGGGGCTTCGCTGGAGCGTCGGGTTCGCCAAGACGGCACGGTCGGATTCCGGCAAAACGCGACAACAAGTTAGCAACCCACAATGAACTCAATGCGATCAGCGGGGGGGGGGTTTACTGCACAAAGGAAGGAAGAGGGAGCTTACAGAGAGATATACCAGGTGACCCCGGCGAGCTCGACGGCGCTGGAACGCCGGCGAGGCAACGGCGGCGGCTGCAAGGGTTGAAAGGCCTCGGGGTGTGCGGGAGAAGGTGCTGCGGCGAGTGGAGGAGGGCAGCGACGACGAGGTCAGGACGAGGAGGGTGAGAGGGAGTCGCGGGAGTCGTCGACGACAAGAGGTGGCATCGACGGCGAGGTCTGCGAGGGTTGGAGGCGTCGTCGGTTGGGTGCAGGTGCGGGGATCGGCGGGAGTACGAGAGGAGGAAGGTGCGGTGAGGTCGACGAGGTGGTGACCGCGAGGTCGTGAGGAGATCGGCGGTGAGGTTGCGAGGGCTAGGGTTAGGGTTGCGTTGGGTTCTCATGGTGGAGGCAGAAAAATGGAGGAGGCGGCTGCATGCGTGATTTTAAATAGAGGAAGAGAGAGAACGAGATTGGAGAGAGAAAGAAAGAGAGATTGAGGGAGGAGAGAGAGAGAGATAGAGAATAGAGAGAGAGAGAGAGGCGGTTGAAAAAAAGGGGGGGCCCACGAGAGATGGAGCCTCCCGATTGGCTGGCGGAAAAGATTTGAATTAAGGAAATATATTTTCTTAAGGGATTCTGAATGTTTGTTAACAGAAGTATATATAAAATGAAAATATTATAAGGTTTAGATTATAAAATTAAATTGGGATTTTGGCGCTAAATGAAACATTTCCAAATCGCGCCCGGGTTGCGCCCAAATGTTCCAAATTCAAATTATAGGATTTTAAGCGGGTTCCAAATTTTGAAAAGAGGTGTTTAATGATTAAAATGCATGCCCCCAAGTCGGACACTTGCACGCGTGCGTAGTCGTCCAAACTTGCCCGTTTAGCCAAACGGAACGGAATCTCGACACGCGGACGCTACCACGCGACTAGTGGCGACGAGTAGGCCAACATGGATACTTTAAATTTCATTTTAGGAGTTAAAATTTGTTATGTGCCAAAATGACTTAACCGGTTAAAATTTAGCAATAAACCCCAGAAAAACAGAATAATTGAAAAGAGCCATATATAACCCTCAACTTGTAATATAAATGGTATTATTGGGCTCGGGTGTTACATCATACCCAACTACAAAAGAATTTCATCCTCGAAATTCCAAGGATGCAAGATAGCTAACTACTGGAAAAGGTGAGGGAATTTCTGTCGGATCTCGTCTTCTCGCTCCCAAGTGGATTCTCCATGCGATCGATTACCCCAAGAAACTAGCACAAGAGGGATAACCTTGTTCTTAAGAACCTTTTCTCTTCGATCCTTGATTTCAACTGGACGCTCCTCAAAAGTCAGATCCTCCCGTACGGTCAACTCCGAATGATCCAAGACATGAGTCTCATCACGAACATACCTCCGTAGTTGAGACACATGAAACACATCGTGAACTCTTGCTAATGACTGTGGTAACGCCAACCGGTGCGATACCTCTCCAACACGCTCCAAAAATCTCGAAGGGTCCAACGAATCGAGGACTAAGCTTTCCCCGACTTCCAAAGCGAATCACCCCTCTAGTCGGTGATATCTTCAGGAATACCAATCACCCACGGCGAATTCTAGAGGTCTTCTTGAAGTGTCGGCCCAACTTTTCTGTCTGTCTTGAGCTGCCTTCATATGCTTCCTGATTGTATTCACCTTCTCGACTGTCTGCACCACCAAATCTGGTCCTAGTAACCTTCGTTCACCAACATCATCCCAACAGACAGGTGAACGGCACTTACGCCCATACAGTGCTTCACACGGAGCCATCTGAATAGTTGCTTGGAAGCTATTGTTGTACGAAAACTCCACCAGGTGTAGATGATCTTCCCAAGAACCTTTGAAGTCCAACATGCAAGCCCTCAACATATCTTCAAGGGTCTGGATCGTTCTCTCTGATTGTCCATCAGTCTGAGGATGATAAGCTGTGCTAAACTTCAATCGAGTCCCCAAACTTTCTTGTAAACTCCTCCAAAAGTGCGACAAGAACCGAGTGTCCCGATCGGACACGATGCTTACCGGTACTCCATGCAATCTGACAATCTCCTGCATGTACCGCTCTGCCAAAGTCTCTGTCGATTGACCAACCCGAAAAGGAATAAAGTGAGCTGCCTTGGTCAACCGATCGACAATCACCCATACAGCATTGTTGCCCTTTGGACTCCGCGGTAAAGCCGTCACGAAATCCATGGTTACATGTTCCCACTTCCACTGAGGAATCGGAAGTGGTTGCAACAAACCAGCAACCCTTTGGTGTTCAGCCTTGACTTGCTGACACACCAAGCATTTAGCCACGAAGCGAGCAATTTCCCGCTTCATACCTTCCTACCAGAAATGCTGTCGAATATCTCGGTACATCTTTGTCCCTCCTGGATGTACAGAGTAAGCTGAACTGTGTGCCTCCTTCATAAGCTCTCCACGCACATCTCCTTTTGGCACACACACACGGCTACCATATCTCAACGAACCGTCTTCATGGATCAGTAAATCGGTTCGCAGTCCGGCTTCAACCTGCTCCCGAAACTTTTGTAGTCTAGGATCCTGCGATTGTGTCGCTTTAATCTTCTCAACTAAGGACGACTGTACTTGCAACTGCATCAACTGTCCTGTAGCATGTGGTAGCACAACCTCCAAGTCAAATCTCCGAAAATCCTCAATGATCTCTCTCTGTGCAGTCAATATTTGAATTGCTGGTAACCGGCTCAGCGCATCCGGCACGACGTTGACCTTTCCCGGATGGTACTTAAGATCGAGGTCATAGTCGGCCATCAGCTCCAACCATCTGCGTTGTCTCATGTTCAACTCCTTCTGAGTGAACATATATTTCAAACTCTTGTGATCTGTAAAGACTTCGACTCTCTCGCCCAATAGGTAGTGTCTCCAAATCTTCAGGGCGAAGATCACGGCTGCAAGCTCTAAGTCATGAGTCGGATAGTTCTTCTCATGAGTCTTCAGCTGTCTCGATGCGTAAGCGACGACTTTCCCGTTCTGCATTAAAACACATCCCAATCCCTTTCCAGATGCGTCGCTATGAATCACCAGTCCTCCTGAATTATCCGGTACGGTCAGGATCGGGGCGGTTATCAACTTCTGCTTCAACGTCTCGAAGGCCAATGCACATCCGTCCGTCCAAACAAACGGTACCTCCTTACGCGTAAGCTTGGTTAACGGCTCAGCTAAACGAGCAAAGTTCTCCACAAATCTTCAGTAGTAACCGGCGAGTCCAAGACAACTTCTTATCTCCGCAACATTCTTTGGAATAGGCCAATCTCGAACTGCTGCAATCTTCTCGGGATCAACGGCGATTCCATCGCCCGACACAACGTGCCCCAGAAACTTCACTTCTTCCAGCCAGAATTCGCACTTACTCATCTTCGCACATAACTTCTCTTGTCTCAGCGTCTGCAGTGCGATCCTTAAGTGCTCAGCATGCTCCTCCGGACTCTTCGAGTACACCAGAATATCGTCAATGAATACCACAATAAACTGGTCCAAGAACGGTGAAAAGATCCTGTTCATAAAATCCATAAATATTGCTGGCGCACTAGTCACCCGAAGGACATCACTAGATACTCGAAATGTCCATACCGAGTTCGAAACGCCGTCTTGCAAATGTCTTCTTCTTTCACCCGGACTTGATGATATCCTGATCGCAAGTCCAGTTTCGAGAATACCCTCGCGCCACTAAGCTGCTCAAAAAGTTCTCCAATGCGAGGGATCGGGTACTTGTTCTTAATAGTCACCCGATTCAATTCTCGATAATCAATGCACATCCTTCTCGTGCCATCCTTCTTCTTTACTAAAAGAACTGGAGCTCCCCACGGTGAGTTGCTGCTTCGAATCCATCCCTTCTCGAGTAATTCATCAACTTGTTTCTTAACTTCTTCCAATTCCACCGGTGCCATCGGATAATAAGATTTGATACTGGCGCTGTACCAGGAATAAGGTCAAACGCAAACTCCACATCTCGCTTCGGCGGTAAGACCGAAATATCTTTAAACACATCCATCAAGTCGCGGACAACTGCCGGCTCTTCATTACTCTCCACTACCATAGCCGCAAGAACATTGTTCGTCGGCCTAGCCCTAAACTCGACTGGCCCGACAGAACTGCTTCCTCCAATGAAAGTAAACTTAGGGTGTCCGGGAATCTGGAAAATTGCCTTCCTTGCCCTACAGTCAATGTGGGCGTGGAAAGTGCCAAGAAAATCCATCCCCAAGACAACCTCATAACTGCCCGTATCTATCACCAAGAAATCTGCAAAATCTCCCATCCGCAAACAACAACTGTACAATCTCTACATTCCTTACTAGCTATGATTTTCCCATTCCCAGTGTGTATATCCCAGAAACTAGACAGGGTCGTGCAGGTAATCGAGTGTGTAGTTATAAATTTGGATGACATAAACAATGGGATGCTCCGAAATTAAGTAATGCCAAAGCGGGAAAACCATGAACGAGTAAATTACCTGAAACCACTTCTCCCGATGCCTTAGCTTCCTCAGCTGTCAACGTGAACGCTCGAGCCTGATTAGATCCTTGATTCAACCGTCTCTGCCCTTGGAACGGTCGCTGCGGAGGCTTCTGAACATCATCTTTCGTGCGATGCTTCGACGGACAAGCCTCAACGGTGTGATCTGCCGCTCCACATCTAAAACAGAGTCCCAGCCTCATACGACACTTCTTTCGCACATGTCCGGGTTTATGGCAGTAGCTACAGATCACGCTCCCCTTCCGATCACCCACACTTGTTTTCTTCATTGGTGCTACGCTGCGCCTGTTCACCGGAATACTTCTACGTACGGACGTGTGGTTCAGTGCAAATGCTGGTTCCAGCTCGATTTGTTCCTTTAGTTTCTCCAGCAATCCCCTTATCACTCTATGCCTGGCGGCTAAGACCGCACGCCCTGGGTCCATCTTCAAATTCTGACCGGCCATATTCCTGGAAATCAAAGTACCCAACATTAGCATGATGATAGATTTCGAGTATAGATCAAGGCTAGAACTCCAAGATACTTAAATAGAGTGCTGCATTGTAGCTATGCCGCGGTATCATAGCCGCAATTACTTAACTCCACCCAAGTCGCCTAAGTCCTAGAGATAACAAGAAGTTAGGTTTTCGAGTTAACAATGCAAAGTAAGTCTGCATGTCGACATGATCCGGAAGAATGATTCAAGGATGGTAAAACGGTCAAAGTGGCAGGACATGTTTCCTAATCACGGGTATCCTGATTCGTGTATCGGGTGCAATACCCAACTACAAAGAACCAACCCAATTAACCTATGGCTCTGATACAAAAAAAAACCATGTCACGCCCCGCTTCCCAGAGTACGCAAAATTGGGCACGTGACATAGCCAACCATGCTACCTGTGGGTAGGAAGTATCCATCCACAGTCATATTACGGTTGTAAGGATATCGAGAACAAGATAAAAAAACTAATCTAATACATGTCCAAATCCATAATAACAAGAATCAATAAACAATAAGTGCGGAAGCTAATGATCCAATACAATGAATAAACAGTACGTCCCATAATGCGGGCTCACATACGGAAATGAAAAGAAATAAATAAATAAAACCCTAAGGACTCACTGTTCAGCCTGCTGGCTGAAGTACTCCTGCTCGGTCGTCGACAGTGGTACGGAATCTGGGCCATGCAAAACCCAGACGTCAGCGCGTCATGACATCAAGTATATAGTATAACATGGTAATAAGCAATGCAAGTATGAACATGAATAAAGCAATAATAAGAGATAACAAGCAGGGTAATGTGCAATGGTGTCCAAACTGTCCTATCAGGTTTTCTACTCTATAGTCTTTGAAATCAATTGATGAATCGTCGATGTAACTCAATAGTATCCCGTGCGTGCCCGGGACCACGGTCAAAACCCTCGGGGCTGAATCCGAGACGTGCCGCTAAGCAGTAAAAGGTAGTAGGATGGACGAGTGATGTCAGTATCAACACTCCGGAGCTGGCCAAGCCCGTAAGACTGATCAGAACAATGTATCGAAGTGTTGAGTTACAAGTCGGTTTCACCTTTGATTTCCCCATACCCCCAAGCTATGTATGTCAGGTCAGGTATTCAGTAGTCAAGGACTAATGCGAACACAAAATCCGGTAAGAGTAGGTCTGTCTGGATAGACAGCAGGGATGGTCGGGTTTGTCGGCATTAGGCATGAAATCATGAAACAAGTAATGTCATGGTACAACAGGATGAGTCGGTATGTATGTATATGGTCATGTGTAGCAGGGTCAGGCCAATATGTAGTGCAATCGAGCATGTGCTCACAACAGGTGTACAATCAAGTAATGAACAGTAGCAGGAAACAGTAAATAACAATAATATTCCAAATAACCACAGTGATGTTTGTATTCTCTTATTAACAGGTTCAAGCACCTTTAGGGTGCAATAGCCACAAGGTGATTCAATATACACAATCATGAAGTAATGAAACTACAGGAATTTACATTAAGTATAATAATTGTTTCGTGAATGATTTAACAGTTTAAGCAGATATGATTCAGTCGTTTTATTTAGTTGAAATATGGATTGATGTGGGTTGGTTAATTACGAGGAACTGTTGTAATGATTCCATTATAAAGTTAACTGCAATAATATGATATCAATTGCCATCATTAAGTTGTAGTATTAATTAGTATGAATTCAATTGCGTGGCAAGACTAGATCTCGCACGCTAGCATGTTAGAGCAAGTATTCAGATACTTGCCTCGACGGTCTGCAAACTGGAACACGGGTGCGATGTCGGCAGAAAACACGATATGATAGCACGGGCCACGGATCGAGTCCCAACAGAGAACAACGGGATCACACGGACCAGGGGGCTTCGCTGGAGCGTCGGGTTCGCCAAGACGGCACGGTCGGATTCCGGCAAAACGCGACAACAAGTTAGCAACCCACAATGAACTCAATGCGATCAGCGGGGGGGGGGGGGGTTTACTGCATAAAGGAAGGAAGAGGGAGCTTACAGAGAGATATACCAGGTGACCCCGGCGAGCTCGACGGCGCTGGAACGCCGGCGAGGCAACGGCGGCGGCTGCAAGGGTTGAAAGGCCTCGGGGTGTGCGGAAGAAGGTGCTGCGGCGAGTGGAGGAGGGCAGCGACGACGAGGTCGGGACGAGGAGGGTGAGAGGGAGTCGCGGGAGTCGTCGACGACAAGAGGTGGCGTCGACGGCGAGGTCTGCGAGGGTTGGAGGCGTCGTCGGTTGGGTGCAGGTGCGGGGATCGGCGGGAGTACGAGAGGAGGAAGGTGCGGTGAGGTCGACGAGGTGGTGACGGCGAGGTCGTGAGGAGATCGGCAGTGAGGTTGCGAGGGCTAGGGTTAGGGTTGCGTTGGGTTCTCGTGGTGGAGGCAGAAAAATGGAGGAGGCGGCTGCATGCGTGATTTTAAATAGAGGAAGAGAGAGAACGAGATAGGAGAGAGAAAGAAAGAGAGATTGAGGGAGGATAGAGAGAGACATAGAGAAAAGAGAGAGAGAGAGGCGGTTGAAAAAAGGGGGGGCCCACGAGAGATGGAGCCTCCCGATTGGCTGGCGGAAAAGATTTGAATTAAGGAAATATATTTTCTTAAGGGATTTTGAATGTTTGTTAACAGAAGTATATATAAAACGAAAATATTATAAGGTTTAGATTATAAAATTAAATTGGGATTTTGGCACTAAATGAAACATTTCCAAATCGCGCCCGGGTTGCGCCCAAATGTTCCAAATTCAAATTATAGGATTTTAAGCGGGTTCCAAATTTTGAAAAGAGGTGTTTAATGATTAAAATGCATGCCCCCAAGTCGGACACTTGCACGCGCGCGTAGTCGTCCAAACTTGCCCGTTTAGCCAAACGGAACGGAATCTCGACACGCGGACGCTACCACGCGACTAGTGGCGACGAGTAGGCCAACATGGACACTTTAAATTTCATTTTAGGAGTTAAAATTTGTTATGTGCCAAAATGACTTAACCGGTTAAAATTTAGCAATAAACCCCAGAAAAACAGAATAATTGAAAAGAGCCATATATAACCCTCAACTTGTAATATAAATGGTATTATTGGGCTCGGGTGTTACACGTTGCTTATGTTTTACACCCGCGCTAGCACTGCCCCGCTCTGTCGTTAGTTACTTAACCTAATGGTGCACGAGGGGACATCGAGGCGAATGCGGATGGCATAAGCGTACGTTGTATTTATCTGTGAAGTTTAGGTAAACTTAAATGATGGGACTTCATTAATGAGATTAATGAAATAAAAGAAACCTAATGATGTTGTGGAATTGAATTTTCAAAAACAGGTAGCTCTAGTTGTTGCTTTGCATAGCGGTATTCCTTGTAGAATATCTAGCACCTCATTCGATAAGAAAAGAGCCGAGATCGCTTCACCGGGAATGACCTCTTTAGCAATAACTGGCAGATGCTACAACCCTGGTTTGTCTTTTTGATTGATTTTCTAGTTCTTGCTTTGCATTGTGGTATTTATGAAATATCCTGCACCTCATTCGAAGAGGAAAGAGCCACGATCCCTTCACCAGGAGTGACCTCTTTAGCGAAACTAGCAAAAGCCTCAAAAACACTCCATTTAAATCATTTGATTCTACAACTATATCAAGTTTATTACGCAAAAGGTTTTCTTAAAAATCTGTCGTAGCCTTCCGTCATTTCAGATAAGTACTACTTAGTATTCGTGGTACGTTTGTTGACCATGTTAAGGCGTAGTGTGCGGTAGCTGATTAGTGCATAAGCATGTGATGCGATTGGATTAGGGTAGTCGTGCGACTTTGTTGACCATATTAAGGATCGTGCGGGTGAGTTTAATTCAATCAGGAAATGACGGGTTGAACTTGGCTAGCGCTTATGATTTGTTGAACATGTTAAGGTCATAAGTCGCTAGGGGTAAAATATTATTGGGAATTTCAAGTGTTGAAATTTGCAATGAGATTGCATACCTTCTATGAGATAGTTGGATCCCGATACCCACTGCGAGTAAGAGTTGCTCCTGGGAGAGTTTTACACATTACAATTAGCCGATCAAGTAGTTGTCTAGAAAGGTGTCAACGGGGTTACGTCCATGGGAAAACGAGGTTTATTTTAATTAGGTCCGTACGAAAGCACGGGGAACCTCCCTCAAAATACCGGCACTGGCCTGGCTGAAAGATTGGCGAATTTATAGGGTGTAATTAATCCCGACTAGTCTTTCCTTATAGGGTTTGAAGGAAGATTTGACTAAAACGGTGGGAGCCATCCTGATTAGATAAATTAATAACCAATCTAATCTTGCAAGAGCATACGCTGAGTGTTTTCTTCTCTCTCTTTCTCCAACTTATAATTGTTATAAAATCGAGTAGGATATAGGGGATTACAAGAATTCCCGTGCCGCCCAAACGAAGAAAGTGCATGATGATGCATCATCTTCGAGTGTGTTCATTACAGAGAATCGTTTCTCAGTATCCTTTACGTCCTAAGTATGAGATACCGGATCAGGATCCCACATATATAATATGTTACATGGGCTACTGAAAGGTAGAGAACTGAGAAAGGGTGATATGTTTTAAGAGTTAAAAATGGTACAAGTGTTGCAGCCAAGTATGTTGGCATTTATCACCCTGTATTACCAAATACAGTGATTCTAAACGAATGTTATTAAATACCGAACCTGATATACAAAATCATATCAGTATCTTTATTTAGTAAAGAAGGATATAATTTTGTATTGTTGGACAATGTTTTGAGCATTTCCTATATCAAGAGTTGATCGGTTCAGGCATGTTATCTAAAAGCATAGACGTTCTAAATCAAACCACAGTTCTTAACGTACAGAATACACATAAGAGGAAGAGTTCAGAAATGAACAAATCCTTCTTGAGTTATTGTAGACTAGGTCATATCAATATGACCCGACTAACTGAAGTTACATGAAGATGTATATTTAAATCAGTTTGAATTTATATCTTGTGAAACTTGCCAGTCTTGTCTCAAAGATAAACATGACCATAGCTTCGTTTATTGGAAACAGAGAAAGAGTTACTGAACTCTTGGGATTGATACATGATGATGTATGTATGATCCCCTGTCTACACATATCAGGACCGGTTCTTTGTACTTCATTACATTCACTGATTATCTCTCAAGATTCGGATATATGTTCCTGTTGAAACACAAGTCTGAACCTTTTGAGAAATTCAATGAATATAAGTCAGAAGTAGAGAACCAAAACGGGTATAAGTATTATGTCCTTTGATGTGATCAGGGAGGAGAATACTTGAGCACGGAGATCCTGGAATATTCTAAAGGAGAATGAGATTCTCTCTCAGCATTACTCCTCCGTATACACCACAACACGTCGGTGTATCGGGGCGGAGCAATCGCACCTTATGTGATATGGTGTGCTATATAATTAGTACCACTGAGTTGCCTATTTCCTTTTGGGGGTTATGCACTTTTGAAGCTGCATACCTATTGAATAGGGTTCCAACCAAATTAGTAGCCTACCACTCCATATGAGATATGGTATGGGAAGAGCCCATCTTTTAAGGAAGTTAAGATTTGGGGTTGTCTGGCCTATATCTAAAAGCAAAATCTGGACAAGTTCGAGGCAAGGTCAGTTCTGTGAAAGTTTGTTGGATATCCCAAGTATTCGCAAGGGAATTTCTTCTACCGATCCGAAGAACAAAAGATGTTTTATTTCTTGGCATGCTACCTTTTTGAGAAAAAGGGAATTTCTTGTGAAGGAATTAGTGGTCATGAGGTAGAACTGAAAGGAGTTCCAGCTATATAACTTGCAGCTGATGATATGGTAGATCCGGAGGAGTCAATAGTTTCCAACGAACCTCAACCTCTCCGCCAATCTGGTAGGGTTCCTCACCCACTTGAGAGATACTTCGGTTTTCTCTATGACAGTGGGAGCGAGGATTGCATCATGAGATGATGACCCAACTAGTTTCGAGCAGGCCATCAGGAGTGGGGACTCTGTGAGAACGGCTGGATGCTTAGAGATCTGAGATGGAATCCATATACACCAACAAAGTATGGACTTTGGTTGCTTTATCTGAGGGGTTAAATCCCCATCAGGAGCAAGTATATCTTGAGAAGATTACTAGGTGTACATGGAAAGGTTGAGACTTTCAGAACTATGCTTAAATTCATCCGGATCCTACTTACCACTGCTATATACCATGACTACGATATCTGGCGGTTGGATGTCATGATTGCTTTTCTAAATAATGATTTAGAAGAGAGTGTCTATAAGTACACAGCCAGAGGGCTTCGTAGACAGTGGGAGTAGCGGAAACGTGTGGAAGTTATTTTATGGGATAAATCAGGCGGAGTTGGAACGTATGTTTTGATGTGGTATTCAAAGAGTTTGACTTCATCAAAATGGTAGATGAACCTAGTATATACAAATAGGTAGTAGGGAGTATGGTAGTGATCCTCATATAGTACGTGGATGGCATACTCTTGATAGGGAAGGAGTTTCCTATGCTACGCTCGGTCAATCTCCTCTTATCACAAGGATTCTCCATATAGGATCAAGGTGATACCTCCTAAATCCTGGGTTTTGGATCTATAAGATAGATCTAATTGGATGTTAGGATTCTCACTAGGTGTAGTGAGATGGTATCAATCGATCCTGGGGAGAATCACTGGATAGCTTCCAGGGTGGTAAGGTCGACTGAATGTCAGTCACAGGCATTTTCTTTACCTTCAGTAGAGGGACGGTATGTTGGAAGAGTTCCAAGATAGATACCGTGGCAAACTAGACGATTAAAGGCAAGATACATCGTTACCAAGGATGCTACCAAAGAGGCAGTCTGGATGTATATTAGTTCATGAGATGAACTTCGTTCCTACCATTGTGTGACAATGGAGTTGTGGCTTATGCCTAGGAACCCCGTCCTATCAGAGATCCAAACATATTCTTAGGCAGTATCACCTGATCATAAAGATGGATGATCTCCAGGTAGATCGAGGTCAGGAGAGTAGATACAGAGGACAACAGCGAGGATCCACTCACAAAGGCCTATTTCCCAGTAGAGACTTTTATGTGATGGTTGAGTATGAGATACTTCAACCACAGCTGACTGTTGGGTATGAGATACTACAACAGATGACCCTAGTGTAAGTGGAAGGTTGTTAGTGATATGTATGCCCTAGAGGCCATTACTGTACATACGATGTATATTGTAGTGGATTCTTAGACATATATATGGAGGACTTTCTTGCTCGACATGATAGTGTGCTATCTGGTTGCTCTTTATCTTAACATGTACTCTGATTGTCTCTATATTACATGTTGATAAAGCCTTTAGGATGAGTACTTGACTACCAGGATTATGATGCAGATCATACTAGTGGGGATAGAGTAGTCGCTAAGTACATCCTTCAAATGTTCCTAGTCGTAGGTGTATCGAGACAGGGCATCGATATACCAGAGTAGACTAGCGTATAGCTTCTCGACCCATGTAGATGGGCGATGGATGATCCCATATCCATTGGTGTTTGACATCAGAGACAGTATACGGGTGCTCAGTGGAGACTGGGTACACTGGACGGACTCGCCGAGAACTCCTAGATGGTATTATACCTCACGTCAGATGGCAGTTCTTTGGTGACACTGGTACAGGTTAGTCAGTAGACCCGAGATCGTCATAGAGTCTTGTGTGATTCCCACTGTGGTTTGATTTCCACCATACCAAGTTCAAGAGAACATGCAAAACGGTGGATTTTTGGTATAGTCCCGAATCACATGGAGGCAATGAGCGATAGGAGGGGTTTCGTTTCTCCCTGTATTGGGAGTTGATGTTGCGCTGTGTTCGATTGGCTATAACTGGAAATCCCTGGCCAGGGTTGCTGAGATTTACTGGTAAGTGTTATCGGTAGTTTCTCGAACCGTTATGGACCTCATATCGACACGACTTATCGGTTACTGGGGTCTGACGTTTACCACCCCTAGACTAGATATGCGACATATCAGACGAAGAGACCGGACTGTACGGGAGTGTTACTGATTGGATTCACAGGAGAATGTACATGCTTGCTTGTTGATCTTCTGATCTTTCAATACCTAGGTGGCTGTTACGTTTAGCTTACCGCTTGCAGCTTGTGGGTGTTTGATATGATCATCACCTACTGCAGGCTTATTGACGATTCTTTAGAGTCCTACACAGAGGTTTCCTGGCTCAGGCAAAACGGAGTAGGAGCACATATGTGATATGTGCGGGACCGAGAATAATACGTGTATGTGATACCGTATTAGATTCCCGCGATATGTGATATCGGCCGGGTATATGTGATATAGCCGGGTCATCGGATCAAGTGTTGATTCGATGAACTGATACATTTTATATTAGTCGGTTATTTGTGAAATAGCCGGATTATCAGATCAAGTGTTGACTCGATAATTTAATGTATAATTATATATTTGATATATTACATTACATTAACTAATATAAGCTCACTTAAAAATTCTTTTTCTCACATGGTGATACATTGATATATATGTGATATATGTTAATTTTATTAGTTTCTTTTGTTACAAAATATTGTATATATGATATATAATATTGTAAAATGTTAGGGTTACAAATGCAACTAGGGTTTAAACCATGTTAGGGTTTTAAACTTGGGTTAACATTTTATTATGGATTAATTCATTTTGGTTGGATTTTGTTTTGGATAAGCTTTGAGGAAGCTTCATGACACTTTGACAAAGTCCACCCTCTTTGTTTTATCCTTGATATTTGCTAACCCAACTTTAACCCTAGCCTATGGTTTAATCTCTATATGAGTTAGCCATGACACATTCTTAACCTTGGTTGCATTTCTAACCTTAACAATTAATTCATTCAGCATAACTTCATCTTCTTCCTGCTCACTCTAAAAGCTTTCTAGCTTTTCATTTGTGATGGATGTTTTGTGAGAAATTGAAAATAAAAGAGAGCAAAATTTCTACTTCATCATCCTCATCTATTCTATCCACTTAGATTAGGGTGTTTGCTTTACTAATACTTGATTAGTGAAGCAAGAGCTTGGGTTTGAGATTCTTCAAGGTAGATCATCTTAGTTTTTGAAGATTAGAAGTAAGGTTGCATTATTCTCTTCATGGAGCCTCTCTACAGTCCGGGTACTTGATGATCGCAGCGAAGGGACCTCAACTCAGAGCTTATGAAGCGAAGGAACGGACTACAAAGATTGTAATCCCTAACTCTTAGACGTTAAAGTGTTAACCTGCTAGTATTGTTTGATTCTCTAGTTAATGATCTAGGTTTAGGGTTATCTATAATGGCAAATTTTTGAAATTGGCATGTGAGATGCCACCCGAAACCTTGCTGCCGTTGTTGGTAACCCAACAGGTTAGAGTGCACGCAGAGTATTTCTTTTCTCTCTCTCTTTGGCAGCGACCATGCACCGACCCTAGAATATGATTTAGTGACCAAGTTAACCGAACTTTCTTAAAACACTGGCTTTTGGATTGTCTGAGTTGCATATATCTTTGCCACTCCTTCTTTAACCCTTTGCATTTCTCCAGAACACCTCGTGTTACTACGAACATCCACTTCCATTGGATAAATCCATCGTATGGTTATATACGAACTCGAAGGAACTTGTTCCAGATTCGAGGATGGATTCTGGTTCTGGAGAGATTGAATATGACTATTCAGTTGTCTTTTCCTTTTACCTTCTCTCAGGTTGCGAGGGCTCCTAGGATTAGGAGAGTACACTTGTTACGCTTATTGGATAGTCTTCTTCCAAACCATAGACTGGTGCCAAAAGATAGGGAATGAAGAAAACTAATTACCCTAAGCGGGGTGTACAGAAGGTAATAAGTAAAGACAAATAAAGGGATTAGAAAGAGGGCAAAGTATATTGCGACTGCTATCATTCATGACCAAACCGAGTATATCATCGCCACTCCTACTTCACCTTTGCTTTTCTCCAGTTTAGGAGAAATAGAATAAGGTTTATTCAGTTGTCTTTTATCATCACCTTCTCTCAGGTTGCGAGTACTCTTAGGATTAGGAGAGTACACCTATTTTGCTTACTGGATAGTCTTCTTCCAAACCATAGGCTGATGCCGAACGGTAGGGAAGGAAGAAAACCATTAAGCCTAATGATTGTGTACAAAAGGTAACGACTAAAGACAAATAAAGGGATTTGGAGAGATGGCAACGAAATATACGGTTACAGTCATGAATCTGGATAATGGAAGAGGCATTACTAGGAATACCCGGATACCCCTTCGAAACATTTTCATGTTTCAGTTTCACTATGTGCCGTTAAAGGAAAACCGATTTCCCAATTAGATACTTAATCCAGGGTATGTATTTACCAGGTATGATTCTTACGTCTGTATGGTTTTACAGACGATGAATGTGAGTATGTTATTGGGAATTAGGTGATCATCCTCATTATATCGGAATTCTTTGTAATTGGTGATATTTGAGGAAATCGCCTGGGTACAGTTTTCAACTTACGACGCATAGAGTTTGAGTTATTAAGCTCAGGGGACTTATATAAAGTATTGTATGTTGTCCATTGTCCATTAGGACAAAGGGGTAGGTCCTCGTACTATATTTTGTTTACTTGTGACTTCTTTAGTTTTTAGACAAGTGTTTCGTAGAAATACAAGGTCTAAGTTTTGAGAAGTTATAGGTACAAGAATAAAGTAGAGAACCATGTGATTTAAGTATCGGGATTCTTCAAGGTGATCGAAGATGTAGATACTTGTGTTTGGAATTCAGTTGATAGTAATGGTTTTTGAGAAACTTGTTTCTCTTTCAGGTTACTCATAATTGGATGTACTCCTAAGTTGAGTAATGCTGATCGGCCTCTCTCCATTTAGTTGACATGCACTGGAGACAGCTGCATGATTTGAATCTGGTTCCAATTAAATGAGTGCCTCTGTTTCTATATTGGATATAGAACGGTTCATATCTTAACGATTTTAAGGTACGGGGAGTTGTCCGGCTTATGCTTAAAACCAGACTCTGGATAACTCAAGGCACGGTTCTGTAATGGCTGTTTGTGGGTTAACCCGGGCTATGACGAGGGTTGACTTTCTACCATCTGGAAGATCAATAGTGATATTGTTCTTGACTCGCCACAGTTTTAGTAAAATGGACTTTTTCAGAAAACAGTAGTACAAGTATGGTAGAACTGGAAATGAATCCAGAACCGCAAATGATTACTGAAAATTTGATAGGACCTAAAGATTCAATCTGGATTGACATTCCATTAGTCACTCCGCAGATATGGTGTGTAACCTCAGGCGCCCGAGAGGTACTTCGGTATGCTCAAAGACGGTGACAGGGAGGTTCTTGTTTACCCAGACTTGTCATTGCTGCTGTTCCAGACTATGAAACCCGACAAGAGGATGAGTATAGCGTCGTTCTAAACTAGCTTTAGAAGTGTACGTGTATATGACTCTGCCAGAGGGTTATTGTGGTCAGTGCGAGCAGCGGAAGCATAGTAGACAAGTAGCTTGTGTCTATTTATAGACTAAAGCAGATATAGCGGAGATAGATCATCTAATTTTGATGTTATAGTCATGGGCTTTGACTTCAACAGAATAGGGGATGGATCTGTCAAGAAGGTAGTAGGGTGTGATATCTTGGTATTTGGATGACATACACAGAGTAGGAAGTAAAATTTCTATACTATGATCGGTTATACTATGGTTGTCACACAGTTGTTTCTCCACATAGGATATGGATATTATATCTGACATTCTGGTTACTAGATCTATGGTTTTAGATCTAGATTTAGGAAGTGTCCCAATCTGGGTACTTAGACAGTATTCTAAAAGGTATTTTAGAATGGACGACTCCTGGCATGGTGGTGTACCTGCAGGTGATGGAGTCACCCTCTCTAAAGGTGTCTTACAGACTAAAGGAGAGAGGGATGTGCATGATTGGCGTATCACTTGGTTAGGAAATTGAGTCAATCATGAGATATCAAGTACCACACCAGATGTTGTTTTTGCACTAGATGCAATAAGTTGAGATATTAATCCAATCCTAAAGAAACATTCGGAAGCAGTTTTAGAACATAAGTGAATGTTCTAGGGATTTGATAACGGCAGCCTCCTTCAGGAGACGGTTATCATTCCTAGGATTCCAAGGTGACATGGATGACAGAGTGACTGTCAGAGTTATAGTTTTCCCTCTGACAAGGGACAGTAGTTTGGAAAGGTGGTCCATGCGGATACCGTGGGAGGTGTGGTGCAGGATACTGATTAGGTTCAGTTGACTATACAGTCTAAGAAGTTTGGATTTGGAGTTCATTTATGAACTAGGTCCCATCAGATATCCAGACATATTCTAAGACAGGTATTACTCAATTCGGGAGATGGCTTTCTCCGCGAACTTGAGATTAAGAGAGACATAGAAAGAAACATCAGGGTGGATCCACTCACCGAGGCTATTTCTCGATCACAATAGTTTTACAAACGAGCTTTGTGACACTGATTAGTAGAGGAGTTGGGTGTTCAGTATCACACGAGATGTGAGTATGCAACATTGTAATAATTAGCCTTAAGTGCAAGTGGGAGATTGTTGGATATAGTGCCCTCAAAGTCAATTATTGGATCGTAGGTATGTGATTGCAATGATTGAGGAGAACCTATACCGGTAAGACAGTCTTACTCGAGATGATAGTATGCTATCTGGTTTGCCTTTATCATCATGTACTTCTTTAAGTGACATTACAGATCACTATTGCACGTTGATAGAGCCCTTAGGATCCTTATTTGACTACCAGCAGCATGATGGCGATCATATACATGAGAGTTGGGTAGTCTATAAGCACATCCTTAAAAATTGTCCCTAGTCATGAGAGTTTCGAGACGGGGCACCGATACTCCGGAGTAGACTAGTGTATACAGTCGAGACCCCGACGAGGGGAGGTGGCCGGTCTCACAAGCCATTGGTGTCAGTTGTAGGGTTCCTAGGCACACTAATGAGGTTCCACAAGGCATCAACCATGCCAAAATCAAATTTTTCCTGTGCCGTGAAACCCTAATGCGATCGTTAACTAGAGTTTAGGCGAAAATAAATGCGAATAAACAACTTTACTCTAAAGTGAAGTGACTACAACCTTTGTAGATCCGGTCCTCCACTTCCTTGGCTCCGTGTTGACGTCCCTCCGCTGCGATCATCGGATCCCGGACTCTAGCGATGGTTTCGTCGAAGAAATGATCGGGCTAGGTCGTCGATTTCGATGCCGAAGATGATCTACGTCGAGGCAACTCAAGCTCAAGCTCCACCTTCACCAAGTCATGAAACATGTGAAGAAAACACCCTATACTACATGGCAAGTGGTAGAGGATGAAGAAATAGGAAGTGGATTCACTTTGGATTTGGATTTCTCACTTGGAATCATCACTTAGAATTTTCTAGCCATGGTTTCTTCTTTTCATGAAGAAGATGAAGAAGAAGAAAGAAAAAGAATTGTTTTCAAAAAGAAAATCCAAGTGATATCTATCATAATGCAACCATGGGTGAGCCTAAATAGTGTAGAGACTAAACTAGGGTTAAGGTAATGGTTAGGGTTTAGAACAAAACAAAAATGGTAAGACTTTTCAAAGATACTTGAAGCAATAAGAAACTTCTAGCAAAGATGAAGAAAAGCCACCATTTAGTTTAGAAAAATAAATAAGGAAAAGAAAACCCTAACCATTAACAAAACAAAGGTGTAAGTCAGACACCCACCAATGTTTGCATGTATCATCAAATCATGATACAAACAAGTGCACAAAAATATATCATATATACAATGTGCACATCCAAGTGAGAAAATAATCTTAAGTGAACCAATACTAGTTAATGTAAAGTAATATATAAAATATATAATTATACATTAAATCATTAAATCAACACTTGATTTAATGATCAGGTCATACTGCATATAACCGACTAATATTAATAGTAACAACTTATCGAATCAACACTTGATCCAATAACCTGGCTATATCGCATACAACCGATCAATGTCACAAATCGTGAGAATCGAATACAGTATCACATACTGGTATTATTCTCGGTGCCGCACATATCTCATATGCGCTCCTATTTCGTTTCGCTTGAGCCAGGAAACCTCTGTGTAGGACTCTAAAGACTCGTCAATACGCCGGCAGCAGGTGATGATCATATTAAACACTCACAAGCCGCAAGCGGTCTGCTAAACGTAACGGCTACCCGGGTATTGAGCGATCAGAAGATCAACGAGCAAGCCCGCTCACGCTCCTGTTAATCCAACCAGTAACACTTACCGTACAGTCCGGTCTGTTCGTCTGATATGTCGCATATCTCGCCTAGGGGTGGTAAACGTCAGACCCCAGCAACTCGATAAGTCATGTCGATATGAGGTCTATAACAGTTCGAGAAACTACTGGTAACACTTACCAGTAAATCTCAGCAACCCTGGCCAGGGATTTCCGGTTATAGCCAATCGAATACAGCTCAATATCAACTCCCTATACCGGGAGAGACGAATCCCCTCCTATCGCTCATTGCCTCCATGTGATTCGGGACTGTACCCAAAAACCACCGTTTTGCACGCCCTCTTGGACGTGGTAAAGTGGAAATCAAAGCACAGTGGGAATGACACAAGACTCTATGACGATCTCGGGTCCACAGACTACTCTGTACCAGTGTCACCAGAGAACTGCCATCTGACGTGAGGTATAATACCATCTGGGAGTTCTCGGCGAGTTCGTCCAGTGTACCCAGTCTCCACTGAGCACCTGTATATCATCTCTGATGTCAAACACCAATGGATATTGTATCATCCATCGCCCATCTGTATGGGTCGAGAAGGTACACGCTAGTCTACTCTGGTATATCGATGCCCCGTCTCGATACACCCATGACTAGGGACTTTGAAGGATGTTCTTATGGATTACCATGTCCCCACTAGTATGATCCGCATCATAGTCCAGGTAGTCAAGTACACATCCTAAGGGCTTTACCAACATGTAACAGAGAGACAATCAGTGTAAACGTTAAGGTAAAGAGTAACCAGATAGCATACTATCATGTCGAGCAAGAAAGTCCTCCCTATATATGTCCAAGCATCCACTACAATATACATCCTATGTATAGTAATGGCCTCTAGGGCATATATACAACTAACAATCTCCCACTTGCACTAGGGCCATCTGATATCTCATACTCAACCATCCCATAAAAGTCTCTCTCTGGGAAAAGGCCTTTGTGAATGGATCCGCCGTGTTGTCCTCTGAGTCTGCTCTCCTAACCTCGATCCCCTGGAGATCAACCATCTCCACGATCAGGTGACACTGCCTTAGAATATGTCTGGATCACTGATGGGACGGGCGTTCCTTGGCATAAGCCACAACTCCATTGTCACACAATGGGAGGAACTAAGTTCATCTCATGAACAAATATATATCCAGACCGCCTCTTTGGTAGCATCTCAAGTAGCGATGTATCCAGCCTTTATCGTCTAGTTTGCCACGGTATTTACCTTGGAACTCTTCCAACATACCGTCCCTTTACTGAGGGTAAAGACAATGCCTATGACTAATATTCAGTCGTCCTTATCACCCTGGAACATTTCCTGTGATTCTCCCCAAGATCAATTGATACCATCTCACTACAACTAGTGAGTATGCTAATATCCAATTAGATCTATCTCATAGATCCAAAACCCAGGATTTTAGTAGGTATCACTTTGATCCTATTTGGAGAATCATTGTGATAAGCGGAGATTGACCGAGCGTAGCATAGGAAACTCCTTCCCTATCAAGAGTATGTCATCCACGTACTCTACGAGGATCACTACCATACTCCCTACTACCTTTTTGTATATACAAGGTTCATCTACCATTTTGATGAAGTCAAACTCTTTGACAACTATATCAAAACAGATGTTCCAACTCCATGATGCCTTCTTTATCCTATAAAGCATCTTGTACACGTTTCCGCTGCTCCCACTTTCTACGAGGCCCTCTGGCTGTGTACTTATAGACGCTCTCTTCCAAAACATCATTTAGAAAAGCAGTCATGACACCCAACCACCAGATATCGTAGTCATGGTATGTAGCCGTGGCAAGTAGGATCTGGATGGACTTAAATATAGATCCTTAGAAAAGGTTTCAACATAATCCATACCTGGTCAATGATGCAAACCTTTAACAAGTCTAGCTTTGAAAGTCTTAACTTTTCCATGTACACCAAGTAATCTTCTCAAGATATACTTGCTCCTGATAGGGATTTAACCCTTCAGATAAAGCAACTAAAGTCCATACATTGTTGGTGTATAAGGACTCCATCTCAGATCGCTAAGCATCCAGCCTTTCTTACAGAGTCCCACTCCTGATGGCCAGCTCGAAACTAGTTGGGTCATCATCTCATGATGCAATTCTCGCTCCCACTGTCATAGAGAAACCGAAGTATCTCTCAGGTGGGTGAGGAACCCTGCTAGATCGGCGGAGAGGCTGAGGTTCGTTGGTTACTATTGAATCCTTTGGTTCTATCAAATCATCTACTGTAGTTTGTATAGCTGGAACCCTTCCAGTTCTACATAACAGACCTGGCCTCGAGCTTGTCCGGATTTTGCTTTTAGACATAGGCCGGTCAACCCCAAATCTTACCTATCTTAAGACATGGGCTCTTCCAATACCATATCTCATATGGAGTGGTAGGCTTTGATCTGATTCGAACCTAATTCAATAGGTATGCAGCTTCTCAAGTGCATAACCCCCAAAAAGGAAATTGGAAACTCAGTAGTACTCATCATAGAGCACACCATATCACATAGGGTGTTATTGCTCCGCCCCGATATACCATCGTGCTATGGTGTATACGGAGGAGTAATGCTGAGAGAGAATCTCATTCTTCTTTAGAATAGTCCAGGAATTCTATGCACAAGTATTCTCCTTCTTGATCTCATCAAAAGACATAATACTTATACCCGTATTAGTTCTCTACTTCTAACTTATATTCTGTGAATATCTTAAAAGGTTCGGACTTGTGTTTCAACAGGAACATATGACTGAATCTTGAGAGATCATCAGAGAATGTAATGAAGTACAAAGAACCGGTCCTGGCATGTGTAGACGGGGGACCTTATATACATCAACATGTATCAATCCCAAGAGTTTACTAACTCTTTCTCTGTTTCCAATAAACAGAGCTATGGCCATCTTATCTCTGTGACATGACCAGCAAGTTTCATAAGATGTAAATTCAAACTGATTTAAATATGCATCTATATGTAACTTCAGCTAGTCGGGTCGCATTGATATGACCAAGTCTACAATACCTTAAGAAGGATTCGTTCATTTCTGAACTCTTCCTCTTATGTGTGTTCCGTATACTAAGAACTGTAGTTTGATTTAGAACATCAATGCTTTTAGATAACGTGCCTGAACCGATCAACTTTTGATATAGAAAATGTTCAAAACATTATCCAACAATACAAAATTTTATCATTTCTTTACTAATAAAGAGACTGATATGATTTTGTATATCAGGTTCGGTATCTAATAACATTCGTTCAGAATCAATGTATTTGGAATACAGGGTGACAGTGACCAACAGACTTGGCTGCAATACTTGCACCGTTTTCTGTCTCATGAAACTTATCACCCGTTCTCAGTTATCTACCTTTCTGTAGCCCTATGTATCAGATTACATATCTGGGATCCTGATCCGGTATCTAATACCCAGGACGTAGAGGATACAGAGAAACAGTTCTTTGTAATGAACACACTCGAAGATGATGCAACAGCATGCATTTTCTTCGTTTGGTCGGCACGGGAAATCTGGTATTCCCCTATTTCCTGCTCTGTCTTATAACAATTATAAGTTGGAGCGGGACCAACGTTCCCCAGCTCAGTATAACAAGCGGGTTCGGTCAATAATCCGTATTATTATCTTGATTAAGGCATGATATGGTCGCTACCAGGAGAGAGAGAAAAGAAAACACTCTGCGTATGCTCTTGCAAGATCAGATTGGTTATTATTTTATCTAATCAGGATGGCTCCCACTGTTTTTATCAAATCTTCCTTAAAACCCTAAAAGGAAAGACTAGCCGGGATTAATTACACGCTACAAGTTCGCCAATCTTTCAGCCAGGCCGGTGTCGGTACTTTGAGGGAGGTCCCCCGTGCTTTCGCACGGACCTAATTAATGTAAACCTCGTTTTCCCAGAGGCGTAACCCCGTTGACACCTTTCTAGACACCTACTAGATCGGCTAATTATAATGTGTAAAACTCTCCCAGGAGTAACAATTACTCGCAGCGGGTATCGGGATCCAACTATCTCATAGAAGGTATGCAATCTCATTGCAAATTTCAACACTTGAAATTCCCGATAATTTTGCCCCTAGCGTTCTATGACCTTGACGAATGCCAAACAACCCATAGTCCACTAGTCAAGTTCAACCCGTACATTTCTTGATTGAATTAAACCCACCCGCACGACCCTTGACGAATGCCAAACAACGCCGTACGAATACCCTAATCCAATCTACATCATATGCATAAGCAGATAAATACTAGTTAGCTACCGCACATTACGCCTTGACGAATGCCAAACTACCGCAGCACGAATACTAACTAGTACTTATCTGAAATGACGGAGGGCTACGACAGGTTTTTCTGAAAACCTATTGCGTAATGAACTTGATATCGTTGTAGAATCAAATGAATTTTGAAATGGAGTGCTTTTGAGGCTTTTCTAGTTTTGCTAAAGGGGTCACTCCCGGTGAAGGGATCGTCGGCCCTTTCCTCGTCGAATGAGGTGCGGGATATATCATATATATCACTGTGCAAAGCAGAAACTATAGAAGCAATCAAAATACAAACCGAGAGTTGTAGCATCTTCCAGTTATTGCTAAAGGGGTCACTCCCGGTGAAGGGATCGTCGGCCCTTTCCTCATCGAATAAGGTGCAGGATATATCATATATACCGCTGTGCAAAGCAAGAACCATAGCTACCTGTTTTATTTTTGAAATTCGATTCCACAACATCTTTAGGTTTCTTTTTCTTTCATTAATCATATTAATGAAGTCCCATCATTTAAGTTACCTAAACATCACAGATAAATACGACGTACACTTATGCCATCCGTGTTCGCCTCGATGTCCCCTCGTGCACCGTTAGATTAGGTAACTAACGGCAGAGCGGGGCAGGGCTAGCGCGGGTGTAAAACATAAGTAATGTCTATATAATATATCATATATACTATATACAGTATCCATCACAGCATATCAAATGATCACATCACAGATATCGCAGCAGAATAAACATATGAAACATTGGATATACTAGGACGTCCGCGTTTTCAATACGAGCCTGTATAAAACACGGATTCCACGGTCGCGATGAATAGCCAAACCCACACCCCTAGACCCCTACGAGAGCGGCAAGCAACCCTACCAATTCTAGAGTTAGGAGACCCAGACTCGACTCCTCGAGTTGGTCTCCCACTGGACTCTAGAACCCGGTTTCTTGTGCCCTCCTCCTTCGGTCTATCCTAGTGCGGAAAAGTAAATAATATACAAATGGTGACAACTTCCGCAACCTGGAAGTGCCCCAATAAAAGAATATTATATACAAATTTTTACATGAATGAAAATGAAAAACACTCATCTCACATAAAAACCCCCCGGCTATTCAAACATGACGATCCAATATAACATATCGAGCAACACATAACATCACATGTCATCAACGTAAGTAAACATGCGTATCCCAATTGTCGTTGACATATAGCAACAAAATCGACGATATCACATATTACACTTACGGTCGCAGAAAAGAAAGTGTAAAACTACAACAGTTGGAATCCGCAATCTCTTTAGACATTGCATGCCTAATCAAATGAATTCCTTAGACATCGCATGCCTAACAATTATAAACCCCGCATTTTAGTCTCATTATCGAAAACTCTTTTCAATATCAAGTCGGGCAATTCAACAGGATTCCCGACATCCTGATCGAATGCTCGTCGCAAACTTTAGTAGGCAGCCGCACCCCCGATACCGTCGACGAAGTGCACCAAGGCGGAACACCGCTACCGCGAGCACCCGAACGGATGCTTTCGACGACGGGGTTCTCCTACAGTCACTTGGTCGGGGCTAAGGGGTGTGGCTGTCTATTAAGTTTATCCGGCGAGTATCCGCGTACGCTACGTGATTGCGACGGACTTTTGATCGCATCAAAATTCCGTGGCAACCGATCATTTGAGACTAAAGTGCTATGTTTATAACATTCATATTAGTTATCCCATAACTACTTGTGAATTCCAAATATTGTATCACATTCCGGATAAACAGAAAATGTTAAACTTTCCGATCGAACAATCAAACACCCAAGTTTTCTCGAAACAGCTCAACACATGAAATAAGTTCAAAAACATCTTTTTCATGCCTCAGTACCAACGGTCCAGCCGTAGAAGGGTCAAGCCAACGCCTCACATGTGGCACGCCGTAATGCCCCAAACCCTAAGGTTCAAAGGGCAGTTCAGGACGGTCATATAATCGAGTTAAGGTTTGTTGTCTTCTAGAGGGTCCATCGCGTTACTTGCACTAATTAGAACATCATTAAACTACGGAAAAATCCAACACTTGGAAATTTTCCGGCAGGGGAAAAATTGGGTATTTATATCCGGTCGAACTTTTTAACATATTCTTAAATTATCCGGAAAAACCCAGACGAAGTTAAACATCCCGATCGAAACACCGAGTCCCCAATACAACCCAGAAAACTCAACTCTTGAGTAAATATTAAAAATTCCCAGAAAATACAGCACTAACATATAGGAATTACTGTGCAAAGAAAATGAAAAGATGCCCCTATATGGCAGCGGAACCGCTGCACATGCCTGGGTGGGGCCGCGGTTCTGCAGTGCTTTAGTCGATTTGGGCTTTCGTGCTTCACAGTAACTCTTATAATACCCTGCTGGATTTTTTGGATATTTTTAATTTGGAAAAATCCACATTTTCAAAAATTGTATAGAGAAGGGTTATGCATTAGGCTTTCGGGTTCGATCGGGTTTCTAACTTCGTATACGCATCGCCTAAGGCTCTAGCTAGGCTTTGATACCACTGTAGGGTTCCTAGGCACACTAATGAGGTTCCACAAGGCATCAACCATGCTAAAATAAATTTTTTCCTATGCCGTGAAACCCTAATGCGATCGTTAACTAGAGTTTAGGCGAAAACAAATGCGAATAAACAACTTTACTCTAAAGTGAAGTGACTACAACCTTTATAGATCCGGTCCTCCACTTCCTTGGCTCCATGTTGACGTCCCTCCGCTGCGATCATCGGATCCCGGACTCTAGCGATGGTTTCGTCGAAGAAATGATCGGGCTAGGTCGTCGACTTCGATGCCGAAGATGATCTACGTCGAGGCAACTCAAGCTCAAGCTCCACCTTCACCAAGTCATGAAACTTGCGAAGAAAACACCCTATACTACATGGCAAGTGGTAGAGGATGAAGAAATAGGAAATGGGTTCACTTTGGATTTGGATTTCTCACTTAGAATCATCACTTAGAATTTTCTAGCCATGGTTTCTTCTCTTCATGAAGAAGATGAAGAAGAAGAAAGAAAAAGAATTGTTTTCAAAAAGAAAATCCAAGTGATATCTATCATAATTCAACCATGGGTGAGCCTAACTAGTGTAGAGACTAAACTAGGGTTAAGGTAATGGTTAGGGTTTAGAACAAAACAAAAATGGTAAGACTTTTCAAAGATACTTGAAGCAATAAGAAACTTCTAGCAAAGATGAAGAAAAGCCACCATTTAGTTTAGAAAAATAAATAAGGAAAAGAAAACCCTAACCATTAACTAAACAAAGGTGTAAGTCACACAACCACCCATGTTTGCATGTATCATCAAATCATGATACAAACAAGTGCACAAAAATATATCATATATACAATGTGCACATCCAAGTGAGAAAATAATCTTAAGTGAACCAATACTAGTTAATGTAAAGTAATATATCAAATATATAATTATACATTAAATCATTAAATCAACACTTGATTTAATGATCCGGTCATACTGCATATAACCGACTAATATTAATAGTAACAACTTATCGAATCGACACTTGATCCAATAACCCGGCTATATCGCATATAACCGATCAATGTCACAAATCGCTAGAATCGAATACAGTATCACATACTGGTATTATTCTCGGTCCCGCACATATCTCATATGCGCTCCTATTTCGTTTCGCTTGAGCCAGGAAACCTCTATGTAGGAGTCTAAAGACTCGTCAATACGCCGGCAGCAGGTGATGATCATATCAAACACCCACAAGCTGCAAGCGGTCTGCTAAACGTAACGGCCACCCGGGTATTGAGCGATCAGAAGATCAACGAGCAAGCCCGCTCACACTCCTGTGAATCCAACCAGTAACACTTACCGTACAGTCTGGTCTGTTCGTCTGATATGTCGCATATCTCGCCTAGGGGTGGTAAACGTCAGACCCCAGCAGCTCGATAAGTCGTGTCGATATGATGTCTATAACAGTTCGAGAAACTACTGGTAACACTTACCAGTAAATCTCAGCAACCCTGGCAAGGGATTTCCGAATATAGCCAATCGAACACAGCGCAACATCAACTCCCTATACCGGGAGAGACGAATCCCCTCCTATCGCTCATTGCCTCCATGTGATTCGGGACTGTACCCAAAAACCACCGTTTTGCACGCCCTCTTGGACGTGGTAAGGTGGAAATCAAAGCACAGTGGGAATCACACAAGACTCTATGATGATCTCGGGTCAACAGACTACTCTGTACCAGTGTCACCAGAGAACTGCCATCTGACGTTAGGTATAATACCATCTGGGAGTTCTCGGCGAGTCCGTCCAGTGTACCCGGTCTCCACTGAGCACCCGTATATCATCTCTGATGTCAAACACCAATGGATATGGGATCATCTATCGCCCATCTGTATGGGTCGAGAAGGTACACGCTAGTCTACTCTGGTATATCGATGCCCCGTCTCGATACACCCACGACTAAAGACTTTGAAGGATGTACTTATGGACTACCATGTCCCCACTAGTATGATCTGCATCATAGTCCAGGTAGTCAAGTACACATCCTAAGGGCTTTACCAACATGTAACTGAGAGACAATCAGTGTACACGTTAAGGTAAAGCGCAACTAGATAGCATACTATCATGTCGAGCAAGAAAGTCCTCCCTATATATGTCCAAGCATCCACTACAATATACATCGTATGTATAGTAATGGCCTCTAGGGCATACATATAACTAACATCAGTTGGTTCACCTAAGATGTATACAGGTGCTTATTGGGTTATGAGTGCACCGGACATGACTCGCCGGGAACCTGCTAGTTGGTATTGTACCTAGCGTCAGATAGCAGTTTCCTGGTGACATGCGTACAGATTAGTACATCGACCTGAGTGTTAGTTGTATGTATGCCCTAGAGGCCAGTATTGTACAGTTGATGTATATTATATTGGATGCTTGGACATATATAGAGATGACTTTCTTGCTCGATATGATAGTATGCTATCTGGTTGCTCTTTATCTTAACATGTACACTTGTCTCTTTATACTGTCTTATAGTTACATGTTGGTAAAGCCCTTAGGATATGTACTTGACTAACTGGACTATGATGCAGATCATACTAGTGGGGACATGGTAGTCCATAAGTATATCCTTCAAGGTCCCTAGTCTTGGGTGTATCGAGACGGGGCATCGATATACCAGTGTAGACTAGCGTATACGCTTCTCGACCCATGAGATGGGCGATGGATGATCCCATATCCATTGGTGTTTGACATCAGAGATGGTGTACGGGTGCTCAGTGGAGACTGGGTACACTGGAAGGACTCGCCGAGAACTCCCAGATGGTATTATACCTCATGTCAGATGGCAGTTCTCAGGTGACACTTGTACAGGTTAGTCTGTAGACCCGAGATCGTCATAGAGTCTTGTGTGATTCCCACTGTGCTTTGATCTCCACCTTACCATGTCCATGAGGGCGTGCAAAACGGTGGTCTTTGGGTACAGTCCCGAGTCACATGGAGGCAATGAGCGATAGGAGGGGTTTCGTCTCTCCCGGTATTAGGAGTTGATGTTGCGCTGTGCTCGATTGGCCGTAGCAGGGAAGTCCCTGGCCAGGGCTGATAAGAGATTTGCTGGTAAGTGTTACCAGTAGTTTCTCGACCCGCTATGAGCCTCATATCGGCACGACTTATCGGTTATTGGGGTCTGACGTATACCACCCCTAGACTTGATATGCGACATATCAGACGAACAGACCGGACTGTACGGTAAGTGTTACTGGTTGGATTCACAGGAGTGTGAGCGGGCTAGCTCGTCGATCTTCTGATCGCTCAATACCCGGATTGCCGTTACGTTTAGCAGACCGCTTGCGGCTTGTGGGTGCTTGATATGATCATCATCTGCTACCGGCGTATTGATGAGTCTTTAGTGTCCTACACAGAGGTTTCCTGGCTCAAGCGAAACGAAATAGGAGTGCATATGAGATATGTGCGGGAGCGAGAATAATGCGTGTATGTGATACCACATTTCATTCTCGCGATAAATGTTTCGATTGGTTATATTCGATATGACCTAGTTATCGAATCATTGATTCGATAAATCGATACATTGAATACTAGTCGGTTATGTGCGACATGACCGGATCATTGAATCAAATGTTGATTTAATGATTTAATGTATAATTATATATTTGATATATTACTTTGCATTAACTATGTTAGTGTTTATGCCCTAGAAGGCCATTACTGTATCATACTAGTTTGTATATTACTTAATGGAAGCTTGGGATATTCACATGTATATAACAGTCTTGCTAAACATGGTAGTATACTACTTGGTTTTTCTATCTTAATATGTGAGTGTACGTATTGATAGAGCTCTTAGGATCTTGCTTGTCTACCAGCGTTGTGATGGCAGTCACACTAGTGGGGGCTGGGTAGTCTACAAGCACAGCCTTATTCAGGTCCCTGGTCATTGGATTATCGAGACAGAGCATCGATACTCCGGAGTAGACTAGTGTGTACGCTTCTCATCCAGTTGGGGAGATGGTCTGTCCCACAGCCGTCAGTACGTCATACTGGAGATAGTATACAGGTGCTCGTTGGGTTACGGGTACACCGGACAGGACTCACAGGGAACTGTTGGTTGGTTTTATACCAGTCGTCAGTGAACAGTTCCCAGGTGACATGAGTACAGCATAGTCCGCAGACTTGACACTGCTACTTCGCCTCGAGTGTGTCCCACTGTTCTTAGATTGCTACCCTACCACGGCTCAAAGGAGTCGTGCAAACAGGTAGCAGTTGGGTGCAGTCCCGAGCACTTGGAGGCAGTGGCGGTTAGACAGGATTCGTCCCTCCCGGTATTGGGAGTTGATATCGCGCTGTGTCAGAGAGCCATTACGCAAAGTCCCTGTCCAGGGCAAGTGAGATTTGCTGGTAGGTTCCATTAGTTTCTCAGGGTGTAATGGGCTTCCCTCCGACACGACTTATACCGCTATTAGGGGACCGACGCTTGCCGCCCCCTTAGGCCCGATATACGATAGTCTTGGACGAACGGACCGGACTGTATGGAGATTGTCACAGCAGGCTCAGTAGGAGTTCGGATAGGGTTTCCTCATCGGCCTTCTTATCGACAACTACCTGGGGACCGTTACGTACAGCTAGTGCCGCTTGCGGTCTGTGGTTAAACCCACTGCCAGCGTAGTAGTCGAGTCTCTAGAGTCCCACACAGAGAGTTTCCTACTCCAGGCGAAACGATATAGAGGTAGTATGGTTTTACGACAAAGGGTTCGGACGCGTATGTGTGTTTACACACTTACGTCGTTTGGACAGTTTTTACCAGTCGGCTTTGGTTTAAGCCAGTTACTGGTATCCGGTTATTGGATTTATACAGTCTAAAGTTTTTCCGTATTTTTACGGATCGGAGGGGCGTTCTCGTAATTACGCGAGAAGCTTCTAGAAGATGGTGACTAAGGAGGTTTAGGTGGCATATACATTGAATGAGATTAAAGAGTCATGAGAGTGATTCATCATGGTCATTAATGCATCATAAATGCTTAATGACTCATGACAATGAATCACCATTAGATATTTGTGAAGCATGCTTATTCATCATGTATTATTCTTTTATTCATAAAAGAGAATGCTTCATATTTATTATGATACTCAATAATCTCATCTCATTATCATTCTTACCTTCTCTCTCCTCAAGCTCTCTCTCTTCAAAACCTAATCCTCACCCCTCATGTGTTGAGATCAAGGATTAGTTAGACTAAACAATCTATAACCATCACTCTATCTCAATCTATCTTCTTTGATTAGCAATCCAAGAAGGTTAGTTGCCTCAAGTTTAGAGGCTAAGCTTGGAGTTTTGCTCTCGGGTGGATCGTCTACTACAAAGAGAAGGCCGAGGAGGACAAGGAGATCGTAAAGACGAAGGAGTTGGTTCATTAGGTATAATCCCTAAACACAGTAGTTTAGAAACACTTTGTGTTTGGTTATTTATAGTTTAGCTTCGATTCAAGCGGTTAGTCGATGTTCGTTCACTAAACAAGTTCGTTTTTGAAAATTCCGCCTCCCCACAAGTATTGGGGTGTAGTACATCGACTTACAGTGGTATCAGAGCCTCGCTAAACAATAAATAACTTTATTTCAAATTTGTACGAATTTCGAACGAAAAAAACGAAACCGGAAAACCCCGAACTGTCAAGTTTCTGTCGAAATTTAAATGAAGTCTAAAAATTTTTCAGGGTTGTTCAGAAAGCTTGAAATGAATCCAGGAGAACACCCAAGAAAATTGGGCCCATGACTCGGCTAAAGCGCCGCGGAAGCGCGGTGGATCCTACACGATCCGCCGCGGATCCGCCGCCGAGTTGCCGAGTCATGAACCCAAATTTCTTGTGTGGGTCCCCTGTGATATTTGGTGTTTTCTGGTAATTTTTAATTTTGCTCAAGTTTCAAGTTTACAGAGCAGTATTGGAGAAATATTAAATGCGTTTAATCGATCGAAATTGTACAGTATTTGCATATTGGATTATATCTGTGATTGTATAATGTGTTCGTAAACCTCCCCTAACTTCTAGTATGTCAGTTGGCAGGGGGTTGCACATTTCTGAAATGGATTTTATCTGTTTGTGCATATGAACTGTGTTGGACTGTTGTGTTGTATAGCCGGGGTTATGTGATGGGTTATCATTTAATTCATTTGATGTAAATGTAATTTGTTGTAATATTATTTTGCGGGGCACTTCCAGGTTGCGGTTGTAGCCACCGTTGTATTATTTCATTTTACTGTTTTTGCTCCTAGGACTGACCCAAGGTGGGGTGCACAAACTGCCGGGCGGGTAGTTTGCCGTACCCGTAGGGGTCGTAGGTGGGGTAATGGCTATTCATCACAACTGTGTAATCCGTATTTTGTTGCAGGCTCAAAACAAACACGGATTGCTTGCAAATCCAATTAAGTTCATCTGTGATCTGGAATGAATATCATTGCGTCAGACGAATGTAAAATATCTATATATGATAGCTATTTAGACGTCACTTATGTTTTACACCCACGCTAGCCCAGCCCCCGCTCTGTCGTTAGTTAAGTAACCTAACGGGTGATGACGGGACCCCGTGGCGAATGCGGATGGCATAAGAGGACGTTGTATTTTCGTTGTTTTCTGCAATGATAGGTTAATGATGGGACGCATTATCTATAATGCAAAGAAAAACAAACCAAAGTTTAAATCGTTGGAACAGTTTAAAAGAAACCACTCGGTTAATTTTAAAAAGCAGATATTTTTAAATGCGGAGCTTTAACCACTCCTTTTAAAAAAGCTATCAGGTTCCTTCGGTTATATCAAGTTCACTACGTTCACGGTTTCGCCAAAACCATTCGTAGCCCTCCGTCATTTCATCTGGATATTCAGTAGTATTCAAGCTATGTATTTTGACCAACGCCAAGGCATAGTGTTTGGTAGCTGCTGGGTATTCATTTGTTGCATAGATAGATGAGTTAGTTTGGGACAGTCGTATGATCATTTTGGCCAACGTCAAGGATATGTACGGATGGGTTCAAATTAACAAGATAATGATGGGTAGAACTTGACATGTGACTTATGGTATTTTAACCAACGCCAAGGTCATAAGAGCATGGGGCAAAAACATATATCGGGAATTTCTAAAGAAACTGAAATTTGCAAAGAGATGCATACCATTTGGAGTTTGATGAATGTTGGTAGGATTCCTTCAACATTATCATACGATGATATTTGGATCCCGATCCTACTGTGAGTATATGCTACTTATCAGGATATTCGTCACTTAATGATCAATGCTATAAACCAAGTAGGTGTCCAGAAAAGTGTCAGCGGGGTTACGCCCCCAGAGAAAAGAGGTTATTTAATTAAGGAACTTCGCGAAAGCGTTGGAAAACCTCCCTCGAAGTATCGACACTGGCCTGGCTGAACGGTTAAGCAAGTATTGTACGGTGAGAATAGTCCTGGCTAATTCTTCTTTTATGGTTTGAGGAAGGATTCGAGAAACAGTGGGAGCCATCCAGTTTAGATAAACTAAAAACCACTCTAAACTTGCAAGAGCATCATGCTAAAGAGTTTTCTTCTCTCTCTCCTAATTGCAGCGACCCTGAAAATGACTGGACTTAAGTTACTTTTAGAGAAAAATATACTGACAGGGCCAAACTATAAAGGTTGGCTGCGGAATGTCAAAATGGCTTTGACCTATGACAAATTGGGGTACATCCTCACCGCTACGGCACCTGCTGTCCCTGGTCCCAAATCCAGCAATGCGGATAAGGAAATCCGCAAAACCTGGGATTTAGATTGCGCGAGAGCCAAGTGCATCGTGCTTGCCTCAATGAACAATGAACATCAGAGGAGGCACGATGATATGTCCCTAGATGGCATATTTCTCCATACAAAGGAACTTTATGGAGAGCAATCTCGTATAGCAAGATACGAGAACTCTAAGAACTTGTTTCGAGCGAGGTTGGCTGTCGGGTCATCAGTAGGAGAACATGTCCTAAAGATGATCGGCTATATTGAAGAGCTCGCAGACCTTGGGACGACTTTGGATAATGAGCTCTATACAGACCTTATTCTCCAGTCCCTTCCTCCCACCTACGCCCAGTTTATCCTCAACTTCAACCTTCAAGGAAAAGAAGTTGAACTTGCGGAACTCCTGAACATGTTAAGGAGTGCAGAGGGCATCTTGCAGAAGGCAAGGGAAACACCCGCTATGTTTGTTGGCGGTGCATCTTCTTCCGGGTCCAAGGCTAGGGCCAAAGGAAGGAAGAAGAAGGCCGCACCCAAACCTAGAGGAGGTGTTAGTAAGGTGGGAGGGAAGGGAAAGAAAAAGTTTGCGGTACCGGTAGTGGGCCAGGATGAGTGCTTCCATTGTCACAGGAAAGGGCACTGGAAGAAGGATTGCAAGGCGTGGAACGCCAAAAAACAGGAACCGAAGCAAGCTGTGGCTTCGACTTCAGGTGTGTTTGTAATTGAGAATTGTCTGTCGATCAACTCTACTTCCTGGGTATTGGATACCGGATCAGGATCTCATATTTGCAATTCATTGCAGGCACTGAGAAACCGTAGAGTGCTGAAGGAAGGTGATATGACCCTAAAGGTTGCTAACGGAGCTAGCGTGGGAGCTACGTCCGTCGGGGATTATCACCTAGGATTGACGAGTGGACACATTTTGGTTTTACATAACTGTTATTTTGTACCAAGCTTAACGTGTAATATCATATCAGTTTCCTTGTTATCAAATAAAGGTTATGATTTCACGTTTGTAAGAGATGTTGTCAACATCCACCTTAATCATGGTTTGATTGGGTCCGGTACCCTAAATAACGGTATATATGTTTTAAACCAACTCCAAATTTTCAATGTCCAGAACACACTAAAAAGAAAGTCTCCAGATTTGAATAAAGCTTTCTTATGGCATTGTAGACTGGGTCACATCAATGAGAGAAGGTTGACTAAGTTGCATAGAGAAGGATATTTGGACTCGTTCGAATATCAAACTTATGACACTTGTCAATCTTGTCTCAAAGGAAAGATGACAAAGACTCCATTTACTGGACAAGGAGTAAGAGCGAGCGAGCTCTTAGGACTCATACACAGCGATGTATGCGGTCCGATGTCTACACATGCAAGAGGTGGTTTTTCCTATTTCATTACTTTCACGGATGATTACTCAAGATACGGATTCATTTATCTGATGAAACATAAATCCGAGGCTTTTGAGAAATTCCGAGAGTATAAGAATGAAGTAGAAAACCAAACCGGCAAAAGTATCAAGACACTTAGATCTGATCGAGGTGGTGAATACTTGAGTGCCGAGTTCCTTGGTTACCTAAAAGAGAAAGGAATTCTCTCTCAGCTTACTCCTCCATACACTCCACAGCATAACGGTGTATCGGAGAGACGGAATCGAACCCTATTGGATATGGTACGATCCATGATGAGTAATGCTGAGTTACCGCGATCTTTCTGGGGTTATGCGCTAGAATCAGCGGCATATCTTTTGAACATGGTTCCTACCAAGACTGTGCCTACCACACCATATCAGATGTGGATGGGAAGAAACCCTATCTTCAGTATCTGAAAATATGGGGATGTCCATCTTTTGTTAAAAAGCAGCATGTGGACAAGCTCGAGGCACGATCAGTAAAGTGTCAGTTTGTGGGATATCCAAAGAACTCCAAGGGGTATCTATTCTATCACGCAGAGGAACAAAAGGTGTTTGTTTCTCGTAATGCCCATTTTCTAGAATATCAGTTTTTAGAAAAGGAAATAAGTAGGAGCGAAATAGAACTGGAAGAAATTCCAGAACCACAAACTGCTACTGAAAGTTTGGTAGAACCGATAGTTCAAGAAGAACTGGACATTCCCGCACCCCTCCGCAGGAGTAGTAGGCCGTCTCATCCGCCTGAGAGATACTACGGTTTTCTCATAGATGGGGATAGAGAGGATTGCATCATAGATGATGATGAACCTACTGACTTCCAGCAGGCCATCCAGAGCGGCGACTCGGTACGATGGCTAGATGCAATGCGGACCGAAATGGAGTCCATGTACACCAACAAAGTATGGACTTTGGACTTTGCTCCAGATGGGGTAAAACCCATAGGATGCAAATGGATCTTCAAGAAAAAGATTGGTGTAGATGGACAGGTGGAAACCTATAAGGCTAGACTTGTTGCAAAGGGTTTTCGTCAAAGACCTGGTTTGGACTATGACGAAACTTTTTCTCCAGTGGCTATGCTCAAATCCATTCGGGTCCTTCTTGCTATTGCTGCCTTCCATGATTATGAAATCTGGCAGATGGACGTAAAGACGGCTTTTCTGAATGGAAATTTAGAAGAGAGCGTCTATATGGATCAGCCAGAGGGTTTCAATCAGAGTGGGAGCAGCGGGAAAGTATGCAAGCTTCTTAAGTCCATTTATGGACTAAAGCAGGCATCGCGGAGTTGGAACATCTGTTTTGATGAGACAGTCAAAGAATATGACTTTATCAAAAATCCAGATGAACCGTGTATATATAGTAAAGTTGTAGCCAGAAGTGTCGTATTCCTCGTCTTGTACGTGGATGACATTCTATTGATAGGAAATGACATTCCTATGCTACAATCTGTCAAAGGATTCTTGTCACACAGGTTCTCCATGAAAGACCTGGGTGATGCCTCGTACATTCTGGGGATCCGGATCTATCGTGATAGATCCAAGAGGATGTTGGGACTTTCGCAGTCCAGGTATATCGACACTGTACTGAAAAGATTCAGTATGGAAGATTCTAAGCGCGGTAATCTACCGGCTTGTCACGGAATCACCCTCTCTAAAGAGATGTCTCCCAAGACTGATTTGGAAAGGGAACGCATGTCTATTATACCCTACGCTTCTGCGGTAGGCTCTATAATGTATGCGATGTTGTGCACCAGACCAGATGTAGCTTACGCACTAAGTGTGGTAAGCCGGTATCAGTCAGACCCAGGGGAGAAGCACTGGATAGCAGTAAAGAACATTCTCAAGTACCTGAGAAGGACTAAGGAGATGTTTTTGGTTTACGGCGGAAAAGACCTCAGGTTGGAGGCCTTTGCTGATTCCGGCTTTCAGAGTGATAAGGACGATTCCAAGTCCATGTCGGGATATGTTTTTACCCTCAATGGAGGGGCGGTGTGCTGGAAGAGCTCCAAGCAGGACACCGTTGCTGACTCGACGATGGAAGCGGAGTATATAGCTGCTTGCGATGCCGCAAAAGAAGCAGTCTGGATGAAGAAGTTCCTAACAGAACTTCAGGTGGTTCCTACCATTGTTGATCCAATACCTCTGTATTGCGACAACAATGGAGCTATAGCTTTAGCGAAGGAACCAAGGTCCCATCAGAAGTCCAGACACATCTTAAGGCGGTATCACCTGATCAGGAAGATCATTGATCGTCAGGAGATCGAGGTTCGGAGAGTTGCTTCTGAAGAGAACATTGTTGATCCATTCACGAAGGCCCTACCCCAGATTCAGTTCGAGAGGCTACTCGAGATCATCGGTCTACGATATGCCAGTACATGGCCCTAGTGCAAGTGGGAGATTATTAGTGTTTATGCCCTAGAAGGCCATTACTGTTGTTGGAGATAGTGCCCTCAGAGTCAATTATTAGGTCACAGGTACGTGATTGTAATGATTGAGGGAGGACCTATCCCGGTAGGACAGTCTTACTCGAGATGATAGTATGCTATCTGGTTTATCTTTATCATCGTGTACTGTTTTAGGTGACCTGACACGTCGCCATTACACGTTGATAGAGCCCCTAGGATTCTTGCTTGACCACCAGCAGTATGAGGGCGATCATATAAGTGGGAGCTGGGGTCTATAAGCTTATCCTTAAAAGGTCCCTAGTCGTGGGAGTTTCGAGACTGGGCATCGATACTCCATTAGTAGACTAGTGTATACAGTCGAGACCCCGACGAGGGGCGGTGGCCGGTCTCACAAGCCACTGGTGTCAGTTGGATCACCTAAGATGTATACAGGTGCTCATTGGGTTATGAGTACACCGGACAGGACTCGCCGGGAACATGCTAGTTGGTCATATACCAGACGTCAGATGGCAGTTCCCTGGTGACATGTGTGCAGGTTAGTTCATCGACCTGGGGATCGTCATTTGTCTCGTGTGAGTTCCCACTGTACTTTGATTACTACCCTACCACGGCTCAAAGGAGTCGTGCAAACAGGTTTTAGTTGGGTACAGTCCCGAGCCACATGGAGGCAGTGAGCGTATCTTCAGGGGTTCGTCTCTCCCGGTATTGGGGGTGAGGTCGTGCTGTGTCTAGGAGAGCCATTACACAAAGTCCTTGGCCAAGGCAAGGAGATTTACTGGTAGGTATTCCAGTAGTATCTCAGGGTGTTCTGGGCTACACTCCGACACGACTTGTACCGCTTTTGGGGGTCTGACTTTTACCAACCCCCTAGGCCCGCCATGCGATACTCATAGACGAACGGACCGGACTGTACGGATATTGTCACTGACAGGCTCAGTAGGGTTGTCAGGCTGAGTTCGCTCACAGACATCCCTTTTAGTCAATACTTGGTAGCCCGTTACGTATTGGCTTATACCTCTGACGTGCTAGTGGTTAAATCCACAACCGAGGTGTTGACGAGTCTTTAGAGTCCCCCACATTCTGTTACTCAGCTTTCGGGCGAAAGGTTGTAGAGGCCGTATGGAGATATGGCAAGGTCCGATCAGATACGTGCGTATTGCACGGATCGGGATCGGACAGTTTGTACTATAGGCCGTATGGTTATATGGCAGGGTTTGATCAGATACGTGCGGTATTGCACGGATCAGGATCGAACAGATATTACTAGCCGGTTTTGGTATAAGCCGGATCCTAGTATAGTACAGTGTAGATTTTGTCTCATTGCATTTGTATTTCGGTCGAAATACAAATGCGGGTGTGTATGCACAGTATCGGGGTTTTCCTGTAATTTATTACGGGACCAGTTTTCTGGAGTTGCCAGTTTGCTTTCCGTTTCGGCCAATTTCCATTGTTCCGTTCATTGGCCGAAGATTGGTGGAGGAGGGCTTATTTGCATTGTTGCAAATAGGCAATTGTGGAAGGGGGTCTTTGCTTTTTTCCTTGTATCATGATGGTTGCACCTTACCTTGACTTCTTGACTTTGTTTTCATGATTTCTTGACTTTGGTTGTGATGATGGGAGAAGAGATGGTTGTTGAGTGTTGGACTCTTCAAGCCATCATTTTCTTTGCATTATTGTTCAAGCCATTCTCTCTCTCTCTCCAATCACACCATCATTTTGGGTGGGCCGGCCATTCCTAGTGGGGGTGGGGGATTTCCTTTTCATGTGGTGGAAAATTTTGTATCTTGAGTTTTTGAGAAATCCCTACAACTCCCTCTCCAAAAAGTTCACTTCTATTCCTCCACAAATGGCAACTCCATAATCCCAAATGAGACATGCAATCCGTATTATATTCTACAGCAAATCTTGGGCACGTCGAGTAGCCGGCTTCGTGCCCGAGTTGCCTCGGCATTGAGGTGGGAGCCCGTAAACAAAGTAGGCGATGTGGTGCACTTCCGGCGACGAGGAGGAGACGGGGCTTTTCCGCAGGAGATCGGGACCATGACGAGAAGACCGGAGGACTTGGATCGTCGGTATATCTCTATTCCCTTTCTTGTAGATAGCTAGGACTAGTTAATGGTTCGATCCGGGTTTTAGTGCGCGGTGGTGCCGGTTTGCTAAGTCCGCAAAAATTTAAGTTATTCACCGCTTCCGTTTCTGGCCGTCGGATAGACGGCCGGGGCGCCGCCGTGCACTTACAGTGGTATCAGAGCCTCGCCATTAACTTAGTCTAGCTTGGTTTAATGTGTTTGCATTTCCGATCGATCAAAAAGTTCCAAAACCGTGTTTTTCAAAGTGACAGTTTTCTGTTGAAATTTTTTGGTCTCGAAAAATTTTTCAGGTTGTAAAATATTGATGTACTGGAAAATATAAGAGCTCTGTAAAAATTCGATGAAGTGACTCCACTATGGGAGCGCGGAACCGCCGCGAAAACCCCCTTCCCGCCGCTGTTCCGCCGCACACTGTGGAGATCACTGCACCAAATTTCTACAGTGGCTTTCTGGGGTGAAAATTGGGGTTTTGGAATATTAAAATTGGGCCCAGGTTTTCTGTGAGTGCTACAGTTTTGATTGGGGGCCCACTTGTTAATTTTTGATCGATCGGATATTTTAAACACATTTTTCACAGTATTTACATTATATCTGCGACCGTGAATGTCACTTGATCGGTAAATCCGGTCTAACTGCTATAGCCCGGTTAGACGGATTTGCGAACGTGACTTTCACGTTGATGTTTTGTTTTTGCTGTGATGTTGCGGATCGGTCGTGGGGGATAGCCTGGATGCAATGCTAGTACAGTTCTGTTGTATTATGTATATTTGATATTGCGGGGCGAGCGTCCGACATGTGGACTGCCGTCACTGCCTGATTGTATTATTATTTTGGGGCACGACCTGGTTGCGGTCGATGTACCCGGTGTATGTATATTTTACTTTCTGTACTAGGATTACTCCGCGGAGGGGTGCACGGGTAGCCGGGTTCTAGAGGGCAACAAGCCCGCATCTCATGGCATTGAGACGGAGGGGGCTTCACTCTAGGATTGGCGGGCTATTCGCCGCACTCGTAGGGGGTACAGGTTGACCCAGGAGGGGTGCCCAAGTTACCGGATTCCGTGAAGTGCTGGGTGGTCCATTCACGTTGCTGAAGGGGGCTGCCTCGCTTCAGGTTTTGGCGGGTAACTTGCCGCGCCCGTAGGGGTCTAGGATTTCATTGCACAGGCTATCCACACGACCAGGGGAACGTCGGGTTTCAGCAGTGGCTCTGTGAAACCCGGGGATCCCAGATATCTGTATTGTTTCTGTGATGCTGTACATTTCTGTGATGTTGCATTTTATTCACGCCTTGAGCGAAATACTATATATTGGTATATATATTAGTAGATGTTGTATATGTTTTGCATCCGCGCTAGTCCAGTCCCCGCTCTGTCGTTAGTTAGCTAACCTAACGGGTAATGACGGGACCCAGTGGCGAATGCGGATGGCATATACGTACATCAGTATATTTTCGTTCTTTTTGGTGTGATCAATTGATGGGACTGCATTGATTCGGATCAATGCAAGTTAAAACAAACCTAATCTGATGTTGTTGGAACACTTTTCAAAAAGCTGTTATTGCAAGGACGTTCACTTTTGTTTTGCATCGCGGTATTCATTTGGAATATCCTGCTCCTCAGTCGACGAGGCAAGGGCCGAGATCCCTTCACCGGGAGTGACCCCTTGGACAGAAGTTTGCGTCAGGGCATTAACTTCACTATAGCCGATTACTTTTGCTTTGCACCGTGGTATTCAGTTGGAATATCCTGCACCCCATTCTACGGGGAAAGAGCCGAGATCCCTTCACCGGGAGTGACCTCTTTAGCAACGGTTTTCGTCACTATATTTTCAAAAAGCTATCCGTTCCTTCGACGATATCAAGTTCATTACGTTAAAGGTTTTCGCCAGAAACCATTCGTAGCCCTCCGTCATTTCATATGGGTAGTCAATAGTATTCAAGCTGTGTTTGTTGGCCAAAGTCAAGGCACAGTGTTTGGTAGCTGTTGGTTATTCATATGCAGCATAGATAGATGCGTTGGTTTGGGACAGTCGTATAGCCTTGTTGGCCAAAGTCAAGGGCTTGTGCGGGTGGATTCGAATCAACCTGGAGAATGACGGGTAGAACTTGACATGTGACTTATGATTTGTTGGCCAAAGTTAAGGTCATAAGAGCATGGGGCAGAAATCACATCGGGAGTTTCAAAAGAACTGAAACTTGCCAAATATGCGCATACCTTCTGGAGCATGTTGACGTGAGCGGATTCCGTCACGTTATCAAGCAATGATAGTTGGATCCCGGTTCCCACTGATGAGTTAGTTTACTCCTCGGGTAACCCCGACTAATTTTTCTTTCAGGTTTGGAGGAGAATTTGAGGTACAGTGGGAGGTTTCCAGATTAGATAAATTGGTAACCATTCTGATCTAGGTTAGAGTGCACGCTGAGTGTTTCTTTTCTCTCTCTCTTTGGCAGCGACCATTGACCTGACCCTAAGACTATGACTCAGTGACCAAGTTGACCGAACCTTCTTAACACCGGCTTTTGGATTGTCAGAGTTGCAAACCTCATTGCCACTCCTACTTTTACCCTTTTCTCCAGGACACCCCGTTTTACTACGAACGTCCACTTCCATTGGACAAAACCATCGTATGGTTAGATACGAACTCGAAAGAATTTATTCGAGGATGGTTTCCGGTTCTGGAGAAAATGGATAGGATTATTCAGTTGTCTTTTCCTTTTACCCTCTCTCAGGTTACGAGTACTCCTTGGTTTAGGGGTAGTACACCTATTACGCAAATTGGATTGTCTTCTTCCAAACCTTAGGCTGGTGCCGACCGGTAGGGAATGAAGAAAACCAATTAGCATAACGATGGTGTGCAGAAGGTATTAAGTTCAGACAAAGCAAGGGATTAGTAAGAGGGCAAAGTAAATTGCAACAGATATTCACGACCAAACCAAATATTTCGTTACCACTCCCACATCACCTTTGTATTTCTCCAGGACACTCCGTATCACTACGAAGATCCACAGTTTATTTGGATACTCCATCGTATGGTTATATACGAACTCGAATGGAACTTGTTCCAGTTCGGGGATGGATTCTGGTTCAGGAGAAATAAGAATAAGGTTTATTCGGTTGTCTTTTATCTTCACCCTCTCTCATTGCGAGTGTTCCTAGGATTGGGACAGTACACCCATTATGCTTATTGGATAGTCTTCTTCCAAACCATAGGCTGGTGCCGAACGGTAGGGAAGGAAGAAAACCATTTGGCCTAAAAGGGTGTGCAGAAGGTAAAGACTAAAGACATATGAAGGGATTTGGAGAGGTGGCAAAGAATTATACGGTTACAATCGTGAATCTGGAAGAGGCATTACTAGGAATACCAGGATACCCCATCGAAACATTTCAATGTTTCAGTTTCACTGTGTACTGTTAAAAGAAAACTGATTTCCCGATTAGATACTTACTCCAGGGTATGTATTTACCAGGTACGATTCTCACATCTGTATGGTTTTACAGATGATGAGTGGGAGTAAGTTATTGGGAATTGGGTGATTATCCTCATTATATCGGGATTCGTTGTAATCGGTGATATTTGAGGAAATCACCTGGGTTGTTTGCCGGTCGGCAAATATTTGGTTTTGAATATCCACTGTTATGCACCAATTTCAAATCGATATATCTGTACGTCTATTTTCATAGAGTGAGATATACTTTTTGAAATTATGTCGATGACATTTACCTATACCAGTGGATGGTTAGGTAAGGAGCATTAAACAGCGGTGTAATTCTTCTTAACCATAAGTACAGTTTTCAACCTACGACACACAGTGAATGAGTTATTAAACTCAAGGGACTTATACAGAGTATTGTATGTTGTCCAGGGTCCATCAGGACAGAGGGGTTGGTCCTCGTACTATATTCGGTTTACTTATGACTTCTCTAGTTTTTAGACAGGTGTTTCGTGGAAACACATGGTCCGAATTTTGAGAAGTTATAGGTATTTGAATAGAGTAGAGAACCAGGTGTAGCAAGTATCGGGATTCTTCAAAGAGATCGAAGATGTAGATACTTGTGTATGGTATTCGGTTGGTAGTAGTGACTAAGAGAACTTGCTTCTCTTTCAGGTTACTCATAATTGGAAGCATTCCTAAGTTGAGTAACGCTGATCGGCCTCCTTCCATTTAGTTGACATGCACTGGAGACAGTTGCATGATTTGGATCTGGTTCAGTTAAATCAGTGCCTCTGGTCCTATATGGGATATAGAACAGTTCGTATCTTGACGTTGTTAAGGTACGGGGAGTTGTCCAGCTTATGATTAAAACCAGATTCTGGATAACTCAAGGCACGTTTCTGTAAATACTGTATTGTGGGTTGACCCAGGCTATGACGAGGGTTGACTTTCTACCATCTAGATGAACAATAGCAATATTGTTCTAGACTCGCCACAGTTTTATTAAAAATGGACTTTTTCAGAAAAACAGTAGTGGGAGTATGGTAGAACTGGAAGTGATTCGAGAACCACAAGCGATTACTGAAGATTTGACAAGGAACCTAAAGATTCAATCTGGATTGACATTCCATTGGCCACTCCGCAGATAAGGTGGGTAACTTCAGGCACCCGAGAGGTACTACGGTAGCCTCAAGGACGGTGACAGGGAAGTTCTTGTTTACCGTCAATTACCATTGCTGTTGTTCGAGGCTGCGAGACCCGGCGGGAGGATGAGTATAGCGTCGTTCTAAACTAGTTTTAGAAGTGTACGTCTATATGACTCTGCCAGAGGGTTGTCGTAGTCAGTGGGAGCAGCGGAAGCTTTGGTGGACAGGTTGCTTATGTCTATTTATAGACTAGAGCAGATGTAGCGGAGAAAGATCATCTATTTCTGACGTGACAGTCATGGGTTTGACTTCATCAGAATAGGGGATGGATCTGTTGAGAAGGTAGTAGGGTGTGATATCCTGGTATTTGGATTATATACACAGAGTAGGAAAAGAAACTCCTACACTATGATCGGTTATACTTTGGTCGTCGCACAGTTGTTTCTCCACAAAGGAAATGGATTTTATATCAGACATACTGGTTACTAGATCTATGGTCTTAGATCTAGATTTGGGTGGTTTCCCAATCTGGGTACTTAGACAGCATTCTAAGAGTATTTAGAATGGACGACTCCTGGCACGGTAGTGTACCTGCAGGTAATGGAGTCACCCTCTCCAAAGGTGTCTTACAGACTAAATGGGAGAGGGACGGGCATGATTGGCAGATCACTTGCTCAGGCAATTGAGTCAATCGTGAGATGTCAAGTACCACACCAGATGTTGTTCTTGCACTAGATGCAATAAGTTGACATTAATCCAATCCTGGAGAAACAGTCGGAAGCAGTTTTAGAACATAAGTGGATGTTCTAGGGATATGATAACGACAGCCTCATTCAGGAGACAGTTATCATTCCAGGCTTCCAAGGTGACATGGACGACAAGGAGGTTGTCAGAGTTATAGTTTTCCTTCTGATGAGGGGCAGTATTTTGGACAGGTGGTCCAAGGCAATACTGAGGGAGGCATGACGCGCAGGATACTGATTAAGTTCAGTTGACGATACAGTCTAAGAAGTTTGGATTTGGAGTTCATTTATGAGCTAGGTCCCATCAGACATCCAGACATATTCTGAGACAGGTATTGCTCTTTTCGGGAGATGGTTTTCTCCGCGAACTTGAGATATAGAGAGACATAGAAAGAAACAACTAAGCGGATCCACTCACTGAGGCTATTCCTCGAACGCAATAGTTCCGCAAACGAGCTTTGTGAGACTGACTAGTAGAGGAGTTGGATGTTCGGTATCACACGGGCTGTGAGTATGCGACATCGCAATAATTAGCCTTGAGTGCAAGTGGGAGATTGTTGGAGATAGTGCCCTCAGAGTCAATTATTAGGTCACAGGTACATGATTGTAATGATTGAGGGAGGACCTATCCCGGTAGGACAGTCTTACTCGAGATGATAGTATGCTATCTGGTTTACCTTTATCATCGTGTACTGTTTTAGGTGACCTGACACGTCGCCATTACACGTTGATAGAGCCCCTAGGATTCTTGCTTGACCACCAGCAGTATGAGGGCGATCATATAAGTGGGAGCTGGGGTCTATAAGCTTATCCTTAAAAGGTCCCTAGTCGTGGGAGTTTCGAGACTGGGCATCGATACTCCATTAGTAGACTAGTGTATACAGTCGAGACCCCGACGAGGGGCGGTGGCCGGTCTCACAAGCCACTGGTGTCAGTTGGATCACCTAAGATGTATACAGGTGCTCATTGGGTTATGAGTACACCGGACAGGACTCGCCGGGAACATGCTAGTTGGTCATATACCAGACGTCAGATGGCAGTTCCCTGGTGACATGTGTGCAGGTTAGTTCATCGACCTGGGGATCGTCATTTGTCTCGTGTGAGTTCCCACTGTACTTTGATTACTACCCTACCACGGCTCAAAGGAGTCGTGCAAACAGGTTTTAGTTGGGTACAGTCCCGAGCCACATGGAGGCAGTGAGCGTATCTTCAGGGGTTCGTCTCTCCCGGTATTGGGGGTGAGGTCGTGCTGTGTCTAGGAGAGCCATTACACAAAGTCCTTGGCCAAGGCAAGGAGATTTACTGGTAGGTATTCCAGTAGTATCTCAGGGTGTTCTGGGCTACACTCCGACACGACTTGTACCGCTTTTGGGGGTCTGACTTTTACCAACCCCCTAGGCCCGCCATGCGATACTCATAGACGAACGGACCGGACTGTACGGATATTGTCACTGACAGGCTCAGTAGGGTTGTCAGGCTGAGTTCGCTCACAGACATCCCTTTTAGTCAATACTTGGTAGCCCGTTACGTATTGGTTTATACCTCTGACGTGCTAGTGGTTAAATCCACAACCGAGGTGTTGACGAGTCTTTAGAGTCCCCCACATTCTGTTACTCAGCTTTCGGGCGAAAGGTTGTAGAGGCCGTATGGAGATATGGCAAGGTCCGATCAGATACGTGCGTATTGCACGGATCGGGATCGGACAGTTTGTACTATAGGCCGTATGGTTATATGGCAGGGTTTGATCAGATACGTGCGGTATTGCACGGATCAGGATCGAACAGATATTACTAGCCGGTTTTGGTATAAGCCGGATCCTAGTATAGTACAGTGTAGATTTTGTCTCATTGCATTTGTATTTCGGTCGAAATACAAATGCGGGTGTGTATGCACAGTATCGGGGTTTTCCTGTAATTTATTACGGGACCAGTTTTCTGGAGTTGCCAGTTTGCTTTCCGTTTCGGCCAATTTCCATTGTTCCGTTCATTGGCCGAAGATTGGTGGAGGAGGGCTTATTTGCATTGTTGCAAATAGGCAATTGTGGAAGGGGGTCTTTGCTTTTTCCTTGTATCATGATGGTTGCACCTTACCTTGACTTCTTGACTTTGTTTTCATGATTTCTTGACTTTGGTTGTGATGATGGGAGAAGAGATGGTTGTTGAGTGTTGGACTCTTCAAGCCATCATTTTCTTTGCATTATTGTTCAAGCCATTCTCTCTCTCTCTCCAATCACACCATCATTTTGGGTGGGCCGGCCATTCCTAGTGGGGGTGGGGGATTTCCTTTTCATGTGGTGGAAAATTTTGTATCTTGAGTTTTTGAGAAATCCCTACAACTCCCTCTCCAAAAAGTTCACTTCTATTCCTCCACAAATGGCAACTCCATAATCCCAAATGAGACATGCAATCCGTATTATATTCTACAGCAAATCTTGGGCACGTCGAGTAGCCGGCTTCGTGCCCGAGTTGCCTCGGCATTGAGGTGGGAGCCCGTAAACAAAGTAGGCGATGTGGTGCACTTCCGGCGACGAGGAGGAGACGGGGCTTTTCCGCAGGAGATCGGGACCATGACGAGAAGACCGGAGGACTTGGATCGTCGGTATATCTCTATTCCCTTTCTTGTAGATAGCTAGGACTAGTTAATGGTTCGATCCGGGTGTTTAGTGCGCGGTGGTGCCGGTTTGCTAAGTCCGCAAAAATTTAAGTTATTCACCGCTTCCGTTTCTGGCCGTCGGATAGACGGCCGGGGCGCCGCCGTGCACTTACAACTGTATCATACTAGTTTGTATATTACTTAATGGAAGCTTGGGATATTCACATGTATATAACAGTCTTGCTAAACATGGTAGTATGCTACTTGGTTTTTCTATCTTAATATGTGAGTGTACGTATTGATAGAGCTCTTAGGATCTTGCTTGTCTACCAGCGTTGTGATGGCAGTCACACTAGTGGGGGCTGGGTAGTCTACAAGCACATCCTTATTCAGGTCCCTGGTCGTTGGATTATCGAGAAAGAGCATCGATACTCCGGAGTAGACTAGTGTGTACGCTTCTCATCCCAGTTGGGGAGATGGTCTGTCCCACAGCCGTCAGTACGTCATACTGGATATAGTATACAGGTGCTCGTTGGGTTACGGGTACACCGGACAGGACTCACAGGGAACTGTTGGTTGGTTTTATACCAGTCGTCAGTGAACAGTTCCCAGGTGACATGAGTACAGCATAGTCCGCAGACTTGACACTACTACTTCGCCTCGAGTGTGTCCCACTGTTCTTAGATTGCTACGCTACCACGGCTCAAAGGAGTCGTGCAAACAGGTAGCAGTTGGGTGCAGTCCCGAGCACTTGGAGGCAGTGGCGGTTAGACAGGATTCGTCCCTCCCGGTATTGGGAGTTGATATCACGCTGTGTCAGAGAGACATTACGCAAAGTCCCTGGCCAGGGCAAGCGAGATTTGCTGGTAGGTTCCAGTAGTTTCTCAGGGTGTAATAGGCTTCCCTCCGATACGACTTATACCGCTATTAGGGGACTGACGCTTGCCGCCCCCTAGGCCCGATATACGATAGTCTTGGACGAACGGACCGGACTGTATGGAGATTGTCACAGCAGGCTCAGTAGGAGTTCGGATAGGGTTTCCTCATCGGCCTTCTTATCGACAACTACCTGGGGACCGTTACGTAGAGCTAGTGCCGCTTGCGGTCTGTGGTTAAACCCACTGCCAGCGTAGTAGTCGAGTCTCTAGAGTCCCATACAGAGAGTTTCCTACTCCAGGCGAAACGATATAGAGGTCGTATGGTTTTACGACAAAGAGTTCGGACGCGTATGTGTGTTTACACACTTACGTCGTTTGGACAGTTTTTACCAGTCGGCTTTGGTTTAAGCCAGTTACTGGTATCCGGTTATTGGATTTATACAGTCTAAAGTTTTTCCGTATTTTTACGGATCGGAGGGGCGTTCTCGTAATTACGCGAGAAGCTTCTAGAAGATGGTGACTAAGGAGGTTTAGGTGGCATATACATTGAATGAGATTAGTGAGTCATGAGAGTGATTCATCATGGTCATTAATGCATCATAAATTCTTAATGACTCATGACAATGAATCACCATTAGATATTTGTGAAGCATGCTTATTCATCATGTATTATTCTTTTATTCATAAAAGAGAATGCTTCATATTTATTATGATACTCAATAATCTCATCTCATTATCATTCTCACCTTCTCTCTCCTCAAGCTCTCTCTCTTCAAACCCTAATCCTCACCCCTCATGTGTTGAGATCAAGGATTAGTTAGACTAAACAATCCATAACCATCACTCTATCTCAATCTATCTTCTTTGATTAGCAATCCAAGAAGGTTAGTTGCCTCAAGTTTAGAGGCTAAGCTTGGAGTTTTGCTCTCGGGTGGATCGTCTACTACAAAGAGAAGGCCGAGGAGGACAAGGAGATCGTAAAGACGAAGGAGTTGGTTCATTAGGTATAATCCCTAAACACAGTAGTTTAGAAATACTTTGTGTTTGGTTATTTATAGTTTAGCTTCGATTCAAGCGGTTAGTCGATGTTCGTTCACTAAACAAGTTCGTTTTTGAAAATTCCGCCTCCCCACAAGTATTGGGGTGTAGTACATCGACTTACAAACTAGTATTGGTTCACTTTATACGGATTTTCTCACTTGATGTGCAAGTTGTATATGTGATATACTTTTGTGCACATATATGTATCATGTTTGATGATACTTGATCATTTGGTTAAGTGTGAAGAATTAAACCATGGTTAAATGATAATTAGGGTTTTGCCTTATCATTTATTTATTTATTTTATTGGATAAATGAAGAGATAATGGTTTGTTTTTGTCATGAAGCTTGTTGAAGCTTCATGAAGCTTTGACCAAGGAGACCATTTTGTCTTCATGCTTAACCCTAACCCATCCACTTACCATGGTTTATTCTCTACACTTAACCCAAGTTAGATTATGATAAGTATGAATTTTCTTTTCATTTTAAATTAACTTATCATAAACTAGCTTCATCTTCTTCCTTCTTCTTCAAGATAGAAACCTTGATGCCATCAATGACAACTTGAGTTTTAGTGAGAGAAATCCAAATCTAAAGTGAACCCACCTCCTATTTCTTCATCCTCTACCTCTTGCCAAGTGGTTTTGGGTGTTTTCTTCACAAGTTTCACAACTTGGTGAAGTCGGAGCTTGAACTTGTGCAACCTCGACGTAGATCGTCTTTGACACGAAGCCGACGACCTTGCTCGCCCGTTTTTCCGATGAAGCCGACGAATGAGTCTAGGATTCGTGATGGACAGCGAGAGCACACCCACGTAGAGCTAAGGAAGTGGGGAACCGGATCTACAAAGGTTGTAGCATCTAACTTTTAGTTAAGTAGTTAACTAGATTCTCATTTCGCCTAAACATCTAGTCAACGATCCGTGTTAGGGTTTCTCGGCACCAATAATTTTTTGAAATTGGCATGGTTGATGCCTTGTAAGACTTCATTAGGATGCCTAGGAACCCTACAGTGGTATCAGAGCCTAGCTAGAGCCTTAGGCGAAGTCTAGACGGAGTTTGAAAGCCGGACGAACCGAAAACCTAACCCCAAAATAGCTCTCTGGACTTTTTCTAAAAAATGGGATTTTTGTCAATTAAAAATATGCAGAAAATCAAGCAGGGTGTTATTTGAATTACTGTGAAATACGAGGGCCTAAGTCGACTTTTCCACCGCGGAACCGCGGCACGTGCTATACATGCTGCGGCGGTTCCGCGGCCTTACTGTTCACTTGTATGATGATTTCTGCACAGTAACTCATATAATTTAATGCTATATTTTCTGGGATATTTTTGTTGTGACTCTACAGAAGAGTATTCTGGGGTACTATAGGGAATCAAAGTTTCGATCGGATTATCAAATTTCGTCTTTGTGTTTTTCCGGATAATTTTTTTGAATATGTTAAAAAGTTCGACCGGATATAAATACCCAATTTTTCCCATGTCGGGAAATTTCCAAGTGTTGGATTTTTCCGTAGTTTAACGACGTTCTAAGTAGTGCAAGTAACGCGATGGACCCTCTAGAAGACAACAAACCTTAACTCGATTATGTGACCGTCTTGAACTGCCCTTTGAACCTTCGGGTTTGGGGCAGTACGGCGTGCCACATGTGAGGCGTTGGCTTGACCCTTCTACGGCTGGACCGTTGGTACTGAGGCACGAACTGAATGTTGTTAGACTTATTTCATGTGTTGAGCTGTATCGGGAAAACTTGGGTATTCGACTGTTCGATCGGAAAGTTTAACATTTTCTGTTTATCTGGAATGTGATACAATAATTGGAATTCACAAACAGTTATGAGATAACTGAATGAATGTTATAAATCTAGCAGTTTAGTCCCACATGATATTGAAAAGAGTTTTCGATAATGAGACTAAAATGCGGGATTTATATCTGTTAGGCATGTGATGTCTAAGTATTTCATTTGATTAGGCATGCGATGTCTAAAGAAGTTGCGGATTCCAATTGTTGTAGTTTTACACTTTCTTTTCTGTGACCGTAAGTGTAGTATGTTCATATCGCCAGTTTCGTTGCTATACGTCAACGACAATTGGGGTATGCATACTTACTTACGTTGATGACATGTGATGTTATGTGTTGCTGGATATGTTATATTGGATCGTCGTGTTTGAATAGCCGGGATTTTTTTATGTGAGATGAGTGTTTTTCATTTTCATTCATGTAAAAACTTGTATGTAATATTCTTTTATTTGGGGCACTTCCAGGTAGCGGAAGTTGTCACCCTTTGTATATTATTTACTTTTCCGCATTAAGATAGACCCAAGGAGGGGAGCACAAGTAACCGGGTTCTGGGGTCCAGTGGGAGACCAACTCGAGGAGTCGAGTCCGGGTCTCCTAACCCTAGAATTGGCAGGGTTGCTTGCCGCTCTCGTAGGGGTCTAGGGGTATGGGATTGGCTATTCATCACGACCGTGGAATCCGTGTTTTATACTGGCTCGTATTGAAAACACGGACGTCCTAGTATATCCAATATTTCATTTGTTTCTTCTGCTGCGATATCTGTGTTGTGATTCTGTGATGGATATAGTATATAGTATATATGATATATTATATAGACGTTACTTATGTTTTACACCCGCGCTAGCCCTGCCCTGCTCTGTCGTTAGTTACCTAACCTAACGGTGCACGAGGGGACATCGAGGCGAATGCGGATGGCATAAGTGTACGTCATATCTATCTGTGATGTTTAGGTATTTAATTGATGGGACTTCATTAATGTGATTAATGAAAGATAAGAAACCTAAGATGTTGTGGAATCGAATTTTAAAATAAAACAGGTAGCTACAGTTCTTGCTTTGCACAGCGGTATATATGATATATCCTGCACCTTATTCGATGAGGAAAGGACCGAGATCCCTTCACCGGGAGTGACTCCTTTAGCAATAACTGGCAGATGCTACACACTCGGTTTGCTTTTGATTGCTTCTATAGTTTCTGCTTTGCACAGTGATATATATGATATATCCCGCACCTCATTCGACGAGGAAAGGGCCGACGATCCCTTCACCGGGAGTGACCCCTTTAGCAAAACTAGAAAAGCCTCAAAATCACTCCATTTCAAAACTTCATTTGATTCTACAACGATATCAAGTTCATTACGCAATAGGTTTTCAGAAAAACCTGTCGTAGCCCTCCGTCATTTCAGATAAGTCCTGTTTAGTATTCGTGCTGCGTTTGTTGACCTTGTCAAGGCGCAGTGTACGGTAGCTAACCAGTATTTATCTGCTTATGCATATGATGCAGATTGAGTTAGGGTAGTCGTACGGCCTTGTTGACCTTGTCAAGGGTCGTGCGGGTGGGTTTAATTCAATCAAGAAATGACGGGTTGAACTTGACTTACGGTCTATGGTTTGTTGACCTTTTCAAGGTCATAGATCGTTTGGGGCAAAAGATTATCGGGAATTTCAAGTGTTGAAATTTGCAATGAGATTGCATACCTTCTATGAGATAGTTGGATCCCGATACCCACTGCGAGTAAGAGTTACTCCTGGGAGAGTTTTACACACTACAATTAGCCGATCAAGTAGGTGTCTAGAAAGGTGTCAACGGGGTTACGCCTCTGGGAAAACGAGGTTTACATTAATTAGGTTCGTGCGAAAGCACGGGGGACCTCCCTCAAAGTACCGACACTGGCCTGGCTGAAAGATCGACGAAGTTGTAGGGTGTAATTAATCCCGGCTAGTCTTTCCTTTTAGGGTTTGAAGGAAGATTTGATAAAAAGCAGTGGGAGCCATCCTAATTAGATAAGATAATAACCAATCTGATCTTGCACGAGCATACGCTAAAGTGTTTTCTTCTCTCTCTCTCCAGGTAGCGACCATTTCATGCCCTAATGAAGATAATAATATGGATGTATTGACCGAACCCGCATGTTATACTGTGCTGGGGAACGTTGGTTCTGTTCTTTCTTATAAGAGTTATAGGAATGAACAGGATATAGGGGAATACCAGGATTCCCATGCCACCCGATTGAAGAAAGTACATGTTGATGCATTTTCTTCGGGTGTGTTCGTTACTGAGAACTGTTTCTCTATTTGCTCTACGTCCTGGGTATTAGATACCGGGTCAGGATCCCATATATGTAATCAGTTACATGGGCTCAGGAAAGGTAGAGAACTTGGTGAAGGTGATAAAGACATTAGAGTTGGAAATGGTGCAATTGTTGCAGCTAAGACTGTCGGGGAATATCACCTTGTATTACCAACTGGTAATACATTGGTTCTGAACGAATGCTATTACATGCCGAACCTGATATGCAACATTATATCGGTTTCTTTATTAAGCAAAGAAGGATATAATTTTGTATTACAGGACAATGTTATGAACATTTTCCGTAACCAAAAGTTGGTTGGATCAGGCACGTTATGCAATGGCATTTATGTTCTAAATCAATCAACAGTTCTGAGCATAACAACACACACAAGAGGAAGAGTTCTGAACTCAACGAATCCTTCTTGTGGCATTGCAGACTGGGTCACATCAATGCGACACGACTAGCTAAGTTGCATAAAGATGGATATTTAAATCCGTTTGAATTTTCATCTTATGACACTTGCCAGTCATGTCTCAAAGGCAAGATGACCAAAACTCCGTTTACGGGACACGGAGAAACAGTTACCGAACTCTTAGGACTGATACATAGTGATGTATGCGGTCCTATGTCTACACATGCCAGGGATGGTTCTTCGTACTTCATTACATTCACTGACGATCTCTCTAGATTCGGATATGTGTTCCTGATGAAACACAAATCAGAAGCTTTTGAGAAATTTAGAGAATATAAACAAGAAGTCGAAAACCAAACCGGAAAAAGTATTAAAATCCTTCGATCTGATCGAGGAGGTGAATACTTAAGCGGAGAATTCCTGGACTTCCTAAAAGAGAATGGGATTCTCTGTCAGCTGACTCCTCCATATACACCACAGCACAACGGTGTATCAGAACGGAGGAACCGCACCCTATTAGATATGGTGCGCTCTATGATGAGCACAGCTGAGTTACCTATTTCCTTTTGGGGATATGCGCTGGAGACAGCAGCATACCTATTGAATCAAGTTCCATCTAAATCTGTACCTACCACACCATATGAGATATGGAGTGGGAAGAGACCATATTTTAAACGAGTTAAAATATGGGGTTGTCCAGCTTATGTCAAAAGACAAAATCCGGACAAGCTCGAGGCACGGTCAGTTCTTTGCAAGTTTGTGGGATATCCAAAGAACTCATATGGGTATTTTTTCTACCACAGTGAGGAACAAAAAGTGTTTGTTGCTCAACATGCCACCTTTTTAGAAAAGGAATTTCTTGAAAAAGAAATTAGTGGCAAAGTGGTAGAGCTGGAAGAGATTCCAGATACACAAACTCAAACTGAAGATTTAGTGGAACAAGAGGATTCAGTAGCTCCCAATGAACCCCAGCCTCTCCGCCGATCTAGTAGGGTTCCTCGCCAACCTGAGAGATACTACGGTTTTCTCATGGATGGTGGGAGCGAGGATTGCATCATGGAGGATGATGACCCAACTAGCTTCGAGCAGGCCATCATGAGTAGGGACTCAGTGAAATGGCTGGATGCAATGCGGTCCGAGATGGAATCCATGTACACCAACAAAGTATGGACTTTGGAAGTTGCTCCTGAAGGGGTAAAACCCATTGGGAGCAAGTGGATCTTCAAGAAGAAACTTGGTGTAGATGGGAAAGTGGAGACTTTCAAAGCTAGACTTGTAGCAAAAGGTTTTCGTCAAAGACCAGGTGTGGACTATGACGAAACCTTTTCTCCAGTGGCTATGCTTAAATCCATCCGGATCATGCTTGCCATCGCTGCATATCATAACTACGAAATCTGGCAAATGGATGTTAAGACCGCCTTTCTAAATGGTGATTTAGAAGAGTGCGTGTACATGACTCAGCCGGAGGGCTTCGTAGATAGTGGGAGCAGCGGGAAGGTGTGCAAGCTACTTAAATCTATTTATGGATTAAAGCAAGCATCGCGGAGTTGGAACATCTGCTTTGACGTCGTTATCAAAGAGTTTGATTTCGTCAAAAATCCGGATGAACCTTGTATCTACAAGAAGGTGGCAGAGAGTAAGGTTGTCTTCCTCGTATTGTACGTGGACGACATACTCTTGATAGGAAATGATATTCCTATGCTGCAATCGGTCAAGCTCTTCGTATCACAAAGATTCTCAATGAAAGATCTTGGTGATGCCTCCTGCATATTGGGAATTAGGATCTATAGAGATAGATCCAAACGGATATTGGGATTGTCCCAATCCAGGTACATTGACACCATACTAAAGAGGTTTAGTATGGAAGAATCCAAGCGTGGGAACCTACCCACGATCTCTGGAGTCACTCTCTCCAAAGAGATGTCTCCCAAGACTGATTTAGAGAGAGCTCGCATGCAAGGGATACCCTATGCTTCGGCAGTAGGCTCTATCATGTATGCGATGCTATGTACCAGACCCGATGTAGCATACTCACTAAGTATAGTGAGCAGGTATCAAGCTGATCCTGGAGAGAGTCACTGGACAGCTGTGAAGAGCATTCTCAAGTACTTACGAAGGACTAGAGATATGTTCTTGGTGTATGGTAACGGAGAGCTCCAAGTGGAGTCCTTTACCGATTCGAGCTTCCAGAGTGATAAGGACGACTCTAAGTCGCAGTCGGGTTTTGTCTTTACCCTTTACGGAGGGGCGGTTAGCTGGAAGAGTTCCAAGCAGGAAACCGTGGCAGACTCGACGATGGAGGCTGAATACATCGCTGCCAACGATGCTGCCAAAGAGGCTGTCTGGATCAAGAAGTTCATTACTGAACTTGGAGTGGTTCCATCCATTGAGCATCCAATACCTTTGTATTGCGATAACAATGGAGCGGTGGCTTTGGCCAAGGAACCCAGGTCCTATCAGCGGTCCAGGCATATTCTGAGGCGGTATCACCTGATCCGGGAGATAGTTGATCGCCGGGAGATCGAGGTCAGGAGAGTTGACACGAAGGACAACACGGCGGATCCACTCACGAAGGCCATTCCCCAGATACAGTTTGAGAGACTCTTCGGGATGCTCGGTATGCGATACTACAGCAGCTGGCCCTAGTGCAAGTGGGAGATTGTTAGTTGTATGTATGCCCTAGAGGCCAGTATTGTACAGATGATGTATATTATATTGGATGCTTGGACATATATAGAGATGACTTTCTTGCTCGATATGATAGTATGCTATCTAGTTGCTCTTTATCTTAACATGTACACTTGTCTCTTTATACTGTCTTATAGTTACATGTTGGTAAAGCCCTTAGGATATGTACTTGACTACCTGGACTATGATGCAGATCATACTAGTGGGGACATGGTAGTCCATAAGTACATCCTTCAAGGTCCCTAGTCGTGGGTGTATCGAGACGGGGCATCGATATACCAGTGTAGACTAGCGTATACGCTTCTCGACCTATGAGATGGGCGATGGATGATCCCATATCCATTGGTGTTTGACATCAGAGATGGTGTACGGGTGCTCAGTGGAGACTGGGTATACTGGACGGACTCGCCGAGAACTCCCAGATGGTATTATACCTCACGTCAGATGGCAGTTCTCAGGTGACACTTGTACAGGTTAGTCTGTAGACCCGAGATCGTCATAGAGTCTTGTGTGATTCCCACTGTGCTTTGATCTCCACCTTACCACGTCCATGAGGGCGTGCAAAACGGTGGTCTTTGGGTACAGTCCCGAGTCACATGGAGGCAATGAGCGATAGGAGGGGTTTCGTCTCTCCCGGTATTGGGAGTTGATGTTGCGCTGTGCTCGATTGGCCGTAGCAGGGAAGTCCCTGGCCAGGGCTGATAGGAGATTTGCTGGTAAGTGTTACCAGTAGTTTCTCGACCCGCTATGAGCCTCATATCAGCACGACTTATCGGTTATTGGGGTCTGACGTATACCACCCCTAGACTTGATGTGCGACATATTAGACGAACAGACCGGACTGTATGGTAAGTGTTACTGGTTGGATTCACAGGAGTGTGAGCGGGCTAGCTCGTCGATCTTCTGATCGCTCAATACCCGGATGGCCGTTACGTTTAGAAGACCGCTTGCGGCTTGTGGGTGCTTGATATGATCATCATCTGCTACCGGCGTATTGACGAGTCTTTAGAGTCCTACACAGAGGTTTCCTGGCTCAAGCGAAACAAAATAGGAGTGCATATGAGATATGTGCGGGAGCGAGAATAATGCGTGTATGTGATACCGTATTTCATTCTCACAATGGATGTATCGATTGGTTAAATTCGATATGACCTAGTTATCGAATCATTGATTCGATAAGCCGATACATTGTATACTAGTCGGTTATATGCGATATGACCGGATCGTTAAATCAAATGTTGATTTAATGATTTAATGTATAATTATATATTTGATATATTACTTTGCATTAACTAGTATTGGTTCACTTTATACGGATTTTCTCACTTGATGTGCAAGTTGTATATGTGATATACTTTTGTGCACATATATGTATCATGTTTGATGATACTTGATCATTTGGTTAAGTGTGAAGAATTAAACCATGGTTAAATGATAATTAGGGTTTTGCCTTATCATTTATTTATTCATTTCTTTATTTATTTTATTGGATAAATGAAGAGATAATGGTTTGTTTTTGTCATGAAGCTTGTTGAAGCTTCATGAAGCATTGACCAAGGAGACCATTTTGTCTTCATGCTTAACCCTAACCCATCCACTTACCATGGTTTATTCTCTACACTTAACCCAAGTTAGATTATGATAAGTATGAATTTTCTTTTCATTTTAAATTAACTTATCATAAACTAGCTTCATCTTCTTCCTTCTTCTTCAAGATAGAAACCTTGATGCCATCAATGGCAACTTGAGTTTTAGTGAGAGAAATCCAAATCTAAAGTGAACCCACCTTCTATTTCTTCATCCTCTACCTCTTGCCAAGTGGTTTTGGGTGTTTTCTTCATAAGTTTCACAACTTGGTGAAGTCGGAGCTTGAACTTGTGCAACCTCGACGTAGATCGTCTTTGACACGAAGCCGACGACCTTGCTCGCCCGTTTTTCCGATGAAGCCGACGAATGAGTCTAGGATTCGTGATGGACAGCGAGAGCACACCCACGTGGAGCTAAGGAAGTGGGGAACCGGATCTACAAAGGTTGTAGCATCTAACTTTTAGTTAAGTAGTTAACTAGATTCTTATTTCGCCTAAACATCTAGTCAACGATCCGTGTTAGGGTTTCTCGGCACCAATAAGTTTTTGAAATTGGCATGGTTGATGCCTTGTGAGACTTCATTAGGATGCCTAGGAACCCTACACTGAGATCGTCATTTGTTTCGTGTGAGTTCCCACTGTTCTTTGATTACTACCCTACCACGGCTCAAAGGTGTCGTGCAAACAGGTTTTAGTTGGGTACAGTCCCGAGCCACATGGAGGCAGTGAGCGGATCGGCAGGGGTTTCGTCTCTCCCGGTTTTGGAGGTGAGATCACGCTGTGTGTAGGAGAGCCATTACACAAATTCCTTGGCCAAGGCAGGAGATTTACTGTAGGTACTCCAGTAGTATCTCACGGTGTTCTGGGCTACATTCCGACACGACTTATACCGCTTTTGGGGGTCTGACGTTACCAGCCCCCTAGGCCTGATATGCGATGCTCATAGATGAATGGACCGGACTATACGGATATTGTCACTGATAGGCTCAGTAAGGTTTCAGGATGAGTTCACTCATCGGCCTCCCTTTTGGTCAATACATGGGCAGCCGTTACGTACAACTAGTACCACTGACGTGCTTGTGGTTAAACCCACTGCCAGGGTATTGACGAGTCTTTAGAGTCCCCCACAGATAGTTTCCCAAGTTCGGGCGAAACGTTGTGGAGGCCGTATGGTTTTATGGCAGGGTTCGAACATACACGTGCACTTGTGCATGTGTCATGGTTCGGACAGATAATACTAGTGGGCTTTGGTTTATGCCGGATCCTAGTATTATATTGTGTAGGAATATTTTTTTCTCATTGCACTCGTATTCGGTCGAAATACAAATGCGGGTATGTATATACAGTCATGGGGTAATCCTGTAATTCGTTACGGGATTACTTTTGATATTGCCAGTTTTTCTTCACTTGATTAAACATTAGTTTTAATGTTTAATTTGTGTGTATAATTTATTGGCCATTTCCTTAATGTTTTTCCTCATGGCCGAACCTTGTGTGGGAGTGGGCTTGATTTGTTTTGGGTGAGTCATTGTTATGAGTCACTGGAATGATTCTAGAATGGCATGGGTTTTAGTATGAGGTGGCTTGAGCATTTATTTTTTTTAGTTTATGCTTTAGATATTTTCTTTGTGATATTTTGTGATGATATCCTTATAGTCACCACTAATGGTTTATGCTCACCCATCACATATTCCCAGTGAACAAAAGAGTGGCCGGCCCCCCATTTTGGGAAGTGCACACATTTTTTTCAAAGCTAATTTTCTCACTTGATTTCAAATTGGAAACTTCAGTTACCTTCACCCAATTCATTGGGTGCCTTAAGACAAAGTATTCTACACTCTCTCTACTTCAATCTTGGACATGTCGGCTAGCAAACTTCATGTCCGAGTTGCTTCGGTTTGAAGCGGGAGACCGTATAAAAATTCATTGACGTGGTACCACTTCGATGAGGAGACCAGAGATCGAGCGAGATCGGAGATGCCGTGAGGAGCGTGGGAAGATGGCTAAAGACCGAAGGATACGGATCGATCGGTATAGCCATTCTAACATCTTTATAGTTTGATAGTTTAGTATTAATGGCATGATCCGGGTGAAAGTCTATGTTAGCGCCAGTTCATAAAAGTTTTTGTTCCGCGTTTGGCATCGGATTGACGACCAGGGCACTACCATAGACTTACAAGTGGTCATTCGTGTAGGGTTCCTAGGCACGCTAATGAGGTCTCACAAGGCATCAACCATGCCAATTTCAAATTTTACAAGTGCCGAGAAACCCTAATACGGATCGTTAACTAGAATTTTAGGCGAAACATGTGAATAGTTAACAACTTAACTAAAGGAACGGAAATACAACCTTTGTAGATCCGGTTCTCCACCTCCATAGCGCCGCAATGAAGTCTCCTCGCTGTCCAAATCGAATCCAGGGCTCTAGCGTCGGCTTCAACGAAAAAATGGGCGGGCTAGGTAGTCGACTTCGATGCCGAAGATGATCTACGTCGAGGCATCACAAGATCAAGCTCCAACTTCACCAAGTCATGAAACTTGTGAAGAAAACACCCTATACTACTTGGCAAGAGGTAGAGGATGAAGAAATAGGAGGTGGGTTCACTTTAGAATTGGATTTCTCACTCATTTTCTCAAGTTACCATTGATGAAGCAAGCTTTTCTTCAAGTGAAGAAGAAGAAGAAGATAAAAATAATCATATGATAAGTGAAAAGAAAATAATACTTATCATATAATTAACCATGGTCAAGTGTAGAGAATTAACTAAGGTTATGTGAATGGTTAGGGTTAAAAGAAGAAGACAAAATGGTCACTTGGTCAAAGCTTCATGAAGCTTCAATATCAAACAAAGAAAGCCACCATTTTCTCTTTATCATTTTCTTTTGCCAAAATGAACAAAAGAAATAAATAAATGAATAAGTAAATAAACAAAACCCTAACCACTCATATAACCATGGTTTAATCTTTACACAAACTCAAGTTAACATGTATCATCAAATATGATACAATCAAGTGCACAAAAGTATATCACATATACAACTTGTGAACTTCAAGTGAGAAAATCCATTTAAAGTGAACCAATACTAGTTAATGCAAAGTAATATATCTAATATATAATTATGCATTAAATCATTAAATCAACACTTGATTTAACGATCCGGTCATATCGCATATGACCGACTAATATCCAATGTATCGATTTATCGAATCAATCCTTGATTCGATAACTAGGTTATATCGCATACAACCATTCGATACATTCATCGCGAGAATAGAATGCGGTATCACATACACGCATTATTCTCGGTCCCGTACATATCTCATATGCGCTCCTATTTCGTTTCGCTTGAGCCAGGAAACCTCTGTGTAGGACTCTAAAGACTCGTCAATACGCCGGCAGCAGGTGATGATCATATCAAACACCCACAAGCCGCAAGCGGTCTGCTAAACGTAACGGCCACCCGGGTATTGAGCGATCAGAAGATCGACGAGCAAGCCCGCTCATACTCCTGTGAATCCAACCAGTAACACTTACCGTACAGTCCAGTCTCGTCGTCTGATATGTCGCATATCTCGCCTAGGGGTGGTAAACGTCAGACCCCAACAGTTCGATAAGTCGTGTCGATATGAGGTCTATAACAGTTCGAGAAACTACTGGTAACACTTACCAGTAAATCTCAGCAACCCTGGCCAGGGATTTCCGGTTATAGCCAATCGAACACAGCGCAACATCAACTCCCTATACCGGGAGAGACGAATCCCCTCCTATCGCTCATTGCCTCCATGTGACTCGGGACTGTACCCAAAAACCACCGTTTTGCACGCCCTCTTGGACGTGGTAAGGTGGAAATCAAAGCACAGTGGGAACCACACAAGACTCTATGACGATCTCGGGTCAACAGACTACTCTGTACCAGTGTCACCAGAGAACTGCCATCTGACGTAAGGTATAATACCATCTGGGAGTTCTCGGCGAGTCCGTCCAGTGTACCCAGTCTTCACTGAGCACACGCATATCATCTCTGATGTCAAACACCAATGGATATGGGATCATCCATCGCCCATCTGTATGGGTCGAGAAGGTATACGCTAGTCTACTCTGGTATATCAATGCCCTATCTCGATATACCCACGACTAGGGACCTTGAAGGATGTACTTGTGGACTACCATGTTCCCACTAGTATGATCCGCATCATAGTCCAGGTAGTCAAGTACACATCCTAAGGGCTTTACCAACATGTAACAGAGAGACAATCAGTGTACACGTTAAGGTAAAGAGCAACCAGATAGCATACTATCATGTCGAGCAAGAAAGTCCTCCCGATATATGTCCAAGCATCCACTACAATATACATCCTATGTATAGTAATGGCCTTTAGGGCATACATATAACTAACAATCTCCCACTTGCACTAGGTGTAGGGTTCCTAGGCACTCTAATGAAGTCTCACAAGGCATCAACCATGCCAATTTCAAAAATTATGGGTGCCGAGAAACCCTAATACGGATCGTTGACTAGAAGTTTAGGCGAAAAGATAATCTAGTTAACTACTTAACTAAAAGTTAGATGCTACAACCTTTGTAGATCCGGTTCTCCACTTCCTTAGCTCCACGTGGGTGTCCTCTCGCTATCCATCATGAATCCCGAACTCAATCGTCGGCTTCATCGGAGAAACGGGCGAGCTAGGTCGTCGGCTTCGTGTCAAAGACGATCTACGTCGAGGCATCACAAGTTCAAGCTCCGACTTCACAAAGTTGTGAAACTTGTGAAGAAAACACCCAAAACAACTTGGCAAGAGGTAGAGGGTGAAGAAATAGGAGGTGGGTTCACTTTAGAATTGGATTTCTCTCACTAGAACTCAAGTTGCCATTGATGGCATCAAGGTTTCTATCTTGAAGAAGAAGGAGAAGATGAAGCTAGTTTATGATAAGTGTTGTTAAAATGAAAAGAAAATCCAAACTTATCATAATGTGAACCATAGTTAAGTGTAGAGAATTAGCTAAGGTTAGAAGAATGGTTAGGGTTTATGTAACGTTTTGAAAATCGTTTCGGTGAAATTTCGAAAAATCGGTAAAATAAGGGGTTTCCTGTAAAAAGTCAAAATACAAATATCTTATTATAAAAATTAAATATACATATTCTAGCTATGAAATTGCTAGTATTTGGTGTTTATTGAGCCACCGGTGAAATTTCAAATTTTCTGAAAATTTTTCCGAAATTAATTATTTTAATATTATTTTAAGCCGTCCCTAATACATTTAATTAGGGAAAATTACAAATTGGAATGAGTTGAAATAAATTTTGTGCATCATAACACACTAAATAAAATTTTATCATGTGGTTTTTGAATTGAAAAGAAGTTGTTAATCGGAGTTAGAAAATATTGAAGAAAAAAGGCTTTTTAGTGAATTTAGTGTAAATGGATGTTTGGGGTATAGTATTTATCATTTTCCATCACCCCACACCCACACCCACACTCTCACACCCCCATTTTCCTCCCCATTTTCAGCAGCCCCTCTCCAAATTTCCCCCCCATTTCTTTTGATAAAAGAAAAGAGAACATAAAGAAAAGTATAAGAAAAGAGCTTTGTGTTGTGTTGACCTTTGACTTTCTTCACTTGGCATGACTTTCCTCACCTCACTCTCTCTCCAATCACCTAATAAGTGGCCGACCCTCCCCTTTCCTGCACAACAACAGCCCTCCCCCTCTTTTCTCATCACATTTCTCTCAAAAAAACTTATCAAAATTGCCTCACAAATCAACACAAAACCTCACAAATCCCAAATCCATTCCTTACCCATTATTCCTCCGACATTCAAGCATGGATCTTTGGGCAAAGTTAGCATTTTGGAGGCTAAGTTTTTTTGCAAGTGTAGATCTCATTCCAAATGGTTTTTAGGTATAATCTTAACCCAATGTTTGCTTGATGTTTAATCACTTCAATTTAACTAATTTCGGTGCTTAATAGTGGTTCTAAGTGCTAATTTGAAAATTCAAGAGAAGGGTTTGAACTAAATTAGGGTTTATGTCAATTGATCATGGTTTAATGGTGTAGTTATCATGCTAAGCCATAGAAAACCTAATCTAGTTGCTAATACGTAAATTGTTGCATTTAAGTTGTCCAAATTAAGATTTTTTTAAGCAAACTAGGATTTTAGAAATTAATTAAATAATTGCGATTAAAATGTAATTAGGTTTTTCATGATTTCATTGACATTATAAAATGTAGTTTAATAGCTTAGTTCATGAAAATCCAAGCTAAATTGTTGTTTGTGTATTTTTGCTATAAAATTGTTAAACTTGGGTATATTGTAAATTAGAATTTTGGTGTTAATGAAATTTAATGAGATTAAATTGTGGAAATTGTTTTTTCGACTTATTTAAGATGTTTAATAAGTATTGTGGCCGCTAGATTCGTTTATACATTGAGTTTTGTACTAAAACGGTGATTTGTGCTTGCTAGATTTTCGGAAAAATGACTTTTTAAGTGAAATTGGGGTTTTTGTGAATTTTAAGCTATTTTATATTATAATTAGTGCTTGTAATTGTACAAATGAGTGTGTTGGGAGTTTTATCGATGGTTTGGCGTTTGTACGCCGACGTCGAGGGTTTTTGGGTCGATTTGTGAAAGCAGCCATAGGTTTTGACCTATGTGAGATTCGTCTGTCGTTTTGGTCATGAGTCGGATTTTAATGCGATATGGCGCGTTATGATATGTAGGTACCCCATGTGGACTTCGAGATGACAAGCAAGCGCTTGGCGACGTCGGCACCGGCGAGCGAGGACCAGGTGAGTAGATTTATATCTACGGGGAGAAGTCGGGTGGATGGCGTATAGCACCCCCGCAGTTCGTGGTGATGTATACGAATACGTATACACACATTTATTGATTATATTTTGTTTGAGTTTATTGATGATAAATATGGATGGTTTTGTATCGCGAAACCCTAGAGTAGTGATCGCACCATACATGCACACACCCACCCATACTTGCATACATTCTTCTTCCATTTGTGTTTACGGGAATATATATAGTTATGTGTTCACATGGGTATGGGACTATGTGTTCACATACGGATTTGAGGATGATACTTGGGATTGAGATGAGTCGATGAGATTTGTGTTGAGGTTGTGATATCGGTGATATGGCAGGATTCGTACTTGAGGTACGTCCTGGTGTTATAGCGGATCTTGGGGCAGCGATACGGGTGAATAGTGTTATAAATAAAATGGTCGACATGTGATCGTGATATGAGGCATGATATGCTAGGATATTGATATTAGGCCGTATCGGGCGATGTATACCCCTTGATGATGATATGTGATGACGATATCGGTTTGTACGGGATTGTCGATCAGTAGGCAGATCATGAGTATATTGAGGATATTAGTATTGTACTAGACATAGGTCAGTACCCTAGACTATGATCTTGGATAAAAAGGATACCAGAGGAATAGTGTGAGGAATATGATATTGACCCGTACCCAGATTTGGGGATGCCGTACGACGGATTTACGTACGAGCTATATCTTGATGATTGATCCGCACTCTTGACTTGGGATGTCTGATTATAGATATGGTATCGGATATGATATTATTGAGGCGGGATCACCGACTAATATATATACAGGTATGTATATGTATCGACTCAGATGTTAGGCGGTTTCCTTACCTGTAGTCTAGCTTGTAGCTTAGCCCTTTAGTTTAGTTAGTTGTTAGATTAGATTCGGTTCCTACCTATTTCAAAGCTTACGAATAGTGCGTATTTTAAAAGACAAGTCAAGGGATTCTACGGATATTTCAAAAAAACGTATCTTTTCTTAAAAACACTGTAGCCCCTATTTTCAAAACCCCACGATTCGTGTTATTTCAAAAGGCACCATTGTAGGACTTATATTAGGTTAATGCAGATTAGTTATCGTTGCGTCTAGTATTCAGCTCCCGCTCATTATTGTTGTTCGCTCCGCATCACATGCTTATATTATGCTTCATATTCTACTGTTGATATCTTGTGGTTAGGACACCAGCACCATTACCGATGATGCGTATGTACCGCGTACACTTACCTGCCGGCTCACACACATCTTCATCGGTAATTGCCATGTCACGTACACTTAGAGAATATTATTGCTTCATTTAGCTTGTTAGCTAGTAGTTTTGATATGATATTAGTGTACTTGCCTTATATGTTAGTTTAGACATTGTAGTTATTACCTGCTACTTCATGCATACTGTTATTCATTGTTATGCCGCATTCATGGATTCTCATGCATATATTCACTTTTTACGTGCTATTGAGGTTTTGGATTCGGATTTCCATGAGATTTTCTGGATTTGGGGAAAACCGCAAAACATATACAAACTTCTTCTTTCTCTTTTTAAATGAAAAGCGCGGTTTTTCCCATGATGTATGAGTCGTCCACCATGAGTTTGCTGATGGATTTCGAGACCCGATTCGAGGAGTTGGATGAACCATTTCGGGTACATGGTGGACCCGGTAAGGTACCCCGGGGCAAGAAGCTCGTGGTGATGACGATGAGCCTGGCAGGGGGAGACTACCTACCGGTGATTTTACCCGACGCGTCGGATATCCGGAGGATACCGTCGTGGTCTTGAGATGGATGGTAGGGGCCGGTCTGGACTGACGGCGCCCTAGATATTGAGATTGAGACATTGAGATTTCGAGATATTGAGGTACTGAGATTTGATGATACAGGCCAGTCCGGATAGCCGGAGCCTGAGGTTTTGAGACATTGAGACATATGTTTTGTGTCGATGCTAGACACTGTTGATGCTGATTTCATTTATGATACCTCATTTTAAAAATACAAAGGAAATCTCACTAAATTATGAAAACAGTTTCTTCATTTACATGTATTCTGTTTTCATGCATTCATACCTTATTCATATGATATATTGCTACCTGAGGCACTGACACGGGAACATGGGATTACACTCGGGTTAGATATTTACCCTAGTCATTGTTATAGGCTGCATGTTATATATATTTGAGGATATAGTATGATCGTTGACCTAGGTTTGCGTTGCTCATACGGTTTCTGTTCATAGATGTTTTTCTACTCACGAGTTGGCAACTCACCCCCGTTGTGCCACAGTTCCTTGCAGGTTTTGCCGTACAGGTTTCATTACGGCTTTGCTGGCACTGCTTCTTTCGGGTGACTTGCTAGTAAGTGGGTTTCTTGGTATCGTACCCATCATATTACTTGTATAATATTATTCAGTTGTATCTAGTAAATTCCATCAACCAAATATGTATTTATTTTGAGATAGAGACCAGTGATGTTATTCTTTCGACCTTAGAGTCGCGCGTTATATTTCTGTGGATTTCTTGTGCTTTGAGTTTCCTTTTGAGTTTTTGATCCTCGCCATTGGCGTTGTATATTATATTGCTTGTGTGGTTGTGACCGTCGATTGACGAAGAGCTAGCTCCCGCTTGGGGATGCCTTTTATTGATTTCGTATACTATTCATGTTGTATCCCGTTTGGGAGCCAGTATTTACAAAGGAGACTCTGCCGAAATTTTCAGGAAATATTTGATGTTTTTAAAACCGCATAATTCGGCTTATGCTATTAAAACTATTTGATTTTAAATTGGTTTTCCTTCACTCTACTACTTTTCTTGGTTTGGATTTCTGGGTTTTCGGTTTACTTAGATTACGTACGCCTCGAGACGTTCGTAGTTTAAGTGCCGGTCTTGTTCCGTACTTTCGGGACGTGACAAAGTTGGTATCAGAGCTTTAGGTTTTACCTTCGGAGCGTAGGATGACCCTTGGTTGATGGAATAGGTGACAAAGTAGAGTGACGTACCGTAGGTATGTTCCGCGGCATATTTACGATACACTACTCAACTTAAGGAGCCTTAGGATATACATTTCTTTGCTCAGTTTTATATTCATTCCGATCTAGCCTCATCAGTACCAGTTATGGTTTTGCTGCCACGATTACGGGCAGGGAGACCTACGGCTAGAGTTGCGGTCAGCATGAGCTCGTCAAGAACGAGGATTGACCAGGGCATGATTCCGGCGACACACGATTGCAGAATTGTGCATTTTCATTGTGTCTTCGCGCCACGAGCGTTGGGTGGATTGCTGTATGAGATTACTCGGACATGCCGATTTGCACTAGAGGATTGAGCCACTGATAGAGGCCAGCCAGATTTTGATGACCATTGAAGTATTGCTTACTCCTGATGATTGAGGCACCGTCCAGCGTGCAGACGAGCGAGCCAGTATTGCTGCATACGACGAGATATCGCCCCAGATGTTGGAGCTATTACAGTACGAGTAGTACGAAGAGATGACAGGAGGTCGCTAGTCACCCGATGATGAATGACTAGGAAAGGTGGTTCGTTCGCCTACCCCGATGCGAGGTCATCAGATAGATTGATTCCAGCTAGAGACGACTTCACGCGGAGACGTTGAAGGTCGACAGAGACGATCGAATGTCAGAAACCTATTATTCCAAGTTTAAAGTATTCGGAAGAGCATGCAGGCAATTCTATGGACCCTCTAAAAGAATGAAACCCTAACTCGACTTAATGACCGTGTGAAAGCCTTTGAACCTTAGGGTTTGCGGCAGTTCCGTGGCGCCATTAGTGAGGCTTGGGTTTACCCTTCTACGGCTGGACCATCGATGCTGTGGTACGTACTCGATACTATTAAACTGTACCAAGATGTTGAGCTCTTGGGGGATTATGAGGTTTTGACTAATCGATCGGATGGTTCGACTTCATTCGGATGCTAGGTGGTGAGATGCATTCTTGGGAGGCTCCAGATACGAGGATAGCCGTTGGAGCTCAGTCCATGCAGCCACGATGAGATGAGTCCGAAACAGTCGACGTTAGGGAAAAGTGGAGTAAGATTCGTCCGAGATCTTGATGAGACGACGTTCCACTCCGCCATCAGAGATGCGATACGCATGCCGAGGCATTGTACTTGGATATACCTTCCAGAAGGAGTCGCGATGAGTATGCAGCCGTTCCAGAACGAGAACAGATTTAGTAAGGGACGATGACTTCTGGACAGTTCGGCAGAAACGAGATTCAGGAGAGATCTCGACGGGACCTTTCTGGAATACATTACGAGAAGACTTTGACCCAGGAGTGGTCATGATACGCACACCAGCAGGCCAGATTTCAGGATCATCGACGAGACATGCTATGAGTGACCACGACAGTTGGCCAGAGATTCTTGAGGACGTGCTTGAGCGAGACTATTCCGCCATATGTGATTTCTGTATTTTGGGCGGTCTATTTGCATTATTGATTTTGATGATGGAGTTTCGTGATATTTGTTTCCATGCGCCATGATTGCACCTACTGAGTATTCACGATTTTTGCACAGTTGTTGCACTTGAGATAGTTTTCGTGCCTTGATTTCTCATGTTTGTGATTATATGGATTTCATATAGTTGAGTTGATTTGTGCGTATATACGCACACGATTTGGTTTTTGCATTCGGTATAGTTCATATATGCTTGCAGTGCAGTGTTACGTATGTTGTGCATTTAGATGCACTGGACTTCGATTTCGATGGTGATGTGCGATATTTGTTTTGTGCACCTTGTGCACCTGATTGGATTTTGCGCGTATTCGGCACTTGATATTGGATTTCATGATTTCGTGCACGATGGATGCACCTGATTTGGATTTTCGCGCATGTTGGGCGCATGTTTTAAGGTGCGATTTTGGTGCACACCAGATGCACTAAATCGAGATTCTTCGTGCATGTCAGATGCACCTGATTTTGCTGTCAGGCACACACGTTGCCTACGACAGATGCTTTGTGCACACCCAATGCACTTAGATCTTGTTTCTGTGCATTTGTATGGCACGTATATGGATTTTGATTTCCGTACGCACCAGACGCACGTAGTATTCATACGCGTATTTGGGATTGATTTTTCCTATAGAGCAGTACGTTTTTATGATATTTGCTATGTGTTTTCGTACTGGGCAGGACTAGTCAGGGGACAATACCTGAATATATTTGGCATTCATTTCCTTCAGATATTTACATATATAGATTTGATATTTACATGTATAGTTTCGAGTCATATCATATTGGTTTTGTATTGGATTTGACATTTGTGTCTTTACCATTACTCCGATGATTGCGAGATGCTTGACGGAGTTTTGATTTTGAGTTATATGCTCATTTTTCATGCGCATGTGCTGCGCTATGATTTGTTTCATGTATTTACGATTTCGGAGCCCCGACGACTTGACGGTTTTGCTTAGATGTTTTAGTATTTGGGGGAGATTTTTAATTTAAATTCGGGGACCGAATTTTTTTAAGGGGGGAAGATTGTAACGTTTTGAAAATCGTTTCGGTGAAATTTCGAAAAATCGGTAAAATAAGGGGGTTTTCTGTAAAAAGTCAAAATACAAATATCTTATTATAAAAATTAAATATACATATTCTAGCTATGAAATTGCTAGTATTTGGTGTTTATTGAGCCACCGGTGAAATTTCAAATTTTCTGAAAATTTTTCCGAAATTAATTATTTTAATATTATTTTAAGCCGTCCCTAATACATTTAATTAGGGAAAATTACAAATTGGAATGAGTTGAAATAAATTTTGTGCATCATAACACACTAAATAAAATTTTATCATGTGATTTTTGAATTGAAAAGAAGTTGTTAATCGTTGTTAGAAAATATTGAAGAAAAAAGGCTTTTTTAGTGAATTTAGTGTAAATGGATGTTTGGGGTATAGTATTTATCATTTTCCATCACCCCACACCCACACCCACACTCTCACACCCCTATTTTCCTCCCCATTTTCAGCAGCCCCTCTCCAAATTCCCCCCCCCCCCCCCATTTCTTTTGATAAAAGAAAAGATAACATAAAGAAAAGTATAAGAAAAGAGCTTTGTGTTGTGTTGACCTTTGACTTTCTTCACTTGGCATGACTTTTCTCACCTCACTCTCTCTCCAATCACCTAATAAGTAGCCGACCCTCCCCTTTCCTGCACAACAACAGCCCTCCCCCTCTTTTCTCATCACATTTCTCTCAAAAAAACTTATCAAAATTGCCTCACAAATCAACACAAAACCTCACAAATCCCAAATCCATTCCTTACCCATTATTCCTCCGACATTCAAGCATGGATCTTTGGGCAAAGTTAGCATTTTGGAGGCTAAGTTTTTTTGCAAGTGTAGATCTCATTCCAAATGGTTTTTAGGTATAATCTTAACCCAATGTTTGCTTGATGTTTAATCACTTCAATTTAACTAATTTCGGTGCTTAATAGTGGTTCTAAGTGCTAATTTGAAAATTCAAGAGAAGGGTTTGAACTAAATTAGGGTTTATGTCAATTGATCATGGTTTAATGGTGTAGTTATCATGCTAAGCCATAGAAAACCTAATCTAGTTGCTAATACGTAAATTGTTGCATTTAAGTTGTCCAAATTAAGATTTTTTTAAGCAAACTAGGTTTTTAGAAATTAATTAAATAATTGCGATTAAAATGTAATTAGGTTTTTCATGATTTCATTGACATTATAAAATGTAGTTTAATAGCTTAGTTCATGAAAATCCAAGCTAAATTGTTGTTTGTGTATTTTTGCTATAAAATTGTTAAAATTGGGTATATTGTAAACTAGAATTTTGGGGTTAATGAAATTTAATGAGATTAAATTGTGGAATTTTTTTTTGACTTATTTAAGATGTTTAATAAGTATTGTGGCCGCTAGATTCGTTTATACATCGAGTTTTGTACTAAAACGGTGATTTGTGCTTGCTAGATTTTCGGAAAAATGACATTTTAAGTGAAATTGGGGTTTTTGTGAATTTTAAGCTATTTTATATTATAATTAGTGCTTGTAATTGTACAAATGAGTGTGTTGGGAGTTTTATCGATGGTTTGGCGTTTGTACGCCGACGTCGAGGGTTTTTGGGTCGATTTGTGAAAGCAGCCATAGGTTTTGACCTATGTGGGATTCGTCTGTCGTTTTGGTCATGAGTCGGATTTTAATGCGATATGGCGCGTTATGATATGTAGGTACCCCATGTGGACTTCGAGACGACAAGCAAGCGTGTGGCGACGTCGGCACCGGCGAGCGAGGACCAGGTGAGTAGATTTATATCTACGGGGAGAAGTCGGGTGGATGGCGTATAGCACCCCCGCAGTTCGTGGTGATGTATACGAATACGTATACACACATTTATTGATTATATTTTGTTTGAGTTTATTGATGATAAATATGGATGGTTTAGTATCGCGAAACCCTAGAGTAGTGATCGCACCATACATGCACACACCCACCCATACTTGCATACATTCTTCTTCCATTTGTGTTTACGGGAATATATATAGTTATGTGTTCACAGGGGTATGGGACTATGTGTTCACGTACGGATTTGAGGATGATACTTGGGATTGAGATGAGTCGATGAGATTTGTGTTGAGGTTGTGATATCGGTGATATGGCAGGATTCGTACTTGAGGTACGTCCTGGTGTTATAGCGGATCTTGGGGCAGCGATACGGGTGAATAGTGTTATAAATAAAATGGTCGACATGTGATCGTGATGTGAGGCATGATATGCTAGGATATTGATATTAGGCCGTATCGGGCGATGTATACCCCTTGATGATGATATGTGATGACGATATCGGTTTGTACGAGATTGTCGATCAGTAGGCAGATCATGAGTATATTGAGGATATTAGTATTGTACTAGACATAGGTCAGTACCCTAGACTATGATCTTGGATAAAAAGGATACCAGAGGAATAGTGTGAGGAATATGATATTGACCCGTACCCAGATTTGGGGATGCCGTACGACGGATTTACGTACGAGCTATATCTTGATGATTGATCCGCACTCTTGACTTGGGATGTCTGATTATAGATATGGTATCGGATATGATATTATTGAGGCGGGATCACCGACTAATATATATACAGGTATGTATATGTATCGACTCAGATGTTAGGCGGTTTCCTTACCTGTAGTCTAGCTTGTAGCTTAGCCCTTTAGTTTAGTTAGTTGTTAGATTAGATTCGGTTCCTACCTATTTCAAAGCTTACGAATCGTGCGTATTTTAAAAGACAAGTCAAGGGATTCTACGGATATTTCAAAAAAACGTATCTTTTCTTAAAAACACTGTAGCCCCTATTTTCAAAACCCCACGATTCGTGTTATTTCAAAAGGCACCATTGTAGGACTTATATTAGGTTAATGCAGATTAGTTATCGTTGCGTCTAGTATTCAGCTCCCGCTCATTATTGTTGTTCGCTCCGCATCACATGCTTATATTATGCTTCATATTCTACTGTTGATATCTTGTGGTTAGGACACCAGCACCATTACCGATGATGCGTATGTACCGCGTACACTTACCTGCCGGCTCACACACATCTTCATCGGTAATTGCCATGTCACGTACACTTAGAGAATATTATTGCTTCATTTAGCTTGTTAGCTAGTAGTTTTGATATGATATTAGTGTACTTGCCTTATATGTTAGTTTAGACATTGTAGTTATTACCTGCTACTTCATGCATACTGTTATTCATTGTTATGCCGCATTCATGGATTCTCATGCATATATTCACTTTTTACGTGCTATTGAGGTTTTGGATTCGGATTTCCATGAGATTTTCTGGATTTGGGGAAAACCGCAAAACATATACAAACTTCTTCTTTCTCTTTTTAAATGAAAAGCGCGGTTTTTCCCATGATGTATGAGTCGTCCACCATGAGTTTGCTGATGGATTTCGAGACCCGATTCGAGGAGTTGGATGAACCGTTTCGGGTACATGGTTGATCCGGTAAGGTACCCCGGGGCAAGAAGCTCGTGGTGATGACGATGAGCCTGGCAGGGGGAGACTACCTACCGGTGATTTTACCCGACGCGTCGGATATCCGGAGGATACCGTCGTGGTCTTGAGATGAATGGTAGGGGCCGGTCTGGACTGACGGCGCCCTAGATATTGAGATTGAGACATTGAGATTTCGAGATATTGAGGTACTGAGATTTGATGATACAGGCCAGTCCGGATAGCCGGAGCCTGAGGTTTTGAGACATTGAGACATATGTTTTGTGTCGATGCTAGACACTGTTGATGCTGATTTCATTTATGATACCTCATTTTAAAAATACAAAGGAAATCTCACTAAATTATGAAAACAGTTTCTTCATTTACATGTATTCTGTTTTCATGCATTCATACCTTATTCATATGATATATTGCTACCTGAGGCACTGACACGGGAACATGGGATTACACTCGGGTTAGATATTTACCCTAGTCATTGTTATAGGCTGCATGTTATATATATTTGAGGATATAGTATGATCGTTGACCTAGGTTTGCGTTGCTCATACGGTTTCTGTTCATAGATGTTTTTCTACTCACGAGTTGGCAACTCACCCCCGTTGTGCCACAGTTCCTTGCAGGTTTTGCCGTACAGGTTTCATTACGGCTTTGCTGGCACTGCTTCTTTCGGGTGACTTGCTAGTAAGTGGGTTTCTTGGTATCGTACCCATCATATTACTTGTATAATATTATTCAGTTGTATCTAGTAAATTCCATCAACCAAATATGTATTTATTTTGAGATAGAGACCAGTGATGTTATTCTTTCGACCTTAGAGTCGCGCGTTATATTTCTGTGGATTTCTTGTGCTTTGAGTTTCCTTTTGAGTTTTTGATCCTCGCCATTGGCGTTGTATATTATATTGCTTGTGTGGTTGTGACCGTCGATTGACGAAGAGTTAGCTCCCGCTTGGGGATGCCTTTTATTGATTTCGTATACTATTCATGTTGTATCCCGTTTGGGAGCCAGTATTTACAAAGGAGACTCTGCCGAAATTTTCAGGAAATATTTAATGTTTTTAAAACCGCATAATTCGGCTTATGCTATTAAAACTATTTGATTTTAAATTGGTTTTCCTTCACTCTACTACTTTTCTTGGTTTGGATTTCTGGGTTTTCGGTTTACTTAGATTACGTACGCCTCGAGACGTTCGTAGTTTAAGTGCCGGTCTTGTTCCGTACTTTCGGGACGTGACAAAGTTGGTATCAGAGCTTTAGGTTTTACCTTCGGAGCGCAGGATGACCCTTGGTTGATGGAATAGGTGACTAAAGTAGAGTGACGTACCGTAGGTATGTTCCGCGGCATATTTACGATACACTACTCAACTTAAGGAGCCTTAGGATATACATTTCTTTGCTCAGTTTTATATTCATTCCGATCTAGCCTCATCAGTACCAGTTATGGTTTTGCTGCCACGATTACGGGCAGGGAGACCTACGGCTAGAGTTGCGGTCAGCATGAGCTCGTCAAGAACGAGGATTGACCAGGGCATGATTCCGGCGACACACGATTGCAGAATTGTGCATTTTCATTGTGTCTTCGCGCCACGAGCGTTGGGTGGATTGCTGTATGAGATTACTCGGACATGCCGATTTGCACTAGAGGATTGAGCCACTGATAGAGGCCAGCCAGATTTTGATGACCATTGAAGTATTGCTTACTCCTGATGATTGAGGCACCGTCCAGCGTGCAGACGAGCGAGCCAGTATTGCTGCATACGACGAGATATCGCCCCAGATGTTGGAGCTATTACAGTACGAGTAGTACGAAGAGATGACAGGAGGTCGCTAGTCACCCGATGATGAATGACTAGGACAGGTGGTTCGTTCGCCTACCCCGATGCGAGGTCATCAGATAGATTGATTCCAGCTAGAGACGACTTCACGCGGAGACGTTGAAGGTCGACAGAGACGATCGAATGTCAGAAACCTATTATTCCAAGTTTAAAGTATTCGGAAGAGCATGCAGGCAATTCTATGGACCCTCTAAAAGAATGAAACCCTAACTCGACTTAATGACCGTGTGAAAGCCTTTGAACCTTAGGGTTTGCGGCAGTTCCGTGGCGCCATTAGTGAGGCTTGGGTTTACCCTTCTACGGCTGGACCATCGATGCTGTGGTACATACTCGATACTATTAAACTGTACCAAGATGTTGAGCTCTTGGGGGATTATGAGGTTTTGACTAATCGATCGGATGGTTCGACTTCATTCGGATGCTAGGTGGTGAGATGCATTCTTGGGAGGCTCCAGATACGAGGATAGCCGTTGGAGCTCAGTCCATGCAGCCACGATGAGATGAGTCCGAAACAGTCGACGTTAGGGAAAAGTGGAGTAAGATTCGTCCGAGATCTTGATGAGACGACGTTCCACTCCGCCATCAGAGATGCGATACGCATGCCGAGGCATTGTACTTGGATATACCTTCCAGAAGGAGTCGCGATGAGTATGCAGCCGTTCCAGAACGAGAACAGATTTAGTAAGGGACGATGACTTCTGGACAGTTCGGCAGAAACGAGATTCAGGAGAGATCTCGACGGGACCTTTCTGGAATACATTATGAGAAGACTTTGACCCAGGAGTGGTCATGATACGCACACCAGCAGGCCAGATTTCAGGATCATCGACGAGACATGCTATGAGTGACCACGACAGTTGGCCAGAGATTCTTGAGGACGTGCTTGAGCGAGACTATTCCGCCATATGTGATTTCTGTATTTTGGGCGGTCTATTTGCATTATTGATTTTGATGATGGAGTTTCGTGATATTTGTTTCCATGCGCCATGATTGCACCTACTGAGTATTCACGATTTTTGCACAGTTGTTGCACTTGAGATAGTTTTCGTGCCTTGATTTCTCATGTTTGTGATTATATGGATTTCATATAGTTGAGTTGATTTGTGCGTATATACGCACACGATTTGGTTTTTGCATTCGGTATAGTTCATATATGCTTGCAGTGCAGTGTTACGTATGTTGTGCATTTAGATGCACTGGACTTCGATTTCGATGGTGATGTGCGATATTTGTTTTGTGCACCTTGTGCACCTGATTGGATTTTGCGCGTATTCGGCACTTGATATTGGATTTCATGATTTCGTGCACGATGGATGCACCTGATTTGGATTTTCGCGCATGTTGGGCGCATGTTTTGAGGTGCGATTTTGGTGCACACCAGATGCACTAAATCGAGATTCTTCGTGCATGTCAGATGCACCTGATTTTGCTGTCAGGCACACACGTTGCCTACGACAGATGCTTTGTGCACACCCAATGCACTTAGATCTTGTTTCTGTGCATTTGTATGGCACGTATATGGATTTTGATTTCCGTACGCACCAGACGCACGTAGTATTCATACGCGTATTTGGGATTGATTTTTCCTATAGAGCAGTACGTTTTTATGATATTTGCTATGTGTTTTCGTACTGGGCAGGACTAGTCAGGGGACAGTACCTGAATATATTTGGCATTCATTTCCTTCAGATATTTACATATATAGATTTGATATTTACATGTATAGTTTCGAGTCATATCATATTGGTTTTGTATTGGATTTGACATTTGTGTCTTTACCATTACTCCGATGATTGCGAGATGCTTGACGGAGTTTTGATTTTGAGTTATATGCTCATTTTTCATGCGCATGCGCTGCGCTATGATTTGTTTCATGTATTTACGATTTCGGAGCCCCGACGACTTGACGGTTTTGCTTAGATGTTTTAGTATTTGGGGGAGATTTTTAATTTAAATTCGGGGACCGAATTTTTTTAAGGGGGGAAGATTGTAACGTTTTGAAAATCGTTTCGGTGAAATTTCGAAAAATCGGTAAAATAAGGGGGTTTTCTGTAAAAAGTCAAAATACAAATATCTTATTATAAAAATTAAATATACATATTCTAGCTATGAAATTGCTAGTATTTGGTGTTTATTGAGCCACCGGTGAAATTTCAAATTTTCTGAAAATTTTTCCGAAATTAATTATTTTAATATTATTTTAAGCCGTCCCTAATACATTTAATTAGGGAAAATTACAAATTGGAATGAGTTGAAATAAATTTTGTGCATCATAACACACTAAATAAAATTTTATCATGTGATTTTTGAATTGAAAAGAAGTTGTTAATCGTTGTTAGAAAATATTGAAGAAAAAAGGCTTTTTTAGTGAATTTAGTGTAAATGGATGTTTGGGGTATAGTATTTATCATTTTCCATCACCCCACACCCACACCCACACTCTCACACCCCCATTTTCCTCCCCATTTTCAGCAGCCCCTCTCCAAATTTCCCCCCCCCCCCATTTCTTTTGATAAAAGAAAAGATAACATAAAGAAAAGTATAAGAAAAGAGCTTTGTGTTGTGTTGACCTTTGACTTTCTTCACTTGGCATGACTTTTCTCACCTCACTCTCTCTCCAATCACCTAATAAGTAGCCGACCCTCCCCTTTCCTGCACAACAACAGCCCTCCCCCTCTTTTCTCATCACATTTCTCTCAAAAAAACTTATCAAAATTGCCTCACAAATCAACACAAAACCTCACAAATCCCAAATCCATTCCTTACCCATTATTCCTCCGACATTCAAGCATGGATCTTTGGGCAAAGTTAGCATTTTGGAGGCTAAGTTTTTTTGCAAGTGTAGATCTCATTCCAAATGGTTTTTAGGTATAATCTTAACCCAATGTTTGCTTGATGTTTAATCACTTCAATTTAACTAATTTCGGTGCTTAATAGTGGTTCTAAGTGCTAATTTGAAAATTCAAGAGAAGGGTTTGAACTAAATTAGGGTTTATGTCAATTGATCATGGTTTAATGGTGTAGTTATCATGCTAAGCCATAGAAAACCTAATCTAGTTGCTAATACGTAAATTGTTGCATTTAAGTTGTCCAAATTAAGATTTTTTTAAGCAAACTAGGTTTTTAGAAATTAATTAAATAATTGCGATTAAAATGTAATTAGGTTTTTCATGATTTCATTGACATTATAAAATGTAGTTTAATAGCTTAGTTCATGAAAATCCAAGCTAAATTGTTGTTTGTGTATTTTTGCTATAAAATTGTTAAAATTGGGTATATTGTAAACTAGAATTTTGGGGTTAATGAAATTTAATGAGATTAAATTGTGGAATTTTTTTTTTGACTTATTTAAGATGTTTAATAAGTATTGTGGCCGCTAGATTCGTTTATACATCGAGTTTTGTACTAAAACGGTGATTTGTGCTTGCTAGATTTTCGGAAAAATGACATTTTAAGTGAAATTGGGGTTTTTGTGAATTTTAAGCTATTTTATATTATAATTAGTGCTTGTAATTGTACAAATGAGTGTGTTGGGAGTTTTATCGATGGTTTGGCGTTTGTACGCCGACGTCGAGGGTTTTTGGGTCGATTTGTGAAAGCAGCCATAGGTTTTGACCTATGTGGGATTCGTCTGTCGTTTTGGTCATGAGTCGGATTTTAATGCGATATGGCGCGTTATGATATGTAGGTACCCCATGTGGACTTCGAGACGACAAGCAAGCGCGTGGCGACGTCGGCACCGGCGAGCGAGGACCAGGTGAGTAGATTTATATCTACGGGGAGAAGTCGGGTGGATGGCGTATAGCACCCCCGCAGTTCGTGGTGATGTATACGAATACGTATACACACATTTATTGATTATATTTTGTTTGAGTTTATTGATGATAAATATGGATGGTTTAGTATCGCGAAACCCTAGAGTAGTGATCGCACCATACATGCACACACCCACCCATACTTGCATACATTCTTCTTCCATTTGTGTTTACGGGAATATATATAGTTATGTGTTCACAGGGGTATGGGACTATGTGTTCACGTACGGATTTGAGGATGATACTTGGGATTGAGATGAGTCGATGAGATTTGTGTTGAGGTTGTGATATCGGTGATATGGCAGGATTCGTACTTGAGGTACGTCCTGGTGTTATAGCGGATCTTGGGGCAGCGATACGGGTGAATAGTGTTATAAATAAAATGGTCGACATGTGATCGTGATGTGAGGCATGATATGCTAGGATATTGATATTAGGCCGTATCGGGCGATGTATACCCCTTGATGATGATATGTGATGACGATATCGGTTTGTACGAGATTGTCGATCAGTAGGCAGATCATGAGTATATTGAGGATATTAGTATTGTACTAGACATAGGTCAGTACCCTAGACTATGATCTTGGATAAAAAGGATACCAGAGGAATAGTGTGAGGAATATGATATTGACCCGTACCCAGATTTGGGGATGCCGTACGACGGATTTACGTACGAGCTATATCTTGATGATTGATCCGCACTCTTGACTTGGGATGTCTGATTATAGATATGGTATCGGATATGATATTATTGAGGCGGGATCACCGACTAATATATATACAGGTATGTATATGTATCGACTCAGATGTTAGGCGGTTTCCTTACCTGTAGTCTAGCTTGTAGCTTAGCCCTTTAGTTTAGTTAGTTGTTAGATTAGATTCGGTTCCTACCTATTTCAAAGCTTACGAATCGTGCGTATTTTAAAAGACAAGTCAAGGGATTCTACGGATATTTCAAAAAAACGTATCTTTTCTTAAAAACACTGTAGCCCCTATTTTCAAAACCCCACGATTCGTGTTATTTCAAAAGGCACCATTGTAGGACTTATATTAGGTTAATGCAGATTAGTTATCGTTGCGTCTAGTATTCAGCTCCCGCTCATTATTGTTGTTCGCTCCGCATCACATGCTTATATTATGCTTCATATTCTACTGTTGATATCTTGTGGTTAGGACACCAGCACCATTACCGATGATGCGTATGTACCGCGTACACTTACTTGCCGGCTCACACACATCTTCATCGGTAATTGCCATGTCACGTACACTTAGAGAATATTATTGCTTCATTTAGCTTGTTAGCTAGTAGTTTTGACATGATATTAGTGTACTTGCCTTATATGTTAGTTTAGACATTGTAGTTATTACCTGCTACTTCATGCATACTGTTATTCATTGTTATGCCGCATTCATGGATTCTCATGCATATATTCACTTTTTACGTGCTATTGAGGTTTTGGATTCGGATTTCCATGAGATTTTCTGGATTTGGGGAAAACCGCAAAACATATACAAACTTCTTCTTTCTCTTTTTAAATGAAAAGCGCGGTTTTTCCCATGATGTATGAGTCGTCCACCATGAGTTTGCTGATGGATTTCGAGACCCGATTCGAGGAGTTGGATGAACCGTTTCGGGTACATGGTGGACCCGGTAAGGTACCCCGGGGCAAGAAGCTCGTGGTGATGACGATGAGCCTGGCAGGGGGAGACTACCTACCGGTGATTTTACCCGACGCGTCGGATATCCGGAGGATACCGTCGTGGTCTTGAGATGGATGGTAGGGGCCGGTCTGGACTGACGGCGCCCTAGATATTGAGATTGAGACATTGAGATTTCGAGATATTGAGGTACTGAGATTTGATGATACAGGCCAGTCCGGATAGCCGGAGCCTGAGGTTTTGAGACATTGAGACATATGTTTTGTGTCGATGCTAGACACTGTTGATGCTGATTTCATTTATGATACCTCATTTTAAAAATACAAAGGAAATCTCACTAAATTATGAAAACAGTTTCTTCATTTACATGTATTCTGTTTTCATGCATTCATACCTTATTCATATGATATATTGCTACCTGAGGCACTGACACGGGAACATGGGATTACACTCGGGTTAGATATTTACCCTAGTCATTGTTATAGGCTGCATGTTATATATATTTGAGGATATAGTATGATCGTTGACCTAGGTTTGCGTTGCTCATACGGTTTCTGTTCGTAGATGTTTTTCTACTCACGAGTTGGCAACTCACCCCCGTTGTGCCACAGTTCCTTGCAGGTTTTGCCGTACAGGTTTCATTACGGCTTTGCTGGCACTGCTTCTTTCGGGTGACTTGCTAGTAAGTGGGTTTCTTGGTATCGTACCCATCATATTACTTGTATAATATTATTCAGTTGTATCTAGTAAATTCCATCAACCAAATATGTATTTATTCTGAGATAGAGACCAGTGATGTTATTCTTTCGACCTTAGAGTCGCGCGTTATATTTCTGTGGATTTCTTGTGCTTTGAGTTTCCTTTTGAGTTTTTGATCCTCGCCATTGGCGTTGTATATTATATTGCTTGTGTGGTTGTGACCGTCGATTGACGAAGAGCTAGCTCCCGCTTGGGGATGCCTTTTATTGATTTCGTATACTATTCATGTTGTATCCCGCTTGGGAGCCAGTATTTACAAAGAAGACTCTGCCGAAATTTTCAGGAAATATTTGATGTTTTTAAAACCGCATAATTCGGCTTATGCTATTAAAACTATTTGATTTTAAATTGGTTTTCCTTCACTTTACTACTTTTCTTGGTTTGGATTTCTGGGTTTTCGGTTTACTTAGATTACGTACGCCTCGAGACGTTCGTAGTTTAAGTGCCGGTCTTGTTCCGTACTTTCGGGACGTGACAGTTTAGTGTGAAGACAAAATGGTCACAAAGTCAAAGCTTCATGAAGCTTCAACAATGTTCAAGAATGAAAGCAACCATTTTGTATTCTTATCCCATTCTTTTTCCAAAAATGAATAAATAAAAGAATGGATAAATAAAAACCCTAATCACTTTCTTAACCTAGGTTTAATTCTATATACTTAACCAAATGAGCAAGCATCATCAAACATGATACAAACATGTGTATAAAAGTATATCACATATACAATTTGCACATCAAGTGAGAAAATCCATTTAAAGTGTACCAATACTAGTTAATGCAATGCAATATATCAAATATATAATTATACATTAAATCATTAAATCAACACTTGATTTAACGATCCGGTCATATCGCATATAACCGACTAGTATACAATGTATCGGCTTATCGAATCAATGATTCGATAACTAGGTCATATCGAATTTAACCAATCGATACATCCATTGTGAGAATGAAATACGGTATCACATACACGCATTATTCTCGGTCCTGCACATATCTCATATGCGCTCCTATTTCATTTCGCTTGAGCCAGGAAACCTCTGTGTAGGACTCTAAAGACTCGTCAATACGCCGGTAGCAGATGATGATCATATCAAGCACTCACAAGCCGCAAGCGGTCTGCTAAACGTAACGGCCATCGGGGTATTGAGCGATCAGAAGATCGACGAGCTAGCCCGCTCACACTCCTGTGAATCCAACCAGTAACACTTACCGTACAGTCCAGTCTGTTCGTCTGATATGTCGCATATCAAGTCTAGGGATGGTATACGTCAGACACCAATAACCGATAAGTCGTGCCGATATGAGGCTCATAACTGGTCGAGAAACTACTGGTAACTCTTACCAGTAAATCTCTGATCAGCCCTGGCCAGGGACATCCCTGTTACGGCCAATCGAGCACAGCGCAACATCAACCCCCAATACCGGGAGAGACGAAACCCCTCCTATCGCTCATTGCCTCCATGTGACTCGGGACTGTACCCAAAGACCACCGTTTTGCACGCCCTCATGGACGTGGTAAGGTGGAGATCAAAGCACAGTGGGAATCACACAAAATTCTATGACGATCTCGGGTCTACAGACTAACCTGTACAAGTGTCACCTGAGAACTGCCATCTGACGTGAGGTATAAAACCATCTGGGAGTTCTCGGCGAGTCCGTCCAGTGTACCCAGTCTCCACTGAGCACCCGTATACCATCTCTGATGTCAAACACCAATGGATATGGGATCATCCATCGCCCATCTCATGGGTCGAGAAGCGTATATGCTAGTCTACACTGGTATATCGATGCCCCGTCTCGATACACCCACGACTAGGGACCTTGAAGGATGTACTTATGGACTACCATGTACCCACTAGTATGATCTGCATCATAGTCCAGGATGTCAAGTACACATCCTAAGGGCTTTATCAACATGTAACTATAAGACAGTATAAAGAGACAAGTGTACATGTTAAGATAAAGAGTAACCAGATAGCATACTATCATATCGAGCAAGAAAGTCATCTCTATATATGTCCAAGCATCCAATATAATATACATCATCTGTACAATACTGCCCTCTAGGGCATACATACAACTAACAATCTCCCACTTGCACTAGGGCCAGCTGCTGTAGTATCGCATACCGAGCATCCCGAAGAGTCTCTCAAACTGTATCTGGGGAATGGCCTTCGTGAGCGGATCCGCCGTGTTGTCCTTCGTGTCAACTCTCCTGACCTCGATCTCCCGGCGATCAACTATCTCCCGGATCAGGTGATACCGCCTCAGAATATGCCTGGATCGCTGATGGGACCTGGGTTCCTTGGCCAAAGCTACCGCTCCATTGTTATCGCAATACAAAGGTATTGGATGCTCAATGGATGGAACACTCCAAGTTCTGTAATGAACTTCTTGATCCAGACAGCCTCTTTGGCAGCATCGTTGGCAGCGATGTATTCAGCCTCCATCGTCGAGTCTGTCACGGTTTCCTGCTTGGAACTTTTCCAGCTAACCGCCCCTCCGTAAAGGGTAAAGACAAAGCCCAACTGCGACTTAGAGTCGTCCTTATCACTCTGGAAGCTCGAATCGGTAAAGGACTCCACTTGGAGTTCTCCGTTACCATACACCAAGAGCATCTCTTTAGTCCTTCGTAAGTACTTGAGAATGCTCTTCACAGCTGTCCAGTGACTCTCTCCAGGATCTGCTTGATACCTACTCACTACACTTAGTGAGTATGCAACATCGGGTCTGGTACATAGCATCGCATACATGATAGAGCCTACTGCCGAAGCATAGGGTATCCCTTGCATGCGAGCTCTCTCCAAATCAGTCTTGGGAGACATCTCTTTGGAGAGAGTGAGTCCAGAGATCATGGGCAAGTTCCCACGCTTGGATTCTTCCATACTAAACCTCTTTAGTATGGTGTCAATGTACCTGGATTGGGACAATCCCAATATCCGTTTGGATCTATCTCTATAGATCCTGATTCCCAATATGCAGGAGGCATCACCAAGATCTTTCATTGAGAATCTTTGTGATAAGAAGAGCTTGACCGATTGCAGCATAGGAATATCATTTCCTATAAAGAGTATGTCGTCAATACGTGGAAGACAACCTTACTCCCTGCCACCTTCTTGTAAATACAAGGTTCATCTGGGTTTTTGACGAAATCAAACTCTTTGATAACGACATCAAAGCAGATGTTCCAACTCCGCGATGCTTTCTTTAATCCATAAATGGATTTAAGCAGCTTGCACACCTTGCCGCTGCTCCCACTGTCTACGAAGCCCTCTGGCTGAGTCATGTACACGCACTCTTCTAAATCACCATTTAGAAAGGCGGTCTTAACATCCATTTGCCAGATTTCGTAATCATGATATGCAGCGATGACAAGCATGATCCGGATGGATTTAAGCATAGCCACTGGAGAAAAGGTCTCGTCATAGTCCACACCTGGTCTTTGACGAAAACCCTTTGCTACAAGTCTAGCTTTGAAAGTCTCCACTTTCCCATCTACACCAAGTTTCCTTTTGAAGATCCACTTGCTCCCGATGGGTTTTACCCCTTCAGGAGCAACTTCCAAAGTCCATACTTTGTTGGTGTACATGGATTCCATCTCGGACCGCATAGCATCCAGCCATTTCACTGAGTCCCTACTCGTGATGGCCTGCTCGAAGCTAGTTGGGTCATCATCCTCCATGATGCAATCCTTGCTCCCACCATCCATGAGAAAACCGTAGTATCTCTCAGGTTGGCGAGGAACCCTACTAGATCGACGGAGTGGCTGGGGTTCATCGGGAACTACGGAATCCTCTGGTTCAACCAAATCTTCTGTTGTAGTCTGTGTCGCTGGAACCTCTTCCAGTTCTACCTCAATGCCACTTATCTGTTTCATAAGAAAACTTTTTTCTAGGAAAGTGGCATGTCGAGAAACAAACACCTTTTGTTCCTCGGGGTGGTAGAAGATATGCCCTTGTGAATTTTTGGGATATCCTACAAACTTACATAAGACAGATCTTGCCTCGAGTTTGTCCGGATTTTGTCTTTTGACATAGGCTGGACAACCCCATATCTTAATATAATTAAGATGTGGTCTCTTCCCTTTCCATATCTCATATGGAGTGGTAGGCACTGATTTGGTAGGAACTCTATTCAATAGGTCCATGGCTGTCTCAAGCGCATATCCCCAGAAGGAAATAGGTAACTCAGCTGTACTCATCATAGAGCGCACCATATCCAATAGGGTGCGGTTCCTCCGTTCTGATACACCATTGTGCTGTGGTGTATATGGAGGAGTCAGCTGAGAGAGAATCCCATTCTCTTTTAGGAAGTCCAGGAATTCATTGCTTAAGTATTCTCCTCCTCGATCAGATCGAAGGATTTTAATACTTTTTCCGGTTTGGTTCTCGACTTCTTGTTTATATTCTCTAAATTTCTCAAAAGCTTCTGATTTGTGTTTCATCAGGAACACATATCCGAATCTAGAGAGATCGTCAGTGAATGTAATGAAGTACGAAGAACCATCCCTGTCATGTGTAGACATGGGACCGCATACATCACTATGTATCAGTCCCAAGAGTTCGGTAACTCTTTCTCCGTGTCCCGTAAATGGAGTTTTGGTCATCTTGCCTTTGAGACATGACTGGCAAGTGTCATAAGATGAAAATTCAAACGGATTTAAATATCCACCTTTATGCAACTTAGCTAGTCGTGTCGCATTGATGTGACCCGGTCTACAATGCCACAAGAAGGATTCGTTCAGTTCAGAACTCTTCCTCTTGTGTGTGTTTGTTATGCTCAGAACTGTTGATTGGTTTAGAACATAAATGCCAATGCACAACGTGCCTGATCCAACCAACTTTTGGTTACGGAAAATGTTCATAACATTATCCTGTAATACAAAATTATATCCCTCTTTACTCAATAAAGAAACCGATATAATGTTGCATATCAGGTTCGGCATGTAATAGCATTCGTTCAGAACCAATGTATTACCAGTTGGTAATTCAAGGTGATATTCCCCGACAGTCTTAGCTGCAACAATTGCACCATTTCCAACTCTAATGTCTTTATCACCTTCTCCAAGTTCTCTGCCTTTTCTAAGCCCATGTAACTGATTACATATATGGGATCCTGACCCGGTATCTAATACCCAGGACGTAGAGCAAATGGAGAAACAGTTCTCTGTAACGAACACACCCGAAGAAAATGCATCATCATGTACTTTCTTCATTCGGGTGGCATGGGAATCCTGGTATTCCCCTATACCCTGTTCAGTCCTATAACTCTTATAGGAAAGAACGGAACCAACGTTCCCCAGCACAGTATAACATGCGGGTTCGGTCAATACATCCATTTTATTATCTTTATTAGGGCATGAAATGGTCGCTACCTGGAGAGAGAGAGAAGAAAACACTTTAGCGTATGCTCGTGCAAGATCAGATTGGTTATTATCTTATCTAATCAGGATGGCTCCCACTACTTTTTATCAAATCTTCCTTCAAACCCTAAAAGGAAAGACTAGCCGGGATTAATTACACACTACAAGTTCGCCAATCTTTCAGCCAGGCCAGTGTCGGTACTTTGAGGGAGGTCCCCCGTGCTTTCGCACGAACCTAATTAATGTAAACCTCGTTTTCCCAGAGGCGTAACCTCGTTAACACCTTTCTAGACACCTACTTGATCGGCTAATTGTAATGTGTAAAACTCTCCCAGGAGTAACTCTTACTCGCAGTGGGTATCGGGATCCAACTATCTCATAGAAGGTATGCAATCTCATTGCAAATTTCAACACTTGAAATTCCAGATAATATTTTGCCCCTAGCGTGCTATGACCTTGACGCATGCCAAACAACCCATAGTCCGCTAGTCAAGTTCAACCCGTACATTTCTTGATTGAATTAAACCCACCCGCACGACGCTTGACGCATGCCAAACAACGTCGTGCGAATACCCTAATCCAATCGCATCGTATGCTAGCAGATAAGCACTAGTTAGCTACCGTACACTACGCCTTGACGCATGCCAAACAACCGCAGCACGAATACTAACTAGTACTTATCTGAAATGACGGAGGGCTACGACAGGTTTTTCTGAAAACCTATTGCGTAATGAACTTGATATCGTTGTAGAATCAAATGAAGTTTTGAAATGGAGTGATTTTGAGGCTTTTCCAGTTTTGCTAAAGGGGTCACTCCCGGTGAAGGGATCGTCGGCCCTTTCCTCGTCGAATGAGGTGCAGGATATATCATATATATCACTGTGCAAAGCAAAACTCAAAAACAATCAAAAGCAAACCGAGTGTGTAGCATCTGCCAGTTATTGCTAAAGGAGTCACTCCCGGTGAAGGGATCTCGGTCCTTTCCTCATCGAATAAGGTGCAGGGTATATCATATATACCGCTATGCAAAGCAAGAACTGTAGCTACCTGTTTTGTTTAAAATTTGATTCTACAACATCTAAGCTTTCTTTTCTTTCATTAATCACATTAATGAAGTCCCATCATTTAAATACCTAAACATCACAGATAGATATGACGTACACTTATACCATCCGCATTCGCCTCGATGTCCCCTCATGCACCGTTAGGTTAGGTAACTAACGACAGAGCAGGGCAGGGCTAGTGCGGGTGCAAAACATAAGTAACGTCTATATAATATATCATATATACTATATACTGTATCTATCACAGAACATCACATGATCACATCACAGATATCGCAGCAGAAGAAACATATGAAACATTGGATATACTAGGACGTCCGTGTTTTCAATACGAGCCAGTATAAAACACGGATTCCACGGTCGTGATGAATAGCCAATCCCACACCCCTAGACCCCTACGAGAGTGGCAAGCAACCCTGCCAATTCTAGGGTTAGGAGACCCGGACTCGACTCCTCGAGTTGGTCTCCCACTGGACCCCAGAACCCGGTTACTTGTGCTCCCCTCCTTGGGTCTATCCTAATGCGGAAAAGTAAATAATATACAAAAGGTGACAACTTCCGCTACCTGGAAGTGCCCCAAATAAAAGAATATTACATACAGGTTTTTACATGAATGAAAATGAAAAACACTCATCTCACATAAAAAACCCCGGCTATTCAAACACGACGATCCAATATAACATATCCAGCAACACATAACATCACATGTCATCAACGTAAGTAAATATGCGCATCCCAATTGTCGTTGACATATAGCAACGAAACCGGCGATATCACATATTACATTTACGGTCACAGAAAAGAAAGTGTAAAACTACAACAGTTGGAATCCGCAACCTCTTTAGACATCGCATGCCTAACACTTATAAACCCCGCATTTTAGTCCCATTATCGAAAACTCTTTTCAATATGAAGTGAGACTAAATCGCTAGATTTATAACATTCATCCAGTTATCTCATAACTTTTTGTGAATTCCAATTATTGTATCACATTCCAGATAAACAGAAAGTGTTAAACTTTCCGATCGAACAGTCGAATACCCAAGTTTTCCCGATACAGCTCAACACATGAAATAAGTCTAACAACATTCAGTTCGTGCCTCAGTACCAACGGCCAGCCGTAGAAGGGTCAAGCCAACGCCTCACATGTGGCACGCCGTACTGCCCCAAACCCGAAGGTTCAAAGGGCAGTTCAAGACGGTCACATAATCGAGTTAAGGTTTGTTGTCTTCTAGAGGGTCCATCGCGTTACTTGCACTACTTAGAACGTCGTTAAACTACGGAAAAATCCAACACTTGGAAATTTCCCGACAGGGGAAAAGTTGGGTATTTATATCCGGTCGAACTTTTTAACAAATTCAAAACTTATCCGGAAATACACAAAGACGAAGTTTGATAATCCGGTCGAAACACCGAAGCTCCAAAACAACCCCAGAAAATGCAACTCTTGAATAAATTTTAAAAATTCCCAGGAAAACCAGCACTGGAAAATAAGAATTACTGTGCAGAATTCTTTGTTTAATGAGGCCGTACGGCCGCGGAACCGCCGCATGAGCCATGCTCATGCCGCGGAACCGCGGCGGTTTGGTGGATTTGGGCTGTCGAATTTCACAGTAACTCTTAGAATCACCTGCTGATTTTTCTGCATATTTTTAATTTGGAAAAATCCCAGATTTTAGAAAATGTACAGAGATCATTTTTTGAGTTAGGGTTTCGGTTCGTTCGGACTTCAAACTCCGTCTAGACTTCGCCTAAGGCTCTAGCTAGGCTCTGATACCACTGTAGGGTTCCTAGGCACTCTAATGAAGTCTCACAAGGCATCAACCATGCCAATTTCAAAAATTATGGGTGCCAAGAAACCCTAATACGGATCGTTGACTAGAAGTTTAGGCGAAAAGATAATCTAGTTAACTACTTAACTAAAAGTTAGATGCTACAACCTTTGTAGATCCGGTTCTCCACTTCCTTAGCTCCACATGGGTGTCCTCTCGCTGTCCATCATGAACCCTAAACTCAATCGTCGGCTTCATCGGAGAAACGGGCGAGCTAGGTTGTCGGCTTCGTGTCAAAGACGATCTACGTCGAGGCATCACAAGTTCAAGCTCCGACTTCACAAAGTTGTGAAACTTGTGAAAAAAACACCCAAAACAACTTGGCAAGAGGTAGAGGGTGAAGAAATAGGAGGTGGGTTCACTTTAGAATTGGATTTCTCTCACTAGAACTCAAGTTGCCATTGATGGCATCAAGGTTTCTATCTTGAAGAAGAAGGAGAAGATGAAGCTAGTTTATGATAAGTGTTGTTAAAATGAAAAGAAAATCCAAACTTATCATAATGTGAACCATAGTTAAGTGTAGAGAATTAACTAAGGTTAGAAGAATGGTTAGGGTTTAGTGTGAAGACAAAATGGTCACAAAGTCAAAGCTTCATGAAGCTTCAACAATGTTCAAGAATGAAAGCAACCATTTTGTATTCTTATCCCATTCTTTTTCAAAAAATGAATAAATAAAAGAATGGATAAATAAAAACCCTAATCACTTTCTTAACCTAGGTTTAATTCTATATACTTAACCAAATGAGCAAGCATCATCAAACATGATACAAACATGTGCACAAAAGTATATCACATATACAATTTGCACATCAAATGAGAAAATCCATTTAAAGTGAACCAATACTAGTTAATGCAATGCAATATATCAAATATATAATTATACATTAAATCATTAAATCAACACTTGATTTAACGATCCGGTCATATCGCATATAACCGACTAGTATGCAATGTATCGGCTTATCGAATCAATGATTCGATAACTAGGTCATATCGAATATAACCAATCGATACATCAATCGTGAGAATGAAATACGGTATCACATACATGCATTATTCTCGGTCCTACACATATCTCATATGCGCTCCTATTTCGTTTCGCTTGAGCCAGGAAACCTCTGTGTAGGACTCTAAAGACTCGTCAATACGCCGGTAGCAGATGATGATCATATCAAGCACCCACAAGCCGCAAGCGGTCTGCTAAACGTAACGGCCATCGGGGTATTGAGCGATCAGAAGATCGACGAGCTAGCCCGCTCACACTCCTGTGAATCCAACCAGTAACACTTACCGTACAGTCCGGTCTGTTCGTCTGATATGTCGCATATCAAGTCTAGGGGTGGTATACGTCAGACCCTAATAACCGATAAGTCGTGCCGATATGAGGCTCATAACGGGTCGAGAAACTACTGGTAACACTTACCAGTAAATCTCTGATCAGCCCTGGCCAGGGACTTCCCTGTTACGGCCAATCGAGCACAGCGTAACATCAACCCCCAATACCGGGAGAGACGAAACCCCTCCTATCGCTCATTGCCTCCATGTGACTCGGGAATGTACCCAAAGACCACCGTTTTGCACGCCCTCATGGACGTGGTAAGGTGGAGATCAAAGCACAGTGGGAATCACACAAGACTCTATGACGATCTCGGGTCTACAGACTAACCTGTACAAGTGTCACCTGAGAACTGCCATCTGACGTGAGGTATAATACCATCTGGGAGTTCTCGGCGAGTCCGTCCAGTGTACCCAGTCTCCACTGAGCACCCGTATACCATCTCTGATGTCAAACACCAATGGATATGGGATCATCCATCGCCCATCTCATGGGTCAAGAAGCGTATATGCTAGTCTACACTGGTATATCGATGCCCCGTCTCGATACACCCACGACTAGGGACCTTAAAGGATGTACTTATGGACTACCATGTCCCCACTAGTATGATCTGCATCATAGTCCAGGTAGTCAAGTACACATCCTAAGGGCTTTATCAACATGTAACTATAAGACAGTATAAAGAGACAAGTGTACATGTTAAGATAAAGAGTAACCAGATAGCATACTATCATATCGAGCAAGAAAGTCATCTTTATATATGTCCAAGCATCCAATATAATATACATCATCTGTACAATACTGCCCTCTAGGGCATACATACAACTAACACTAGGGTCATCTGGTAGCAGTGGTTGTAGTATCTCATACTCAACCATCCCATAAAAGTCTCTCTCTGGGAAAAGGCCTTTGTGAGTGGATCCGCCATGTTGTCCTCTGAGTCTACTCTCCTAACCTCGATCACCCTGGAGATCAACCATCTCCATGATCAGGTGATACTGCCTTAGAATATGTCTGGATCACTGATGGGACGGGTGTTCCTTGGCATAAGCCACAACTCCATTGTCACACAATGGGAGGAACGAAGTTCATCTCATGAACTAATATACACCCAGACTGCCTCTTTGGTGGCATCTTAAGTAGCGATGTATCCAGCCTTTATCATCTAGTATGCCACGGTATCTAGCTTGGAACTCTTCCAACATACCGTCCCTTTACTGAGGGTAAAGTCAATGCCTGTGACTGACATTCAGTCGTCCTTATCACTCTGGAACCTTTCCAGTGATTCTCCCCAGGATTGATTGATACCATCTCACTACAATAAGTGAGAATCCTAACATCCAATTAGATCTATCTCATAGATCCAAAACCCAGGATTTAGGAGGTATCACTTTGATCCTATATGGAGAATCATTGTGATAAGCGGAGATTGACCGAGCGTAGCATAGGAAACTCCTTCCCTATCAAGAGCATGTCATCCACGTTCTCTACGAGGATCGTCACTATACTCCCTACTACCTTTTTTGTTTATACAAGGTTCATCTAACATTTTGATGATGTCAAACTCTTTGACTAACACATCAAAACAGATGTTCCAACTCCGCGATGTCTGCTTTATCCTATAAAGCATCTTGCACACGTTTCCGCTGCTCCCACTGTCTACGAAGCCCTCTGACTGTGTACTTACAGACTCTCTTTTCTGAAACATCATTTAAGAAAAGCAGTCATGACACCCAACCGCCAGATATCGTAGTCATGGTATGAAGCCGTGGCAAGTAAGATCTGAATGCACTTAAGCATAGCTCCTTAGAAAAGGTTTCATCATGATCCATACCTGGTTAATGATGCAAACCTTTAACAAGTCTAGCTTTGAAAGTCTCAACTTTTCCATGTACACCAAGTAATCTTCTCAAGATATACTTGCTCCTGATGGGGATTTAACCCTTCAGATAAAGCAACTAAAGTCCATACTTTGTTGGTGTATAAGGATTCCATCTCAGATCACTAAGCATCCAGCCATTCTTACAGAGTCCCACTCCTGATGGCCAGCTCGAAACTAGTTGGGTCATCATCTTATGATGTAATCCTCGCTCCCACTGTCATAGAGAAACCGAAGTATCTCTCAGGCGGGTGAGGAACCTTACTAGATCGGCGGAGAGGCCGAGGTTCGTTGGTAACTATTGAATCCTTTGGTTCTGTCAAATCATCAGCTGCAGTTTTTTATAGCTGGAACCTTTCCAGTTCTACATAACAGATCTTGTCTCGAGCTTGTCCGGATTATGCTTTTAGACATAGCCCGGACAACCCCAAATCTTAACCAACTTAAGATATGGGCTCTTCCCGTTCCATATCACATATGAAGCGGTTGGCAACTGATTTGATTGGAACCCAATTCAATTGGAATGCAGCTTCTCAAGTGCATAACTCCCAAAAGGAAATAGGTAACTCAGTAGTACTCATCATAGAGCGCACCATATCGCATAGGGTGCTATTGCTCCGCCCCGATATACCATCGTGCTATGGTATATACGGAGGAGTAATGCTGAGAGAGAATCTCATTCTCCTTTAGAATAGTCCAAGAATTCCGTGCTCAAGTATTCTCCTCCCTGATCACATCAAAGGACATAATACTTATACCCTCTATTGGTTCTCTACTTCTAACTTACATTCTGTGAATGTCTCAAAAGGTTCGGACTTGTGTTTCAACAAGAACATATGACTGAATCTTGGGAGATTATCAGAGAATGCAACGAAGTATAAAGAACCGGTCTTGGCATGTGTAGACAGGGGACCTATATACATCAACATGTATCATCCCAAAAGTTCACTAACTCTATCTCTGTTTCCAGTAAACAGAGCTTTGGTCATTTTATCTTTGTGACATCACTGGCAAGTTTCACAAGATGTAAATTCAACTGATTTAAATATGCATCTAAATGTAACTTCAGCCAGTCGGGTCGCATTGATATGACCTAGTCTACAATGCCTCAAGAAGGATTCGTTCATTTCTGAACTATTCCTCTTGTGTGTGTTCCGTATACTAAAGAACTGTAGTTTGATTTAGAACATCAATGCTTTTAGATAACGTGCCTGAACCGATCAACTTTTGATATAGGAAATGTTCAAAACATTATCCAACAATACAAAATTTTATCATTTCTTTACTAATAAAGAGACTGATATGATTTTGTATATCAGGTTCGGTATCTAATAACATTCGTTCAGAATCAATGTATTTGGAATACTGGGTGACAGTGACCAACAGACTTGGCTGCAACACTTGCCCCGTTTTCTGTCTCATGAAACTTATCACCCGTTCTCAGTTCTCTACCTAGCTGTAGCCCTATGTAACAGATTACATATCTGGGATCCTGATCTGGTATCACATACCCAGGATACGGAGGATACTGAGAAACAGTTCTTTGTAATGAACACACCCGAAGATGATGCATCAGCATGCACTCTCTTCGTTTGGGCGGCACGGGAATTCTGGTAATCCCCAATTTCCTGCTCTGTCTTATAACAATTATAAGTTGGAGCGGGACCAACGTTCCCCAGCTCAGTATAACAAGCGGGTTCGGTCAATATATCCGTTTTCTTATCTTGATTAAGGCGTGATATGGTCGCTACCTGGAGAGAGAGAGAAGAAAATACTCAGCGTGCGCTCTTGCAAGAATAGATTGGTTATTATTTTATCTAACCAGGATGGCTCCCACTGTTTTTATCAAATCTTCCTTCAAACCCTAAAAGGAAAGACTAGCCGGGATTAATTACACGCTACAGGTTCGCCAATCTTTCAGCCAGGCCAGTGTCGGTACTTTGAGGGAGGTCCCCCGTGCTTTCGCACAAACCTAATTAATGTAAACCTCGTTTTCCCAGAGGCGTAACCCCGCTGACACCTTTCTAGACACCTACTTGATCGGCTAATTGTAATGTGTAAAACTCTCCCAGGAGTAACTCTTACTCGCAGCGGGTATCGGGATCCAACTATCTCATAGAAGGTATGCAATTTCATTGCAAATTTCAACACTTGAAATTCCCGATAATATTTTGCCCCTAACCTCCTATGACCTTGACAAAGGCCAACAAACCATAGGATGCTAGTCAAGTTCAACCCGTCATTTCCTGATTGAATTAAACCCACCCGCACGGCCCTTGACAAAGGCCAACAAGGCCGCACGACTACCCTAATCCAATCTGCATCATATGCATAAGCAGATAAGCACCAGTTAGCTACCGCACACTGCGCCTTGACAAAGGCCAACAAACGCAGCACGAATACTAACTACTACTTATTTGAAATGACGGAGGGCTACGACAGATTTTTCTGAAAACCTATTGCGTAATGAACTTGATATCGTTGTAGAATCAAATGATTTTAAAATGGAGTGTTTTTGAGGCTTTTCTAGTTTTGCTAAAGGAGTCACTCCCGGTGAAGGGATCGTCGGTCCTTTCCTCGTCGAATGAGGTGCAGGATATATCATATATATCACTGTGCAAAGCAAAATCTCTTAAAAGCAATCAAAAGACAAACCGAGTGTGTAGCATCTGCCAGTTATTGCTAAAGGAGTCACTCCCGGTGAAGGGATCTCGGTCCTTTCCTCATCGAATAAGGTGCAGGATATATCACATATACCTCTGTGCAAAGTAAGAACTGTAACTACCTGTTTTATTTTTGAAATTCGATTCTACAACATCTTTAGGTTTCTTTTTATTTCATTAATCACATTAATGAAATCCCATCATTTAAGTACCTAAACATCACAGATAAATACGACGTACACTTATGCCATCCGCATTTGCCTCGATGTCCCCTCGTGCACCGTTAGGTTAGGTAACTAACGACAGAGCGGGGCAGGGCTAGCACGGGTGTAAAACATAAGTAACGCCTATATAATATATCATATATACTATATATAGTATCCATCACAGAACATATCACATGATTACATCACAGATATCGCAGCAGAAGAATCATATGAAATATTGGATATACTAGGACGTCCGTGTTTTCAATACGAGCCAGTATAAAACACGGATTCCACGGTCGCGATGAATAGCCAAACCCACACCCCTAGACCCCTACGAGAGCGGCAAGCAACCCTACCAATTCTAGAGTTAGGAGACCCGGACTTGACTCCTCGAGTTGGTCTCCCACTGGACTCCAGAACCCGGTTACTTGTGCTCCCCTCCTTGGGTCTATCCTAGTGCGGAAAAGAAAATAATATACAAATGGTGACATCTTCCGCAACCTGGAAGTGCCCCAATAAAAAAAAAATTACATACAAGTTTTTACATGAATGAAAATGAAAAACACTCATCTCACATAAAAACCCCCGGCTATTCAAACACGACGATCCAATATAACATATCCAGCAACACAGAACATCACATGTCATCAACGTAAGTAAATATGCGCATCCCAATTGTCGTTGACATATAGCAACGAAACCGGCGATATCACATATTACACTTACGGTCACAGAAAAGAAAGTGTAAAACTACAACAGTTGGAATCCGCAAACTCTTTAGACATCGCATGCCTAATCAAATGAATTCCTTAGACATCGCATGCCTAACAATTATAAACCCCGCATTTTAGTCTCAAAATCGAAAACACTTTTCAATATAAAGTCGGGCAATTCAACAAGATTCCCGACATCCTGATCGAATGCTCGTCGCAAACTTCAGTAGGCGGCCGCACCCCCGACGCCGTCGACGAAGTGCACCAAGGCAGAACAACGCCGCCGCGAGCACCCGAACGGATGCTTTCGGCGACGGGGTTCTCCTACAGTCACTTGGTCGGGGCTATGGAGCGAGGCTGTCTATTAAGTTTACCCGGCGAGTATCCGCGTATGCTACGTGATTGCGACGGACTTTTGATCGCATCAAAATTCCGTGGCAACCGATCAAGTGAGACTAAACTGCTATGTTTATAACATTCATTCAATTATCTCATAACTTCTTGTGAATTCCAATTGTTGTATCACATTCCAGATAAAAAGAAAATGTTAAACTTTCCGATCGAACAGTCGAACACCCAAGTTTTCTCGAAACAGCTCAACTCATGAAATAAGTTCAAAGACATTCACTTCGTGCCTCAGTACCAACGGTCCAGCCGTAGAAGGGTCAAGCCAACGCCTCACATGTGGCACGCCGTACTGCCCCAAACCCGAAGGTTCAAAGGGCAGTTCAAGACGGTCACATAATCGAGTTAAGGTTTGTTGTCTTCTAGAGGGACCATCGCGTTACTTGCACTACTTAGAACGTCTTTAAACCTCGGAAAAATCCAACACTTGGAAATTTTCCGGCAGGGAAAAAGTTGGGTATTTATATCCGGTCGAACTTTTTAACATATTCTAAAATTATCCGGAAAAGCACACAGACAAAATTAGACAATCCGATCGAAATACCGAGTCCCTAATACAACCCAGAAAACTCAACTCTTGAGTAAATTTTAAAAATTCCCATAAAACTCAGCATTTAAATAAAGAAGTTACTGTGCAAAAATGGTTGACTGAAGAGACTAAATGGGCGCGGAACCGCCGCAATAGGCGGCTAATGCTGCGGTTCCGCCGCGCTTTAGAAAGATCATTAGGTAATTTTTGCACCGTAATTCTTAGAATTTCCTGCTGAATTTTTTAAGCATTTTTAATTTGGAAAAAACCACTTTTTCAGAAAAAGTCCAGAGAGGGTTAAAAGTTAGGGTTTCGGGGTTCGATCGGGTTTCTAACATCGTCTACGCATCGCCTAAGGCTCTAGCTAGGCTCTGATACCACTGTAGGGTTCCTAGGCACGCTAATGAGGTCTCACAAGGCATCAACCATGCCAATTTCAAATTTTACAAGTGCCGAGAAACCCTAATACGGATCGTTAACTAGAATTTTAGGCGAAACATGCGAATAGTTAACAACTTAACTAAAGGAACGGAAATACAACCTTTGTAGATCCGGTTCTCCACCTCCATAGCGCCGCAATGAAGTCTCCTTGCTTTCCAAATCAAATCCCGGGCTCTAGCGTCGGCTTCATCGAAAAAATGGGCGGGCTAGGTCGTCGACTTCGATGCCGAAGATGAGCTACGTCGAGGCATCACAAGATCAAGCTCCAACTTCACCAAGTCATCAAACTTGTGAAGAAAACACCCTATACTACTTGGCAAGAGGTAGAGGATGAAGAAATAGGAGGTGGGTTCACTTTAGAATTGGATTTCTCACTCATTTTCTCAAGTTACCATTGATAAGCAAGCTTTTCTTCAGGTGAAGAAGAAGAAGAAGATAAAGATAATCATATGATAAGTGAAAAGAAAATAATACTTATCATATAATTAACCATGGTCAAGTGTAGAGAATTAACTAAGGTTATGTGAATGGTTAGGGTTAAAAGAAGAAGACAAAATGGTCACTTGGTCAAAGCTTCATGAAGCTTCAATATCAAACAAAGAAAGCCACCATTTTCTCTTTATCATTTTCTTTTGCCAAAATGAACAAAAGAAATAAATAAATGAATAAGTAAATAAACAAAACCCTAACCACTCATATAACCATGGTTTAATCTTTACACAAACTCAAGTTAACATGTATCATCAAACATAATACAATCAAGTGCACAAAAGTATATCACATATACAACTTGTGAACTTCAAGTGAGAAAATCCATTTAAAGTGAACCAATACTAGTTAATGCAAAGTAATATATCTAATATATAATTATGCATTAAATCATCAAATCAACACTTAATTTAACGATCCGGTCATATCGCATATGACCGACTAATATCCAATGTATCGATTTATCGAATCAATTCTTGATTCGATAACTAGGTTATATCGCATACAACCATTCGATACATTCATCGCGAGAATAGAATGCGGTATCACATACACGCATTATTCTCGGTCCCGCACATATCTCATATGCGCTCCTATTTCGTTTCGCTTGAGCCAGGAAACCTCTGTGTAGGACTCTAACGACTCGTCAATACGCCGGCAGCAGGTGATGATCATATCAAACACCCACAAGCCGCAAGCGGTCTGCTAAATGTAACGGCCACCCGAGTATTGAGCGATCAGAAGATCGACGAGCAAGCCCGCTCATACTCCTGTGAATCCAACCAGTAACACTTACCGTACAGTCCGGTCTCGTCGTCTGATATGTCGCATATCTCGCCTAGGGGTGGTAAACGTCAGACCCCAACAGCTCGATAAGTCGTGTCGATATGAGGTCTATAACAGTTCGAGAAACTACTGGTAACACTTACAAGTAAATCTCAGCAACCCTGGCCAGGGATTTCCGGTTATAGCCAATCGAACACAGCGCAACATCAACTCCCTATACCGGGAGAGACGAATCCCCTCCTATCGCTCATTGCCTCCATGTGACTCGGGACTGTACCCAAAAACCACCATTTTGCACGCCCTCTTGGACGTGGTAAGGTGGAAATCAAAGCACAGTGGGAACCACACAAGACTCTATGACGATCTCGGGTCAACAGACTACTCTGTACCAGTGTCACCAGAGAACTGCCATCTGACGTAAGGTATAATACCATCTGGGAGTTCTCGGCAAGTCCGTCCAGTGTACCCAGTCTTCACTGAGCACCCGCATATCATCTCTGATGTCAAACACCAATGGATATGGGATCATCCATCGCCCATCTGTATGGGTCGAGAAGGTATACGCTAGTCTACTCTGGTATATCGATGCCCTGTCTCGATATACCCACGACTAGGGACCTTGAAGGATGTACTTGTGGACTACCATGTTCCCACTAGTATGATCCGCATCATAGTCCAGGTAGTCAAGTACACATCCTAAGGGCTTTACCAACATGTAACAGAGAGACAATCAGTGTACACGTTAAGGTAAAGAGCAACCAGATAGCATACTATCATGTCGAGCAAGAAAGTCCTCCCTATATATGTCCAAGCATCCACTACAATATACATCCTATGTATAGTAATGGCCTCTAGGGCATACATATAACTAACAATTCGTGTCTCGGACAAGCACAGAGCATGAGAGGGGCAACACAAGAATCAATGGGTGCGCGGAGCTCGAGGGAGATGAGGTCAAAAGTATTATTTTTGATGCCACTTTGGACTGCTGCATATCTGAAGAAATTGTTGAAGCAAATTGCAATATGGAACATGTAGAACAACAGAGGAGAGCAACACAAGAAACCATGAGAAAAACGACATCCCAATTCCCCCACATGGCCGCGGAACCACGGCCAATTAGCCACTTATGCGGCGGTTCCGCGGCCGTGTTAACTCGGTGCCAGAAGATACTTTTGGGGTGTTTTGGTCATTTCATTTGGGCAGAGAATATTGCCCTAGGGTTTCAGCACTCAGCCTATAAATAGCCCAGTTTTGTGCCAAGCCAAGGGTATCTTTTTCATGCCTCTTTTTGTTAGGATTTAGTTTAGCTTCTTCTTCTTCTTCTTCATGTCTTCCTCCATTAAAATGTAGTGAGGGTATTAAGTGGATGATGAAATGAAGATGAGGGTTATTTTTATTATCTTGTCTCTTTTATTTATTGTCTTGTAATTTTATTATCTTGTATTGTAATTTTAATTCTTGTTGTTAATTAGTTGTTGCTATTTCTTTTCTTGCTCTTTTCCTTCTCTTCTCTTATCCGTATTATTTTCAAGCGATGATATTTCGACGGAGTTCCTTGCTTAGGTGAGGACCCAAGAGTTAGCTTGCACCATTTGTAAAACCATATTTTCCTTTTCTCTCTTTTCTTCCCTCTTGTTTTGTTTTCTTTTCTTTTATAATGTGTGGATAATTGCCCACTTGTTAAGGCTATGGAAGGTGGTATGAGGGACATAGAAATCCCTTGTGCTTCTCTTCACCAAATATCTTGAAACGAACCCCGACCAAACAAACGCAACCCCTCACATAGGCGTGCTATACGTGACATGTAGCCCCGACCTAAGTAGAGAAGTCCTTTAAGCGCACTACAACGTGATATGTAGTTGTGACTTAATTGGATACATAGTTGCGGGTGTTTGGTCGAAGGTTGGAAATAAGCGTATTTAACGGAGGGACAAGGGGCACTAGGAATGGATTTAGCGTTGGAAAGCTCTCTTAAACTCGCAAATCCCATTCCTATGTCCTCTTAATCCCCGCTACTTTCGATTATCCCAACACCATTTTAAGAATGGAAAAAGACAAGTACAAGACTAATCCTAACTCTACTAACCGACCTTAACCTTAACAAGCTTACTTGAACAAAAAAACAAACACGTAGGATAGAATTGAACACAAACATATACATTCGTTATTGACTCGTCTAAGACTCGAACAGACATACAACCATCTCCCTGCGGATCGACCCGTGCTCAACCGGCTAGCTACAAAGCGACACCGTCCTTGATCGCGGTTAACTTTAGAATTTTGAATACGCGACACGCCAAAAGCGTGCGATCAAATGGCGCCGTTGCTGGGGAGACGGTAACGTATTTTCTTTCTTGTTATTCGGGTTAATATTCTTTTTGTATATATATATAAAATTATAAATATAATATAAAAAGAAAATCTTTTTGTTATTTTTAATATTTTTTGTGTGCAGGTGTGCAGGTTATCTGGAGCAAGTACAGTAATCAAAAAAGAAAACAGAGCATTTTATTTTGGAGTAGAGAGCAAGGAGAGCCCAGGGACCAAAATTTAGGCCCCAAGTCCAAAGTTTGACCGCGGAACCGCGGTCAAATCTTGGGTTGTACGGCGGTTCCGCGGCAACTTTGAGGTTTATGAGCCTCAAGTTTTTTTCACCTACTCTTTTTCCATTTATCTCTCTGTAAATTCCACTTAACTGTATTTTCTGCAGGTATCTTTGCATAGAATTGCGCCGCTGCCAAATAAATTTTTATTGTTTTAGATTTTGTTTGTTTACGCGCTTTGCATATAATAATACGGACTTTAAGGGGCTATAACAAAAATTCAGATTGGGTGGGGATTTCATCACCCTTCCTAAGACCCCACAAATCATTAATTGCATAAGCATTACCTTGAGTTAATAAAAAATATCTAGACCAAACCTATAAGGACTTGTCGCTCTCATTTAGGACAAGGGAAGGTTGCGGGGAATCAGTCGTTTATCTAAACATGACTTTGTGGTGCTTAGGCTAGACAAGTGAGGAGGTAATTTTAAAAGGCCCGTCTCACGGTAATTCATGAGCAGAACCCTCCTTCCTTCACTTGTGCTTACCTGGCCACAATTGGCAGTAAAGAGGCGATTCGAGGGTCCTGCAACTTGTCGCTTGGCAGTCTAGGAGCGGTCTAGTTGGACTTTAAAGACCCTAGCTCTAGGTGATTGTTTGTGCATTTTGTGATTGTGATTGTGCTTATATAAAGTTTAGTCCCATAAATCCGTATTCTTTCAAACAAACAATTTCAAAACTCCAAAAACAAACTTTTTTTGTAAGAAAAAAAAATACCACTTCCTTCCCTCCCTACCTTTTCACTCTTCTAACATGGGTACCCCGCCTCGAAAAACTCTTGTCGAACTTTGGTACCCACAACCAGACATAACTTCCTACGGTTCTTGCTTTGGCCGAAGTTCGAACGATCCCTCCATGCCAAAAATCTCTTTGAAAGATCGAATAGACGCGTCTAGGACAAACAATTGGACTAAGTAATCCACTTTGTATCAACCATTTCAAACATTCACACCTTCTTACGTTGATACCCCTTTTGAGAGTCTAGTTAACCCCAAGACCTATGTCTATTGCTGAACGAATTGAACAATCTCGTAACCGATCTTTCACTCCTTTCACCACTGCCAATTCTTTTGATCAACAATCCCAATCACCTTCTTATCAGAATGTTGATCATAACCCTGTCCAACCATTGAACTCCTACCAGTCCTACCCAACATTTACACCTTCCCTAGACATTGCTTCTGAACAGCCATTTGGGAGTTTCCAGTATCAAAACAACTTTGAATCTTTTACTAAAACCCCTCCACAACCCATGTCTAGTCTGGAACAGTCGTCAGAAGACTTTCGGGTAGCGTCGTATCAACAGATGATGGATTTGAATGCGTCCATGGCCGCCCTCATACAACCTACTGACCCGGTAGCTAGTTTCCAACTAGCTCCACATTTTCCAATGTATGATGCAGCGGTAGGACAGGCTGAGAATTTGAGTGGTGAGAGTGAGCTGTACACCCTTCCAAATCAAACCTACCCATCCCCAATTGAATCCCAGGACTCTGGTTTTGAATGTTTATCAAGTGTTCCAAATGATTCACCAGTTGAAGATAGAACGTTTAATGAGTTGTGCGGCTTTGTAGTGTTTGATTTACCTGATTATGAAGGGTCCCTTTTGAGTGAAACCATTACCAATCCTTTTGACCTCTACACCTCCACTCTAGAACCTGAATTGATTAATATCCATGCTTTTGATGAGGTGTCTGAGAAAATTGAATTTCACGTGACTGAGGATATTGACGCTGGGAATATTTTGGATGATAAACCCGCGGATTTGGATGAGTTTCTCTCTCCAATTCATCATCCCGAGTCATTAAAAGTTTTTCCCGAACTTCATATGCATCTTGATTTTGATGAGAATTGCATGGATGAGCTGTGTTTTGAGGAGAATATTGAGAATAGTTTTGAGGATGAACCAGTTTTACTTGATGAGTCGGATTTTCTAATTCATCCTATCCATTTCACTGACTGTGTACATCCTCCTGAACCTTTACTTGATACCTTTCCTCAATCACTCCCCTCTATACTTTCTATCATTCCTACCTTGCAAGAAACCGTATCACTTTCATTTCCAGTGTCTGGTTTACAAAGTTCGGTGTACCCATATTTTCTCACGAATCTTGAGGGATTTGACCAAATTTTTTGCCATATTGATAGGTTAGTACAATCCGTCTTTTCACATCGATCATTACAAATTGTACTAATTTATTCAATTCATTTCAACCCTCAAGTTCGTATTCCACTTCTTTCTTCCTTCCGCTATTCTTCTCCTCCGCCGAGACCGGATGCCGCTTCTATCCCTACACGGTCTCGCATGTTTCTCATTTCTTTTATCTACACTCTATTCTTTCACCAACCGCCGCTTTATAACGATAATATCTTTGAATGGTTGGTGCTAACTTTTGGCCTGTGTAAGGCCTTGTATATCTTGATACTATTCTTTCCCCCCTAACTCTGAACTTTAACGCTTAAACAGTGGAAACACTATTTCAATTAAGTTCGTGGGGGAACCTTTTTGTGTATATATACTTTGTTTTCTTTTTCTGTTAATAATAATAAAAAATAAAATATAAATAACAAACAGGGGAGCACCGACAATTTTGACCCTCTTGTTAGCCTGAGAGTGAGGGCACTGTCAAGTTTAAGTTTGGGGGTGTGCTCGGTAAGCTTTCTTCCTTCGCATTCATGTGTATATTTTTGCATTTGCATACTTATTTTAAAACCCATAAAAATAAAAAAATTTACAAAAATATAAAAGCTTTGTCGTCAAGTTAGCTAGTAGGGTAACTTAGATTTTGATTCTGAAAGTTTAGTTGATACGTTCGAAATAACTAAATTCTAGGCTTAGGAATTGAAAACCCTAAAAATAACCCTCATTCTGTTTAACTTTGGTAATTATACATCCTTACAGTTTTTTTGAAAAATAGGTAATCTTGAGTTCAGTTCTTGAGTTAAGTTGAAATGAAGGGAAAGTATTGAATCTTTTACTGAAGGATAAGTCTGAAAAATAGTTTCTATTCTTGAATCCAAATTTAGAAAGTATATACCCTACAAACTGCACTTTCACGCACCTTGAAACTTGGGATAGTAGAGGATACTTAGAAATACTCTTTCCTAAAAGCCTAGTATGAAAGATAAAACGGTATTTAAAGCTAACCACCAAAAGAGTATCATTGAAAAATATTTCCGGTCTTGAAAAGAAAAAGAAAAAAAAAGAAAAGAAAAGAAAAGAATAAAGTCAAGACCTGGAAATTGCTATTTACGCTTTATGCTCACACATTCAGTAATCGGCCGTTAGTGCCTCAAGAAGCATTAATAGTCGCATGAGAGGTGTGTGAGCAACACCGTTCATCATAAATGAAAAGAAGTAGTATTAGGTATTAGGGAAAGGGTACTATAGCTTGAATTCAATTCTCAAGTGTAGGGGTGAAATAATACACACACGTATGGGAATAAATCGATGTTTGGATAAAAGAGAGAAATAAAGAATAAGACTTATGTTTTCTGTAAAGTTGATAAAAATCCCTGATTTAAGACTGCACTTTAGAAGGAAAACTCAGGAGATACCAATATCTTTCTAAACTTATTTTGGAACGTATAGGATCTAAGGTAAAATAGATAGGAGGTGTGAAACATAAGGGTTGGATATTTCTAACTTAGGATAATAGAGTTTCTAACGTAGATACTAAACTGTAGTAGTAGAATCGATGTTAACTTATGACACCAGCTAGACAGGATTTTGTTGGTGTAATCCGTTGAAAACCCTCAGGAGACAACACTCCTCCTACTAGGGACACCTAGAGGCTTAACGGCTTGTTGCACGAGCTCAGTGCAATCACGTTCCCTGCGAAAGTGAGATTAGGACTTTTTGTGAATAATTGGTTTTTCTCGGGACGAGAAAAAGTTAAGTTTTGGGGTATTTGTTCATACCAGAATATTCCATTTATTACTGTCCATTCTTATGCTTGTTTGTTTATAGGTAGGTGCTTTTAATCCGTGTTTGCTACATATTTACAGGATACTGGTTCCTAGTCCAAAATAATGCAAATGAGACAAAATCTCCACTGTTACGCCAAAATACAGAACATCTGTTGCCAACAGATAAAAGACGGGTTCCGGTCATCCGTATTCGTCCAGTGCCGCGTACCAGTTCTAGAGACAAGACAAATGATAGTGTTCATTCGTGTCTCGGACAAGCACAGAGCACGAGAGGGGCAGCACAAAAATCAATAGGTGCGTGGAGCTCGAGGGAGATGAGGTCAAAAGTATTATTTTTGATGCTACTTTGGACTATTCCAGATCTGAAGAAATTGTTGAAGCAAATTGCAATTTGGAACATGTAGAACAACAGAGGAGAGCAACACAAGAAACCATGAGAAAAACGACATCCCAATTCCCCCCACATGGCTATGGAACCGCGGCCAATTGGCCACTTATGCTGCGGTTCAGCGGCCGAGTTAACTCGGTGCCAGAAGATACTTTTGGGGTGTTTTGGACATTTCATTTGGGCAGAGAATATTGCCCTAGGGTTTCAGCACTCAGCCTGTAAATAGCCCAGTTTTGTGCTAAGCCAAGGGTCTCTTTTTCATGCCTCTTTTTGTTAGGATTTAGTTTTGCTTCTTCTTCTTCTTCTTCATGTCTTCCTCTATTAAAATGTAGTGAGGGCATTGAGTGGATGATGAAATAAAGATAAGGGTTATTTTTATTATCTTGTCTCTTTTATTTATTGTCTTGTAATTTTATTATCTTGTATTGTAATTTTAATTCTTGTTGTTAATTAGTTGTTGTTATTTCTTTTCTTTCTCTTTTCCTTCTCTTCTCTTATCCATATTATTTTCAAGCGATGATATTTTGACAGAGTTCCTTACTTAGGTGAGGACCCAAGAGTTAGCTTGCACCATTTGTAAAACCGTATTTTCCTTTTCTCTCTTTTCTTCCTTCTTGTTTTGTTTTCTTTTCTTTTATAATGTGTGGATAATTGCCCACTTGTTAAGGCTAAGGAAGATGGTATGAGGGACGGAGAAATCCCTTGTGCTTCTCTTTAGCAAACATCTTAAAACGAACCCTGACCAAACAAACGCAACCCCCTCACTTAGGCGCGCTATACGTGACATGTAGCCGTGACCTAAGTAGAGAAGTCCTTTAGGCGCACTACAACGTGACATGTAGTTCTGACTTAATTGAATACATGGTTGCGGGTGTTTGGCCGAGGGTTAGAAATAAGCGTATTTAACGGACGGACATGGGGCACTAGGAATGGATTTAGCGTTGGAAAGCTCGCTTAAACTCCTAAATCCCATTCATATATCCTCCTAATCCCCGCTACTTTCGATTATCCCAACACCATTTTAGGAATGGCAAAAGACAAGCACAAGACTAATTCTAACTCTACTAACCGATCTTAACCTTAACAAGCTTACTTGAACATAAATACAAATGCTTAGGATATAATTGAACACAAACATATACATTCTTTATTGACTCGTCTAAAACTCGAACGGACATACAACCATCTCCCTACGGATCGACCCGTGCTCAACCGGCTAGCTGCAAAGCGACACCGTCCTTGATCGCGGTTAACTTTAGAATTTTGAATACACACTAGTAAAATAGGGGTTTGCCCCTACGGATGAAAATATCCGTTGGGGCAGATTTTACTTGGCCCTACGGATTAATCCGTAGGGCTAAAAGGTTGCCCCTACGGGCACAGACGTCCAAGAATTAAAATATTAATTCTTAATTTGGTGTTTGCCCTTACGGAGCCGCAAACAAAGGACCTACAGGTATATCCGTAGGGGAAAGTAAATATCTATTTAACAAAACACCAGATCGATCGCCTACGCTCACTTTCTCTCTCTCTCAATCGCGCGCGAGAAAAAACCCCAAATCGCCTCCGTCGTCGCCACCGTCGCCTCCGTCGTCGCCACAGTCGTCGCCAGCGCCTGTTTCGTCGCCACCGTCGTCGCCACCGTCGTCGCCACCGCCGGTTTCGTCGCTAAGTCGCCACCGTCATCGCTCCAGCCCACCAGCAGCCGTTCAGGTATAAATCTCGAGGTAAATTAAAGCATTTTTGGATTATTTTGGGCTTAGGGTTCATGGCTGGGTCTGGGTTGCGCGCGCGAGAGTTGGGGTTGGGCAGGGGTCGCGGTGGCGGTCGGGGTCGGGGTAGGGTTAGGGTTGGGGTTCGGCTGCTGCTGGGGTTAGGGTTACGGTGGGGCTGGGGTTAGGGTTACGGTGGGGCTGGGGTTAGGGTTACGGTAGTGGGGCTGGGGTTAGGGTTACGGTGGGGCTGGTTGAATGGCTATTCTGATTAGTTGACAAATACAATGTTAATCATAATTTACTCGACACAGATGGTAGAAAATAAGAAAAAGATCAAGAAAAAAATAATCGATTTTGATTTTAACATGCAGGGTGTTGATGCAAGATGTAATATCTAGTAGCAGATGCTAGGTATATAGACTAAAGAATAGTTGTAAATGAACCGCTAGCAAGAAAATCCTATAATTATACGTACACATCGCTTGACTCATGAAGCCTGAAGCTCTTTCTTTTGGGGGATAAAACTAGTTATATTCCTGCATTGCCTAGAAATAGCAGTGAGTTGTTTAAAACTTTTCAAACACAACCCCCCACCCCCCCAAAAAAAGAAAGAAAGAAAGGACAAGGAAAAAAAAAGAATAGCAACAAGCAATACAAGCTAGCAACCGTAAATAACTGCTGAGATTATGTCTACCTTGGCAATTTGAACAATGATGGTCTTGTCTGGATTGTTAAGATCCACTTTATGGGGGTGAGGAACACATTTTGCAACTGTATTTATGATTTTCATTCTGTCAAGTGTTGAAATAAAAATCAACACTTGACAATCAATCCAAGATGCTCAATAACTTGCTTCAAAACCATAATCTAATCTTGATGATGCTCAATATTAGCGATTTCCATGATCACGACACGTGGCAGATGACGTGTCTCATAACGCTTTATGATATCAGTATCCTATATTTGTAGTTTTAATTGTTGATTGTTATAGATGTATACCATTGCAATAATAGTTTTTGGTTGATGAATGCTATTGCAATGTAGGATGATCAGTTCTATCAATCTTGATCTCAATGGTTTAAAATCATGTTACACATACAACACGAATGCACAACAAACGCATAATTAGAGAGCGACTCGAGATATTCAGGTTAAAACCAATATATGATACTCGATGATAATATGAAACCTTCATATTCCCATCGATACCCATATATGAAACTAAAAGCGCCACTTAGTCCCCGTCTATCGGTTAACATACGTGCGATGCTCGTCGTGACCTAGAACTATACGAAGGTTGTTAAATATCGGACAGTATAGCTCGATACTAACAACCGTCGTATAGTCTACGCGACGAGAAAATTCAATCGTATGGTAACCCATAGATTTGTCCCGTGTGGACAAGTTAAGAATGTATAAAGCAAACGCCTTCATTCACTTGTGTTTTCATCCGTTTCGAGATATTTCGTCGGTATCTTTCCGCTGGTTCTCCGTGTACAAAGATAGATTAGATGTTCATTTCAACGTTGTTTCACAGCTTTGAAATGATTATCTATTCTATTACAGTGTACTCGGAGAACAGCGGGGAGGTGCTGCCGAAATTTACTCGAAACGGTTGAAAGCACAAGTGATGGACATTCGCTCTATACATTCTTAATGGGATAGAAGCCTACCCCCGACAGCCGGAACACATACATACAAACGCATAATCAGAGAGCGATTCGAGATGTTCGGGTTAAAACCAATATATGATACTCGATGATAATATGAAACCTTCATATTCCCATCGATACCCATATATGAAACTAAAAGCGCCACTTAGTCCCCGTCTATCGGTTAACATACGTGCGATGCTCGTCGTGACCTAGAACTATATGAAGGTTGTTAAATATCGGACAGTATAGCTCGATACTAACAACCGTCGTATAGTCTACGCGACGAGAAAATTCAATCGTATGGTAACCCATAGATTTGTCCCGTGTGGACAAGTTAAGAATGTATAAAGCAAACGCCTTCATTCACTTGTGTTTTCATCCGTTTCGAGATATTTCGTCGGTATCTTTCCGCTGGTTCTCCGTGTACAAAGATAGATTAGATGTTCATTTCAACATTGTTTCACAGCTTTGAAATGATTATCTATTCTATTACAGTGTACTCGGAGAACAGCGGGGAGGTGCTGCCGAAATTTACTCGAAACGGTTGAAAGCACAAGTGATGGGCGTTCGCTCTATACATTCTTAATGGGATAGAAGCCTACCCCCGACAGCCGGAACACATACATACAAATGCATAATCAGAGAGCGATTCGAGATGTTCGGGTTAAAACCAATATATGATAATATGAAACCTTCATATTCCCATCGATACCCATATATGAAACTAAAAGCGCCACTTAGTCCCCGTCTATCGGTCAACATAACGTGCGATAATTTATTCTTTTCAACGACAAACGCACACACAAAGCATATACACGGATTTTCTCCTTTGTCAGTAACTATCCCGTTCTTATATTTCTCAATATAGTCAGCATAACCTACAATTTATATGTTATTCAGTCTAACATGCCCCATGAGTATGTCAGAGTTAAGGACTGGATGTATGTGGATTGGAAACAACGTATGCAACCTAAGTTATTCGAATTACATTTTATTGCTATCAGTTTTAATCTAAACTTGTATCGTTATGTATTTATCGTAAAATTTGTTTTGTTAGATCCACGATCCGAACTTGTCTGCATCATTTGAGAGTGATTTAAGATGTTTAGCTCAATTTCCTAGTATGGAGGTTGCATATTACAAAGGATTTGGTGTCCTTGGATACAAATTCGAAGTTAAGGACATAGAAACATCTAGAATCACTCAGAATAGTGGGATTGCGACGGTAGGATCGGACGGTGTGATTTTCTATGGGTACTTAAATTGTATACTCGGCATCCACTATCCCGGACGATCAGAACCCTTTTATATATTCCACTGTACTTGGTACGATCCGCGAACCGATACAGACAGGTGGAGAAGCAGTCTTGGGACTTGGAAAGATGAATATGGATTGACCAGTGTGAACACACTTCGATTTTACGGTCAGGATGATCCGTTTATCTTTCCGAACCAAGCGTTCCAAGTATACTACTCACAGTGTTTGAAGCATCCGGGGTGGAGTGTTGTATGCTGATGGAAACCTAGAGATGTCTACGATGTCCCAGAATACGAGGACAGCGATGAGGACGAAGAAGAGAGAAGGCTTAAAGTGCTCCGACCGTCTGTTTCGAAGGACGGGTTGTCTTCGACCGATCATGAAGTTACGTGGGTTAGAAATGACATCGACGATGAAATCCAAGTAGATATGTATGATGCGCCCACGAAACGAAAAAGGTTATCAGTAATGTTATATTATTACTTCACATTTTACGCTCTAGATCATATATAGTCAATACTTTTAATGATTGTCTAATGCGTCCACGAACCGTTTATCTAGATTTGATGACGATGTCGGGAGCAGCGAGGGGCGGCAGGAGCTCCAGCCGCGGCAGAGGCAGAGGCAGAGGCAGAGCGGTTCTGCCGCCCGGAGAGCTCCGTAGGGAGCTTCAGAGGGCCGGTCTTGCACCTAGATCGGAAACCCCTTCGGATGCCTCCTTCCGTGTGGATTTTGCCACACCTCCAGGTATACTGCACGCATATCCATTTTCAATGTAATATTACAGATATTCATGCATGTTTATATCAAAATTACTTATATTGTCAATGTTTGATTGTCTAGTTGTTGGTCCTGCGTCCACATCTGGGACAGAGGCCACCCCCGCTCCTCCAGGTATGTTTATATATCATATAGTGTATGTATATTGATTTAGAATGCTATATCATAAATATACACATTCCTTTTGCTCTTACTTAGCAATTTTTATTATTGTCTAGCTGTAGGTGGTGATACCACCGCACCTGCGGGTATGTTTATATGTCCTATAGTGCATGCATATTGATTTAGAACGTTATATTATTGATCTACACATTCTTTTTGCAATTACTTATAAAATCTATTTTTAATTGTCTAGTTGTTGGTCCTGCGTCCACATCTGGGACAGAGGCCACCCCCGCTCCTCCAGGTATGTTTATATATCATATAGTGTATGTATATTGATTTAGAATGCTATATCATAAATATACACATTCCTTTTGCTCTTACTTAGCAATTTTTATTATTGTCTAGCTGTAGGTGGTGACACCACCGCACCTGCGGGTATGTTTATATGTCCTATAGTGCATGCATATTGATTTAGAACGTTATATTATTGATCTACACATTTTTTTTGCAATTACTTATAAAATCTATTTTTAATTGTCTAATTATAGGTGGTGCGTCCACACCTTCCACAGGGACCACTCCTGCCGCTTCCATACCCTCCGCATCGTCTGCAGGTTAGTATGAATAAATTTAAAATATTTATTTATTTTACATATGCTCTATAGAATAAATATGAACTTCATGGAGATTTAGCGTCGATGTTTATTTTATAGTTGGAGGGGATGCGTCCGGGTCCGGGACCCCGGTTGTTCCTCACCGGAGGAACTATCGTCCCGCTCATGCTGCTGCTCGGGCCCAGGCTCGTGCGCTATTCACCGGAGGTATATATCACACTTGAATTTTTGTTTAACCTTGATTTCTTAATACAACTTTGTCTTATTATTGATTTTCTTGATATTTCATGCAGACGCAGGGCCTCTCCATCCCCAGAGGGGGACTCGAGGCCCGAATCAGTCCCATATGCTGAGGCCTGATAGAGCTAGGGGGGAGGCAGCATTCCCCCTATTTTTTACCCTTGACTATCGCTATACCGGTCCTCATGCCGAGAGGTTCGTCCGGTATTTGGGGGACGAGAGCCGGATCGTGAAGAACTATCCACTTCACGTTGAGTGGGGCGAGCAGCACCAGCGCTCATTCGCCCTCTTCTTTGATCAGGCTCGGGTATGTATTAATATATTTTCATTTGATCTATCCAATATATTTATTATTAACACTTGCAATCTAATAACAATGTTTTTTTTTTGTATTTTCAGTTGGATTACGATTTTCAACCTGTAGCCGACCCTGATCATCCGGGGAGGGTGCTCGACCTTCATGCTCTGTACAATGGCCTGATGAAGAACATGCAGGCCAAGGTCCGATATAATAGGAATGAGCTGAAGGCCGACTGCTACTCCCTATGGATAGCGACCCCCGAGGCAGAGAGAGCGGCCCTCCTATCTACTCCGGCGTTTGCGAGAGTCGACGTAGAGACATGGCCTCTATTGTGCGCTTATTTCGACTCCGAACGCAAACAAGTATGTATTTTAAATTTAATTCATTATTTATGATATAATTTATTTCTTTGTGTTTCTTAATTAGAAAACTAAATGTTAATGCGTTGTGCAGAAACAGGCCGCTCAGAATACGGAGAACAGGAAGTCGGCGAAGAGGGGTCGCCGCACTTACACAGGTGGCTCGAGGAACATTATTCGAGCCATGGAGTTATCGGTAAACTAAGAGTTATTCTCTAATATTCTGCAATATTAAGAGTTATTCTCTAATATTTCTAATATTAAGAGTTACTTTCTAATATTGCAGACATCTCGGACCGTGGCGTCAGGTGGTACACCGAGCGTGCTGTCCGCATATCTTGCCGTCCACGGCACCTCGACAGATCCCGCCACGGGCGAGCTTCGATGTCCCGACGTCGCTACCCAGGAGTTGTAAGTGCACGGCGGCGCCCCGGCCGTCAAACCGACGGCCAAATGCGGAAGCGGTGAATAACTTTAATTTTCTTGGACTGGCAAACCGCCGCGCACTAATACCCGGATCGAACCACTAACTAGTCCTAGCTAACAATAAGATGGGAAAAGAGATATACCGACGATCCAAGTCCTCCGGTCTTCTCGTCATGGTCCCGATCTCCTGCGGAAGATCCTGTCTCCTCCTCGTCGCCGGAAGTGCACCACATCGCCTACATTGTTTACGGGCTCCCACCTCAATGCCGAGGCAACTCGGGCACGAAGCCGGCTACTCGACGTGCCCAAGATTCGCTGTAGAATATGTAGTAGAACTTGTGTCTCAATTTTGGGGTAGTGGAGGTGCCATTTTTGGTGGAGGAAAGAAAGGATTTTTTGGAGAGCAACTAGAGAGCTCTTTTCTTAGCACAATATCAACCAAAAATGCCACACCAAAAGAATCAATCAACCCCCACCCTAAAGTGGCCGGCCCATGTAGGAAAAAGAGAGAGAGAGAAAAGTCAAGGGGGAGGTAACCATATGAATCATGCAAGAGAGAGAGAGAGGAATGGTTATCATGAAAAACAATGATACCAAAACAAAACCCATACTCCACCACCAACCACCAACCTCATCATCAACAACCATGATGAGCCAAAAGTCATGCCATCATGACAAGAAGAAGTCAAGGTCAAAGAAAAGATGTCATGATAAAACAATATGCAAAGAACCCCCTTCCAAATACTTATTTGCAACAATGCAAATAAACCCTCCTCCACCAAACTTCGGCCAATGAACGGAACAATGAAAATCGGCCGAAACGGAAAGCAAACTGGCAACTCCAGAAAACTGTTCCCGTAATAAATTACAGGAAAAACCCCGATACTGTGCATACACACCCGCATTTGTATTTCGACCGAAATACAAATGCAATGAGACAAAATCTACACTGTACTATACAAGGATCCGGCTTAAACCAAAACCGGCTAGTTATATCTGTTCGATCCTGATCCGTGCAATAACGCACGTATCTGATCGAACCCTGCCATATAACCATACGGCCTATAGTACAAACTGTCCGATCCTGATCCGTGCAATACCGCACGTATCTGATCGGACCTTGCCATATCTCCATACGGCCTCTACAGCCTTTCGCCCGAAAGCTGAGTAACTGAATGTGGGGGACTCTAAAGACTCGTCAACACCTTGGTTGTGGATTTAACCACTAGCACGTCAGAGGTATAAGCCAATACGTAACAGGCTACCAGGTACTGACTAAAAGGGATGTCTGTGAGCGAACTCAGCCTGACAACCCTACTGAGCCTGTCAGTGACAATATCCGTACAGTCCGGTCCGTTCGTCTATGAGTATCGCATGGCGGGCCTAGGGGGTTGGTAAAAGTCAGACCCCCAAAAGCGGTACAAGTCGTGTCGGAGTGTAGCCCAGAACACCCTGAGATACTACTGGAATACTTACCAGTAAATCTCCTTGCCTTGGCCAAGGACTTTGTGTAATGGCTCTCCTAGACACAGCACGACCTCACCCCCAATACCGGGAGAGACGAACCCCTGAAGATACGCTCACTGTCTCCATGTGGCTCGGGACTGTACCCAACTAAAACCTGTTTGCACGACTCCTTTGAGCCGTGGTAGGGTAGTAATCAAAGTACAGTGGGAACTCACACGAGACAAATGACGATCCCCAGGTCGATGAACTAACCTGCACACATGTCACCAGGGAACTGCCATCTGACGTCTGGTATATGACCAACTAGCATGTTCCCGGCGAGTCCTGTCCGGTGTACTCATAACCCAATGAGCACCTGTATACATCTTAGGTGATCCAACTGACACCAGTGGCTTGTGAGACCGGCCACCGCCCCTCGTCGGGGTCTCGACTGTATACACTAGTCTACTAATGGAGTATCGATGCCCAGTCTCGAAACTCCCACGACTAGGGACCTTTTAAGGATAAGCTTATAGACCCCAGCTCCCACTTATATGATCGCCCTCATACTGCTGGTGGTCAAGCAAGAATCCTAGGGGCTCTATCAACGTGTAACAGCGACGTGTCAGGTCACCTAAAGCAGTACACGATGATAAAGGTAAACCAGATAGCATACTATCATCTCGAGTAAGACTGTCCTACCGGGATAGGTCCTCCATCAATCATTACAATCACGTACCTGTGACCTAATAATTGACTCTGAGGGCACTATCTCCAACAATCTCCCACTTGCACTCAAGGATAATTATTGCGATGTCGCATACTCACAGCCCGTGTGATACCGAACACCCAACTCCTCTACTAGTCAGTCTCACAAAGCTCGTTTGCGAAACTATTGCGTTCGAGGAATAGCCTCAGTGAGTGGATCCGCTTTGTTGTCTCTTTCCATGTCTCTCTATATCTCAAGTTCGCGGAGAAAGCCATCTCCCGAAAAGAGCAATACCTGTCTCAGAATATGTCTGGATGTCTGATGGGACATAGCTCATAAATGAACTCCAAATCCAAACTTCTTAGACTGTATCGTTAACTGAACTTAATCAGTATCCTGCGCCATGCCTCCCTCAGTATTGCCTTGGACCACCTGTCCAAAATACTGCCCCTCATCAGAAGGAAAACTATAACTCTGACAACCTCCTTGTCGTCCATGTCACCTTGGAAGCCTGGAATGATAACTGTCTCCTGAATGAGGCTGTCGTTATCATCTCCCTAGAACATCCACTTATGTTCTAAAACTGCTTCCGACTGTTTCTCCAGGATTGGATTAATGTCAACTTATTGCATCTAGTGCAAGAACAACATCTGGTGTGGTACTTGACATCTCACGATTGACTCAATTGCCTGAGCAAGTGATCTGCCAATCATGCCCGTCCCTCTCCCCTTTAGTCTGTAAGACACCTTTGGAGAGGGTGACTCCATTACCTACAGGTACACTACCGTGCCAGGAGTCGTCCATCCTAAATACTCTTAGAATGCTGTCAAGTACCCTAATTGGGAAACCATCCAAATCTAGATCTAAGACCATAGATCTAGTAACCAGTATGTCTGATATAAAATCCATTTCCTTTGTGGAGAAACAACTGTGTGACGACCAAAGTATAACCGATCGTAGTGTAGGAGTTTCTTTTCCTACTTTGTGTATATCATCCAAATACCAGGATATCACACCCTACTACCTTCTCAACAGATCCATCCCCTATTCTGATGAAGTCAAACCCATGACTGTCACGTCAGAAATAGATGATCTTTCTCCGCTACATCTGCTCTAGTCTATAAATAGACATAAGCAACCTGTCCACCAATGCTTCCGCTGCTCCCACTGACTACGACAACCCTCTGGCAGAGTCATATAGACGTACACTTCTAAAACTGGTTTAGAACGACGCTATACTCATCCTCCCGCCGGGTCTCGTAACCTGGAACAACAGCAATGGCAATTGTGGGTAAACAAGAACTTCCCTGTCACCGTCCTTGAGGCTACCGGAGTACCTCTCGGGTGCCTGAAGTTACCCACCTTATCTGCGGAGTGGCCAATGGAATGTCAATTCAGATTGAATCTTTAGGTTCCTTATCAAATCTTCAGTAATCGTTTGTGGTTCTGGAATCACTTCCAGTTCTACCATACTCCCACTACTGTTTTTCTGAAAAAAATCCATTTTTAATAAAACTGTGGCGAGTCTAGAACAATATCGCTATTGTTCATCCAGATGGTAGAAAATCAACCCTCGTCATAGCCTGGGTCAACCCACAAACAGCCATTACAGAAACGTGCCTTGAGTTGTCCAGTGTCTGGTTTTAATCATAAACCGGATAACTCCCCGTACCTTAACATCGTTAAGATATGAACTGTTCTATATCCAATATAGAAACAGAGGCACTGATTTAATTGAACCAGATTCAAATCATGCAGCTGTCCCCAGCGCATGTCAACTAAATGGAAGGAGGCCGATCAGCGTTACTCAACTTAGGAATACTTCCAATTATGAGTAACCTGAAAGAGAAGCAAGATCTCTTTATCATTACTATCAACTGAATACCATACACAAGTATCTACATCTTCGATCTCTTTGAAGAATCCCGATACTTGCTATACCTGGTTCTCTACTCTATTCAAATACCTATAACTTCTCAAAATTGGACCCTGTGTTTCCGCGAAACACCTGTCTAAAAACTAGAGAAGTCATAAGTAAACCGAATATAGTACGAGGACCAAGCCCTCTGTCCTGATGGACCCTGGACAACATACAATCCTTTGTATAAGTCCCTTGAGTCTAATAACTCATTCACTGTGTGTCGTAGGTTGAAAACTGTACTTATGGTTAAGAAGAATTACACCGCTGTTTAATGCTCCTTACCTAACCATCCACTGATATAGGTAAATGTCGTAGACATAATTTCAGAAAGGTATATCTCACTCTATGAAAATAGACGTACAGATATATCAATTTGAAATTGGTGCATAACAGCGGATATTCAAAACCAAATATTTGCCGACCGGCAAACAGCCCAGGTGATTTCCTCAAATATCACTGATTACAACGAATCCCGATATAATGAGGATAATCACCCAATTCCCAATAACTTACTCCTACTCATCATCTGTAAAACCATACAGATATGAGAATCCTACCTGGTAAATACATACCCTGGAGTAAGTGTCTAATCGGGAAATCAGTTTTCTTTTAATAGTACACAGTGAAACTGAAACATTGAAATGTTCCGATGGGGTATTCTGGTATTCCTAGTAATGCCTCTTCCAGATTCACGACTGTAACCGTATAGTTCTTTGCCACCTCTCCAAATCCCTTCATATGTCTTTAGTCTTTACCTTCTGTACACCCCTTTAGGCCAAATGGTTTTCTTCATTCCCTACCGTTCGGCACCAGCCTATGGTTTGGAAGAAGACTATCCAATAAGCATAATGGGTGTAATGTCCCAATCCTAGGAACACTCGCAATGCGAGAGAAGGTGAAGATAAAAGACACCTGAATAAATCTTATTCCTATTTCTCCTGAACCAGAATCCATCCCCGAACTGGAACAAGTTCCTTTCGAGTTCGTATATAACCATACGATGGAGTATCCAATAAACTGTGGATCTTCGTAGTGATACGGAGTGTCCTGGAGAAATACAAAGGTGATTTTAGGATTGGCGAAGAAATACCTGGTTTGGTCGTGAATATCTGTTGCAATTTACTTTGCCCTCTTACTAATCCCTTGCTTTGTCTTAACTTAATACCTTCTGCACACCATCGTTAGGCTAATTGGTTTTCTTCATTCCCTACCGGTCGGCACCAGCCTAAGGTTTGGAAGAAGACAATCCAATTTGCGTAATAGGTGTACTACCCCTAAACCAAGGAGTACTCGTAACCTGAGAGAGGGTAAAAGGAAAAGACAACTGAATAATCCCATCCGTTTTCTCCAGAACCGGAAACCATCCTCGAAAAAATTCTTTCGAGTTCGTATCTAACCATACGATGGTTTTATCCAATGGAAGTGGACGTTCGTAGTAATACGGGGTGTCCTGGAGAAAAGGGTAAAAGTAGGAGTGGCAATGAGGTTTGCAACTCTGACAATCCAAAAGCCGGTGTTTAAGAAGGTTCGGTCAACTTGGTCACTGAGTCAAAGTCTTAGGGTCGGGTCAATGGTCGCTGCCAAAGAGAGAGAGAGAAAAGAAACACTCAGCGTGCACTCTAACCTAGATCAGAATGGTTACCAATTTATCTAATCTGGAAACCTCCCACTGTACCTCAAATTCTCCTCCAAACCTGAAAGAAGAATTAGTCGGGGTTACCCGAGGAGTAAACTAACTCATCAGTGGGAATCGGGATCCAACTATCATTGCATGATAACGTGACGGAATCCGCTCACGCTATCACACTCCAGAAGGTATGCGCATATCTGGCAAGTTTCAGTTCTTTTGAAACTCCCGATGTGATTTTTGCCCCATGCTCTTATGATCTTGACTTTGGCCAACATATCATAAGTCACATGTCAAGTTCTACCCGTCATTCTCCAGGTTAATTTGAATCCACCCGTACATACCCTTGACTTTGGCCAAAATGGCAGTACGACTGTCCCAAACCAACGCATCTATCTATGCTGCATATGAATATCCAATAGCTACCAATCACTGTGCCTTGACTTTGGCCAACATACACAGCTTGAATACTATTGACTACCCATATGAAACGACGGAGGGCTACGAATGGTTTCTGGCGAAAACCTTTAACGTAAAGAACTTGATATCGTTTGAAGGAACGGATAGCTTTTTGAAAATATAGTGACGAAAACCGTTGCTAAAGAGGTCACTCCCGGTGAAGGGATCTCGGCTCTTTCCCCGTAAAATGGGGTGCAGGATATCCCAAATGAATACCGCGATGCAAAGCAAAAGTAATCGGCTATAGTGAAGTCAATGCCCTGACGCAAACTTTTTGTCCAAGGGGTCACTCCCGGTGAAGGGATCTCGGCCCTTGCCTCGTCGACTGAGGAGCAGGATATTCCAACTGAATATCACGATGCAAAACAAAAGTGAACGTTCTTGCAATAACAGCTTTTTGAAAAGTGTTCCAACAACATCAGATTAGGTTTGTTTTTAACTTGCATTGATCCGAATCAATGCAGTCCCATCAATTGATCACACCAAAAAGAACGAAAATATACTGATGTACGTATATGCCATCCGCATTCGCCACTGGGTCCCGTCATTACCCGTTAGGTTAGCTAACTAACGACACAGCGGGGACTGGACTAGCGCGGATGCAAAACATATACGACATCTACTAATATATATACCAATATATTATATTTCGCTCAAGGCGTGAAAGAAATGCAACATCACAGAGAATGAACAGCATCACAGAAACAATACAGATATCTGGGATCCCCGGGTTTCACAGAGCCGCTGAAACCCGACGTTCCCCTGGTCGTGTGGATAGCCTGTGCAATGAAATCCTAGACCCCTACGGGCGCGGCAAGTTACCCGCCAAAACCTGAAGCGAGGCAGTCCCCTTCAGTACCGTGAATGGACCACCCAGCACTTCACGGAATCCGGTAACTTGGGCACCCCTCCTGGGTCAACCTGTACCCCCTACGAGTGCGGCGAATAGCCCGCCAATCCTAGAGTGAAGCCCCCTCCGTCTCAATGCCATGAGATGCAGGCTTGTTGCCCTCCAGAACCCGGCTATCCGTGCACCCCTCCGCGGGGCAATCCTAGTACAAAAAGTAAAATATACATACAACGGGTACATCGACCGCAACCAGGTCGTGCCCCAAAATAATAATACAAACAGGCAGTGACGGCAGTCCACATGTCGGACGCTCGCCCCGCAATATCAAATGTACATAATACAACAAAACTGTACTAGCATTGCATCCAGGCTATCCCCCACGACCGATCCGCAACATCACAGCAAAAACAAAACATCAACGTGAAAGTCACGTTCGCAAATCCGTCTAACCGGGCTATAGCAGTTAGACCGGATTTACCGATCAAGTGACATTCACGGTCGCAGATATAATGTAAATACTGTGAAAAATGTGTTTAAAATATCCGATCGATCAAAAATTAACAAGTGGGCCCCAAAACAATACTGTAGCAGTTACAGAAAATATGGGCCCAATTTTAATGTTCCAAAACCCATATTTTAAGCCCAGAAGGCCTCTGTAAAAAATTGGTAAAGTGATCTCCACAGTGTGCGGCGGAAGGGCGGCAGGAAGGGGGTTTTCGCGGCGCTTCCGCGCTCCCACTGTGGAGTTACTTCGTCGAATTTTTACAGAGCTCTTAGATTTTCCAGTACATCAATATTTTACAACCTGAAAAATTTTTCGACACCAAAAATTTCCAACAGAAAACTGATGCTAACAAAAAATGTAGTTTTGGAACATTCGATCGATCGAAACAGAAAAACACATTACACCAAGCTAGACTATGTTAATGGCGAGGCTCTGATACCACTGTAAGTGCACGGCGGCGCCCCGGCCGTCAAACCGACGGCCAAATGCGGAAGCGGTGAATAACTTTAATTTTCTTGGACTGGCAAACCGCCGCGCACTAATACCCGGATCGAACCACTAACTAGTCCTAGCTAACAATAAGATGGGAAAAGAGATATACCGACGATCCAAGTCCTCCGGTCTTCTCGTCATGGTCCCGATCTCCTGCGGAAGATCCTGTCTCCTCCTCGTCGCCGGAAGTGCACCACATCGCCTACTTTGTTTACGGGCTCCCACCTCAATGCCGAGGCAACTCGGGCACGAAGCCGGCTACTCGACGTGCCCAAGATTCGCTGTAGAATATGTAGTAGAACTTGTGTCTCAATTTTGGGGTAGTGGAGGTGCCATTTTTGGTGGAGGAAAGAAAGGATTTTTTGGAGAGCAAATAGAGAGCTCTTTTCTTAGCACAATATCAACCAAAAATGCCACACCAAAAGAATCAATCAACCCCCACCCTAAAGTGGCCGGCCCATGTAGGAAAAAGAGAGAGAGAAAAGTCAAGGGGGAGGTAACCATATGAATCATGCAAGAGAGAGAGAGAGGAATGGTTATCATGAAAAACAATGATACCAAAACAAAACCCATACTCCACCACCAACCACCAACCTCATCATCAACAACCATGATGAGCCAAAAGTCATGCCATCATGACAAGAAGAAGTCAAGGTCAATGAAAAGATGTCATGATAAAACAATATGCAAAGAACCCCCTTCCAAATACTTATTTGCAACAATGCAAATAAACCCTCCTCCACCAAACTTCGGCCAATGAACGGAACAATGAAAATCGGCCGAAACGGAAAGCAAACTGGCAACTCCAGAAAACTGTTCCCGTAATAAATTACAGGAAAAACCCCGATACTGTGCATACACACCCGCATTTGTATTTCGACCGAAATACAAATGCAATGAGACAAAATCTACACTGTACTATACAAGGATCCGGCTTAAACCAAAACCGGCTAGTTATATCTGTTCGATCCTGATCCGTGCAATACCGCACGTATCTGATCGAACCCTGCCATATAACCATACGGCCTATAGTACAAACTGTCCGATCCTGATCCGTGCAATACCGCACGTATCTGATCGGACCTTGCCATATCTCCATACGGCCTCTACAGCCTTTCTCCCGAAAGCTGAGTAACTGAATGTGGGGGACTCTAAAGACTCGTCAACACCTTGGTTGTGGATTTAACCACTAGCACGTCAGAGGTATAAGCCAATACGTAACGGGCTACCAGGTACTGACTAAAAGGGATGTCTGTGAGCGAACTCAGCCTGACAACCCTACTGAGCCTGTCAGTGACAATATCCGTACAGTCCGGTCCGTTCGTCTATGAGTATCGCATGGCGGGCCTAGGGGGTTGGTAAAAGTCAGACCCCCAAAAGCGGTACAAGTCGTGTCGGAGTGTAGCCCAGAACACCCTGAGATACTACTGGAATACCTACCAGTAAATCTCCTTGCCTTGGCCAAGGACTTTGTGTAATGGCTCCCCTAGACACAGCACGACCTCACCCCCAATACCGGGAGAGACGAACCCCTGAAGATACGCTCACTGCCTCCATGTGGCTCGGGACTGTACCCAACTAAAACCTGTTTGCACGACTCCTTTGAGCCGTGGTAGGGTAGTAATCAAAGTACAGTGGGAACTCACACGAGACAAATGACGATCCCCAGGTCGATGAACTAACCTGCACACATGTCACCAGGGAACTTCCATCTGACGTCTGGTATATGACCAACTAGCATGTTCCCGGCGAGTCCTGTCCGGTGTACTCATAACCCAATGAGCACCTGTATACATCTTAGGTGATCCAACTGACACCAGTGGCTTGTGAGACCGGCCACCGCCCCTCGTCGGGGTCTCGACTGTATACACTAGTCTACTAATGGAGTATCGATGCCCAGTCTCGAAACTCCCACGACTAGGGACCTTTTAAGGATAAGCTTATAGACCCCAGCTCCCACTTATATGATCGCCCTCATACTGCTGGTGGTCAAGCAAGAATCCTAGGGGCTCTATCAACGTGTAATAGCGACGTGTCAGGTCACCTAAAGCAGTACACGATGATAAAGGTAAACCAGATAGCATACTATCATCTCGAGTAAGACTGTCCTACCGGGATAGGTCCTCCATCAATCATTACAATCACGTACCTGTGACCTAATAATTGACTCTGAGGGCACTATCTCCAACAGGAGTACTGCGTAAGTGTTAATATTTTTTCTACCCAAATTTGAAATTTTAGTTTTGGAAGGTTCAAGTTTAAATTTTATACTTATACTTTACTGCTTAATGTGGGTGTAGGAGCAGGTGGTTGAGCAGGCCCAGGCCTCGGGGATCGATTTTACCGGACAGAACGATCCGAGGCTGCTGACCCCAGTTCTGGACGCCGCACACGGAGGGCACCATGGAGGTTGGGAGAGAGGCCGGGGATTGGGCCCTAGCAGGGCCCATATGAGGTTGGACTCCACCCCGGCGGTTACTTCCTCCGTCTCCAGTGACCGGCATGTCCATCAGGAACTGGATAGCTTGAGGGCCACCGTTCAGGAGTTGAAGGAGATGCTGGTATGTATACTACTTTATAGTAAAATATCATTTCATATTATATACATATTAACATATCCATAATTAGTACGTAGCTTGAGCTTATTTGGTTTTAGACTTAAGTTTGATTAATCATACATACATATGTAATTAAAATAAATAACGCTTTTCCAAACTAGATATCCAAACAGGGTTTCGAAATAACTTAATAATGAAACGAATTCGAATAATACACAGTTCTTACACGCTTCTTACACACGTTATGTCCAGACGCGACAGGGTAGATCGGCCGAGCCTCCACATGCATCTCCTTCGGCTGCGGCTCCGCAAGCCACTACATCGGCTGCGGTTCCGCAGACAGCTCCTGTAGCTCCACCGCCCACTCAGACTCCCGCAGCCGCGGCTCCGCAAGCGACTACCTCGACGGCGGCTGCGCAGACCACATCGCCAGCTCCACATGCCGCTCAGACTCCCTTATATGTAGCATTGCAGAGTGTATTGACCGAGGAGCAGGCGTGCGTTATTCTAACGTTATTCAGAGGTGGAGCTGGACCGAACTAGGGTAGCTTTTTGGTTCTTATTTTTTGAAACATGTATTTATATCACATTGTACTACATTTTGAAACGATATTGATATTGGTTTGTATTTATATCATATTCAGTTTTTGGGTTTCTTTTGTATATTATATATATGCGTGAGATGTGATTATGAATACTGCAATATATGATTTGATTGATGTATATAGTATTGTGCACAGGGCGGGAAAAAATCTAGCAGCCTATTTTTAAAAAAAAATACAGACAACATGTACTTACGGATTAAGCCGTAGGTATATATGTTTCCCCTACGGTCATATCCGTAGGGACAAACTATCAGGACACCTGATATTTTCCTACCTGATATCAGTGCAGGGTGTTGGGAGTGCCCCTACGGATATGTCCGTAGGGGCCAATGTTTATCCCCTACGAATTTATCCGTAGGGGCAAAATATCAGGTTTCCTGATATTTTCCCCCCTGATCTCAGTGCAGGGTGTTGGGAGTGCCCCTACGGACTTATTCGTAGGGGCCACCTTATATCCCCTACGGAGTTATCCGTAGGGGTTGAATAAGGACCTACGGATTTATCCGTAGGTATATACAATATATTCACAAAAAACAAATACATATATTATTTGATTACCCCTACGGAGTACTCCGTAGGGGCTATAACACCTACAGGTAAATCCGTAGGGGCTCTAATTTGCCCGTAGGGGCAAGTTCAGGACCTCAACTTGCACCTGCGGCCTTTGCACCTACGGGGTCTTTTTTCGCCCCTACGTACATATCCATAGGGGCAGTGGGTTGTCCCTACCGATAAATCCGTAGGGGCAACCCTTATTTGTAGTAGTGACACGACATGCCAAAAGCGTGCGATCAAGTCATCCTTGTCACTTTGGAAGCTAGAGTAGGTAAAAGTCTCGATCTGGAGGTCCATATTACCGTACACCAAGAACATCTCCTTAGTCCTTCTCGGGTACTTAAGAATGTTCTTTACTTCTATCCAATGTTTCTTACCTGGGTTGGACTGATACCTGCTTACGATGCTAAGTGCGTAAGCTACATCTGGTCTGGTACATAACATTGCATACATTATCGACCCTACCACCGAAGCATAGGGTATTATGCTCATGCGAGCTCTCTTCCCATCAGTCTTGGGAGACATCTCTTTGGAGAGGATGATTCCATGACAAGCAGGAAAATTGTCGCGCTTAGAATCTTCCATACTAAACCTCTTTAGTACGATGTCTATGTACCTCGACCGTGAAATTCCCAACATTCTTTTAGATCTATCACGATAGATCTTAATCCCCAGAATGTACGAGGCATCACCCAGGTCTTTCATAGAGAACTTCTGTGACAAGAACAGCTTGGCCTATTGTAGCAAAGGAATATCATTTCCTATCAAGAGAATGTCATCTACGTATGAAACGAGGAATACCACAGTTCTCCCTGCAATCTTTATAAATACAAGGTTCATTTACATTTTTGATAAAGTCAAATTCCTTGACCGACTCATCAAAGCAGATGTTCTAACTCTATGATGCCTGCTTTAATTCAGAAATGGATTTAAGAAACAGTCACGACCCGAAAATTTAGTTCGTGACCGGAACTTAAATCACCCAACGTATAAAGGCGCAACGTAAATTAAGTAAGCCAAAGCCCATAAATCTAAACCCTTTTTAAAGAAAATAAAAGAGGTAAAGTTTTGAAATAAAGTTATGATGAAATCAAAAGTTTTCTTAAATACATAGATAATGGAACATGGAAATGCAAGTGAAATGATACTAGTTGAAAAACATGTTCCGTCATTTAAAAATTTAGGCAGCGCCTCCTTTGTATATTTGATCCAAAACCACATACACACGATAATATAAAAGGCATCCCCAAGCGGGAGCTAGCTCTTCGCCAATCGGCGGAATCACAACCACGCAAGTCATAAAATATGTATACGATGCCCAACAGCGAAGATCAACACAAAGGAAATGTAAAGTAAGACATCAAAACCACAAATAGCGAACATATTGTTGGAGATAGTGCCCTCAGAGTCAATTATTGGATCACAGGCACGTGATTGCAATGATTGAGGGAGGACCTATCCCGGTAGGACAGTCTTACTCGAGATGATAGTATGCTATCTGGTTTATCTTTATCATCGTGTACTGCTTTAGGTGACCTGACATGTCGCTATTACACGTTGATAGAGCCCCTAGGATTCTTGCTTGACGACCAGCAGTATGATGGCGATCATATACGTGGGAGCTGGTAGTCTATAAGCACATCCTTAAAAGGTCCCTAGTCGTGGGAGTTTCGAGACTGGGCATCGATACTCCATTAGTAGACTAGTGTATACAGTCGAGACCCCGACGAGGGGCGGTGGCCGGTCTCACAAGCCACTGGTGTCAGTTGGTTCACCTAAGATGTATACAGGTGCTCATTGGGTTATGAGTACACCGGACAGGACTCGCCGGGAACCTGCTAGTTGGTCTTATACCAGACGTCAGATAGCAGTTCCCAGGTGACATGTGTACAGGTTAGTTCATCGACCTGAGGATCGTCATTTGTCTCGTGTGAGTTCCCACTGTGCTTTAATTACTACCCTACCACGGCTCAAAGGAGTCGTGCAAACAGGTTTTAGTTGGGTACAGTCCCGAGCCACATGGAGGCAGTGAGCGGATCTTCAGGGGTTCGTCTCTCCCGGTATTGGGGGTGAGGTCGCGCTGTGTCTAGGAGAGCCATTACGCAAAGCCCTCGGCCGAGGCAGGAGATTTACTGGTAGGTATTCCAGTAGAATCTCAGGGCGTTCTGGGCTACACTCCGACACGACTTGTACCGCTTTTGGGGGTCTGACTTTTACCAACCCCCTAGGCCCGCCATGCGATGCTCATAGACGAACGGACCGGACTGTACGGATATTGTCACTGACAGGCTCAGTAGGGTGTCAGGATGAGTTCGCTCATCGACGTCCCTTTTGGTCAATAGCTGGTGGCCCGTCACGTATTGGCTGATACCTCTGACGTGCTAGTGGTTAAATCCACAGCCATAGTATTGACGAGTCTTTAGAGTCCACCACACTTACAGTTACTCAAGCTTTCGGGCGAAACGCTGTAGAGGCCGTATGGAGATATGGCAGGGTCCGATCAGATACGTGCGGTATTGCACGGATCAGGATCGGACAGTTTTGTACTAGTGGCCGTATAGTTATATGGCAGGGTTCGATCAGATACGTGCGGTATTGCACGGATCAGGATCGAACGGATTTTACTAGCCGGCTTTGGCTTAAGCCGGTCCTAGTCTAGTACAGTGTAGATTTTGTCTCATTGCATTTGTATCCGGTCGGAATACAGATGCGGGTGTGTATGCACAGTATAGGGGTTTTCCTGTAATTTATTACGGGACCAGTTTTCTGGAGTTGCCAGTTTGCATTCCGTTCCGGCCGGTTTTCCTTTGTTCTTTCCCGGCCGGACTTTTCTGATGGAGGGGGTTATTTGCAGTTTTGCAAATAACACTTTGTGGAGGACTTCTTTGCATAATGATTAATTATGATAGCATCTTTTTTATTCCATTCTTTTCTATCATCTTTTCATGATTTATTGTGAAAAGATTGGATTTGAGGTTGATGTAAGTTTTGTTATCATGATGTCTTTGATGTGGTCACCTCCTCTCTTGCTCCTACACTCACCTCCCTCTTGCTATCATATTATCCTTCCTCCACCATTCTCATTCTCACTTGAAGAAAGTCTTTCATGGTTATGAGAAAAGAGAGAAGAAGAAAAAGAAAAGAGAGAAAGAAAAAGAATGAGAGAGTTCATCTTAGTTTTGGGAGTAATTCTTCTTCTCCTTCTTCTTCTTGTTTTGGAAAAATGAAAGCACCATTTTTCCTAATCCCATTCCTCCATCATGGCAACTACAAACCCTAAAGAGAGACAAGCATCTTCTACACTACATTCTACAGCACATCTTGGGCATGTCGAGTTGCCGGCTTCATGCCCGAGTTGCCTCGGTATTGAGGCGGGAGCCCGTAAAAGAAGAAGGCGATGTGGTGCCCTTTCCGGCGAGGAGGCGACGATGTGGAGGCAACACTTTCCGCGGGAGATCGGGACGATGACGAGAAGACCGGAGGACTCGGATCACTCGGTATACTTTTCTTCCCATCTCTTGTTAGCTAGTATAGGTTAATGGTAAACGATCCGGGTTTTCTTTGTCCGCGGTAGCGCCGGTTTCCGAGTAAGGAAAAATTTTTATTCCGCAATTTGGCCTCGAGTAAGACGGCCGGGGCGCTGCCGTGGCGCAACATGGTATCAGAGCCTCGCCATTAACCTTACCTAGCTTCGTTTGATGTGTTTGCGTTTCCGATCGACCGAAATTTCCAAAAACCGTATTTTTATTGCACATCAGTTTCTGTCGAATTTTTTTGAAGTCCAAAAATTTTTCAGGTGGTTTCAGAATGATGTGCAGGGAAATATAAGAGATCTGATAAAATTTGGTACCCTGATTCCTTTCTTTCACCGCGGAAGCGCGGCCAAAGCCTTGATTTGGCCGCTCTTCCGCCGCGCTTTAAAATCTTTACTGTACCATATTTTTGCAGATTGTCTTGGACATGAAAATGGGACTTCTGGGATATTAAAATTGGGCCCAGGTTTTCTGTGAGTGCTACAGTTTTGATTGGGGGCCCACTTGTTATTTTTTGGTCAATCGGAAAATTTTAAACACATTATTTCACAGTATTTACATTATATCTGCGACCGTGAATGTCACTCGATCGGTAAATCCGGTCTAACTGCTATAGCCCGGTTAGACGGATTTGCGAACGTGATTTTCACGTTGATGTTCTATGTTTATGCTGTGATGTTGCGGATCGGTCGTGGGGGATAGCCTGGATGCAATGCTAGTACAGTTTTGTTGTATTATGTACATTTGATATTGCGGGGCGAGCGTCCGACATGTGGACTGCCGTCACTGCCTGTTTGTATTATTCTTTTGGGGCACGACCTGGTTGCGGTCGATGTACCCGGTGTATGTATATTTTACTTTCTGTACTAGGGTTACCCCGCGGTGGGGTGCACGGATAGCCGGGTTCTGGAGGGCAACGGGCCCGCATCTCAGGGCATTGAGACGGAGGGGGCTTCAGTCCAGGATTGGCGGGCTATTCGCCGCACTCGTAGGGGGTACAGGTTGACCCAGGAGGGGTGCCCAAGTTACCGGATTCCGTGAAGTGCTGGGTGGTCCATTCACGGTACTGAAGGGGGCTGCCTCGCTTCAGGTTTTGGCGGGTGACTTGCCGCGCCCGTAGGGGTCTAGGATTTCATTGCACAGGCTATCCACACGACCAGGGGAACGTCGGGTTTCAGCAGCGGCTCTGTGAAACCCGGGGCTTCCAGATATCTGTATTGTTCTGTGATGTTGTACATTTCTGTGATGTTGCATTTCATTCACGCCTTGAGCGAAATACTATATATTGGTATATATATTAGTAGATGTTGTATATGTTTTACATCCGCGCTAGTCCAGTCCCCGCTCTGCCGTTAGTTAGCTAACCTAACGGGTGATGACGGGACCCAGTGGCGAATGCGGATGGCATATACGTACGTCAGTATATTTTCGTTCTTTGTGGTGTGATCAATTGATGGGACTGCATTGATTCGGATCAATGCAAGTTTAAACAAACCTATTCTAATGTTGTTGGAACACTTTTTCAAAAAGCTGTTATTGCAAGGACGTTCTCTTTTGTTTTGCATAGTGGTATTCATTTGGAATATCCTGCTCCTCAGTCGACGAGGCAAGGGCCGAGATCCCTTCACCGGGAGTGACCCCTTGGACAGAAGTTTGCGTCAGGGCATTAACTTCACTATAGCCGATTACTTTTGCTTTGCATCGTGGTATTCAGTTGGAATATCCTGCACCTCATTCTACGGGGAAAGAGCCGAGATCCCTTCACCGGGAGTGACCTCTTTAGTAAAGGTTTTCGTCACTATATTTTCTAAAAAGTTATGCAGTTCCTTCAACGATATCAAGTTCATTACGTTAAAGGTTTTCGCCAAAAACCAGCCGTAGCCCTCCGTCATTTCTTACAAGTATTACTTAGTATTCGTGCTGCGTTTGTTGACTGTGTCAAGGCGTAGTGTGCGGTAGCTAAGTAGTGTTTGTTTGCAGCATATTAATGGGATTGGTTAGGACAGTCGTGCGGCCTTGTTGACTGTGTCAAGGGCTCGTACGGGTGGGTTTAATGCAATCCAGGATAATGACGGGCTGAACTTGACTAGGACTCTTTGATTTGTTGACTGTGTCAAGGTCACTTGGGTCCTAGGGGTAAAAATCACATCGGGAGTTTCAAAAGAACTGAAACTTGCCAGGCATGCGCATACCTTCTGGAGTGTGGTGACTTGAGTGGATTCCGTCAAGTTATCATGCGATGATAGTTGGATCCCGATTCCCACTGATGAGTTGGTTTACTCCTCGGGTGATCCCGACTAATTCTTCTTTCAGGTTTGGAGGAGAATTTGAGGTACAGTGGGAGGCTTCCTGATTAGACAAAGTGATAACCATTCTGATCTAGGATAGAGTGCACGCTGAGTGTTTCTTTTCTCTCTCTCTGGCAGCAACCATTGACCCGACCCTAAGACTATGACTCAGTGACCAAGTTGACCGAACCTTCTTAACACTGGCTTTTGGATTGTCAGAGTTGCAGACCTCATTGCCACTCCTACTTTTACCCTTTTCTCCAGGACACCCTGTATTACTACGAACGTCCACTTCCATTGGACAAAACCATCGTATGGTTATATACGAACTCGAAGGATTTCGAGGATGGTTTCTGGTTCTGGAGAAAATGGATAGGACTATTCAGTTGTCTTTTCTTTTCACCTTCTCTCAGGTTGCGAGTACTCCTTGGTTTAGGAGTAGTACACCTATTACGCAAATTGGATAGTCTTCTGCCAAACCATAGGCTGGTGCCGACCGGTAGGGAATGAAGAAAACCAGTTAGCCTAAACGGTGTACAGAAGGTATTAAGTTAAGACAAAGCAAGGGATTAGTAGGAGGGCAAAGTAAATTGCGACTGATATTCACGACCAAACCAAGTATTTCTTCGCCAATCCTAAATCACCTTTGTATTTCTCCAGAACACTCCGTATCACTACGAAGATCCCATTTTATTGGATAATCCATCGTATGGTTATATACGAACTCGAAAGGAACTTGTTCCAGTTCGGGGATGGATTCTGGTTCAGGAGAAATAGGAATTAAGTACATTCAGGTGTCTTTCATCTTCACCTTCTCTCGCATTGCGAGTGTTCCTAGGATTGGGACAGTACACCCTTTATGCCTTTTGGATAGTCTTCTTCCAAACCATAGGCTGGTGCCGAACGGTGGGGAAGGAAGAAAACCATTTGGCCTAAAGGGGTGTGCAGACGGTAATGACTAAAGACATATAAAGGGATTTGGAGAGGTGGCAAAGAATTATACGGTTACAGTTGTGAATCTGGATAATGGAAGAGGCATTACTAGGAATACCAGGATACCCCGACGAAACATTTCAATGTTTCAGTTTCACTGTGTACTGTTAATAGAAAACTGATTTCCCGATTAGACACTTACTCCAGGGTATGTATTTACCAGGTTGGATTCTCACATCTGTATGGTTTTACAGATGATGAGTGGGAGTAAGTTATTGGGAATTGGGTGATCATCCTCATTATATCGGGATTCGTTGTAATCGGTGATATTTGAGGAAGTCACCTGGGTTGTTTGCCGGTCGGCAGTTATTTGGTTTTGAATATCCGCGATTATGCACCAATTTCAAATTGATATATCTGTACGTCTATTTTCATAGAGTGAGATATACCTTTTGATATTATGTCGATGACATTTACCTATATCAGTGGATGGTTAGGTAAGGAGCATTAAACAGCGGTGTAATTCTTCTTAACCATAAGTACAGTTTTCAACCTGCGACGCACAGTGAAAGAGTTGTTAGACTCAGCGGACTTATACAGAGTATTGTATGTTGTCCAGGGTCCATCAGGACAGAGGGGTAGGTCCTCGTACTATATTCGGTTTACTTATGACTTCTCTAGTTCTTAGACATGTGTTTCGTAGAAACACAGGGTCTAAGTTTTGAGGAGTTATAGGTATTTGAATAGAGTAGAGAACCAGCTGTAGCAAGTATCGGGATTCTTCAAAGAGATCGAAGATGTAGATACTTGTGTATGGTATTCAGTTGATAGTAATGATGAAGACAGATTGCTTCTCTTTCAGGTTACTCATAATTGGAAGCATTCCTAAGTTGAGTAACGCTGATCGGCCTCCTTCCATTTAGTTTACATGCACTGGAGACAGCTGCATGATTTGAATCTGGTTCAATTAAATCTGTGCCTCTGTTACTATATTGGATATAGAACAGTTCATATCTTGACATTGTTAAGGTACGGGGAGTTGTCCGGCTTATGCTTAAAACCAGACACTAGACAACTCAAGGCACGTTTCTGTAATGGCTGTTTGTGGGTTGACCCAGGCTATGACGAGGGTTAACTTTCTACCATCTGGATGAACTATAGCAATATTGTTCTAGACTCGCCACAGTTTTTATTAAAAATGGTTTTTTTTCAGAAAAAGTAGTGGGAGTATGGTAGAACTGGAAGTGATTCCAGAACCACAAACGATTACTGAAGATTTGATAAGGAACCTAAAGATTCAATCTGATTTGACATTCCATTGGCCACTCCGCAGATAAGGTGGGTAACTTCAGGCACCCGAGAGGTACTCCGGTAGCCTCAATGACGGTGACAGGGAAGTTCTTGTTTACCCACACTTGCCATTGTTGTTGTTCCAGGCTGCGAGACCCGGCAGGAGGATGAGTATAGCGTCGTTCTAAACTAGCTTTAGAAGTGCACGTCTATATGACTCTGCCAGAGGGTTGTCGTAGTCAGTGGGAGCAGCGGAAGCATTGGTGGACATCAGGCTTATGTCTATTTATAGACTAAAGCAGATGTAGCGGAGATAGATCATCTATTTCTGATGTGACAGTCATAGGTTTGACGTCATCGGAATAGGGGATGGATCTGTTGAGAAGGTAGTAGGAAGTGATATTCCTATACTACGATCGGTTATACTTTGGTCGTCACACGGTGGTTTCTCCACAAGGGACTTGGATATTATATCAGACATACTGGTTACTAGATTTATGGTTTTAGATCTAGATTTGGGTGGTTTCCCAATCTGGGTATCTTGACAGCATTCTATGAGTATTTAGAATGGACGACTCCTGACACGGTAGTACACCTGCAGTTGATGGATTCACCCTCTCTAAAGGTGTCTTATAGACTAAAGGGGAGAGGGATACTCATGATTGGCAGATCACTTGCTTAGGCAATTGAGTCAATCATGAGATGTCAAGTACCACACCAGATCTTGTTCTTGCACTAGATGCAATAAGATGATATTGATCCAATCCTGGAGAAACAGTCGGAAGCAGTGTTAGAACATAAGTGAATGTTCTAGGGATATGATAACGACAGCCTCATTTAGGAGACAGTTATCATTCCAGGCTTCCAAGGTGACATGGACGACAAGGAGGTTGTCAGAGTTATAGTTTTCCTTCTGACGAGGGGCAGTATTTTGGACAGGTGGTCCAAGGCAATACTGAGGGAGGCTTGGCACAGGATACTGATTAAGTTCGGTTGACGATACAGTCTAAGAAGTTTGGATTTGAAGTTCATTTATGAGCTAGGTCCCATCAGACATCCAGACGTTCTAAGACAGGTATTGCTCATTTCGGGAGATGGCTTTCTCCGCGAACTTGAGATATAGAGAGACATAGAAAGAAACTTCACAGCGGATCCACTCACTGAGGCTATTCCTCGAACACAATAGTTTCACAAACGAGTTTTGTGAGACTGACTAGTAGAGGAGTTGGGTGTTCGGTATCACACGGGCTGTGAGTATGCGACATCGCAATAATTAGCCTTGAGTGCAAGTGGGAGATTGTTGGAGATAGTGCCCTCAGAGTCAATTATTGGATCACAGGCACGTGATTGCAATGATTGAGGGAGGACCTATCCCGGTAGGACAGTCTTACTCGAGATGATAGTATGCTATCTGGTTTATCTTTATCATCGTGTACTGCTTTAGGTGACCTGACATGTCGCTATTACACGTTGATAGAGCCCCTAGGATTCTTGCTTGACGACCAGCAGTATGATGGCGATCATATACGTGGGAGCTGGTAGTCTATAAGCACATCCTTAAAAGGTCCCTAGTCGTGGGAGTTTCGAGACTGGGCATCGATACTCCATTAGTAGACTAGTGTATACAGTCGAGACCCCGATGAGGGGCGGTGGCCGGTCTCACAAGCCACTGGTGTCAGTTGGTTCACCTAAGATGTATACAGGTGCTCATTGGGTTATGAGTACACCGGACAGGACTCGCCGGGAACCTGCTAGTTGGTCTTATACCAGACGTCAGATAGCAGTTCCCAGGTGACATGTGTACAGGTTAGTTCATCGACCTGAGGATCGTCATTTGTCTCGTGTGAGTTCCCACTGTGCTTTGATTACTACCCTACCACGGCTCAAAGGAGTCGTGCAAACAGGTTTTAGTTGGGTACAGTCCCGAGCCACATGGAGGCAGTGAGCGGATCTTCAGGGGTTCGTCTCTCCCGGTATTGGGGGTGAGGTCGCGCTGTGTCTAGGAGAGCCATTACGCAAAGCCCTCGGCCGAGGCAGGAGATTTACTGGTAGGTATTCCAGTAGTATCTCAGGGCGTTCTGGGCTACACTCCGACACGACTTGTACCGCTTTTGGGGGTCTGACTTTTACCAACCCCCTAGGCCCGCCATGCGATGCTCATAGACGAACGGACCGGACTGTACGGATATTGTCACTGACAGGCTCAGTAGGGTGTCAGGATGAGTTCGCTCATCGACGTCCCTTTTGGTCAATAGCTGGTGGCCCGTCACGTATTGGCTGATACCTCTGACGTGCTAGTGGTTAAATCCACAGCCATAGTATTGACGAGTCTTTAGAGTCCACCACACTTACAGTTACTCAAGCTTTCGGGCGAAACGCTGTAGAGGCCGTATGGAGATATGGCAGGGTCCGATCAGATACGTGCGGTATTGCACGGATCAGGATCGGACAGTTTTGTACTAGTGGCCGTATAGTTATATGGCAGGGTTCGATCAGATACGTGCGGTATTGCACGGATCAGGATCGAACGGATTTTACTAGCCGGCTTTGGCTTAAGCCGGTCCTAGTCTAGTACAGTGTAGATTTTGTCTCATTGCATTTGTATCCGGTCGGAATACAGATGCGGGTGTGTATGCACAGTATAGGGGTTTTCCTGTAATTTATTACGGGACCAGTTTTCTGGAGTTGCCAGTTTGCATTCCGTTCCGGCCGGTTTTCCTTTGTTCTTTCCCGGCCGGACTTTTCTGATGGAGGGGGTTATTTGCAGTTTTGCAAATAACACTTTGTGGAGGACTTCTTTGCATAATGATTAATTATGATAGCATCTTTTTTATTCCATTCTTTTCTATCATCTTTTCATGATTTATTGTGAAAAGATTGGATTTGAGGTTGATGTAAGTTTTGTTATCATGATGTCTTTGATGTGGTCACCTCCTCTCTTGCTCCTACACTCACCTCCCTCTTGCTATCATATTATCCTTCCTCCACCATTCTCATTCTCACTTGAAGAAAGTCTTTCATGGTTATGAGAAAAGAGAGAAGAAGAAAAAGAAAAGAGAGAAAGAAAAAGAATGAGAGAGTTCATCTTAGTTTTGGGAGTAATTCTTCTTCTCCTTCTTCTTCTTGTTTTGGAAAAATGAAAGCACCATTTTTCCTAATCCCATTCCTCCATCATGGCAACTACAAACCCTAAAGAGAGACAAGCATCTTCTACACTACATTCTACAGCACATCTTGGGCATGTCGAGTTGCCGGCTTCATGCCCGAGTTGCCTCAGTATTGAGGCGGGAGCCCGTAAAAGAAGAAGGCGATGTGGTGCCCTTTCCGGCGAGGAGGCGACGATGTGGAGGCAACATTTTCCGCGGGAGATCGGGACGATGACGAGAAGACCGGAGGACTCGGATCACTCGGTATACTTTTCTTCCCATCTCTTGTTAGCTAGTATAGGTTAATGGTAAACGATCCGGGTTTTCTTTGTCCGCGGTAGCGCCGGTTTCCGAGTAAGGAAAAATTTTTATTCCGCAATTTGGCCTCGAGTAAGACGGCCGGGGCGCTGCCGTGGCGCAACACATATAACCCATCGCTCAAGTCTCACAACTACAAGTCTTTCTAAGTCTCACTATTTATACAATTACTAGTTTCTGATTGATGGAGTTAATTAGATACAACAGGAATAATAAATACAAGAGGGGTACGAACCAACATGTACCACCTACTAAAGCAAATCACCCGAACGTAAGCTATGTGCCAGCGATACCGCTACTGATCCATGCAGTAAACCTGCAAGAACTATGGCACAACGGGGGGTGAGTTGCCAACACATGAGTAGAAAACATCTTCAGATAGAAATCGAATAAAACAACGATTCCTAGGTCAACTATATTATAAAGGTAATACTATGATATCTAGGGTGACCTTATCTGCATATATACCAACAATATAATCAATGCCTATTTGCATGTGGATATCATCCAACAATATAATCAATGCCTGTATGCATGGGGATCTCGTCCACTCGAAACATCATAAAGCATATGCATGTAAATATATGTGGATATCAAAGAATGTGTGTCCATCAATGACACATCAAATCATGGAACCTGAGTGTCCAACACCGACAATCGAAACATCATGAAACCCGTGTCCAGCATCGACACGTAAATCCTCATATCTCAGGCGCCGCATCCTCAGATCGGCCCTCAGGCGCCGCATCCTCTGGTCGGCCCTCATATCCATCTCATGACTCCGGTCGATATCCTTTGGATAACCATCAGGTCCAAATACTATCACCGGTAGGTAGTGCTCCCCTGCCATGCTCACCGCCTAACAATACGAGTCTTCTTGCCCCAGGGTACCTCACCGGGTCCACCATATACCCGCAGACGGTGTCTACCGCTCCTCGAATCGGGTTTCACATGCCAATCTCAGAACCGAGAAAACACATGGTGGACATATCGAAATATCATATCAAGAGAAACCGGGTTTTTAAAACAATATATATACTTTCCTTTGAAATAACCATGGTTCTTAAATCCAGAAATCTCATGAAAACAACATCTCAATGCATATAATCGTAAAGCGTGATGTATGCAAACATATAGCAGAAATGTGAGCGTATCCATATATCATGCAACATGGAACAGTGATGTGACAATATCATAATGTTGTGGCAATTCTACTGTGTAAGTGACATAGCAATTATCGATGATGAACTGTGTGAGTCGGCCAATCTGTGTAAGTGTAACATACGCATCATCGATAATGGTGTAGGTGTACTAGCACAGGTATATGTAATGCAATGAAAATGACATGAACGTAGCATAAGGTACATCGTAAACAAAATGCTATAAGCATACACATCTAATCTAAGATCTACACATGAACCATACGATCAGTTTTTAAAAGATACGAATCGTAGTTTTGAAAGTAGGGGCTACGGTGTTTTTGAAGAAAAGACATAATTTGAAAATCCGTAACGTCCCTCAAGGTAACTATTTAAGAGATGCATACGATTCTTCAGTTTGGAAATATGTATGGTTCGGATGACACATTTACGTCGGCTATTTAGTCTAATAGTATCCAATACGGCAATATCATCGAACATCATCTTCAAATCACGAGCGCGGATCATCCATCCGGTAACTCACATCGCGTACGGTAATCCTTCGTATGGTGACATTTAACAAAAATTGGGATCTATCGGCTTATACGACAATGAGGGTATGGATCTCAAGTCTCGTACGACATATCACTCATTATTCTCATATCCTGTTGTTTTGCATAAATGTCATATCTTATTGTATATAACATTCTCATAGTATGCCACTATAAATCTTATATCAATCGTATCCGCTCGTATTATCTTATCTTATCATATTGATATCTCAAATCTCGTCATCACGTATTAATCATATCATACCACTTCTAACTATCCTTTTAACCATATCCCTAGGTTTCCTTAACCATATCCTATATATCGGTTTCCATCAAAATTTGCGAGGGTGCTATACGCCATCCACCCGACTTACCCCGTAAATATAAATCTACTCACCTGTGGAACTCCTTAATCAGCTGTAGTCGATGTACTTTGTCGTCTCAAAATCCACGCGAGAGTACCTACAATAAATACACAGTCGCAATGCTATTAAAAACAAGTCCAGAGAACCAATACGGCACACGGTGTGCTCATAGGTTAGAACCTATAGCCTACGCATGCAAAACAATCAAACAACCCTTGTTGTTGACGTACAAATGCCCAACAACCAAATAAAAATCCAAACATCAAAACCAAGCATTCAAAACTCGGAAAACATAGCCAAAAACACCCCAATATGCTCCAAGATTTATCTCAGGTTAAATTGGGACTAAACTAGCAAGTATAGGGAGTTGTATAGGGGGTATGTGAGCTACAGACCAAACCTAGACACCAAATACTCCAACTTGGCCGGCCACACTCCCTATAAAACCGGCATGCTCGGCTAAATCTGCTCTTTTGGGGTTCGTCTCCTCAGGGTGGTCTCTTATGGGTCTAACTAGGTCTCTGGAGTTGCTAGTTTTTCTCGTACAGGTCTCAGGTCATCCCAGATTCCCTGTAGGCACACAATACCTCACAAAACCGACAAAGAACAAATCTAAAGTTCGTATTCTCTGTTCTAGGTCCATAAATCGATCTCTAGGGTCTTATACACACTAACTACAGATCACGAGTCCACAAAATCACTCAAACCCTCTCTAGAATTTTCCAAACATCACATACCCTAACCAAATCACATTCTAAACTAAACTAGGGTGCAAGAAACTAAAACTAAACTAAATGAAAGAAAATATACCTCATTTTGGAAACTCAAGAAAAACCCTAGCTTCCCAAAGTCTTCAAAATCCAAATTTGATTGGTCCCAAGTGTTGAGGATGAGGTGGGGATCAACTTTAATGAAAGGAGTTTAGGGTTTTGATGAAGATTTTGAGATGATATATGGAGGTGGAGGTAGAGGAAGATGAGGAGGAAGAAGATGAAGGAACTATAAAAGAAAATGAATGAGGGCAGCCCCTCTCTCTCTCCTACCCTCACTCTCTCTTATTCTCACCCTCTCAATCACTTAAGCTATGCTCCACTCTTTCTCTCTCCAATAATTCACTTTTCTCTTTTCTTTTTCTTTTCCTTTTCTCATCTAAACCAAATAAAACCAATACCACAACACGCTTAAAACAATATGCAACAAAATGCAACATGCCATGGTGCACTAACCATGGAGAAATGTTGAAACACGGATTTGGCTTAATCGCGATTAGTAGTGCACTAATCAATTTTTATTCAAACAACATATAATAATTTATAAAAATGCCAAATCCGATAAATATATATTTTTAAATAAATAAATCATTTTAATCACCAATTATTTTATAATTATTGGTATATATTTATACCATTTTACGAAAACCCCAATTTCGCAAATCAGGTAGTTTTCGCGAAATATATTGTTTTAATATTAACTTCCAAAAATAATATTTTATATTTTCTGAAATGTTACAATCTTCCCCCTTAAATAAATTCAGTCCCCGAATTTAAATTTAAACCCCCAAATACTAAAACATTTCAATAATCAACTCAAATCAACGGGGCTCAGAAATCACGGATGATACAGAAATACTACAGCGCATCGTGTGCGCCTGAAAACGAGTATGAAACTCAGAATCGAACTCCGTCAAGCATCACACAAATCGTCAGATTTGCACGCCTATCATCGGAGTTACAATGGAGATACAGACCTCGAAATCCACTACTGAAATCCAATATGCACTAGTCAAATACTATAATACGGATATAGTACGCATCCTTGGAAAAACCTTCAAAAACTGAATAAAACACATGCAAAATATTTTTTGAATCGCCGTGTGATTCGTAACTCACGGCACAAGTGACGGATGCTCATTTGTAAAGTAATAAATATACGTTCATATATATTTCGCTAAAATATACGTTCCGTCCTTTTTCGAAATATCCCAAAAGGTTTTCCTTGTAAACGTTTGTGTCGCTCGCGGACACGTAGGAAATAGTGAGACTATAGCTTCTTTTTGAAAACCTTTTGTTAAACTTTTAATGCATGCAAAGTACTCAGGTATCGTCCTCAGATCAGTTCTGTTCGGCTACTACATAGTATAGTCCCCCTCATGAAATAATGTGCTCAAGAGCAAAATCAGCCCCAAAAGGCGTATCGAATAATCACGTGCGTCTGGTGCGAACGGAAACCAAAACCAAATACAAGTGCTACGAATGTGCACAAAACCAAACTAAGTGCAACGGGTGTGCACGAAAGCATTTGTCCAGTGCAACGGATGTGCACGACAACAATATCAAGTGCATCTATAGCGCACGAAAGCCTCAATCCAGTGCAACTAACATGCACGAATGAAAATCTCAATCGAGTGCATCCGATGCGCACAAAATCACATCTCATATCAGGCGCCCAACATGCACGAAAATCCAAATTAAGTGCATCCGTCATGCATGAACGAAATCTAAATCATGTGCATCCGATATGCATGAATAAAATCTAACTCAAGTGTATCCGATGCGTACAAAATCCAATACCAAGCGCCTAATATGCGCAAAAATCCAACCCAAGCACGTCAAGTCCATAATAAGCATCTAGTGCAGTAGCATGCATGAAAACGAACATCAAAGGAAAATGCGCACAAAAACATGAATCTGGTAAAATAAATGCTCAAGACATAAATCGGGTGCAACCAAGGTACGAAGTATAAATCTAATGCAACCAATGCACGAAATACCTATCTGGTGCAACAAACGCATGAAATGAAAATCTAGTGCAACAATGCATAAAATACAAATCTGGTGCAACAAATGCACAAAATACAAATCTGGTGCAACAAATGCACAAAATACAAATCTGGTGCAACAAATGCACAAAATGTAAATACCCAGTAGGTGCAGCCATGGTGCACGAAAAAAATATCATGAAACTCAATCATCAAAACTCAATCCACGCGATATAAGCGTGATACTCGCATCACAAACGCAAATCGCAACAAATGACATTGAGGTACACCTCTTATAATATCGAAAAATATCGGTGCGCCCAAAACTGGTAGAGAAAGAACATCCGCTTGCCTCCTGCTCACGGTCTGACGTCCTCTGTCTCTGGGTCCTCATTTTCTCTATGGATTACCAATCTTGAAATCCATCGGCTCATCGGCCCGGTCAAGTGTACTAACGGAAACGATTCCGCTCTGACGCTCCTCTGGTCATCTCTCGGCCAATTAGCATGACCACTCATAAAGCAGCACGTCACTGGCGTCGGCTTCTGGCCCTCTGAATACACATGACACAACTGATCCTCAGTGCAAATCTTATTGCAGCAGTGTCTTGGAAGGAACCTGCTCAGGGTCTCTTCCGATCTCGCCTATGCCGAACTATACGGAGGCTGGTACTCTTACATAATCATCTTCTCGTTTTCTGGACATCTACGTTCTCAGCACAGCATTTCCGCGGGAACTGGTCGTATCCCAATGCCTCGGCATACACATCTGATCTCTAATCTCAATGAGTAGTAACAACAGCTTGTTAACATCTCGCACGAACCACTTGTTCCACTCGTATTTATTATCGTCCGCTTTGACATCATGCTATTTGCGTACTGCAATTGTTCTCGGCTACAGTCAATTCGGAATCTCTCACACGGACTCGAAATCATGAACTCGGTATCTTCATCACTCTGTAGAAGATCTCTAGCCAAACACGTCCTCTGGAAATCGTCCCAACCATCGGAGGAATACTCAATACTCGTCCGTTCTCGATCAACTCACAACATATCTGGGTGAGGTCCTCTATCTGAAGCCGGTCAACTTACTGATCTCCTATCGGATCATCCAACGAACAACGTCATCTCTGGATCGATCTACTCTAGATCTGAGTAAGATTCACCACACTGGAAATCTTCAACTCAACTAGGCTACGTCGGCGAATCAAATCTGACGAATCACCTTCGTCTCTCAACTCAAGATAGACTAGATATCACCTGCCGCATCTCTGCCTGGAAGCTCCAGCGATCTCAGCTCGTAAGCTCTGGAAGCGACATCCCTTCAATCTCAGCAACAGCTGGATCATATGTCTGCAAGGTAGACGACATCACGATCTCTGAGGTAGGCTGTACATCAACAGTCCTCTCACAATAGGCAGCTTCTAACAATGGCCCGATCATCTGGTGCAAAACCATACACTCGCCTCAAACGAGAAGTCACAACACAAACACTAAATCGATACATTCCCATGTCACCAGAAAACACGATGGTCAGTCCTCGTCCATGACGAGCTCGCCCTGACCGCATCACTAGCAGCAGCTCAATCTGCGCTCAAACCATGGTGATAGGAACCTCAAGCATGTATCGATGAAGATAAATCAAAGGAATGAGAGGAAACAACAGATCCAGAATGGATACATGATCATAAGGAGGAACGGAATCAATGAGAGTATGATCATGGAAATGAATAGAATCAAGGATCTCAAATGGATGTATGACCAAGGGAACGAAGAGAATCACAAGTCTCAAGATATGTACATCCTAAGGTTTCTTAAGTGGAGTATCGTATCGTAAATATACCGCGGAACATACGTACGGTATGTCACTCTATTCAAGCTACCTACTCCATCAATCAGGTCAGCCTATGTAACGAAAGTTCGGGTCTAATACCCCCTGTTCAAGTCTAAGTTCCGTAAGGTCAAGCCTAGGTTCCGAAATATATAGATACGCCCTAGACTCCGCATAGTCAAACATAGACTCGAACCAAGGTTAAACCTAGTGCTCTGATACCAACTTTGTCACGACCCGAAAATTTAGTTCGTGACCGGCATATAAATCACGCAACGTCTAAAGGCGCAACGTAAATTAAGTAAGCCAAAGCCCAGAAATCTAAACCCTTTTTAAAGAAAATAAAAGAGGTGAAGTTTTGAAATAAAGGTATGATAAAATCAAAAGTTTTCATAAATGCAAAGATAATGGAACATGGAAATGCAAGTGAAATGATACTAGTTGAAAAACATGATTCGTCTTTTAAAAATTTGGGCAGCACCTCCTTTGTATATTTGATCCAAAACCACATACACATGATAATATAAAAGGCATCCCTAAGCGGGAGCTAGCACTTCGCCAATCGGCTGAATCACAACCACGCAAGTCATAAAATATGTATACGACGCCCAACGGCGAAGATCAACACAAAGGAAATGTAAAGCAAGACATCAAAACCACAAGTAGCGAACATATAACCCATCGCTCAAGTCTCGCAACTACAAGTCTTTCTAAGTCTCACTATTTATATAATTACTAGTTTCTGATTGATGGAGTTAACTAGATACAATAGGAATAATAAATACAAGAGGTGTACGATCCAACATGTACCACCTACCAATGCAAATCACCCGAACGTAAGCTGTGTGCCAGCGATACCGCTACTGATCCATGCGGTCAACCTGCAAGAACTGTGGCACAACAGGGGGTGAGTTGCCAACTCGTGAGTAGAAAACATCACCAGGTAGAAATCGAATAAAACAACGAATCCTATGTCAACTATATCATAAAGGTAATACTATGATATCTAGGGTGACCTTATCTGCATATGTACCAACAATATAATCAATGCCTATTTGCATGTGGATATCATCCAACAATATAATCAATGCCTGTATGCATGTCGATCTCGTCCACTCGAAACATCATAAAGCATATGCATGTAAATATATGAGGATATCAAAGAATGTGTGTCCATCAATGATACATCAAATCATGGAACCTGAGTGTCCAACACTGACACTCGAAACATCATGAAACCCGTGTCCAGCATCGACACGTAAATCCTCATATCTCAGGCGCCGCATCCTCAGATCGGCCCTCAAGCGCCGCATCCTCTGGTCGGCCCTCATATCCATCTCATGACTCTGGTCGGTATCCTCCAGATAACCGCCAGGTCCAAATACTATCACCAGTAGGTAGTGCTCCTCTGCCAGGCTCACCGCTTAACAATACAAGTCTTCTTGCCCCGGGGTACCTCACCGGGTCCACCATGTGCCCGCAGACGGTGCCTACCGCTCCTCGAATCGGGTTTCACATGCCAATCTCAGAACCGAGAAAACACATGGTGGACGTCTCGAAATACCATATCAAGAGAAATCGGGGTTTTAAAACAATATATATACTTCCTTTGAAATAACCACGGTTCTCAAATCCAGAAATCTCATGAAAACAGCATCTCAATCCATATAATCGTAAAGCATGATGTATGCAAACATATAGCAGAAATATGAGCGTATCCATATATCTTGCAGCATGGAACAGTGATGTGAGAATATCATAATGATGTGACAATTCTACTGTGTAAGTGACATAGAAATTATCAATGATGAAGTGTGTGAGCTGGCCAATCTGTGTAAGTGTAACATACGCATCATTAATAATGGTGTAGGTGTACTAACATAGGTATATGTAATGCAATGACAATGACATGAACGTAGCATAAGGTACATCGTAATCGAAATGCTATAAGCATACGCATCTAATCTAACATCTACACATGAACGATACGATCAGTTTTTAAAAGATACGAATCGTAGTTTTGAAAGTAGGGGCTACAGTGTTTTTAAGGAAAAGACATCATTTTAAAATCCGTAACGTCCCTCAAAGTATCTATTTAAGAGATGCATACGATTCTTCAGTTTGGAAATATGTATAGTTCAGATGACACATTTACGTCGGCTATTTAGTCTAATAGTATCCAATACGGCAATATCATCGAACATCATCCTCAAATCACGAGCGCGGATCATCCATCTGGCAACTCACATTGCGTATGGTAATCCTTCGTACGGAGACATTTAACAAAAATAGGGATCTATCGACCTATACGACAATGAGGGTACGGATCTCAAGTCTCATACGGCATATCACTCATTATTCTCATATCCTGTTATTTTGCATAAATGTCATATCTTATTATATATAACATTCTCATAACATGCCACTATAAATCTTATATCAATCGTATCCGCTCGTATTATCTTATCTTATCATATTAATATCTCAAATCTCGTCATCACGTATTAATCATATCATATCACTTCTAGCTATCCTTTTTACCATATCCCTAGGTTTCCTTAACCATATCCTATATATCGGTTTCCATCAAAATTTACGGGGGTGCTATACGCCATCCACCCGACTTCCCCCATAGATATAAATCTACTCACCTGCGGAACTCCTTGATCAGCCGTAGTCGATGTACTTTGTCATCTCGAAATCCACGCGAGGGTACCTGCAATACACAGTCGCAATGCTATTAAAAACAAGTCCAGAAAACCAATACGGAACACGGTGCGCTCATAGGTTAAAACCTATAGCCTACGCATGAAAAACAATCAAACAACCCTTGTTGTTGACGTACAAACGCCCAACAACCAAATACAAATCCAAACATCAAAACCAAGCATTCAAAATTCGGAAAACATAGCCAAAAATACTCCAATATGCTCCCAGATTTATCTCAGGTTAAATTAGGACTAAACTAGCAAGTATAGAGAGTTGTATAGGGGGTATGTGAGCTACAGACCAAACCTAGACACCAAATACTCAAACTTGGCCGGCCACACTCCCCATAAAACTGTCCTGCTCGGCCAAACCTGCTCTGTTGGGGTTCGTCTCCTCAGGGTGGGCTCCTATGGGTTTAACTAGGTCTCTGGAGTTGCTATTTTTTCTCGTACAGGTCTCAGGTCATCCCAGATTCCCTGTAGGCACACAATACCTCACAAAACTGACATGAAACAAATCTGAAGTTCGTATTCTCTGTTCTAGTTCCATAAATCAATCTCTAAGGTCTTGTACACACTCACTACAGATCACGAGTCCACAAAATCACCCAAACCCTCTCTAGAATTTTCCAAACATCACATATCCTAACCAAATAACATTCTAAACTAAACTAGGGTGCAAGAAACTAAAACTAAACTAAATGAAAGAAGATATACCTCATTTGGGCAACTCAAGAAAAACCCTAGCTCCCTAAAGTCTTCAAAATCCAACTTTGATTGGTCCAAAGTGTTGAGGATGAGGTGGGGATCAACTTTAATGAAAGGAGTTTAGGGTTTTGATGAAGATTTTGAGATGATATATGGAGGTGGAAGTGGAGGGAGATGAGGAGGAAGAAGATGAAGGAACCATGAAAGAAAATGAATGAGGGCAGCCTCCCTCTCTCTCCTACACCCACTCTCTCTTATTCTCACCCTCTCAATCACTTAAGCTATGCCCCACTCTCTCTCTCTCTCTAATAATTCACTTTTCTCTTTTCTTTTTCTTTTCCTTTTCTCATCTAAACCAAATAAAACCAATATCACAACACACTTAAAACAATATGCAATAAAATGCAATATGCCATGGTGCACTAACCATGGAAAAATTTAGAAACACGGATTTGGCTTAATCGCGATTAGTAGTGCACTAATCAATTTTTATTCAAACTGCATATAATAATTTATAAAAATGCCAAATCCGATAAATATATTTTTAAATGAATAAATCATTTTAATCTCCAATTATTTCACAATTATTGGTATATATTTATACCATTTTATGAAAACCCCAATTTCGCAAATCGGGTAGTTTTCACGGAATATATTATTTTAATATTAAATTCCAAAAATAATATTTTATATTTTCTGAAATGTTACAGAAACTTGCACACCTTTCCGCTACTCCCACTGTCTATGAAACCCTCTGGTTGATCCATGTAAATACACTCTTCTAAATTTCCATTTAGAAAAGCGGTTTTAAGATCCACATGCCAGATGTCATAGTCATGAAAGGTCGCAATGGCAAGTAGGATCTGAATGGATTTAAGCATAGCCACTGGTGAAAAAGTTTCGTCATAGTCCAATCCCGGTCTTTGACGAAAACCTTTAGCAACAAGTCTAGCTTTGTTGGTTTCTACCTGACCATCTACAAGAATCTTCTTTTTAAAGATCCATTTGCATCCTACAGGTTTTACCCCAGTAGGAGCAAAATTCAAAGTCCATACTTTGTTTGTGTACATGGATTCTATCTCGGATCGCATAGCATCCAGCCAGTTTACCGAGTCTCTACTCGTGATGCCATGCTGAAAACTAGTCGGTTCAACATTGTCGATGATGCAATCTTCTCGATCCCTGTCTACGAGAAAATCGTAGTATCTCTCGGGTGGATGAAACTGCCTACTAGATCTGCGGAGTGGCATAGGTACGTCCGGTTCCATTGAAATCTCTGGTTCTACTAAGTTTTCAGTAATAGTTTGTGGTTCTGGAATTTCTACCAGCTCTATTGCGCTCCCACTTATTTCTTCTTCAAGAAATTGAGTTTCCATGAAGCGGGCATGATGAGAAACAAAGAACTTTTATTCCTCAGTGTAATAGAAATAATACCCCCTAGAATTCTTAGGGTATCCCACAAACTTACACAATACTGAACGTGCCTCGAGCTTGTCCGGATGAACTTTTTAAACAAAAGTAAGACAACCCCATATGTTTAGATAATTAAGACAGGGTTTCTTCCCACTCCACATTTTATATGGAGTGGTAGGCACATACTTAGTTGGAACTTTATTCAATAGGTATGCAGCAGTTTCTAGTGCATAACCCCAGAAGGAGGGCGGCAACTCAGCATTACTCATCATGGAACGCACGATATCTTGTAAGGTGCGATTCCGTCTTTCTGATACACCGTTGTGTTGTAGTGTGTATGGAGGAGTAAGTTGAGAGAGAATTCCATTCTCTTTTAGATATTCCAGGAACTCGGCACTTAAGTATTCACCACCCCAATCGGATCGGACCATTTTGATACTTTTGCCGGTTTGCTTTTCCGCTTCATTCTTATACTCATGGAATTTCTCAAAGGCCTCGGATTTATGTTTCATTAAGAATACATGTCCATACCTTGAAAAATCATCTGTGAAAGTAATGAAGTAGGAATAGCCACTTCTTGCATACGTAGACATTGGCCCACACACGTCACTGTGTATGAGTCCCAAGAGCTCATTAGCTTTTTCTCCGTGTCCAATGAACAGATTTTTTGTCATCTTTCTTATGATTGACAAGTTGCATATGATTGATACCCAAATGGATCTAATTATCCTCTTTATGTAACTTAGTCAGTCGTGTTTCATTGATATGACCAAGTCTACAATGCCATAAGAAAACTTGGTTTGATTCTGAAGCCTTTCTTTTTAGTGTGTTTTGGATGTTGAAAACTTGATGTTGATTGAGAATATATATTCCGTTATTAAGTATACCAGACCCAACCATTTAATGATTTAGGTGAATGTTTATGACATTGCTTTCAAGTGAAAAATTACATCCTTCATTTGATAACAAAGATACAGATATAATATTACACATCATACTGGGTACACAAAAGCAGTTACGGAATAACAAAATATATCCACTCGCCAATCCTAGGTGATATTCTCCTACCGCAACAGCATCCACACTGGCTCCGTTGCCAATCCTGAGGGTCATATCACATTTCCTCAAAACTCTATGGCTTCTCAGCGCCTGCAATGAATTACAGATGTGAGATCCTGATCCGGTATCCAATATCCAGGAAGTAGAGTTTATAGAGAAACAGTTTTCAATCATGAACACACCTGAAGCCGAAGCCACAGCTTACTTTTTGTCCTGATTCTTGGCCTTTAGGGCCCGGCAGTCCTTCTTCTAATGTCCAATTTTCCGAAAATAAAAGCATTCTTCCTTTGGGGCTGCCCTTCTATCTGTTACATTCCCTTTCCCTGCACCTTCTGCATACCTCCCTTCAATTTGGTGGGGGCCTTCTTCTTCTTCCCCATGGCCTTAGAATTGGACTTAGGAGAAGAAGATTCCCAAATAAACAGAGAGGGTGTTTCCTAGGTTTTCTTCAAAGTGCCCTCTACCATCCTCAGCATGTTGAGGAGCTTAGGAAGTGAAACTTCCATATTTTGTATATTGAAATTCAATATGAATTGGGCATAGGTGGAGAGAAGGAACTGTAGAATCAAGTCGATGTACAATTCGTTCTCCAATGTAGTTACGAGGTCCGCGAGCTCTTCTATGAGAGAAATCATCTTTAGGATGTGGTCCCCAACAGATGATCCGATAGCCAACTTCGCTTGAAACAATTTCTTTGAGGTCTCATATCTTGCGATACGATATTGCTCTCCATATAAATCTTTGGTATGGAGGAAGATGGATGTAAGGTCCATCTTCTCATGCCGCCTCTGATGTTCCTTATCCATGGATGCCAACACGAGGCATTTGGCTTTCATGCAATCAAGATCCCAGGTCTTATGGACCTCAATGTCCGCAACCGAGGATTTTGGACTGGCAACAGGGGGAGCTTTCGCCGTGAGAACGTATGCGACCTTGTCATATGTAAGGGACACATGGAAATTTCTTAGCCAGCCTTTATAATTTGGCCCAGCGAGTTTATTTTTATCTAGTATTAGCTTAAGTCCCGTCATGATCGCTGCAATTAGGAGAGAGAGAAAAGAAACACTCAGCATATGCTCTTGCAAGTTTAGATTGGTTATTAGTTTATCTAAACAGGATGGCTCCCACTGTTTCCTTGAATTCTTCTTCAAACCCTAAAAGAAGAATTAGTCAGGATTAATCGTACCTCACAATTCTTGCTTAACCTTTCGGCCAGGCTAGTGTCGGTACTTCGAGGGAGGTTTTCCAACGCTTTCATGAAGTTCCTTAATTACACAACCTCTTTTCCGGATTTATCCGTAGGGGCAACCCACTGCCCCTACGGTTATATACGTAGGGGCGAAAAAATACCCCGTAGGTGCAAAGGCCGCAGGTGCAAGTCGAGGCCCTGAACTTATCCCTACGGTTAAATTATTGCCCCTACGGATATGTATGTAGGTCCCGTTTCCCCTACGGATTAAGCCGTAGGGTATATGATTTTATATTATTTATGGTTTATTTTAATAAATTACTTGGACCTACGGCTATAGCCGTAGGGGCATGTTCTATCCCCTACGGATATATTCGTAGGTACTTTTCCGTAGGGGCACAAATTCAGGATTCCTGATATGTGCCCCTACGGATAACGCCGTAGGGGAATGTCAGTGGCCCCTACGGATATCTCCGTAGGGGGATTCCCAAACACCTGGCACTGACATCTGGGGGAAATATCAGTTACTGCTGATATTTAGCCCCTACGGATATATCCGTAGGGGTAACGTGTATGCCTACGGAGTAATCCGTAGGTACATATTGTCTGAATTTTTTTTTAAAAAAAGTCCTGCTTGATTTTTTCCCGTCCTGTGCACAATAATGTATACATCAATCAAATCATATATAATATACAAAAGAAACACAAAAACTGAATATGATATAAATACAAACCAATATGAATATCGTTTCAAAATATAGTACAATGTGTATGATATAAATAAATACATGTTTCAAAAAAAAAGAACCAAAAATCTACCCTAACTCGGTCCTGCTCCTCGGTCAATAAACTCTGCAATTCGTCGCGAGCGGGAGTCTGAGTGGGCGGTGGAGCTACAGGAGCTGTCTGCGGAACCGCAGCCGAAGGAGATGCGTGTGGAGGCTCGGCCGATCTACCCTGTCACGTCTGGATATAACTTGTGTAAGAAGCGTGTAAGAACTGTTTATTATTCGAATTCGTATCATTATTAAGTTATTTCGAAACCCTGTTTGGATATCTAGTTTGGAAAAGCGTTGTTTATTTCAATTACATATGTATGTATGATTAATAAAACATAAGTCTACAACCAAATAAGCTCAGGCTATGTACTGATATTGGATATGTTGATATCTATAATATGACATTATATTTTACTATTAAGTAGTATACATACCAGCATCCCATTCAACTCCTGAACGGTGGCCTTCAAGCTCTCCTGTTCCTGCTGGATACGTCGCTAACTGGAGACGGAGGAAGTGACCACCGGGGTGGAGTCCAACCTCATATGGGCCCTGCTAGAGCCCAGTCCTCGGCCTATCTCCAAACCTCCGTGGTGCCGTCCGTGTGCGGTATCCAGGACTGGGGTCAGCAGCCTCGAATGTTGCCTTCCCCCTAGCAACTGTCAGAACATTATATTTAGCACATACTGGTCTATAAAATTGACAAGAAATACCAAAATCAACAAATTCAAAGCCTTACCTACAGAGATAGAAGATGTGCTCCTCTGGTATCTGCATGTATCAAAATTTGAATAATATTAATTAATTTCAGTACATACATACTAACAAGGTAAACTCGCATATAGCGCTGCTTACACATATGACAGGGAGTGAACAAGCTCTTGTAGATCATCAGGCGCAAATCTAATCTCATCAAGCAGCCCATGATAATGAGTTGGACGACTAAGAGCAAAAGAAATGTGTGTATATTTATGATATAGGATTCTAAATCAATATACATGCCCTATATAATATATAAACATACCTGGAGGAACGGGAGTGGCCTCTGTCCCTGATATGGACGCATCACCAACAACTAGACAATCAAATATTGACAATATAAGTAATTTTGACATAAACAGGCATGGATATCTATAATATTACATTCAAAATGGATATTAGAGATCGCACCTGCAGTGAGAAGTGGTAAAAGTACCACCCAACTAGAGTGTAATTTACAGAATCAGTTGAGACTCTTAAAAGTCATAGAAGAACCCGACCTGCACAAATCTGATGTATGCTTTCCATTGGACACTAAGAAGTCTCTAAAGGGAGAAGCCTATGTGAAATCCATCATTAGTTCATATCAGAAGATTGACGCTGAAACAGAGAACGAGAAATGTCATTTTTTTCTTCTTCCGCCACATTACTGTCTTCTCCTTCTGCCACATTACTGTATTCTCCTTCTTATGATGTTCGCGTGCAAATTCAATGACTATATTGAGAATATGGATTAATAGTGGGTAGGAAAAGTATTTCTCAAATGGCTTTTGTGTCTTAAAACCATAAACTACTAAGTAATGGCATACATAATTTTTTTAGTATAAAGGTTGTTATTTTAAGTTTTCCCTTATAGAGATATGATCTAACTGCATCTATCAACTATAAGTGTGCAGAAAATTATGATAAGAAATCATAAGAAAGGGTCGTAGCCATGCATAACCTTGAATCTACATACCAAAGCATGCACTTATTGTCACCTTGCCTTAGAATATAAAATATCTTGGAAGACTATAAGCGAGCATTTAAATCTCGATAGATTTTGATTTCAACATATATTTTTCTCAAGTACCATGAAATATACTTGCTCCGTATAAACCGTTTTCAGGAAGATGGATTAATAATGACAAATTATCCATTGTGGCTCACTAGGTTAGCATTTTCTCTTCTATTGACCATCTTTCTAATCTGCTTGGTAAATTTATTCGGAACCGGCTGCGAATCATTAAAAGACATGCATAAGAAAGAAAACTGAAATACAGATATATAGCATACCGATACATCGAAACTTCATAGTTGCGATGGCAATCCAGAGATATTTATTTCTACACACGTGGTGCGCGTGCGAATGCGTCAGGCATCATGGACAAATATTTCAGAACATGGAAAGTATTATTCGTATAAATTAATTAAAACTTTTAAACACCTTGGGTAGATATTTTCTTAGGTGATGCAATCATATCATGAGGATTAAATTTAAGCTATTATACATATGCATATGTATTTTTCTAACCTAAAATATCACACACACACACAGAGAGAGAGAGAGAGAACACCTGGTAGGTAAAGAAATCAGGTAGCAGGATACTGAAGAAATAGAGTCCATAGCATTGCTCATCATCATCATCCATGATCCCTTTGATAATATTTTTTCAAAGGGATCACGGATGATGATGATGAGCAATACTATAGACTCCATTTCTTCAGGATCCTGCTACCTGATTTCTCTATCTACCTGGTGTTCTCCCCCTCTCTCTCTCTCTCTGTGTGCGAGATATATTAGATTAGAAAAATACATAAGCATATGTATAATAGCTTAAATTTAGTTCTCATGATATGATTGCATCAACTAAGAAAATATCTACCCAAGGTGTTTAAAAGTTTTAATTACTTTATACGAATAATACTTTCCATGTTCTGAAATATTTGTCCATGATGCCTGACGCATTCGCACGCACCACGTGTGTAGAAATAAATATCTCTGGATTGCCATCGCAACTATGAAGTTTCGATGTATCGGTATGCTATATATCTATATTTTAGTTTTCTTTCTTATGCATGTCTTTTAATGATTCGCAGCCGGTTCCGAATAAATTTACCAAGCAGATTAGAAAGATGGTCAATAGAAGAGAAAATGCTAACCTAGTGAGCCATAATGGATAATTTGTCATTATTAATCCATCTTCCTGAAAACGGTTTATACGGAGCAAGTATATTTCATGGTACTTGAGAAAAATATATGTTGAAGTCAAAAGCTATCAAGATTTAAATGCTCGCTTATAGTCTTCCAAGATATTTTATATTCTAAGGCAAGGTGACAATAAGTGCATGCTTTTGCATGATTTGGTATGTAGATTCAAGGTTATGCATGGCTACGACCCTTTCTTATCATAATTTTCTGCACACTTATAGTTGATAGATGCAGTTAGATCATATCTCTATAAGGGAAAACTTAAAATAAAAACCTTTATACTAAAAAAATTATGTATGCCATTACTTAGTAGTTTATGGTTTTAAGACGCAAAAGCCATTTGAGAAATACTTTTCCTACCCACTATTAATCCATATTCTCAATATAGTCATTGAATTTGCACGCGAACATCATAAGAAGGAGAATACAGTAATGTGGAAGAAGGAGAAGACAGTAATGTGGCGGAAGAAGAAAAAAATGACATTTCTCGTTCTCTGTTTCAGCATCAATCTTCTGATATGAACTAATGATGGCTTTCACATAGGCTTTTCCCTTTAGAGACTTCTTAGTGTCCAATGGAAAGCATACATCAGATTTGTGCAGGTCGGGTTCTTCTATGACTTTTAAGAGTCTCAACTGATTCTGTAAATTACACTCTAGTTGGGTAGTACTTTTACCACTTCTCACTGCAGGTGCGATCTCTAATATCCATTTTGAATATAAGTATCGATATTCAAAATGGATATTAGAGAGCGCACCTGCAGTGAGAAGTGGTAAAAGTATCACCCAACTAGGGTGTAATTTACAGAATCAGTTGAGACTCTTAAAAGTCATAGAAGAACTCGACCTGCACAAATCTGATGTATGCTTTCCATTGGACACTAAGAAGTCTCTAATGGGAAAAGCCTATGTGAAAGCCATCATTAGTTCATATCAGAAGATTGATGCTGAAACAGAGAACGAGAAATGTCATTTTTTTCTTCTTCCGCCACATTACTGTCTTCTCCTTCTGCCACATTACTGTCTTCTCCTTCTTATTATGTGCGCGTGCAAATTCAATGACTATATTGAGAATATGGATTAATAGTGGGTAGGAAAAGTATTTCTCAAATGGTTTTTGCGTCTTAAAACCATAAACTACTAAGTAATGGCATACATAATTTTTTTAGTATAAAAGTTGTTATTTTAAGTGCGCGTGCAAATTCAATGAAAGTTAGATTTGAGGATACCCATGTATGAGTTGTATTCTATATATGTGTGTTTCGATTTATTTAATTAGTTTGTGATCCACATCATTTGATTCGTTGCTTGAGGCATCAATGTAGGCACAAATATCGGCGACGAGGAACTCGACGAGGAAGAACGAGGGCGGTGGCTGGCTGAGAACGGAGGGCGCGCGGTGGCGACGAAGAGAAAATTGGAGACGCGGGAACGAGAGAAAATTTTGGGAATGAGAGGGAAAGATATCGAGGCGTATATTGGTATCGATGGGAATATGAAGGTTTCATATTATCATCGAGTATCATATATTGGTTTTAACCTGAATATCTTGAGTCGCTCTCTAATTATGCGTTTGTTGTGCATTCGTGTTGTATGTGTAACATGATTTTAAACCATTGAGATCAAGATTGATAGAACTGATCATCCTACATTGCAATAGCATTCATCGACCAAAAATAGATTGCGGTCTGGATATGGCATATTGGCAGATGTTACCTATATGCATAAATCTTATGTCTAATGACCATAAGATTGTCGGAGACAGTTTTGATGTTTTGTGGGTTTGGTTTTATACTTGGGACAATCCAATGTTGACACACACACATAAATAACAAATTAAAGTAAACTAACTAAGAGGCATGTTTGAGTTTTATACTGGGATCACAAATAGCATGATGGCTGCAAACAGGTTGCTTGAATACTTGCAGACAATCCAATGTTGCCTCGCCATTTCTATAAATTTTAAACTCCCTGGAAAATTATCATCACTCAGGATTACTTTAGGGCCAGTTTGGCTGCTTCTTGCTTGGGATTCAACATTCAGCTTTTTGTTGATTTGGAACTCAGAGAGTGTTGCAAAACAAATCCAAAACTAAATAAACCTCAAACTAGCTACAGAGAAGGCAAACAGCAAACCCCATGAAGTTTGGCTTTCAAGGGTTTTCCCACTAAAATACACTTAGATGCAGCACTTTAAGGAAGCTTGCAGCAATATAAAAACTTTTAGGTAGTTTAGTGAAAAACTGCAGTGCTTCAAGATTGTTTAAGTTTTATGTGTGGTTAAGCTGTCATACAGAAATTATCGTTGCAAAAATGTTCGCAACCCTAGCTTTTCCAGCAACGATACTGGAATACGAGCCTCAGATATGCCAGCTTAGGAATCAAAATAAGAAAGAGATGTGGTGTTATCCTAAGTCCAAAGTCAAACGGGCTCGAGAAATATATAAACCCAAAAAAATGACTGCATAAAGATCTCATAAAGATGAAAAGGATGTTATGCAAGCTCTGAACAAATCTTGAACGGAACTTTCACAAGAATTTACAATACCCGACCAGAATCCAATCCTGAGTTTGATGAAGCTTCAGGCCTTCAGCTTCCCCACAGAAAATAGTTAGGGCAAACCCTTTGCAAAACCATAGCTTTCATGCAGAGATGACGCTCAGAACATGCCAGCTTCCAAACACATTGAATAATACATAATCTCCCATACTCTCTCTCTCTCAATCAGACAGTTTATATTTGGATTTGAATTTAGGAAAAGAAATAAGATGGCTACAAACCAGCTTGCCTCGCCAATCTCATAACTATAAAGCTCATAAAAGTGGAAGCTTGAGGGCAAGCCATCATCGCCTCCATTCAATTGAAGCCAAATCATCCACAAAAAATAGAAATAAATATAATAATTGATCGATAGGCAAAATTGCAAGAAACCTATTCAGATTTTTGCATGAAAAAATAAGAGATGTAAATTAAGTAAAAGATTACCAAATGAAATTATCCCATCACTTGAACCCCCTCTCAAGACATTTTAGCAAAAATTCCCCCAGTAATTTTCTTCGGTTTAACCGTTTTATATCATAGAAGAAAGATAAATTTCAAATGTATATACATGCATACACACACACATCATATACACAGTTTTTGAATGTTCCCAGAATTTCAACGGTAATTCTAGATTTTTCCAAACTCTGAAGGCTTCACAAAAATTTTAAATACAGATAATAATATAATTGAAGAGATCAATCACCAATTTTTTAATGAGGATCAACTGAAACCCCAAACAGAGCAAGCAAATTACAAAGATCCCAAAACCCCGCGTGGCCCAGCCCCAGCCCCAGCCCCCAGCCCCAGCCCAACCCTAACCCTAGCGTGGCCAGCTAAACCCCAACACCAACCCTAAGGCAAACCCTAACCCCAGCCCCACCCCAGCAGCAGCCGAACCCCAACCCTAACCCTACCCTGACCCCGACCCCGACCGCGACCGCGACCAGATAAACCCCAACACCAACCCTAAGGCAAACCCTAACCCCAGCCCCACCCCAGCAGCAGCCGAACCCCAACCCTAACCCGACCCCGACCGCGACCCCGACCGCGACCGCGACCGCGACCCCTGCCCAACCCCAACTCGCGCGCAACCCCAGACCCAGCCATGAACCCTAAGCCCAAAATAATCCAAAATTTTTTTAATTTACCTCGAGATTTACTCACCTGAACGGCTGCTGCTGGGGCTGGGGCGACGAGAACTGCGGTGGCGACGAGAACTGCGGTGGCGAGGAAACCGGCGGTGGCGACGAGGAGAACGGCGGTGGCGACGAGGAGAACGACGGTGGCGACGACGGCGTGGCGATTTGGGGATTTTTCTCGCGCCAGATCGAGAGAGAGAGAGAAAGTGAGCGTAGGCGATCGGTCGGGGGTCTTAATAAATCGATATTTACTTGTCCCTACGGATATACCCGTAGGTCCTTTGTTTGCGCCACCGTAGGGGCAAATACCAAATTAAGAATTAATTTTTTAATTCTTGAACGTCAGTGCCCGTAGGGGCAAACCTTTAGCCCTACGGAGTAATCCGTAGGGCCAAGTAAAATCTGCCCCAACGGATAATTCCATCCGTAGGGGCAACCCCCTATTTTACTAGTGTCCCTGGATGCGTAGCCCCGCTAACACCGTTCTAGGCACCTACTTGGTTTATAGCATTGATTGTAAAGTGAAAAATTCTTCTGAAGAATAGCGGATACTCACAGTAGGATCAGGACCCAACTATCATTATGTGATGATTTTGAAGGAAGCCTACCAAAAACACCACACTCCAGAAGGTATGAAACACCAGCAAGTTTCCTGTATGCTTGAAACTCCTGATGTGATTTTTGCCCCGAGCGCTTATAACCTTGACGAAGGTCAAAACATCATAAGTCACAAGTCAAGTTCAACCCATCATTGTCCAGATTAACCTAGACCCATTCATATAAGCCCTTGACGAAAGTCAAAACTGCTGTACGCCTGTCCTAGATTAATGCATCTATCTATGCTACAGATAAGCACCAACTAGCTACCAAACACTATGCCTTGGCGAAGATCAAAACACATAGCATGAATACTAGTAGAGACCTAACTGAAATGACGGAGGGCTACGACTGGTTTTGGTGAAAACTGTTAACGTAATGAACTTGATATAGTCGAAGGAACCAAATAGCTTTTGAAAAGGACTGGTTTAATCTCTTCCTTTTAAAAATTGCTTTTTGAAGAAAAACGAGTGGTTTGTAATTGTTCCAACGACATCAGATTTTAGGTTTATTACTTTGCATTAATCAATATTAATGTGATCCCATCAATTAACCTTATCATTGCAGAAAAGAAACGAAAATAGAACGTACGCTTATGCCATCCGCATTCACCACGGGACCCCGTCATGCACCGTTAGGTTACTTAATTAACGGCAGAGCGAGGGCTGGACTAGCACGGGCGCAAAATATAAGCAACATTTATTATATATAATATATATTTAGCCATTCGTCTCATGCAATAATAAGCATTCCAGATCACAGAAACACAGATGAATATATTGGATATACTAGGATTTCCGTGTTTCGTTTTAGCCTATAAAGAAACACAGATTCCACGGTCGTGATGAATAGACAAACCCCACCCTAGACCCCTACGGGTTTGGCAAACTACCTGCCAAATTTTCGAAGTGAAGCAACCTCTCTCAATGAAATGAGTAGGCCACTCGGTACTTCAAGAATACGGTAGTTTGTGCACACCACCTTGGGTCTATCCTAGGTGCAAGAAAAAATAAATGGAATAATACAATGGTGTCTACAACCTCAACTCAGATATGTCCCACGAAAGAATATTACATCAATTTTACAAATATACATGAATGAAAGAAAAGAACACTCTTCTCACATCCCCCTGGCTATTCATCATGACGATCCAATACTTCATATACACAAACCATCATTAAGATACAGATATGTGCAACCCCCACAAATCGACATATAGCAATTAGCAGACGTTTAGCAACACATATACAAACACAGAAACACAGATTAGCCAAGTAACTTAGAATTTCGATCGAAAATAACATTCCGTGTCTACCCCATGCACAAACCAGTACACAAACAAATCTGGGTAGAAACCAAATATGCCATAAATCATATTTCCAAAGAATAGAACTACAGAAAAAATTTAGAGCGAATCGGCCATGACTCGGCTGCGGATCTGCGGCTAAACTACCTGTTTGGTCATGGTTCCGCAGTCATGTTGGTGGATTACAAGCTCGAAAATTTTCCAGGTTCTTAGAAAAGCCTGCATGTATTTTTAAGGCCACTGAAATAATTATTTGAACAGTTTTAAAAGTCGACAACAAGCATATATATGGAAATGTGATTTCTGGTATTTTTCCATCGATCGAAGTTCTAACTACTTGTTAACTAGCTAGTTAAGGTTTAAGTGGCTCTGATACCAGTGTAAGTCGATATCGCACACCCCCCGGGTTCGCAGGGAGACGGAATTCATGAAAAATGAATTTTAACTTGCAACATCGACCAAACAACCAAGATCTTTCGGAAACCCTAACTAGCTAAAACTATAAAGAGGTTCTAACTACTCCGTAAGAGTTTTATACATCTAGAGTTCAAGTCCTTCGGGTCTTCTTCTCCACTTCTTAAGCTCCTAGATCGCCTGAATCAACCTTGGTCGTCAGCCTCCTCGTGTCAAAGATGATCCATCCGAGAGTCTATAGTTCAAGCTTCAACCTCAAGAGTGAGGTAACTAAGGTATCTAGTTTGCTAATCTAGATAGTTTAGAAGATGTAGAGAGATGATTAGAGTATTTTATCTTAAGAACCCTAGGATTCACAACACATGTGAGGGTTAGGGTTTGAGGAAAAAGGAGAGGAGTAAAAATGGAGAGAGAGTGAGAAAACATAAATGAGTTAAGGTGTAGAGGGAAATGAGGAATGGCTAAGTCATTCAATAATCAAGCATGCAATATTACCAATATAAAATAATCAACCATGCTTGAATAGTAAAGTCAAATGAATATACAAATGAATTAGCTATGCTTCAACCATGCCACAAATATCTCCATTTTCCACCTCATTAATCTATTTCCAAAAATAGATAAATGCAATAATGAGGTGTCCCCTTCTAGAAGTATCTCTTGTGAAATTACATGAATGCCCTCACCGTATATACATACCCGTATTCGTACTGTAAAAAATACGAATATAATGAGATAATAATAATCCAATAATATAATACTAGAATCCGGCTTATACCAAAACCCAGTAGTATTATCCGTCCGAACATAATCCGTGTAGCCAGTACACATATATGATCGGAACCCTGCACGTAAAACCATACGGCCTCTACATTGTTTCTATTGAACTAGAGAAACTTTCTGTGTGGGACTCTAAAGACTCGATAGTACGTTGGTAGTGGGTTTAACCACAAGTCCGCCAGTGGCACTAGCTGTACGTAACGGCTACCCAGGTATCTGTCGAAAACTGCTATCTGACAATAGGTATAATACCATCTAGCCAGTTCTCGGCGAGTCCGTCCAGTGTACTCACCCCCGGTGAGCACCTGTATACAATCTTAGGTGCACCACACCAATGGCTGCGGGACTAATCCATCGCCCCTCTTCAGGGTCTAGATATGTATGCACTAGTCTACTCTGGAGTATCGATGCCCGATCTCGATACTCCTACGACTAGGGACATTTTAAGGATGTGCTTATCGACCACCCAGCTCCCACAAGTATGATTGCCATCACAACGCTGGTAGTTAAGCAAGGATCGTATGGTCTTTATCAACATGTATACAAGATATGAAATACTAAGTAAAACACATCACATGTTAAGATAAAGACAACCAAATAACATACTATCATATCGAGCAAGATTGTCCTGTACATACATATCCCTAGCATCCTATACAATGAAGGCCTTTAAGGCATACATATCCAACAGAAACAACTGATAACTATTATCAGTAAATCTCAATTGCCTTTGCTAAGGATTTATGGTTATAGTTGATCTAGCACAATATGACCTCGACTCCCAATATCGAGAGAGACGAAATCTTTTCGATCACTCACTGCCTCCATGTGCTTTGGGACTGTACCCAACTAAAACATGTTTCCACGACTTTTTAAATTCATGGTAGGGTAGTAATCAAAGTACAATGGGAACACACATAAGAAACTATGACGATCTTAGGTCTACAGACTATCCTGTACTCATGTCATATGAGAACAACTATCTAACGATATGTACAATATCATCTAGGAGTTCTCAGATGTGTCCGTACAGTGAAACTCATTCATCTAATGAGCACCTGTATACAATATTTGGTGTCAAACACCAATGGTTATGGGATCAACCATCGTCTCGATCGGGGTCAAGAAACGTATACACTAGTCTATTCTAGAGTATCGATGTCCAGTCTCAATACTCCTTCGACTTTGGACTTTTAAGGATGTGCTTATAGACAACCCAGGCCCCACTTGTATGATCCATATCATAATCCTGGTAATTAAGCATTGATCCTATGGGCTTTATCATTATGTATTAGCGATACGTGATAAAGAATAAAACATATACACATGAGTGATAAAGACAAACCAGAGAGCATACTATCATCTCGAGTAAGATTGTTCTCTCGTATAGGTCCTCCTTCAATTACAATAATTTCCTTGAGGGTACATATATCCAACACTAGTGTATATGTTTCTTTACCTCGAGGAGGGCGATGGATGGTCCTACAACCATTGGTGTTTGACGCCAAAGATTGTATGCATGTGCTCATTGGGGAATGAGTACACTGAACGAACTCGCCGAGAACTCTAGATGGTATTATACCTATCTGTCAGATAGCAAATGTTGGGACTTCACCTGCGTGCGCAAACGTGCATGTTTTGGAAAATGGATTGTATTTAAGAAATATTACGCACGCGAGCTCGTTCTCGTTATAAAATTTATAAACCGCAAATGCACGACGCATTGTAGCGAGCCGGCAAGTACGGGTTGATCCACAGGGAATTGGTGATTAGGGATTTTTGCTTAAGGTTCGAGAAATAAAGAATTTGGGTTTGTTGTCACGAAATATAAAAATATGAAATATAGAAACAAGTTAAGAAAAAAGGTGGCCGTAGCTTTGGCTCGGATGGTTGAATTACGGAGATTTCTTCGACGCTCCCTTGATCATGAGTTGTCCGTCCTTGTGTCGATCCCGATTCGAAGCATGACTTGTCAAGGCGGTTGCGAAGCAAAAATCATCAAGTTATCGGATTTCGACGCAAAACACGAAACGAATCCGTTTTGTTCACTTACCATTTGTATGTCTAAGCTTGAGGTATCAACACTAAGCACAAGGGTTAGCAAGCATACCACAACATCAAAAACACAAATTAGTGAGTGAGAGTAAGTAGTTTTAGTGTTAAGTTTGCTAAGTGTTTGTGATAGTATAGGGTATTTGAAAACAAGAAGTGTGTCAACCAACTTGTAACAAAATACCATATCTAAACATAGCAACCTCAACACTAAATTGATTCTAACCTTAAGCTTGCAAAATGGGATTTTTGGAGAGAATATGGTATGTGATGAGGTTACCAAGTAACCATGGAATCAAAATACCATATCAAACCAATCTAAGTTACAATCCTAAGTTTAGAATCACACTATAAGCACATTAAACATTAACAAGAGGAGGAGGAAAGTAAAGTCATTCATCTCACATCCTTACCATTACCACAACCAAAAGATTACTCAAACATAATAACAAAAGAATTGAAAATAACAAGAAGAAAATAAACAAAGCAAAAATAAAGCAATTATATTAACACTTGAATGAGTTGAGATACATGGTGTTGGTTACTTGTTCAACCTCTATAATGAAGCTCTCAAAAGAAAGCTCCAAGAAGGAAGAAGAAGATGAAAACCAAACTTTGGCTCACACAACTCTCAAGCTAAACCAAAAACTAAAGACTTGGAATGGGTATATACATATTTTTACATGCCCCTTCTCTCTAAATCTGTTCCGATAATTATAGGCTCAACACCAGAATAAATAAACTATAAGAATATGATGATGTGACTCAAAGAAATGACCAGAAGAAAAATGGGGACAAAAGGAGCAAGGGGGACCGGTGATGCCGGTTTTTTGATGAATGTCGCCGGTCGGGTCTGGGGCTTTGGGGCTTGTATTGGTATGGTGAACTCGAGTGCACTCCAATATCTCCCTGGTGCTATTTGATTTTTCTATATAAGTCTGGTTTGCATTCAGGGATTTTGGAGGGAAACTAAACTTTATATCACATCACAAATTTTTCTTAATTAATCATACATGCCCACTTGTGCCCACTTGCACAAGTCATGAGTTTGCCAAGGCAGCCCCCACCATGGTCCAAGTCTCAAAGAGCTAGTGTCATACATGTATTGTGTTGGACCAAAATTGTGTATACTTTTATTTGTTGCAAAAGAACTCTTTGGATATTGATCGGTTTTCTGTTCTGATTGTAGTGTCAGCTCACAAATGTCGTATCCGTGATTTTGAGTATGTTTTCCAGTATTTTGTCACGAATACCTGTAATCTGTATTTACTGAGCAAACACTGGTTAATAGTACCGATATATACAAAATTGATAATGAAGGAATGGTATTAAAATGCAGTTTTCTATGATGAACAGCAGATATCTGGTGACAGTGGTACATGTTAGTATTTAGACCTGAGATCGTCATGGTACCTTGTGTGCAACCACGGCTCTACGAAGTCATGCATATAGGTTTTCGTTGGGTATAGTCCTGAAGCACAAGGTGGTAGTGAGTGATCAAGATGGGATTCGTCTCTCCCGGTATAGGGAGTTGATGTCGTGCTATGCAAGAAATAACTATAATCCGAAGTCCCTGGTTAGGGTGGTTGAGATAAACTGATAAGTTGTTATCAGTTATATTTCGATGGTTATGAGTTTAGTATCTGCATGAGTTATTGGGTTATTGGGGGTCTGACAGTTTGCACAACCCAGACTTGATATGTGTCACTCTTTGATGAAGAGACCAGACTGTATGGTAATTGTCACCGATAGCCTTTTTTGAGTCGGATGAGTTTGCTTATCGACTTACCTTTAACTAATACATGGGTATCCGTTATATGCTGCCAGCGTCAATGACGTGCTTGTAGGCTAAGCCATTCATGAGATTGATCTAAAATTGTTTCAGATTCAATCGTATATGATCCTATTAACTCACTAACAATGTATTGTCAAGTCTTTGAAGTCCCATGCCGAAAGTACCCGCTCAGGTAAAATGATGATGTGGATTAATGGTGTGCGTATAGTTGATACGTGCGGGAGTTTGATTAAACAAGTGTATGAGATATGTGTATATTATTCGGACGTTTAATAATACTAACCTATTGATTTTTGTGTAGGTTTCCTAGGCACACTATAGAGGTCTCACAAGGCATCAACCATGCCAATATAAAAATTTATGGGTGCCGAGAAACCCTAATACGGATCTTAGACTAGAATTCTAGGCGAAAAACGATTCAAGTTAACAACTTAAATAAAGTTCGAAAGTTACAACCTTTGTAGATCCGGATTTCCACTTCCTTAGCTCCACGTAGTCGTCCTCTCGCTGTCCTTTTCGAATCCTAGACTTATTCGTCGGCTTCATCGGGAAAACGAGCGGAATAGGTCGTCGGCTTCGTGCCGAAGATGATCTACGTCGAGGTTGCGCAAGTTCAAGCTCCAACTTCTCTAAGTTGTGAAACTTGTGAAGAAAACACCCAAAACAACTTGGCAAGAGGTAGAGGGTGAAGAAATAGGAGGTGGGTTCACTTTAGAATTGGATTTCACTCACTTTTGCTCAAGTTGCCATTGATGGCATCAAGCTTTTCTTGAAGAAGAAGATGATGAAGAAGAAAGAATATGATAAGTTTCTTATTTGAAAAAGAAACTAATATGAATAATTATCATATCTTGACCATGGTCAAGTGTAGAGATTAAACTAAGGTTAATAGGAATGGTTAGGGTTAAGGATGAGATAAGGATGGTGGACTTTGTCAAAGCTTCAAGAAACTTCAACAAGAGACAAAGAAAGCCACCATTCTCATCTAAACCTTTTCTAAATAAATAAACAAATAAATAAATAAAAAGGCAAAACCCTAATCATCTCTTAACCATGGTTTAATACTTCACACTTAACCTAATGAGCAAGTATCATCAAACATGATACAAAGATGTGCACAAAAGTATATCACATATACAACATGTACATCAAGTGAGAAAATCCATTTAAAGTGAACCAATACTAGTTAATGCAATGCAATATATCAAATATATAATTATGCATCAAATCATTAAATCAACATTTTATTCAATGATCCGGTCATGTCGCACATAACCGACTAGAATCCAATGTATCGATTTATCGAATCAATGATTCGATAACTAGGTCATATCGAATATAACTAATCGAAACATATATCGCGAGAATGAAATGCGGTATCACATACACGCATTATTCTCGGTCCTGCACATATCTCATATGCGCTCCTATTTCGTTTCGCTTGAACCAGGAAACCTCTGTGTAGGACTCTAAAGACTCGTCAATACGCCGGTAGCAGATGATGATTATATCAAGCACCCACAAGCCGCAAGCGGTCTGCTAAACGTAACGGCCATCCAGGTATTGAGCGATCAGAAGATCGACGAGCTAGTCCGCTCACACTCCTGTGAATCCAACCAGTAACACTTACCGTACAGTCCGGTCTGTTCGTCTGATACGTCGCATATCAAGTCTAGGGGTGGTAAACGTCAGACCCCAATAACCGATAAGTCGTGCCGATGTGAGGCTCATAACGGGTCGAGAAACTACTGGTAACACTTACCAGCAAATCTCTGATCAGCCCTGGCCAGGGACTTCCTTGTTACGGCCAATCGAGCACAGCGCAACATCAACTCCCAATACCGGGAGAGACGAAACCCCTCCTATCGCTCATTGCCTCCATGTGACTCGGGACTGTACCCAAAGACCACCGTTTTACACGCCCTCATGGACGTGGTAAGGTGGAGATCAAAGCACAGTGGGAATCACACAAGACTCTATGACGATCTCGGGTCTACAAACTAACCTGTACAAGTGTCACCTGAGAACTGCCATCTGACGTGAGGTATAATACCATCTGGGAGTTCTCGGCGAGTCCGTCCAGTGTACCCAGTCTCCACTGAGCACCCGTACACCATCTCTGATGTCAAACACCAATGGATATGGGATCATCCATCGCCCATCTCATGGGCCGAGAAGCGTATACGCTAGTCTACACTGGTATATCGATGCCCCGTCTCGATACACCCACGACTAGGGACCAAGAAGGATGTACTTATGGACTACCATGTCCCCACTAGTATGATCTGCATCATAGTCCAGGTAGTCAAGTACACATCCTAAGGGCTTTACCAACATGTAACTATAAGACAGTTTAAAGAGACTAGTGTACATGTTAAGATAAAGAGTAACCAGATAGCATACTATCATATCGAGCAAGAAAGTCATCTCTATATATGTCCAAGCATCCAATATAATATACATCATCTGTACAATACTGGCCTCTAGGGCATACATACAACTAACAATCTCCCACTTGCACTAGGGCCAGCTGCTGTAGTATCGCATACCGAGCATCCCGAAGAGTCTTTCAAACTGTATCTGGGGAATGGCCTTCGTGAGTGGATCCGCCGTGTTGTTCTTCGTGTCAACCCTCCTGACCTCGATCTCCCGGCGATCAACTATCTCTCGGATCAGGTGATACCGCCTCAGAATATGCCTGGATCGCTGATGGGACCTGGGTTCCTTGGCTAAAGCCACCGCTCCATTGTTATCGCAATACAAAGGTATTGGATGCTCAATGGATGGAACCACTCCAAGTTCAGTAATGAACTTCTTGATCCAGACAGCCTCTTTGGCAGCATCGTTGGCAGCGATGTATTCAGCCTCCATCGTCGAGTCTGCCACGGTTTCCTGCTTGGAACTCTTCCAGCTAACCGCCCCTCCGTAAAGGGTAAAGACAAAGCCCGACTGCGACTTAGAGTCGTCCTTATCACTCTGGAAGCTCGAATCGGTAAAGGACTCCACTTGGAGTTCTCCGTTACCATACACCAAGAGCATCTCTTTAGTCCTTCGCAAGTACTTGAGAATGCTCTTCACAGCTGTCCAGTGATTCTCTCCAGGATCGGCTTGATACCTGCTCATTACACTTAGTGAGTATGCTACATCGGGTCTGGTACATAGCATCGCGTACATGATAGAGCCTACTGCCGAAGCATAGGGTATCCCTTGCATGCGAGCTCTCTCCAAATCAGTCTTGGGAGACATTTCTTTGGAGAGAGTGACTCCAGAGATCGTGGGCAAGTTCCCACGCTTGGATTCTTCCATACTAAACCTCTTTAGTATGGTGTCAATGTACCTGGATTGGGACAATCCCAGTATCCGTTTGGATCTATCTCTATAGATCCTGATTCCCAATATGCAGGAGGCATCACCAAGATCTTTCATCGAGAATCTTTGTGATAAGAAGAGCTTGATCGATTGCAGCATAGGAATATCATTTCCTATCAAGAGTATGTCGTCCACGTACTATACGAGGAAGACAACCTTACTCTCTGCCACCTTCTTGTAGATACAAGGTTCATCTGGATTTTTGACGAAATCAAACTCTTTGATAATGACGTCAAAGCAGATGTTCCAACTCCGTGATGCTTGCTTTAATCCATAAATGGATTTAAGCAGCTTGCACACCTTCCCGCTGCTCCCACTGTCTACGAAGCCCTCTGGCTGAGTCATGTACACGCACTCTTCTAAATCACCATTTAGAAAGGCGGTCTTAACATCTATTTGCCAGATTTCGTAGTCATGAAAGGCAGCAATGGCAAGCATGATTCGGATGGATTTAAGCATAGCCACTGGAGAAAAGGTTTCGTCATAGTCTACACCTGGTCTTTGACGAAAACCCTTTGCTACAAGTCTAGCTTTGAAAGTTTCCACTTTCCTATCTACACCAAATTTCTTCTTGAAGATCCACTTGCTCCCAATGGGTTTTACCCTTTCAGGAGCAACTTCCAAAGTCCATACTTTGTTGGTGTACATGGATTCCATCTCTGACCGCATAGCATCCAGCCATTTCACTGAGTCCCTACTCGTGATGGCCTGCTCGAAGCTAGTTGGGTCATCATCATCCATGATGCAATCCTCGCTTCCACCATCAATGAGAAAACCGTAGTATCTCTCAGGTGGACGAGAAACCCTACTAGATCGGCGGAGAGGCTGGGGTTCGTCGGGTACTATCGAATCTTCTGGTTCCACTAAATCTTCAGTTATAGTTTGTGTATCTGGAATTTCTTCCAGCTCTACCACTTTGCCACTAATTTCTTTTTCAGGGAATTCCTTTTCTAAAAAGGTGGCATATTGAGAAACAAACTCTTTTTGTTCTTCAGCATGGTAGAAAAAATATCCTTGGGAATTCTTAGGATATCCCACAAACTTGCAGAGAACTGACCGTGCCTCGAGTTTGTCTGGATTTTGCCTTTTGACATAGGCCGGACAACCCCATATCTTAACTCGTTTAAAATATGGTCTCTTCCCACTCCATATCTCATATGGTGTGGTAGGTACAGATTTAGATGGAACTTGATTCAATAGGTATGCAGCCGTCTCCAGTGCATATCCCCAGAAGGAAATAGGTAACTCAGCTGTGCTCATCATAGAGCGCACCATATCTAATAGGGTGCGGTTCCTCCGTTCAGATACACCGTTGTGCTGTGGTGTATATGGAGGAGTCAGCTGAGAGAGAATCCCATTCTCTTTTAGGAAGTCCAGGAATTCATTGCTCAAGTATTCCCCTCCTCGATCAGATCATAGGATTTTAATACTTTTTCCGGTTTGGTTCTCAACTTCTTGTTTATATTCCCTAAATTTCTCAAAAGCTTCTGATTTGTGTTTCATCAGGAACACATACCCGAACCTAGAGAGATCGTCAGTGAATGTAATGAAGTATGAAGAACCATCCCTGGCATGTGTAGACATGGGACCGCATACATCACTATGTATAAGTCCCAAGAGTTCGGTAACTCTTTCTCCGTGTCCTGTAAACGGAGTTTTAGTCATCTTGCCTTTGAGACATGACTGGCAAGTGTCATAAGATGAAAATTCGAAAGGTTTCAAATATCCATCCTTATGCAACTTAGCCAGTCGTGTCACATTGATGTGACCCAGTCTACAATGCCACAAGAAGGAATCGTTCAGTTCTGAACTCTTCCTCTTGTGTGTGTTTGTTATGCTCAGAACTGTTGATTGGTTTAGAACATAAATGCCATTGCACAACGTGCCTGATCCAACCAACTTTTGGTTACGGAAAATGTTCATAACATTGTCCTGTAATACAAAATTATATCCCTCTTTACTCAGCAAAGAAACCGATATAATGTTGCATATCAGGTTCGGCATGTAATAGCATTCGTTCAGAACCAATGTATTTCCAGTTGGTAATACAAGGTGATATTCTCCGACAGTCTTAGCTGCAACAATTGCACCATTTCCAACTCTAATGTCTTTATCACCTTCTCCAAGTTCTCTACCTTTCCTTAGCCCATGTAACTGATTACATATATGGGATCCTGACCCGGTATCTAATACCCAGGACGTAGAGCAAATGGAGAAACAGTTCTCTGTAACGAACACACCCGAAGAAAATGCATCAACATGTACTTTCTTCATTCGGGTGGCATGGGAATCCTGGTATTCCCCTATATCCTGTTCATTCCTATAACTCTTATAGGAAAGAACGGAACCAACGTTCCCCAGCACAGTATAACATGCGGGTTCGGTCAATACATCCATATTATTATCTTCATTAGGGCATGAAATGGTCGCTACCTGGAGAGAGAGAGAAGAAAACACTTTAGCGTATGCTCGTGCAAGATCAGATTGGTTATTATCTTATCTAATCAGGATGGCTCCCACTGCTTTTTATCAAATCTTCCTTCAAACCCTAAAAGGAAAGACTAGCCGGGATTAATTACACACTACAAGTTCGCTAATCTTTCAGACAGGCCAGTGTCGGTACTTTGAGGGAGGTCCCCCGTGCTTTCGCACGAACCTAATTACTGTAAACCTCATTTTCCCAGAGGTGTAACCTCGTTAACACCTTTCTAGACACCTACTTGATCGGCTAATTGTAATGTGTAAAACTCTCCCAGGAGTAACTCTTACTCGCAGTGGGTATCAGGATCCAACTATCTCATAGAAGGTATGCAATCTCATTGCAAATTTCAACACTTGAAATTCCCGATAATATTTTGCCCCTAGCAGCTATATGATCTTAACATAGTCAACAAATCAGAAGTGCTAGTCAAGTTCAACCCGTCATTTCCCGATTGAATTAAACCCACCCGCACGACCCTTAACATAGTCAACAAAGTCGCACGACTACCCTAATCCAATCGCATCATATGCTTATACAGATAAGCACTAATTAGCTACCGCACACTACGCCTTAACATAGTCAACAAACGTAGCACGAATACTAACTAGTACTTATCTGAAATGACGGAGGGCTACGTCAGGTTTTTCTGAAAACCTATTGCGTAATGAACTTGATATCGTTGTAGAATCAAATGAAGTTTTAAAATGGAATGATTTTGAGGCTTTTCTAGTTTTGCTAAAGGGGTCACTCCCGGTGAAGGGATCGTCGGCCCTTTCCTCGTCGAATGAGGTGCGGGATATATCATATATATCACTGTGCAAAGCAAAAATTCTTAAAAACAATCAAAGCCAAACCGAGTGTGTAGCATCTGCCAGTTATTGCTAAAGGAGTCACTCCCGGTGAAGGGATCTCGGTCCTTTCCTCATCGAATAAGGTGCAGGGTATATCATATATACCGCTATGCAAAGCAAGAACTGTAGCTACCTGTTTTGTTTAAAATTTGATTCTACAACATCTGAGGTTTCTTTTCTTTCATTAATCACATTAATGAAGTCCCATCATTTAAATACCTAAACATCACAGATAGATATGACGTACACTTATGCCATCCGCATTCGCCTCGATGTCCCCTCGTGCACCGTTAGGTTAGGTAACTAACGACAGAGCAGGGCAGGGCTAACGCGGGTGTAAAATATAAGTAACGTCTATATAATATATCATATATACTATATACTATATCCATCACAGAACATCACATGATCATATCACAGATATCGCAGCAGAAGAAACATATGAAACATTGGATATACTAGGACGTCCGTGTTTTCAATACGAGCCAGTATAAAACACGGATTCCACGGTCGTGATGAATACCCAATCCCACACCCCTAGACCCCTACGAGAGCGGCAAGCAACCCTGCCAATTCTAGGGTTAGGAGACCCGGACTCGACTTCTCGAGTTGGTCTCCCACTGGACCCCAGAACCCGGTTACTTGTGCTCCCCTCCTTGGGTCTATCCTAATGCGGAAAAGTAAATAATATACAAAAGGTGACAACTTCTGCTACCTGGAAGTGCCCCAAATAAAAGAATATTACATACAAGTTTTTACATGAATGTAAATGAAAAACACTCATCTCACATAAAAAAAAACCCGGCTATTCAAACACGACGATCCAATATAACATATCCAGCAACACATAACATCACATGTCATCAACGTAAGTAAGTATGCATACCCCAATTGTCGTTGACGTATAGCAACGAAACCGGCGATATGAACATACTACACTTACGGTCACAGAAAAGAAAGTGTAAAACTACAACAGTTGGAATCCGCAACCTCTTTAGACATCGCATGCCTAACAGATATAAATCCCGCATTTTAGTCTCATTATCGAAAACTCTTTTCAATATCATATGGGACTAAATTGCTAGATTTATAACATTCATTCAGTTATCTTATAACTACTTGTGAATTCCAATTATTGTATCACATTCCAGATAAACAGAAAATGTTAAACTTTCCGATCGAACAGTCGAATACCCAAGTTTTCCCGATACAACTCAACACATGAAATAAGTTTAACAACATTCAGTTCGTGCCTCAGTACCAACGGTCCAGCCGTAGAAGGGTCAAGCCAACGCCTCACATGTGGCACGTCGTACTGCCCCAAACCCGAAGGTTCAAAGGGCAGTTCAAGACGGTCACATAATCGAGTTAAGGTTTGTTGTCTTCTAGAGGGTCCATCGCATTACTTGCACTACTTAGAACGTCGTTAAACTACGGAAAAATCCAACACTTGGAAATCTCCCGACAGGGGAAAAATTGGGTATTTATATCCGGTCGAACCTTTTAACATATTCTAAAAATTATCCGGAAATACACAGATGACGAAATTTGATAATCCGATCGAAATACCGAATCCCTAAAACAACCCTGAAAATTAAAACTCTGGAAAAAACATTAAAAATTCCCAGGAAAATCACCACTGGAAACTAAGAGTTACTGTGCAAAAAACTTTATATATTGAGGCCGTACGGCCGCGGATCCGCCGCATGAGCTAAGCTCATGCCGACTTAGTAGAATTAGGCTGTCGAATTTCACACAAACTCTTATATTTTCCTGATGGTTTTTCTGAATATTTTAAATCTGGAAAAATCCCAGATTTTAGAAAAAGTCTAGAGAGCTCATGGGTTTTGGGGTTTCGGGTTCGTTCGGACTTCAAACTCCGTCTAGACTTCGCCTAAGGCTCTAGCTTGGCTCTGATACCACTGTAGGTTTCCTAGACACACTATAGAGGTCTCACAAGGCATCAACCATGCCAATATAAAAATTTATGGGTGCCGAGAAACCCTAATACGGATCTTAGACTAGAATTCTAGGCGAAAAACGATTCAAGTTAACAACTAAACTAAAGTTCGGAAGTTACAACCTTTGTAGATCCGGATTTCCACTTCCTTAGCTCCACGTAGTCGTCCTCTCGCTGTCCTTTTCGAATCCTAGACTCATTCGTCGGCTTCATCGGAAAAACGAGCGGAATAGGTCGTCGGCTTCGTGCCGAAGATGATCTACGTCGAGGTTGCGCAAGTTCAAGCTCCAACTTCACTAAGTTGTGAAACTTGTGAAGAAAACACCCAAAACAACTTGGCAAGAGGTAGAGGGTGAAGAAATAGGAGGTGGGTTCACTTTAGAATTGGATTTCACTCACTTTTGCTCAAGTTTCCATTGATGGCATCAAGCTTTTCTTGAAGAAGAAGATGATGAAGAAGAAAGAATATGATAAGTTTCTTATTTGAAAAAGAAACTAATATGAATACTTATCATATCTTGACCATGGTCAAGTGTAGAGATTAAACTAAGGTTAATAGGAATGGTTAGGGTTAAGGATGAGATAAGGATGGTGGACTTTGTCAAAGCTTCAAGAAACTTCAACAAGAGACAAAGAAAGCCACCATTCTCATCTAAACCTTTTCTAAATAAATAAACAAATAAATAAATAAAAAGGCAAAACCCTAATCATCTCTTAACCATGGTTTAATACTTCACACTTAACCTAATGAGCAAGTATCATCAAACATGATACAAAGATGTGCACAAAAGTATATCACATATACAACATGTACATCAAGTGAGAAAATCCATTTAAAGTGAACCAATACTAGTTAATGCAATGCAATATATCAAATATATAATTATGCATCAAATCATTAAATCAACATTTGATTCAATGATCCGGTCATGTCGCACATAACCGACTAGAATCCAATGTATCGATTTATCGAATCAATGATTCGATAACTAGGTCATATTGAATATAACCAATCGAAACATATATCGCGAGAATGAAATGCGGTATCACATACACGCATTATTCTCGGTCCTGCACATATCTCATATGCGCTCCTATTTCGTTTCGCTTGAACCAGGAAACCTCTGTGTAGGACTCTAAAGACTCGTCAATACGCCGGTAGCAGATGATGATCATATCAAGCACCCACAAGCCGCAAGCGGTCTGCTAAACGTAACGGCCATCCGGGTATTGAGCGATCAGAAGATCGACGAGCTAGTCCGCTCACACTCCTGTGAATCCAACCAGTAACACTTACCGTACAGTCCGGTCTGTTCGTCTGATACGTCGCATATCAAGTCTAGGGGTGGTAAACGTCAGACCCCAATAACCGATAAGTCGTGCCGATGTGAGGCTCATAACGGGTCGAGAAACTACTGGTAACACTTACCAGCAAATCTCTGATCAGCCCTGGCCAGGGACTTTCCTGTTACGGCCAATCGAGCACAGCGCAACATCAACTCCCAATACCGGGAGAGACGAAACCCCTCCTATCGCTCATTGCCTCCATGTGACTCGGGACTGTACCCAAAGACCACCGTTTTGCACGCCCTCATGGACATGGTAAGGTGGAGATCAAAGCACAGTGGGAATCACACAAGACTCTATGACGATCTCGGGTCTACAGACTAACCTGTACAAGTGTCACCTGAGAACTGCCATCTGACGTGAGGTATAATACCATCTGGGAGTTCTCGGCAAGTCCGTCCAGTGTACCCAGTCTCCACTGAGCACCCGTACACCATCTCTGATGTCAAACACCAATGGATATGGGATCATCCATCGCCCATCTCATGGGTCGAGAAGCGTATACGCTAGTCTACACTGGTATATCGATGCCCCGTCTCGATACACCCACGACTAGGGACCAAGAAGGATGTACTTATGGACTACCATGTCCCCACTAGTATGATCTGCATCATAGTCCAGGTAGTCAAGTACACATCCTAAGGGCTTACCAACATGTAACTATAAGACAGTTTAAAAAGACTAGTGTACATGTTAAGATAAAGAGTAACCAGATAGCATACTATCATATCGAGCAAGAAAGTCATCTCTATATATGTCCAAGCATCCAATATAATATACATCATCTGTACAATACTGGCCTCTAGGGCATACATACAACTAACATTTTGAGCCACTTAATAATCCATATATGATATGGCTACTCGTATTATACTCTCTTTTTCTCTCTCAAGTTTTATGTATTGTGTATATGATACACATATACCATTCCTATCATTTAGTGGCATGTGATAGCATGTGGGCATGTGGGGCCCACTTGAGAAAATATCTAAATGTTTGCTCATCCCCCTCTGTCATTTATACGATAGATGAAAGAGAAAAAGGATTATTCTAATCCATTCTCTACTCCATCTTCTGTCTTATGTATTGAGATAACAAAGAGAAGAACAAGAGAGAAGAGAGAGAGAGAGAGCACCACTTCATTTTCTTCCTCTTACTTACTAGACATTTATGAGAGCAAGTTGCTTCACAAAGAAGTGTTTTTGTGTGGAGTGGAAACTTGGGTTGGGTTGGTTTCAAGCTGGATCATCTTCGACGAAGGAGGTCGTTGATCAAGCTCAATCCATACACCGAGGAGCAAAGCTTGGGTCTTTCACTTGAGAAGTGAATATGCTATAAAGGTTTTAGCTCTCATACCTTTTAGAATAGCTTTGTGTTTGTGTTTTCTTTAAAATTACCAGCTTGATGGATAATCTTGGTTTTTAATTTATGGTGTTTAGTTAGAAAATTTTATTTTATATTCCGTCTTGGTTTGCAATTGTTACGATCCTAGCACCATGAACTTATATCATATCGTTGGCGGTCTTATTTAACTTCTTCAGCATCCATGTCGATAACAAATTTATGGCAACCCCATTATCAACAAAGATTCTATAAATATGCTTGCCTTCCAATATTGGCGTTATATACAACGGCTTCAGGTGATTGGTCATTTCTCCTTCAAGACGCTTTAATAGGATTTCCTCGTCCGTAGCTTCATTGATTGACATTATCATTGAATCGGACTCTTCCCTGTCAGTCTTGGACAAGTAGTTGAGTTGGTTCGTGGCCGCACGAAACGATTCCGGGACGGTAAGTATAGCATTTACTTCTATTTCATTAGCCGAGGCGGTCGACTTCGAGGGTTCTCATGTGTTTTTAGGTACCGATTGCAAATTAACCGATCTCGCTCCTTTAGAATCCTTGTCTTCCGTCCCGACCACGACCGAGGCTATCTTTGAGGCCTGCCCCTTTTTGATCTCTTTTTGGGGATGGGTGTCGTCATGCACATCTGTTAACTGTTATCCTGGAACATACCTATCTTTTGGCCGGTGAAAGGAATCTCGCTCTTCTTTTGTTGGGTTACCCCGGCCATCAATCCGTGGCCAAATACAGAACAAATTTTTTAATAAACCGGAGCTAACGGAACCCGAGTTTACGGATCGACCGATAAGCCCTAGATAAAAAAACATGCAAAGGGTTAGAGTGATTATACCGAATGATCTGTGTCTTTCGGTCTTCAACCTCTATCCCAAGATCCTCACGGCTTCCTTGATCAAGATTGATCTCCGGTCTCCCTCCATCGAAGACGATCCATCTCGAGAGTTTGTATTACGAGCTCCGACCTCAAAACCGAAGCAACTTGAGTGTCTAGTTTGCTAACCTAGATAGCCAAGATGAAGTAGAGAGTGTTTGTGATTAGATTGTCTCAATACGCCCTAGGTTTCTCAATACATGAGACATATAGGGTGAAGGTAGTAGAAGATGCCATGGAGAGAAGTGTGAAGCAATGCTAGTGAGCACGTGAAGAAATGGCTAAGTTATGAGGTATTTTGTTGTGAGCTCTTTTTTTTAAAAACAACTCAAGAAAAATCCACACCAAGAAAAGATCTGCCACTTTCTTTGTCTCACCACAAAATATCTCATAACACTCCAAAATCACCATCATACCACCATGAGTCACTACATGACTCAACATCATGAGTCACTAAGTGCACATGCATGAATGAAGGCTAAAACAATGAGTCACGCTTCCACCCAAATAAACATTTAAACTAAATGTTTAACAATAAAAAAAGATGGTATCTACTAAAGTAATCTTATAATAGAACTACAAGAATACCCCTCATCTCTATATACATACCAGCATTCGTATTTTGACTGAATACGAATATAACGAGACAAAAATAATCCAACAATATAATACTAGGATCCGGCTTAAACCAAAGCCCACTAGTATTATCCGTCCGAATCATGATCCGTGCACAACTGCACGTATATGATCAAACCCTGCCATAAAATCATACGGCCTCTACAAAGTTTCGCCCGAAGCAGGGAAACCCTCTGTGTGGGACTCTAAAGACTCGTCAATACGCTGGCAGTGGGTTTAACCACAAGCACGTCAGCGGCACTAGCTGTACGTAACGGCTATCCAGGTATTGAGTGAAAGGGAGGCCAACGAATAAACTCATCTTGAAACCCCTACTGACCTGACAGTGACAATATCCGTACAGTTTGGTCCGTTCGTCTATGAGTATCGCATATCGAGTTTAGGGGGGTGGATAAAGTCAGACCCCTAATAACGCGACATTTAGTGTCAGTATGAAACCTATCACCACCTGAGAAACTGCCGATCCTAGATCAGTAATTCTTGACTACCTTGGCCAAGGATATCTGGTGATGGCCACCCGTGCACACCACGATATCAACCCCTAATACCGGGAGAGAAGAATCCTCTGACTATCCGCTCACTACCTCCATGTGGCTCGGAATTGTACCCAACTAAAACCTGTTTGCACGACTCCTTTGAGCTGTGGTAGGGTAGTAATCAAAGCACAGTAGGAACTCACACGAGACAAATGACGATCTCAGGTCAATAGACTAATCTGTTCACATGTCACCAGGGAACTGCTATCTGACAATAGGTATAATACCATTTAGCAGGTTCCCGGCGAGTCCGTCCGGTGCACTCATAACCTAATGAGCATCTGTATACATCTTAGGTGAACCAAATGACACCAATGGCTTGTGAGACCGGCCACCGCCCCTCGTCGGGGTCTCGATCAGTATACACTAGTCTACTCTTGGCGTATCGATGCCCAGTCTCGAAACTTCCACGACTAGGGACATTTTAAGGATGTGCTTATAGACCATCCAGCTCCCACGTATATGATCGCCATCATACTGCTGCACTTAAGCATGAATCCTATGGGCTCTATCAACATGTAATAGTGATCTGTAATGTCACCTGAAGCATGTACACGATGATAAAGACAAGCCAGATAGCATACTATCATCTCGAGTAAGACTGTTCTACCGGTATAGGTCATCCCTCAATCATTGCAATCGCGTGCCCGCGATCAAATAATTGACTTGAGGGCACTATAACCAACAATCTCCCACTTGCACTTAAGGCTAATTATTGTGGTGTCGCATACTCACAGCCGTGTGATACCGAACACCCAACTTCTCTACTAATCAGTTTCACAAAGCTCGTTTGTAAAACTATCGCGTTCGAGAAATAGCCTCGGTGAGTGGATCCGCTCTAATGTTGCTTTCTATATCTCTCTTTATCTCAAATTCATGGAGAAAACCATCTCCCGAAATGAGCAATACCTGTTTTAGAATATGTCTGGATATCTGATGGGACCCTTGTTCACAAATGAACTCCAAATCCAGCAAACTTTTTAGACTGTATCATCAACAGAATTTAATCAGTATCCTGCGTCATGCCTTCCTCAGTATCCGCTTGGACCACCTGTCCAAACTACTGCCCCTCAAAAGAGGGAAAACTATAACTCTGACAGTCACTCCGTCATCCAAGTTACCTTGGAAGCCTGGAATGATAACCGCTCACGAAGGAGGCTGCCGTTACCAAATTCCTAGAACGTCTTCTTACGTTCATAAACTTCTTTCGAACGTTTCTCCAGGATTGGATTAATATATAAACTTATTACAGCTAGTGCAAAAACAATATCTGGTGTGGTGCTTGATGTTAGTTATATGTATGCCCTAGAGGCCATTACTGTACATGTGATGTATATTGTAGTGGATGTTTGGATATATATAGGGAGGACTTTCTTGCTCGACATGATAGTATGCTATCTGGTTGTTTTTTTATCTTAACATGTACACTTATTGTCTCTCTATTACATATTGATAAAGCCCTTAGGATGAGTACTTGACTACCAGGATTATGATGCAGATCATACAAGTAGAAACAAGGTAGTCGGTAAGTACATCCTTCAGTTGTTCCTAGTCGTGGGAGTATCGAGACAGGGCATCGATACTCCAGAGTAGACTAGCGTATGCGCTTCTTGACCCATATGACGGGCGATGGATGATCCCACATCCATTGGTGTTTGACATCAGAGGAGGTATACGGGTGCTCAGTGGAGACTGGGTACACTGAATGGACTCGCCGAGAACTCCTAAATGGTATTATACCTATCGTCAGATAGCAGTTCTCTGGTGACACTGGTACAGGTTAGTCTGTCGACCCGAGATCATCATAGAGTCATGTGTGATTCCTACTGTGCTTTGATTTCCACCTTACCAAATTCATGAGATCGTGCAAAACAGTGGTTTTTGGGTACAGTCTCGAGTCACATGGAGGCAATGAGTGATAGGAGGGGATTTCGTCTCTCCCAGTATTGGGGGTTGATGCCGCGCTGGGGTTGATTGGCCATAATAGGAAATCCCTAGCCAGGGTTGCTTAGATTTACTGGTAATAGTTATCAGTAGTTTCTATAACCGTTATGGACCTTGCATCGGCATGACTTATCAGGCTATTGGGGTCTGACGTTATACCACCCCCAGGCTGTGATATGCGACATATCTGACGAAGAGACCGGACTGTAGGTAGTGTTACTGATTGGATTCACAGGAGTATGAGCAGGCTTGCTTGTTGATCTACTGATCGCTCAATACCCGGGTGGCCGTTACATTTAGGAGACCGCTTGCAGTTTGTGGGTGTTCTGTATGATCATCACCTACTGCCGGCGTATTGACGAGTCTTTAGAGTCCTACACGGAGGTTTCCTGGTTCATGCGAAACGAAGTAGGAGCACATAAATGATATGTGCGGGACCGAGATTAATACGTGTACGTGATACCGTATTCTATTCTCGCGATATGTGATATCAGATGGTTATATATGATATGGTCGGGTTATCAGATCAAGTGTTGATTCGATAAGTTGTTACATTTGATATTAATCGGTTGTATGTGATATAGCCGGATTATTAAATCTAGTGTTGATTTGATAATTTAATGTATAATTATATATTTGATATATTAACTTAAATGAACTAATATTTGCTCACTAAACATTTCTTTTTCTCACTTGTGTGCATATAGTATATATGTGATATATATTAATGTACATTTATTTGTGTCATGTTTGATGCCACATGCAACATGGGTGTATGAGACTCACACCATGCTTATGATAATCCTAAGGTTTTTATTTATCAAAGTAAATCACAAATTGGTGGCATTATATCATGGCTAGAAGCTTGGAGAAGTTTGTTTCTAACCATTGACTTTGTCCACTAACTTTGTTTTACATTAGATATTTATTAACCTAACCATTATTATTAGCCATGGTTTATTCTCTACATGAGTTAGTGTATGACACTAACTCACCCATGGTTGCTATTCTCACCTCATGAGTTTTCATTCTCATCTCCACTTCATCTTCTTCTTCCTCATGAGAAAGCTTGCTAGCTTTTCTCAAGGTGATAAAATATTGTAAGAAAAATAAATCTAAAGTGGGCCCAATTCCTATTTCATCATCCTCTACTATATTAGCCATTTAGTTTAGGGTGTTTGCTTCACTAATCTACCATTAGTGAAGAGCTAGCATGGGCTTGAGTCTCCTCGGCATAGATCATCTTCGGCCTCGAAGACTTTGAGCAAGCTTGTTCATTTCTTCATGTGAACCCTTACTAGAATTCGAGTGTTCACTATTTGGAGTGAAGGGCTACTACACAGATCTTTAGAAGTGAAGGGCCGGTCTACAAAGGTTGTATTCCTCATTCACTTAGATGTAAAGTTGTTTGCATTGTTGTTTCGTCTAAATCTCTAGTTAAGATTCTAGGGTTAGGGTTCTTTAGTACGGCAAATTTTTGAAATTGGCATGGACGTTACCTCCCGAAACCCAGCTGCCGCGCTACGTAATCTTACAGTGGCATCAGAGCCAAGCTAGAGATTTAAACGATGTTTGTTAGATTACGAAACTGAAACAACTCCGAAACTTGAAACAAGAAAACATAGTTTCTGTCGTTTTTAAAATGGCCTCTAAAAATTTTTTAAGCAACTACAGAATGTTGTATTTGATATAACATGAACACCATACAAATTTGAAACAAGATCACCTGATTTTGGCCGGCCACAAGGCCACAATTTCCGAGCTCACCAGTTCTTCTAAGGCATTTTGGCTTCAAATTTTTCCTGTGTTCCAGTCTCTGGGTTTTGGTGTTTCAGGTGTTGCTTGTGTTAGTTATATATATGCCGCAGAGGCCATTGTTGTACATATGATGTATATTATAGTGGATGCTTGGATATATATAGAGAGGACTTTCTTGCTCGATATGATAGTATGCGATCTGGTTTCCCTTTATCTTAACATGTTAACAAATACTATTTTGTGATCACTTGTTGATAAAGCCCTTAGGATATGTACTCGACTACTAGGACTATGATACAGATCATACTAGTGAGGCCAGGGTAGTTTACGAGTACATCCTATAACTGTTCCTAGTCGAGGGTGTATCGAGACAGGGCATCGATACTCTAGAGTAGACTAGCGTATACGCATCTTGACCCATATGATGGGTGATGGATGATCCCATATCCATTGGTGTTGGACATCAAAAATGGTGTATGGGTGCTCAGTGGAGACTGGGTACACTGAACGGACTCGACGAGAATTCCTGGATGGTATTATACTTATCGTCAGATAGCAGTTCTCCGGTGACACTGGTACAGGTTAGTCTGTAGACCCGAGATCGTCATAGAGTCTTGTATGATTCCCACTGTGCTTTGATTTCCGCCTTACCACGTCCAAGAAGGCGTGCAAAACTGTGGCTTTTGGGTACAGTCCCGAATCACATGGAGGCAATGAGCGATAGGAGGGGTTTCGTCTCTCCCGGTATAGGGAGTTGATGTTGTGCTGTGTACGATTGGCTATAACTGGAAGTCCCTGGCCAGCGATGATATGGAGATTTACTGGTAAGAGTTATCAGTAGTTTCTCGACCTATTATGAGCCTTACATCTACACGACTTATCGGTTACTGGGGTCTGACGTTTACCACCCCTAGACTAGATATGCAACATATCAGACGAAGAGATCGGACTGTACGGGAGTGTTAGTGATTTGATTCACAGGAGAATGTACAGGCTTGCTTGTTGATCTTTTGAATGCTCAATACACGGGTGGCTGTTACGTTTAGATGACCGCTTGCAGCTTGTGGGTGTTTGATATGATCATCACCTACTGCCGGCGTATTGACGATTCTTGAGAGTCCTACACAGAGCTTTCCTGGCTCAGGCAAAACGGAATAGGAGAACATATGTGATATGTGCGAGACCGAGAATAATACGATATGAGATTCCGTATTCTATTTTCGCGATATAAGATATCGACCGGGTATATGTAATATAGCCGGGTCATCGGATCAGGTGTTGATTCGATGAATTGGTTCATGTTATATTAGTCGGTTATATGCCCTATAGCCGGATTGTCGGATCAAGAGTGATTCGATAATTTAATGTATAATTATATATGTGATATATTACATTACGTTAATTAATATAAGCTCGCTTTATTGATTAATTTTCTCACTGGATAATACATTGATGTATATGCGATATATGTTAATTGTATTATTTTCTTTTGTTACAAAATATATTGTATATGTGATATATAATATTGTAACAAGTTAGGTTTACAAATGCAACATGGTTGTTAAGTTTAAACCAAGTTAGGGTTTGGATTTGGGTTAGCTTTTGGGTTAGCTTTTTCATGAAGCTTCATGAAGCTTTCCTTTTTGTCATTTTGCTTTGATATTTTGTTTAGATATTTGTTAACCCAACCTAAACCCTTAACCATAGTTTATTCTCTACATGAGTTAAAGTCTTCATTCTTAACTCATGGTTGCAATGGTATCGACAACAATAATTCATTATTCAACACAAAAGCTTTCTTCTTCTTCTTCCTCCTTGAAAAAGCTTTCTGGCTTTTTGTGTTGTGATGATTTAAAGTGAGAAATTGAAAACAAAAGAGAGCAAAATTCCTACATCAACATCCTCATCTATTCTAGCCACTTAGATTAGGGTGTTCACTTCACAAATACTTAATTAGAGAAGTGAGAGTTTGGGTTTGAGATTCTTCCAGGTAGATCATCTTCGAAAAGGAAGACTTCAAGAAAGCATGGATCATTCGACTTGTGGAGCCTCTCTAGAGTCCGGGAGTTCATGGATCGCGGCAAAGGGACTACTACTCGGAGCTTATGAAGCGAAGGAATGGACTATAAAGGTTGTAATCCCTCTCTCTTAGATGTAAAGTTGTTTACATGCATAGTTAACCCTAAGTCTCTAGTTAAGATCTTGGTTAGGGTTTGTTTAGCACCCCAAAAATTTTAAAGTAGCATGATTGATGCTTGCCAAAACCTTCACAAGGTGCTATGCTAACCCTACACTGGTATCAGAGCCAAGCTAGAGCATTAGGAGTTGTCTAGACGAAATTAGAACTCCGATCGAACCCCAAAACCCCGTAACAACCCCTTTTCTGGAAATTTTTTCAAAAGTTGAATTTTTCCATATTAAAAATACTCAGAAAATCATGCAGGGAATTTTATGGACCCACCTGAAGAACGAGTCCCTAACTCGCTACAGTGACCAAGCAACCGCGGCCAAAACCTGGTTTTGGCGGCTGTTCCGCGGCGCCACTGTGGAGGCTTGGGACGGGCCCTTCAGCGACAGTCCGTAGGTGATAGGGCATACTTCTGAGAATTTTTATTTTCTGCTCAAGTGCTGAGCTCACTGGGAGTTTTTGGGAATTCGTTGAATCTATCGAATTATCTAACTTCGCCTAATTATCTGTGATGATTATGTGTTGCTGTGATATGTTATATTGGATCGTCGTGTATTGAATAGCCGGGGGTTTTATATGAGATGAGAGTTTTCTTTTTCATTCATGTAAAATTCATTTGTATGTAATATTCTTTTATTGGGGCACTTCCGGGTTGAGGATGATGTCACCATTATATATTATTTACTTTTCCGCATTAGGATAGACCCAAGTTGGGGAGCACAAGTAACCGGTTCTAGGGTCTAGTGGGAGGCCATCTCGAGGAGTCAAGACCGGGTCTCCTAACCCTAGAATTGGCAGGGTTACTTGCCGCTCTCGTAGGGGTCTAGGGATGTGGGTTTGGCTATTCATTGCGACTGTGGAATCCGTGTTTTATACATGCTCAAAATAAAACATGGACGTCCTAGTATATCCAATATTTCATATGTTGACTTCTGCTGCAATGTTCTGTGATGAGATCATATTCCTGCCTGAGACGAATGCTTATACTATATGTATATGTTGATGTATAAATATTACTGCTTTCGTTTCTTCTGTGATGCTTAGGAAGCTTATATGATGGGATTTATTAATGAGAATAATAAAAGAAAAGAAACCTAAAAGATGTTGTAGAATCAAATTTTCAAAAAGGGTAGCTACAGTTTTTGCTTTGCATAGCGGTATTCTTTGTAGAATATCCAGCACCTTATTTGATAAGGAAAGAGCCGAGATCCCTTCACCGGGAGTGACCTCTTTAGCAAAACTGGCAGATGCTACAAACTCACGGTTTAGTTTTTTATTGCTTCTATAGTTCTTGCTTTGGACAGCGGTATTTATGAAATATCCTGCACCTTATTCGATGAGGAAAGAGCTGAGATCCCTTCACCGGGAGTGACCTCTTTAGCGATACTAGAAAAGCCTCAAAAACACTCATTTTCAAAATCACTTGTTTCTACAACGATATCAAGTTCATTACGCAAAAGGTTTTTATAAAAACCCGTCGTAACCCTCCGTCATTTCAGATAAGTAATATTTAGTATTCGTGCTACGTTTGTTGACTTAGTCACGGCGTAGTGTACGGTAGCTAAATAGTGTTTATCTACTAAAGCATGAGATGCGATTGGATTAGGGTAGTCATACGGTCTTGTTGACTTAGTCAAGGGTCGTACGGGTGGGTTTAATTCAATCGGGAAATGTACGGGTTGAACTTGACTTGCGATTTATGGTTTGTTGACTTAGTCAAGGTCATAGATCGCTAGGGGTAAAAGTATTATCAGGAATTTCAAGTGTTGAAATTTGCAATGAGATTGCATACCTTCTATGAGATAGATGGATCCCGATACCCACTGCGAGTAAGAGTTACTCCTGGGAGAGTTTTACACATGGCAATTAGCCGATCAAGTAGGTGTCTAGAAAGGTGTTAACGGGGTTAAGCCTCAGGGAAAACGAGGTTTATTTTAATTAGGTCCGTGTGAGAGCACGGGGAACCTCCCTCAAAGTGCCAACACTGACCTGGTTGAAAGATTGGCGAACTTGTAAGATGTAATTAATCCCGGCTAATCTTACCTTTTAGGGTTTGAAGGAGGATTTGATAAAACCAGTGGGAGCCATCCTGATTAGATAAGATAATAACCAATCTAAATTTTGCAAGAGCGCACACTAAAGTGTTTTCTTCTCTCTCTCTCCAGGTAGCGACCATGTCAGGCCTTAATCAAGATAATAATATAGATGTATTGACCGAATCCGCTTGTTATACTGAGCAGGGGAACATTGGTTCCGTTCTTTCTTATAATTGTTATAATACTAAAAATGAAATTGGGGAATACCAGAATTCACACACCACCCAAACGAAGAATAAACATGTTGATACATCTTCTTCGGATGTGTTAGTTACCGAGAACTGTTTCTCAGTTCACTCTACGTCCTGGGCATTAGATACCGGATTAGGATCCCATATATGCAATATATTGCATGGGCTAAAGAGAGGTAGAGAACTAGGAATGGGTGATCATTCCGTAAGAGTAGGGAATGGTGCAAATGTTGCAGCCAAAGCAGTTGGCGAATATCACCTTGTATTACCAAGTGGTAAGACATTGATTCTGAACGAATGCTATTACATACCGAGCATGATATGCAACATTATATCAGTTTCTTTATTAAGTAAAGAAGGATATAATTTTGTAATACAGGATAATTTTATGAACATCTTCCTGAATCAAAAGTTGATTGGATTAGGCTCGTTAAATAATGGCATATACGTTCTAAATCAAAACACAGTTCTTAATATATAGAACACACACAAGAGGAAAAGTTCAGAAATGAACGAATTCTTTTTGTGGCATTGTAGACTTGGTCATATCAATGCGACACGACTAGCTAAGTTAAATAAAGATGGTTATTTAAATGCGTTCGAATTATCATCTTATGAAACTTGCCATTCATGTCTCAAAGGCAAAATGACCAAAACTCCGTTTAATGGATACGGAGAAAGAGTTACGGAACTCTTGGGGCTGATACATAGTGATGTATGTGGTCCCATGTCTACATATGCCAGGAATGGTTCCTTATACTTCATTACATTCAATAACGATCTCTCAAGATACGGACATGTGTTCTTGTTGAAACATAATTCTGAAGCTTTTGAGAAATGCAGAGAACATAAGAACGAAGTAGAGAACCAAATGGGTAAAAGTATTAAGATACTTCGATCTGATCGAGGAGGAGAATACTTGAGCAATGAGTTCCCGGACTATTTAAAAGAGAATGGGATTCTCTCTTAGCCTACTCCACCTTATACACTACAGCACAACGGTGTATCAGAACGGAGGAATCGCACCCTATTAGATATGGTGCGCTCTATGATGAGCACTGCTGAGTTGCCTATTTCCTTTTGGGGGTATGCGCTTGAGACAGCCATATACCTATTGAATCTAGTTCCATCTAAATCTATACCCACCACACCATATGAGATATGGAGTGGGAAGAGACCATATTTTAAACGAGTTAAGATATGCGGTTGTCCGGTCTATGTCAAAAGGAAAAATCCGGACAAGCTCGAGGCACCATCAGTTCTTTGCAAGTTTGTGGGATATCCAAAGAATTCTCAAGGATATTTTTTCTTCCACGCTGAGGAACAAAAGGTCTTTGTTGCTCAACATGCCACCTTTTTAGAAAAGCAATTTCTTGTGAAAGAAATTAGTGGCAAGGAGGTAGAACTGGAAGAAGTTCCAGCTACATAAACTGCAACAGAAGAGTTGGTGGAACTAGAGGATTCAGTAGTTCCCGATGAACCCCCGCCTCTCCGCCGATCTAGTAGGGTTCCTCATCCACCTAAGAGATACTACGGTTTTCTTGTTGATGGTGGGAGCGAGGATTGTATCATGGAAGATGATGACCCGACTAGTTTCGAGCAGGCCATCACGAGTGGTGACTCTGTGAAATGGCTGGATGCAATGCGATCTGAGATGGAATCCATGTACACCAACAAAGTATGGACTTTGGAAGTTGCTCCTGAAGGGGTAAAACCCATTGGGAGCAAATGGATTTTTAAGAAGAAACTTGGTATAGATGGAAAAGTTGAGACCTTCAAAGCTAGACTTGTTGCAAAGGGTTTTCGTCAACGACCAGGTGTGGATTATAATGAAACCTTTTCTCCAGTGGCTATGCTTAAGTCCATCCAGATCCTACTTTCCATTGCTGCATACCATGACTATGAAATCTGGCAAATGGATGTTAAGACCGCCTTTCTAAATGGTGATTTGGAAGAGTGCGTGTACATGACTCAGCCAGAGGGCTTCGTAGACAGTGGAGCAGTGGAAAGGTGTGTAAGCTGCTTAAATCCATTTATGGGTTGAAACAGGCATCGCGGAGTTGGAACATATGTTTTGATGTGGTAGTTAAAGAGTTTGACTTCATCAAAAATATAGATGAACCTTGTATATACAAGAAGGTGGCAGAGAGTAAGGTTGTCTTTCTCGTATTGTACGTGGATGACATACTCTTGATAGGAAACGATGTTCCTATGCTGTACTCAGTCATGCTCTTCTTATCATATAGATTCTCAATGAAAGATCTAGGTGATACCTCCTGCATTTTGGGGATTAAGATTTATAGAGATAGATCTAGACGGATACTGGGATTGTCCCAATCCAGGTCTATTGACACCATACTAAAGAGGTTTAGTATGGAAGAATCCAAGTGTGGGAACTTACCCACGATCTCTGGACTCACTCTCTCCAAAGAGGTGTCTATTAAGACTGATTTGGAAAGAGCTCGCATGCAAGAGATACCCTATGCTTCGGCAGTAGGCTCTATCATGTACGCGATGCTATGTACCAGACCCGATGTAGCATACTCACTAAGTGTAGTGAGTAGGAATCAAGCAGATCCTGGAGAGAATCACTGGACAGCTGTGAAGAACATTCTCAAGTACTTGAGAAGGACTAAAGAGATGTTCTTGGTGTATGGTAACGGAGAACTCCAGGTAGAGTCCTTTACCGATTCGAGCTTCCAAAGTGATAAGGACGACTCTAAGTCGCACTCGGGATTTGTCTTTACCCTAAATGGAGGGGCGGTTTGTTGGAAGAGTTCCAAACAGGAAACCGTGGCAGACTCGACGATGGAGACTGAATACATCGCTGCCAACGATGCTTCCAAAGAGGCTGTCAGGATAAAGAAGTTCATCACTGAATTTAGTGTGGTTCCGTCCATTGAGCATCCAATACCTTTGTATTGTGATAACAATGGAGCTGTATCTTTGGCCAAGGAACCCAGGTCCCATCAGAAGTCCAGACATATTCTGAGGCGGTATAACCTGATCCGGGAGATAGTTGATCGCCGGGAGATCGAGGTCAGGAGAGTTGATACGAAGGACAACACTGCGGATCCACTCACAAAGGCCATTCCTCAGATACAATTTGAGAGACTCTTCGGGATGTTGGGTATGAAATACTACAACAGCTGGCCTTAGAGCAAGTGGGAGATTATTAGTTATATATTTGCCCTAGAGGCCATTGTTGTACATATGATGTATATTATAGTGGATGCTTGGATATATATATAGAGGACTTTCTTGCTCGATATGATAATATGCTATCTGGTTTCACTTTATTTTAACATGTTAACAAATACTATTTTGTGATCACGTGTTGATAAAGCCCTTAGGATATGTATTCGACTACTAGGACTATGATACAGATCATACTAGTGGGGCCAGGGTAGTCTACGAGTACATCCTATAATTGTTCCTAGTCAAGGGTGTATCGAGACAGGGCATCGATACTCCAGAGTAGACTAGCGTATATGCATCTTGACCCATATGATGGGCGATGGATGTGTAGGGTTACTAGGCACACATAAGAGGTTCCACAAGGCATCTACCATGCCAAATTCAAATTTTTATGTGCCTAATAGCTCAATGCAAGATCGTTAACTAGAGAATAGGCGAAACTATAAGCAAGTTAACAACTTAACTATGAGTGAAAGGGACTACAACCTTTGTAGATCTGGTCCTCCACTTCCTTAGCTCCGTGATGACGTCCCTCCGCTGCGATCAACCGGATCCCTGACTCTAGCGTTGGTTTCATCGGAGAAATGATCGGGCTAGGTCGTTGACTTCGATGCCGAAGATGATCTACGTCGAGACGACTCTAACTCAACCTCCATCTTCACTAGGTCATGAAACTTATGAAGATAACACCCTATACAACATGGCAAGTGGTAGAGGATGAAGAAATAGGAAGTGGGTTCACTTTGGATTTGGATTTTTCACTTGATTTCAACACTTGAAATTTTTCAAGAGTGGTTTTCTTCTCTTCATGAAGAAGAAGAAGAAAAGAATGAAAAAGGAATTATTTCAAAAGAATAATCAAGTGAAGTTATCATATTGCAACCATGGGTGAGATTAACCTTTGTAGAGACTAAACCCAAGTTTAAGTTAAAGGTTAGGTTAAGGAAAATCTTATGTAAAACAAAATGGTGGACTTTGTCAAAGATGCTTGAAAGCTTCATGAAGCTTCAAGCAATGACAAATTAAGCCACCATTTTATTTTACATAAATTAAATAAATTAAATAAAAAACTAAACCTTTAACCTAAAAATGGTATAATCCATACACACACCCAAGTTTGCATGTATCATCAAATATGATACAAACTAGTGCACAAAAATATATCACATATACAACTTGTGCACATCAAGTGAGAAAATCAATCTTAAGTGAACAAATACTAGTTAATGTAAAGTAATATATCAAATATATAATTATACATTAAATCATTAAATCAACACTTGATTTAATAATCCGGTCATACTGCATATAACCGACTAATATCAAGTGTATCAATATATCGAATCAACACTTGATTCGGTAACCCGGCTATATCACATATAACCGACTGATGATACAAATCACGAGAATAGAATACAGTATCATATACTGGTATTATTCTTGGTCCCGCACATATCTCATATGCGCTCCTATTTCGTTTCGCTTGAGCCAGGAAACCTCTGTGTAGGACTCTAAAGACTCGTCAATACGCCGGCAGTAGGTGATGATCATATGAAACACCCACAAACCGCAAGCGTTCTGCTAAACGTAACGGCCACCCGGGTATTGAGCGATCAGAAGATCAACGAGCAAGCCCGCTCACACTCCTGTGAATCCAACCAGCAACACTTACCGTACAGTCCTGTCTCATCGTCTGATATGTCGCATATCTCGCCTAGGGGTGGTAAACGTCAGACCCCAATAGCTCGATAAGTCGTGTCGATATGAGGTCTATAACAGTTCAAGAAACTACTGGTAAAACTTACCAGTAAATCTCAGCAACCCTGGCCAGGGATTTCCGGTTATAGCCAATTGAACACAGCACAACATCAACTCCTTATACCGGGAGAGATGAATCCCCTCCTATCGCTCATTGCCTCCATGTGATTCGGGACTGTACCCAAAAACCACCGTTTTGCACGCCCTCTTGGACGTGGTACGGTGGAAATCAAAGCACAGTGGGAATCACACAAGACTCTATGACGATCTCGGGTCTACAGACTAACCTGTACCAGTGTCACCAGAGAACTGCCATCTGACGTAAGGTATAATACCATCTGGGAGTCCTCGGCGAGTCCGTCCAGTGTACCCAGTCTCCACTGAGCACCCGTATATCATCTCTGATATCAAACACCAATGGATATGGCATCAACCATCGCCCATCTGTATGGGTCGAGAAGGTATACGCTAGTCTACTCTGGTCTATCGATGCCCCGTCTCGATACACCCACGACTAGGGACCTTGAAGGATGTACTTATGGACTACCATGTCCCCACTAGTATGATCCGCATCATAGTCCAGGTAGTCAAGTACACATCCTAAGGGCTTTACCAACATGTAACAGAGAGACAATCAGTGTACACATTAAGATAAAGAGCAACCAGACAGCATACTATCATGTCGAGCAAGAAAGTCCTCCCTATAAATGTCCCAGCATCCACTACAATATACATCCTATGTACAGTAATGGCCTCTAGGGCATACATATAACTAACAATCTCCCACTTGCACTAGGGCCATCTGTAGCAGTATTTGTATTATCTAATACTCAACCATCCCATATAAGTCTCTCTCTGGGAAAAAGCCTTTGTGAGTGGATCCGCCGTGTTGTCCTCTGAGTCTACTCTCCTAACCTCGATCACCCTGGAGATCAACCATCTCCATGATCAGGTGATACTGCCTAAGAATTATATCTGGATTTCTGATGGGACGGGGGTTCCTTGGCATAAGCCACAACTTCATTGTCACACAATGGTAGGAACGAAGTTCATCTCATGAACTTATATATATATATATCCAGACTGCCTCTTTGGTAGCATACTTGGTAACGATGTATCTTGCCTTTAATCGTCTAGTATGTCACAGTATTTAGCTTGGAACTCTTCCAACATACCGTCCCTTTACTGAGGGTAAAGACAATGCCTGTGACTGACATTCAGTCGTCCTTATCACCCTGGAACCCTTCCAGTGATTCTCCCCAGGATCAATTGATACCATCTCACTACATCTAGTGAGTATCCTAACATCCAATTAGATCTATCTCATAGATCCAAAATCCAGGATTTAGTAGATATCATCTAGATCCTATATGGAGAATCATTGTGATAAGCGGAGATTGACCGAGCGTATCATAGGAAACTCCTTCCCCATCAATAGTATGTCATCCACGTACATTACGAGGATCATCACCATACTCCCTACTACCTTTTTGTTTATACAAGGTTCATCTACCATTTTGATGAAGTCAAACTCTTTGACTACCACATCAAAACAGACGTTCCAACTCCGCGATGCCTGCTTTATCACATAAAATATCTTACACACGTTTCCGCTGCTCTCACTGTCTACGAAGTCCTCTGACTGTGTACTTATAGACTCTCTCTTCTAAAATATCATTTAGAAGAGCAGTCATGACACCCAACCGCCAGATATCGTAGTCATGGTATGTAGCTGTGGCAAGTAGGATCTGGATGGACTTAAGCATAGCTACTTAGAAAAGGTTTCAACAAAATCCATACCTGGTCAATGATGCAAACCTTTAACAAGTCTAGCTTTGAAAGTCTCAACTTTTCCAAGTACACCAAGTAATCTTCTCAAGATATACTTGCTCCTGATGGGGATTTAACCCTTCAGATAAAGCAACCAAAGTCCATACTTTGTTGGTGTATAAGGATTCCATCTCAGATTGCTAAGCATCCAGCCATTCTTACAGAGTCCCACTCCTGATGGCCAGCTCGAAACTAGTTGGGTCATCATCTCATGATGCAATCCTTGCTCAAACCGTCATAGAGAAACCGAAGTATCTCTCTGGTGGGTGAGGAACCCTACTAGATCGGCGGAGAGGCTGAGGTTCGTTAGAATTTACTGAATCCTTTGGTTGTACCAAATCATCTGCTATAGTTTGTATAGCTGGAACCTTTCCAGTTCTACATAACAGACCTTGCCTCGAGCTTGTCCGGATTTTTGCTTTTAGACATAGCCCGGACAACCCCAAATCTTAACCATCTTAAGATATGGGCTCTTCCCTTTCCATATCACATATGAAGTGGTAGGCAACTGATTTGATTCGAACCCTAATTCAATAGGTATGCATCTTCTCAAGTGCATAACCCCCAAAAGAAAACAGGTAACTCAGCAGTACTCATCATAGAGCGCACCATATCATATAGGGTGTGATTGCTCCGCCCCGATACACCGACGTGCTGTGGTGTATACGGAGGAGTAATGCTGAGAGAGAATCTCATTCTCCTTTAGAATAGTCCAGGATTTCCAAGCTCAAGTATTCTCCTCCCTGATCACATCAAAGGACATAATACTTATACCCATATTTTGGTTCTCTACTTCTAACTTATATTCTGTGAATATCTCAAAAGCTTCGGACTTATGTTTCTACATGAACATATGGCTGAATCTTGAGAGATCATCAGAGAATGTAATGAAGTACTAAGAACCGGTCCTGGTATGTGTTAGTTGTATGTATACCCTAGAGGCCAGTATTGTACAGATGATGTATATTATATTGGATGCTTGGACATATATAGAGATGACTTTCTTGCTCGATATGATAGTATGCTATCTGGTTGCTCTTTATCTTAACATGTACACTAGTCTCTTTAAACTGTCTTTTAGTTACATGTTGGTAAAGCCCTTAGGGTGTGTACTTGACTATCTGGACTATGATGCAGATCATACTAGTGGGGACATGGTAGTCCATAAGTACATCCTTCAAGGTCCCTAGTCGTAGGTGTATCGAGACGGGGCATCGATATACCAGAATAGACTAGCGTATACGCTTCTCGACCCATGAGATGGGCAATGGATGATCCCATATCTATTGGTGTTTGACATCAGAGATGGTATACGGGTGCTCAGTGGAGACTGGGTACACTGGACAGACTCGCCGAGAACTCCCAAATGGTATTATACCTCACGTCAGATGGTAGTTCTCAGGTGACACTTGTACAGGTTAGTCTGTAGACCCGAGATCGTCATAGAGTCTTGTGTGATTCCCACTGTGCTTTGATCTCCACCTTACCACGTCCATGAGGGCATGAAAAACGGTGGTCTTTGGGTACAGTCCCGAGTCATATGAAGGCAATGAGCGATAGGAGGGGTTTCGTCTCTCCCGGTATTGGGGGTTGATGTTGCACTGTGCTCGATTGGCCGTAACAGGGAAGTCCCTTGCCATGGCTGATCAGAGATTTGCTGGTAAGTGTTACCAGTAGTTTCTCGACCCGTTATGAGCCTCACATCGGCACGACTTATCGGTTATTGGGGTCTGACGTATACCACCCCTAGACTTGATATGCGACATATCAGACGAACAGACCGGACTGTACGGTAAGTGTTACTGGTTGGATTCACAGGAGTGTGAGCGGGCTAGCACGTCGATCTTCTGATCGCTCAATACCCGGATGGCCGTTAAGTTTAGCAGACCGCTTGCGGCTTGTAGGTGCTTGATATGATCATCATCTGCTACCGGCGTATTGACGAGTCTTTAGAGTCCTACACAGAGGTTTCCTGGCTCAAGCGAAACGAAATAGGAGCGCATATGAGATATGTGCAGGACCGAGAATAACGCGTGTATGTGATACCGTATTTCATTCTCGCGATGGATGTATCGAATGGTTATATTCGATATAACCTAGATATCGAATCAAGGATTGATTCGATAAGCTGATACATAGGATACTAGTCGGTTATATGCGATATGACCGGATCGTTAAATCAAGTGTTGATTTAATGATTTAATGTATAATTATATATTTGATATATTACTTTGCATTAGCTAGTATTAGTTCACTTTAAATGGATTTTCTTACTTGATGTGCAAGTTGTATATGTGATATACTTTTGTGCACATCTTTGTATCATGTTTGATGATACTTGCTCATGGTTAAGTGTAAAGAATTAAACCTTGGTTAAGAGAGTGGTTAGGGTTTTTATTTATTCATTCTTTTATTTTCTTTTTATTTGGATTAAAAAGAAATGGCAAAAGAATACAAAATGGTTTCTATCTTTCATGAAGCTTGTTGAAGCGTCATGAAGCTTTGACCAAAGTGAGCATTTTGTCTTCATGCTTAACCCTAACCATTATCACTTGACCATGGTCTATTCTCTACACCTAACCAAGGTTAGAAGATGATAAGTAATGATTTTATTATTCATTTAACACAACACTTATCATAATTTTTCCTTCTTCTTGATCTTCTTCTTCAAGAAAGAAAGCTTGATGCCATCAATGGCAACTTGAGTTCTAAAGTGAGAAATCCAATTCTAAAGTGAACCCACCTCCTATTTCTTCACCCTCTACCTCTTGCCAAGTTGTTTTGGGTGTTTTCTTCACAAGTTTCACAAATTTGTGAAGTCGGAGCTTGAACTTGTGATGCCTCGACGTAGATCATCTTCGGCACGAAGCCGACGACCTAGTCCGCCCATTTCTCCGATCAAGCCGACGATTGAGTCCGGGATTCGAGATGGACAGCGAGAGGATGCCTACATGGAGCCAAGGAAGTGGATATCCGGATCTACAAAGGTTGTAGCTTCTTATCTTTAGTTAAGTTGTTAATTAGTTTCGTATATCGCCTAAATTTCTAGTCAACGATCTAGTCTAGGGTTTCTCGGCACCGTAAAAATTTGAAATTGGCATGGTTGATGCCTTGTGAGACCTCTTGAGAGTGCCTAGGAACCCTACAGTGGTATCAGAGCCTAGCTAGAGCCTTAGGCGAAGTCCAGACGGAATTTGAAGTCCGATCGAACCGAAACCCTAATATCAAAGTTGCTCTCTGTACATTTTTTAAAAACTGGGGTTTTTCCAAATTAAAAATATGCAGAAAATTCAGCAGGACTTTCTAAGAATTACTGTGAAACACGATCACCCAATTCCTCCAAAGTGCGGCGGAACCGCGGCAGAAGCCTGGCTTCTGCGGCGGTTCCACGGCCTTATGATGACGTCACCCACCCAATTTTGCACAGTAACTTCTTTTCTTCAGTGCTGAGTTCTCTGGGAATTTTTAATATTTATTCAAGAGTTGTGAATTCTGGGTTGTATTGGGGACTCGGTATTTCGATCGGATTATCGAACTTTGTCTAAGTGCTTTCCGGATAATTTTTTGAATATGTTAAAAAGTCCGACCGGATATAAATACCCAACTTTTCCCCTGCCGGAAAATATCCAAGTGTTGGATTTTTGTGTGGTTTAAGGACGTTCTGAGTAGTGCAAGTAACGCGATGGTCCCTCTAGAAGACAACAAACCTTAACTCGATTATGTGACCGTCTTGAACTGCCCTTTGAACCTTCGGGTTTGGGGCAGTACGGCGTGCCACATGTGAGGCGTTGGCTTGACCCTTCTACGGCTGGACCGTTGGTACTGAGGCATGAAGTGAATGTCTTTGAACCTATTTCATGTGTTGGACCGTTTCGGGAAAACTTGGGTGTTCGAATGTTCGATCGGAAAGTTTAATATTTTCTATTTATCCGGAATGGGATACAATAATTGGAATTCACAAACAGTTATGAGATAACTGAATGAATGATATAAATCTAGCGGTTTAGTTTCATTTGATATTGAAAAGAGTTTTCGATAATGAGACTAAAATGCGGGGTTTATAACTGTTAGGCATGTGATGTCTATGTATTTCATTTTGATTAGGAATGCGATGTCTAAAGAGGTTGCGGATTCCAATTGTTGTAGTTTTACACTTTCTTTTCTGTGACCGTAAGTGTAATATGTGATATCGCCGGTTTCGTTGCTATATGTCAACGACAATTGGGATACGCATATTTACTTACGTTGATGACATGTGATGTTATGTGTTGCTGGATATGTTATATTGGATTGTCGTGATTGAATAGCCGGGGGTTTTTATGTGAGATGAGTGTTTTTCATTTTCATTCATGTAAAAACTTGTATGTAATATTCTTTTATTGGGGCACTTCCAGGTTGCGGAAGTCGTCACCTTTTGTATATTATTTACTTTTCTGCACTAGGAAAGACCCAAGGAGGGGAGCACAAGTAACCGGGTTCTAGGGTCCAGTGGGAGACAATCTCGAGGAGTCGAGTCCGGGTCTCCTAACCCTAGAATTGGTAGGGTTACTTGCCGCTCTCGTAGGGGTCTAGGGGTGTGGGATTGGCTATTCATCACGACCGTGGAATCCGTGTTTTATACTGGCTCGTATTGAAAACACGGACGTCCTAGTATATCCAATGTTTCATATGTTTCTTCTGCTGCGATATCTGTGATGTGATCATGTGATGTTCTGTGATAGATACAGTATATAGTACATATGATATATTATATAGACGTCACTTATGTTTTGCACCCGCACTAGCCCTGCCCTGCTCTGTCGTTAGTTACCTAACCTAACGGTGCACGAGGGGACATCGAGGCGAATGCGGATGGCATAAGTGTACGTCGTATTTATCTGTGATGTTTAGGTATTTAAATGATGGGACTTCATTAATGTGATTAATGAAAGAAAAGAAACCTAAGATGTTGTAGAATCAAATTTTTAACAAAACAGGTAGCTACAGTTCTTGCTTTGCATAGCGGTATATGTGATATATCCTGCACCTTATTCGATGAGGAAAGGACCGAGATCCCTTCACCGGGAGTGACTCCTTTAGCAATAACTGGAAGATGCTACACACTCGGTTTGCTTTTGACTGCTTCTATAGTTTCTGCTTTGCATAGTGATATATATGATATATCCTGCACCTCATTCGACGAGGAAAGGGCCGACGATCCCTTCACCGGGAGTGACCCCTTTAGCAAAACTAGAAAAGCCTCAAAATCACTCCATTTCAAAACTTCATTTGATTCTACAACGATATCAAGTTCATTACGCTCATGGTTTTTTCTGAAAGAACCCGCGTAGCCCTCCGTCATTTCAGATAGATATTATTTAGTATTCGTGCTATGTTTGTTGACTTAGTCAAGGCATAGTGTATGGTAGCTAAATTATGTTTATCCGTAACAACATGAGATGTGATTGGATTAGAGCATTCGCACGGCCTTGTTGACTCAGTCAAGGGTCGTACGGGTGGGTTTAATTCAATCGGGAAATGTACGGGTTGAACTTGACTTGCGATTTATGGTTTGTTGACTTAGTCAAGGTCATAGATCGCTAGGGGCAAAAGCATTATCGGGAATTTCAAGTGTTGAAATTTGCAATAAGATTGCATACCTTCTATGAGATAGTTGAATCCCGATACCCACTGTGAGTAAGAGTTACTCCTGGGAGAGTTTTGCACACTACAATTAGCCGATCAAGTAGGTGTCTAGAAAGGTGTCAACGGGGTTACGCCTCTGGGAAAATGAGGTTTACATTAATTAGGTTCGTGCGAAAGCACGGAGGACCTCCCTCAAAGTACCGACACTGGCCTGGCTGAAAGATCGACGAAGTTGTAGGGTGTAATTAATCCCGGCTAGTCTTTCCTTTTAGGGTTTGAAGGAAGATTTGATAAAAACCAGTGGGAGCCATCCTGATTAGATAAGATAATAACCAATCTGATCTTGCAAGAGCATACGCTAAACTGTTTTCTTCTCTCTCTCTCCAGGTAGCGACCATTTCATGCCTTAATCAAGATAATAATATGGATGTATTGACCGAACCCGCATGTTATACTGTGCAGGGGAACGTTGGACCCGTTCTATCTTATAAATGTTATAAGACTGAACAGGAAACAGGAGAATATCTAGATTCTCACGCCGCCGAAACGGAGAACGTGCATGATGATGCACCTTCTTCGGGTGTGTTTGTTATTGAGAACTGTTTCTCAGTTCACCCTACGTCCTGGGTATTAGATACCGGATCAGGATCCCATATATGTAAGCAGTTACATGGGCTACGAAAAGGTAGAGAACTGGGAAAAGGTGATCATTCCGTTCAAGTAGGGAATGGGGCAAATGTTGCAGCCAAAGCAGTTGGCATATATCACCTGGTATTACCAAATGGTGATACACTAGTCCTGAATGAGTTCTATTATATACCGAACATGATGTGCAACATTATATCAGTTTCTTTATTAAGTAAAGAAGGATATAATTTTGTAGTAAAGGATAATGTTATGAACATATTCCTAGATCAAAAGTTGATTGCATCAGGCTCGCTACATAATGGCATATTCATTCTCAATCAAAATACAGTCTTCAATATACAAAACACACACAAGAGGAAAAGCTCAGAAATGAACGAATCCTTCTTGTGGCACTGTAGACTTGGCCATATCAATGAGACACGACTAGCTAAGTTGCATAAGAATGGATATTTGAATTCATTCGAATTATCATCTTATGACACTTGCCATTCATGTCTCAAAGGAAAAATGACCAAAACTCCGTTTACGGGACACGGAGAAAGAGTTACAGAACTCTTGGGACTGGTGCATAGTGATGTATGCGGTCCTATGTCTACACACGCCAGAAATGGTTCTTCCTACTTCATTACATTCACTGACGATCTCTCTAGATACGGGCATGTGTTCCTGTTGAAACACAAGTCTGAAGCTTTTGAGAAATTCAAAGAATATAAGCACGAGGTGGAGAACCAAACGGGCAAAAGTATTAAGATTCTTCGATCTGATCGAGGAGGTGAATACTTAAGCAGTGAATTCCTGGATTATCTAAAAGAGAATGGGATTCTCTCTCAGCTTACCCCTCCTTATACACCACAGCACAACGGTGTATCGGAACGAAGGAATCGCACCCTATTAGATATGGTGCGTTCAATGATGAGCAATGCTGAGTTACCTATTTCCTTTTGGGGATATGCGCTTGAGACAGCCATATACCTATTGAATCTGGTTCCGTCTAAATCTGTACCTACCATACCATATGAGATATGAAGTGGGAAGAGACCATATTTTAAACGAATTAAGATATGGGGTTGTCCGGCCTATGTCAAAAAGCAAAATCCGGACAAACTCGAGGCACGATCAGTCCTTTGCAAGTTTGTGGGATATCCTAAGAATTCTCAAGGATATTTTTTCTACCAAGCTGAGGAACAAAGAGTGTTTGTTGCTCAACATACCACCTTTTTGGGAAGGGAATTTCTTGCAAAAGAAATTAATGGCAAAGAGGTAGAGCTGGAAGAGGTTCCAGCACCACAAACTGCAACTAATGATTTAGTAGAACCAGAGGATTCAGTGGTGCCCGACGTACCCCGGCCTCTCCGCCGATCTAGTAGGGTTTCTCGACCACCTGAGAGATACTATGGTTTTCTCATTGATGGTGGCAGTGAGGATTGCATCATGGAGGATGATGACCCAACTAGCTTCAAGCAGGCCATCACGAGTGGGGACTCAGTGAAATGGCTGGATGCTATGCGGTCCGAGATGGAATCCATGTACACCAACAAAGTATGGACTTTGGAAGTTGCTCCTGAAGGGGTAAAACCCATTGGGAGCAAGTGGATCTTCAAGAAAAAACATGGTGTAGATGGGAAAGTGGAGACTTTCAAAGCTAGACTTGTAGCAAAAGGTTTTCGTCAAAGACCAGGTGTGGACTATGACGAAACCTTTTCTCCAGTGGCTATGCTTAAATCCATCCGAATCATGCTTGCCATCGCTGCATATCATGACTACGAAATCTGGCAAATGGATGTTAAGACCGCCTTTCTAAATCGTGATTTAGAAGAGTGCGTGTACATGACTCAGCCAGAGGGCTTCGTAGACAGTGGGAGCAGCGGGAAGGTGTGCAAGCTGCTTAAATCCATTTATGGATTAAAGCAAGCATCGCGGAGTTGGAACATCTGCTTTGACGTCGTTATCAAAGAGTTTGATTTCGTCAAAAATCCAGATGAACCTTGTATCTACAAGAAGGTGGCAGAGAGTAAGGTTGTCTTCCTCGTATTGTACGTGGACGACATACTCTTGATAGGAAATGATATTCCTATGCTGCAATTGGTCAAGCTCTTCTTATCACAAAGATTCTCGATGAAAGATCTTGGTGATGCCTCCTGCATATTGGGAATTAGGATCTATAGAGATAGATCCAAACGGATATTGGGATTGTCCCAATCCAGGTACATTGACACCATACTAAAAAGGTTTAGTATGGAAGATTCCAAGCGTGGGAACTTGTCCACGATCTCTGGAGTCACTCTCTCCAAAGAGATGTCTCCCAAGACTGACTTGGAGAGAGCTCGCATGTAAGGGATACCCTATGCTTCAGCTGTAGGCTCTATCATGTATGTGATGCTATGTACCAGACCCGATGTTGCATACTCACTAAGTATAGTGAGCAGGTATCATGCTGATCCTGGAGAGAGTCACTGGACAGCTGTGAAGAGCATTCTCAAGTACTTACGAAGGACTAAAGAGATGCTCTTGGTGTATGGTAATAGAGAACTCCAAGTGGAGTCCTTTACCGATTCGAGCTTCCAGAGTGATAAGGACGATTCTAAGTCGCAGTCGGGCTTTGTCTTTACCCTTTATGGAGGGGCGGTTAGCTGGAAGAGTTCCAAGCAGGAAACCGTGGCAGACTCGACGATGGAGGCTGAATACATCGCTGCCAACGATGCTGCCAAAGAGGCTGTCTGGATCAAGAAGTTCATTACTGAACTTGGAGTGGTTCCATCCATTGAGCATCCAATACCTTTGTATTGCGATAACAATGGAGCGGTGGCTTTGGCCAAGGAACCCAGGTCCCATCAGCGATCCAGGCATATTCTGAGGCGGTATCACCTGATCCGAGAGATAGTTGATCGCCGGGAGATCGAGGTCAGGAGGGTTGACACGAAGAACAACACGGCGGATCCACTCACGAAGGCCATTCCCCAGATACAGTTTGAGAGACTCTTCGGGATGCTCGGTATGCGATACTACAGCAGCTGGCCCTAGTGCAAGTGGGAGATTGTTAGTTGTATGTATGCCCTAGAGGCCAGTATTGTACAGATGATGTATATTATATTGGATGCTTGGACATATATAGAGATGACTTTCTTGCTCGATATGATAGTATGCTATCTGGTTACTCTTTATCTTAACATGTACACTAGTCTCTTTAAACTGTCTTTTAGTTACATGTTGGTAAAGCCCTTAGGGTGTGTACTTGACTATCTGGACTATGATGCAGATCATACTAGTGGGGACATGGTAGTCAATAAGTACATCCTTCAAGGTCCCTAGTTGTGGGTGTATCGAGACGGCGCATCAATATACCAGAGTAGACTAGCGTATACGCTTCTCGACCCATGAGATGGGCAATGGATGATCCCATATCCATTGGTGTTTGACATCAGAGATGGTATACGGGTGCTCAGTAGAGACTGGGTACACTGGACGGACTCGCCGAGAACTCCCAGATGGTATTATACCTCACGTCAGATGGCAGTTCTCAGGTGACACTTGTACAGGTTAGTCTGTAGACCCGAGATCGTCATAGAGTCTTGTGTGATTCCCACTGTGCTTTGATCTCCACCTTACCACGTCCATGAGGGCGTGCAAAACGGTGGTCTTTGGGTACAGTCCCGAGTCATATGGAGGCAATGAGCGATAGGAGGGGTTTCGTCTCTCCCGGTATTGGGGGTTGATGTTGCGCTGTGCTCGATTGGCCGTAACAGGGAAGTCCCTGGCCAGGGCTGATCAGAGATTTGCTGGTAAGTGTTACCAGTAGTTTCTCGACCCGTTATGAGCCTCACATCGGCACGACTTATCGGTTATTGGGGTCTGACGTATACCACCCCTAGACTTGATATGCGACATATCAGACGAACAGACCGGACTATACGGTAAGTGTTACTGGTTGGATTCACAGGAGTGTGAGCGGGCTAGCTCGTCGATCTTCTGATCGCTCAATACCCGGATGGCCGTTACGTTTAGAAGACCTCTTGCTGCTTGTAGGTGCTTGATATGATCATCATCTGCTACCGGCGTATTGACGAGTCTTTAGAGTCCTACACAGAGGTTTCCTGGCTCAAGCGAAACGAAATAGGAGCGCATATGAGATATGTGCAGGACCGAGAATAATGCGTGTATGTGATACCGTATTTCATTCTCGCGATGGATGTATCGAATGATTATATTCGATATAACCTAGATATCGAATCAAGGATTGATTCGATAAGCTGATACATAGGATACTAGTCGGTTATATGCGATATGACCGGATCGCTAAATCAAGTGTTGATTTAATGAATTAATGTATAATTATATATTTGATATATTACTTTGCATTAGCTAGTATTAGTTCACTTTAAATGGATTTTCTCACTTGATGTGCAAGTTGTATATGTGATATACTTTTGTGCACATCTTTGTATCATGTTTGATGATACTTGCTCATGGTTAAGTGTAAAGAATTAAACCTTGGTTAAGAGAGTGGTTAGGGTTTTTATTTATTCATTCTTTTATTTTCTTTTTATTTGGATTAAAAAGAAATGGCAAAAGAATACAAAATGGTTTCTATCTTTCATGAAGCTTGTTGAAGCTTCATGAAGCTTTGACCAAAGTGACCATTTTGTCTTCATGCTTAACCCTAACCATTCTCACTTGACCATGGTCTATTCTCTACACCTAACCAAGGTTAGAAGATGATAAGTAATGATTTTATTATTCATTTAACACAACACTTATCATAATTTTTCCTTCTTGATCTTCTTCTTCAAGAAAGAAAGCTTGATGCCATCAATGGCAACTTGAGTTCTAAAGTGAGAAATCCAATTCTAAAGTGAACCCACCTCCTATTTCTTCACCCTCTACCTCTTGCCAAGTTGTTTTGGGTGTTTTCTTCACAAGTTTCACAAATTTGTGAAGTCGGAGCTTGAACTTGTGATGCCTCGACGTAGATCATCTTCGGCACGAAGCCGACGACCTAGTCCGCCCATTTCTCCGATCAAGCCGACAATTGAGTCCGGGATTTGAGATGGACAGCGAGAGGATGCCTACGTGGAGCCAAGGAAGTGGATATCCGGATATACAAAGGTTGTAGCTTCTTATCTTTAGTTAAGTTGTTAACTAGTTTCGTATATCGCCTAAATTTCTAGTCAACGATCTAGTCTAGGGTTTCTCGGCACCGTAAAAATTTGAAATTGGCATGGTTGATGCCTTGTGAGACCTCTTGAGAGTGCCTAGGAACCCTACAGTATGTATAGACAGGGGACCTTACATACATAATCATGTATCAGTCCCAAGAGTTTATTAACTCTTTCTCTGTTTCCAATAAACAGAGCTATGCCCATCTAATCTTTATGACATGACTGGCAAGTTTCACAAGTTGTAAATTCAAACTGATTTAAAGATGCATCTAAAATGTAACTTAAGCTAGTCGGGTCATATTGATTTGACCTAGTCTACAATAGCTCAAGAAGGAATCGTTCATTTCTGAACTCTTCCTCTTGTGTGTGTTCTGTATACTAAGAACTGTAGTTCGATTTAGAACGTCAATGCTTTTAGATAACGTGCCTGAACCGATCAACTTTTGAAATAGGAAATGTTCAAAACATTATCCAACAACACAAAATTTTATCATTTCTTACTAATAAAGAGACTGATATGATTTTGTATGTCAGGTTCGGTATCTAATAACATTTGTTCAGAATCAATGTATTCTGATAATACATGGTGATAGTGACCAACAGACTTGGCTGCAACACTTGCACCATTTTCTGTCTAATGAAACTTATCACTCGTTCTCAGTTCTCTACCTATCTGTAGCCCATGTAACAGATTACATATGCGGGATCCTGATCCGGTATCTCATACCCAGGACGTAAAGGATACTGAGAAACAGTTCTATGTAATGAACACACCCGAAGATGATGCATCAGCATGCACTTTCTTCATTTGGGCGGCACGGGAAATCTGGTATTCCCCAATTTCCTGCTCTGTCTTATAACAATTATAAGTTGGAGCGGGACCAACGTTCCCCAGCTCAGTATAACAAGCGGGTTCGGTCAATATATCCGTGTTATTATCTTGATTAAGGCATGATATGGTCGCTACCTGGAGAGAGAGAAAGAAGAAAACACTCAGCGTATGCTCTTTCAAAATTAGATTGGTTATCTAATATATCTAATCAGGATGTCTCTCACTGTTTTAATCAAATCTTCCTTCAAACCCTAAAAGGAAAGACTAGCCGGGATTAATTACACGCTACAAGTTCGCCAATCTTTCAGCCAGGCCAGTGTCAGTACTTTGAGGGAGTTGCCCCGTGCTTTCGAACGGACCTAATTAAAGTAAACCTCGTTTTCCCAGAGGCGTAACCATGTTAAGACCTTTCTGGACACCTAATTGATCGGCTAATTGTAATGTGTAAAACTCTCCCAGGAGTAACTCTTACTCGCAGCGGGTATCGGGATCCAACTATCTCATAGAAGGTATGCAATCTCATTGCAAATTTCAACACTTGAAATTCCCAATAATATTTTACCCCGAGCAGCTATATGACCTTAACATAGTCAACAAATCATAAGTGCTAGTCAAGTTCAACCCGTCATTTCCCGATTGAATTAAACCCACCCGCACGACCCTTAACATAGTCAACAAAGTCGCACGACTACCCTAATCCAATCGCATCATATGCTTATACAGATAAGCATTAATCAGCTACCACACACTACGCCTTAACATAGTCAACAAACGTAGCACGAATACCAACTAGTACTTATCTGATATAATTGAGGGCTACGACAGGTTTTTAAGAAAACCTTTTGCGTAATGAACTTTATATCGTTGTAGAATCGAATGAATTTTGAAATGGAGTGTTTTTTAGGCTTTTCTAGTTTTGCTAAAGGGGTCACTCCCGGTGAAGGGATCGTCGGCCCTTTTCTCGTCGAATGAGGTGCAGGATATATCATATATATCACTGTCCAAAGCAGAAACTATAGAAGCAATCAAAAGATAAACCGAGGGTTGTAGCATCTGCCAGTCATTGCTAAAAGGGTCACTCCCGGTGAAGGGATCTCGGCCTTTTCCTCATCGAATAAGGTGCAGGATGTTCTACAAGGAACACCGCGATGCAAAGCAAGAACTGTAGCTACCTGTTTTTAAAAATTCGATTCCACAACATCTTTTAGATTTCTTTTTCTTTCATTAATCATATTAATGAAATCCCATCATTTAAGTCACCTAAACATCACAGATAAATACGACGTACACTTATGCCATTCTCATTCGCCTCGATGTCCCCTCGTGCACCGTTAGGTTAGGTAACTAACGGCAGAGCGGGGCAGGGCTAGCGTCGGTGTAAAACATAAGTAACGCCTATATAATATATCATATATACTATATATAGTATTCATCACAGAACATCAAATGATCACATCACAGATATCGCAGCAGAAGAAACATATGAAACATTGGATATACTAGGACGTCCGTGGTTTGAATACGAGCTAGTATAAAACACGGATTCCACCGTCGCGATGAATAGCCAAACCCACACCCTTAGACCCCTACGAGAGCGGCAAGCAACCCCACCAATTCTAGAGTTAGGAGACCCGGACTCGACTCCTCGAGTTGGTCTCCTACTGGACTCCAGAACCCGCTTACTTGTGCTCTCCTCCTTGGGTCTATCCTAGTGCGGAAAAGTAAATAATATACAAATGGTGACATCAACCTCAACCCGGAAATGCCCCAATAAAAGAATATTACATACAAGGTTTTACATGAATGAAAATGAAAAACACACATCTCGCATAAAAAAACCCGGGCTATTCAAACACGACGATCCAATATTACATATCCAGCAATACATAACAACACATGTCATCAACGTAAGTAAATATGCACATCCCAATTGTCGTTGACATATAGCAACGAAACCGGCGATATCATATATTACACTTACGGTCACAGAAAAGAAAGTGTAAAACTACAACAGTTGGAATCCGCAATACCTTTAGACATCGCATGCCTAATCAAATGAATTCCTTAGACATCGCATGCCTAACAATTATAAACCCCGCATTTTAGTCTCATTTATCGAAAACTCTTTTCAATATGAAGTCGGGCAATTCAACAAGATTCCCGGCATCCTGACCGAATGCTCGTCGCAAACTTTAGTAGACGGCCGCACCCTCGGTACTGTCGACGAAGTGCACTAAGGCGGAACACCGTTGCCGCGAGCACCCAAACGGATGCTTTTTGGCGACGGGGTTCTCCTACAGTCACTAGGTCGGGGCTATAGGGTATGGCTGTCTATTAAGTTTACCCGGCGAGTATCCGCGTACGCTACGTGATTGCGACGGACTTTTGATCACATCAAAATTCCGTGGCAATCGATCAAGTGAACTAAATTGCTATGTTTATAACATTCATTCAGTTATCTCATAACAACTTGTGAATTCCAAATATTGTATCATATTCCGGATAAATAGAAAATGTTAAATTTTCCGATCGAACAATCAAACACCCAAGTTTTCCCGAAATAGCTCAACACATGAAATAAGTTTAAAAACATCCACTTCATGCCACAGTACCAACGGTCCAGCCGTAGAAGGGTCAAGCCAATGCCTCACATGTGGTACGCCGTACTTCCCCAAACCCTAAGGTTCAAAGGGCAGTTCAAGACGGTCACATAATCGAGTTAAGGTTTGTTGTCTTCTAGAGGGTCCATCGCGTTACTTGCACTACTTAGAACGTCTTTAAACTACGGAAAGATCCAACACTTGGAAATTTCCCGACAGGGGAAAAAGTGGGTATTTATATCCGGTGGAACTTTTTAACATGTTCTAAAATACACGGAAAAACACACAGACGAAGTTAAACTTCCCGATCGAAACATCGAGTCCCCAATACAACCCAGAAAACTTAACTCTTGAGCAAACTTTAAAAATTCCCAGAAAATACAGCGCTTACAGAGAGAGATTACCGTGCAAACAGAAAAAGATGAAGTAACAGAACGGCCGCGGAACCGCCGCACGAGCCATGCTCATGCCGCGATTCCGCGGTGATATAGTCGACTTAGAAGCACGTGCATCACAGTAACCCCTCAAAAACCCTGCTGAATGTTTTTGATATTTTTAATTAGGAAAAATGCACAGTTTCAGAAAATGTACAGAAAGGGGTGAAATTTAGGGTTTCGGGGTTCGATCGGGTTTCTAACATCGTCTGCACATCGCCTAAAGCTCTAGCTAGGCTCTGATACAACTGTAGGGTTACTAGGCACACACAAGAGGTTCCACAAGGCATCTACCATGCCAAATTCAAATTTTTATGTGCCTAATTGCTCTATCCAAGATCGTTAACTAGAGAATAGGCGAAAATTCAAGCAAGTTAACAACTTAACTATGAGTGAAAGGGACTACAACCTTTATAGATCCGGTCCTCCACTTCCTTAGCTCCGTGATGATGTCCCTCCGCTGTGATCAACCGGATCCTGGACTCTAGCGTTGGCTTCATCGGAGAAATGATCGGGCTAGGTCGTTGACTTCGATGCCGAAGATGATCTACGTCAAGACGACTCTAACTCAAGCTCCATCTTCACTAGGTCATGAAACTGATGAAGATAAAACCCTATACAGCATGGCAAGTGGTAGAGGATGAAGAAATAAGAAGTGGGTTCACTTTGGATTTGGATTTTTCACTTGATTTCAACACTTGAAATTTTTCAAGAGAGGTTTTCTTTTCTTCATGAAGAAGAAGAAGAAAAGAATGAAAAAGGAATTATTTCAAAAGAATAATCAAGTGAAGTTATCATATTGCAACCATGGGTGAGATTAACCTTTGTAGAGACTAAACCCAAGTTTAAGTTAAAGGTTAGGTTAAGGAAAATCTTATGTAAAACAAAATGGTGGACTTTGTCAAAAATGCTTGAAAGCTTCATGAAGCTTCAAGCAATGACAAAGTAAGCCACCATTTTATTTTACATAAATTAAATAAATTAAATAAAAAACTAAACCTTTAACCTAAACATGGTATAATCCATACACACACCCAAGTTTGCATGTATCATCAAACATGATACAAACTAGTGCACAAAAATATATCACATATACAACTTGTGCACATCAAGTGAGAAAATCAATCTTAAGTGAACAAATACTAGTTAATATAAAGTAATATATCAAATATATAATTATACATTAAATCATTAAATCAACACTTGATTTAATGATCCGGTCATACTGCATATAACCGACTAATATCAAGTGTATCAATATATCGAATCAACACTTGATTCGGTAACCCGGCTATATCACATATAATCGACTGATGATACAAATCGCGAGAATAGAATACAGTATCACATACTGGTATTATTCTCGGTCCCGCACATATCTCATATGCGCTCCTATTTCGTTTCGCTTGAGCCAGGAAACCTCTGTGTAGGACTCTAAAGACTCGTCAATACGCCGACAGTAGGTGATGATCATATCAAACACCCACAAACCGCAAGCGGTCTGCTAAACGTAACGGCCACCCGGGTATTGAGCGATGAGAAGATCAATGAGCAAGGCCGCTCACACTCCTGTGAATCCAACCAGCAACACTTACCGTACAGTCCGGTATCATCGTCTGATATGTCGTATATCTCGCCTAGGGGTGGTAAACGTCAAACCCCAATAGCTCGATAAGTTGTGTCGATATGAGGTCTATAACAGTTCGAGAAACTACTGGTAACACTTACCAGTAAATCTCAACAACCCTGGTCAGGGATTTCCGGTTATAGCCAATCGAACACAGCACAACATCAACTCTCTATACCGGGAGAGACGAATCCCCTCCTATCGCTCATTGCCTCCATGTGATTCGGGACTGTACCCAAAAACCACCATTTTGCACGCCCTCTTGGACGTGGTAAGGTGGAAATCAAAGCACAGTGGGAATCATACAAGACTCTATGACGATCTCAGGTCTACAGACTAACTTGTACCAGTGTCACCAGAGAACTGCCATCTGACCTAAGGTATAATACCATCTGGGAGTTCTCGGTGAGTCTGTCCAGTGTACCCAGTCTCCACTGAGCACCCGTATATCATCTCTGATGTCAAACACCAATGGATATGGGATCATCCATCGCCCATCTGTATGGGTCGAGAAGGTATACTCTAGTCTACTCTGGTATATCGATGCCCCGTCTCGATACACCTACGTCTAGGGACCTTGAAAGATGTACTTATGGACTACCATGTCCCCACTAGTATGATCCGCATCATAGTCCAGGTAGTCAAGTACACATCCTAAGGGCTTTACCAACATGTAACAAAGAGATAATCAGTGTACACGTTAAGATAAAGAGCAACCAGATAGCATACTATCATGTCGAGCAAGAAAGTCCTTCCTATATATGTCCCAGCATCCACTACAATATACATCCTATGTACAGTAATGGCCTCTAGGGCATACATATAACTAACAGGATGATCCCATATCCATTGGTGTTGGACATCAAATATGGTGTACGGGTGCTCAGTGGAGACTGGGTACACTGAACGGACTCGTCGAGAACTCCTGGATGGTATTATACCTGTCGTCAGATAGCAGTTCTCTGGTGACACTGGTACAGGTTAGTCTGTAGACCCGAGATCGTCATAGAGTCTTATGTGATTCCCACTGTGCTTTGATTTCCACCTTACCACGTCGAAGAGGGCGTGCAAAATGGTGGCTTTTGGGTACAGTCCCGAATCACATGGAGGTAAAGAACGATAGGAGGGGTTTCGTCTCTCCCGGTATAGGGAGTTGATGTTGTGCTGTGTTCGATTGGCTATAACTGGAAGTCCCAGGCCAGGGCTGATATGGAGATTTACTGGTAAGAGTTATCAGTAGTTTCTCGACCTGTTATGAGCCTTACATCGACACGACTTATCGATTACTGGAGTCTGACGTTTACCACCCCTACAGTAGATATGCAACATATCAGACGAAGTGATCGGACTGTACGGGAGTGTTACTGATTGGATTCACAGGAGAATGTACAAGCTTGCTTGTTGATCTTTTGATTGCTTAATACACGAGTGGCTGTTACGTTTAGCTGACCGCTTGCAGCTTGTGGGTGTTTGATCTGATCATCACCTACTGCCGGCGTATTGACGATTCTTTAGAGTCCTACACAGAGGTTTCCTGGCTCAGGCAAAACGGAGTAGGAGCACATATGTGATATGTGCAGGACCGAGAATAATACGATATGAGATACCGTATTCTATTCTCACGATATGAGATATCGGCCGGGTATATGTGATATAGCCGGGTCATCGGATCAGGTGTTGATTCGATGAATTGGTTCATGTTATATTAGTCGGTTATATGCCCTATAGCCGGATTGTCGGATCAAGAGTGATTCGATAATTAATGTATAATTATATATGTGATATATTACATTACGTTAACTAATATAAGCTCGCTTTATTGATTCATTTTCTTACTGGATAATACATTGTTGTATATGCGATATATGTTAATTGTATTATTTTCTTTTGTTACAAAATATATTGTATATGTGATATATAATATTGTAACAAGTTAGGGTTACAAATGCAACATGGTTGTTAAGTTTAAACCAAGTTAGTTTTGGATTTGGGTTAGCTTTTAGGTTAGCTTTTTCATGAAGCTTCATGAAGCTTTCCTTTTTGTCATTTTGCTTTGATATTTTGTGTATATATTTGTTAACCCAACCCAAACCCTTAACCATAGTTTATTCTCTACATGAGTTAAAGTCTTCATTCTTAACTCATGGTTGCAATGGTAACCACAACAATAATTCATTATTCAACACAAAATCTTTCTTCTTCTGCTTCCTCCTTGAAAAAGCTTTCTAGCTTTTTGTGTTGTGATGATTTAAAGTGAGAAATTGAAAACAAAAGAGAGCAAAATTCCTACTTCATTATCCTCATCTATTCTAGCCACTTAGATTAGGGTGTTCACTTCACTAATACTTAATTAGAGAAGTGAGAGTTTGGGTTTAAGATTCTTCCAGGTAGATTATCTTCGAAAAGGAAGACTTCAAGAAAGCATGGATCATTCGACTTTGAAGCCTCTCTAGAGTCCGGGAGTTCATGGATCGCGGCGAAGGGACTATTACTCGGAGCTTATGAAGCGAAGGAATAGACTACAAAGGTTGTAATCCCTCTCTCTTAGATGTAAAGTTGTTTACATGCATAGTTAACCCTGTTGGATATAGTGCCCTCAGAGTCTATTATTGGATCGCAGGCACGTTATTGCAATGATTGAGGGAGGACCTATACCGATAGGACAGTCTTACTCGAGAGCTTTGTATACTATCTGGTTTGTCCTTATCATCGTGTACATACTTTAGGTGACATTGTAGATCACTATTACACGTTGATAGAGAATAGTATGCTAGCATAGTTTGTCTTTATCATCGTGTACTGCTTTAGGTGACCTTACAGGTCGCTATTACACGTTGATAAAGCCCTTAGAATTCTTGCTTGACTACCAGCAGTATGATGGCGATCATATACGTGAGAGTTGGGTAGTCTATAAGCACATCCTTAAAGTGGTCCCTAGTCATGGGAGTTTCGAGACTGGGCATTGATACTCCATTAGTAGACTGGTGTATACAGTCGAGACCCCGATGAGGGGTAGTGGCTGGTCTCACAAGCCATTGGTGTCAGTTGGTTCACCTAAGATGTATACAGGTGCTCATTTGGTTATGAGACAGGACTCGCCGGGAACATGCTAGTTGGTATTATACCTGACGTCAGATAGCAGTTCCCTGGTGACATTTGTACAGGTTAGTTCATCGACCTGAGATCGTCATTTGTCTCGTGTGAGTTCCCACTGTGCTTTGATTACTACCCTGCCACGGCTCAAAGGAGTCGTGCAAACAGGTTTTAGTTGGGTACAGTCCCGAGCCACATGGAGGCAGTGAGCGGATCGGCAGGGGTTTCCTCTCTCCCGGTATTGGGGGTGAGATCGCACTGTGTCTAGGAGAGCCATTACACAAAGTCCTTGGCCAAGGCAGGAGATTTACTGGTAGGTATTCTAGTAGTATCTTAGGGTGTTCTGGGCTACACTCCGACACGAATTGTACCGCTTTTGGGGGTCTGACTTTTACCAACCCCCTAGGCCCGCCATGCGATGCTCATAGACGAACGGACCGGACTGTACGGATATTGTCACTGACAGGCTCAGTAGGGTGTCAGGATGAGTTCGTTCATCGACCTCCCTTTTGGTCAATACCTGGTAGCCCGTTACATACAGCTAGTACCACTGACGTGCTAGTGGTTAAATCCACAGCCAAAGTATTGACGAGTCTTTAGAGTCCCCCACAGACAGTTTCTCAAGTTTCGAGCGAAACGTTGTAGAGGCCGTATGATATATGGCAGGGTCCGATCATATACGTACAGTAGTGCACGGATCTTGATCGGGTGGATCATACTAGTGGGCTTTGATTTAAGCCGGATCCTAATATTAAATTTATTGGATTACTTTTGTCTCATCGCATTCGCATTCAGTCGGAATGCGGATGTAGGTATGTATATACAGGTGAGGGGTATCCTTGTGATCCGTCATGAGTTTACTTTAGATGTTGCCGTATCTTTTTGTTGTTGTAAACATTTGCGTTAATGTTTACAAATGGAAATTATAAGCTAAATGTCATGATTAGGAGCATTAATTGTGACACATGCACAAGTGGTGACTCATGGTCTCTTTCTTTGTGCATGTGTCATATTTTTTTATTGATTTGGAGTTGTATTGATAAGAAGAGAGAGAAAGGGCAGCCATGATATGGGTGAGCTCTTGTGTTTATCATGCTAGCTCTCATTCTTATCATCTCAACACAAGAAAAGAAAATGCTTCTTCTTCTTCTTCTTCATCTAGCTCACAACCTCCATTGATGGTTTCATCTTCAACCTCCATCCATACAATGGATGCAAGAGACAAAGTTTTCACGCACATTCTCTACATCGCCTTGGACACGTCGACAAGCGAACTTCGTGCCCGAGTTGCTTCGGATGAAGCGGGAGCCCGTCAAAAGACTCGAAGATGTGGTGCCCCTTTCCGACGAGGAGACCAGAGCTCGGAGATGCCGCGAGGAGCTTAGGATGGTGGCCAAAGACCGAAGGACACGGATCGATCGGTATAGCTTTCCAACCCTTTCTCTAGTTGCTACTTATAAGTTAATGGTTCGATGCGGGTTTATAGTGTACGATAGCGCCGGTTTCAAGTTTTGAAAAAATTTCGTTTCCGCATTTTGGCCTCGGACAGACGGTCGGGGTGCTACCGTAGACTTACATGGTATCAGAGACACGCCATTAACCTTTACTAGCTTGTTCTAACGTATTTAAAATATCGATCGGCCGAATTTTCCAAAACCGCGATTCCATTTTAGCAGTTTCTGTCGAAATTTTTTTGTCGTCGAAAATTTATTTTGAGTGTTGCAGAAAAACAGGCAGGCTTTTTTAAGAAATCTGAGAAAATTTGGTACACTGTTTTCACTGTAACGCAGCGGAACCGCGGCCGTACACACGTTTGGGCCGCGGTTCCGCCGCCGTACTGTAGCTTCACTTCACCAAATTTTCTACAGTGGTTTCTAACTTGGAATTGGGGTTTCTGGAATGTTTATTTTTGACCCAGATTATTTTGAGTACTGGGAATTGTACTTGAGGCCCACTTTGGGAAATTTTGTCGATCGAAAATTTTAAATATGTTAGTTCACAGTGCTTACTTTATATCTGTGACCGTGAATATCATTCGGGCGATAAATCTTGTCTAATTACTATAGTTCTTTTAGACGGATTTGCGAACGTGACATTCATATTGATATTCTGTGTTGTGCTATGATGTTGCGGATTTGTCGTGGTGGATAGCCTGGATGCAATGATAGTACATTTTGGTATTATTTGTACATTTGATATTGCGGTGCGAGCGTCCGACATGTGGACTGCCGTCACTGCCTGTTTGTATATTATTCTTTTGGGGCACGACCGGGCTGAGGTCGATATACCCGTTGTATATTTTACTTTCTGTACTAAGATTACCCCGCGGTGGGGTGCACGGATAGCTGGGTTCTAGAGGGCAACGGGCCCGTATCTCATGGCTTTGAGATGGAGGGGCTTCACTCTAGAATTGGGGGGCTATTCGCCGCACTCGTAGGGGGTATAGGTTGACCCAAGGAGGGGTGCTCAAGTTACCGGATTCCGTGAAGTGTTGGGTGGTCCATTCACTTTGTTGAAGGGGGCTGCCTCACTTCAGGTTTTAGCGGGTAACTTGCCACGCCCGTAGGGGTCTAGGATTTCATTGCACAGGCTATCCACACGACCAGGGGAACGTTGGGTTTCAGTAGCGGCTCTATGAAACCCGGGGATCCCAGACTATCTGTATTATTCTGTGATGCTTATTACATTTCTGTGATGTTGCATTTATCATGCCTTGAGTGATTATTATATATTGATATATATACTAGTAGATGTTGTAGATGTTGTATATGTTTTATATCCGTGCTAGTCCAGTCCCCGCTCTGTCGTTAGTTAAGTAACCTAACGGGTGATGACGGGACCCAGTGGCGAATGCGGATGGCATATACGTACATCATATTTTCGTTCTTTATTGGTGTGATCAATTGATTGGACTGCATTGATTCGGTTCAATGCAAGCTAAACAAACCTATTCTGATGTTGTTGGAACATTTTTCAAAAAGCTGTTATTGTAAGGACGTTCTCTTTTGTTTTGCACAGTGGTATTCAGTTGGAATATCCTGCACCTCAGTCGACGAGGCAAGGGCCAAGATCCCTTTACCGGGAGTGACCCCTTGGACAGAAGTTTGCGTCAGGGTAATAACTTCACTATAGGCGATTGCCTTTTTGCTTTGCATCGTGGTATTCAGTTGGAATATCCTGCACCTCATTCTACGGGGAAAGAGCCGAGATCCCTTCACCGGGAGTGACCTCTTTAACAAAGGTTTTCGCCACTATATTTTTATAAAAAGTTATCCGGTTCCTTCAACGATATCAAGTTCATTACGTTAAAGGTTTTTCGCCAAAAACCAGCCGTAGCCCTCCGTCATTTCAGATTAGTATTGCTTAGTATTCGTGCTACGTATGTCGTGCATTGCCGAAGCGTAGTGTTCGGTAGCTCTGTAATGCTTTTCTGTCGCATGGATATGTGGATTGGTTAGGACAGTCGTACAGTTATGTTAGCACTGTCAAGGACTCGTACGGGTGGGTTTAACGCAATCAAGATAATGACGGGTTGAACTTGACTAGGACTCTTTGATATGTTGGCATTGTCGAGGTCACTTGGGTCCTAGGGGTAAAAATCACATCGGGAGTTTCTAAAGAAACTGAAACTTGCCAGATATGCGCATACCTTCTGGAGTGTGATAACGTGAGTGGATTCCATCACGTTATCATGCGATGATAGTTGGATCCCGATTCCCACTGATGAGTTGGTTTACTCCTCGAGTGATCCCGACTAATTCTTCTTTCAGGTTTGGAGGAGAATTTGAGTTTACAGTGGGAGGTTTCCTGATTAGATAAATTGATAACTATTCTGATCTAGGTTAGAGTGCACGTAGAGTGCTTCTGTTCTCTCTCTCTCTGGCAACGACCATGACCCGACCCTAGACTATGACTCAGTGACCAAGATTAACCGGACCTTCTTAAAACACTGGCTTTTGGATTGTCAGAGTTGCATACCTCATTGCCACTCCTACTTTTACCCTTTTCTCCAGAACACCCCGTATTACTATGAACATCCACTTCCATTGGATAAAACCATCGTATGGTTATATACGAACTCGAAGGAACTTGTTCCAGATTCGAGGATGGTTTCCGGTTCTGGAGGAAATGAATAGGACTATTCAGTTGTCTTTTCCTTTTACCTTCTCTCAGGCTGCGAGTGCTCCTTGGATTAGGACGGTACACCTATTACGCTAATTGGATAGTCTTCATCCAAACCATAGGCAGGTGCCGAAAGGTAGGGCATGAAGAAAACTATTTAGCCTAAAAGGTGTACAGAAGGTATTAAGTAAAGACAAATAAAGGGATTAGTAAGAGGGCAAAATAAATTGCGACTGCTATTCACGACCAAACCAAGTATTTCTTCGCCAATCCTATTTCACCTTTGTATTTCTCCAGAACACCCCGTATCACTATGAAGATCCACAGTTTATTGGATACTCCATCGTATGGTTATATACGAACTCGATGGAACTTGTTCCAGTTCGGGGATGGATTCTGGTTCAGGAGAAATAGAATAAGGTTTATTCAGTTGCCTTTTATCTTTACCTTCTCTCGCATTGCGAGTGCTCCTAGGATTAGGATAGTACACCTATTATGCTTATTAGATAGTCTTCTTCCAGACCATAGGCTGGTGCCGAACGGTAGGGAAGGAAGAAAACCATTTAGCCTAACAATGGTGTGTAGAAGGTAACGACTAAAGACATATAAAGGGATTTGGAGAGATGGAAAAGAAATATACGGTTACAGTTGTGAATCTGATAATGGAAGAGGCATTACTAGGAATACCCTGATACCCCTTCGAAACATTTACATGTTTCAGTTTCACTGTGTATTGTTAAAAGAAAACTGATGTCTCAATTAGCCCTTTCTCCAGGGTATGTATTTACCAGGTTTGATTGTCATATCTGTATGGTTTTACAGATGATGAGTGGGAGTAAGTTATTGGGAATTGGGTGATCATCCTCATTATATCGGGATTCGTTGTAATTGGTGATATTTGAGAAAATCACCTGGGTTGTTTGCCGGACGGCAAATATTTGGTTTTGAATATCCGTTGTAATGCACCAATTTTAAATTAATATATCTGTACGTTAATTTTTATAAAGTGAGATATAACTTTTTGAAATTATGTCGATGACATTTACCTATATCAGTGGATGGTTAGGTAAGGAGTATTAAACAACGGTGTAATTCTTCTTAACCATAAGTACAGTTTTCAACCTACGACACACAGGGATTGAGTTATTAGACTCAGGGGACTTATACAGAGTATTGTATGTTATCCAAGTGTCCATTAGGACAGAGGGGTTGGTCCTCGTACTATATTCTTTTTACTTATGACTTTTCTAGTTTTTAGACATGTGTTTCGTAGAAATACAAGATCCAAGTTTTGAGAAGTTACAGGTATAAGAATAAAGTAGAGAACCAGGTGTTAAAAGTGTCAGCATTTTTCAAGGTGATCGAAAATGTAGATACTTGTGTATGGCATTCAGTTGATAGTAATGATTATGAGAACTTGCTTCTCCTTCAGGTTACTCATAATTGGATACACTCCTAAGTTGAGTAATGATGATCGGCCTCCTTCCATTTGATTTACATGCACTGGAGATAGCTACATGATTTGAATCTGGTTCCAATTAAATCAGTGCCTCTGTTTCTATATTGGATATAGAACGGTTCATATCTTAATATTGTTAAGGTACGGGGGGTTATCCGGCTTATGCTTAAAACCGGACTCTGGATAACTCAAGGCGCGTTTCTGTAATGGCTGTTTGTAGGTTAACCCGGGCTATGATGAGGGTTGACTTTCTACTATCTGGAAGATCAATAGTGATATTGTTCTTGACTCGCCACAGTTTTAATAAAAATGGAATTTTTTTTCAGAAAACAGTAGTGGGAGTATGGTAGAACTAGAAGTGATTCCAGAACCGCAAACGATTACTCAAAATTTAATAGGACCTAAAAATTCAATCTGGTTTGACATTCCATTAGCTACTCCGCAGATATGGTGGGTAGCCTCAAGGACGGTGGCAGGGAGGTTCTTGTTTACCCAGACTTGCCATTACTGTTGTTCCAGGCTATGAAACCTGGCTGGAGGATGAGTATAGCGTCATTCTAAACTAGCACTAGAAGTGTACGTGTATATGGCTCTGCCAGAGGGTTGTCATAGTCAGTGGGAGCAGCGGAAGCATAATGGACAAGTAGCTTATGTCTATTTATGGACTAAAGCAGATATAGTGAAGATAGATCATCTATTTCTGATGTGACAGTCATAGGTTTGACTTCATCAGAATAGGGGATGGATCTGTTAAGAAGGTAGTAGGGTGTGATGTCCTAGTATTTGGATGACATACACAGAGTAGGAAGTGAAATTCCTATACTACGATCAGTTTTACTTTGGTTGTCACACAGTGGTTTCTCCACATAAAGCTTGGATATTATATCAGACATTCTGGATACTAGATCTATGGTTTTAGATCTTGATTTGGGTAGTGTCCCAATCTGGGTACTTAGACAGTGTTCTAAAGGTGTTTTAGAATGGACGACTCCTGGCACGGTAGTGTACCTGCAGGTGATGGAGTCACCCTCTCTAAAGTTGTCTTACAGACTAAAGGGGAGAGGGATGTGCATGATTGGCAGATCACTTGCTTAGGCAATTGAATTGATCATGCTCAAGTACCACACCAGATGTTGTTTTAGCACGAGCTGCAATAAGTTGATATTAATCCTATCCTGGAGAAACGTTAGGAAGCAGTTTTAGAACATGAGTGGATGTTCTAGGGATATGATAACAACCACTTCTTTTAGGAGACGGTTATCATTCCAGGCTTCCAAAGTGACCTGAATGACAGAGTGACTGTCAGAGTTATAGTTTTCCCTCTGAAGAGGGGCAGTATTTTGGACAGGTGGTCTGAGCGGATACTAAGGGAGGCATAGCGCAAGATACTGATTAAATTCAGTTGACGATACAGTCTAAGAAGTTTGGATTTGGAGTTCATTTATGAGCTAGGTCCCATCAGATATCCAGACATATTCTAAGACAGGTATTGCTCATTTCAGGAGATGGCTTTCTCCGCGAACTTGAGATAAAGAGAGACATAGAAAGAAACATCAGGGCGGATCCACTCACTGAGGCTATTCCTCGAACGCAATAGTTTCGCAAACGGGCTTTGTGAGACTGATTAGTAGAGGAGTTGGGTGTTCGGTATCACACGGGCTATGAGTATGCGACATCGCAATAATTAGGCTTGAGTGCAAGTGGGAGATTATTGGATATAGTGCCCTCAGAGTCAATTATTATATCGCAGGCACGTGATTGCAATGATTGAGGGAGGACCTATACCGGTAGGACGGTCTTACTCGAGAGGTTAGTATACTATCTGGTTTGTCTTTATCATCGTGAACATGCTATAGGTGACATTGTAGTTCACTATTACACGTTGATAGAGAATAGTATGCTAGCATGGTTTATCTTTTTCATCGTGTACTGCTTTAGGTGACCTTACAGGTCGCTATTACACATTGATAGAGCCCTTAGGATTCTTGCTTGACTACCAGCAGTATGATGGCGATCATATACGTGAGAGTTGGGTGGTCTATAAGCACATCCTTAAAGTAGTCCCTAGTCGTGGGGGTTTCGAGACTGGGCATCGATACTGTATTAGTACACTAGTGTATACAGTCGAGACCCTGACGAGGGACGGTGGCTGGTCTCACAAGCCATTGGTGTCAGTTGGTTCACCTAAGATATATACAGGTGCTCATTGGGTTATGAGTACACCGGACAGGACTCGCCGGGAACATGCTAGTTGGTATTATACCAGACGTCAGATAGCAGTTCCCTGGTGACATGTGTACAGGTTAGTTCATCGACCTGAGATCATCATTTGTCTCGTGTGAGTTCCCACTATGCTTTGATTACTTTCGTGCCACGGCTCAACGGAGTCGTGCAAACAGGTTTTAGTTGGGTACAGTCCTGAGCCACATGGAGGTAGTGATGGATCGGCAGGGGTTTCGTCTCTCCCTGTATTGGGGGTGAGATCGCGATGTGTCTAGGAGAGCCATTACACGAAGTCCTTGGCCAAAGCAGGAGATTTAATGGTAGGTATTCCAGTAGTATCTCAGGGTGTTCTGGGCGACACTCCGATACGACTTGTACCACTTTTGGGGTCTGACATTTACCAACCTCCTAGGCCCGCCATGCGATGCTCAAAGACGAACGGACCGGACTGTACGGATATTGTCACTGACAGGTTCAATAGGGTGTCAGGATGAGTTCGCTCATCGACCTTCCTTTTGGTCAATACCTGGTAGCCCGTTACGTACAGCTAGTACCACTGACATGCTAGTGGTTAAATCCACAGCCAAAGTATTGACGAGTCTTTAGAGTCCCCTACAGACAGTTTCTCAATTTTCGGGCGAAACGTTGTAGAGGCTGTATGATATATGGCAGGGTCCGATCATATACGTGCAGTAGTGCACGGATCATGATCGGGCGGATCATACTAGTGGGCTTTGGTTTAAGCCGGATCCTAATATTAGATTTATTGGATTACTTTAGTCTCATCACATTCGCATTCAGTCGGAATGCGGATGCAGGTATGTATATACAGGTGAGGGGTATCCTTGTGATCCGTCACGAGTTTACTTTAGATGTTGCTGTATCTTTTTGTTGTTGTAAACATTTGGGTTAATGTTTACAAATGGAAATTATGAGCTAAATGTCATGATTAGGAGTATTAATTGTGACACATGCACAAGTGGTGACTCAAGGTCTCTTTCTTTGTGCATGTGTCACATTTTGTGATTGATTTGGAGTTGATATGATAGGAAGAGAGAGAAAGGGCAGCCATGATATGGATGAGCTCTTGTGTTTATCATGCTAGCTCTCATTCTTATCATCTCAACACAAGAAAAGAAAATGCTTCTTCTTCTTCTTCTTCATTTAGCTCACAACCTCCATTGATCGCTTCATCTTCAACCTCCATCCATATAATGGATGCAAGAGACAAAGTTTTCACACACATTCTCTATATCGCCTTGGACACGTCGGCTAGCGAACTTCGTGCCCGAGTTGCTTCGGATGAAGCGGGAGCCCGTAAAAATACTCGAAGATGTGGTGCCTCTTTCCGACGAGGAGACCGGTGCTCGGAGATGCCGTGAGGAGCTTGGGATGGTGGCCAAAGACTGAAGGACACGGATCGATCGGTATACCTTTCCAACCCTTTCTCTAGTTGCTAGTTATAGGTTAATGGTTCGATTCGGGTTTATAGTGCACGATAGCGCCGGATTCAAGTTTTGAAAAATTTTCGTTTCCGTATTTTGGCCTCGGACAGACGGCCGGGGCACTACCGTAGACTTACAAACCCTAAGTCTCTAGTTATGATCTTGGTTAGGGTTTGTTTAGCACCCCAAAAATTTTAAAGTAGCATGATTGGTGCTTGCCAAAAGCTTTACAAGGTGCTATGCTAACCCTACAGCTTGTTTTTTCTAAGATTGCATGCGATGTGGTCTTACTGTCTTGGCAATTCGGAGTGTTTCGTATTCATAATTTTAACATAGTTTCGGGTTATTTAGACAACGTTAAAAAGTTCGAATGGATATCAATAACCCATATTTTTTGTCGCTGGAAATTTTCCAAGAGTTGGATTTTTCCAAGTTTAAAATAATCAGAGAATCATGCAGGTGATTCTGTGGACCCTCTAGAAGAACGAAACCCTAACTCGATTCTGTGACCGTCGGAACCGCCACCAAACCCTAGGGTTTGTGGTAGTTCCGCGGCACCATAGGTGAGGCAAGGGTTGACACTTCTATGGCCGGTCCATAGGTGTTGTGGCATGTTCTGGGTACCTTTTAAATTCCGCTCAAGTGTTGAGCTCTTTGGGAAATTTTGGGTGTTTGTTTATTCGATCGAAAAGTTTAGCATCGTCTAGCAATTTATGATTGTGATACAATATTTGGAATCCACATAATTAGTTATGAGATAACTAATTTGAATTTTATAAATCTAGCAGTTTAGTCTCATTTGATCGGTTGCCACGGAATTTTGAAGTGGATCAAAAGTCCGTCGCAATCACGTAGCGTACGCGGATACTCGCCGGGTAACCTTGTTAGTTATATGTATGCCCTAGAGGCCATTACTGTACATAGGATGTATATTGTAGTGGATGCTGGGACGTATATAGGGAGGACTTTCTTGCTCGACATGATAGTATGCTATCTGGTTGAACTTTACCTTAACGTGTATACTGATTGTCTCTCTGTTACATGTTGGTAAAGCCCTTAGGATGTGTACTTAACTACCTGGACTATGATGCGGATCATACTAGTGGGGACATGGTAGTCCATAAGTACATCCTTCAAAGTCCCTAGTCGAGGGTGTATCGAGACGGGGCATCGATATACCAGAGTAGACTAGCGTATACCTTCTCGACCCATACAGATGGGCGATGGATGATCCCATATCCATTGGTGTTTGACATCAGAGATGATATACGGGTGATCAGTAGAGACTGGGTACACTGGATGGACTCGCCGAGAACTCCCAGATGGTATTATACCTCACGTCAGATGGCAGTTCTCTGGTGACACTGGTACAGAGTAGTCTGTTGACCCGAGATCGTCATAGAGTCTTGTGTGGTTCCCACTGTGCTTTGATTTCCATCTTACCACGTCCAAGAGGGCGTGCAAAACGGTGGTTTTTGGGTACAGTCCCGAGTCACATGGAGGCAATGAGCGATAGGAGGGGATTCGTCTCTCCCGGTATAGGGGGTTGATGTTGCGCTGTGTTCGATTGGCTATAACAGGAAGTCCCTGGCCAGGGCTGATCAGAGTATTGCTGGTAAGTGTTACCAGTAGTTTCTCGACCCGTTATGAGCCTCATATCGACACGACTTATCGAGCTATTGGGGTCTGACGTTTACCACCCCTAGGCAAGATATGCGACATATCAGACGATCAGATCGGACTGTACGGTAGTGTTACTGGTCGGATTCACTGGAGTGTGAGCGGGCTTGCTCGTCGATCTTCAGATCGCTCAATACCCGGGTGGCCGTTACGTTTAGCAGACCGCTTGCGGCTTGTGGGTGTTTGATATGATCATCACCTGCTGCCGGCGTATTGACGAGTCTTTAGAGTCCTACACAGAGGTTTCCTGGCTCAAGCGAAACGAAATAGGAGCGCATATGAGATATGTGCGGGACCGAGAATAATGCGTGTATGTGATACCGTATTCTATTCTCGCGATAAATGTATCGAGTGGTTGTATGCGATATAACCTAGTTATCGATTCAAGCGTTGATTCGATAAGCCGATATATTGTATACTAGTCGGTTGTGTACGACATAACCGGATCATTGAATCAAGTGTTGATTTAATGATTTAATGCATATTTATATATTTGATATATTACTTTGCATCAACTAGTATCGGTTTACTTAAGATGGATTTTCTCACTCGAATGTGCGCATTATATATGTGATATGATTTTGTGCACTTGATTGTATCATGTTTGATGATACATGATTACTTGGTTAAGTGCAAAGAATTAAACCATGGTTAAAAGAATGGTTAGGGTTTCATTTCCTTTATTTATTCATTTATTTATTTGTTTATTCATTTTGGAAAAGAGGAGAAAAGAATGGTGGCTTATTTTGGAATTTAGTTGAAGCTTCATGAATCTTTGATCAAGTCAACCATTCTTATCTCATCCTTAACCCTAACCATTCCCACTAACCATGATTCATTCTCTACACTTAACTCTAGTTAACTTTATGATAAGAATTCATTTTCTTTTCTTTTTCATATTAACTTATCATAACTATTTCCTTCTTCTTCTTCATTCTTCAAGTGAAGAAAGCTTGCCCCATCAATGGCAAGTGATGGAAATGAGTGAGAAATCCGATTCTAAAGTCTACCCACTTCCTATTTCTTCATCCTCTACCTCTTGCCAAGTAGTAGAGTGTGTTTACTTCACAAGTTTCATGACTTGGTGAAGTTGTGAGCTTGATCTAGCGATGCCTCGACGTAGATCATCTTCGGCATGGACATCGACGACCTAGCTTGCCCATTCTCCGACGAAGCCGACTCTAGAGCCCGGATTTGATTTGGACAGCAGAGACGACCTTGTTGCGGAGCCGTGGAGGTGGAGCACCGGATCTACAAAGGTTGTATTTCCGTTAAACTTTTAGTTAAGTGTTAACTAGTTAGTTTTTCGCCTAGACATCTAGCCGACGATCCGTAGTTTAGGGTTTGTAGGCACCGTAAAATTTGAAATTGGCATGGTTGATGCCTTGTGAGACCTCTCTTGTGTGCCTAGGAACCCTACAAACCTTACTAGATAGCCACTCCCTATAGCCCGGACTAAGTGACTGTAGGAGAACCCCATCGCCAAAAGCATCCGTTCGGATGCTCGCGGCCGTGATCTTCCGCCTAAGTACTTCGTCGACCGCATCGGGGGTGCGGCCGTCTACTAAAGTTTCCGACGAGCATTCGATTAGGTTATCGGGAATCTTGTTGAATTACCCGACTGGTTATTGAAATATGTTTTCAATACCGAGACTAAAATCTGGGGTTTATAATTGTTAGGCATGTGATGTCTAAGGAATTCATTTGGTAAGGCATGAAATCCAGAGTATGTGATACATTGTGTTTATAATGTCTAAGGAGGTTGCGGATTCCAATTGTTGTAGTTTTTCACTATCTTTTCTGCGACCGTAAGTGTAATATTTGGTGTATCTCCGATCTCGTTGCTATATGTCAACGATAATTGGGATATACATATTTACTTACGTTGATGACATGTGATGTTATGTGTTGCTGTGATATGTTATATTGGATCGTCGTGTTTTAAATAGCCGCGGGTTTTTATGTAAGATGAGAGTTTGTCATTTTCTGTAAAAGCTTGTATGTAATATTCTTTTATTAGGGCATTTCCGGGTTGAAGATGATGTCACCATTGATGTATATTATTTACTTTTCCGCATTAAGATAGACCCAAGGAGGAGAGCACAAGTAACCGGGTTCAAGGGTCCAGTAGGAGACCATTTCGAGGAGTCGAGACCGGGTCTCCTAACTCTAGAATTAGGAGGGTTGCTTTCCGCTCTCGTTGGGGTCTAGGAATGTGGGTTTGACTATTCATCGCGACCGTGGAATCCATATATTTTACTGGCTTAATTTAAAACATGGAATTCCTAGTATATCCAATATTTTCATATGTGTTCTTCTGCTGCTGATGTTCTGTAATGTGATCACTTTATCTGATGAGACGAATGCTTATATTATATATATGATATATAATAAATATTGCTGCTTTCATTTCTTCTGTGATGCTTAGGAAGCATAATTTGATGGGACTTCATTAATGAGATTCATGAAATAAAAGAAACCAAGATGTTGTAGAAACTTGTTTTAAAAACTGGTAGCTCTAGTTTTTGCGTTGCATAGCGTTATTCCTTGTAGAATATCCAGCACCTTATTCGATAAGGAAAGAGCCGAGATCCCTTCACTGGGAGTGACCTCTTTAGCGAAACTAGCAGATGCTACAACCCACTCGGTTTTGTCTTTTGATTACTTTCTTAGTTCATGCTTTGCATAGTGGTATTTGTAAAATATCCAGCACCTCATTCGATGAGGAAAGAGTCGAGATCCCTTCACCGGGAGTGACCTATTTAGCAAAACTAGTAAAAGCTTCAAGAACACTCCTTTTTCAAAATCACTCGATTCTACAACGATATCAAGTTCAATACGCAAAGGGTTTTCTTAAAAACCTGTCGTAGCCCTCCGTCATTTCACATAAGTACTACTTAGTATTCATGCTACGGTAGTTTGGCCTCCGTCAAGGCGTAGTGTGCGGTAGCTAACTAGTGCTTATCTGCAACATAAGATGAGATTGGATTAGGGTAGTTGTGCGACTTTGTTGGCCTCGGTCAAGGGTTGTACGGGTGGGTTTAATTCAATCATGAAATGTACGGGTTGAACTTGACTAGCGGCCTATGGTTTGTTGGCCTCCGTCAAGGTCATAGGACGCTAGGGGTAAAATGATATCGGGAATTTCAAGTGTTGAAATTTGCAATGAGATTGCATACCTTCTATGAGATAGTTGGATCCCGATACCCACTGCGAGTAAGAGTTACTCCTGGGAGTGTTTTGCACATTACAACTAGCCGATCAAGTAAGTGTCTAGAAAGGTGTTAACGGGGTTACACCCCTGGGAAAACGAGGTTTATTTTAATTAGGTCCGTGCGAAAGCACGGGGAACCTCTCTCAAAGTACCGACACTGGCCTGGCCGAAAGATTGGCGAACTTGTATGGTGTAATTAATCCTGGCTAGTCTTACCTTTTAGGGTTTGAAGGAAAATTTGATAAAAACAGTAGGAGCCATCCTGATTAGATAAAATTATAACCAATCTGATCTTGCAAGAGCATACGCTGAGTGTTTTCTTCTCTCTCTCTCCTGGTAGCGATCATGTCACGCCTTAATCAAGATAATAATATGGATGCATTGACCGAACCTGCTTATTATACTGAGCTAGGGAACGTTGGTTCCGCTCTATCTTATAATTGTTATAAGTCCGAGCAGGAAATAGGGGAATATTCAGATTCCTACGCGACCCAATCGAGGTATGAGCATGTTGATGCATATTCTTCGGGTGTGTTCGATTACTAAGAATTGTATCTTAGTTTCCTCTACGTCCTAGGTAGGAGATACCGGATCAGGATCCCACATATGTAAGAGTTACATGGGCTATAGAAAGGTAGAGAACTGGGATTGGGTGATATGTCTTTAAGTGTTAGAGAATGGAGCAATTGTTGCAGCCAAATCAGTTGGCAAATATCACCTTGTATCAATACATTGATCCTGAACAAATATTATTAGATACCGAACCTGATATACAACATTATATAAGTTTCTTTATTAAGTTAAAAAAGGATATAATTCTGTATTGGAGGATAATGTTGTGATTATTTTCCTGAATCAAGAGTTGATTGGATCAGGCACGTTATGCAATAGCATATATATTCTAAATCAAACCACAGTTCAAAATATATAGAACACACACAAGAGGAGTGGTTCAGAAATAAACGAATCCTTCTTGTGGTATTGTAGACTGGGTCATATCGATGCAAAACGACCAGCTAAGTTATATAAGTATGAATATGAGAATCTGTTCAAATTTTCATCTTATGATACTTGCCAGTCTTGTCTCAAAGATAAAATGACCAATACCCCGTTTACTGGAAACAGAGAAAGAGTTACTGAACTCTTGAGACGGATACATGATGATGTATACGGTCCTATGTCTACAAATTCCAGGGTTGGTTCTTGGTACTTCATTACATTCATCGACTATCTCTCAAGATTCGGACATGTGTTCCTGTTGAAACACGAGTCTGAAACTTTTGAGAAATTCAAGGAATATAAGCTTGAAGTTGAGAACCAAACGGGTAGAAGTATTACAGTCCTATGATGTGATCGAGGAGGCAAATACTTGCGCATGGAGTTCCTGGAGTTTCTAAAATGAGAATGAGATTCTCTCTCAGCTTACTCCTTCAAGTACACCACAGCACAACGGTGTATCGGGGCGGAGGTATCGCGCCCTATGAGATATGGCGCGCGCTATGATGAGTACTGCTGAGTTACCAGTTTTCTTTTAGGTGTTGTGCACTTGAGAAGCTGCATACCTATTGAATAGGGTTCTATCCAAATCAGTGCCTACCACTCCATATGAGATATGGAATGGGAAGAGACAATGTCTTAAATGAGTTAAGATATGGGGTTGTCCAGCCTATGTTGAAAAACAAAATCCGGACAAGCTCGAGGCAAGATCAGTTCTGTATAAGTTTGTTAGGATATCCCAAACATTTACGAGGGAATATCTTCTACCACACTGAGGAGCAAAAGGTGTTTTGTTTATCAGCATGCCACCTTTTTAGAAAAAGGAATTTCTTATGAAGAAATTAGTGGTCATATGGTAGAACTGGAAAGACTTCCAGCTAGACAAACTAACAGCTGATGATTTGGTGAAACCAAAGGATTCAATAGTCTCCAACGAACTTCAGCCTCTCTGTGAATCTGGTAGGGTTCCTCATCCACTTAAGAGATACTACGATCTTCTCAGTGACGGTGGGAGCGAGGATTGCATCATGGTAGATGATGGCCCAACTAGGTTCAGGCAGGCCATCACAAGTGGAGACTTTGTGAAAAGGCTGGATGCTATGCGATCAAAGATGGAATCCATGTACACCAACAAAGTATGACTTTGAATGTTGCACCTAAAGAGGTAAAACCCATCGGGAACAAGTGGATCTTGAGAAGATTCTTGGTGTAGATGGAAAAGTTGAGGCTTTCAAAGCTATGCTTAAGTCCATCAGGATCAATGCGCGCATCGCGGAATTGGAACATCTATTTTGATGTGGCAGTCAAAGAGTTTGACTCCATCAAAATAGTAGATGAACCTTGTATATACAAGAAGGTGTAGAGAGTAAGGTTGTATTCCACGTATTGTGCGTATATGACATACTCTTGATAGTAAATGGTTTCCTATGCTACACTCGGTCAAGCTCCTCTTATCACGAGGACTCTCCAAGGAACATCTGGATGATACCTACTACATCTTGTGGATTATAATCTATGGTGATAGATCTATATGGATGTTGGGAGTGTCCCAAATCCAGGTACATTAACACCATACTAAAGGGGTTTAGTATGGAAGATTCTAAGCATGGTGGTTCTCCCACTTACTCACGGATCACTCTCTCCAAAAAGATATCTCCCAAGACTGATTTGGAAAGAGCTCGCGTGCAAGGAATACCCTATGCTTTGGCAGTAGGCTCTATCATGTGTGCGATGTTATATACCAGACCAGATGTAGCTAACTCACTAGGTGTGGTGATCAGGAATCAATCGGATCTTGAGAGAATCACTGGAAAACTGTGGAGGACATTCTTAAGTACTTGAGAAGCACTAAAAGAATGTTCTTGGTTCGAGCTTCCAGAGTGATAAGGATGACTGAAAGTCAGTCACAGGCATTGTCTTTACCCACAGTGGAGGGACGGTATGTTGGAAGAGTTCCAAGTTAGATACCGTGACATAACTAGACGATGAAGGCTGAATACATCGCTACCAACGATGCTACCAAAGAGGTTGTCTGGACATTTCTTGTTCATGAGATGAACAAGGTTCCTACCATTGAGCATCCAATAACTGTTATTGAGACAACAATAGAGTTGTGGCTTTAGCCTAGGAACGCAGGTCCCATCAGCGTTCCAGACATATTCTGAGGACAGTATCGCCTGATCAGGGAGATGGTTGATCTCTAAGGGATCAAGGTCAGGAGAGTTAAAGTGAAGGATAACACGGCGGATCCACTCACGGAGGCTTTCCCTAGAGAGAATTCTATGGGACGTTGGGTATGAGATACTACAACATATGGCCTTAGTGCAAGTGGGAGATTGTTAGTTACACGTATGCCCTAGAGGCCATTACTGTACATGTGATGTATATTGTAGTGGATGCTTGGACATATATAGGGAGAACTTTCTTGCTCGACATGATAGTATGCTATCTGGTTGTTCTTTATCTTAACATGTACACTTATTAACTCACTATTACATGTTGATAAAGCCCTTAGGATGAGTACTTGACTACCAGGACTATGATGCAGATCATACTAGTGGGGACAAAGTAGTAGGTAAGTACATCCTTCAGTTGTTCCTAGTCGTGGGAGTATCGAGACAGAGCATCGATACTCCAGAGTAGACAGGCGTATGCGCTTCTTGACCCATATGATGGGCGATGGATGATCCTACATCCATTGGTGTTTAACATCAGAGGATGTATACGGGTGCTCAGTGGAGACTGGGTATACTGAACAGACTCGCCGAGAACTCCTAGATGGTATTATACCTATCGTAGATAGCAGTTCTCTGGTAACACTGGTACTGGTTAGTCTGTCAACCCGAGATCGTCATAGAGTCTTGTGTGATTCCCACTGTGCTTTGATTTCCACCATAGCACGTTCAAGAGATCGTGCAAAACGGTGGTTTTTGGGTACAGTCCCGAGTCATATGGAGGCAATGAGCGATAGCAGGGGATTTCGTCTCTCCCGGTATTGGGGGTTGATGTTGCGCTATGCTTGATTGGCCATAACAGGAAATCCCTGGCCAGGGATGCTGAGATTTACTGGTAAGAGTTATCAGTAGTTTCTCAAACCATTACGGACCTTGCATCATCATGACTTATCAGGCTTTTGGGGTCAGACGTTATACCCCCCCAGGCTGTGATATGCGACATATCTGACGAAGAGACCGGACTGTACGGTAGTGTTACTGATTGGATTCATAGGAGTATGAGCAGGCTTGCTTGTTGATCTTCTGATGGCTCAATACCCGAGCGGCCGTTACGTTAGCAAACCGCTTGCGGCTTGTGGGTGTTTGATATGATCATCAGCTTCTGCCGGCGTATTGACGAGTCTTTAGAGTCCTACACAGAGGTTTCCTGGTTCATGCGACTCAAAGTAGGAGCACATATGTGATATGTGAGGGACCAAGATTAATACGTGTATGTGATACCGTATTCTATTCTCGTGATATGTGATATCGGACGGTTATATGTGATATGACCTGGTTATCGGATCAAGTGTTGATTCGATAAGTTGTTATATTTGATATTAGTCGGTTGTATGTGATATAGCAGGATTATTAAATCAAGTATTGATTTGATAATTTAATGTATAATTATTAACTTACATTAACTAATATTTTCTCACTAAACATTTCTTTTTCTCACTTGTGTGCATATAGTATATATGTGATATATATTAATGTACATTTATTTGTGTCATGTTTGATGCCACATGCAACATGGGTGTATGAGACTCACACCATGCTTATGATAATCGTAGGGTTTTTATTTATCAAAGTAAATCACAAATTGGTGGCATTATGTCATGGCTAGAAACTTGGAGAAGCTTGTTGCTAACCATTGACTTAGTCCACTAACTTTGTTTTACATTAGATATTTATTAACCTAACCATTATTGTTAGCCATGGTTTATTCTCTACATGAGTTAGTGTATGACACTCACTCACCCATGGTTGCAATTCTCACCTCATGAGTTTTCATTCTCACCTCCACTTCATCTTCTTCTTCCTCATAAGAAAGCTTTCTAGCTTTTCTCAAGGTGATAAAATATTGTGAGAAAAATAAATCTAAAGTGAGCCCAATTCCTACTTCATCATCCTCTACTATATTAGCCATTTAGTTTAGGGTGTTTGCTTCACTAATCTACCATTAGTGAAGAGGTAACATGATATTGAGTCTCCTTGATGTAGATCATCTTCGAGCAAGCTTGTTCATTTCTTCATGTGAACCCTTACTAGAGTTCGGGTGTTCACTACTTGGAGCGAAGGGACTACTATACGGAGCTTTAGAAGTGAAGGACCGGTGTACAAAGGTTGTATTCCTCATTCACTTAGACGTAAAGTTGTTTGCATTGTAGTTTCGTCTAAATCTCTAGTTAAGATTCTAGGGTTAGGGTTCTTTAGTACGGAAATTTTTTGAAATTGGTATGGACGATGCCTTCCGAAACCCAGCTGCCGCGCTACGTAACCCTACACTTGACATCTCATGATTGACTCAATTGCCTAAGCAAGTGATATGTCAATCATGCATATCCCTCTCCCCTTTAGTCTGGAAGACACCTTTAGAGAGGGTGACTCCATCACCTGCAGGTACACCACCATACCTAGAGTCGTGTATTCTAAAACACCTTTAGAATAGTATCAAATTACCCATATTGGGAAACTACCCAAATCTAGATCTAAAACCATAGATCTATTAACCAGAATGCCTGATATTATATCAATATCCTATGTGGAGAAACAACTGTGTGACAACCACAGTATAACTGATCGTAGTATAGGAATTTCACTTCCTACAAAGTGCTTGTCATCCATATACCAGGACATCACACCCTACTACTTTCTTAACAGATCCATCTCCTATTCTGATGAAGTCAAAACCTATGACTGTCACATCAAAAATAGATGATCTATCTCCGCTATACCTGCTTTAGTCTATAAATAGACACAAGCTACTTGTCCACTGTGCTTCCGCTGCTTCCATTGACTACAATAACCCTCTGGCAGAGTCATATACACGTGCACTTCTAAAGCTAGTTTAGAACGACGCTATACTCATCCTCCTGCCGGGTCTTCTAGTCTTGAACAGCAGTAATGGTAAGTCTGGGTAAACAAGAACCTTCCTGTCACCGTTTCTAAGAAGACCGAAGTACCTCTCGGGTGCCTGAGGTTACCCACCACATCTGCGGAGTGGCTAATGGAATGTCAAACCCGATTGAATCTTTAGGTTCTATTAAATTTTCAGTAATCGTTTGTGGTTCTGGAATCACTTCCAGTTCTACCATACTCTCACTACTGTTTTCTGAAAAAGTCTATTTTGATAAAACTGTGGCGAGTCAAGAACAATATCACTATTGATCTTCCAGATGGTAGAAAGTTACCCCTCGTCATAGCCCGGGATAACCCACAAACTGCCATTATTGAAACGTTCCTTAAGTATGTCCAGAGTCTGGTTTTAAGCATAAGCCGGACAACTCCATATACCTTAACATCGTTAAGATATGAATCATTCTATATACAATATAGAAACAGAGGCACTGATTTAATTGGAACCAGATTCAAATTATGCAGCTGTCTCCAGTGCATGTCAACTAAATGGAAGGGGGCCGATCAGCATTACTCAACTAGGAGTGCATCCAAATATGAGTAACCTGAAAGAGAAGTAAGTTCTCAAAACCATTACTATCAACTGAATACCAAACACAAGTATCTATATTTTCGATCACCTTGAAGAATCCTGATACTTGCAACACATGGTTCTCTATTTTATTCTTGTACCTATAACTTCTCAAAACTTGGACCTTGTATTTCTTCGAAATACTTGTCTAAAACTGGAGAAGTCACAAGTAAATAGAATATAGTACGAGGACTAACCCCTTTGTCCTAATGGATGCCGGACAACATACAATACTTTTTATAAGTCCCCTGAGTTGAATAACTCAAATCCTGTGAGTCGTAAGTTGAAAACTGTACTATGGTTAAGAAGAATTACACCGCAGTTGAATGCTCCTTACCTAACCATCAACTGATATAGGTAAATACCATGGACTTAATTTCAAAAAGTTATATCTCACTTTATAAAATAAACGTACAGATATATCAGTTTGAAATTGGTGCATAACAACGGATATTCAAAACCAAATATTTGCCGTCAGGCAAAACCCCAGGCGATTTCCTCAAATATCACCAATTACAACGAATTCCGATATAAAGAGGATATAATCACCTAATTCCCAACAACTTACTCCTATTCATCATCTGTAAAACCATACAGATGTGAGAATCAAACCTGGTAAATGTAAGTCTACGGTAGCGCCCCGGCCGTCTTTCCGAGGCCAAAATGCGGAAACGAAAACTTTTTCAAAACTAGAAACCGGTGCTATCGTATGCTTAAAACCCGGATCGAACCATTAACCTACAACTAGCTAACTAGAGAAAGGGTAGAGAGGCTATACCGAACAATCCGTGTCCTTCGGTCTTTGGCCACCATCCCAAGCTCCTCGCGGCATCTCCGGTCTCGATCTCCTCGTCGGAAAGGGCACCACATCATCGATTCTTTTTATGGGCTCCCGCTTCATCCGAAGCAACTCGGGCACAAAGTGTGCTAGCCGACGTGTCCAAGGTGACATGGATTTGGATGGAGGTTAGAGGTGTTGCCATTGATGGAGATTTTGAGCTGGAGGAGGAAGAAGAAGAGAAGAGCTTTTTCTTCTTTTCTTTTCTTGTGTTAGAATAATAAAATGAGAGAGTGCCAGTTTTAAAAATACAATACCAAACTCTAGATCATAGCAGCCCTTCTCTCTCTCTTCTCATCATATTAACACAAATCAATCTCATAATGTGACCTTTACACACTAAAAGAGACCATGAGTCACCATATATGTTCATGTCATATTTAATGCATCTCATGATGAATTCTAGCTCACAATTTCCATTAACAAACATTAATCCAAATTTTTGCAACAATAAAAAGATACGGCAACATCTAAAGTAAACTCGTGACGGATCACAAGGATACCCCTCACCAGTATATACATACCTGCATCTGCATTCCGACCAAATGCGAATTCGATGAGACTAAAGTAATCCAACAAATCTAATACTAGAATCCGGTTTAAACCAAAGCCCACTAGTATGATCCTCCCGATCATGATCCATGCACTACTGCACGTATATGATCGGACCCTGCCATATATCATACAGCCTCTACAACGTTTCGCCCGAAACTTGAGAAACTATCTGTGGGGGACTCTAAAGACTCGTCAATACTTTGGCTGTGGATTTAACCACTAGCACGTCAGAGGTATTAGCCGTACGTAACGGGCTACCAGGTATTGACCAAAAGGGAGGTCGATGAGCGAACTCATCCTTTCACCCTACTGAGCCTGTCAGTGACAATATCCGTACAGTTCGGTCCGTTCCTCTATGAGCATCGCATGGCGGACCTAGGGTGTTGGTAAAAGTCAGACCCCCAAAAGCGGTACAAGTCATATCGGAGTGTAGCCTAGAACACCCTGAGATACTACTGGAATACCTACCAGTAAATCTCCTGCCTTGGCTAAGGACTTCGTGTAATGGCTTTCCTAGACACAGCGCGATCTCACCCCCAATACCGGGAGAGACGAAACCCCTGCCGATCCACTCACTGCCTCCATGTGGCTCGGGACTGTACCCGACTAAAACCTGTTTGCACGACTCCTTTGAGCCGTGGTAAGGTAGTAATCAAAGCACAGTGGGAACTCACACGAGACAAATGACGATCGCAAGTCGATGAACTAACCTGTACACATGTCACCAGGGAACTGCTATCTGACGTCAGGTATAATACCAACTAGCATGTTCCCGGCGAGTCCTGTCCGGTGTACTCATAACCCAATGAGCACCTGTATAAATCTTAGGTGAACCTACTGACACCAATGGCTTGTGAGACCGGCCATCGCCCCTCGTCAGGGTCTCGACTGTATACACTAGTCTACTAATGGAGTATCGATGCCCATTCTCGAAACTCCCACGACTAGGGACATTTTAAGGATGTGCTTATAGACCCCAGCTCCCACGTATATGATCGCCATCATACTGCTGGCCGTCAAGCAAGAATCCTTAGGGCTCTACCAACGTGCAATGGTGACCTGTAAGGTCACCTAAAACTGTACACGATGATAAAGATATACCATGGTAGCATACTATTCTCTATCAACGTGTAATAGTGAACTACAATGTCACCTAAAGCATGTACACGATGATAAAGGCAAACCAGATAGTATACAAACCTCTCGAGTAAGACTGCCCTACCGGTACAGGTCCTCCCTCAATCATTGCAATCATGTGCCTGCGATCCAATAATTGACTCTGAGGGCACTATATCCAACAATCTCCCACTTGCACTCAAGGCTAATTATTGCGATGTCGCATACTCACATCCCGTGTGATACCGAACACCCAACTCCTCTACTAATCAGTTTCACAAAGACGGTTTATGAAACTATTGCGTTTGAGGAATAGCCTCAGTAAGAGGATCCGCCCTGATGTTTCTTTCTATGTCTATCTTTATCTCAAGTTCGCGGAGAAAGCCATCTCCCGAAATGAGCAATACCTGTCTTAGAATATGTCTGGATATCTGATGGGACCTAGCTCATAAATGAACTCCAAATCCAAACTTCTTAGACTATATCGTCAACTGAACTTAATCAGTATCCCGCGCCAAGCCTTCCTCAGTATCCGCTTAGACCACCTATCCAAAATACTGCCCCTCGTCAGACGGAAAACTATAAATCTGACAGCCACTCTGTCATCCAGGTCACCTTGGAAGCTTGGAATGATAACCGTCTCCTTAAAGAGGCTGTTGTTATCATATCCCTAGAACATCCACTTATGTTCTAAAACTGCTTCCGAATGTTTCTCCAGGATTGGATCAATATCTTATTGCATCTACTGCAAAAACAACATCTGGTGTGGTACTTGACATCTCATGATTGACTCAATTGCCTAAGCAAGTGATCTGCCAATCATGCACATCCCTCTCGCCTTTAGTCTGTAAGACACCTTTAGAGAGGGTGACTCCATCACCTGTAGGTACACTACCATGCATGGAGTCGTCCATTCTAAATACGTTTAGAATGCTGTCTAAGTACCCTGATTGGGAAACTATCCAAATCTAGATTTAAAACCATAGATCTAGTAACCAGAATATCTGATATAATATCCCTGTCCTATGTGGAGAAACCACTGTGTGACAACCAAAGTATAACCGATCGTAGTATAGGAATATCACTTCCTACTCTGTGTATGTCATCCAAATACCAGGACATCACACCCTACTACCTTCTTAACAGATCCATCCCTTATTCTGATGAAGTCAAACCTATGACTGTCATATCAGAAATAGATGATTTATCTCCGCTATATCTACTTTAGTCTATTAATAGACATAAGCTACTTGTCCACTGTGCTTCCACTGCTCCCACTGACTGCGACAACCCTCTGGCAGAGTCATATACACGTATACTTCTAAAGCTAGTTTAGAACGACGCTATACTCATCCTCCTGCCGGGTCTCACAATCTAGAACAACAGCAATGGCAAGTCTGGGTAAACAAGAACCTCCCGGCCCCCGTCCTTGAGGCTACCGGAGTACCTCTCGGGTGCCTGAGGTTACCCACCATATCTGCGGAGTGGCCAATGGAATGTCAAACCAGATTGAATCTTTAGGTTCTTATCAAACTTTCAGTAATCGTTTGCGGTTCTGGAATCACTTCCAGTTCTACCATACTCCCACTACCGTTTTCTGAAAAAATCCATTTTACTAAAACTGTAGCGAGTCAAGAACAATATCACTATTGATCTTCCAGATGGTAGAAAATCAACCCTCGTCATAGCCTGGGTCAACCCACAAACAGCCATTACAGAAATGTGCCTTGAGTTATCCAGAGTCTGGTTTTAAGCATAAGCCGGACAACTCCCCGTACTTTAACATTGTTAAGATATGAACTATTATATATCCAATATAGAAACAGAGGCACTGATTTAATTGGAACCAGATTCAAGTCATGCAGCTGTCTCCAGTGCATGTCAACTAAATAGAGAGAGGCCGATCAGCATTACTCAACTTTGGAGTGCTTCCAATTATGAGTAACCTGAAAGAGAAGCAAGTTCTCTTAATCATTACTATCATTTGAATACCATACACAAGTATCTACATCCTCGATCATCTTGAAGAATCCTGATACTTGCAACACCTGGTTCTCTACTTTATTCATATACCTATAACTTCTCAAAAGTTGGACCTTGTATTTCTACGAAACACATGTCTAAGAACTAGAGAAGTCATAAGTAAACAGAATATAGTACGAGTACCAACCCCTCTGTCCTAATGGACACTGGACAATATACAATACTCTGTATAAGTCCCCTGAGTCTAATAACTCATTCCCCGTGTGTCGTAGGTTGAAAACTGTACTTATGGTTAAGAAGAATTACACCGCTGTTTAATGCTCCTTACCTAACCATCCACTGATATAGGTAAATGTCATAGACATAATTTCAAAAATTTATATCTCACTTTATAAAAATAAACGTACAGATATATCAATTTGAAATTGGTGCATAACAACGGATATTCAAAACCAAATATTTGCCATCCGGCAAGCAACCCAGGCGATTTCCTCAAATATCACCAATTACAACGAATCCCGATATAATGAGGATGATCACCCAATTCCCAATAACTTACTCCCACTCATCATCTGTAAAACCATACAGATGTGAGAATCAAACCTGGTAAATACATACACTGAGCAAGGGCTAATTGGGAAATCAGTTTTCTTTTAACAATACGTAGTGAAACTGAAACATATAAATGTTTCGAAGGGGTATCCAGGTATTCCTAGTAATGCCTCTTCTATTATAAGATTCACAACTGTAACCGTATATTTCTTTGTCATCTCTCCAAATCCCTTTATATGTCTTTAGTCATTACCTTCTGCACACCCCTTTAGGCTAAATGGTTTTCTTTCTTCCCTACCGTTCGGCACCAGCCTATGGTTTGGAAGAAGACTATCCAATAAGCATAATGGGTGTACTGTCCTAATCTTAGGAGCACTCGCAACCCGAGAGAAGGTAAAGATAAAAGACAACTGAATAAAATCTTATTCCTATTTCTCCTGAACCAGAATCCATCCCCGAACTGGAATAAGTCCCTTCGAGTTCGTATATAACCATACGATGGAGCATCCAATAAACTGTGGATCTTCGTAGTGATACAGAGTGTCCTGGAGAAATACAAAGGTGAAGTAGGAGTGGCGATGAAATACTTGGTTTGGTCGTGAATAGCAGTCGCAGTTTACTTTGCCCTCTTACTAATCCATTGATTTTTCTTAACTTATTACCTTCTGTACGCCATCGTTAGGCTAATTGGTTTTCTTCATTCCCTACCGTTCGGCACCTGCCTATGGTTTGGGAGAAGACTATCCAATAAGCGTAATAGGTGTACTGTCTTAATCCAAGGAGCACTCGCAACCTGTGAGAAGGTAAAAGGAAAAGACAACTGAACAGTCTTATTCATTTTCTCCAGAACCAGAAACCATCCTCGAATATGGAACAAGTTCCTCCGAGTTCGTATATAACCATATGATGGTTTTATCTAATGGAAGTGGATGTTCGTAATATTACGGGGTGTTTTGGAGAAAAGGGTAAAAGTAGGAGTGGCAATGAGGTATGCAACTCAGACAATCCAAAAGCTAGTCTTTTAAGAAGGTTTGGTTAACTTGGTCACTGAGTCATAGTCTAGGGTCGGGCCATGGTCGCTGCCAAAGAGAGAGAGAAAAGAAACACTCAGCGTGCACTCTAACCTAGATCAGAATGGTTATCAATTTATCTAATCAGTAAACCTCTCACTGTAACTTCAAATTCTCCTCCAAACCTGAAAGAAGAATTGGTCGGGATCACCCGAGGAGTAAACTAACTCATCAGTGGGAATCGGGATCCAACTATCATCGCATGATAATATAATGGAATCCACTCACATTATCACACTCCAGAAGGTATGCGCATGCCTGGCAAGTTTCAGTTTCTTTAGAAACTCCCGATGTGTGTTTTTACCCCTAGGACCCAAGTGACCTTGACTAAGCCAACATATCAAAGGATCCTAGCCAAGTTCAACCCGTCATTATCTTGATTGCATTATACCCACCCGCACGAGTCCTTGACTGAACCAAAATGACCGTACGACTGTCCTAACCAATCACATATTCATAAGACAGAAAAGCATTACGGAGCTACCGCACACTACGCCTCGGCTGAGCACGGCATACGTAGCACGAATACTAAGCAATACTAATCTGAAATGACGGAGGGCTACGTTTGATTTTTGGCGAAAAACCTTTAACGTAATGAACTTGATATCGTTGAAGGAACCGGATAGCTTTTTATAAAAATATTGTGGCGAAAACCTTTGCTAAAGAGGTCACTCCCGGTGAAGGGATCTCGGCTCTTTCCCCGTAGAATGAGGTTCAGGATATTCCAACTGAATACCACGATACAAAGCTAAAAGCAATCGGCTATAGTGAAGTTATTACCCTGACGCAGACTTATGTCCAAGGGGTCACTCCCGGTGAAGGGATCTCGGCCCTTGCCTTGTCGACTGAGGTGCTGGATATTCATAACCGAATACCACTGTGCAAAACAAAAGAGAACGTCCTTGCAATAACAGCCTTTTTTTTTTGAAAAATGTTTCAACAACATCAGAATAGGTTTGTTTAGCTTGCATTGATCCGAATCAATGCAGTCCCATCAATTAATCACACCACAAAAGAACGAAAATACGATGTACGCATATGCCATCCGCATTCGCCACTGAGTCCCGTCATCACCCGTTAGGTTACTTAACTAACGACAGAGCGGGGACTGGACTAGCGTGGGTGTAAAACATATACAACATCTACTGGTATTTATATCAATATATAATAATCGCTCAAGGCGTGATAAAATGCAACATCACAGAAATGTAATAAGCATCACAGAACGATACAGATAATCTGGGATCCCCGGGTTTCATAGAGCCGCTACTGAAACCCGACGTTCCCCTGGTCGTGTGGATAGCCTGTGCAATGAAATCCTAGACCCCTACGGGCGCGGCAAGTTACCCGCCAAAACCTGAAGCGAGGCAGCCCCCTTCAACAACGTGAATGGACCACCCAGCACTTCACGAAATCCGGTAACTTGAGCACCCCTCCTTGGGTCAACCTCTACCCCCTACGAGTGCGGCGAATAGCCGCCAATTCTAGAGTAAAGCCCCCTCTGTCTCAAAGCCATGAGATGCGGGACCGTTTCCCTCTAGAACCCGGCTATCCGTGCACCCCACCGCAGGATAATCCTAGTACAGAAAGTAAAATATACAACGGGTACATCGACCTCATCCCGGTCGTGCCCCAAAAGAATAATATACAAACAGGCAGTGACGGTAGTCCATATGTCAGACGCTCGCCCCGCAATATCAAATGTACAAATACAACCAAACTGTACTACCATTACATCCAGGCTATCCACCACGACAAATCCGCAACATCACAGCACAACACAGAACATCAACGTGAATGTCACGTTCGCAAATTCGTCTAAAAGGGCTTTAGCAGTTAGACAGGATTTACCGATCAAGTGACATTCACGGTCGCAGATATAATATAAATACTGTAAACTAACATGTTTAAAATTTTTGATCGACAAAATTTCCCGAAGTGGGCCCCAAGCACAATACTCAGTACTCAGACAAAACTGGGCCAAAAAAATTACCAGAAACCCCATTTCCAAGACAGAGACCACCTCAGAAAATTTGGTGAATTTTTGCTACAGGAATGCGGCGGAACCGCGGCCAACGCGTGGGTACGGACGTAGTTCCGCGGCGCTACAGCGGGTTCAGCTCACCAAATTTTCTCAGTTCTCTTAAAAAACCCTGTCTGTTTTTCTACAGCACACTAAATAATTTTTTGACCACAGGAAAAATTCGACAGAAACTGTGACTTGGAAATGCAGTTTTTAGAAAATTCGTTCGATCGATGTTCTAAACACGTTAGAGCAAACTAGTAAAGGTTAATGGCGTGGCTCTGATACCATGTAAGTCTACGGTAGCGCCCCGGCCGTCTTTCCGAGGCCAAAATGCGGAAACGAAAACTTTTTCAAAACTAGAAACCGGCGCTATCGTATGCTTAAAACCCGGATCGAACCATTAACCTACAACTAGCTAACTAGAGAAAAGGTAGAGAGGCTATACCGAGCGATCCGTGTCCCTCGATTTTTGGCCACCATCCCAAGCTCCTCGCGGCATCTCCGGTCTCGATCGCCTCTTCGGAAAGGGCACCACATCATCGATTCTTTTTACGGGCTCCCGCTTCATCCGAAGCAACTCGGGCATGTGCTAGCCGATGTGTCTAAGGTGATGTAGAGAATGTTTGTGATCACTTTGTCTCTTGCATCCATGGATTTGGATGGAGGTTAGAGGTGTTGCCATTGATGGAGATTTTGATCTAGAAGAGGAAGAAGAAGAGAAAAGCTTTTTCTTCTTTTCTTTTCTTGTGTTAGAATGATAAAATGAGAGAGTGTCAGTTTCAAAAATACAAAACCAAACTCTAGATTATAGCAGCCCCTCTCTCTCTCTTCATATCATATTAACACAAATCAATCTCATAATGTAACATTTACACACTAAAAGAGACCATGAGTCACCATATATGTCCATGTCACATTTAATGCATCTCATGATGAATTCTAGCTCGTAATTTCTATGAACAAAAATTAATCCAAATGTTTGCAACAATAAAAAGATACAGTAACATCTAAAGTAACCTCGTGACGGATCACAAGGATACCCCTCACCAGTATATACATACCTGCATCCGCATTCCGACCGAATGCGAATGCGATGAGACTAAAGTAATCCAACAAATCTAATACTAGGATCCGGCTTAAACCAAAGCCCACTAGTATGATCCGCCCAATCATGATCCGTGCACTACTGCACGTATATGATCAGACTCTGCCATATATCATACGGCCTCTACAACGTTTCACCCAAAACTTGAGAAACTGTCTGTGGGGGACTCTAAAGACTCGTCAATAATTTGGCTGTGGATTTAACCACTAGCACGTCAGAGGTATAAGCCGTACGTAACGGGCTACCAGGTATTGACCAAAAGGGAGGTCGATGAGCGAACTCATCCTGACACCCTACTGAGCCTGTCAGTGACAATATCCATACAGTCCAGTCCGTTCGTCTATGAGCATCGCATGGCGGGCCTAGGGGGTTAGTAAATGTCAGACCCCCAAAAGCGGTACAAGTCGTGTTGGAGTGTAGCCCAGAACACCCTAAGATACTACTGGAATACCTACCAGTAAATCTCCTGCCTTGGCCAAGGACTTCGTGTAATGGCTCTCCTAGACACAGCGCGATCTCACCCCCAATACCGGGAGAGACGAAACCCCTACCGATCCGCTCACTGCCTCCATATGGTTCGGGACTGTACCCAACTAAAACCTGTTTGCACGACTCCTTTGAGCCGTGGTAAGGTAGTAATCAAAGCACAGTGGGAACTCACACGAGACAAATGACGATCTCAGGTCGATGAACTAACCTGTACACATGTCACCAGGGAACTGCTATCTGACGTCAGGTATAATACCAACTAGCATGTTCCCAGCGAGTCCTGTCCGGTGTACTCATAACCCAATGAGCACCTGTATACATCTTAGGTGAACCAACTGACACCAATGGCTTGTGAGACCGGCCATCGCACCTCGTCGAGGTCTCAACTGTATGCACTAGTCTACTAATGGAGTATTGATGCCCAGTCTCGAAAATCGCACGACTAGGGACATTTTAAGGATGTGCTTATAGATCCCAGCTCCCATGTATATGATCGCCATCATACTGCTGGCCGTCAAGCAAGAATCTTAAGGGCTGTACCAACGTGCAATAGTAATCTGTAAGGTCACCTAAAGCTGTACACGATAATAAAGATAAACCATGGTAGCATACTATTCTCTATCAACGTGTAATAGTGAACTACAATGTCACCTAAAGCATGTACACGATGATAAAAGCAAACCAGATAGTATACAAACCTCTCGAGTAAGACTGTCCTGCCGGTACAGGTCCTCCCTCAATCATTGCAATCACGTGCCTGCGATCCAATAATTGACTCTGAGGGCACAATATCCAACAGTAAATACATATCCTGGAGCAAGGATCTAATTGGGAAATCAGTTTTCAATTAACAACGCATAGTCAAACTGAAAAATGAAAATGTTTCGAAGGGGTAGCCAGGTATTCCTAGTAATGCCTCTTCCATTAACCAGATTCATGACTGTAACCTTATATTGCCTTGCCATCTCTCCAAATCCTTTTATTTGTCTTTACTCATTACCTTTTGTACACCACACTTAGGCTAAGTGGTTCTCTTCCTTCCCTACCGTTCGGCACCAGCCTATGGTTTGGAAGAAGACTATCCAATAAGCATAATAGGTGTACTCTCCTAATCCTAGGAGCCTTCACAACCTGAGAGAAGGTAAAGATAAAAGACAACTGAATATAATCTTTATTCTATTTCTCCTGAACCAGAATCCATTCTCGAACTGGAACAAGTTCCTTCGAGTTCGTATGTAACTATATGATGGATTATCCAATAAATGCGGATCTTCGTAGTGATACGGGGTGTTATGGAGAAATTCAAAGGTGAAGTAGGAGTGGCGATCATATACGCGGTATCGTCATGAATGATAGCAGTCGCAATTTACTTTGTCCTCTTTCTAATCCCTTTATTTGTCTTTACTTATTACCTTCTGTACACCACACTTAGGCTAATTGGTTTTCTTCCTTTCCCACCTTTCGGCACCTGCCTATGGTTTGGAAGAAGACTATCCAATAAGCGCAATAGGTGTACCCTCTCCTAATCCTAGAAGCCCTCGCAACTTGAGAGAAGGTAAAAGGAAAAGACAATTGGATAGTCCTATTCAATTTCTCCAGAACCGGAAACCATTCTCGAATCTGAAACAAGTTTCTTCGAGTTCGTATGTAACTATACGATGGTCATATCCAATAAATGTGGATCTTCGTAGTGATACGGAATATTCTGGAGAAAAGAAAAGGGTAAAAGTAGGAGTGGCAATGAAATATGCAACTCTGAAAATCCAAAAGCCAGTATGTTTTAAGAAGTTTCGGTTAACTTGGTTTATGAGTTCTAGTCTAGGGCCGGGCCATGGTCGCTGATAAAGAGAGAGAGAGAGAGAAAACACTCAGCGTGCACTCTAACCTAGATCAGAATGGTTAATCTCTTTATCTAATCAGGATGTCTCCCACTGTATCCTCAAATTCTCCTCCAAACCCAAAAGAAAAATTAGTCGGGATCATCTAAAATCACCCGAGGTGTAAACCAACTCATCAGAGGGAATTGGGATCCAACTATCATCGCATGATAACTTGATGGAATCCACTCAAGTTATCACACTCCAGAAGGTATGCGCATGTCTGGCAAATTTCCTGTACGTTTGAAACTCCCGATGTGATTTTTACCCCATGCTCTTATGACCTTGACGAAGGCCAACAAATCATAAGTCACATGTCAAGTTCTACCCGTCATTGTCTAGGTTAATTTGAACCCACCCGTATATTCTTGATGAAGGCCAACAAAGTAGTATGACTGTCCCAAACTAACGCATCTATCTATGCAACAGAAAAATAACAAATAGCTACCATACACTATGCCTTGGCGAAGGCCAACAAACATAGCACGAATACTAAGTACTACCCGTCTGAAATGACGGAGGGCTACGAATAGTTTTTGGCGAAAAACCTTTAACATAATGAACTTGATATCGTTGAAGGAACCGGATAGCTTTACAAATATATAGTAGCAAAAACCTTTGTTAAAGAGGTCATTCCCGGTGAAGGGATCTCGGCACTTTCCTCGTGGAATGAGGTGCAAGATATTCCTAACTGAATAGCATGATGCAAAGCAAAAAAGTAATCGACTATAATGAAGTTATTACCTTGACGCAAACTTCTGCCCAAGAGGTCACTCCCGGTGAAGGGATCTCGGCTTTTGTCTCGTCGAATGAGTGCTGGATATTCATAACCGAATACCGCTGTGCAAAACAAAAGAAAACGTCCTTGTAATAACAGCTTTTGAAAATTTGTTCCAACAACATCAAATAGGTCTGTTTTCCTTGCATTGATCAGAATCAATGCAGTCCCATCAATTAATCACACCAGAAAAGAACGAAAATATGATGTATGTATATGCCATCCGCATTCGCCACTGGGCCCCGTCATCACCCATTAGGTTATTTAACTAACGACAGAGCGGGGGTTGGACTAGCGTGGGTGCAAAACATATACAACATCTACTAGTATATATATAACAATATATAATAATCGTTCCAGGCATGATAAATGCAACATCACAGATAAGCGATAAGCATCACAGAACAATACAGATAATCTGGGAGCCCCGGGTTTCCTTTCAGCCGCAAGTGAAACCCGACGTTCCCCTGGTCACGTGGATAGCCTGTGCAATGAAAACCCGGACCCCTACGAGTGCGGCAAGTTACCCGCCAAATCCAGAAGTGAGGCAACCCCTTCATCATAGTAAATTGGCCACCTGGCACTTCACAGAATCCGGTGACTTGAGCACCACTCCTTGGGTCAACCTGTACCCCATACGAGTGCGACGAACAGCCCACCAATTCTAGAGTGAGGCCCCCCAGTCTCAAATCTATGAGATGTGGACCCGTTGCTCTCCAGAACCCGGCTATCCGTGCGCTCCACCGTAGGGTAATCCTAGTACAGAAAAGAAAATATGTACAACGGTGACATCGACCTCAACCCGGTCGTGCCCTAAATAAATAATATACAAACAGGCAGTGACGACAGTCCACATGTCGGACGCTCGCCCACGATATCAAATGTACAAATAAACCTAAACTGTACTAACATTGCACTCAAGCTATCCACCACGACGATTTCGCCACAACCACAGCACAACACAGAACATCAACGTGAATGTCACGTTCGCAAACCCGTCTAAAAGAACTGTAGCAATCAGACAAGTCGTACCGCTCTAGTGACATTCACGGTCGCAAATAGTAATGCATGTACTAAAAACTATGACATTAGAATTCCACACGCAATTAGAAAACTAAACCAATTTCCAAAACCATGGAAAAAAACAGTGAGCTAAAGTTCCAAAAACCAACCGTTTAAAGCCAATTCGGAAGTCCGGATCAAAACGAAACGCGCCCGAACCTTCGTGGGGAGTTATAGAATGAAATTAACTTTAAGTTGGGGGCCTAGAGGGGGTACCCCATCCCCGAGGCCACCACGAGATGGCCAGGGGGTGAGGAAGACCCGAAACTGCCCGAGGTGGGGCAGTTTGGGGTCCCCACCGCCAAGACCACCTTGTGGTGGTCTTGGGGAGTGGGCCCAGCCGTTCGGTCCCCCCCCCCCGAGGATTCCCCGGGGTGCCTATGCACCACGCTACGGCTTCTCATTTCAAACCATGAGCCCGCGGGGTGTGCAAACATCTCAAACTTTCAGTTTTCGAAACTGTTTTTGTCGGCAGTTTTTGCATGACAAAAACGACGGATTTCTAATGTCTTAATGAGTTAGCTAAGGCTTATGGAGTGGCTTTGATACCATGTTGGGTTACGCCAGCACCCCAGCCATCAATCCGTGGCCAAATATAGAAACAATTTTTTAATAAACCGGCGCTAACGGAACCCGAGTCTACGGATCGACTCATAAGCCTTAGATAACAAAAACATGCAAAGGGTTATAGTGCTTATACCGAATGATCCGTGTCCTTCGGTCTTCAACCTCTATCCTAAGCTCTTCACGGCTTCCTTGATCAAGATTGATCTCCGGTCTCCCTCCATCGAAGACGATCCATCTCGAGTGTTTGTATTACGGGCTCCGACCTCAAAACCGAAGCAACTCGAGTATCTAGTTTGCTAACCTAGATAGCCAAGATGAAGTAGAGAGTGTTTGTGATTAGACTGTCTCAATACATCCTAGGTTTCTCAACACATGAGACATATAGGGTGGAGGTAGAAAAAGATGCCATGGAGAGAAGTGTGAAGCAATGCTAGTGAGCAAGTGAAGAAATGGCTAAGTTATGAGGTATTTTTTTGTGAGCTCTTTTTTTTTAAAACAACTCAAGAAAAATCCACACAAAGAAAAGATCTGCCACTTTCTTTGTCTCACCACAAAATATCTCATAACACTCCAAAATCACCGTCATACCACCATGAGTCACTACATGACTCAACACCATGAGTCACCAAGTGCACATGCATGAATGAAGGCTAAAACAATGAGTCACACTTCCACCCAAATAAACATTTAAACTAAATGTTTAACAATAAAAAGAGATGGCATCTACTAAAGTAATCTTGTAATAGAATTACAAGAATACCCCTCATCTGTATATACATAGCCGCATCCTTATTCCGATTGAATACGAATACAACGAGACGAAAATAATCCAACAATATAATACTAGGATCAGTCTTAAACCAAAGCCCACTAGTATTATCCGTCCGAATCATGATCCGTGCACAAATGCACGTATATGATCGAACCCTGCCATAAAACCCTACGGCCTTTACAACGTTTCGCCCGAAGCAGGGAAACCCTCTGTGTGGAACTCTAAAGACTCGTCAATACGCCGGCAGTGGGTTTAACCACAAGCACGTCAGCGGCACTAGCTGTACGTAACGGCTACCTAGGTATTGAGCGAAAGGGAGGCCGACGAGCAAACTCATCCTGAAACCCCTACTGAGCCTGACAGTGACAATATCCAAACAGTTTGGTCCGTTCGTCTATGAGTATCGCATATCGAGTCTAGGGGGTGGATAAAGTCAGATCCCTAATAACTCGACATTTAGTGCCGGTATGAAATCTATCACCACCTGAGAAACTACCGATCCTAGATCAGTAATTCTTGACTACCTTGGCCAAGGATTTCTAGTGATGGCCACCCGTGCACACCACGGCATCAACCCCTAATACCGGGTGAGACGAATCCCCTGACTAAAACCTGTTTGCACGACTCCTTTGAGCCGTGGTAGGGTAGTAATCAAAGCACAGTGGGAAATCACACGAGACAAATGATGATCTCCAGTCGATAGACTAACCTGTATACATGTCACCAGGGAACTGCTATCTGATAATAGGTATAATACCAACTAGCAGGTTCCCGGAGAGTCCGTCCGGTGTACTCATAACCAAATGAGCACCTGTAGGGTTCCTAGGCACTCTTATAAGGGTTAATAAGGCATCAACCATGCCCGAATAAAAATTTAAACGTGCCGAACAACCCAAAGCCGGGATCTTTGCTAGATTATTAGGGTTTAACATGCAAGTAAACATCTTTACAACTAAGAGTGAGAGATTACAACCTTTGTAGTCCACTTTTTCGCTTCATAAGCTCCGAGTAGAAGTCCCTTCGCCGCGATCCATGATCTCCCGGACTCAAGAGAGGCTCCACAACTCGAACGATCCTTGCTAGCTTGTAGTCTTCCTTTCCTCCGATGATCTACCTCGAAGTTTCGATAACTCAACCTCTCTCTCTCTCTAATGAGGTGAACACCCTAATCTAATTGGCTAGATTAGATGAGGATGATGGAGGAATATTTATGCTTTCTTTTTATATCAAATTCTCACACTTAATCATCATAAAATGAAAACCTAGAAAACTTTCTCAAAGCTCAAGGTTGAAGAAGAAGAAGAATAATGAATTAATCCTTTTGTGATGAATAATGAAATGATTATATGATTATAAATGCAACCATGGTCAACTATGACAAGGCAAACCATTGTAGAGAGTTAACTTGGGTTAAGGGTGTGGTTTGGGTTTACATATATCTCACAAAAATATCTTTGCAAGAAACAAAAGAAAACCTTCTAGAAGATTCATGAAAGAACTAACCCAAATCAAACTCTAACCATGTTTAATCTCCACTAAATATGTTGCATTAGTAATCATATCATGTTACAATAATATATATCACATATATATTATATATTTGTAACAAAAGAAAATAATACAATTAATATATATCGCATATATATCAATGCATTATCGGTGAGAAAATGAAATAATAAAGCGAGCCAATATTAGATAATGTATTGAAATATATCATATATATTATTATACATTAAATTATTGAATCAACACTTGATCCGACAATCCGGCTATATCGAATATAACCGACTAATATATCATGTACCAATTCATCGAATCAACACTTGATCCGATGACCCGGCTCATATCTAAATATCACGAGAATATAATACGGTATCTCATATCGCATTATCCTCGGTCGTGCACATATCACATATGTGCCCCTACTCCGTTTCGCCTGAGTCAAGAAACCTCTGTGTAGGACTCTAAAGAATCATCAATACACCGGTATCAGGTGATGATCATATCAAACACCCACAAGCTGCAAACAGTCAGCTAAACGTAACAGCCACCCAGGTATTGAGCGATCAGAAGATCAACAAGCTAGCATGTACATTCTCTTGTGAATCCAATCAGTAACACTCCCGTACAGTCCGGTCTATTCGTCTGATATGTCGCATATCAAGTCTAGGGGTGGTATATATCAGACCCCAGTAACCGATAAGTCGTGTCAATGTGAGGCTCATAACGGGTCGAGAAACTACTGGTAACACTTACCAGTAAATCTCTATATCAGCCCTGGCCAGGGACTTGTAGTTATAGCCAATCAAACACAGCACAACATCAACTCTCTATACCGGGAGAGACGAATCCTCTCCTATCGCTCATTGCCCCACTAATATGATCTCATCATAGTCCCAGTAGTCGAGTACAGATCCTAAGGGCTTTATCAACATATGAGAGTAAGACAGTAAACATATACAAGTCAACATGTTAAGATAAAGTGAAACCAAATAGCATACTATCATAACGAGCAAGAATGTCCTCTCTATATATATCCAAGCATCCATTATAATATACATCATATGTACAACAATGGCCTTTAGGGCATATACATAACTAACAATCTCCCACTTGCACTAAGGCCAGCTGCTGTAGTATCTCATACCTAGCATCCCGAATAATCTCTCAAACTGTATCTGGGGAATGGCCTTCATGAGTGGATCCACAGTGTTGTCTTTCGCATCTACTCTCCTGACCTCGATCTCCCGGCGATCAACTATCTCCCTGATCAGGTGATACCGCCTCAGAATATGTCTGGACTTTTGATGGGACCTGGGTTCCTTGGCCAAAGCCACAGCTCCATTGTTATCACAATACAGAGGTATTGGATGCTCAATGGATGAAACCACACCAAGTTCAGTAATGAACTTCTTTATCCAGACAGCCTCTTTGGCAGCATCGTTGGCAGCGATGTATTCAGCCTCCATCGTCGAGTCTGCAATGGTATCCTGTTTGGAACTCTTCCAACACACCGCCCCTCCATTGAGGGTAAAGACAAATCCCGAGTACGACTTAGAGTCGTCCTTATCACTTTGGAAGCTCGAATCGGTAAAGGACTCCACCTGGAGTTCTCCGTTACGATACACCAAGAACATCTCTTTAGTCCTTCCCAAGTACTTGAGAATGCTCTTCACAGCTATCCAGTGACTCTCACCAGGATCTGCTTGATACCGACTCACTACACTTAGTGAGTATGCTACATCGGGTCTGGTATATAGCATCGCATACATGATAGAGCCTACTGCCGAAGCATAGGGTATCCCTTGCATGTGAGCTCTCTCCAAATCAGTCTTGGGAGACATCTCTTTGGAGAGAGTGAGTCCAGAGATCATGGGTTGGTTCCTATGCTTAGATTCTTCCATACTAAACCTCTTTAGTATGGTGTCAATGTACCTGGATTGGGACAATCCCAGTATCCATTTAGATCTATCTCTATAGATCATGATTCCCAATATGCAGGAGGCATCACCTAGATCTTTCATTGAGAATCTTTGTGATAAGAAGAGCTTGACTGATTGTAGCATAGGAATATCATTTACAATCAAGAGTATGTCATTGACGTAAAATACGAGGAAGACAACCTTACTCTCTGCAACCTTCTTATAAATACATGGTTCATCTATATTTTTTATGAAGTCAAACTCTTTGACTACAACATCAAAACAGATGTTCCAACTCCGCAATGCTTGCTTTAACCCATAAATGGATTTAAGCAGCTTGCACACCTTTCCGCTGCTCTAACTATCTACGAAGCCCTTTGGCTGAGTCATGTACACGCACTCTTCTAAATACCCGTTTTGAAAGGCGGTCTTAACATCCATTTGCCGGATTTTATAGTCATGGTATGCAGCAATGGCAAGTAAGATCCAGATGGACTTAAGCATAGCCATTGGAGAAAAGGTTTCGTCATAATCCACACCTAGTCGTTGACGAAAACCCTTTGCAATAAGGCTAGCTTTGTAAGTCTCAACTTTTCCATCTACACCAATTTTCTTTCTAAAGATCCACTTGCTCCCAATGGGTTTTACCCCTTCAGGAGCATTTTCCAATGTCCATACTTTGTTGGTGTACAAGGATTCCATCTCAGATCGCATTGCATCCAGCCATTTCACAGAGTCACCACTTATGATGGCCTGCTCGAAACTAGTCGGGTCATCATCTTCCATGATGCATCCTCGCTCCCACCATCAATGAGAAAATCGTAGTATCTCTCAGGTGGATGAGAAACCCTGCTAGATCGGCGGAGAGGCTGGGGTTCGTCGGGTACTACTGAATCCTCTGGTTCCACTAAATCATCTGTTGTAGTTAGTTCTGCTGGAACTTCTTCCAGTTCTACCTCAGAGCTACTAATATCTTTTGCAAGAAATTCCTTTTCTAAAAAGGTGGCATGTTGAGCAATAAACACCCTTTGTTCCTCACTGTGGTAGAAAATATACCCTCGCGAATGCTTGGGATATCCAATAAACTTACATAAAACAGACCTTGCCTCGAGTTTGTCCGGTTTTTGTCTTTTGACATAGGCCGGGAAACCCCATATCTTAACAAAATTAAGATATGGTCTCTTCCCTTCCCATATCTCATATGGGGTGGTAGGCACAGATTTGGTAGGAACTTTATTCAGTACGTATGCCGCTGTCTCAAGCGCATACCCCCAGAAGGAAATAGGCAACTCAGTATTGCTCATCATCGAGCGTACCATATCTAATAGGGTGTGATTCCTCCGCTCCGATACACCGTTGTGCTGTGGTGTATAAGGAGGAGTAAGTTGAGAGAGAATCCCATTCTCTTTTAGATAATCTATGAACTCATTGCTTAAGTATTCACCTTCTCGATCAGATCGAAGGATCTTAATACTTTTGCCCGTTTGGTTCTCTACTTCGTGCTTATATTCTCTGAATTTCTCAAAATCTTCAGACTTGTGTTTCATCAGGAACACATATCCGAATCTTGAGAGATTGTCAGTGAATGTAATAAAGTAGGAAGAACCGTTCCTGGCATGTGTAGACATGGGACCGCATACATCACTATGTACCAGTTTTAAGAGTTCGGTAACTCTTTCTTCGTGTCCACTAAACGGAGCTTTGGTTATTTTTGCCTTTGAGACATGAATGGCAAGTTTCATAAGATAATAATTCGAACGGATTCAAATATCCATCCTTATGTAACTTAGCTAGTCGTGTCGCATTGATATGACCAAGTCTACAATGCCACAAGCAGGATTCGTTCATTTCTGAACTTTTCTTCTTGTATGTGTTTTGTATATTAAGAATTGTATTTTGATTGAGAATGAATATGCCATTATGTAACAAGCCTGATCCAATCAACTTTTGATTCAGGAATATGTTCATAACATTATCCTGTACTACAAAATTATATCCTTCTTTACTTAATAAAAAAACTGATATAAAGTTGCACATCATATTCGGTATATAATAGCACTCATTCAGAATCAGTGTATTACTACTTGGTAATACAAGGTGATATTCGCCAACTGTTTTGGCTGCAATACTTGCACCATTCCCTACTTGAACGGAATGATCACCTTTTCCCAGTTCTCTACCTTTACGTAGCCCATGTAATAATTTCATATGTGGGATCCCGATCCGGTATCTAATACCCAGGACGTAGGGTGAACTGAGAAACAGTTCTCAATAACTAACATACCCGAAGAAGATACATCAACATGCTTGTTCTTCGTTTGGGCGGCATGAGAATCCAGATTTTCTCCTGTTTCCTGCTCAGTCTAATAACTCTTATAAGAAAGAACGGGACCAACGATCCCCTGCTCAGTATAATAACTAGGTTCAGTCAATACATCCATTTTATTATCTTGATTAAGTCCTGACATGGTCGCTACCTGGAGAGAGAGAGAAGGAAACACTTTAGCGTATGCTCTTGCAAGATTAGATTGGTTATTATCTTATCTAATCAGGATGTCTCCCACTGTTTTTATCAAATCTTCCTTCAAACCCTAAAAGGTAAGATTAGCCGGGATTAATTACACCCTACAATTTCGTCAATCTTTCAGCCAGATCAGTGTCGGTACTTGAGGGAGGTTCCCCGTGCTTTCGCACGGACCTAATTAAAATAAACCTCATTTTCCCAGAGGTATAACCCCGTTATACCTTTCTAGACACCTACTTGATCGGCTAATTGTCCTGTGTAAAACTCTCCCAGGAGTAACTCTTACTCGCAGTGGGTATCGGGATCCAACTATCTCATAGGAGGTATGCAATCTCATTGCAAATTTCAACACTTGAAATTCCCGATAATATTTTTGCCCCTAGCGTCCTATGACCTTGACGGAGGTCAACAAACCATAGGATACTAGTCAAGTTCAACCCGTCATTTCCCAACTGAATTAAACCCACCCGCACGACCCTTGACGGATGTCAACAAGGATGTACGACTACCCTAATCCAATCTGCATCATATGCATAAGCAGATAAATACTAGTCAGCCACCGCATACTACGCCTTGACGGAGGTCAACAAACGTAGCACGAATACTAAGTAGGACTTATCTGAAATGACGGAGGGCTACGTCAGGTTTTTTTGAAAACCTATTGCGTAATGAACTTGATATCGTTGTAGAAACAAGTGATTTTTGAAAAGGAGTGTTTTTGAGGCTTTTCTAGTTTCGCTAAAGAGGTCACTCCCGGTGAAGGGATCTCGGCTCTTTCCCCATCGAATAAGGTGCAGGATATATCATATATACCGCTGTGCAAAGCAAGAACTATATAAGCTGTCAAAAACTAAACCGTGAGTTTGTAGCATCTGCCAGTTTTGCTAAAGAGATCACTCCCGGTGAAGGGATCTCGGCTCTATCCCCATCGAATAAGGTGCAAGGTATATCATATATACCGTGGTGCAAAGCAAGACTGTAGCTACCCTTTTTATAAAGTTTTGATTCTACAACATCTTTTAGGTTTCTTTTCTTTTATTAATCTCATTAATATATCTCATCAGCTTATGCTTCCTAAGCATCACAGAAGAAACGAAAGCAGTAATATTTATATATCAGCATATATATATAGTATAAGCATTCGTCTCAGGCAGTAATATGATCTCATCACAGAACATTGCAGCAGAAGAACATATATGAAATATTGGATATACTAGGATGTCCGTGTTTTTAATACGAGCCTGTATAAAACACGGATTCCACGGTCGCGATGAATAGCTAAACCCACATCCCTAGACCCCTACGAGAGAGGCAAGTAACACTGCCAATTCTAGGGTTAGAAGACCCGGTCTCGACTCCTCGAGATGGCCTCCCACTGGACCCTAGAACCCGGTTACTTGTGCTCCCCTCCTTGGGTCTACCTAATGCGGAAAAGTAAATAATATACACTGGTGACATCAACCTCATCCCAGAAATGCCCCAATAAAAGAATATTATATACAAATTAATTTTACAAGAATGAAAATAAAATCCCCCATCTCACATAAAACCCCTGGCTATTCAGAACACGATGATCCAATATAACATATCACAACAACACATAATATCTCATATCATCAACGTAACTAAGTATGCATACACCGATCGTCGTTGATGTATAGCAACGAAAACCGGTAATACAACTACATACTACATTTACGGTCACAGAAAAGAAAGTGTAAAACTACAACATTTGGAATCCACAACCTTTTTAGACATCGTAAATCCAAAATATCACATATTTCGCATTTCATGCCTAACTATATGAATTCCATATATTGTATCACATTCCAGATAAATAGACAGTATTAAACTTTCCGATCGAATAATCAAATACCTAAGTTTTCCTTAATAGCTCAACACTTGAGCGGAGTTCAAATAATCCCAGAATATTTCAAAGTACCAATGGTCCAGCCGTAGAAGGGTCAAGCCAACGCCTCACATGTGGCACGCCATACTGCCCCAAACCCTAAGGTTTAGAGGCGGTTCAGACGGTCACATAATCGAGTTAAGGTTTGTGTTCTGCTAGAGGGTCCACCGCGTTACTTGCACGTTTTCCGAAATATTTAAACTCAAGAAAAATTCAACACTTGAAAGTTTTTCGTTCCGGGAAAAAGCGAGTTAATGATATCCGTTCGAACATTTTAACAGTTTCTAAAATATCCGGAAAACAAAACGAAATTAAACTATCCGATCGAATCATCGAATTCAAATTAATCCCTAGAACACTCGGCACTTGAGTCAGATTAAAAATACCCAGAAATATACTTAATCACCTACGGATATAACTGTGCTAAAAAGAATGCATAATCCTTCTGTACGGCCGCGGATCCGCGGCGCAAGCAAGGTATTGCCGCGGTTCCGCGGCGGTTTGTACGGATTATTGCCTCGTTTTCCACAGTAACTCTTAGAATTCTCTGCTGATTTTTTTGAGTATTTTTAATGCAGAAAAAATCATATTTTTACAAAATTTCCAGAGAGGGGGTCATTTTCGACGTATCGGGGTTCAATCGGAGTTTTAACTTCGTAAACACGTCGCCTAATGCTCTAGCTTGGCTCTGATACCACTGTTGGGTTCCTAAGCACTCTTACAAGGGTTAATAAGGCATCAACCATACCCGAATAAAAATTTAGAAGTGCCGAACAACCCAAAGCCGGGATCTTTGCTAGATTATTAGGGTTTAACATGCAAGTAAACATCTTTACAACTAAGAATGAGGGATTACAACCTTTGTAGTCCGCTCATTCGCTTCATAAGCTCCGAGTAGAAGTCCCTTCATCGTGATCCATGATCTCCCGGACTCAAGAGAGGCTCCACAACTCGAACGATCCATGCTAGCTTGTAGTCTTCCTTTTCTCCGATGATCTACCTCGGAGTTTCTATAACTCAAGCTCCCTCTCTCTCTCTAATGAGGTGAACGCCCTAATCTAATTGGCTAGATTAGATGAGGATGATGGAGTAGTATTTATGCTTTCTTTTTATATCAAATTCTCACTCTTAATCATCATAAAATGAAAGCCTAGAAAGTTTTCTCAAAGCTCAAGGTTGAAGAAGAAGAAGAAAAATGAATTAATCCTTTTTTGATGAATAATGAAATGATTATATGATTACAAATGTAACCATGGTCAACTATGACAAGGCAAACCATTATAGAGAGTTAACTTGGGTTAAGGGTGTAGTTTGGGTTTACAAATATCTCACAAAAATATCTTTGCAAGAAACAAAAGAAAACTTCTAGAAGATTCATGAAAGAACTAACCCAAATCAAACCCTAACCTTGTTTAATCTCCACTTAACATGTTACATTAGTAATCATATCATGTTACAATAATATATATCACATATATATATTATATATTTGTAACAAAAGAAAATAATACAATTAATATATATCGCATATATATCAATGCATTATCGGTGAGAAAATGAAATAATAAAGCGAGCCAATATTAGATAATGTATTGCAATATATCATATATATTATTATACATTAAATTATTGAATCAACACTTGATCCGACAATCCGGCTATATCAAATATAACCGACTAATATATCATGTACCGATTTATCGAATCAACACTTGATCCGATGACCCGGCTCATATCTAAATATCGCGAGAATATAATACAGTATCTCATATCGCATTATCCTCGGTCGTGCACATATCACATATGTGCCCCTACTCCGTTTTGCATGAGTTAAGAAACCTCTGTGTAGGACTCTAAAGAATCGTCAATACGCTGGTAGCAGGTGATGATCATATCAAACACCCACAAGCTGCAAGCGGTCAGCTAAACGTAACAGCCACCCAGCTATTGAGCGATCAGAAGATCAACAAGCTAGCCTGTACATTCTCCTGTGAATCCAATCAGTAACACTCCCATACAGTCCGGTCTTTTCGTCTGATATGTCGCATATCAAGTCTAAGGGTGGTATACATCAGACCCCAGTAACCGATAACTCGTGTCGATGTGAGGCTCATAACGGGTCGAGAAACTACTGGTAACACTTACCAGTAAATCTCTATATCAGCCATGGCCAGAGACATCCAGTTATAGCCAATCGAACACAGCACAAATCAACTCCCTATACCGGGAGAGACGAATCCCCTCCCATTGCTCATTGCCTCCATGTGATTCGGGACTGCACCCAAAAGCCACCGTTTTGCACGCCCTCTTGGACGTGGTAAGGTGGAAATCAAAGCACAGTGGGAATCACACAAGACTCTATGACGATCTCGGGTCTACAGACTACCCTGTACCAGTGTCACCGGAGAACTGCCATCTGACGTGTGGTATATCACTATCTGGGAGTTCTCGGCGAGTCCGTCCAGTGTACCCAATCTCCACTGAGCACCCGTACACCATCCTTGATGTCAAAACACCGATGGATATGGGATCATCCATCGCCCATCATATGGGTCAAGATGCATATACGCTAGTCTACTCTGGTGTATCGATGCCCTGTCTCGACACACCCTCGACTCGGAACGGTTATAGGATGTACTCATCGACTACTCTGGCTCCACTAGTATGATCTCATCATAGTCCCAGTAGTCGAGTACAGATCCTAAGGGCTTTATCAACATGTGAGAGTAAGAAAGTAAACATATACAAGTCAACATGTTAAGATAAAGTGAAACCAAATAGCATACTATCATGACGAGCAAGAAAGTCCTCTCTATATATATCCAAGCATCCATTATAATATACATCATATGTACAACAATGGACCCTAGGGCATATACATAACTAACAGCACCTGTATACATCTTAGGTGAACCAACTGACACCAATGGCTTGTGAGACTGGCCACCGCCCCTTGTCGGGGTCTCGATCAGTATACACTAGTCTACTCCTAGAGTATCGATGCCCAGTCTCGAAACTCCGACGACTAGGGACATTTTAAAGATGTGCTTATAGACCACCCAGCTCCCACGTATATGATCGCCATCATACTACTGGTAGTCGAGCATGAATCCTATATGCTCTATCAACATATAATAGTGATCTGTAATGTCACCTGAAGCATGTACACGATGATAAAGACAAACCAGAAAGCATACTATCATCTCGAGTAAGACTGTTCTACCGGTATAGGTCCTCCCTCAATCATCGCAATCGCGTGCCTGCGATCCAATAATTGACTTAAGGGCACTATAGCCAACATCTCTGCCACCTTCTTTTCTAGGTCTTGGTCATGACGTGAGATTCATAAGGGCGTTAATGTCAGATCGGCCTAGTGGACATCTCTACCCTAGTCCAGACTCTGGTAACCGCATGTGGATATTTTAACATCTTTAGGGAATCCTTTTTATGTTCTTTAGTCACACTGTCATCTCTCCTTAGCTCGTTATCTATTTCAATCCGGAGTTTCTCCCTATCTTGAGTGATCTTTTGAGACTACCTGGCGTTGTTGCGGATGTAAACACGCAAGTCGGTCTCACGACCAACTCTTCTGCAAAGGAAGTTGTTTCTTAGCGGTCGTCCTTCTGTATCGTCATTCCTATGGATTGATGCCTCTACGGCTAGGCCACGCCATGCATTGGGACCTGTCTGGTGAGGATAAGGTCCGTGCGGCTGCAACCTGGTGTCGAAAGGTTTGGTTGGATCGAAAATTCTAAAAACCTTAAGGGACACGACCTGTTCTTTCTTGTTTCCTCCATGATCAGTATCATGGCCGTTTACCTCAGCCTTAGAAACCGGGGTAGTGATAACTACCTTGTCTTTCACATCGGTCCCAGAACCGAATAATGTTTTGACGAAAGCATCAAAAGCACTTACTTTTAGATTCTCGGCCTCTCCCATCTTGATTTTTCCAAAAGGTATCTGGGCCCTCTTAGAGGAGCTATATTCCTCACACCGATACACCATGAAGGAATGACAGAAATTCTATTTCACCTCGTAGTCCCCCATCCTGCTGCCTCATATTGACTTTACAAGGGTCCAGGTGACCGTACCGCCAAGCTCTGTTGACCAGGTTTTGGCACTATCCCGGGTCGAGCTGTCTTGTGATTGTGATAGACGGCATGTTAGGAATATGTATATCCTAGAGGCCATTATTGTATCATATAGTGGATGCTTGGATATATATATAGAGGACTTTCTTGCTCGACATGATAGTATGCTATCTGGTTGCTCTTTATCTTAACATGTACACTTGTATTATTATATTATCTCTCTGATACATGTTTATAAAGCCCTTAGGATGTGTGCTTGACTACCAGGACTATGATGCAGATCATACTACCGGGACTTGTGTAGTCTATAAGCACATCTTTTAACAGTTCCTAGTCGAGGAAGTATCGAGACAGGGCATCGATATTCCAGAATAGACTAGTGTGTACGTTTCTTGACCCTGTAGGGGGCGATGGTTAATCCTATATCCATTGGTATTTGACATCAAAGATTGTACAAAGGAGCTCATTAGAGAATGAGTACACCGAACATGACTCGCCAAGAACTTGTAGATGGTACTATACCTATCTTCAGATAGCAGTTCTCTGGTTATAGTCGTACAGGTTAGTATGCAGACCCGAGATCGTCATAGAGTCTTGTGTGGTTCCCACTGTGCTTTGATTTCCTTCCTACCACGACTCAAAGAAGTCGTGCAAACAGGTGGATTTTGGGTACAGTCCCGAGTCACATGGAGGCAAATGAGCGATAGGAGGGGTTTCGTCTCTCCCGATATAGGGAGTTGATGTTGCGCTTTGCTCGATTGGTTATAACAGGAAGTCTCTGGCCAGGGCTGTTGATGAGATTTACTGGTAAGAGTTATCAGTATTTCTCGTACTGTTATAGGCCACACATCGGCATGACTTATCAAGTTATTGGGGTCTGACGATTCCACCCCCAGACTCGATATGCGACATATCAGAAGAAGAGACCGGACTGTACAGTAAGTGTTACTTATAGGCTTCATGGGAGTTTAGACAAGCTTGCTTGTTGATCTTCTAATCGCTAAATACTTGCGTAGCCGTTATGTCCAGCTAGTACCACTGACGGCTTGTGGGTAACTGATGTGATCATTACTTACTGCTGGCGTATTGATGAGTCTTTAGAGTACCACATAGAAGTTTCCTAGTTCAAGCAAAACGAAGTAGGGCACATATGCTGATATGTGCGGGGGCCTGATTAAATACTAGTATGTGATACCGTATTCTAATCTGGCGGTTATTTGATATCAGTTAGGTTATATGTGATATAACCGGATTATTGAATCAAGTGTTGATTTGATAATGTGATATACAGATAAATGATATTAGTCGGTTATATGTAATATAACCGGATTATTAAATCAAGTGTTGATTTAATAATATGATATATATTTATATTTGATATAATTATATATTAACTAATATTATTGCTCACTAGTTATTTGCTTATCCTTATATATATATTAATATATATGTGATATATATATATATATGAAGCATGGTTGATTTTCTATTTTTAGAAAATAGAAATTGTGAGGTGGAAAAGAGGAGACTTTTGAGGAATGGGGTGAAGTATGGCTTGATGAATATTTTATTCATATAACTTCACTTTTGAAGCATGGCTTCATTTTATTATTGAGAAAAATTGATGCTTCAATAACTGTGAGTTTGTAAAAGCCATTCTCACTTGCATTTTCTTCGCTTGATCAATCTTTCTTGACTTGAGCTCTTATGATGAGTTCTCCTCTCTAGCTCTCTCCATCTTCTTACTCACCTCCTCCAAACTCAATCCCTCACATGAGTTGTGAAAACTTGAGCTTGTAAGAACCCTGGTGAGCAAACGAAACCCCTACTTCACTATCCTACACTATATTAGCACTTTGGTGTGGCGTGTTTCCTTCACTAAAGAGTTTAGTGAAGAGGTAGCTTGGATTAGCGAAGTTTCAGGTAGATCATCTTCGGCACGAAGATCGCAAAGGAAGCTCGATCCAACTTCAAGTGGAGCTTAGTGGAGTCGTGTGGACTATTACACGGAGCTTGAGAAAAGAATGACACGGTCTACAAATGTTATAGCCTCTTTCTCTTAGTTTAGTTTTATCATATCATCATAGTTAAACCTAATAATCTAGTTAGATTCTAGGTTAGTGTTCCTTAGCACACTGAATATTTGAAAATTGCATGATCGATGCCCGTTTTAACCCTATGGTGCTGTTAAGAAACACTTTCACTGCCCAAGATCTTCTTCTTAATTATCAGTCAAATCTTCGTCTGTTTCTGACGACATGAGTACAACCTTAATAGATTCCTTCCCTTAGTCGGGGTTGATAATGTTCACCAACGCTGATTTAGGAAAAGGATTCTTTTCGACCTTTGAAAGCCCCTTAGCGAATTTGATACGTCCCTCTTCAAAGGCCTTCTCCAACATGTTTTGGAGAACGACACAATTGACGGTCGAATGAGACTTTCAGTTATGCCATTTGCAGTAATCATTCTTCTTTGGGATTTCCTCGGCGCTCGGTATTCGATGAGATACTTTAAGCTATTTATCCTTATAGAGCATGCCGAAGATAAGTTCGACCTTAGTTATGTCAAAATCATAATCTCGATTACCCTCGAAATAGTATCTTTTGACCGATTCTTTCTTAGGCTCCGAACCTTCAGATTCCTTCGGTATTATACATGTAAAAGTTTTTCCTGGGAGAATCTCAGCGATGCTAACATTAGCATCTATTTCAGCATCTAAGTCAGCTTCTTCGAACTCTTGGACTTTGTCGAGAGTCATGCCGAATTTATTTTTAAAACCTAAGTTTTGATAGGAAGTTATCTTTGTTTCCTCATCATGAATCATATGTTCATACGGTGCCATGTAGTTCACCAGGCCGCTTATGTCTACGAACTTCATCCCAGCAAAGTGTTTCCTACCATCATGTAGTAGGTTTCGATGTGCCATCTTCACATACTCCTTATCGTATAAAGCAACCCTGCATATATTTTTTAACGTTAACATCCGCGTGACAAAATAATCTACCAGCTCATTGTTCTTCTGGTAAATTCGTGCGAAGTCCGCCAAAGCCACATCGATCATGCCTGTGATAAACTGTGCCCTAAAACATTTCTCCATAATTATGCCCTAAATCATAGTGGTCAGGGTACGGCTTCCTGTAATAATCCCCTAGAGGCCTCTCTTGATGGAAGGGCGGATTATTATTGTTGAACGCCTGTTGGTTCTGCTAGGGCTGATAAGTTGATTGTTCATTCAGATTGTACTTATCCCCAAACGAGCCAAACTCGGAGTTCGTCTTATACTTTGCTCCTTGGTTCAGAGCATTACGGACTTGTCGACCAAAATTTTGGCCGTCGGCCAAAGTGTACCATGTCTTCCCCTAGGAATCAGCCCATATCCACCGTCATTAATTAGACCCAGTTAATTTTGTGTGTCGAGATGAACATTCGGTGGCGGCATATCGCCTCCCGTTTGATTTTGATTAGGAAAAGCGTCGTCGAGAATGAAATTAGACTGAGGTTGCCCACTTTCGCCATTGGGGGAATTTTGTGCCGAACTGGCAGTGTTAGCCTCCATATTCGGCATACCGACATACAAATTATTTCCCCATGACGTAGCAACAGTCGCCAATCGCTCGATGGCAGCGGCCATCTGATTTGAATCACTATTGGCCGCATTGATCGACTCTTGCAATGACTGTTGTACTTGGGCTAGCACCGCTGGCAAGGCCTAGAGAGCCCTCTGATCCGCCTCCACTGTGTAGCGACCGAATGATTCTATCAACTGATCAATCCGTCGGCTAATTCCTTCTAGTAGCTCGTTATTCGCGGCACTCATCAGAGGGTTCTCTTCGTTCGGCAAGCGTGCGGTCAAACCCGAAACACTCTCTAGGATGGGATTGCTACTTGCCCCGGGGTTATTATCCGGATTATCACGCATCTTTTTCAACTACTTGGTTCTTCGCCGCATGGTGTTTCCTGTCAAAGAAATATGCTAAAAGTTAGGATCTATTCTGCTGTCAGATCGGGTAGACACCTCGCAACAGCGGGGTCCTACTGGGAGTGCCAAAATGGGTTCGCTCTAAAATTATATCTATATTAACGACAAATTAATCGGCGTAACATGGTTTCCCTTGATGGATGGGTCGTCATTGAAGGAAGGGAAGAACATTCTTTCTTATAAAAATATATTGGATCCTGTAACCTTTCAGAAATATAAAATAATATTTTTGGAATTTAAATAATAAAATAATATATTTCACAAAAACTATTCGATTATTAATTGGGGTTTTCGTAAAATGGTATAATTATATACTAATATTTGGAAAATAATTGGAGATTAATATGTATTATTAATTATAACGGCATTTATTAGATTTGGACATTTTATAAATAATTATGCAATTAATTATATGCAAGTTTATATTAAACTTTATTAGTGCACTACTAATCATGATTAAGCCAAATCCACTTTTGTTTAGCCATGGCTAGTGCACCATGATACATTGTGTTTTAACACATGCATTGTTTCATTTGTTTTGTTGTTGTTATCTTGTTTTTTTAAAAAGAAGGGAAAATGAGAAAAAAGAAAACAAAAAAGAAAAGAAAAGAGGGGACAGGAGAGTATGGCCTTGAGAGAGGGGGGGGAGAGAGTGTGTGTATTGGCTCCTCACCATGCCTCCATCCTTCATTCATTTTCTTACCCTCCTCCATCATTCTTCATCTCCTTCCTTCTCCTCCTCCTTCACCCTCCTCTACCACCATGAAACCACCCCAAAACCATCTCAAAACCTCATGCCATCTTCACAAAAAATGTACACAACCTCATGCTGGGTTTTGCCGGCGCCCTGGCCATCTACTGTGGCCGATGCGGAACAAAAACCGGTGTTCAAAAATTTTGGCGCAAACAAAACCTTCCCCAAGAACGAAACCATAAACCTATACTAGCAAACTAAGTAGGAGTTAAACTACTAGGTTAGAATGTTATACCGAACTAACCAAGTCATTCGGTCTTCTACCACCATCATTAGCTCCTAGGGGTCGCGGATCGAATTTGGTTGCCGGTCTTCCTCCATCGATGATGATCCACCCGAAGGAAACGACGCAGGCTCCAGCCTCGCCAAGCGAGGCAACCGACGGTCCAAGGTTGCTAGCAATGGAGAGTGGATGTATAGGATTAACTCACTATATTTTTCTCTCATGCTAAATGCTCAAATGAGCAACCCAATAAGAAGAAGGAGGATGTGAGAAAAACTAATGGCATGAGCAACCAAAGAAAAATGGCTAAGTCTCTCCAAGAGAAAGTGAGAGTATGAATGAATGAATTAAGAAGAATAATGGATGGCATGTTGAGAATATGGCTAAGTATTTTTCAACCACGCAATCAAAATATCTCTTCTCATTTTCCAATAAAATATACAAGAGCCATGCCTCTCTCCATGCCTCAACCATGCTCATGCCAGCTCACCTCTCCACCTCATTTCCAAAATGATTTTTTAAAAAGGAAAATCATATAATGAGGTATCAATCTTTTAGAAGTAATTCCGTAAAAATACGGAATACAACCTGGTATACATATCGAAATACATATACGCGTATTCATATAAAAATACGAATAGCCAAGAGAGAAAATGAATAGTGAACAATAATATTAGAATACATATATAATATATATATATATATATATAAATTATTAAATCAAAACTTGATTTAATAATCCGGCTTAATCCTAAGCCGCTAGTATTATCAATCGTCCGATTAAAGTCTGTGTAGCCTGTACACATATTTAATCGGACACCTGTATGTACCAACATACATTATCTACACCATATTTCCTGAACCATGAAAACCCTCTATGTGAGACTCTAAAGACTCGTCAATATGCTGGCAGTGGGTTTAGCCACAAGCATGTCAGCGGCACTGGCTGTATGTAACGACTACCCAGGTATTGAGCGAAAAGAAGGCCGACGAGCAAACTCATCCAAATCCCTACTGAGCCTGTCCGTGACTGTAACATTTCACAAATATAAAATATTATTTTTGGAAATTTAATATTAAAATAATATATTTCGCGAAAACTATTCGATTTGCGAATAGGGTTTTTTGGTAAAATGGTATAAGTGTATACCAATATTTGGAATATAAGTGGAAATTAAAATAATTTATTCATTAAAAAGATATTTATCGGATTTTGGCATTTTTATAATTAAATATATGCAAGTTTAAATTAAATTGATTAGTGCACTACCAATCACGACTAAGCCAAATCCGTATTTCTGTATTTTTTCCATGGCTAGTGCACCATGTCATGTGCATGTTGTTACATGTTTGTTTATTTCATTTGTTTTATTTGAAAAGAAAAGAGATGTGAGTGTATGAGATATTTGGGAATAAAACAAAATAGATATTTAGAGAAAGGGTGAGCTTAAGAGAGAGTGAGATTAAGAGAGAGAGAGAGAGAGACATCTTTGACTTCCTTATCTTCTTCTTTCATCATTTCTTCTCTTCTTCATCTCCTTCTTCATAATTCTTCATCTTCTTCATCCCTCACTACCTCCATGTATCATCTCCCATCCTTGTTCAAAACTACATGCCACCTTCACAATAAACAAGCACAAACATATTCTAAACCCTCTGAACCAATCAAGTGTGGATTTTGAAGACTTTGGGCAACTAAAGAATTTTCCTAAGTTGCCAAATGAGGTAATCCCTACACTTTTAGTTAAGTATTTGTGTTAATGTATTCTAGTTTAGTTTAGAATTCGTATTAGTTAGGTTTTGTGATCTTGGAAATTTCCAAGATGATGTTTAGTGATTTTGTGGACTTGTAATGATGTAGTAGAGGTGTAGTAAGTGTTTTCAAGACTTGAGTGATGATTTCTGGACCAAGAATAGAGAATAGAACCCGATACATGAACTTAGAATTTTCCCGTGTCGGTTTTGTGAAACCTAGAGGACTACAGGGTATCTCGAGCAATATGGGAAGTTTTTAAGAAAATCAAACAAGTTCATTGACCTAGATAAACCACTAGAAGACCACCACAGAAGTACGAACCCAAATCTCCCCTGTTTGACCGGCGACACCGGATTAATTGGCTATCTCGCCAGGTCCCCTATTTTCTATGGTGTTTGGGTTTTTCCTGTAGCTCACTTACCCTATAACCTATCCATTGTACTTGTTTGTTTAGTCCCAATTGACCTGAGCTAAAATTTAGGAGCTGTTTGTGAGTGTTTTGGCTATGTTTTTAAGATATTTGAATTTATGGTTTTGGTATTTGGATTTGAATTGGTCGTTGGACGTTTTTACGTCAACGACGAGGGTTGTTTGGTTATTTTTGCATGCGTAGGCTATAGGTTCTAACCTATAAGCAATCTGTGCGCCGTATCGGTTTTTCGGACTTGATTTTAATAGTATTGCGATTGTGTATTGATTGTAGGTACCTTCGCGTGGACTTCCGAGACGACGAAGCACATCGACTTCGACTAAGCGAGGAGAATTGCAGGTGAGTAGATTTATATCTACGGGGGAAGTCGGGTGGATGGCGTATAGCACCCCGCAACCATTGATATGGAAGATCGTTTTATAATTATAACTTTGAGAAAGGATATGCTATGAACTTACGGACATGATTATAGGATTTAGAAGAGATGATATGATAAAAGCTGACACTAATGAATACATATTGGCTTGAAAGTATGATATAGGTATATAAGATAACATGACGTGGGATATTGAAATGATAGATATAGATGACTCGGATTGATATATGAGAAAGTGAATCATGATAAGTAAGAATTGAAAGAGAACAAGTATGAGTTGATAATAATAGGATATGAGATCGAGATCGATATGAATTGAGATTAACAAGATATGATGTATATGCAAGATGACATGATATAAGATTGTTATAGATGTGTTATGTGATTGATAATGTATGCCGTACGAGATTATAGATCCGTACCCTTTGCTGATGAATAGGATGATAGATTCCCTACTCTGTTTGTGACACCGTACGATGGTTTACCGTACGCGATGCGTTTACCAAATGTTTGATCCATGCTCATGAATTGAGAATGATGATCGAGGATATTGCGACACCTGATACTATGAGGATGGATCGTTGACATAAAGAGGCTACCTTATTATAGTTCATGTTTATGTTGGATTATTACTCGTATAATAACTATCATGTTTCCAGTATTTAATATTATATGATATCATTGCTAGTACACCTGCACAATTACCGTTGATGCGTATGTTATACGTACACAGATTCGCGGCTTACACACTTTCATCATCGGAAATTGACATGCTATTTACACAGTAGAACTGTCCAATCATGATATTATTCTTAACCATAAAAGTATATTCATTGTTCAGTATTATCACTTGACATGCTTGCATGATATACTCGATATCCACATATTACTGTTGGATGTATATGCCCTAGAGGCCAGTATTGTATATGTATACATATAGGATACTAGAGATATGTATGTACAGAATAATCTAGCTCAGTTTTATAGTATATTATTTGACTTGTCTTTATCGGGATATGTGTATTTATTTGTATTTTTATTATATCTGGTTTGCACATATTGATAAAGACTCGATACGGTAGTATACTATTGTGGTTTGTCTTTGTCTTAACATGGCATATGTCATACTCGTTATTATATATTGCGGTAACATGTTGATAAAGCCCTTAGGATCTTGCTTGACTACCTGCGTTGTGATGGCGATCATACATGTGGGAGCAGGGTAGTCCATAAGCACATCGTTAAATGGTCCCTAGTCACGTGAGTATCGAGACTGGGCACTGATACTCCAGAGTAGACTGGTGTGTACGTTTCTAGCCCCGTCGGGGGATGGTTGGTCCCGCAGCCATTGGTCTGATGCACCTAAGATCGTATATAGGTGCTCACTGGGTGTGAGTACGCTGAACGGACTTGCCGAGAACTTCCATATGGTACTATACCTATCGTCAGATGGAAGTTCTCAGGTGACATGTGTATAGGTTAGTCTTTAGACCCGAGATCGGCATTTGTCTCGTGTGAGTTCCCAATGAACTTTGATCACTACCCTACCACGGCTCTACTGAGTCGTGCAAACAGGTTTTGGTTGGGTTCAGTCCCGAGCCACATGGAGGCAGTGAGCGATTGTCGGGGATTCGTCTCTCTCTCTATAGGGAGTCGATATCGCACTGTGATTCGATTGGTCAGGACCATAAGACCTTAGCCAAGGCACTTGGGATTTACTGATAGATTGATCAGTAGTTTCCTGGATTGGTCCTGAGCCACATCAGCACGACTTATTAGGTTATTAGGGTCTGATGTTCACTATCCCCAAGACCCGGTATGCGATACTCTTTGATGAAGAGACCGGACTGTACGGATATTGTTACGGATAGGCTCGGTAGGAGATCCGGATGAGTTTGCTCATCGGCCTTCCTTTTCGACAGGTACCTGGGTAGCCATTACGTATAGCTAGTGCCGCTGACGTGATTGTGGTTAAACCCACTGCCAGAGTACTGTCGAGTATTTAGAATCCCATACAGAGGGTTTCCCTGATTCAGGAAAAATGATGTAGTAGCCGTATTGGATACGTGCAGGGTTCGATCGATTGATATACTTTGTACTCGGACTTTCGATTGGACAGTTGATAATACTAGCCGGCTCGGGTTTGAGCCGGATTATTAAATCAGGTATTGATTTAATAATTTACATATATGTATTTCGACACATATATTCTAGTATTGCGTTCTTCGTGTTATTCTATCTCTTTGGGCGTTCGGATTTTTATTTGATTGCCGGTATATATGTACAGTAGACTGAAATCCGTATTTATTACAGATTTCCTTCTAGAAGGTAGCCACCTCATTATGTATTTTCCTTTTATTTGATAATTGGAAATGAGGTGTAAAGTGAGAGGTGAGGGAGGAATGGAGGTGACCATGCTTCAATAGTAATCAAATGAATTTATAATTCATTTTGGAGTTACTATTGAAGCATGGTTGCTAATTGTTTAATGAAAGAATTCATACACAAAACCTATATGTGTATTTTCTCTTTCATGCTATGCTTCATAATTTCTTGAGCTTCCATTTTCTCTCAAGTTCATCCTCCTCTTGCTTTCCTCCACCTTCATCTTCTTCCTATTCACTAACATTCTCATGAGTTGAGAAACAAGTGAAGAGGTTAGAAAAGAGATAGCAAACACTTAGACATCCAAACTACCTTCTAGATTACTTGGACTCGCATCCCAAGTTCTCTAGTTGCTCTTTTGACATTTAGCAAAGAACTAGAGCCATGGATCATATTCCCTGGGTGGATCATCAAGGACCAAGGAAGGCCGGAGAACAAGCTCGATCCCGGAGGACCGATGGAGCAAGGAAAGAAGATCTAGCAAGTTCAAGGTGGCTAGTAGGAGCTAAGGATGAAGAACGAAGACTGAAGGACTTGGTTCGTTTGGTAAGAATTCCTCATCATAGTAGATAGCTCTCCTAGTGTAGCTAGTTAGTTTTATGGAAAGATCCGGGTTTTAGAGTTAAACTAGTGCCAAGTTTTTGTTCATTAGAAAAATTTTGTTCCGTATTTGGCCACGGAAGTTGGCCGGGGCACTAGGGTTACCCTTCATGGTATCAGAGCCACCCATAAAACTTACACTAGCTAATTCTAACGTGTTTAAAATAACGATCGACCGGATTTATCAAAAACCGCATTTCCATTCATGGGTTTTCTGTCGATTTTAAAAGTGCTCGAAAAATCAATTTTATGCTCTCAGAAAATCATGCAGGCTTTTTTAAGACGACGGAAGATAATTGGTCACGTGATCCCTCTAAACCACCGTGGAACCGCCGCGAAAACCGCCTATTGGCAGCGGTTCCGCGGGCATTTTGGGGCCCACGTGAACAAAATTTCTTCTGGGCCTCTTATTTTTTGTAATTGTGGTTTCTGGGATAATTATTTTTGGGCCCAGTTTTGTTACAGTGTTGGTTTAATACTTGGGGCCCACTTAGAAAGTTTAGTCGATCGTAATTTTAAAATACGTATTTTGTTATCAGTACTTAGTTTAGATTATGCGACCGTGAATGTCATTTGATCGGTAAATCCGTCTATCTGCTATATGTTCTTTTAGACAGATTTACGAACGTGACATTCGCATTGATATTTCTGTGGTTGTGTTGATGTTGTGGTTGGACTGTCGTGGTGGATAGCATGTGGTGAAATGCTAGCAATACAGTTTATATTCATTTGTATATTTGTTATTGCGGTGCGAGCGTCCGACATGTGGACTGCCGTCTTTGCCGGATTGTATATTATTTTGGGGCACGACCGGGTTTAGGCCGATGTCACCATTTGTATATATTATTTTCTTTTTCTGTGTTAGGATTACCCCGCGGAGGAGTGCACGAATAGCCGGATTCTAGAAGGCAATAAGCCCGTATCTCATGGTGCTGAGACGGAGGGGGCTTCATTCTAGGATTGGCGGGCTATTCGCCGCACTCGTAGGGGTATAGGTTTTCATTACACAGGCTATCCACACGACCGGGAACGTCGGGTTTTATTTGCGGCTCAAATGAAACCCGGGGCTCCAAGATTTTCCACCATTCTGTATTGTTATCTGTGTTGTTATTTATTATCATTCCTGGGACGAATGTTATATATACTTATATATTTACTATTAGATGTTGTATATGTTTTGCAGCCGCGCTAGTCCAGCCCCTGCTCTGTCGTTAGTTAAGTAACCTAACGGGTGATGACGGGGCCCAGTGGCGAATGCGGATGGCATATACGTACATCATATTTTCGTTCTTTTCTAGTGTGATAGGTTACAAACTGATGGAACCGAATTAATTTTGATTAATGCAAAATAATAAACCTAAAAGACGTTGTTGGAACCAAGCTTTAAAAACTGACATTACAGACCTTCTCTTTCGCTTTGCACAGTAGTATTCAGTTTGGAATATCCAGCACCTCATTCGACGAGGCAAGGGCCGAGATCCCTTCACCGGGAGTGACCCCTTGAGTAAAAGTTTGCGTCAATGTAATAACTTCAATATAGACGACTATTTTTGCTTTGCATCGTGGTATTCAGTTTGGAATATCCTGCACCTCATTCGACGAGAAAAGAGCCGAGATCCCTTCACAGGGAGTGACCTCTTTAGCAAAGGTTTTCGCCACTATATATTTGTAAAAAAAGAAACACTCAGGTTCCTTCAACGATATCAAGTTCATTACGTTAACGGGTTTTTTGCCAAAAACCCAGCCGTAGCCCTCCGTCGTTTCAGATAATTACTACTTAGTATTCGTGCTGTGTTTGTTGATTATTCGTCAAGGCACAGTGAACGGTAGCTGAGTAGTAGTTCTCTGTTGCACAGATAAATGCGATTGGTTAGGACGGTCGCATGATTTTGCTGATTATTCGTCAAGGATCATGCGGGTGGGTCTAATGCAATCCAGGATAACGACGAGTTGAACTTGACTAGGACCTTTTGATTTGTTGATTATTCGTCAAGGTCACTTGGGTCCTGGGGGTAAAAACCACCATCTAGTGCATCACACAATGATAGTTGGATCCCGATCCCACTGATGAGTAGGATTACTCTTGGGAGATTTTTTCACTTAACAATCAATGCTATAAACCAAGTAGGTGTCTAGAACGGTGTTAGCGTGGCTACGCCTCCAGGGAAAAGAGGTTATGTAATTAAGTAACTTCGCGAAAGAGTTGGAAAACCTCCCTCAAAGTACCAACACCAGCTTGGCTGAAAGGTTAAGCAAGTATTATGACGTGCGATTAATCCTGACTAGTTCTTCTTTTAAGGTTTGAAGAAGAATTTTAGGAAACAGTGGGAGCCATCCTGATTAGATAAATTAATAAAACAATCTAATCTTGCAAGAGCGCACGCTGAGTGTTTTCCCTCTTTCTCTCCAGGTAGCAACCATTTCACTCCCTAATCAAGATAATAAAATGTATCGCTTGACCGATCCGAATTCTTATTCAGCGCTGTGGAACGTCGGTTCGGCTCTAACTTACGACAATTGTCATAAGTATGAGCAAGGGAAAGAGGAAAGTGTGAATTCCTTGATAACCCCATCGAAGAAGGAACATACTGTTGCGTCTTCTTCAGGTATTCTTTTTATTGAGAACTATTTTTCAGTCAGTCCTACCTCCTAGGTACTCGATACCGGATCAGGATCTCATATCTGTAATTAATTGTAGGGATTGAGAAAAAGTAGGAAAGTTGGACCTGGTGATATGTTTCTCAGAGTATGGAACGGAGCATAAGTTAATGCTGCAGCCGTCGGTGAATATCACCTAGTGTTGCCAAATGGCAATGCTATGATTTTGAACAATTGCTACTATATACCTTCTATGCTCTGCAACATAATATCAGTTTCTTTACTTGATAAAGACGGATATAACTTTGTTCTTGATAGAAATATCATGAACATTTATCTTGATAAGGTACTAGTTGCAAAAGGTATACTGTGTAATGGTATCTATGTTCTAAATCAAAACACAGTTCTCAATGTATAAAACACACGCAATAGGAAGAGTTCAGGTACGAACGAATCCTACTTGTGTCATTATAGACTTGGTCATATCGGAGAGAAAAGACTAAGTAAGTTGCATAAAGATGGACTCTTGAATACGTTCGAACTTTCATCTTATGAAACTTGTCAGTCTCGTCTCAAAGGAAAGATGACCAAATCTCCGTTCACCAGGCATGGAGAAAGAGCAGCAGAGCTCTTGGGACTCATACACAGTGATGTATGCGGTCCAATATCTATACATGCAAAGGGTGGGTTCTCGTACTTCATCACATTCACTGACGATCTCTCTAGGTTCGGATATGTGTATCTTATGAAACACAAATCTGAAACTTTTGAGAAATTCAAAGAATTTAGGAATAAAATAGAGAACCAGATTGGCAAAAGTATTAAGATCCTCTGGTCTGATAGGTGAGGGGAGTACTTGAGCATGGAATTCCTAGATTACTTAAAAGAGAATGGAATTCTCTCTCAGCTTACTCCTCCTTACACACCACAACACAACGGTGTATCGGAGTGGAGGAATCGTACCCTATTGGATATGGTTCGCTCCATGATGAGTAATACTGAGTTGCCTCTTTCATTCTGGGGATATGCACTTCAGATAGCAACATACTTTTTGAATCAAATTCCGTCCAAATCTGTGCCCAACACTCCGTATGAAAAATGGAGTAGCAAGAAACAATGTCTTAAATTTATTAAGATATGGGGTTGTCCGGCCTATGTGAAAACACATAAACCGGACAAACTAGAGGCTCGGTCAGTTCTATGTAAATTTGTGGGATATCCTAAGGATTTACTAGGATATCTATTCTACCACACTGAGGAACAGAGGGTGTTTGTATCTCGCCATGCTACCTTCTTAGAAAGGGAGTTTCTTGCAAAAGAAACTAGTGGGAGTATGGTAGAACTGGGAGAAATCCATGAATCAAAAAATGTAACTGAAGATTTGGAGGAACCACTAGATTCAATAATCCCAGATGAACCTCAGCCACTCCGTAGATCTAGTAGGATTTCTCATCCAGTCGAGAGATACTACGGTTTTCTCATAGATGGGAATCAAGAGGATTGCATCTTGGAAGAAGATGATCCTACTAGTTTCAGGCAGGCCATTATCAGTAAGGACTCTGATAAGTGGCAGGATGCTATGCAATCTAAAATGGAGTCCATGTACACCAATAAAGTGTGGACCCTGGAAGTTGCTCCACCTAAGGTAAAACCCCTTGGATGCAAATGGATCTACAAGAAGAAACTTGGTGTAGATGGGCAGGTGGAAACCCATAAGGCTAGACTCGTTGCAAAAGGTTTTCGTCAAAGACCAGGAGTGGACTATGACGAAACCTTTTCTCCAGTGGCTATGCTCAAATCCATTAGGATCCTGCTTGCCATTGCTGCCTTCCATGACTATGAAATCTGGCAGATGGACGTAAAAACGGCTTTTCTAAACGGAAGTTTAGAAGAGTGCATTTATATGGATCGGCCAGAAGGTTTTGTAGACAATGGGAGCAGCGGAAAGGTGTGCAAGCTGCTTAAATCCATTTATGGATTAAAGCAAGCATCGCGGAGCTGGAACATCTGTTTTGATGTGACAGTCAAGCACTTTGACTTCATCAAAAATGAGGATGAGCCTTGTATTTATAAGAAGATTGTAGGACAAACTGTCGTGTTCCTAGTCTTGTACGTGGACGACATTCTTTTGATAGGAAATGACATTCCTATGCTACAATCGGTCAAGCTATTCTTATCACAAAGGTTCTCTATGAAAGACCTAGGTGACGCCTCGTGCATTCTAGGGATCATGATCTACAGAGATAGATCCAAGAAATTACTGGGACTTTCACAGTCCAGGTACATAGAAACCGTACTAAAGAGATTTAGTATGGAAGATTCCAAGCGCGGTAACATACCCGCATTGCACGGAATCACCCCCTCCAAGGAGATTGTAGGGTTACTAGGCACTCTCACAAGGGTCTACAAGGCATCAACCATGGCCGATTTAAATTTTAGACATGCCGAACAACCCTAACCAAGATCGTAGACTAGAGATTATGTGAAAACAATAAGCAAGTAAACAACTTTACTACTAATAGTTTCGGATTACAACCTTTGTAGTCCGGTCCTTCACTTCAATAGCTCCGTGTAGTAGTCCCTTCGCTGCGATCACGATCGTCCGAACTCTAGAGAGGCTCCCGCGAAGAAACGAACGTGCTTGCTTCGATGACTTCGAGGCCGAATATGATCTACGTCGAGGAGACACTGAATCAAGCTATTCCTTCACTAGGTCATGAACTTTGTGAAGAGAACACGCTCTACTACATAGCAAGTGGTAGAGGATGAAGAAGTAGGAGGTGGGCTCACATTAGAATTGATTTTCTCACATTATTTCTCAAAACTCCATTGAAGCTAGCAAGCCTTTTCATGAAGCTTGAAGAAGAAGAAGAAGACTTGTGAATAATTCATCCAAATGAATTATTGCACCCTTGGTTGAGTTAAGCCCTCATGGCTAACTCATGTAGAGAATTAACTCATGGCTATGGTTAAAGGTTGGGTTTGATAAATATCTTAAATTAGACAAAAGGGTTGACTTTGTCAAAGCTTATCCATAAGCTTTTGTGCAAGCTTTAGCATAACAAACTCAATCTCTTTTGAATTAGCTTAACATAAATAGAAACCCTAACTTAACCCTAGCATTATGTTAATCTCGTACACCCATCTTTTATGTATCATCAAACATGACACAATCCATGTGCACAAATGTACATATTGCGTATATACATACAATGTGCACATCATGTGAGAAAAAGAAATCAATAGTGAGCTAAATATTAGTTAATGTATTATAATATATTAAATATATAATTATACATTAAATTATCAAATCAACTCTTGATTTAATAATCCGGCTATATCACATATAACCGACTAATATTAAATGCAACATCTTATCGAATCAACGCTCGATCCGATAACTCGGCTATAACACATATAACCAATAATGTCACACATCGCGAGAATATAATGCGGTATCACATACTCGCATTAATTTTGTTCCCGCATATATCATATATGCGCTACTACTCCGTTTCGCTTGAGCTAGGAAACCTCTGTGTAGGACTCTAAAGACTCGTCAATACGCCGGCAGTAGGTGATGATCATATCAAACACCTACAAGCCGCAAGCGGTCTGCTAAATGTAACAACCACCCGGGTATTGAGTGATCAGAAGATCAACAAGCAAGCCTATACAATCTCCTGTGAATCCATTCAGTAACACTCCCGTACAGTCCGGTCTCGTCATCTGATATGTCGCATATCTCGCCTAGGGGTGGTAAACGTCAGATCCCAGTAGCTCGATAAGTCGTGTCGATTTGAGATCTATAACAGTTCGAGAAACTACTGATAACACTTATTAGTAAATCTCTGCAACCCTGGCCAGGGATTTTCAGTTATAGCCAATTGAACACAGCGCAACATCAACTCCCTATACCGGGAGAGACGAATCCCCTCCTATCGCTCATTGTCTCCATGTGATTCGGGACTGTACCGAAATGCCACCATTTTGCACGCCCCATTGGACGTGGTATGATGGAAATTAAAGCACAATGGGAATTACACAAGACTCTATGACGATCTCGGGTCTACAGACTAACCTGTACCAGTGTCACCAGAGAACTGCCATCTGACGTGAGGTATAATACCATCTGGGAGTTCTCGGCATGTCCGTCCAGTGTACCCAGTTTTCACTGAGCACCCGTATACCTTCTCTGATGTCAAACACCAGTGGATATAGGATCATCCATCGCCTATCATATAGGTCAAGAAGCGCATACGCTAGTCTACTCTGGAGTATCGATGCCCTGTCTCGGTACTCCCACGACTAGGAACATTTGAAGGATGTGCTTGGCGACTACACTGTCCCCACTAGTATAATCTACATCATAGTCCTGGTAGTCAAGTACTTAACCTAAAGGCTTTATCAACAAGTAACATAGAGACAATCAGAGTACATGTTAAGATAAAGAGCAACCAGATAGCGTACTATCATGTCGAGCAAGAAAGTCCTCCCTATATATGTCCAAGCATCCACTACTATATACATCGTATGTACAGTAATGGCCTCTAGGGCATACATATAACTAACAATCTCTCACTTGCATTAGGGCCATCTGTTGTGGTGTCGCATACCCAACAATCAGCAGTGGTTGAAGTATCTCATAATCAACCATCCCATAAAAGTCTCTACTGGTAAATAGGCCTTTGTAAGTGGATCCGCGCTGTTTTTCTCTGTGTCTACTCTCCTAACCTCGATCTCTCTGGAGATCAACCATCTCCATGATCAGGTGATACTGCATAAGAACTATATCTGGATTTCTGATGGGACAGGGGTTCCTTGGCTAAAGTCATAACTCCATTGTCACACAATGGTAAGAACTGAGTTCATCTCATGAGCTATTATCTATATCCAGACTGCCTCTTTGGTAGAATCTTTGGTAACGATTTATCTTACCTTTAATCGTCTAGTAAGTCACAGTATCTAGCTTGGAACTCTTCCAACATACCGTCTCTCCACTAAGGGTAAAGACAATGCCTGCGACTGACAGTCAGTCGTCCTTCTCACCCTGGAACCTTTCCGGTGATTCTCCCCAGGATCGATTGATACCATCTCACTATAACTAGTGAGTATCCTAACATCCAATTAGCTCTATCTTATAGATCCAAAACCGAGGATGTAGGAGGTATCATTTTGATCCTATATGGAGAATCCTTGTGATAAGCGGAGATTAACTGAGCATAGCATAGGAAACTCCTTCCCTATCAAGAGTATGTCATCCATGTAAGTCCATGCTACCTCTCCCGGTACTTTCGGGAATGCGGAATTTGGTAAAAAACAATTTTTACGGAGGTGGTAACATGGACCTATAACCCGGATCTTGGTTAAACATCTATCTAATAACCTAACTATGAGTTTCTAGCTACTCGGTTAGGGGGTTATACCTTGCTTGTCTTGAACTCCTTCGTCTTCAAGCTCCGGTGGTGGTCCGATTGGCTTCTTCTCGTCGTCTCCGTACGCCGAAGATAGATCCACCTGAAAGCTCCAACCTTTAGCTCCTTCTTCGTTCTTTGAAGAAACTAGTTCACTTGGTTTGCTAAACCTAGTGAACTAGAATGAGTAGAGAATACTTTGTGTGGGATTTTATCTATGGTTCTTGATTCTCAACTCATGAGACAAGAGAACCATAGATTAAAGAGAGGGAAAAAGAGCAAGAGGGTGAGAGCAAAAGGAGAGCTCAAGAACAAGAGAGAGAATGAGCAAGAAAGAATGAGGCTCTCTTTTTGTCTTTCACCCTCTCATAATCCAAAGAAATGATAACTCATCATATCAAAAAAAAGTCTTATGTGATGGTTGAAGCAACCATAACCATATCATATCATGCACTCATTTTACACAAATGAGCAAGCAAGTAAAAGTCTTTGCCATGAAATGATGGCTATGGTTATCATGATGGTCAACTAGTCAAGCCTAGTCAACCGGTCAACAATGTCAACAAGTCAACAAAAGTCAACAAGTCAACAAAGTCAACAAAAGTCAACAACCATGTCACCATAATACTTAATTAATATAATAGTTAATCACATATCAAATTCTCATTAGGGTTGAGCAAAAAGTCAAATAGTCAACGGTCAACTGTCAACAACCCTAATGAGAATCCGCTGCCTCTGCCTCCCTGTCAACTGTGCATACACACCCGCATCCGCGTTCCGAGGAACACGAATGCAAACTGGATAAATCCAATCCCATAAGGTACACTAGAATCTGGCTTAAACCAAAGCCCGCTAGTGTAAACTGTCCGGACACTGTACGCGCACAAGTGCACGGATGTGACCGAACCCTGTCGCAAAACCATGCGACCTGTCGCAATACCATGCGACCTCTACTCTTTTGCCTAAAGGTGAAAAGCTTTCTGTGTGGGACTCTAAAGACTCGACACTACGCTGGCAGTGGGTTTAACCACAGACCGCAAGCGGCACTAGCTGTGCGTAACGGTCCCCAGGTAATGCCGACAAGAAGACCGACGAGGCGAAACCCATCTGAACTCCTACTGAGCCTGAGTGTGACATTCTCCGTACAGTCCGGTCTGTTCGTCTGATACATCGCATGGCGGGCCTAGGGGGCGGTAAACGTCAGTCCCCCAATAGCGGTACAAGTCGTGCCGGAGCGAAGCCCAAAACACCCTGAGATAACACTGGAAACCTACCAGTATATCTCGTTTGCCCTGGCCAGGGACTACTCGTGTAATGGCTCTCCTAGACACAGCGCGATGTCAACCCCCAATACCGGGAGAGACGAATCCTGTCTAACCGTCACTGCCTCCAAGTGCTTCGGGACTGCACCCAACCACTACCTGTTTGCACGACTCCTTTGAGCCGTGGTAGGGTAGTGATCAAAGTACAGTGGGAACACACTCGAGGCGGAGTGACAGTGTCAAGTCAGCGGACTAAGCTGTACTCATGTCACCTGGGAATTGATAACTGACGATAGGTATAATACCAACTAGTCAGTTCCCGACGAGTCCTGTCCAGTGTACCCGTAAACTAACGAGCACCCGCATACTATCTCAAGTACGACGTACTGACGGCTATGGGACAGACCGTCTCCCACACTGGGATGAGAAGCGCATGCGATGGTCTACTCCGGAGTATCGATACCCTGTCTCGATAGTCCTGCGACCAGGGACCTGCATAAGGATGTGCTTATAGATTACCCAGCCCCACTAGTATGACGGCCATCACATCGCTGGTAATCAAGCAAAGATCCTAAGGGCTCTACTAATGTGTATAGGCGATATACAAAAATAAACACATGTACATATTGAAGTAGAAACAAACCAAGCAGCATACTACTATTTTGAGCAAGATTGCATATACAAGGTGAATATCCCAAGCATCCATTAAGTAATATACAAACCAGTATGATACAGTAATGGCCTCTAGGGCATATACACTAACAATCTCCCACTTGCACTAAGGCCATGTACTGGCATATCAAAGACCTATCATCTCGATCAGCCGCTCAAACTGAGTCTGGGGCAGGGCCTTGGTGAATGGATCTGCAGTGTTATCTTCTGAAGCGACTCTCCGAACCTCGATCTCCTGGCGATCCACGATCTCCCTGATCAGGTGATACCGCCTCAAGATGTGCCTGGATCTCTGATGGGACCTGGGTTCCTTCGCTAAAGCTATAGCCCCGTTGTTGTCGCAATACAGAGGTATTGGATCAACAATGGACGGAACCACCTGAAGTTCTTTCAAGAACTTCCTCATCCAGACAGCTTCTTTTGCGGCATCAGATGCAGCGATGTATTCCGCTTCCATCGTCCAGTCTGCAACGGTTTCCTGTTTGGAACTCTTCCAACACACCGCCCCTCCATTGAGGGTAAAGACAAAACCCGACATGGACTTGGAATCATCCTTGTCACTCTGGAAGCTGGAGTCAGCAAAGGCCTCGATCTGGAGGTCTTTTCCGCCATACACCAAGAACATCTCCTTAGTCCTTCTCAGGTACTTGAGAATGTTCTTTACCGCTATCCAGTGTTTCTCCCCAGGGTTTGACTGATACCGGCTTACCACACTCAGTGCATAAGCTACATCCGGTCTGGTACACAACATCGCATACATTATAGAGCCTACCGCAGAAGCGTAGGGTATAATAGACATGCGATCCCTCTCCAAATCAGTCTTGGGAGACATCTCTTTAGAGAGGGTGATCCCGTGACAAGCCGGTAGGTTACCGCGCTTAGAATCTTCCATACTGAATCTTTTCAGCACGGTGTCGATGTACCTGGACTGAGAAAGTCCTAATATCCTCTTGGATCTGTCACGGTAGATCCGGATACCCAGAATGTATGAGGCATCACCCAGGTCTTTCATGGAGAACCTGTGTGACAAGAACCCCTTGACAGATTGTAGCATAGGAATGTCATTTCCTATTAAGAGAATTTCATCCACGTATAAAATGAGGAATACTACAGTTCTCGCTACAAATCTACTATAGATGCATGGTTCATCTGGATTTTTGATAAAGCCAAATTCTTTGACCGTCTCATCAAAGCAGATGTTCCAACTCCGCGACGCCTGCTTTAGTCCATAGATGGACTTAAGCAACTTGCACACCTTTCCGCTGCTCCCACTCTGAATGAAACCCTCTGGTTGGTCCATATAAACACACTCCTCTAAATTTCCATTTAGAAAAGCGGTCTTTACGTCCATTTGCCAGATCTCATAATCGTGGAAGGCAGCAATGGAAAGAAGGATCCGAATGGATTTCAGCATGGCTACTGGAGAAAAGGTTTCGTCATAGTCCAAGCCAGGTCTTTGACGAAAACCCTTTGCTACCAGCCTAGCTTTATAGGTCTCAACCTGTCCATCTACACCAATCTTCCTTTTGAAGATCCACTTGCATCCTACGGGTTTTACCCCGTCTGGAGCAATGTCCAACGTCCATACCTTGTTGGTGTACATGGACTCCATTTCGGTCCGCATTGCATCCAGCCATTTCACTGAGTCAACGCTCTGAACGGCCTGCTGGAAGCTAGTAGGCTCATCATAATCTATGATGCAATCCTCTCTATCCCCGTCTATGAGAAAACCGCAGTATCTCTCGGGCGGATGAGTCTGCCTACTACTCCTGCGGAGCGGCGTAGGAATGTCTTGTTCTGTTGAACCCTCTGGTTCCACTAAGCTTTCAGTAACAGTCTGTGGTTCTGGAACTTCTTCCAGTTCTATTGTGCTCCCACTTATCTGGGTTTCCAAAAACTCAGTTTCCAAGAAGCGGGCATGCTGAGAAACAAAAACCTTTTGTTCCTCAGCGGAATAGAAAAGATACCCCCTGGAGTTCCTTGGGTATCCCATAAACTTACATTGTACTGAACGTGCCTCAAGCTTGTCCGCATGCTGCTTTTTTACAAAAGCTGGACATCCCCATACCTTAAGATACTTAAGACAGGGTTTCTTCCCAGTCCACATCTCATATGGGGTGGTAGGCACAGTCTTGGTGGGAGCCTTGTTCAAGAGATATGCAGCTGCTTCTAGTTCATATCCCCAAAATGATCGCGGTAACTCAGCGTTACTCATAATGGACCGAACCATATCCAATAGGGTTCGGTTCCGTCTCTCCGATACACCGTTATGTTGCGGAGTGTATGGAGGAGTAAGCTGAGAGAGAATACTATTCTCTTTTAAGTAATTCAGGAATTCGGCACTTAAGTATTCTCCACCTCGATCCGATCTTAGAATCTTAATACTTTTGCCGGTCTGTTTCTCTACTTCATTCTTATACTCCTGGAATTTTCCAAAGGCCTCGGACTTATGTTTCATTAAGAAGACATAACCGTACCTTGAGAAGTCATCCGTAAAAGTAATGAAGTAAGAATATCCGCTTCGCGCATGTGTAGACATTGGACCGCACACGTCACTGTGTACGAGTCCCAAGAGCTCGCTCGCTCTTACTCCATGTCCAGTAAACGGAGTCTTTGTCATCTTTCCTTTGAGACAAGATTGACAAGTGGCATACAATTGATATTCGAACGCATTCAAATACCCTTCTGTATGTAACTTCGTCAACCTTCTCTCATTGATGTGACCCAGTCTACAATGCCACAAGAAAGTCTGATTCATTTCCGGAGACTTTCTTTTGTGTGTATTCTGGACATTGAAAATCTGCGGTTTGTTTAATACGTATATACCATTACTCAATGTACCTGACCCAATCAGAACTTGATTAAGGTGAATGTTTACAACATTACTTACAAACGCAAATTCATAACCTTCTTTAGAAACTAAAGATACAGAAATGATATTACAAGTTGCGTTGGGTACAAAAAAGCAATTACGCAAAACCAAAACATGTCCATCTGACATTCCCAGGTGATAGTCCCTCACGGCTTTAGCATCCATGCTAGCTCCGTTCGCAACTCTGAAGGTCATGTCACCTGCCTTCAAAACCCTACAGTTTCTCAACGCCTGCAAAGAATTACAGATATGAGATCCTGATCCGGTATCCAATACCCAGGAAGTAGAGTTTATTGAAAGACAGTTTTCAATAACATACACACCTGAAGCTGAAGCTGCAACCCGCTTCAATTTCTGTGCTCTGGCCTTCCAGGCCCTGCAATCATTCTTCCAGTGTCCTTTCTTATGACAATAGAAGCATTCTTCCTTATCCACAAGCTTCCCCGCTATCTTTGTTGCTTTACCTTTTCCCTTCGTATCCACTTTACTAACACCGCCCCTTGGTTTGGCGGGGGCCTTCTTCTTCTTTCCCTTGGCTTTTGCCTTGGACCTAGAAGAAGATGATCCTCCTACAAACAAAGTGGATGTATCCCTACCTTTCTGTAGGGTGCCCTCTGCGCTCCTCAGCATGTTGAGGAGCTCTGAAAGTTCAACCTCTTTTTCTTGTAAGTTGAAGTTCAGTATAAACTGGGCGTAAGTGGAAGGAAGGGACTGGAGAACTATATCCGTATATAGCTCACTCTCCAATGTGATCCCTAGGTCAGCGAGCTCCTCAATGTAGCCGATCATCTTTAGCACGTGCTCGGCTACTGATGATCCGACGGCCATTCTTGTCGAAAATAACTTTTTCGACGCTTCGTATCTTGCGATACGAGATTGCTCTCCATACAGTTCTTTTGTATGAAGCAATATGGATTCCATGTCCATATTCTCGTGCCTCCTCTGATGTTCGTTGTCCATCGAGGCAAGCAGGAGGCATTTGGCCTTCGCGCTATCAATCTCCCAAGTCTTGCGGATTTCCTTATCCGCGACGCTGGAAGTTGGACCAGGGACAGGGGGAGCTTTGGTGGTAAGAAGATACCCCAGCTTGTCGTAAGTGATTGCTATCTTGACATTCCTGAGCCAATCTTTGTAGTTTGGCCCTGTCAGTTTGTTTTTATCTAGGAGTAACTTAAGTCCAGTCATGTTGATTGGTCGCTGCAATTAGGAGAGAGAAGAAAAAACACTCAGCATGATGCTCTTGCAAGTTTAGAGTGGTTTTTAGTTTGTCTAAACAGGATGGCTCCCACTGTTTCTCGAATCCCTCCTCAAACCATAAAGGAAGAATTAGTCAGGATCAATCCCACCGTACAATACTTGCTTAACCGTTCAGCCAGGCCGGTGTCGGTACTTCGAGGGAGGTTTTCCAACGCTTTCGCGAAGTTCCTTAATTAGAGAACCTCTTTTCCCTGGGGGCGTAGCCCCGCTAACACCTTTCTAGGCACCTACTAGGTTTATAGCATTGATCGTTTAGTGAGAAATTTCCCGAGGAGTAGCATATACTCACAGTAGGATCGGGATCCAAATATCATTGCGTGACGAAACTGAAGGAATCCTACCAGAATCATCACACTCCAAATGGTATGCAAATCTAGCAAGTTTCAGTACTTATGAAACTCCCGATGTGGATTTTTGCCCCATGCTCTTATGACCTTGACGAAGGTCAACAAATCATAAGTCACATGTCAAGTTCTGCCCGTCATTATCCAGGTTAATTTGAATCCACCCGTATATACCCTTGACGAAGGTCAACAAGGTAATGCGAATGTCCCAAACCAACGCATCTATCTATGCTACATATGAATACCCAATAGCTACCAATCACTATGCCTTGACGAAGGTCAACAAACACAGCTTGAATACTATTGAATATTCATACGAAACGACGGAGGGCTACGAATGGTTTTGGCAAAACCGTGAACGTAGTGAACTTGATTTGGTCGATGGAACGAGATAGCCTTTAAAAGGAGTGGCTCAAGCTCCGCATTTAAAAGTTGGTTTTGAAAAGAACCGAGTGGTTTTTCGAAAGTGTTCCAACGACTTTAACTTGGTTTATTATCTTGCATTAGTTCTTTTAATGCGTGATATTCTTGCATTAGTTCTTTTAATGAGTCCCATCATTTAATCCTACCATTGCAGAAAACAACCAAAATATGACGTACGCTTATGCCATTCGCATTCGCCACGGGGCCCCGTCATTACCCGTTAGGTTACTTAACTAACGACAGAGCGGGGGCTGGGCTAGCGCGTCTGTAAAACATAAGCAACGCCTAAATAATATCATATATAGATATACTGCAATGATAAACATTTCAGATCACAGATGAATACATTGGATATAATAGGAATCTGTAATTCGTACGAGCCTGTAACGAAAGACAAATTACACGGTCGCGGTGAATAGCCAAATACCTCACCCAAGACCCCTACGGGTGCGGCAAACTACCCGCCAAGTACCCGAAGCGTAGTAACCTCCCTCATCTCCATGAGTAGGCCACTCGACACTTCGGCATACCCGGTAGTTTGTGCACCCCCTCCATGGGTCTATCCTAGGAGCAAAAACAGTAAAAAGAAATTATACAATGACGGCTACAACCCCGACCCGGTTGTGCGGCCATACAAATAATTATTACATCAATTTACAAATTTACATGAATTGAAAGAAAAGAAAACTCTCGTCTCACAACCCCCCGGCTATTCACCCGCGACAAACCAACATATTCATATACACATTCCAGCAACAATACAGATCACAGATGTGTATAACCCCCACTAATCGACATATAGCGATTAGTAGATGTTCAATACAAATATCACATTACAGAAAAACCCGTTAGCTTAAGTCTTTTAGAAGTTCGATCAAAAATACGGATTTTCGGGACCCCAAAATAAAATTTTCGTTCTGGAAAATCTGGGTTGAAAATATATATACCAAAAATCCCAAAATACCCCAATTAGCAAACTGCAGAAAAGAAAACCCTTGACCGAGTCAACTCGGCCGCGTTTCCGCGGCGGGAGCGTGCTCCCGCCGCGAAACCGCGGCGCTTTGATCGAGTCAGGGGCCCAAATTTTTGCAGTTTCTTTAAAAAAGCCTGAGTCGATTTTAGGTGTATTTCAAAAAGGTTTTCCAGCACTTTTAAAATCGACAGAAAGTTTAAAATTCCGGGGTTCGTATCGGGACTTTTTCGTTGATCGATCTTCTAGTTACTTGCTAACATGTTAGATAGAGTTTAACTAGGCTCTGATACCACTGTAAGTCCATGCTACCTCTCCCGGTACTTTCGGGAATGCGGAATTTGGTAAAAAACAATTTTTACGGAGGTGGTAACATGGACCTATAACCCGGATCTTGGTTAAACATCTATCTAACAACCTAACTATGAGTTTCTAGCTACTCGGTTAGGGGGTTATACCTTGCTTGTCTTGAACTCCTTCGTCTTCAAGCTCCGGTGGTGGTCCGATTGGCTTCTTCTCGTCGTCTCCGTACGCCGAAGATAGATCCACCTGAAAGCTCCAACCTTTAGCTCCTTCTTCGTTCTTTGAAGAAACTAGTTCACTTGGTTTGCTAAACCTAGTGAACTAGAATGAGTAGAGAATACTTTGTGTGGGATTTTATCTATGGTTCTTGATTCTCAACTCATGAGACAAGAGAACCATAGATTAAAGAGAGGGAAAAAGAGCAAGAGGGTGAGAGCAAAAGGAGAGCTCAAGAACAAGAGAGAGAATGAGCAAGAAAGAATGAGGCTCTCTTTTTGTCTTTCACCCTCTCATAATCCAAAGAAATGATAACTCATCATATCAAAAAAAAGTCTTATGTGATGGTTGAAGCAACCATAACCATATCATATCATGCACTCATTTTACACAAATGAGCAAGCAAGTAAAAGTCTTTGCCATGAAATGATGGCTATGGTTATCATGATGGTCAACTAGTCAAGCCTAGTCAACCGGTCAACAATGTCAACAAGTCAACAAAAGTCAACAAAGTCAACAAAAGTCAACAACCATGTCACCATAATACTTAATTAATATAATAGTTAATCACATATCAAATTCTCATTAGGGTTGAGCAAAAAGTCAAATAGTCAACGGTCAACTGTCAACAACCCTAATGAGAATCCGCTGCCTCTGCCTCCCTGTCAACTGTGCATACACACCCGCATCCGCGTTCCGAGGAACACGAATGCAAACTGGATAAATCCAATCCCATAAGGTACACTAGAATCTGGCTTAAACCAAAGCCCGCTAGTGTAAACTGTCCGGACACTGTACACGCACAAGTGCACGGATGTGACCGAACCCTGTCGCAAAACCATGCGACCTGTCGCAATACCATGCGACCTCTACTCTTTTGCCTAAAGGCGAAAAGCTTTCTGTGTGGGACTCTAAAGACTCGACACTACGCTGGCAGTGGGTTTAACCACAGACCGCAAGCGGCACTAGCTGTGCGTAACGGTCCCCAGGTAATGCCGATAAGAAGACCGACGAGGCGAAACCCATCTGAACTCCTACTGAGCCTGAGTATGACATTCTCCGTACAGTCCGGTCTGTTCGTCTGATACATCGCATGGCGGGCCTAGGGGGCGGTAAACGTCAGTCCCCTAATAGCGGTACAAGTCGTGCCGGAGAGAAGCCCAAAACACCCTGAGATAACACTGGAAACCTACCAGTATATCTCGTTTGCCCTGGCCAGGGACTACTCGTGTAATGGCTCTCCTAGACACAGCGCGATGTCAACCCCCAATACCGGGAGAGGCGAATCCTGTCTAACCTTCACTGCCTCCAAGTGCTTCGGGACTGCATCCAACCACTACCTGTTTGCACGACTCCTTTGAGCCGTGGTAGGGTAGTGATCAAAGTACAGTGGGAACACACTCGAGGCGGAGTGACAGTGTCAAGTCAGCGGACTAAGCTGTACTCATGTCACCTGGGAACTGATAACTGACGATAGGTATAATACCAACTAGTCAGTTCCCGACGAGTCCTGTCCAGTGTACCCGTAACCTAACGAGCACCCGCATACTATCTCAAGTACGACGTTCTGACGGCTGTGGGACAGACCGTCTCCCACACTGGGATGAGAAGCGCATGCGCTGGTCTACTCCGGAGTATCGATGCCCTGTCTCGATAGTCCTGCGACCAGGGACCTGCATAAGGATGTGCTTATAGATTACCCAGCCCCACTAGTGTGACGGCCATCACATCGCTGGTAATCAAGCAAAGATCCTAAGGGCTCTACTAATGTGTATAGGCGATATACAAAACTAAACACATGTACACATTGAAGTAGAAACAAACCAAGCAGCATACTACTATTTTGAGCAAGATTGCATATACAAGGTGAATATCCCAAGCATCCATTAAGTAATATACAAACCAGTATGATACAGTAATGGCCTCTAGGGCATATACACTAACAATCCACGTACTCTATGAGGATCACAACCATACTCCCTACTACCCTTTTTGTATATACAAGGTTCATATACCATTTTGATGAAGTCAAACTCTTTGACTACCACATCAAAACAGACGTTCTAACTACGCGATGCCTGCTTTATCACATAAAACATCTTGCACACATTTCCGCTGCTCCCACTGTCTACGAAGCCCTCTGGCTGTGTACTTATAAACGCTCTCTTCTAAAACATCATTTAGAAAAGCAGTCATGACACCCAACCACCAGATATCGTAGTCATGGTATGCAGCAGTATCAAGTAGGATCTGGATGGACTTAAGCATAGTTTTGAAAGTCTCAACTTTTCCATGTACACCAAGTAATCTTCTCAAGATATACTTGTTCCTTATGGGGATTTAACCCTTCAGATAATGCAACCAAAGCACATACTTTGTTGGTGTATAAGGATTCCATCTCAGATCACTAAGCATCTAGCCATTCTTACAGAGTCTCACTTCTGATGGCCAGCTCGAAACTAGTTGGGTCATCATCTCATGATGCAATCCTCGCTCCCACTGTCATAAAGAAATCGAAGTATCTCTCAGGTGGGTGAGGAACCCTACTAGATCAGCGGAGAGGCTGAGATTCGTTGGAAACTATTGAATCTTTCGGGTTTACCAAATCATCAGCTGTAGCTTGTATAGCTGGAGCCTCTCCAGTTCTACAGAACTGACCTTGCCTCGAGCTTTGTCCGGATTTTGCTTTTAGACAAAGGCCGAACAACCCCAAATCTTAATATCCTTAAGAGATGGGCTCTTCCCATACCATATCATATATGGAGTGGTAGGCTTCTGATTTGATTGAAACCCTATTCAAAAGCTATGCAGCTTCACAAGTGCATAATTCGCAAAAGGAAATAGGAAACTCAGTAGTACTTATCATAGAGTGCACCATATCAAATAGGGTGTGATTGCTCCGCCCCGATACACCGTGGTGCTGTGGTGTATATGGAGGAGTAATGCTGAGAGAGAATCTCATTCTCCTTTTAGAATAGTCCAGGAATCCCGTGCTCAAGTATTCTCCTCCTTGATCTCATCAAAGGACATAATACTTATACCCGTTTTTGGTTCTCTACTTCTAACTTATATTCATTGAATTTCTCAAAAGGTCCAGACATGTGTTTCAACAGGAACGTATGTCCGAATCTTGAGAGATAAACAGTGAATGTAATGAAGTATAAAGAACCGGGTTTGGCATGTGTAGACAGGGGACTTACATACATCATCATGTATCAATCCCAAGAGTTCATCAACTCTTTCTCTGTTTCCAATAAACAGAGTTGTGGTCATCTTATCTTTGTGACATGACCGGCAAGTTTCACAAGATATAAATTCAAACAGATTTAAATATGCATCTAAATGTAAATTTAGCTAGTTGGGTCGCATTGATATGACCTAGTCTACAATACCTCAAGAAGGATTCGTTCATTTCTAAACTCTTCCTCTTGTGTGTGCTCCGTATACTAAGAACTGTAGTTTGATTTAGAACGTCAATGCTTTTAGATAACGTGGCTGAACCGATCAACTCTTTATATAGTAAATGTTCAAAACATTATCTAACAATACAAAATTGTATCCTTCTTTACTAATAAAGAGACATATATGATGTTGTATATCAGGTTCGGTATCTAATAACATTTGTTCAGAATCAATGTATTTGTCAATACAGGGTGATAACTACCAACAGACTTGGCTACAACACTTGTACCGTTTCTATCTCATGAAATTTATCACCCGTTCTCAGTTCTCTACCTTTCTGTAGCCCATGTAACAAATTACATATGTGGGATCCTGATCCGATATCAAATACCCAGGACATAAAGGACATTGAGAAACAGTTCTGTGTAATGAACACACCCGAAGAAGATGCATCAGCATGCACTCTCTTCGTTTGGGCGGCACGGGAATTCTGGTATTCCCCAATTTCCTGCTCTGTCTTATAACAATTATAAGTTGGAGCGGGACCAACGTTCTTCAGCTCAGTATAACAAGTGGGTTCGGTCAATTTATCCATTTTATTATCTTGATTAAGGTGTGATATAGTCGCTACCTGGAGAGAGAGAGAGAAGAAAACACTCAGTGTATGCTCTTGCAAGATTAGATTGGTTATAAAATATATCTAATCAGGATGTCTCCCACTGTTTTAGTCAAATCTTCCTTCAAACCTTAAAAGGAAAGACTAGCCGGGATTAATTACACCCTACAAGTTCGCCAATCTTTCAGCCAAGCCAGTGTCGGTACTTTGAGGGAGGTTCCCCGTGCTTTCGCACGGACCTAATTAAAGTAAACCTCGTTTTCCCAGAGACATAACCCCGTTGACACCTTTCTAGACACCTACTTGATCGGCTAATTGTAATGTGTAAATCTTTCCCAGGAGTAACTCTTACTCGCAGCGGGTATCGGGATCCAACTATCTTATAGGAGGTATGCAATCTCATTGCAAATTTCAACACTTGAAATTCTCAATAATCTTTTACCCCTAGTACTTATGACCTTAACTAAGGTCAACATATCATAAGCACTAGTCAAGTTCTACCCGTCATTTCATTATTAATTAGACCCACCCACATGACCCTCAACTAAGGTGGACATAATCACATGACTGTCCTAATTAATCGCATAATATGCTGTGTAGGAAGACATCACTTAGCTACCGTACACTACGCCTCAACTAAAGTCGACATACGCAGCACGAATACTAAGTACTCTACTTCCTAAAATGACGGAGGACTATGACAGGTTTTTAAGAAAACCTTTTGCGTAATGAACTTGATATCATTGTAGAATCGAGTGATTTTAAATGGAATGTTTTTTAGGCTTTTCTAGTTTTGCTAAAGAGGTCACTCCCGGTGAAGGGATCATCGGCTCTTTCCTCATCGAATAAGGTGCAGGATATTACGCAAATACCACTATACAAAGCAAGAACTATAGAAGCAATCAAAAGACAAACCGAGTTTATAGCATCTGCTAGTTTCACTAAAGAGGTCACTCCCGATGAAGGGATCTCGGCTCTTTCCTTATCGAATAAGGTGTTGGATGTTCTACAAGGAACACCACTATGCAAAGCAAGAACTAGAGCTATCAGTTTTTAAACAAGTTTCAACAACATTTTTAGGTTTCTTTTATTTCATTAATGTCATTAATGAAGTCCCATTTTATTATGCTTCATAAGCATCACATTTGAAACGAAATCAACAATATAATGTATATTTCATATATATATAATATAAACATTCGTCTCAGGCAGTAATATGATCTCATCACAGAACATTGCAGCAGAAGAACATATATGAAATATTGGATATACTAGGATGTCCGTGTTTTAATATGAGCCTGTATAAAACACGGATTCCACGGTCGCGATGAATAGCCAAACCCACATCCCTAGACCCCTACGAGAGCGGCAAGCAACACTGCCAATTCTAGGGTTAGGAGACCCGGTCTCGACTCCTCGAGATGGTCTCCCACTGGACCCTAGAACCCGGTTAGTTGTGCTCCCCGCCTTGGGTCTATCCTAATGCGGAAAAGTAAATAATATACAATGGTGACATCATCCTCGGCCCGGAAGTGCCCCAATAAAAAAAATATTACATACAAATGAATTTTACATGAATGAAAAAGAAAAACTCTTATCTCACATAAAACCCCCGGCTATTCAGAACACGACAATCCAATATAACATATCACAGCAACACATAATAACTCACATCATCAACGTAAGTAAGTATGCATACACCGATTGTCGTTGATGTATAGCAACAAAAACCGGCGATACAACTACATACTACACTTACGGTCGCAGAAAAGAAAGTGTAAAACTACAACAGTTGGAATCCGCAACCTCCTTAGACATCGCATGCCTAACCAAATGAATTCCTTAGACATCGCATGCCTAACAATTATAAACCCTGCATTTTAGTCTCATTATCGAAAACTCTTTTCAATATCAAGTCGGGCAATTCAACAATATTTCTGACATCCTGATCGAATGCTCGTCGCAAACTTTAGTAGACGGCCGCACCCCCGGATGCCGTCGACGAAGTGCACTAAGACGGAACACCACTGCCGCGAGCACCCGAACGGATGCTTTTGGCGACGGGGTTCTCCTACAGTCACTTGGTCGGGGCTATGGGGCATGGCTGTCTATTAAGTTTACCCGGCGAGTATCCGCGTACGCTACGTGATTGCGACGGACTTTTGATCACATCAAAATTCCGTGGCAACCGATCATCTGAGACTGAACTGCTAGATTTACAACATTCAAATTAGTTATCTCATAACTACTTGTGGATTCTAAATATTGTATCACAATCCAGATAAAAAGACAGTGTTAAACTTTCTGATCGAATAAACAAACACCCAAGATTTCCCAAATAGTTCTCAACACTTGAAATTAGTTTAAAAACATCCATCACATGCTACAGTACCAATGGTCCAGCCGTAGAAGGGTCAAGCCAACGCCTCACATGTGGCACACCGTACTGCCACAAACCCTAAGCTTTAGAAACAGTTCAGATAGTCACATAATCGAGTTAAGGTTTGTTGTCTTCTAGAGGGTCCACCGCGTTACTTACACGACTTAGAACGTTCTTAAACTACGGAAAAATCCAACACTTGGAAATTTTCCGGTAGGGGAAAAAGTGAGTTATTGATATCCGTTCGAACTTCTTAACACGTTCTAAAATTACCCAGAAAAAACTTAAACGAAGTTAAACTATCTGACTGAATCAACGAGCTCCCAATACAACCCAGAAAACTCAACACTTGAGTAGAATTAAAAATTCCCAAAACTATCAAAAAGGACCCAGGAATATATTCCTGAAGTAGTAGGCCCCAACTCCAATAATTGGCCGTGGAACCGCCGCCAAACGCGTGGTTTGGCCGCGGTTCCGCGGTCATGTGAGGGAATCAGTGGTCCGTACTTCACAGAAATTCCTATATTTCCCTGCATGATTTTCTGAATATTTTTAATACGAAAAAATCAACATTTTTAAAAAATTTCCAGAAACTAGGTTTTATCAGGTATTCGGAGTTCGATCGGACTTTAAACTTCGCCTAGACTGTGCCTAAAACTCTAGCTTGGCTCTGATACAAATGTAGGGTTACTAGGCACTCTCACAAGGGTCTACAAGGTATCAACCATGCCCGATTTAAATTTTAGATGTGCCGAACGACCCTAACCAAGATCGTATACTAGAGATTATGCGAAAACAATAAGCAAGTAAACAACTTTACTACTAATAGTTTCGGATTACAACCTTTGTAGTCCGGTCCTTCACTTCAATAGCTCCGTGTAGTAGTCCCTTCACTGCGATCATGATCGTCCGGACTCTAGAGAGGCTCCCGCGAAGAAACGAACGTGCTTGCTTCGATGACTTCGAGGCCGAAGATGATCTACGTCGAGGAGACACTGAATCAAGCTATTCCTTCACTAGGTCATGAACTTTGTGAAGAGAACACACTCTACTACATGGCAAGTGGTAGAAGATGAAGAAGTAGGAGGTGGGCTCACATTAGAATTGATTTTCTCACATTATTTCTCAAAACTCCATTGAAGCTAGCAAGCCTTTTCATGAAGCTTGAAGAAGAAGAAGAAGACTTGTGAATAATTCATCCAAATGAATTATTGCACCCTTGGTTGAGTTAAGCCCTCATAGCTAACTCATGTAGAGAATTAACTCATGGCTATGGTTAAAGGTTGGGTTTGATAAATATCTTAAACTAGACAAAAGGGTTGACTTTGTCAAAGCTTATCCATAAGCTTATCCATAAGCTTTTGTGCAAGCTTTAGCATAACAAACTCAATCTCTTTTGAATTAGCTTAACAGAAATAGAAACCCTAACTTAACCCTAGCATTATGCTAATCTCGTACACCCATCTTTTATGTATCATCAAATATGACACAATCCATGTGCACAAATGTACATATTGTGTATATACATACAATGTGCACATCATGTGAGAAAAAGAAATCAATAGTGAGCTAAAAATAAAAATTAGTTAATGTATTATAATATATCAAATATATAATTATAAATTAAATTATCAAATCAACTCTTGATTTAATAATCCGGCTATATCAAATATAACCGACTAATATCAAATGCAACATCTTATCGAATCAACGCTCGATCCGATAACTCAGCTATAACACATATAACCAATCATGTCACACATCACGAGAATATAATGCGGTATCACATACTCGCATTAATTTCGTTCCCGCACATATCACATATGCGCTACTACTCCGTTTCGCTTGAGCCAGGAAACCTCTGTGTTGGACTCTAAAGACTCGTCAATACGCCGGCAGTAAGTGATGATCATATCAAACACCCACAAGCCGCAAGCGGTCTGCTAAACGTAACGGCCACCTGGGTATTGAGCGATCAGAAGATCAACAAGCAAGCCTGTACATTCTCCTGCGAATCTATTCAGTAACACTCACGTACAGTCCGGTCTCGTCGTCTGATATGTCGTATATCTCGCCTAGGGGTGGTGAACATCAGATCCTAGTAGCTTGATAAGTCGTGTCGATTTGAGGTCTATAACAGTTCGAGAAACTACTGATAACACTTATCAGTAAATCTCAGCAACCCTGGCCAGGGATTTCCAGTTATAGCCAATCGAACACAGCGCAATATCAACTCCCTATACCGGGAGAGACGAATCCCCTCCTATCGCTCATTGTCTCCATGTGATTCAGGACTGTACCCAAAAGCCACCATTTTGCATGCCCCATTGGACGTGGTATGATGGAAATCGAAGCACGGTGGGAATCACACAAGACTCTATGACGATCTCGGGTCTACAGACTAACCTGTACCAGTGTCACCAGAGAACTGCCATCTGACGTGAGGTATAATACCATCTGGGAGTTCTCGGCGTGTCCGTCCAGTGTACCCAGTTTTCACTGAGCACCCGTATACCTTCTCTGATGTCAAACACCAGTTGATATGGGATCATCCATCGCCCATCATATAGGTCAAGAAGCGCATACGCTAGTCTACTTTGGAGTATCGATGCCCTGTCTCGGTACTCCCACGACTAGGAACATTTGAAGGATGTACTTGGCGACTACACTGTCCCCACTAGTATGATCTACATCATAGTCCTGGTAGTCAAGTACTTATCCTAAAGGCTTTATCAACATGTAACATAGAGACAATCAGAGTACATGTTAAGATAAAGAGCAACCAGATAGCGTACTATCATGTCGAGCAAGAAAGTCCTCCCTATATATATCTAAGCATCCACTACTATATACATCGTATGTACAGTAATGGCCTCTTGGGCATACATATAACTAACAGAGATGTCTCCCAAGACTGACGAGGAGTGGGTTCGCATGAGCACTGTACCCTACGCTTCGGCGGTAGGATCTATAATGTATGCGATGCTATGTACAAGACCTGATGTAGCTTACGTGCTGAGCGTGGTGAGCCGGTATCAGTCAGACCCAGGTGAGAGCCACTGGACAGCAGTAAAGAACATTCTCAAGTACCTGAGAAGGACTAAGGAGATGTTCGTAGTTTATGGTAATGGAGACCTCAGGGTCGAGTCCTTTACCGACTCAAGCTTCTAGAGTGACAAGGATGACAGCAAGTCTGTCTCGGGTTTTATGTTTACCCTCAACGGAGGGGCGGTGTGTTGGAAGAGTTCCAAACAGGATACCGTCGTAGGCTCGACGATGGAGGCTGAATATATTGCCGCAAGCGATGCCGCAAAAGAGGCGGTCTGGATAAAAAAGTTCATAGCTGAACTTCAGGTGGTTCCGTCCATTATTGATCCAATACCAGTATATTGTGATAACAATGGGGCTATAGCTTTAGCGAAGGAACCACGGTCCCATCAGAAATCCAGGCACATCTTAAGGTGGTATCACCTGATCAGGGAGATCATAAATCATCAGGAGATCGAGGTCCGGAGAGTGGATACGAAAGACAACAAGGCGGATCCATTCATAAAGGCCCTCCCTCAAGCACAGTTCGAGCGACTTTTTGGGATGTTGGGTATGCGGTACGCCAGCAGCTGGCCTTAGAGCAGACGTTGGGTATTCGGTACGCCAATCACTGGCCTTTAGTGCAAGTGGAAGATTGTTGGATGTATATGCCCTAGAGGCCAGTATTGTATATGTATATATATAGGATACTAGGGATATGTATGTACAGAACAATCTTGCTCAGTTTTATAGTATATTATTTGACTTGTCTTTATCGGGATATGTGTATTTATTTGTATTGTTATTATATCTGGTTTGCACATTTTGATAAAGACTCGATACGGTAGTATACTATTGTGGTTTGTCTTTGTCTTAACATGGCATATGTCATACTCGTTATTACATATTGCTGTTACATGTTGATAAAGCCCCTAGGATCTTGCTTGACTACCTGCGTTGTGATGGCGATCATACTTGTGGGAGCAGGGTAGTCCATAAGCACATCCTTAAATGGTCCCTAGTCGTGTGAGTATCGAGACTGGGCATTGATACTCCAGAGTAGACTGGTGTGTACGTTTCTAGCCCCGTCTGGGGATGGTTGGTCCCGCAGCCATTGGTCTGATGCACCTAAGATCATATACATGTGCTCAATGGGTGTGAGTACACTGGACGGACTCGCCAAGAACTTCCATGTGGTACTATACCTATCGTCAGATGGAAGTTCTCAGGTGACATGTGTACAGGTTAGTCTTTGGACCCGAGATCGGCATATTTCTCGTGTGAGTTCCCACTGAACTTTGATCACTACCCTACCACGGCTCTACTGAGTCGTGCAAACAGGTTTTGGTTGGGTTCAGTCCCGAGCCACATGGAGGGAGTGAGCGATTGTCGGAGATTCGTCTCTCCCGGTATAGGGAGCCGATATCGCACTGTGATTCGATTGGTCAGGACCATAAGACCTTTGCCAAGGCACTTGGGATTTACTGATAGGTTGATCAGAAGTTTCCCGGATTGGTCCTGAACCACATCGGCACGACTTATCAGGTTATTAGGGTCTGACGTTCACCATCCCCTAGACCCGGTATGCGATACTCTTTAATGAAGAGACCGGGCTGTACGGATATTGTCATGGATAGGCTCGGTAGGAGATCCGGATGAGTTTGCTCATCGGCCTTCCTTTTCGACAGATACCTGGGTATCCATTACGTACAGCTAGTGCCGCTGACGTACTTGTGGTTAAACCCACTGCCAGAGTACTGTCCAGTCTTTAGAGTCCCACACAGAGGGTTTCCCTGATTCAGGAAAAATGATGTAGTAGCCGTATTGGATACGTGCAGGGTTCGATCGATTGATGTACTTTGTGCTCGGACTTTCGATTGGACAGTTGGTAATACTAGCCGGCTCGGGTTTAAGCCGGATTATTAAATCAGGTATTGATTTAATAATTTACATATATGTATTTCGACACATATATTCTAGTATTGCGTTCTTCATGTTATTCTATCTCTTTGGGCGTTCGGATTTTTATTTGATTGCCGGAATAAATGTACAGTAGACTGAAATCCGTATTTATTACAGATTTCCTTCTAGAAGGTAGCCACCTCATTATGTATTTTCCTTTTATTTGATAATTGGAAATGAGGTGTAAAGTGAGAGGTGAGGGAGGAATGGAGGTGACCATGCTTCAATAGTAATCAAATGAATTTATAATTCATTTTGGAGTTACTATTGAAGCATGGTTGCTAATTGTTTAATGAAAGAATTCATACACAAAACCTATGTGTGTATTTTCTCTTTCATGCTATGCTTCATAATTTCTTGAGCTCCCATTTTCTCTCAAGTTCCTCCTCCTCTTGCTTTCCTCCACCTTCATCTTGTTCCTCTTCACTAACATTCTCATGAGTTGAGAAACAAGTGAAGATGTTAGAAAATAGATAGCAAACACTTAGACATCCAAACTACCTCCTAGATTACTTAGACTAGCATCCCAAGTTCTCTAGTTGCTCGTTTGACATTTAGCAAAGAGCTAGAGCCATGGATCATATTCCCCGGGTGGATTATCAAGGACTAAGGAAGTGTTAGTTATATGTATGCCCTAGAGGCCATTACTATACATAGGATGTATATTGTAGTGGATACTTGGACATATATAGGGATGACATTCTTGCTCGATATGATAGTATGCTATCTGGTTACTCTTTACCTTAACGTGTACACTGATTGTCTCTCTGTTACATGTTGGTAAAGCCCTTAGGATGTGTACTTGACTGCCTGGACTATGATGCGGATCATACTAGTGGGGACATGGTAGTCCATAAGTACATCCTTCAAAGTCCCTAGTCGTGGGTGTATCGAGACGGGGCATCGATATACCAGAGTAGACTAGCGTGTACCTTCTCGACCCATATAGATGGGCGATGGATGATCCCATATCCATTGGTGTTTGACATCAGAGATGATATACGGGTGCTGAGTGGAGAATGGGTACACTGGACGGACTCGCCGAGAACTCCCAGATGGTATTATACATTACGTTAGATGGCAGTTCTCTGGTGACACTGGTGCAGGTTAGTCTGTAGACCCGAGATCGTCATAGAATCTTGTGTGATTCCCACTGTGCTTTGATTTCCATCATACCACGTCCAAGAGGGCGTGCAAAAAGGTGGCTTTTGGGTACAGTCCCAAATCACATGGAGGCAATGAGCAATAGGAGGGGTTTCGTCTCTCCCGGTATAGGGAGTTGATGTTGCGCTGTGTTCAATTGGCTATAACAGGAAGTCCATGGCCAAGGCTGCTTTAGGGATTTACTGGTAATTCTTACCGGTAGTTTCTCGACCCGTTATGAGCCTCATATCGACACAACTTATCGAGTTATTGGGGTCTGACGTTTACCACCCCTAAACGAGATATGCGACATATCAAACGAACAGACCGGACTGTACGGTAGTGTTACTGGTTGGATTCACAGGAGTGTGAGCGGGCTTGCTCGTTGATCTTCTGATCGCTCAATACCCGGGTGGCCGTTACGTTTAGCAGACCGCTTGCGGCTTGTGGGTGTTTGATATGATCATCACCTACTGCCGGCGTATTGACGAGTCTTTAGAGTCCTACACAGGGGTTTCCTGGCTCAAGCGAAACGAAATAGGAGCGCATATGAGATATGTGCGGGACCGAGAATAATATCAGTATGTGATAATGTATTCTATTCTCGCGATTTGTGACATTGATCGGTTGTATGCGATATAGCCGGGTTATCGGATCAAGTGTTGATTCAATAAGTTGTTACTATTGATATTAGTCGGTTATATGCGATATGACCGGATCGTTAAATCAAGTGTTGATTTAATGATTTAATGTATAATTATATATTTAATATATTACTTTACATTAACTAGTATTGGTTCACTTAAGGTTGATTTTCTCACTTGAATGTGCACATTGTTTATATGTGATATATGCAAGTGTACATGTTTGTATCATGCTTGATGATACAAACAAGTTGTGTGTATGAGATTTGAACCAAATCAAGGTTAGATTAGGGTTTACTATTTTCTTAAGCATATAACAAAAGAGTGTGACTTTGGTCAAAGTTATCAAGCTTCATGAAGCTTGATAAACATTGACAAAGTCAACTCTTTTGTCATATGTTTAAAGATATTAGTTAACCCAACCTTTAACCTAATGGTTTGGTTAAATCTCTACATGAGTTAAGCATGAGGGCTTAACTCAACCATGGTGCCATGATTAAAAGGATAAGTATTCATATTATTCTTTTAATTGATATGCTTCTTTTCTTCTTCTTCATCTTCATCAAGCTCACAAAAGCTTGAGAGCTCCAATGGTGCCATGAGAAAAAGAGTGAGAAATCCAATTCTAAAGTGAACCCACTTCCTATTTCTTCATCCTCTACCACTTGCCATGTAGTATAGGGTGTTCTCTTCACAAAGTTTTTGACCAAGTAAAGGAATAGCTTGAGTTTGAGTCTCCCCGACGTAGATCATCTTCGGCCTCGAAGTCAATGACCTAGCCCGATCATTTCTCCGACGAAACCATTGCTAGAGTCCGGGATCCCGATGATCGCAATGGAGGGACGTCAACACGGAGCTAAAGAAGTGGAGGACCGGATCTACAAAGGTTGTAATCCCTTTCACTTAGCAATAAAGTTGTTTACTTGCTCGCTTTTCGCCTAATCTCTAGTTAACGATCTAGTTTAGGGTTTCTCGGCACCGAAAAATTTGAATTTGGCATGGTTGATGCCTTGTGGAACCTCTTGAGTATGCCTAGTAACCCTACAGTGGTATCAGAGCCTAACTAGAGCTTTAGGCGATGTGTTAACGAAGTTAAAACTCCGAACGAACCCGATACGTCCAAATTTACCCCCTCTCTGTACATTTTTTCAAAACTGTGTATTTTCTGAATTAAAAATACCTGAAAAATTAAGCAGGGAAATATAAGAATTTTGGTGAAAAACGAGCTCCTAATGCTTCCAAACCGCTGCGGAACCGCGGCTATACCATGCTTGGGCCGCGGATCCGCGGCCGTACAGAGGGATTGGGTCATTTTGTTTGCACAGTAATTCTTATATTTTAAAGTGCTATTTTATGGGTATTTTTAAAATGACTCAAGTGTTGAGTTTTCTGGGGGTTTATTTTGTAATCGTCGATTCGATCGGAGAATTTAATTTTGTTATGTTTTCCGGATATTTTTAGAATATGTTAAAAAGTTCGACCGGATATAAATACCCACTTTTTCCCCTGCCGGGAAATTTCCAAGTGTTGGATCTTTCCGTAGTTTGAAAACGTTCTAAGTAGTGCAAGTAACGCGATGGACCCTCTAGAAGACAACAAACCTTAACTCGATTATATGACCGTCTTGAACTGCCCTTTGAACCTTAGGGTTTGGGGCAGTACGGCGTGCCACATGTGAGGCGTTGGCTTGACCCTTCTACGGCTGGACCGTTGGTACTGTGGCATGAAATGGATGTTTTTGAACTTATTTCAAGAGTTGAGCTATTTCGGTAAAACTTGGGTGTTTGTTTGTTCGATCGGAAAGTTTAACATTTTCTATTTATCTGGAATGTGATACAATATTTGGAATCCACAAGTAGTTATGAGATAACTAATTTGAATGATATAAACGTAGCAGTTTAGTCTCGATTGATCGGTTGCCATGGAATTTTGATGCGATCAAAAGTCCGTCGCAATCACGTAGCGTACGCGGATACTCGCCGGGTAAACTTAATAGACAGCCATGCCCCATAGCCCGGACCAAGTGACTGTAGGAAAACCCCGTAGCCAAAAGCATCCGTTCGGGTGCTCGCGGCAGCGGTGTTCCGCCTTGGTGCACTTCGTTGACGGTATCGGGGGTGCGGCCGCCTACTAAAGTTTGCGACGAGCATTCGATCAGTTTTTCGGGAATCTTGTTGAATTGCCCGACAAGATATTGAAAAGTGTTTTCGATATAGAGACTAAAATGCGGGGTTTATAATTGTTAGGTATGTAATGTCTAAGAAATTCAGATGGTTAGGCATGCGATGTCTAAAAAGGTTGCGGATTCCAACTGTTGTAGTTTTACACTTACTTTTCTGTGACCGTAAGTGTAATATGTGATATCGTCGATTTCGTTGCTATATGTCAACGACAATTGAGATGCGCACATTTACTTTCGTTGATGACATGTGATGTTATGTGTTGCTTGATATGTTATATTGGATCGTCGCGTCTTGAATAGCCGGGGGTTTTTATGTGAGATGAGAGTTTTTAATTTTCATTCATGTAAAATTTGTTGTATGTAATATTCTTTTATTGGGGCACTTCCAGGTTGCGGAAGATGTCACCCATTGTATATTATTTACTTTTCCGCACTAGGATAGACCCAAGGAGGAGAGCACAAGTAACCGGGTTCTGGAGTCCAGTGGGAGACCAACTCGAGGAGTCGAGTCCAGGTCTCCTACCTCTAGAATTGGTAGGGTTGCTTGCCGCTCTCGTAGGGGTCTAGGGGTGTGGGTTTGGCTATTCATCGCGACCGTGGAATCCGTGTTTTATACTGGCTCGTATTGAAAACACGGACGTCCTAGTATATCCAATATTTCATATGTTTCTTCTGCTGCGATATCTGTGATGTGATCATTTGATATGTTGTGATAAATACTGTATATGATATATATGATATATTATATAGACGTTACTTATGTTTTGCACTCGCGCTAGCCCTGCCCCGCTCTGTCGTTAGTTACCTAACTTAACGGTGCACGAGGGGACATTGAGGTGAATGCGGATGGCATAAGTGTACGTCGTATTTATCTGTGATGTTTAGGTGATTTAAATGATAGGACTTCATTAATATGATTAATGAAAGAAAATAAACCTAAGATGTTGTGGAATCGAATTTTCAAAAACAGGTAGCTACAGTTCTTGCTTTGCATCGCGGTGTTCCTTGTAGAACATCCTGCACCTTATTCGATAAAGAAAGGACCGAGATCCCTTCACCGGGAGTGACTCCTTTAGCAATAACTGGCAGATGCTACAACCCTCGGTTTGTCTTTTGATTGCTTCTATAGTTTTTGCTTTGCACAGCGGTATATATGATATATCCTGCACCTTATTCGATGAGGAAAGGGCCGACGATCCCTTCACCGGGAGTGACCCCTTTAGCAAAACTAGAAAAGCCTCAAAAGCACTCCATTTTAAAATCATTTGATTCTACAACGATATCAAGTTCATTACGCAATAGGTTTTCAGAAAAACCTGTCGTAGCCCTCCGTCATTTCAGATAGGTACTGGTTAGTATTCGTGCTGCGTTTGTTGACCTCTGTCAAGGCGTAGTGTGCGGTAGCTGATTAGTGCTTATCTGTATAAGCATATGATGTGATTGATTTAGGGTAGGCGTGCGACCTTGTTGACCTCTGTCAAGGGTCGTGCGGGTGGGTTTATTTCAATCAAGAAATGACGGGTAGAACTTGACTAGCAACCTATGGTTTGTTGACCTCTGTCAAGGTCATAGGACGCTTGGGGCAAAATATTATTGGGAATTTCAAGTGTTGAAATTTGCAATGAGATTGCATACCTTCTATATGATAGTTGGATCCCGATACCCACTGCGAGTATTTGTTACTCCTGGGAGAGTTTTGCACTTTACAATTAGCCGATCAAGTAGGTATCTAGAAAGGTGTCAATGGGGTTACGCCTCTGGGAAAATGAGGTTTACATTAATTAGGTTCGTGCGAAAGCACGGGGGACCTCCCTCAAAGTACCGACACTGGCCTGGCTGAAAGATTGGCGAACTTGTAGCGTGTAATTAATCCCGGCTAGTCTTTCCTTTTAGGGTTTGAAGGAAGATTTGATAAAAACAGTGGGAGCCATCCTGATTAGATAAAATAATAACCAATCTGATCTTGCAAGAGCGCACGCAGAGTGTTTTCTTCTCTCTCTCTCCATGTAGCGACCATGTCACGCCTTAATCAAGATAATAATACGGATACATTGACCGAACCCGCTTATTATACTAAGCTGGGGAACGTTGGTCCCGCTCCAACTTATAATTGTTATAAGACAGAGCAGGAAATTGGGGATTACCAGAATTCTCGTGCCGCCCAAACGAAGAAAGTGCATATTGATGCATCATCTTCGGGTGTGTTCATTACAGAGAACTGTTTCTCAATGTTTTTTACGTCCTGGGTATATGATACCGGATCAGGATCCCACATATGTAATATATTACATGGGCTACAGAAAGGTAGAGAACTGAGAACGGATGATAAGTTTCATGAGGCAGAAACTGGTGCAAGTGTTGCAGCCAAGGCTGTTGGTCACTGTCACCCTGTATTACTAGAATACATTGATTCTGAACAAATGTTATTAGATACCGAACCTGATATACAAAATCATAGCAGTCTCTTTATTTAGATAAAGAAGGATATAATTTTGTATTGTTGGATAATGTTTTGAACATTTCCTAAATCAAGAGTTGATCGGTTCAGGCACGTTATCTAAAAGCATTGACATTCTAAATCAAACTACAGTTCTTAGTATACGGAATACACACAAGAGGAATAGTTCAGAAATGAACGAATCCTTCTTGAGGCATTGTAGACTAGGTCATATTAATGCGACCCGACTAGCTTAAGTTACATTAAGATGCATATTTAAATTAGTTTGAATTTACATCTTGTGAAACTTGCCAGTCATGTCACAAAGATAAGATGACCATAGCTCTGTTTATAGGAAATAGAGAAAGAGTTAGTGAACACTTGGGATGATACATATTGATGTATGAAGGTCCCCTGTCTACACATGCCAAGACCGGTTCTTTATACTTCATTACATTCTCTGATAATCTCTCAAGATTCAGACATATGTTCCTGTTGAAACACAAGTCCGAACCTTTTGAGATATTCATAGAATATAAGTTAGAAGCAGAGAACCAAAATACGGGTAAAAGTATTATGTCCTTTGATGTGATCAAGGAGGAGAATACTTGATCACGGAATTCCTGGATTATTCGAAAGGTGAATGAGATTCTCTCTCAGCATTACTCCTCTGTATACACCACAGCACGTTGGTGTATCGGGGCGGAGCAATCACACCCTATTAGATATGGTGTGCTCTATGATGAGTACTACTGAGTTTCCTATTTCCTTTTAGGGAGTTATGCACTTATGAAGTTGCTTACCTATTGAATAGGGTTCCGATCAAATCAGTTGCCTACCATTTCATATGAGATATGGAAAAGGAAGAGCCCATCTCTTAAGTCAGTCAAGATTTGGGGTTGTCCGTCCTATGTCTAAAAGCAAAATCCGGACAAGCTCGAGGCAAAGTCAGATCTGTGGAAGTTTGTTGGATATCCCAAGCATACGCAAGGGAATATCTTCTACCTAACCGATCAACAAAAATGTTTTGTTACTCAGCATGCCACCTTTGTGAAAGAGAATTTCTTATGAAGAAATTATTGGTTATGAGGTAGAACTGGAAAAATTTCCAGCTATACAAACTGCAGCTGATGATTTGGTAGAACCAAAGGATTCAATAGCAACCAACGAACCTCAGCCTCTCCGCCGATCTAGTAGGGTTCCTCACCCACCTGAGAGATACTTTGGTTTCTCTATGACAGTGGGAGCAAGGATTGCATCATGGGATGATGACCTAACTAGTTTCGAGCTGGCCATCAGGAGTGTGACTCTGTAAGAATGGCTGGATGTTTAGCGATCTGAGATGGAATCCTTATACACCAACAAAGTATGGACTTTGGTTGCTTTATCTGAAGGGTTAAATCCCCATCAGGAGAAAGTATATCTTGAGAAGATTACTTGGTATACATGGAAAAGTTAAGACTTTCAAAGCTAGACTTGTTAAAGGCTTGCATCATTGACCAGGTATGGATTATGATGAAACCTTTTCTAAGCAGCTATGCTTAAGTCCATCCAGATCCTACTTGCCACGGCTGCATACCATAACTACGATATCTGGCGGTTGGGTGTCATGACTGCTTTTCTAAATAAAGATTTAGAAGAGATAGTCTATAAGTACACAGTCAGAGGGCTTCGTAGACAGTGGGAGCAGCGGAAACATGTGCAAGATGTTTTATGTGATAAAGAAGGCATCGCGGAGTTGGAACATCTATTTTGATGAGTTAGTCAAAGAGTTTGACATCATCAAAATGGTAGATGAACCTTGTATACACAAAAAGGTAGTAAGGAGTGTGGTAGTGATCCTCGTAGAGTACGTGGATGACATACTCTTGATAGGGAAGGAGTTTCCTATGCTACGCTCGGTTAATCTCCGCTTATCACAAGGATTCTCCATATAGGATCATAATGATACCTCCTGAATCCTGGATTTTGGATCTATGAGATAGATCTAATTAGATATTAGGATACTCACTAGTAGTAGTAAGATGGTATTAATTGATCCTGGGAAAAATCACTGGAAAGGTTCCAGGGTGATAAGGACGACTGAATGTCAGTCGCAGGCATTGTCTTTACCCTCAGTAAAGGGACGGTATGTTGGAAGAGTTCCAAGCTAGATACCGTGGCATTCTAGACGATAAAGGCTGGATACATCGCTACTTAACATGCTACCAAAGAGGAAGTCTGGGTGTATACTAGTTCATGAGATGAACTTCGTTCCTCCCATTTGTTGGAGATAGTGCCCTCAGAGTCAATTATTGGATCACAAGCACGTGATTGCAATAATTGAGGGAGGACCTATACCAGTAGGACAGTCTTACTCGAGATGATAGTATGCTATCTGGTTTATCTTTATCATCGTGTACTGCTTTAGGTGACCTTACGAGTCGCTATTACACGTTGATAGAGCCCCTAGGATTCTTGCTTGACTACCAGCAGTATGAGGGCGATCATATACGTGAGAGCTGGAGTCTATAAGCACATCCTTAAAAGGTCCCTAGTCGTGGGAGTTTCGAGACAGGGCATCGATACTCCGGAGTAGACTAGTGTATACAGTCGAGACCCCGACGAGGGGCGATGGCTGGTCTCACAAGCCACTGGTGTCAGTTGGTTCACCTAAGATGTTTACATGTGCTCATTGGGTTATGAGTACACCGGACAAGACTCGCCGGGAACCTGCTAGTTGGTATTATACCTGACGTCAGATAGCAGTTCCCAGGTGACATGTGTACAGGTTAGTTCATTGACCTGAGATCGTCATTTGTCTTGTGTGAGTTCCCACTGTGCTTTGATTACTACCCTACCACTCTCAAAGGAGACATGAAAACAGGTTTTAGTTGGGTACAATCCCGAGCCACAGGGAGGCAGTGAGCGGATCTGCAGGGGTTCGTCTCTCCCGGTATTGGGGGTGAGGTCGCGCTGTGTCTAGGAGAGCCAGTACATGAAAAGTCCTTGGCCAAGGCAGGAGATTTACTGGTAGGTATTCCAGTAGTATCTCAGGGTGTTCTGGGCTACTCTCCGACACGACTTGTACCGCTTTTGGGGATCTGACTTTACCAACCCCCTAGGCCCGCCATGCGATGCTCATAGACGAACGGACCGGACTGTACGGATATTATCACAGACAGGCTCAGTAGGGTGTCAGGATGAGTTCGCTCATCGACGTCCATTTTGGTCAATAGCTGATAGCTCGTTACGTATGGCTGATACCTCTGACGTGCTAGTGGTTAAATCCACAGCCATAGTATTGACGAGTCTTTAGAGTCCCCCACACACAGTTACTCAAGTTTCGGGCGAAACGCTGTAGAGGCCGTATGGAGATATGGCAGGGTTATCAGATACGTGCGGTATTGCACAGATCGTGATTGGACGGATTTTACTAGCCGGCTTTGGCTTAAGCCGGATCCTAATATTAGACAGTGTAGTTTTGTCTCTTTGCATTTGTATTCAGTGGGAATACAAATGCGGGCATGTATATGCAGTAGCGGGGTTTTCCTGTAATTTATTATGGGATCATTTTTTTGAAATTGCCAGTTTGCATTCCGTTCCGGCCAGTTTTCTTTTGTTCCTTCGCGGCCGGACTTTTTCGATGGAGGGGGTAATTTGCAATTGTGCAAATTACTTATTGTGGAGGGGTTTCTTGCATTTGTGGCTTCATCATCATGAGATTCCTTTTGAATCAATCCTTTGCATTAATGAGATGTGTATTGAGTTGGATTTGGATGAGAGGTTAGTGTGACTTTAATCCTTTTATTTTCAATCATACATATTCTTTTCTTGCTTGATTCTTTTTCTCATCTCTCCACCATTTTTCCACCATGAGAGGCCAGCCACTTAGAGGAGGGGAGATGAGAGAGGATTCATTTTCTAGTGGTGGAAGATAAATCATCTCATTTATGCTTGCTTGCAAAATTACACACATCACTCCAAAGCTTATTTTTTCTCCTCCACAACATCCATGGCAAATTCACTACCCACTTGAGACAAGCCTACTACACTTAGTTTACAGCATCCCTTGGACGCGTCGGCTAGCCAAATTCGCGCCCGAGTTGCCTCGGTCCAGAGGTGGGAGCAGGTAAAAGTACCCGGCTACGTGGTGCCTTTCCGACGAGGAGGTGACGGACGGAGATTCCGCAGGAGATCGGAGTGGAGACGAAGACCGAAGGACACGGATCGCTTGGTATAACTCTCTGCCCCTCTTTTAGTTTGCTAGTAGCTAGGTTAATGGCCCGATCCGGGATTTTTGTGCGCGGTGGTGCCGGTTTGCTAGTTCGCAAAGTTTTTCGTTTCCGCGTTTCCGGCGTCAGATCGACGGCCGGGGCACCGCCGTACACTTACACTGGTATCAAAGCCACGCCATTAACCTAGTCTAGCTTGCTCTAGTATGTTTAGAACTCGATCGAACGGATTTTCCGAAAACCCGATAACACATGCACAGTTTCTGTCGAAATTTTTTTGGGCTCTAAAAATTTTTCAGGGTGTTTCAGAAATGTGTGCAGGGTATATGGAGAACACTGTAGAAAATTGGTCACGTGATGCCACTATATAGCCGTGGAACCGCGGCCTTAACCCCCTTTTGGCCGCGGTTCCGCCGCCGAAAAGTGTCATCATTGCTCCAGATTTCTACAGTAGTTCTCTGACTTGAACATGGGGCTTTTGGAATATTCTTTTTGAGCCCAGTTTTCTGTGAGTGCTACAGTAGTGCTTGGGGCCCACTTCGATAAATTTGTTCGATCGGATATTTTAAACATGCTAGTTCACAGTATTTACATTATATCTGCGACCGTGAATGTCATTCGATCGGTAAATCCAGTCTATCTTGTAGGGTTCCTAGGCACACTAGTGAGATCTCACAAGGCATCAACCATGCCAATTTCAAAAATTAGGAGTGCCGAGAAACCCTAATACGGATCGTTAACTAGATATATAGGCGAAACAATGACTAGTTAACAACTTAACTAAATGGTAAACAGAAATACAACCTTTGTAGATCCGGTTCTCCACCTCCATGGCTCCGCGATGATGTCTCCTCGCTGTCCAAATCGGATCTTGGGCTCTAGCGTCGGCTTCATCGGAGAAAAAGCGGGCTAGGTCATCGACGACGATGCCGAAGATGATCTACGTCGAGGCATCGCTAGATCAAGCTCCAACTTCACCAAGTCATGAAACTTGTGAAGAAAACACACTCTACTACTTGGCAAGAGGTAGAGGATGAAGAAATAGGAAGTGGGTTCACTTTAGAATTGGATTTCTCACTCAATTGCTCAAGTTGCCATTGATGAAGCAAGCTTTCTTCTTGAAGAAGAAGAAGAAGATGAAAATGTTATGATAAGTCTTTTCAAAATGAATAATAAAATCAATACTTATCATATGGCAACCATGATTAGGTGTAGAGAATAGACCATGGTTAATTGGAAGGGTTAGGGTTAAACATGAAGACAAAATGGTCACTAGGTCAAAGCTTCAAGAAGCTTCAAAAACAAACAAAGAAAGCCACCATTTTCTCTTCATCATTTTCTTTTGCTAAAATAAACAAAATGGATAAATAAATTATTAAATGAATAAGTAAATGAATCAAAAGAAACCCTAGCCATTGACCAACCATGGTTTAAACTATACACCAAACTATCATGTATCATCAAACATGATACAATCAAATGCACAAAAGTATATCATATATACAATGTGCACTTCAAGTGAGAAAATCCTTTTTAAGTGAACCATTATTAGTTAATGTAAAGTGATATATCAAATATATAATTATACATTAAATCATTAAATCAACACTTGATTTAACGACCCGGTCATATCGCATATAACCGACTAATATCAATAGTAACAACTTATCGAATCAACACTTGATCCGATAACCCGGCTATAACGCATATAACCGATCAATGTTACAAATCGCGAGAATGGAATACGGTATCACATACACGCATTATTCTCGGTCCTGCACATATCTCATATGCGCTCCTATTTCGTTTCGCTTGAGCCAGGAAACCTCTATGTAGGACTCTAAAGACTCGTTAATACGCCGGCAGCAGGTGATGATCATATCAATCACCCACAAGCCGCAAGCGGTCTGCTAAACGTAACGGCCACCCGGGTATTGAACGATCAGAAGATCGACGAGAATGCCCGCTCATACTCCTGTGAATCCAACCAGTCACACTTACCGTACAGTCCGGTCTGATCGTCTGATATGTAGCATTTCTTGCCTAGGGGTGGTAAACGTCAGACCCCAATAGCTCGATAAGTCATGTCGATATGAGGCCTATAACAGTTCGAGAAACTACTGGTAACACTTACCAGTAAATCTCAGCAACCCTAGCCAGGGATTTCCGGTTATAGCCAATCGAACACAGCGCAACATCAACTCCCTATACCGGGAGAGACGAATCCCCTCCTATCGCTCATTGCCTCCATGTGACTCGGGACTGTACCCAAAAACCACCGTTTTGCACGCTCTCTTGGACGTGGTAAGATGGAAATCAAAGCACAGTGGGAACCACACAAGACTCTATGACGATCTCGGGTCAACAGACTACTCTGTACCAGTGTCACCAGAGAACTGCCATCTGACGTAAGGTATAATACCATCTGGGAGTTCTCGGCGTGTCCGTCCAGTGTACCCAGTCTCTACTGAGCACCCGTATATCATCTCTGATGTCAAACACCAATGGATATGGGATCATCCATCGCCCATCTGTATGGGTCGAGAAGGTATACGCTAGTCTACTCTGGTATATCGATGCCCCGTCTCGATACACCCACGACTAGGGACTTTGAAGGATGTACTTATAGACTACCATGTCCCCACTAGTATGATCTGCATCATAGTCCAGGTAGTCAAGTACACATCCTAAGGGCTTTACCAACATATAACAGAGAGACAATCAGTATACACGTTGAGGTAAAGATCAACCAGATAGCATACTATCATGTCGAGCAAGAAAGTCCTCCCTATATATGTCCAAGCATCCACTACAATATACATCCTATGTATAGTAATGGCCTCTAGGGCATACATATAACTAACAATCTCCCACTTACACTAGGGCCATCTGATAGCAGTGGTTTTAGTATCTCATACTCAACCATCCCATAAAAATCTCTCTCTGGGAACAGGCCTTTGTGAGTGGATCCGCTGTGTTTGTCCTCTGAGTCTACTCTCCAAACCTCGATCACCCTGGAGATCAACCATCTCCATGATCAGGTGATACTGCCTTAGAATATGTCTAGATCACTGATAGGACCGGCGTTCCTTGGCATAAGCCACAACTCCATTGTCTCACAATGGTTGGAACGTAGTTCATCTCATGAACCATTATACATCCAAACAGCCTCTTTGGTAGTATCTTAAGGAGCGATGTATCCTGCCTTAATCGTCTAGTATGCTACGGTATCTAGCTTGGAACTCTTCCAACATACCGTCCCTGTACCGAGGGTAAAGACAATGCCTGTGACTGACATTCAGTCGTCTTTATCACCCTGGAACCTTTCCAGTGATTCTCCCCAGGATCGATTGATACCATCTTACTTCAACTAGTGAGTATCCTAACATCCATTTAGATCTATCTCATAGATCCAAAATCCAGGATTTAGGAGGTATCACTATGATCCTATATGGAGAATCCTTGTGATAAGCGGAGATTGATCGAGCGTAGCATAGGAAATTCCTTCCCTATCAAGAGTATGTCATCCACGTACTCTACGAGGATCACCACCATACTCCCTACTACCTTTTTGTATATACAAGGTTCATCTACCATTTTGATGATGTCAAACTCTTTGACTACTTCATCAAAACAGACGTTCCAACTCCGCGATGCCTGCTTTATCCTATAAAGCATCTTTTACACGTTTCCGCTGCTCCCACTGTATACGAAGCCCTCTGGCTGTGTACTTATAGACGCCCTTTTCTAAAACATCATTTAGAAAAGCTGTCATGACACCCAACCACCAGATATCGTAGTCATGGTATGCAGCCGTGGCAAGTAGGATCTGGATGGACTTAAGCATAGCCACTGAAAAAAGGTTTCATCATTATCCACGCCTGGTCGATGACGAAAAGCTTTAACAAGTCTAGCTTTGAAAGTCTCAACTTTTCCATCTACACCTAGTAATCTTCTCAAGATATACTTGCTCCTGATGGGGATTTAACCCTTCAGATATAGCAACCAAAGTCCATACTTTGTTGGTGTACATGGATTCCATCTCAGATCGCTTAGTATCCAGCCATTCTTATAGAGTCCCACTCCTGATGGCCAGCTCGAAACAAGTTGGGTCATCATCTCATGATGCAATCCTCGCTCCCACTGTCATAGAGAAACCGAAATATCTCTCAGGTGGGTGAGGAACCCTACTAGATCGGCGGAGAGGCTGAGGTTCGTTGGTTACTATTGAATCCTTTGGTTTTTATCAAATCATCTGCTGTAGTTTGTATAGCTGGAACATTTCCAGTTCTACATAACTGACCTTGCCTCGAGCTTGTCCGGATTTTGCTTTTAGACATAGCCCGGACAACCCCAAATCTTAACCAGCTTAAGATATGGGCTCTTCCCTTATCATATCACATATGAAATGGTAGGCAACTGATTTGATTGGAACCCTATTCAATAGGTATGAATCTTCTCAAGCGCATAACTCCCAAAAGGAAATAGGAAACTCAGTAGTACTCATCATAGAGCACACCATATCTCATAGGGTGCTATTGCTCCGTCCCGATATACCATCGTGCTATGGTGTATACGGAGGAGTAATGCTGAGAGAGAATCTCATTCTCCTTTAGAATAGTCCAGGACTTCCGTGCTCAAGTATTCTCCTCCTTGATCTCATCAAAGGACATAATACTTATACCCGTATTGGTTCTCTACTTCTAGCTTATATTCTGTGAATATCTCAAAAGGTTCGGACTCATGTTTCAACAGGAACATAGGTCTGAATCTTGAAAGATCATCAGAGAATGTAATGAAGTATAAAGAACCGGTCTTGGCAAGTGTAGACAGGGGACCTACATACATCAACATGTATCATCCCAATAGTTCACTAACTCTTTCTCTGTTTCCAGTAAACGGAGCTATGGTCATCTTATCTCTGTGACATGACTGGCAAGTTTCACAAGATGTAGATTCAAACTGATTTAAATATGCATCTTCATGTAACTTCAGCTAGTCGGGTCGCATTGATATGACCTAGTCTACAATGCCCCAAGAAGAATACATTCATTTCTGAATTCTTCCTCTTGTGTGTGTTCCATATACTAAGAACTATAGTTTGATTTAGAACATTAATGCTTTTAGATAACATGCCTGAACCGATCAACTTTTGATATAGGAAATGTTCAAAACATTATCCAACAATACAAAATTTTATCATTTCTTTACTAATAAAGAGACCGATATGATTTTGTATATCAGGTTCGGTATCTAATAACATTTGTTCAGAATCAATGTATTGGTAATACAGGGTGACAGTGACCAACAGACTTGGCTGCAACTCTTGCCCCGTTTTCTGCCTCATGAAACTTATCACCCGTTCTCAGTTCTCTACCTTTCTGTAGCCCTATGTAACAGATTACATATCTGGGATTCTGATCTGGTATCATATACCCAGGACGTAGAGGATACTGAGAAACAGTTCTGTGTAACGAACACACCCGAAGGAGATGCATCATATACACTTTCTTCGTTTGGGCGGCACGGGAAATCTGGTAATCCCCAATTTCCTGCTCTATCTTATAACAATTATAAATTGGAGCGGGACCAACGTTCCCCAGCTCAGTATAACAAGCGGGTTCGGTCAAATATCCGTTTTATTATCTTGATCAAGGCGTGATATGGTCGCTACCAGGAGAGAGAGAGAAGAAAACACTCAGCGTGCGCTCTTGCAAGAATAGATTGGTTTTTATTTTATCTAATCAGGATGGCTCCCACTGCTTTTTATCAAATCTTCCTTCAAACCCTAAAAAGGAAAGACTAGCCGGGATTAATTACACACTACAAGTTCGCCAATCTTTCAGCCAGGTCAGTGTCGGTACTTTGAGGGAGGTCCCCCGTGCTTTCGCACGAACCTAATTAATGTAAACCTCGTTTTCCCAGAGGCGTAACCTCGTTGACACCTTTCTAGACACCTACTTGATCAGCTAATTGTAATGTATAAAACTCTCCCAGGAGTAACACTTACTCGCAGCGGGTATCGGGATCCAACTATCTCATAGAAGGTATGCAATCTCATTGCAAATTTCAACACTTGAAATTCCCGATAATTTTTCCCCTAGCGTCCTATGACCTTGACGCAGGCCAACAAACCATAGTGCGCTAGTCAAGTTCAACCCGTCATTTCCTGATTGAATTAAACCCACCCGCACGACCCTTGACGTAGGCCAACAAAGTCGCACGACTACCCTAATCCAATCTGCATCATATGCATAAGCAGATAAATACTAGTTAGCTACCGCACACTACGCCTTGACGCTGGCCAACAAACGTAGCACGATTACTAACTACCACTTATCTGAAATGACGGAGGGCTACGACAGGTTTTTCTGAAAACCTATTGCGTAATGAACTTGATATCGTTGTAGAATCAAATGATTTTGAAATGGAGTGCTTTTGAGGCTTTTCCAGTTTTGCTAAAGGAGTCACTCCCGGTGAAGGGATCGTCGGTCCTTTCCTCGTCGAATGAGGTGCGGGATATATCATATATATCACTGTGCAAAGCAAAAACTCTTAAAAGCAATCAAAATACAAACCGAGTGTGTAGCGTCAGCCAGTTATTGCTAAAGGAGTCACTCCCGGTGAAGGGATCTCGGTCCTTTCCTCATCGAATAAGGTGCAGGATATATCTCATATACCGCTATGCAAAGCAAGAACTGTAGCTACCTGTTTTATTTTTGAAATTCAATTCTACAACATCTTTAGGTTTCTTTTCTTTCATTAATCACATTAATGAAGTCCCATCATTTAAGTACCTAAACATCACAGATAAATACGACGTACACTTATGCCATCCGCATTCGCCTCGATGTCCCCTCGTGCACCGTTAGGTTAGGTAACTAACAGCAGAGCGGGGCAGGGCTAGCGCGGGTGTAAAACATAAGTAACGCCTATATAATATATCATATATACTAAATACAGTATCTATCACAGAACATCACATGATCACATCACAGATATCGCAGCAGAAGAATCATATGAAATATTAGATATACTAGGACGTCCGTGTTTTCAATACGAGCCAGTATAAAACACAGATTCCACGGTCGCGATGAATAGCCAAACCCACACCCCTAGACCCCTACGAGAGCGGCAAGCAACCCTACCAATTCTAGAGTTAGGAGACCCGGACTCGACTCCTCGAGTTGGTCTCCCACTGGACTCCATAACCCGGTTACTTGTGCTCCCCTCCTTGGGTCTATCCTAGTGCGGAAAAGAAAATAATATACAAAGGGTGACATCTTCCGCAACCTGGAAGTGCCCCAATAAAAGAATATTACATACAAGTTTTTACATGAATGAAAGTGAAAAATACTCATCTCTCATAAAAAACCCCGGCTATTCAAACACGACAATCCAATATAACATATCCAGCAACACATAACATCGCATGTCATCAACGTAAGTAAATATGCGTATCCCAATTGTCGTTGACATATAGCAACGAAATCGGCGATATCACATATTACACTTACGGTCACAGAAAAGAAAGTGTAAAACTAAAACAGTTGGAATCCGCAACCTCCATAGACATCGCATGCCTAATCAAATGAATTACTTAGACATCGCATGCCTAACAATTATAAACCCCGCATTTTAGTCTCAAAATCGAAAACTCTTTTCAATATCAAGTCGGGCAATTCAACAAGATTCCCGACATCCTGATCGAATGCTCGTCGCAAACTTCAATAGATGGCTGCACCCCCGATACCATCGACGAAGTGCACCAAGGCGGAACACCGCTGCCGCGAGCACCCGAACGGACGCTTTCGGCGACGGGGTTCTCCTACAGTCACTTGGTCGGGGCTATAGAGTGAGGCTTTCTATTAAGTTTACCCGGCGAGTATCCGCGTACGCTACGTGATTGCGACGGACTTTTGATCACATCAAAATTCCGTGGCAACCGATCAAGTGAGACTAAACTGCTATATTTATAACATTCATTCAGTTATCTCATAACTACTTGTGAATTCCAATTATTGTATTACATTCTGGATAAATAGAAAATGTTAAACTTTCCGATCGAACAATCGAACACCCAAGTTTTCCCGATACAGCTCAACACATGAAATAGGTTCAAAGACATTCACTTCATGCCTCAGTACCAACGGTCCAGCCGTAGAAGGGTCAAGCCAACGCCTCACATGTGGCACGCCGTACTGCCCCAAACCCGAAGTTTCAAAGGGCGGTTCAAGACGGTCACATAATCGAGTTAAGGTTTGTTGTCTTCTAGAGGGACCATCGCGTTACTTGCACTACTTAGAACGTCTTTAAACCTCGGAAAAATCCAACACTTGGAAATTTTCCGACAGGGAAAAATTGGGTATTTTTATCCGGTCGAACTTTTTTAACACATTCTAAAATTATCCGGAAAAACACATAGACAAAATTTGACAATCCGATCGAATGTACGAACTCCCAATACAACCCAAAATACTCAACTCTTGATTTCAGATTAAAAATTCCCAGGAAAACCAACACTGCCAAATAGGAATTACTGTGCAAAATTTAATGGGAGAAGAGACAAAAGGGCCGCGGAACCGCCGCATTAGCGTGCTAATGCCGCGGTTCCGCCGCACTTTTATGGAGTTAGGTCATCGAACTTCACAGTAATTCTTATAAATTCCTGCTGGTTTTTCTGCATATTTTTAATTCTGCAAAAACCCCGATTTTCAAAAAAGTCCAGAGAGCAAATTCCAATTAGGGTTTCGGGTCGATCGGGTTTCAAACTTCGTCTACGCATCGCCTAAGGCTCTAGCTAGGCTCTGATACCACTGTAGGGTTCCTAGGCACACTAGTGAGGTCTCACAAGGCATCAACCATGCCAATTTCAAAAATTAGGGGTGCCGAGAAACCCTAATATGGATCGTTAACTAGATATATAGGCGAAACAATGACTAGTTAACAACTTAACTAAATGGTAAACGGAAATACAACCTTTGTAGATCCGGTTCTCCACCTCCATGGCTCCGCGATGATGTCTCCTCGCTGTCCAAATCGGATCTTGGGCTCTAGCGTCGGCTTCATCGGAGAAAAAGCGGGCTAGGTCATCGACGACGATGCCGAAAATGATCTACGTCGAGGCACCGCTAGATCAAGCTCCAACTTCACCAAGTCATGAAACTTGTGAAGAAAACACACTCTACTACTTAGCAAGAGGTAGAGGATGATGAAATAGGAAGTGGGTTCACTTTAGAATTGGATTTCTCACTCAATTGCTCAAGTTGCCATTGATGAAGCAAGCTTTCTTCTTGAAGAAGAAGAAGATGAAAATGTTATGATAAGTCTTTTCAAATGAATAATAAAATCAATACTTATCATATGGCAACCATGATTAGGTGTAGAGAATAGACCATGGTTAATTGGAAGGGTTAGGGTTAAACATGAAGACAAAATGGTCACTAGGTCAAAGCTTCAAGAAGCTTCAAAAACAAACAAAGAAAGCCACCATTTTCTCTTCATCATTTTCTTTTGCTAAAATAAACAAAATGGATAAATAAATGAATAAATGAATAAGTAAAAGAAGCAAAAGAAACCCTAGCCATTGACCAACCATGGTTTAAACTATACACCAAACTATCATGTATCATAAAACATGATACAATCAAATGCACAAAAGTATATCATATATACAATGTGCACTTCAAGTGAGAAAATACTTTTTAAGTGAACCTTTATTAGTTAATGTAAAGTGATATATCAAATATATAATTACACATTAAATCATTAAATCAACACTTGATTTAACGACCCGGTCATATCGCATATAACCGACTAATATCAATAGTAACAACTTATCGAATCAACACTTGATCCGATAACCCGGCTATAATGCATATAACCGATCAATGTTACAAATCGCGAGAATGGAATACGGTATCACATACACGCATTATTCTCGGTCCTGCACATATCTCATATACGCTCCTATTTCGTTTCGCTTGAGCCAGGAAACCTCTGTGTAGGACTCTAAAGACTCGTCAATACGCCGGCAGCAGGTGATGATCATATCAATCACCCACAAGCCGCAAGCGGTCTGCTAAACGTAACGGCCACTCGTGTATTGAACGATCAGAAGATCGACGAGCAAGCCCGCTCATACTCCTGTGAATCCAACCAGTAACACATACCGTACAGTCCGGTCTGATCGTCTGATATGTCGCATATCTTGCCTAGGGGTGGTAAACGTCAGACCCCAATAGCTCGATAAGTCGTGTCGATATGAGGCCTATAACAGTTCGAGAAACTACTGGTAACACTTACCAGTAAATCTCAGCAACCCTGGCCAGGGATTTCCGGTTATAGCCAATCGAACACAGCGCAACATCAACTCCCTATACCGGGAGAGACGAATCCCCTCCTATCGCTCATTGCCTCCATGTGACTCGGGACTGCACCCAAAAACCACCGTTTTGCACGCCCTCTTGGACGTGGTAAGATGGAAATCAAAGCACAGTGGGAACCACACAAGACTCTATGACGATCTCGGGTCAACAGACTACTCTGTACCAGTGTCACCAGAGAACTGCCATCTGACGTAAGGTATAATACCATCTGGGAGTTCTTAGCGAGTCCGTCCAGTGTACCCAGTCTCTATTGAGCACCCGTATATCATCTCTGATGTCAAACACCAATGGATATGGGATCATCCATCGCCCATCTGTATGGGTCGAGAAGGTATACGCTAGTCTACTCTGGTATATCTGTTGGGGTAAAAATTTACACTCCCGTTGACCGAGTCAAAGTCAAGGTCAACCCCAAGGCAGGTGGGCCCAAGCCCAGGTCAAGCGGGCCCATGCCCAAGTCAAGGCCGCGGCCAGCCTCCTCCATGCCAACAACAAAAATCATGTAACAAATAATTTTTAGGTAATTTTTGTGCATGATTTTTGTATGCAAAATGGGCATAAAGCCAAATTTTTGTAAGCGCATGGCTTATGTGCAAAAACAAATGACACATAAGCCATGTGATAGGCAAAATGCCATTTTGAAAAGCCCAAGGGGCTATATGTAAATGTGTAAGCCTATAAAAGGCAACATGATGATGAATAAAAAAACAACTTTTCATTCCCCCAAAAATTAGGGTTCTTTGTGCCTCCTGCTCCTTCTCCAAGGTTCTAAACCTTCTAATTTCTTTTGAATTAAATCAAGAGTTTTACTCTTTCTTTTCAAAAACTAAGAAGTCTTTCACCACAAAACCCACAAAGGGGAACTTGGATCTACCATTAGATCTCAGAAAGGAGAGATTTTTAGATCTCACATCTCTTGATCATCAAGATCCAGCCAACAGAGGAGGAAGAAGAAGAACATCTTTCACTAAACCCCCAAGAAAGAAGAAAAAAAACACTCAGGAGTCCAACTCCTCTTTGATCTCTCTTCAGAGAAATCTTTTTAGGCTAAAATCCTTTTGTCCTCTCCGGCGCGCAGCGCAAGTGCGCAAAGCGCCCGCGTGTCGACACGTGGCGCACGCTTGCGCACCTGCGCGCTTGCGCAAGTGCGCAAAGCGCCCGCGTGCCGACACGTGGCGCGCTTGCGCAAGTGCGCAAAGCGCCCGCGTGCCGACACGTGGCGCGCGCGCTTGCGCACCTGCGCGCTTGCGCAAGTGCGCAAAGCGCCCGCGTGACGACACGTGGCGCGCGCGCTTGCGCACCTGCGCGCAGCGCTCTTGCGCAAAGCGCCCGCGTGCCGATACGTGGCGCGCGCGCGCTTGCGCACCTGCGCGCTTGCGCAAGTGCGCAAAGCGCCCACGTGCCGACACGTGGCGCGCGCTCGCTTGCGCACCTGCGCACAGCTCTCTTGCGCAAAACGCCCACATGCCGATACGTGGCGCGTGCGCTGGCGCACCTGCGCGCAGCGCTCATGCGCAAGATTGCCCACGTGTCGACACGTGGCGCGCGCGCGCCTGAGCGCACAGCACCTTAGCGCACAGCGCTCTAGACGCTGGCCCCACGCATCCTTTGGATGTCTTTTTCCCCTTTACTTATATTTACATGTATATGTATACATATGTATATAAATGTACACATACACATACTCCGCGACACTGTCCCTGTTAGAAAAAAATTTCTAACGGGGCGCTGCCCCGCACCCCGCAAGGGGGCTGCTAGCCCCCTTGACCCCCAGCCCGCTATCCGGGTAGCGGGACCCCCGTAAAAACTCTGCGTGGCTCCCGATATATCCAAAACCCCCCTTTCAAAACACAACACACGTACACTGTACATTGAGTTCGCATGACCAGTTTAACCCGTTAATCGGAGGTTCCCTCGCCCCAAAGGCGAGGGGTAATTAACGGCAGCTTAGTCCGCGGCTGCCGGAGATTCGGATCCCCACAATCAATAAACCCCGGCCTACCCTAGGCCGGGGGAATCTGTAGTGCGCCTGACAAGCGCGCGCGTATTCCCATCTCAATGGGGTGACGAAAAACACCCTACAGATTCTGGCACGCCCGGTGGGACCAATCTCTCCTCCCATATTTCGGGTTAAATGTTCATGCGAACTCAATCAATATACATGCCTGTATTTGTACTAAAATAATGCTCTTTCATGCAGGTTCTCAAGCAATCACTTCTCAACGATGTCTCTAAAAACCTGCTCAGCTCTCAACACGGCTCCCATCTCATATACGATGAAGATAGACTCCAGGATGGTCCTTCCGGCCAGTCTTGGGCGACAATGGGAGGAGCCTCTGCTACTTTTTGGCTCTATCATGTTCATGCCAGTTGGCGCCATCCCAGCTCCTCAAGCCCCGGTGGCAGACAAACCGATCTCGAAAGGCAGGAGACCAAATGTGGTGATCTCAAGGGCGCCCCAACTCAAACGCGAGTCGGTATCTGAACGACTTTCCTTGGCCCCAGCTGGGGGCAAGGCCATCAACACCAACAAAGCTACAACGCGTCCCGAGCAAGCTCCAGCGGTGCCCCTGAAAAATGCCCAATCGGGTGTCTTCTCTAAGCTCCCCGTTGATCAACTCACAATGGCTTCCCGGGTAGCGGATGCCCGCCAAGCCTTCAAAATCGAGAAGCAGAGGGAGAAAAGGCTCAGATATAGAGCCAACAAAAGGGCTAGGGCTCCTGCCAGGCTAAACCTCATAAGGTTCGAAGAACAGGGTTACCCCGCCGAAGATGAGGAAATGGCTGGGTATGTGGTCCACACTGTCTACACGGTGAGCACGCGCAGCAAGAGCAAGGACGGGGCTACCACATCTCAAATCCAATCTGGCTTGAACGTGGTGGCCGCTTCCCAAGAGCAGCCGCCTCTGCTGGGTGATGAAAACCCTATTGATGAGGATGATAGGCGGAAAGACCCTTCGGTCCATGAGGAGTCGGGCTCGGAAAGCGAAGAAGAGCCGACTTTCCTCCCCAGGACCGCGGAGCAAGAGCTGCTTCAAGAGCTCCGAAAGCAGCTCAGAAACAAAGACAAGGAGATGGCCAAACTCTACTCCAAAATCGATGACTTGACGAATGTCGTGATGCAGCTCACAACCCGACTTGCCTCTCAGCCGCCCAATCAAGCGGAGGGCTCTGCTCGTGAACCGGGAAGTGGTGTGCCAAAGCAACCGACGCTTATTCCCTCAAATCCAAAAGTGGGCGAACTACATGAAAATCAGTCGCATCATATCTCAGGAAATGCCTTGGCTACCGATGAAAGTAGCCCGCTAACTCAAGATCAAATCATGGATTTGGTTGCCAACAAAGTCAAAACCTTGGTAGCCGAAGCCGAAGCGCAAAAAGATATCAGCAGTAGTGGGAGACCATATCCTGCTCAGTATGATCTGGTAGAATTTCCTAGCGGCTATGTCATCCCCAAATTCGGAAGATTCGATGGGACGGGAAATGCGAATCAGCACATCGCCCACTTCAAAGCCTCATGCGGGAATACTGGGGGCAATGATGCGCTTCTCCTCCGCCAGTTCGTTAATAGCTTGACCGATGTTGCTTTCGACTGGTACGCGAGCATACCGGATGGCTCCGTCATAACTTTTGTCCAAATGGAGTCTCTGTTTCGGCAGAGGTTCATGAGCGTCAGCGATAAGATTACCATTGCCGAGCTCGTGAGGACCAAGCCCAAGAGCGACGAAAGCAGCACGGATTTTATAACCCGATGGCGCAATCTCTCCGTCAAATGCGAACCGCCGATAGAGCAGGACCAATCTGTCAGTCTCCTCGTCGGAAATCTCAACAACTGGATGGCCCCGTTTCTATGTACCGCGGGTCTCAAAACATTCCAAGAGCTGACCAAAAAGGTCCAAACGTTGGAACGCTCAATGCCCGAGTCCGCTCAGGATCTTCAGTTCACAAAAAGACCGAAACCTTGGAGGGACGACAACCGAAAAGGCGGAAGTTCTAACATCACCGATTCTCCAAATAAGCAGAGAACGGGCGGGGCAAAGACTGACCAGCCTCGAGAGCCAACTTTGGAGGAAAGGAGAAATAAGGTCTACTCATTCCGAAAGGACAAGGTCCACAAAATTTTTAAAGATGCTCTAAAGAATGGCCTGCGGCTACCAGAACCGAGAAGGCTAAGTGAAGCGAACAAGACTGATCATCCCAACTTTTGCCCATACCACCGAGTGCTGGGGCACACTATTGAAGACTGTTGTATCTTCAAGGATTGGGTTGAGAAACAATACAAGGCGGGAGAAATATCATTGTCCCCTGGCGTGTTAACAAACAATCAAGCTGCGACCGCCAATTTCATACAAACGGGGACCGAAGTCCTTCAGGGACCTGATTCTGTCAAACACCCACCTTTCTCTGGAAACAATCGACCACCACGTCATTAAACTGGGAACAATCGACCTCTAAGTCGTTAAACTGGGAATGTAAAAATATATGTATACATATATATGTAAATAAACAAAAAATGTGTAAATAAAAGAAAAATAGAGAAAAGCCGAAATGATGGGGCAACCGCAAATAAAAGCCGAAACGATAGGGCAATCACGATCTTCGCGATAAAAAAGCTGAAAGGATAGAGCAATCACGGTAAAATAAAAACAAAAAAAAACACACAAACAAAAATTCAAATTTCCAAAATTCTTCCGGCCCTACGGCCAGTCCCCAAATTGACTACCGTATACAATCCACGGGCTCAAATGATTCTCAGCATACCCATGCCCCACCGCAACCACCAGTTACGCGGCTGGTCTCCGCCTTTGGAATTACGCTTCATTGGAAAGACCCACTCATGTGTCCTCACGATGCATGAGGAGAACAAACCTTCGTGAGATCCTTACGACTCACCAAGGAAAAACACACTTAGGAGTCCTCACGACTCTTAAGGAGAAAACACACCTGCAGGATCCTTACGACTCGCAGGGAGAAAATACCTTTATGGGACCCTCACGGCCCATAAAATTGAAAAGTCTTAGGTGATAGGGATCCAAACCTGTCTCCTAAGCAATCGCTCCCCAATCCCCAAGTGGCGAATGATGAGTCGCTCCTGGTACCATATTCCAGTGCAGCGATGCAGACGCCAACCAAATTCCAAATTCCAATCCCCAAGCGGCGAATGATGAGTCGCTCCTGGTACCATATTCCAGTGCAGCGATGCAGACGCCAACAAAGCCCTAAAATTTTTATGGCCCTACGGTCTGGATCATACATCCTGCAAAACCGTATACAATCCACGGGCGTAAAACGATCCCAATCTCTCCCAAGTCCTCCCGGGCACATGATGAGTTGCTCCTGGCATTATTCCAGTGCAGCAATGCAGATGCCAAACAAAAACCAAATTCAAATCCTCCCCGGGCACATGATGAGTTGCTCCTGGCATTATTCCAGTGCAGCAATGCAGATGCCAAACAAACCAAATCCAAATCCTCTCTGGGCACATGATGAGTTGCTCCTGGCATTATTCCGGTGCAGCAATGCAGATGCCAAACAAAAACCCCAATTCCCAAATCCTCTCAAAGACAGATGATGATTCGCTCCTGGTACCATATTCCAGTATAGCGATGCTAATGTCAACTCAAATCAAACAAATCAAACCAACTAATTCCAACATCGACCTCTGCGTCAACCACAGGCACTCCGTCTCGGGGATACGCCCTACAACAGGCACCCCGTCTCGGGGATACGTCCTACAACAGGCACCCCCTCTCGGGGATACGTCCTACCACAGGCACTCCGTCTCGGGGATACGTCCTACAACAGACACTCCGTCTCGGGGATACGTCCTACCACAGGCACTCCGTCTCGGGGAAACGTCCTACAACAGACACTCCGTCTCGGGGATACGTCCTACAACACGCACTCCGTCTCGGGGAAACGTCCTACAACAGGCACTCCGACTCGGGGAAACGTCCTACAACAGGCATCCCGTCTCGGGGAAACGTCCTACAACAGGCACCCCGTCTCGGGGATACGTCCTACAACAGGCACCCCGTCTCGGGGAAACGTCCTACAACAGGCACTCCGTCTCGGGGATACGTCCTACAACAGGCACTCCGTCTCGGGGAAACGTCCTACAACAGACACTCCGTCTCGGGGATACGTCCTACCACAGGCACTCCGTCTCGGGGAAACGTCCTACAACAGACACTCCGTCTCGGGGAAACGTCCTACCACAGGCACTCCGTCTCGGGGAAACGTCCTACAACAGGCACTCCGACTCGGGGAAACGTCCTACAACAGGCACTCCGACTCGGGGAAACGTCCTACCACAGGCACTCCGTCTCGGGGATACGTCCTACCACAGGCACTCCGTCTCGGGGAAACGTCCTACAACAGGCACTCCGACTCGGAGAAACGTCCTACAACAGGCACTCCGACTCGGGGAAATGTCCTACCACAGGCACTCCGTCTCGGGGATACGTCCTACCACAGGCACTCCGTCTCGGGGATACGTCCTACAACAGACACTCCGTCTCGGGGATACGTCCTACCACAGGCACTCCGTCTCGGGGAAACGTCCTACAGCAGGCACTCCGTCTTGTGGAAACGTCCTACAGCAGACACTCCGCCTCGGGGAAACGTCGACCAGCGACACTCCGTGCCGGGGACACGTCTACCAAATCGCTTCGGATCAGAGCGTCGACCGTCTATGTCGCAAAAAGGGCAGTGCAGGCTCCCGCAAATTGGGAACCCAAATCGCTTCGTAACAGAGCGTCGACCGTCTATGTCGCAAAAAGGGCAGTGCAGGCTCCCGCAAACTGGGAACCCAAATCGCTTCGTAACAGAGCGTCGACCGTCCACGTCGCTAAAAGGGCAGAACCGACCGTCCCCGTCGCAAAAAGGGCAGAATCGACCATCCACGTCGCTAAAAGGGCAGCATCGACCGTCCACGTCGCTAAAAGGGCAGCATCGACCGTCCACGTCGCAAAAAGGGCAGAACCGACCGTCCACGTTGCTAAAAAGGCAGCACCGACCGTCCAAGTCGCAAAAAGGGCAGCACCGACCGTCCACGTCGCTAAAAGGGCAGCACCGACCGTCCACGTCGCTAAAAGGGCAGAACCGACCGTCCACGTCGCAAAAAGGGCAGAATCGACCGTCCACGTCGCTAAAAGGGCAGCATCGACCGTCCACGTCGCTAAAAGGGCAGCACCGACCGTCCACGTCGCTAAAAGGGCAGAACCGACCGTCCACGTCGCAAAAAGGGCAGAATCGACCGTCCACGTCGCTAAAAGGGCAGCATCGACCGTCCACGTCGCTAAAAGGGCAGAACCGACCGTCCACGTCGCAAAAAGGGAAGCACCGACCGTCCAAGTCGCTAAAAGGGCAGCACCGACCGTCCAAGTCGCAAAAAGGGCAGCACCGACCGTCCACGTCGCTAAAAGGGCAGCACCGACCGTCCACGTCGCTAAAAGGGCAGCACCGACCGTCCAAGTCGCAAAAAGGGCAGCACCGGCCGTCCAAGTCGCAAAAAGGGCAGTGCAGGATTCCTACAAAGCGGGAACCAGATAACTCCGGGCCAGGGAAAACGTCTATCACGGACACTCCGTCTCGGAGACATGTCAAGCAACGACCGTCCATGTCGTAAAAAGGGCAGTGCCAGCTTCCCAAAAAGTGGGAACCAAAGCAAGTTGCCTCCACGTGAAAGAAGATCCATCAATTTCATGCACACGACCCATATATGCTGTGTGCATTTATTGATGGAGGGCACTTTGTTGGGGTAAAAATTTACACCCCCGTTGACCGAGTCAAAGTCAAGGTCAACCCCAAGGCAGGTGGGCCCAAGCCCAGGTCAAGCGGGCCCATGCCCAAGTCAAGGCCGCGGCCAGCCTCCTCCATACCAACAACAAAAATCATGTAACAAATAATTTTTAGGTAATTTTTGTGTATGATTTTTGTATGCAAAATGGGCATAAAGCCAAATTTTTGTAAGCTCATGGCTTATGTGCAAAAACAAATGACACATAAGCCATGTGATAGGCAAAAAGCCATTTTGAAAAGCCCAAGGGGCTATATGTAAATGTGTAAGCCTATAAAAGGCAACATGATGATGAATAAAAAAACAACTTTTCATTCCCCCAAAAATTAAGGTTCTTTGTGCCTCCTGCTCCTTCTCCAAGGTTCTAAACCTTCTAATTTCTTTTGAATTAAATCAAGAGTTTTACTCTTTCTTTTCAAAAACTAAGAAGTCTTTCACCACAAAACCCACAAAGGGGAACTTGGATCTACCATTAGATCTCAGAAAGGAGAGATTTTTAGATCTCACATCTCTTGATCATCAAGATCCAGCCAACAGAGGAGGAAGAAGAAGAACATCTTTCACTAAACCCCCAAGAAAGAAGAAAAAAAAACACTCAGGAGTCCAACTCCTCTTTGATCTCTCTTCAGAGAAATCTTTTTAGGTTAAAAGCCTTTTGTCCTCTCCGGCGCGCAGCGCAAGTGCGCAAAGCGCCCGCGTGCCGACACGTGGCGCGCGCTTGCGCACCTGCGCGCTTGCGCAAGTGCGCAAAGCGCCCGCGTGCCGACACGTGGCGCGCTTGCGCAAGTGCGCAAAGCGCCCGCGTGCCGACACGTGGCGCGCGCGCTTGCGCACCTGCGCGCTTGCGCAAGTGCGCAAAGCGCCCGCGTGACGACACGTGGCGCGCGCGCTTGCGCACCTGCGCGCAGCGCTCTTGCGCAAAGCGCCCGCGTGCCGACACGTGGCGCGCGCGCGCGCTTGCGCACCTGCGCGCTTGCGCAAGTGCGCAAAGCGCCCGCGTGCCGACACGTGGCGCGCGCTCGCTTGCGCACCTGCGCACAGCTCTCTTGCGCAAAACGCCCACATGCCGACACGTGGCGCGTGCGCTGGCGCACCTGCGCGCAGCGCTCATGCGCAAGATTGCCCACGTGTCGACACGTGGCGTGCGCGCGCCTGAGCGCACAGCACCTTGGCGCACAGCACCTTAGCGCACAGCGCTCTAGACGCTGGCCCCACGCATCCTTTGGATGTCTTTTTCCCCTTTACTTATATTTACATGTATATGTATACATATGTATATAAATGTACACATACACATACTCCGCGACACTGTCCCTGTTAGAAAAAAATTTCTAACGGGGCGCTGCCCCGCACCCCGCAAGGGGGCTGCTAGCCCCCTTGACCCCCAGCCCGCTATCCGGGTAGCGGGACCCCCGTAAAAACTCTGCGTGGCTCCCGATATATCCAAAACCCCCCTTTCAAAACACAACACACGTACACTGCACATTGAGTTCGCATGACCAGTTTAACCCGTTAATCGGAGGTTCCCTCGCCCCAAAGGCGAGGGGTAATTAACGGCAGCTTAGTCCGCGGCTGCCGGAGATTCGGATCCCCACAATCAATAAACCCCGGCCTACCCTAGGCCGGGGGAATCTGTAGTGCGCCTGACAAGCGCGCGCGTATTCCCATCTCAATGGGGTGACGAAAAACACCCTACAATATCGATGCCCCGTCTCGATACACCCACGACTAGGGACTTTGAAGAATGTACTTATAGACTACCATGTCCCCCACTAGTATGATCTGCATCATAGTCCAGGTAGTCAAGTACACATCCTAAGGGCTTTACCAACATGTAACAGAGAGACAATCAGTATACACGTTGAGGTAAAGATCAACCAGATAGCATACTATCATGTCGAGCAAGAAAGTCCTCCCTATATATGTCCAAGCATCCACTACAATATACATCCTATGTATAGTAATGGCCTCTAGGGCATACATATAACTAACATATCTGTTATAGCCCTTTTAAACGGATTTGCGAACGTGACATTCACGTTGATGTTCTGTGTTGTGCTGTGATGTTGCGGATTGGTCGTGGGGATAGCCTGGATGCAATGGTAGTACAGTTTTTTTTATATGTACATTTGATATTGCGGGGCGAGCGTCCGACATGTGGACTGCCGTCACTGCCTCTTTGTATTATTCTTTTGGGGCACGACCGGGTCGAGGTCGATGTACCCGTTGTATGTATATTTTACTTTCTGTACTAGGATTACACCGCCGAGGGGTGCACGGATAGCCGGGTTCTAGAGGGCAACGAGCCCGCATCTCATGGCGTTGAGATGGAGGGGGATTCACTCTAGAATTGGCGGGCTATTCGCCGCACTCGTAGGGGGTACAGGTTGACCCAGGAGGGGTGCCCAAGTTACCGGATTCCGTGAAGTGCTGGGTGGTCCATTCACGTTGCTGAAGGGGGCTGCCTCGCTTCAGGTTTTGGTGGGTAACTTGCCGCGCCCGTAGGGGTCTAGGATTTCATTGCACAGGCTATCCACACGACCAGGGGAACGTCGGGTTTCAGTAGCGGCTCTATGAAACCCAGGGATCCCAGATATCTGTATTGTTCTGTGATGCTGGTTACATTTTTGTGATGTTGCATTTTATCACGCCTTGATCGAAATATTATATATTGATATATATACTAGTAGATGTTGTATATGTTTTTCCATCTGCGCTAGTCCAGTCCCCGCTCTGTCGTTAGTTAGCTAACCTAACGGGTGATGACGGGACCCAGTGGCGAATGCGGATGGCATATACGTACATCATTATTTTCGTTCTTTTGTGGTGTGATCAATTGATGAGACTGCGTTGATTCGGATCAATGCAAGATAAAAAAAACCTAATCTGATGTTGTTGGAACATTTTTCAAAAAGCTGTTATTGCAAGGACGTTCACTTTCGTTTTGCAACGTGGTATTCAGTTGGAATATCCTGCTCCTCAGTCGACGAGGCAAGGGCCGAGATCCCTTCACCCGGAGTGACCCCTTGGACAGAAGTTTGCGTCAGGGCAATAACTTCACTATAGCCGATTACTTTTGCTTTGCATCGTGGTATTCAGTTGGAATATCCTGCACCTCATTCTACGGGGAAAGAGCCGAGATCCCTTCACCGGGAGTGACCTCTTTAGCAAAGGTTTTCGTTACTATATTTTTCTAAAAAGCTATCCGTTCCTTCAACGATATCAAGTTCATTACGTTAAAGGTTTTCGCCAGAAACCATTCGTAGCCCTCCGTCATTTCAGAACGGTAGCACTTAGTATTCATGCTATGTATGTTGGCCTTCGTCAAGGCATAGTGTATGGTAGCTATTTGTTACTTTTCTGCAGCATAGATAGATGCGTTGGTTTGGGACAGTCGTACTACTATTTTGGCCTTCGTCAAGGGTATGTACGGGTGGGTTCAAATTAACCTGGACAATGATGGGTAGAACTTGACATGTGACTTATGATATGTTGTCCTTCGTCAAGGTCATAAGAGCATGGGGCAAAAATCACATCGGGAGTTTCTAAAGAAACTGAAACTTGCCAGATATGCGCATACCTTCTGGAGTGTGATAACGTGAGCGGGTTCCGTCACGTTATCATGCGATGATAGTTGGATCCCGATTCCCACTGATGAGTTGGTTTACTCCTCGGGTGATCCCGGCTAATTCTTCTTTCAGGTTTGGGGAAGAATTTGACGTTACAGTGGGAGATTTCCAGATTAGATACAGTGATAACCATTCTGATCAAGGTTAGAGTGCAAGCTGAGTGTTTCTTTTCTCTCTCTCTTTGGCAGCGACCATTGACCCGACCCTAGACTATGACTCAGTGACCAAAGTTGACCAAACCTTCTTAAACATTGGCTTTTGGATTGTCAGAGTTGCAGACCTCATTGCCACTCCTACTTTTACCCTTTTCTCCAGGACACCCCGCATTACTATGAATGTCCACTTCCATTGGAAAAAACCATCGTATGGTTATATACGAACTCGAAGGAATTCGAGGATGGTTTCCGGTTCTGGAGAAAACGAATAGGACTATTCAGTTGTCTTTTCCTTTTACCTTCTCTCAGGTTGCGAGTACTCCTTGGTTTAGGAGATAGTACACCTATTACGCAAATTGGATAGTCTTCTTCCAAACCTTAGGCTGGTGCCGAACGGTGGGGAATCAAGAAAACCAATTAGCATAACGATGGTGTACAGAAGGTATTATGTAGAAACAAAGAAAGGGATTAGTAAGAGGGCAAAGTAAATTGCAACTGCTATTCACGACCAAACCAAGTATTTCTTCGCCAATCCTAAATCACCTTTGTATTTCTCCAGGACACTCCGTATCACTACGAAGATCCTAAGTTTATTGGATACTCCATCGTATGGTTATATACGAACTCGAAAGGAACTTGTTCCAGTTCGGGGATGGATCCTGGTTCAGGAGAAATAGGAATAAGGTTCATTCGGGTGTCTTTTATCTTCACCTTCTCTCGCATTGCGAGTGCTCCTGGGATTAGGACGTACACCCATTATGCTTATTGGATAGTCTTCTTCCAAACCATAGGCTGGTGCCGAACGGTAGGGAAGGAAGAAAACCATTTGGCCTAAAGGGGTGTACAGAAGGTAATGACTAAAGACATATAAAAATGGATTTGGAGAGGTGGCAAAGAAATATACGGTTACAGTTGTGAATCTGGATAATGGAAGAGGCATTACTAGGAATACCCGGATACCCCATCGAAACATTTCAATGTTTCAGTTCCACTGTGTACTGTTAAAAGAAAAAACCGATTTCCCAATTAGCCCTTGCTCCAAGGTATGTATTTACCAAAATTTATTCTCATATCTGTATGGTTTTACAGATGATGAGTGGGAGTAAGTTATTGGGAATTGGGTGATCATTCTCATTATATCGGAATTCGTTGTAATTGGTGATATTTGAGGAAATCGCCTGGGTTGTTTGCCGGACGGCAAATATTTGGTTTTGAATATCCGTTGTTATGCACCAATTTCAAATTGATATATCTGTACTTTTATTTTTTTAGAGTGAGATATACTTTTTTGAAATTATGTTTATGACATTTACCTATATCAGTGGATGGTTAGGTAAGGAGCATTAAACAGCGGTGTAATTCTTAATAACCATATTACAGTTTTCAACCTACGACACACAGTGAATGAGTTATTAGACTCAGGGGATTTATACAGAGTATTGTATATTGTACAGTGTCCATTAGGACAGAGGGGTTGGTCCTCTTACTATATTCGGTTTACTTATGACTTCTCTAGTTTGACGAGTGTTTCGTAGAAACACAGGGTCCAAGTTTTGAGAAGTTATAGGTATAAGAGTAAAGTAGAGAACCAGGTATTGCAAGTATCGGGATTCTTCAAGGTGATCGAAGATGTAAATACTTGTGTAAGGTATTCAGTTGATAGTAATGTTTAAGAGAACTTGCTTCTCTTTCAGGTTACTCATAATTGGAAGCATTCCTAAGTTGAGTAACGCTGGTTGGCCTCTCTCCATTCAGTTGACATGCACTGGAAACAACTGCATGATTTGAATCTGGTTCAATTAAATCAGTGCCTCTGTTCCTGTATTGGATATAGAACAGTTCATATCTTGACATTGTTAAGATACGGGGAGTTGTCCAGCTTATGCTTAAAACCAGACTCTGGATGACTCAAGGCACGTTTCTGTAATGGCTGTTTGTGGGTTGACCCGGGCTATGACGAGGGTTGACTTTCTACCATCTGGAAGATCAATAGTGATATTGTTCTTGACTCGCCACAATTTTAATAAAAATGGATTTTTTCAGAAAACAGTAGTGGGAGTATGGTAGAACTGGAAGTGATTCCAGAACCGCAAACGATTACTGAAGATTTGATAAAGAACCTAAAGATTCAATCTGTATTTGACGTTCTATTGGCCACTCCGCAGATAAAGTGGGTAACCTCAGGCACCCGAGAGGTACTTCGGTATGCTCAAGGACAGTGGCAGGGAGGTTCTTGTTTACCCAGACTTGCCATTGCTGTTGTTCCAGACTGTGAGACCCGGCAGGAGGATGAGTATAGCGTCGTTCTGAACTAGCTTTAGAAGTGTACGTCTATATGACTCTGCCAGAGGGTTGTCGTAGTCAGTGGGAGCAGCGGAAGCATTGGTGGACAGGTGGCTTATGTCTATTTATAGACTAAAGCAGATATAGCGGAGATAGATCATCTATTTCTGATGCGACAGTCATAGGTTTGACTTCATCAGAATAGAGGATGGATCTGTTAAGAAGGTAGTAGGGTGTGATGTCCTGGTATTTGGATGACATACACAGAGTAAGAAGTGATATTCCTATACTACGATCGGTTATTCTTTGGTTGTCACACAATGGTTTCTCCACATAGGACTTGGATATTATATCTGACATTCTGGTTATTAGATCTATGGTTTTAGATCTAGATTTGGGTGGTTTCCCAATCTGGGTACTTAGACAGCATTCTATGAGTATTTAGAATGGACGACTCCTAGCATGGTAGTATACCTGCAGGTGATGGAGTCACCCTCTCTAAAGGTGTCTTACAGACTAAAGGGGAGAGGGATACGCATGATTGGCAGATCACTTGCTTAGGCAATTGAGTCAATCATGAGATGTCAAGTACCACACCAGATGTTGTTCTTGCAGTAGATGCAATAAGTTGATATTAATCCAATCCTGGAGAAACGACAGGACGCAGATTTAGAACATAAGTGCATGTTCTAGGGATATGATAACGACAGCCTCATTCAGGAAACAGTTATCATTCCAGGCTTCCAAGGTGACATGGATGGCAGAGTGGCTGTCAAAGTTATAGTTTTCCCTCTGACAAGGAGCAGTATTTTGGATAGGTGGTCCAGGTGGATACTGAGGGAAGGATGGCGCAGGATACTGATTAAGTTCAGTTGACGATACAGTCTAAGAGCTTTGGATTTGGAGTTCATTTATGAACTAGGTCCCATCAGACATCCAGACATTCTAAGACAGGTATTGCTCATTTCGGGAGATGGCTTTCTCCGCGAACTTGAGAAATAGAGAGACATAGAAAGAAACATCACAGCGGATCCACTCACTAAGGCTATTCCTCGAACGCAATAGTTTCGCAAACGAGCTTTGTGAGACTGACTAGTAGAGGAGTTGGGTGTTCGGTATCACACGGGCTGTGAGTATGCGACATCGCAATAATTAGCCTCGAGTGCAAGTGGGAGATTGTTGGAGATAGTGCCCTCAGAGTCAATTATTGGATCACAGGCACGTGATTGCAATGATTGAGGGAGGACCTATACCGGTAGGACAGTCTTACTCGAGATGATAGTATGCTATCTGGTTTATCTTTATCATCGTGTACTGCTTTAGGTGACCTTACGAGTCGCTATTACACGTTGATAGAGCCCCTAGGATTTTTGCTTGACTACCAGCAGTATGAGGGCAATCATATACGTGAGAGCTGGAGTCTATAAGCACATCCTTAAAAGGTCCCTAGTCGTGAAAGTTTCGAGACAGGGCATCGATACTCCGGAGTAGACTAGTGTATACAGTCGAGACCCCGACGAGGGGCGGTGGCCGGTCTCACAAGCCACTGGTGTCAGTTGGTTCACCTAAGATGTATACAGGTGCTCATTGGGTTATGAGTACACCGGACAGGACTCGCCGGGAACCTGCTAGTTGGTATTATACCTGACGTCAGATAGCAGTTCCCAGGTGACATGTGTACAGGTTAGTTCATCGACCTGAGATCGTAATTTTTCTCGTGTGAGTTCCCACTGTGCTTTGATAACTACCCTACCACGCTCAAAGGAGACGTGCAAACAGGTTTTAGTTGGGTACAGTCCCGAGCCACATGGAGGCAGTGAGCGGATCTGCAGGGGTTCGTCTCTCCCAGTATTGGGGGTGAGGTCGCGCTGTGTCTAGGAGAGCCAGTACATGAAAAGTCCTTGGCCAAGGCAGGAGATTTACTGGTAGGTATTCCAGTAGTATCTCAGGGTGTTCTGTGCTACACTCCGACACGACTTGTACCGCTTTTGGGGGTCTGACTTTACCAACCCCCTAGGCCCGCCATGCGATGCTCATAGACAAACGGACCGGACTGTATGGATATTGTCACGGACAAGCTCAGTAGGGTGTCAGGATGAGTTCACTCATCGACGTCCCTTTTGATCAATAGCTGGTAGCTCGTTACGTATGGCTGATACCTCTGACGTGCTAGTGGTTAAATCTACGGCCATAGTATTGACGAGTCTTTAGAGTCCCCCACACACAGTTACTCAAGTTTCGGGGGAAACGCTGTAGAGGCCGTATGGAGATATGGCAGGGTTCGATCAGATACGTGTGGTATTGCACGGATCGTGATTGGACGGATTTTACTAGCCGGCTTTGGCTTAAGCCGGATCCTAGTATTAGACAGTGTAGTTTTGTCTCTTTGCATTTGTATTCAGTGGGAGTACAAATGCGGGCATGTATATGCAGTAGCGGGGTTTTCCTGTAATTTATTATGGGATCAGTTTTCTGTAGTTGCCAGTTTGCATTCCGTTCCGGCCAGTTTTCTTTTGTTCCTTCGCGGCCGGACTTTTCCGATGGAGGGGGTAATTTGCAATTGTGCAAATTACTTATAGTGGAGGGGTTTCTTGCATTTGTGGCTTCATCATCATGAGATGCCTTTTGAATCAATCCTTTGCATTAATGAGATGTGTATTGAGTTGGATTTGGATGAGTGGTCGGTGTGACTTTAATCCTTTTATTTTCTATCATACATATTCTTTTCTTGCTTTATTCTTTTTCTCATCTCTCCACCATTTTTCCACCATGATAGGCCGGCCACTCAGAGGAGGGGAGATGAGAGAGGATTCCTTTTCTAGTGGTGGAAGATAAATCATCTCATTTATGCTTGCTTGCAAAATTACACACATCACTCCAAAGCTTATTTTTTCTCCTCCACAACATCCATGGCAACTTCACTACCCACTTGAGACAAGCCTACAACACTTAGTCTACAGCATCCCTTGGACGCGTCGGCTAGCCAACTTCGCGCCCGAGTTGCCTCGGTCCAGAGGTGGGAGCCCGTAAAAGTACCCGGCTACGTGGTGCCTTTCCGACGAGGAGGTGACGGACGGAGATTCCGCGGGAGATCGGAGTGGAGACGAAGACCGAAGAACACGGATCGCTTGGAATAACTCTCTTCCCCTCTTTTAGTTTGCTAGTAGCTAGGTTAATGGCCCGATCCGGGATTTTTGTGCGCGGTGGTGCCGGTTTGCTAGTTCGCAAAGTTTTTCGTTTCCGCGTTTCCGGCATCGGATCGAGGGCCGGGGCACCGCCGTGCACTTACACCATTGTGTGACAATGGAGTTGTGGCTTATGCCGAGGAATGCACATCCCATCAGTGATCCAGACATATTCTTAGGCAGTATCACCTGATCGTGGAGATGGTTGATCTCCAGGGGATCGAGGTTCGGAGAGCAGACTTAGAGGACAACACGGCGGATCCACTCACAAAGGCCTTTTCCCTGAGAGAGACTTTTATGGGATGGTTGAGTATGAGATATTTCAACCACTGCTATCAGATGGCCCTAGTGCAAGTGGGAGATTGTTAGTTATATGTATGCCCTAGAGGCCATTACTATACATAGGATGTATATTGTAGTGGATGCTTGGACATATATAGGGATGACTTTCTTGCTCGATATGATAGTATGCTATCTTGTTACTCTTTACCTTAACGTGTACACTGATTGTCTCTCTGTTACATGTTGGTAAAGTCCTTAGGATGTGTGCTTGACTACCTGGACTATAATGCGGATCATACTAGTGGGGACATGGTAGTCCATAAGTACATCCTTCAAAGTCCCTAGTCGTGGGTGTATTGAGACGGGGCATCGATATACCAGAGTAGACTAGCGTGTACCTTCTCGACCCATATAGATGGGCGATGGATGATCCCATATGCATTGGTGTTTGACATCAGAGATGATATACGGGTGCTCAGTGGAGACTGGATACACTGGACGGACTCGCCGAGAACTCCCCGATGGTATTATACATTACGTCAGATGGCAGTTCTCTGGTGACACTGGTGCAGGTTAGTCTGTAGACCCAAGATCGTCATAGAGTCTTGTGTGATTCCCACTGTGCTTTGATTTCCATCATACCACGTCCAAGAGGGCGTACAAAAAGGTGGCTTTTGGGTACAGTCCCGAATCACATGGAGGCAATGAGCGATAGGAGGGGTTTCGTCTCTCCCCGTATAGGGAGTTGATGTTGCGCTGTGTTCGATTGGCTATAACAGGAAGTCCTTGGCCAGGGCTGTAGGGTTCCTAGGCATACTAATGAGGTCTCACAAGGCATCAACCATGCTCTTTCAAAATTTTATGGGTGCCGAGAAACCCTAATACGGATCGTTGGCTAGATTTTTAGGCGACAAAGCAAACTAGTTAACACTTAACTACAAGAATACGGAAATACAACCTTTGTAGATCCGGTCCTCCACCTTCACGGCTCTGTGATGAAGTCCTCTCCGCTGTCCATATCAAATCCCAGGCTCTAGCGTCGGCTTCATCGGAGAAAGAGCGGGCTAGGTCATCGACGACGTGCCGAAGATGATCTACGTCGAGGCATCACTAGATCAAGCTCCACCTTCATCAAGCCTTGAAAACTTGTGAAGGAAACACACTCTACTACTTGGCAATAGGTAGAGGATGAAGAAATAGGAAGTTGGTTCACTTTAGAATTGGATTTCTCACTCATTTTCATCAATCACCATTGATGAAGTGAAGCTTTCTTCATTGAAGAAGATGAAGAAGAAGAAGAAAAGAATATGATAAGTTAATTAAATTTGAAAAGAAAATCAATACTTATCATATAATGAACCATGGTCAAGTGTAGAGATTAAACCAAGGTTAGTTGGAATGGTTAGGGTTAAGGATGAGATAAGAATGGTTGACTTGATCAAAGCTTCAACATAAAAACAAAAAAAGCCACCATCCTTAAAAATTTCCAAAATGAATATATAAATAAATAAATAAATAAGATAATCAAAACCCTAATCATTAACTTAACCATGGTTTAAACTTTACACTTAACCAAGTTAACATGTATCATCAAATATGATACATGCAAGTGCACAAAAGTATATCACATATACAACTTGTGAACTTCAAGTGAGAAAATCCATTTAAAGTGAACCGATACTAGTTAATGCAAAGTAATATATCAAATATATAATTATACATTAAATTATTAAATCAACACTTGATTTAACGATCCGGTCATATCACATATAACCGACTAATATCCAATGTATCGGCTTATCGAATCAACCCTCAATTCGATAACTAGGTTATATCGCATATAACCATTCGATACATTCATCGCGAGAATAGAATACGGTATCACATACATGCATTATTCTCGGTCCCGCACATATCTCATATGCGCTCCTATTTCGTTTCGCTTGAGCCAGGAAACCTCTGTGTAGGACTCTAAAGACTCGTCAATACGCCGGCAGCAGGTGATGATCATATCAAACACCCACAAGCAGCAAGCGGTCTGCTAAACGTAACGGCCACCAGGGTATTGAGCGATCAGAAGATCGACGAGCAAGCCCGCTCACACTCCAGTGAATCCAACCAGTAACACTACCGTACAGTCCGGTCTGATCGTCTGATATGTCGCATATCTCGCCTAGGGGTGGTAAACGTCAGACCCCAATAGCTCGATAAGTCGTGTCGATATGAGGTCTATAACAGTTCGAGAAACTACTGGTAACACTTACCAGTAAATCTCAGCAACCCTTGCCAGGGATTTCCGGTTATAGCCAATCGAACACAGCGCAACATCAACTCCCTATACCGGGAGAGACGAATCCCCTCCTATCGCTCATTGCCTCCATGTGATTCGGGACTGTACCCAAAAACCACCGTTTTGCACGCCCTCTTGGACGTGGTAAGGTGGAAATCAAAGCACAGTAGGAACCACACAAGACTCTATGACGATCTCGGGTCAACAGACTACTCTGTACCAGTGTCACCTGAGAACTGCCATCTGACGTAAGGTATAATACCATCTGGGAGTTCTCGGCGAGTCCGTCCAGTGTACCCAGTCTCCACTGAGCACCCGTATATCATCTCTGATGTCAAACACCAATGGATATGGGATCATCCATCTCCCATCTGTATGGGTCGAGAAGGTATACGCTAGTCTACTCTAGTATATCGATGCCCCGTCTCGATACACCCACGACTAGGGACTTTGAAGGATGTACTTATGGACTACCATGTCCCCACTAGTATGATCCGCATCATAGTCCAGGTAGTCAAGTACACATCCTAAGGGCTTTACCAACATGTAACAGAGAGATAATCAGTGTACACGTTAAGGTAAAGATCAACCAGATAGCATACTATCATGTAGAGCAAGAAAGTCCTCCCTATATATGTCCAAGCATCCACTACAATATACATCCTATGTACAGTAATGGCTTCTAGGGCATACATATAACTAACAATCTCCCACTTGCACTAGGGCCATCTGATAGCAGTGGTTGTAGTATATCATACTCAACCATCCCATAAAAATCTCTCTCTGGGAATAGGCCTTCGTGAGTGGATCCGCCGTGTTGTCCTCTGAGTCTACTCTCCTAACCTCGATCACCCTGGAGATCAACCATCCCCATGATCAGGTGATACTGCCTTAGAATATGTCTGGATCACTGATGGGACGGGTGTTCCTTGGTATAAGCCACAACTCCATTGTCACACAATAGGAGGAACGAAGTTCATCTCATGAACTAATATACACCCAGACTTCCTCTTTGGTAGCATCTCAAATAGCGATGTATCCAGCCTTTATCGTCTAGTATGCCACGGTATCTAGCTTGGAACTCTTCCAACATACCGTCCCTTTACTGAAGGTAAAGACAATGCCTGCGACTGACATTCACTTTATCACCCTGGAACCCTTCCAGTGATTCTCCCCAGGATCTATTGATACCATCTCACTACAACTAGTGAGAATCCTAACATCCAATTAGATCTATCTCATAGATCCAAACCCAGGATTTAGGAGGTATCACTTTGATCCTTTATGGAGAATCATTGTGATAAGCGGAGATTGACCGAGCGTAGCATAGGAAACTCCTTCCCTATCAAGAGTATGTCATCCACGTACTCTACGAGGATCATCACCATACTCCCTACTACCCTTTTGTATGTACAAGGTTCATCTACCATTTTGATGATGTCAAACTCTTTGACTAACACATCAAAACAGATGTTCCAACTCCGCAATACCTGCTTTATCCTATAAAGTATCTTGTACACGTTTCCGCTGCTCCCACTGTCTACGAAGCCCTCTGGCTGTGTACTTATAGACGTACTCTTCTAAAACATCATTTAGAAAAGCAGTCATGGCACCCAACCGCCAGATATCGTAGTCATGGAATGTAGCCGTGGCAAGTAAGATCTGGATGGACTTAAGCATAGCCACTTGAAAAGGTTTCATCATAATCCACGCCTGGTCTATGACGAAAAACTTTAACAAGTCTAGCTTTGAAAGTCTCAACTTTTCCATCTACACCAAGTAATCTTCTCAAGATATACTTGCTCCTGATGGGGATTTAACCCTTCAGAAATAGCAACCAAAGTCCATACTTTGTTGGTGTACATGGATTCCATCTCAGATCACTAAGCATCCAGCCATTCTTACAGAGTCTTACTCCTGATGGCCAGCTCGAAACTAGTTGGGTCATCATCTCATGATGTAATCCTCGCTCCCACTGTCATAGAGAAACCGAAGTATCTCTCAGGTGGGTGAGGAACCCTACTAGATCGGCGGAGAGGCTGAGGTTCGTTGGTAACTATTGAACCCTTTGGTTCTACCAAATCATCTGCTGCAGTTTGTATAGCTGGAACATTTCCAGTTCTACATAACTGACTTTGCCTCGAGCTTGTCTGGATTATGCTTTTAGACATAGCTCGGACAACCCCAAATCTTAACTAACTTAAGAAATGGGCTCTTCCCTTTCCATATCTCATATGGAGTGGTAGGCTCCTGATTTGATTGGAACCCTATTCAATAGGTATGCAGCTTCTCAAGTGCATAACTCCCAAAAGGAAATAGGTAACTCAGTAGTACTCATCATAGAGCACACCTTATCACATAGGGTGCTATTTGCTCCGCCCCGATATACCATCGTGCTATGGTGTATACAGAGGAGTAATGCTGAGAGAGAATCTCATTCTCCTTTAGAATAGTTCAGGAATTCCGTGCTCAAGTATTCTCCTCCCTGATCATATCAAAGGACATAATACTTATACCCGTATTTTGGTTCTCTACTTCTAGCTTATATTCTGTGAATATCTCAAAAGGTTCGGACTTGTGTTTCAACATGAACATATGTCTGAATCTTGAGAGATTATCAGAGAACGTAATGAAGTATAAAGAACCAATCCTGGCATGTGTAGACAGGAGACCTACATACATCAACATGTATCATCCTAAGAGTTCACTAACTCTTTCTCTGTTTCCAATAAACAGAGCTTTGGTCATCTTATCTCTGTGACATGACTGGCAAGTTTCACAAGATGTAAATTCAAACTACTTTAAATATGCATCTATATATAACTTCAGCTAGTCGGGTCGCATTGATATGACCTAGTCTACAATACCTGAAGAAGGATCCGTTCATTTCTGAACTCTTCCTCTTGTGTGTGTTCCATATACTAAGAACTGCAGTTTGATTTAGAACATCAATGCTTTTAGATAACGTGCCTGAACCGATCAACTTTTGATATAGGAAATGTTCAAAACATTATCCAACAATACAAAATTTTATCATTTCTTTACTTATAAAGAGAATGATATGATTTTGTATATCAGGTTCGGTATCTAACAACATTTGTTCAGAATCAATGTATTTGGAATACAGGGTGACAGTGACCAACAGACTTGGCTGCAACACTTGCCCCGTTTTCTGTCTCATGAGAATTATCACCCGTTCTCAGTTCTCTACCTATCTGTAGCCCTATGTAACAGATTACATATCTGGGATCCTGATCCGGTATCATATACCCAGGATGCGGAGGATACTGAGAAACAGTTCTTTGTAATGAACACACCCGAAGATGATGCATCAGCATGCACTCTTTTCGTTTGGGCGGCATGGGAATTCTGGTAATTCCCAATTTCCTGCTCTGTCTTATAACAATTATAAGTTGGAGCGGGACCAACGTTCCCCAGCTCAGTATAACAAGCGGGTTCGGTCAATAATCCATATTATTATCTTGATTAAGGCGTGATATGGTCGCTACCAGGAGAGAGAGAGAAGAAAACACTCAGCGTGCGCTCTTGCAAGAATAGATTGGTTATTATTTTATCTAATCAGGATGGCTCCCACTGTTTTTATCAAATCTTCCTTCAAACCGTAAAAGGAAAGGCTAGCCGGGATTAATTACATACTACAAGTTCGCCAATCTTTCAGCCAGGCTAGTGTCGGTACTTTGAGGGAGGACCCCCGTGCTTTCGCACGAACCTAATTAATGTAAACCTCGTTTTCCCAGAGGCGTAACCTCGTTGACACCTTTCTAGACACCTACTTGATCGACTAATTGTAATGTGTAAAATTCTCCCAGGAGTAACTCTTACTCGCAGCGGGTATCGGGATCCAACTATCTTATAGAAGGTATGCAATCTCATTGCAAATTTCAACACTTGAAATTCCCGATAATATTTTGCCCCTAACGTGCTATGACCTTGACGAAAGCCAACAAACCATAGCCCGCTAGTCAAGTTCAACCCGTACATTTCTTAATTGAATTAAACCCACCCGCACGACCCTTGACGAAAGCCAACAAAGCCGCACGACTACCCTAATCCAATCGCATCGTATGCTGGCAGATAAGCAGCATATAGCTACCGCACACTGCACCTTGACGAAAGCCAACAAATGCAGCACGAATACTATATACAACTTATCTGAAATGACGGAGGGCTACGACAGGTTTTTCTGAAAACCTATTGCGTAATGAACTTGATATCGTTGTAGAATCAAATGATTTTAAAAATGGAGTGTTTTTGAGGCTTTTCTAGTTTTGCTAAAGGAGTCACTCCCGGTGAAGGGATCGTCGGTCCTTTCCTCGTCGAATGAGGTGCGGGATATATCATATATATCACTGTGCAAAGCAAAAACTCTTAAAAGCAATCAAAATACAAACCGAGTGTGTAGCGTCAGCCAGTTATTGCTAAAGGAGTCACTCCCGGTGAAGGGATCTCGGTCCTTTCCTCATCGAATAAGGTGCAGGATATATCTCATATACCGCTATGCAAAGCAAGAACTGTAGCTACCTGTTTTATTTTTGAAATTCAATTCTACAACATCTTTAGGTTTCTTTTCTTTCATTAATCACATTAATGAAGTCCCATCATTTAAGTACCTAAACATCACAGATAAATACGACGTACACTTATGCCATCCGCATTCGCCTCGATGTCCCCTCGTGCACCGTTAGGTTAGGTAACTAACAGCAGAGCGGGGCAGGGCTAGCGCGGGTGTAAAACATAAGTAACGCCTATATAATATATCATATATACTAAATACAGTATCTATCACAGAACATATCACATGATCACATCACAGATATAGCAGCAGAAGAATCATATGAAATATTGGATATACTAGGACGTCCGTGTTTTCAATACGAGCCAGTATAAAACACGGATTCCACGGTCGTGATGAATAGCCAAACCCACACCCCTAGACCCCTACGAGAGCAGCAAGCAACCCTGCCAATTCTAGAGTTAGGAAACCCGGACTCGACTCCTCGAGTTGGTCTCCCACTGGACTCCAGAACCCGGTTACTTGTGCCCTCCTCCTTGGGTCTATCCTAGTGCGGAAAAGTAAATAATATACAACAACGGTGACAACTTCCGCAACCTGGAAGTGCCCCAATAAAAGAATATTACATACAAGTTTTTACATGAATGAAAATGAAAAACACTCATCTCACATAAAAACCCCCGGCTATTCAAAAACGACGATCCAATATAACATATCCAGCAACACATAACATCACATGTCATCAACGTAAGTAAATATGCGCATCCCAATTGTCGTTGACATATAGCAACGAAACCGGCGATATCACATATTACACTTATGGTCACAGAAAAGAAAGTGTAAAATTACAACAGTTGGAATCCGCAATCTGCATAGACATCGCATGCCTAATCAAATGAATACCTTAGACATCACATGCCTAACAATTATAAACCCGCATTTTAGTCTCATAATCGAAAACTCTTTTCAATACCAAGTCGGGTAATTCAAAAAGATTCCCGACAACCTGATCGAATGCTCGTCGCAAACTTTAGTAGACGGCCGCACCCCCAATACCGTCGACAAAGTGCACCAAGGCGGAACACCGCTGCCGCGAGCACCCGAACGGACGCTTTCGGCGACGGGGTTCTCCTACAGTCACTTGGTCGGGGCTATGGAGTGATACTGTCTATTAAGTTTACCCGGCGAGTATCCGCGTACGCTATGTGATTGCGACGGACTTTTGATCACATCAAAATTCCGTGGCAACCGATCAAGTGAGACTAAACCGCTAGATTCATAACATTCATTCAGTTATCTCATAACTAATTGTGAATTCCAATTATTGTATCACATTCCAGATAAACAGAAAATGTTAAACTTTCCGATCAAACAGTCGAATACCCAAGTTTTCCCGATACAGCTCAACACATGAAATAAGTCTAACAACATTCAGTTCGTGCCTCAGTACCAACGGTCCAGCCGTAGAAGGGTCAAGCTAACGCCTCACATGTGGCACGCCGTACTGCCCCAAACCCGAAGGTTCAAAGGGCAGTTCAAGACGGTCACATAATCGAGTTAAGGTTTGTTGTCTTCTAGAGGGACCATCGCGTTACTTGCACTACTTAGAACGTCGTTAAACTACGGAAAAATCCAACACTTGGAAAATTCCCGACAGGGGAAAAATTGGGTATTTATATCCGGTCGAACTTTTTAACATATTCAAAAATTATCCGGAAAGCCACATAGACAAAATCTGATACTCCGATCGAAACACCGAATCCCCAAAACAACCCCAGAAAATTCAACTCTTGAATAAATATTAAAAATTCCCATAAAATCCAGCATCAGAAAATAGGAATTACTGTGCAAGAGTTACTGTGAGAGTCGACCGTACGGCCGCGGAATCGCCGCATGAGACATGCTCATGCCGCGGAACCGCGACGGTTTAGATGAATTAGGATCTCGTCTTGCACCAGAACTCTTAGATCTTCCTGCTGAATTTTTTAGCAATTTTTAATCTGGAAAAAACCCAGTTTTTAGAAAAAGTCCAGAGAGCATGGTTTGTGTTAGGGTTTTGGTTCGTTCGGGTTTCAAACTTCGTCTACGCATCGCCTAAGGCTCTAGCTAGGCTCTGATACCACTGTAGGGTTCCTAGGCACACTAATGAGGTCTCACAAGGCATCAACCATGCTCTTTCAAAATTTTATGGGTGCCGAGAAACCCTAATACGGATCGTTGGCTAGATTTTTAGGCGACAAAGCAAACTAGTTAACACTTAACTACAAGAATACGGAAATACAACCTTTGTAGATCCGGTCCTCCACCTCCACGGCTCCGTGATGAAGTCCTCTCCGCTGTCCATATCAAATCCCGGGCTCTAGCGTCGGCTTCATCGGAGAAAGAGCGGGCTAGGTCATCGACGACGTGCCGAAGATGATCTACGTCGAGGCATCACTAGATCAAGTTCCACCTTCATCAAGCCTTGAAAACTTATGAAGGAAACACACTCTACTACTTGGCAAGAGGTAGAGGATGAAGAAATAGGAAGTGGGTTCACTTTAGAATTGGATTTCTCACTCATTTTCATCAATCACCATTGATGAAGTGAAGCTTTCTTCATTGAAGAAGATGAAGAAGAAGAAGAAAAGAATATGATAAGTTAATTAAATTTGAAAAGAAAATCAATACTTATCATATAATGAACCATGGTCAAGTTTAGAGATTAAACCAAGGTTAGTTGGAATGGTTAGGGTTAAGGATGAGATAAGAATGGTTGACTTGATCAAAGCTTCAACATAAAAACAAAAAAAGCCACCATCCTCAAAAATTTCCAAAATGAATATATAAATAAATAAATAAATAAATAAGATAATCAAAACCCTAATCATTAACTTAACCATGGTTTAAACTTTACACTTAACCAAGTTAACATGTATCATCAAATATGATACATGCAAGTGCACAAAAGTATATCACATATACAACTTGTGAACTTCAAGTGAGAAAATCCATTTAAAGTGAACCGATACTAGTTAATGCAAAGTAATATATCAAATATATAATTATACATCAAATCATTAAATCAACACTTAATTTAACGATCCGGTCATATCACATATAACCGACTAATATCCAATGTATCGGCTTATCGAATCAACCCTCGATTCGATAACTAGGTTATATCGCATATAACCATTCGATACATTCATCGCGAGAATAGAATACGGTATCACATACACGCATTATTCTCGGTCCCGCACATATCTTATATGCGCTCCTATTTCGTTTCGCTTGAGCCAGGAAACCTCTGTGTAGGACTCTAAAGACTCGTCAATACGCCGGCAGCAGGTGATGATCATATCAAACACCCACAAGCCGCAAGCGGTCTGCTAAACGTAACGGCCACCCGGGTATTGAGCGATCAGAAGATCGACGAGCAAGCCCGCTCACACTCCAATGAATCCAACCAGTAACACTACCGTACAGTCCGGTCTGATCGTCTGATATGTCGCATATCTCGCCTAGGAGTGGTAAACGTCAGACCCCAATAGCTCGATAAGTCGTGTCGATATGAGGTCTATAACAGTTCGAGAAACTACTGGTAACACTTACCAGTAAATCTCAGCAACCCTGGCCAGGGATTTCCGGTTATAGCCAATCGAACACAGCGCAACATCAACTCCCTATACCGGGAGAGACGAATCCCCTCCTATCGCTCATTGCCTCCATGTGACTCGGGACTGTACCCAAAAACCACCGTTTTGCACGCCCTCTTGGACGTGGTAAGGTGGAAATCAAAGCACAGTGGGAACCACACAAGACTCTATGACGATCCCGGGTCAACAGACTACTCTGTACCAGTGTCACCTGAGAACTGCCATCTGACGTAAGGTATAATACCATCTGGGAGTTCTCGGCGAGTCCGTCCAGTGTACCCAGTCTCCACTGAGCACCCGTATATCATCTCTGATGTCAAACACCAATGGATATGGGATCATCCATCGCCCATCTGTATGGGTCGAGAAGGTATACGCTAGTCTACTCTAGTATAACGATGCCCCGTCTCGATACACCCACGACTAGGGACTTTGAAGGATGTACTTATGGACTACCATGTCCCCACTAGTATGATCCGCATCATAGTCCAGGTAGTCAAGTACACATCCTAAGGGCTTTACCAACATGTAACAGAGAGACAATCAGTGTACACGTTAAGGTAAAGATCAACCAGATAGCATACTATCATGTAGAGCAAGAAAGTCCTCCCTATATATGTCCAAGCATCCACTACAATATACATCCTATGTACAGTAATGGCCTCTAGGGCATACATATAACTAACAAAGGCTGCTTTAGGGATTTACTGGTAAGTGTTACCAGTAGTTTCTCGACCCGTTATGAGCCTCATATCGACACGACTTATCGAGTTATTGGGGTCTGACGTTTACCACCCCTAAACGAGATATGCGACATATCAGACAAACAGACCAGACTATACGGTAGTGTTACTGGTTGGATTCACAGGAGTGTGAGCGGGCTTGCTCGTTGATCTTCTGATCGCTCAATACCCGGGTGGCCGTTACGTTTAGCAGACCGCTTGCGGCTTGTGGGTGTTTGATATGATCATCACCTACTGCCGGCGTATTGACGAGTCTTTAGAGTCCTATACAGGGGTTTTCTGGCTCAAGCGAAATGAAATAGGAGCACATATGAGATATGTGAGTGACCGAGAATAATACCAGTATGAGATATTGTATTCTATTCTCTCGATTTGTGACATTGATCGGTTGTATGCGATATAGCCGGGTTACCGGATCAAGTGTTGATTCGTTAAGTTGTTACTATTGATATTAGTCTGTTATATGCGATATGACCGGATCGTTAAATCAAGTGTTGATTTAATGATTTAATGTATAATTATATATTTGATATATTACTTTACATTAACTAGTATTAGTTCACTTAAGATTGATTTTCTCACTTGAATGTGCACATTGTTTATATGTGATATATGCAAGTGTACATGTTTGTATCATGCTTGATGATACAAACAAGTTGTATGTATGAGATTTGAACCAAACAAGGTTAGATTAGGGTTTACTATTTTCCTAAGCATATAACAAAAGAGTGTGACTTTGGTCAAAGTTATCAAGCTTCATGAAGCTTGATAAACATTGACAAAGTCAACTCTTTTGTCATAAGTTTAAAAATATTAGTTAACCCAACCTTTAACCTAATGGTTTGGTTAAATATCTACATGAGTTAAGCATGAGGGCTTAACTCAACCATGGTGCCATGATTAAAAGGATAAGTATTCATATTATTCTTTTAATTGATATGCTTCTTTTCTTCTTCTTCATCTTCATCAAGCTCACAAAAACTTGAGAGCTCCAATGGTGCCATGAGAAAAAGAGTGAGAAATCCAATTCTAAAGTGAATCCACTTCCTATTTATTCATCCTCTACCACTTGCCATGTAGTATATGGTGTTCTCTTCACAAAGTTTTTGACCAAGTAAAGGAATAGCTTGAGTTTGAGTCTCCCCGACGTAGATCATCTTCGGCCTCGAAGTCGATGACCTAGCCCGATCATTTCTCCGACGAAACCATTGCTAGTGTCCGGGATCCCGATGATCGCAACGGAGGGACGTCAACACGGAGCTAAAGAAGTGGAAGACCAGATCTACAAAGGTTGTAATCCCTTTCACTTAGCAATAAAGTTGTTTACTTGCTCGCTTTTCGCCTAATCTCTAGTTAACGATCTAGTTTAGGGTTTCTCGGCACCGAAAAATTTGAATTTGACATGGTTGATGCCTTGTGGAATCTCTTGAGTGTGCCTAGTAACCCTACAGTGGTATCAGAGCCTAACTAGAGCTTTAGGCGATGTGTTAACGAAGTTAAAACTCCGAACGAACCCGATACGTCCAAATTTACCCCCTCTCTGTACATTTTTTCAAAACTGTGTATTTTCTGAATTAAAAATACCTGAAAAATTAAGCAGGGAAATATAAGAATTTTGGTGAAAAACGAGCTCCTAATGCTTCCAAACCGCCGCGGAACCGCGGCTATACCATGCTTGGGCCGCGGATCCGCGGCCGTACAGAGGGATTGGGTCATTTTGTTTGCACAGTAATTCTTATATTTTAAAGTGCTATTTTATGGGTATTTTTAAAATGACTCAAGTGTTGAGTTTTCTGGGGGTTTATTTTGTAATCGTCGATTCGATCGGAGAATTTAATTTTGTTATGTTTTCCGGATATTTTTAGAATATGTTAAAAAGTTCGACCGGATATAAATACCCACTTTTTCCTCTGCCGGGAAATTTCCAAGTGTTGGATCTTTCCGTAGTTTGAAAACGTTCTAAGTAGTGCAAGTAACGCGATGGACCCTCTAGAAGACAACAAACCTTAACTCGATTATGTGACCGTCTTGAACTGCCCTTTGAACTTTAGGGTTTGGGGCAGTACGGCGTGCCACATGTGAGGCGTTGGCTTGACCCTTCTACGGCTGGACCGTTGGTACTGTGGCATGAAATAGATGTTTTTGAACTTATTTCAAGAGTTGAGCTGTTTCGGGAAAACTTGGGTGTTTGTTTGTTCGATCGGAAAGTTTAACATTTTCTATTTATCTGGAATGTGATACAATATTTGGAATCCACAAGTAGTTATGAGATAACTAATTTGAATGTTATAAACGTAGCAGTTTAGTCTCGATTGATCGGTTGCCATCGCTCTACTCCGGTCGGTATCCTCCGGATAACCGCCGAGTCCAAACACAATCACTGGTAGGTAGTGCTCCCCTGCCAGGCTCACCGTCTAACAATACGAGTCTTCTTGCGCCGGGGTACCTCACCGGGTCCACTATGTACCCGCATATGGTGCCTACCGCTCCTCGAATCGGGTTTCACATGCCACTCTCAGAACCGAGAAAACTCATGGTGGACGCACTGAAATATCATATCAATAGGAACCGGGTTTTTAAAACAATACATACTTTCTTTTGAAATCACCACGGTTCTCAAATCCAGAAATCTCATGAAAACAACATATCTCAATCCGTACAATCATAAAGCATGATGTATGCGATATATGATAGAAATGTAAGAATATTCGTATATCATGCAATATGGAACGGTGATGTATTATATTAAGGGAAAACCGCTCTTTTAAATTATTCCAGTTTTTAAAATATATCCCGCGGTTCCCAATTTCTCCAAAGTCAAAAGCAACATCGTATAAAGGTGCATATGCAACAATAGCAAATAAATTATGCAAGGAGTCATATCATGATACAGCAATTCTACTGTGTAGTGACATGGCAATTATCGATGATGAAGTGTGTGAGCCAGCAAATCTGTGTACGTGTAACATACGCATCATCGATAATGGTGCAGGTGTACTAGCACCGGTATAAGTAATGCAATGTGAATAATATGAATGCAGCATAAAGTAAATCATCAGCAAAAAGTTATAAGGTATACGTGTCTACAAGACCAAGTCGGTGAATCTATCAATCGGCATCCAGCCTCACAACATCGCGTACGGTACAATCCATCGTACGTCATCCTCTAGTCAAGGGTATGGATCAATCATCAAGTCAACTCATCACGTACGGAAAAATCATCGTACGGCGGTATTAAAACATTAAGGATCCTATCAACCTATATGACAATGAGGGGTACAGACCTAACGTCACGTACGAAAAATCACTCACGATTCACCACGATATATATATATCTATAAATATGCCTATGTCCCAGGTCACATCTATAACAATCTCATATCAAGGGACCGGCAAGGTAGCAATCATCTCAATCGACTCACATCCGTATACCAACATATCATCATATCACATATTAAATCGTATTCTCTTTTTATCATAATTATATCTCACATAAAGTCACTTCACCAAAACATACTACCCTTTACTATAAGCATGCGTATCTAATCTAACATACACACCCGAACCATACAATCAGTTTTTAAAACGTGCGAATCGTAGTTTTGAAAGTAGAGCTTACGGTGTTTTTAAGGAAAAGATATCATTTGAAAATCCGTAATGTCCCTCAAGGTATCTCTTTAAAAGATGCATATGATTCTTCTATTTGGAAAAAGGTATGGTTCGGATGACACAATTACGTCGGCTATCTAGTCCTATAGAACCCTAAACGGCAATATCGTCAAACGTCATCCTCAAATTCCGTCATCACATATTAGTCGTATCAAAACACTTCTAATTATCCTTTAGTTTACAATATGGTTTCACTAACAATCTTTTAACTCTAACCCTAGTTTCCTAATCTAGGTTATCTTAACCATATGCTATAAATCGGTTTCCACCAAAACTTTGTGAGGGTGCTATACGCCATCCACCCGACTTCCCCCGTAAATATAGATCTACTCACTGTGGTCTTCGCTTGCCGAAGTTGATGATGCCACGCTCCGTCGCCTCGAAATCCACACGAAGGTACCTACAATAACAACACATATCGCAACGCTATTAAAATCAAGTTCTGAAATCCAATACGGCACGCGCATTGCTCATAGGTTAGAACCTATAGCTTACGCGTACAAAATTAACCAAACAACCCTTGTTGTTGATGTACAAACATCTAACAACCAATTACAAAACAAAATAGCAAAACTTAACATTCAAAATACGGAAAACCTTACCAAAAACTACACCAAAGTGCTCCCAGATTTTGACTCAGGTGAAATTGGAGTGAACAAACAAGTATAGGGTGTTATATATGGGGTATTTGAGCTACCGGGACAACCTGGAACCCAAACAACACAGAATGGCCGGCCACCTACCCATAAAATCCGGCCACCTCGGCCATGGTTGCTCCGTTTTGGTTCGTATGGTCGGGGTGGTCTCCCAGTACCCTAATTTGGTCCCTAGAGTTGTTTGGTAAGCTCAGAAATTACCCGGGTTGCTCCAGATTCACAGTAGGCACACATAATGCAACAAAACTGGTATGGATACAATCTAAGTTTATGGTCTCTGTTCTAGGTCCAGAATTGGATTTCTAGGGTCTTGCACACCCTCACCATAGCTCACAAGTCCACAAGTCACCCAAACCCTCTCTAGAATTTTCTAACTTCACAAAACACCACCAAACCACTTCTAAACTAAAACTAGAACATAAGAAGCTTAAAACTAACTAAATGGAAAGGATTATACCTCATGGATGAAACTCAAGAGAACCCTAGCTTCTCAAAGTTGTCAAAATCCCACTTTGCTTTGTTCAATGCGATGAGGGTGAGGAGGTGATCATCTTTTATGAAGGGGGTATAAGGTTTTCATGAAAGATTGGAGATGGGTCATGAGGGTAGAATGAGGGGCTTGAGGATGAAGAAGGAGGAGAAATAAAATGGTGGGGAAAAAGAATGGGCAGCCCTCTCTCCCTCTCTCTCTTTCTCACTCTCATCCTCTCTCCAAGCATGCTCACTCTCATCATTATGTCCCATCTCTCTTTCTCCTCAATCATTCCTCTCAATTCTTTTCTCACCATAATAAAACCATAACATAAAACAACACAAATGAACATGTAACCAAATGAAACATGTCATGGTGCACTAAACATGAAAACTGTAGAAATGCGGATTTGGCTTAATCGCGATTAGCAGTGCACTAATCGGGTTTTTATTTAAACTACATATAATAAATTTTAAAAATGCCAAATCCCTTAAATATATTTTTAAATGAATAAATCATTATAATTTCCATTTATTTCATAATAATTGGTATATATTTATACCCTTTTTCGAAAACCCCAATTTCGCAAATCGGGCAATTTTCGGGAAATATATTATTTTAATATTAATTTCCAAAAATAATATTTTATATTTTCTGAAATATTACAATCTTCCCCCTTAAAGAAATTCGGTCCCCGAATTTAAATTTAAACCCCCAAAACCTAAAACATTTTAATAATCAACTCAAAACAATGGGGCTCCGAAATCATGGAAGATGCAGAAACAACACAGCGCGTCAAGTGCGCATGAAAACGAGTACAAAACTCAAAAACCGAACTCCGTTAAGCGTCACGCAAATCATCGGATTTGCACGCATATCCTCGGAGTTACAATAGAGATACAGACCTCGAAATCCACTACTGAAATCCAATATACACTAGTCAAATACTATAATACGTGTATAGTACGCATCCTTGAAAACTCCAAAATCTGAATAAAATAAATGCAAAATCTTTTCTGAATCGCTGCGTGATGCGTAACTCACGGCATAAGTGACGGACGCTCATTCGTAAAATAATAATATATGTTTTGCTAACTACACGTTCCGTCGTTTCTAAAATATCCCAAAAGGTTTTCCTTTTTAACGTTCGTTTCGCTCACGGACACGTAAGAAATAGCGAGACTATAGCTCTTTTTCAAAAACCTCTTGGTAAACTTTTAATGATTGCAAAGTACTCAGGTACTGTCCTCAGATCAGTCCTGTTTGGCTACTTCATAATATAGTGCCTATCGTGAAAACAAGGTGCTCAAGAGCAAAATCAGCCTCGAAAGGCGTATCCAACAATCACGTGCGTCTGGTGCGCACGGAAATCAAATTCGAATACAGGTGCCACAATATGCACAAAAGCAAAACTAAGTGCAACAGGTGTGCATGAAAACATCTGTCCAGTGCAACGGGTGTGCATGACAACAATATTGTAACATTTTAAAAGTAATTAAATAATTAATTAAATAAATAAAATCGTTTAAGAGAATTTTATAATTTTCGGTAAAGTAAAACGTAGTTTTCATAAAACTAAACCGTAATTATTTTTCACTATAAATTTAAAAATACCTATTTTAATTATGTTATTACTAGTAAATGATGTTTATTTAGCCACTTATAAATTTTTAGTTTAATTAAATATTTTTCTTAAATTAATTATTTTAAATATTAACATTAGCTTTATTTTTACACTAAATTAGTGTAAATTACAAATTTGAATGGGTTTAATTAGCAAAAGTGAACCATTACATATTAGAATCAAGTGTGTTTCATGCAAAATTTATTTTCAAAATTTTACAATGGTTCTAGACCATTCTAGGTCAAATTAAGTGAAGAAAATAAAGAATTTTTAAATAAATTCATGAAAAGACTTAATTGTGTGATATTTTTGTGAAACCTTCTACACTTTTCTTCACCTTTCCTCACTCTCATCTCTTTTCCTCACCTCATGGCCGGCCTCACCACCATGGGCAGCCCCAAAATTTTTCCCCCATCATTTTTGTATTAAAAATCATCAAAATTCATCAAAAATTCAATAAAAAACCCACAAAATCCTAATTAATTCCTACCATTTATTCTTTGCTCATCTTTACATGGATTTTGGAGATGGAAAGCATTCATTTTGGAGACTTATTTTCATATTGTGGAGGTATAAATCTTCTTCTTTTGATTTATTGTTATTAGATGTTTCATTTAAGCATAATTAGATTTAATAAATAATTTCTATCTACAAGTTTTAAAATTCAAGTTAGGGTTTATAAAATTAAGTTATGGTTTTTATTAATTAAGTAGGGTTATAATAACTAGTTTAACATTTTTAGAAGTGGAAAATCTTGTATGGATGATATATTGTAAATTGTTTATCCAAAATTGTTTAAATTAATCCATTTTGCAAACTAGATTTCTATATATTGTATATATTGGTGAGATAAAATTCCAATTAATGTTTGAAACACTAGATTGTGGTTTTAATGAGGATATTAACTTGTTAGTGGAATGAAAAACTTAAATTGGTTACTGGTTTCTATTGATAATTGAAAAATACTAATAAAAATGCTATTTTTGCTAACTAGATTTTGGAAATTCTTAAATAAATGAGGTTTAAAATCTAAATTATGATTTCATTATATTATTATCATCATGAATTATAGTTTAATGCATTAATTCATGCAAAATCCAGTTTAGATGTGACATTGTGAAATTTTCCTTAAAACTATCGAAATCGGGCAAGTTTGCAAACTAGAATTTTCAAACTAATATAAATTAGGGTGTTAAAAATATAGTGATGGTTTATATAGTATAGTTATGCTAATTAATGAATACTATGACCATTAGTTTCTTTTAAACATCAAGTTTTGAAGTAAAACGGTAAATTGGTGTTTTCAGGTTTTACAGAATCGGACGATTTGATCGATTTTTAGGGTTTCGATGAATTAAATCATGTTTTATATTATAAGTAATGAGTTTTATAACTATGAGTTGTTTGTTGATTCTTATCTCAATCAATCGGCGTTTGTACGCCGATATCGAGCGATATTTGGTTCTTTTGCATGAGCGGGACATAGGTTTTAACCTATGCGCGTTTCGTGCGTCGTTTTGATGTTGTCCGTGATTCAGTTTATGATATCATATGTGTTTGCGTATAGGTACCCCTCATGTGGACTGCGGGCGATGAAGAAGAGGATGGCGACACCGTCTTCGGCAGACAAGGACCAGGTGAGTAGATGTATATCTACGGGGGAAAGTCTGTAAGTCCATGCTACCTCTCCCGGTACTTTCGGGAATGCGGAATTTGGTAAAAAACGATTTTCTTAAAGATGGTAACATGGACCTAAAACCCGGATCTTGGTTAAACATCTATCTAACAACCTAACTATGAGTTTCTAGCTACTCGGTTAGGGGGTTATACCTTGTTGTCTTGAACTCCTTCGTCTTCAAGCTCCGATGGTGGTCCGGACCGGCTTCTTCTCGTCGTCTCCGTACGCCGAAGATAGATCCACCTGAAAGCTCCAACCTTTAGCTCCTTCTTCGTTCTTTGAAGAAACTAGTTCACTTGGTTTGCTAAACTTAGTGAACTAGAATGAGTAGAGAAGAATTAGAATGGGATTTTATCTATGGTTCTTGATTCTCAACTCATGAGACAATAGAACCATAGGATCAAGAGAGGGAGCAAGAGGTTGAGGGTGAGAGCAAAAGGAGAGCTCAAGAACAAGAGAGAGAATGAGCAAGAAAGAATGAGCAAGTATTTTGTCTCTCACCCTCTCATAATCCAAAGTGATCATAACTCATCATATCAAAAAAAGTCTTATGTGATGGTTGAAGCAACCATAACCATATCATTTCATGCACTCATTTTACACAAATGAGCAAGTAAACAAAAGTCTTTGCCATGAAATGATGGCTATGGTTATCATGATGGTCAACTAGTCAAGCCTAGTCAACCGGTCAACAAAGTCAACAAGTCAACAAAAGTCAACAAGTCAACAAAGTCAACAAAAGTCAACAACCATGTCACCATAATACTTAATTAATATAATAGTTAATCACATATCAAATTCTCATTAGGGTTGAGCAAAAAGTCAAATAGTCAACGGTCAACTGTTAACAACCCTAATGAGAATCCGCTGCCTCTGCCTCCCTGTCAACTGTGCATACACACCCGCATCCGCGTTCCGAGGAACACGAATGTAAACTGGATAAATCCAATCCCATAAGGTACACTAGGATCTGGCTTAAACCAAAGCCCGCTAGTGTAAACTGTCCGGACACTGTACGCGCACAAGTGCACGGATGTGACCGAACCCTGTCGCAAAACCATGCGACCTGTCGCAATACCATGCGACCTCTACTCTTTTGCCTAAAGGCGAAAAGCTTTCTGTGTGGGACTCTAAAGACTCGACACTACGCTGGCAGTGGGTTTAACCACAGACCGCAAGCGGCACTAGCTGTGCGTAACGGTCCCCAGGTAATGCCGACAAGAAGACCGACGAGGCGAAACCCATCTGAACTCCTACTGAGCCTGAGTGTGACATTCTCCGTACAGTCCGGTCTGTTCGTCTGATACATCGCATGGCGGGCCTAGGGGGCGGTAAACGTCAGTCCTCCAATAGCGGTACAAGTCGTGCCGGAGCGAAGCCCAAAACACCCTGAGATAACACTGGAAACCTACCAGTATATCTCGTTTGCCCTGGCCAGGGACTACTCGTGTAATTGCTCTCCTAGACACAGCGCGATGTCAACCCCCAATACCGGGAGAGACGAATCCTGTCTAACCGTCACTGCCTCCAAGTGCTTCGGGACTGCACCCAACCACTACCTGTTTGCACGACTCCTTTGAGCCGTGGTAGGGTAGTGATCAAAGTACAGTGGGAACACACTCGAGGCGAAGTGACAGTGTCAAGTCAGCGGACTAAGCTGTACTCATGTCACCTGGAAACTGATAACTGACGATAGGTATAATACCAACTAGTCAGTTCCCGACGAGTCCTGTCCAGTGTACCCGTAACCTAACGAGCACCCGCATACTATCTCAAGTACGACGTACTGACGGCTGTGGGATAGACCGTCTCCCACACTGGGATGAGAAGCGCATGCGCTGGTCTACTCCGGAGTATCGATGCCCTGTCTCGATAGTCCTGCGACCAGGGACCTGCATAAGGATGTGCTTATAGATTACCCAGCCCCACTAGTGTGACGGCCATCACATCGCTGGTAATCAAGCAAAGATCCTAAGGGCTCTACTAATGTGTATAGGCGATATACAAAAATAAACACATGTACACATTGAAGTAGAAACAAACCAAGTAGCATACTACTATTTTGAGCAAGATTGTATATACAAGGTGAATATCCCAAGCTTCCATTAAGTAATATACAAACTAGTATGATACAGTAATGGCCTCTAGGGCATATACACTAACAATCTCCCACTTGCACTAAGGCCATGTACTGGCGTATCGAAGACCTATCATCTCGATCAACCGCTCGAACTGAGTCTGGGGCAGGGCCTTGGTGAATGGATCTGCAGTGTTATCTTCTGAAGCGACTCTCCGAACCTCGATCTCCTGGCGATCCACGATCTCCCTGATCAGGTGATACCGCCTCAAGATGTGCCTGGATCTCTGATGGGACCTGGGTTCCTTCGCTAAAGCTATAGCCCCGTTGTTGTCGCAATACAGAGGTATTGGATCAACAATGGACGGAACCACCTGAAGTTCTTTAAAGAACTTCCTCATCCAGACAGCTTCTTTTGCGGCATCAGATGCAGCGATGTATTCCGCTTCCATCGTCGAGTCTGCAACGGTTTCTTGTTTGGAACTCTTCCAACACACCGCCCCTCCATTGAGGGTAAAGACAAAACCCGACATGGACTTGGAATCATCCTTGTCACTCTGGAAGCTGGAGTCAGCAAAGGCCTCGATCTGGAGGTCTTTTCCGCCATACACCAAGAACATCTCCTTAGTCCTTCTCAGGTACTTGAGAATGTTCTTTACCGCTATCCAGTGTTTCTCCCCAGGGTTTGACTGATACCGGCTTACCACACTCAGTGCATAAGCTACATCCGGTCTGGTACACAACATCGCATACATTATAGAGCCTACCGCAGAAGCGTAGGGTATAATAGACATGCGATCCCTCTCCAAATCAGTCTTGGGAGACATCTCTTTAGAGAGGGTGATCCCGTGACAAGCCGGTAGGTTACCGCGCTTGGAATCTTCCATACTGAATCTCTTCAGTATGGTGTCGATGTACCTGGACTGAGAAAGTCCTAATATCCTCTTGGATCTGTCACGGTAGATCCGGATACCCAGAATGTACGAGGCATCACCCAGGTCTTTCATGGAGAACTTGTGTGACAAGAACCCCTTGACAGATTGTAGCATAGGAATGTCATTTCCTATTAAGAGAATGTCATCCACGTATAAAACGAGGAATACTACAGTTCTCGCTACAAATCTACTATAGATGCATGGTTCATCTGGATTTTTGATAAAGCCAAATTCTTTGACCGTCTCATCAAAGCAGATGTTCCAACTCCGCGACGCCTGCTTTAGTCCATAGATGGACTTAAGCAACTTGCACACCTTTCCGCTGCTCCCACTCTGAATGAAACCCTCTGGCTGGTCCATATAGACACACTCCTCTAAATTTCCATTTAGAAAAGCTGTCTTTACGTCCATTTGCCAGATCTCATAATCGTGGAAGGCAGCAATGGCAAGAAGGATCCGAATGGATTTCAGCATGGCTACTGGATAAAAGGTTTCGTCGTAGTCCAAGCCAGGTCTTTGACGAAAACCCTTTGCTACCAGCCTAGCTTTATAGGTCTCAACCTGTCCATCTACACCAATCTTCCTTTTGAAGATCCACTTGCATCCTACGGGCTTTACCCCGTCTGGAGCAATGTCCAACGTCCATACCTTGTTGGTGTACATAGACTCCATTTCGGTCCGCATTGCATCCAGCCATTTCACCGAGTCAACGCTCTGAACGGCCTGCTGGAAGCTAGTAGGCTCATCATAATCTATGATGCAATCCTCTCTATCCCCGTCTATGAGAAAACCGTAGTATCTCTCGGGCGGATGAGTCTTCCTACTACTCCTGCGGAGCGGCGTAGGAATGTCCTGTTCTTCCGAACCCTCTGGTTCCACTAAACTTTCAGTAATAGTCCGTGGTTCTGGAATTTCTTCCAGTTCTACTGTGCTCCCACTTATCTGGGTTTCCAAAAACTCAGTTTCCAAGAAGTAGGCATGACGAGAAACAAGAACTTTTTGTTCCTCTTCACAGTAGAAGAAATATCCTTTAGAGTTCTTCGGATACCCCACAAACTTGCACTGTACCGAGCGAGCCTCGAGCTTGTCCGCATGCTGCTTTTTGACAAAAGCTGGACATCCCCATGTCTTAATGTGCTTAAGATAGGGTCTCTTCCCACACCACATCTCATATGGTGTAGTAGGCACGGTCTTAGTGGGAACTCGGTTCAAAAGGTATGCTGCTGATTCTAGCGCATATCCCCAGAATGATCGCGGCAACTCAGCGTTACTCATCATGGACCGCACCATATCCAATAGGGTGCGGTTCCGTCTCTCCGATACACCGTTATGTTGCGGGGTGTATGGAGGAGTAAGCTGAGAGAGAATTCCGTTCTCTTTTAAATAGTCCAGGAACTCGGCACTTAAGTATTCTCCACCTTGATCCGATCTTAGAATCTTAATACTTTTGCCGGTCTGTTTCTCTACTTCATTCTTATACTCCTGGAATTTTCCAAAGGCTTCGGACTTATGTTTCATTAAGAAGATATAACCGTACCTTGAGAAGTCATCCGTAAAAGTAATGAAGTAAGAATGTCCGCTTCGGGCATGTGTAGACATTGGACCGCACACGTCACTGTGTACGAGTCCCAAGAGCTCGCTCGCTCTTACTCCATGTCCAGTAAACGGAGTCTTTGTCATCTTTCCTTTGAGACAGGATTGACAAGTGGCATACGACTGATATTCGAACGTATTCAAATACCCTTCTGTATGTAACTTCGTCAACCTTCTCTCATTGATGTGACCCAATCTACAATGCCATAAGAAAGTCTGATTTATTTCTGGAGACTTTCTTTTGTGTGTATTCTGGACATTAAAAATCTGTGGTTGGTTTAACACGTATATACCATTACTCAATGTACCTGACCCAATCAAAACTTGATTAAGGTGAATGTTTACAACATTACTTACAAACGCAAATTCATAACCTTCTTTAGAAACTAAAGATACAGAAATGATATTACAAGTTGCGTTGGGTACAAAAAAGCAATTACGCAAAACCAAAACATGTCCATCTGACATTCCCAGGTGATAGTCCCCCACGGCTTTAGCATCCATGCTAGCTCCGTTCGCAACTCTGAGGGTCATGTCACCTGCTTTCAAAACCCTACGGTTTCTCAACGCCTGCAAAGAATTACAGATATGAGATCCTGATCCGGTATCCAATACCCAGGAAGTAGAGTTTATTGAAAGACAGTTTTCAATAACATACACACCTGAAGCTGAAGCTGCAACCTGCTTCAATTCCTGTGTTCTGGCCTTCCAGGCCCTGCAATCATTCTTCCAGTGTCCTTTCTTATGACAATAGAAGCATTCTTCCTTATCCACAAGCTTCCCCGCTATCTTTGTTGCTTTACCTTTTCCCTTCGTATCCACTTTACTAACACCGCCCCTTGGTTTGGCGGGGGCCTTCTTCTTCTTTCCCTTGGCTTTCGCCTTGGACCTAAAAGAAGATGATCCTCCTACAAACAAAGTGGATGTATCCCTACCTTTCTGTAGGGTGCCCTCTGCGCTCCTCAGCATGTTGAGGAGCTCTGAAAGTTCAACCTCTTTTTCTTGTAAGTTGAAGTTCAGTATAAACTGGGCGTAAGTGGAAGGAAGGGACTGGAGAACTATATCCGTATATAGCTCACTCTCCAATGTGATCCCTAGGTCAGCGAGCTCCTCAATGTAGCCGATCATCTTTAGCACGTGCTCGGCTACTGATGATCCGACGGCCATTCTTGTCGAAAATAACTTTTTCGACGCTTCGTATCTTGCGATACGAGATTGCTCTCCATACAGTTCTTTTGTATGAAGCAATATGGATTCCATGTCCATATTCTCGTGCCTCCTCTGATGTTCGTTGTCCATCGAGGCAAGCAGGAGGCATTTGGCCTTCGCGCTATCAATCTCCCAAGTCTTGCGGATTTCCTTATCCGCGACGCTGGAAGTTAGACCAGGGACAGGGGGAGCTTTGGCGGTAAGAAGATACCCCAGCTTGTCGTAAGTGATTGCTATCTTGACATTCCTGAGCCAATCTTTGTATTTTGGCCCTGTCAGTTTGTTTTTATCTAGGAGTAACTTAAGTCCAGTCATGTTGATTGGTCGCTGCAATTAGGAGAGAGAAGAAGAAACACTCAGCATGATGCTCTTGCAAGTTTAGAGTGGTTTTTAGTTTGTCTAAATAGGATGGCTCCCACTGTTTCTCGAATCCCTCCTCAAACCATAAAGGAAGAATTAGTCAGGATCAATCCCACCGTACAATACTTGCTTAACCGTTCAGCCAGGCCGGTGTCGGTACTTCGAGGGAGGTTTTCCAACGCTTTCACGAAGTTCCTTAATTAAAGAACCTCTTTTCCCTGGGGGCGTAGCCCCGCTAACACCTTTCTAGGCACCTACTAGGTTTATAGCATTGATCGTTAAGTGAGAAATTTCCCGAGGAGTAGCATATACTCACAGTAGGATCGGGATCCAAATATCATCGCGTAACGAAACTGAAGGAATCCTACCAGAATCATCACACTCCAAATGGTATGCAAATCTAGCAAGTTTCAGTACTTATGAAACTCCCGATGTGGATTTTTGCCCCATGCTCTTATGACCTTGACTTTGGCCAACAAATCATAAGTCACATGTCAAGTTCTGCCCGTCGTTCTCCAGGTTAATTTGAATCCACCCGCACCTACCCTTGACTTTGGCCAACAAGGCAGTACGACTGTTTCAAACCAACGCATCTATCTATGCTGCACATGAATACCCAATAGCTACCAATCACTGTGCCTTGACTTTGGCCAACAAACACAGCTTGAATACTATTGACTATTCATGTGAAACGACGGAGGGCTACGGATGGTTTTGGCAAAACCGTGAACGTAGTGAACTTGATTTGGTCGATGGAACGAGATAGCTTTTAAAAGGAGTGGCTCAAGCTCCGCATTTAAAAGTTGTTTTGAAAAGAACCGAGTGGTTTTTCGAAAGTGTTCCAACGACTTTAACTTGGTTTATTATCTTGCATTAGTTCTTTTAATGCGTGATATTCTTGCATTAGTTCTTTTAATGCGTCCCATCATTTAATCCTACCATTGCAGAAAACAACCAAAATATGACGTACGCTTATGCCATTCGCATTCGCCACGGGGCCCCGTCATTACCCGTTAGGTTACTTAACTAACGACAGAGCGGGGGCTGGGCTAGCGCGTCTGTAAAACATAAGCAACGCCTAAATAATATCATATATAGATATACTGCAATGATAAACATTTCAGATCACAGATGAATACATTGGATATACTAGGAATCTGTAATTCGCACGAGCCTGTAACGAAAGACAAATTACACGGTCGCGGTGAATAGCCAAAACCCCACCCAAGACCCCTACGGGTGCGGCAAACTACCCGCCAAGTACCCGAAACGTAGCAACCTCCCTCATCTCCATGAGTAGGCCACTCGACACTTCGGCATACCCGGTAGTTTGTGCACCCCCTCCATGGGTCTATCCTAGGAGCAAAAACAGTAAAAAGAAATTATACAATGACGGCTACAACCCCGACCCGGTTGTGCGGCCATACAAATAATTATTACATCAATTTACAAATTTACATGAATTGAAAGAAAAGAAAACTCTCGTCTCACAACCCCCGGCTATTCACCCGCGACAATCCAACATATTCATATACACATTCCAGCACATTACAGATCACAGATTTGTATAACCCCCACTAATCGACATATAGCGATTAGTAGACGTTCAATACAAATATCACATTACAGAAAAAACCCGTTAGCTTAAGTCTTTTAGAAGTTCGATCAAAAATACGGATTTTCGGGACCCCAAAATAAAATTTTCGTTCTGGAAAATCTGGGTTGAAAATATATATACTAAAAATCCCAAAATACCCCAGTGAGTAAACTGCAAAAAAGAAAACCCTTGACCGAGTCAACTCGGCCGCGGTTTCGCGGCGGGAGCGTGCTCCCGCCACGGAAACGCGGCGCTTTGATCGAGTCAGGGGCCCAAATTTTTGCAGTTTCTTTAAAAAAGCCTGAGTCGATTTTAGGTGTATTTCAAAAAAGTTTTCCAGCACTTTTAAAATCGACAGAAAGTTTAAAATTCCGGGGTTCGTTTCGGGACTTTTTCGTTGATCGATCTTCTAGTTACTTGCTAACATGCTAGATAGAGTTTAACTAGGCTCTGATACCACTGTAAGTCCATGCTACCTCTCCCGGTACTTTCGGGAATGCGGAATTTGGTAAAAAACGATTTTCTTAAAGATGGTAACATGAACCTAAAACCCGGATCTTGGTTAAACATCTATCTAACAACCTAACTATAAGTTTCTAGCTACTCGGTTAGGGGGTTATACCTTGTTGTCTTGAACTCCTTCGTCTTCAAGCTCCAATGGTGGTCCGGACCGGCTTCTTCTCGTCGTTTCCGTACGCCGAAGATAGATCCACCTGAAAGCTCCAACCTTTAGCTCCTTCTTCGTTCTTTGAAGAAACTAGTTCACTTGGTTTGCTAAACCTAGTGAACTAGAATGAGTAGAGAAGAATTAGAATGGGATTTTATCTATGGTTCTTGATTCTCAACTCATGAGACAATAGAACCATAGGATCAAGAGAGGGAGCAAGAGGTTGAGGGTGAGAGCAAAAGGAGAGCTCAAGAACAAGAGAGAGAATGAGCAAGAAAGAATGAGCAAGTATTTTGTCTCTCACCCTCTCATAATCCAAAGTGATCATAACTCATCATATCAAAAAAAGTCTTATGTGATGGTTGAAGCAACCATAACCATATCATTTCATGCACTCATTTTACACAAATGAGCAAGTAAACAAAAGTCTTTGCCATGAAATGATGGCTATGGTTATCATGATGGTCAACTAGTCAAGCCTAGTCAACCGGTCAATAAAGTCAACAAGTCAACAAAAGTCAACAAAGTCAACAAAAGTCAACAACCATGTCACCATAATACTTAATTAATATAATAGTTAATCACATATCAAATTCTCATTAGGGTTGAGCAAAAAGTCAAATAGTCAACGGTCAACTGTCAACAACCCTAATGAGAATCCGCTGCCTCTGCCTCCCTGTCAACTGTGCATACACACCCGCATCCGCGTTCCGAGGAACACGAATGCAAACTGGATAAATCCAATCCCATAAGGTACACTAGGATCTGGCTTAAACCAAAGCCCGCTAGTGTAAACTGTCCGGACACTGTACGCGCACAAGTGCACGGATGTGACCGAACCCTGTCGCAAAACCATGCGACCTGTCGCAATACCATGCGACCTCTACTCTTTTGCCTAAAGACGAAAAGCTTTCTGTGTGGGACTCTAAAGACTCGACACTACGCTGGCAGTGGGTTTAACCACAGACCGCAAGCGGCACTAGCTGTGCGTAACGGTCCCCAGGTAATGCCGACAAGAAGACCGACGAGGCGAAACCCATCTGAACTCCTACTGAGCCTGAGTGTGACATTCTCCGTACAGTCCGGTCTGTTCGTCTGATACATCGCATGGCGGGCCTAGGGGGCGGTAAACGTCAGTCCCCCAATAGCGGTACAAGTCGTGCCGGAGCGAAGCCCAAAACAACCTGAGATAACACTGGAAACCTACCAGTATATCTCGTTTGCCCTGGCCAGGGACTACTCGTGTAATGGCTCTCCTAGACACAGCGCGATGTCAACCCCCAATACCGGGAGAGACGAATCCTGTCTAACCGTCACTGCCTCTAAGTGCTTCGGGACTGCACCCAACCACTACCTGTTTGCACGACTCCTTTGAGCCGTGGTAGGGTAGTGATCAAAGTACAGTGGGAACACACTCGAGGCGAAGTGACAGTGTCAAGTCAGTGGACTAAGCTGTACTCATGTCACCTGGGAACTGATAACTGACGATAGGTATAATACCAACTAGTCAGTTCCCGACGAGTCCTGTCCAGTGTACCCGTAACCTAACGAGCACCCGCATACTATCTCAAGTACGACGTACTGACGGCTGTGGGACAGACCGTCTCCCACAATGGGATGAGAAGCGCATGCGCTGGTCTACTCCGGAGTATCGATGCCCTGTCTCGATAGTCCTGCGACCAGGGACCTGCATAAGGATGTGCTTATAGATTACCCAGCCCCACTAGTGTGACGGCCATCACATCGCTGGTAATCAAGCAAAGATCCTAAGGGCTCTACTAATGTGTATAGGCGATATACAAAAATAAACACATGTACACATTGAAGTAGAAACAAACCAAGTAGCATACTACTATTTTGAGCAAGATTGTATATACAAGGTGAATATCCCAAGCTTCCATTAAGTAATATACAAACTAGTATGATACAGTAATGGCCTCTAGGGCATATACACTAACAAAGTCGGGTGGATGGCATTTAGCACCCCCGCAAACGTAGAATAGGGATAGTACTTATTGTCATTAGGAAGCCAGACGTGACCTTAGAATTTCGGTGAGTAGGACCCTAGTAGTGACCTTAGGTTGGACTAGATTGATTTAGAAAGACCTTACCCGAGAATGAATATCTTGGAGGAGATTCGTAGGTTTTAGGTAGATACACACACGCACACACAGAGACTCGACGTGGTGTATACGTGTATGTGTATATATATATATAGGACTAGGTGTAGGTATATATATATATACACAATACGTATATATGATACAAGGATGTGATATGATACACGGGGATGAAACAATATAACTGGGCTTGATTTCGTGATTCTTGGCTTTACGGTCGTGTTATGATGTTAGCGGATCATTAGGAAATGAGATAATGAATAGGTATACATAAATAATCAAGGGTGGTGGTGATATTGAAGTATATGGGACTCTAAAATAGAACCCGGACCGTGACCTGTGCATGAAATTCTGATATGATATCATATAGGTGTGACTTGATTATGACATCATATAGGTGTGACTTGATTTCGATATCATATATGTGTGACTTGATTACGATATCATATAGGTGTGACTTGATTACGATATGATCTAAGTGTGACTTAATCACAATATGATACATATGACATGATATTTCTGAGGATAAATTAACGATGTATATTTATGCTGACAATGATATATGATTGATGTATGCGATTACAGTATAGCACCTTGATCTTAACATGTGTTGATGATGATATTATACGAATGATGAGACACGTAGGTGATACTTGACCCATACCCCGATATTGGGATGCCGTACGATGGATTTTACCGTACAAGGTATAGATATGATGATTGATTCGCACTCTTGATTCGAGAAAGCCGTACTACGTACATGATGCTATTGAGGCTGGATCGCCAACTATTAGAGATATGGATTCAGACCTTAGGTGGACTCTTATTTCTTATTGACTAGTTTCTTAGGTTTAGTTTCTTAGGAGGTTAGATGGACACTAGTTTAGGCTCGAGTCATATAGTTATAGTTATACTTGTATATCACAGATGTGTGGTTATTACACATCCGTCTTTACATTCATACACTAATCATAATTGTGCATGTTCATTCATATGTTTCTATAATCAGAATAAAACTTTGCCTGTTAGGATACCAGCACCATTACCGATGATGCGCATATTCCACGCACACTTATTTGCCGGCGCACACACATCATCATCGGTAATTGGTATGTCACATACACTTTAGATCATATTATCTTTTATTGATACAATCATCTAACAGCTAGATCGATATAATATTGTGATTATTCTCTAGTGTTAGTATAAACATGGTATTTATTACTTAGACATTTCATGCATTCGCATTTTCATGTTATCATGCAGTATTATGGGGCATATGCCGACACTTATCATATACTTATGATTTTGGGATTTTGGATTTCTATGAGATTTCTGGATTTTTGGGGAAAACCGCAAGAATATATAAAAACTTCTCTCTCTCCTCCTCTCTTTTTAAAACATAAGATGCGGTTTTCTCGTGATGTATGTGTCGTCCACCATGAGATTTCATGTTTTCTGTTGGATTTCGAGACCCGATTCGAGGAGTGGATGAACCGTCTCGGGTACATGGTGGGCCCAGTATGGTACCCCGGGGCAAGAAGATCGAGTTGTAGACGATGAGCCTGGCAGGGGAAGACTGCCTACCGGTGATTTCTGGCGCGGCGGATATCCGGAGGATACCGACCGTTGTCGTGAGATTTGATGATATGGGCCGATCCGGACTGACGGAGCCCGAGATATTGAGACTATGAGACACTGAGATTATGAGGTATTGAGACTTGAGATTTACATGTTTTGTATCGATACTTGACACGGATTTCCATGGATTTCATCGTTATTTCTATACACATTTTACCATGATAAAAGTTAAAGATTTCTTATACAGATATATCTAGATTTCAGGATTGGTTATTTCACATTCATGGTGCATGCATACTCATTCACATGACATAGTTCTATATGAGGCACTGATACGAGCACGGAGCATTTGCACTTACACGTATCGTATTATCCTGTCTTTACTTGATGACTAATAGTATATTAGTATATTATTATGACCTAGGACAGCGTCGTGCATTCGATTTCTTTTCGCAGATATCTTCTACTCACGAGTTGGCAACTCACCCCCGTTGTGCCAAATTTTATTACAGGTTCAATGTACAGGTTTTCCTGGCAGCTTGCTGGCACATCTTTTCACTCAGGGCGATTTGCACGGTAGGTTGGTTCACTTGTATCTGGACCGCCATTGTACTTTTATTATTTCATTTGTATCTAGAAAGCTCCATCAACCAAACTTGTATTACTTGATAGTTTACTGGATCAGTTATTTATTTCGACCTTAGAGCCGCGCTTGTATTATTATGATATTTGGCGGTTTTGTTTTCTTTTGAGTTTTGAGCCTCGCCCTTTGGCGTTGTATACTATTGTGCATTGATGTGGTTGTTTCCGCCTTTTGGCGTAGAGTTAGCTCCCGTTTGGGGATGCTTTTTATTGTTTGTATATATATTATTCTTGTTTGTACCCGTTTGGGGCCAGTTTTTACAAAGGAGACTCTGCCGAAATTTTTGAGAAAATTGGATGTTGCTTTTAAACTTGTTTTCTACATGTTTTCCTTTACTTCTTATTCTTTTTATGGTTTAGATTTCTGGGCTTCGGCTTACTTAGGTTACGTTGCGCCTCTAGACGCTTCGTAATCTAAGTGCCGGTCACGTTCCGTACTTTCGGGTCGTGACAAATATCTGGTGCATCTATTGTGCACGAAAACAACATCTGGTGCATCAAATGCAAAAAATATCATCAATAACTCAAACGCGTAAAAAGCAACACCGAGTGCACCAAGGTGTATAAATCAAAAACGTGTGCAACTATGTGCACAAAATCCGTATTAATGCACTGCAAGCACATGTGAGCTATACCGAGTGCAAAAATCACATCATCCGTATGAAATCCACGAAATCATAAACACATGCTACGAAGGTACAAAATCGACATCAAATGCAATGGATATGCACAAATCGCAAATCAACACAACGGTGTATAAAATATATATCAAGTGCAATAACTATGCACAAAATATAAATACCCAGTAAGTGCAACCATGGTGCACGAAAACGATATCATAAAGCTCAATCATCAAAACTCAAATCCAAGCGATATAAGCTTGATACTCGGATCACAACCGTAAATCGCAACAAATGACATTGAGGTACACCTCCTACAATGTCGAAAAATAAATCGGTGCGCCTAAAACCGGCAGAACAAGAATATCCGCTTGCCTCCTGCTCACGGTCTGGCGTCCTCAGTCTCTGAGTCATTATCTTCTCTGTAGATTCACCAATCTTGCAATCCATCGGCTCATCGGCCCGGTCAGGTGTGCTAACGGGAACGATTCCACTCTAGCACTTCTCTGGTCATCTCTCGGCCAATCATCACGACCACTCATAAAGCAGCACGTTACTGGCATCGACCTCTGGTCCTCTGAATACTCATGACACAACTGATCCTCGGAGCAAATCTTATTGCAGCAGTGTCCTAGAAGGAACCTGCTCAAGGACTCTTCCGATCTCGCCTATGCCGAACTGTATGGAGGCTGGTACTCTTGCATAATCTTTTCTCGTTCTCTGGGCATCTGCATTTTCAACACAACATTTCCTCGAGAATTGGCCGCATCCCAACGCCTCTGTAAGCATATTCGATCTCTGATCTTGACGATGAGTAATAACAGCTCGCCAGCATCTCGCGCGAACCTCTGGTTTCACTCGTCCGTATCATCGTCCACTTTGATGCCACGTCATGTTATCTGCGCACTGCAACTGTTCTCGGCCACGGTCAATCCGAAGTCTCTCACATGGACTCGAAATCACGAACTCGGTATCTTCATCACTCTGTAGAAGGTATCTGGCCGAACACATCCTCGGGAACTCGTCCCAACCATCGGAGGAATACTCAATACTCGTCCGTTCTCGATCAACTCACAACGCATCTGCGTGAGATCCTCTATCCAAAGCTGGTCAGCTTGCTGATCTCTCATCGCATGATATCCAGACGATGTTAAACGTTTCGATCGATTCGTCAAATTACCATAATTCCACGAAATCTTAAAACCTGACTGCAGTCTAATAATATCCCGCACATGCCACAATACCTATGGACCAACCATAGAAGGGCAACCCCAAGCCTCACTGATGGCACCGCTGAACTATTGCAAATCCTAAGGTTCAGAAGCGATTCCATGGTCATTATGTCGAGTTAGGGTTTCATTCTTCTAGAGGGTCCACAGAATTACCTGCATGTTCTTCCGAATACTTAAACATGGAAAAATGGGTTTCTGACATTCGTTCGAACTTTTTAACTTCGCCTAGGCGACATGCGAATACCCTTCGTCCGCATGCTAAACAATGCCTCAATCCTCCAGGAAAGGCGATACATCAACGGTCATCTCTGGATCGGTCTGCTCTAGATCTGAGTAAGACTCTCCACACTGAAAATCTTCAATTCAACTGGGCCTGCGTCGGCACATCAATCTAACGAATCACCTTCGTCTCTCAAATCGGGGTAGACTAGCTATCATCTATCGAATCTCTGCCTGGGAGCTCCAGCGATCTCAGCTCGTAAAGTCTGGAGGCGACATCCTATCAATCTCAGCAACAGCTGGGTCATCTGTTTGCACGGTAGAAGACATCACAATCTCTGAGGTCGGCTGTATATCAACAGTCCTCTCGCAACTGGCAGCTCTAACAATGGCCCGATCATCTGGTGCAACGCCAAACACTCGCCTCAGGTAAGAGGTCACGTCACAAACGCTAACTTGAGACGTTCCCGTGTCACCAGAAAACACGATGGTCAGTCCTCGTGCCAGACGAGCTCGCCCTGACCGCAACACTAGCAGCAGCTCAATCTGTGCTCAAACATGGTGACAGGAACCTCTAGCATGCATCGAAGAAAACAGATCAAGGGCATGAAAAGGAAATGACAGATCCAGAATGGATACATGATCATAGGAAGGAACAACATCAATGAGAGTATGATCATGAAAACGAATAGAATCAAGTATCTCAAAATATGTACATCCTAAGGTTTCTTAAGTGGAGTATCATATCATAAATATGCCGCGGAACATACATACGGTACGTCACTCTACTCAAGCTACCTACACCATCAATCAGGGTCAACCTATGAAACGAAATTTCGGGTCTAATACCCCCCCCCCCGTTCAAGTCTAAGTTCCGTAAGGTCAAGCCTAGGTTCCGAAATACATACCCGCCCTAGACTCTGCATAGTCAAACATAGACTCGAACCAAGGTTAAACCTAGCGTTCTAATACCAACTTTGTCACGACCCGTAATATTAGCTCGTGACCAGCACTTAAATCATGCAACGTCTAAATGTGTAACGTAATTCAAGTAAGCCGAAACTCAGAAATCTAAACCTTTTTAAGAAAATAAAGGAGGTGAAGTTTTGAAATAAAGGTATAATGAAATCAAGTTTTCTTAATGCATAGAAAAGGAACATGAAAATGCAAGTGAAATTTACTAGTTTGAAAACGTGTTTCGTCTTTTTAAAAATTTTGGGCAGCACCTCCTTTGTATATTTTGATCTAAAACCATAAATACATAACAAGAATAATGGCATCCCCAAGCGGGAGCTAGCTCTTTGCCAACCGGCGGATCACAACCACGCAAGACAGTATATATAAGTATACGACGCCCAACGGCGAATATCAACACCAAAATAAATAAAGAATAAAGCGAGAAATCAACCCAAAAGGCGAACATAAAACCCATCGCTCAAGTCTTGCAACCACAAGTCTCACTAAGTCTCATTACTTATACAAATACTAGTTTGATTTGATGGAGTTGACTAGATACAGTATGAAATATAAATACAAGAGAGGGCACGATACAAATGTCCCACCTACCAAAGCAAAAAACCCGAATGCAACTGTGTGCCAGCGATGCCGCTACTGATCCATGCGGGAAACCTGCAAGAACTGTGGCACAACGGGGGTGAGTTGCCAACTCGTGAAATCGAATAAACAACGACTCCTAGGTCAACTATGTGATAAATGTAATACTATGATATCTAGGGTGACCGGGTCTACATCTGTGCCATCAATATCATCAATGTCTATATGCATGTGCATCTCGTCCATGTGTCAACTAATGACACAGCATCATGCATGTAAATATTATAAAAGAATATGCATGAAAGTATGAGGATATAAATCAACGTGTGTCCCTCGCGACACATCAAAATCATGAACTGGAGTGTCCAACCTTGACACTCGAAAACATCATGAAACCCATGTCCAGTATCGACACGTAAATCCTCATATATCTCAGGCGCCGCACACCCTGGTCGGCCCTGATATCCATCTCTCTACTCCGATCGGTATCCTCCGGATAACCGCCGAGTCCAAATACAATCACCGGTAGGTAGTGCTCCCCTGCCAGGCTCACCGTCTAACAATACGAGTATTCTTGCCTCGGGGTACCTCACTGGGTCCACCATGTACCCGTATACGGTGCCTACCGCTCCTCGAATCGGGTTTCACATGCCATTCTCAGAACCGAGAAAACGCATGGTGGACGCACTGAAATATCATATCAAGAGAAACCGGGTTTTTAAAACAATACATACTTTCTTTTGAAATCACCACGGTTCTCAAATCCCGAAATCTCATGAAAACAGCATATCTCAATGCGTACAATCATAAAGCATGATGTATGCGACATATGATAGAATTATAAGCATATTCGTATATCATGCAACATGGAATAATGATGTATTATATTAAGGGAAAACCGCTCTATTAAATGATTCCAGTTTTTAAAATATATCCCGCGGTTCCCAATTTCTCCAAAATCAAATGCAATATCGTATAAAGGTGCATATGCAGCAATAGCAAATAAATTATGCAAGTAGTCATATCATGATGCAGCAATTCTACTATGTAGTGACATGGCAATTATCGATGATGAAGTGTGTGAGCCGGAAAATCTGTGTACGTGTAACATACAAATCATCGATAATGGTGCAGGTGTACTAGCACCGGTATAAGTAATGCAATGCGAATAACATGAAAGCAGCATAAGGTAAATCATCATCTAAAAGCTATAAGGTATACGTGTCTACAAGTCCGAATCGGTGAATCTATCAATCGGCATCCAGCCTCACAACATCGCGTACGGTACAATCTATCGTACGGCATCCTCTAGTCAAGGGTACGGATGAATCATCAAGTCAACTCATCACGTACGGAAAAATCATCGTACGACGGCATTAAAACATTAAGGATCCTATCAACCTATATGACAATGAGGGGTACGGACCTAACGTCACGTACGAAAAATCACTCACGATTCACCACGAAATATATATATATATATATATATATATATATATATATATATTTCCCAGGTCACATCCATAACAATCTCATATCAGGGAACCGGCAAGGTATCAATCATCTCAATCGACTCGCATCCGTATACCAACATATCATCATATGACATATTAAATCGTATTCTCTTTTTATCATAATTATATCTCACATAAAGTCACTTCACCAAAACATACTACCCTTTACAATAAGCATGCATATCTAATCTAACATACACACCCGAACCATACAATCAGTTTTTAAAAGGTGCGAATCGTAGTTTTGAAAGTAGGGGTTACGGTGTTTTTAAGGAAAAGATATCGTTTGAAAATCCGTAACGTCCCTCAAGATATCTGTTTAAAAGATGCATACAATTCTTCGATTTGGAAATAGGTATGGTTCAGATGACACAATTACGTCGGCTATGTAGTCCTATAGTACCCAAAACGGCAATATAGTCAAACGTCATCCTCAAATTCCGTCATCACATATTAGTCGCATCAAAACACTTCTAACTATCCTTTAGTTTATAATATGGTTTCACTAACAATCTTTTAACTCTAACCCTAGTTTCCTAATCTAGGTTTTCTTAACCATATGCTACAAATCGGTTTCCACCAAATTTTTGCAGGGGTGCTATACGCCATCCACCCGACTTCCCCCGTAGATATAGATCTACTCACTGTGTTCTTCGCTTGCCGAAGTTGATGACGCCACGCTCCGTCACCTCGGAATCCACGCGAAGGTACCTACAATAACAACACATATCGCAGCGCTATTAAAATCTAGTTCTGAAATCCAATACGTCACGCGCATTGCTCATAGGTTAGAACCTATAGCTTACGCATACAAAATCAACCAAAAAACCCTTGTTGTTGATGTACAAACATCCAACAACCAATTACAAAACCAAATAGAAAAACTTAACATTCAAAATACGGAAAACATAACCAAAAACCACACCAAAGTGCTCCCAGATTTTGACTCAGGTGAAATTGGGGTGAACAAACAAGTATAGGGTGTTATATATGGGGTATTTGAGCTACTGGGACAACCTGGAACCCAACCAACACAGAATGGCCGGCCACCTACCCACAAAATCCGGCCACCTCGGCCATGGTTGCTCCGTTTTAGTTCGTATGGTCGGGGTGGTCTCCTAGTACCCTAATTTGGTCCCTGGAGTTGTTTGGTAAGCTCAGAAATTACCTGGGTTGCTCCAGATTCACAGTAGGCACACATAATGCAACAAAACCGACATGGATACAATCTAAGTTTATGGTCTCTGTTCTAGGTCCAGAATTGGATTTCTAGGGTCTTGCACACCCTCACTACAGCTCACAAGTCCACAAGTCACCTAAACCCTCTCTAGAATTTTCTAACATCACAAAACACCACTAAACCACTTCTAAACTAAAACTAGAACATAAGAAACTTAAAAATAACTAAATAGAAAGGATTATACCTCATGGATGAAACTCAAGAGAACCCTAGCTTCTCAAAGTTGTCAAAATCCCACTTTGCTTAGTCCAATGCGATGAGGGTGAGGAGGTGATCATCTTTTGTGAAGGGGATATAGGGTTTTCATGAAAGATTGGAGATGGGTCATGAGGGTAGAATGTGAGGCTTGAGGATGAAGAAGGAGGAGAAATAAAATGGTGGGGAAAAAGAATGGGCAGCCCTCTCTGTAAGTCTACGGTAGCACCCCGGCCGTCTGTCCGAGGCCAAAATGCGGAAACAAAACTTTTTCTTAACTTGTAAACCGGCGCTACCGCATACTAAAAACCCGGATCGGACCATTAACCTACTACTAGCTAACTACAGAAAGGGTAGAGAGCTATACCGAGCGATCCGTATTCTTCGGTCTTCAGCCACCATCCCGATCTCCTCGCGGCATCTCCGGTCTCGATCTCCTCGTCGGAAGGGCACCACATCGAGAAGCCTTTTTACGGGCTCCCACCTCTGGACCGAGGCAACTCGGACACGAAGTTGACTAGCCGACGTGTCCAAGATTGCTATAGACTGAGTGTAGAATGCTATGTCTCAACGGTTAATTGAAGTTGCCATTTTGGATGGAGGAATCAACTATGGAGATGAGCTAAAGAGTTTTTGGTGCAAAATGGGTTGAATCATTTTTCACACAATGAATGGGGCTCCCTAATCAAGTGGCCGGCCATAATAATAGAGGAGGGAAAAAAGTGATCATGAGCAAAAAGGAAATGGATGATTACTATGAAAATGAGTCACACCAATCTCTTTTCCAATCCAATCACATTAATGCACAAAAAGGAAGGCTAAACCATTCTAGAAAACTCAAGATGCTTCATCCAAGATTCTGCACCCAAGTGACTACACAAAACCCCCTCACTTTATAAATGCACATTTGCAAAAAGAACTCCCTTCCAACAAAGGAATTTCGGCCAAGAAAGAATACAGAAAAACTAGCCGAAATGGAATACAAACTGGCAACTTCAAAAAAACGATCCCGTAATAAATTACAGGAAAACCCTGCGACTGTATATACATACCCGCATTTGTATTCCGACCGAATACAAATGCAATGAGACAAAATCTACACTGTACAAGACTAGGATCCGGCTTAAACCAAAGCCTGCTAGTATTATCCGTCCGATCATGATCCATGCAATACCGCAGGTATATGATCGAACCCTGCCATATATCCATACGGCCTCTACAGCGTTTTGCCCGAAACATGAGAAACTGTCTGTGGGGGACTCTAAAGACTCGTCAATACTTTGGCTGTGGATTTAACCACTAGCACGCCAGAGTTATTAGCCATACGTAACGGGCTACCAGGTATTGACCAAAAGGGAAGTCGATGAGCGAACTCATCCTAACACCCTACTGAACCTGTCGGTGACAATATCCATACAGTCCAGTCCGCTCGTCTATGAGCATCGCATGGCGGGCCTAGGGGGTTGGTAAAAGTCAGACCCCCAAAAGCGGTACAAGTCGTGTCGGAGTGTAGCCCAGAACACCCTGAGATACTACTGGAATACCTACCAGTAAATCTCCTGCCTTGGCCAAGGACTTCGTGTAATGGCTCTCCTAGACACAGCACGACCTCACCCCCAATACTGGGAGAAACGAACCCCTGCCGATCCGCTCACTGCCTCTATGTGGCTTGGGACTGTACCCAACTAAAACCTGTTTGCACGACTCCTTTGAGCCATGGTAGGGTAGTAATCAAAGCACAGTGGGAACTCACACGAGACAAATGACGATCTCAGGTCGATGAACTAACCTGTACACATATCACCAGGGAACTGCTATCTGACACTAGGTATAATACCAACTAGCATGTTCCCGGCGAGTCCTGTCCGGTGTACTCATAACCCAATGAGCACCTGTATACATCTTAGGTGATCCAACTGACAGCAATAGCTTGTGAGACCGGCCACCTCCTCTCGTCGGGGTCTCGACTGTATACACTAGTCTACTCCGGAGTATCGATGCCCGGTCTCGAAACTCCCACGACTAAGGACCTTTTAAGGATATGCTTATAGACCCCAGCTCTCACGTATATGATCGCCATCATACTGCTGGTCATCAAGCAAGAATCCTAAGGGCTCTATCAACGTGTAATAGTGACTTGTAAGGTCACCTGAAGCAGTACACGATGATAAAGATAAACCAGATAGCATACTATCATCTTGAGTAAGACTGTCCTACCGGTATAGGTCATCCCTCAATCATTGCAATCACGTGCCTGTGATCCAATAATTGACTCTGAGGGCACTATATCCAACAATCTCCCACTTGCACTCAAGGCTAATTATTGCGATGTCGCATACTCACAGCCCGTGTGATACCGAACACCAAACTCCTCTACTAATCAGTCTCACAAAGCCCGTTTGCGAAACTATTGCGTTCAAGGAATAGCCTCAGTGAGTGGATCCGCCCTGATGTTTCTTTCTATGTCTCTCTTTATCTCAAGTTCGCGGAGAAAACCATCTCCCGAAATGAGCAATACCTGTCTTAGAATATGTCCGGATATCTGATGGGACCTAGTTCATAATTGAACTCCAAATCCAAACTTCATAGACTGTATCGTCAACTGAAACCAATCAGTATCCTGCGCCATGCCTCCCTCAGTATCCGCTTGGACCACCTGTCCAAAATACTGCCCCCTGTCAAAGGGAAAACTATAACTCTGACAGCCACTCTGTCATCCAGGTCACCTTGGAAGCCTGGAATGATAACCGTCTCCTAAAGGAGGCTGCCGTTATCAAATCCCTAGAACATCCACTTATGTTCTAAAACTGCTTCCGAATGTCTATCTAGGATAGGATTAATATCAACTTACTGTATCTTATGCAAAAACAATATCTGGTGTGGTACTTGACATCTCATGATTGACTCAATTGCCTAAGCGAGTGATCTGCCAATCATGCACATCCCTCTCCCCTTTAGTTTGTAAGACACCTTTAGAGATGGTGACTCTATCACCTGCAGGTACACTACCGTGCCAGGGGTCGTCCATTCTAAAACACCTTTAGAATGCTGTCTAAGTACCCAGATTGGGAAACTACCCAAATCTAGATCTAAAACCATAGATCTAGTAACCAGAATATCTGATATAATATCCATGTCCTATGTGGAGAAACCACTGTGTGACAACCAAAGCATAACCGATCGTAGTATAGGAATTTCACTTCCTACTCTGTGTATGTCATCCAAATACCAGGACATCACACCCTACTACCTTCTTAACAGATCCATCCCCTATTCTGATGAAGTCAAACCTATGACTGTCACATCAGAAATAGATGATCTATCTCCGCTATATCTGCTTTAGTCCATAAATAGACATAAGCTTCTTTTCCACTATGCTTCCGCTGCTCCTACTGACTACGACAACCCTCCGGCAGAGTCATATACACGTACACTTCTAAAACTCGTTCAGAACGACGCTATAATCATCCTCCTGCCGGGTTTCACAGTCTGGAACAACAGCAATGGCAAGTCTGGGTAAACAAGAACCTCCTTGTCACCGTTTTTTAGCATACCGAATACCTCTCGAGTGCCTGAGGTTACCCACCATATCTGCGGAGTGGCCAATGGAATGTCAAACCAGATCGAATCTTTAGGTTCTTATCAAATTTTCAGTAATCGTTTGCGGTTCTGGAATCACTTCCAGTTCTAACATACTCCCACTACTATTTTCTGAAAAAATCCATTTTTACTAAAACTGTGGAGAGTCAAGAACAATATCACAATTGATCTTCCATATGGTAGAAAGTCAACCCTCGTCATTGTTAGGTCCACGTTACCTCTCCCGGTACTTTCGGGATTGCGGAAACGGTAAAACAAAATTTTTTCTGAACATGGTAACATGGACCGTAAAAGCCGGATCTTTACTAAACAATACACTAGCATCCTAACTAGAGATTTATCTACTCGGTTAGGGGTTATACCTCAACTTGTACTCCTTCTCTTCTTGTTGTTCTTCTCCTTGCTTGCTCCGAAGCTTGATCCGGACTTTGGTCACCTCCGCGGCCTCCTTGAGTCGAAGACGATCCACCCGAGAGATGTACACCGAGATCCACCTCGAGCCTAGGTAACTAGGGCAAAGAGATTGCTAATCTAGAAGCCCTAGGTTGTGTAGAGGAGATGTATGGATGTGTTTGTCTTTGTGGGATCTTTTTCTCTCAACACATGAGATCAAAAGATGAGATCAAGAGGAGGAAGAAGAAGGAGAAACTTAGCAACCATGGAGCTTTTCTTTTTCTTCTCACTTCAAGAGAGAGAATGAGAAGAGAATAATGAAAAGAAAAAACAAAAGAAATGAACCATGGTTCCAATAATACACAAAATCATCATTACTAATCCTATCATGATAGAAGTTGATGGCACATTGAATTGACCATTATCATAACACAAGAAATAAAAAGAAAATGAAAGAAGAGTGTGGATCTCTCTTGAAGGTCAATGGTCAACACGGTCAACGGGTCAACAAAGTCAAGAGAGATCCAAGTGGTCAAATGGTCAATGCAATTAGCCATCGCAAATCTATCACTAAAAGGATTAGTAAACAATGTCTCCGGCTCATAACTGTTTTGACCAAACGAACTGTCAAAACCCTAATGAGTGTGCCACATTACGGTTTTGGCCGAACCAACTGCCAAAACCCTAATGGGGCACCTCCTCCTTCATCGCTCCTCAAAACTGTGCATACACACCCGCATCCGCATTCCGTAGAATGCGAATGCACAGAAGACAAATCAAATCCATCTGTGCAATACTAGGATCCGGCTTAAACCAAAGCCCACTAGTGTTGCCTGCCCGAACAGCATACGCACAAAAGTGCACGTAAGTGATCATAGCTCCGCCGTAAAACCATACGGCCTCTACACGTTTCGCTCAATGCAGGGAAACTCTCTGTGTGGGACTCTAAAGACTCGACACTACGCTGGCAGTGGGTTTAACCACAGACCGCAAGCGGCACTAGCTGTACATAACGGTCCCCAGGTAGATGTCGATAAGAAGGCCGATGAGGTAAACCCATCCGAACTCCTACTGAGCCTGTATGTGACAATCTCCGTACAGTCCGGTCTGTTCGTCTGATACATCGCATGGCGGGCCTGGGGGGGTGGTGAACGTCAGTCCCCTAATAGCGGTACAAGTCGTGTCGGAGTGTAGCCCAGAACACCCTGAGACATCACTGGAAACCTACTAGTATGTCTCGCTTGCCCTGGCCAGGGACTACATGTGTAATGGCTCTCCTAGACACAGCGCGGTGTCAACCCCCAATACCGGGAGAGACAAGTCCTGTCTAACCGTCATTGCCTCCAAGTGCTTCGGGACTGCACCCAACTACTACATGTTTGCACGACTCAGTAGAGCCGTGGTAGGGTAGTAATCAAAGAACAGTGGGAACACACTCGAGGCAAAGTGACAGTGTCAAGTCAGCGGACTAAAGCTGTACTCATGTCACCTGGGAACTGATAACTGACGATAGGTATAATACCAACCATCAGTTCCCAACGAGTCCTGTCCAGTGTACTCGTATCCTAACGAGCACCCGCATACTATCTCAAGTACGACATACTGACGGCTGTGGGACAGACCGTCTCCCGTGCTGGGATGAGAAGCGCATACGCTAGTCTACTCCGGAGTATCGATGCCCTGTCTCGATAATCCCATGACTAGGGACGTGTATAAGGATGTGCTTGTGGATTACCCAGCCCCCACGAGTGTGATCACCATCACAATGCCGGTAATCAAGCAAAGATCCTAAGGGCTCTACTAATGCGTATAGGTGATACAATAAAGAAACACGCATGTACACATTAAAGCAGAGACAAACCAAGTAGCATACTACTATATTGAGCAAGATTGTCTATACAACTGTGAATATCCCAAGCTTCCATCAAGTAATATACAAACTAGTATGATACAGTAATGGCCTCTAGGGCATATACACTAACAATCCCCCACTTGCACTAAGGCCATGTACTGGCGTATCGAAGACCTATCATCTCGATCAGCCGCTCGAACTAAGTCTGGGGTAAGGCCTTCGTGAATGGATCCGCCGTGTTGTCTTTTGTGTCCACTCTCCGCACCTCGATCTCCTGGCGATCAATGATCTCCCTGATCAGGTGATACCGCCTTAAGATGTGCCTGGATTTCTGATGGGACCTTGGTTCCTTCGCTAAAGCTATAGCCCCATTGTTATCGCAATACAAAGGTATTGGGTCAACAATGGACGGAACCACCTGAAGTTCACTAATGAACTTCTTCATCCAGACTGCCTCTTTTGCGGCATCGCTTGCAGCAATGTATTCAGCCTCCATCGTCGAGTCTGCGACGGTATCCTGTTTGGAACTCCTCCAACATACCGCCCCTCCATTGAGGGTAAACACAAAACCCGAGACAGACTTGCTGTCATCTTTGTCACTCTGGAAGCTTGAATCGGTAAAGGACTCGACCCTGAGGTCTCCATTACCGTAAACCAGGAACATCTCCTTAGTCCTTCTCAGGTACTTAAGAATGTTCTTCACTGCTGTCCAGTGGTCCTCCCCTGGGTCTGACTGATACCGGCTTACCGCGCTCTGTAAGTGCACGGCGGCGCCCCGGCCGTCAATCCGACGGCCAAATGCGGAAGCGGTGATAAACTTAAATTTTGCGGACTTAGCAAACCGGCACCACCGCGCACTAAACACCCGGATCGAACCATTAACTAGTCCTAGCTAACTATAAGATGGGAAAGAGATATACCGACGATCCAAGTCCTCCGGTCTTCTCATCATCGTCCCGATCTCCTGCGGAATGTCCCGTCTCCTCCTCGTCGCCGGAAGTGCACCACATCGCCTACTTCTTTTACGGGCTCCCACCTCAATGCCGAGGCAACTCGGGCACGAAGCCGGCTACTCGACGTGCCCAAGATTCGCTGTAGAATGTGTAGTGTAGAAGTCTCTTTTGGGGTTGTAGGAATTGCCATTGGTGGAGGGATTGAACTATGGAGTTTGGAGATGGAACTTGTGGATATTTTCCAACATCAAATGAGCCAAAAACCCACCACCAAAATTTTGGACAGCCCACTTTTGGGAGTGGCCGGCCTTGCTCAAAAAGAGGAGAGAATCAGAGAGTAGCAAAAGATAATGGGAGCCATTCTCATATCATGCAAGAGAGAGAAAAGGAAAGCTCATCATGAAAAGAAATGATCACAAAATCAAACCCATACTCCACACACAAATCATCAACAACCATGATGCTTACAAAGTCAAGCCATCATGAAGTGATCAAGTCAAAAAGGTCAAGGTATGGTGCTTATCATGAAAACCATCATGATGAAACAAGATGCAAAGAACCCCTTCCACTAAAGCCTATTTGCAACAATGCAAATAAACCCTCCTCCACCAATCTTCGGCCAATGAACGGAACAATGGAAATTGGCCGAAACGGAAAGCAAACTGGCAACTCCAGAAAACTAGTCCCGTAATAAATTACAGGAAAACCCCGATACTGTGCATACACACCCGCATCTGTATTTCGACTGAAATACAAATGCAATGAGACAAAATCTACACTGTACTATACTAGGATCCGGCTTATACCAAAGCCGGCTAGTAATATCTGTTCGATCCTGATCCGTGCAATACCGCACGTATCTGATCGAACCCTGCCATATAACCATACGGCCTATAGTACAAACTGTCCGATCCTGATCCGTGCAATACCGCACGTATCTGATCGGACCTTGCCATATCTCCATACGGCCTCTACAACCTTTCGCCCGAAAGCTGAGTAACTGAATGTGGGGGACTCTAAAAACTCATCTAACACCTTGGTTGTGGATTTAACCACTAGCACGTTAGAGGTATAAGCCAATACATAACGGGCTACCAGGTATTGACCAAAAGGGACGTCTGTGAGCGTACTCAGCCTGACTCCCTACTGAGCCTGTCAGTGACAATATCCGTACAGTCCGGTCCGTTCGTCTATGAGCATCGCATGGCGGGCCTAGGGGGTTGGTAAAAGTCAGACCCCCAAAAGCGGTACAAGTCGTGTCGGAGTGTAGCCCAGAACACCCTGAGATACTACTGGAATACCTACCAGCAAATCTCCTTGCCTCGGCCGAGGGCTTCGTATAATGGCTCTCCTAGACACAGCACGACCTCACCCCCAATACCGGGAGAGACGAACCCCTGAAGATACGCTCACTGCCTCCATGTGGCTCGGGACTGTACCCAACTAAAACCTGTTTGCACGACTCCTTTGAGCCGTGGTAGGGTAGTAATCAAAGTACAGTGGGAACTCACACGAGACAAATGACGATCCCCAGGTCGATGAACTAACCTGTACACATGTCACCAGGGAACTGCCATCTGACGTCTGGTATATGACCAACTAGCATGTTCCCGGCGAGTCCTGTCCGGTGTACTCATAACCCAATGAGCACCTGTATACATCTTAGGTGATCCAACTGACACCAGTGGCTTGTGAGACCGGCCACCGCCCCTCGTCGGGGTCTCGACTGTATACACTAGTCTACTATGGAGAATCGATGCCCTGTCTCGAAACTCTCACGACTAGGGACCTTTTAAGGATATGCTTATAGACCCCCAGCTCCCACTTATATGATCGCCCTCATACTGCTGGTGGTCAAGCAAGAATCCTAGGGGCTCTATCAACATGTAATAGCGACGTGTCAGGTCACTTAAAACAGTACACGATGATAAAGGTAAACCAGATAGCATACTATCATCTCGAGTAAGACTGTCCTACCGGGATAGGTCCTCCATCAATCATTACAATCACGTACCTGTGACCTAATAATTGACTCTGAGGGCACTATCTCCAACAATCTCCCACTTGCACTCAAGGCTAATTATTGCGATGTCGCATAATCACAGCCCGTGTGATACCGAACACCCAACTCCTTTACTAGTCAGTCTCACAAAGCTCGTTTGCGAAACTATTGCGTTCGAGGAATAGCCTCAGTGAGTGGATCCGCCTTGATGTTTCTTTCTATGTCTCTCTATATCTCAAGTTCGCGGAGAAACCCATCTCCCAAAATGAGCAATACCTGTCTTAGAATGTGTCTGGATGTCTGATGGGACATAGCTCATAAATGAACTCCAAATCCAAACTTCTTAGACTGTATCGTCAACTGAACTTAATCAGTATCCTGCGCCATGCCTCCCTCAGTATTGCCTTGGACTACCTGTCCAAAATACTGCCCTTCGTCAGAAAGAAAAACTATAACTCTGACAACCTCCCTGTCGTCCAGGTCACCTTGGAAGCCTGGAATGATAACTGTCTCCCGAATGAGGCTGTCGTTATCATATCCCTAGAACATCCACTTATGTTCTAAAACTGCTTCCGACTGTTTCTCCAGGATTGGATTAATGTCAACTTATTGCATATAGTGCAAGAACAACATCTGGTGTGGTACTTGACATCTCACGATTGACTCAATTGCCTGAGCAAGTGATCTGCCAATCATGCACGTCCCTCTCCCCTTTAGTCTGTAAGACACCTTTGGAGAGGGTGACTCCATCACCTGCAGGTACACTACCGTGCCAGGAGTCGTCCATTCTAAATACTCTTAGAATGCTGTCTAAGTACCCTTATTGGGAAACCACCCAAATCTAGATCTAAAACCATAGATCTAGTAACCAGTATGTCTGACATAATGTCCAAATCCCATATGGAGAAAACACTGTGTGACGACCAAAGTATAACCGATCGTAGTATAGGAGTTTCCTTTCCTACTTTGTGTATGTCATCCAAATACCAGGATATCACACCCTACTACCTTCTCAACAGATCCATCCCCTATTCTGATGAAGTCAAACCTATGACTGTCACGTCAGAAATAGATGATCTATCTCCGCTACATCTGCTTTAGTCTATAAATAGACATAAGCTACCTGTCCACCAATGCTTCCGCTGCTCCCACTGACTACAACAACCCTCTGGCAGAGTCATATAGACGTACACTTCTAAAACTAGTTTAGAACGACGCTATACTCATCCTCCCGCCGGGTCTCGCAGCCTGGAACAACAGCAATGGTAATTGTGGGTAAACAAGAACTTCCCTGTCACCGTCCTTGAGGCTACCGTAGTACCTCTCGGGTGCCTGAAGTTACCCACCTTATCTGCGGAGTGGCCAATGGAATGTCAATCCAGATTGAATCTTTAGGTTCCTTATCAAATCTTCAGTAATCGTTTGTGGTTCTGGAATCACTTCCAGTTCTACCATACTCCCACTACTGTTTTCTGAAAAAAAAATCCATCTTTAATAAAACTGTGGCGAGTCTAGAACAATATCGCTATTGTTCATCCATATGGTAGAAAGTCAACCCTCGTCATAGCCTGGGTCAACCCACAAACAGCCATTACAGAAACGTGCCTTGAGTTGTCCAGTGTCTGGTTTTAATCATAAACCGGACAACTCCCCGTACCTTAACATCGTTAAGATATGAACTGTTCTATATCCAATATAGAAACAGAGGCACTGATTTAATTGAACCAGATTCAAATCATGCAGCTGTCCCCAGCTCATGTCAACTAAATGGAAGGAGGCCGATCAGCGTTACTCAACTTAGGAATACTTCCAATTATGAGTAACCTGAAAGAGAAGCAAGATCTCTTTATCATTACTATCAACTGAATACCATACACAAGTATCTACATCTTCGATCTCTTTGAAGAATCCCGATACTTGCTATACCTGGTTCTCTACTCTATTCAAATACCTATAACTTCTCAAAATTTGGACCCTGTGTTTCCGCGAAACACCTGTCTAAAAACTAGAGAAGTCATAAGTAAACCGAATATAGTACGAGGACCAAGCCCTCTGTCCTTATGGACCCTGGACAACATACAATCCTTTGTATAAGTCCCTTGAGTCTGATAACTCATTCACTGTGTGTCGTAGGTTGAAAACTGTACTTATGGTTAAGAAGAATTACACCGCTGTTTAATGCTCCTTACCTAACCATCCACTGATATAGGTAAATGTCGTAGACATAATTTCATAAAGGTATATCTCACTCTATGAAAATAGACGTACAGATATATCAATTTGAAATTGGTGCATAACAGCGGATATTCAAAACCAAATATTTGCCGACCGGCAAACAGCCCAGGTGATTTCCTCAAATATCACTGATTACAACGAATCCCGATATAATGAGGATAATCACCCAATTCTCAATAACTTACTCCCACTCATCATCTGTAAAACCATACAGATGTGAGAATCATACCTGGTAAATACATACCCTGGAGCAAGTGTCTAATCGGGAAATCGGTTTTCCTTTAACAGTACACAGTGAGACTGAAACATCGAAATGTTTCGATGGGGTATACTGGTATTCCTAGTAATGCCTCTTTCATATTCACGACTGTAACCGTATAATTCTTTGCCACCTCTCCAAATCCTTTCATATGTCTTTAGTCTTTACCTTCTGTACACCCCTTTAGGCCAAATGGTTTTCTTCCTTCCCTACCGTTCGGCACCAGCCTATGGTTTGGAAGAAGACTATCCAATAAGCATAATGGGTGTACTGTCCCAATCCTAGGAACACTCGCAATGAGAGAGGGTGAAGATAAAAGACAACCGAATAAATCTTATTCCTATTTCTCCGGAACCAGAATCCATCCCCGAACTGGAACAAGTTCCTTTCGAGTTCGTATATAACCATACGATGGAGTATCCAATAAACTGTGGATCTTCGTAGTGATACGGAGTGTCCTGGAGAAATACAAAGGTGATTTTAGGATTGGCGAAGGAATACTTGGTTTGGTCATGAATATCTGTTGCAATTTACTTTGCCCTCTTACTAATCCCTTGCTTTGTCTGAACTTAATACCTTCTGTACACCATCGTTAGGCTAATTGGTTTTCTTCATTCCCTACCGGTCGGCACCAGCCTAAGGTTTGGAAGAAGACAATCCAATTTGCGTAATAGGTGTACTACCCCTAAACCAAGGAGTACTCGTAACCTGAGAGAGGGTAAAAGGAAAAGACAACTGAATAATCCTATCCGTTTTCTCCAGAACCTGAAACCATCCTCGAATAAATTCCTTCGAGTTCGTATCTAACCATACGATGGTTTTGTCCAATGGAAGTGGACGTTCGTAGTAATACGGGGTGTCCTGGAGAAAAGGGTAAAAGTAGGAGTGGCAATGAGGTTTGCAACTCTGACAATCCAAAAGCCGGTGTTAAGAAGGTTCGGTTAATTTGGTCACTGAGTCATAGTCTTAGGGTCGGGTCAATGGTCGCTGCCAGAGAGAGAGAAAAGAAACACTCAGCGTGCACTCTAACCTAGATCAGAATGGTTACCAATTTATCTAATCTGGAAACCTCCCACTGTACCTCAAATTCTCCTCCAAACCTAAAAGAAGAATTAGTCGGGAACACCCGAGGAGTAAACTAACTCATCAGTGGGAATCGGGATCCAACTATCATCGCATGATAACGTGACGGAATCCGCTCACGTCAACACACTCCAGAAGGTATGCGCATATCTGGCAAGTTTCAGTTCTTTTGAAACTCCCGATGTGATTTCTGCCCCATGCTCTTATGACCTTGACTAAGGCCAACAAATCATAAGTCACATGTCAAGTTCTACCCGTCATTATCCAGGTTGATTTGAACCCACCCGTACAAGCCCTTGACTAGGGCCAACAAGGCTATACGACTGTCCCAAACCAACGCATCTATCTATGCAGCATATGAACACCCAACAGCTACCAAACACTGTGCCTTGACTATGGCCAACAAACACAGCTTGAATACTATTGACTACCCATATGAAACGACGGAGGGCTACGAATGGTTTCTGGCGAAAACCTTTAACGTAGTGAACTTGATATTGTTGAAGGAACTGATAGCTTTTAAAAATATAGTGACGAAAACCGTTGCTAAAGAGGTCACTCCCGATGAAGGGATCTCGGCTCTTTCCCCGTAGAATGAGGTGCAGGATATTCCAACTGAATACCACGGTGCAAAGCAAAAGTAATCGGCTATAGTGAAGTCATTGCACTGACGCAAACCTTTTGTCCAAGGGGTCACTCCCGGTGAAGGGATCTCGGCCCTTGCCTCGTCGACTGAGGAGCAGGATATTCCAACTGAATACCACGATGCAAAACAAAAGTGAACGTCCTTGCAATAACAGCTTTTTGAAAAGTGTTCCAACAACATCAGATTAGGTTTGTTTTTAACTTGCATTGATCCGAATCAATGCAGTCCCATCAATTGATCACACCAAAAAAGAACGAAAATATACTGATGTACGTATATGCCATCCGCATTCGCCGCTGGGTCCCGTCATTACCCGTTAGGTTAGCTAACTAACGACAGAGCGGGGACTGGACTAGCGCGGATGTAAAACATATACAACATCTACTAATATATATACCAATATATTATATTCGCTCAAGGCGTGATAAGAAAATGCAACATCACAGAAATGTACAGCATCACAGAAACAATACAGATATCTGGGATCCCCGGGTTTTACAGAGCCACTACTGAAACCCGACGTTCCCCTGGTCGTGTGGATAGCCTGTGCAATGAAATCCTAGACCCCTACGGGTGCGGCAAGTCACCCGCCAAAACCTGAAGCGAGGCAGCCCCCTTCAGCGCCGTGAATGGACCATCCAGCACTTCACGGAATTCGGTAACTTGGGCACCCCTCCTGGGTCAACCTGTACCCCCTACGAGTGCAGCGAATAGCCCGCCAATCCTAGAGTGAAGCCCCCTCCGTCCCAATGCCATGAGATGCGGGCTTGTTGCCCTCCAGAACCCGGCTATCCGTGCACCCCTCCGCGGGGCAATCCTAGTACAGAAAGTAAAATATACATACAACGGGTACATCGACCGCAACCAGGTCGTGCCCCAAAATAATAATACAAACAGGCAGTGACGGCAGTCCACATGTCGGACGCTCGCCCCGCAATATCAAATGTACATAATACAACAAAACTGTACTAGCATTGCATCCAGGCTATCCCCCACGACCGATCCGCAATATCACAGCAAAAACAAAACATCAACGTGAAAGTCACGTTCGCAAATCCGTCTAACCGGGCTATAGCAGTTAGACCGGATTTACCGATCAAGTGACATTCACGGTCGCAGATATAATGTAAATACTGTGAAAAATGTGTTTAAAATATCCGATCGATCAAAAATTAACAAGTGGGCCCCCAATCAAAACTGTAGCACTCACAGAAAACCTGGGCCCAATTTTAATATTCCAAAACCCATATTTTAAGCCCAGAAAGCCTCTGGAAAAAATTGGTGAAGTGATCTCCACAGTGTGCGGCGGAAGAGCGGCGGAATGGGGGTATATGCGGCGGTTCCGCGCTCCCACTGTGGATTCACTTCATCGAAATTTTACAGAGTTCTTAGATTTTCCAGTACATCAATATTTTACAACCTGAAAAATTTTTCGACACCATAAATTTCCAACAGAAAACTGATGCTAACAAAAATGTAGTTTTGGAACATTCGATCGATCGAAACAGAAAAACACACTACACCAAGCTAGACTAAGTTAATGGCGAGGCTCTGATACCACTGTAAGTGCACGGCGGCGCCCCGGCCGTCAATCCGACGGCCAAATGCGGAAGCGGTGATAAACTTAAATTTTGCGGACTTAGCAAACCGGCACCACCGCGCACTAAACACCCGGATCGAACCATTAACTAGTCCTAGCTAACTATAAGATGGGAAAGAGATATACCGACGATCCAAGTCCTCCGGTCTTCTCATCATCGTCCCGATCTCCTGCGGAATGTCCCGTCTCCTCCTCGTCGCCGGAAGTGCACCACATCGCCTACTTCTTTTACGGGCTCCCACCTCAATGCCGAGGCAACTCGGGCACGAAGCCGGCTACTCGACGTGCCCAAGATTCGCTGTAGAATGTGTAGTGTAGAAGTCTCTTTTGGGGTTGTAGGAATTGCCATTGGTGGAGGGATTGAACTATGGAGTTTGGAGATGGAACTTGTGGATATTTTCCAACATCAAATGAGCCAAAAACCCACCACCAAAATTTTGGACAGCCCACTTTTGGGAGTGGCCGGCCTTGCTCAAAAAGAGGAGAGAATCAGAGAGTAGCAAAAGATAATGGGAGCCATTCTCATATCATGCAAGAGAGAGAAAAGGAAAGCTCATCATGAAAAGAAATGATCACAAAATCAAACCCATACTCCACACACAAATCATCAACAACCATGATGCTTACAAAGTCAAGCCATCATGAAGTGATCAAGTCAAAAAGGTCAAGGTATGGTGCTTATCATGAAAACCATCATGATGAAACAAGATGCAAAGAACCCCTTCCACTAAAGCCTATTTGCAACAATGCAAATAAACCCTCCTCCACCAATCTTCGGCCAATGAACGGAACAATGGAAATTGGCCGAAACGGAAAGCAAACTGGCAACTCCAGAAAACTAGTCCCGTAATAAATTACAGGAAAACCCCGATACTGTGCATACACACCCGCATCTGTATTTCGACTGAAATACAAATGCAATGAGACAAAATCTACACTGTACTATACTAGGATCCGGCTTATACCAAAGCCGGCTAGTAATATCTGTTCGATCCTGATCCGTGCAATACCGCACGTATCTGATCGAACCCTGCCATATAACCATACGGCCTATAGTACAAACTGTCCGATCCTGATCCGTGCAATACCGCACGTATCTGATCGGACCTTGCCATATCTCCATACGGCCTCTACAACCTTTCGCCCGAAAGCTGAGTAACTGAATGTGGGGGACTCTAAAAACTCATCTAACACCTTGGTTGTGGATTTAACCACTAGCACGTTAGAGGTATAAGCCAATACATAACGGGCTACCAGGTATTGACCAAAAGGGACGTCTGTGAGCGTACTCAGCCTGACTCCCTACTGAGCCTGTCAGTGACAATATCCGTACAGTCCGGTCCGTTCGTCTATGAGCATCGCATGGCGGGCCTAGGGGGTTGGTAAAAGTCAGACCCCCAAAAGCGGTACAAGTCGTGTCGGAGTGTAGCCCAGAACACCCTGAGATACTACTGGAATACCTACCAGCAAATCTCCTTGCCTCGGCCGAGGGCTTCGTATAATGGCTCTCCTAGACACAGCACGACCTCACCCCCAATACCGGGAGAGACGAACCCCTGAAGATACGCTCACTGCCTCCATGTGGCTCGGGACTGTACCCAACTAAAACCTGTTTGCACGACTCCTTTGAGCCGTGGTAGGGTAGTAATCAAAGTACAGTGGGAACTCACACGAGACAAATGACGATCCCCAGGTCGATGAACTAACCTGTACACATGTCACCAGGGAACTGCCATCTGACGTCTGGTATATGACCAACTAGCATGTTCCCGGCGAGTCCTGTCCGGTGTACTCATAACCCAATGAGCACCTGTATACATCTTAGGTGATCCAACTGACACCAGTGGCTTGTGAGACCGGCCACCGCCCCTCGTCGGGGTCTCGACTGTATACACTAGTCTACTATGGAGAATCGATGCCCTGTCTCGAAACTCTCACGACTAGGGACCTTTTAAGGATATGCTTATAGACCCCCAGCTCCCACTTATATGATCGCCCTCATACTGCTGGTGGTCAAGCAAGAATCCTAGGGGCTCTATCAACGTGTAATAGCGACGTGTCAGGTCACTTAAAACAGTACACGATGATAAAGGTAAACCAGATAGCATACTATCATCTCGAGTAAGACTGTCCTACCGGGATAGGTCCTCCATCAATCATTACAATCACGTACCTGTGACCTAATAATTGACTCTGAGGGCACTATCTCCAACACGCTCAGTGCGTAAGCTACATCTGGTCTTGTACATAGCATTGCATACATTATAGATCCTACCGCCGAAGCGTAGGGTATAGTGCTCATGCGAACCATCTCCTCGTCAGTCTTAGGAGACATCTTCTTGGAGAGGGTAATTCCGTGCAATGCGGGTATGCTACCTGCGCTTGGAATCCTCCATACTAAATCTCTTTAGTACAGTCTCTATGTACCTGGACTGCGAAAGTCCCAGTAGTCTCTTGGATCTATCTCTATAGATCTTGATCCCCAGAATGTACGAGGTATCACCCAGGTCCTTCATGGAGAACCTTTGTGACAAAAATAGCTTGACCGATTGTAGCATAGGAATGTCATTTCCTATCAAAAGAATGTCGTCCACGTACAAGACTAGGAATACGACAGTTCGTCCTACAATCTTCTTATAGACATAGGGTTCATCTTCGTTCTTGATGAAATCAAATTCCTTGATTGCCTCATCAAAACAGATGTTCCAGCTCCGCGATGCCTGCTTTAATCCATAAATGGATTTAAGCAACTTGCACACCTTCCTGCTGTTGGAGATAGTGCCCTCAGAGTCAATTATTAGGTCACAGGTACGTGATTGTAATGATTGAGGGAGGACCTATCCAGGTAGGACAGTCTTACTCGAGATGATAGTATGCTATCTGGTTTACCTTTATCATCGTGTACTGCTTTAGGTGACCTGACATGTCGCTATTGCACGTTGATAGAGCCCCTAGGATTCTTGCTTGACCACCAGCAGTATGAGGGCGATCATATAAGTGGGAGCTGGGGGTCTACAAGCATATCCTTAAAAGGTCCCTAGTCGTGGGAGTTTCGAGACCGGGCATCGATACTCCATTAGTAGACTAGTGTATACAGTCGAGACCCCGACGAGGGGCGGTGGCCGGTCTCACAAGCCACTGGTGTCAGTTGGATCACCTAAGATGTATACAGGTGCTCATTGGGTTATGAGTACACCGGACAGGACTCGCCGGGAACATGCTAGTTGGTCATATACCAGACGTCAGATGGCAGTTCCCTGGTGACATGTGTGCAGGTTAGTTCATCGACCTGGGGATCGTCATTTGTCTCGTGTGAGTTCCCACTGTACTTTGATTACTACCCTACCACGGCTCAAAGGAGTCGTGCAAACAGGTTTTAGTTGGGTACAGTCCCGAGCCACATGGAGGCAGTGAGCGTATCTTCAGGGGTTCGTCTCTCCCGGTATTGGGGGTGAGGTCGTGCTGTGTCTAGGAGAGCCATTACACGAAGTCCTTGGCCAAGGCAAGGAGATTTACTGGTAGGTATTCCAGTAGTATCTCAGGGTGTTCTGGGCTACACTCCGACACGACTTGTACCGCTTTTGGGGGTCTGACTTTTACCAACCCCCTAGGCCCGCCATGCGATACTCATAGACGAACGGACCGGACTGCACGGATATTGTCACTGACAGGCTCAGTAGGGTGTCAGGATGAGGTCGCTCATCGACGTCCCTTTTAGTCAATAGCTGGTGGCCCGTTACGTATTGGCTTATACCTCTGACGGGCTAGTGGTTAAATCCACAGCCATTGTATTGACGAGTCTTTAGAGTCCGCCACACTTTCAGTTACTCAGCTTTCGGGCGAAACACTGTAGAGGCCGTATGGAGATATGGCAGGGTTCGATCAGATACGTGCGGTATTGCACGGATCGTGATCGGACGGTTTTTACTAGCCGGCTTTGGCTTAAGCCGGATCTTAGTATTTGATAATGTAGTTTTGTCTCTTTACATTTGTATCCGGTCGGAATACAGATGCGGGTGTGTATGCACAGTATCGGGGTTTTCCTGTAATTTATTATGGGACCAGTTTTCTAGGGTTGCCAGTTTGCATTCCGTTCCGGCCGGTTTTTTTTCTTTTTCCTTCCCGGTCGGACTTTTCGTTGGAGGGTGTTAATTGCAAGTTTGCAATTAACATTTTGTTGAGGGGGTTTATTGCAAAAGGATTGATATGATTGCATCTTTTCTTTTGGACCATTCTTGCATTAATTGAGACTTGATAGAGTATGGTTTGTGAATGATTTTGTGTTGGAAATTGTGTTGGGCCGGCCACTGTGGAAATTGGAGTGAAACAGATTGGAGATAAGGATTTATGGAGTGTGCTGGAGGATGATATGAAAAAGGATTTATTTCTTAGTGTGGCATTTTCCTTGCTTATTTCGTGGCCCCCCCCCCCTTTGAATGAGTGTGTGCTGGAATTGAGTTTTGGTGGGTGGATGAATGAATATATATTCATTTTGGTTGCTTTGAGTTTAATTAGAGAGGCTCATTCACAGCATGTGAGAGCTTGCTTGATTTTCATTCCAATTCCAGTGAGCATTATTTTTTTGTGGCCGAGCTCATTGCTTGATGGATGCTCCATTTCATTTCCTTAGCAAGCTCCTTTTTTTCATCAAGTGTTCATGAAAAATCCTTGTGCAAAATTCCTTCATCATGGCAACCATCTTAAACCCCAAAGAGACAAGTATTCTACACTATTCTACAGCAAATCTTGGACGCGTCGGCCAGCCAACTTCGCGCCCGAGTTGCCTCGGTATTGAGGTGGGAGCCCGTAAAAGACGCAGGCGATGTGGTGCCCTTCCGGCAAGGTGGCGACGACCGGAGTTTCCGCAGGAGATCGGGACGACGACGAGAAGACCGGAGGACTCGGATCACTCGGTATATCTCTTCCCCATCTTTTACTTTGCTAGATCTAGTTTAATGGTTACAATCCGGAGTTTAGTGCGCGGTGGTGCCGGTTTGCAAAGTCCGCAAAATTAAAGTTTTTCACCGCTTCCGTATTCCGGCGTCGGATTGACGGCCGGGGCGCCGCCGTGCACTTACAGTGGTATCAGAGCCTCGCCATTAACTTAGTCTAGCTTTGTGAAATGTGTTTGCATTTCCGATCGATCAAAAAGTCCAAAAACCCGTATTTTTGCACATCAGTTTCTGTCGAATTTTTTTTGAGTCCAAAAATTTTTCAGGTTGTCTCAGAGTGATGTGCAGGGAATTTTAAGGTCACTGTAAAAATTTGGTTCCACGAACTTACCATACCGCCGCGGAAGGGCGGCCAAACCCCTGCTTTGGCCGCGCTTCCGCCGCGGAGTTAACTGTTCACCCCCTCGAATTTTTGCAGTGTGTTCCTGAATAAAAAATATGGTTTCTGGAACATTAAAATTGGGCCCATATTTTCTGTGGTTGCTACAATTTTCTTTGGGGCCCACTTGTTAATTGTTTGATCAATCGGAAAATTTTAAAACACATTTTTCACAGTATTTACATTATATCTGCGACCGTGAATGTCACTCGATCGGTAAATCCGGTCTAACTGCTATAGCCCGGTTAGACGGATTTGCGAACGTGACCTTCACGTTGATGTTTTGTTTTTGCTGTGATGTTGCGGATCGGTCGTGGGGGATAGCCTGGATGCAATGCTAGTACAGTTTTGTTGTATTATGTACATTTGTTTTTGCGGGGCGAGCGTCCGACATGTGGACTGCCGTCACTGCCTGTTTGTATTATTCTTTTGGGGCACGACCTGGTTGCGGTCGATGTACCCGGTGTATGTATATTCTGTACTAGGATTGCCCCGCGGAGGGGTGCACGGATAGCCGGGTTCTGGAGGGCAACAAGCCCGCATCTCATGGCATTGAGACGGAGGGGGCTTCGCTCTAGGATTGGCGGGCTATTCGCCGCACTCGTAGGGGGTACAGGTTGACCCAGGAGGGGTGCCCAAGTTGCCGGATTCCGTGAAGTGCTGGGTGGTCCATTCACGGCGCTGAAGGGGGCTGCCTCGCTTCAGGTTTTGGCGGGTGACTTGCCGCGCCCGTAGGGGTCTAGGTTTTCATTGCACAGGCTATCCACACGACCAGGGGAACGTCGGGTTTCAGTAGTGGCTCTGTGAAACCCGGGGATCCCAGATATCTGTATTGTTCTGTGATGCTGTACATTTCTGTGATGTTGCATTTTATTCACGCCTTGAGCGAAATACTATATATTGGTATATATATTAGTAGATGTTGTATATGTTTTTCATCCGCGCTAGTCCAGTCCCCGCTCTGCCGTTAGTTAGCTAACCTAACGGGTAATGACGGGACCCAGTGGCGAATGCGGATGGCATATACGTACGTCAGTATATTTTCGTTCTTTGTGGTGTGATCAATTGATGGGACTGCATTGATTCGGATCAATACAAGTTAAAAACAAACCTAATCTGATGTTGTTGGAACACTTTTCAAAAAGCTGTTATTGCAAGGACGTTTACTTTTGTTTTGCATCGTGGTATTCATTGGAATATCCTGCTCCTCAGTCGACGAGGCAAGGGCCGAGATCCCTTCACCGGGAGTGACCCCTTGGACAAAAAGTTTGCGTCAGGGCATTAACTTCACTATAGCCGATCACTTTTGCTTTGCATCGTGGTATTCATTTGGAATATCCTGCACCCCATTCTACGGGGAAAGAGCCGAGATCCCTTCACCGGGAGTGACCTCTTTAGTAAAGGTTTTCGTCACTATATTTTTTAAAAGCTATCCGTTCCTTCAACGATATCAAGTTCATTACGTTAAAGGTTTTCGCCAGAAACCATTCGTAGCCCTCCGTCGTTTCAGACGGGTAGCACGTAGTATTCATGCTATGTTTGTTGACCTTCGTCAAGGCATAGTGTATGGTAGCTGCTTGTTACCTTTCTGCTGCATAGATAGATGCGTTGGTTTGGGACAGTCGTACAGCCTTGTTGACCTTCGTCAAGGGCTTGTACGGGTGGATTCAAATTAACCTGGATAATGACGGGTAGAACTTGACATGTGACTTATGATTTATTGACCTTCGCCAAGGTCATAAGAGCATGGGGCAGAAATCACATCGGGAGTTTCAAAAGAACTGAAACTTGCCAGATATGCGCATACCTTCTGGAGTGTGTTGACGTGAGCGGATTCCGTCACGTTATCATGCGATGAAAGTTGGATCCCGATTCCCACTGATGAGTTGGTTTACTCCTCGGGTGTTCCCGACTAATTCTTCTTTCAGGTTTGGAGGAGAATTTGAGGTACAGTGGGAGGATTCCAGATTAGATAAATTGGTAACCATTCTGATCTAGGTTAGAGTGCACGCTGAGTGTTTCTTTTCTCTCTCTCTCTGGCAGCGACCATTTGACCCGACCCTAAGACTTTGACTCAGTGACCAAGTTGACCGAACCTTCTTAAACACTGGCTTTTGGATTGTCAGAGTTGCAGACCTCATTGCCACTCCTACTTTTACCCTTTTTCTCCAGGACACCCCGTATTACTGCGAACGTCCACTTCCATTGGACAAAACCATCGTATGGTTAGATACGAACTCGAAGGAATTCGAGGATGGTTTCCGGTTCTGGAGAAAACGAATAGGATTATTCAGTTGTCTTTTCTTTTCACCTTCTCTCAGGTTGCGAGTACTCCTTGGTTTAGGAGTAGTACACCTATTACGCAAATTGGATAGTCTTCTTCCAAACCATAGGCTGGTGCCGACCGGTAGGGAATGAAGAAAACCAGTTAGCCTAAACGGTGTACAGAAGGTATTAAGTTCAGACAAAACAAGGGATTAGTAAGAGGGCAAAGTAAATTGCGACTGCTATTCACGACCGAACCAAGTATTTCTTCGCCAATCCTAAATCACCTTTGTATTTCTCCAAGACACTCCGTATCACTACGAAGATCCCATTTTATTGGATAATCCATCGTATGGTTATATACGAACTCGAAAGGAACTTGTTCCAGTTCGGGGATGGATCCTGGTTCAGGAGAAATAGGAATAAAGTACATTCAGGTGTCTTTTATCTTCACCTTCTCTCGCATTGCGAGTGCTCCTAGGACTGGGAAAGTACACCCATTATGCTTATTGGATAGTCTTCTTCCAAACCATAGGCTGGTGCCGAACGGTAGGGAAGGAAGAAAACCATTTGGCCTAAAAGGGTGTGCAGAAGGTAAAGACTAAAGACATATGAAGGGATTTGGAGAGGTGGCAAAGAACTATACGGTTACAGTCGTGAATCTGGAAGAGGCATTACTAGGAATACCAGAATACCCCATCGGAACATTTCAATGTTTCAGTTTCACTGTGTAATGTTAAAGGAAAACTGATTTCCCGATTAGATACTTACTCCAGGGTATGTATTTACCAGGTACGATCCTCACATCTGTATGGTTTTACAGATGATGAGTGGGAGTAAGTTATTGGGAATTGGGTGATTATCCTCATTATATCGGGATTCGTTGGAATCAGTGATATTTGAGGAAGTCACCTGGGTTGTTTGCCAGTCGGCAAATATTTGGTTTTGAATATCCGCAGTTATGCACCAATTTCAAATTGATATATCTGTACGTCTATTTTCATAGAGTGAGATATACCTTTCTGAAATTATGTCTACGACATTTACCTATATCAGTGGATGGTTAGGTAAGGAGTATTAAACAGCGGTGTAATTCTTCTTAACCATAAGTACAGTTTTCAACCTACGACACACAGTGAAAGAGTTATCAGACTCAAGGGACTTATACAAGGTATTGTATGTTGTCCAGTGTCCATAAGGACAGAGGGGTTGGTCCTCATACTATATTCTGTTTACTTTTAACTTCTCTAGTTCTTAAACATGTGTTTCGTTGAAACACAGGGTCTAAGTTTTGAGGAGTTATAGGTATTTGAATAGAGTAGAGAACCAAGTGTAGCAAGTATCGGGATTCTTCAAGGTGATCGAAGATGTAGATACTTGTGTATGGTATTCAGTTGATAAAGAGATCTTGCTTCTCTTTCAGGTTACTCATAATTGGAAGTATTCCTAAGTTGAGTAACGCTGATCGGCCTTCTTCCATTTAGTTGACATGCGCTGGGGACAGCTTCATGATTTGAATCTGGTTCAATTAAATCAGTGCCTCTGTTTCTATATTGGATATAGAACAGTTCATATCTTAACGATATTAAGGTACGGGGAGTTGTCCGGTTTATGATTAAAACCAGACACTGGACAACTCAAGGCACGTTTCTGTAATGGCTGTTTGTGGGTTGACCCAGGCTATGATGAGGGTTGACTTTCTACCATCTGGATGAACAATAGCGATATTGTTCTAGACTCGCCACAGTTTTATAAAAAATGGATTTTTTCAGAAAAACAGTAGTGGGAGTATGGTAGAACTGGAAGTGATTCCAGAACCGCAAACGATTACTGAAGATTTGATAAGGAACCTAAAGATTCAATCTGATTTGACATTCCATTGGCCACTCCGCAGATAAGGTGGGTAACTTCAGGCACCCGAGAGGTACTCCGGTAGCCTCAAGGACGGTGACGGGGAAGTTCTTGTTTACCCACACTTGCCATTGTTGTTGTTCCAGGCTGCGAGACCCGGCAGGAGGATGAGTATAGCGTCGTTCTAAACTAGCTTTAGAAGTGCACGTCTATATGACTCTGCCAGAGGGTTGTCGTAGTCAGTGGGAGCAGCGGAAGCATTGGTGGACATCAGGCTTATGTCTATTTATAGACTAAAGCAGATGTAGCGGAGATAGATCATCTATTTCTGATGTGACAGTCATAGGTTTGACGTCATCAGAATAGGGGATGGATCTGTTGAGAAGGTAGTAGGAAATGATATTCCTTTACTACGATCGGTTATACTTTGGTCGTCACACAGTGGTTTCTCCACAAAGGACATGGATTTTATATCAGACATACTGGTTACTAGATCTATGGTTTTAGATCTAGATTTGGGTGGTTTCCCAATCAGGGTACTTGACAGCATTCTAAGAGTATTTAGGATGGACGACTCCTGGCACGGTAGTGTACCTGCAGGTAATGGAGTCACCCTCTCCAAAGGTGTCTTACAGACTAAAGGGGAGAGGGACGGGCATGATTGGCAGATCACTTGCTCAGGCAATTGAGTCAATCATGAGATGTCAAGTACCACACCAGATGTTGTTCTTGCACTAGATGCAATAAGTTGACATTAATCCAATCCTGGAGAAACAGTCGGAAGCAGTTTTAGAACATAAGTGGATGTTCTAGGGAGATGATAACGACAGCCTCATTCAGGAGACAGTTATCATTCCAGGCTTCCAAGGTGACATGGACGACAAGGAGGTTGTCAGAGTTATAGTTTTTCCTTCTGATGAGGGGAAGTATTTTGGACAGGTGGTCCAAGGCAATACTGAGGGAGGCATGGCGCGCAGGATACTGATTAAGTTCAGTTGACGATACAGTCTAAGAAGTTTGGATTTGGAGTTCGTTTATGAGCTAGGTCCCATCAGACATCCAGACACATTCTAAGACAGGTATTGCTCATTTCGGGAGATGGTTTTCTCCGCGAACTTGAGATATAGAGAGACATAGAAAGAAACAACAAAGCGGATCCACTCACTGAGGCTATTCCTCGAACGCAATAGTTCCACAAACAAGCTTTGTGAGACTGACTAGTAGAGGAGTTGGATGTTCGGTGTCACACGGGCTGTGAGTATGCGACATCGCAATAATTAGCCTTGAGTGCAAGTGGGAGATTGTTGGAGATAGTGCCCTCAGAGTCAATTATTAGGTCACAGGTACGTGATTGTAATGATTGAGGGAGGACCTATCCAGGTAGGACAGTCTTACTCGAGATGATAGTATGCTATCTGGTTTACCTTTATCATCGTGTACTGCTTTAGGTGACCTGACATGTCGCTATTGCACGTTGATAGAGCCCCTAGGATTCTTGCTTGACCACCAGCAGTATGAGGGCGATCATATAAGTGGGAGCTGGGGGTCTACAAGCATATCCTTAAAAGGTCCCTAGTCGTGGGAGTTTCGAGACCGGGCATCGATACTCCATTAGTAGACTAGTGTATACAGTCGAGACCCCGACGAGGGGCGGTGGCCGGTCTCACAAGCCACTGGTGTCAGTTGGATCACCTAAGATGTATACAGGTGCTCATTGGGTTATGAGTACACCGGACAGGACTCGCCGGGAACATGCTAGTTGGTCATATACCAGACGTCAGATGGCAGTTCCCTGGTGACATGTGTGCAGGTTAGTTCATCGACCTGGGGATCGTCATTTGTCTCGTGTGAGTTCCCACTGTACTTTGATTACTACCCTACCACGGCTCAAAGGAGTCGTGCAAACAGGTTTTAGTTGGGTACAGTCCCGAGCCACATGGAGGCAGTGAGCGTATCTTCAGGGGTTCGTCTCTCCCGGTATTGGGGGTGAGGTCGTGCTGTGTCTAGGAGAGCCATTACACGAAGTCCTTGGCCAAGGCAAGGAGATTTACTGGTAGGTATTCCAGTAGTATCTCAGGGTGTTCTGGGCTACACTCCGACACGACTTGTACCGCTTTTGGGGGTCTGACTTTTACCAACCCCCTAGGCCCGCCATGCGATACTCATAGACGAACGGACCGGACTGCACGGATATTGTCACTGACAGGCTCAGTAGGGTGTCAGGATGAGTTCGCTCATCGACGTCCCTTTTAGTCAATAGCTGGTGGCCCGTTACGTATTGGCTTATACCTCTGACGGGCTAGTGGTTAAATCCACAGCCATTGTATTGACGAGTCTTTAGAGTCCGCCACACTTTCAGTTACTCAGCTTTCGGGCGAAACACTGTAGAGGCCGTATGGAGATATGGCAGGGTTCGATCAGATACGTGCGGTATTGCACGGATCGTGATCGGACGGTTTTTACTAGCCGGCTTTGGCTTAAGCCGGATCTTAGTATTTGATAATGTAGTTTTGTCTCTTTACATTTGTATCCGGTCGGAATACAGATGCGGGTGTGTATGCACAATATCGGGGTTTTCCTGTAATTTATTATGGGACCAGTTTTCTAGGGTTGCCAGTTTGCATTCCGTTCCGGCCGGTTTTTTTTCTTTTTCCTTCCCGGTCGGACTTTTCGTTGGAGGGTGTTAATTGCAAGTTTGCAATTAACATTTTGTTGAGGGGGTTTATTGCAAAAGGATTGATATGATTGCATCTTTTCTTTTGGACCATTCTTGCATTAATTGAGACTTGATAGAGTATGGTTTGTGAATGATTTTGTGTTGGAAATTGTGTTGGGCCGGCCACTGTGGAAATTGGAGTGAAACAGATTGGAGATAAGGATTAATTTATGGAGTGTGCTGGAGGATGATATGAAAAAGGATTTATTTCTTAGTGTGGCATTTTCCTTGCTTATTTCGTGGGCCCCCCCCCCCATTTGAATGAGTGTGTGCTGGAATTGAGTTTTGGTGGGTGGATGAATGAATATATATTCATTTTGGTTGCTTTGAGTTTAATTGGAGAGGCTCATTCACAGCATGTGAGAGCTTGCTTGATTTTCATTCCAATTCCAGTGAGCATTATTTTTTTGTGGCCGAGCTCATTGCTTGATGGATGCTCCATTTCATTTCCTTAGCAAGCTCCTTTTTTTCATCAAGTGTTCATGAAAAATCCTTGTGCAAAATTCCTTCATCATGGCAACCATCTTAAACCCCAAAGAGACAAGTATTCTACACTATTCTACAGCAAATCTTGGACGCGTCGGCCAGCCAACTTCGCGCCCGAGTTGCCTCGGTATTGAGGTGGGAGCCCGTAAAAGACGCAGGCGATGTGGTGCCCTTCCGGCAAGGTGGCGACGACCGGAGTTTCCGCAGGAGATCGGGACGACGACGAGAAGACCGGAGGACTCGGATCACTCGGTATATCTCTTCCCCATCTTTTACTTTGCTAGATCTAGTTTAATGGTTACGATCCGGAGTTTAGTGCGCGGTGGTGCCGGTTTGCAAAGTCCGCAAAATTAAAGTTTTTCACCGCTTCCGCATTTCGGCGTCGGATTGACGGCCGGGGCGCCGCCGTGCACTTACACCTGCAGCTCCCACTATCTACGAAACCTTCTGGCTGATCCATGTAAACGCACTCTTCCAAACAACCATTTAGGAAAGCCTTTTTAACATCCATCTGCCAGATTTCATAGTCATGGAAGGCAGCAATGGCAAGTAGGATCCGAATGGATTTGAGCATAGCCACCGGAGAAAAAGTTTCTTCATAGTCCAAACCAGGTCTTTGACGAAAACCTTTTGCAACGAGTCTAGCCTTATAGGTTTCCACCTGCCCATCTACACCAAGTTTCCTTTTGTAGATCCATTTGCATCCAACGGGTTTTACCCCAGGTGGAGCAATATCCAAGGTCCACACTTTATTGGCGTACATGGACTCCATTTCGGATTGCATTGCTTCCTGCCACTTATCAGAGTCCCTACTGATAATGGCCTGCCTGAAACTGGTAGGGTCATCTTCTTCCAAGATGCAATCCTCTCGATCCCCGTTTATGAGAAAACCGTAGTATCTCTCGGGCGGACGAGAAATCCTACCAGATCTGCGGAGTGGCTGAGGTTCGTTGGTTGTAACTGAATCTATCAGTTCCACCAAATCTTTTGTTAAAGCTTGTGTTTCTGGAATTTCATCCAGTTCTACCGTGCTGCCACTAATATTTTTAACAAGAAATTCTTTTTCTAAAAATGTGGCATTTCTTGAAACAATTATCTTCTGTTCCTCTGCATGGTAGAACAGATACCCACTTGAATCTTTTGGGTATCCACAAACTTACACAAAACTGCCCGTGCCTCAAGTTTGTCTGGGTTCTGCTTTTTGACATAAGCTGGGCAACCCCAAATCTTAATACGTTTAAGATACAAACTTTTACCACTCCATATTTCATACGGAGTCTTAGGCACGGATTTGGATAGAACTTGATTCAATAGATGTGCTGCAGTTTGAAGTGCATATCCCCAGAATGAAAGAGGCAACTCAGCACTACTCATCATGGAGCGAACCATATCTAATAGGGTACGATTCCTCCGCTCCGAAACACCGTTGTGCTGTGGTGTATAAGGAGGAGTGAGCTGAGAGAGAATGCCATTCTCTTTTAATTAATCTAGGAATTCCGTGCTTAAGTACTCCCCTCCCCTGTCAGACCGGAGGATCTTGATACTTTTGCCAGTCTGGTTCTCTACTTCGTTTCTGAATTCCTTGAATTTCTCAAAAGCTTCAGATTTGTGTTTCATCAGATACACATATCCGAACCTAGAGAGATCGTCAGTGAATGTGATGAAGTACGAGAACCCACCCCTTGCATGTATAGACATCGGACCATATACATCACTATGTACGAGTCCCAAGAGCTCTGCTCCTCTTTCTCCATGTCCGGTGAACGGAGATTTGGTCATCTTCCCTTTGAGACAAGACTGACAAGTTTCATAGGATGAAAACTCGAACGTATTCAAGAGTCCATCTTTATGCAACTTACTCAGTCTTTTCTCTCCAATATGACCAAGTCTACAATGCCACAAGTAGGATTCATTCGTATCTGAATTCTTCCTCTTGCGTGTATTTTGTATATTGAGAACTGTATTCTAATTTAGAACGTAGATACCATTACACAGTGTACCCTCTGTAACCAGTACCTTATGAAGGTAAATGTTCATGATATTTCTATCAAGAACAAAGTTATATCCATCTTTATCGAGTAAAGAAACTGATATGATGTTGCAAACCATGGAAGCTACATAGTAGCAATCGTTCAAAATCATAGTCTTGCCATTTGGCAATACTAGGTGATATTCACCGACGGCTGCCGCATTAACTTGTGCTCCGTTCGCTACTCTGAGCGACATATCACCCGGTGCAACTTTCCTACTTTTTCTCAGTCCCTGCAATAAATTACAGATATGAGATCCTGATCCGGTATCAAGTACCCAGGAGGTAGGGCTGACCGTAAAACAGTTCTCAATTACAAGAACACCTGAAGTAGATGCAAAACCATGCTTCTTCTTCAACTGGGTATCCTGGGAATCCATACAATCCCCTTTCCCTTGCTCATATTTATGACTGTTGTCACAAGTTAGAGCCGAACCAACGTTCCCCAGCCCCGAATAAGAATTCGGATCGGTCAAGCGATACATTTTATTATCTTGATTAGGGCGTGAAATGGTTGCTACCTGGAGAGAGAGAAAAGAAACACTTAGCGTGCGCTCTTGCAAGTTTAGATTGGTTTTTAATTTATCTAAACAGGATGGCTCCTACTATCTCTCGAATCCCTCCTCAAACCATGGAAGGAAGAATTAGTCGGGATCAATCTCAACGTACAATACTTGCTTAACCGTTCAGCCAGGCCAGTGTCGGTACTTCGAGGGAGGTTTTCCAACGCTTTCGCGAAGTTCCTTAATTAAGCAACCTCTTTTCCCTGTGGGCGTAGCCCCGCTAACACCTTTCTAGACACCTACTTGGTTTAGAGCATTGATCGTTAAGCAAGAAAGTTCCCGAGGAGTAGCATATACTCACAGTAGGATCGGGATCCAAATATCATCGCGCGACAAAACTGAAGGAATCCTACCAGAATCATCACACTCCAAATGGTATGCAACACTAGCAAGTTTCAGTACTTTTGAAACTCCCGATGTGGTTTTTGCCCCTAGGACCCAAGTGACCTTGACACAGTCAACAAATTAAAGGGTCCTACTCAAGTTCAACTCGTCATTATCTTGATTGCATTAAACCCACCCGCATAACCCTTGACACAGTCAACAAGGTTACACGACTGTCCTAACCAATCACATTGTATCCAGCAGATAAGCAATACTCAGCTACCGTTCACTGCGCCTTGACACAGTCAACAAACGCAGCACGAATACTAAGTAAAACTTATAAGAAATGACGGAGGGCTACGGCTGGGTTTTGGCGAAAACCCGTTAACGTAATGAACTTGATATCGTTGAAGGAACGTGATACACTTTTTGAAAATATAGTGGCGAAAAACTTTTGCTAAAGAGGTCACTCCCTGTGAAGGGATCTCGGCTCTTTCCTCGTCGAATGAGGTGCAGGATATTCCAAACTGAATACCTCGATGCAAAACAAGAATTAATCGACTATAGTGAAGTTATTACTCTGACGCAAACTTTTGTCCAAGGGGTCACTCCCGATGAGGGGATCTCGGCCCTTGCCTCGTCGAATGAGGTGCTGGGCATTCATAACCGAATACCTCGATGCAAAACAAAAGTGAACGTCCTTGCAATAACAGCTTTTTTGAAAAAATTGTTCCAACAACGTCTTTTAGGTTTATTTTCTTGCATTAGTTCTTTTAATGCGTCCCATCATTTAAATCCTACCATTGCAGAAAACAACCAAAATATGACGTACGCTTATGCCATTCGCATTCGCCACGGGGCCCCGTCATCACCCGTTAGGTTACTTAACTAACGACAGAGCGGGGGCTGGGCTAGCGCGGCTGAAAAACATAAGCAACGCCTAAATAGTTATTATATATAGATATATAGCAATGATAGCCAATCCAGATCACAGATGAACACTTTGGATATACTAGGAACCCGCGATTCGTTCGAGCCTGCAATGAAAAACGGATTACACGGTCGCGATGAATAGCCAATACCCCACCCAAGACCCCTACGGGTGCGGCAAACTACCCGCCAAGTACCCGAAGCGAAGCAACCTCCCTCAACGCCGTGGTAGGCCACTCGGCACTTCGAGATACCCGGTAGTTTGTGCACCCCCTCCATGGGTCTATCCTAGGAGCAAAAACAGTAAAAATAATTATACAATGACGGCTACAACCCCGACCCGGTTGTGCGGCCATACAAATAATATTACATCAATTTACAAATTTATTACATGAATGAAAGAAAAAGAAACTCTCATCTCACATCCATCCCGGCTATTCATCCGCGACAATCCAACGAGTTCATATACACATACCATCAACAACACAGATCACAGATATGTATAACTCCCACTAATCGACGTATAGCGATTAGTAAACGTTCAATACACATATAACATTACAGATATAACCATTAGCCAAAGTCTATAGAACGTCGACCAAAAATACGGATTTTTGAGCCCCAAAAACAAATTTTGCTTTCTGGAAAATCTGGGCAGAAAAGTCATATACCAAAAATCCCAAAAACTCACAAGAAACAAACTGCAACAAAAATGATCCACGGCCGAGTCAACTCGGCCGCGGTTCCGCGGCAGAAGCTTGCTTCTGCCGCGGAACCGCGGTGAGTTGGTCGACTCGTGCGATCATTTTTCTTGCCTGTTCTAAGAAAAGCCTGAGCCGATTTTTAGTGTATGATTTATTAATTTTTGAACAGAAAAAAAATCGGCAGAAACTTGAAATATCCAGGGTGTTTTGCGGTTTTTCGTCCGGTCGAAATTCTAAACACTTTGCTAACATGCTAGGGTGTGTTTAGTTAGGCTCTGATACCACTGTTAGGTCCACGTTACCTCTCCCGGTACTTTCGGGGTTGCGGAAACGGTAAAACAAAAAAATTTCTGAACATGGTAACATGGACCGTAAAAGCCGGATCTTTACTAAACAATACACTAGCATCCTAACTAGAGATTTATCTACTCGGTTAGGGGTTATACCTGTAGGGTTCCTAGGCACTCTAGTGAGGTCTCCCAAGCCATCAACCATGGCAATTTGAAAAATTATGGTGCCTACAAACCCTAAAGTACGGATCGTTTGCTAGATGTCTAGGCGAACAATAACTAGTTAACACTTAACTATTGGGAATACGGAAATACAACCTTTGTAGATCCGGTGCTCCACCTCCATAGCTCCGCAACGAGGTCCTCTCCGCTGTCCAAATCAAATCCGGGCTCTAGAGTCGGCTTCGTCGGAGAATGGGCAAGCTAGGTCGTCGATGTCCATGCCGAAGATGATCTACGTCGAGGCATCGCTAGATCAAGCTCACAACTTCACCAAGTCATGAAACTTGTGAAGTAAACACACTCTACTACTTGGCAAGAGGTAGAGGATGAAGAAATAGGAAGTGGGTTAACTTTAGAATTGGATTTCTCACTCAAAAACATCAATCACCATTGATGACCTCAAGCTTCTTCACTTGAAGCAAGGAAGAAGAAGAAGAAAATGTTATGATAAGAATAATGGAAAAAGAAAAGAAAATGAATTCTTATCATAAGTTAACCATGATCAAGTGTAGAGACTAAACTAGGGTTAGTGGGAATGGTTAGGGTTAAGGATGAGATAAGAATGGTTGACTTGAACAAAGCTTCATGAAGCTTCAACTAAAGAACAAAAGAAGCCACCATTCTTTTTCTCATTTTCTTTTATTCATTTATCAAAAATAAATGGATAACTAAATAAGATAAATGAATAATAAATAATAAACCCTAACCATCATCTTAACCTTGGTTTAATCTTTACACTTGAACCCTAGCATGACATGTATCATCAAACATGATACAATCAAGTGCACAAAAGTATATCGCATATACAATGCGCCCATCCGAGTGAGAAAATCCATCTTAAGTAAACCAATACTAGTTGATGCAAAGTAATATATCAAATATATAAATATACATTAAATCATTAAATCAACACTTGATTCAATGACCCGGTTATGTCGCACACAACCGACTAGTATACAATATATCGGCTTATCGAATCAACGCTTGAATCGATAACTAGGTTATATCGCATACAACCATTCGATATATTTATCGCGAGAATAGAATACGGTATCACATACACGCATTATTCTCGGTCCCGCACATATCTCATATGCGCTCCTATTTCGTTTCGCTTGAGCCAGGAAACCTCTGTGTAGGACTCTAAAGACTCGTCAATACGCCGGCAGCAGATGATGATCATATCAAACATCCACAAGCCGCAAGCGGTCTGCTAAACGTAACGGCCACCCGGGTATTGAGCGATCTGAAGATCGACGAGCAAGCCCGCTCACACTCCAGTGAATCCGACCAGTAACACTACCGTACAGTCCGGTCTGATCGTCTGATATGTCGCATATCTCGCCTAGGGGTGGTAAACGTCAGACCCCAATAGCTCAATAAGTCGTGTCGATATGAGGTCTATAACCGTTCGAGAAACTACTGGCAACACTTACCAGTAAATCTCAGCAACCCTGGCCAGGGATTTCCTGTTATAGCCAATCGAACACAGCGCAACATCAACCCCCTATACCGGGAGAGACGAATCCCCTCCTATCGCTCATTGCCTCCATGTGACTCGGGACTGTACCCAAAAACCACCGTTTTGCACGCCCTCTTGGACGTGGTAAGATGGAAATCAAAGCACAGTGGGAACCACACAAGACTCTATGACGATCTCGGGTCAACAGACTACTCTGTACCAGTGTCACCAGAGAACTGCCATCTGACGTGAGGTATAATACCATCTGGGAGTTCTCGGCGAGTCCGTCCAGTGTACCCAGTCTCTACTGAGCACCCGTATATCATCTCTGATGTCAAACACCGATGGATATGGGATCATCCATCGCCCATCTGTATGGGTCGAGAAGGTATACGCTAGTCTACTCTGGTATATCGATGCCCCGTCTCGATACACCCACGACTAGGGACTTTGAAGGATGTACTTATGGACTACCATGTCCCCACTAGTATGATCCGCATCATAGTCCAGGTAGTCAAGTACAGATCCTAAGGGCTTTACCAACATGTAACAGAGAGACAATCAGCATACACGTTAAGGTAAAGGGTAACCAGATAGCATACTATCATGTCGAGCAAGAAAGTCCTCCCTATATATGTCCCAGCATCCACTACAATATACATCCTATGTACAGTAATGGCCTCTAGGGCATACATATAACTAACAATCTCCCACTTGCACTAGGGCCATCTGTAGCAGTGGTTGCAGTATCTCATACTCAACCATCCCATGAAAGTCTCTCTCTGGGAATAGGCCTTTGTGAGTGGATCCGCTGTGTTGTCCTCTGAGTCTACTCTCCTAACCTCGATCACCCTGGAGATCATCCATCTCCATGATCAAGTGATACTGCCTTAGAATTAAGTCTGGATCACTGATGGGACCGACGTTCCTTGGCATAAGCCACAACTCCATTGTCTCTCAATGGTAGGAACATGGTTCATCTCATGAACCAATATACACCCAAACAGCTTCTAGGGTAGCATCTTAAGTAGCGATGTATCCAGCCTTTATCGTCTAGTATGTCACGGTATCTAGCTTGGAACTCTTCCAATATACCGTCCCTGTACTGAGGGTAAAGACAATGCCTGTGACTGACACTCAGTCGTCTTTATCACCCTGGAACCCTTCCAGTGATTCTCCCCAAAATCGATTGATACCATCTCACTACAACTAGTGAGAATTCTAACATCCATTTAGATCTATCTCATAGATCCAAAATCCAGGATTTAGTAGGTATCATTTTGATCCTATATGGATAATCATTGTGATAAGCGGAGATTGATTGAGCGTAGCATAAGAAACTCCTTCCCTATCAAGAGTATGTCATCCACGTACTCTACGAGGATCGTCACCATACTCCCTACTACCTTTTTGTTTATACAAGGTTCATCTACCATTTTGATGATGTCAAACTTCTTTGACTAATTCATCAAAACAGATGTTCCAACTCCGCGATGCCTGCTTTATCATATAAAACATCTTGCACACGTTTCCGCTGCTCCCACTGTCTACGAGGCCCTCTGGCTGTGTACTTATAGACGCACTCTTCTAAAACAACATTTAGAAAAGCAGTCATGATACCCAACCACCAGATATCGTAGTCATGGTATGTAGCCGTGGCAAGTAAGATCTGGATGGACTTAAGCATAGCTACTTAGAAAAGGTTTCATCATCATCCCATACCTGGTCAATGATGTAGACCTTTAACAAGTCTAGCTTTGAAAGTCTCAACTCTTCCATGTACACCAAGTAATCTTCTCAAGATATACTTGCTCCTGATGGGGATTTAACCCTTCAGATATAGCAACCAAAGTCCATACTTTGTTGGTGTATAAGGATTCCATCTCAGATCGATAAACATCCAGCCATTCTTACAGAGTCTTACTCCTGATGGCCAGCTCGAAACTAGTTGGGTCACCATCTCATGATGCAATCCTCGCTCCCACTGTCATAGAGAAAATGAAGTATCTCTCAGGTGGGTGAGGAACCCTACAAGATCGGCGGAGAGGCTGAGGTTCATTGGTAACTATCGAATCCTTTGGTTCTTTCAAATCATCAGCTGCAGTTTGTATAGCTGGAACCTTTCCAGTTCTACATTACAGACCTTGCCTCGAGCTTGTCCAGATTTTGCTTTCAGACATAGGCCGGACAACCCCAAATCTTAACCAACTTAAGATATGGGCTCTTCCCTTTCCATATCACATATGAAGAGGTAGGCAACTGATTTGATTTGAACCCTATTCAATAGGTATGCATCTTCTCAAGTGCATAACTTCCAAAAAGGAAATAGGTAACTCAGTAGTACTCATCATAGAGCACACCATATCAAATAGGGTGTATCTGCTCCGCCCCGATATACCATCGTGCTATGGTGTATACGGAGGAGTAATGCTGAGAGAGAATCTCATTCTCCTTTAGAAAAGTCCAGGAATCTCGTGCTCAAGTATTCTCCTCCTTGATCTCATCAAAGGACATAATACTTATACCCGTATTTTGGTTCTCTACTTCTAACTTATATTCTGTGAATATCTCAAAAGGTTCGGACTTGTGTTTCATCAAGAACAAATGTCTGAATCTAAAGAGATCATCAGAGAACGTAATGAAGTATAAAGAACCAGTCCTGGCATGTGTAGACTGGGGACCTTACATACATCAACATGTATCATCCCAAGAGTTCACTAACTCTTTCTCTGTTTCCAATAAACGGAGCTATGGTCATCTTATCTTTGTAACATGACTGGCGAGTTTCACAAGATGTAAATTCAAACTGATTTAAATATACATCTATTTGTAACTCTAGCCAGTCGGGTCACATTGATCTGACCTAGTCTACAATACCTCAAGAAGGATTCGTTCATTTCTGAACTCTTCCTCTTGTGTGTGTTCCATATACTAAGAACTGCAGTTTGATTTAGAACATTAATGCTTTTAGATAACGTGCCTGAACCGATCAACTTTTGATATAGGAAATGTTCAAAACATTATCCAACCATACAAAATTTTATCACTTCTTTACTTATAAAGAGACTGATATGATTTTGTATATCAGGTTCGGTATCTAACAACATTCGTTCAGAATCAATGTATTGTAATACAGGGTGACAGTGACCGACAGACTTGGCTGCAACACTTGCCCCGTTTTCTGCCTCATGAAACTTATCACCCGTTCTCAGTTCTCTACCTTTCTGTAGCCCTATGTAACAGATTACATATCTGGGATCCTGATCCGGTATCATATACCCAGGACGTAAAGGATACTGAGAAACAGTTATGTATAATGAACACACCCGAAGATGATGCATCAGCATGCACTCTCTTCGTTTGGGCGGCACGGGAAATCTGGTATTCCCCAATTTCCTGCTCTGTCTTATAACAATTATAAGTTGGAGTGGGACCAACGTTCTCCAGCTCAGTATAACAAGCGGGTTCGGTCAATAATCCGTATTATTATCTTGATTAAGGCGTGATATGGTCGCTACCAGGAGAGAGAGAGAAGAAAACACTCAGCGTGCGCTCTTGCAAGAATAGATTGGTTATTATTTTATCTAATCAGGATGGCTCCCACTGCTTTTTATCAAATCTTTCTTCAAACCCTAAAAGGAAAGACTAGCCGGGATTAATTACACACTACAAGTTCGCCAATCTTTCAGCCAGGCCAGTGTCGGTACTTTGAGGGAGGTCCCCCGTGCTTTCGCACGAACCTAATTAATGTAAACCTCGTTTTCCCAGAGGCGTAACCTCGTTGACACCTTTCTAGACACCTACTTGATCGGCTAATTGTAATGTATAAAACTCTCCCAGGAGTAACTCTTACTCGCAGCGGGTATCGGGATCCAACTATCTCATAGAAGGTATGCAATCTCATTGCAAATTTCAACACTTGAAATTCCCGATAATATTTTGCCCCTAACCTCCTATGACCTTGACAAAGGCCAACAAACCATAGGATGCTAGTCAAGTTCAACCCATCATTTCCTGATTGAATTAAACCCACCCGCACGGCCCTTGACAAAGGCCAACAAGGTCGCACGACTACCCTAACTCAATCTGCATCATATGCATAAGCAGATAAGCACCAGTTAGCTACCGCACACTGCGCCTTGACAAAGGCCAACAAACCCAGCACGAATACTAACTACTACTTATCTGAAATGACGGAGGGCTACGACAGGTTTTTCTGAAAACCTATTGCGTAATGAACTTGATATCGTTGTAGGATCGAATGAATTTTGAAATGGAGTTCTTTTGAGGCTTTTCTAGTTTTGCTAAAGGAGTCACTCCCGGTGAAGGGATCGTCGGTCCTTTCCTCGTCGAATGAGGTGCGGGATATATCACATATATCGCTGTGCAAAGCAAAAACACTTAAAAGCAATCAAAAGACAAACCGAGTGTGTAGCATCTGCCAGTTATTGCTAAAGGAGTCACTCCCGGTGAAGGGATCTCGGTCCTTTCCTCATCGAATAAGGTGCAGGATATATCACATATACCGCTGTGCAAAGCAAGAACTGTAGCTACCTGTTTTATTTTGAAATTTGATTCTACAACATCTTAGGTTTCTTTTATTTCATTAATCACATTAATGAAGTCCCATCATTTAAATACCTAATCATCACAGATAAATACGACGTACACTTATGCCATCCGCATTCGCCTCGATGTCCCCTCGTGCACCGTTAGGTTAGATAACTAACGGCAGAGCGGGGCAGGGCTAGCACGGGTGTAAAACATAAGTAACGTCTATATAATATATCATATATACTATATACTGTATCTATCACAGAACATCACATGATCACATCACAGATATCGCAGCAGAAGAATCATATGAAATATTGGATATACTAGGACGTCCGTGTTTTCAATACGAGCCAGTATAAAACACGGATTCCACGGTCGTGATGAATAGCCAAACCCACACCCTTAGACCCCTACGAGAGCGGCAAGCAACCCTACCAATTCTAGAGTTAGGAGACCCGAACTCGACTCCTCGAGTTGGTCTCCCACTGGACTCCAGAACCCGGTTACTTGTGCCCTCCTCCTTGGGTCTATCCTAGTGCGGAAAAGTAAATAATATACAACAGGTGACAACTCCCGCAACCTGGAAGCGCCCCAATAAAAGAATATTACATACAAGTTTTTACATGAATGAAAATGAAAAACACTCATCTCACATAAAAACCCCGGCTATTCAAACACGACGATCCAATATAACATATCCAGCAACACATAACATCACATGTCATCAACGTAAGTAAATATGTCCATCCCAATTGTCGTTGACATATAGCAACGAAACCGGCGATATCACATATTACACTTACGGTCACAGAAAAGAAAGTGTAAAACTACAACAGTTGGAATCCGCAATCACCTCAGACATCGCATGCCTGACCAAATGAATTCCTTAGACATCACATGCCTAACAATTATAAACCCCGCATTTTAGTCTCAAAATCGAAAACACTTTTCAATATCAAGTCGGGCAATTCAACAGGATTCCCGACATCCTGATCGAATGCTCGTCGCAAACTTCTGTAGACGGCCGCACCCCCGATACCGTCGACGAAGTGCACCAAGGCGGAACACTGTTACCGCGAGCACCCGAACGGATGCTTTCGGCGACGGGGTTCTCCTACAGTCACTTGGTCGGAGCTATGGAGTGAGGTTGTCTATTAAGTTTACCCGGCGAGTATCCGCGTACGCTACGTGACTGCGACGGACTTTTGATCACATCAAAATTCCGTGGCAACCGATCAAGTGAGACTAAATTGCTACGTTTATAACATTCATTTAGTTATCACATAACTGTTACGAATTCCAATTATTGTATCCCATTCCAGATAAATAGAAAATGTTAAACTTTCCGATCGAACAATCGAACACCCAAGTTTTCCCGATACAAATCAACACATGAAACTAGTCTAACAACATTCAGTTCATACCTCAGTACCAACGGTCCATCCGTAGAAGGGTCAAGCCAACGCCTCACATGTGGCACGCCGTACTGCCCCAAACCCGAAGGTTCAAAGGGCAGTTCAAGACGGTCACATAATCGAGTTAAGGTTTGTGTCTTCTAGAGGGACCATCGCGTTACTTGCACTACTTAGAACGTCGTTAAACTACGGAAAAATCCAACACTTGGAAATTTCCCGACAGGGGAAAAGTTGGGTATTTATATCCGGTCGAACTTTTTAACATATTCTAAAATTTATCCGGAAAGCCACACAGACAAAATTTGATATCCCGATCGAAACACCGAATTCCCAAAACAACCCAGAACATTCAACTCTGGAATAAATATTAAAAATTCCCAGAAAATCCAGAATTAATAATTATGAGATACTGTGTAAAAAATATTCAATAAAGTGGCCGTACCGCCGCGCAACCGCCGCACGAGCCCTGCTCGTGCCGCGGAAGCGCGGCAGTATGAAGGAGTCAGCGGCACGAATTTCACAGTACCTCATATATTCTCCTGCTGATTTTTCTGAACATTTTTAATGTGGAAAAAGACCAGATTTTAAAAATTGGACAGAGAGCAATTTTCCGGGTAGGGTTTCGGTTCGATCGGACTTCAAATCGCGTCTGGACTTCGCCTAAGGCTCTAGCTAGGCTCTGATACCACTGTAGGGTTCCTAGGCACTCTAGTGAGGTCTCCCAAGCCATCAACCATGGCAATTTGAAAAATTATGGTGCCTACAAACCCTAAAGTACGGATCGTTTGCTAGATGTCTAGGCGAACAATAACTAGTTAACACTTAACTATTGGGAATACGGAAATACAACCTTTGTAGATCCGGTGCTCCACCTCCATAGCTCCGCAACGAGGTCCTCTCCGCTGTCCAAATCAAATCCGGGCTCTAGAGTCGGCTTCGTCGGAGAATGGGCAAGCTAGGTCGTCGATGTCCATGCCGAAGATGATCTACGTCGAGGCATCGCTAGATCAAGCTCACAACTTCACCAAGTCATGAAACTTGTGAAGTAAACACACTCTACTACTTGGCAAGAGGTAGAGGATGAAGAAATAGGAAGTGGGTTAACTTTAGAATTGGATTTCTCACTCAAAAACATCAATCACCATTGATGACCTCAAGCTTCTTCACTTGAAGCAAGGAAGAAGAAGAAGAAAATGTTATGATAAGAATAATGGAAAAAGAAAAGAAAATGAATTCTTATCATAAGTTAACCATGATCAAGTGTAGAGACTAAACTAGGGTTAGTGGGAATGGTTAGGGTTAAGGATGAGATAAGAATGGTTGACTTGAACAAAGCTTCATGAAGCTTCAACTAAAGAACAAAAGAAGCCACCATTCTTTTTCTCATTTTCTTTTATTCATTTATCAAAAATAAATGGATAACTAAATAAGATAAATGAATAATAAATAATAAACCCTAACCATCATCTTAACCTTGGTTTAATCTTTACACTTGAACCCTAGCATGACATGTATCATCAAACATGATACAATCAAGTGCACAAAAGTATATCGCATATACAATGCGCCCATCCGAGTAAGAAAATCCATCTTAAGTAAACCAATACTAGTTGATGCAAAGTAATATATCAAATATATAAATATGCATTAAATCATTAAATCAACACTTGATTCAATGACCCGGTTATGTCGCACACAACCGACTAGTATACAATATATCGGCTTATCGAATCAACGCTTGAATCGATAACTAGGTTATATCGCATACAACCATTCGATATATTTATCGCGAGAATAGAATACGGTATCACATACACGCATTATTCTCGGTCCCGCACATATCTCATATGCGCTCCTATTTCGTTTCGCTTGAGCCAGGAAACCTCTGTGTAGGACTCTAAAGACTCGTCAATACGCCGGCAGCAGATGATGATCATATCAAACATCCACAAGCCGCAAGCGGTCTGCTAAACGTAACGGCCACCCGGGTATTGAGCGATCTGAAGATCGACGAGCAAGCCCGCTCACACTCCAGTGAATCCGACCAGTAACACTACCGTACAGTCCGGTCTGATCGTCTGATATGTCGCATATCTCGCCTAGGGGTGGTAAACGTCAGACCCCAATAGCTCAATAAGTCGTGTCGATATGAGGTCTATAACCGTTCGAGAAACTACTGGCAACACTTACCAGTAAATCTCAGCAACCCTGGCCAGGGATTTCCTGTTATAGCCAATCGAACACAGCGCAACATCAACCCCCTATACCGGGAGAGACGAATCCCCTCCTATCGCTCATTGCCTCCATGTGACTCGGGACTGTACCCAAAAACCACCGTTTTGCACGCCCTCTTGGACGTGGTAAGATGGAAATCAAAGCACAGTGGGAACCACACAAGACTCTATGACGATCTCGGGTCAACAGACTACTCTGTACCAGTGTCACCAGAGAACTGCCATCTGACGTGAGGTATAATACCATCTGGGAGTTCTCGGCGAGTCCGTCCAGTGTACCCAGTCTCTACTGAGCACCCGTATATCATCTCTGATGTCAAACACCGATGGATATGGGATCATCCATCGCCCAACTGTATGGGTCGAGAAGGTATACGCTAGTCTACTCTGGTATATCGATGCCCCGTCTCGATACACCCACGACTAGGGACTTTGAAGGATGTACTTATGGACTACCATGTCCCCACTAGTATGATCCGCATCATAGTCCAGGTAGTCAAGTACAGATCCTAAGGGCTTTACCAACATGTAACAGAGAGACAATCAGCATACACGTTAAGGTAAAGGGTAACCAGATAGCATACTATCATGTCGAGCAAGAAAGTCCTCCCTATATATGTCCCAGCATCCACTACAATATACATCCTATGTACAGTAATGGCCTCTAGGGCATACATATAACTAACAATACCTCAACTTGTACTCCTTCTCTTCTTGTTGTTCTTCTCCTTGCTTCCTCCGAGGCTTGATCCGGACTTTGGTCACCTCCGCGGCCTCCTTAAGTCGAAGACGATCTACCCGAGAGATGTACACCGAGTTCCACCTCGAGCCGAGGTAACTAGGGCAAAGAGATTGCTAATCTAGAAGCCCTAGGTTGTGTAGAGGAGATGTATGGATGTGTTTGTCTTTGTGGGATCTTTTTCTCTCAACACATGAGATCAAAAGATGAGATCAAGAGGAGGAAGAAGAAGGAGAAACTTAGCAACCATGGAGCTTTTCTTTTTCTTCTCACTTCAAGAGAGAGAATGAGAAGAGAATAATGAAAAGAAAAAACAAAAGAAATGAACCATGGTTCCAATAATACACAAAATCATCATTACTAATCCTATCATGATAGAAGTTGATGGCACATTGAATTGACCATTATCATAACACAAGAAATAAAAAGAAAATGAAAGAAGAGTGTGGATCTCTCTTGAAGGTCAATGGTCAACACGGTCAACGGGTCAACAAAGTCAAGAGAGATCCAAGTGGTCAAATGGTCAATGCAATTAACCATCACAAATCTATCACTAAAAAGATTAGTAAACAATGTCTCCGGCTCATAACGGTTTTGACCAAACGAACTGTCAAAACCCTAATGAGTGTGCCACATTACGGTTTTGGCCGAACCAACTGCCAAAGCCCTAATGGGGAACCTCCTCCTTCATCGCTCCTCAAAACTGTGCATACACACCCGCATCCGCATTCCGTAGAATGCGAATGCACAGAAGACAAATCAAATCCATCTGTGCAATACTAGGATCTGGCTTAAACCAAAGCCCACTAGTGTTGCCTGCCCGAACAGCATACGTACACAAGTGCACGTAAGTGATCGTAGCTCCGCCGTAAAACCATACGGCCTCTACACATTTCGCTCAATGCAGGGAAACTCTCTGTGTGGGACTTTAAAGACTCGACACTACGCTGGCAGTGGGTTTAACCACAGACCGCAAGCGGCACTAGCTGTACGTAACAGTCTCCAGGTAGATGTCGATAAGAAGGCCGATGAGGTAAACCCATCCGAACTCTTACTGAGCCTGTATGTGACAATCTCCGTACAGTCCGGTCTGTTCGTCTGATACATCGCATGGCGGGCCTAGGGGGGTGGTGAACGTCAGTCCTCTAATAGCGGTACAAGTCGTGTCGGAGTGTAGCCCAGAACACCCTGAGACATCACTGGAAACCTACCAGTATGTCTCGCTTGCCCTGGCCAGGGACTACATGTGTAATGGCTCTCCTAGACACAGCGCGATGTCAACCCCCAATACCGGGAGAGACGAATCCTGTCTAACCGTCACTGCCTCCAAGTGCTTCGGGACTGCACTCAACTACTACCTGTTTGCACGACTCAGTAGAGCCGTGGTAGGGTAGTAATCAAAGAACAGTGGGAACACACTCGAGGTGAAGTGACAGTGTCAAGTCAGCGGACTAAAGCTGTACTCATGTCACCTGGGAACCGATAACTGACGATAGGTATAATACCAACCATCAGTTCCCTACGAGTCCTGTCCAGTGTACTCATATCCTAACGAGCACCCGCATACTATCTCAAGTACGACATACTGACGGCTGTGGGACAGACCGTCTCCCGTGCTGGGATGAGAAGCACATACGCTAGTCTACTCCGGAGTATCGATGCCCTGTCTCGATAATCCCACGACTAGGGACGTGTATAAGGATGTGCTTGTGGATTACCCAGCCCCCACGAGTGTGATCGCCATCACAACGCTGGTAATCAAGCAAAGATCCTAAGGGCTCTACTAATGCGTATAGGTGATACAATAAAGAAACACACATGTACACATTAAAGCAGAGACAAACCAAGTAGCATACTACTATATTGAGCAAGATTGTCTATACAACTGTGAATATCCCAAGCTTCCATCAAGTAATATACAAACTAGTATGATACAGTAATGGCCTCTAGGGCATATACACTAACAGTCATAGCCCGGGTCAACCCACAAACAGTCATTACAGAAACGTGCCTTGAATTATCCAGAGTCTGGTTTTAAGCATAAGACGGACAACTCCCCGTACCTTAACAATGTTAAGATATGAACTATTCTATATCCAATATAGAAAAAAAGGCATTGATTTAATTGGAACTAGATTCAAATCATGCAGCTGTCTCCGGTGCATGTCAACTAAATGGAGAGAGGCCGATCAGCATTACTCAACTTAGGAATGCTTCCAATTATGAGTAACCTGAAAGAGAAGCAAGTTCTCTTAATCATTACTATCAACTGAATACTATACACAATTATCTACATCTTCGATCACCTAGAAGAATCCTGATACTTGCAATACCTGGTTCTTTACTTTATTCATATACCTATAACTTCGCAAAACTTGGATCTTGCATTTCTACGAAACACATGTCTGAGAACTAGAGAAGTCATAAGTAAACAGAATATAGTTCGAGTACCAACCCCTCTGTCCTCATAGACACTGGACAACATACAATACTCTGTATGAGTCCCCTGAGTCTAATAACTCATTCCCTGTGTGTCGTAGGTTGAAAACTGAACTTATGGTTACGAAGAATTACACCGCTGTTTAATGCTCCTTACTTAACCATCCACTGATATAGGTAAATGTCATAGACATAATTTCAAAAAGTTATATCTTACTTCATAAAAATAAACGTACAGATATATCAATTTGAAATTGGTGCATTATAACGGGTATTCAAAACCAAATATTTGCCGTCCGGCAAACAACCCAGGCGATTTCCTCAAATATCACCAATTACAACGAATCCCGATATAATGAGGATGATCACCCAATTCCTAATAACTTACTCCACCTCATCATCTGTAAAACCATACAGATGTGAGAATCAAACCTGGTAAATACATACCCTGGAGCAAGGACTAGTTGGGAAATCAGTTTTCTTTTAACAATACACAGTGAAACTGAAACATTGAAATGTTTCGTAGGGGTATCCGGGTATTCCTAGTAATGCCTCTTCTATTATCCAGATTCACAACTGTAACCGTATATTTCTTTACCATCTCTCCAAATCCCTTTATATGTCTTTAGTCATTACCTTCTGTACACCCTCTTAGGCTAAATGGTTTTTTTCCTTCCCTATCGTTCGGCACTAGCCTATGGTTTGGAAGAAGACTATCGAATAAGCATAATGGGTGTACTGTCCTAATCCTAGGAGCACTCGCAACCCGAGAGAAGGTAAAGGTAAAAGACAACTGAATAAACCTTATTCCTATTTCTCCTGAACCAGAATCCATCCCCGAACTGGAACAAGTCCCTTCGAGTTCATATATAACCATACGATGGAGTATCCAAAAAACTGTGGATCTTCGTAGTGATACGGAGTGTTCTGGAGAAATACAAAGGTGATATAAGAGTGGCGATGAAATACTTGGTTTTGTCGTGAATAGCAGTCGCAATTTACTTTGCCCTCTTACTAATCCCTTTATTTGTCTTAACTTATTACCTTCTGTACACCATCGTTAGGTTAATTGGTTTTCTTCATTCCCCACCGTTCGGCACCTGCCTATGGTTTGGAAGAAGACTATCCAATTAGCATAATAGGTGTACCGACCTAATCCAAGGAGCACTCGCAACCTAAGAGAAGGTAAAAGGAAAAGACAACTGAATAGTCCTATTCGTTTTCTCCAGAACCGGAAACCATCCTCGAATAAATTCCTTCGAGTTCGTATATAACCATACGATGGTTTTATCCAATGGAAGTGGATGTTCGTAGTAATATGGGGTGTTCTGGAGAAAAGGGTAAAAGTAGAAGTGGCAATGAGGTATGCAACTCTGACAATCCAAAAGCCAGTGTTTTAAGAAGATTCGGTTAACTTGGTCATTGAGTCATAGTCAAGAGTCGGGCCATGGTCGCTGCCAATGAGAGAGAGAAAAGAAACACTCAGCGTGCACTCTAACCTAGATCAGAATGGTTATCACTTTATCCAATCAGGAAACCTCCCACTGTAACCTCAAATTCTCCTCCAAACCTGAAAGAAAAATTAGTCGGGATCACCCAAGGAGTAAACCAACTCATCAGTGGGAATCGGGATCCTACTATCATCGCATGATAATGTGATGGAATCCACTCACATTATCACACTCCAGAAGGTATGCGCATATCTGGCAAGTTTCAGATTCTTTAGAAACTCCCGATATGATTTTTATCCCATGCTCTTATGACCTTGACGAAGGTCAATAAATCATAAGTCACATGTCAAGTTCTACCCGTCATTGTCCAGGTTAATTTGAACCCACCCGTACAAGTCCTTGACGAAGGCCAACAAGGCTATACGACTGTCCCAAACCAACGCATTTATCTATGCAGCAGAAAGGTAACAAATAGCTACCATACACTATGCCTTGACGAAGGCCAACAAATATAGCATGAATACTAAGTGCTACCTTTCTGAAATGACAGAGGGCTACGAATGGTTTTTGGCGAAAAACCTTTAACGTAATGAACATAATATCATTGAAGGAACCGGATAGCTTTTTATAAAAATATAGTGGTGAAAACCTTTACTAAAGAGGTCACTCCCGGTGAAGGGATCTCGGCTCTTTCCCCGTAGGATGAGGTGCAGGACATTCCAACTGAATACCACGATGCAAAGCAAAAATTAATCGACTATAGTGAAGTTATTACCCTGACGCAAACTTCTGTCCAAGGGGTCACTCCCGGTGAAGGGATCTCGGCCCTTGCCTCGTCGACTGAGGTGCTGGATATTCATAACCGAATACCATTGTGCAAAACAAAAGAGAACGCCCTTGCAATAACAGCTTTTTTTTTGAAAAATGTTCCAACAACATCAAACTGGTTTGTTTAGCTTGCATTGATCCGAATCAATGCAGTCCCATTAATTGATCACGCCAATAAAGAACGAAAATACGATGTACTTATATGCCATCCGTATTCGCCACTGGGTCCCGTCATCACCCATTAGGTTATTTAACTAACGACAGAGTGGGGACTGGACTAGCGCGGATGCAAAACATATACAGCATCTACTAGTACATATATCAATATATAATAATCGCTCAAGGCGTGATAAAATGCAACATCACAGAAAAGTAATAAGCATCACAGAACAATACAGATATCTGGGATCCCCGGGTTTCATAGAGCCGCTACTGAAACCCGACGTTCCTCTGGTCGTGTGGATAGCCTGTGCAATGAAATCCTAGACCCCTACGGGCACGGCAAGTTACCCGCCAAAACCTGAAGCGAGGCAGCCCCGTTCAACAACGTGAATGGACCACCCAGCACTCCACGAAATCCGGTAACTTGAGCACCCCTCCTTGGGTCAAGCTTATCCCCTACGAGTGCGGCGAATAGCCCGCCAATTCTAGAGTAAAGCCCCCTCCGTCTCAAATCCATGAGATGCGGGCCCGTTGCCCTCTAGAACCGGACTACCTGTGCACCCCTCCGCGGGGTAATCCTAGTATAGAAAGTAAAAATATATATATACAACGGGTACATCGACCTCAGCCCGGTCGTGTCACAAAAGAATAATATACAAACAGGCAATGACGGCAGTCCACATGTCGGACGCTCGCCCTGCAATATCAAATGTACATATACAACCAAATTGTACTACCATTGCAACCAGGCTATCCATCACGACAAATCCGCAATATCACAGCACAACACAGAACATCAATGTGAATGTCACGTTCGCAAATCCATCTAAATGAACTATAGCAATTAGACAGGATTTACCGATCAAATGACATTCACGGTCGCAGATATAATGTAAATACTGTGAACTAACATGTTCTAAAATTTTCGATCGACAAAAATTCCCGAAGTGGGCCCCAAGCACAACTGTAGCACTCAAAATAAATCTGGGCCCAAATAGAATATACCAAAAACCCCAATTCCAACACAGAAAGAACTGTAGAAATTTTGGTTGACTGTTGACTTGGAATGGCGGCGGAACCGCGGCCAATGCATGGGTATGGCCGCGGTTCCGCGGCGGAACAGTGGCAACATGAAACCAAATTTTCACAGATCTCTTAGAAAAGCCTGCACGTATTTCTGCAATGTACCAAATAATTTTTCGAGCACAAATAAAATTCGACAGAAAGTGCATATTTGAAACTGTGGTTTTTGGAAATTTCGTTCGATCGAGTTCTAAACACGTTAGAGCAAGCTAGAAAAGGTTAATGGCGTGGCTCTGATACCATGTAAGTCAACGGTAGCGCCCCGGCCGTCTGTCCAAGGCCAAAATGCGGAAACAAAACTTTTTCTTAACTTGTAAATCGGCACTGCCGCATACTAAAAACCCAGATCGGACCATTAACCTACTACTAGCTAACTAGAGAAAGGGTAGAGAGCTATACCGAGCGATCCGTGTCCTTCGGTCTTCGGCCACCATCCCGATCTCCTCGCGGCATCTCCGGTCTCGATCTCCTCGTCGGAAGGGCACCACATCGAGAAGTCTTGTTATGGGCTCCCACCTCTGGACGAGGCAACTCGGACACGAAGTTGGATAGCCGACGTGTCCAAGATTGCTGTAGACTGAGTGTAGAATGCTATGTCTCAACGGTTAATTGAAGTTGCCATTTTGGATGGAGGAATCAACTATGGAGATGAGTTAAAGAGGTTTTGGTGCAAAATGGGATGAATCATTTTTCATACAATGAATGGGGCTCCCTAATCAAGTGGCCGGCCATAATAATAGAGGAGGGGAAAAAAGTGAGCATGAGCAAAAAGGAAATGGATGATAACTATGAAAATGAGTCACACCAATCTCTTTTCCAATCCAATCACATTAATGCACAAAAAGTAAGGCTAAACCATTCTAGAAAACTCAATATGCTTCATCCAAGATTCTGCGACCCTAGTGACCACACAAAACCCCCTCACTTTATAAATGCACATTTGCAAAAAGAACCCCTTCCAACAAAGGAATTTCGGCCAAGAAAGAATAAAGAAAAACTGGCCGAAACGGAATACAAACTGGCAACTTCAAAAAAACGATCCTGTAATAAATTACAGGAAAACCCCACGACCGTATATACATACCCTCATTTGTATTCCGACCGAATACAAATGCAATGAGACAAAATCTACACTGTACAATACTAGGATCCGGCTTAAACCAAAGCCCGCTAGTATTATCCGTCCGATCATGATCCGTGCAATACCGCACGTATATGATCGAACCCTGCCATATATCAATACGGCCTCTACAGCGTTTCGCCTGAAACTTAAGAAACTGTCTATGGGGGACTCTAAAGACTCGTCAATATTTTGGCTGTGGATTTAACCACTAGCACGTCAGAGGTATTAGCCATACGTAACGGGCTACCAGGTATTGACCAAAAGGTAAGTCGATGAGCGAACTCATCCTGACACCCTACTGAGCCTGTCAGTGACAATATCCGTACAGTCCGGTCCGTTCGTCTATGAGCATCGCATGGCAGGCCTAGGGGGTTGGTAAAAGTCAAACCCCCAAAAGCGGTACAAGTCGTGTTGGAGTGTACCCCAGAACACCCTGAGATACTACTGGAATACCTACCAGTAAATCTCCTGCCTTGGCCTAGGACTTCATGTAATGGCTCTCCTAGACACAGCGCGACGTCACCCCCAATACCGGGAGAGACGAACCCCTGCCGATCCGCTCACTGCCTCCATATGGCTCGGGACTGTACCCAACTAAATCCTGTTTGCACGACTCTTTTCAGCCGTGGTAGGGTAGTAATCAAAGCACAGTAGGAACTCACACGAGACAAATGATGATCTCAGGTCGATGAACTAACCTGTACACATGTCACCAAGGAACTGCTATCTGACACTAGGTATAATACCAACTAGCATGTTCCCGGCGAGTCCTGTCCGGTGTACTCATAACCCAATGAGCACCTGTATACATCTTAGGTGATCCAACTGACACCAATGGCTTGTGAGACCGGCCACCACCCCTCGTCGGGGTCTCGACTGTATACACTAGTCTACTCCGGAGTATCGATGCCCAATCTCGAAACTCCCACGACTAGGGACCTTTTAAGGATATGCTTATAGACCCCAGCTCTCACGTATATGATCGCCATCATACTGCTGGTCGTTAAGCAAGAATACTAAGGGATCTATCAACGTGTAACAGTGACCTGTAAGGTCACCTGAAGCAGTACACAATGATAAAGATAAACCAGATAGCATACTATCATCTTGAGTAAGACTGTCCTACCGGTATAGGTCCTCCCTCAATCATTACAATCACGTGCCTGTGATCCAATAATTGACTCTGAGGGCACTATATCCAACACTCTCTCCCTCTCTCTCTTTCTCACTCTCATTCTCTCTCCTAGCATGCTCACTCTCATCATTATGTCCCCCCCCCCTCTCTCTCCTCAATCATTCCTCTCAATTCTTTTCTCACCATAATAAAACTATAACATAAAACAACACAAATGAACATGTAACCAAATAAAACATGTCATGGTGTGCTAACCATGAAAACTGTAGAAACACGGATTTGGCTTAATCGCGATTAGCAGTGCACTAATCGGGTTTTTATTTAAACTGCATATAATAAATTTTTTAAATGCCAAATCCCTTAAATATATATTTAAATGAATAAATCATTTTAATTTCCATTTATTTCACAATTATTGGTATATATTTATACTCTTTTTCGAAAACCCCAATTTCGCAAATCGGGCAGTTTTTGGGAAATATATTATTTTAATATTAATTTCCAAAAATAATATTTTATATTTTCTGAAATGGTACAAGTCATGTTGATTAGCCAAACGGTGATCAGAGGAGTTCCAGAGCGGAACTATTCCGTTGGTACACCTGACCAGGTCGACGAGCAGAAGGATTGTGAGATTTGTAATCCACAGAGACAACGATGACCCTAAGACCGAGGACGCCATATTGTGAGCAGGAGGCAAGTAGATGATCTTGCTCTGGCAGTTTTGGGCACACCGGCATATTTTTCGACATTGTAGGGGGTGTACCTCAATGTCGGTTATTATGATTTGCGTTTTTTAATCTGAGTATCACACTTCTATTGCTTGGACTTGAGTTTCGATGATTGGGTTTCGTGATCTATGTTTTTATGTACCGTGGCTGCACCTTTCGGATATTTTCATTTGTGCACGGTTATTACACTTGGTATCGATTTGTGCTTTCGTAGCACATATTTATGGTTTCTTGGATTCGATACCGTCGATTTGTATTTCATGCATTGGTTGCCCCAGATTTGTATTTCGTGCATTGGTTGCACCAGATTTGTATTTTGTGCATTTGTTGCACCAGATTTGTATTTTCATGAGCGTCTGCACTTGGCGTTCGTTATCGTGCACGCTACTGCACTAGATGTTTTATGCGGACCCGACGAACCTGATTTGGATTTTCGCGCATGTTGGGCGCATGATATGAGATTTTGTGCACACCGGGTGCACTTGATTGAGATTTTATTCGTGCATGATTGGATGCACTTGATTGGGATTTTATTCGTGCATGTTAGTTGCACTGGATTGAGATTTTCGTACACTCTAGATGCACTTGATATTGTTTTCGTGCACATCCGTTGCACTGGACAGATGCTTTCGTGCACACCCGTTGCACTTAATTTTGCTTTCGTGCATATTGTGGCACTTGTATTGGATTTGATTTCCGTGCGCACCAGACGCACGTGATGTTGGATACGTCTTTTGAGGCTGATTTTATTTATGAGTATCGCGTTTTGATGATGGATACTATATTGTATAGTAGCCGAGCAGGGCTGGGCTGAAGACAGTGCTTGAATACTTTTGCATGCATGAAAAAGTTCACCAAAAGGTTTTCAAAAAGGTGCTATAGTTTCTCTATTTCCTACGTGTCCGCGAGTGACACGGAATTTTACAAGGAAAACCTTTTGGGATATTTCAAAAAGGCGGGATGTAAAATTCGAGCAAAACATATATAAGTATATATTTACTACTTTACAAATAATCGTCCGCCACTTGTGCCGTGAGCTACGCATAGCACGGAGATTTAGAAAAGATTTGGCATGAGTTATTCAGCTTTTGAAATGGTTTTACAAAGATGCGTGCTATATACGTATTATGATTTGACTATAGTGTATTTGGATTCCAGTAGTGGAATTCGATATTCGTATTTCCTTTATAACTCCGATGATTGCGTGATGCTTGAAGGAGTTTGATTTTTGAGTTTCGTACTCGTTTTTAGGCGCACACGATGCGTTGCGGTATTTCTATAGCTTCCGTGATTTCAGAGCCCCATTGATTAGAGCTGATTATTGAAATGTTTTAGTATTTGGGGGTGGGTCGCGACGGTGACAATCTCCATACAGTCTCATCTGTTCATCTAAGAGTATCGCATATCGAGTCTAGGGGTGGATAAAGTCAGACCCATAATAACGCGACATTTCTTGTCGGTATGAAACCCATCACCCCCTGAGAAACTACTAATCCTATATCAGTAATTCTCATCCACCTTGGCCAAGGATTTCTAGTGATGGCCACCCGTGCACAACGCGACATCAACCCTCAATACCGGGAGAGACAAATCCCCGACGATCCGCTCACTGCCTCCATGTGGCTTGGGACTGTACCCAACTAAAACCTCTTTACATGACTCCTTTGAGCCGTGGTAGGATAGTAATCAAAGCACAGTGGGAACTCACACGAGACAAATGACGATCTAAGGTCGACAGATTAACCTGTACTCATGTCACCTGGGAACTGCTATCTGACAATAGGTATAATACCAACTAGCATGTTTCCGTCGAGTCCGTCCAGTGTACTCATAACCCAATGAGCACCTGTATACAATCTTAGCTGACTAACTGTCACCAATGGCTTATGAGACCGTCCACCGCCCCTCGTCGGGGTCTCGATAAGTATACACTGGTCTACTTCGGAGTATCGATGCCCAGTCTCGATACTCCCATGACTAAGGACATTTAAGGATGTGCTTATAGGCCACCCAGCTCCCACTTATATGATCGCCATCATAATACTGGTAGTGAAGCAAGAATCCTATGGGCTCTATCAACATATAATACTGATTTGTAATGCCACATAATGCTGTAGATGATGATAAAGACAAACCAGATAGCATGCTATCATCTCGAGTAAGACTGTTCTACCGGTATAGGTCCTCCCTTAATCATCACAATCGCGTGCCTGCGAATCAATAATTAACTTGAGGGAACTATAGCCAACAATATCCTACTTGCACTTAAGGCTAATTATTGCGGTGTCGCATACTCATAGCCCGTATGATACCGAACACCTAACTTCTCTACTAATCAGTCTCGCAAAGCCCGTTTGCGAAACTATTGAGTTCGAGAAATAGCCTCAGTGAGTAGATCCGCTCCAGTGTTTCTATCTTTATCTCTCTATATCTCAACTTCGCGGAGAAAGACAATCTCCCGAAATGAGCGATACCTGTCTCAGAATTTTTCTGGATATCTCGTGGGACCCAGTTCACAAATGAACTCCTGTTGGGTTTTGGCAGCGCCCCGACCATCAATCCATGACCAAGTGCGGAACAAAAATTTACAAAAACCGGCGCTAAAGGAACCCATTACCCGGATCTACCCTTAACCCTAACTAGCAAACTAAGGAGTTAGAATGGTTATACGGAGTTGATCCGTGTCCTTCGGTCTTCAACCACCTTCCTAAGCTCCTAGAGGCCTCCATGATCAAGCTTGATCTCCGGTCTCCCTCAATCGAAGATGATCCACCCGAAGGTTTATGCAACAAGCTCCTACCTCAATAGCCGAGGTAACTAGGGTACTTAGATCGCTAAACTAGATAGCCTAGGTGAAGTAGAGTATGATGAAGAATTAATTTATCTCAAGACACCCAAGGTTTCTCAACACATGAGAGGGTTTGGGTGGAGGAAGAAGAAGATGCCATGAGGATGAGAGTGAGGAAACTCATGAAAGAAAATGGCTTCACTTTTGTTGTGTTATAAGAGTAATCAATAAATAATGGAGCTATCCAATAAATATCCCATGCCACCAAAATATCTAGGGTCAACAAACAATATCTTAAGTCAATGATAATGTCACAACAAAACAAAAGATTAAGCATGCTACAAAAATGCAATAAACACCCCATCCTCCACCTCATAAACCTTTTAGTCCAAAAGGTTTAAAACATAATGAGGTGTAATCTTCTAAAGGTAATCTTATAAGGAATTACAAGAATACCCCTCATTCGTATATACATACCCGCATCCGCATTCCGAAGAATACGAATACAATGAGACGAAAATAATCCATCAATATAATATTAGAATCCGTCTTAAACCAAAGCTCACTAGTATTATCCGTCCGAACATCATCCGTGTACAAGTACACGTATGTGATCGAACCCTGCCGTAAAAACATATGGCCTCTACATCGTTTCGCCCGAATCAGGGAAACCCTCTGTGTGGGACTCTAAAGACTCGTCAATATGCTGGCAGTGGGTTTAACCACAAGCACGTCAGCGGCACTAGCTATACGTAACGGCTACCCAGGTATTGAGCGAAAGGGAGGCCGATGAGCAAACCCATTCTGAACCCCTACTGAGCCTGATAGTGACAATATCCGTACAGTCCGGTCCGTTCGTCTATAAGTATCGCATATCGAGTCTAGGGGGTGGATAAAGTCAGACCCCTAATAACGCGATATTTCGTGTCGGTATGAAGCCCATCACCACCTGAGAAACTACTGATCCAAATCGATAATTCTCGACTACCTTGGCCAAGGATTTCTGGTTAGACACCCATGCACCGCACAAAAATAACCCCCAATACCGGAAGAGACGAATCCCCAACGATCCGCTCACTGCCTCCATGTGGCTCAAGACTGTACCCAACTAAAACCTGTTTGCACGACTCCTATGATCTGTGGTAGGGTAGTAATCGAAGCACAATGGGAACTCACATGAGACAAATGATGATCTCAGGTCGGCAGACTAACCTGCACACATTTCACCTGGGAACTGCTATCTGACAATAGGTATACTACCAACTAGCAGGTTCCCGGTGAGTCCGTCCAGTGTACTCATAACCCAATGAGCACATGTATACTATCTTAGGTGAACAAACTAACACCAATGGCTTATGAGACCTGGCCACCGCCCCTCGTCGGGGTCTCGATCAGTATACACTAGTCTACTCTGGAGTATAGATGCCCAGCCTCGATACTCCCATGACTAGGGACATTTAAGGACATGCTTATAGACCACCCAGCTCCCACGTATATGATCGCCATCATAATGCTGGTAGTCAAGCAAGAATCCTATGGGCTCTATCAACATGTAATAGTGATCTGTAATACCATTTAAAACATGAACATGATGATAAAGACAAACCAGATAGCATACTATCATTTTGAGTAAGACTGTTATATCCATATAGGTCCTCCCTCAATCATCGCAATCGTGTGCCTGCGATTCAATAATTGACTTGAGGGAACTATAGCCAACAATCTCCCACTTGCACTTAAAGCTAATTATTGCGGTGCCGCATACTCACAACTCATGTGATACCGAACACCCAACTTCTCTACTAATCTGTTTCCCAAAGCTCGTTTGTGAAACTATTGTGTTCGAGAAATAGTCTCAGTGAATGGATCCGCTCCAATGTTTCTTTCTATATCTCTCTATATCTCAACTTCGCGGAGAAAGGCCATCTCCCGAAATATGCAATATCTGTCTTAGAATTTGTCTGGATATCTGATGGGACCCAGTTCATAAATGAACTCCAAATCCAACAAACTTCTTAGACTGTATCAGCCATTGAATTTAATCAGTATCCTGCGCCATACCTTCCACAGTATCCGCTTGGACCACCTGTCCAACATACTGTCCCTCAAATGAAGGAAAACTATAACTCTGACAGCCACTCTGTCATCTAGGTCATGTTGGAAGCCTGAAATGATAACCGTCTCCCGAAAGAGGCCGCCGTTACCATATCCCTAGAACATCCACTTATGTTCATAACTGCTTCCTAACGTTTCTCCGGGATTGGATTAATATATATGCTTATTGCAGCCAGTGCAAAAGCAATATCTGGTGTGGTACTTGATATCACATGATTGACTCAATTGCCTAACCAAATGACATGCCAATCATGCAAATCCCTCTCCCCCTTTAGTCTGTAAGACATCCTTCAGAGAGGGTGACTCCATCACCTGCACGTACACCACCATGCTAGGAGCCAACCATTCTAAAACTGTTGGAGATAGTGCCCTCAGAGTCAATTATTGGATCACAGGTACGTGATTGCAATGATTGAGGGAGGACCTATCCCGGTAGGACTGTCTTACTCGAGATGATAGTATGCTATCTGGTTTACCTTTATCATCGTGTATTGTTTTAAGTGACCTGACACGTCGCTATTACACGTTGATAGAGCCCCTAGGATTCTTGCTTGACCACCAGCAGTATGAGGGCGATCATATAAGTGGGAGCTGGGGGTCTATAAGCTTATCCTTAAACGGTCCCTAGTCGTGGGAGTTTCGAGACTGGGCATCGATACTCCATTAGTAGACTAGTGTATACAGTCGAGACCCCGACGAGGGGCGGTGGCCGGTCTCACAAGCCACTGGTGTCAGTTGGATCACCTAAGATGTATACAGGTGCTCATTGGGTTATGAGTACACCGGACAGGACTCGCCGGGAACATGCTAGTTGGTCATATACCAGACGTCAGATGGCAGTTCCCTGGTGACATGTGTGCAGGTTAGTTCATCGACCTGGGGATCGTCATTTGTCTCGTGTGAGTTCCCACTGTACTTTGATTACTACCCTACCACGGCTCAAAGGAGTCGTGCAAACAGGTTTTAGTTGGGTACAGTCCCGAGCCACATGGAGGCAGTGAGCGTATCTTCAGGGGTTCGTCTCTCCCGGTATTGGGGGTGAGGTCGTGCTGTGTCTAGGAGAGCCATTACACAAAGTCCTTGGCCAAGGCAAGGAGATTTACTGGTAGGTATTCCAGTAGTATCTCAGGGTGTTCTGGGCTACACTCCGACATGACTTGTACCGCTTTTGGGGGTCTGACTTTTACCAACCCCCTAGGCCCGCCATGCGATTCTCATAGACGAACGGACCGGACTGTACGGATATTGTCACTGACAGGCTCAGTAGGGTTGTCAGGCTGAGTTCACTCACAGACGTCCCTTTTAGTCAATACTTGGTAGCCCGTTACGTATTGGCTTATACCTCTGACGTGCTAGTGGTTAAATCCACAACCGAGGTGTTGACGAGTCTTTAGAGTCCCCCACATTCAGTTACTCAGCTTTCGGGCGAAAGGTTGTAGAGGCCGTATGGAGATATGGCAAGGTCCGATCAGATACGTGCGGTATTGCACGGATCAGGATCGGACAGTTTGTACTATAGGCCGTATGGTTATATGGCAGGGTTTGATCAGATACGTGCGGTATTGCACGGATCAGGATCGAACAGATATTACTAGCCGGTTTTGGTATAAACCGGATCCTAGTATAGTACAGTGTAGATTTTGTCTCATTGCATTTGTATTTCGGTCGGAATACAAATGCGGGTGTGTATGCACAGTATCGGGGTTTTCCTGTAATTTATTACGGGACCAGTTTTTGGAGTTGCCAGTTTGCTTTCCGTTTCGGCCAATTTCCTTTGTTCCGTTCATTGGCCGAAGATTGGTGGAGGAGGGCTTATTTGCATTGTTGCAAATAAGCATTTGTGGAGGGGGTCTTTGCATATTATCATGTCATGATACTTGTCCCATCATTTGACTTCATAAACTCATGATTGCTTGACTTTGTATATCATCATGGTTGTTGATGATGAGGTTGGTGGTAGGTGGTTGAGTGTGGGTTTTGATTTGGTGATCATTTCCTTTTGCATGATAGTCTTCTCTCTCTCTCCCTTTTGGTATTATTGGATGGCTCTCTCATTATCTTGCATATGACACTCTCATTCTCTCCTCTCTTTATGTCATGGCCGGCCTTCCCCTTGGAAGGGCTGTCCAAGTTTTTTGAGGGTGGAAATCTTGTTCATTTCATGCTCCAAAAGCCTACAAGTTCCTCCACATAATCCTTGTATCATCCCTCTACCAAAAGGCACCTCCATGAACCCCAAATGAGACACAATCCTCTACTACACATTCTACAGCAAACCTTGGGCACGTCGAGTAGCCGGCTTCGTGCCCGAGTTGCCTCGGCATTGAGGTGGGAGCCCGTAAACAAAGTAGGCGATGTGGTGCACTTCCGGCGACGAGGAGGAGACGGGACTTTTCCGCAGGAGATCGGGACCATGACGAGAAGACCGGAGGACTTGGATCGTCGGTATATCTCTATTCCCTTTCTTGTTGATAGCTAGGACTAGTTAGTGGTTCGATCCGGTTATAGTGCGCGGTGGTGCCGGTTTGCTAAGTCCGCAAAAATTTAAGTTTATCACCGCTTCCGCATTCCGCCGTCGGATCGACGGCCGGGGCGCCGCCGTGCACTTACAGTGGTATCAGAGCCTCGCCATTAACTTAGTCTAGCTTTGAGTAATGTGTTTGCATTTCCAATCGATCAAAAAGTTCCAAAACCCGTATTTTGATCACATCAGTTTTCTGTTGGAAATTTTTAGTCTCGAAAAAATTTTCAGGTTGTAAAATATTGATGTACTGGAAAATCTAAGAGCTCTGTAAAAATTCGACGAAGTAACTCCACAGTGGGAGCGCGGAACCGCCGCGAAAACCCCCTTTCCGCCGCCCTTCCGCCGCACACTGTGGAGATCACTTCACCAATTTTTTACAGAGGCCCTCTGGGCTTATTTTAGGGGTTTTGGAATATTAATATTGGGCCCAGACTTTCTGTAACTGCTACAGTATTATTTTGGGGCCCACTTGTTAAATTTTGATCGGTCGGATATTTTAAACACATTTTTCACAGTATTTACATTATATCTGCGACCGTGAATGTCACTCGATCGGTAAATCCGGTCTAACTGCTATAGCCCGGTTAGACGGATTTGCGAACGTGATTTTCACGTTGATGTTTTGTTTTTGCTGTGATGTTGCGGATCGGTCGTGGGGGATAGCCTGGATGCAATGCTAGTACAGTTGTGGTTGTATTATGTACATTTGATATTGCGGGGCGAGCGTCCGACATGTGGACTGCCGTCACTGCCTGTTTGTATTATTCTTTTGGGACACGACCTGGTTGCGGTCGATGTACCCGGTGTATGTATATTTTATTTTTTGTACTAGGATTGCCCCGCGGAGGGGTGCACGGATAGCCGGGTTCTGGAGGGCAACAAGCCCGCATCTCATGGCATTGAGACGGAGGGGGCTTCACTCAAGAATTGGCGGGCTATTCGCCGCACTCGTAGGGGGTACAGGTTGACCCAGGAGGGGTGCCCAAGTTACCGGATTCCGTGAAGTGCTGGGTGGTCCATTCACGGAGATGAAGGGGGCTGCCTCGCTTCAGGTTTTGGCGGATGACTTGCCGCGCCCGTAGGGGTCTAGGATTTCATTGCACAGGCTATCCACACGACCAGGGGAACGTCGTGTTTCAGCGGCTCTGTGAAACCCGGGGATCCCAGATATCTGTATTGTTTCTGTGATGCTGTACATTTCTGTGATGTTGCATTTTATTCACGCCTTGAGCGAATATAATATATTGGTATATATATTAGTAGATGTTGTATATGTTTTGCATCCGCGCTAGTCCAGTCCCCGCTCTGTCGTTAGTAAGCTAACCTAACGGGTAATGACGGGACCCAGTGGCGAATGCGGATGGCATATACGTACATCAGTATATTTTCGTTCTTTTTGGTGTGATCAATTGATGGGACTGCATTGATTCGGATCAAGGCAAGTTTAAAAACAAACCTAATCTGATGTTGTTGGAACACTTTTCAAAAAGCTGTTATTGCAAGGACGTTTACTTTTGTTTTGCATCGTGGTATTCATTGGAATATCCTGCTCCTCAGTCGACGAGGCAAGGGCTGAGATCCCTTCACCGGGAGTGACCCCTTGGACAGAAGTTTGCGTCAGGGCATTAACTTCACTATAGCCGATTACTTTTGCTTTGCATCGCGGTATTCATTTGGAATATCCTGCACCCCATTCTACGGGGAAAGAGCCGAGATCCCTTCACAGGGAGTGACCTCTTTAGCAACGGTTTTCGTCACTATATTTTTAAAAGCTATCCGTTCCTTCGACGATATCAAGTTCATTACGTTAAAGGTTTTCGCCAGAAACCATTCGTAGCCCTCCGTCATTTCAGTTAAATATTCGGTAGTATTCAAGCTATGTATTTTGACCTCACGCCAAGGCATAGTGTTTGGTAGCTGCCGGTTATTTATCTGTTGCATAGATAGATGCGTTGGTTTGGGACAGTCGTACTACTATTTTGGCCTACGTCAAGGGTATGTACGGGTGGGTTCAAATTAACCTGGATAATGACGGGCAGAACTTGACATGTGACTTATGATATTTTGACCTCACGCCAAGGTCATAAGAGCATGGGGCAGAAATCACATTGGGAGTTTCAAAAGAACTGAAACTTGCCAGATATGCGCATACCTTCTGGAGTGTGATAGCGTGAGCGGATTCCGTCACATTATCATGCAATGATAGTTGGATCCCGATTCCCACTGATGAGTTAGTTTACTCCTCGGGTGACCCCAACTAATTCTTCTTTCAGGTTTGGAGGAGAATTTGAGGTACAGTGGGAGGATTCCAGATTAGATAAATTGTGACCATTCTGATCTAGGTTAGAGTGCACGCTGAGTGTTTTCTTTTCTCTCTCTCTTTAGCAGCGACCATTGACCCGACCCTAAGACTTTGACTCAGAGACCAAATTAACCGAACCTTTTTAACACTGGTTTCTGGATTGTCAGAGTTGCAGACCCCATTGCCACTCCTACTTTTACCCTTTTCTCCAGGACACCCCGTATTGCTACGAACGTCCACTTCCATTGGACAAAACCATCGTATGGTTAGATACGAACTCGAAATAATTTATTCGAGGATGGTTTCAGGTTCTGGAGAAAACGGATAGGATTATTCAGTTGTCTTTTCCTTTTACCCTCTCTCAGGTTACGAGTACTCCTTGGTTTAGGGGTAGTACACCTATTACGCAAATTGGATTGTCTTCTTCCAAACCTTAGGCTGGTGCCGACCGGTAGGGAATGAAGAAAACCAATTAGCATAACGATGGTGTGCAGAAGGTATTAAGTTCAGACAAAGCAAGGGATTAGTAAGAGGGCAAAGTAAATTGCAACAGATATTCACGACCAAACCAGGTATTTCATTACCACTCCCAAATCACCTTTGTATTTCTCCAGAACACTCCGTATCACTATGAAGATCCACAGTTTATTTGGATACTCCATCGTATGGTTATATACGAACTCGAATGGAACTGGTTCCAGTTCGGGGATGGATTCTGGTTCAGGAGAAATAGGAATATGGTTTATTCGGTTGTCTTTTATCTTCACCCTCTCTCATTGCGAGTGTTCCTAGGATTGGGACAGTACACCCATTATGCTTATTGGATAGTCTTCTTCCAAACCATAGGCTGGTGCCGAACGGTAGGGAAGGAAGAAAACCATTTGGCCTAAAAGGGTGTGCAGAAGGTAAAGACTAAAGACATATGAAGGGATTTGGAGAGGTGGCAAAGAACTATACGGTTACAGTCGTGAATCTGGAAGAGGCATTACTAAGAATACCAGGATACCCCATCGAAACATTTTAATGTTTCAGTTTCACTGTGTACTGTTAGTAGAAAACTGATTTCCCGATTAGATACTTACTCCAGGGTATGTATTTACCAGATACGATTCTCACATCTGTATGGTTTTACAGATGATGAGTGGGAGTAAGTTATTGGGAATTGGGTGATTATCCTCATTATATCGGGATTCGTTGTAATCGGTGATATTTGAGGAAATCACCTGGGCTGTTTGCCGGTTGGCAAATATTTGGTTTTGAATATTCGCAGTTATGCACCAATTTCAAATTGATATATCTGTACGTCTATTTTCATAGAGTGAGATGTACCTTTTTGAAATTATGTCTATGACATTTACCTATATCAGTGGATGGTTAGGTAAGGAGCATTGAACAGCGGTGTAATTCTTCTTAACCATAAGTACAGTTTTCAACCTACGACACACAGTGAATGAGTTATCAGACTCAAGGGACTTATACAGAGTATTGTATGTTGTCCAGGGTCCATCAGGACAGAGGGGTTGGTCCTCGTACTATATTCAGTTTACTTATGACTTCTCTAGTTTTTAGACAGGTGTTTCGCGGAAACACAGGGTCTGAATTTTGAGAAGTTATAGGTATTTGAATAGAGTAGAGAACCAGGTATAGCAAGTATCGGGATTCTTCAAAGAGATCGAAGATGTAGATACTTGTGTATGGTATTCAGTTGATAGTAATGATAAAGAGATCTTTCTTCTCTTTCAGGTTACTCATATTTGGAAGCATTCCTAAGTTGAGTAACGCTGATCGGCCTCCTTCCATTTAGTTGACATGCGCTGGGGACAGCTGCATGATTTGAATCTGGTTCAATTAAATCAGTGCCTCTGTTTCTATATTGGATATAGAACAGTTCATATCTTAACGATGTTAAGGTACGGGGAGTTGTCCGGTATATGCTTAAAACCAGACACTGGACAACTCAAGGCACGTTTCTGTAATGGCTGTTTGTGGGTTGACCCAGGCTATGACGAGGGTTGACTTTCTACCATCTGGATGAACAATAGCGATATTGTTCTAGACTCGCCACAGTTTTATTAAAAATGGATTTTTTCAGAAAACAGTAGTGGGAGTATGGTAGAACTGGAAGTGATTCCAGAACCACAAACGATTACTGAAGATTTGATAAGGAACCTAAAGATTCAATCTGGATTGACATTCCATTGGCCACTCCGCAGATAAGGTGGGTAACTTCAGGCACCCGAGAGGTGCTCCGGTAGCCTCAAAGACGGTGACAGGGAAGTTCTTGTTTACCCACAATTACCATTGCTGTTGTTCCAGGCTGCGAGACCCGGCGGGAGGATGAGTATAGCGTCGTTCTAAACTAGTTTTAGAAGTGCACGTGTATATGACTCTGCCAGAGGGTTGTCGTAGTCAGTGGGAGCAGCGGAAGCATTGGTGGACAGGTTGCTTATGTCTATTTATAGACTAGAGCAGATGTAGCGGAGATAGATCATCTATTTCTGACGTGACAGTCATGGGTTTGACTTTATCAGAATAGGGGATGGATCTGTTGAGAAGGTAGTAGGGTGTGATATCCTGGTATTTGGATGATATACACAGAGTAGGAAAAGAAACTCCTACACTACGATCGGTTATACTTTGGTCGTCACACAGTTGTTTCTCCACAAAGGAAATGGATTTAATATCAGACATACTGGTTACTAGATCTATGGTCTTAGATCTAGATTTGGGTGGTTTCCCAATCAGGGTACTTGACAGCATTCTAAGAGTATTTAGGATGGACGACTCCTGGCACGGTAGTGTACCTGTAGGTAATGGAGTCACCCTCTCCAAAGGTGTCTTACAGACTAAAGGGGAGAGGGACGGGCATGATTGGCAGATCACTTGCTCAGGCAATTGAGTCAATCGTGAGATGTCAAGTACCACACCAGATGTTGTTCTTGCACTAGATGCAATAAGTTGACATTAATCCAATCCTGGAGAAACGGTTGGAAGCAGTTTTAGAACATAAGTAGATGTTCTAGGGATATGATAACGACAGCCTTATTCAGGAGACAGTTATCATTTCCAGGCTTCCAAGGTGACATGGACGACAAGGAGGTTGTCAGAGTTATAGTTTTCCTTCTGATGAGGGGCAGTATTTTGGACAGGTGGTCCAAGGCAATACTGAGGGAGGCATGGCGCGCAGGATACTGATTAAGTTCAGTTGACGATACAGTCTAACAAGTTTGGATTTGGAGTTCATTTATGAGCTATGTCCCATCAGACATCCAGACACATTCTAAGACAGGTATTGCTCATTTCGGGAGATGGCTTTCTCCGCGAACTTGAGATATAGAGAGACATAGAAAGAAACAACTAAGCGGATCCACTCACTGAGGCTATTCCTCGAACGCAATAGTTCCGCAAACGAGCTTTGTGAGACTGACTAGTAGAGGAGTTGGATGTTCGGTATCACACGGGCTGTGAGTATGCGACATCGCAATAATTAGCCTTGAGTGCAAGTGGGAGATTGTTGGAGATAGTGCCCTCAGAGTCAATTATTGGATCACAGGTACGTGATTGCAATGATTGAGGGAGGACCTATCCCGGTAGGACTGTCTTACTCGAGATGATAGTATGCTATCTGGTTTACCTTTATCATCGTGTATTGTTTTAAGTGACCTGACACGTCGCTATTACACGTTGATAGAGCCCTTAGGATTCTTGCTTGACCACCAGCAGTATGAGGGCGATCATATAAGTGGGAGCTGGGGGTCTATAAGCTTATCCTTAAACGGTCCCTAGTCGTGGGAGTTTCGAGACTGGGCATCGATACTCCATTAGTAGACTAGTGTATACAGTCGAGACCCCGACGAGGGGCGGTGGCCGGTCTCACAAGCCACTGGTGTCAGTTGGATCACCTAAGATGTATACAGGTGCTCATTGGGTTATGAGTACACCGGACAGGACTCGCCGGGAACATGCTAGTTGGTCATATACCAGACGTCAGATGGCAGTTCCCTGGTGACATGTGTGCAGGTTAGTTCATCGACCTGAGGATCGTCATTTGTCTCGTGTGAGTTCCCACTGTACTTTGATTACTACCCTACCACGGCTCAAAGGAGTCGTGCAAACAGGTTTTAGTTGGGTACAGTCCCGAGCCACATGGAGGCAGTGAGCGTATCTTCAGGGGTTCGTCTCTCCCGGTATTGGGGGTGAGGTCGTGCTGTGTCTAGGAGAGCCATTACACAAAGTCCTTGGCCAAGGCAAGGAGATTTACTGGTAGGTATTCCAGTAGTATCTCAAGGTGTTCTGGGCTACACTCCGACACGACTTGTACCGCTTTTGGGGGTCTGACTTTTACCAACCCCCTAGGCCCGCCATGCGATTCTCATAGACGAACGGACCGGACTGTACGGATATTGTCACTGACAGGCTCAGTAGGGTTGTCAGGCTGAGTTCACTCACAGACGTCCCTTTTAGTCAATACTTGGTAGCCCGTTACGTATTGGCTTATACCTCTGACGTGCTAGTGGTTAAATCCACAACCGAAGTGTTGACGAGTCTTTAGAGTCCCCCACATTCAGTTACTCAGCTTTCGGGCGAAAGGTTATAGAGGCCGTATGGAGATATGGCAAGGTCCGATCAGATACGTGCGGTATTGCACGGATCAGGATCGGACAGTTTGTACTATAGGCCGTATGGTTATATGGCAGGGTTTGATCAGATACGTGCGGTATTGCACGGATCAGGATCGAACAGATATTACTAGCCGGTTTTGGTATAAACCGGATCCTAGTATAGTACAGTGTAGATTTTGTCTCATTGCATTTGTATTTCGGTCGGAATACAAATGCGGGTGTGTATGCACAGTATCGGGGTTTTCCTGTAATTTATTACGGGACCAGTTTTTGGAGTTGCCAGTTTGCTTTCCGTTTCGGCCAATTTCCTTTGTTCCGTTCATTGGCCGAAGATTGGTGGAGGAGGGCTTATTTGCATTGTTGCAAATAAGCATTTGTGGAGGGGGTCTTTGCATATTATCATGTCATGATACTTGTCCCATCATTTGACTTCATAAACTCATGATTGCTTGACTTTGTATATCATCATGGTTGTTGATGATGAGGTTGGTGGTAGGTGGTTGAGTGTGGGTTTTGATTTGGTGATCATTTCCTTTTGCATGATAGTCTTCTCTCTCTCTCCCTTTTGGTATTATTGGATGGCTCTCTCATTATCTTGCATATGACACTCTCATTCTCTCCTCTCTTTATGTCATGGCCGGCCTTCCCCTTGGAAGGGCTGTCCAAGTTTTTTGAGGGTGGAAATCTTGTTCATTTCATGCTCCAAAAGCCTACAAGTTCCTCCACATAATCCTTGTATCATCCCTCCACCAAAAGGCACCTCCATGAACCCCAAATGAGACACAATCCTCTACTACACATTCTACAGCAAACCTTGGGCACGTCGAGTAGCCGGCTTCGTGCCCGAGTTGCCTCGGCATTGAGGTGGGAGCCCGTAAACAAAGTAGGCGATGTGGTGCACTTCCGGCGACGAGGAGGAGACGGGACTTTTCCGCAGGAGATCGGGACCATGACGAGAAGACCGGAGGACTTGGATCGTCGGTATATCTCTATTCCCTTTCTTGTTGATAGCTAGGACTAGTTAGTGGTTCGATCCGGTTATAGTGCGCGGTGGTGCCGGTTTGCTAAGTCCGCAAAAATTTAAGTTTATCACCGCTTCCGCATTCCGCCGTCGGATCGACGGCCGGGGCGCCGCCGTGCACTTACAAAAACACCTTTAGAATAATACCAAAGTACCCAGATTGGGACACTTTCCAAAACTAGATCTAAAACCATAGATCTAGTAACCAGAAACCCTGATATTATATCCATATCCTATATGGAGAAACCACCTTGTGACAACCACGGTATAACCGATCGTAGTATAGGAATATCTCTTCCTATCAAGTGCATGTCATCCAAATACCTGGACATCACTCTCTACTACCTTCTTACCATATCCATCTCCTATTCTGATGAAGTCAAGACCAATGACTGTCACATCAAAAATAGATGATCTATTTCCGCTATACCTGCTTTAGTCTATAAATAGACATAAGCTACTTGCTCTCTATACTTCCGCTTCTCCCACTGACTACAAAAACCCTCTGGCAGAGTCATATACACGTGCACTTTCAAAGCTAGTTAAAACGACGTTATACTCATCCTCCTGCTAGGTCTTATAGTCTAGAACAGCAGCAATGGAAAGTCTAGATAAAAAAGAACCTCTATGTCACCGTCTCTGAGAAGACCAAAGTACTTCTCGGGTGCCTGAGGTTACCCACCAAATCTGTGGAGTGGCTAATGGAATGTCAAAACCAATTGAATCCTCAGATTCTATTAAATTTTCAGTAATCGTTTGTGGTTCTGGAATCACTTCCGGTTCTACCATACTCCCCCTAATGTTTTTGTGAAAAGAATCCATTTTACTAAAACTGACGGCGAGTCAAGAACAATATAACCATTGATCTTCAAGATGGTAGAATTAACCCTCGTCAAAGCCCAGGATAACCCACAAACTGCCATTACTGAAACGTGCCTTGAGTTTATCCGGATTCTGGTTTTAAGCATCAGCCGGACAACTCCCTATACCTTAACATCGTTAAGATATAAATTGATTCTACATACCATATAGATAAAAGGCACTAATTTAATTGGAACCAGATTCAAAAACATGCAGTTGTCCCTAGTGCATATCAACCAAATGGAAAGAGGTCAATCAGCATTACTCAACTAGGAGTGCATCCATATATGAGTAAACTGAAAGAGAAGAAAGTTCTCAAAACCATTACTATTAACGGAATACCAAACACAAGTATCTATATCTTCGACTACCTCGAAGAATCCTGATACTTCCAACAAATGGTTCTCTACTTTATTCTTATACCTATAACTTCTCAAAACATGGACCCTATATTTCAACGAAATACTTGTCTAGAACTGGAGAAATCATAAGTAAACAGAATATAGTACGGGTACCAACCCCTTTGTCCTAATGGACACTGGACAACATACAATACTTTTTATAAGTCCCATGAGTTCAATAACTCAAAATCATGTGCGTTGTAGGTTGAAAATTGTGCTATGGTTAAGAAGAATTACACCGCTCTTAAATGCACCTTACCTAATCACCAACTGATACAGGTAAATGTCATAAACATAATTTCAAAAAGTTATATCTCACTTTATAAAATAAACATACAGATATATCAGTTTGAAATTGGTGCATAACAACGGATATTCAAAACCAAATATTTGCCATCAGGAAAAACCCAAGAGATTTCCTCAAATATCACCAATTACAAAGAATTCTGATATGCATTGAGGATCAAATCACCTAATTCGCAATATCTTACCCCCACTCACCATCTGTAACGCCATACAGATGTGAGAATCAAATCTGTTAAATACATACCCTGGAGTTAGAATCCAATTAGGAAAACAGTCTTCAATTAACATTGCATAGTAAATCTGAAACATGAAAATGTTTCTAAGAGGTAACCTGGTATTCCTAATAACGCCTCTTCCACTATGCAAATTCATGACCGTAACCGTATACTTCCATGCCCTCACTCTAATCCCTTTATTATGTTTTTACTTATTACCTTCTGTACACCACCTTTAGGCTAATTGGTTTTCTTCCTTCCCTACTCTTCAGCACCAGCCTAAGGTTTGGAAGAAGACTATCCAATAAGCGTAATAGGTGTTGTAACATAATTATGTATATATATATAATTATGTGTATTGTGATAAGTGGATGATTAGCAAGAAGGCTTTAGGAGATCATGGGTTAGTTTTAGCGTATTTTGGATGATAGTGTTGTTAGTTTAGTTTCTCAGATGCGAAACCCTAGAGCTAAGGTTGTCACGCACACACATGCACACACGTGATATGTTTGGGGTGTATATGGTTCTATGTATGTATGTATGTATATGTGTGTGTGTGTGTGTGTGTGTGGATGTGTTGGTACATATATATATATATATATATATATATATATATATATATATATATATATATATACATATACGTATACACGAATAATGATGATAGTATATGATACTTGGAGGTGAGTCGATATGATCGAGCATGATGCTGTGAGATCGATTATGTGATTTGGGTCGTGTTATGATATACGATGTGATATTATAGTAGATCGATGGGCGATGTGTCTTATTCACACGCGGATATATGTTTGATTATTGGTATGTTCTAGATTTAGAGCGGTACCCCTAATTCAGGATATGATGATAATGATACCAGATAAATAATAAGGTATTTATGGTATTTGACCCGTACCCCAATTTGGGATGCCGTACGATGGATTTTTACCGTACGATTTATAAATATAATGATTGATCTGCACTCTTGACTCGAGGATGTCGTATTGTATATTTTATCATACGTGACGCTATTGAGGCGGGATCACCGATTACTAGATATATCGACTCGGACATAGGTGGATTTCCTTACCCCTTTCAATTAATATCTCAGCTTCGTCCTGTAGTTTACTTGGTAGATATTAGACTGTGCTCGAGTCATACTTATTTTCAAAACTAACGAATCGTGAGTATTTTCAAAAGACAATCCGAGGGATATTACGGATTTTTCAAAGGACGTACCTTTTTTCTTAAAAACACCGTAGCACCTGTTTTCTAAAAACCATGATTCGTGCTATTCTAAATGCCAAAACCGTATGACTCATAAATATAAATGTATATTCTTCATTGTTGCGATTACTATTCATTCTCCATTTAATTCATGTTGTTCTCATCGCATTGCATGCTTATACCTGTGTTTTCTTTAGTCATTATGAACCCTATTGTCAGGACACTAGCACCATTACCGATAATGCGTATGCTCCACGTACACTTGCTTGCCAGCTCACACACATCATTATCGGTAACTTCCATGTCACGTACACTGTAGAGTATATTACTTCATGGATATAACTGCTAGTAGATAGTTCCGATATATAATTACTATGCTAGTTTAAATATTGCATTCCTTGCTTAGATACCATGCATGTATATGTATTCATTTGTCATGCAATATTATGGGGCTTTATGCCGGTAATTCATTGTTTATTGACTCTTGATATTTCCATGAGATTTCTGGATTTGGAAAAACCGCAAGGATTTTATAAACTCATTATCATTTTTAAAAATAGAAATTTGCGGTTTTCTCGTGATATGATGTGAGAGATGTCCACCATGAGTTTTCTCGGCTCTTGAACGGTATCATACACCCGATTCGAAGAGGAGGAACCGTCTGCGGGAGCATGGTGGACCCGGTGCGGTACCCGGAGCAAGATGGTCGCAGATGATGGCGTTGAGCCCGGCAAGGGAGCACTACCGACCGGTTATTTATGACGCGGCAGATATCCGGAGGATACCGACGTAGTCTTGAGATTTGATGATATGGGCCAGTCCGGATTGCCGGAGCCCGAGATATTGAGATTTGATGATATAGGCCAGTCCGGATTGCCGGAGCCCGAGATATTGAGATATTGGGATATATGTTTTGTGTCGATGCTTGACACGGATTCTCTGTTGATTTCATTGATGATACTTCGGTTTTTATACAGAAATCTCACTGAGATAAGAAAACAGTTTTCTCATTCAAGATGTATTCTGTTTTCATTCTTATTACATTCATACATCATATATGTGATATGTTGCTACCTAAGACACTGACACGAGCACTTGGTATTCAATTATGTTAGATGATTACCCTTGCCATTTTTAGATGTTTCAGGTTATATTATGAGGAAATTATTGTATGACCTAGGATAGAATCATACATGCGATTTCTGCTCGGTAATGTTTTCTACTCACGAGTTGGCAACTCACCCCGTTGTGCCACAGTTTCTTGCAGGTTTGGCCGTACAAGTTTCGTTGCAGCGTGCTGGCACACTGTTTCCTTCTGGGTGATTGCTTTGGTTAGTGGGTTCACTTGCATCGTGACCACCGTTATACTTTTATTATTTCAGTTGTATCTAGTAAACTCCATCAATCAGACTTGTATATTTGATAGACTTAAAAGACCAGTTGTATATTTTTTCGACCTTCGAGTCGCGCGCTTGTATTATTACGGTTCTTCTCTAGTTTTCTTTCTGTGTTTTGATCCTCTCTCTTCTGCGTTGTATACTATATTGCGTTGCGTGGTTGTTTCCGCCAATTGGCGAAGAGCTAGCTCCCGCTTGGGGATGCCTTTATTTGTTACTTATATTATGCATGTTTGTACCCGTTGGGGCCAGTATTTACAAAGGAAATTCTGCCGAAATTTTTGGAAAAGACTTGATATTTTAAAAATGCTTACTACGACTTTCAAAGTGAATTTATATGTTAACTTTTAAATAAGTTTTTCCTTCACTCTCTTTTCAAATGGTTTAGATTTCTGGGCTTTTGGCTTACTTGAATTAGGTAGGGTCCTATAGACTTCACATGATTCAAGTTCCAGTCACGTGCTATTTCGGGTCGTGACAAAGTTGGTATCAGAGAGCTAGGTTTAACCTTGGTTCGAGTCTAGGTTTGACTATGCGGAGTCTAGGGACTATATATATATATATATATATATATATATATATTCAGAACCTAGTCTTGACCTTATGGAACATAGACTTGGTCGAGGGGGTATTAGACCCGAACTTTCGTCGCATAGGTTGACCTTGGTTGATGAAGTAGGTGACTTAAGTTGAGTGGCGTACCGTATGTATGTTCCGCGGCATATTTACGATACGCTACTCCCCTTAAGAAGCCTTAGGATGTACATTTCCTTGCACAATATTCTATCCGTTTCCTTGATCTATCCTCATCGATTTCGATTTGTGGTTTCTGTTACCACGGTTGCACGGGCAGAGAGAGCTGCGGCTAGATTTGTGGTCAGCATGAGCTCATCTTGGACGAGGATTGACCAGGGCGAAATTCCGGTGACACACGATTGCATAGATATGCCATTTTATTGTGTTTTTCACGACATGAGCGTTTTGATGGATTGTTTTTACTAAGATTTCTCGAATGTTCATATCAGCACCAGATGATTAAGCCACTGCTAGCGGCCAGCTAGAATGCGATGACCGTTAATGTATTGTCTGTTCTTGAGGATTGAGGCATTGTTTAGCGTGCGGACGAATGAGCTAGTTGTTGCTGCGATTGACAAGATATCGCCCCAGATGTTTGAAGATATTGCAACACGAGTTTATACTTAGGGATTTGATAGAAGATCGCTAGTCACCTTTAGATGAATGACTAGGAAATGTGGTTCATTTGCATATCCCGACGCGAGGTCATCAAATTGATTAATTTTAGCTAGAGAAGACTTCACCCAGGCACGTTGAGAGTCGATAGAAAAGGGACAAATGAAGAGTATTCCTCCGATGAATTATAAGAATTTCCGATGGCATAGTTGGCCAGATGCCTACCACAAGATATTGAGCTGTCAAGTTCGTAGTTTAGGAAGGGAGACTCCAGATATGAGTATAGCCGTTTGTAGTGCAGTCCATACAGCTACGAAGAGACGAGTCCGAATCAGTCGACATTAGAGAAAAGTGGAGTAAGAGATTCGTACGAGATTTTGACGAGATGGCGTTCCACTCCGTTGACATCAGAGATGTGATACGCATGTAGAGGCATTGAATATGGATATATCTTTTAGAAAAAGTCATGATGAGTATGCAGCTGTTCCGGAATAGGAACTGGATTTAGTAAAGGGTGATAACTTCCGGGCAGTTCGGTAGGAACGAGATTTGGGAGAGACCCCGACAGAATCTTTCTGGGATACTACACGAGAAGAATTGGACCCAGGATTGGTCGTATCACGCACACACAGTAGGCCAGAGTTCGGTATCATCGACGAGACATGTTACGAGTGACCATGATAGCTGGCCAGAGATTTTAGTGGATGTGCCAGAGTGGAACTATTTCCGTCACCATTCCATATTGGGCCGATGAGCCGAGGAGCTATGTAACTGACAATCCGCAGTGAGAGATGAGAGCCTAAGGGCACAAGGCGCCAGACCATGAATAGGAGACAAATAGATATCTTGCTCTGCTAGTTTTGGATGCATCGACACCTTCTCGACTTTGAAGGAAGGACATATCGACAACAGTGTTTACGATTTGCGATTTGGTGATTCGAATATCATGTGTCCGTCATTTTGGATTTCGGTATTTTGGGCAATTTATTTGCACTCGACTTCGATTTGGTGTCGTTCGAGATGTTTGATTTTGATTTTCATGCCTATGGTATGTACGTGATTTGACTTGTGCCTTCGGTGTAGTTTTCATGCACTTTTAGTACTTTGATTCGAGTTTGTGCACGCTGATGCACGTGGTTGTGAGATTATATACCACGGTATACCTGATGTGGATTGAGGTGTGTTGTATACCGTCGATTTAGATTGTGATATTCGATATTTATTTTCGTGCACCTTGTGCACTTGAGTTGGATTCTTGCGCATACTTGGCGCGCTTGATGCGATTTTGGTGCACACCAGATGCACTAAATTTGGATTCTTCGTGCATAGCAGATGTACCTGATATTGCTGTCAGGCACACCCGTTGCCCTTGACAGGTGTTTTCGTGCACACCCGTTGCACTTAGATTTTGTTTTGTGCACATGTATAGCACATTCAGTGACTTCGATTTCTGTGCGCACCAGATGCACGTGGCATTATTACATGTACTATTGAGTATGATTTCTTTGATTAGTACGTTTTTATGACATTTACTATTTGGTTTCGTAACCGAGAAGGACTGTTCTGAGAACAGTACCTAGGTGTTTATGCATGCATCGATAGTTATCGAAGAGATTTCCAAAGAGGAGCTACAGTCTCAATATTTTCCTATGTGTCCTAGATGACACGAAACATTTTACAAAAGGAAACCCTTCTAAATTATTTTCAAAATGGCGGGACGTGTATGTTAAATGAAGGATATATATATAGTTATTTTTCTTATAATAAACGTCTGCTACTTGTGCCGTGATACGCGCAACGCACAGCAGCTTGAAAAAGGTTTGGTATGTATTTATTTTCAGATGTTTTGACAAGTTCACAACGATGCGTACAATGTACATGTTATAGTTTTGAGTATATCATGTTGGTTTTCGTATTGGACTTTGACATTGGTATCTTCACCATAACTCCGATGATTGCGTGATGCTTGACAGAGTTTTGATTTGAGTTATATACTCATTTTTCATGCGCATGTATTGCGCTACGATATGATTTATGTATGTATAATTTCGGAGCCCCGACGACTTGATCATTTTACTGAAATGTTTTAGTATTTGAGGGGTTTAAATTTAAATTCGGGGACCGAATTTATTTAAGAGGGGAAGACTGTAACATTTCAGAAAAATAAAATATTATTTTTGAGAATTTATATAATTGAATAATAAATATTAGAGATATTTTAAAGTATGGAGACTAGTTTTAAATGATATGGTATAATTAAATACCAATTAATTGGTAAATATTGGAAAATTACATTTGAATGTTGATTTTGAAAGAATATTATATGATTGTGACACGTTATAAATTTTATACAATTAATTGTGTATGGGTTATTACTAAACTCGATTAGTGTTTACTAATTTTTCATTAAGTATGATATGTGCATGATATGTAACATGAGATGTTGCATAATACTTGTTACATTTCTTTTGTTGATTTAAAACCATGCTTCAATTCTTTTTTTATTTGGTTTTTGTTTTGTTGGAGATTAAAAGAAAAGAAATGAAATGAAAAAGAAAAGAATAAAGAATGGAGGTATGGGCAAGAGAGAGAGAGAGAGAGGGTGAGGGGTCTTTGACCTTGGCTCACTTTGGTCTTCACTTCATCATCTTCATCTTTTCTTCTCCTTCCTCCACCTTGGCTGCCCTCTCCCTCCACCACCTCTACTTCCTCACAATACCCTCAATCCCATCTTAAAACATCATGTTTTCTTCATTAAAAATGTGCACAAGCTCCTCACATAGACCATGGTGGGATCAAGACAAGATTTTGAGCACTTGGGGCAACTCAAGAAAATTCTTAAGTTTCCAAATGAGGTATTTACTTCACCATTAGCTTAGTAATTGAGTTTCTATAGCTTTTAGTGTAGTTTAGAGTAGAACTAATGAGGATTGTGATGTTAGAATTTTACTAGATGAGGGTTAGGAGTTTTTATGACTTGGGAAGGTATAATTGAGTGTAATTGTTGATTATAACCCTCTAGTGTCTTAAACCTGGACCTAACATGAGGCTAAAACCCCATAACTCAAACTTAGAAATCCCCGATATGGGATTTGTGTAGGATTTGTAATGTTGTTTCGAGATCTGCTATCAACCGGGGGCCCTATAAGTCAATTAGCAATTACTAAGAGGTGTGCAGGCAACCCAGAAGCAATTCCCAAGACCCGAGACCATAACCCCTTACCTTGGCCGCCAATTATCTCTTTTGGGTCGCAAATTGCGGCCTTAGTACGATAGAATCGCCTCGTGCTTGGTCCATGGCTCCATTTTAGGCAAATTAGACTTACCCCATATGCAGAATTGGCTAATTTCACATGGGACAAAATTTGGAAGTGTTTTCTTATGTTGCTGCTTTGGTTTTATGACTATTTATGACTTGGATTTTAGTATTTGGGTTTTGACTTGGTGGTGTGACGTTTGCACGTCAATCTCGAGGGTTGTTTGGTTATTCTTGCATGTGTAGACCATAGGTTTTAACCTGTATGCGATTCGTGTGCCGTTTTGGTTTTCGTACGTGATTTTGTTTACAATACTATGTGTTTGTATATGTAGGCGCCCTCACGTGGACTTCGGATAACAAGGAGGAGCAAGGCGACATCGAATTCAGCAAGTAAGGATCAAGGTGAGTAGATGTATATCTACGGAGGAAGTCGGGTGGATGGCCTATAGCACCCCCGTGGTTTCGTAGTGTAGTATGTGAATATGATATATATATATATATATATATATAATTATGTGTATTGTGATACGTGGATGATTAGCAAGAAGGCTTTAGGAGATCATGGGTTAGTTTTAGCGTATTTTAGATGATAATGTTGTTAGTTTAGTTTCTTAGTTGCGAAACCCTAGAGTTAAGGTTGTCACGCACACAAATGCACACACGTGATATGTTTTGGGTGTATATGGTTATATATGTGGGGGGGAGATGCGTTGGTACATATATATATATATATATATATATATATATATATATATATATATATACATATACATACATATACATATACATATACGTATACACGGATAATGAGGATAGTATATGATACTTGGAGGTGAGTTGATATGATCGGGCATGATGCTGTGAGATTGATTATGTGATTTGGGTCGTGTTATGATATACGACGTGATATTATAGTGGATCGATGGGCGATGTGTCTTATTCACACGCGGATATATGTTTGATTATTGGTATGTTCTAGATATAGAACGGTACCTCTAATTCAGGATATGATGATAATGATACCAGATAAATAATAAGGTATTTGTGATATTTGACCCGTACCCCGATTTAGGATGTCGTACGATGGATTTTTACCGTACGATGTATAAATATGATGATTGATCCGCACTCTTAACTCAAGGATGTCGTATTGTATATTTTATCGTACGTAACGCTATTGAGGCGGGATCACCGACTACTAGATATATCGACTCGGACTTAGGTGGATTTCCTTACCCCTTTCGATTAATCTCTTAGCTTCGTCCTGTAGTTTACTTGGTAGATGTTAGACTGGGCTCGAGTCATACTTATTTTCAAAACTAACGAATCGTGAGTATTTTCAAAAGACAATCTGAGGGATATTACGGATTTTTCAAACGACGTACCTTTTTCTTACAAACACCGTAGCCCCTGTTTTCTAAAAACCATGATTCGTGCTATTCCAAATGCCAAAACCTTATGACTCGTAAATATAAATGTATATTCTTCATTGTTGCAATTACTAATCATTCTCCGTTTAATTCATGTTGTCCTCATCGCATTGCATGCTTATACGTGCGTTTTCTTTAGTCATTATGAACCCTTTTGTCAGGACACCAGCACCATTACCGATGATGCATATACTCCACATACACTTGCTTGTCGGCTCACACACATCATCATCGGTAATTTCCATGTCACGTACACTGTAGAGAATATTACATCATGGATATAACTGCTAGTAGATAGTTTCGATATATAATTACTATGCTAGTTTAAATATTGCATTCCTTGCTTAGATACCATGCATGTATATGTATTCATTTTTCATGCGATATTATGGGGTTTTATGCCGGTAATTCATTGTTTATTGACTATCGATGTTGGGATTTCGATGTTTCCATGAGATTTATGGATTTGGAGAAACCGCAAGGATTTTATAAACTCATTATCATTTCTAAAAATAGAAATTTGCGGTTTTCTCGTGATATGATGTGAGAGGTGTCCACCATGAGTTTTCTCGGCTCTTGAGCGGTATCATACACCCGATTCGAGGAGGAGGAGGAACCGTCTGCGGATGCATGGTAAACCCGGTGCGGTACCCCAGGGCAAGATGGTCGCAGATGATGGTATTGAGCCCGGCAGGGGAGCACTACCGACCGGTTATTTGTGACGCGGCGGATATCCGGAGGATACCGACGTAGTCGTGAGATTTGATGATATGGGCCAGTCCAGATTGCCGGAGCCCGAGATATTGAGATTTGATGATATGGGCCAGTCTGGATTGCCGGAGCCCGAGATATTGAGATTTGATGATATGGGCCAGTCCGGATTGCCGGAGCCCGAGATATTAAGACATTGGGATATATGTTCTTTGTCGATGCTTGACACGGATTCTCTGTTGATTTCATTGATGATACTTCGGTTTTTATACAGAAATCTCACTGAGATAAGAAAACAGTTTTCTCATTTAAGATGTATTCTGTTTTCATTCTTATTGCATTCATATATCGTATATGTGATATGTTGCTACCTGAGGCACTGACACAAGCACTCGGTATTCACTTATGTTAGATGATTACCCTTTCCATTTTTAGATGTTTCAGGTTATATTATGAGGATATTATTGTAGGACCTTGGATAGAGTCATACATGCGATTTCCGCTCGGTGATGTTTTCTACTCATGAGTTGGCAACTCACCCCCGTTGTGCTACAGTTTCTTGCAGATTTGGCCGTATAGCTTTCGTTGCGGCGTGCTGGCACACTGCTTCCTTCTGGGTGATTGCTTTGGTAGGTGGGTTCACTTGCATCATGACCACCATTGTACTTTTATTATTTCAGTTGTATCTAGTAAACTCCATCAACCAGACTTGTATATTTGATAGACTTAGAAGACCAGTTGTATATTCTTTCGACCTTCGACTCGCGTGCTTGTATTATTACGGTTCTTCTCTGGTTTTCTTTCTGAGTTTTGATCCTCGCCCTTCGGCGTTGTATATTATATTTCGTTGCGTGGTTGTTTTCGCCAATTGGCGAAGAGCTAATTCCCGCTTGGGGATGCCTTTATTCGTTACTTATATCATGCATGTTTGTACCCGTTGGGGCCAGTATTTACAAAGGAAACTCTGCCGAAATTTTTGGAAAAGACTTGATTTTTTAAAAATGCTTACTACGACTTTGAAAGTGAATTTATATGTTAACTTTTAAATAAGTTTTTCCTTCACTCTCTTTTCAAATGGTTTAGATTTCTGGGCTTTTGTCTTACTTGAATTAGGTGGGGTCCATAGACTTCACATGATTCAAGTGCCAGTCACGTGCTATTTCGGGTCGTGACAGGTGTACTCTCCTAATACCAGGAGCCCTCGCAACCTGAGAGAAGGTAAAGGGAAAAGACAACTGAATAATCTTTTTCTATTTCTCCTGAACCGGAAACCATCCTCGAATCCGGAACAAGTTCCTTTGAGTTCGTATATAACTATACGATGGCATATCCAAGCAACATGGATGTTCTTAATGATACAAAGTGTTCTGGAGAAAACCAAAGTGAATGTAGGAGTGGCAGGGGTATACCTGGTTTCGTCATGAATGATAGTAGTCGCAATTTCCTTTGCCCTTATTCTAATCCCTTTATTATGTCTTTACTTATTACCTTCTGTACACCACACTTAGGATAATTGGTTTTCTTCCTTCCCCACCTTTCGGCACCTGCCTATGGTTTGGAAGAAGACTATCCAATAAGCACAATAGGTTTACCCTCTCCTAATCCTAGGAGCCCTCACAACCTGAGAGAAGGTAAAGGGAAAAGACAACCGAATAATCCTATTCAATTTCTCCTGAACCAGAATCCATTCTCGAATCTGGAACATGTTCCTTCGAGTTCGTATGGAACTATATAATGGATTATCCAATAGATGTGGATCTTCGTAGTGATATGGGGTGTTCTGGAGAAACACAAAGGTGATATAGAAGTGGCAATGATGTATGCGACATTGTGACAATCCAAAAGCCAAAGTGTTTTAAGAAGGTTCGGTTAACTAGGTTCATGAGTTTTACTCTAGGGTCGGGCGATGATCGCTGCCAAAGAGAGAGAGAAAAGAAACACTCAGCGTGCAATCTAACCTAGATCAGAATGGTTAATCACTTTATCTAATCAGGATGGCTCCCACTGTTTCTTCGAATTCCCCTCCAAACCTAAAAGGAGAATTAGTCGTGATCATCTAAAATCACCCGAGGAGTAATCCTACCCATCAGTGGGAATCGAGATCCAACTATCATCGCATGACAACTTGATAGAATCCACTCAAGTCACCACACTCCAGAAGGTATGCGCAAGCTTGGCAAGTTTCCTGTATGTTTGAAACTCCCGATGTGATTTTTACCCCTAGGACCCAAGTGACCTTGACGAATAATCAACAAATCAAAAGTTCATAGTCAAGTTCAACCCGTCATTATCTTGATTGCATTAAACCCACCCGCATGACCCTTGACGAATAATCAACAAAGTCGTACGAACGTCCTAACCAATCCACATGTCCATGTGATAGAAAAGTATTACAGAGCTACCGCAAACTACACCTCGGCGAATAGCAACGACAAACGTAGCGCGAATACTAAGCAATACTAATATGAAATGACGGAGGGTTACGGATGGTTTTTGGCGAAAAACCTTTAACGTAATTAACTTGATATCGTTGAAGGAACTAAGTAGTTTTACAAATGTATAGTCGCGAAAACTTTTGCTGAAGAGGTCACTCTCAGTGAAGGGATCTCGGCACTTTCCTCGTCGAATGAGGTGCAGAATATTCCTAACTGAATACCACGATGCAAAGCAAAAGAAACGACTATAGTGAAGTTATTACCCTGACGCAAACTTTTGCTAAAGAGGTCACTCCCGGTGAAGGGATCTCGGCTCTTTCCCCGTCAAATGAGGTGCAGGATATTCCAAACTGAATACCACTGTGCAAAGCAAAAGAGAACATCTGTAATGTCATTTTTTTTTAAAAACGTGGTTCCAACAATATCATATATATGTGTGTGTGTGTATATATATATATATATATGTTTGCTTTCCTTGCATTGATCAGAATCAACGCAGTCCCATCAATTAAACATACCACACCAGAAAAGAACGAAAATATGATGTACGTATATGCCATCCGCATTCGCCACTGGGCCCCGTCATCACTCGTTAGGTTATTTAACTAACGACGGAGCGGGGGCTGGACTAGCGCGGGTTCAAAACATATAAAACATCTACTAGTATATATATATATATAACAATCGTCTCAGGCATGATATAAAGCAACATCATAGAATCTCAGCCAACAACACAGAGTGGTGGATAATCCTGGAGCCTCGGGTTTCACTTGAGCCGCAAATAAGACCCGACATTCTCTGTCGTGTGGATAGCCTGTGCAATGAAAACCTAGACCCCTACGAGTACGGCAAGTTACCCGCCAATTCCAGAAGTGAGGCAGCCCCAATCAATAATGTGAATGGGTCACCCAGCACTTCATAGAATATGGTAACTTAAGCACCCCTCCTTATGTCAACCTATACCCCCTACGAGTGCGGCGACTAGCCCGCCAATTCTAGAGTTAGGTCCCCTTCATCTCAATGCCATGAAATGCGTACCCGTTTATTTCTAGAACCCGACTATTCATGCACTCCACCGCGGGGAATCCTAGTACAGAAAAGAAAATAATATGTACAAGGGTGACATTGACCTCAACCCGGTCGTGCCCCAAACAAATAATATACAAACTGGCAGTGACGGCAGTCCACATGTCGGACGCTCGCCCCGCAATATCAAATATACAAATGAATCTAAGCTGTACTAACATTGCACCCAATCTATCCATCATGACGATCCAGCCACAACACAGAACATCAACGTGAATGTCACGTTCGCAAACTCGTCTAAAAGAACATATAGCAATTAGACGAGTTGTACCGCTCTAATGACATTCATGGTCGCAGATAGTAATGCATGTACTGAAATCAACGATGCAAGATTTCAAGTTTTGGAACTTTCCAAGTTCCCCCCAAAGCAAATACAACACTTAGTGAAATCTGTGGAAAACAAACAAGACCAAAAAAACCAATTTACAAAACCCCAGACACTAGATGAAAATGAGGCCCTGAATGAACAGTAAAACGAGTGAGATCGAGAATTTTTGGAATATGGCGGGCCAAAAATTCTTGGAAATACCTCGTTCTCATTATGTATCATTCTCATGTTATAACTAAGACTCTGAAATTGTTTTAAAAAAATTCAGAGATCAAAAAAATTCTAGAACAGACAGTGGGTTTGAAATCGCAGTTTTTCGTTTTTAAAACTAATGCATCGTCTACTACTAGTTTAGGATTTATGGGTTGTCTCTAATACCATGTTGGGTTTCGGCAGCGCCTCGGCCATCAATTCATGACCAAATGTGGAACAAAAAATTACAAAAACCGGCGCTAACGGAACCCATTACCTGGATCTACCATTAACCCTAACTAGCAAATTAAGGAGTTAGATTGGTTATACCGAGTTGATCCGTGTCCTTCGGTCTTCAACCACCTTCCCAAGCTCCTAGAAGCCTTCATGATCAAGCTTGATCTCCGGTCTCCCTCAATCGAAGATGATCCACCCGGAGGTTTGTGCAACGAGCTCCTACCTCAATAGCCAAGGTAACTAGGGTATCTCGATCTCTAAACTAGATAGCCTATGTGAAGTAGAGTGTGATGAAGGATTAATTTTTCTCAAGACACCCAAGGTTTCTTAACACATGAGAGGGTTTGGGTAGAGGAAGAAGAAGATGCCATGAGGATGAGAGTGAGGCAACTCAAGAAAGAAAATGGCTTCACTTTTGTTGTGTTATGAGAGTAATCAATAAATAATAGAGCCAGCCAATAAATATCCCATGCCACCAAAATATCTATGGTCAACAAAAAATATCTTAAGTCAATAATAATCTCACAACAAAACAAAAGATTAAGCATGCTACAAAAATGCAATAAACACCTCATCCTCCACCTCATAAACCTTTTAATCCAAAAGGTTTAAAACATAATGAGGTCTAATCTACTAAAAGTAATCTTGTAAGGAATTACAAGAATACCCCTCATCCATATATAAATACCCGCATCCGCATTCCGAAGAATACGAATACAATGAGACGAAAATAATCAATCAATATAATACTAGAATCCGTCTTAAACCAAAACTCACTAGTATTATCCGTCCAAATATCATCCGTGCACAAGTACACGTATGTGATCGAACCTTGCCGTAAAAACATACGACCTCTACATCGTTTCGCCCGAATCAGGGAAACTCTCTGTGTGGGACTCTAAAGACTCGTCAATACACTGGCAGTGGGTTTAACCACGAGCACGTCAGCAGCACTAGCTGTACATAACGGCTATCCAGGTATTGAGCGAAAGGGAGGCCGATGAGAAAACTCATCCTGAACCCCTACTGAGCCTGACAGTGGCAATATCCGTACAGTCTGATCCGTTCGTCTATGAGTATCGCATATCGAGTCGAGGGAGTAGATAAAATCAGACCCCTAATAACACGATATTTCGTGTCGGTATAAAGCCCATCGCCACCTGAGAAACTACCGATCCTAATCGGTAATTCTCGACTACCTTGGCCAAGGATTTCTGGTGATGGCCACCCGTGCACCGCAGGACATCAACCCCCAATACCGAGAGAGACGAATCCCCAACGATCCGCTCACTGCCTCCATGTGGCTCGGGAATGTACCCAACTAAAACCTGTTTGCACGACTCCTTTAAGCCGTGGTAGGGTATTAATCAAAGCACAGTAGGAACTCACACGAGACAAATGATGGTCTCAGGTCGACAGACTAACCTGCACACATATCACCTGAGAACTGCTATCTGACAATAGATATACTACCAACTAGCTGGTTCCCGGCGAGTCCGTCCAATGTACTCAAAACCCAATGAGCACCTGTATACTATCTTAGGTGAACAAACCAACACCAATGGATTATAAGACCTGGCCACCGCCCTTCGTCGGGGTCTCGATCAGTATACACTAGTCTACTCTGGAGTATCGATGCCCAGTCTCGATACTCCCATGACTAGGGACATTTAAGGACGTGCTTATAGACTGCCCAGCTCCCACGTATATGATCGCCATCATAATGCTGGTAGTAAAGCAAGAATCCTATGGGCTCTATCAACATGTAATAGTGATCTGTAATACCACATAAAGCATGTACATAATGATAAAGACAAACCAGATAGAATATTATCATCTTGAGTAAGACTGCTCTATCTGTATAGGTCCTCCCTCAATCATCGCAATCGCGTGCCTGCGATTCAATAATTGACTTGAGGTCACTATAGCCAACAACTCCAAATCTAACAAACTTCTTAAACTGTATCATCCATTGAATTTAATCAGTATCCTGCACCATGCCTTTCTCAGTATCCGCTTGGACCACCTGTCCAACATACTGCCCCTCAGAAAGAGGGAAAACTATAACTCTGACAGCCACTCTGTCATCCAGATCACCTTGGAAGCCTAAAATGATAACTGCCTCCCGAAGGAGGCTGCCGTTACCATATACTAAGAACATCCACTTATGTTCATAACTGCTTCCCAACGTTTCTCCAAGATTGGATTAATATATATGCTTATTGCATCCAGTGCAAAAGCAATATCTGGTGTGGTACTGACATTTCATGATTAACTCAATTTTCTAAACAAGTGATATGCTAATCATGCAGATCCCTCTCCTCATCAGTCTGAAAGACATCTCTTTAGAGAGGGTGACTCTATCACCTGCGGGTACACCACCATGTCAGGAGTCGTCCATTCTAAAACACTTTAGAATAATGTCAAGTACCCAAATTAGGACACTTTCCAAATCTAGATCTAAAACCATAAATCTAGTGACCAGAAACCCTGATATTTTATTAATATCCTATATGGAGAATAAACCTTGTGACAACCACTGTATAACCGATCTTAGTACATGAAGATCTCTTCCTATTAAGTGCATGTCATCCAAATACCAGGACATCACTCCCTACTACTTTCTTACCATATCCATCTATTATTCTAATGAATTCAAACTCTATGACTGTCACATCAAAAATAGACAATCTATTTCCGCTATATCTGCTTTAGTCTATAAATAGACATAAGCTACTTGCCCACTACGCTTTCGCTGCTCCCACTGACTACAACAACTCTCTGGCAGAGTCATATACACGTGCACTTCTAAAGCTAATTTAGAACGACATTATACTCATCCTCCTTCCAGATCTCATAGTCTAGAACAGTAGTAATGTCAAGTTTGGGTCATCAAAAACCTCCCTGTCACCGTTTTTGAGAAGACCGAAGTACCTCTCGGGTGCCTGAGGTTACCCACCAAAATCTGCGGAGTGGATAATAAAATATCGAATCCAATTGAATCTTTAAGTCCTACTAAATTTTTTGTGGTTCTGGAATCAATTCCAGTTTTACCATACTCCCACTAATTTTTTCTGAAAAAGAATCCATTTTACTAAAACTGGTGGCGAGTCAAGAACAATATAACTATTGATCTTCCAGATGGTAGAATGTTAACCTTCGTCAAAGCCCAAGATAACCCACAAACTGCCCTTACTAAAACGTGCCTTGAGTTTGTCCAGATTCTGGTTTTAAGTATCAGCCGGACAACTCCATATACCTTAACATCGTTAAGATATGAATCCATTCTATATATCCAATATAGAAACTAAGCCACTAATTTAGTTGGAACCAAATTCAAAAATCATGCAGCTGTTTCCACTGCATATCAACTAAATGGAAGGAGGCCAAGTAGCATTACTCATCTAGGAGTGCATCTACATATGAGTAAGCTGAAAGAGAAGCAAGTTCTTAAAAAAATCATTACTTATACCTAGCACAAGTATCTACATCTTCGATCACCTTGAAGAATCCTAATACTTATAACATATGGTTCTCTACTTTATTCTTATACCTATAATTTCTCAAAACTTGGACCTTGTATTTCAACGAAATACTTGTCTAAAACTAGAGAAGTAATGAGTAAACAGAATATAGTACGAGTACCAACCCCTTTGTCCTAATAGACACCGGACAACATACAATACTCTGTATAAGTCCACTGAGTTTAATAACTTGAATCCTGTGCGTCGTCGGCTGAAAACTGTACTATGGTTAAGAAGAATTACACCGTTGTTTAATACTCCTTACCTAACCATCAACTGATATAGGTAAATGTCATAAACATAATTTCAAAAAGTTATATCTCACTTTATAAAATAAACATACAGATATATCAGTTTGAAATTGGTACATAACAACGGATATTCAAAACCAAATATTTGTCGTTTGGCAAAACCCAGGTGGTTTCCTCAAATATCACCAATTATAAAGAATTCCGATATGTTGAGGATATAATCACTTAATTCCCAATATCTTATTTCTACTCAGCATCTGTAACGCCATACAAATGTGAGAATCAAATCTGGTAAATACATACCCTGGAGTTAGAATCTAATTGGGAAAACAGTTTTCAATTAACACCGCACAGTAAAACCGAAACATATAAATGTTTCAAAGGGTATCCGGATATTCCTAGTATTGCCTCTTCCACTATCCAGATTCATGACAGTAACCATATATTTCCTTGCTATCTCTGCAATCCCTTTATTTATCTTCACTTATTATCTTCTGTACACCACCCTTAAGCTAAATGGTTTTCTTCCTTCCCTACCTTTCGGCACCAGCCTAAGGTTTGGAAGAAGACTATCCAATAAGCGTAATAGGTGTACTCTCATAATATTAGGAGCTCTTGCAATCTGAAAGAAGGTAAAGAGAAAAAACAACCGAATAATACTTATTCTATTTCTCCAGAACCAGAAACCATCCTCGAACTGGAACAAGTTCCTTCGAGTTCATATGTAACTATACGATGGAAATATCCAAGTAATATATGGATCTTCATAGTGATACGGAATGTTCTAAAGAAATGCAAAGGTGAAAGTAGGAGTGGTGATGGTATACGCAGTTTCGTCGTGAATGATAGTAGTCGCAATTTCCTTTGCCCTCTTTCTAATCCCTTTATATGTCTTTATACCTTCTATACACCACACTTAGGCTAATTGGTTTTCTTCCTTCCCCACCCTTCGGCACCTGCCTATGGTTTGGAAGAAGACTATCCAATAAGCGTAATAGGTGTACTCTCCTAATATCAGGAGTTCTCGCAAGCTGAGAGAAAGTAAAGGGAAAAGACAACTGAATAGTCCTATCTTATTTCTCCAGAACCGGAAACCATCCTCGACCTGAAACAAGTTTCTTCGAGTTCGTATGTAACTATACGATGGCTTATCCAATAAATGTGGATATTAGTAGTGATATGGAATGGTCCGGAGAAATGTAAAGGTGATATAGGAGTGGCAATGATATATGTGACTATGTGACAATCCAAAAGCCAAAGTGTTTTAAGAAGGTTCGGTTGACTTGGTTTATGAGTTTTAGTTTAGGTCAGGCCATAGTCGCTGCCAAAGAGAGAGAGAGAGAGAAAAGAAACACTCAGCATGCACTCTAACCTAGATTAGATTGGTTAATCACTTTATCTAATCAGGATGTCTCCCAATGTATCCTCGAATTCTCTTCCAAACCCAAAAGAAGAATTAGTCGGAATCATCTAAAATCACCCGAGGAGTAGCACCTACTCATCAGTGGGAATCGGGATCCAACTATCATCGTATGATAACTTGATGGAAGCTACTCAAGTCACCACACTGTAGAAGGTATGTGCATGCCTGGCAAGTTTCCTGTATGTTTGAAACTCCCGATGTGGTTTTTACCCCAAAAGGTTTACGACCTTGACAAAGGCCAACAAATCATAAACCATTAGTTAAGTTCAACCCGTCATTATCCAAGATTAATCTAGACCCACCCGTACAAACCATTGACAAAGGCCAATAAGGCTATACGACTGTCCTAGATAATCGCAACACTATGCAACAGACAAGCAATATCTAGCTACCGTACACTACGCCTTAACAAAGGCCAACAAACGTAGCACGAATACTAGGTACTACTCATCTGAAATGACGGAGGGCTACGGCTGGTTTTTGGCGAAAAACCTTTAACGTAATGAACTTGATATCGTTGAAGGAACTCAGTGGTTTTACAAATATATAGTGCGTAAACTTTTGCTAAAGAGGTCACTCCCTGTGAAAGGATCTCGGCTCTTTCCTCATTAAATGAGGTGCAGGATATTCCAAACTGAATACCACGATGCAAAGCAAAAGAATCGACTATAAAGCGGTTATTACAAATATGCAAACTTTCGCCTAAGAGGTCACTCCCTTTGAAGGGATCCCGGCTCTTGCCTCTTCAAATGAGGTGCTGAATATTCATAACCGAATACCACTGTGCAAAGCAAAAGGAAACATCTTGTAATAACAGTTTTTGAAAATTTGTTCCAACAACATCATATAGGTTTGTTTTTCTTGCATTAATCAGAATTAATGCAGTCCCATCAATTAAACAAATCACACCACATAAAGGAACGAAAATAAAATGTACGTATATGCTATCCGCGCCACTGGGCCCCGTCATCACCCGTTAGGTTACGTAACTAACGACAAAGCGGGAGCTGGACTAGCGCGGGTGCAAAACATATACAACATCTACTAGTATAAATATAAATATATATAACCTTCGTCCCAGGCATGATACAAGCAACATCACAGAATCTCAGCAACCAAAACAGAATGGTGGATAATCCTGGAGCCTCGGGTTTCACTTGAGCCGCAAATGAGACCCGACATTCCCTGTCGTGTGGATAGCCTGTGCAATGAAAACCTAGACCCCTACAAGTGCGGCAAGTTACCCACCAATCCCAGAAGCGAGGCAACCCCAATCAACAATGTGAATGGGCTACCTAGCACTTCACGGAATCCGGTAGCTTGAGCACCCCTCCGTGGGTCATTCTATACCCCCTACGAGTGCGGCGAATAGCCCGCCAATTCTAGAGTAAGGCCCCCTCCGTCTCAACGCCAAGAGATGCGGGCCCGTTTCCCTCTAGAACACGGCTATTCGTGCACTCCACCGCGGGGTAATCCTAGTACAGAAAAGAAAATAATATGTACAAGGGTGACATCGACCTCAACCCGGTCGTGCCCCAAACAAAGAATATACAAACTGGCAGAGACGGCAGTCTACATGTCGGACGCTCGCCCCGCAATACTGAATATACAAATGAATCTGAACTGTACTAACTATCATTGCACCACTGGCTATCCACCACGACAATCCAACCACAATTTCAGCACAACACAGAACATCAACATGAATATTATGTTCGCAAACCCGTCTAATTGAATATATAGCAACTAGTCGGGTTGTACCGCTCAATAATATTCACGGTCGCAGATATCATCACATGTACTGATAATGGCACACTTAAAATTTCGATCGACTAAACTTTCACAAATTGGCCCTGATTGATCTCAAAAATAATATGTTTACCGCAATCAGAAACGGCGTCGCTTCGCAGCTAGCCGGTGAGTACGGGTCGATCCACAGAGATGGGTAAATTCCTTTTATGTGTTTTAACGAGTTGATTCAAAGTGTCGTTTTTGTTGGTTTATGAAAATCTAGATCTATCAATCAATTAAATTAATCTAATTTAAAGTCTTGCTAGGGTTAGGCTTAGGGGAAGTTTTGGAGATTAACGTTTTCCTCACCGCTTTCAATGCCTTCTTTTTTTAGATCTATTAGATGTTACGGTAATTATCAATAAAGTGGATCCAAATCTTTTGGGAATATATTTCTTCCTCTAGATTTGTATCTTTCCTTTGTTGATAATTACCCTAACCCCCATGGAAAACGCGTGCAACCGGCCCTTTATACTACGGTTCACCGTTACCTCGAGGGGTAGGGTGCCGTAGGGAGCGGTTGTGCGCGTATGCAAGGAGTTCTAATTCATTAGGTGAATGTGGTATTGAAAGGGGTGAGAGATCTCATCTCTCAACCCTTTCCCTAAGGCTAACCCTAACAAGCGAGGAGATTACTCGCTCATTAGGGGATGAGAAAACATTTTAATTAAAGGACAGAAATAAAATTACTTACTAGGTTGACGGCTCCCTCCAAACGATATAGAACAGATCTGAATATAACTCCCAGAAATTCTGAAATTTATTGATTGAAAAGAGGCATAGGGTTTTACAAATTTTGATTACAATTTATAAGCAAACAGGAGAATTTAGGGTTACAGACTCTCGTACATATGAAAATACAGATTTGCCCACTGAAAATCCAAACACCCGCACCGACGCACCGACACAAGAAGTCGGCGCTGACACGGGCATTAAATGGCCGCGGAACCGCGGCAATAGGGCGCTTGGGCCGCGGTTCCGCGGCCCTTTGGTGGGCTTGGCTCACTATATTTCTGGGCTGGATTCAGGATATCTTGGGCTTCCTATTTTCATATGTATTTTCTCTGTTGGACTTCTTATTCTCCTCCAGATGTTTCAGTGAATACTTGTAGCGATCTTTTAACCGTTCACTTGACATTTTGGACCTTGCACTGTTCTTCAACTAGACTTGACTAGGATCCGTCTACTTGTTGGTCAAAATTCCTTTTTCTGTATCAACTTTCGTCTTTTTCACTGTATTCGCATCCAAGCCCTGTATCCTGTAACATGCAACAAACGTGCGTCAAGAGTACCTGTTTATTCATAAAAAGAATAAGAATAGGGAAATGAATAATGCAATATTATGGTCTGAACAAATACCCCCAAACTTACCTTTTGCTCGTCCTCGAGCAAACTTATTATTTTATTCACTAAAATCCTAACCACACTTTCGCAGGAAAACGCGATTGCACTGAGCTCGTGCAACAAGCCGTTAAACCTCTAGGTGTCCCTAGTAGGAGGAGTGTTGTCTCCTGAGGGTTTTCAGCGGATTACACCCACAAAATCCTATCAACTCGGCCCATTGACTTTTGTTCTCCAATTAGGTTTTCTAACAAGGAATTCTATTATCTTTTACTTGTAAATCATCCACCCATATTCTTCACACTTCCTCATCATTTAACTTAAGATTATATATGTTCTATAGACTTATTTAGCTTTCGGCATCTCTTAAGTCTTCCTTCTACGGTTTCATCTCTACTTAGGAATTTCTATCAACTCCTATTAAAGATACAAGTTCTATCTTTCATTCCTTTTTCTTATCTAAACTCTAATCACATATCCCCACGTGTGTGTATAGATCACCCCTACACTTGGAAATTGAAATCAAGCAATCGTACTCTCGTCCATTGTCCAAAGCACTTATTAATTCGTGAATTTTTAAATGAAATTTGCTTACACATCCTTCATGCGACCGTTAATACTTCTTGAGGTACCAACAACCGATTACAAGATGCGTTAGCACTTTTAAGTGTAATTCCTAGTTTTGCAACACCCAAGGCTTTAGCAGTGACTCCCAAACCAGTTGGTCTAAGGCACTAGGTGATAAGGCACTATTGCTAAATATTTTTCTATTTTTTACAGCCTTAAGTAATCACAAAAACCAGTGTCCATTTTTTTTTCTTTATTCACTTTTTTTCCTTTTATTTTCATTGCACTAAGGACTTTAGACAAGAGCATTTTAAGGTCTCTTCTACTATTCCAAGTTTCAAGGTGCGTGATTGTGCAAATTGTAGGGTATACATTTTCAGAATCGAGACTTAAGTTAGGAATTATTTTTCAAACTTATACTCTAATAAGAACATCAATACTCTTCCCTTGTTTCGACTTAGCCCAAGAAGTGAATCCCAAAATTTGCCTATTTCTAAATAAACTACAAAAACATATACTTTCTACCGCTAAACTTTAAGGAATGTTATTTCTAGGGTTTTTAATTCACTAAGTCTAAGATCTAGTTGTTCCTAGCCAATTAACCCATTTGTCAAACTTAAATCAATTAGCCAAAATTGAATACAATAATTTTTATAATTTTTCAAATTTTTCAAATTTTTATGGATTTTCAAATATATATGCAAATGCAAAAATATATACAAATGGATGCGAAGGAAGAAGACGTACCGAGCATACCCCCAAACTTGAACTTGACAGTGTCCTCACTGTCATGCTAAACTAAGAGGGTCAAAATACCGGCACTTCCCTGTTTATTTACAATTTATTGTTTAAGAAAAACAAAAATATATACAAAAAGGCCCTCCCCCAAACTTCATTTAAACTATGTTAGACATTACTGCCAAACTTTGCATAGACCAACACCTACCAGTTGAACATTTTATCAGTAAAGAGTATTGGTTGGTGGAAGAATAAATTGTAGCGGTCCACAAAGAATTGGGGAAGATAGAAGTAGTGGTATGGGAGGTGTGGAGGTAAATATACAGGCGATGGTGATGCATGAAAACGAGAATGTAAATGATCAGCAATTAGTGGAGTGTTGGCATTCTCATAGCTTATTAAAAGAAATGGGGGTATTTCAACTTCTAAAGGAGGTTGACTCACCACAATACCCCCAAGATGTTCCTGTGGGTCCTCTATTGACTCGGCATAATCCATCAATTGTATATGATACTCAATTATGAGGGAACTTATCTCCTCCATGTCCGCCATGGTCCAACCGAAAGCTTGCCGCCTATCTTGTAAGACCATTAAAAGGGCGTTCTCTTGCTCGAGGGCTAGAGAGGCCGATATGATAATGGGAAGGGTCTCATTCTCACCTATGTAAGCATATCTAAGGTGAGACGGCAAGGGCGTGAGTTCGAGTTTCGGAGGCGAAAGAATCATTGTGGAATCTACCTCGAACTCAAAGGACTCCAATACAGGTTCGAAATCACTGCAAACAACCGATTCGGATGGCTCGACTGACTCATCCAAAAATTCAAACGACTCATATTCGGGCTGTGAGTCGTCATCATCCAAAAAAGTGAAACATTCATAATCAACATCGGTTTTGTCAACGGTGGTAGGCTCAAGGAGGGACGCACTAGTGGCGTCAAAACTGTTTTCATTAAACAAGAATCTTTCAAGCTCGCAGTCCTCCTGCGTGATTTCGTGAATAGAGCAAACTTCTCGTGTACTAGTTTTAGGCACAGGGGGCAGACTTCCCATCTTATAAATATTGAACTCACTAGACATTTTCCCAAAGGATAGAGTCATGGAGCCATTGCGACAATTTATTACGGCATTGGAAGTGGCCAAAAATGGTCGACCAAGAATCACCGGAATTTGGTTTCTTGGGTTAGCAACAGGTTGTGTATCCATAACAATAAAATCAACGGGGAATATGAACTCCCCGACTTTGATCAACACATCCTCTAGTTGACCCCTTGGATGGGTGATTAATCGATCAGTCATTTGGAGAGTGCAACGAGTGGGTTTCAACTCTCCAACCCCTAATTGTTTGTACACAGAGTAGGGAATCAGGTTAACACTAGACTCAAGATCTAAAAGTGCTCGATTAATTTTCTTATCCCCAATTGTGATGGAAATCGTAGGACAGCCGGGGTCCTTTCGTTTTTGGGGTAAGGTCTGATGGTGGTTAATAGCATTGCTCACTGCACTAGCCACTAGCACTTTCTTGGGTACTTGAGATGCCTTTCTCTTCGAGGTGCATAAGCCCTTTAAGATTTTCGCGTATGAAGGGACGTGTTGGATAGCGTCCAAGAGAGGTATATTTATGCTAACTTGCTTAAATATCTCCACAATCTTCTCCACTTGTGCATTTGGTTTATTAGGACTCAACCTGTTTGGGAATGGAGCATTCTGAAAATTCGTTGAGTCAAATGTCTGTGGAGTAGAATGTGGAGTAAGAACGGATCCCGGTGTAGATGTGTTCATGTTGTGAGAAATGGGTCCGTTCGAGCTAGAAGAAGTAGAGCCATGTGAAGGGTGGAGAATAGGCTCTAAAGAAAAAGGTGAAGAAGGAAGTGAAGAAAATGAAGAAGGGGAAGATGACGATGGAGAAAATGAAGAAGGGGAAGATGACGATGGAGAAAACGAAGAAAAAGAAGAAGAAGGACCACCGGCGGGGATGTCATCATGAGTTCCCACATTATTTTGCAACTCTCTTCCGGATCTCAACGTGGTCACCGCATTTACATTGTGATTGTGAAATGCGTTTTGTGTGTGACCGGGATTTGGCAATGGTTGAGATGGAAGCTTTCTCTTTTCTCTCTCGCTCAACGCAGCAGTTAATTGTGCAATTTGTGCTCAATAGATTTGATACTTTGATCGTGTGAGGCATTGTTATTCATCAAAGACTGAACATAATTTTCAAATCTTGGTGCGGATTCAGTAGATTGCTTGAGAAATGCATCTAGACTTTTTTTTAGCAAGATAACCTTATCATCGTTTGGTTGACCAAAATTGTTCGTTTGATTTGTATAAGGTTGTTGTTGGAAAGGTTGCTGGTTTTGAGTTTGTGGAGGTGCTTGTTGTTGTTGTGGAGGAGGTCTTTGAAAATTGTTATTTCCTTGGACTTGTTGATTTTGGTTCCAAGTGAAATTTGGGTGACTCCTCCACCCCGGATTGTATGTCGAAGAGTACGGATCGTTTCGTTGTCGTTGCTGAAATGCATCATTGACTTGATCTTGTCCTTGAATAGGTGCATTATAAGGACACTCTTCGGTTAGATGTGATGGATTAGAACAACAAGCACAAACAGTTCGTGTGGGTAGAGTAGGGGCAGGAGAAGACGATGAGATTTTGGTCTCAATGGCTTCTAGCTTTTTCATAAGTGCGGCCATCTCGGCCTTCATAGCAATCGACATATCTACTTGATGTATGCCTGCTCTAGATTGACCAACAGAAGAAGATGATGTGGTCTTGGTACTCTCCCACTGAATTTTTTGCTCACTAAGATCCTCAAGAAACTGCCAAGCTTCGTCGCTAGACTTGGAGAGAAAATGACCTTGACATATTGTTTCTAGCTACTGCTTCGTTGTTGCGTTCAATCCCTCGTATAATGTTTGGCAAAGTTGCCAACTTTCGATCCCATGATGAGGGCATTGAACAAGTAGGTCTTTAAATCTCTCGAAGCACTTCCAAAATGGTTCGGAAGGAAGCTGTGAAAATTGTATTATCTCGTTTCGGATTCTAGCAGTTTTGTGATGAGGATAGAACTTTTTCAGAAAAGCTCTCACAAACTCGTCCCAATTTCTAATGGAATGTGATGCCGTGCTGTATAGCCACTTCTCGGCTAGGTCACATAAGGTAAAAGGAATGACCCTTAGCCTTATCGCGTCATCACTTAATTGGGTTGTTTTTATCATAACGCATACATTTTGGAATTTATTAATAAAAATATACGCATCTTCAGATTCCAAACCATGAAATTTCGATAGCATATTGATGAAATGTGGTTTTATTTCAAAATTATCCCCATTTTCCGGTGGGGGTGAAAGACATGTAGGTAAAGACGTGCGGATGGGGTAAAAGAGATCCTGGAGCGCAACTCATGCGGGCGCTACAACAGGCGGAAGATTCGGGTTATTCGCACCTGGCGGAGGTGGAATCATTCCCGTCGGTAAGGTATCGTTGGGGTTGAATCCCGACATACCTTCGAAAGAAGAATTTGAAGGTGGAGGTAAGGAAATGGGCGGAATGTCGACGAAGGGTTCGTCGAAGGGTTCGTCGGTTGGTACCAACGAAACACGGACTAATCGGGCGTTAGTATCCCTAGTCCAAAGTGACATACACTAAAGGAGTAGTGTAGTCAGAAAAAAATAAAAAATAAAAAAAACAGAATGTGGGGGTAAGATAACGTCAATGGAAGGAAGTGATGGAAGTGAGTTGCAAGGTTTTAGCGGCAAGTTGCAAGTTTTTGAAAAGATTTATTTTTTTTTATTTTTGTGTGAGTTTTGCAAAGAGGTTTTTGAAAAGGGACACGTGACACAAATGTATCAACCACACATGCACAATCAAGCCTAGATCTAGGGTCACCTAGGTCTGCTAGACAGCTCCTAACTAGGGCTAGAAATAGGACCTCAAACCGCCTCTTCACGGACAAGTACGGCCAGGTAAGTGGGAAGGAACCACCACTACAGTGGGCCTAATTAATAACCACTAGCCTAGACACCGCAATGTCGGTTAGGATAAACGGCCGATGCCTATACTAGTCCTTTTCCTATTGAGCTCGATATCCTTAGGTCTGAGTCTAGTCTTTTTTAATTAATTTTGGTCAATGCACATGCTTTAGGTGTTTTCTGGGGTCCTGGGAAGGGTGATGAAATCCCCACCCAATCTGAGTTTGGTCAATTAGCCCCTTAGAGTCCGGTTAAATTATGCAAAACAAATAAAATTTCACTTGCAATCAATTTTTTTTTTAGCGCGGCGCAAAGAAACCTGCAGAAAATCTGTTATTTAGAAAGGGGAGAAAGACTTTTTACGCAAAGAATCCCTGCAGAAAATTTTCACAGAGAGAGATATGGAGGTTGCATAGGGGAGAAGGAGAGAACAAACCCACTAATTTTGAACTGCTGACATGGCAGACGAGGCGCGGAACCGCGGCCAATATAGGGACAGGACCGCGGAAAGGCGGCGGAATGGTGGGCTCACACTTTGAGAAAAATTGCACTGCTTTGTTATCAAATTTCCCCTCTGTTCCGATATGTACTTTTCTGATTTGCCCTCTGTAAATTTCCAGATCCGCGATTCGTCGCTATTCCTGCAAAATTCAAAAAATATACACCCTTCAAACAGATCAAAATTGATAATTTTTGCATTTTTTTATATTTTCAGATTTTTATAATTTTTAAAATTTATATCAACCCGAAAATTCACAAAAAGAAATATTACGCCATCCCCGGCAACGGCGCCATTTGATTGATCTCAAAAATAATATGTTTACCACAATCAGAAACGGCGCCACTTCGCAGCTAGCCGGTGAGTACGGGTCGATCCACAGAGATGGGTAAATTCCTTTTATGTGTTTTAACGAGTTGATTCAAAGTGTCGTTTTTGTTGGTTTATGAAAATCTAGATCTATCAATCAATTAAATTAATCTAATTTAAAGTCTTGTTAGGGTTAGGCTTAGGGGAAGTTTTGGAGATTAACGTTTTCCTCACCGCTTTCAATGCCTTCTTTTTTTAGATCTATTAGATGTTACGGTAATTATCAATAAAGTGGATCCAAATCTTTTGGGAAGATGTTTCTTCCTCTAGATTTGTATCTTTCCTTTGTTGATAATTACCCTAACCCCCATGCAAAACGCGTGCAACCGGCCCTTTATACTACGGTTCACCGTTACCTCGAGGGGTAGGGTGCCGTAGGGAGCGGTTGTGCGCGTATGCAAGGAGTTCTAATTCATTAGGTGAATGTGGCATTGAAAGAGGTGAGAGATCTCATCTCTCAACCCTTTCCCTAAGGCTAACCCTAACAAGCGAGGAGATTACTCGCTCATTAGGGGATGAGAAAACATTTTAATTAAAGGACAGAAATAAAATTACTTACTAGGTTGACGGCTCCCTCCAAACGATATAGAACAGATCTGAATATAACTCCCAGAAATTCTGAAATTTATTGATTGAAAAGAGGCATAGGGTTTTACAAATTTTGATTACAATTTATAAGCAAACAGGAGAATTTAGGGTTACAGACTCTCGCACATGTGAAAATACAGATTTGCCCACTGAAAATCCAAACACCCGCACCGACGCACCGACACAAGAAGTCGGCGCCGACACGGGCATTAAATGGCCGTAGAACCGCGGCAATAGGGCGCTTGGGCCGCGGTGCCGCGGCCCTTTGGTGGGCTTGGCTCACTATATTTCTGGGCTGGATTCAGGATAACTTGGGCTTCCTATTTTCATATGTATTTTCTCTGTTGGACTTCTTATTCTCCTCCAGATGTTTCAGTGAATACTTGTAGCGATCTTTTAACCGTTCACCTGACATTTTGGACCTTGCACTGTTCTTCAACTAGACTTGACTAGGATCCGTCTACTTGTTGGTCAAAATTCCTTTTTCTGTATCAACTTTCGTCTTTTTCACTGTATTCGCATCCAAGCCCTGTATCTTGTAACATGCAACAAACGTGCGTCAAGAGTACCTGTTTATTCATAAAAAGAATAAGAATAGGGGAATGAATAATGCAATATTATGGTCTGAACAGGCCCCAAATGCAAACCAGCACTTTAAACAAATCTTGGCCAAAACCATATGTACCAAAAATCAAATTTCCATGTCAGAGAGTGCCACAAGAAATATGGTACAATTTCTTCACAAGACGGCCGCGGAACCGCCACAAATAAGCACCTATTGCAGCGCTTCCACGGCCATTTTGATGGTTCACTTGACCAAATTTCTTACGGTCCCCTACAAATGCCTGCACGTATTTTTAAGATACACATAAAGATTTTTTGAACACTTTTCAATCGACAGCGGGCACATGAAAATGGAAATTTGATTCGGAAAAATTGGTCGATCGATATTCTAACTTTCTGCAAACAAGCTAGTATTAGTTTATGGGTGGCTCTGATACCATGCTGGGTTTTTCCGGTGCCCAGGCCATCTACCATGGCCGATGCGGAACAAAAACTGGCATTCAAAATTTTTGGCGCAAACAAAACCTGTCCCAAGATCGAAACCATAAACCTATACTAGAAAACTAAGTAGGAGTTAAACTACTAGGTTAAAATGTTATACCGAATGAATTAAGTCCTTCGGTCTTCTACCACATTCATTAGCTCCTAAGGGTCGCGGATCAAATTTGGTTGCCGGTCTTCCTCCATCGATGATGATCCACCCGAGGGAAACGACACAGGCTCCAGCCTCGTCAAGCGAGGCAACCGACGCTCCAAGGTTGCTAGCAATGGAAATTAAAGGTGTAGGATTATCTCACTATCTTTTTCTCTCATGCTAAATGCTCAAATGAGCAACTCAAGAAGAAGAAGGAGGAGGTGAGGAAAACTAGTGGCTTGAGCAACCAAAGAAAAATGGCTAGGTCTCTCCAAAAGAGAGTGAGAGTGTGAATGAATGAATCAAGAGAATAATGGATGGCATGTAGAGAATATGGCTAAGTCTTTTTCAACCATGCGATCAAAATATCTCTTCTCATTTTCCAATAAAATATACAAGAGCCATGCCTCTCTACATGCCTCAACCATGCTCATGCCACCTCACCTCTCCACCTCATTTCCAAAATGATTTTCTAAAAAGAAAAATCATATAATGAGGTGTCAATCTTCTAGAAGTAATTCCATATAAATACGGAATATAACCTGGTATACGTATCGAAATACATATACGCATATTCGTAAAAAAATACGAATAGCCAAGAGAGAAAATGAATAGTGAACAATAATACTAGAATACATATAATAATATATATATATATATATTATTAAATCAAAACCTGATTTAATAATCCGGTTTAATCCTAAGCCGCTAGTATTATCAACCGTCCGATTAAAGTCTGTGTAGGCTGTACACATATTTAATCGGACACTATTATTTACCAGCATACGTCATCTACACCATATCGCCTGAACCGTGAAAACCCTCTGTGTGGGACTCTAAAGACTCGTCAATACGCTGGGTTTAACCATAAGCATGTCAGCGGCACTAGCTGTACGTAACGGCTACCGAGGTATTGAGCGAAAGGAAGGCCGCCGAGCAAACTCATCCAAACCTCTACTGAACCTGTCTATGACAATCTCCATACAGTCCGGTCTGTTCGTCTAAGAGTATCGCATATCGAGACTAGGGGGTGGATAAAACCAGACCCCTAATAACGTGACATTTCGTGTTGGTATGAAACTCATCACCACCTGAGAAACTGCTGATCCTAGATCAGTAATTCTCGTCTACCTTGGCCAAGGATTTCTGGTGATGGCCACCCATGCACAACGTGACATCAACCCGCAATACCGGGAGAGACGAATCCCCGACGATCCGCTCACTGCCTCTATGTGGCTCGGGACTGTACCAAACTAAAACCTGCTTGCACGACTCCTTTGAGCCATGGTAGGTTAGTAATCAAAGCATAATAGGAACTCACACGAGACAAATGACGATCCCCGGTCGACAGACTAAGCTGTACTCATGTCACCTGGGAACTGCTATCTGACAATAGTTATAATACCAACTAGCATGTTCCCGGCGAGTCCGTCCAGTGTACTTATAACCCAATGAGCATATGTATACTATCTTAGGTGACTAACTGACACCAAGGGCTTATGAGACCGTCCACCGCCCCTCGTCGGGGTATCGATAAGTATAGACTAGTCTACTCCGGAGTATCGATGCCCAGTCTCGATACTCCCACGACTAAGGAAATTTAAGGATGTGCTTATAGGCCACCCAGCTCCCACTTATATGATCGCCATCATAATGCTGGTAGTCAAGAAAGAATCCTATGAGCTCTATCAACATGTAATAGTGATCTGTAATGCCACCTAATGCTGTACATGATGATAAAGACAAAGAAGATAGCATACTGTCATCTCGAGTAAGACTGTTCTACCGGTATAGATTCTCCCTCAATCATCACAATCGCGTGCCTGCGATTCAATAATTGACTTAAGGGCACTATAGTCAACACCTCATCCTACACCCCCTAGTGGGCTCAAGTTTGGATTTTAAGCAACTTGCACCATCTTGGAATTTTCTTCAGTTGCTCCAAGAAGTAAAGCTTTCACCTTCTTTCATGTTATCTAGTTTCTTAACTTCCTGTTCATGTTTAGAATTCGATTAAGCAAGTTTAATGACTTTGGAAAATTCCAGAATGATATTAGTGGGTGATTTGAGTTGTAGAGAGGTAATTGATGTTTAGTTAGTGAACCTAAAGCCATTAGTGATGATATTCTGGCTAAACTTGATACTAGAACCCCAAAAAACGAACTTATAATTTTCCCGATATCGGCTTTTGAGGATTTGTGATGATCTATTAGGATCTGCTGTGACCCGAGAGCTCTATAAAATAAGTTCCCATCATAGTGAGACGAGGAGACAACTAGGAATTTACCCCCGAGACTTGAGACCCTAACTCTTGATGATGGCCACAGATTTAATCTTACAGGCTGCAAATTGCGGCCTGACCTGGGGATTTTGGGTTATTGTTTGGTCCATGGTTTCCTTATCTGATATATAGACCTACCCTATATGCAAAATCTCATAATTTGACCTAGGGTAGAATCTGGGAGTGATTTTCCATGTTAATAATTTCGGGTTTCCGATTTCTGAAAATTTGGTTTTGGTATTTGAGTTTGAACATGGTCATTGGACGTTTGTACGTCAATGATGAGGGTTATTTGGTTGTTCTTGCATGCGTAGGCTATAGGTTCTAACCTATGAGCACTTCGTGTGCCGTATCGGATTTCGGACTTGGTTTTAATATCGTTACATTATGCATTGATTTGTAGGTATCTTCGTGTGGACTTCCGAGACGACGAAAGAGATCAAGATGTTCATCGACTTCAGATAAGCAAGGATATTGCAGGTGAGTAGATCTATATTTACGGGGAAGTCGGGTGGATGGCGTATAGCACCCCGCAACCATTGAAATGGAAATTCGATATATAGAATATAATTTGGAGAAACCTATACTATGAACTTACGGATATGAGCAAAAGATTTAGTATGAGATGGCTCAGATTGATATATTGATATAATGAAATGAGGATGTGAAGAGATATATAGATATATAATTGAACAGAGGACAAGTACGAGATGATATATATTGATATGAGGATATGATGAAATAAGATAACATGAGCGGATATACTTGATATGAGGATGTGAGGCGATATGAAAACATAGATACTTATGCCAAGATATGTTATGAGATATGATGTGAGATTGATATAGATATAATACGAGGTTGATATAGATATGACATGATATATATATATATATGAGAATGAAAGGTGATATGACATACGGGACTATAGATACGTACCCTCGTTTATGTATAGGACGATAGATCCTTATTCTGATTTGATGACATCGTACGATGGACTGTACCGTACGTGATAGGATACTGGATGATTGATCTGCACTCTCGACTCGAGGATGATGTACGAGGATTATATCACATCTGATACTATGAGGCTGGATCACCGACTTATGGGTTTGTCTTGATTCGGAGAATCTTGGCTGCTAAACACCTTAGTGGATAATGGGTTATATTTGATGTATTCAGGGGTAGTTACATATCTTATTACCATTCATGTTATGCTGTATTATTCCCTGTGATATACGTACTATGTTCCCAGCACTTACCTATATATGGCGTTGTCTACTAGTACACCTGCACTATTACCGATGATGCGCATGTTACATTTACACAGATTTGCCGGCTCACACATTCATCATCGGTAATTGCCATGCCACTTACACAGTAGAATTGCTATATCACGGTATTATTCTTAACTGTAAAGTATATTCATTTTCAGTAATTATCACATGACATGCCTACATGATATACTTGATATGCTTACTGTTTCATATAGTGCCCTCAGAGTCAATTATTGGATCACAGGCACGTGATTGCAATGATTGAGGGAGGACCTATGCCGGTAGGACGGTCTTACTCAAGATGATAGTATGCTATCTGGTTTATCTTTATCATCGTGTACTGCTTTAGGTGACATTACTGATCACTATTGCACGTTGATAGAGCCCTTAGGATTCTTGCTTGACTACCAGCAGTATGATGGCGATCATATAACCACGTTTTCATGTCACAATTTCTGTCGAATTTTTGCAGTGGTCAAAAAATTATTTGGTGTATTGCAGAAATACGTGCAGGGTTTTCTGAGAATTCTGTGAAAATTTGGTGCCCTAATATTACTGTTCAGCCGCGGAACCGTGGCCAAACCCATACTCTAGCCGCGGTTCTGCCGCCTATTTATCTCCTCTCTGCACCAAATTTCTACAGTGGCTCTCTGACATGAAAATAGGGTTTTTGGTATATTCAGTTTGGGCCCAGATTTGTTTTGAGTGCTACAGTTGTGCTTGGGGCCCACTTCGGGAAAATTTAGTCGATCGAAAATTTTAAACATGTTAGTTCACAGTATTTACATTATATCTGCGACCGTGAATGTCATTTTATCGGTAAATCCTGTCTAATTGCTATAGCTCTTTTAGACGGATTTGCGAACGTGACATTCACGTTGATGTTCTGTGTTGTGCTGTGATGTTACGGATTTATCGTGGTGGATAGCCTGGATGCAATGTTAGTACAGTTTTGGTATTATTATATACATTTGATATTGCGGGGCGAGCGTCCGACATGTGGACTGCTGTTACTGCCTGTTTGTATATTATTCTTTTAGGGCACGACCGGGCTGAGGTCGATGTACCCGTTGTATATTTTACTTTCTGTACTAGGATTACCCTGAGGTGGGGTGCACGGATAGCCGGGTTCTAGAGGGCAACGGGCCCACATCTCATGGCTTTGAGACGGACGGGGCTTTACTCTAGAATTGGCGGGCTATTCGCCGCACTCGTAGGGGGTATAGGTTGACCCAAGGAGGGGTGCCCAAGTTACCGGATTCCGTGAAGTGCTGGGTGGTCCATTAACGTTGTTGAACGGGGCTGCCTCGCTTCAGGTTTTGGTGGGTAACTTGCCGCGCCCGTAGGGGTCTAGGATTTCATTGCACAGGCTATCCACACGACCAGGGGAACGTCGGGTTTCAGTAGCGGCTCTATGAAACCCAGGGATCCCAGATATCTGTATTGTTCTGTGATACTTATTACATTTCTGTGATGTTGTATTTTTATCACGCCTTGAGCGATTATTATATATTGATATATATACTAGTAGATGTTGTATATGTTTTGCACCCGCGCTAGTCCTATCCCCGCTCTGTCGTTAGTTAAGTAACCTAACGGGTGATGACGGGACCCAGTGGCGAATGCGGGTGGCATATACATACATCATTATTTTCGTTCTTTATTGGTGTGATCAATTGATGGGACTGCGGTTATTTGGATCAATGCAAGCTAAACAAACCTATTCTGATGTTGTTGGAACAATTTTTTAAAAAGATGTTATTGCAAGAGCGTTCTCTTTTATTTTGCACAGTGGTATTCGGTTATGAATATCCAGCACCTCAGTCAACGAGGAAAGGGCCGAGATCCCTTCACCGGGAGTGACCCCTTGGACAGAAGTTTGCGTCAGGGCAATAACTTCACTATAGCCGAATGCCTTTTGCTTTGCATCGTGGTATTCAGTTGGAATATCCTGCACCTCATTCTACGGGGAAAAAGCCGAGATCTCTTCACCGGGAGTGACCTCTTTAGTAAAGGTTTTCGCCACTATATTTTTATAAAAGCTATCCGGTTCCTTCAACGATATCAAGTTCATTACGTTAAAGGTTTTTCGCCAAAAACCATTCGTAGCCCTCCGTCATTTCAGACGGGTAGCACGTAGTATTCATGCTATGTTTGTTGACCTTCGTCAAGGCATAGTGAATGGTAGCTGCTTGTTACCTTTCTGCTGCATAGATAGATGCATTGGTTTGGGACAGTCGTATAGCCTTGTTGACCTTCGTCAAGGGCTTGTACGGGTGGGTTCAAATTAACCTGGATAATGACGGGTAGAACTTGACATGTGACTTATGATTTGTTGGCTAAAGTCAAGGTCATAAGAGGATGGGGTAAAAATCACATCGGGGGTTTCTAAAGAAACTAAAACTTGCCAGGCATGCGCATACCTTCTAGAGTGTGATAACGTGAGTGGATTCCGTCACGTTATCATGTGATGATAGTTGGATCCCGATTCCCACCGATGAGTTGGTTTACTCCTCGGGTGATCCCGACTAATTCTTCTTTCAAATTTAGAGGAGAATTTGAGGTTACAGTGGGAGGTATCCTGATTAGATAAAGTGATAACCATTCTGATCTAGGTTAGAGTGCACGCTGAGTGTTTCTTTTCTCTCTCTCTTTGGCAGTGACCATGGCCCGACCCTTGACTATGACTCAGTGACCAAGTTAACCGAACCTTCTTAAACACTGGCTTTTGGATTGTCAGAGTTGCATACCTCATTGCCACTCCTACTTTTACCCTTTTCTCCAAAACACCCCGTATTACTACGAACGTCCACTTCCATTGGATAAAACCATCGTATGGTTATATACGAACTCGAAGGAACTTATTCGAGAATGGTTTCCGGTTCTGGAGAAAACGAATAGGACTATTCAGTTGTCTTTTCCTTTTACCTTCTCTCAGGTTGCGAGTGTTCCTTGGATTAGGACAGTACACCTATTACGCTAATTGGATAGTCTTCTTCCAAACCATAGGCAGGTGCCGAACGGTAGGGAATGAAGAAAACCATTTAGCCTAAAAGGTGTATAGAAGGTATTAACTAAAGACAAATAAAGGGATTAGTAAGAGGGCAAAGTAAATTGCGACTGCTATTCACGACCAAACCAAGTATTTCATCGCCACTCCTACTTCACCTTTGTATTTCTTCGGAACCCTCCGTATCACTACGAAGATCCACAGTTTATTGGATACTCCATCGTATGGTTATATACGAACTCGAAAGAACTTGTTCCAGTTCGGGGATGGATTCTGGTTCAGGAGAAATAAGGAATAAGGTTTATTCAGTTGTCTTTTATCTTTACCTTCTCTCGGATTGCGAGTGCTCCTAGGATTAGGACAGTACACCCATTATGCTTATTGGATAGTCTTCTTCCAAACCATAGGCTGGTGCCGAATGGTAGGGAAGGAAGAAAACCATTGAGCCTAAGAGGGTGTACAGAAGGTAATGACTAAAGACATATGAAGGGATTTGGAGAGATGGCAAAGAAATATACGGTTACAGTTATGAATCTGGATAATGGAAGAGGCATTACTAGGAATACCCGGATACCCCTACGAAACATTTCAATATTTCAGTTTCACTGTGTACTGTTAAAAGAAAACTGATTTCCCAATTAGACACTTGCTCCAGGGTATGTATTTACCAGGCTTGATTCTCACATCTATATGGTTTTACAGATGATGAGTGGGAGTAAGTTATTGGGAATTGGGTGATTATCCTCATTATATCGGAATTCGTTGTAATTGGTGATATTTGAGGAAATCGCCTGGGTTGTTTGCCGGACGGCAAATATTTGGTTTTGAATATCTTTTGTTATGCACCAATTTCAAATTGATATATCTGTACGTTTATTTTCATAAAGTGAGATATAACTTTTTGAAATTATGTTGATAACATTTACCTATATCAGTTGATGATTAGGTAAGGAGCATTCAACAACGGTGTAATTCTTTATAACCATGGTACAGTTTTCAACCTACGACACACAGGGATTGAGTTGTTAGACTCAGAGGACTTATACAGAGTATTGTATGTTGTCCAGTGTCCATCAGGACAGAGGGGTTGGTACTCATACTATATTCTGTTTACTTGTGACTTCTCTAGTTCTTAGACATGTGTTTCGTCGAAATGCAAGGTCTAACTTTTGAGAAGTTATAGGTATAAGAGTAAAATAGAGAACCATGTCTTGCAAGTATCGGGATTCTTCAAGGTGATCGAAGATGTAGATACTTGTGTAAGGTATTCAGTTAATAGTAATGATTAAGAGAACTTACTTCTCTTTCAGGTTACTCATAATTGGAAGCACTCTTAAGTTGAGTAACGCTGATCGGCCTCCTTCCATTTAGTTGACATGCACTGGAGACAGCTGCATGATTTGAATATGGTTCTAATTAAATCAGTGCCTCTGTTTCTATATTGGATATAAAACAGTTCATATCTTGACGATGTAAAGGTATGGGGAGTTGTCCAGCTTATGCTTAAAACCAGACTCTGGATAACTCAAGACACGTTTCTGTAATAGCTGTTTGTAGGTTGACTCGGGCTATGACGAGGGTCGACTTTCTACCATCTGGAAGATCAATAGTGATATTGTTCTTGACTCGCCACAGTTTTAATAAAAAATGGATTTTTTCAGAAAACAGTAATGGGAGTATGGTAGAACTGGAAGTGATTCCAGAACCGCAAACGATTACTGAAAATTTGATAAGAACCTAAAGATTCAATCTGATTTGACATTCCATTGGCGCTCCGCAGATATGGTGGGTAACCTCAGGCACTCGAGAGGTACTTTGGTAGCCTCAAGGACGGTGACAGGGAGGTTCTCGTTTACCCAGACTTGACACTACTGTTGTTTCAGACTGTGAGACCAGGCAGGAGGATGAGTATAGCGTCGTTCTAAACTAGCTTTAGAAGTGCATATGTATATGACTCTGCCAGAGGGTTGTCGTAGTCAGTGGGAGCAGCGGAAGCATAGTGGACAAGTAGCTTATGTCTATTTATAGACTAAAGCAGATATAGCGGAGATAGATCATCTATTTCTGATGTGACAGTCATAGATTTGACTTCGTCAGAATAGGGGATGGATCTGTTAAGAAAGTAGTAGGGTGTGATGTCCTGGTATTTGGATGACATACACAGAGTAGGAAGTGAAATTCCTATACTACGATCGGTTATAATTTGGTTGTCACACAGTGGTTTCTCCACATAAGACTTGGATATTATATCAGATATTCTGGTTACTAGATCTATAGTTTTAGATCTAGATTTGGGTAGTTTCCCAATCTGGGTACTTAGACAGCATTCTAAAGGTGTTTTAGAATGGACGACTCCAGGCATGGTAGTGTACCTGCAGGTGATGGAGTCACCCTCTCTAAAGGTGTCTTACAGACTAAAGGGGAGAGGGATGTGCATGATTGGCAGATCACTTGCTTAGGCAATTGTGTCAATCATAAGATGTCAAGTACCACACCAGATGTTGTTTTTACACGAGATGCAGTAAGTTGATATTAATCCAATTCTGGAGAAACATTCGGAAGCGGTTTTAGAACATAAGTGGATGTTCTAGGGATATGATAACGGCAGCCTCTTTCCGGGGACGGTTATCATTCCAGGCTTCCAAGGTGATCTGGATGACAGAGTGACTGTCAGAGTTATAGTTTTCCCTCTTACAAGGGGCAGTATTTTGGACAGGTGGTCCAAGGGGATACTGAGGGAGGCATGGCGCAGGATACTGATTAAGTTCAGTTGACGATACAGTCTAAGAAGTTTGGATTTGGAGTTCATTTATGAACTAGGTCCCATCAGATATCCAAACATATTCTAAGACAGGTATTGCTCATTTCGGGAAATGGATTTCTCCGCGAACTTGAGATAAAGAGAGACATAGAAAGAAACATCAGGGCGAATCCACTCACTGAGGCTATTCCTCGAACACAATAGTTTCGCAAACGGGCTTTGTGAGACTGATTAGTAGAGGAGTTGGGTGTTCGGTATCACACGGGCTGTGAGTATGCGACATCGCAATAATTAGCCTTGAGTGCAAGTGGGAGATTGTTGAATATAGTGCCCTCAGAGTCAATTATTGGATCACAGGCACGTGATTGCAATGATTGATGGAGGACCAATGCCGGTAGGACAGTCTTACTCAAGATAATAGTATGCTATCTGGTTTATCTTTATCATCGTGTACTGCTTCAGGTGACATTACTGATCACTATTGCACGTTGATAGAGCCCTTAGGATTCTTGCTTGACTACCAGCAGTATGATGGCGATCATATACGTGGGAGCTGGGGTCCATAAGCACATCCTTAAAAGGTCCCTAGTCGTGGGAGTTTCGAGACAGGGCATCGATACTCCAGAGTAGACTAGTGTATACAGTCGAGACCCCGACGAGGGGCGGTGGCCAGTCTCACAAGCTACTGGTGTCAGTTGGTTCACCTAACATGTATATAGGTGCTCATTGGGTTATGTGTACACCGGAGAGGACTCGCCGGGAATATGCTAGTTGGTATTATACCTAGCGTCAGATAGCAGTTCCCTGGTGACATGTGTACAGGTTAGTTCATCGACCTGAGATCGTCATTTGTCTCGTGTGAGTTCCCACTGTACTTTGATTACTACCCTACCACGGCTCATAGGAGTCATGCAAACAGGTTTTAGTTGGGTACAGTCCCGAGCCACATGGAGGCAGTGAGCGGATCGGCAGGGGTTCATCTCTCCCGGTATTGGGGGTGAGGTCGCGCTGTGTCTAGGAGAGCCATTACACGAAGTCCTTGGCCAAGACAAAAGATTTACTGGTAGGTATTCCAGTAGTATCTCAGGGTGTTCTGGGCTACACTCCGACACGACTTGTATCGCTTTTGGGGGTCTGACTTTTACCAACCCCCTAGGCCCGCCATACGATGCTCATAGACGAACGGACCGGACTGTACGGATATTATCACTGACAGGCTCAGTAGGGTGTCAGGATGAGTTCGCTCATCGACGTCCCTTTTGGTCAATACCTGGTGGCCCGTTACGTATGGTTAATGCCTCTGACGTGCTAGTGGTTAAATCCACAGCCAAAATATTGACGAGTCTTTAGAATCCCCCACAGACAGTTTCTCAAGTTTCGGGCGAAACGCTGTAGAGGCCGTATTGATATATGGCAGGGTTCGATCATATACGTGCGGTATTGCACGGATCATGATCGGACGGATAATACTAGCGAGCTTTGGTTTAAGCCGGATCCTAGTATTATACAGTGTAGATTTTGTCTCATTGCATTTGTATTCGGTCGGAATACAAATGCGGGCATGTATATGCAGTCGCGGGGTTTTCCTGTAATTTATTACGGGATCGCTTTTTTTGAATTTGCCAGTTTGCATTCCGTTTCGGCCATTTTTCCTTTGTTCCTTCATGGCCGAATTTTTGTGATGGGAGGGGCTTATTTGCAAGTGTGCAAATTAGCAAAGTGGAGGGTGTTATTAGTGATATGAGGCTTCATGATATTTCTAGCACATTTAGATTCCATTTTGTGCACATGGCTTGTATTAAATGAGATGGGAATGAGATGAGAGTTGATTTGGATGTTGGTGTGACATATTCTTCTCATTATCACACAATTTCTTCTCTTGCTTTTATTCCATTCTTTTTCCCTCCCTCATGGTTATGGCCGGCCACTTCTTGTAGAGAAAGGGATTCATTTTCTTGTGGTGGGAAATTTATTCATCTCACATTTTGGCTTGCAACAAAAATACACCATCCTTCTCCAAAGCTCATCTCCTTCTCCACTTCATTATGGCAACTTCACATAACCCCATGAGACAAACCATTCTACACTTAGCCTACAGCATTCTTGGACATGTCGGCTTGCCAACTTCGTGTCCGAGTTGCCTCGGTCCAGAGATGGAAGCCCGTAAAAGGATTCGGCGATGTGGTGCCTTTTCCGACGAGGAGATGAAGAACGGAGATTCCGCGAGGAGATCGGGATGGAGGCCGAAGACCGAAGGACACGGATCGCTCGGTATAGCATTCTACCCATTCTCTAGTTAGCTAGCATTAGGTTAATGGCCCAATCCGGGTTTAAAGTACGCGATAGCGCCGGTTTAAAAGTTTAAAGAAAAAGTTTTGTTTCCGCATTTTGGCCTCAGAATGACGGCCGGGGCGCTGCTGTGCACTTACACTTACATTACCGTTCTATGCTTGCATATATTGTACTTTATGGTTACATGCATTAAGATGCTGTTTTCATGAGATCTCTGGATTTGAGAACTGCGGTTATATTTCAAAGAAAATTAAGTATTGTTTTAAAAACGCAGTTTCTCGTGATATGATATTTCGTGTCCACCATGAGTTTTCTCTGTTCTGAGCTATGCGATACCCGATTCGAGAAGTGAGGAGGAACCGTCTGCGAGTATATGGTGGACCCGGTAAGGTACCCCGGGGCAAGAAGATTGTGGAGTAGACGATGAGCCTGACAGGGGATGTACTACCTACCGGTAATAGTTTGGACCCGGTAGTTATCCGGAGGATACCGACCGAAGTCGTAAGATCGATCAGATGGATATGAGGGTCAATCCGATGATGCGGCGTCTGAGATATGAGAATTTACGTGTCAATACTGGACACAGGTTTCATGATGTTTCGAGCGTCGATGTTGGACACACAGGTTTCATGATATTGATGTGTCGATACTGGACACGGGTTGGATGATATTTCGAGTGTCGATATTGGACACTCAGGTTTTTCTGATGTTGATGTGTCGTTGATGGACACACGTTGCTTGATACACATGCATACATGCATATACATTTAAGATGACTATCATTACATGTTGTTATTGGCACGACTCTATTGTTGATACATATGCATACATGATCATCCTAGATACCACATAGTATTACCTTCATGATACAGTAGGACCTAGGGATCGTTGTCTATTCGATTTCTATCTGCTAATATTTTCTACTCACGAGTTGGCAACTCATCCCCGTTGTGTCACAGTTTTCTTACAGGTTCGACCGCTTGGATCAGTAGCGGTGTCGCTGGCACACAGCTTCCTTCAGGATGTTTTGCTTTGATAGGTAGGATACACATTTGGATCGTGACCACTTTTATACCTATTATTTCCATTGTATCTAGATAATCTCCATCAATCAGAAACTAGACTTTATATATTGGTAGACCTAAAGACAGACTTGTATATTTGCGAGACTTAGAGCGAGATGGGTGTATGTTTGCTGTTTGAGCTGATGATGTCTTGCTTTACTTATTATTCTTTCTGTGTATGATTTTCGCCGTAGGACGTCGTATATATGTTTTATTGCGTAGTTGTGATTCCGCCAATTGGTGAAGAGCTAGCTCCCGTTTGGGGATGCCTTTTATTGCATGTATGTGGTTTTGGATTAAATATACGAGGAAGGTGCTGCCCAATTTTTCAAGGATGAAACCACTGGTTTTGGAGCAGATTCATTGTTGATTCTGGTGTGCACGTTGGTTCTGTATAAATGGGAATGGTCAAGAAGTTGTCTAATATTTCGTAAGTGTTTGATGTTTGTCTAGTCTCTTTTGCAATTTACGCAGTGACCTTACACGTTGATCCTATGCTATATGTAACCCAATTAATAGACCATTGATGTGTATTAGATTACAAAGATTTTTGTTCAAATCATCTTTCAACTATACATTTGCAAAAGAGTGATAAAGTATATATGTTATCTCACGACTTGGATGAATATATGCGATCTATGACTACTTGAGAAGTTAATTAAGTTTCTTAATTTATAACTCGGGATTGATAATAAATAAGCGGTTGAAACAAAAATTAATAAAAGATTTATCAACCGCTAAGTTTACTATATATCATTAAGTATACATAATCATTTCATATAGTTACAATTTATTTAATTTAATTTTCATCTTGTTGTAGCACTGTTAACTATTATTTTATTATTGGTGTACAACCATCATTTTGGTACTCTAGCATGTACAAAGTATTGATAGGGGGTTAATTTTATGGCATGTACAACTATTGTAACATATGCGACTGCTTAAAATTTTTGGCTCAAAGTTATTCATTTTTAATTTGGTTTGATGTTAGTTAAACCAAGTGGATTGATCAGGTCGTACAATTTTATTTTGGTAATCTCCCTCCTCTTTCCATTAAAATAATAGAGATAGATTAATCTTAAAACCTTTAGTAAAGATTTTTAAATTTCAATAGATTTGAAAAGTTTCTCATATTTTATTAATATTGCATTTCCAAATAATGAGAATATTTTTTGCCCCGTGTTTTCATGAGAATGAAATTGGTAATTATAATTTGTGAACCCCCTCATTTTGGCATTAAAATAGAAGAAGATAGCTTGGACAGTACTTTTAATTTGTGGGGTGGTTATTTTAGTACCATAATATGCGGACATTATCAATTTATAATTTTAAATTCACTCAATTTAGGTTTTGTAATGAGATGAAACCTAGTTAATTTTCTTAATTTTTTTAAAAACCAAATGGGTTCATTAGGTCCTAGAAATTCAACTTTGGTAGCTACGGTTCAAATAGTACATAGAGATATAGTTATCATCAGCTGATAAACAATGTTACGGTTCAATGAATACATATATATATATATATATATATATATATATATATATATAACAATGTCATGGTTTGATAAATAGTATTATAATTTGACAAGTAATGTCATAGTTTAATAAATTAAGTCACTAAAGTTAGAGTGCATAAGAAGGGAAAACTAGTATTTTATTTAAAAATATCTTTATTAGAATACATTTGGGCTTGAAATACTCTGCATGTTTTAAGTATTTAGTTTTTTTTAACAAAGTTTGAAAACACATGGGTTTAAATGAAAGTCACTTCTCATTTCTCAAAACTGGACTGCTCGGAAACAATTTTCTTTAAATATTACAGTCACATTTCCCCGGCTTGAAAAATCGTGTTTATATATAGCCAAAATTATTCTTCCCTTCTATTTACATGATGTATATATATTTCTCATTCTAACACACATACATTATATAATACACAGTAAACTTTGTGAATATACTCTCCACCAATATATAGTTAATACTTGATAGCTTTCCAAATCCATCTACATATAGAGGAAACCTAACTTCATGATCACTACGTGCTCTCGATGCCATCTTCTCTATGTCTCAAACATTCTTGATGAGAGAGCTTATTGTAAGGCCTTTTATTAATCATCCTAAAAGTCTCTGTAGTATAAACCCTAATGCCGTTTCCAACTGAAGACAGTTTTATTTTTCTAGGGCTCGTGCGGAATACGCGATGGCATGGCGATTTCTTGGGCAAGCGAAGAACCCGAACAACACAGGCTTCTTCCAATTTCGGGATTGCATGGAGATGCGACGGGAGATCGATGATGAACTCTCCATAGTCGTCGGTTGTTGCGTGGGCCCAGTTTGTATATGTTCTTCTTGTTTTGCCATGGGTCTTGCATGTTACCGAGATTTTGGCACCTTGATATATTTTCATGCATGCATGCAAAGGTTATGTCAGAGATTAACTGTTTTGGAATTTTGACGCACAAGAAATTCACGTAAATATACTGAGTAAAATAATTTAATAAAAAACAGGCGGGCTTGAAAGAGTTCATGATAGCATATTAATTTTCAGGATTTTTCTTCTTAAGAATTAAAGCACCTTTAAGTTTAGTCTAAAAAAATTACACTATGCCTCTAGGACTTAACAATTTAAGGAGTACTTATCCCTTGTGCGAAGTCAAATTTATTTTCTAAAATACCCTTAACTTTTTATATATTTCGACAACTATTTTATTATTTGTCCATAATCGATATTTTGACGGCACGGTACTGTGAAAACGAAATTTTGATTTTAGTTGAAAAAATGTTATTCACACAAAATAGGAGGCAAACTGTAGATGTTCAAACTGCGAGAAGTCAAATTTAATTTCTAAAATACAGTTGAACTTCTATTTAATTTCCGCATCTATTTTATTAATTGTTTCGTAAGTCATTGACATGGGATAAAGTGTAGGATAGAAATTAATCAATGTTATTATTAGTTAATTTATTATCATATATAATTAGAAGCAATATTGGGAGGTGAGGTAACCTAAAATGGTAAAATCCCTATATTTTGTGTTCATGATATTTGGGAGAAAGTTGCATGGTCTCCTATCTAATTAATTTGTTCTAATAGAACATTGCGTAAATAAAATTAAGCTAATTAATATTAGACATGAAATTGGTCATTAATTTAAAGTAGAAGCAACTAATTGCTTCTATTTTCGATATTAACGGCTATCATACATATATAGCTTGTTTCCTATTCATGAAATCAAAAATAAATTATAGGTGGCTTAGCATCAAAGAGAAGGTCATATTGCCTCAAATAACTTAATTTAATTTTGAGAATGCAAATGTGACTTTCCTTAGTCCATGTTAGGTTAGCAAACCCCAAATTGATCAATTACTAATTTCTAACTCTTACATATTTACTGTTACTGCTTTTAAATATAGACCTCTAGTCACCAAGCCATGCAAAAACTGCATGAAAAGTTAGTTGCAACCCTCTTACCTAAATCCCAAGCTGTTAGGTTTACTATTACCACACGAAAATTAATGAGCTCATAGAATGTGAATCTATATACTAATTTAGCATTTGAAGTGGTCTTAATTTTTAGACAATGTTTATCTTCTCTTTTTGGTTATAGTTTTCTATTTTAATCCATTTCCTTTGAAGGCAGCACTCCCCTATAAACTTCCATTGAGAGATTACGTACAATCCACCACCCCAAATTTGTGCAAGAGTGAATAACATTTTAATATGTGTTGGGATGTCATTGTTTTGATCCAACAAGGATGTAACATTTGCTTCATTTAGTTTCACCTCAACAACCTTGAAAATGACTATCTACTTGATCATTAATCTAGTTTTCAAATATCGAAGGCAACCATATATTTATAAGAATTTAAGCTAAGGTAAAAGAAATTTATAATTTTACATAGGTTAAGTTATTCCCTATGTTCAACTATATACTTTATGTTAAGCTTGATATTCCAAGAATATAGATAAAAGAATAATGTAAAATTAATTGTTGTGTATGATCTTCTAAGAAATAAACTATATATATGTAATATTTAGATTATGTTTCTACGAAAAACGAAAACATTTTGATATAGTCTATAACCTCAAATTAAACTTTATGAAAATAATTAGAAACATATTAAAGTTTTCCAACATATAAATAACTATTAAATTGATCTAATGAAAAGTTTGTATGAAAAAAATCATAAACTCATTAATTAATACCTGCCACATGAGATGTGTGGAGTTGTGAACCAGGCTTCTGGCAAGACTCACAAACAACATCTCCCATGATCAAAACCGAAGAGAGCTTCTCTTCCCCATAGCCCGCCATGCTCAGGAGCTCGTCACGTGGGAGCTGCTGCATGTCTGTCTCCTCGTCCCTCCGAGCACCCGCCATCGGCCATAATGGCATATTAAGGAAGAAGAAGAAGACGACGACATAGGTGCCTCTTAATTTGTGCATCTTTTATATGATTAGGGTTTAGTTTTTTCAGCAGTTGTTTTTGCTTGTCGCAGAACTTTGGAAGACAAAGAGAGGCTCGTGTGTGTATTTATAAGGAAGCAAGGTTTGAGAATGCCCTTTAATAGCGGATTAAATTACCATACTGGGATTGCAAGAAAAGACAATATAAGTCAAACGGTGGTTGATGGGAAATGACACAAATGCCCTGTTTGTTGAGCTAGAAGTGAGAAAATTAGCGGTGGGATAAAATTTTTGAGTGCTAGCTTTATATACTCCTCCCATTTAAAATACTAGTCTTTTTCTGCTTTTTGACATCTATTAAGAAGAGAACTACTTCTCTAACTCTAAAATTTCTATAGATATTAAACTTCTTATTTAACCCTAGAACAACTTTCGTTGATTTCTTGAGACTTGCATCCGCATGAAGAAATTTTGTGAGACTTGTGATTTATTTTTTCTGTTTAGGGATTGATTAGGAACTTTCTTTATATTTGAAGTGTATTGGTAACGGAAACATCCAACTTGATAGTGTAAAGGGACAAATTAATAATTTGAGAGAAAAAAGATAGCAAAAATAAAGACAAGTATAATGGACGGAACGGGTATTAGGGTCTGATGTTTACCACCCGCTAGATCCGGTATGCGATACTTTTAGATGAAAAGACCAGACTGTATGGAGATTGTCACAGATAGGCTCAGTAAGGGTTCGGATGAGATTGCTCGTCGGCCTCCCTTTCGACAGATATCTGGATAGCCGTTACATAAAACTAGTGCCGCTGACGTACTTGTGGTCATGAATTTATCCAGTAACTCACAGCCGGCATACTGTCGAGTCTTTAGAGTCCTACACAGAGAGTTCTCCTGGTTCAAGGGAAATGATGTAGTGGCTATATTTTGATACATGCATGGTTCCGATTAAATACGTGTACTAGCTATACATGAATTTTAATCGGACGGTTAATAATGCTAGATGGCTTAGGATTAAGCCGGATTATTAAATTAAGTATTGATTTAATAATTTACATATATATTTTTGATATGTATATTCTAGTATTATATTAATTGTATTTTTTTCTATCTCTTGAGTATTCGTATTTTTATACGGATACGGCTATATATATACGGTAGAATGTATTTTGTATTTATACATCATACATTCTATAAGGAGGACATCTCAATTTAGAATTTTCCATTTATTGGAAAATACAAATGAGTTGGAGGGGTGAGGTGTAAAGAAAGAATGGTGAGCGGAATTGTAACACTTTGAAATTTTCGTTGATTGTTTTGGTGTTAATTAGTAGTCATGCATGTTTTTATATTTGTGTGTTCATAGGATTTGTAGTTATTATTGGTAGTGTTAGCATATTGGAAATTTTCCCTTGTTGTGCACACTTGCACACTTAGACTTTTTCTTGTGACTTGTTAATCATTCTTGTGCATGGTTGCAAACTCTTTTCCCACCATTTAATCCTTTTCTAAACCCTTTTTATAATTCTAAGAGAAACAACAAAAGAAAAGAAATCCAAATAAAACAAATGAGCATGGTGGTTAGGTAAAGGGTAGACTTTTTGACCCATTTTCATCCCTTCTCTCTCTCTCTTCTCCACTTCATTTTCTGCTGAGTTCCAGCAGCAAAACCCTCCCCTTTTCATCATCTTTTCTCCTCCTCTTCATGTTCCTTTGATCCCTCTTCAAATCCTACATGAAAACCACTCTTTTTCATCACTAAACCTTAAGAAAAGTGAGCTTTTTAGGGTGTTTAAGGCAAATCTGCATACACGAGGGGAAAAGCTGAGACTTTGATGTTTTGCAAGATCTCTAGAAGGTATAAACTCTGGTCTTAACCTCTTTTTCCATAACTTGTAGTATTGTTTAGCAAAAATCCCTTTTTTGTGCATTTTTTTGTGATATTATAGGATAATTGTGATGTATATGTTAGATTGGTGTTCTCATAGTTTAGTTAGCTCCATTAAGTGTTTTTAGAGCTATTTTAACTTGGTTATACTTCAGGTTGCACAAAAATACCCTAAGGTTCCATTTTTAGTGCAAAGTGTGGATTTTAACTAGAATTTGGGCACTGTAGGATCTGCTGTTACCCGAGACATTTTAGAATAAAACTAGGTGTTACTGTAGCATGTATGAGGGGTATAGAGTGCACACACCCAACCTGGGAGCCCAATTCCCATCTGGGGCCGCCAAATATTGCTTTCTGGCCGCAATTTGCGGCCAGATGGGGGAGACATGGGTTAGGGTTTGGGGTGTAGGTGTCTGCTGCTATGTGGGTTATTTTGGTATTTATAGTTTTGCAATATTTTTCCTGTATCAAAATCTGGGGTAGAATTCTTATTTTTCCGTATTTTCAACCTTTCGCGACACGCGTGATACGTGTGTGTGGGTTTTGGGTTTCTGCGTATCGCGACGCGTCGGAGTGATTTCAGACACGTAACCACACGTTTTAGCGTATCGCGCACACGCGCGCTTGGTTCGCGACACGAGTTACTGGTTCGGCTTAAATGTCGCGTTTCTGTGATTTCAAGCTTACGTGTGATATATTGTGTAATTATAGGTTCGCAGGCGAGTACAGCGGACGCCGCGCAGGAGGGGAAACAGGTTGTTGGCTATACCTAGTGGAAGGCTACGGTGAGTAGATTTCACATCTACGGGGATATCGCCCGCATGGCGTTCTACGTCAGGGCTGATGGGACCTTATAGTGTTCCATATATATATTGCATGTTCATGGTTACTATTTTGTGCGTGTTGCATTCCCTACTACACAGATATAAATTAGAATTGATAGAACACCGCACCATTACTAACGGTCCATGCGCACGAGCACTATCCTGTATGTTACACACACACCGTTAGTAATTGCCATGACACGTAGGAATCACATATCACATCGGATCATTGCATTGTAGCTCATTATATGTGACATGACTTGATATTCATACCTGCTACACATATCACATCGGATCATTGCATTGTAGCTCATTATATGTGACATGACTTGATATTCATACCTGCTACACATATCACATCGGATCATTGCATTGTAGCTCATTATACGTGACATGACTTGATATTCATACATGCTACACATATCACATCGGATCATTGCATTGTAGCTCATTATACGTGACATGACTTGATATTCATACCTGCTACACATATCACATCGGATCATTGCATTGTAGCTCATTATACGTGACATGACTTGATATTCATACCTGCTACACATATCACATCGGATCATTGCATTGTAGCTCATTATACGTGACATGACTTGATATTCATACCTGCTACACATATCACATCGGATCATTGCATTGTAGCTCATTATACGTGACATGACTTGATATTCATACCTGCTACACATATCACATCGGATCATTGCATTGTAGCTCATTATATGTGACATGACTGATATTCATACCTGATGCACATATCACATCGGGTTATTATCTTGTAGCTTATCTATATGTAACTTGACTGGATATTTACATTTTGACGCACATATCATATCGGATCATTGGCTTGTATTTTGTGTGGATTATATGTGATTTCTGGATTTGGGAACCGTGGCCATTTCAAATGTGAAATCATTTAAAAACCCGGTTCCCTTGATATGATATTTCGGTGCGTCCACCATGTGTTTTCTCGGTGCTAGAGTGATATATGGAAACCCGAATCGAGAAGGCGGTTGAGGCCGATTACGGGTACATGGTGGACCCGGTATGGTACCTCGGGGCGAGAACGGTTTCGCTGTGCAGTAGACGGTGAGCCTGGCAGAGGGACCACTACCTACCGGTGATTGGTTGGACCTGACAGTTATCCGTAGGGTACTGATCAGAGTCTATAGATGGATGCGGGGTGATCCGTACTGCTGGGGCCGAGGGCCGATACCGCAGACGGAGCCCGTGGGCTGACCCGGACTGACGGGGCCCGATGGATGAGGATTTGTGTGTCGATGCTGGACACGAGTATTTATGATATTTGGGTGCCGATGTTGGGCACTCGGGACTCTCAGAGATGTACAGGATTCGAGGGCCGATGAGGGTGCCGGTGCCTGAGCTATTTGGGAGATCTGGGTGCATTGATGGACACCGATATATATATATTCCACGTCGACATTCCGTGTAGATACTATATTTCCCCTGCTCAGCATTTATTATTGTATCTCATCCTGTGGTTACATTACCTGATAGAGCATTTGCTACCTCATCATGTAGTTACATTACCTGATAGAGCATTTGCTACCTCATCATGTGGTTACATTACCTGATAGAGCATTTGCTACCTCATCATGTAGTTACATTACCTGATAGAGTACTTGCATGATTATTGCACAAACTGCTTATCACATATTGATATCATCTGTTGGCATATGATAGAGTAGCATAGTACGTGCATGCTCGCGATTACCTTTATATGTTATCTCTATTCATGAGTTGGCAACTCACCCCCGTTGTGCCACAGTGTTTGCAGGTTGCCCTTCGGAGTAGTCGCAGCAGGCTGCTTTGCATCTTTTGGCACAGATACCCCCACAGTTGGTGTACTAGCTCTTTTGCTGATAGGTGGGTTTTGTGCGGTATCTGTTTATCTTTCAGTATGTACATTGTTGTATCTAGTATCCTCCATCTACCATGTATGTATTTGACTTAGAGACAGTGTGAGGACGATGTTGTATTTTACTCGTATTCTGGTGTCGAGCTCGTTGTGAGCCGACTGTACTTGCAGTTTATTCTATCTGTGATGTTCCCACTTGTGGATCTTGATCTTCGCTACGGCGTCGTATATTACTATCTGGGTGATTGTTTACTTAGATTTCTTGTCATGTTAGTAAATGCTTTCCTTTTAAAACTTATAACACTCTATACTTTCACTGGTTTGATTTCTGGGTTTTCGGTTCACTTAGTCGCGTTACGCCTGTAGACGTTACGTGGTTAAGTGCCGGTCACGGGCCAAACTTCGGGTCATGACAAAGTTGGTATCAGAGCGTAGGTTTTACCTTTCGGAGTGTAGGACGACCCTGGTATGATGGAGTAGGTAGCTGCGGCAGGGTATCGTAGCGTGTGTATGTTCCGCGGCATACTCACGACACGGTACCTCGCCTACGCGACCTTAGGACTTGTTGATTTAAGTTCCTCCTCAAGTATATACATTCTTGCGATTCGATTTCCGTATCCTTATCGAATCTTGTTGTTTCTGATAGCCAATATGCCGCCAAGGACTACGAGGGCACAGAGAGCGGCCGCGAGGGCCGAGGTTCGAGTTGATTCATCTGAGACAAGGACTAATCCGAGTAGTACTCCTGTTGCACCAGGACAGATTGTTTCCCCTACGACAGCTCAGATCGCTGGACTAGTGGTAGAGATGCAGGGCCTATGCCAGGCGATGAGCTTATTGGTAGAGGTCGTTCGAGCGCAGCGACAGATGGTTGCCACCCCTGTTACCCAGTTGTTCCTTGCGATCATCATGCAGTATTCCGTCCCCTACATGGCCCCGGTGGAATTTAGAGAGTTGAAGGGTCAGTTGCAGGATACTTTTCGAGGATCGATTTACGATCGGGCTATCATCAGCTGCGGGTTCGACAGGAGGACATTCCTAGGACAGCTTTCCGCACACGTTACGGCCATTATGAGTTTTTGGTGATGTCGTTTGGACTCACCAACGCGCCAACAGCATTTATGGATTTGGTGAACCGTATTTCCGGCCGTATCTTGATCTGTTCACTATGGTGGGTTTTGACGATACCTTGGTGTATTCTCGGAGTAGAGAGGAGCACGAGCAGCACCTGCGGATTACGCTGCAGACCTTGAGGGAGCATCAGCTTTTCGCCAAATTCTCCAAGTGTGCCTTCTGGCTAGACAGCGTAGACTTCTTGGGGCACGTAATTACACGAGATGGTATAGGTGTCGACCTGAGGAAGATCGAGGCAGTTCGGAGTTGGCCTAGACTCACGTCAGTGACGGAGATTCGCAGCTTTCTAGGGCTGGCAGGTTATTACCGGCGATTCGTGCAGGACTTCTCTCGCATTGCTACACCTTTGACCGGGTTGACCCGGAAGGGAGTTCGCTTCGATTGGACGGAGGAGTGTGAGCACAGTTTCCAGCAGCTACGGGCTCTACTGACTACGACACCAGTGTTATCATTGCCTTCAGGATCAGACGGATTTGTGGCCTACTGCGATGCTTCACGGGTAGGGTTGGGGTGCGTTTGATGCAGCATGACAGGGGGATTGCGTATGCTTCACGGCAATTAAAGAGACATGAACAGAATTACCCTACTCATGATCTGGAGATGGCTGGAGTGGTCTTTGCACTCAAGATCTGGCGACATTATCTGTATGAAGAGTCGTGCCAGATATTCACCGACCACAAGAGCTTAAAGTACAGATTCCAGCAGCGAGACCTGAACCTTAGACGGCGCCGATGGATGGAGTTAGTGAAGGACTACGATTGTGAGATCTTGTATCACCCGGGCAGGGCGAATGTAGTGGCAGATGCTTTGAGCAGGAGGCCCGGGGGTAGTCTATCCTGCTTGAGCACAGTGCAGAGGCAGTCGTCGGCAGATTGGCAGATCTTATGCGACAGCCGGGTACAGATTCGAGTTTACGCCGATCGGAGGACGAATTGCGCATGTTCGTGCACGCCCACAGTGGCTTGACTGTATACAAGAGGCACAGCACAGTGATAACCACTGTTCAGAGATCAGGACGCAGATGGGACATGGCAGATTTTCCGAGTTCGTGATCGATGATCAGGGGATACTACGATTTGGAGCTAGACTGTGCGTACCAGATGCTGAGGGATTACGGCGCGAGATTCTTGAGGATGCACATCGATCGGTATATAGTGTTCATCCCGGTTCCACCAAGACGTACTGTGGTTTGAAATATGTTTACTGGTGGGACGGTATGAAGAGGGACATTGCAGATTTTGTATCGAGATGCCTGACTTGTCAACAAGTCGAGGCTGAGCAACAGAGGCCAGCGGAAGAGCTACGGCCGTTACCCATCCCGGAGTGGAAATAGGAACAGATATCTATGGATTTCATTATAAGTCTACCCAGGACTAGTCGAGGGTATAACTCCATCTGGGTGATCGTGGATCGTTTGACGAAAGCAGCTCACTTCCTACCGGCGAAGGCGCCTTCCGGATTTGCCCAGTATGCAAGATTTACATTGATGAGATTGTACGACTGCACAGAGTTCCGACATGCATCGTGTCCGACAGAGGCACCCAGTTTACCAGCCGGCAATGGCAGAGGCTTCAGGAGGCTTTGGGCACTCGCTTGAGTTTCAGCACGGCATTTCATCCGCAGACCGACGGACAGTCAGAGCGGACCATTCAGACTCTCGAGGACATGCTCAGAGCTTATGTACTAGATTTCGGAGGTAGCTGGGATCACCATTTGCCCTTAGTAGAGTTCTTCTACAACAACAGCTACCAGGAGACCATTCAGATGGCACCGTTTTGAGGCTCTTTATGGGAGGAGATGTAGGTCGCCTACTTGTTGGACGGAGCTCAGTGAGAACAGTATCTTAGGGCCACAGGTCGTGAGGAGACGACAGCGAAGATCCAGTTGATTCGCGATAGGATGAGAGCAGCCCAGAGTAGGCAGAAATCTTATGCGGACCGTCGTCGACGCAGACTTGAGTTTTCTGTTGGTGATCATGTTTTCTTGAGGGTCTCCCCAACGAAGGGCGTAATGAAGTTTGGAAAGAAGGGGAAGCTTAGTCCCAGAGATGTGGGCCCCATTGGAGGTCCTTGAGCGAATTGGTGCAGTTGCGTATCGATTAGCCCTTCCGCCCAGTTTTCCATACGTGCATTCCGTATTTCACGTTTCGATGCTCCGCAGATATCTTCATGATCCTTCGCATGCGATTCAGCACCCGACGATCCAGCTTGGGCGCGACCTTTCCTACGCAGAGCAGCCGGTGATGATCTTAGATCGGCAAGTGAAGAAACTAAGGTCGAAAGAGATACCGTCCGTCAAAGTACTTTGGCGTGGCCAGAGCGGCGAGGAAGTCACTTGGGAGACCAAGAGCGAGATGAGGAAGAGGTATCCCCATCTTTCTGAAGGTGCGTATGGTTAGATTTTTAAATTCGGGGACCGAATTTCTTTAATGGGGGTAGATTGTAACACTTTGAAATTTTCGTTGATTGTTTTGGTGTTAATTAGTAGTCATGCATGTTTTTATATTTGTGTGTTCATAGGATTTGTAGTTATTATTGGTAGTGTTAGCATATTGGAAATTTTCCCTTGTTGTGCACACTTGCACACTTAGACTTTTTCTTGTGACTTGTTAACCATTCTTGTGCATGGTTGCAAACTCTTTTCCCACCATTTAATCCTTTTCTAAACCCTTTTTATAATTCTAAGAGAAACAACAAAAGAAAAGAAATCCAAATAAAACAAATGAGCATGGTGGTTAGGTAAAGGGTAGACTTTTTGACCCATTTTCATCCCTTCTCTCTCTCTTCTCCACTTCATTTTCTGCTGAGTTCCAGCAGCAAAACCCTCCCCTTTTCATCATCTTTTCTCCTCCTCTTCATGTTCCTTTGATCCCTCTTCAAATCCTACATGAAAACCACTCTTTTTCATCACTAAACCTTAAGAAAAGTGAGCTTTTTAGGGTGTTTAAGGCAAATCTGCATACACGAGGGGAAAAGCTGAGACTTTGGTGTTTTGCAAGATCTCTAGAAGGTATAAACTCTGGTCTTAACCTCTTTTTCCATAACTTGTAGTATTGTTTAGCAAAAATCCCTTTTTTGTGCATTTTTTTGTGATATTATAGGATAATTGTGATGTATATGTTAGATTGGTGTTCTCATAGTTTAGTTAGCTCCATTAAGTGTTTTTAGAGCTATTTTAACTAGGTTATACTTCAGGTTGCACAAAAATACCCTAAGGTTCCATTTTTAGTGCAAAGTGTGGATTTTAACTAGAATTTGGGCACTGTAGGATCTGCTGTTACCCGAGACATTTTAGAATAAAACTAGGTGTTACTGTAGCATGTATGAGGGGTATAGAGTGCACACACCCAACCTGGGAGCCCAATTCCCATCTGGGGCCGCCAAATATTGCTTTCTGGCCGCAATTTGCGGCCAGATGGGGGAGACATGGGTTGGGGTTTGGGGTGTAGGTGTCTGCTGCTATGTGGGTTATTTTGGTATTTATAGTTTTGCAATATTTTTCCTGTATCAAAATCTGGGGTAGAATACCTATTTTTCCGTATTTTCAACCTTTCGCGACACGCGTGATACGTGTGTGTGGGTTTTGGGTTTCTGCGTATCGCGACGCGTCGGAGTGATTTCAGACTCGTAACCACACGTTTTAGCGTATCGCGCACACGCGCGCTTGGTTCGCGACACGAGTTACTGGTTCGGCTTAAATGTCGCGTTTCTGTGATTTCAAGCTTACGTGTGATATATTGTGTAATTATAGGTTCGCAGGCGAGTACAGCGGACGCCGCGCAGGAGGGGAAACAGGTTGTTGGCTATACCTAGTGGAAGGCTACGGTGAGTAGATTTCACATCTACGGGGATATCGCCCGCATGGCGTTCTACGTCAGGGCTGATGGGACCTTATAGTGTTCCATATATATATTGCATGTTCATGGTTACTATTTTGTGCGTGTTGCATTCCCTACTACACAGATATAAATTAGAATTGATAGAACACCGCACCATTACTAACGGTCCATGCGCACGAGCACTATCCTGTATGTTACACACACACCGTTAGTAATTGCCATGACACGTAGGAATCACATATCACATCGGATCATTGCATTGTAGCTCATTATATGTGACATGACTTGATATTCATACCTGCTACACATATCACATCGGATCATTGCATTGTAGCTCATTATATGTGACATGACTTGATATTCATACCTGCTACACATATCACATCGGATCATTGCATTGTAGCTCATTATATGTGACATGACTTGATATTCATACCTGCTACACATATCACATCGGATCATTGCATTGTAGCTCATTATATGTGACATGACTTGATATTCATACCTGCTACACATATCACATCGGATCATTGCATTGTAGCTCATTATATGTGACATGACTTGATATTCATACCTGCTACACATATCACATCGGATCATTGCATTGTAGCTCATTATACGTGACATGACTTGATATTCATACCTGCTACACATATCACATCGGATCATTGCATTGTAGCTCATTATACGTGACATGACTTGATATTCATACCTGCTACACATATCACATCGGATCATTGCATTGTAGCTCATTATATGTGACATGACTTGATATTCATACCTGCTACACATCACATCGGATCATTGCATTGTAGCTCATTATATGTGACATGACTTGATATTCATACCTGCTACACATATCACATCGGATCATTGCATTGTAGCTTATTATATGTGACATGACTGATATTCATACCTGATGCACATATCACATCGGGTTATTATCTTGTAGCTTATCTATATGTAACTTGACTGGATATTTACATTTTGACGCACATATCATATCGGATCATTGGCTTGTATTTTGTGTGGATTATATGTGATTTCTGGATTTGGGAACCGTGGCCATTTCAAATGTGAAATCATTTAAAAACCCGGTTCCCTTGATATGATATTTCGGTGCGTCCACCATGTGTTTTCTCGGTGCTAGAGTGATATATGGAAACCCGAATCGAGGAGGCAGTTGAGGCCGATTACGGGTACATGGTGGACCCGGTATGGTACCCCGGGGCGAGAACGGTTTCGCTGTGCAGTAGACGGTGAGCCTGGCAGAGGGACCACTACCTACCGGTGATTGGTTGGACCTGACAGTTATCCGTAGGGTACTGATCAGAGTCTATAGATGGATGCGGGGTGATCCGTACTGCTGGGGCCGAGGGCCGATACCGCAGACGGAGCCCGTGGGCTGACCCGGACTGACGGGGCCCGATGGATGAGGATTTGCGTGTCGATGCTGGACACGAGTATTTATGATATTTGGGTGCCGATGTTGGGCACTCGGGACTCTCAGAGATGTACAGGATTCGAGGGCCGATGAGGGTGCCGGCGCCTGAGCTATTTGGGAGATCTGGGTGCATTGATGGACACCGATATATATATATTCCACGTCGACATTCCGTGTAGATACTATATTTCCCCTGCTCAGCATTTATTATTGTATCTCATCCTGTGGTTACATTACCTGATAGAGCATTTGCTACCTCATCATGTAGTTACATTACCTGATAGAGCATTTGCTACCTCATCATGTGGTTACATTACCTGATAGAGCATTTGCTACCTCATCATGTAGTTACATTACCTGATAGAGTACTTGCATGATTATTGCACAAACTGCTTATCACATATTGATATCATCTGTTGGCATATGATAGAGTAGCACAGTACGTGCATGCTCGCGATTACCTTTATATGTTATCTCTATTCACGAGTTGGCAACTCACCCCCGTTGTGCCACAGTGTTTGCAGGTTGCCCTTCGGAGTAGTCGCGGCAGGCTGCTTTGTATCTTTTGGCACAGATACCCCCACAGTTGGTGTACTAGCTCTTTTGCTGATAGGTGGGTTTTGTGCGGTATCTGTTTATCTTTCAGTATGTACATTGTTGTATCTAGTATCCTCCATCTACCATGTATGTATTTGACTTAGAGACAGTGTGAGGACGATGTTGTATTTTACTCGTATTCTGGTGTCGAGCTCGTTGTGAGCCGACTGTACTTGCAGTTTATTCTATCTGTGATGTTCCCACTTGTGGATCTTGATCTTCGCGACGGCGTCGTATATTACTATCTGGGTGATTGTTTACTTAGATTTCTTGTCATGTTAGTAAATGCTTTCCTTTTAAAACTTATAACACTCTATACTTTCACTGGTTTGATTTCTGGGTTTTCGGTTCACTTAGTCGCGTTACGCCTGTAGACGTTACGTGGTTAAGTGCCGGTCACGGGCCAAACTTCGGGTCGTGACATGTAATCCAAACCAGAATGCAAGTCAATGATCTGATATGATATGTGCGTCAAATATAAATGTCATGTCAAGTCACATGTAGATGAGCTACAATATGATGATCCGATGTGATATAAGCATCAAGTATGAGTAGCATGTCAAGTCACATATAGATGAGCTACAATATGATGATCAGATGTGATATGAGCGTCAAGTATGAGTAGCATGTCAAGTCACATATAGATGAGCTACAGTATGATGATCCGATGTGATATAAGCATCAAGTATGAGTAGCATGTCAAGTCACATATAGATGAGCTACAACATGATGATCAGATGGAGTCCTATAGACTTTATATGGTTCAAGGGCCAGTCACGTGCTCTTTCGGGTCATGACAAAGTCGAAAGAGGGCACGATCTGAACTATAAATGGAATTATACCCCTCTTCAATACAGAGGCGCCTTTTGGATGAATCGGAACTCCGGAGTTTGAAGAACTCCGTAGTTAAGCGTGCTCGGGCCAGGGAAGTCCTGGGATGGGTGACCTCCTGGGAAGTGGCCCCTGGTCGGGTCCGATTCACTCCGAAGGACAAAACCGTGCGGCTTTGGCCAGAGCGGACAATACTCTCTGTATTGGAGGCGGGTCGTGACAGGAATGGGTTTATATTTGTTTATTGCATATGTATGCACTATTCGAATATGCACTACTAAAATAGGGGGTTGCCCCTACGGATATTGAAATCCGTAGGGGCAGATTTATATTGGCCCTACGGATTAATCCGTAGGGCTAGAAGGTTGCCCCTACGGTCCAAGACGTTCAAGAATAAAAATATTAATTCTTAATTTGGTGTTTGCCCCTACGGAGCTGCAAACCAAGGACCTACGGATAAATCCGTAGGGGCAAATAAATAGAGATTTAATTAAAAAGGCACAGATCGTCTACGCCCCTTATCTCTTTCTCTTTCTCTCGATCGCGCGCGAACCAAAATCCTCAAATCATTCCCACCGTTCTCGTCGTCGCCACTGCCGTTCTCGCCGTCGCCACCGCCGTTCTCTTCGCCGTTCTCTCCCCATCGCTGTTTTCGTCGTCGCTTTCGTTTCGTCGTCGCCACCGATCCTCTATCGCACAGGTTAGTAAATCTTCAACCAAACAAATTTTTGATTATTTAGGGCTAGGGTTCATGGCTGGGGCTGGGGTTACGGTTGGAGTTGGGGTTCGGCAGGGGTTGGGGTTGGGGTTAGGGCTAGGGTTGGGGTTCGGCTGGGGCTGGGGCTGGGGCTGGGGTTAGGGTTAGGGTTAGGGTTGGGGTTTAGCTGGGTCTGGGGCTGGGGTTAGGGTTAGGTTTGGGCTGGGCTGGGCTGGGGCTGGGCTGGGGTGGGGCTAAGGTTAGGTTGGGGTTGGGGTAGGGCTGGGCTGGGGCTGGGTCTGGGGTTAGGGTTAGGTTGGGGTTGGGGTTTGCTGAATTTGGCAAACCTGAGAGGAATTTCCAGCAATTTTAGCCTAGTTTGATTACTAAAATTATTGTTGATCGAGAAAATCTTGGGTCCTTCTAATCAAACATTGTTTGTTACTATATGTCAATGAGTACTGATAAAAGAAAAAACCGATTTCAAGTGGAAATTAGGTATGTACAATGTTCTAATATAATTTGTATTTCTTGCCATCATCAAACATATAAAAGTACTAATATGAAATGGAAAATAAATAAATAAATAATCAAAGCTTTGGCATATATGTAAAATCCCTTGTTACTTTTTCTTGGTTGCCCAACTTTGAAAATTCTATCTATTAAATTAGACATACTCTAAAAAGAATGATATTGCAAGAATTTGACTTGGTGGAGACTTGCATCATTAATAGAAATATGAAAGTGTAAGGACGTTTTTTACCTTCGATAGGGTTCGGTTGGGGTGGGGCTGGGGCTAGCTAGGGCTTGGACTTCATCACCTGATATAGCGAAATATAAAGCGTACTTCAGTACATCCGACCTCATTGAGTTTCCTATTGAAGTTCCCGGTCAAACGGCATATGCATATTTTTATTCGCCATGAAATCCCAATTATCAAGCTACCGAGGACGAAAAGCCACCTTTGTTAGTCGAGAGTCATGGTAATAGACTTGTCATTATAGATCATAGTCAATTGTTTTTCCTATCATTTTCTTGATCTAGATGCTAATCAACTTGTTAATTAGTTACTGTTTTTATGACGTATTTGTCTATATTTGTTGACAGTGGCCTTTCTTTTGGATGAACATGTTTTTTCGATGCATGTTTCAGTCATGTGAATTCATATGTTGCGTATAACGCTTTATGATATCAGTATCCTACATTTATAGTTTTAATTGTTGATTGTTATAGATGAACGCCATTGCAATAATAGTTTTTGGTTGATGACTGCCATTGCAATGTAGGATGATCAGTTCTATCAATCTTGATCTCAATGGTTTAAAATCATGTTATACATACAATAAGAATACACACAAACGCATCATTAGAGAGTTCGAGATATTCAAGTTAAAACCAATATATAATACTCGATGATAATATGAAACCTTCATATTCTTATCGATACTCATATATGAAACTAAAAGCGCCACTTAGTCTCCGTCTATCGGTTAACATACGTGTGATGCTCGTCGTGACATAGAACTATACGAAGGTTGTTAAATATCGGACGGTATAGCTCGATGCTAACAACCGTCGTATAGTCTACGCGACGAGAAAATTCAATTGTATGGTAACCGATAGATTTGTCCCGTGTGGATAAGTTAAGAATGTATAAAGCAAACGCCTTCATTCACTTGTGTTTTCATCCGATTCGAGATATTTCGTCGGTACCTTTCCGCTGGTTCTCCGTGTACAAAGATAGATTAGATGTTCATTTCAACGTTGTTTCACATCTTTGAAATGATTATCTATTCTATTACAGTGTACTCGGAGAACAGCGGGGAGGTGCTGCCGAAATTTACTCGAAACGGTTGAAAGCACAAGTGATGGGTGTTCGCTCTATACATTCTTAATGGGATAGAAGCCTACCCCCGATAGCCGGAACACACACATACAATAAGAATACACAACAAACGCATAATTAGAGAGTGATTCGAGATGTTCAAGTTAAAGCCAATATATGATAATATGAAATCTTCATATTCTCATCGATACTCATATATGAAACTAAAAGCGCCACTTAGTCCCCGTCTATTGGTTAACATACGTGCGATGCTCGTCGTGACATAGAACTATACGAAGGTTGTTAAATATCGAACAGTATAGCTCGATACTAACAACCGTCGTATAGTCTACGCGATGAGAAAATTCAATCGTATGGTAACCCAAAGATTTGTCCCGTGTGGACAAGTTAAGAATGTATAAAGCAAATGCCTTCATTCACTTGTGTTTTCATCCGTTTCGAGATATTTCGTCGGTACCTTTCCGCTGGTTCTCCATGTACAAAGATAGATTAGATGTTCATTTCAACGTTGTTTCACAGCTTTGAAATGATTATCTATTCTATTACAGTGTACTCGGAGAACAGCGGGGAGGTGCTGCCGAAATTTACTCGAAACGGTTGAAAGCACAAGTGATGGGTGTTCGCTCTATACATTCTTAATGGGATAGAAGCCTATCCCCGACAGCCGGAACACACACATACAACAAGAATACACAACAAACGCATAATTAGAGAGTGATTCGAGATGTTCAAATTAAAACCAATATATGATAATATGAAACATTCATATTCTCATCGATACTCATATATGAAACTAAAAGCGCCACTTAGTCCCCGTCTATCGGTTAACATACGTGCGATGCTTTTCGTGACATAGAACTATACGAAGGTTGTTAAATATCGGACAATATAGCTCGATACTAACAACCGTCGTATAGTCTACGCGACGAGAAAATTCAATCGTATGGTAACCCATAGATTTGTCCAGTGTGGACAAGTTAAGAATGTATAAAACAAACGCCTTCATTCACTTGTGTTTTCATCCGTTTCGAGATATTTCGTCGGTACCTTTCCGCTGGTACTCCGTGTACAAAGATAGATTAGATGTTCATTTCAACGTTGTTTCACAGCTTTGAAATGATTATCTATTCTATTACAGTGTACTCGGAGAACAGCGGGGAGGTGCTGCCGAAATTTACTCGAAACGGTTAAAAGCACAAGTGATGGGTGTTCGCTCTATACATTCTTAATGGGATAGAAGCCTACCCCCGACAGCCGGAACACATGTTTGTTATATGTATGCCCTAGAGGCCATTACTGTACATAGGATGTATATTGTAGTGGATGCTGAGACCTATATAGGTAGGACTTTCTTGCTCGACATGATAGTACGCTATCTGGTTACTCTTTATCTTAACATGTATACTTGCTGTCTCTCTATTACATGTTGATAAAGACCTTAGGATATGTGCTCGACTTCCAGGACTATGATGCAGATCATACTAGTGGGGCCTGGGTAGTCCTTGAGTACATCCTTCAATGTTCCTAGTCGTGGGAATATCGAGACGGGGCATCGATATTCCAGAGTAGACTAGTGTATATCTTCTCGACCCATGTGATGGGCGATGGATGATCCCATATCCATTGGTGTTTGACATCAGAGATAGTATGCAGGTGCTCAGTGGAGACTGGGTACACTGAACGGACTCGCCGAGAACTCCCAGATGGTATTATACCTCACGTCAGATGGCAGTTCTCTGGTGACACTGGTACAACTTAGTCTGTTGACCCGAGATCTTCATAGAGTCTTGTGTGTCTCCCACTGTGCTTTTATTTCCACCCTACCACGGCTCTACCGAGTCATGCAAACATGTGGTTTTTGGGTACAGTCCCGATTCACATGGAGGTAATGAGCGATAGGAGGGGATTCGTCTCTTCCGGTATTGGGGGTTGATGTTGCGCTATGCTCGACTGGACATAACTGGAAATCCCTGGCCAGGGTTGCAGTGATTTACTGATAAGAGTTATCAGTAGTCTCACACTTGTTACGGACCTTACATCGGCATGACTTATCAAGCTACTGGGGTCTGACGTTTACCACCCCTAGGCGAGATATGCGACATATCAGACGAACATACCGGACTGTACGGTAAGTGTTACTGGTTGGATTCACAGGAGTGTGAGCGGGCTTGCTCGTTGATCTTCTGATCGCTCAATACCCGAGTGGCCGTTACGTTTAGCAGACCGCTTGCGGCTTGTGGGTGTTTGATATGATCATCACCTGCTGCCGGCGTATTGACGAGTCTTTAGAGTCCTACACAGAGGTTTCCTGGCTCAAGCGAAACGAAATAGGAGCGCATATGAGATATGTGCGGGACTGAGAATAATACCAGTATGTGATACTGAATTCTATTCTCACGATTTGTATCATCGGACGGTTATATAAGATATAGCCGGGTTACCGAATCAAATGTTGATTCGATATATTGATACACTTGATATTAGTCGGTTATATGCAGTATGATCGGATCATTAAATCAAGTGTTGATTTAATGATTTAATGTATAATTATATATTTGATATATTACTTTACATTAATTAGTATTGGTTTACTTAAGATTGTTTTTTCTCACTAGATTGTGCACATTGTATATATATGATATATGTTTGTGCACTAGTTTGTATCATGTTTGATGATACATGTAAATTTGGGTGTGTATGCTTTAAACCATGTTTAGTTAATGGTTAGGGTTTTATTTTCTTTATTTATTTTGTAAAAACAAAATTGTGGCTTTTTCTTTCTTTACTTTAAGCTTCATGAAGCTTCTTAGCATTTTTCAAAGTCTTAACCATTTTGTCTTTATGCTTTGACCTAACCATCACCTAAACTATGGTTTGCTCTCTACATGAGTTATCTTCACCCATGGTTGCAATATGAGAAGACTTCACTTGATTTATTTTTAAGATAATTCATTTTTCTTTTTTCTTCTTCTTCATCTTCTTCAAGTGAAGAAAACCATTCTTGAAATTTCCAAGTGATGAAATCAAGTGAGAAATCCAAATCCAAAGTGAACCCACTTCCTATTTCTTCATCCTCTACCACTTGCCATGTTGTATAGGGTGTTATCTTCACAAGTTTCATGACCTAGTGAAGATGGAGCTTGAGTTTGAGTCGCCTCGACGTAGATCATCTTCGGCATCGAAGTCAACGACCTAGCCTGATCATTTCTCCGATGAAACCAACGCTAGAGTCCGGGATCCCGATGATCGCAGCGGAGGGACGTCATCACGGAGCTAAAGAAGTGGAGGACCGGATCTACAAAGGTTGTAGTCCCTTTCACTTGTAGTTAAAGTTGTTAACTTGCTTGTAGTTTCGCCTTACTTCTAGTTATCGATCTTGTTTAGGGTTTCTCGGCACATAAATTTTTGATTTTGGCATGGTTGATGCCTTGTGGAACCTCTTGAGTATGCCTAGGAACCCTACAGTGGTATCAGAGCCTAGCTAGAGTTTTAGGCAAAGTGTAGACGAAGTTTGAAACCCGATCGAACCCCGAAACCCTAAACTACACCCCTCTCTGTACAATTTTTAAAACAGTGGATTTTTCCAAATTAAAAATATCCAAAAAATACAGAAGAGTTTTATATGAGTTACTGTGGAGCACGTGCCCCCAAGTCGACTAATGAGCCGTGGAACCGCGGCGCCACCCTGGCTTGCGCGGCGGCTCCGCGGCCATAAAGGTGACTCTTGTCACGTGCTCTGCACAGTAATGCCCAACTGAATTTCCTGTGTTTTCTGGGAATTTTTAAATTACAGTCAAGAGTTGAGTTATCTGGGGTGTATTGGGAACTCGATGTTTCGATCGGATTGTTTAACTTTGTCTATGTGTTTTTCCGGGTAATTTTAGAACATGTTAAAAAGTTCGACCGGATATAAATACCCACTTTTTCCCCTGCCGGGAAATTTCCAAGTGTTGGATTTTTCCGTGGTTTAAGAACGTTCTAAGTAGTGCAAGTAACACGATGGACCCTCTAGAAGACAATAAACCTTAACTCGATTATGTGACCGTCTTGAACTGCCCTTTGAATCTTAGGGTTTGGGGCAGTACGGCGTGCCATATGTGAGGCGTTGGCTTGACCCTTCTACGGCTGGACCGTTGGTACTGTGGCATGAAGTGGATGTTTTAAAACTTATTTCAAGTGTTGAGCTGTTTCGGGAAACATTGGGTGTTCGATTATTCGATCGGAAAGTTTAACAATTTCTATTTATCTGGAATGTGATACAATATTTGGAATTCACAAGTAGTGTTAGTTATATGTATGCCCTAGAGGCCATTACTATACATAGGATGTATATTGTAGTGGATGCTTGGACATATATAGGGAGGACTTTCTCGCTCGACATGATAGTATGCTATCTGGTTACTCTTTACCTTAACGTGTATACTGTTTGTCTCTCTGTTACATGTTGGTAAAGCCCTTAGGATGTGTGCTTAACTACCTGGACTATGATGCGGATCATACTAGTGGGGATATGGTAGTCCATAAGTACATCCTTCAAGGTCCCTAGTCGTGGGTGTATCGATACGGGGCATCGATATACCAGAGTAGACTAGCGTATACCTTCTAGACCCATACAGATGGGCGATGGATGATCCCATATCCATTGGTGTTTGACATCAGAGATGATATACGGGTGCTCAGTAGAGACTGGGTACACTGGACGGACTCGCCGAGAACTCCCAGATGGAATTATACCTTACGTCAGATGGCAGTTCTCTGGTGACACTGGTACAGAATAGTCTGTTGACCCGAGATCGTCATAGAGTCTTGTGTGGTTCCCACTGTGCTTTGATTTCCATCTTACCACGTCTAAGAGGGCGTGCAAAACGGTGGTTTTTGGGTACAGTCCCGAGTCACATAGAGGCAATGAGCGATAGGAGGGGATTCGTCTCTCCCGGTATAGGGAGTTGATGTTGCCCTGTGTTCGATTGGCTATAACCGGAAATCCCTGGCCAGGGTTGCTGAGATTTACTGGTAAGTGTTACCAGTAGTTTCTCAAACTGTTATAGACCTCATATCGACACGACTTATCGAGCTATTGGGGTCTGACGTTTACCACCCCTAGGCGAGATATGCGACATATCAGACGATCAGACCGGACTGTACGGTAAGTGTTACTGGTTGGATTCACAGGAGTATGAGCGGGCTTGCTCGTCGATCTTCTGATCGTTCAATACCCGGGTGGCCATTACGTTTAGCAGACCGCTTGCGGCTTGTGGGTGATTGATATGATCATCACCTGCTGCCGGCGTATTGACGAGTCTTTAGAGTCCTACACAGAGGTTTCCTGGCTCAAGCGAAACGAAATAGGAGCGCATATGAGATATGTGCGGGACCGAGAATAATGCGTGTATGTGATACCGTATTCCATTCTCGCGATAAATGTATCGATTGGTTGTATGCGATATAACCTAGTTATTGATTCAAGTATTGATTCGATAAGCCGATACATAGGATACTAGTCGGTTATATGCGATATGACCGGATCGTTAAATCAAGTGTTGATTTAATGATTTAATGTATAATTATATATTTGATATATTATTTTGCATTAACTAGTATTGGTTCACTTTAAATGGGCTTTCTCACTTCATTTGCACATTGTATATGTGATATAGTTTTGTGCACTTGAGTGTATCATGTTTGATGATACATGATAGTTTGGTGTATGGTTTAAACCATGGTTGGTCAATGGTTAGGGTTTCTTATGCTTCATTTACTTATTCTTTTATTTATTCATTGATTTGTGAAAGAAATAAAATGGTGGCCATTTTTGGATTATCCTTGAAGCTTCATGAAGCTTTGAAATGGTTGACCATTTTGTTTCTTTCTCTAACCCTAACCATACAACCTAACCTTAGTCAATTCTCTACACCTAACTAGAGTTGGATTATAATAAGTATTCATTGATTTTCTATTTTGAAAAATAACTTATCATAATATTCTTTCTTCTTCTTCTTCATCTTCTTCAATGAAGAAAGCTTGACTTCATCAATGGTGATTGATAAAAAAGAGTGAGAAATCCAAATCTAAAGTGAACCCACCTCCTATTTCTTCATCCTCTACCTCTTGCCAAGTAGTATAGGGTGTTTCCTTCACAAGTTTTCATGGCTTGGTGAAGGTGGAGCTTGATCTTGTGATGCCTCGACGTAGATCATCTTCGGCACGAAGCCGACGACCTTGCCCGCCTATTTCTCCGATGAAGCCGACGCTAGAGCCCGGGATTCCATTTGGACAGCGAGGAGACTTCATTGCGGAGCTATATAGGTGGAGGACCGGATCTACAAAGGTTGTATTTCCGTTCTTTTAGTTATATTGTTAACTAGTTGTATGTGTTCGCCTAAATTTCTAGTTAACGATCCGTATTAGGGTTTCTCGGCATCCGTAAAATTTGAAATTGGCATGGTTGATGCCTTGTGAGACCTCTTGAGAGTGTCTAGGAACCCTACAGTTGTATCAGAGCCTAGCTAGAGCCTTAGGCGATGCGTAGACGAAGTTTGAAACCCGGACGAACCGAAAACCTAACCCCAAAATAGCTCTCTGTACATTTTTCAAATTTGTGGATTTTTGTATATTAAAAATATGCAGAAAAATCAATAGGGAATCCTAAGAATTACTGTGCAACACGTGTCCATGATTCCACTATAACGCGGCGGAAGCGCGGCACAAGCATGGCTTGTGCGGCGGTTCCGCGGCTATTTTGTCGTATCTTGCATTGGTTTTGGCACAGTAATTCATATGTTGCAGTGCTGGTTTTTCTGGGAATTTTTTAACATTTATTCAAGAGTTGAATATTCTGGGTTGTTTTGGGGATTCGTTTATTCGATCGGATTATCTGATTTTGTCTATGTGGCTTCCGGATAATTTTTGAATATGTTAAAAAGTTCGACCGGATATAAATACCCAACTTTTCCCCTGTTGGGAAATTTCCAAATGTTGGATTTTTCCGTGGTTTAACGATGTTCTAAGTAGTGCAAGTAACGCGATGGACCCTCTAGAAGACAACAAACCTTAACTCGATTATGTGACCGTCTTGAACTGCCCTTTGAACCTTCGGGTTTGGAGCAGTACGGCGTGCCACATGTGAGGCGTTGGCTTGACCCTTCTACGGCTGGACCATTGGTACTGAGGCACGAACTGAATGTTGTTAGACTTATTTCATGTGTTGATCTATATCGGGAAAACTTGGGTGTTCGACTGTTTGATCGAAAAGTTTAACATTTTCTATTTATCCGGAATGTGATACAATAATTGGAATTCACAAGTAGTTATGAGATAACTGAAAGAATGTTATAAACATAGCAGTTTAGTCTCACTTGATCGGTTGCCACGGAATTTTGATGTGATCAAAAGTCCGTCGCAATCACGTAGCGTACGCAGATACTCGCCGGGTAAACTTAATAGACAGCCTCACTCCATAGCCCCGACCAAGTGACTGTAGGAGAACCCCGTCGCCGAAAGCATCCGTCCGGGTGCTCGCGGTAGCGGTGTTCCGCCTTGGTGCATTTCGTCGACGGCATTAGGGGTGCAGCCGTCTACTGAAGTTTGCGACGAGCATTTGATCAAATTGTCGGGAATCCTGTTGGATTGCCCGACTTGATATTGAAAAGAGTTTTCGATTTTGAGACTAAAATGCGGGGTTTATAATTGTTAGGCATGCGATGTCTAAGTAATTCATTTGATTAGGCGTGCGATGTCTATGGAGGTTGCGGATTCCAACTGTTGTAGTTTTACACTTTCTTTTCTGTGACCGTAAGTGTAATATGTGATATCGCTGGTTTCGTTGCTATAGGTCAACGACAATTGGGATGCGCATATTTACTTACGTTGATGACATGTGATGTTATGTGTTGCTGGATATGTTATATTGGATCGTCGTGTTTGAATAGCCGGGGTTTTTTATGTGAGATGAGTGTTTTTCATTTTCATTCATGTAAAAACTTGTATGTAATATTCTTTTATTGGGGCGCTTCCAGGTTGCGGAAGTTGTCACCGTTGATGTATATTATTTACTTTTCCGCACTAGGATAGACCCAAGGAGGAGGGCACAAGTAACCGGGTTCTGGAGTCCAGTGGGAGACCAACTCGAGGAGTCGAGTCCGGGTCTCCTAACTCTAGAATTGGTAGGGTTGCTTGCCGCTCTCGTAGGGGTCTAGGGGTGTGGGTTTGGCTATTCATCGCGACCGTGGAATCCGTGTTTTATACTGGCTCGTATTGAATACACGGACGTCTTAGTATATCCAATATTTCATATGATATTCTTCTGCTGTGATATCTGTGATGTGATCATGAGATATGTTCTGTGATGGATACTGTATATAGTATATATGATATATTATATAGACGTTACTTATGTTTTACACCCGTGCTAGCCCTGCCCCGCTCTGTCGTTAGTTACCTAACCTAACGGTGCACGAGGGGACATCGTGGCGAATGCGGATGGCATAAGTGTACGTCGTATTTATCTGTGATGTTTAGGTACTTAAATGATGGGATTTCATTAATGTGATTAATGAAAATAAAAGAAACCTAAGATGTTGTAGAATCGAATTTCAAAAATAAAATAGGTAGCTACAGTTCTTGCTTTGCACAGCGGTATATGTGATATATCCTGCACCTTATTCAATGAGGAAAGGACCGAGATCCCTTCACCGGGAGTGACTCCTTTAGCAATAACTGGCAGATGCTACACACTCGGTTTGTCTTTTGATTGCTTTTAAGAGTTTTTGCTTTGCACAGTGATATATATGATATATCCCGCACCTCATTCGACGAGGAAAGGACCGACGATCCCTTCACCGGGAGTGACTCCTTTAGCAAAACTAGAAAAGCCTAAAAAACACTCCATTTTAAAATCATTTGATTCTACAACGATATCAAGTTCATTACGCAATAGGTTTTCAGAAAAACCTGTCGTAGCCCTCCGTCATTTCAGATAAGTCCTGTTTAGTATTCGTGCTGCGTTTGTTGACCTTATCAAGGCGCAGTGTGCGGTAGCTAACCAGTATTTATCTGCTTATGCATATGATGCAGATTGGGTTAGGGTAGTCGTGCGGCCTTGTTGACCTTGTCAAGGGTCGTGCGGGTGGGTTTGATTCAATCAAGAAATGACGGGTTGAACTTGACTTGCGGTCTATGGTTTGTTGACCTTGTCAAGGTCATAGATCGTTTGGGGCAAAATATTATCGGGAATTTCAAGTGTTGAAATTTGCAATGAGATTGCATACCTTCTATGAGATAGTTGGATCCCGATACCCGCTGCGAGTAAGAGTTACTCCTGGGAGAGTTTTATACATTACAATTAGCCGATCAAGTAGGTGTCTAGAAAGGTGTCAACGAGGTTACGCCTCTGGGAAAACGAGGTTTATATTAATTAGGTTCGTGCGAAAGCACGGGGGACCTCCCTCAAAGTACCGACACTGGCCTGGCTGAAAGATTGGCGAACTTGTAGTGTGTAATTAATCCCGGCTAGTCTTTCCTTTTAGGGTTTGAAGGAAGATTTGATAAAAAGCAGTGGGAGCCATCCTGATTAGATAAAATAATAACCAATCTATTCTTGCAAGAGCGCACGCAGAGTGTTTTCTTCTCTCTCTCTCCTGGTAGCGACCATATCACGCCTTAATCAAGATAATAATATGGAATATTGACCGAACCCGCTTGTTATACTGAGCTGGGGAACTTTGGTCCCGCTCCAACTTATAATTGTTATAAGACAGAGCAGGAAATTGGGGATTACCAGAATTCCCGTGCCGCCCAAACGAAGAGAGTGCTTGCTGATGCATCATCTTCGGGTGTGTTCATTACAGAGAACTGTTTCTCAGTATCCTTTACGTCCTGGGTATGTGATACCGGATCAGGATCCCGCATATGTAATATGTTACATAGGGCTACAGGAAGGTAGAGAACTGAGAACGGGTGATAAGTTTCATGAGGCAGAAAACGGGGCAAGTGTTGCAGCCAAGTCTGTTGGTCACTGACACCCTGTATTACCAATACATTGATTCTGAACGAATGTTATTAGATACCGAACCTGATATAAAAAATCATATCAATCTCTTTATTAGTAAAGAAAGGATATAATTTTGTATTGTTGGATAATGTTTTGAACATTTCCTATATCAAAAGTTGATCGGTTCAGGCACGTTATCTAAAAGCGTTAATGTTCTAAATCAAACTACGGTTCTTAGTATACAGAACACACACAAGAGGATGAGTTCAGAAATGAACGAATTTTTCTTGAGGTATTGTAGACTAGGTCATATCAATGCGACCTGACTAGCTGAAGTTACATTTAGATGCATATTTAAATCTGTTTGAATTTACATCTTATGAAACTTGCCAGTCATGTCACAAAGATACGATGACCATAGCTCTATTTACTGGAAACAGAGAAAGAGTTAGTGAACTCTTGGGATGATACATGTTGATGTATGTAGGTCCCCTGTCTACACATGCCAAGACCGGTTCTTTGTACTTCATTACATTCTTTGATGATCTCTCAAGATTCAGACATATGTTCCTGTTGAAACACATGTTCGAACCTTTTGAGATATTCACAGAATATAAGTTAGAAGTAGAGAACCAAAATACGGGTATAAGTATTATGTCCTTTGATGAAATCAAGGAGGAGAATACTTAAGTACGGAATTCCTGGACTATTCTAAAGGAGAATGAGATTCTCTCTCAGCATTACTCCTCCGTATACACCATAGCACGATGGTATATCGGGGCGGAGCAGTTGCACCCTATTTGATATGGTGCGCTCTATGATGAGTACTACTGTGTTTCCTATTTCCTTTTGGGAGTTATGCACTTGAGAAGCTGCATACTTGAATAGGGTTCAAATCAAATCTGTTGCCTTCCTTTTCATATGTGATATGATAAGGGAAGAGCCCATCTCTTAAGTTAGTTAAGATTTGGGGTTGTCTGGGCTATGTTTAAAAGAAAAATCCGGACAAGCTCGAGGCAAGGTCTGTTATGTACAACTGGAAAGGTTCCAGCTATACAAATTACAGCAGATGACTTGGTAGAACCAAAGGATTCAATAGTAACCAACGGACCTCAACCTCTCCGCCGATCTAGTAGGGTTCCTCATCCACCTGAGAGATACTTCGGTTTCTCTATGACAGTGGGAGCGAGGATTGCATCATGAGATGATGACCCAACTAGTTTCGAGCAGGCCATCGAGAGTAGGGACTCTATAAGAATGGCTGGATGCTTAGCGATCTGAGATGGAATCCTTATACACCAACAAAGTATGGACTTTGGTTGCTATATCTGAAGGGTTAAATCCCCATCAGGAGCAAGTATATCTTGAGAAGATTACTTGGTGTAGGTGGAAAAGTTGAGACTTTCAAAGCAAGACTTGTTAAAGGTTTTCGTCATCAACCAGACGTGGATAATGATGAAACCTTTTCAAGTGGCTATGCTTAAGTCCATCCAGATCCTACTTGCCACGGCTACATACCATGACTACGATATCTGGCGGTTGGGTGTCATGACTGCTTTTCTAAATATTGATTTAGAAGAGTGTGTCTATAAGTACACAGCCAGAGGGCTTCGTAGACAGTGGGAGCAGCGGAAACGTGTACAAGATGCTTTATAGGATAAAGCAGGCATCGCGGAGTTGGAACGTCTGTTTTGATGAAGTAGTTAAAGAGTTTGACATCATCAAAATGGTAGATGAACCTTGTATAAACAAAAAGGTAGTAGGGAGTATGGTGGTGATCCTCATAGAGTACGTGGATGTCATACTCTTGATAAGAAAGGAGTTTCCTATGCTACGCTCGGTCAATGTCCGGTTATCACAATGATTCTCCATATAGGATCAAATTGATACCTTCTAAATCCTTGGTTTTGGATCTATGAGATAGATCTAAATGGATGTTAGGATACTCACTAGCTGTAGTGTGATGGTATCAATCGATTCTGGGAAGAATCACTGGAAGTGTTCCAGGGTGATAAAGACGACTGAATGTCAGTCACAGGCATTGTCTTTACCCTCAGTAAAGGGACGGTATGTTGGAAGGGTTCCAAGCTAGATACCGTGACATACTAGACGATAAAGGCAGGATACATCGCTACTTAAGATACTACCAAAGAGGCTGTTTGGGTGTATATAGGTTCATGAGATGAACTACGTTCCTATCATTGTGAGACAATCGAGTTGTGGCTTATGCCAAGGAACGCAGGTCCCATCAGTGATCCAGACATATTCTAAGGCAGTATCACCTGATCATGGAGATGGTTGATCTCCAGGGGATCGAGGTAAGGAGAGTAGACTCAGAGAACAACACGGCGGATCCACTCACGAAGGCCTATTCCCAGAGAGAGACTTTTATGGGATGGTTGAGTATGAGATACTACAACCACTGCTATCAGATGGCCCTAGTGCAAGTGGGAGATTGTTAGTTATATGTATGCCCTAGAGGCCATTACTATACATAGGATATATATTGTAGTGGATGCTTGGACATATATAGGGAGGACTTTCTCGCTCGACATGATAGTATGCTATCTGGTTACTCTTTACCTTAACGTGTATACTGTTTGTCTCTCTGTTACATGTTGGTAAAGCCCTTAGGATGTGTGCTTAACTACCTGGACTATGATGCGGATCATACTAGTGGGGACATGGTAGTCCATAAGTACATCCTTCAAGGTCCCTAGTCGTGGGTGTATCGATACGGGGCATCGATATACCAGAGTAGACTAGCGTATACCTTCTCGACCCATACAGATGGGCGATGGATGATCCCATATCCATTGGTGTTTGACATCAGAGATGATATACGGGTGCTCAGTAGAGACTGGGTACACTGGACGGACTCGCCGAGAACTCCCAGATGGAATTATACCTTACGTCAGATGGCAGTTCTCTGGTGACACTGGTACAGAGTAGTCTGTTGACCCGAGATCGTCATAGAGTCTTGTGTGGTTCCCACTGTGCTTTGATTTCCATCTTACCACGTCCAAGAGGGCGTGCAAAACGGTGGTTTTTGGGTACAATCCTGAGTCACATGGAGGCAATGAGCGATAGGAGGGGATTCGTCTCTCCCGGTATAGGGAGTTGATGCTGCGCTGTGTTCGATTGGCTATAACCGGAAATCCCTGGCCAGGGTTGCTGAGATTTACTGGTAAGTGTTACCAGTAGTTTCTCAAACTGTTATAGACCTCATATCGACATGACTTATCGAGCTATTGGGGTCTGATGTTTACCACCCCTAGGCGAGATATGCGACATATCAGACGATCAGACCGGACTGTACGGTAAGTGTTACTGGTTGGATTCACAAGAGTATGAGCGGGCTTGCTCGTCGATCTTCTGATCGTTCAATACCCGGGTGGCCTTTACGTTTAGCAGACCGCTTGCGGCTTGTGGGTGATTGATATGATCATCACCTGCTGCCGGCGTATTGACGAGTCTTTAGAGTCCTACACAGAGGTTTCCTGGCTCAAGCGAAACGAAATAGGAGCGCATATGAGATATGTGCGGGACCGAGAATAATGCGTGTATGTGATACCGTATTCCATTCTCGCGATAAATGTATCGATTGGTTGTATGCGATATAACCTAGTTATTGATTCAAGCATTGATTCGATAAGCCGATACATAGGATACTAGTCGGTTATATGCGATATGACCGGATCGTTAAATCAAGTGTTGATTTAATGATTTAATGTATAATTATATATTTGATATATTACTTTGCATTAACTTGTATTGGTTCACTTTAAATGGGTTTTCTCACTTCATTTGCACATTGTATATGTGATATAGTTTTGTGCACTTGAGTGTATCATGTTTGATGATACATGATAGTTTGGTGTATGGTTTAAACCATGGTTGGTCAATGGTTAGGGTTTCTTATGCTTCATTTACTTATTCTTTTATTTATTCATTGATTTGTGAAAGAAATAAAATGGTGGCCATTTTTGGATTATCCTTGAAGCTTCATGAAGCTTTGAAATGGTTGACCATTTTGTTTCTTTCTCTAACCCTAACCATACAACCTAACCTTAGTCAATTCTCTACACCTAACTAGAGTTGGATTATGATAAGTGTTCATTGATTTTCTATTTTGAAAAATAACTTATCATAATATTCTTTCTTCTTCTTCTTCATCTTCTTCAATGAAGAAAGCTTGACTTCATCAATGGTGATTGATGAAAAAGAGTGAGAAATCCAAATCTAAAGTGAACCCACCTCCTATTTCTTCATCCTCTACCTCTTGCCAAGTAGTATAGGGTGTTTCCTTCACAAGTTTTCATGGCTTGGTAAAGGTGGAGCTTGATCTTGTGATGCCTCGACGTAGATCATCTTCGGCACGAAACCGATGACCTTGCCCACCCATTTCTCCGATGAAGCCGACGCTAGAGCCCGGGATTCCATTTGGACAGCGAGGAGACTTCATTGCGGAGCTATGGAGGTGGAGGACCGGATCTACAAAGGTTGTATTTCCGTTCTTTTAGTTATATTGTTAACTAGTTGTATGTGTTCGCCTAAATTTCTAGTTAACGATCCGTATTAGGGTTTCTCGGCACCCGTAAAATTTGAAATTGGCATGGTTGATGCCTTGTGAGACCTCTTGAGAGTGCCTAGGAACCCTACAAGTAGTTATGAGATAACTGAATGGATGTTATAAACATAGCAGTTTAGTCTCATTTGATCGGTTGCCACGGAATTTTGATGTGATCAAAAGTCCATCGCAATCACGTTGCGTACGCGGATACTTGCCGGATAAACTTAATAGATAGCCACGCCCCATAGCCCCGACCAAGTGACTGTAGGAGAACCCTGTCGCCGAAAGCATCCGTTTGGGTACTCATGGTAGCGGTGTTCCGCCTTAGTGCTCTTCGTCGACGGTATCAGGGGTGCGGCCGTCTACTAAAGTTTGCGACGAGCATTCGTTCTGGATGCCGGGAATCTTGTTGAATTACCCGACTTGATATTGAAAACTGTTTTCGATTTTGAGACTAAAATGTGGGGTTTGTAATTGTTAGGCATGTGATGTTTAATGAATTCATTTGATTAGGCATGCGATGTCTAAAGAGGTTGCGGATTCCAACTGTTGTAGTTTTACACTTTCTTTTCTGTGACCGTAAGTGTTATATGTGATATCGCCGGTTTCGTTGCTATATGTCAACGACAATTGGGATGGGCATATTTACTTACGTTGATGACATGTGATGTTATGTGTTGCTGGATATGTTATATTGGATTGTCGTGTTTGAATGGCCGGGTTTTTTTTATATGAGATGAGTGTTTTTCATTTTCATTCATGTAAAAACTTGTATGTAATATTCTTTTATTGGGGCACTTCCAGGTTGCGGAAGTTGTCACCGTTGATGTATATTATTTACTTTTCCGCATTAGGATAGACCCAAGGAGGGAAGCACAAGTAACCGGGTTGTAGGGTTCAGTGGGAGACCAACTCGAGGAGTCGAGTCCGGGTCTCCTAACCCTAGAATTGGTAGGGTTGCTTGGCGCTCTCGTAGGAGTCTAGGGGTGTGGGATTGGCTATTCATCACGGCCGTGGAATCCGTGTTTTATTAAGGCTCAAAATAAAACACGGACGTCCTAATATATCCAATACTTCATATGTTATTTTCTGCTGCGTTATCTGTGATGTGATCATGCGATTTTTCAGATAGATATTGTATATAGTATATATGATATATTATATAGACGTTGCTTATGTTTTACACCCGCGCTAGCCCTGCCTCGCTCTGGCGTTAGTTACCTAACCTAACGGTGCAGACGGGATATCGAGGCGAATGCGGATGGCATAAGCGTACGTTATATTTATCTGTGATGTTTAGGTGGACTTAAATGATGGGACATTCATTAATGAGATTAATGAAAGAAAATAAACCTAAAAGATGTTGTGGAATCGAATTTCAAAAATAAAACAGGTAGCTACAGTTCTTGCTTTGCATCGCGGTGTTCTTTGTAGAGCATCCTGCACCTTATTCGATGAGGAAAGAGCCGACGATCCCTTCACCGGGAGTGACCCCTTTAGAAATAACTGGCAGATGCTACAACCTCGGTTTGTCTTTTGATTGCTTCTATAGTTTCTGCTTTGCACAGCGGTATATATGATATATCCTGCACCTTATTCGATGAGGAAAGGGCCGATGATCCCTTCACCGGGAGTGACCCCTTTAGCAAAACTAGAAAAAACCTCAAAAACACTCCATTTAAAAACCATTTGATTCCGCAACGAGATCAAGTTCAAAGCGTTAAAGGTTTTCTTAAAAACCATCCGCAACCCTCCGTCATTTTAGGAAGTACAGTACTTAGTATTCGTGCTACGTTTGTCGACCATAGCCGAGGCGTAGTGTACGGTAGCTAAGTGATGTCTTCCTACACAGCATATGATGCGATTAGTTAGGACAGTCATGTGGTTTTGTTGACCTTAGCCAAGGGTCATGTGGGTGGGTCTAATTAATCACGAAATGACGGGTAGAACTTGACTAGTGCTTATGATTTGTTGACCTTAGCCAAGGTCATAAGTGCTAGGGGTAAAAACCATTATCGGGAGTTTTAAGTGTTGAAATTTGCAATGAGATTGCATATCTTCTATATGATAGTTGGATCCCGATACCCACTGCGAGTAATTGTTACTCCTGGGAGAGTTTTACACTTTTCAATTAGCCGATCAAGTAGGTGTCTAGAAAGGTGTCAACGGGGTTACGCCCCTGGGAAAACGAGGTTTATTTTAATTAGGTCTGTGCGAAAGCACGGGGAACCTCCCTCAAAGTACCGACACTGGCCTGGCTGAAAGATTGGCGAACTTGTAGAGTGTAATTAATCCCAGCTAGTCTTTCTTTTTAGGGTTTGAAGGAAGATTTGATAAAAACAGTGGGAGACATCCTGATTAGATAAAATAATAACCAATCTATTCTTGCAAGAGCGCACGCTGAGTGTTTTCTTCTCTCTCTCTCCAGGTAGCGACCATATCACACCTTAATCAAGATAATAATACGGATGTATTGACCGAACTCGCTTGTTATACTGAGCTGGGGAACGTTGGTCCCGCTCTAATTTATAAATGTTATAAGACCGAGCAGGAAATTTGGGGAATATCAGATTTCCCGTGCCGCCCAAACGAAGAAAGTGCATACTGATGCATCATCTTCGGGTGTGTTCATTACAGTGAACTGTTTCTCAGTATCTTTTATGTCATGGGTATGTGATACCGGATCAGGATCCCGCATATGTAATCTGTTACATGGGCTACAGACAGGTAGAGAATTGAGAACGGGTGATAAGTTTCATGAGACAGAAAACGGTGCAAGTGTTGCAGCCAAGTCTGTTGGTCACTGTCACCCTATATTACCAGTACATTGATTCTAAACGAATGTTATTAGATACCGAACCTGATATACAAAATCATATCAGTCTCTTTAAAAGTAAAGAAATGATATAATTTTGTATTGTTGGATAATGTTTTGCACATTTCCTATATCAATAGTTGATCGGTTCAGGCACGTTATCTAAAAGCATTGACGTTCTAAATCAAACTACAGTTCCTAGTATACAGAACACACACAAGAGGAATAGTTCAGAAATGAACGAATCCTTCTTGAGGTATTGTAGACTAGGTCATATCAATGCGACCCGATTAGCTGAAGTTACATATAGATGCATATTTAAATCTGTTTGAATTTACATCTGGTGAAACTTGCCGGTCATGTCACAGAGATAAGATGACCATAGCTCTGTTTATTGGAAACAGAGAAAGAGTTAATGAACTCTTGGGATTAATACATGTTGATGTATGAAGGTCCCCTGTCTACGCATGCCAAGACCGGTTCTTTGTACTTCATTACATTCTCTGATGATCTCTCAAGATTCAGACATATGTTCCTGTTGAAACACAAGTCCGAAGCTTTTGAGATATTCACAGAATATAAGCTAGAAGTAGAGAACCAAAAAAGGGTATAAGTATTATGTCCTTTGTTGAGATCAAGGAGGAGAATACTTGAGCACGGAATTCCTGGACTATTCTAAAGGAGAATGAGATTCTCTCTCAGCATTACTCCTCCGTATACACCATAGTACGATGGTATATCGGGGCGGAGCAATAGTACCCTATGAGATATGGTGCGCTCTATGATGAGTATTACAGAGTTACCTATTTCTTTTAGGGGGTTGTGCACTTGAGAAGCTGCATACCTATTGAATTGGGTTCGAATCAAATCAGTGCCTACCACTCCATATGAGATATGGTATGGGAAGAGCCTATCTCTTAAGTAAGTTAAGATTTGGGATTGTCCGGCCTATGTCAAAAGCAAAATCCGGACAAGATCGAGGCAAGGTCAGTTCTGTAGAACTGGAAAGGTTCTAGCTATACAAAACTGCAGATGATGATTTGACAGAACCAAAGGATTCAATAGTCCCCGACGAACCTCAGCCTCTCCGCCGATCTGGTAGGGTTCCTCATTCGCCTGAGAGATACTTCGGTGTCTCGATGACAGTGGGAGCGAGGAATGCATCATAAGATAATGACCCAACTAGTTTCGAGCAGGCCATCGAGAGTAGGGACTCTATAAGAATGGCTGGATGCTTAGCAATCTGAGATGGAATCCATGTACACCAACAAAGTATGGAATTTGGTTGCAATATCTGAAGGGTTAAATCCCCATCAGGAGCAAGTAAATCTTGAGAAGATTACTTGGTGTAGATGGAAAAGTTGAGACTTTCAAAGCTAGACTTGTTAAAGGTTTTCGTCATTGACCAGGCGTGGATAATGATGAAACCTTTTCCAGGGACTATGCTTAAATCCATCCAAATCCTACTTGCCATTGCTACATACCATGACTACGATATCTGGTGGTTGGGTGCCATGACTGCTTTTCTAAAATAATTTAGAAGAGAATGTCTATAAGTATATAGCCAGAGGGCTTCGTAAACAGTGAGAGCAGCTGAAACGTGTGTAAGTTGCTTTACAGAATAAAGCAGGCATCACGGAGTTGGAACATCTGTTTTGATGTGGTAGTCAAAGTGTTTGACTTCATCAAAATGGTAGATGAACCTTGTATATACAAAAGGGTAGTAGAGAGTAAGGTAGTCATCCTCGTATTGTGCGTGGACAACATATTCTTGATAGGAAAAGAGTTTCCTATACTACACACGGTCAATCTCCTTTTATCACAAAGATTCTCCAATAGGATAAAGGTGATACCCCTAAATCCTGGGATTTGAATCTATGAGATAGATCTAAATGGATGTTAGGCTTCTCATTAGGTTTAGTGAGATGGTATCAATCGATCCTGGGGAGAATCACTGGAAAAGTTCCAGGGTGATAAGGACGACTGAACGTCAGTCGCAGGCATTGTCTTTACCCTCAATGGAGGGACGGTATGTTGGAAGAGTTCCAAGCTAGATACCGTGACTAACTAGACAATAAAGGTTGGTAACATCGCTATTAAAGATACTACCAAAGAGGTGGTTTGGGTGTATATTGGTTCATAAGATGAACTAGGTTCCTACCATTGTGTGACAATGGAAGTGTGGTTTTGGCCCAGGAACCCCGGTCCCATCAGTGACCCAGGCATATTCTGAGGCAGCATCACCTGATCATGGAGATAGTTGATCTCCAGGGTGATCGAGGTTAAGAGAGTAGACTTAGAGGACAACACGGCGGATCCACCCACAAAGGCCTTACCCAAAGAGAGACTTATATGGGTTGGTTGAGTATTAGATACTCTAACCACTGCTAAAGATGGCCCTAGTGCAAGTGGGAGATTTTTAGTTATATGTATGCCCTAGAGGCAATTATTGTACGTAGGATGTATATTTTAGTGGATGCTGGAACATATATAGGTAGGACTTTCTTGCTCGACATGATAGTACGCTATCTGGTTACTCTTTATCTTAACATGTATACTTGCTGTCTCTCTATTACATGTTGATAAAGCCCTTAGGATATGTGCTCAACTTCCAGGACTATGATGCAGATCATACTAGTGGGGCTTGGGTAGTCCATGAGTACATCCTTCAATGTTCCTAGTCGTGGGAATATCGAGACGGGGCATCGATATTCCAGAGTAGACTAGTGTATATCTTCTCGACCCATGTGATGGGCAATGGATGATCCCATATCCATTGGTGTTTGACATCAGAGATGGTATGCAGGTGCTCAGTGGAGACTGGGTACACTGAACGGACTCCCCGAGAACTCCTAGATGGTATTATACCTCACGTCAGATGGCAGTTCTCTGGTGACACTGGTACAACTTAGTCTGTTGACCCGAGATCGTCATAGAGTCTTGTGTGTCTCCCACTGTGCTTTGATTTCCACCCTACCATGGCTCTACCGAGTCGTGCAAACAGGTGGTTTTTGGGTACAGTCCCGATTCACATGGAGGCAATGAGCGATAGGAGGGGATTCATCTCTCCCGGTATTGGTGGTTGATGTTGCGCTATGCTCGACTGGCCATAACTGGAAATCCCTGGCCAGGGTTGCAGTGATTTACTGGTAAGAGTTATCAGTAGTCTCACGCTTGTTATGGACCTTACATCGGCATGACTTATCAAGCTACCGGGGTCTGACGTTTACCATCCCTAGGCGAGATATGCGACATATCAGACGAACAGACCGAACTGTACGGTAAGTGTTACTGGTTGGATTCACAGGAGTGTGAGAGGGCTTGCTCGTTGATCTTCTGATCGCTCAATACCCGGATGGCCGTTACGTTTAGCAGACCGCTTGCGGCTTGTGGGTGTTTGATATGATCATCACCTGCTGCCGGCGTATTGACGAGTCTTTAGAGTCCTACACAGAGGTTTCCTGGCTCAAGCGAAACGAAATAGGAGCGCATATGAGATATGTGCGGGACCGAGAATAATACCAGTATGTGATACTGAATTCTATTCTCGCGATTTGTATCATCGGACGGTTATATAAGATATAGCCGGGTTACCGAATCAAATGTTGATTCGATATATTGATACACTTGATATTAGTCGGTTATATGCAGTATGACCGGATCATTAAATCAAGTGTTGATTTAATTATTTAATGTATAATTATATATTTGATATATTACTTTATATTAACTAGTATTGGTTCACTTAAGATTGTTTTTTCTCACTAGATTGTGCACATTGTATATATGATATATGTTTGTGCACTAGTTTGTATCATGTTTGATGATACATACAAACTTGGGTGTGTATGCTTTAAACCATGTTTAGTTAATGGTCAGGGTTTTATTTTCTTTATTTATTTTGTAAAAACAAAATGTTGGCTTTTTTCTTTCTTTGCTTTAAGCTTCATGAAGCTTCTTAGCATTTTTCAAAGTCTTAACCATTTTGTCTTTATGCTTTGACCTAACCATCACCTAAACTATGGTTTGCTCTCTACATGAGTTATCTTCACCCGTGGTTGCAATATGAGAAGACTTCACTTGATTTATTTTTAAGATAATTCATTTTTCTATCTTCTTCTTCTTCATCTTCTTCAAGTGAAGAAAACCATTCTTGAAATTTCCAAGTGATGAAATCAAATGAGAAATCCAAATCCAAAGTGAACCCACTTCCTATTTCTTCATCCTCTACCACTTGCCATGTTGTATAGGGTGTTATCTTCACAAGTTTCATGACCTAGTGAAGATGGAGCTTGAGTTTGAGTCGCCTCGACGTAGATCATCTTCGGCATCGAAGTCAACGACCTAGCCCGATCATTTCTCCGATGAAACCAACGCTAGAGTCTGGGATCCCGATGATCGCAGCGGAGGGACGTCATCATGGAGCTAAAGAAGTGGAGGACCGGATCTACAAAGGTTGTAGTCCCTTTCACTTGTAGTTAAAGTTGTTAACTTGCTTGTAGTTTCGCCTTACCTCTAGTTATCGATCTTGTTTAGGGTTTCTCGGCACATAAATTTTTGATTTTGGCATGGTTGATGCCTTGTGGAACCTCTTGAGTGTGCCTAGGAACCCTACAACACACACATACAACAAGAATACACAACAAACGCATAATTAGAGAGTGATTCGAGATGTTCAAGTTAAAACCAATATATGATAATATGAAACCTTCATATTCTTATCGATACTCATATATGAAACTAAAAGTGCCACTTAGTCCCCGTCTATCGGTTAACATACATGCGATAATTTATTCTTTTCAACGACAAACGCACACACAAAGCATATACACGGATTTTCTCCTTTTTCAGTAACTATCCCGTTCTTATATTTCTCAATATAGTCAGCATAACCTACAATTTATATGTTATACAGTCTAACATGGCCCATGAGTACGTCAGAGTTAAGGATTGGATGTATGTGGATTGGAAACAATGTATACAACCTAAGTTTGTCGCAGGAGTTGCTGCTTTCCTTGAATTTGTACACGCACATAATAAGATCATAATAGAGAAGATTCTCTGTCCATGCGATAGATGTGGCAATAAGTACTGGCAGAAGGTAGAATTGGCAGAGCTTCATATTGTAAAACATGGGTTTACTAGACTTTATACAACTTGGAAATATCACGGGGAAGGAGAAGAACGCAGTACTGCGACAGAAGAAGAAGGAGAACACGATAATGCGGCAGGAGAAGAAGAAGAATTCGGTAATGCGACAGAAGGAGAAGACAGTAATTTATTTCCATCAGAAGAAATGGAGGATATGGTAGAGGCTGCCCTAGGTGAATCTATTCGTACCGAAGATGACATTCCTTCCGGTCAAGGACCGCGTGCGGATAAATATGAAAATTTCATGAATGATGCTAGGAAACCAATTTATGAGAATGCGAAGTATTCCACCCTCTCATGGTTCGTCCAACTTTTCCAGATTAAGTGCCTAAATGGATGGAGCAATAAGTCATTCACAATGCTTCTTTCGTTCTTGAAAGATTCTATGCCTCCGGGAAATAATGTGCCCGATAGCTGGTACGAAGCCCAGAAGATGATGTCTGATTTGGGTCTAAAGTGCGAGAAGATTCAAGCATGTCCTAAAAATTGCGTGTTGTACCGGAAAGAGAATTCAGATTTGAAAGAGTGTCCAACATGCGGAGAGGCCAAGTATAAGCCGAAAGATTCTGATAAGAAGCCTGATATACCTGTGAAGATAGCACGATACTTTCCCATAACACAGAGGCTACAGAGGCTATTCAGGTGCAAGAAAACAGCCGAGGCAATGATTTGGCATCACCGTGCTCCTTCAAGTGAAGATGGAAAAATGAGCCATCCAAGAGATTCACAGGCATGGAAGGATTTCGATAGGAGGCACGCAATATTCAGTAGCGATCCTCGCAATGTCCGGCTCGGACTGGCTACTGATGGCTTCTGCCCATTCAACTATATGGCTGGAAGTCACAGCACATGGCCCGTTGTAATGATAATTTATAATCTGTCTCCTTAGTTGGCTATGGACCAATCATACTTTATGATGCCTCTTCTTATCGACGGACTAAACTCACCGGGGAACAATATCGATGTCTATCTCCGACCACTGATCGAGGAGTTGAAATCTTTGTTCATTGATGGTGTAGAGACATATGATGCAAATACAAATACAACCTTCATACCGCGTGCGGCTTTAATGTGGACAATTAATGACTTTCCTGCGTATGGAATGCTATCAGGTTGGTCCGTACATGGTCACAAAGCATGTCCTCATTGCCATGAACACACAACATCGAAATTCTTGAATTTTAGCAGGAAGGTTTGTTATTGCGGCCATCGACGTTTCCTACCTCCAGACCACCCCTATAGGTTAGACACGGTACACATTGATGGTCATCAGGAGTTTCTTAGACCTCCATCCCCATTGTCCGGAGAAGACGTGACTGCTAAATGGGATGGTTACAATAACGTGACCTTCGGGATGGATCCGACAAAACAGGTCAAACCACCATATTGGAACAAGTTAAGCATTTTCTTCGAACTTCCGTACTGGTCTATAAATTCAGTGCGTCATTGTCTGGACGTCATGCATATAGAGAAGGGAGTATCAGAGCACATACTTAACTTGCTTCTTTGTAAAGACGGGAAATCGAAAGACAACATGAATGCTCGGATGGATCTACAAGAGTGGGGAATAAGAAGTGAATTGCACCCTAGACCGGTAGCGGGTAAACCAGGCAAGTTTGTACTTCCCAATGCCGCTTATCATATGTCACAACCGGAGAAGAAAAGATTCCTGCAGGTGTTGCATGATTTGAAAGTCCCCACAGGTTTCTCAAGATCATTCAGCAAGAAAATAAAAATTGTGAAGGGCAAGATCGATGGGCTGAAAAGTCATGATCACCATGTTATCATGGAGCACCTTCTTCCATTAGCTCTCAGGAATTCTCTCCCCGACTCGGTTGGTCTAGTAATCAACGACCTATGTTGTTTTTTCAGGGAGTTGTGTGCTAAAACACTGGAGGTTGTGACGCTGGATAAACTAGAAAATTCTATTGCGTTGATACTTTGCAAGTTTGAGCGTATTTTCCCACCGTCATTCTTCGATATCATAATACACTTGACGGTTCATCTTGCAACTGATGCGAAGTTAGCCGGACCGGTACAATATTGATGAATGTATCCCGTCGAGAGGCACGTGTAATTTTTCGTTTCGCGCAATTTATAAATTTATTGTTGTCCTGTATGCCCGTATTTATTTATTCAACATATTTTCATTAGGTACCTCTACACTCTTAAGAAGTATATACGCAATAAAAATCGACCAGAGGGTTCTATCATGCAAGGTTATCTTCTTGATGAAGAAACCACATTTTGTTCCCGCTATCTGGACGAGAACATTGAAACAAGGCTTAACCGACCATGAAGAATTCAAGATGGGCCATATGGTAAAGCCGAGTATAAGAGGGTAGACACTATGTTTATCAACAAGATATACCGGTTTATCTTGCTTAATTGCGCATGTCTTGAACAAATTAGAGAGTAAGTTTTTTTGGATTAATTGTTATATCTGTGTTTGTGTGTGTATGAAATTATATAATATTAATGTCACAATTATTTGTCGAAAACAGAATTCATTTTAACGAGGTACGTGAGGGGCATCCTGATTGGAACGAAGAATCGTTTGGAAAAATATCATCAGGATAATTTTTGTGATTGGGTCACAGATCATGTAAGTTATTCGAATAACATTTTATTGCTATCAGTTTTAATCTAAACTTGTATCGTTATGTATTTGTCGTAAAATTTGTTTTGTTAGATCCACGATCCGAACTTGTCTGCATCATTTGAGAGTGATTCAAGATGTTTAGCTCAATTTCCTAGTATGGAGGTTACATATTACAAAGGATTTGGTGTTCTTGGATACAAATTCGAAATTAAGGACATAGAAACATCTAGAACCACTCAGAATAGTGGGATTGCGACGGTAGGATCGGACGGTGTGATTTACTATGGGTACTTAAATTGTAAACTCGGCATCCACTATCCCGGACGATCAGAACCCTTTTATATATTCCAGTGTACTTGGTACGATACGCGAACCGATACGGACAGGTGGAGAACCAATATTGGGACTTGGAAAGATGAATATGGATTGACCAGTATGAACACACTTCGATTTTACGGTCAGGAAGATCCGTTTATCTTTTCGAACCAAGCGTTCTAAGTATACTACTCACAGTGTCTGAAACATCCGGGATGGAGTGTTGTATGCCGATGGAAACCCAGAGATGTCTACGATGTCCCAGAATTCGAGGACAGCGATGAGGACGAAGAAGAAAGAAGGCTTAAAGTGCTCCGACCGTCTGTTTCGAAGGACGGGTTGTCTTCGACCGATCATGAAGTTACGTGGGTTAGAAATGACATCGACGATGAAATCCAAGTAGATATGTATAATGCGCCCACGAAACGAAAAAGGTTATCAGTAATGTTATATTATTACTTCACATTTTACGCTCTATACATATATAGTCAATACTTTTAATGATTGTCTAATGCGTCCACGAACCGTTTATCTAGATTTGATGACGATGTCGGGAGCAGCGAGGGGTGGCAGGAGCTCCAGCCGCGGCAGAGGCAGAGGCAGAGGCAGAGCGGTTCTGCCGCCCGGAGAGCTTCATAGGGAGCTTCAGAGGGCCGGTCTTACACCCAGATCGGAGACCCCTTCGGATGCCTCCTTCCGTGTGGATTTTGCCACACCTCCAGGTATACTGAACGCATATCCATTTTGAATGTAATATTACAGATATTCATGCTTGTTTATATCAAAATTACTTATATTGTCAATGTTTGATTATCTAGTTGTTGGTGATGCGTCCACATCTGAGACAGAGGCCACTCCCGCTCCTCCAGGTATGTTTATATATCATATAGTGCATGTATATTGATTTAGAATGCTATATCATAAATACACTCATTCTTTTTGCTCTTACTTAGCAATTTTTATTATTGTCTAGCTGTAGGAGGTGACACCACCGCACCTGCGGGTATGTTTATATATCCTATAGTGTATGCATATTGATTTAGAACGTTATATTATTGATCTACACATTCTTTTTGCAATTACTTATATAATCTATTTTTAATTGTCTAATTATAGGTGGTGCGTCCACATCTTCCGCAGGGGCCACTCCTGCCGCTTCCATACCCTCCGCATCGTCTGCAGGTTAGTATGAATAAATATAAAATATTTATTCATTTTACATATGCTCTATAGAATAAAAATGAACTTCATGGAAATTTAACGTCAATGCTTATTTTCTAGTTGGAGGGGATGCGTCCGCATCCGGGACCCCGTTGTTCCTCACCGGAGGAACTATCGTCCCGCTCGTGCTGCTGCCCGGGCCCAGGCTCATTTGATAGTCACCGGAGGTATATATCACACTTCAATTTTCATTTAACCTTGATTTCTTAATACAACTTTGTCTTAATATTGATTGTCTTGATATTTCGTGCAGACGTAGGGCTTCCCCATCCCCAGAGGGGGACTCGAGGCCCGAATCAGTTCCATAGGCTGAGGCCTGACAGAGCTAGGGGGAGGCAGCATTCCCCCTCCTTTTTACCCTTGACTATCTCTATACCGGTCCTCATGCCGAGAGGTTCGGCCGGTATATGGGGGACGAGAGCCGGCTCGTGAAGAACTATCCACTTCACGTTGAGTGGGGTGAGCAGCACCGGCGCTTATTCGCCCTCTTCTTTGATCAGGCTCGGGTACGTATTAATATATATTTTCATTTGATCTATCCAATATATTTATTATTAACACTTGCAATCTAATAACAATGGTTTTTTTTTTGTATTTTCAGTTGGATTACGATTTTCAGCCTGTAGCCGACCCTGATCACCCGGGGAGGGTGCTCGACCTTCATGCTCTGTACAATGGCCTGATGAAGAACATGCAGGCCAAGGTCCGATACAACAGGAATGAGCTGAAGGCCGACTGCTACTCCCTATGGATGGAGACCCCCGAGGCAGAGAGAGCGGCCCTCCTATCTACTCCGGCGTTTGCGAGAGTCGACGTAGAGACATGGCCTCTATTGTGCGAATATCCCAATGCAAACAGGTATGTATTTTAAATGTAATTCATTGTTTAGGATATAATTTATTTTTTTGTGTTCCTGAATTAGAAAACTAAATGTTAATGCGTTGTGCAGAAACAGGCCGCTCAGAATACAGAGAACAGGAAGTCGGCGAAGAGGGGTTGCCCTACTTACACAGGTGGCTCAAGGAATATTACTCGAGCCATGGAGTTATCGGTAAATTACAATAGACCGACCTTTGTGATATTCTGCAATATTAAGAGTTATTTTCTAATATTTCTAATATTAAGAGTTATTTCCTAATATTGCAGACAGCTCGGACCGTGGCGTCAGGTGGTACACCGAGCGTGCTGTCCGCATATCTTGCCGTCCACGGCACCTCGACAGATCCCGCCATGGGCGAGCTTCATTATCCCGACGTCGCTACCCAGGAGTATTGCGTAAATGTTAATATTTATTCTACCCATAGTTGAAATTTTAGTTTTGGAAGGTTCAAGTTTAAATTTTATACTTATACTTTACTGCTTAATGTGGGTGTAGGAGCGGGTGCTTGAGCAGGCCGAGGCCTCGGGGATCGATTTTACCGGACAGAGCGATCCGAGGCTGCTGACCCCAGTTCTGGACGCCGCATACGGAGGGCACCACGGAGGTTGGGAGAGAGGCCGGGGACTGGGCCCTAGCAGGGCCCATATGTGGTTGGACTCCACCCCGGCGGTTACTTCCTCCGTCTCCAGTGAGCGACGTGTCCAGCAGGAACTGGAGAGCTTGAGGGCCACCGTTCAGGAGTTGAAGGAGATGCTGGTATGTATACTACTTTATAGTAAAATATCATGTCATATTATAGATATCAACATATCCATAATTAGTACGTAGCTTGAGCTTATTTGGTTTTAGACTTAGGTTTGATTAATCATACATACATATGTAATTAAAATAAACAACGGTTTTCCAAACTAGATATCCAAATGAGGTTTCGAAATAACTTGATAATGATACGAATTCGAATAATACACAGTTCTTACACGCTTCTTACACACGTTAGGTCCAGACGCGACAAGGTACATCGGCCGAGCCTCCACATGCATCTCCTTCGGCTGCGGCTCCGCAAGCCACTACATCGGCTGTGGTTCCGCAGACAGCTCCTATAGCTCCACCGCCCGCTCAGACTCCCGCAGCCGCGGCTCCGCAAGCGACTACCTCAACGGCGGCTGCGCAGACCACATCGCCAGCTCCACAGGCTGCTCAGACTCCCGCACGCGCCGAATTGCATGGTTTATTGACCGAGGAGCAGGCATGCTTGATTCTATCGTTTATCAGAGGTGGAGCTGGACCGAGCTAGGGTAGCGTTTTGATTTATATTTTTTGAAACATGTATTTATTTATATCATACATATTGTACTACATTTTGAAATGATATTGATATTTGATATTGGTTTATATTTATATCATATTCAGTTTTTGGGTTTCTTTTGTATATTATATGCGTGAGATGTGATTATGAATACTGCGATATATGTTGTGTGATGATTAATTTTATATTTTATTAATATATTTATTATTGTGCACAGGGCGGGAAAAAATCAGGCAGCCCTTTTTTTAAAAAAAATACAGATAATATGTAACTACGGATTAATCCGTAGGTAATCATATTGCCCCTACGGATTAAACCGTAGGGGCAAAATATCAGCAGTAACTGATATTTCCCCCCTGATCTCAGTACCAGGGGTTGGGAGTGCCCCTAACGGATATGTCCGTAGGGGCAAACATAGGCCCCTACGGAGTTATCCGTAGGGGCAAAATATCAGGAATCCTGATATTTTGCCCCTACGGAAAAGTACCTACGCAGATATCCGTAGGGGATAGTACTTGGCCCTACGGATATCTTCGTAGGTACTTATAATATATTTCAAAAAACCGTAAATAAAATAATCTTTTTTACCCGACGGCCTACTCCGTAGGTGAAACTGGCCCTACAAAGTACTCCATAGGGGAAAGATTTTGCCCGTAGGGGCAAGTTCAGGGCTTCAACTTGCACCTACGGCGTTTGCACCTACAGGTTATTTTTTAGCCCCTACGGACTTATCCGTATGGACATTTGTTTGTCCCTACGGATAAATCCGTAGGGGCAACCCTTATTTGTAGTAGTGATGGTGGCTATTTTTCTATTTAGAAAAATAGTTAACAAAACCATACTAGCCATTTTATTTTCATACACAAGATTTTCATTTCACCATCTTCTTTCTCTCTCCTCACTTAGTTTCTCCTTCTTCTTCATCTCACTTACCCTCTCATGAGTTGAGAATCAAAGTGAGATTGAGCTAGAAAAATAATAAAACATATTACTACTTTTCTAAAAACCTTAGATTAGCAGTCTAGGGTCTTTATTTGCTTCACTTATTTTTTTTGTGAAGTTAGAGCCTTGAACCATATCTCTCGGGTGGATCATCTTTGATAAAGGAAAACCGACTTACAAGCTCGATACAGGACACCCAAGAGCTAAAGAAGAGGAGTTTTGAAGACCCGAAGGACTCGATCCCTTTAGTATAATCTCCTTCATAGTAGACAGTTCTTTGTAGTTTGCTAGTTTTTGTGTTTAGTTAAGATTCTAGGGTTATAGTTTCTAGCGCCTCTAAAAAATTTTCGTTTTTTTATTTCGCAAAGGCCACGGTTGTAGCGGCAAGAGCTCTAGGAAATTTATCATGGTATCAGAGCCATCCAAACACATAAACAAGTTTGTTACGACATTCGAATTTCGCCGTTTTCTTTGCGCAAAAACTGTCGACAAAAGCAGTCATGAAATTCCAATTTTTGACATGTTTACACTCCCCTTGGGCTCACGGTTTGGACTGAGAAGTTGTGGGGTGTTGTATGGGTATCCCGAGGATCCTCGGAGTGGACCAAAGGTCGGACCCACCCCCCAAGACCACCATGAGGTGACCTTGGGGGATGGGGACCTGAGACTACCCTCATAAGGTGGTCTCGGTATGCCTACCCCTATAGGCTACCTCGGGGTGGCCTCAGGGGGTGGATACCCCCTTAAGCCTCTTAAGCGTACGTTAATTTTGGGTACTTCGACCCTGTGAAGGTTCGGACGAGTTTCGGATTCATTTCGACTCCCGGATTGGCTTAAAACGTTGGGATTTTTGGGTTTTAGTGCACTAGATTTTCGATTTTAGAAAATTTGATGTGTTTGCTAATTTTGCACGGAATTCTAATGTCATGGTTTTCGTTACTTGCTTAAGTGCTGGTGTATATGTGTTGGTAACGTCATTTAATTTCTATATGTCGATTAGACGGGGTTACACGCATCATGCTTATTGTGATGTATTTCCCTTTGATAGTTTATACGGATTGTTGTATTGGATAGCCCCTCGTGCGATATTGGTTGTACAGTTATTTATTTTGTATATTCATTATTGTGGGACGAGCGTCCGATTTATGGAATGCCGTTTCTGCCTGTTTGTATATTCTTTTATTGGGATACGGCCGGGTTAAGGTCGATATCACCATTGTATATTATTTCATTTCTGTACTAAGATAAACCCATAGAGATGTGCTCAAATAACCAGGTTCTAGAGTGCGCTAGGTGGTCATCTCGTACTAGTTTGTTCAAGCCGCTTCGCTCTAGAATCGGTGGGCTATTTGCCGCACTTGTAGGGGTTTTAGGATGACCCACGGTAGAGTGCTTAAGTTACCGGATTTCATGAAGTGTCAGGTGACCCACTCATGATTTAGAGTGCGGGTTGTCTCACTTCTAGAATTGGCGGATAACTTGTCGCGTTCGTAGGGGACTTGGTTCGATATTTTACGGGATATCCACACGACCGGTGAACGTCGAGTTTCATTTGCGGCTCAAATGAAACACGAGAGTCCTAGATTATCCGCTATTCCATATTACTTATCTTATACCTGTGATGTTTATTGTATCTTGACTGAGATGACTATATACTTATATATATAGATAATAAATGTTGCATATATTTTGTATCTGCGCTACAATGTCCATGCACCGCCGTAAATTAAGTAACCTTACGGTGAAGTCTCCGGACCCCGTCGCGAATGCGGATAGCATATACGTACATTCTATTTCGTTGTTTTCTGGTATGATAGGAATTAATTGATGGGACAGCATTAATTTTGATTAATACAAGAAAATAAACCTAAAATATGTCGTCAGAACAAATTTTTCGAAAAAACGATATATTGTATTCGTTTGCTTTGCATAGAGGTATTCAGTTAGGAATATTCTGCACCTCATTCGATGAGAGAAGAGACTTGATCCCTTCACGGGGATTTCGCTCTTAAGCAAAAGTTTATGTTATTATAGATTACTCGATTTTCTTCAAAACCACTCATTTTAAAAACGGAGTCTAAACCACTCCCTTTCAAAACTATTCGGTTCCTTCAACGATATCAAGTTCATTATGTTAAAAGTTTTTTGCCAAAAACCAGTCGTAGGGCTCCGTCATTCAGACAGTTAACGTTTAATATTCATGCTATGTATGTTAGTATTTGTCAAGACATAGTGTACGGTAGCTAAATGATACTTATCTGCTGTATATAGATGCATTAATTTAGGACAGTCGTAAAGCCTTTGTTGGCATCCGTCAAGGGTGAGTACGGGTGGGTATAAATTAATCAGGACAATGACGGGTAGAACTTGACTTGCGATTTATGATTTGTTGGCATCCGTCAAGGTCATAAGACGCTTCAGACAAAAACCATATCGAGAATTTCAAACATAAAGAAAATATACCAGGTGTGTGCATATCTTCTGAAGTGTGATGACTAGAGTAGCTTCCATCTAAATTATTATGCGATGATAGTTGGATCCCGATTTCCACTGATGAGTAGGATTACTCTCAGGAGATATTTTTCACTCACAATTAGCTAACCTATTAGGTGTCTACATAGGTGTTAACGGGGCTACGCCTCTGCGGAAACGGGATTTATTTTAATTAGGTCCGTGCGAGAGCACGGTAAATCTCCTTCGGAGTACCAACACCCACCTGGCTGAACGGTTAGCGAATTTGTAAGATGTAAATGATCCCGACTAATTTTCCTTTTAAGATTTGAAGGAGAATTCGAAGAAACAGTGGGAGCCATCTTGATTAGATAAATTAAAATCAATCTAATTTTGAAAGAGCACATGCCGAGTGTTTTTTTCTCTTTCTCTCCAGTTAGCAACCATGTCACGCCTTAATCAAGATAATAAAATATATGATTTGACCGAACTAGCTTATTATACTGGGCTAGAGAACGTCGGTTCGACTTTAACTTATGACAACTGTCACGAGTATGGATAAGGGAAAGAGGACTGCAAGGAATTCCATATCACCCTGATGAAAGAGAAGCATTCTAATACATCTTCTTCGGGTGTATTTGTTATTGAGAACCGTTTTTCGGTCAACCTTACCTTCTGAGTACTAGATAACGTATTAGCATTTTATATCTGTAATTTATTATAAGTACTGAGAAAAATTAGAATGGTTGAACCGGGTGATATGTCCCTCAGAGAAGGGAATGGAGCACAAGTTGATGTTGCTGCCGTCGGCGAATATCACATAGTATTGCCAAGTGGCAACACTATGATTTTGAACAATTGCTACTATGTACCTTCCATGCTCTGCAATATTATATCAATTTTTTTACTAGATAAAAATGGATATAATTTTTTTCTAGATAGAAATATCATGAACATTTACCTTAATCAGGTACTGGTTGCAGAAGATACATTATGTAACAGTATCTATGTTCTTAATCAAAACACAGTTTTTAATATACAAAACAAATGCAAGAGGAAGAGTTCAGATACGAATGAAGCCTACTTGTGGCATTGTAGACTTGGTCATATCAATAAGAAAAGACTTGCTATGTTACATAAAAATGAATATTTGAATTCATTCGAATTTACATCTTATAAAACTTATCAGTCTTGTTTCAAAGGAAAGATGACCAAAACTCCGTTTACGAGACATGGAGAAAGAGCTACAAAGCTCTTGGGACTTATAAATAGTGATGTGTGTGGTCCAATGTCTACAAATGCGAGAGGTGGATTCTCATACTTCATTACATTCACTGATGATCTCTCTAGGTTCGGATATGTATTTTTGATAAAACACAAATAAGAAGCTTTTGAAAATTTCAATGAATATAAGAACGAAGTGGAGAATCAAACAGGAAAAAGTTTCAAGATCCTTCGATCTGATCGAGGAGAGGAATACTTGAGCACGGAGTTCCTTGATTATCTAAAAGAGAATGATATTATCTCTCAGCTTACTCATCTATATACACCACAACATAACGGTATATCGGAGCGGAAGAATCACACCCTTTTGGATATGGTTCGCTTTATAATGAATAATGCTGAATTGCCTCCTTCATTCTGGAGATATGCGATAGAGTCAGCAGCATATTTATTGAATAGGGTTCTGACCAAATCCGTGCCTAACACTCCATATAAAATATGGAAGGGGAGAGACCATACCTTAATTTTTTTAAGATATGGGATTGTCCGGCCTATGTTAAAGTACATAATCCTGAAAAACTCAAGGCACGATTGTTAGTTATATGTATGCCCTAGAGGCCATTACTGTACATAGGATGTATATTGTAGTGGATGCTGGGACATATATAGGGAGGACTTTCTTGCTCGACATGATAGTATGCTATCTGGTTGCTCTTTACCTTAACGTGTATACTGATTGTCTCTCTGTTACATGTTGGTAAAGCCCTTAGGATGTATACTTGACTACCTGGACTATGATGCGGATCATACTAGTAGGGACATGGTAGTCCATATGTACATCCTTCACAGTCCCTAGTCGTGGGTATATCGAGACGGGGCATCGATATACCAGAGTAGACTAGCGTGTACCTTCTCGACCCATACAGATGGGCAATGGATGATCCCATATCCATTGGTGTTTGACATCAGAGATGATATACGGGTGCTCAGTGGAGACTGGGTACACTGGACGGACTCGCCGAGAACTCCTAGATGGTATTATACCTTAAGTCAGATGGCAGTTCTCTGGTGACACTGGTACAGAGTAGTCTGTTGACCCGAGATCGTCATAGAGTCTTGTGTGGTTCCCACTGTGCTTTGATTTCCATCTTACCACGTCCAAGAGGGCGTGCAAAACGGTGGTTTTTGGGTACAGTCCCGAGTCACATGGAGGCAATGAGCGATAGGAGGGGATTCGTCTCTCCCGGTATAGGGAGTTGATGTTGCGCTGTGTTCGATTGGCTATAACAGGAAATCCCTGGCCAGGGTTGCTGAGATTTACTGGTAAGTGTTACCAGTAGTTTCTCGAATTGTTATAAACCTCATATCGACACGACTTATCGAGCTATTGGGGTCTGACATTTACCACCCCTAGGCGAGATATGCGACATATCAGACGATCAGACCGGACTGTACGGTAGTGTTACTGGTTGGATTCACTGGAGTGTGAGCGGGCTTGCTCGTCGATCTTCAGATCGCTCAATATCCGGGTGGCCGTTACGTTTAGCAGACCGCTTGCGGCTTGTGGGTGTTTGATATGATCATCATCCGCTGCCGGCGTATTGACGAGTCTTTAGAGTCCTACACAGAGGTTTCCTGGCTCAAGCGAAATGAAATAGGAGCGCATATGAGATATGTGCGGGACCGAGAATGATATCAGTATGTGATACTGTATTCGATTCTCGCGATATGTGACATTGATCGGTTATATGCGATATAGCCGGCATATCGGATCAAGTGTTGATTCGATAAGTTGTTGCTGTCGATATTAGTCGGTTATATGCGATATGACCGGATCATTAAATCAAGTGTTGATTTAATGATTTAATGCATAATTATATATTTGATATATTACTTTGCATTAACTAGTATCGGTTCACTTAAGATGGATTTTCTCACTCGCATGTGCACATTGTATATGTGATATATTTTTGTGCACTTGGATGTATCATGTTTGATGATGCAATAATGCTAGGGTTTGTGTAAAGAGTTAAACCTTAGTTAAGTAAATGCTTAAGGTTTTCTTTTATTCATTCATTTATTTTTTATTGTGGATTAAAAGAAATGAAATGAGAAAAGAAAAACAAAAGGGTTTCATTCTTTCATGAAGCTTGTTGAAGCTTCATGAAGCTTTGACCAAAGAAACCCTTTTGTCTTCATCTCATTAACCTTAACCATTCATTGAACTATAGTTAACTCTCTACATCAAACCATGGTTAATGTTATGATAAGGATAATTCTTTTTCAATTATTCTAATTATCTTATCATAACAATTAGCTTCTTCTTCTTCATCTTCTTCAAGGAAGAAAAGCTTTCTTCATCAATGGTGATTGATGTATTTGAGTGAGAAATCCAATTCTAAAGTGAACCCAACTCCTATTTCTTCATCCTCTACCTCTTGCCAAGTAGTAGAGTGTGTTTCCTTCACAAGTTTTCTTGACTTGGTGAAGTTGGAGCTTGATCTAGCGATGCTTCGACGTAGATCATCTTCGGCATGGACATCGACGACCTAGCTCGCCTATTCTCCGATGAAGCCGACGCTAGAGCCCGGAATTTGTTTGGACAGCGAGAGGCCTTCATTGCGGAGCTATGGAGGTGGAGCACCGGATCTACAAAGGTTGTATTTCCGTATTCTCTTAGTAAAGTAGTTTACTAGTTGTTTTTCGCCTAGACCTCTAGCCAACGATCCGTACACTAGGGTTTCTCAGCACCATAATTTTTGAAATTGGCATGGTTGATGCCTTGTGAGACCTCACTAGGGTGCCTAGGAACCTTACAGTGGTATCAGAGACTAGCTAGAGCCTTAGGCGAAGTCTAGACGGAGTTTGAAGTCTGAACGACCCGAAAACCCGATCACAAAATGGCTCTCTGGACTTTTTCTAAAAACAGGGATTTTTCAGTATTAAAAATATGTAGAAATATCAGCAGGAATATCTAAGAGTTACTGTAAATTTCGATGCCCTAATTCCATTAAAGCGCCGCGCTTCCGCGGCATGAGCATGGCTCGTGCGGCGGAACCGCGGCCTGTTTGTCGTGTTGTGAGGTGATGTTTGCACAGTAACTCCTATTTAACAGTGCTGGTTTTCCTGGGTATTTTTAATAATTTTTCAAGAGTTGAATTTTTCTGGGTTGTTTTGGGGATTCGAATGTTCGATCGGATTATCAAATTTTGTCTGTGTGGCTTTCCGGATAATTTTTAGAATATGTTAAAAAGTTCGACCGGATATAAATACCCAATTTTTCCCCTGTCGGGAAATTTCCAAGTGTTGGATTTTTCCGTAGTTTAACGACGTTCTAAGTAGTGCAAGTAACGCGATGGACCCTCTAGAAGACAACAAACCTTAACTCGATTATGTGACCGTCTTGAACTGCCCTTTGAACCTTCGGGTTTGGGGCAGTACGGCGTGCCACATGTGAGGCGTTGGCTTGACCCTTCTACGGCTGGACCGTTGGTACTGAGGCACGAACTGAATGTTTTTAGACTTATGTTTCATGTGTTGAGCTGTATCGGGAAAACTTGGGTGTTCGATTGTTCGATCGAAAAGTTTAACATTTTCTGTTTATCTGGAATGGGATACAATAATTGGAATTCACAAAAGTTATGTGATAACTGAATGAATGTTATAAACATAGCACTTTAGTCTCACTTGATCGGTTGCCACGGAATTTTGATGCGATCAAAAGTCCGTCGCAATCACGTAGTGTACGCGGATACTCGCCGGGGAAACTTAATAGACAGCCTCACTCCATAGCCCCGACCAAGTGACTGTAGGAGAACCCCATCGCCGAAAGCATCCGTTCGGGTGCTCGCGGTAGCGGTGTTCCGCCTTGGTGTACTTCGTCGACGGTATCGGGGTTGCGGCCGCCTACTAAAATTTGCGACGAGCATTCGATCAGGCTGTCGGGAATCTTGTTGAATTGCCCGACTTGATATTGAAAAGTATTTTCGATAATGAGACTAAAATGCGGGGTTTATAATTGTTAGGCATGCGATGTCTAAAGAATTCATTTGGTCAGGCATGCGATGTCTGAGGTGGTTGCGGATTCCAACTGTTGTAGTTTTACACTTTCTTTTCTGTGACCGTAAGTGTAATATGTGATATCGCCGGTTTCGTTGCTATATGTCAACGACAATTGGGATGGACATATTTACTTATGTTGATGACATGTGATGTTATGTGTTGCTGGATATGTTATATTGGATCGTCGTGTTTGAATAGCCGGGGTTTTTCATGTGAGATGAGTGTTTTTCATTTTCATTCATGTAAAAATCTGTATGTAATATTCTTTTATTGGGGAGCTTCCAGGTTGCGGAAGTTGTCACCATTTGTATATTATTTACTTTTCCGCACTAGGATAGACCCAAGGAGGAGGGCACAAGTAACCGGGTTCTGGAGTCCAGTGGGAGACCAACTCGAGGAGTCGAGTCCGGGTCTCCTAACTCTAGAATTGGTAGGGTTGCTTGCCGCTCTCGTAGGGGTCTAGGGGTGTGGGTTTGGCTATTCATCACGACCGTGGAATCCGTGTTTTATACTGGCTCGTATTGAAAACACAGACATCCTAGTATATCCAATATTTCATATGTTTCTTCTGCTGCGATATCTGTGATGTGATCATGTGATGTTCTGTGATAGATACAGTATATAGTATATATGATATATTATATAGGCGTTACTTATGTTTTACACCCTCGCTAGCCCTGCCCCGCTCTGCCGTTAGTTACCTAACCTAACGGTGCACGAGGGGACATCGAGGCGAATGCGGATGGCATAAGTGTACGTCGTATTTATCTGTGATGTTTAGGTATTTAAATGATGGGACTTCATTAATGTGATTAATGAAATAAAAGAAACCTAAGATGTTGTAGAATCGAATTTCAAAATAAAACAGGTAGCTACAGTTCTTGCTTTGCACAGCGGTATATGCGATATATCCTGCACCTTATTTGATGAGGAAAGGACCGAGATCCCTTCACCGGGAGTGACTCCTTTAGCAATAACTGGCAGATGCTACACCCCTCGGTTTGTCTTTTGATTGCTTTTAAGTATTTTTGCTTTGCACAGTGATATATATGATATATCCAGTACCTCATTCGACGAGGGAAGGACCGACGATCCCTTCACCGGGAGTGACTCCTTTTGCAAAACTAGAAAAGCCTCAAAAGCACTCCATTTTAAAATCATTTGATTCTATAACGATATCAAGTTCATTACGCAATAGGTTTTCAGAAAAACCTGTCGTAGCCCTCCGTCATTTCAGATAAGTCCTATTTATTATTCGTGCTACGTTTGTTGACCTCCGTCAAGGCGTAGTGTGCGGTAGCTAACTAGTATTTATCTGTTTATGCATATGATGCAGATTGAGTTAGGGTAGTCGTGCGACCTTGTTGGCCTCCATCAAGGGTCGAGCGGGTGGGTTTGATTCGATCAAGAAATGACGGGTTGAACTTGACTAGTAGCCTATGGTTTGTTGGCCTCCGTCAAGGTCATAGGGTGCTAGGGGCAAAATATTATCGGGAATTTAAAGTGTTGAAATTTGCAATGAGATTGCATACCTTCTATGAGATAGTTGGATCCCGATACCCGCTGCGAGTAAGAGTTACTCCTGGGAGAGTTTTATACATTACAATTAGCCGATCAAGTAGGTGTCTAGAAAGGTGTCAACGAGGTTACGCCTCTGGGAAAACGAGGTTTACATTAATTAGGTCCGTGTGAAAGCACGGGGCACCTCCCTCAAAGTACCGACACTGGCCTGGCTGAAAGATTGGCGAACTTGTAGTGTGTAATTAATCCCGGCTAGTCTTTCCTTTTAGGGTTTGAAGGAAGATTTGATAAAAAGCAGTGGGAGCCATCCTGATTAGATAAAATTATAACCAATCTATTCTTGCAAGAGCGCACGCTGAGTGTTTTCTTCTCTCTCTCTCCTGGTAGCGACCATATCACGCCTTAATCAAGATAATAATACGGAATATTGACCGAACCCGCTTGTTATACTGAGCTGGGGAACGTTGGTCCCGCTCCAACTTATAATTATTATAAGACAGAGCAGGAAATTGGGGATTACCAGAATTCCCGTGCCGCCCAAACGAAGAGAGTGCATGCTGATGCATCATCTTCGGGTGTGTTCATTACAGAGAACTGTTTCTCAGTATCCTTTACGTCCAGGGTATGTGATACCAGATCAGGATCCCAGATATGTAATATGTTACATAGGGCTACAGAAAGGTAGAGAACTGAGAACGGGTGATAAGTTTCATGAGGCAGAAAACGGGGCAAGAGTTGCAGCCAAGTCTGTTGGTCACTGTCATCCTGTATTACCAATACATTGATTCTGAACGAATGTTATTAGATACCGAACCTGATATACAAAATCATATCTGTCTCTTTATTAGTAAAGAAACGATAAAATTTTGTATTGTTGGACAATGTTTTGAACATTTCCTATATCAAAAGTTGATCGGTTCAGGCACGTTATCTAAAAGCATTAATGTTCTAAATCAAATACAGTTCTTAGTATATGGAACGCATATAAGAGGAAGAGTTCAGAAATGAACGGATCCTTCTTAAGGCATTGTAGACTAGGTCATATCAATGCGACCCGACTGGCTAGAGTTACATAAAGATGCATATTTAAATTAGTTTGAACTTACATCTTGTGAAACTCGCCAGTCATGTCACAAAGATAAGATGACCATAGCTCCGTTTAATGGAAACAGAGAAAGAGTTAGTGAACTCTTGGGATTGATGCATGTTGATGTATGTAAGGTCCCCTGTCTACACATGCCAGAATTGGTTCTTTATACTTCATTACATTCTCTGATAATCTCTCGAGATTCAGGCATATGTTCCTGTTGAAACACAAGTCAGAACCTTTTGAGATATTCACAGAATATAAGTTAGAAGTAGAGAACCAAAATACGGGTATAAGTATTACGTCCTTTGATGTGATCAAGGAGGAGAATACTTGAGCATGGAAATCCAGGACTATTCTAAAGGAGAATGAGATTCTCTCTCAGCATTACTCCTCCGTATACACCATATCACGATGGTATATCGGGGCGGAGCAGATACACCCTATTTGATATGGTGTGCTCTATGATGAGTACTACTGAGTTACCTATTTCATTTTGGGAGTTATGCACTTACGAAGTTGCATACCTATTGAATAGGGTTCCAATCAAATCAGTTGCCTACCACTTCATATGTGATATGGAAAAGGAAGAGCCCATTTCTTAAGTTAGTTAAGATTTAGGGTTGTCCGGCCTATGTCTAAAAGCAAAATCCGGACAAGCTCGAGGCAAGCTCTGTTATGTAGAACTGGAAATGTTCCAGCCATACAAACTGCAGCAGGTGATTTGATAGAGCCAAAGGATTCAGTAGATTCCAACGAACTTCACCCTCTCCGCCGATCTAGTAGGGTTCCTAACCCACCTGAGAGATACTTCGGTTTCTCTATGACAGTAGGAGCCAGGATTGCATCATGAGATGATGACCCAACTAGTTTCGACGAGGCCATCAGGAGTAGGACTCTGTGAGAATGGCTGGATGTTTAGCGATCTGAGATGGAATCCATGTACACCAACAAAGTATGGACTTTGGTTGCAATATCTGAAGGGTTAAATCCCCATCAGGAGCAAGTATATCTTGAGAAGATTACTTGGTGTAGATGGAAAAGTTGAGACTTTCAAAGCTAGACTTGTTAAAGGTTTTCGTCATTGACCAGGCGTGGATAATGATGAAACCTTTTTCCAGTATCTATGCTTAAGTCCATCCAGATTCTACTTGCCACGGCTACATACCATGACTACGATATCTGGTGGTTGGGTGTCTTGACTGCTTTTCTAAATGATGATTTGGAAGAGAGCGTCTATAAGTACACAGCCAGAGGGCTTCGTAGACAGTGGGAGCAGCGGAAACGTGTGCAAGATGCTTTATAGGATAGAGCAGGCATCGCGGAGTTGGAACATCTGTTTTGATGTATTAGTCAAAGAAGTTGACATCATCAAAATGGTAGATGAACCTTGTATAAACAAAAAGGTAGTAGGGAGTATGGTGACGATCCTCGTAGAGTACGTGGATGACATACTCTTGATAGGGAAGGAGTTTCCTATGCTACGCTCGATCAATCTCCGCTTATCACTATAATTCTCCATATAGGATCAAAGTGATACCTCCTAAATCCTGGGTTTTGGATCTATGAGATAGATCTAAATGGATGTTAGGATTCTCACTAGTTGTGGTGAGATGGTATCAATCGATCCTGGGGGAAATCACAGGAAGTGTTCAAGGGTGATAAAGACAACTGAATGTCAGTCACAGGCATTGTCTATACCCTCAGTAAAGGGACGGTATGTTGGAAGAGTTCCAAGCTAGATACCGTGGCATACTAGACGATTAAAGCTGTATATATCGCTACTTAAGATGCTACCAAAGAGGCAGTCTGGGTGTATATTGGTTCATAAGATGAACCATGTTCCTCCCATTGTGTGACAATGGAGTTGTGGCTTATGCCAAGGAACGTCCGTCCCATCAGTGATCCAGACATATTCTAAGGCAGTATCACCTGATCATGGAGATGGTTGATCTCCAAGGGATCGAGGTTAGGAGAGTAGACTCAGAGGACAAACACAACGGATCCACTCACGAAAGGCCTTTTCCCAGAGAGAGACTTTTAAGGGATGGTTGAGTATGAGATACTGCAACCACTGCTACAGATGGCCCTAGTCCAAGTGGGAGATTGTTAGTTATATGTATGCCCTAGAGGCCATTACTGTACATAGGATGTATATTGTAGTGGATGCTGGGACATATATAGGGAGGACTTTCTTGCTCGACATGATAGTATGCTATCTGGTTGCTCTTTACCTTAACGTGTATACTGATTGTCTCTCTGTTACATGTTGGTAAAGCCCTTAGGATGTGTGCTTAACTACCTGGACTATGATGCGGATCATACTAGTGGGGACATGGTAGTCCATAAGTACATCCTTCAAGGTCCCTAGTCGTGGGTGTATCGAGACGGGGCATCGATATACCAGAGTAGACTAGCGTATACCTTCTCGACCCATACAAATGGGCGATGGATGATCCCATATCCATTGGTGTTTGACATCAGAGATGATATACGGGTGCTCAGTGGAGACTGGGTACACTGGACGGACTCGCCGAGAACTCCCAGATGGTATTATACCTTACATCAGATGGCAGTTCTCTGGTGACACTGGTACAGAGTAGTCTGTTGACCCGAGATCGTCATAGAGTCTTGTGTGGTTCCCACTGTGCTTTGATTTCCATCTTACCACGTCCAAGAGGGCATGCAAAACGGTGGTTTTTGGGTACAGTCCCGAGTCACATGGAGGCAATGAGCGATAGGAGGGGATTCGTCTCTCCCGGTATAGGGAGTTGATGTTGCGCTGTGTTCGATTGGCTATAACAGGAAATCCCTGGCCAGGGTTGCTGAGATTTACTGGTAAGTGTTACCAGTAGTTTCTCGAATTGTTATAGACCTCATATCGACACGACTTATCGAGCTATTGGGGTCTGACGTTTACCACCCCTAGGCGAGATATGCGACATATCAGACGATCAGACCGGACTGTACGGTAGTGTTACTGGTTGGATTCACTGGAGTGTGAGCAGGCTTGCTCGTCGATCTTCAGATCACTCAATACCCGGGTGTCCGTTACGTTTAGCAGACCGCTTGCGGCTTGTGGGTGTTTGATATGATCATCATCCGCTGCCGGCGTATTGACGAGTCTTTAGAGTCCTACACAGAGGTTTCCTGGTTCAAGCGAAACGAAATAGGAGCGCATATGAGATATGTGCGGGACCGAGAATGATATCAGTATGTGATACTGTATTCGATTCTCGCGATATGTGACATTGATCGGTTATATGCGATATAGCCGGCATATCGGATCAAGTGTTGATTCGATAAGTTGTTGCTTTTGATATTAGTCGGTTATATGCGATATGACCGGATCATTAAATCAAGTGTTGATTTAATGATTTAATGCATAATTATATATTTGATATATTACTTTGCATTAACTAGTATCGGTTCACTTAAGATGGATTTTCTCACTCGCATGTGCACATTGTATATGTGATATATTTTTGTGCACTTGGATGCATCATGTTTGATGATGCAATAATGCTAGGGTTTGTGTAAAGAGTTAAACCTTAGTTAAGTAAATGCTTAAGGTTTTCTTTTATTCATTCATTTATTTTTTAATGTGGATTAAAAGAAATGAAATGAGAAAAGAAAAACAAAAGGGTTTCATTCTTTCATGAAGCTTGTTGAAGCTTCATGAAGCTTTGACCAAAGAAACCCTTTTGTCTTCATCTCATTAACCTTAACCATTCATTGAACTATAGTTAACTCTCTACATCAAACCATGGTTAATGTTATGATAAGGATAATTCTTTTTCAATTATTCTAATTATCTTATCATAACAATTAGCTTCTTCTTCTTCATCTTCTTCAAGGAAGAAAAGCTTTCTTCATCAATGGTGATTGATGTATTTGAGTGAGAAATCCAATTCTAAAGTGAACCCAACTCCTATTTCTTCATCCTCTACCTCTTGCCAAGTAGTAGAGTGTGTTTCCTTCACAAGTTTTCTTGACTTGGTGAAGTTGGAGCTTGATCTAGCGATGCTTCAACGTAGATCATCTTCGGCATGGACATCGACGACCTAGCTCGCCTATTCTCCGATGAAGCCGACGCTAGAGCCCGGAATTTGTTTGGACAGCGAGAGGCCTTCATTGCGGAGCTATGGAGGTAGAGCACCGGATCTACAAAGGTTGTATTTCCGTATTCTCTTAGTAAAGTAGTTTACTAGTTGTTTTTCGTCTAGACCTCTAGCCAACGATCCGTACACTAGGGTTTCTCGGCACCATAATTTTTGAAATTGGCATGGTTGATGCCTTGTGAGACCTCACTAGGGTGCCTAGGAACCCTACAACGATCTGTACTGTGTAAGTTTGTGGGATATCATAAATATTCGACAGGATATCTGTTCTACTACACCGAGAAACAGAAGGTGTTTGTTGCTCGTTAATCTATCTTTTTAAAAGGGAATTTCTTGCAAAAGAAATTAGTGAAAGTACGATAGAACTGGAAGAAATTCAAGGACCGCAAACTACATCTGAAGATTTGGTAGAACCTCAGGATTCGATAGTAGCCGACGATCCTCAGCCACTTTGCAGATTTACTAGGATTTCTCATCCGCCCGAGAGATACTATGGTTTTCTCATAAACGGGGATCGAGAGAATTGCATCTTGGAAGAAAATGATCCTATTAGTTTCGAGCAGGCCATTACCAGTAGGGACTCTGAGAAATGGCTGGATGCTATGCGATCCGAAATGGAGTCCATGTATACCAACAAAGTTTAGAATTTGGACTTGCACCAGCAGGGGTAAAACCCATTGGCTGTAAATGGATCTTCAAGAAGAAGATTAGTTTAGATGGACAGGTGGAAACCTATAAGGCTAGACTTGTTGCAAAAGGTTTTCGTCAAAGACTCGGTGTGGACTATAACGAAACCTTTTCTCCAGTGGTTATGCTCAAATCCATTCAGATCCTACTTTCTATTGCTTCCTTTCATGACTATGATATCTGGCAGATGGACGTAAAAATGGATTTTCTAAATGAAAGTTTAGAAGAGTGCTTTTATATAGATCATCCGGAGGGATTCAAAGACAGTGGGAGCAACGGGAAGGTGTGCAAGTTGCTTAAATCCATTTATGGATTAAAACAGGCATCGCGGAGCTGGAACATCTGTTTTGATGAGACAGTCAAGGAATTTGATTTCATCAAAAATGAGGATGTGCTTTGTATTTACAAGAAGATTGTAGAGAGAGCTATCATATTTCTCGTCTTGTACATCGATGGCATTCTCCTGATAGGGAATGACATTCCTATGCTGCAATCGGTCAAGTTGTTCTTATAACAAAGGTTCTCCATGAAAGATCTGGGTGATGCCTCCTATATTCTGGATATTAAGATCTACAGAGATAGATCCAAGATGATATTGGGACTTTCACAGTCCAAGTACATAGATGCCATACTAAAATGATTTAGTATGGAAGATTCCATTCATGGTAATATACCCGGTTTGCACAGAATCACCCTCTCCAAAGAGATGTCTCAAAAAACTGATGAGGAGAGGGCTCGTATGAGCATTATACCCTACGCTTCGGCGGTAGGATATATAATGTATGTGATGTTATATACCACACCAGATATAGTTTACGCATTTAGTGTGGTAAGCCGATATCAGTTATATCCAGGGGAGAAGCACTGAATAGCCGTGAAGAACATTCTTATGTAGCTGAGAAGGACTAAGGAGATGTTCTTAGTGTACAGTATGGAGACCTCCAGGTGGACTCCTTTACCGATTCAAGCTTCCAAAGTGACAAGGATAACATCAAGTTTGTTTCGGGTTATGTGTTTACCCTCAACGGAGGGGCGGTCTATTGGAAGAGTTCCAAACAGGACACCGTCGCAGGCTCGACGATGGAGGCTAAATACATTACTGCCAACGATACCGCAAAAGAAGCGGTCTGGATGAAAAAGTTCATTACTGAACTTGAGGTGGTTCCGTCTATTGTTGATCCAATACCTTTATATTGCGACTACAATGGGGCTATGACTTTAGCAAAGGAACCATGGTCCCATCAAAGATCCAGAGGTAGTATCACCTGATCAAGGAGATTGTAGATCGCCAGGAAATCGAGGTGTGGAGAGTAGATACAAAAGAAAATACGGCAGATCCATTAAAAAATGCCCTCCTTAAAGCACAGTTCGAGCGACTATTTGAGATGTTGGGTATGCGATACACCAACAACTGGCTCTAGAGTAGACGTTGGGTACTCGATACGCCAATAACTAGGTTTAGTGCAAGTGGGAGATTGTTGGATATGTATGCCCTAGAGTCCATTATTTTGTATGTGTGTGTGTGTATGTGTGTGTGTGTGTAGTGGATGCTTGGACATATGTATGTACAAGACAATCTTGCTCGATATGATAGTATGTTATTTGGTTTGTCTTTAACTTATCATGTGTATATGTATTACTTATTATTACGTATCACTAATACATGTTGATAAAGCCCGTAAGTTAATTGCTTGACTACCAGCGTTATGATGACTATCATACATGTGGGGGCCGGGTAGTCTATAAGCACATCCTTAAAAGTCTCTGGTCGTGGGAATATCGAGACTGGGCATCGATATTCCGGAGTAGAATGGTGTATATGTTTCTAGACCCCGACAAGGGGCGATGATTGTTTCCACAGCCATTGGTGTGTGTACTTAAGATCGTATACATGTGCTCACCGGGGGTGAGTACAATAGACGGACTCGCCGAGAACTTCTAGATGGTATTATACCTATTTTCAGATAGCAGTTCTTAGGTGACATGAGTACAGATTAGTTTTTAGACCTGAGATCGTCATTTTTCTTGCATGAGTTCCTATTGTACTTAGATTAATATCCTACCACGGCTCTACTGAGTCGTTTAAATAGGTTTTAGTTGGGTATAGTTCCGAGCCACATAGAGTCAGTGAGCGATTGTTAGGGATTCGTCTCTCCCGGTATAGGTAGTTGATATAGCACTGTGTTCGGTTGGCCAGCACCATAAGACCTTGGCCAAGGCAGATGAGATTTACTGATAGTTAGATCAGTAGTTTCTCGGATCAGTTCTGATCCACATCGGCATGAATTATCGGGTTATTAGTGTCTGACATTTACCAACCCCTACAACCGGTATGCGATACTCTTAGACGAAGAGGCCGGACTGTATGGAGATTGTTACAAATAGGCTCAGTAGGGGTTCGGATGAACTTGCTCATTGGCCTTCCTTTTGATAGATACCTGGGTAGCCGTTACGTACAGCTAGTGCCACTGACATACTTGTGGTTATGGATTTATCCAGTAACTCACTGCCAGCGTACCGTCGAGTCTTTAGAGTCCCATACATAGGGTTTTCCTGGTTCAGGAGAAATGATGTAGTGGCTGTATTTTGATACGTGTAAGGTTCCGATTAAATACATGTACTAGCTACACCGATTTTAATCGGACGGTTAATACTAGCTGGCTTAGGATTAAGCCGGATTATTAAATCAAGTATTGATTTAATAATTTACACATGCGCGCGCGCGCGCGCACACACACATATATTTTGATATGTATATTCTAGTATTATATTCATTGTATTTTTCCTATCTCTTCTGTATTCATATTTTTATATGGATACAGGTATATATATACGGTAGAATATATTTTGTATTTATACATCATACATTCTAAAAGGAAAACACCTCATTTTAGGATTTTCCATTTATTGGAAAATACAAATGAGGTGGATGGGTGAGGTGTAAAGAAAGAATGGTGAGAGGAATGGTTTTGTATTTGTTTATTGTATTTGTATGCACTATTTGTAGGGTTTCTAGGCACACTCAATAGGTTCCACAAGGCATCAACCATGCCAAATTCAAAAATTTCATGTGCCGAGAAACCCTAAACTAGATCGATGACTAGAGGTAAAGGAGAAACAACAACAAGTTAACAACTTAACTACTAAGTGAATGGAAATACAACCTTTGTAGATACGATCCACCACTTCTTTAGCTCCATGATGACGTCCCTTCGCTGCGATCACCGGGATCCTGGACTCTAGCAATGGTTTCGTCGGGGAAATGAGCGGGCTAGGTCGTTGATTTCGATGCCGAAGATGATCTACGTCGAGGCAACTCTAACTCAAGCTCCATCTTCACTAGGTCATGAAACTTGTGAAGAAAACACCCAATACAACATGGCAAGTGGTAGAGGATGAAGAAATAGGAAGTGGGTTTCTTTGGATTTGGATTTCTCACTTGAATTATCACTTGATAATTTCAAGAAAGCTCTGCTTTTTCTTCATGAAGAAGATGAAGAAGAAGAAAGAAAAGGAATAATGAATTATCTAATTAGAAAAACCAAGTGATTCTTATCATAATGCAACCATGGGTGAAGTAACTTGTGTAGAGAATAAACTAGGGTTTAGTTAAATGGTTAGGTTAAGGATAAAAACAAAATGGCTAAGACTTTGTCAAAAGTATCATGAAGCTTCTAGTGTAAAACAAAGAAAGCCACCCATTTAGTTTTTGCCAAATGGAATAAATAAATAAACAAATAATTTAAAACCCTAACCATTTACCTAAACTTGATTCAAAGCATACACACACCCAAGTTTGCATGTATCATCAAACATGATACAATCTTGTGCACAAAAATATATCACATATACAATGTGCACAATCAAGTGAGAAAAACATCTTAAGTGAACCAATATTAGTTAATGTAAAGTAATATATCAAATATATAACTATACATTAAATCATTAAATCAACACTTGACTTAATGATCCGGTCATATTGCATATAACCGACCAATATCAATAGTAACAACTTATCGAATCAACACTTGATCCGATAACCCGGCTATATCGCATATAACCGATCAATGTCACATATCGTGAGAATAGAATACATTATCACATACTGGTATTATTCTCGGTCCCGCACATATCTCATATGCGCTCCTATTTCGTTTCGTTTGAGCCAGGAAACCTCTGTGTAGGACTCTAAAGACTCGTCAATACGCCGGCACCAGGTGATGATCATATCAAACACCCACAAGCCGCAAGCGGTCTGCTAAACGTAAGGGCCACCCGGGTATTGAGCGATCAAAAGATCAACGAGCAAGCCCGCTCACACTCCTGTGAATCCAACCAGCAACACTTACCGTACAGTCCGGTCTGATCGTCTGATATGTCGCATATCTCTCCTAGGGGTGGTAAACGTCAGACCCCAGTAGCTCGATAAGTCGTGTAGATATGAGGTCTATAACAGTTCGAGAAATTACTGGTAACACTTACCAGTAAATATCAACAACCCTGGCCAGGGATTTCCGGTTATATCCAATCGAACACAGCGTAACATCAACTCCCTATACCGGGAGAGACGAATCCCCTCCTATCGCTCATTGCCTCCATGTGATTCGGGACTGTACCCAAAAACCACCGTTTTGCACGCCCTCTTGGACGTGGTAAGGTGGAAATCAAAGCACAGTGGGAATCACACAAGACTCTATACCGATCTCGGGTCTACAGACTAACCTGTACCAGTGTCACCAGAGAACTGCCATCTGACGTAAGGTATAATACCATCTGGGAGTTCTCGGCGAGTCCGTCCAGTGTACCCAGTCTCCACTGAGCACCCGTATATCATCTCTGATGTCAAACACCAATGGATATGGGATCATCCATCGCCCATTTGTATGGGTCGAGAAGGTATACGCTAGTCTACTCTGGTATATCGATGCCCCGTCTCGATACACCCACGACTAGCGACCTTGAAGGATGTACTTATGGACTACCATGTCCCTACTAGTATGATCCACATCATAGTCCAGGTAGTCAAGTACACATCCTAAGGGCTTTACCAACATGTAGCAGAGGGACAATCAGTGTACACGTTAAGGTAAAGAGCAACCAGATAGCATACTATCATGTCGAGCAAGAAAGTCCTCCCTATATATGTCCAAGCATCCACTACAATATACATCCTATGTATAGTAATGGCCTCTAGGGCATACATATAACTAACAATCTCCCACTTGCCCTAGGGCCATCTGATAGCAGTGGTTGTAGTATCTCATACTCAACCATCCCATAAACGTCTCTCTCTGGGAAAAGGCCTTTTGTGAGTGGATCCGCCGTGTAGTCCTCTGAGTCTACTCTCCTAACCTCGATCACCCTAGAGATCAACTATCTCCATGATCAGGTGACACTGCCTCAGAATATGTCTGGATCACTGATGGGACGGGCGTTCCTAGGCTTAAGCCACAACTCCATTGTCACACAATGGGAGGAACTAAGTTCATCTCATGAACTAATATACACCCAGATAGCCTCTTTGGTAGCATCTTAAGTAGCGATGTATCTTGTCTTTAATCGTCTAGTATGTCACGGTATCTAGCTTGGAACTCTTCCAACATACCGTCCCTCCATAGAGGGTAAAGACAATGCCTGTGACTGACATTCAGTCGTCCTTATCACCCTGGAACACTTCCAGTGATTCTCCCCAGGATCGATTGATACCATCTCACTACATCTAGTGAGAATCCTAATATCCATTTAGATCTATCTCATAGATCCAAAACCCAGGATTTAGTAGGTATTACTTTGATCTTATGTGGAGAATCATTGTGATAAGCGGAGATTGATCGAGCGCAGCATAGGAAACTCCTTCCCTATCAAGAGTATGTCATCCACGTGTTCTACGAGGATCATCACCATACTCTCTACTACCTTTTTGTTTATACAAGGTTCTTCTACCATTTTGATGATGTCAAACTCTTTGACTAATACATCAAAACAGATGTTCCAACTCCGCGATGCCTGCTTTATCACATAAAACATCTTGCACACGTTTCCGCTGCTCCCACTGTCTACGAAGCCCTCTGACTGTGTACTTACAGACTCTCTTTTCTGAAACATCATTTTAGAAAAGCAGTCATGACACCCAACCACCAGATATCGTAGTCATGGTATGTAGCCGTGGCAAGTAGGATCTGGATGGACTTAAGCATAGCTACTTAGAAAAAGTTTCAACAAAATCCATACCTGGTCAATAATGCAAACCTTTAACAAGTCTAGCTTTGAAAGTCTCAACTTTTCCAAGTACACCAAGTAATCTTCTCAAAATATACTTGCTCCTGATGGGGATTTAACCCTTCAGATAAAGCAACTAAAGTCCATACTTTGTCGGTGTATAAGGATTCCATCTCAGATCGCTAAGCATCCAGCCATTCTTACAGAGTCCCACTCCTGATGGCCAGCTCGAAACTAGTTGGGTCATCATCTCATGATACAATCCTCGCTCCCACTGTCATAGAGAAACCGAAGTATCTCTCAGGTGGGGAGGAACCCTGCTAGATCGGCGGAGAGGCCGAGGTTCATTGGTTACTATTGAATCCTTTGGTTCTATCAAATCATCTGCTGTAGTTTGTATAGCTGGAACCTTTCCAGTTCTACATAACAGACCTGGCCTCGAGCTTGTCCCGATTTTGCTTTTAGACATAGGCTGGACAACCCCAAATCTTAACCTACTTAAGATATGGGCTCTTCCCTTTCCATATCACATATGAAGTGGTAGGCAACTGATTTGATTCGAACCTTATTCAATAGGTATGCAACTTCTCAAGTGCACAACCCCCAAAAGGAAATAGGTAACTCAATAGTACTCATCATAGAGCACACCATATCATATAGGGTGTGATTGCCCCGCCCCGATACACCATCGTGCTATGGTGTATACGGAGGAGTAATGCTGAGAGAGAATCTTATTCTCCTTTAGAATAATCCAGGAATTCCGTGCTCAAGTATTCTCTTCCTTGATCTCATCATTGGACATAATACTTATACCCGTATTTGAGTTCTCTACTTCTAACTTATATTCTGTGAATATCTCAAAAGGTTCGGACTTGTGTTTCAACAGGAACATATGTCTGAATCTTAAGTGATCATCAGAGAATGTAATGAAGTACAAAGAACCGGTCCTGGTATGTGTAGACAGGGGACCTTTATACATCAACATGTATCATCCCAAGAGTTCACTAACTCTTTCTCTGTTTCCATTAAACAGAGCTATGGTCATCTTATCTCTGTGACATGACCCGCAAGTTTCACAAGATGTAAATTCAAACTGATTTAAATATGCATCTAAAATGTAACTTAAGCTAGTCGGGTCGCATTGATATGACCTAGTCTACAATACCTCAAGAAAGATCCGTTCATTTCTGAACTCTTCCTCTTGTGTGTGTTCTGTATACTAAGAACTATAGTCTGATTTAGAACATCAATGCTTTTAGATAACGTGCCTGAACCGATCAACTTTTGATATAGGAAATGTTCAAAACATTATCCAACAATACAAAATTTTATCATTTCTTTACTAATAAAGAGACTGATATGATTTTGTATATCAGGTTCGGTATCTAATAACATTCGTTCAGAATCAATGTATTTGGGATACAGGGTGACAGTGACCAACAGACTTGGCTGCAACACTTGCACCGTTTTCTGTCTCATGAAACTTATCACCTGTTCTCAGTTCTCTATCTTTCTGTAGCCCATGTAACAGATTACATATGCGGGATCCTGATCCGGTATCACATACTCAGGACGTAAAGGATACTGAGAAACAGTTCTATGTAACGAACACACCCGAAGAAGATGCATCAACATGCACTTTCTTCGTTTGGGCGGCACGGGAAATATGGTATTCCCCAATTTCCTGCTCTGTCTTATAACAATTTATTAGTTGGAGCAGGACCAACGTTCCCCAGCTCAGTATAACAAGCGGGTTCGGTCAATACATCCGTATTATTATCTTGATTAAGGCATGATATGGTCGCTACCTGGAGAGAGAGAGAAGAAAACACTCTGCGTGCGCTCTTGCAAGAATAGATTGGTTATTATTTTATTTAATCAGGATGGCTCCCACTGTTTTTTATCAAATCTTCCTTCAAACCCTAAATGGAAAGACTAGCCGGGATTAATTACACGCTATAAGTTCGCCAATCTTTCAGCCAGGCCAGTGTCGGTACTTTGAGGGAGGTCCCCCGTGCTTTCGCACGAACCTAATTAAACTAAACCTCGTTTTCCCAGAGGCATAAGCTCGTTAACACCTTTCTAGACACCTACTTGATCGGCTAATTGTAATGTGTAAAACTCTCCCAGGAGTAACAATTACTCGCAGTGGGTATCAGGATCCAACTATCTCATAGAAGGTATGCAATCTCATTGCAAATTTCAACACTTGAAATTCCCGATAATATTTTGCCCCTAGCGTGCTATGACCTTGACGCATGTCAAACAACCCATAGTCCGCTAGTCAAGTTCAACCCGTACATTTCTTGATTGAATTAAACCCACCCGTATGACCCTTGACGCATGCCAAACAACGCCGTGCGAATACCCTAATCCAATCGCATCGTATGCTAGCAGATAAGCACTAGTTAGCTACCGTACACTACGCCTTGACGCATGCCAAACTACCACAGCACGAATACTAAATAGTACTTATTTGAAATGACGGAGGGCTACGACAGGTTTTTCTGAAAACCTATTGCGTAATGAACTTGATATCGTTGTAGAATCAAATGATTTTAAAATGGAGTGTTTTTGAGGCTTTTCCAGATTTGCTAAAGGGGTTACTCCCGGTGAAGGGATCGTCGGCCCTTTCCTCATCGAATAAGGTGCAGGATATATCATATATACCGCTGTGTAAAGAAAAAATTATAGAAGCAATCAAAAAACAAACCGAGGGTTGTAGCATCTGCCAGTTATTGCTAAAGGGGTCACTCCCGGTGAAGGGATCGTCGGTCCTTTCCTCATCGAATAAGGTGCAGGATGTTCTACAAGGAACACCGCGATGCAAAGCAAGAACTGTAGCTACCTGTTTTTGAAAATAAAATTCCACAACATCTTAGGTTTCTTTTCTTTCATTAATCACATTAATGAAGTCCCATCATTTAAGTCCACCTAAACATCACAGATAAATATAACGTACGCTTATGCCATCCGCATTCGCCTCGATGTCCCGTCTGCACCGTTAGGTTAGGTAACTAATGCCAGAGCGAGGCAGGGCTAGCATGGGTGTAAAACATAAGCAACGTCTATATAATATATCATATATACTATATACAATATCTATCTGAACAAATCACATGATCACATCACAGATAACGCAGCAGAAAATATCATATAAAATATTGGATATACTAGGACGTCCGTGTTTTCAATACGAGCCAGTATAAAACACGGATTCTACGGTCGCGATTAATAACCAAACCCACACCCCTAGACCCCTACGAGAGCGGTAAGCAACCCTACCAATTCTAGAGTTAGGAGACCCGGACTCGACTCCTCGAGTTAGTCTCCCACTGGACTCCAGAACCCGGTTACTTGTGCCCTCCTCCTTAGGTCTATCCTAGTGCGGAATCGAAAATAATATACATCAACGGTGACATCTTCCGCAACCTGGAAGTGCCCCAATAAAAAAATATTACATATAAGTTTTTACATGAATGAAAATGAAAAACACTCATCTCACATAAAACCCCCCCGGCTATTCAAACACGACGATCCAATATAACATATCCAGCAACACATAACATCACATGTCATCAACGTAAGTAAATACGCGCATCCCAATTGTCGTTGACATATAGCAACAAAACCGGCGATGTCACATACTACACTTACGGTCGCAGAAAAGAAAGTGTAAAACTACAACAGTTGGAATCCGCAACCTGTATAAACATCGCATGCCTAACCAAATGAATTCCTTAGACATCGCATGCCTAACAATTATAAACCCCGCATTTTAGTCTCATTATCGAAAAATCTTTTCAATATCAAGTCGGGAAATTCAACAAGATTCCCGACATCCTGATCGAATGCTCGTCGCAAACTTTAGTAGACGGCCGCACCCCCGATACCGTCGACGAAGTGCACCAAGGCGGAACACCGCTACCGCGAGCACCCGAACGGATGCTTTCGGCGACGGGGTTCTCCTACAGTCACTTGGTCGGGGCTATGGGGCATGGCTGTCTATTAAGTTTATCCGGCGAGTATCCGCGTACGCTACGTGATTGCGACGGACCTTTGATCGCATCAAAATTCCGTGGCAACCGATCAAGTGAGACTAAAGTGCTATGTTTATAACATTCATATTAGTTATCTCATAACTACTTGTGAATTCCAAATATTGTATCACATTCCAGATAAATGGAAAATGTTAAACTTTTCGATCGAACAATCAAACACCCAAGTTTTCCCGAAACAGCTCAACACATGAAATAAGTTTAAAAACATTCACTTCATGCCTCAGTACCAACGGTCCAGCCATAGAAGGGTCAAGCCAACGCCTCACATGTGGCACGCCGTATTGCCCCAAACCCTAAGGTTCAAAGGGCAGTTCAAGACGGTCACATAATCGAGTTAAGGTTTGTTGTCTTCTAGAGGGTCCATCGCGTTACTTGCACTACTTAGAACATTATTAAACTATGGAAAAATCCAACAATTGGAAATTTCCCGGCAGGGGAAAAATTGGGTATTTATATCCGGTCGAACTTTTTAACATATTCTAAATTACCCGGAAAAACACATAGGCGCAGTTAAAGATTTCGATCGAATCATCGAGCCCCCAATTACAACCCAGAAAACTCAACTCTTGAGTATAGATTAAAAATACCCATAAAATAGAGGAATCTCAAAAGGATATTACTGTGCAAAATTCGATAAAGGATGCTTCCGTACGGCCGCGGAACCGCCGCACTAGCCATGCTCGTGCCGCGGTTCCACGGCGGTTTGATTGAATTGGGCTCTCATTTTGCACAGTAACTCCTAGAAAACCCTGCTGATTTTTCTGCATATTTTTAATTCACAAAATTCCACAGTTTACAAAAATGTACAGAGAGTGGTTTTGGATTAGGGTTTCGGGTTCGATCGGGTTTCTAACTTCGTCTACTCATCGCCTAAGGCTCTAGCTAGGCTCTGATACCACTGTAGGGTTCCTAGGCACACTCAAGAGGTTCCACAAGGCATCAACCATGCCAAATTCAAAAATTTCATGAGCCGAGAAACCCTAAACTAGATCGATGACTAGAGGTAAAGGCGAAACAACAAGAAGTTAACAACTTAACTACTAAGTGAATGGAAATACAACCTTTGTAGATCCGGTCCACCACTTCTTTAGCTCCATGATGACGTCCCTTCGCTGCGATCACTGGGATCCCGGACTCTAGCGATGGTTTCGTCAGGGAAATGAGCGGGCTAGGTCGTTGACTTCGATGCCGAAGATGATCTACGTCAAGGCAACTCTAACTCAAGCTCCATCTTCACTAGGTCATGAAACTTGTGAAGAAAACACCCAATACAACATGGCAAGTGGTAGAGGATGAAGAAATAGGAAGTGGGTTCACTTTGGATTTGGATTTCTCACTTGGATTCATCACTTGATAATTTTCAAGAAAGCTCTGCTTTTTCTTCATAAAGAAGATGAAGAAGAAGAAAGAAAAGGAATAATGAATTATCTAATTAGAAAAACCAAGTGATTCTTATCATAATGCAACCATGGGTGAAGTAACTTGTGTAGAGAATAAACTAGGGTTTAGTTAAATGGTTAGGTTAAGGATAAAAACAAAATGGCTAAGACTTTGTCAAAAGTATCATGAAGCTTCTAGTGTAAAACAAAGAAAGCCACCCATTTAGTTTTTGCCAAATGGAATAAATAAATAAACAAATAATTTAAAACCCTAACCATTTACCTAAACTTGATTCAAAGCATACACACACCCAAGTTTGCATGTATCATCAAACATGATACAATCTTGTGCACAAAAATATATCACATATACAATGTGCACAATCAAGTGAGAAAAACATCTTAAGTGAACCAATATTAGTTAATGTAAAGTAATATATCAAATATATAACTAAACATTAAATCATTAAATCAACACTTGACTTAATGATCCGGTCATATTGCATATAACCGACCAATATCAATAGTAACAACTTATCGAATCAACACTTGATCCGATAACCCGGCTATATCGCATATAACCGATCAATGTCACATATCGTGAGAATAGAATACATTATCACATACCGGTATTATTCTCGGTCCCGCACATATCTCATATGCGCTCCTATTTCGTTTCGCTTGAGCCAGGAAACCTCTGTGTAGGACTCTAAAGACTCGTCAATATGCCGGCAGCAGGTGATGATCATATCAAACACCCACAAGCCGCAAGCGGTCTGCTAAACGTAACGGCCACCCGGGTATTGAGCGATCAGAAGATTAACGAGCAAGCCCGCTCACACTCCTATGAATCCAACCAGCAACACTTACCGTACAGTCCGGTCTGATCGTCTGATATGTCGCATATCTCGCCTGGGGGTGGTAAACGTCACACCCCAGTAGCTCAATAAGTCGTGTCGATATGAGGTCTATAACAGTTCGAGAAACTACTGGTAACACTTACCAGTAAATCTCAGCAACCCTGGCCAGGGATTTCCAGTTATAGCCAATCGAACACGGCGCAACATCAACTCCCTATACCGGGAGAGACGAATCCCCTCCTATCGCTCATTGCCTCCATGTGATTCGGGACTGTACCCAAAAACCACCGTTTTGTACGCCCTTTTGGACGTGGTAATGTGGAAATCAAAGCACAGTGGGAATCACACAAGACTCTATGACGATCTCGGGTCTACAGACTAACCTGTACCAGTGTCACCACAGAACTGCCATCTGACGTAAGGTATAATACCATCTGGGAGTTCTCGGCGAGTCCGTCCAGTGTACCCAGTCTCCACTGAGCACCCGTATATCATCTCTGATGTCAAACACAAATGGATATGGGATCATCCATTGCCCATCTGTATGGGTCGAGAAGGTATACGCTAGTCTACTCCGGTACATCGATGCCCCGTCTCGATACACCCACGACTAGGGACCTTGAAGGATGTACTTATGGACTACTATGTCCCCACTAGTATGATCCGCATCATAGTCCAGGTAGTCAAGTACACATCCTAAGGGCTTTACCAACATGTAGCAGAGAGACAATCAGTGTACACGTTAAGGTAAAGAGCAACCAGATAGCATACTATCATGTCGAGCAAGAAAGTCCTCCCTATATATGTCCAAGTATCCACTACAATATACATCCTATGTATAGTAATGGCCTCTAGGGTATACATATAACTAACAATATTCAAGTATGATAGCTATTTTTCTATTTAGAAAAATAGTTAACAAAACCATACTAGCCATTTTATTTTCCTACATAAGATTTTCATTTCACCATTTGCTTTCTCTCTCCTCACTTCCTCCTTCTTCTTCATCTCACTTACCCTCTTATGAGTTGAGAATCAAAGTGAGATTGAGATAGAAAAATACTAGAATACATCACTACTTCTCTAAGCACCTTAGATTAGCAACACAGGATCTTTAGTTGCTTCACTTGTTTTTTTGTGTGATGCTAAAAGCTTGAACCAAATCTCTCGGGTGGATCATTTTCGACAAAATAAGATCGGCCTATAAGCTTAATCCAGGACACCCGGGAGATAAAGAAGAGGAGTTTTGAAGACCCGAAGGATTTGATCCCATAGGTATAATCTCCTTTCATAGTAGATAGCTCTTCGTAGTTTGCTAGTTTTTGTATTTGGTTAAGATTCTAGGGTTATAGTTTCTAGTGCCTCTTGAAATTTTTCATTTTTCATTTCGCATAGGCCGCGGTTGTAGCGGAAAGGACGCTAGGAACTTTATCAAATTAGTGGGTTAGGGTTAGGTTTAGGGTTAAACTTATTATTAGGTTTAAGTATTAGGATTCGGGTAATATATAGTGAATTCTTATAGGTAATTTAGTGAAAAGCAACAATAGTTTACGGTATTTTAGTGAAAAAACTTACAATAGTTAAGGGTGTTTTAGTGTTAAAAAATTTGTTTAGGTAGTAGTTTAGTGAAAAACCAACAATAGTTAAGGGTATTTTAGTAAAATTGAAGAAATAGGTTTCTTAGGAAAAAATTTAAGGTAGTTTAGTGAAAACAACAATAGCTAAGTGTATAATATTCGATGATAACGTAAACGTAAAATTTTACCGTAAACGTAAACAACTTTACCCGAAACTAAAACAAGTATTTCGTTGAAATACAAGGTCCAGATTTTGAGAAGATATAGGTATAAGAATAAAATAGAGAACCATATGTTGCAAGTATCAGGATTCTTCAAGGTGATCGAAGATGTAGATACTTGTGTTTGGTATTCCGTTGTAAGTAATAGTTTTGAGAAATTGCTTCTCTTTCGTGTTACTCATGCGTGGGTGTGCTCCTTGATGAGTAATGCTGCTTAGCTTCCTTCCATCTAGTTGATATGCACTGGAAATAGCTGCATGATTTTGAATCTGTTTCCAATTAAATTAGTGCCTTTGTTTCTATATTGGATATATAGAATGGATTCATATCTTAACGATGTTAAGGTATATGGAGTTGTCCGGCTTATAATTAAAATCAGAATCCAGATAAACTCTAGGCACGTTTCAGTAATGGCAGTTTGTGGGTTATCCCGGGTTTTGACGAGGGTTAACTTTCTACCATCTGGACGATCAATAGTTATATTGTTCTTGACTTGCCACCAGTTTTAGTAAATTGGATTCTTTTTTAGAAAACATTTGTGGGAGTATGGTAGAACTGGAAGTGATTCCAGAACCATAAACGATTACTGAAAATTTAGTAGAACCTAAACATTCAATTGGTTTCGACGATCCATTAGCCACTCCGCAGATTCAGTGGGTAACCTCAAGCACTCGATAGGTACTTCGGTATCATTAAAGACGGTGACAGGGAGGTTTTTGATTACCCAAACTTAGTAATGCTGTTGTTCTAGACTATGTGATCTGGCAGGAGGATGAGTATAACGTCGTTCTAAACTAGGTTTAGAAGTGCACGTGTATATGACTCTGCCAGAAGATTGTTGTAGTCAGTGGGAGCAGCGGAAGCATAGTGGGCAAGTAGCTTATGTATATTTATAGACTAAAACAGATATAGCGGACATAGATCATCTATTTTTGGTGTGACAGTCATAGAGTTTGACTTCATCAGAATAAGAGATGGATCTGGTAAGAAGGTAGTAGAGAGTGATGTCCTAGTATTAGGATGATATGCTCTTGATAGAAGGTGATCTTCCTATACTACGATCGGTTATACTGTGATTTTCATAAGTTGGTTTCTCCACATAGGACCTGGATAAAATATTTGGGATTCTGGTAAATAGATCTATGGTTTTAGATCTAGATTTGGGAATTATCCCAATTAGGGTACTTGACACTATTCTAAATTGCTTTAGAATGGACGACTCATGGCGTGGTGGTATACCCGCAGGTGATGGAGTCACCCTCTCTAAAGAGATGTCATCTAGACTGATGAGGAGCAGGATTTGCATGATTGGTATATCACTTCCTTAGGCAATTGAGTCAATCATGAGATGTCAAGTACCACACCAGATATTGCTTTTGCACTAACTGCAATAAGCATATATATTAATCCAACCCTGGAGAAACGTTAGGAAGCAGTTATGAACATAAGTGGATGTTCTTGGTATATGGTAACGGCAGCCTCCTCAGGAGACGGTTATCATTTTAGGCTTCCAAGGTGACCTGGATGACAGAGTGGTTGTCTGAGTTATAGTTTTTCCTCTATTGAGGGACAATATGTTGGACATGTGGTCCACGCAGATACTGAGGTAGGCATGGTGTTGGCTATAGTGCCCTCAAGGCAATTATTGGATCGCAGATACGTGATTGCAATGATTGAGAGATGACCTATACTGGTTGAACGGTCTTACTCGAGATAATAGTATGCTATTTGGTTTGTCTTTATCATCGTGTACATGCTTTAGATGACATTACAGATCACTATTACATGTTGATAGAGACCATAGAATTCTTGCTTGACTACCAGCAGTATGATGGCGATCATATACGTGAGAGTTAGGTGGTCTATAAGCACATCCTTAAAGTGTCCCTAGTCGTGGGAGTTTCGAGACTGGGCATCGATACTCCAAGAGTAGACTAGTGTACACGGATCGAGACCCCGAAGAGGGGCGGTGGCCAGTCTCACAAGCCATTGGTGCTAGTTGGTTCATCTAAGATGTATACAGGTGCTCATTGGGTTATGAGTACACCGGACGGACTCGCTGGGAACATGCTAGTTGGTATTATACATATTATCAGATAGCAGTTCCCTGGTGACATGTGTACAGGTTAGTCTATCTACCTGAGATCGTCATTTGTATCATGTGAGTTCCCACTGTGCTTTGATTACTATCCTACCACGGCTCAAAGGAGTCCTGCAAACTAGTTTTAGTTGGGTACAGTCTCGAGCCATATAGAGGTAGTGAGCGGATTGTCAGGGGATTCGTCTCTCCCGGTATAGGGGTTGATATCACGGTGTGCACGGGTGGCCATCACCAGGAATCCTTGGCCAAGGTAGTCGAGAATTACTAATTCGGATCAGTAGTTTCTCATATGGTGATAGGCTTCATACTGACACTAAATATCAAGTTATTAGGGGTCTAACTTTATCCACCCCCTAGACTCGATATACGATACTCATAGACGAATGTACCGGACTGTACGGATATTGTCACTATCAAGCTCAGTAGGGGTTTCAGGATGAGTTTGCTCGTCGGCCTTCCTTTCGCTCAATACCTGGGTAGCCATTACGTACAGCTAGTGACACTGACGTGCTTGTGGTTAAACCCACTGCCAGCGTATTGACGAGTCTTTAGAGTCCCACACAGAGGGTTTCACTGTTTCGGGCGAAACGTTGTAGAGGCTGTATAGTTTTATGGTAGGGTTCGATCATATACGTGCACTTGTGCACGGATCATGATCAGACAGATAATACTAGTGGGCTTTGGTTTAAGCCAGGTCCTAGTATTATATTGTTGGATTATTTTCGTCTTGTTGTATTTGTGTTCAGTCGGAATACAGATGCGGGTATGTATATACAGATGAGGAGTATTTTTATAATTCGTTACAAGTTAACTTTAGAAGATTCTTTTTCTTTTTTTATTAAATATTTTAGTTTAAATGTTTATTGTGTGCAATGTGTGACTCATTGTTTTAGCATGGTTCATGAATCCACATGGATGTGACTCATTGTGGGTCATGGGTGACATGCTAGGGTTTTGTTTGTGGTGTGGGATATTTGTTGTGAGCCTTGTAGATATTTTTCTTTAGTTGTTTTCTTTAGTTAAATAACACTCACAACTAATATCTCACAACACTCACAAAAGAGGCAGCCACTTCATTTTCTTGAGTTAGATTTTTTCTTGAGCTCACACCTTCACCCATGACATCTTCTTCAACCTCCACCCATATCCTCTCATGAGTTGAGAATCCTTGGGTGTATTGAGACAAAGTAATCACAAACTATCTCTACTTCATCTTGGCTATCTAGGTTAGCAAACTAGATACCCGAGTTACTTCGTATTTGGGGCAGGAGCCCGTATTACGAACCCTCGACGTGGATCTTCTTCGATGTGGGGAGACCAGAGATCAAACTTGATTAAGAAAGCCATGAGGAGCTTGGGACAGAGGATGAAGACTGAAGGACACGGATCGTTTGGTATAACCTCTTTAAACTCCTTTCTAATAACTAGTATATGGTTAATGGTATGATCCATCGATTAGGGTTCCGTTAGCGCCGGTTTTTTAAAAGTTTTTGTTCCGCATTTGACCACGAATTGATGGCCGGGACACGGCCGCAACCCAACACGGTATCAGATCCAACCCATTAACCGCATACTAGTTTGTTTAGACGATGTTAAAGTATCGAAACCTAAACAACTCCGAAATATCACTCGATGTATTCCATTCTCTGTCGAATTTTATATGGTCTTCTAAAAATATTTAAGCAACTGCAGAACACTACTTAGATGACAACTAGAACATACCCCAAATACGAACCCCTTCCACCTTACATGACCCGGCCGCATGAGGTAAAAATCTGGTCTGGACGGTTTTATGAGGGGGTTAGGACTTGATTTTTGTGGTGTGGTCTGGTCTCTGGAATATTAGTTCAGCGGTATTGCTTGTTTAGCCCAGTTTGGATATGATTTTATCTATTAGTTTGGGGCTATTCGGGGTTATTTCGAAGTCGATATTTCTAACACTATTTAAAGTTTTACAGTACATGCATTACTATCTGCGATCGTGAATGTCATTAGAGTGGTACAGCTTGTCTAATTGCTTTAGTTCTTTTAGACGGGTTTGCGAACGTGACAATCACGTTGATGTTCTGTGTTGTGCAGTGTTTGTTGGTTGGATTGTCATGTTGGATGGCTTGGGTGCAATATTAGTATAGTTTAGTTTTATTTTTACATTTGATATCGCGGGGCGAGTGTTCGACATGTGGACTGCCGTCACTGCCTGCTTGTATATTATTTGTTTGGGGCATGACCGGGTTGAGGTCGATTTCACCGTTGTACATATTTTCTTTTTTGTAGTAGGATTACCCCGCGATGGAGTGCACGGATAGCCGGGTTCTTAAGGGCAATGGGTCTGCATCTCATGGCGTTGAGAAGGAGGGGGCCTCACTCTAGAATTGGCGGGTTATTCGTCGCACTCGTAAAGGGTACAGGTTGACCCAAAGAGGAGTGCTCAAGTTACCGGATTCCGTGAAGTGCCGGGTGGCCCATTCACTTTGATGAAAGGGGCTGCCTCGCTTCTGGTTTTGGCGGGTGAATTTCCACACTCGCAGGGGTCTAGGTTTTCATTGTACAGGCTATCCACAGGACCAGGGGAACGACGGGTTTCAGTTGCGGCTCAAAGGAAACCCGGGGCTCCCAGATTATCTGTATTGTTCTGTGATGCTTATCGCTTATTTATGATGTTGCATTTATCATACCTGGAACGATTATTATATATTGTTATATATATACTAGTAGATGTTCTATATGTTTTCACCCGCATTAGTCCATCCCCCGCTCTGTCGTTAGTTAAGTAACCTAACGGGTGATGACGAGGCCCAGTGGTGAATGCGGATGGCATATACGTACATCATATTTTCATTCTTTTCTGGTGTGATTAATTGATGGGACTGCATTGATTCAGATCAATGCAAGGAAAACAGACATATTCAATGTTGTTGGAACAATTTTCAAAAGCTGTTATTACAAGGACGTTTTCTTTTGTTCTGTACAGCGGTATTCGGTTATGAATATCCAGCACCTCATTCGACGAAACAAGAGCCGAGATCCCATCACCGGGAGTGACCTCTTGTGCAGAAGTTTGTGTCAGGGTAATAAATTCACTATAGTCGATTACTTTTTTCTTTGCATCGTGGTATTCAGTGGGAATATCCTGCACCTCATTCGAAGAGGAAAGAGCCGAGATCCCTTCACGGGGAGTGACCTCTTTAGCAATGGTTTTCATCAACATATATTTGAAAAGCTATCCGGTTCCTTCAACGATATCAAGTTCATTACGTTAAAGGTTTTTTGCCGAAAAACCATTCGTAACCCTCCGTCATTTCAGACGAGTAGCACTTAGTATTCATGCTATGTTTGTTGGCCTTCGTCAAGGTATAGTGTATGGTAGCTGTTTGTTACTTTTTTGTTGCATAGATAGATGCGTTGGTTTGGGAAAGTTGTACAGCCCTGTTGGCCTTAGTCAAGGGCAAGTACGGGTGGATTCAATTTAACCTGGACGGGTAGAACTTGACATGTGACTTATGATTTGTTGGCCTTAGTCAAGGTCACAAGAGCATAGGGTAAAAATCACATCGGGGGTTTCAAACATACAGGAAACTTGCCAGGCATGCGCTTACCTTCTGAAGTGTGATAACTTGAGTAGATTCCATCAGGTTATCATGCGATGATAATTGGATCCCGATTCCCACTGATGAGTTAGTTTACTCCTCGGGTGATTTTAGATGATCCCGACTAATTCTTCTTTAGGGTTTGGAAGAGAATTTGAGGATACAGTGCGAGACATCCTGATTAGATAAAGTGATTAACCATTCTGATCTACGTTAGAATGCATGCTGAGTGTTTCTTTTCTCTCTCTCTTTGGCAGTGACCATGACCCGACCCTAGACTATAACTCAGCAACCAAGTTAACCGAACCTTCTTAAAACACACTGGCTTTTGGATTGTCGGAGTTGCATAAATCATTGTCGATCCTATATTACCCTTTGCTTTTCTCCGGAACATTCCGTATCACTACGAAGATCCATATTTATTGGATATAACCATCGTATAGTTACATACGAACTCGAAGAAACTTGTTTTAGATTCGAGAATGGTTTCCGGTTCTGGAGAAAATGAATAGGACTATTCAGTTGTCTTTTCCTTTTACCTTCTCTCAGGTTGTGAGGGCTCCTAAGATTAGGAGAGGGTACACCTATTGCGCTTATTGGACAGTCTTCTTTCAAACCATAGGCAGGTGCCGAAAGGTGGGGAAGGAAGAAAACCAATTAGCCTAAGCAGGGTGTACAGGAAGTAACAAGTAAAGACAAATAAAGGGATTAGAAAGAGGGCAAAGTAAATTGCGACTGCTATCATTCACGACGAAACTGCGTATATCATCGCCGCTCCTACTTCACCATTGAATTTCTCCAGAACACCCCGTATCACTACTAAGATCCATATTTATTGGATAATCCATCGTATAGTTACATACGAACTCGAAGGAACTTGTTCCAGTTCGAGGATGCATTTTGGTTCAGGAAAAATAGAATAAGCTTTATTCAGTTGTCTTTATCTTTACCTTCTCTCAAGTTGCGTGTACTCCTAGGATTAGGAGAGTACACCTATTACGCTTATTGGATAGTCTTCATCCAAACCATAGGCTGGTGCCGAATGGTAAAGAAGGAAGAAAACCATTTAGCCGAACGGTGGTGTACATAAGGTAATGAGTAAAGACAAATAAATGGATTTTGAGAGATGACCAGGAAATATACGGTCACAGTCATGAATATGGATAATGGAAGATGCATGACTAGGAATACCCGGCTACCCCTTCGAAATATTTTCATGTTTCAGTTTCAGTTTCACTATGCATTGTTAATTGAAAACTGATTTCCTAATTAGATCCTTACTCCAGGGTATGTATTTACCAGGTTTGATTCTCACATCTGTATGGTTTTACAGATGACGAGTGGGAGTAAGTTATTGGGAATTAGGTGATTATATCCTCGTTATATTGGAATTCGTTGTAATAATTGATATTTGAGGAAATCGCCTTGGGTTTTGCCTGACGGCAAATATTTGGTTTTCAATATCCGTTGTTATGCATCAATTTCAAACTGATATATCTGTACGTTTATTTTATAAAGTGACATATAACTTTCTGAAATTATATCCATATCATTTACCTATATCAGTTGATGATCGGGTAAGGAGCATTAAACAGCGGTGTAATTCTTCTTAACCATAGTACAGTTTTCAACCTATGACGCACAGGGTTTGAGTTATTCAACTCAGGGGACTTATACAAAGTATTGTATGTTGTCCAGTGTCCATTAGGACAGAGGGGTTGGTACTCATACTATTCTGTTTACTTGTGAATTCTCCAGTTTTAGACAAGTATTTCGTAGAAATATAAGGTCCAAGTTTTGAGAAGTTATAGGTACAAGAATAAAGTAAAGAGCCATGTGCTGCAAGTATCAGGATTCTTCAAGATGATCGAAGATGTAGATACTTGTTTTTGGTATTCAGTTGATAGTAATCGTTTTGAGAACTTGCTTCTCTTTCAGGTTACTCATATCTGGATGCACTCCTAAGTTGAGTAATGTTGATCGACATTTTTCCATTTAGTTGACATGCACTGGAGACAGCTGCATGATTTGAATCTGGTTCTAATTAAATCAGTGCCTATTTTTCTATATTGTATATTGAATGGTTCATATCTTAACGATGTTAAGGTATATGGAGTTGTCCGGCTTATGCTTAAAACAAGACTCTGGATAACTCAAGGCACATTTCTGTAATGGCAGTTTGTGGGTTATCCCAGGCTATGACGAGTGTTGACTTTCTACCATCTGGAAGATCAATAATGATATTGTTCTTGACTCGCCACTGTTTTAGTAAAATGGACTTTTTTGAGAAAACAGTAGTGGGAGTATGGTAGAACTTGAAGTGATTCCAGAACAACAAATGATTACTGAAAATTTAATAGAACCTAAAAATTCAATCGGGTTTGACATTCCATTAGCCACTCCGCAAATATGGTGGGTAACCTCAGGCACCCGAGAGGTACTTCGGTATCCTCAAAGACGGTAACAGGGAGGTTCTTGTTTACCCAGACTTGCCATTACTGTTGTTCTAGACTATGAGACCCGGCAGGGGGATGAGTATAGCATCGTTCTAAACTAGCTTTAGAAGTGCACGAGTATATGACTCTGCCAGAGGGTTGTTGTAGTCAGTGGGAGCAGCGGAAGGATAGTGGACAAGTAGCTTGTATCTATTGATAGACTAAAGCAGGTATAGCGGAGGGAGATCATCTATTTTTGATGTGACAGTCATAGGTTTTGACTTCTTCATAATAAGAGATGGATCTGTTAAGAAGGTAGTAGGGTGTGATGTCCTGGTATTTGGATGACATAAACTTTGTAGGAAGTGAAATTCCTATACTACGATCGGTTATACTATGGTTGTCATACAGTGGTTTCTCCACATAGGATATGAATATTATATCAGGTATTCTGGTTACTGGATCTATGGTTTTAGATCTAGATTTGGGTAGTTTCCCAATCTGGGTACTTTGACACTATTCTTAAGGTGTTTTAGAATGGACGACTCCTGGCATGGTGGGGTACCTGCAGGTGATGGAGTCACCCTCTCTAAAGGTGTCTTATAGACTAAAGGGGAGAGGGATGTGTATGATTGGTATATCACTTGCTTATGCAATTGAGTCAATTATGAGATGTCAAGTACCACACCAGATATTGTTTTTGCACTAAATGCAATAAGTTTATATATTAATCCAATCCTGGAGAAACTTTCGAAAGCAGCTTATGAACATAAGTGGATGTTCTAAGGATATGATAACGGCAGCCTCCTTCAGGAGATGGTTATCATTCCAGGCTTCCAAGGTGACCTAGTTGACAGAGTGACTGTCAGAGTTATAGTTTTTCCTCTTTTGAGGGGCAGTAGTTTGGACCGGTGGTCCAAGCGGATACTGAGGGAGGCATGGCGCAGGATACTGATTACATTCAGTGGATGATACAATCTAAAAAATTTGCTGGATTTGGAGTCATTTGTGAACTGGCTCCTATAAGATATCCAGACATATTCTAAGACAGGTATTGCTCATTTCGGGAGATAGTTTTCTCTACGAACTTAAGAAAAAGAGAGACATAGAAAGAAACATTGGAGCGGATTCATTCACTGAGACTATTTCTTGAACACAATAGTTTTACAAACGAGCTTTGTGAAACTGATTAGTAGAGGAGTTGGGTGTTTGGTATCACACGGGTTGTGAGTATGCGACATCGCAATAATTAGCCTTAAGTGCAAGTGGGAGATTGTTGGCTATAGTGCCCTCAAGGCAATTATTGGATCGCAGGCATGTGATTGCAATGATTGAGGGAGGACCTATACCGGTAGAACGGTCTTACTCGAGATGATAGTATGCTATCTGGTTTGTCTTTTTCATCATGTACATGCTTCAGGTGACATTACAGATCATTATTATATGTTGATAGAGCCTATAGGATTCTTTCTTGACTACCAGCAGTATGATGGCGGTCATATACGTGAGAGTTGGGTGGTCTATAAGCACATCCTTAAAGTGTCCCTAGTTGTGGGAGTTTTGAGACTGGGCATCAATACTCCAAGAATAGACTAGTGTACACGGATCGAGACCCCGATGAGGGGCGGTGGCCGGTCTCACAAGCCATTGGTGTTAGTTGGTTCATCTAAGATATATACAGGTGCTCATTGGGTTATGAGTACACCGGACGGAATCGCTGGGAACATGCTAGTTGGTATTATACCTATTATCAGATAGCAGTTGTTGGATATAGTGCCCTCAAAGTCAATTATTGGATCGCAGGCACGTGATTGCAATGATTGAGGGAGGACCTATGCCGGTAGGACAGTCTTACTCAAGATGATAGTATGCTATCTGGTTTATCTTTATCATCGTGTACATGCTTTAGGTGACATTACAGGTCACTATTGCATGTTGATAGAGCCCTTAGGATTCTTGCTTGACGGCCAGCAGTATGATGGCGATCATATACATGAGAGCTGAGGTCTATAAGCATATCCGTAAAAGGTCCCTAGTCGAGGGAGTTTCGAGACAGGGCATCGATACTCCAGAGTAGACTAGTGTATACAGGTCGAGACCCCGACGAGGGGCGGTGGCTGGTCTCATAAGCCATTGGTGTCAGTTGGTTCACTTAAGGTGTATACAGGTGCTCATTGGGTTATAAGTACACCGGACAGGACTCGCCGGGAACATGCTAGTTAGTTTTATACCTAGCGTTAGATAGCAGCTCCCTGGTGACATGTGTACAGGTTAGTTCATCTACCTGAGATCGTCATTTGTCTCGTCTGAGTTCCCACTATGCTTTGATTACTACCCTACCATGGCTCAAAGGAGTCGTGCAAACAGGTTTTAGTTGGGTACAGTCCCGAGCCACATGGTGGCAGTGAGAGGATCGGCTATGGTTTCGTCTCTCCCGGTATTGGGGGTAAGATCACGCTGTGTCTAGGAGAGCCATTACATGAAGTCCTTGGCCAAGGCAGGAGATTTACTGATAGGTCTTCCAGTAGTATCTCAGGGTGTTCTGGGCTACACTCCGACACAACTTGTATCGCTTTTGGGGGTCTGACTTTTACCAACCCCTTAGGCCCGACATGCGATGCTCATAGACGAACGGACCGGACTGTATGGATATTGTCACTGACAGGCTCAGTAGGGTGTCGGGATGAGTTTGCTCATCGACCTCCCTTTTGGTCAATACCTGGTAGCCCGTTACGTACAGCTAGTACCACTGACATGCTAGTGGTTAAATTCACAGCCAAAGTATTGACTAGTCTTTAGAGTCCTCCACAGACAGTTTCTTAAGTTTCGGGCGAAACGTTGTAGAGGCCATATGGTATTATGGCAGGGTTTGATCATATACGTGCACTTGTGTACGGATCATACTATTGGGCTTTGGTTTAAGCCGGATCCTGGTATTAGATTTGTTGGATTACTTCCGTCTCATCGCATTCGCATTCAGTCGAAATGCGGATGCATGTATGTATATACAGGTGAGGGGTATCCTTATGACCTGTCACGAGTTTACTTTAGATGTTGCCTTATCTTTTTGTTGTTGTAAATATTTGGATTAATGTTTACATGTGAAAATTGTGAGTGGATTTCATGATGAGGTGCATTTAATGTGACATGGACATGTTTAGTGACTCATGGTTTCTTTATTTGTGCTAATGTCATATTAGGATTTGTTTATTGTGTTGAATTGATGGATGGAAAGAGAGCGGGCAGCCATAGGCTTGGGTTTGGCTCTTAGGTTTTCATTCTAATGCTCACAACAATGATTCAACACAATAACACAAAAGGCTCCTCTCTTTTCTTTCTTCTTCTTGCTCACAAGGTCCACCATTGGAATCATCTTCTACCTCTACTCTAACCATCTCATGTGTTGAGAATCCTAGAGTGTCAAGAGACAAAGTTTTCACACACATTCTCTACTTCACCTTGGACACGTCGGCTAGCAAACTTCGTGTCCGAGTTGCTTCGGATGAAGCGGGAGCCTGTAAAAGGACTCATTGATGTGGTGCCCTTCCGACGAGGAGACCGGAGATCGAGATGCCGCGAGGAGCTTGGGATGGTGGCCAAAGACCGAAGGACACGGATCGATCGCTATAGCCACTCTCACTTCTTAGTAGTTAGCTAGTTTAGCGTTAATGGTTCGATCCGGGTGAAAGACTATGATAGCGTCGGTTTCCTAAAATGTTTTTGTTTCCGCATTTGGCCTTGGATCGACGGCCGGGGCGCTACCGTGGACTTACATGGTATCAGAGCCATGTCATTAACCTTTACTAGCTTGTTCTAACATGTTTAAAATATCGATCAAACGAAATTTCCAAAACCACGATTCCATTTCATGAAGTTTCTGTCGAATTTTTTTTGTGGTCAAAAAATTATTTTCAGTATGTCAGAAAGTCATGCAGGCTTTTCTAAGACCCCTGAAGAAATTTGAAAGCATGATCTCACCATATCGCCGCGGAAACGCGGCAGAACAGGCATGTTAGCTACTGTTCTGCGGTGGGATTGTGGACTCAGCGCTTCATTTTTCTTCTGGGTGTCAGGTACATGGAATTGTGGTTTCTGGAATTTTTTGTTTGGGCCCAGATTTTGTTTGAGTACTGGGATTTGTACTTGGGGCCCACTTCGGGAAATTTTGTCGATCGAAAATTTTAAATAAGTTAGTTCACAGTGCTTATTTATATCTGCGACCGTGAATGTCATTCGAGCGGTAAATCTTGTCTAATTGCTATAGCTCTTTTAGACGGATTTGCGAACGTGACATTCACGTTGATGTTCTGTGTTGTTCTGTGTTGTTGCGGATTTGTTGTGGTGGATAGCCTGGAGCAATGGTAGTACAGTTTGATTACATTTGTACATTTGATATTGCGGGGCGATCGTCCGACATGTAGACTGCCGTCACTGTCTGTTTGTATATTATTCTTTTGGGGCACGACCGGGTTGAGGTCGATGTATCTGTTGTATATATTTTTACTTTCTGTACTAGGATTACCCCAAGGTGGAGTGCACGGATAGCCGGGTTCTAGAGGGTAACGATCCCGCATCTCATGGTTTTGAGACGGAGGGGGCTTTACTCTAGAATTGGCGGGCTATTCGCCGCACTCATAGGGGGTATAGGTTGACCTAAGGAGGGGTGCTCAAGTTACCTGATTCTGTGAAGCGCTGGGTGGTCCATTCACTTTGTTGAAGGGGGCTGCCTCGCTTCAGGTTTTGGCGGGTAACTTGCCGCGCCCGTAGGGGTCTAGGATTTCATTGTACAGGCTATCTACACGATCAGGGGAACGTCAGGTTTCACTTGTGGCTCGAAGGAAACCCGGGGATCCCAGATTATCTGTATTGTTCTGTGATGCTTATTACATTTCTGTGATGTTGCATTTATCACGCCTGGAGCGATTATTATATATTGCTATATATATACTAGTAGATGTTGTATATGTTTTACACCAGGCTAGTCCAAATCCCCGCTCTGTCGTTAGTTAAGTAACCTAACGGGTGATGAAGAGACCCAGTGGCGAATGCGGATGGCATATACGTACATCGTATTTTCATTGTTTATTGGTGTGATTAGTTGATGGGACTGCATTGATTTGGATCAATACAAGCTAAACAAACCTGCTTGATGTTGTTGGAACAATTTTTCAAAAAGCTGTTATTACAAGGACGTTTTCTTTTGTTTTGCACAGTGGTATTCGGTTATGAATATCCAGCACCTCAGTCGACGAGGCAAGCGCCGAGATCCCTTCACCGGGAGTGACCCCTTGGGCAGAAGTTTGTGTCAGGGTAATAACTTCACTATAGTCGATTACTTTTTACTTTGCATCATGGTATTCAGTTGGAATATCCTGCACCCCATTCTACGGGGAAAGAGCCGAGATCCCTTCACCGGGAGTAACCTCTTTAGCAAAGGTTTTCGCCACTATATTTTTATAAAACCACTTGGATTCCTTCAACGATATCAAGTTCATTACATTAAAGGTTTTTCGCCAAAAACTAGCCGTAGCCCTCCGTTATTTCGAATAAGTAGCGCATAGTATTCGTGCGATATTTGTTAGCCAAAATCAAGGCATCGTGTGCTGTAGCTGTGTGTTGCTTGTCCGTTGCATGGATATGCATTGGTTTAGGATAGTCGTACCACTTTGTTGGCCAATGTCAAGGGTGTGTGCGGCAATGACGGGTAGAACTTGACTTGTTGGTTATGATTTGTTGGCCAAAGTCAAGGTCATAAACCGCTTGGAGTAAAAATCATATCGGGAGTTTATAAAGAAACTGAAACTTGCCAGATATGCGTATAACTTCTGGAGTGTGATAACATGAGTGGATTCCATCACGTTATCTTGCGATGATAGTTGAATCCCGATTCCCACTGATGAGTTGGTTTACTCCTTGGGTGATCCCGACTAATTTTTCTTTCAGGTTTGGAGGAGAATTTGAGGATACAGTGGGAGGTTTCCTGATTAGATAAATTGATAACCGTTCTGATCTAGGTTAGAGTGCACGCAGAGTGTTTCTTTTCTCTCTCTCTTTGGCAGCGATCATGGTCCGACCCTAGACTATGACTCAGTGACCAAGTTAACCGAACTTTCTTAAAACACTGGTTTTTGGATTGTCTGAGTTGCATACCTTATTGCCACTCCTACTTTTACCCTTTTTTCCGGAACATTTCGTATCACTACGAACGTCCACTTCCAATGGATAAAACCATTGTATGGTTATATACGAACTCGAAGGAACTTGTTTTAGATTCGAGGATGGTTTCCGGTTCTGAAGAAAATGAATAGGACTATTCCGTTGTCTTTTCTTTTTACCTTCTCTCAGGTTTCGAGTGCTCCTTGGATTAGGACGGTACACCTATTACGCTAATTGGATAGTCTTCATCCAAACCATAGGCAGGTGCCGAAAGGTAAGGAATGAAGAAAACCATTTAGCCTAAAAGGTGTACAGAAGGTATTAAGTAAAGACAAATAAAGGGATCAGAAAGAGGGCAAAGTAAATTGCAATTGCTATCATTCACGACCAAACCATGTATTTCATCGCGACACCTATTTCACATTTTGTATTTCTCCAGAACACTCCGTATCACTACGAAGATCCACAGTTATTTGGATACTCCATCGTATGGTTATATACGAACTCGAAGGAACTTGTTCCAGTTCGGGGATGGATTCTGGTTCAGGAGAAATAGGAATAAGGTTTATTCAGTTTTCTTTTATCTTTACCTTCTCTCGCGTTGCGAGTGCTCCTAGGATTAGGTGAGTACATCTATTACGCTTATTGGATAGTCTTCTTCCAGACCATAGGCTCGTGCCGAACGGTAGGGAAAGAAGAAAACCATTTAGCCTAAGGGGGTGTACAGAAGGTAATGAATAAAGACATATAAAGGGATTTGGAGATGTGGAAAAGAGATATACGGTTATAATTGTGAATCTGATAATGGACGAGGCATTACTACGAATACCCGGATACCCCTTCGAAACATTTTCATATTTCAGTTTCACTGTGTATTGTTAAAAGAAAACTGATTTCCCAATTAGCCCTTGCTCCAAGTTATGTATTTACCAGGTTTGATTCTCATATCTGTATGGTTTTACAGATTATGAGTGGGAGTAAGTTATTGGGAATTATGTGATCATCCTCATTATATCAAATTTCGTTGTAGTTGGTGATATTTGAGGAAATCGCTTGGGTTATTGCCGGACGGCAAATATTTGGTTTTGAATATCCTTTGTTATGCACCAATTTCAAACTGATATATCTGTACGTTTATTTTTATAAAGTGAGATATAACCTTTTGAAATTATGTCCATGACATTTACCTATATCAGTTGATGATTAGGTAAGGAGCATTTAACAGCGGTGTAATTCTTCATAACTATAGTACGCTAAGTTGGGCACGTGACATAGCCAACCATGCTACCTGTGGGTAGGAAGTGTCCATCCACAGCCACATTACGGCTGTAGAGATATCAAGAACAAAAATGAACTATCTAATACATGTCCATAAGGCAAACTAAAAATGAGTCAAGAATAATAATGCGGAAGCAAAAGATCCAATACAAAATATAACTGGAATGTTTATCCCATAATGCGGGCTCACATTAGGAAATAAAATGCAGAAAAGTAAAAGAACTAACTACTACTGAATCCTCACTGCTCAGCCTGCTGGCTGAAGTACTCCTGCTCGGACTGCAGCAAAGGTACGGAATCTGGGCCATGCAAAACCCAGACGTCAGCACGTCATGTCATCAAGCAATAAAATATAAACAGGGTAACAAACAATGCAAATATAATCATGAATGGTAAAGCAGGCGTAACATCAATATAAATCAGGGAAGTGAAGGGTAGTGTGCAGTGAGTAAACTAAACTGGTCTATTGGGTTATCTACTCTCAAGTCTTTGAAAATCAATTTGATGAATCATCGATGTAACTCAATAGTATCCCGTGCATGCCCGGGACCACGGTCTAAGACTCTCGGGCTAAAACCGAGACGTGCCGCAAGGCACTAAAAGGAAAAGGGTAAAGACCAACAATGTCAGCAGCATCGTCATGAGGCGGGCCTGGCCTCTAAAACTGATCAGTAAAAGCAAGCAACTGTCGAGTTACAAGTCAGGTTTCATCATTGATTTCCTCATACCCCCAAGTTATATGTGTTCAAGTCAGGTATTCAAGTAATCTGAAGCTAATTCCAACTCAGGATCAGGAAAGTACAGGTTTTCTGGATAGACAACAGGAACGGTCCGTAAGGACTACATGTCAGGTTTGTTGGCATTAGTCACAGGATCAGGTAACGGGTACAGCCATGGTACATCAAGTCAAGTCAAGTAGTGTATTCAGGTGTCATGTCATGTCAAGAGTGTACGGTACCATGTCGGGTCAAGTAATATGTGTAACAAGTCACGTCAGGATGTACAAGGTAACATGTGGATGCTCATGATCGACTAGCATAATCATGGTTATGAATAAGCAAGCATGGTACTATCAGAACAATAGACAGGCACAGTAACATGATAGCAATAGGTTCAGATTGAACTACTTAGTTGTACGGTTATCCGTTTGGTTTAAGGAATAGTTTTAACATTGCAGGAATGCAGTATCACACATGTGGATGGTAAATCATATTAATATGTATTAAAACAATCTAGAGATGCAATTGAATGCGAATAAGGCTAAATGTATGCAATCGGTCGTTCGATGGGTAAAACTACAAAAGGGTAATATGGCTATAAAACAATTGTGATTATGTGATCTAACATATAATTGTGATTACTAGGTATAGTCAACTAAATGCAACAATCAGGTTTCAAGTTTTAGATCTGAAATATATAAACGGAACATTGTACTGTTAATCTGGAATTCGAAACTTTAGATTTTATCTATAGATTTAATAGGAAAATAGATAGATTGATATATGAATAGTATGACTAGCATGTAGCAAGATTAACTTGCCTTGACGGGTCGCGATACAGAAAACGAAACGTTACGCGTCGGCGGGGAAAAGTCGCGACGCGTGTACGGTACACGGAATGAGCCCAAACGACGAACAGTGGAGTCACATGGGTTAGAGGTCCTAGCTGGGTCGTCGAGATCGTCGCCGGCACGGTCGGATTCCGGTAACCACAAAAACAGTAAACATCAAGTTTTCAAGAATTGCAGGAAAGAAAAGAAGAGGAGAAAGGAAGGAGTAAGGAGGGGAGGATGCTTAGCTTGATCTGCAGAGGGGTCATGAGGGTCGACGGAGTTCCGGCAAGATCCCTGCAGAGACTGCCAGCGGTTAAAAAAACTAACAGAGATCATAAAGAATGGGAGAAGAAGAAAGATGGAGGAAAGAAGGAAGAAGGGGGGAGGTAAGGCTCACTTGGGGTGCACGAAGGTCAAGGGCATGGGGACGAGGTCACCGGTGGCGGCTGGAAGCGGAGGTGGCCGTGACGAGTGGGTGCGCAGGTTCTCAGCTGCTCGGGAGAGAAGGAAAGGAGGAAGAAGAGAAGGTGGAGGTGACGAGGGTGAGGAGCAGCGACGAACGGCGATGGTGGCGTCGACGCTAGGGCAACGGTGAGAGGAGGAATGGCAGCTAGGGTTAACTGGAGGTGGGTTTCTTTGTTAAAGAAGACGAAGAAAAATATAAAAGGAAGTGAGAGAGAGATTTGCAAGAGGAGTGAGAGAGAGAGATTCTCGTGAGAGGAGAGAGAAGAGGAGAGAGAAGAGGAGAGAGATAGAGAGAAAGAGAGAGATCGAGAGGAGAGAGAAAGGGGAGAGGAGAGATAGAGTTGGCGTTTAGCGTAGGGATAGGGAGGAGAGAGAGAGAGAGAAGGAGAAAGGTGTGAGAGAGGGAGAGAGAGGCGTGGGGCCCAGGGTGAAAATAGGGGATAGCGATTGGCTGGGGAAAAGAATTTGGTTGGGAAAAATATGAAAGATATTTAAGAAATTTAAAGAGGATTTCCTTAAGCTGAAAAGATTTCTAACCCCACGTAATAGTTTTCTATGCTGATAAAATAAGTTAAGTAAAATTTAAATATTAAATAATCATAATTTGGCGGGATACAAAATATTTCAGAATTGCGCTCAAGTCGGGTCCAAAAATTTGAATTTGAAACATGAAAATTATTGGCAAGCTCCAAAATTGAAATGAAGTATTTAGTAATGAAAAAGCATACCCCCCAAGAACGGACGCACGTACGTGCGCGTAGTCGTCCAAACACGTCCGTTTCGCTGAACGGGACGAGAACACGATGCTAGGACGCTACCACAGGGTTAGCGGTATCGAGCAGGCCATGACAAGGATTTTTAATTTATTTTAAATGACTTAAATTGTTATATGCAAAAATATGAAATGTCGGGGTAAACTATAACTAGTAACAGCCAAAGCATGATCAAAGAAATAAATACCACACACCACACATACGGTAAATGGAATTTGTATATCTGGACTCAGTTGTTACATTATACCCAACTACAAAAAAGAATTTCGTCATCGAAATTCCAAGAATACGAAAGGTAGACGACAAACAACTACAAGAAAAGATGAAGAAACTTCTGCCGGATTTCATCTTCTCGTTCCCAAGTGGACTCTCCATGTGAGCGATTACCCCAAGAAACAAGTACAAGAGGGATAACCTTGTTCTTAAGAACCTTTTCCCTTCGATCCACAATTGCAACCGGTCGCTCCTCAAAAGTCAAGTCTTCTCGTATAGTTAGCTCCGAGTGATCCAATACATGTGTTTCATCTCGAACATACTTACGGAGTTGAGATACGTGAAACACATCCTGCACACTCGCCAAGGACTGCGGCAACGCCAATCGATACGCTACCTCACCAACATGCTCCAAGATCTCAAAGGGTCCAACGAATCAAGGACTGAGCTTTCCTCGACTTCCAAAACGAATCACCCTACTAGTCGGTGATATCTTCAAGAATACCAAATCACCCATGGTGAACTCTAGAGGTCTTATCGACGTATCCGCCCAACTCTTTTGTCGGTCTTGTGCTGCTTTCATATGATTCCGGATAGCATTAACTTTCTCAACAGTCTGTACAACCAAGTCTGGTCCCAACAATCTTCGTTCACCGACATCGTCCCTACAAACAGGTGAACGACACGTGCGACCATACAAAGCTTCGAATGGAGCCATTTGAATCGTCGCCTGAAAACTGTTGTTGTAAGAAAACTCCACCAAATGCAGATGATCCTCCCATGAACCTTTGAAGTCCAACATGCAAGCTTTCAACATATCTTCAAGAGTTTGGATCGTTCACTCCGACTGGCCATCTGTTTGAGGATGATAAACTGTACTAAACTTTAATTGAGTCCCCAAACTTTCCTGTAAGCTCCTCCAAAAGTGTGGTAAGAATCGAGTGTCACGGTCGGACACGATGCTTACCGGTACTCCATGCAATCTTACAATCTCCTGCATGTACCGTTCAGCCAAAGTTTCAGTTGATTGACCAACCTGAAAAGGAATGAAATGAGCTGCCTTGGTCAAACGATCAACAATCACCCATACTGCAATGTTGCCATTTGGACTCCGCGGTAGAGCTGTTACGAAATCCATGGTTATATGTTCCCACTTCCACTGAGGAATCGGAAGTGGTTGTAATAAACCAGCAACCCTTTGATGTTCAGCTTTAACTTGCTGACACACCAAGCACTTTGCTACAAAGCGAGCAATCTCCCGTTTCATGCCTTCCCACCAGAAATGCTGTCGTATGTCTCGGTACATCTTCGTGCCTCCTGGATGTACGGAATAAGCTGAGCTGTGCGCCTCCTTCATAAGCTTTTCGTGAATATCTCCCTTTGGCACACACAAACGACTACCATACCTCAACGAACCATCTTCGTGGATAAACAAGTCTGTTCGAAGTCCAGCTTCAACCTGTTCTCAAAACTTTTGCAATCTAGGGTCCCGCGATTGCGCTGCTTTAATGTTCTCGATCAACGACGAATGTACCTGCAGATGCATCAACTGTCCTGAAGAATGCGGTAACACAACCTCCAAATCAAACCTTCGAAAGTCTTCAACGAGTTCCTTCTGCGTAATTAACATCTGAATAGCTGGTAACCGACTGAGCGCATCCGGCACGACATTAACCTTCCCCGGATGGTACTTAAGATCAAGATCATAGTTAGCCATCTGCTCCAACCATCTACGTTGCCTCATATTAAGCTCCTTCTGCGTGAACACATACTTCAAGCTTTTATGATCCGTGAAAACTTCGACCCTTTCGCCCAAAAGGTAGTGTCTCCAAATCTTCAAAGCGAAGATCACAGCCGCAAGCTCCAAGTCATGAGTTGGGTAATTCTTCTCATGGGTCTTCAACTGTCTCGATGCGTACGCTACAACCTTCCCATGCTGCATTAAAACACATCCCAATTCTTTTCCAGATGCGTCGCTGTGAATCACTAATCCTACGGAACTGTCTGGCACGGTCAGAATAGGGGTGGTTATCAATCTTTGCTTCAACGTCTCAAAAGCTAACGCACACCTATCCGTCCACACAAAAGGTACCTCCTTGCGCGTAAACTTGGTTAACGGCTCCGCCAGACGAGCAGAGTTCTCCACAAATCTTCTGTAATACCCTGCGAGTCCAAGAAAACTTCTTATCTCCGCAGCATTCTTCGGAATCGGCCATTCTCGAACTGCTACAATCTTTTCGGGATCGACGGCGATTCCATCACCAGACACAACATGCCCCAAAAACTTTACTTCTTCCAGCCAAAACTCGCACTTGCTCATCTTCGCATATAATTTCTCTTGTCTCAACGTCTGCAGTGCGATCTTCAAATGTTCAGCATGCTCTTCAATACTCTTTGAATAGACCAGAATATCGTCAATGAAGACCACAATAAACTGCTCCAAGAATGGTGAAAAGATTCGGTTCATCAAGTCCATGAATATCGCCGGTGCATTCGTTACTCCGAACGACATCACTATGTACTCGTAATGTCCATACCGAGTTTGGAACGCCGTCTTGCAAATATCCACTGCTTTCACTCGGACCTGATGATATCCGGATCGCAAATCCAGCTTCGAGAATACCCTCGCGCTACTAAGCTGCTCAAATATTTCGCCAATGCGAGGGATCGGGTACTTGTTCTTAATAGTCACCCGGTTTAATTCTCGATAGTCGATGTACATCCTCCTCGTGCCATCTTTCTTCTTGACTAGAAGAACTGGAGCTCCCCAAGACGAGTTACTGCTTCGAATCCAACCCCTCTCAAGTAATTCAGTAACCTGCTTCTTGACTTCTTCCAACTCCACTGGTGCCATTGGATAATACGCTTTAGAAACTGGCGCTGCACCAGGAATAAGATCAATTGCGAACTCCACGTCTCGCCTCGGCGGTAAACCTGATATGTCTTCAAACACATCCATGAAATCTCGAACAACAGCTGGCGCTTCACTTTTATCAACCTCCATTGCTGCAAGAGTATTAGCTGTCGGCCTAGCCATTGTTAGATATATGTATGCCCTAGAGGCCATTATGTGATAGTGGATGTATCTATACATATATATATATATATATATATATATATATATTCAGTTTGCATTCTTGCTCGACATGATAGTATGCTATCTGGTTTTTCTTTATCTGACATGTTAATTTGATCATGCTTTTATTCATTCATACATGCTGATAAAGCCCTGAGGATATCGGCTTGACTACTCTGATTATGATGGAGATCATACTAGTGGGACATCTGTAGTCTATAAGCATATCCTGAAACGTCCCTAGTCGTAGGTATATCGAGATGGGGCATTGATATACCAGAGTAGACTAGCGTATATGATACTAGACCCATACGATGGGCGATGAATGTTCCCACATTCATCGATGTTTGACATCAAGATCATATACGGGTGCTCAGTGGTGACTGGGTACACTGGACGGACTCACCGAGAACTCCTATATGGAATTATATCTATCGTCGGATAGCAGTTCTCAGGTGACACTGGTACAGGTTAGTCTGTAGACCCGAGATCGTCATGGAGTCTTGTGTGTTCTCCCACTGTACTTTGATTGCCACCCTACCACGGCTCTACTGAGTCGTGCAAACAGGTGGCCGTTGGGTACAGTCCCGAGACACACGAAGACGATGAGCGATAGGAGGGGTTTCGTCTCTCCCGGTATTGGGAGTTGATGCTGTGCTGTGCCCGACTGGTTATAACAGCAAGTCCCTGGCCAGGGCTGCTGAGATTTACTGATAAGTGTTATCAGTAGTTTCTCGATCTGTTATAGACCATTCACCGGCACGACTTATTGAGTTATTGGGGTCGACGTGACCATCCCTAGGCTCGATATGCAGCATATCTGATGAAGAGACCGGACTGTACGGTAGTGTTGCCGGTTGGCTCGACGGGAGTTGTAGCAGGTTCGCTTGTTTTCTTCTGATCGCTCAATACCCGGGTGGCCGTTACGTTTAGCTGACCGCTTGCGGCTTGGGGGTACCTGATATGATCATCACCCTCTGCCGGCGTATTGACGAGTCTTAGAGTCCCACAAAGGAGTTACCCAGTCCAGGCGAAACGTTGTGGTGCGCGTATGCGATATGCGCATGCACCCGATTGAAATGTGCGTATATGATACCGAACATTGATCGGGCGGCTTGCTTTTGGTGGGGTCATATGTGATATGGCCGGATTGATGAATCAAGTGTTGATTTATCATTTAACCATTAGTTTTCTCACTTGAAACCTTTTCTTGTATGTGATGGATGTATGTAAGCATGCATGTGTTTCTTTCTTTCATGCTAGTTTCATGCACATATGGATGTGCATACATGCATACATACATACACCCATCTATCATGGTTGTTAGCATATGGAAATGGTGGCAATATAAGAATCACACCATGGATTAAATAATGGATTATTATTTGATTTTGGATTTAAAAGGAAAGGATAATCATTCTAGCTTCTACATCCTTCCTTTGACCTAACCATGCTCAACTACCACTAACCTAGGGTTATCCTTCTCTTTATCATTTAAAACCCAAGTTAAATTAACTATCCATCATTTAATCATGGTTGAAAGTGAGAAGGAATAAAATATAAAAGGTTATATTTCATTTCTTTTTAACTAAGGGTTATCTTTTTACCTCTTGTTAAAAATAGCCACCATCTTCATCCTCCTTCATCTTTTTCCTCTCTAGTTTTTTCTAGTGAGTTAAACACAAATAAAGAAAGGTTTTTGAAGTGAGATCCTTAGCCACAACATCATTCTACTCAAGTCTAGCCAACTTGATTAGAGTGTTCTCTTTGCTTTTCCAAAGTTGCAAGCTTGGACGGGAAACTTCGGGTGGATCGTCGTGGACGAAAGAAGACTACAAGTGGACCTTCTTCCAACACCCTAGAGACTAAGGAGTCAAGCAAAAGGGGAGCTACAAAGGTTGTAGCCTTCAAACCCTAATTTTTATTAGCTTAAAAGTTTCGAAACCCTAATTTTCTAGGATCGATTCCTTTGCATGTTCGTTTAGCACCATAAAAATTTAAACTTTTGGACATGTGATGCTTCAAAACTCTTCATAGGATGCTAGACTAACCTTACAGCCCTAAACTCGACTGGCCCGATAGAACTGCTTCCTCCAGTGAAGATAAACTCGGGATGTCTGGGAATCTGGAAAATTACTTTCTTTGCCCTACAATCTATGTGAGCATGGAAAGTGCCGAGAAAATCCATTCCCAAGACGACTTCATAGCTGCCCGTATCAATCACTAAGAAATCTGCAAAAAGCTCCCATCCGCAAATAACAACTGCACAATCCTTACACTCTCTACTAGATATGATTTTCCCATTCCTAGTGTGTATGTCCCAGAAACTAGACAGGGTCGTGCAAGCAATCAAGTGTGTATCAATAAACTTGGACGGCAGAAAACAATGGGATGCACCAGAATCAAATAACGCTAATGCGGGAAAACCATGAACAAGTAGAATACCTGAAACAACTTCTCCCGAAGCCTTAGCTTCTTCAACCATCAAGGTAAAAGCTCAAGCCTGATTAGGTCCTTGAGTCAGCTGCTTCTGTCCCTGAAATGGTTTCTGCGGAGGCTTCTGAATATCATCCCTTGTGCGAAGCTTCGACGGACAAGAATTAATAGTATGATCCGCAGATCCACAAACCAAACAAAGTCCCCGCATCCTGCGACATTCCCTTTGCAAGTGTCCGGGTAAGTGGCAATGGCTACAAATCACGGGCTTCCTCTGATCAACGACAGCAGGCTTCTTCATCGGTGTTACACCACGACGGTCCACTGGAATACCTCTGCGTCCATGAGCTCGGTTTGGTACAAATGCCGGCTTCCTTACTGTAACTGCTGTCTGCTGTGAACTCCCAGTCTTCCCAGAAAAACTCTGCTGTTTTCGGGCTGCAGTAAGTACCTGTGAGAAAGTGGTCAAACCCAGGGAGACAATCTGCCTCTGGATGTCCACATCCAAACTGCGCATGAATCTCCTTGCCCTATCAGCATCATCAGCAACCAACAGTCCAGTGAATCTACTGAGCCGTGTCCACTAGGCTGCATATACATCTACGGGTGCACCATTCTGCTTTAGACTGATGAACTTCTCTTCCATTTCCTCCCGTGCAGTCCGTAGAAAGAACTTCTCCAAGAAACTCTTTGAAAAATCCGCCCACTTGATCGGCTTGGGCAAGCGGGTCTCCTCCACAAGCCACCATTCACGGGCGTAATCCATTAACTGGATGTGTACCACATCCACCCTCTTATCGTCTGGGATCTGTGCTACAATGAGTAAATTCTCCATGTCAACCAGCCACTGCTCCGCTGGAAACGGCTCCTCCAAACCAGTAAAGACAGACGGACCCAGTCTCCTGAAATCAGCTACGGTCCCCACTCGATCTACTGGTCTGGCCCCAACATTGTTCACGGACTGCTGAACGGTCCGCAAACCTTCCTGAAACGATTTAGCTTGCTGCTGGATCAGCTCGGTCTGCCGCTTTTGGTTCTCTAACATCCCACGTATTACCCCAAGCATAGAGGCCTCGTCAACACGCCTTTGGTACGTCTTCAAATTATTGTCTGCCATGTTCCTGAAATCAAAACACCTAAGGATTAGCATGATAACAGATTCAAAGTAGATCAAGGCTAGAACTCCGAGTTACTTAAATAGAGTACCGCATTGTAACCATGCCGCGGTATCATAGCTACAATTACATAACTCCACCCAAGTTGCCTAAGTTCCAAAGATAACAAGGAATCAGGTTTCTAGCCGATATGCAAAGGAAGTTTGCACACCGAAAAAGTTATAATCAGGAGGAGGTTAGATTCAAGAACGGTAAAACGGCATCGTGGCAGGACATGTTTCCTAAACACGAGTATTCTGATTCGTGTATTGGGTACAATACCCAACTACAAAAGAATCAAAGCCGATTATCCTATGGCTCTGATACCAAAAGAACCATGTCACGCCCCGCTTTCCAGAGTACGCTAAGATGGGCACGTGACATGGCCAACCATGCTACCTGTGGGTAAGAAGTATCCATCCACAGTCACATTACGGCTGTAGAGATATCAAGAACAAAAATGAACTATCTAATACATGTCCATAAGACAAACTAAAAATGAGTCAAGAATAATAATGCGGAAGCAAAAGATCCAATACAAAATATAACTGGAATGTTTGTTCCATAATGCGGGCTCACATCAGGAAATAAAATGCAGAAAAGTAAAAGAACTAACTACTACTGACTCCTCACTGCTCAGCCTGCTGGCTGAAGTACTCCTGCTCGGACTGCAGCAAAGGTACGGAATCTGGGCCATGCAAAACCCAGACGTCAGCACGTCATGTCATCAAGCAATAAAATATAAACAGGGTAACAAACAATGCAAATATAATCATGAATGGTAAAGCAGGTGTAACATCAATATAAATCAGGGCAGTGAAGGGTAGTGTGCAGTGAGTAAACTAAACTGGTCTATTGGGTTATCTACTCTCAAGTCTTTGAAATCAATTTGATGAATCATCGATGTAACTCAATAGTATCCCGTGCATGCCCGGGACCACGGTCTAAGACTCTCGGGCAGAAACCGAGACGTGCCGCAAGGCACTAAAAGGAAAAGGGTAAAGACCAATGATGTCAGTAGCATCGTCACGAGGCGGGCCTGGCCTCTAAAACTGATCAGTAAAAGCAAGCAACTGTCGAGTTACAAGTCAGGTTTCATCATTGATTTCCCCATACCCCCAAGTTATATGTGTTCAAGTCAGGTATTCAAGTAATCTGAAGCTAATTCCAACTCAGGATCAGGAAAGTACAGGTTTTCTGGATAGACAACAGGAACGGCCCGTAAGGACTACATGTCAGGTTTGTTAGCATTAGACACAAGATCAGGTAACGGGTACAGCCATGGTACATCAAGTCAAGTCAAGTCAAGTAGTGTATTCAGGTGTCATGTCATGTTAAGAGTGTACGGTATCGGGTCAAGTAATATGTGTAACAAGTCACGTCAGGGTGTACAAGGTAACATGTGGATGCTCATGATCGACTAGCATAATCATGGTTATGAATAAGCAAGCATGGTACTATCAGAACAATAGACAGGCAAAGTAACATGATAGCAATAGGTTCAGATTGAACTACTTAGTTGTATGGTTATCCGTTTGGTTTAAGGAATAGTTTTAACATTGCAGGAATGCAGTATCACACATGTGGACGGTAAATCATATTAATATGTATTAAAACAATCTAGAGATGCAATTGAATGTGAATAAGGCTAAATGTATACAATCGTTCGTTCGATGGGGTAAAACTACAAAAGGGTAATATGGCTATAAAACAATTGTGATTATGTGATCTAACATATAATTGTGATTACTAGGTATAGTCAACTAAATGCAACAATTAGGTTTCAAGTTTTAGATTTGAAATATATAAACGAAACATTGTACCGTTAATCTGGAATTCAAAACTTTAGATTTTATGTATAGATTTAATAGGAAAATAGATAGATTGATATATGAATAGTATGACTAGCATGTAGCAAGATTAACTTGCCTCGACGGATCGCGATACAGAAAACGGAACGTTACGCGTCGGCGGGGAAAGTCGCGAAGCGTGCACGGTACACGGAATGAGCCCAAACGACGAACACTGGGGTCACACGAGTCAGAGGTCCTCGCTGGGTCGTCGAGATTGTCGCCGGCACGGTCGGATTCCGGCAACCACAAAAACAGTAAACATCAAGTTTTCAAGAATTGCAGGAAAGAAAAGAAGAGGAGAAAGGAAGGAGTAAGGAGGGGAGGATGCTTACCCTGATCTGCAGAGGGGTCATGAGGGTCGATGGCGTCGACGGAGTTTCGGCAAGATCCCTGCAAAGACCGCCGGCGGTTAAAAAAACTAACAGAGATCATAAAGAATGGGAGAAGAAGAAAGAAGGAGGAAAGAAGGAAGAAGGGGGAGGTAAGGCTCACTGGGGGTGCACGAAGGCCAAGGGCACGGGGACGAGGTCACCGGCGGCGGCTGGAAGTGGAGGTGGCCGTGACGAGTGGGTCCGCAGGTTCTCAGCTGCTCGGGAGAGAAGGAAAGGAGGAAGAAGAGAAGGTAGAGGTGATGAGGGTGAGGAGCGGCGATGAACGGCGACGGTGGCGTCGGCGGTAGGGAAAAGGCGAGAGGAGGAATGGCGGCTAGGGTTAACTGGAGGTGGGTTTCTTTGTTAAAGAAGACGAAGAAAAATATAAAGAGAAGAGAGAAAGAGATTTGCGAGAGGAGTGAGAGAGAGAGAGATTCTCGTGCGAGAGGAGAGAGAAGAGGAGAGAGATAGAGAGGAAGAGAGAGATCGAGAGGAGAGAGAAAGAGGAGAGGAGAGATAGAGTTGGCGTTTAGCATAGGGATGGGGAGGAGAGAGAGAAAGAAGGAGAAAGGTGTGAGAGAGGGAGAGAGAGGCGTGGGGCCCAGGGTGAAAATAGGGGATAACCATTGGCTGGGGAAAAGAATTTGGTTGGGAAAAATATGAAAGATATTTAAGAAATTTAAAGAGGATTTCCTTAAGCTGAAAAGATTTCTAACCCCACGTAATAGTTTTCTATGCTGATAAAATAAGTTAAGTAAAATTTAAATATTAAATAATCATAATTTGGCGGGATACAAAATATTTCAGAATTGCGCCCGAGTCGTGTCCAAAAATTTGAATTTGAAACATGAAAATTATTGGCAAGCTCCAAAAATTGAAATGAAGGATTTAGTAATGAAAAAGCATACCCCTAAGAACGGACGCACGTACGTGCGCGTAGTCGTCCAAACATGTCCGTTTCCCTGAACGGGACGAGAACACGATGTTAGGACGCTACCGCAGGGTTAGGGGTATCGAGCAGGCCATGACAAGTATTTTTAATTTATTTTAAATGACTTAAATTGTTATATGCAAGAATATGAGATGTCAGGGTAAACTATTACTAGTAACAGCCAAAGCATGATCAAAGAAATAAATACCACACACCATACATACGGTAAATGGAATTTGTATATCTGGACTCGGTTGTTACAGTACACCTATTACGTTTATTGGATAGTCTTTTTCCATGCCATAGGCTAGTGCCGAACGGTAGGGAAAGAAGAAAACCATTTAGCCTAAGGGGGTGTACAGAAGGTAATGACTAAAAAAATATAAAGGGATTTGGAGAGGTGGTAAAGAGATATACGGTTATAATTGTGAATCTGATAATGGAAGAGACATTACTAGGAATACCCATATACCCCTTCGAAACATTTTCATGTTTCAGTTTCACTGTGTATTGTTAAAAGAAAACTGATTTCCCAATTAGCCCTTGCTCTAAGGTATATATTTACCAGGTTTGATTCTCATATCTGTATAGTTTTACAGATTATGAGTGGGAGTAAGTCATTGGGAATTAGGTGATCATCCTCATTATATCGGGATTCGTTGTAATTGGTGATATTTGAGGAAATCGCCTGGGTTATTGCCGGACGGTAAATTTGGTTTTGAATATCCGTTGTTATGCACCAATTTCAAACTGATATATCTATACGTTTATTTTTATAAAGTGAGATATAACCTTTTGAAATTATGTCCATGACATTTACCTATATCAGTTGATGGTTAGGTAAGAAGCATTTAACAGCGGTGTAATTCTTCATAACCATAGTACAGTTTTCAACCTACGACGCACAGGGTTTGAGTTATTCAACTCAACGGACTTATACAAAGTATTGTATGTTGTCTAGTATCCATTAGGATAGAGGGGTTGGTCCTCGTACTATATTCTATTTACTTGTGACTTCTCTAGTTTTTAGACAAGTGTTTTGTAGAAATGCAAGATCTAAGTTTTGAGAAGTTATAGGTATAAGAATAAAGTAGAGAACCAGGTGTTGCAAGTATCAGGATTCTTCAAGGTGATCGAAGATGTAGATACTTTTATTCGGTATTCAGTTGATAGTAATAGTTTTGAGAAACTTGTTTCTCTTTCAGGTTACTCAAATCTGGATGTATTCCTAAGTTGAGTAACGCTGATCGGCCTCCTTCCATTTAGTTTACATGCAATGGAGACAGCTGCATGATTTGAATCTGGTTCCAATTAAATCAGTGCCTCTGTTTCTATATTGGATATATAACGGTTCATATCTTAACGATGTTAAGGTACGGGGAGTTGTCCGGCTTATGCTTAAAACCAGACTCTGGATAACTCAAGGCACATTTCTGTAATGGCTGTTTGTGGGTTGACCCGGGCTATGACGAGGGTTAACTTTCTACCATTTGGAAGATCAATGGTGATATTGTTCTTGACTCACCACAGTTTTAGTAAAATGGACTTTTTCAGAAAACAGTAGTGGGAGTATGGTAGAACTGGAAGTGATTCCAGAACCGCAAACGATTACTGAAAACTTGATAAGAACCTAAAGATTCAATCTGGTTTGACATTCCATTGGCCACTATGCAAATATGGTGGGTAACCTCAGGCACTCGAGAGGTACTTCGGTATGCTCAAAGACTGTGACAGGGAGGTTCTTGTTTACCCAGACTTAACACTACTGTTGTTCCAGGCTCTGAGACCCGGCAGGAGGATGAGTATAGCATCGTTCTGAACTAGCTTTAGAAGTGCATGTGTATAGGACTCTGCCAGAGGGTTTTCGTAGTCAGTGGGAGCAGCGGAAACATAGTGGACAAATAGCTTATGTCTATTTATGGACTAAAGCAGATAGAGCGGAGATAGATCATCTATTTCTGATGTATAGTCATAGGTTTGACTTCATCAGAATAGGGGATGGATCTTTTAAGAAGGTAGTAGGGTGTGATGTCCTGGTCTTTGGATGACATACACAGAGTAAGAAATGATATTTCTATACTACGATCGGTTATACTTTGGTTGTCATACAGTGGTTTCTCCACATAGGATATGAATATTATATCAGACATTCTGGTTACTAGATCTATGGTTTTAGATCTGGATTTGGGTAGCATCCCAATCTGAGTACTTAGACAACATTCTACAGTTGTTTTAGAATGGATGACTCCTGGCACGGTAGTATACCTGCAGCTGATGGAGTCACCCTCTCTAAAGGTGTCTTACAGACTAAAGGGGAGAGGGATGCATATGATTGGCACATCACTTGCTTAGGCAATTGAGTCAATCATGAGATGTCAAGTACCACACCAGATGTTGTTTTTGCACTAGATGCAATAAGTTTTGATATTAATCCAATCCTGGAGAAATGTTCGGAAGCAGTTTTAGAACATAAGTGGATGTTCTAGGGATATGACAACAACAGCCTCCTTCGGGAGACGGTTATCATTCCAGACTTCCAAGATGACCTGGATGACAAAGTGACTGTCAGAGTTATAGTTTTCCCTCTGACGAGGTGCAGTAGTTTGGACAGGTGATCCAAGCGGATACAGAGGGAGGCATGGCGCAGAAAACTGATTAGATTCAGTTGACGATACAGTCTAAGAAGTTTGGATTTGGAGTTCATTTATAAACTAGGTCCCATCAGATATTCAGACATATTCTAAGACAGGTATTGCTCATTTTCGGGAGATGGCTTTCTCCGCGGACTTGAAATAAAGATAGACATAGAAAGAAACATCAGGGTGAATCCACTCACTGAGGCTATTCCTCGAACGCAATAGTTTCATAAATGGATTTTATGAGACTGATCAGTAGAGGAGTTGGGTGTTCGGTATCACACGGGCTATGAGTATGCGACATGGCAATAATTAGCCTCGAGTGCAAGTGGGAGATTGTTGGATATAGCGTCCTCAAAGTCAATTATTAGATCACAGGCATGTGATTGCAATGATTAAGGGAGGACCTATGCCGGTAGGATAGTCTTACTCAAGATGATAGTATGCTATCTAGTTTATTTTTATCATCGTGTACATGCTTTAGATGACATTACAGGTCACTGTTGCACGTTGATAGGCCTTAGGATTCTTGATTGATGGCCAGCAGTATGATGGTGATCATATACGTGGGAGTTGGGGACTATAAGCACATCCTTAAAAGGTCCCTAGTCGAAGGAGTTTCGAGACAGGGCATCGATACTCCTGAGTAGACTAGTGTATACGGGTCAAGACCCCGACGAGGGGCGGTGGTTGGTCTCACAAGCCATTGGTGTCAGTTGGTTCACCTAAGACGTATACAGGTGCTCATTGGGTTATGAGTACACCGGACAGGACTCGCCGGGAACATGCTAGTTGGTTTTATACCTAGCATCAGATAGCAGATCCCTGGTGACATGTGTACAGGTTAGTTCATTGACCTGAGATCTTCATTTGTCTCGTGTGAGTTCCCACTATGCTTTGATTACTACCCTACCACGGCTCAAAGGAGTCGTGCAAACAGGTTTTAGTTGGGTACAGTCCCGAGCCACATGGAGGTAGTGAGCGGATCGGCAGGGGTTTCGTCTCTCCTGGTATTGGGGGTGAGATCGCGCTGTGTCTAGGAGAGCCATTACATGAAGTCCTTAGCCAAGGCAGGAGATTTACTGGTAGGTATTCCAGTAGTATCTCAGGGTGTTCTGGGCTACACTCCGACACGACTTGTACCGCTTTTTAGGGTCTGACTTTTACCAACCCCCTAGGCCCGACATGTGATGCTCATAGACGAACGGACTGGACTGTACGGATATTGTCACTGACAGGCTCAGTAGGGTGTCAGGATGAGTTTGCTCATCGACCCCCCTTTTGGCCAATACCTGGTAGCCCGTTACGTACAGCTAGTACCACTGATGTTCTAGTGGTTAAATCCACAGCCAAAGTATTGACGAGTCTTTAGAGTCCCCCACAG